>CM060939.1:156686511-161686511 GCA_030765085.1 Allium cepa
ATGGTATGCCCGATGAACCGAACTCCATACAAGAACATAGGTCGCTAGCCCGTACAAATGAGTCGAAACTCCAAAGAACCCATAGATCGTTAGCCTATAAAAGAAGTGAGACGAAGCTCAATAAAATGAGGTACAGTCCCCCACGTGGACACAGAGACATCGCATATCGCTAGTCTAAACCATAAAATGATCACCATTGATCAATAAAAAGTGTGAATTACACTAATCTAGTAAATAAATGAGTTTAGCTTCATGTCCCATAACCACTAACTTAACTTAAATATTTAGGAACAAATTGTAGATTTCCACTCAAAAATTGTCACAAGAGTTCAATCGAACAAGCCAAGAATTAACCGACGAAGTAAATGCAAGCGTTTCATACTACTTGTTTTGTTAAGTCGTTTAATTACATTTTTCATACGTATGAGGTAAAAGTTTATATATACTAATAGATTGGAAAACGGTTTTAAAAGTGAGTTTTGTTTTGTATTAAAAATAATGTTGAAATCGTTTTTGTGAAAGAGTTCGAATATTTACTCCTAGTATAAAAACCTTGGTATTTTAAGTCACAAATCACAGAAATGACTGTAAAAACAATCTATCACCAAAAATCCACATTCGAAGTCGTGAATTAAAATGATAAAAATCGATATCAAATCCATCAAATGGATATTCCCAAAAATCCTGAAAGAAGCCGTCAAAATCAATAATAAATGACAACAACTAATCAGATCAACAAAAATCGATAAAAATTGGAAATCCACTCAAAAATAGGCATAATGGGCAAAAGTCAACAGGACCAGATGCCTGGTTTGTTTGGCCAGACATATGACTGGGGTTCTGCCATTTTCTTTTATTTTTTTTCTTTTTCTATAAAATGTCTAGAACCCCTAACCAGATGTCTGACAGGTTGAACCAGATGTCTGGTTCATGGCTCTAGATTTATATATTTATATGCCGTTATTTTTTTCTTCTGCTACCCTAACCAGACGTCTGGTTGCCTGTAATGGGCAACTATTTGTCTAGGCCGTTGACGGCCAAATCAATTCGGAAGTGATCGAACGTGCGACGGAGACTAGGGATTTATGCCATGCGACAACCCAGCCTTATAGACTCATTGATACAATCCGAACAACATATCCAAACATCTATAGTAGTATTTTCATAAATTTGGACTTCAAAAACAAAAATTGAAAAATTCACAAAACCAATTCAAATCAAAAGCAATTGAACATGAAATAGATGTTAGGAATTCATACCTAACAACTATGAAGCTATAGACATAGATGTGAGTTCAAGAACTCACCTTTAAACCCAAGAACAACGAATGAGAAGCTCTAAACCAAAGCAAGAACAATTCCTCTTCAACAAGACTTCAAGAATCTTCAATCTAAACTTCTCTTTGATTTTGGAGCTTGAAATCTTGAATTTCCTAGTAATATAGGGTTTAGGAATTTTAATTTCCTCTTTTCCCCCCATTTTCCTTTAGCTTGAGTGTTAGGAAATAATAGGATGAATGAAGAGGAGTTGGAGGAGGAGTTAGGGTATTAGATGAGTTAGTGGGTTGAAACACGAACCCAAAGCCCAATAGAAAAATAGCAAAATTCTACAACTATAAACATATCGATGCTTATAATCAAAAAGGTCGCAAATGCCATTTTGGACTCAATGGAAGTGGTCTCGAGTACTAATTCAACTGTTTGCAAAAAGTAGCATTTCGGACTCTAATTCGACTAATGATGCTGTATTTAAATAGAACATTTAAATATACAATAGAAAAATATGAGGGTTGTTACAGACTCCCCTCCTTAAAGATATTGCGTCCTCGCAATACTTAAGAAGAAAATAAAGAGTAACAACCATAAAAGCATATCAACACAAAAGAAAATTTTGAAGTGAGAAGTTCATCTTAAAGAGCACGAGAGAGTAAGTCCAGATGTGTTCGCTAAATTAATTCTCTGGATTCCCGAGAACAATCCTTAGGATTTGAGGACCATTGAACTTTCACAAGCGGAACATCTTTATTTCGAAGGCTTTTAACCTCCGTAGAAATGATACGAATAGGATGTTGCTCATAAGTCAAATTAGGTGAAACTTCAATTTCTTCAATAAAACCGGGCTCAAGAATAGAATCGGAATCCCTAAGGCATTTCCGTAGTTTAGAGACATGGAACGTCATGAATAGCAGAAAATTAAGCTGGTAATAAAAGGCGATAAGCCACGGAACCAATGCGTTCAGTGATGGGAAATGGACCGATATATCGAGGTGCTAATTTTCCCGATCGACTGAAACGCACTACACCCTTCATAGGCGACACACGAATGAACACCAAATCTCTCATAGAAAATTCTAGTTTTCTTCTTCAGTTATCGACATAGGATTTTTGTCTACTTTTACCTTCTTTCATCCTATGACGAATAAGGTCAATCTTTTCTGTGGAATCAAGAATAAAATATGGACCTAAAACCAGCTTCTCCCCGGCCTCAAGCCAAAAAAAAGGAGATCGACATGGTCTTCCGTAGAGTGCCTCGAAAGGTGTCATACCAATACTAGATTGGAAGCTACTATTATAGGAAAACTCAATAAGAGAAATATGATCTTCCCAACTTCCACCAAAATCAAGAACACATGCACGAAGGAGATCTTCAAGAGTTTGATTCACACGCTCGGTTTGCCATCGGACTGAGGATGATAAGTGGTGCTAAAATTAAGCTTCGTTCCCGATGCTTTTTGAAGACTCTTCCAAAATCCACTAGTAAATAATGGATCACGATCACTAACAATAGAAGTAGGAACTCCATGCAATTTAACAATCTCTTTAACATAAAGTTTGGCCAAAAGAGGTATGGTTCGATTGGACCGAACGGAAATAAAATGGGTGGATTTTATTATTCTACCTACGATCACACATAAACTTTCATGACCTGAAAAAGATCGAGGAAGACCTTCAATAAAATCCATGGAGACTTGATCCCACTTTCAACCTGGAATGTCTAAAGGTTGCAATAACCCACCGAGTCTTTGATGCTCGGCCTTTATGAGTTGGCAAGTCATGCAACGCTTAATGAAGTTAGCAATATCAGATTTCATTATATCCTACTAATAAAGTTGCTTCATGTCCGCACACATTTTACTACTTCCGGGATAAATGGTAAATTTAGAACGATGAAAATCTTCTAAAATATATTTATGAAGATTACTAATATTTGGCACGATAAGTCTACTAAAATTTCGAATGCCGCCATTAGCATCAATTTCAATGTCTTTCAAACCATTAATATTTCTATCCCTACAACTTTGGCTAAGATGAGCCAATTCGGGATCATGGTTTTGAGCATCAAGAATGCGGTCAAAAAGAGATGGATGAGCCTCAAGGCTACATAATACAAGAGATGAACATGAATCGGATTCACGATCTCGAATCTCACAAGTGGATAAAGTCTCGAGGTCATTCCATTCGGATATCATCAAAGAAACAATCGCTTATTGCTTACGATTAAGGGCATCGGCAACACGATTTTCCTTTCCAGGAGTATAAAGAATATTAAGATCATAAGATGCAAGGAATTCGAGCCAATGTTGTTAACGCAAATTAACTTCCTTTTGAGAAAATAAGTACTTCAAAGATTTATGATCGCTGTAGAGAACAAATTTCTCACCCAATAGATAATGACGCCAAATTCTAAGGGTGAAAACAATAGCCGCGAGCTCTAAATCATAAGTGGCATATCTAGTCTCCGCAGGTTTAATTGCCTAGAAGCATAAGCGATAACACGTTCCCTTTGCATGAGAATGTCACCTAAACCAACACGACTAGCATCGGTATACACAATCAAGTCTTGGTTCCATTCGAGAATCATAAGAATAGGAGCATCGGAAAGGAGTTCTTTTATTTTTTGAAAAGTAGATTCACATTTGTCCGACCAAATGTACTTAAGTCTCTTCTTTGTCAAACTAGTAAGAGGCATGGAAATTTTAGAAATGCCTTTTATGAACCAACGGTAATAGCCCGCCAATCCAAGAAAGCTACAAATTTTCCATCACACTCTTCGTTCTCTTTCAATTTTGAATCGCTTCGATCATTGAAGGATCCATGGAAATTTCGGATCCATAAATAATATGTCCTAAAAATTTCACACGAGATTGCCAAAAGTGGCACTTAGAAAAAATTTCTTTCAATTGATTGCTCCTAAGAGTTTCCAATACAATCCGAAGATGTTTTTCATACTCTTCCTCGGTTTTAGAATAAACAAGAATATCATCTATAAAGATGAGAACAAATCGATCGAGGAAGTCTTTGAAAACTCGATTCATAAGGTCAACGAAATAAGCTGGAGCATTCATTAAACCAAATGGCATAACAAGCCATTCATAATATCCATAACGAGTATGGAACGATGTCAAAGGGATGTTATCCTCTGCAATACGAAATTGATGAAAACCGGTTGCTAATTCTAACTTTGAAAAGACTCTAGCACCGCAAAGTTAATCAAATATATCATCAATCCAAGGTAAAGGATGTTTATTCTTAATGGTGAGGTCATTAAGCTTGCGGTAGTCAATGCAAAGCCTAAGTGTACCATCAGATTTCTTCACAAAAATAGCTGAAGCTCCCCAAGGAGAGGAACTAGAATGAATAAACTGATTCGCTTCCAATTCGGATAATTTCTTACGCATCTCCTCATTTTCCTTATTGGACATACGATAAGGAGAACGAGTGATTGGCAGAGCTCCAGGGATTAGATTAATTCTGAACTCAATTTCTCGCTTAGGGGGTAATCCTAAAACGGGCTCAAATATGTCAGAAAATTCATGAGCAACGTGAATGAGGGAAATGACATCTTCCTCATCATCATTATCATCATCATATAGATTTAGGGAATATAAGGATGCTACTGAATTGGAATTTGCATCTTTAAGAACAATAGAGATCTGCTTAACAGATTGAGGATGTCAAAGATATATAGTCTTCTCGGGACATAAGATGTGTGATTCATAACGGTTAAGCCAATCCATTCCCAAAATCATTCCGAAGCCTAGGTAACTCATAACATGCAAATCAGCTCGGAAAGCATAATCACATAAAATAATCTCGACATCTTTACAAAGTAAACTGAGTGTTGTGGATCCACCAACAGGTTTTGCAATTTTCAGTGAAGTCATTAAGCATATAACATTAAAAGAAAAAGTAACAACAAGTTCTTTTGATATAAAAGAGTGAGATGCACCCTTCTCAAAAAGAACTCGAATAAGATGATCACAAAATATAATAATGCCATCAAGGATAGAATGAGAAATACCTTGACCACGAGAAGTGTTACTAGGCGCTTGCGTAACATTTAGTTTTCTCTCTTTCTTGTTTGGAAGTTTGGGACATGAAGAAAAAAGATGACCTGAACTTTTGCAATAACGACAAAAAAGGGGTTTCAGACACCTATTTGTGTAATGGTCCTTAGAACCATAATTGTAGCATTGCCCACGATTAGAGGCAGGATTATTTGCTACTAAAGTTGCTTGCTTCCCTTTCTTGTTGGGATTAGGGCATTTGAACTTAATAGGCATCTTCTTTTTGTTGTTGAAGTTCAGTTTAGCACCCACAACTTCAACATCACTCTCTATATCGGCATCTTCAAGTCAAAGAGCGATATCAACAAGCTGATCGAAAGAAACTTCTAATTTCAGAAGTAAAGGCTTTTTGAGGTTCTTAATCAACTTATAGACAAACCTTTGATTTTTCTTCAATGGGGTATTAATATACTTGACCCTATATTTAGAGAGAGATTCAAAAGATGCGACGTAATCCGTCATAAAAGATTCACCTTGAACAAGGTCAATAAAGCGTCGGGCTAAAGTTACTTTTTCAGCTTCTGGCACAAATTTCAACTCAAACCTTTCCCGGGATTGCTCCCAAGTAAGATCCGCTTCAATAATTTCAGAAATCAAAAGCTCACACCAATCTAACGCTCTTTCTTGGAGTATTCTAGAAGCCACTTGGATAAGATGTAGATCAACAAGATTCATGCGAGAAAAGATGTGATCGCATGTTCTAAGCCAAGCTTGGACTTCTATTATGCTTCCGGAACCCTTGAATGGCCTTCCATCAAAATTGGTATAATCACTGCATAAACGTGCAAAGTTGGATTTAGGATGAGTAGGCTCTGGATTGGGTCCAACAGCTAGAGCATTCTTTACAAGATCTAAAAGCTATTGGGCGGACATAAATACTCCATCCTGAGGAGTAGCACTAGATTGTCCGGTGCTGGGATGGCCAGGTTTAACTATTTTTCTTCTTTAAGAAAGAAAGAAAGAAAGAAGAGGAAAAAGGTTATTCTGAGTACGAATATCACATAAAATTGATTGATAAAACAAGGCATCAAAAAGAATATAGGATAGAACGGGTCCTGTGACACGAATTAAATCCTATGGCACAATTCCTAAGAAAAACTTAGGACGATGATCCTTGCTATAATATTCTATATTGTTCCGACGTTTGGCTCTGATACCAAGTTGTGACACCCCAACTCTATACTCACACTAGCCAAGGATACTACGGAGTAACGCCGTCGACTAGCACGAAGAATAAGGCAGTTGAGGAGTGACCATCCATGTAATTACTTTATGCGGGTATCGATATGTTAGATAGTATTATACGCATTTCATTTCAAGAGGAAATCTAACACATCAATTACAAACTCAAAGATGCTACACAGTGGCTGTGTGATCATCGAAAACAAATATAAAATAAGCATAACATAAACCAGTCACAGATATTCATATCACTAAGGCGGAAACAGATATGAATATAACACATAAAAGTGTACATCTAAGTAGTGGTCATACAAGGTCCACTACACCACAAAAGAATAGCTACAAGTGCTAGACAAAAGAATATGTATACATCAAGGAGTCTCTATCTTGAATGTATAAAAACAAAAACTACTAAGCTAAGTAGTTAGCCAAAAGTAAAATGACAGACCCTGATAAGAAGTCAAGTAGGTCTGACCCGAGTATTATTTAAGAAGAAAATAATAAATGGATCGGTCTAGCTATAAATATCATGTAAATTGAGATAGGATAAGAGATATGACAAAATTGTATGACAACAATAATGCCATACTGTGACAAGTATTCATTAAATAACAACAAAAATCATACAATATCTCAAATTTTCTTAAACACCAAAAAGAATGTCATATTCTTTATTTTATTCACCAAACCACAAATATTGAATAAACATATCTATGCCAATCGCAAAAATTGATGAAACACAAATTCTAAAATTCATCAATTAGAAATGCAGAAATCACAAAGGGGGAGGCCTATCAAAAACGAGAGCATGAAAACTCACCAACAAGTGTATCACAAACGGGACGCTATCCCATGGTCGCTAACCATAGGGCCGGTGCAATGACGTAGTACAATAATGGTACGCCCGATGAACCGAACTCCATAAGAGAAAATGGGTTGCTAGCCCATAAAATTGATTCGAAACTCCAAAGAACCCATAGGTCATTAGCCTATAAAAAAGTGAGACGAAACTCAATAAAAACGAGTACAGTCCCCTACGTGGACACAGAGACATCGCATATCGCTAGTCTAAATCATAAAATGATCACCATTGATCAATAAAAAGTGTGAATTACACTAAGCTAGTAGTTTAGCTTCATGTCCCATAACCACTGGCTTAACTTAAATGTTTATGAACAAATTATAGATTTTCACTTGAAATTATCACAAGAGTTCAATTGAACAAGTCCAAGAATTAACCGACGAAGTAAATGCAAGCGTTTCAAACCACTTGTTTTGCTAAGTCGTTTAATTAGACTTCTCATACGAATGAGGTAAAGGTTTATATATACTAATAGATAGAAAAACGGCTATAAAATGAGTTTTGTATTAAAAATAATGTTGAAACCGTTTTTGTGAAAGAGTTTGAATATTTACTGCTAGTATAAAAACCTTTGTATTTTAAAGTGACAAATCACATGAATGATTGTAAAAACAATCTATCACCAAAAAACCACATTCGATGTCATGAATTAAAATGAAAAAAATCGATATTAAATCCATCAAATGGATGTTCCCAAAAATGCAGAAAGAAGCCATCAAAGTCGATAATAAATGACAACAACTAATCGGATAGCAAAAATCGATAAAAATTGGAAATCCACTCAAAAATAGGCAAAATGGGCAAAAGTCAACAGGACTAGACATTTGGTTTGTTTGGCCAAACGTCTGACCTGGGGTTCTGCCATTTTATTTTAATTTTTTTCTTTTTCTACAGAATTTCTAGAACCCCTAACCAGACGTCTGACAGGTTGAACCACACATCTGGTTCATGGCTCTAGATTTATATTTTCTTCTGCCGTTGTTTTTTCTTTCTTCTACTACCCTAACCAAATGTCTGAACCTTCTACCCAGACATCTGATTTCTTGTAATGGGCAACAATTTTCCTAGGCCATTGATGGCCAAATCAATCCGCAAGCGATCGGACGAGCAACGAAGACTAGAGATTTATGCCAAGCAACAACCCTGCCTGTAGACTCATCGATAATCTCCGAACAACATGTCCAAACATGCATAGTAGGATTTTCATAAATTTTGACTTCAAAACAAAAAATTGGAAAATTCACAAAACCAATTCAAATCAAAAGGAATTGAAATGAAAAGATGTTAGGAATTCATACCTAAAAACTATGAAGCTATAGACGTAGATGTGAGTTCAAGAACTCAATTTTAAACCCGATAATAATGAATGAGAAGCTCTAAAATAAAGCAAGACCAATTCCTCTTCAATGAGACTTTAAGAATCTTCAATCTAAACTTCACTTTGATTTTGGAGCTTGAAATCTTGAATTTCCTAGTAATCTAGGGTTTAGGAATTTTAATTTGCTCTTCTTTCCCCCATTTTCCTTTAGCTTGAGTGTTAGGAAATAATAGAATGCATGAAGAGAAGTTGGAGGAGGAGTTAGAGTATTAGATGAGTTAGTGGGCTGAAACCCAAAGCCTAATAGAAAAATAGAAAAATTCTACTCAACTCCAAACATATCGATGCTTATACTCAAAAAGAAAATGCCATTTTGGACTCAATGGAAGTGGTCTCGAGTCCTAATTCGATTGTTTGCAAAAGTGGCATTTCGGACTCTAATCTGACTAACAATGCTATATTAAATAAAACATTTAAATATACAATCGTAAAATATGTGGGTTGTTCCAAGTAGTATACCTCGGTTCTCATTAACTCCTTGTCTTAGCCTTTCTGGTTAAGTGCTAAACAATTCTGATAACATAAGATTGTTCTGTCTCCTGTTCAATCCTACTGGGTTAAAAACTCAGATAATAATTTGCAATTAGTAAACAACCTAATTACTTAACCACCTCAAAAAACTAGGGAATTAATTAAACTCAGGTGCAAGCCACTCGCCAACCTTAAACGCATATAAGCTTGGGCCCTAACTCCAAGTGAGCTATGCGGCATGCACCCACTATCATAAATCATAGTTGTGAGCCAAGGCCCAATGTATAATCTTCCTACTCTAATGGGCGGTTCAGCATTATTGATGGTTTGTGAAATTTTCAGGTGATCGAGAAAGTGTTCAATGTCAATCGATCAGTGTTGATTTCACAACAGCGATCGTTTGATGTAATGCTCGGGGGAAGCTCATTAGCGCTATAGTGGTGTTTAGATTAATAGATAGTAAAAAGGTGAAAAGAAAGAACTACAACAAAATCAAGTCGAAATTCAAACTGTAAATCCGCTCAACATTTGACTCTGAATCAAGATTCAACATAGCGTCAAAATAAAAGGCAAAGAAATATCAAAATCAAAACAAGAAATACTCACTGACCAATGTGTGATTCAATGCTAGTTAAAAGATAAAGAGGAGAAGTTGAGTATTTATAAATAACGATTGCTGATTTGAGTCATTGGATCAACTAGATGGGAGACGATCTGGGCGTTCTAAGTTTCATCATTACTATCAAAATAACCATCCCATCATTGAACCGCCAAAGCGATGCCTTGAGAAACTAACTTCTAACACCGACAACACATAGATACATGTTAGCAGAATTTAGTACCAAAATGACAAGTCTGCCCTTGCTCATAGACATGAACATGGGAGGCAAAATATTTCTCAATTTTATTACAAGTATGATAATGGTCGACCTGCATGGTTCCAACAACCTACATCTTGGACCGCACCATGGCCTGCATGGTTCTAAAAGTTGGTACCTTGGCTTACCTAATTCCCAAAGCCCACACCCAGCTTGAACAGCTAGTTCCTACATCAAAGTTTCCTGCCCTACATCAATGCACATGCAAGCCATGAAAAGACCACGCAGTCATCATCGGGCGACTAGAAAGTAGCGGCCTGACATGTAAAATGGTCCTCAAATGTTTAACAGCTCGTAAAATGGCCTCGTCCTTACTTCAAACGACCCAAATAATGTCTTCTCCCTTTCCTTGACGAAGTCCCCTACTCGACCTTTACCTGATCACCTGCACCTTTTGAAGCCCCCTTATCTTAACACGATGGACTTTGCCTAAAGACGCCTAATTATCCCTATAAAAATAAGCTATGAGTGTGCAGTTTCTTTGAATAGACTAGCATATACGACACTATTCGTCTGATAAAGGTTGCATTGTGTTATAAATACTCCTTGTCATTTGCTACCCGCCTTGGCAAAGTGCCCCTACACAACCACTCCCTTATCCCATGTCGCTTATCCTTGACCAAGGCATGCTTTTGTACAGACCTTTAGTTGGAATCATCTAAGCCATACAGACTAGGTGGAAGTCTAACTGGCATTCATAATGGCCGAACAACTAAATCAACTATCAAGAGTAAACTCTGGGCTATGGAAGTGCAATCTCAGCCATCCAACTCAATTTCTAGCAGCTATAAGTATAGCCAACCATGCATTTTTACAAGGGTTACACATGCAAGCTCTCTAGCACTTCCTTTTTATTATTTCTTGTAATCCAAGCTAATGTAAAAGTATCAAAGTAATAAGAAAATTCTCACAATGGACATAAACCAACTTATATCAAACCACTCAAAATCTTGTGTTCTTTACTTATTACAAATATATTTCCTCATTTTTAATTTTTAAATCATGGTATTAGTCTGTAACATTTACTAATATCAATTCAACTATAATTTCAATGTGGGATAAATTTTTAGTCAATAATAATCTCAAAACAATAGTAATGGGTATTTAGTCCATATGGAATAATGGGCGTTAAAAAAACTCAGTGACACCATTTTCCAGTGTGTATATATATAAATATTTCTTATAACCATAAAGAGCTTTATTTTGATTTTAACTTTTAAAACATATTTTAATTTTATTATATATATATATATTACATAAGATTCTCTTATTTAATTATAACATTCATAAAATAATATTATGTCTTATATTTATGTACATATTGTTATTAATTAACAATCAGTTAATAATATAACTTTATTATATTATTTTTATACATTATAAATTTTGTGGTACATATTATAATTTCAAATTATTTTGATTTATTTATTTATAACTTTAATAATTTTGAACTCAAAACTATTTCATGTTTATTTATTTATAATTTTGTAAATTAAAGTTCAAAGCAATAAATTTATTTATTTATAACCTGTATGATAAAAAAAATTGAAACAATTTTAGATATCATTCATAATCTTCATATATTTTTATTTTAATCCAAAATAATTTTAAATTAACTTATTTTTAATTTTTATGAATACAATTTAAAGCAATTTTAATTTTTTTTTTGTAATTGTTATAATTTTGAATCCAAATATACACCAATTTTACATTCAAATTTTACTTATTATTCAGAATAACATAATGGGGGTTGTAATACCATTTTTGGATCAGGTGCATAAGCAAAAAGGTAAAAGGGAAAGTTTTCAAAAAAATCATTTTGTACTTCATTACACATTAGATCTTTTACAATGTTACCATTAGCAATATTGTTAACACTAAGTCATATGTAATATTTTATCAAATGAATTTGAATTGAATTTCAAGCTATATTATACAATCATTATATTAATAGTGTTTATTTAATTTTCAATGGTATTATTTATTCAAAATGTATAATAAGATAATTTAATAAAAAGTCAATAATATTTACTCAAGTGGAAATTTTAATAATAAAATAATTTTCATATGTTATTATATATATGTAGCTTTGAATAATGAATAACTAAATGATAATAGCTAACAAAATCATTTTAGTCTAAATTTTAATACCACATATTTATGCTTAGTATTTCATAAAATTTATGTTATAAATATAGATGATTATGACTCATATTAATTCAAATATCAAATAATTGAATTGATAGAATAATGCGCTTATACATAAGTTTTGATTAACAGTGTTGATAAGTAAATATTTAGTGATAATTCCAATATTATAACGTTTAATTTACAATGTCAGAATTGAGTGTATAATATGCTATCGGATAATTTCAATATGTTCAGAATTTATCAACGAATTCAACTACGTAGGTTGTATGTAAAACACATTTTGTATGTGAGAGATATTCAATTTTAGATATTTAACCTAGGTGTAAAACGCAGTTCGTATACGAGAGATATTCATTAAATTACTCATGCTACCAAAGACAAGTCGTTTAACGCTGCCTACACCATCACATTCCTCTTGCTAAGATGATCAGACTCAAGACTTCAGTTTTCAGTCTAATGCCATGATTTGAAAGCCCCAATTGTTCGTTGTTCTCCATAATAGCATTATGTCATCACTTTTATTACGAAACAAATCACTGCACCATCTCCATCATTAAGCTTTGGTGAATACAAAATCAATGACCTTGTCCACAATTGCTTAGATTGACGGTTGAGGTGTGCAAGGTGATGATGATAAATATCATGCATACTGCATGTCATATGCATGTGCATGAGAGGGAAAACCCTTTTTTTTAAAAATGAAACAGCTTTATTTAAAAATAATTTAAATTAACTTTTTGTTGAAAGATCGAAATTTTTTCTGGATAATCTTGTCGGTTAAATACATCCTGAACTATCAATTTCAATATGAGAGAACAACTCTCTAACTTACAACGAAGTTTTTAAGTCCACCTTTAAGATGTAAATTTTTTTAGAGAGATAAATGAAATTATGTATTTTTAATGGGGGCTTCATGGATCTATTTATAACACTAAGTGCTAAAAATATTCAATAATATATTTCTACTAAGTCTATTATTTATTAATTACATTCAATGACCTAATTAAATACTAAACCACTTAGCTTTTATCAAAATGGCAGCCCTTTAATTAATAATCAATATGTATAATTTAAACTACCATAAAATATTTATTAAATATTAATTTTGGTCAATATAAATGATTTAATAAATATATAACAATCATATATTTTATTAAGTCATTTTTTAGCCCATTAGTAATATTAAAAACTATATTAAACTCAGTTAATAACCATTATATTAATTTTTCTACAAAGGAAATTTATAAATTTTATAAATTACATCAATAAATCATTTTCTATTAAATCCAAGTTACTGTTATGTTACTCCTAGGCGTGAACTTAACTATTAGTAACATTAAAACAATTTAAATAATAAAGCCTGCATGCACTTTGTTGAAGCATAGTAGTTATAGTGATAAATAAAGGCACTGTTATAATAAACAATAATAAAACAATTTTATACTTAAGAGAAAAGAATAGCCATAAATATGATTTTTTTAATGGTTGTATTATATATGAATAATTGTCAATTTGAGTTATCACATGTGCTTGTTTTATGATGATGTATTCATATTAGGATGTGTATGTGATGTTTTGCCATTATTACTACTAGACAATGGGTAGTAAGTTATGGTTTTGATTGATTGGATTATTGATGTTTATTGTTACAATGTTGATGGGTTAGTACATATTTGATGATTAAAGTTTATGTTACTAATGGTTGTGGGTTAGTGCACATTTGGTGGTTGATGTTTATGTTACTAATGTTGATTGGTTAGTACACATTTGTTGGTATTGATGTTGTATTACTATTGTGAAGTGATTAGTATACATTTATTTGATTTATACTTATATTGATGATGTATTACTAATAGTTAATGATTAGTTTGTATGTGAGTATATTTTTTGTTATTGGCTTATTTGATACATAGGGTTGACATTGAGTATTGTTGATGTTGATGGCTATGTGATATTGTTGTTGTTACCCCATATGATGATTTATTATGATGGCTTATTAGGTTGTGTTTTCTGTTACAGTGGTTGCATTTGTTGCGTGGATACTATGATTTTTATGTGCTAAGATGCAAGTATTTAGATGTAAGAGAATAGCAGAAAATTGAATTATGTGGGCTTGATCCTAAAATAGTACGTAGGCGGTTTTTTCCTATAGGATAATAGCTCTTGAGGTTTTGACAAGTGTGTATAGGGTCGTGCTCAATATAAATATTGTCAAAACCTTTTTTTCTTCCTTTCCATGCATTTTTATAATTTGCAGGTGGAAGCGTAGAGGGAGAGAGAGGTCTGGATAAAATAGACATCTACAGTTTTTTGCTTAAATTATTCTCCCGTATTATTGTTATATTCCTTTAATATTGATATATGTATGGGGAAAAAAGATATTTTATCTATTCATTATATTAGACCTTGTGTATTTGAAGTATATGTACTCATTAATGAGATATGAATTTATTGAAATTCTATTGTGAGGCTTTTCTCTTTCCCATATTGATTTCAGATTTTGAATTGTAAAACCCACGGTCTATTGTTTTAAATGTCTGAGATTGGTGAGAAGTGTATTTTGACGACATTCTTCACTGATTTAGACATTAGAAATAGCGAGTCATCAAACTTTGTATCAAAACTTAGGTTTAGCGAATCGTTGAGCCTAGGATAGTAGCTTAGGTTAATTTACACCGTAGACTGGGTTAAAATATTGAATAAGAGAGCATTTTTATTAATGATCGTATGCTTTGTATGTATAGGTTGTTTGTATAACCACCGTTACCTCCCTCTAAAATGGTATTTTATTTATGATGGTCTTTGGATGAAAGATAAATAAATTAGGATTAGGTTAAGGCAAACACTTACAGAAGGGATTAAGTGTTCGTTTTATCCCGAGTGACACACATATAATGTTAAATTATAATGGAAACCTGACCTTAATAAATGAAATTTCTTCTTATTATTGAATTTTAAATAAATATTATTGTTGGGAAAAGTTAAATATACATTTTTTTATATATTTTATTAAAAGCGGAAAATGTATATTATTGGGCATAAAATGACTTGTTAAATAATTTATTTTACATGGGTGAAAATGAAGTATCTAATTTAGAAAATAATATATTTTTATGAGGTTGTTTTTATAAGCAAATGACCACAGTAAAAATATATTATTTAAAAGTACTTTTGTGAAAGGATGTTCAGTTTAGAATATTTACAATATTTTTGTTAAATTTGTTTTTTGTTTAAAAAGTTCCTTTGTTATATATATACTATATATACTAGTATGGACCCGTGCTTCGCATACGGACTGTTTGTATTATTATATATGTTGATATGTTTTTTGAGTGCAAACATATAAACGAAAACAAGGCATTTTTGGAATTACAAAAGGACACCGAGTAAATTAGTTCAACCAATTTTCTTTATTAGTAGTAGATATATATATATATATATATTGATAGATTAGGGGTATGTCTTAGGGGCAATTACGTAATTCTTTACATATATCAAACTCGATAACCAATCTTGTTCAAATAAAGGTTTTTTTCTACTATATACTTGATATATTATGTTATGTTAATTAATTTAATTAAAAGTATATTAATAGAAAATCCACAAAAGTTAAGTTTTGTGATAGCAGTTACAAAGTGTTGTAATCGTGTGTAATTTGTCATAATGAAAATAAATACACCATTTTAAATATTCCTAGTCAAGATGTATCGAGACAGGATATCGATGCTTCCATTGAAATTAGAGTACTTAATATTATCTAAATGTTAGACAATGTATTATTCATGGATGCAGGAGAAACCAAGGATTACGTACTGATAGTTATTGGATAACTATGGAATAACTCAGTTGATAGTTTTCTGTTTGTTAATATAATTAAAGTGAAATAGAAAATATCAATGTGACATAATTACACGGTCCCTTGACTTGAGAATACCATTGATCTTCAATGTGGAAGCTTCGCTTTGATTACAGTTAAATCATGGCATGGTGACCATCGAACGACTATAGTTGGATCGAGTAAAAGCATTGGAAGTGAAACACTTTTCAAGAAAGGGTTCGTCTCCTCGGTTATATGAGGTTAGTATGACGATCGACTGAATTCAACTAAAAGTGTCTGAGTTAAGCATTTCGTTTAATATAAATTGTTATTATTGAATCTAGGATTTTGTGTTTGAACTATAGAGTTGAATGTGGATGGTATTGGAATTTTGATCATTTCCAAATTCTATAAGTCCAAAGTGATATATTTTTTATGAAGAGAATTGGTGTAAATAACAATCACAACTGGATAAGGCATAAGAAGTAAAATTGGGTTTAACCAAAACCAAGTAAGTGATAAACTTAATCAATATACCATAATGATAAGCAATAAATTATATTTAATTGCAAATAGTTGTTTGGGCCATAAATGCGTTTAAAGCCTATAAATGGGGTCCGATTAATTCAACTATAGCAGGGGTTATAGACTGCCATAAGATGGTGCAATAGAGGCTTTGAAATGGAGGGTTAAGATGGTACAGAACTAGTAAGAGATAATGTAGGATTGATCCTAAAATATCTCTTAATTCTCCTATATGCAAGGATCTCCACTTTCCTTTATTATTGATCTTTTTTAGCCTCGACATCCACCTAGGTCTAGCTGAACTCTTCCCTCTCACTATGTCTAAATTTTCAAGTTCAAATCAAATCAAGCACTATTCAATAGCCGGTGGCCAACAATTCATGGACTAGCACTCTGTTGGATTGTAAATCAGTTCTAGGAGCAAACTTCATCATTTTAATGTGCGCTTACAGGCTTTAGCTATAAGGTATACCCCTAACATATTTATGAATATTAATCAACACACACACACATATATATATATATATATATCATGTTTATTTATTATATATTATATTACTAGTTGAATATACTATCACAATTTTTATTGGTTGTATGTAGATGTTTTATATCTTAAAAAATATATTTTTATGCATATGTAGCACAGATCAATGCTTAAAAACCAATTTTTTAATTTTAATAATTCAATTCAATATGTAATATACACTCACATACAGATAGTTTATATTTTAAATACTACATCCTTACTTATGTTAAAATATGACATTATAATTGCATACATAATATTTAATAAGTATAATATTTTCGGCACGAAAATTTTTTTTCATTTATATATTATTTTTAAATAATATTTAAATCAACTGATTATTTAAATAACTATATAATATATATGTATGTATGTTTTATAAATTAAGTTTTATATTTTATAAAATTAGATTAATACATTATATTTTCGATAAAAATAAAAAAAAACATTTTTTATAATTTTAAATATTTAAATATTAACTGAGATTCAAAATTAGATTTTTAAATGGTTTTGAATTATAAAATTATGTAAAAAAAATTCAAAATTCAAATTATCGCTAAGAATATACTGGAAATCTAAAATTCTAGTTATAGCTTCAAAATAATATTTTATTATTATTTTTAAATTTTCATATGGTTTTTAATATAATATATATAAATATTTTAAGTTAAAAAAAATTATAAGCCTACACAAGACCTCGTATACACATCTATATTAAATATATATTTGTGAAAATTAGCCACAAGGGCCTCTTTAGCAAGTGCAATTAGTTTTTAGGACACACACCTAAAATAATTACTTTTAAGGAAAAAATGAAAAATAAATAGTTTCTAAGGCCTAAAAACCTATGAAATTATGTCCTTGAAAGTAATTGGACTGCTTATTTTATCCTTAAAAGTAATTATTCTGCTGATTTTGGCCTTGAAATTAATTTCTATGGATGTATGTTCTCGAAACTAATTGGATTGCAAAGTTTGTCCTTCTAGTGAAACACCCCTATATATTTTGTGTATTTGTAAGCATTAATCTATATATTATTATACTATTATACATAAATCTACATATAAGTATTTAGTGTTATATACATATATATATATATTAAAAAAATTATATCTTTATGTATGTACGAACTTC
Source organism: Allium cepa (assembly GCA_030765085.1). NCBI lineage: Eukaryota > Viridiplantae > Streptophyta > Magnoliopsida > Asparagales > Amaryllidaceae > Allium > Allium cepa. The sequence goes on from CM060939.1 coordinate 156,704,783, forward strand.
GGCTTTAAAAAATAAAAATATTTTATTTATTTATTTTATAAATAATTTAAATATATTCATATATTTATAAATGCATATAATATTTATATTATTATTATAAATAAACATAAATATATTTTATATATGAAATTATATAATTAAAATTAGTTTGTATATACATTATAAGTATTTGTAACATTTTATATTTATGTAAAAGTATACGTAAATATATATTTCAAAAATATATTTTTATATGTGAAGTGCCAACGTGTCCGTTCGATGTAAATTCCAACACCTATACACGGCATATTATACTACATGGATTTGTATTTTACACATGCACCATGTACATATATGTATATGATGCACGTATATATGTTCAACATAACATAAATTAAATAGTGTAACATCATTTTATAAATTTAAATTAAAAAAAAGAATTTATTTAGACAAAAATTAGGAATATTCTAAATAAATTAGACTTCATAAGCCCAATAAAGATCCAATATGGTAAATAAATTGAAATTCACCCATAACTTTCGCCACGGGCTGGTGCGGTTCCAATAGTGGTATCAACACCCAATACCCTTTCCAATCTAAATTAGTCATATTAGGGTTATCTATTATGCTCACAACTCATATAGTATGTGTCTAGAAATGTAATGTCAAATGACTGGGTTTGCATAACCAAGTACTCTGCCCTACCTAGTTACCGGCCATGTCTGAACAAATATGTCCGCCCAAAGGTTGTCTCTAATAGAAAAGGCCCAATTTGAATTAGGACTTGAGGTAATTTCCAAAATTGTTCGAAAATTAAAAATGCAAGATTTTAAAACTAATTATTAAATTTAAAATAAAAAATACATATTATAAAAGTTATAATATTATAAGACATTTTAAAATGTTGAAAAATAATATAAATTAAATTTGAAAACTAGAAAATTTGTTAACAAGATTAGCAAAATTAATTAATTAAATAAGTCAATTAATTAATAAATGCATGCATATATTATATATTATGATATATGATATGCTACTTTAAAATGTTTAAAATAACATAACTATATATGTATGTATATGAAATGGATTTTGAAATTAATATAATTTAATTAAAACTGTTTAATTAAATAAATTGATTAAAAGGTTAATTAATCAAATAATATACAAATGTATATGATATATGTGTTGTATTATAAAGGTTATAATATATAATTAGAATTCAATATAAATGTTACATTAAGTTAATATAAAGTAATTAAAACGTTAATTAGTTAAAATTAATTAACTAAGATTTAATTAATATAATATTATACATAAGACTATTATATAAGTAGCATGAAATATAAAAGTTAAATAATAATAAACTTATATAATATGAATGTATAAATCAAAGGTGGAACATTATGAAATCCTAAATAGACCTAAAGAATAAATACATATGTAAATATACGTATACCATGATTTCTGATGTGTTCGATACTTGAATCATGACGGTATTTCATAAGAAGTACATTATTCCATAAGTCAATATCACTCAATACAATATACTGAAGAGTATGAATGTTTAATATAATGTTGTCCTCTACTATATATATATATATATATATCACTTGCATATCCTTAATTTTTATATATATCACTTGCATATCCTTAATTTTTGAGCAATATGCTAGGGATGTTATGTGTTGTAGTATTAATATATTGAATAGATGAGGTAAGATAATGTAACTACCCACTTTTTTGTACAGTTTAAGTGCATGACCCATTCAAAATGAATGGAAAGGTGGATAGACAGGGGAAAAAAGAATAAAATTAAACAACACGGAATCTCATAGAGGAACAAATAATCTATAATATACAATAAATCTTTACACAAAAGCAAACTGTAATATATGTATATGCAGACATCAATCAAAGTATACTAAACTATTTTTAGCCCAAACATTTATAACAACCTATCATCCCAATCTTTGATAATGTGACTCCCCACCTCTATGCTCACAATAACAAAGGTTATTATAAGGAATAACGTCTGCTATTGCGAAGAATAAGGCTTGTTAGAAGTGACCATCCGTAAGTTATGCCTTAGACGAGTATTGATTACATCGATAGGAGTTGTGTAAATTAATCCCAAAGACATATATTCAATCCAAATCTAAAACGAAACTACGGTGGCTAAGAAAAATTCGGAACAACTCATAATAACAACAACATAGATATGCATAATCACATCAGAACAGAAATATCAGATATATATATAGCGGAAGACAAGTCTGGATACATGCTACAATAGTCGATGGTTCACATGAGCCGAATATACATATACAAAGACACCAACATACATGAGACAGTCAATATACCAAAAGTACTCCTCGAAGGCTAGACAAAAGATGGAGTGAAATACCAAAAGCTAAAGCTGCAACTGAACCAGAGATAGCGACTATCCTGAAATAACTCGGTCTGACCCGAGTATTATTTAAAAGAAAATAATAAACAGACCAGTCTAATTTAAACTTTCGAAATAAGTGTATAATAAACAACACTTAAGCAAATAATTATAGTCTCGAATGAGACAATTCAGCATAATTAATCAACATAGTTTAAATGAATAAATCTCATTAAACTCCATCGAAATCAACTTTAAATTCATAATTGAATTCAAAACAGCGATACACAAAATTATAATCTCAGATGAGGCTATACACAAAATTATAATCTCGAATGAGACTATACACATAAGTAATCAGCATAGTTTAAAGGAATAAATCCCAATAAACATCCTCAAAATCAACTTCCAAATTCATAATTGAATTCAAAACAGCAATACACCAGAATCTAGAAATCAAAATAAGATAACTAGAAAATTAGCATTCTCAAAATCTAGAAATCCAAATAAGATAACTAGAAAATCAACATTCTCAAAATCTAGAAATCCAAATAAGATAACTAGAAAATCAACATAAAAGATGGATCTATCCCAGCAGATGGCGAGTTTTAGCTACGCTGCACGTGCATCTCATATGGCCGAAGCCTAACATGTACTATAATTTTTGGCGCCCAACAAATGACCCGAAGGTCCAACAAATGGCCCGAAGGTCCAACAGATGACCCGAAGGTCTGTACTGGTAATTGACCCTAAGGTCCATCATATGACCCAAAGGTCCAACAAATGACCCGAAGGTCCAACAGAGTGGGTCGAAAGCCCAACAAAATCATCAAACAGCAAATATTTCAATTAACGAGTCCGAAATTAACCGAAATAGTAAAAGTGTGGTTCCATACTCCGCACTTTGCTAAATCGTTTAAATCTCTTCATCGTTTCCTTGAAAGTGCAAAATTGTGTATTTTATATAAATAACATTTTACGTTCTCAAACGGAAAAGTCCGGAATTAACCGAATCAGTAAAATAAGTGTTCATAGTCGTTAATTTTGTTGAAACATTTAAATCGATTCATCATTCTTTTGAAAGCGTAAATTGTAAAAATTTTGGAAATAATTTTATTCTAAAACGATTTTTAAAACACGTGATTAAAACAGAAACAACTATAGCAATTTCGATGAGGAAATTACGCTTCACAAAACACCGTAAAAACGGATACCAAACCAGTGTTGCGGGATAACATCTTAAAAATTCCCTTTAAATTGACGGTTACCGAAGTCAAAACAACAGTAATTTTTTTATTCGTCAAAATCTCATCAAAAAAACACGCTTCAAAAATATAATACCCGCGTAAAAATCCGTTATAAAAATAACGGTAACAAAATACGTTTTAAAACCAAACACCGGTTCAACGTAAATTAAATAGCATACTACACCACTATAAATTCAAAAATATTGCATGGCCTCAATATACTCGTGCACTACAATATACACGCGTGAATTAAAACTGGATATGCACAAAACGAAATTGACAAATTAATAAAAGTGTGCGGGATGAATACACGTATACAATATAATTTTTGCATGCAAGTAATATACACGTGCATACTACAAATTAACTTGGACTGGGTTTTTACATATACTCTTAAAATGAATTGTAGGAATGAAATAGAACAACTTCCTGATGCACGCATAAATGGAGTGAATGACCTGGCAAGCAATAATAAATATTGACCTAGGCAATGCGCTAGCATAAAGGGTACACACGTACAAAATTTTGCAATAACACATATATTTGACAAATGGTCTACACTTACGTGAGAATTACTTTTGCATACAAAATGAAATTCACAAAGTTTTAAAGAAACTTGGGCAATCCAACACTACATGCTACTATGTATAATTTACACGCATATTGAAATCAAATAATGGTCAATGACCTGGAACTATATTTTTTTTTTTACTAAAATGTGGCCAAACATGTCCCTATTGGAATATTAATACTCACGCACATCCTAAATTATATGCATATGATTTATGTTTGGGAAATACATATCAGTGCACACACAAAAAAATTTATGGCATGCATGGAAATGTAAAAGATAGGATATGACGTGTAAAAAGTGACGGCTCTACACAGTCCATGCAATACTTATGCAAACTCGCATGCACAAAATGATGTACGTATAAATAAGATGCAAGGCCTGGATAACACACTTTCGCATATAAATAATAATTGTAAGCAATGTGACCAGGGCTACACAAACGTGTTATACTATTTGCATGCAAAGGACGAAATAAAAATTTCTTCATCTCTAATACGAAACCAATTAAAACGACTCCACTTTGAGTGCATGCATATTTATACGTACGCATGGACTAAAGTATAAAATTAAGTGATTGAAACCAAAATGCTCATCTATTAGCACGCATAAAAAACATAACTTATTGAGTGCATTTCGTGCACACGTAACCAAGCAAAAACCTGGACATCACTTGCGTGCTCAAAGTGAACCAAACAAAAATGAGCGTAATGATTTTTAGGAAAAATACTGAATAAATTAGAAATGTGAGTATAAAACTCACATTAGATCTGTTCCAAAATCAGCTAGCAATAAAGATTCAAAAGAAACTAGAAGTTTGGAACCGCCATTAATAATCCCCAGAGCTACTGAAATTTTTTGAAAAGAATTGATGCAGCTACTGGAAATTTGAACAAATGAAGTGATGAAGGCTACTAATTTTCTTTTTCACAGTTGTGTACCAGTCAAAAGAAAATGATGTGTTGGAATGTATATTGGGTATAATTACATTGAATTGCAGAAGTGCACAAGTAGAAAAGAAGGACACAATTGTACTAAATGATGATGGCTGCACATTAAATTTTTGCTTTACAAAACCATGAGGCGGCAAGGTGTTCACATTTGTTTTATAAAATGTGTGGTGACAGCAAAGAAAAGTAATGATGTTCCACTTTATTTTACAAACTTTTATTAAGAAGAAAACACACGGCTTGTTACAGTGAACCATCATCAGTGAAATTCATGTCAATAATTGGCCAAGTTACCTTCTGCAACGGATTATTAGACATTTAATACAAAAGTTGAATTTCTGATAGAGTCATATGTATCTTCGCATTTTGGGAAGCAAACAAATAGCATGGGTTTATATACACTAAAAATTTGAGATTCATAAGTGCTTTATATTTTAGTAATTGCAGTTTTCTCGTCTGTTTTACTACTACTACTTATTCTGTCTGATTCACTAACACAAAGATTGTTTGATTTGCATCCATTGGTGTCAGCAAAACACTAACCTGTCTATAAACATGTATTCCTTTGTTTAATCAAACTTAAATCACAAATTGGGTTAACACGCCAGTAATATAGTTTGGGACAATCCACACTGGTGGTGTTATGAAAACAACATACGCGGAGGTAGAAGCCTCTATCCCTTAAAAACAAGGGAAACAACAATGCTACTAAAAGTATATAACCAAATTGACTAGTAAATAATCATCACAATAGAAGAAAACTCTGTAAGACAAAACTATGTACTACATACAGCAAAGTAGTGATATAGCAAAGAAAGAGCAAGGTAAGATATGCACTGACTTTGCAAAACTTTTGCATTGCAAATTTATTTTTCAAATTTCAATTTAAAATTTCTATTTTAAAAAAAAATTCGACGGTAATAAAATCACGTTTGTCACAAACTCCCCCTTACAAAAATTGCGTCCCCGTAATTTTCATACTAGAAGTTGTTTATAACACAAATCATTTACTTCTACAAAGATTAAAATAGAAAAAGATGAATAAGAATGCTCACCCCCACCCGAAGAGGAGAGAAAACCGGGATAAAAATGCTCGATGAATTCTTTGGTTTCCCCAAGTGCAATCTTTGGGATTTGCGGACCATTGAATTTTCACAAGCGGGACTTCTTTATTCCGAAGGCATTTAACCTCCGAAGCTAGCACACGAATAGGATTTTGCACAATAGACAAGTCGGGTGAGATCTCAAGATCTTGCAACACATGAGGATCAATAATAGAATCCGAATCTCGGAGGCATCGACGAAGATAGGATACAAGAAATATGTCATGAATTCCTGAAAACTGAATAGGTAGCAAACACGATAAGCAACAGTGCGAATGCGTTCCGTAATAGGAAACGATCCAATATATCGAGGAGTCAACTTCCCAGAGCTACTAAAACGCACCACACCCTTCATCGGAGAAGCACGAATGAATACGCGATCGCCAACAGAAAATTCCAAAGGCTTCCTACGACGATCGGCATAAGATTTCTGCCTAATCTGAGCCTTTTTAATTCTCTGTCTAATTATATCAATCCTCTCAGAAGATTCACGAATATAATCAGGGCCGAGAACTAACTTTTCCCCCGATTCCAACCAACAAGATGGTGATCGACACAGCTTTCCGTAAAGGGCTTCGAAAGGAGCCATACCGATACTGGATTAGAAACTGTTATTATAAGCAAATTCAACAAGAGATAAGTGGTCTTCCTAACTACCACCAAAGTCAAGAAGCAATCTGATTTGACCTGATAGGAATAAAATAGGCTGATCTGGTCAATCGGTCAACAATCACCCAAACACTAGAATGATGCGACCTCGAATGAGGTAGACCATCAATGAAGTCCGTAGAAATCTGATCCCATTTCCATAATGGAATCTCAAGAGGCTACAAAAGACCACTAGGACGATGGTGTTCTGCTTTAATAAGTTGACAAGTCGTGCAACTACTCACACAACTTGCAACATTACGCTTCATACCTTCCCAAAAGTATAAGCGTTTCATATCAGCATACATCTTACTAGTGCCCAGATGAATAGTATACTTAGAACGATGACAGTCCTCAAGAATGTCATTTCTAAGATTAAAAACATTAGGCACGACCAACCTACCCTTCTTCCGAATACAACCATGAACATCAATATCGAAATCCTTTAGATCATCACTTCGGGATTCCGATTTACACTCTGAATAAGATAAGATAGATTTGGATCTTGTTTCTGGGCATCGGCAATCCAATCCAACAAACTAGGACGAGCTTCCATGCTAATTAAAAGCACGGGAGAATCATAAACTGAAGGACGGTCTCTAATATCTCAAAGAGATAAAGCTTCCATCATATTCCACTCTGCTAGCATCATGGAAATAACAACTTTCTGCTTGCGGCTAAGCGCATCAGCAACTCGATTACCCTTACCAGAGGTATACTGAATATTAAATTCATATGAAGCTAGAAATTTGAGCCAACGTTGTTGCCTCAAATCAAGTTCTTTCTGAGTAAATAGATACTTCAGAGATTGTGATCAGTAAAGAGAACAAAACGTTCGCCCAAAAATAATGTCGCCAAATCTTTAGAGAAAAGACTATAGCGGCTAACTCCAAATTATGGGTAGCATAATGAATCTTGTTAGGCTTTAGTTGTCTAGAAACATAGGCAACTACTCTATCCTTTTGCATGAGAACAGCACCAAAACCAATACAGCTAGTATAGGTACAAATAATGAAGTTTTTGTTCCCTTCGGGAATCAGAAGGATAAGAGTATCGGAAAAGAGTTCTTTCAAATAATCTTCTTTCCTGAAAAGCTAAAACTTCCAAAAATTACAATTATCTTTATGAAATAATTTTCTAAAAATTTTTGCTTTTTATAGGTCAATTTATTGTGTCAAATTGTCTCATCAAAGAATTTAGGAAATTCTTATCGATAACGTTGATCAAGCGCATCGACCAGAATTCTTAAAGCACTCAATGGGCAATGCAATCAAAAAATCATCTTCTATATGATAAACACAAATCCAATTATACTTGTAAATAATATAAGGAAAAAGATTTGCAAAATTTTAAATTGCAATTTTCATCCAAAATCAATAAATACACAAATGGAGGCATCGAGATATTCGTAGAATACTCGATTCATAAAATGGATGAAATAAGCTGGGCAAACTGAAGGACATAATAAGTCATTCATACGAATCATATCGAGTGCGAAATGTGGTAAGAGGGATGCTAACTTCCGCAACTCGTAGCCAAATGAAACCGGTGATAAGGTCGAGTTGGGAGAAGAGCTTAGCGCCACTTAATTGATCGAACATGTCATCGATCCTAGGTAATGGATACTTATTTTTGATAGTGAGCTCGTTAAGCTTGCGATAACCAATGCAAAACCTAAGAGTACCATCTGGCTTTTTAACAAAGACAACGACGGCGTCCCAAGGAGATGAGCTAGAACGAATAAAATGCTTGGCTTCCAATTTAGATAATTGTTGCTTGAGTTCCTCATTTCCTTAGCAGACACCGTCGTGGGAGGACGACTGACAGGATAAGCACCAGAGGTAAGATCAATACTGAGTCAATTGCCCTCTTCGGCGGCAAATATGAAATAGGCTTGAAGACAACAGAAAAATCACAAACACCCGGAATATTAGCTAAGACATCCTTCGATTCGAAGGAAGAAATAAGAGTATTCGAAGTATGGTCCATGCTTCGAAATATAATAGATAACTGCTCGATAGCATCAGGATGCTTGAGATGTAAAGTTCTTTTGAGACATAGGATTTGAACTTCATAACGGACAAGACAATCCATACCCAAAATCATATCAAAACCAAAATAATCCATAACATGCAGATTCGCATGAAAGGAGAAACCACAAAGAATAATCTCAGCATCAACACACAACAAACCAAGAGTAACGGATCCACCAATAGGATTCACAATCCTCAAAGGGTCGCAAAGAGTAATAACATCCAAAGGAATAACATCAACAAGCTCCTTCGACACGAATGAATGTGATGCACCCATATCGAAAAGAACTCTAATAGAACGACAATGAAATAAAATAAAACCTTCCAAAACAGAAGGAGTAATACCTTTGGGCTTAGAAGAATCACCAAAAGCTTAAGCAACATTAAGCTTCTCGGATTTGAAACCGTTAGGAGCAGTAGGACAATTAGAAACAAAGGACTTTCCTTGTTTTAACTCAAGGAAACTACGAGCAAGATTGATAAGGAATTTAACAAATGGAATACTACAGGGATATGGGATTTATCCCTAGACATACTCCAACATGTTAAAGAGGATAAAGGTTTAAGAACAACGAAGGAATAAATTAGAAAGGCACGAATAAAACCCCAGAATAGTTGTAACACATGTTCCATTCTGCTTCTGTTTCGTGTTTATTATAACTTATTCTGAACTTCAGCTCTGATACCAATCTGTGATGCCCCACCTCTATGCTCACAATAACAAAGGTTATTATAAGGAATAACGTCTGCTATTGCGAAGAATAAGGCTTGTTAGAAGCGACCATCCGTAAGTTATGCCTTAGACGAGTATTGATTACATTGATAGGAGTTGTGTAAATTACTCCCAAAGACATATATTCAATCCTAATCTAAAACGAAACTACAATGGCTAAGTAAAATTCAGAACAACTCATAACAACAACAACATAGATATGTATGATTACATCAGAACAGAAATATCAGATATATATATAGCGGAAGACAAGTCTGGATACATGCTACAACAGTCGATGGTTCACATGAGCCAAATATACATATACAAAGACACCAACATACATGAGACGGTCAATATACCAAAATTACTCCTCGAAGGCTAGATAGAAGATGGAGTGAAATCCCAAAAGCTGAAGCTGCAACTGAATCAGAGATAGTGACTATCCTGAAATAACTCGGTCTAACCCGAGTATTATTTAAAAGAAAATAATAAACGGATCAGTCTAATTTAAACTTCAGAAAAAAGTGTATAATAAACAACACTTAAGCAAATAATTATAGTCTCGAATGAGACTATTCAGCATAATTAATCAACATAGTTTAAATGAATAAATCTCATTAAACTCCATCAAAATAAACTCTAAATTCATAATTGAATTCAAAATAATGATACACAAAATTATAATCTTGGATGAGGCTATACACAAAATTATAATCTCGAATGAGACTATACACATAAGTAATCAGCATAGTTTAAAGGAATAAATCCCAATAAACATCATCAAAATCAACTTCCAAATTCGTAATTGAATTTAAAACAGCAATACACCAGAATCTAGAAATCAAAATAAGATAACTAGAAAATCAGCATTCTCAAAATCTAAAAATCAAAATAAGATAACTAGAAAATCAACATCCTCAAAATCTAGAAATCGAAATAAGATAACTAGAAAATCAACATAAAAGATGGATCGATCCCAATAGATGGCGAGTTTTAGCTACGCCGCATGTGCATCTCAAATGGCCGAAGCCTACCAACTACTATAATTTTTGGCGCCCAACAAATGACCCAAAGGTCCAACAAATGACCCGAAGGTCCAACAGATGACCCGAAGGTCTAGTACTGGTAATTGACCCGAAGGTCCATCATATGACCCGAAGGTCCAACAAATCACCGAAGGTCCAACAGAGTAGGTCGAAAGCCCAACAAAATCATCAAACAGCAAATATTTCAATTAACGAGTCCAGAATTAACCGAAATAGTAAAATTGTGGTTCTATACTCCGCACTTTTGCTAAGTCATTTAAATCTCTTCATCGTTTCCTTGAAAGTGCAAAATTGTGTATTTTTTATAAATAACATTTTACGTTCTCAAACGGACAAGTCTGGAATTAACCGAACCAGTAAAAGTAAGGGTTCATAGTCCTTATTTTGCTGAAACATTTAAATCGATTCCTCATTCTTTTGAAAGCGCAAATTGTAAATTTTTTGGAAATAATTTTATTTTAAAACGATTTTTAAAACACGTGATTAAAACAGCAAAAACTACAAAAATTTCGACGAGGAAGTTGCGCTTCACAAAACAACGTAAAAACGGATACCAAACCAGCGTTGTAGGATGACAGCTTAAAAATTCACTTTAAATTGACGGTTACCGAAGTCAAAACAACAGTAATTTTTTTTATTCGTCAAAATCTCATCAAAACAACACGCTTCAAACGTAACGACCCGTTATTTTGTACCACTCAATTTTTCGAAAATAATTCAAAACTTGTCAAACTTGAATAGTTCAAAACAATAGATTGTAAATAAATTTGGAGCAAATGAAATCAAATCACAGAATCACAGACACAGAAATCAGAATACTCGCAGCAGAATTAAAAAAACCTAGTGGTTCATGAAGCCACTATCAATAGTCTCAAAATAAGTATAAAGTACATAGTCTTAAACCAAATATAGTTTGAAATTTCCACAGAAAATCTCAATATTAAATTGTCTTGATTACAAAAGCCAAAATAAGAACTAAACAGAAACTTGACAGTAGCTTGAAAAGAGATAATCTTCAGAAATCCTAGCTCCGGAGAAAGAGGTCCGAACTGAAACTCAGGCTAACCCGAGCATAAGAAATAAACACAAAGACTCGAGTCAGGACATACATACTTATACAGTGTAAGCTAATTCAAGTGAACTGTAACATAAAACAAGTAACTTAAAGGATGCTTGGGACCGCACATCCTCTAAGGATCCGTTAAACTATTTACTATATAGTAATAATTTCGCTATTATAATAATGTCTACATTAAAATAAACTTACTTTTAAATAGCGTTAAGGAGTGACCCAATATTCCCCTTAACACGTAGTAGTCCCAGTAGTCCATCCAGTATCAGCGCATCTCCAGATCGGGAGACTACCCTAAATACTCCATGGGCTATGGGAGAAAACCAAACGCGTACAAGGCTTGCTATGGTAGGTGACACGGCACAACTAGGCAATGCCAGGGTAGATATACCAATTACGCTTTCGGACCGGTGGAAACGCGTAGCTGCTACTACCGCCCACCTCGAGAAACACTCCCAAATCAAAGGTGCGCACCAAACAATCACAAAGTAATAGAATGGCATACGAAAAAGTGCGTTCGATCAAAGGTGCTACCTCATTAGTCCGTCGATCGCTCCTGTTTTAGCCACCTTATGCCAACTCACGGTAGTCGGGTCCATGTACATACCTCAAAGGAAACGTCACCACCATCCTACTTCATACTGGAATCTCCACCGCGTACATGGTTGTCAAAGTGGTTTTCGGTATCGAAAGAGAGTATGCCCATATCTGATCTCAGTCTCTTTAACAACCAGCGTTATTATTACCCTTGGTTATAAATTTCAAAAATAGTTTATATTTCAATCAAAGCACTTCATTTTAAACTATTTAAAGGTGAAGTTATTATTCTTACAAAATTCAATAAAATTCCCAAGGTTTAGCCTTAGTTCATTTGCATCAGCTACAACACTTCCAAGGTGCGGTAATATCCCCTACAACAGATTTAAGTAAATTAAATTTCAGACTTCAATATAATCCCTTCAATAATTAAACCTTAATTTTAAACTAATTTACTTATAAAAATCACATTTTTCATTTTGAAATAGTCAATTATATTACTCAATAATTTAAGATTTTATAAAGTAAACTTTTACCAGTAAATATCAACCTCTCAAGGCTTAACTTCAAAATCAATTACAAAATTTTCTGTTCTTTATATTCAAAGTTAACTTAACAATTATGTTTTATTACCATTTCAAATATAATCCCAATTTCAACTTATTTCTTAACTTACCCCTTTTATTCTTAATCCAAACTCCACCTTTGTAAGTGTAGTTATATTCAAAGTTATATTTTTGTGTATTTATTTTATTTACCATTTAATTTATAGAAATTTTAAATAACACCCTTTTTATCCATTTAAATTAAATTTACATCAAATTTATTATACTTTATTTACTTAACTTGTATTCCTTTACAAATCAATTTCCAAAATACCTTTATATTTCCTATTCCAACCTACCCATTATTTATTTGTATATATAACTTGTATAAATCAAAAAAATCATATTAATTAAAATCAAAATAATAAATATACCAATTTAAATTACTTAAATTTTTCCAGAATATATATATATATATATATATATATAACCACGGGTCTGTATAATATTTTTTATCCTAGGTCAAGTGATACGGATAATATATCATTTCAATCCGTAATCTACAAAAAATCCGGGTTCTATCATTTGAAACCTGCAATCTCAAGTTAAATCATAAATAAAAATTTAAAATAGAAATCGTTCAAGCCTATCATTCCAGCCTGTAACGATTCTATACTACAGGGAACTTGCAGTGTGATAAACAGTAATTAAATAAATAGTATAACAGCGCAAAATATAACGGTATATAAATTAACTTATGATGTGTCAAATTTAATAACGGGGTTTTTAAAACATCATAAAGTTATCACAGGAAATTTAAAATATAAAATAAAATCATTCTACAATTTCTCTCGTTAATAATTTATAGATCTATAAGTACGTTTGTCGGGTGAGAAATACTCACCTTTATGAAGCTGAAGATTTTGATTCAAAACTACGGTAATCACACCAGAACAGTACAGAAGGCACGATCAATTATTGGAAGATGAGCCAATCCGATTCAGCTCTTGACACAAACAAATACAACTAAGTACGCAAAAATTTAAATACGATCATAGAAGCAAAACTGAATAGCTTATTTTGAATAAACGATGGGATAAATAAATAACACGCCCCATCACCCCACGACTTGACCCCGTTCTCACGTCTCAACCCATTTTTTTCTATTTGAATTATATGCATGCACGTGATGGATAAGTGGGATATTCATAGGCATAAGCTGTGATCAAAATGCAAGAATCGGTGCACGCATCATACGTCTTTCCTTCAAAACACACGTGACCAAAAACCCGAAATAAACATGCACGAAATCAAAGCAGAGAAAAAACTTTGAGCATAAAGGTGGTACAAAATTTCAAAGGTGGTGAACTTTGTTCTTGAGTTTGGACACGCATCAATTTTTTTATCATCGGCCCATTCATGCACAGGAGGTGCACGAACACACCTATACACTCTGTTTTTTTTCTTTTAGGCAAAGGCTGCGATAAATGCACAGAGGTGGTGCAAGCATTTGGTTCTCAAAAGTTTGACACGGCTACTACATAGCTCGGTCTATCATTGATATGTCAGGCTGTGATTTATGTACAGGCGCATGCATCTATATATATATACACTTTATTTCACAATGCACTGTGCATGGCTCGGTCCAGTTTTTCTTTTTTTTGTGTTTTATATTTTTTTCTTTTTCCTTTGCCATTAGAGGTGCAGCCACGTTGGAGGCGAGGTCAAGTCAGAGGAGAGAGGGGTTTTTGTACTGGAGGCGGGTCAGTGCTAAGGTGGTGGAGAGTAGAGGTCATGCTCGGCTGTGCATAAATTTGGAGGAGGAGTAGCTGAGCATTTGTGTGAGCCAGTGGGAACAAGCAAGAAGCAAAATAGAGAGAAAAAAAGAAAAATAATAATAGAAAAGAAAAAGGAAAAAAAGCACGCCATTACCTGATGCTCACGCGCAAAGAGGAAGTGAAGGCCAACAAGGAGATGCAGAAGAAAAGTTTGGGACGAGTCCAGTATTTATAAGAAGAAGGCAAACCTTTGGCCAAAAATTTCGTACGTGTGAAAACAAATTCAAAAAAAAATGGCAAGCAAATCTTTGATTGATACGTGATGTTTTCTTTACGCTATCAAGGGGAAAATGCGCTGATTTAGGTGAGAGAATATAGGCAAGAAAGATTTGAGCGAATATTTACGGTGGTATTGATTGCGTGAATTTAGCAAAAGGAAACTGCAAGAAATCTTTGGCAAACATTTTGTACCCGTTTAAAATTATTTAGGAAGTAAATGCGTTGATTAAATGCAGGAAATATTTATAAAATGGGAAGGCGAAGATAAAGGAGGCAATCAGATTTGAAACCAAATATTGCATACGTGACTGAGTATTTACACGAAAACTTGCATTGATTTAGAGAGGCAACCGCCAGTAGAAATTTAATTTTGAATGATTGAAATTTTGATAAGCAATAACTGATTTTGGAATGGCTCTGAATCAAAGATTTTACACCAAATTTAAAACAATTGAAGATAATAGAAAGTGTAACGTTTACACGTGAATTCAAGGTACTATAATTTGAACGGCTATAATTAATTAATTTATTATATAAGGTAGGAGTTTTAAGAACGCGTACTTTAGACGCAATAATTTAATCAAACGTACTCCCACATTTAATAATAAAAGTAGCGCATTTAAATTTACACGTTTTTATTTAATTATATTTAAAAATTCAATTTTTTGTAAAATAAAATACCAAAGTTTAAAATAAAAGAATAAACACTTGCTAAAAAAATTTGGCCTATTACACTCTCCCCCACTCAGATCTTTTCGTCATCGAAAAGGAACAAAAGAAGGAAAACAAAGGAAGATATGATAATAGAGAAAAGTACCTGAAACAAATAATTCCGGATTCGAAGCATGAATGCTCTCCTCCGTCTCCCAAGTGCAATCCCGTTCATTAGTGCTCCACTACACTTTGACCAGGCGGACAGATTTCCTTCTAAGCTGTTTCGTACCTCGATCGACAATACGAAGTGGCTTCCTCTCAATAGTCAGATTAGGCTCGATATCCAAACTATCAAGTGCAGACGGCTGGATAATAAGAGATGGATCATGCAAGCAGCGACGAAGGTGAGATACATGGAATACATTGTGTACTCCAGCGAACTTCTCGGGCAAATCCAGTCGATAAGGAAGAGACCCAATCCTTTCCAAGATGCGGAATGGACCGATGAACCTAGGAGGAAGCTTCCCTCTACGTCCAAACCGAACCACATTTCTTAAGGGAGAGACCTTGAGAAAAACTAAATCACCAACCGCAAACTCCAAACTCCTTCTACGACGATCAGCGTACTTCTTCTGCCTATCCTGAGCAATCTTTAACCTTCTCTTAATCTCCTCGACTTTCTTCGAAGCTTCCAAAATCATATCGGGACCAAGGACCAAGCGATTATCGGATTCAATCCAGCAAGAAGGAGATCTACAAGGTCTCTCGTATGAAGCAGCAAATGGGGACATCTTAAGACTAGCCTGAAAAAGGTAGAATGAGACAGATAGGGGATTAAGATAAGATAAGAATAGAGGATAGGAATTTGTACCTGATAAATATTATTATAGGTAAATTCCACAAGATGGAGATGATCTTCCCACGATCCTCCATAATCCAAAATGCAAGCCCGAAGAAGATACTCAAGAATTTGGTTCACCCTTTCTGTTTGACCGTCAGTCTAAGGGTGATAAGCAGTGCTCAGATTCAGCCGAATGCCCAAGGATTCTTGGAAAGCTTTCCAAAACTGGCTAGTGAAGATAGGGTCTCGATCACAAACTATGCTAAGGGGAACACCATGGAGGCGAACAATCTCCCTCATATAAATCTCAGATAAGCTCGAAGCCGAACGAGTAACCTTGACCGGAATAAAATGAGCGGACTTAGTCAGTCTATCAACAATAACCCAGATGCTCTCATTTCCTTTCCTAGATCTCGTTAGTCCATCGATGAAATCCATAGAAACTTGCTCCCACTTCCAATTGGGAATCTCTAGAGGCTGTAACAAACCTGGTGTCTTCTGATGATCCGCCTTGACTTGCTGACAAGTCGCACACCTGCTAACAAAAATAGAGACGACGCGCTTCATACCCCTCCACCAATAAAGCTTCTTCAAATCCTGATACATCTTCACTACACCAGGATGTATGGAAAGTCTGGATTGATGATGTTCCCGAAGTAACTCCTGCCTCAAACCATCAACGTTCGGGACACTAATCCTATTATTAATCCTTGAAATCCCTCTACCGTCAATCTGAGCTCCGCTACCATCAGAACTACTACTACCTCTGCTTCGGACATTCTCCTTCATGCCTCTAAGCATCACATCCTCATCCTGCTTAGCCATGATACGATCCAAAAGAGGAGAAGAAACAACAAGCTGGCACAACAAAGACTTCTTCCTACTCAATGCGTCTACCAAAACATTAGCTTTCCCAGGGGTATAGTTTATTTCATGATCATAAGAAGCAAGAAACTCAAGCCATCGAACTTGTCTTTGATTCAAATCTTTCTGGGTGAAGATATATTTCAAGACTGATGATCGGTGAAGAGGTCAAACTTAGCACCCAAGAGATGATGTCTCCAAAGCTTCAAAGCAAAGACGACTGCCAGCAATTCTAAATCGTGAGCAGCATAATTAGCTTCATGGGTCTTCAACTGATGACTAGCATAGGCAATCACCTTCCCATCTTGCATCAATACTGCTCCCAAACCCTCGCGACAAGCATCGATGAATACCGTTAATCTCTCATTTCCATTCGGGACGGTAAGCACTGGTGCAGAAGTAAGCTTATTCTTTAACTCTTGGAATTCCTCTTTACACTTATCGCTCCAAATAAACTTAGCATTCTTTTGGGTTAGAGCAGTGAGGGGTGCAGAAATCCGAGCAAAGTTCTCAATGAACCTCCGACAGTAGCCGGCAAGGCCCAGAAAACTGCAAATATCAGTTGGATTCTTAGGTTCTTCCCAATCTTTGATCGCAGCGATCTTGACTGGATCAACAGAAACTCCTTCACTAGAGATAATATGTCCGAGAAATCGGACTTCCTCTTCCCAAAAATGACATTTCGAGAATTTAGCCTTCAATTGATATTTTCGAAGAGTCTCTAGAACATACTTCAAATGTGACTCGTGCTCTTCCTTTATCTTTGAGAAGATAAGGATATCATCAATAAAGACTAGAACAAATTTATTGAACACATCTCGAAAGAGACGATTCATTAAGTCGACAAAGAAGGCAGGAGCATTAGTCAACCCAAAAGGCATAACTAGCCATTCAAAGAAACCATTCTCAGTACGGAAAGCAGTTTTGGGAATGCTCTCTTCAGCAACTCTGAGTCTTCGGATAGCATTCCATAGAGCTGATCGAACATATCATTTATACGAGGCATGGGATATCTGTTCTTCATAGTGAGTTTATTCAGCTCTCTGTAATCAACACACATCCTGAGAGAACCATCAGACTTGGTGACGAAAACTATAGCTGCTCCCCATTCGAAAAAGCTAGGTCTGATCAGACCCATGGCGAACAAATTCTGAATTTGCTTCCTTAACTCAACCTTCTCACGGGGTGCCATTCTTCTGGGTGAAAGAACTACGGGTCGAGCTCCCGGAATAAGGTCGATACGGAAGTCAATTTCCCACTTAGGAGGTAAAGAAGTGACTTCACCAAATTCATCGGGATAAAGTCTGACCACATGAGTCGAGTCAAGGTCACTAGAGGATGAATCCAGAGAATAAATGAAACTACCAGCGAAATCTCGGGGCAAACTACACTGAATCACTAAAGAATCACCCTTATCACCAACAAGAGAGACAGTTCGAGAACTACAAGAGATATGGGCATCATGCCTATCCAACCAATCACTTCCAAGCAGTAGATCGAAGGCGTCAAAACCCAGGACATAGAAGTCACCAGTATCGATAATTATCGAGGAAGAGTTTCACATTCCTACAAACCTTACTAAGGTTCGTAGGGCCACCAATAGGGTTTGAAACGCATAAAGGCACAGAAGTATACTCGGGAGAAAGAAGGCTCTCAAATTTATTTCACAGGCCTACTGAGATAAAGCTATGAGAAGCCCCTGTATCAAATAAAACACGAATAGAAGATTCAAACAAAGTAAAAGAACCCTGGAGTGTACCTTGAGAATCGCTAGGAGCGGGAGCAGGTGCTGGTGCAGGTTGCGGGGCTGACGGAAGAGCTGGAGAAGATGCCGAAGTCACAGCAAAAATCCCTGATGCCTTGCCCTTTTTCTTAGTAGGGCAGTCCTTCTTGAAGTGTCCCGGCTGAAGGAAAATGTGGCAGAGGTCTCGTCTAGCCAACTGAGAAGGAGGTGGAATAGCAACACCCAAAGTAGGACGACCATTAGCGTAGTGTCCTTTCTGGTCACATCGGTAGCAAGTAATGGCAGATAGATCCTCAGGCTGCCTCTGGGATGACGAAGACAATGATTCAAGCCCTAGAGTCCTATTCTTCTTATGACGGTAGAGGTTGGACTTCCTTTTTTTAGAATTTCCAAAAGACTGAGATGGCGCAGACTGGCCAGCTGAAGGAGCCCTAGAGGTAGGGTTCTCATACCAGATAGCCATATCCATCAGAGCAGTGAACGTACCGTGCACGTGGGTGATGAGGCGATCGTAATACTCGGAGCGTGCACCAGCAATAAACTTCTCGTTTTTCTTCAGCGAGGTGTCTATCAATTAAGGCCATACTGCGATAGCTCATTATATTTCCTCTCATACTCTGTAAAGGACATATCGCCCTGCTTCAAATCCATAAAGTCTCGATACAACTGAGACTTACCCGCTTCGGGCATCTATTTCGCGAGGAAAGCATCCCTAAAGCACGATAAGAGATATAAGATAGATCTCAAAAGGGAGGAAACTGAACCATACTTGGTCAACCGAAAAAGATACCAAAATTGTTTCCAAGTGATGTCAGTCTCAGTAGTGTGAGCTGTAATGGACATCAACCAATCCAAAGTTGCTCCCTTTATTGCCAAGCTGCCAGTTGACGCTGTTGGGCATTCGTGATCTCGAGATCGGAGAAGATTCTCTCCATGTCCCTCAACCACTGTTGATCTTCAATTATGCTCTTAGATCCTGTGAACTTGGTACCACCAAGCTTGGTATATTCTTTGCAAAGCTTAGAAAATCTTACTGAGGCAGCGGGTGGAGGAGCTGGGTCGGCACCCCATCCCCTACCTCTGGCATTTCCTCGATTCATCTTGAGAAATCAAGAAAGAATTTTAAGGACAGAGGAAAAATAGAGGCAAATACATATTAGATAGGATAAAGTTCATTAGAAAGGCATTCAACAAAGGACCTATTTATATAAGATGGAGAAAGGGAAAGAAGTAGTTGGAAAATTTTATTTTAAAACAAGAAAGTTTTTATATCAAAATTCTTCTTTGAAAAACCCTTTTAAAAATCATTTTATACTTTAAAAATACGTTCTCTCACAAGGAAAGGATTCTAAGATTTGACTCCACTCATTCTAGGGTATTTCTACCCTATCTCTAATGAGTTTTTGCTCTTCAAGCTATGGTTAAACCAAAGCTCTGATACCAACTGTAACGACCCACTATTTTGTACCATTCAATTTTTCGACAATAATTTAAAACTTTTTAAACTTGATTAGTTCAATACAATAGATTGTAAATAAATTTGGAGCAAATGAAATTAAATCACAGAATCACAGACACATAAATCAGAATACACGCAGCGGAATTAAAAATAACCTAGTGGTTCATGAAGCCACTATCAATAGTCTCAAAATAAGTATAAAGTACATAGTCTTAAACCAAATATAGTTTGAAATTTCCATAGAAAATCTCAATATTAAATTGTCTTGATTACAAAAGCCAAAATAAGAACTAAACAGAAACTTGACAGCAGCTTGAAAAGAGATAATCTTCAAAAGTCCTAGCTCCGGAGAAAGAGGTCCAAACTGAAACTCAGGCTGACCCAAGCGTAAGAAATAAACACAAACACTCGAGTCAGGACATACATACTTATACGGTGTAAGCTAATTCAAGTGAACTGTAACATAAAGCAAGTAACTTAAAGGATGCTTAGGACCGCCCATCCTCTAAGGATCCGTTAAACTATTTACTATGTAGTAATAATTTCGCTATTATAATAGTGTTTACATTAAAATAAACTTACTTTTAAATAGCGTTAAGGAGTGACCCAATATTCCCCTTAACACGTAATAGTCCCAGTAGTCCATCCAGTATCAGCGCAACTCTAGATCGGGAGACTACCCTAAATACTCCACGGGCTACGGGAGAAAACCAAACTCGTACAAGGCACTCTATGGTACGTGACATGGCACAACTAGGCAATGCCAGGGTAGATATACCAATTATCCTTCCGGGCCGGTGGAAACGCGTAGCTGCTACTACCACCCACCTCGAACAACACTCCCAAATCAAAGGTGCGCACTAAATAATCACAAAGTAATAGAATGGCATACGAAGAAGTGCGTCCGATCAAAGGTGCTACCTCATTAGTCCGTCGATCGCTCCTGTTTTAGCCACCTTATGCCAACTCACGGGAGTCGGGTCCACGTACATACCTCAAAGGAAACGTTACCACCATCCTACTTCATTCTGGAATCTCCACCGCATACACAGTTGTCAAAGTGGTTTTAGGTATCGACAGAGAGTATGCCCATATCCGATCCCGGTCTCTTTAACAACCAATGTTATTATTACCCGTGGTTATAAATTTCAAAAATAGTTTATATTTCAATCAAAGCACTTCATTTTAAATTATTTAAAGGTGAAGTTATTATTCTTACAAAATTCAATAAAAATCCCAAGGTTTAGCCTTAGTTCATTTGCATCACCTACAACACTTCCAAGGTGCAGAAATATCCCCTACAACAGATTTAAGTAAATTAAATTTCAGACTTCAATATAATCCCTTCAATAATTAAACCTTAATTTTAAACTAATTTACTTATAAAAATCACATTTTTCATTTTGAAATAGTCAATTATATTACTCAATAATTTATAATTTTATAAAGTAAACTTTTACCAATAAATATCAACTTCTCAAGGCTTCACTTCAAAATCAATCACAAAATTTTCTATTATTTGCACTCAAAGTTAACTTAACAATTACGTTTTAATACCATTTCAAATATAATCCCAATTTCAATTTATTTCTTACCTTACCCCTTTTATTCTTAATCCAAACTCCACCTTTCTAAGTGTAGTTATATTCAATGTTATATTTTTGTGTATTTATTTTATTTACCATTTAATTTATAGAAAATTTAAATAACACCCTTTTATCCATTTAAATTAAATTTACATCAAATTTATTATACATTATTTACTTAACTTGAATTACTTTACAAATCAATTTCCAAAATACCTTTATATTTCCTATTCCAACCTACCCATTATTTATTTGTATATATAACTTGTATAAATCACAAAAATCATTTTAATAAAAATCAAAATAATAAATATACCAATTTAAATTACTTAAATTTTTCCAAAATATATTTATATATAACCACGGGTCTATATAATATTTTCTATCCTAGGTCAAGTGATACGGATAATATATCATTTCAATCCGTAATTTACAAAAAATCCGGGTTCTATCATGTCAAACCCGCAATCCCAAGTTAAATAATAAATATAAATTTAAAATAGAAATCGTTCAGGCCTATCATGCCAGCCCGTAACGATTCTATATTACAGGGAACTTGCAGTGTGATAAACAGTAATCAAATAAATAGTATAACAGCATAAAATATAACAATATATAAATTAACTAACGATGTGTCAAATTTAATAACGGGGTTTTTAAAACATCATAAAGTTATCACAGGAAATTTAAAATATAAAATAAAATCATTCTACAATTTCACTTGTTAATAATTTACGAATCTATAAGTACGTTTGTCGGGTGAGAAATACTCACCTTTACGAAGCTGAAGATTTTGATTCAAAACTACGGTAACCATACAATAACAGCATACAGAAGGCACGATCATTTATTGGAAGATGAGCCAATCCGATTCAGATCTTGATACAAAACAAATACAACTAAGTACGCAAAAATTTAAATACGATCATAGAAGCAAAACTGAATAGCTTATTTTGAATAAACGATGGGATAAATAAATAACGCGCCCCATCACCCCACGACTTGACCCCGTTCTCACGTCTCAGCCAATTTTTTTCTATTTGAATTACATGCATGCACGTGATGGATAAGTGGGATATTCATAGGCATAAGTTGTGATCAAAATGCAAGAATCGGTGCATGCATCATACATCTTTCCTTCAAAACACACGTGACAAAAAACCCAAAATAAACATGCACGAAATCAAAGCAGAGGAAAAACTTTGAACATAAAGGTGGTGCAAAATTTCAAAGGTGGTGAACTTTGTTCTTGAGTTTGGACATGCATCAATTTTTTTTATCGTCGGCTCATTCATGCACAGGAGGTGCATGAACACACCTATACACTCTTTTTTTTTTCTTTTAGGCAAAGGTTGCGATAAATACACAGAGGTGGTGCAAGCTTTTGGTTCTCAAAAGTTTGACACGGCTACTACATGGCTCGGTCTATCATTGATATGTCAGGCTTTGATTTATGTACAGGCGCATGCATCTATATATATACTTTATTTCCAAATGCGATGTGCATGGCTCGATCCAGTTTATATATATATATATATATATATATATATATATATATATATATATATATATATATATTCTTTTTCCTTTGCCATTAGAGGTGCGGCCACATTGGAGGCGAGGTCAAGTCCGAGGAGAGAGAGGGTTTTGTACTGGAGGCGGGTCAGTGCTAAGGTGGTGGAGAGTAGAGGTCATGCTTGCTTGTGCATAAATTTGGAGGAGGATTAGCCGAGCATTTGTGTGAGCCAGTGGGAACAAGCAAAAAGAAAAATAGGGAGAAAAAAGAAAAATAATAATAGCAAAGAAAAAAGAAAAAAAAACACGCATTACCTGATGCTCACGCACAAAGAGGAAGTGAAGGCTAACAAGGAGATGCAGAAGAAAAGTTTGGGACGAGTCTAGTATTTATAAGAAGAAGACAAACCTTTGGCCAAAAATTTCGTACGTGTGAAAACAAATTCAAAAAAAATGGCAAGCAAATATTTTATTGATACGTGATGTTTTCTTTACTCTATCAGAGGGAAAAATGCGCTGATTTAGGTGAGAGATTATAGACAAGAAAGATTTGAGCGAATATTTACAGTGGTATTGATTGCGTGAATTTAGCAAAAGGAAACTACAAGAAATCTTTGGCAAACATTTTGTACCCGTTTAAAATTATTTAGGAAGTAAATGCGTTGATTAAACGCAGGAAATATTTATAAAATGGGTAGCCGAAGATAAAGGAGGCAATCAGATTTGAAACCAAATATTGCGTACGTGACTGAGTATTTTCACGAAAACTTGCATTGATTTAGAGAGGCAACGACCAGTAGAAATTTAATTTTGAATGATTGAAATTTTGATAAGCAATAACTGATTATGGAAGGCTCTGAATCAAAGATTTTATACCAAATTTAAAATAATTGAAGATAATGAAAAATGTAACATTTACACGTGAATTCAGGGTACTATAAATTTGAACGGATATAATTAATTTATTAATTATTTAAGGTAAGAGTTTTAAGAACGCATACTTTTGACGCAATAATTTAATCAAATGTACTCCCACATTTAATAATAAAAGTAACGCATTCAAAATTTACACGTTTTTATTTAGTTATATTAAAAAATTCAACTTTTTGTAAAATAAAACCCCAAAGTTTAAAATAAAAGAATAAACACTTGCTAAAAAAATTTTGGCTGTTGCATCAAAAATATAATACCCGCGTAAAAATCCGTTATAAAAATAACGGTAACAAAATACGTTTTAAAACCAAACACTGGTTCAACATAAATTAAATAGTGTACTGCACCACTATAAATTCAAAAATATTGCACGGCCTCAATATACCCGTGCACTACAATTTACATGCACGAATTAAACAGAGTATGCACAAAATGAAATGAATAATTAATAAAAGTGACCGGATGAATACAAATACACAATATAATTTTTGCATGCAAGTAATATACACGTGCACGCTACAAATTAACTTGGACTGGGTTTTTACAAATACCCTTAAAATGAATTGCATGAATGAAATGGAACAACTTCCTGATGCACGCATAAATGGAGTGAATGACCTGGAAAGCAATAATAAATATTGACCTGGGCAATGCGCTAGCATAAAGTAAGGGTACACACATAAAAAATTTCGCAATAACACATATATTTGACAAATGGTCTACACTTACGCGAGAATTACTTTTACATACAAAATGAAATTCACAAAATTTTAAAGAAACTAGGGCAATCCAATACTACATGCTACTATGTATAATTTACACGCATATTGAAATCAAATAATGGTGAATGACCTGGAACTATATTTTTTTTTACTAAAATGTGGCCAAACACGTCCCTATTGGAATATTAATACTCACGCACATCCTAAATTATATGCATGCGATTTATGTTTGGGAAATACATATCAGTGCACACATAAAAAAAATTATGGCATGCACGGAAATGTAAAAGATAGGATATGACGTGTAAGAAGTGACGGCTTTACACAGTCCATGCAATACTTATGCAAACTCACATGCACAAAATGATGTACGTATAAATAAGATGCAAGGCCTGGATAACACACTTTCGCATATAAATAATAATTGTAAGCAATGTGACCAAGGCTACACAAATGTTTTATACTATTTGCATGCAAAGGACGAAATAAAAAATTCTTCATCTCCTATACGAAACCAATTAAAACTACTCCACTTTGAGTGCATGCATATTTATACGTACGCATGGACTGAAGTATAAAATTAAGTGATTGAAACCAAAATACTCATCTAATAGCACGCATAAAAAACATAACTTATTGAGTGCATTTCGTGCACACGTAACCAAGCAAAAACCTAGACATCACTTGCGTGCTCAAAATGAACCAAACAAAAATGAGCGTAATGATTTTTAGGCAAAATACTGAATAAATTAGAAATGTGAGTATAAACCTCACCTTAGATCTGTTCCAAAATCAGCTAGCAACAAAGATTCAAAAGAAACTAGAAGTTTGGAACCGCCATTAATAATTCCCAGAGCTACTAAAAATTTTTGAAACAAAAAAATTTGATGCAGCTACTGGAAATTTGAACAAATGAAGTAATGAAGGCTACTAATTTTCTTTTTCACAGTTGTGTACCAGTCAAAAGAAAATGATGTGTTGGAATGTATGTTGGGTACAATTGCATTGAATTGCAGACGAGCACAAGTAGAAAAGAAGGACACGATTGTACTAAATGATGATGGCTGCACATTAAATTTATGCTTTACAAAACCATGAGGTGGCAAGGTGTTCACATTTGTTTTATAAAATGTATGGTGACAGCAAAGAAAAGTAATGATGTTCCACTTTGTTTTACAAATTTTTATTAAGAAGAAAACACACGGCTTGTTACAGTGAATCATCATCAGTGAAATTCATGTCAATAACTGGCCAAGTTACCTTCTGCAACGGATTATTAGACATTTAATACAAAAGTTGAATTTCTGATAGAGTCATATGTATCTTCGCATTTTGGGAAGCGAACAAATATCATGGGTTTGTATACACTAAAAATTTGAGATTCATAAGTGCTTTATATTTTAGTAATTGCAGTTTTCTCGTCTGTTTTACTACTACTACTTATTCTGTCTGATTCTCTAACACAAAGATTGTTTGATTTGCATCCATTGGTGTCAGCAAAACACTAACCTGTCCATAAACATGTATTCCTTTGTTTAATCAAACTTAAATAACAAATTGGGTTAACATGCCAGTAATATAGTTTAGGACAATCCACACTGGTGGTGTTATGAAAACAACATATGCGGAGGTAGAAGCCTCTATCCCTTGAATACAAGGGAAACAACAATGCTACTAAAAGTATATAACAAATTGACTAGTAAATAATCATCACAATAGAAGAAAACTCTGCAAGACAAAACTATGTACTACATACAGCAAAGTAGTGATATAGCAAAGAAAGAGCAAGGTAAGATATGCACTGACTTTGCAAAACTTTTGCATTGAAAATTTATTTTTCAAATTTCAATTTAAATTTTCTATTTTAAAAAAAAATCGACGGTAATAAAATCACGTTTGTTACAAACTCCCCCCTTATAAAAATTGCGTCCCCGTAATTTTCTTACTAGAAGTTGTTTATAACACAAATCATTTATATCTACAAAGATTAAAATAGAAAAAGATGAATAAGAATGCTAACCCTCACCCGAAGAGGAGAGAAAACCGAGATAAAAATGCTCGATGAATTCTTTGGTTTCCCCAAGTGCAATCTTTGGGATTTGTGGACCATTGAATTTTCACAAGCGAGACTTCTTTATTCCGAAGGCGTTTAACCTCCGAAGCTAGCACACGAATAGGATTTTGCACAATAGACAAGTCGGGTGAGATCTCAAGTTCTTGCAACACATGAGGATCAATAATAGAATCTGAATCTCGGAGGCATCGACGAAGCTGGGATACAAGAAATATGTCATGAATTCCTGAAAACTGAATAGGTAGCGAACACGATAAGCAACAGTGCCAATGAGTTCTGTAATAGGAAACGATCCAATATATCGAGGAGCCAATTTCCCAGAGCTACTAAAACGCACCACACCCTTCATCGGAGAAGCACGAATGAATACGCGATCGCCAACAGAAAATTCCAAAGGCTTCCTACGACGATCGGCATAAGATTTCTGCCTAATCTGAGCCTTTTTCATTCTCTATCTAATAATATCAATCCTCTCAGAAGATTCACGAATATAATCAGGGCCGAGAACTAACTTGTCTCCCGATTCCAACCAACAAGATGGTGATCGACACAGCCTTCCGTAAAGGGCTTCGAAAGGAGCCATAGCGATACTGGATTAGAAATAGTTATTATAAGCAAATTCAAAAAGAGATAAGTGGTCTTCCTAACTACCACCAAAGTCAAGAAGCAGTCTGATTGGACTTGATAGGAATAAAATGGCTGATCTAGTCAATCAGTCAACAATCACCCAAACACTAGTATGACGTGACCTCCAATGAGGTAGACCATCAATGAAGTCCATAGAAATCTGATCCCATTTCCATAATGGAATCTCAAGAGGCTACAAAAGACCACTAGGATGATGGTGTTCTGCTTTAATAAGTTGACAAGTCATGCAACTACTCACATAACTTGTGACATTACGCTTCATACCTTCCCAAAAGTATAAGTGTTTCATATCAGCATACATCTTACTAGTGCCCGGATGAATAGTATACTTAGAACGATGACAGTCCTAAAGAATGTCATTTCTAAGATTAAAAACATTAGGAACGACCAACCTACCCTTCTTCCGAATACAACCATGAACATCAATATCGAAATCCTTTAGATCATCACTTTGGGATTCTGATTTACACTCTGAATAAGATAAGAGAGATTTGGATCTTGTTTCTGGGCATCGTCAATCCGATCCAACAAACTAGGACGAGCTTCCATGCTAATTAAAAGCACGGGAGAATCAGAAACCAAAATACTCATCTAATAGCATGCATAAAAAACATAATTTATTGAGTGCATTTCGTGCACACGTAACCAAGCAAAAACCTAGACATCACTTGCGTGCTCAAAATGAACCAAACAAAAATGAGCGTAAAGATTTTTAGGCAAAATACTGAATAAATTGGAAATGTGAGTATAAACCTCACCTTAGATCTGTTCCAAAATCAGCTAGCAACAAAGATTCAAAAGAAACTAGAATTATGGAACCGCCATTAATAATCCTCAGAGCTACTAAAAATTTTTGAAATGAAAAAAATTGATGCAGCTACTGGAAATTTGAACAAATGAAGTGATGAAGGCTACTAATTTTCTTTTTCACAATTGTGT
Source organism: Allium cepa (assembly GCA_030765085.1). Taxonomy (NCBI): domain Eukaryota; kingdom Viridiplantae; phylum Streptophyta; class Magnoliopsida; order Asparagales; family Amaryllidaceae; genus Allium; species Allium cepa. The sequence goes on from CM060939.1 coordinate 156,733,651, forward strand.
ATGGGTCAAAAGAAAATGATGTATTGGGATGTATATTGGGTACAATTGCATTGAGTTGCAGACGTGCACAAGTAGAAAAGAAGGACACAATTGTACTAAATGATGATGGCTGCACATTAAATTTTTGCTTTACAAAACCATGAGGCGGCAAGGTGTTCACATTTGTTTTATAAAATGTGTGGTGATAGCAAAGAAAAGTAATGATGTTCCACTTTGTTTTACAAACTTTTATTTAGAAGAAAACGCACGGCTTGTTACAGTGAACCATCATCAGTGAAATTCATGTCAGTAACTGGCCAAGTTACCTTCTGCAATGGATTATTAGACGTTTAATACAAAAGTTGAATTTCTGACAGAGTCATATGTATCTTCGCATTTTGGGGAAGCAAACAAATAGCATGGGTTTGTATACACTAAAAATTTTAGATTCATGAGTGCTTTATATTTTAGTAATTGCAGTTTTCTCGTCTGTTTTACTACTACTACTTATTCTGTCGGATTACTCCGACACAAAGATTGTTTGATTTGCATCCATTGTTGTCAGCAAAACACTAACCTATCCATAAACATGTATTCCTTTGTTTAATCAAACTTAAATCACAAATTATAACAAGGGGATTAACATGCCAGTAATATAGATTGGGACAATCCACACTGGTGGTGTTATGAAAACAACATACGCGGAGGTAGAAGCCTCTATCCCTTGAAAACAAGGGAAACAACAATGCTACTAAAAGTATATAACCAAATTGACTAGTAAATAATCATCACAATAGAAGAACACTCTACAAGACAAAACTATGTACTACATGCAGCAAAGTAGTGATATAGCAAAGAAAGAGCAAGGTAAGATATGCACTGACTTTGCAAAACTTTTGCATTGCAAATTTATTTTCAAATTTCAATTTGAAATTTGTATTTTAAAAAAAATTACGATGGTAATAAAATCACGGTTGTTACAGATAAGTACAACAATGAATGCAACAGGAAAAAAAACCATGTACGTGAATACGTCTTTAGGCCCCCAGCTCGTCTCCAAAAGCTCCAAAGCCTCCAAACTAAATCTGTAATATGCTTCTTCTGACTTGAGCATTTAGGAAAAACAAAGCCCAGGTCAGTCTTGTAAAAACAGCATGAGAAACTCAAATCGCAAGGAATTTTGTTCATTATAAATTGTAAAATCCTTTAAAGAAAAAGGTTTGTCATAAGACCACACATCACATAAACACAGACGGATTTTTATCTTTCCATAACCAAAACCCTTATATCAAAAAATCCAATGATATTATAATAAAGTCAAAGGGTGAAAATAATAATAATCAAGTAGTTGTGATGCTTTGAGTGTACATCACAACAATACTAGGTATACAATCAAAACCAATAAGGCATGTTCGCTAATTGTGTAGGATTCCATGGAGGTTCCCTCAGTAATTCGAGAAATGATCCTCGTGTACAAGGATCAGAGATATGCTTTCGAAGTAGCATACATCCCTAGTGATGTACCATAGGAAAAACATAGCTGGTCTCGCTAAGACCGAGTGCATCGCCCCATGCATGCATAATAATTTTAAGTAACATCTAGGTGGAGCTGACTCCACCCTATGGGTTTGCCAACCCTACTGGCCATGCCTTCAATCTCTGGTTTTAGCCGTTACCACTGATGAGGCTATGTCTGGCATTCTAACTCATGCATCGCCTCCAAAATAGATCATGGAATCCCGCATAGATTCCCATACCCCAATAGGTCTCGGAACCACACACGAATTCCAACATCACAATACATCACAAAAATCTTCCATAAAATCATATATGGTTTCAGAGTGGCTACGGTTTTTGAGTCACTTCTCACGAGTACACTCTTCCGCTTCCCTGGCGCTCCAAAAACCAATCGTCAATTTTTCAGAATGCTTAATACCGTTTCTTTAGGAAATAATCAGACAATACATAAGGGTAGGAATCACTCCCTAACCATTTAAGTGGACGAATCTCCTCATCATTTGTCCTGGAAGAACAAATCGAGTTTATGCGTACAGTATAGCACCGCCGACGGTAACTATACCATATAATTTCTATGTTTCTCCTAGATATTTCCAGAGTTAAAATCCTTCAGTGTTAAGTGGAGAATATTTCCGTACCACCAAAATTAAGAAGGATTGCATATTTAGGCTCAGATTTGATTGTCGATTAACTATAAAATAAACAAGCATTCAAACAAAGATTTGATTTCACATAGAAATCACTAAGCTACTTAGATAAATCTTCCATAAGTTTACAATCATCTATCAAATATTCATTAGAATATTTATATACTTATCTCACCGATATAAGTAAATTCATAGACCATTTCTTTCGAATATACTTGAAAACGTATAAAAATAGATGTGGAAAGCATCATTCAATATCATCCATGGATCGCAGCTTACACAATGGCTACGTCGCTTTCCTAACGAAAACATAGTAAACTATAGACAATCCTCGCCCCTCGAATCACTCCATGAAAATCAACTATTTCTTTCCAAAATCTCTTTATTCATAAACATCTCAAAATCTATTTATAAAGCTTCTTTATAATTTTTTGAGTTTGTTTAAAGAAAACACTCATTATATATCTCAAACCATTTATAAAACTTCCCCTTTTGATCTTTAAAACCCATTTATAAATCCCCTTCTAGAAATCATCAAAACCCAAACTCATTTTCCTAATTGCAAAATCTCTTTCCAATTTATAAATCTCTTTTGTAAATCCTTTTCGTTAGATAAAACCCTTTTTTAAATATCTTTCTGTAAAGGCCCGCATCTCCATACCCTTTGAGTCGACAATAAATCACACATGTCCAACTCAAATTGAATGAAAATACAAACCTTTAGAGGTAAAGAAGAAGAGATAGAAGAAAAACAGAAAACAACACATAAAATCTCATAATCACAGCGGAACTAAGTATAATATATAATAACAGATCTTTATACAAAGAAACTATAATTATAATAGACATACAATCATTAGAGTACAACAGTCAAAAATTAATCTGGACAGTTATAATAACTTGTCCTTACATGTACTAAATATACAGCATAACACACACAGCGGAAATAACCAAGTACGTGTAATACGCTTGAAATCCTCTAGCTCGTCTCCTGAGCTCCATATCATCTTAACTTGAATCTGTAGTACTCGGTCTAACCTAAGCACCCGAGTCAGTCTAAAAACCGACATGAGAAAACACACTCAATTCAAATTATTATTGTTATTAAAATTCTTTGAAATCAAAGGTATCTAGTAAGACCACGCCACACACAAATACGATGGGTTTTACCTTACGATAACCAAAACGTTCTATATCAAGATCATCTGATATTATAATAGTGTCTATAGAAAATAAACTATAAAATAGCTGAATTGCTTGCATCTCACGTTTCAGCATTGTTGGGCACATCTAAAACCGTATAGACTCATAGTGGATATCGGATTCCATACAATACTAGGCTAGTGGGGTACCACCCACCATAATACACCTCTAGAAAAATATATCGAGATCGCATCTAACGATCCCTGCTAACACAGGACCGGCCTACCCCTTGTTGGATAGTACCGAACATGCTATCACCCCTGCTGTTCTCACCCTATTGAGCGCTCTCTTTTCCATGCACAACCATATCCATAATTATAATATATCCGAGGGTATCTAGAAAAATGATAAGATACCCTACTTGGGTGCAACCCACTTAGCCCTACCGCATCTCCCCCGTTTTAGTCATTCCTAATTACAAGGCTTGAGGCTACGTTTTATCTTAAGAATAGCATTCATACTTAGAATGCTAACACTGCCTTCCAGGCAAGCAATGCAACAATAGCATTCATCCATACAAGTTGTTCTGGGTCTGAACAAACTGAATCTCCAAAATCACCCTCTTCACTATCTTCAAGATATCACAATTCGTAATGCACAAATTGAAATGAAGTGGTTTTCGAATAATTAAATCTGATCTCGGTCTCTTCGAAATGATTAACGAATTTCGCCATATTTATAGTCGGTTATTTAACTATCAAATTACACAAATAAGCATTCACTAGGCCCATATTATAAATTTTCTATAACATTTATTTTAAAATATCTTTACAAAGATATATATCCAAATATCTTCCAATAATTCAATATTTTGAAAAAAATCCAAATACTTATATCCATAACAGGATATATACAAACCATATCAAAACTTAGAAATATTCCAAATTCAAATTATAATTCATTGCTTAGAAAACATTTCTAGATAAACCCTTTTATTGTTAAAAATATTTTCAAAACCTTTCATTTCAATACTTAGGAAATATTATGAGCAAAATTTCCAAAACCCATTTATAATATCAATACTTAGGAAAATTCATAACTTATATCGATTGTATGAGTATAATTTCAAAACAAAGGAAGATTTCCCTTTTACCCACTTAGTAAGACATTTCCAAATTCATTCAAAATTTCTCAACCCATTATAGCTCATTTTATAAATTTCTGGAATCAATTTTCAGTTCTCTTTACAATTTCCAAAAAAGTGATTATACTTATTTGTAATCCCATCTGACAATTTCTAACTTCTTTTATGAATTTAAATTCATTTCTGAAGTTCCTATATCTAACCATTTTGGAAATTTCTTAAGTTTCTAGAATTCCATTATAAGATTATTCTTATAAAATCTCATTCATTAAATAAAACCTAATTTACAATCTCGAGAGTATATATAAATAACTTCAACCAATTTCAAAAAACTCTATATTTATAAAATAAGTATTTTAGAGAATAATAATAAATTTTCAAACACATTTAAGTAATTATTTAAAACATCAAACCCCTATTTAAATAAACAATGATAACTAATTTTCAATTCATTTATAAATAATTCTAATCGTTTTACAAAGCTTCTTTATAAAACTTAGAATTCATTTCAAAAAAATTTAAATATTTGAATAACTAACATTCCGAAATATTTGATCTAAATAATAGTTTTTAGACTACACACTTATAATTCAGGTGTTTGCACAGCATCACATATGTAAATTTAATTCACAATTTACAATTGATTATGAATGCAACATTTATCCAATACTAATAAATTGAAGGAAATTAAGTGCCCACATTAGTGTAGTATCAGAATGGGTTTAATTTTTGCTAAACAAATGCCCAAATATAACCTACCCAGTTAATAATAGTAGAGCAATGATTATTCTACTAGGCAGGTGTTCAATTAATTTAATTAGAGGAAAGGGGTTTTATTCTACTAAACAGATGTCTAATTACCATATTCAGTCCAATTTAACTCAATAATACTTTATTTGGCCAAATAAACATCAATAATTAAGGTATATAAATTCAAGGGACGTTGTTAATTAAGATAATGTAATTTAAATCCCGTCTGTTTGCATACTTCGTAAATTTGTACTTGTCCAAAGCAATGAAAAATTACACTGCAATGTTATACTCGTCAACATGAGTAAGTCACAAAACTCCATAGGTAAATCGGATTTCAAATGACCGAGAAATAAATTTTCAAAGTTTAAGCATTTTAAAACTATAAACTAATCGAATAAAAAAATTAAAATTATTTACCCCAAATACCTTTGGATCAAAGCCAAAGCAATCCAACCTGCACCAATTAAAATAGTACCTTCTTCCTCAAAACTACCTCCTCTATTCATCTTCCTAGTTCACGATGTGTACGTGCACACTCTACCGAGGCCACCAACGCTGAAACTAAGACCACTGGCATGTCTCTCTTCCAATGCCCATTACAATGGACCCCTCCACATCATGCGCTCGCCCCTTACCTCCGACTAACCACTTTAGACGACCATGAAAAATAGTGTATACGCATAAAAACCTCGATGCTTATTTGCATCGATCTTCACCAAAAATTCATCGCTCGAGCACCTCTCCTCCTAAGCACAACGCCGAGCTTCGAATCATTCATCGCTGCCCAAATGGAAGCTGACTCAAATCCTAGATTATGATTATTGTCAATCATCGACACGGAATCAAGCTGAAACTTCACCAAAAATAGTATGCTTCAATATGAACTCAACAATGCTAGTGACTTCGATTGATTCGACTCGGATCAAGAGAATTTAATCTTTTGAACATTTTGAACAAAATTCCTCTTATACTGTAATTTGGCGATTTCTCCCTCTACACTTGAGGAAACTGAATGCGGCTAATTTCTAAAAATAATACGCGTGGGTACAAATAACTTTCATTCTAGTCACCCGGCTTAAAACCCAACGGTTTGAGATAAATTGATTTTTGAATGGTCATGATTGAAGCTTTGTACATAACAGAGGAAAGTTCTTAGTAGTGTAACTCAAATTTCATATACCAAGTAAGTAAATCATAAATACTCACTTCCTTGATGTTGGATTGGTCTCCTCCTTTATTCCTAAGCAAGCCAAATTATTCAAAAGTTTTCCCTTTTTATTTATTTGCTGATGAAAATAAAAGTACCAAAACCAGAAAAAGAAAAATGAAGAAGAGGTGTTGAAGACTTCCTAAAATAATGCATAGGTAACACTCTCCTTACTTCTTCCCTTACCCACTCAACCTTCTTTGTACTATCTAAGAATATAGGGTATGTCTCCTACATAATAATTTATTTATTTTATTTATATACATGTGTGTGTGTATATTATTTTCTTTATTTATATATATATATATATATATATATATATATATATATATATTCTCTTCTTTATTTATTTATTTTTGAAATTTCTTAAAAACCTTCTTTAAATTATATTCAATGCACTGTTATATTATCAAAGATGAAATAAATTAAATTAAGAGTTAAAAGCAGAAATTTGATTTTTCTTAAAACTAGTTTGATATTTATAATAAGGCGATCTAAATTTTCGGTTCACTACAGATAACTATATGTATTTTTTGAGAAAACTCAAGGTACATATGCTATACTTAGGCCATCACGATATGTAAGTAAGAGAGAATAATTTCATTCGATTTATTGAGAAAACTCAAGGTCGAAGTGATATTAGGACAAAGTACTATGGATTAGGAGTTATATATAATACAACTGATAAGGAGTTATCATCGTCTGTGGGGCTACGATTTGTTGAGCAAACTCAAGATTAGAATTCTAAGGTGGTTAAGTCCTAGCACCCACTACTGAAGTTGAATGACCTCTATGTTTCGCTTAGGGTTTGGCAAAACATTAAATGTTATTCGAAGCCTTATTAAAAAACATGAAATGATGACATTTGATGTAGCAACTAGCACCCCAGTAGGCCTGAATATTCACTAAATCAAAAACCCAAGTTCACCAAAGAGTGGACCGTTGGTTTGGTATCCTGCAAATAAAACAAAATAATGCATATGAAAGCACTAATAATATAACTCACAATGGAATAACAAAATATAATAAGTCATATAGCTATTGACCAAGATTTAACATTTTCAAAGTCTAATGTCCTTGTTAGTACCTAACACTTCTAGCACTGGTACCTGTCCTTCAAGCATTTTACGTGTTGTAATGAGGAAGAGGTCAGAAGAACATTTTGGTGATTGGTAAATTATATGCTTTGTATATAACACTAGTTTATGCTGATTGTTCTCTATTTCATGCTATGTTTGTTTACATTTTAATTAGTCATCTCGACTCCACGTGCAAGTACGATCTGTTCCCATCTACCCTTTATACAATCAAAACTACATATACATGTGTGCGTCTAAGTATCACGATCCCCCCAATGAACTAGATATTATCCCTGCTAGTATCTCCCAATCAATACCCTGTCAGGATCCATCGTCCTCGCCGTATCACGATCCTCTCATTATATAACCAAGGGACCCCTATAGTGCCTATTGATGAGTTTTTAGAATATTATGCTGTAATCTATCTTGCTTTGGGTATTTACTACTTTATTTTCTCCCTATTGTGGACTTGGTCCATGGACCTCCCAAACCATTTGAAAGAACTATGTTTGCTTATTTAATCGTTTGTTCCCTTCCCAGTTAATGTTGATTGCAATAATTTGTTTCCACAAACATATATCCTCTTAGATTTAATTGTTATGTTAACCTTTCTTAAAATTTAAGTTTTCATTAATGTTACTAATTAGCGTTGATTGATTTTATTAATATATTTACATATATAATTATTTTCAATGCTAAAATTTCAAAATTAATAATGATTTCGTTTGAACTCCGATCAGAAAAGTTTATATATTAAAATTGATCAGAAAATCACCACAAACTCAACAATGTAAGTTTCTTAGCTAAATTCTAGTATCTGCAAAAATTTGATTTTTTGACATTTCTAATTATTAATTGATTTCTTTTAAATTAATTACCATAAAATTACGGGATGTTACATTCTCCCCTTTTAAAAGAATTTCGTCCCAAAAATTTCTCAAGGACCGAGCAAAGTAACTTAACGTACAACCATTCTAAACTAACAATCCAATTAGTGTAGCAACAACTCGGAATTTTGGTCGTTATATATTGAATATTTAATTAGTTTTAAATATAGAAATTCTGACGACCCACCTTTTTGGACGGTTTAAATTGATAATAAACCACATATGTCAACTCAAACCATTCGAAAGAGAGGATTGTCAATGGGGTAAATAAGAAAATAAGAGAATAGAAGGAAAAATAAAACACAGAATCTCACAGTAGAATGATAAAATATAATACTCAAATAAACAGTTCATGCAGCTGTTTTATAATATACATGTGATTAAATAATTTTTACAACAATCAGAGTACAAACCGTGACGTATCAATAATGATGCAGCGGAAAGTTACTAATAATATAATATACCAACTCCGTCTTCGTCCTCAGAAATAAAGCCTTCAACACTGAAATGGTCAGGCTAACCCAAGCGTAATGAAAAGAAAAAACACTAGATTCAACACTAAAAGATCTTATGTAAGTTAAATCAACAACAAGTAAATATCGGTGTAATGGCTTCAGAGATGTTTATGGATTTTACATCTCCTCTCTAGTGTATAACGTGCGTGCAATAACTTAAGAGATGTTTCGGGATCTTCCATGTCCTAAGGATCCATTAAACTATCTATACATAGTAAATACGCTATATATATGTAGTGTCTATTAGTAAAGTAAATTATTAAAATAGCGTTAAGGTGTTAAACATGTCCCCATTAACACGTTTCATAGGCAACGTAATCTATATAGTTCTATAAACTCCACCATAAACAGGTTGGCTATCAAGGAGCATATATAGGTACGACACAAACCAAAATCGTAGTGGGCTCAATAAGGCATATGATAAGGCACACAAAACAATGTCCAGGGTAGGATTCTACCGTTTTTCATGCCCGGATTGGTGATAACGCACAGCAGCTACTACCGTCCACCTTGAAACACACTCCCATTATCAAATCGAAAGTGGCCACCAACCAATCACAAAGTAACAGATATGGTATCGAAAAAGTATGTTCGATAGGAGGAGCGACCTCACTTTGCCCGGGATAGCTCCTATTTTAGTCATATCAAGGTGACCCGAAGGTCAAGGCTACGTTTTTACCTCATAGCAGCAGCGTTCGCCAAACCATTCTATTTCGTTCTGGATTCTCTACCACGTGCACAGTTGTTAAAGTGGTTTCGAAATTGGCAGAGAGTATGACAATATCCGACCCTGGTCTCTTTAACAACCAAACGCTTATTTCACACCGTGGTCATTTTGTAAACATTTTTAATAATAAAACATGAAAAACAGTTTATACCTTCATGTCAAGATATCCATATACTTGTCCCAAAAGTATAAATAAATTCATAAATGCAGAGGAAGATTTCTTTCAATCAATTTCAAAAATAATTTATAAATCTCTCTTAAACTATTTATAAACTATTTATATTCTTTAGAGTCATTTACAAATATATTTATAAATTCCAAAATAGTTTACAACTGTTCCCCTTTCATAAACTTATACGCAAATTACTTTAAAATGCTTCCAAATCCTTTTATACAAATTCTTATATAAAACCCTTTATAAATCCTTTAAAACCATTATAACACCATTATCAAATCATTATAAATCCATTATAAAATCCATTATAAAATCTCTTACAAGATTTTATAAATTCTTTACAAAACCTTCTATTAAATTCTAAAATCGTTTACAAATTTTTTTATCTATTAAAGTTATTATAAAAGTCTATATTTATTATCTTAAATCAAAACTATATTTATTATATTAAATTAAATTTAAAATATATATATTAAGACTATATTAAATATTTTATTAAATTAAGTTTAGACTATTTAAAATATATATTTAAAACTAAATAAAATTATACGTTGAAATCTTAAATTTACATTTAAAACCATATATAAACTTATAATTTGAAGCTTTAAAACATATAAAATAAATTATTTTCAAGATATAAATTCTTAAATAAAATCACTAAATTAAATTAAAAATTAAATTTATAAATCAAACATACTTTACCATTTAGAAAATAATTTGAAGTTGACCAATGGTATCCATATATAATTTTCTACCTTATGGTCAAGTGATTGGATATGTATCATTTCAACCCAAAATAGTTAAATTTCCCGGATATATATCATTTCAATCCGTATCCCGAATAAATAATTTCTAAATCAATAAAATTGCTCCGCTATGTATCATTTGAATCCATAATGATTTTCCCTAATCTATAAGATCTTTCAAGTATGTATCATTTCAATCCATAGTGATAACAAGGATATAGACATCCAATCATCCAAAATGTCAACAAATAAACATCCATCAAATCAACATACAAATCAGCCAGTAAATCACAACAATTAACTGCTTGTCATTATCAGGTATTTAACTAACAATTTAAATTCAATATTAATTTAAATGGCAATTTAATTTAATAGAAATTCAAATAAAATGAAAATGTCAAATAAAACTACCAAACAACAACCAATAATGTTCTTATCATATCATAAATTTAGTTCAACTAACATAAGAAGGTTTAGTATTTGTGAGTGGGTTAAATCACTCACTTTTGATTTGCAGTCGATTTAAAATCCAAGTAAAGCCCCAATTTAGTCTCCAAAACCAACAAAGCCAGTTCCATATTGTCCAGAATTTCGATACGAACCCAAGCAAGAAACCACGTCCAAATCTAAGCTCGTATGAAAAAATTATTAGCGTTAGAAGTTCAAAAATTAAATTAAAATTAAAATTAATATTACAAGGGCAAAATGGTAAATTACCATCCCCATACCTAGCATACGCGCTTCAACACGCTCGAAACCCAACAGGTCATCGACCTTTATAGCTAAAACGCCACGCCCATAATCGCTTGCGTCCAGATAAGCCTCGCCGCGAGCTCCGCCGCTTGAAGCCGCCCCATTTGCTGCCTCGCGCGACCCTCTGCCAACCCCTTTTCACAATCCGCCACAACCGCCTAAATTCGCCAATTGTGGCGATCTCGACACCTACGGCAAGAACGAAGCACTAGATCAACTCCTCTTGAAGCCCTCTATGATGCAATGCCCTCCGATCAAACCATCGTCGAAGATCCGCCGTTAAATCCCAAGCCCTAATACGAACAACCGAAACTTCTTCAACGATTTCTAGCTAAACCAAACCTCAATTGCAAATATGAATTGCAAAAGTAGAGTAAGCTCGTTGAGAGATTTCCAATGATATATAATTTGCAATAGTTTAAGGAGTTTGAATTTTGGAGTTTGATTTAAAATTGACATTAGGGTTTTGGAAAGACAGCCATTAGAGAAGGAACCGATGAGAATAAAGTACGTATAGAAATTAGAAATAAAAGATGCTAGGGTTTCCAGAAATATCTATTTATATAGATAGAGATGGATAAGAATGAGTGGACAGATCGAATTAGGCCGAAACGATAACAATGACCTAAAAAAGCCTGTTTCGTTCCGAAACAAAAATAGGTCATCCAATATATCAAAATACACGTTTATAATATTTTTAAACTCAATGGAACTAGTTTCAAACCCTAATTCCATTATTTGCAGAAGTTAGGTTTAAAAATCAATTTATATTAATTTAAATTTCATTAATTGATTTCTACGCGTTTCAAGCTTGCACGACCAAACGATAAGTGTGATTGCTACGAAACTTGAAATCTTATAACAACTCACTATTATGGATCGGATGAAACTAGTTTTGTCGAAATCCAAGGTAGTACCCAAAACCCAATTTTACACGTTAATTAAATAAATTATTAATTTAAAATCAGTTTAATCTCCTTTAAATTCAAATTTCAAAAGTTAACAATTTTATTAATCTTGATTACATAGAAATTTATAATCTTGTAAAATAAATTTTCCATGTTAAATCCAATATTATAAATATTGAACTAATTTCAGCGTTCAATTACAACTTTAATAAAACCTAGTTAATTATATTTTAATTTCAATTAAATTCTTTTATTTCGATTTGCACTCTTGTTATTAAATCAACTATTACCTTATGAATATAATTATCATTTTAACTCATATTAACAACAATATTTAATTATTAAATTTAGATTGATTTCCAAGTTATTTCAATGGATTAAATAATAAATAATAATTATAACAATTATTACACAGTAGTAATTCAAACACATTTCTAAGTCTGTTATTTACAAATTTATGTATTAATTGATTTCATATTCTATAATAAACTTATTTCGATTAATAACAGATAATTTCAACATTAAATCCAACATTTAATTAATTCCTTATTTACAATTATAACCAAATTAACTTTATAATTATTTCAATTGATTGAAATTACATTGAAATAGTTGTCAATTACATTCAAACAACATTATTAAATCATATTATAAATATTTTTCTCATTAATAAATCATAAATTTTAATTTCTCACAATATTAAATTTCAAATATTATTCAATTTAATGGTTTTAATTATCAAAAATAGGGGAGTTGCAGAAATTATTGGATTTTAAAAATTGAATAACTTGGATTCAAATGTAAAAATTATTTTAAGTAGTTGAAACGTGAATGTATATTTAAATAGTGTTTTAATTAATTGGATTTATAATTGAATGCTAATTTAAATGATTAAATAGATTTAACTCCTTTAAATGAATAGATAATAATGGTAAAATTCATTTTGTAAATTTAATTGTAGTAGTAAACAGTTCGAATAAATAATCAGAATTTTTTTTATTTTAACGACCTATTTTTTATTGAGGAATTTTTAGTTTAATTTATTTGATTTTTCAACAGTTTTTAATTTGAAAAATATTGAAATTATTCGTTTGACGATTTATCGACAAATCGACTGTGTTTTTGCGATTTTGCGGAATCAGCAAACCAGTGTATATTATTATTGTTATGGGGTTTGCGTTGCTATTTTGGGTGCGACCGTATTTTTGTTTTATCGTTTTGAGATTCGTACTCGAACGTCGTGATTCTGTGCGGCGAAATGCCAGAAATGGTAAATTAGATATTATATAACACTTAAACATTCAGTACACATTTCCTCTTATCATCTCTGTCTTTGTCTCCATTTCGTACCTGACATGTTCGAAATCAAAATAGGAAAATAGATCCATCATTTAAATCAAAATAAAATCATTGATCAATGATAAATTTCAAAGTTGTTATCTTTTACTTGTTAAGCCCAGATCTTCATATCGACGGGTTCTGGGAAGTTGGGGCTACCGTTTGATGAACTCGACAATTTAGGCATATGAAGGAAAGGTAAGATTAGAAATTTCTCAAAGTATAGGCAACGTTTGGCCTTGTCATTGTTTGTTTTGGATTTTTCGGGTGAGTTAGCTTCTTGTGGATGACTTTGAGGGGTCGTGGTTGGATATGGGGTGGTGAGCCACTTGCAGGTTGACAGAGAGAGGCGTGGGGTCGCCATTTTCTAGGAAAAGCGAGTTTGATTTTGAGACGATGGGTGTACGGAGATCGTGAACAAGGGAAGATTGGCGGTGGTATAGTGGGATTTCATGCGAAGACGGAGGAGAACAGGGTGGTCCAAGTTTCGGCTATCGAGTGGAGAGCTACAGGTTTAGCGGCTATGATTTTGAGGAAGAAGAGGTTTAAAATTATAATTGGGTAATTAAGTTTTGAAATGAAATTGACGTATTTAATAATAAATTTAAGAACGATAATTTGTAAATTGTATACCTCTCTCATGCAAGGTCTAAAGCAAACGTAGTCAGTCACAATGGATTCGTAATAATGTTAGCTACATTTTGAAATTGGATTGGTTTAGATTGGAGCTTGTTGAATTTCAAGCTAAAACCGAACGATGTTCAATTTCAGATGAAATCAGAAGCTTCGGTGATAACTAGAATTTCGGTGAGTAAAACTCACATTTTCGGTTAATCTGTATATTATACGGTAGATAAAAATTATATATTGCCTGCTTCGATGTTTTATCTGCTGGTTGTTTGGTCTGAATAATTTTTTTTTGAAAATGGATAATGTATAAAGTGATAAAATAACACGGATTTAAAATAATTACGTTGTTTAAATAACAACGATAGTTAGTTTAAGCATAATGTTTTGGTGTCATCTATTTGGCTAAATAAACACCATCAAGTAATAAACAAAAGAATTTATTTTGAATGGCATTTGTTTAGTGGAACAAATCCTCGTTCTGCTATTATATAAATTTGGACATTTATTTAAGTATCGGTTGATTAATGCTGAATATGTGATGTGTTAACAATTGGTTGTTAATATAGATTTGGTTACATATATGCCTGATTGGGTAAATACCTGTAATTTTAGTTGGGAGGTTAAATAGATTTTAATGGTAGCATGTTTTAGTACAATTGGGGTCGCTGAACCTCTTTCTGAATTTGGAAAATTATGGATTTAAATTAACTTCAAATTTTATAATTTGAAATAACAATGTTTCTGTATAATTTCTACTTTACAAAATGTTTTGTAAAATATTTCTTTAGTAAAGTAATTATTATATTTATAATGTTTTAAAATTAATTATTTTATTAATGTGTTTAAAGATGATTAATTACTTATTAAGATTGTCTAAAGATAATAAATTACTTTATTTTTTATTAGTTGAAACTAGTTAATTATTTTATTAAGAATGTTGCCTGAAAGTTAATTAATTATATTTTGAATGTTGTTTAAATTTAGTTTATTATATTTATTAACATGCTTTGAAGTTTAATTATTATATTATTTAAAATGTTTAAAAGTTTATTATTATATCATTAAAAATGTTTAAAGTTTATTTCATGATGTTAAAGTTTTATTTATTATAATTAAATAATAAATATTTTATAAAAGGATTTCTTTATGAAGGGGATTTATTTAAAAGAGTTTATAAATTTGAAAGAGGTTTGGAATTTGAAAATAAGTTGGGTTTTGAATGATTTTAGAAAAGAGGTTTGTAGATGGTTTAGCGATTTGAAAGGGAAGTTTTATAAATAGGTTTTTGAGATTTATAAAAGAGTATTTTTGTAAATAGATTGGAGATTGATAAAGAAGGTTTATAAATAGATTTGGAGATTTATAAAGGAGATATTTATAAAATAAAGGAGATTTATAAAAAGAAATGGTGTTTAAGGTAATTTGTATCCCCGTTTTAATAACATTTAGGTTTGATCATTTTAATATTATTTTGAAGTAGAAAATCGCTCTATGTATTTGGTGAATATGGTTATACCATTTTATAAGTATGTGGAAAAGTTTTTTCCAAGTTTTGAAACGAATGGTTTGTGAATACTTATTCCAGTGAGACAAGTATGCAAATATTTTGATAAATATTTTTGGGAATAGATTTAACTAATGAATGATTAATTTTAAGAGGCTTAGTGATTTCCATGGTAAATGTAATCCTTGATTTGAATGTTTGTTTACTTGATAGTAAAATAGTTGACAATCAGATCTTGGTCTAAATATATAACCCTTCTAAATTTTGACGGTATGGAAATATCCCTACTTAACACCAAAGGATTTTAACTTTGGAAATATCTAGGGGAAACACCAGGATTATATGGTACAGTTACAGTTAGTGGTGATATACTATACGAATAAACTTGTTTTTCTCTTCTAGGACAAATGATGAGGAGATCCATCCACATACACGGTTTGGGGAAGATCGTCGCTTTTATGTACTGTTTGATTATTTCCAAAAGAACTTGTATTGAGCACTCTAAACTCGATTGGTTAGTTTACGAACATATGGTAAGCGGGGAAGTGTACTTGTGAGAGATGACTCAAAACCATAACTACTCCAAAACCATATAAAGGTTCTATGCTTGGAGGAGATTTGAGGTCCATTTTGACGTTGGAATCCATGTGTCGTTCCGAGACCCATTGGGTATAGGAATCCATGTGTGATTCAAAGATCTATTGTTGAGATGTCGGGATCCATGTGTAATTTTGAGACCCATTGGGGTATGAGAATTCATGTGTGATAGATCTCTGTTGAGATGTGTGAACCTGTAACGACCCAGAATTTTTATTAATTAAAATTTGAATATTTAATTAATTTTAAATATTAATGAGTGAATTTTTAAGTCAAATAAATTTTTATTTGAATAATTGGGTTTAATTGGATAATTAAATCGATAATTTAATATGTTAAATTATGGAAATAATTGAAAATTGGGTTAAATATGATTGAAAATGATTTGTAAAATTTTATTTTATCATATTGAAGTTAGAATGATATTTTAGAACTTTTAAAATCGAATTAAAAGTTTATTTGTGAAAATTGAATATTTTAATATTTAATCGACTAGTGAAAATAGTCAATTTTTGAACAGTCTCAGAATTGAACGAAACTAGTTCCATTGGATCTGTAATAGTTAGTTATTACCGGATTTCAATTTTCGTGTCAATCGTAGCTATCGTTTGATCGTGGCAGCTCGAAACGCATCGAATTATTTTTAATTTTAATTTGGCGAGTTAAAATAGCCATTTTTCGAAAAGTCTCGGATTTCGACGAAACCAGTTTCATCGGATCCGTAATATGATATTATTGTAAGGTTTAAAATTTCGTGTCAATTGGATTTACCGTTTGTCCGATACAAATTAAAACGCCTAGAAAATCGTTTAAATCGGTTTAATTTAAATTGAACGTTTATTGCCATAACTCGCACAGATGTCCGAATTAGCTTTCAAAACCTGTTCCATTGTGTCCGGAACGCGGGATAAACCCTAGGAACGTCAGTTTCGGCGCGTAAATCGGAGTTTGGAAAATCGGAATGAATAGTGTTCGTTCAAAACTCTATAAATACACCATAAATTCACAATTTTAGAAAAAAATAACTAAAACCCTAATCTATTTGCCCTAGCCGCCAGTTGCTTCACCAATGGCCAGAAACGTCCCAACTTCTCCTCCTCTTATCTCTTCATCCACTCAACGATTCAAGAAACTTACAACTAGAAAGATGTAGAGCATGGCAAGATCTACCAATCCAACGGTTGTGATTGGAAACGGAGCTGTAGATCGATGGGAATTTGGGCTTAAAGGTTGATTGTTGCGCACGTGTTTTCTCATGAAATAGAGAGCCAAGCTTCATGGGGATGGAGCCGAGTGTAGAGCATGTGGGAGGCGTTCGAATGAGGGTAGTGTGATGAAGTTTACTCGAGCGAGGAGGTTGCAATATAAAACCTTAATTTTTTGAGTTGGGTTCGGCCGTGTTTTTTTTTTCACCTGTAGATGGAGAACGAGAGGGAGAAGGGGGGGTGCGTCCTATGGTCCAGATGAGGGGATTTGAAATCTACGGTCATGATCTTTGTTAGGTTATAAATAAAAATTTTGTTGTAAATTTTAGTTTAAATCGTGTACAAACTTCAAAAATTCATAACTTTTTCATACGAGGTCGAAAACGCGCGAAACCAGTTGCGTTGGAATCGTATGGATGAGCACTACGCGATGGAGTTAGATTGGAGTCGTTTGGAGTTAGTGAAAATTTCGGGTAAAATTAAACGTCCGTTTAATTTTATTCGAAATAAATCGCTAAAACAAAATTGAAATCAAGGTGAGAACTTCTCACTCAATCGAATCAGTTTCGATTTTATTTTAAATAGTTAGATTTAAAATATTTGAATGCATGTTTGAATGATGATTGTTATCTATTGATTGTTAAAATAGGCATTATACGCCGTTAGTAAGCGGATGTTATTTATTAAAAACATATACCGCGAATATTTCATAAACAGTGAAATTGGTATTATATATAATATCAATATATATATATATATATATATTGGCATATATATATATTGGAGTTATTGATTTTCCGCATTTGTTTAGCGGATGAGACCCTATTGCGCCGTCTATTAAGCGGATAATATTTTAAATCCCATATACCGCGATAATTCCGTACTGGAGCGGAATTGGTATTGTGCTAATGTTTGTGGATGCAGGAAAACAGGTTGGAGGGATCCAACTGGATTCCTCAACAGTTTTTATTTGATTTCAGATATTTTGATATTTGATGGATTATCATATTGATATATGATATCGTTGTTGTCGTGATTGACTATTTGGTATGTAGCATCATTGGACCAAATTTGGAACTTTAAAATGATTTTTAAAGTGATTTTTGGAAAATATACTACATGTTTGGAATTGATTCATTTTAAATAAATAAACGTTATAATTTTAATGTTATAAAAATTATGATTTTGAGAAATACGATTAAAGATTTATTTTTGAAAATATGAGGTTAATGGTTTTATAAAGTAGTTTAAAAATTAGGGATTTGAATTTATTATAAAAAGTTGAAAGAATAGGATTTATAAAATTTAATTATTTTATGAATAAAAATGGTGAAATTATAAAGGAATTTAAAGACGTTTTAAAGAATAATATAAATTGATTTATATTAAGAGATTTATAAATGGATATTTATAAATTGAAATATTGATATTATAAAACGTGTTTCTATAAGTGTTTGAATGAAGTGAAAATGAATTTTGTAAATGAATGGAATTTATAAAATTAAAAATGGTGAAGTTATAAATGAAATTTATAAATAGTAAGATTTATAAATTTTATAAAGTTATTAAAAGAATAGTTTTGAATAAATCATTGAATCTCATAAGTTATAAGATTTATAATTATGAAGTTTAAAAGAACGATTTTGTAAATAATCGTTTTATAAATATTTAACTTATAATATGGACTTTTGGTTCATAATGGAGATATAAAGTGAATAGGTTAATAAAGAAAATTTATAAAGAAAGAAATTATAAACGTTGTTTCATAAATTCGTAAATGACTTATTTTGATAAGTAAATTGTTGAAACCTATTAATGGAGTTATATTCACATTTTTAACTGTGAATAATCCTTTAAAATGAAATGAATAAAAGGATGAAATTAGTTAACGCAGTATATTCACGTTTTTGAATAGTGAATAATATGTTAAGGAAAATGTTTAGAATGTGATGTTTTAAATAGAATTAAAACGATCTAACGATGTTTTAAATGCATTGAGATTCGAAACCATAGATTTCAACATTCATTGTTGAAATAGACGTTTTCGAGAAATAGAAGGAAATGGTGGACTACAACACTGTTGTTATAGTAAATGATTTCCGAAAGGAAATGTTTTGTATAGTATTGGGATTTATATATCTATTTTAATTTCGAATCCCTATACTAGTGATTTTGGGACGTCGTAACGATGTTTTACGTAACATTCGTTTTGGCCCAAATAAATATGTTTAAGAGAATGATTTCCTTAAAGAATGAAATATATACTTAATCTCGATTTAAGTATATTGAATATTTTCTAAGTGTTGAAAATAAATAAAATTTGTGAATTACTTATTAAATAAGTATGGAAATGTTTTCCAATATAAAGTGAATACTTTGAGAATTTATCTTTTTGAAGATAAATTAAAATGAATAATTGAAATCGTATATGCATGGATATTTTGAAATGAAAATTCACTATGGAATTTATGAATAAAAAGGGGAACTTTTTTAAAAATAAATATTGATTTATTTTTGAAGTATTGAAAATAATATATCTTGTAAAGATATTTTTGGAAAATAAATAACTTGGAAAATTATTTGGAATCTGGTGATGTGTGCATATCAATTGATAGTTCAATAACCGACTATCAATATTTACCTTTGAAAGGTATTTGATGTGATTTGTTTGAATTTGAATGCCACACTTATTTTTAAATAAGCGCTCACTATTCGGGTTAACCGGGAAAGGACCATGGGGTCGTATAACCCATTCCGAATATGTGATACGTCGTTATGAATTGCATTTGATGACCGGTGTTGAAGACCGGGTATTTGCGAAAGCGATAGGATGACCTATCGATTGTCTCTGCACTGGGTAGCTCCTGGTATAGAGATTCCCTAAGTGATGGGAAATTCGATCGGGATTGTGAATACCCGGATTGCAAGGGCTTCGTGAGAAGTGCCTTCGGTTTTGTTCGAGCCCGGAACAGACTTGTATGGATTGTATGTCTGACATTACAAATTGAGATATAAAGCCGATTTCATTCAAATATATTTCTATTGGTGGCGGAGAATTTATTCTTTTAGCTTAACACCCTTCTCTGAGACGTACGAGCTCAGAGGTTATGTAGTTGAAGGTTATCAGCGATATATTCCCAATTTGGTAATGTGACGTGCTGAGTGTTGCTGTAAATGATCATTGTGTTGATTATTTGTGATAGGATCGTTTATTTGATCGTCTATCTTGGTGATCATTTCTATGATCATTTGTTGACCCAAATCATGGCTTTTGTATAAAGTATGTTTTTGTGGACGTGACTTCGTCGAGCCTCACACCCCGTGAATGGTCAAAACAGGAAAGATGCGGCAAGGTTATGAGGGGTAGCGCCCTTTAGGATGTGTGCATTTCCTTCTGGAAAAGGGTGGTATCATGGTATGAAGCCCAGATACTTACTCATGTTGAAAACACTTTATGATTGTGTGAATTGATTGCGAGCGCTCGGTTGAAAGGTCCCAAAGGACCGGGGGATGGCATATTCGGTCAGTTGTTACTCAGTTAGGGGTAACCCGGCCTTGTGTTGGTAGAGATCCGGTTTGGTTCTCGGGGATGTCCATCCAGAGGCATTCTCATGTGGCAATGGAAAGTTCCTTGGCCTGATCATTCGTTGGAAATCCAAAGAAACAATACGAGACTTGTACGGTTTTAGTTGTAGAACCTGCCATTTAATATGGTAGCTATAGTAAGCATACTATAATGGTACCTATGCTGGCTAAGATTTATATTCTACTTTCGAAATGAATTTTTTATACACTATGCACTAGTAATAATATCAAATGTTCTTTTTAATACGTATCAAGCATCTTTGACTATCATAAGGAGAAATCTCCTCCAAGTCTGCATTTGCATTGTGTGTGTGGCGGGAGGTCTTATGGTAGTCTCATTTTTAAAAGCATTGCGAATTGACTTTAAAAATATTCCTCTATTGTGATTTTTTTAAAGATAAATAAACTGTTTTGAGTTCTCACACCAGTCACATGACTGACTCGGAGTTTATTGTTTTCCTTCCTAAACTCTGGGTGCCCACCAATTTCTACACGGGCAGTTAAGAGTTAGGTTTATCAGGATATTCTGGATATTCTGGAGTTGTTGGAGGCAAGATGGATGGCATGGCGCAATTACTAGTATATAGTATTTCTTTTTCCGCTGCACTGTTTGTTGTTGTTGTTGTACACTCTGATGTAATAATGATATGATGTAATGTATAAAATGTAATAACTGATATAGTTCTTTGTTTAAAGATTATTCATTTATTATTATATGTTGTTCCGCTGCGAATTGTGAGATTCTGATGTTGTTCAGTTGTTTTCTGTTCCGTTCTATTTTCTATTTTCTTTCCTTTTTCTTCTTCTTAAACCCTCAGTGTTCGGTTTTCCGTCGTTCGATTGCTCGGCAGTCGATAAAGTGAGTATCGATGTTGAATTTTCGAAAGACGAAGAATCGGGTCCTGACAATGTGGTATCAGAGCATATGGTTAAGCGACAACCATGGTTCCGTTGGGTATTACTCATTAGAGATAGAGTCAGTAGTACTCTAGAATGAGTTTGAGTGTAATAATAGCTATAAGAGCGTATTTGTTAGTGAATATAAAATTGTTTATATTGTGATGATTGGTTTATTGAGTGGCATATGAACCTTCGTAAGCACGGTATGCACAACTATGCCGAAGGGCTTTCTAAACACTTGAATAGAACAATTCGACATAGTATTGTTTTAAATTGGGTAAATGAAATAATTTTACCTTGATTATATTTTATATATAAAGAAATAATTTTTCAGAATTATTAAAGTGTATATAAGTTGATTGTTTGGTTGTTGAATAACATGTTTGAATAATCTAAATTGAAGAATAATTGTATAAGAAAAGAATTATAAGAATTGAATTATAATCAAAGTGATTTACGATTGTGAAATAAACTTATATATATAAGGATTGAAACTATATGAATATATTAATGAATATAAGCAAAGGAATTTGGTTGAGATTAATATACGTTGATTGTTATATGGTTGTTAGTTGATTGTATATAATTCATTAAGTGTTAATGAAATTGAGTTAATTAAATTGGAAGCTAAAGTAATTGGAATCCAATTGGAAGTTAAATGAATCTTAAATAAAATTGAATTTGATTTGGAAGTGAACCAACTTGAATATGAATTAGTGAATATAAACTAATAGAAAATGAATGTTAGTAAAATCATCCACTGTTAATGAATCAAAAGTGATTAAATTGAAAACCCTATTTCATTGAATATTAAAGAGAATATGAATGAATATTTATTGGTTATGGATGATAGTTGGTTGATGTTTGCATTTGTTGTTTTGTTTCAATTGCTATGTTGGCATATATAGTTATTATGTTGCTATATGTTGTATATCGATACTATTGTCTATATGCATGATTCTCATGTTGTTTGTTGAGTGTTTAGTAGGTGCGGATTGCGTTTGCTTCGCATTTGGAGCTCGCTTTCGCGCTATATTAGTCGTATATGCTCGCTAATAAAATATAAGGTACATATCTCGGATTACATACCGTACTTTTATACTTTTTTCCCTTCGGGATGCCTCATTACTTGATGAGATGTATATTTGTGATATATATACTGTCATTTTTTTTCGGATCGAGCCGCGCAAAGGAGACTATGGCGAATTTTTCCGAAAATTTAAGGCGTTAGAAAAATTTGAGAAAATTGGAAAATTTTGAAAACTTTAACTTTGATTTGAAGTTGAAAGTTAAACAATAGTAGTTGTTTTTGAAAAGATAACTAACTATGATTTGAAACTTAGTAAAGTTATTGTAAGAAGTTTAACTATGGATTTATGGAAAATTAATAGATTCTGTAACTTTTCTTACTTTGTAATTTCGAGGACGAAATTCTTTTAAGAGGGGAAGATTGTAACGACCCAGAATTTTTATTAATTAAAATTTGAATATTTAATTAATTTTAAATATTAATGAGTGAATTTTTAAGTCAAATAAATTTTTATTTGAATAATTGGGTTTAATTGGATAATTAAATCGATAATTTAATATGTTAAATTATGGAAATAATTGAAAATTGGGTTAAATATGATTGAAAATGATTTGTAAAATTTTATTTTATCATATTGAAGTTAGAATGATATTTTAGAACTTTTAAAATCGAATTAAAAGTTTATTTGTGAAAATTGAATATTTTAATATTTAATCGACTAGTGAAAATAGTCAATTTTTGAACAGTCTCAGAATTGAACGAAACCAGTTCCATTGGATCCGTAATAGTTAGTTATTACCGGATTTCAATTTTCGTGCCAATCGGAGCTATCGTTTGATCGTGGCAGCTCGAAACGCATCGAATTATTTTTAATTTTAATTTGGCGAGTTAAAATAGCCATTTTTCGAAAAGTCTCGGATTTCGACGAAACCAGTTTCATCGGATCCGTAATGTGATATTATTGTAAGGTTTCAAATTTCGTGTCAATTGGATTTACCGTTTGTCCGATACAAATTAAAACGCCTAGAAAATCGTTTAAATCGGTTTAATTTAAATTGAACGTTTATTGTCATAACTCGCACAGATGTCCGAATTAGCTTTAGAAACCTGTTCCATTGTGTCCGGAACGCGGGATAAACCCTAGGAACGTCAGTTTCGGCATGAAAATCGGAGTTTGGAAAATCGGAATGAATAATGTTCGTTCAAAACTCTATAAATACACCATAAATTCACAATTTTAGAAAAAAATAACTAAAACCCTAATATATTTGCCCTAGCCGCTAGTTGCTTCACCAATGGCCAGAAACGTCCCAACTTCTCCTCCTCTTATCTCTTCATCCACTCAACGATTCAAAAAACTTACAACTAGAAAGATGTAGAGCATGGCAAGATCTATCAATCCAACGGTTGTGATTGAAAACGGAGCTGTAGATCGATGGGAATTTGGGCTTAAAGGTTGATTGTTGCGCACGTGTTTTCTCGTGCAATAGAGAGCCGAGCTTCATGGGGATGGAGCCGAGTGTAGAGCATGTGGGAGGCGTTCGAATGAGGGTAGTGTGATGAAGTTTACTCGAGCGAGGAGGTTGCAATATAAAACCCTAATTTTTTGAGTTGGGTTCGGCCGTGTTTTTTTTTTTCACCTGTAGATGGAGAACGAGAGGGAGAAGGGGGGTGCGTCCTACGGTCCAGATGAGGGGATTTGAAATCTACGGTCATGATCTTTGTTAGGTTATAAATAAAAATTTTGTTGTAAATTTTAGTTTAAATCGTGTACAAACTTCAAAAATTCATAACTTTTTCATACGAGGTCGAAAACGCGCGAAACCAGTTGCATTGGAATCGTATGGACGAGCACTATGCGATGGAGTTGGATTGGAGTCGTTTGGAGTTAGTGAAAATTTCGGGTAAAATTAAACGTCCGTTTAATTTTATTCGAAATAAATCGCTAAAACAAAATTGAAATCAAGGTGAGAACTTCTCGCTCAATCGAATCAGTTTCGATTTTATTTTAAATAGTTAGATTTAAAATATTTGAATGCATGTTTGAATGATGATTGTTATCTATTGATTGTTAAAATAGACATTATACGCCGTTAGTAAGCGGATGTTATTTATTAAAAACATATACCGCGAATATTTCATAAACAGTGAAATTGGTATTATATATAATATCAATATATATATATTGGCCTATATATATATTGGAGTTATTGATTTCCCGCATTTGTTTAGCGGATGAGACCCTATTGCGCCGTCTATTAAGCGGATAATATTTTAAATCCCATATACCGCGATAATTCCGTACTGGAGCGGAATTGGTATTGTGCTAATGTTTGTGGATGCAGGAAAACAGGTCGGAGGGATCCAACTGGATTCCTCAACAGTTTTTATTTGATTTCAGATATTTTGATATTTGATGGATTATCATATTGATATATGATATCGTTGTTGTCGTGATTGACTATTTGGTATGTAGCATCATTGGACCAAATTTGGAACTTTAAAATGATTTTTAAAGTGATTTTTGGAAAATATACTACATGTTTGGAATTGATTCATTTTAAATAAATAAACGTTATAATTTTAATGTTATAAAAATTATGATTTTGAGAAATACGATTAAAGATTTATTTTTGAAAATATGAGGTTAATGGTTTTATAAAGTAGTTTAAAAATTGGGGATTTGAATTTATTATAAAAAGTTGAAAGAATAGGATTTATAAAATTTAATTATTTTATGAATAAAAATGGTGAAATTATAAAGGAATTTAAAGACGTTTTAAAGAATAATATAAATTGATTTATATTAAGAGATTTATAAATGGATATTTATAAATTGAAATATTGATATTATAAAACGAGTTTTTATAAGTGTTTGAATGAAGTGAAAATGAATTTTGTAAATGAATGGAATTTATAAAATTAAAAATGGTGAAGTTATAAATGAAATTTATAAATAGTAAGATTTATAAATTTTATAAAGTTATTAAAAGAACAGTTTTGAATAAATCATTGAATCTCATAAGTTATAAGATTTATGATTATGAAGTTTAAAAGAACGATTTTGTAAATAATCGTTTTATAAGTATTTAACTTATAATATGGACTTTTGGTTCATAATGGAGATATAAAGTGAATAGGTTAATAAAGAAAATTTATAAAGAAAGAAATTATAAACGTTGTTTCATAAATTCGTAAACGACTTATTTTGATAAGTAAATTGTTGAAACCTATTAATGGAGTTATATGCACGTTTTTAACTGTGAATAATCCTTTAAAATGAAATGAATAAAAGGATGAAATTAGTTAACGCAGTATATTCACGTTTTTGAATAGTGAATAATATGTTAAGGAAAATGTTTAGAATGTGATGTTTTAAATAGAATTAAAACGATCTAACGATGTTTTAGATGCATTGAGATTCGAAACCATAGATTTCAACATTCATTGTTGAAATAGACGTTTTCGAGAAATAGAAGGAAATGGTGGACTACAACACTGTTGTTATAGTAAATGATTTCCGAAAGGAAATGTTTTGTATAGTATTGGGATTTATATATCTATTTTAATTTCGAATCCCTATACTAGTGATTTTGGGACGTCGTAACGATGTTTTACGTAACATTCGTTTTGGCCCAAATAAATATGTTTAAGAGAATGATTTCCTTAAAGAATGAAATATATACTTAATCTCGATTTAAGTATATTGAATATTTTCTAAGTGTTGAAAATAAATAAAATTTGTGAATTACTTATTAAATAAGTATGGAAATGTTTTCCAATATAAAGTGAATACTTTGAGAATTTATCTTTTTGAAGATAAATTAAAATGAATAATTGAAATCGTATATGCATGGATATTTTGGAATGAAAATTCACAATGGAATTTATGAATAAAAAGGGGAACTTGTTTAAAAATAAATATTGATTTATTTTTGAAGTATTGAAAATAATATATCTTGTAAAGATATTTTTGGAAAATAAATAATTTGGAAAATTATTTGGAATCTGGTGATGTGTGCATATCAATTGATAGTTCAATAACCGACTATCAATATTTACCTTTGAAAGGTATTTGATGTGATTTGTTTGAATTTGAATGCATCACTTATTTTTAAATAAGCGCTCACTATTCGGGTTAACCGGGAAAGGACCATGGGGTCGTATAACCCATTCCGAATATGTGATACGTCGTTATGAATTGCATTTGATGACCGGTGTTGAAGACCGGGTATTTGCGAAAGCGATAGGATGACCTATCGATTGTCTCTGCACTGGGTAGCTCCTGGTATAGAGATTCCCTAAGTGATGGGAAATTCGATCGGGATTGTGAATACCCGGATTGCAAGGGCTTCGTGAGATGTGCCTTCGGTTTTGTTCGAGCCCGTAACAGACTTGTATGGATTGTATGTCTGACATTACAAATTGAGATATAAAGCCGATTTCATTCAAATATATTTCTGTTGGTGGCGGAGAATTTATTCTTTTAGCTTAACACCCTTCTCTGAGACGTACGAGCTCAGAGGTTATGTAGTTGAAGGTTATCAGCGATATATTCCCAATTTGGTAATGTGACGTGCTGAGTGTTGCTGTAAATGATCATTGTGTTGATTATTTGTGATAGGATCGTTTATTTGATCGTCTATCTTGGTGATCATTTCTATGATCATTTGTTGACCCAAATCATGGCTTTTGTATAAAGTATGTTTTTGTGGACGTGACTTCGTCGAGCCTCATACCCCGTGAATGGTCAAAACAGGAAAGATGCGGCAAGGTTATGAGGGGTAGCGCCCTTTAGGATGTGTGCATTTCCTTCTGGAAAAGGGTGGTATCATGGTATGGAGCCCAGATACTTGCTCATGTTGAAAACACTTTATGATTGTGTGAATTGATTGCGAGCGCTCGGTTGAAAGGTCCCAAAGGACCGGGGGATGGCATATTCGGTCAGTTGTTACTCAGTTAGGGGTAACCCGGCCTTGTGTTGGTAGAGATCCGGTTTGGTTCTCGGGGATGTCCATCCAGAGGCATTCTCATGTGGCAATGGGAAGTTCCTTGGCCTGATCATTCGTTGGAAATCCAAAGAAACAATACGAGACTTGTACGGTTTTAGTTGTAGAACCTGCCATTTAATATGGTAGCTATAGTAAGCATACTATAATGGTACCTATGCTGGCTAAGATTTATATTCTACTTTTGAAATGAATTTTTTCTACACTAGGCACTAGTAATAATATCAAATGTTCTTTTTAATACGTATCAAGCATCTTTGACTATCATAAGGAGAAATCTCCTACAAGTCTGCGTTTGCATTGTGTGTGTGGCGGGAGGTCTTATGGTAGTCTCATTTTTAAAAGCATTGCGAATTGACTTTAAAAATATTCCTCTATTATGATTTTTTTAAGGATAAATAAACTGTTTTGAGTTCTCACACCAGTCACATGACTGACTCAGAGTTTATTGTTTTCCTTCCTAAACTCTGGGTGCCCACCAATTTCTACACGGGCAGTTAAGAGTTAGGTTTATCAGGATATTCTGGATATTCTGGAGTTGCTGGAGGCAAGATGGATGGCATGGCGTAATTACTAGTATATAGTATTTCTTTTTCCGCTACATTGTTTGTTGTTGTTGTTGTACACTCTGATGTAATAATGATATGATGTAATGTATAAAATGTAATAACTGATATAGTTCTTTGTTTAAAGATTATTCATTTATTATTATATGTTGTTCCGCTGCGAATTGTGAGATTCTGATGTTGTTCAGTTGTTTTCTGTTCCGTTCTATTTTCTATTTTCTTTCCTTTTTCTTCTTCTTAAACCCTCAGTGTTCGGTTTTCCGTCGTTCGATTGCTCGGCAGTCGATAAAGTGAGTATCGATGTTGAATTTTCGAAAGACGAAGAATCGGGTCCTGACAGAACCCATATATGGTTCTGAGACCTGTTGAATTGTGGGAATCCATGTGTGGTTCCGTGATCTATTCAGCTGCGCTGCATGAGCTGAAATGCCGAACGTAGCCTCATCGCTTGTAATGACTAAAATTGAAGATAGGATGCATAGGGGTTTAACTAACCCATGTGGGTGCAGTCATCTCATTTCTAGAATTATCTACACTTGTTATGCATGCATGTAGCAATAAATTTTGCCTTGCATGGCCAGCCATTTATTCCTATTGTGCATAACTAGGGATGCATTGTTACTTCAAAAGGATAAATCTGATCCTTGTGTAGGAGGACCATTCTCGAAGTACCGAGGGCACCTCCATGTGATCCTACTCAATTACCTAATGTACCTTAGCGATTTTTAATTATATACCTAGTATTGATGTGATGTATACTCACAAGCATCACAGCTATTTGATTATTGATATTTCCTCCCTTAGATAATATTATAATATCGCTAGATTTTCTAATATAAATGATTTGGTTATCGTAAGTTAAAAACCCGTCCGTGTTTATGTCCGGCATGTTCTTACGAGATATCTTATAAGGTTTTATAACATTAAAATTCCATTTTAGGTGTGTTTCTCACGTTGGTTTGCTAGACCAATCCGGATGTTATTTTGTAATAATGCTCTGGTATAACCGAGCATATTTATAGATTTGCTTTGGCGCTAAAGAGACGAGCTAGATACCCATGACGTATCTATGTATTTCTTTATTTTTTGCCGCATTGGTTGTTGTGTTTATCAGTAGTTTGTGAGGATTTTTTGTTATAACTGTCCAAGCTGGTGATTTGTTTAGGATACTCTAATTTTATGTATATATATTACTATTTTTCTTTGTGTAAAGATCTATTTTAAATTAAAAGAGGTTTAGCTAATCATGATGTGAGATTCTGTTCTATCTTTTAATTTTCCTCCAACGATCAGTCTTTCTAGCCCTTGGATGCCTAGCACATGAATACCGTGGTTGCAATACTGTCGACTTCTGAAGGTCTAAAAGACCGGTAGTTAAACATGGTATCAGAGCTTAGGTTGAGCGAACACATAGGCTTTGGTGGGGATTACTCATTTGAGATAGTATAAGTAAGACCCCATAAAGAGATGAGTGTAGTATATATAGAGTGCTTATTTGTTACTGTTGTAAAAGGTTTCATTTTGTGTTGACTTATCTGTTGAGTGGGCTATGAACTCTGGTCAAGATGTGGGATGCAACAGTATCAATAGGGGTTTCTAAACATTTAGACGAGGCAAACCGACACCGTATTGGTTTAAAATTGGGTAAATGGAATCATTTTACTTAGGATTATATTTTATATGTATATAAAGGAATAATTTTCATAAACTGTGTATTTATTATTGATGTGTTGTTTGTTAGGAAATGATAATATTTAATTATTTTCATTTATTATTTGATTAGTCATGCTCACCCAATTAGGAGTATTGACATTGTTCATTGATTGAGTAGTAATGCCTGATTAATTTATGGGCATTGACTATTGTGGTTGATTAGGAGTAATTTATCATTTTCACTTCATGGGTTGGGTAAATAGTAATTGTTGGAGCATTGAAACGAACACCTTGTAAATTCGATTTCACGGTTTGACTATAAGGCATTCAGTGATAATGTTGGGTTAAAATTTAACTTTAATAAAGGTTATCTATTATAATCTAAATAAAGATATACATTTGTGAAATGACTTTATATAAGAAGTAGAATTATATAAGTATAATTTATAAATGTGGTTTGTAAGGAAAAGATTTTAGGCTAAGAATTTGAGAATTTAAATTCCGGTGTTATCGGAAATGTATTTTCAAAGTTTTGAAAAATAAAAAATATATATAGTATTATTTGGAATTATTTTGGAGTAGAATTTTTTTTAAAGATTTTGAAGAAGATAGAAAGCATTGAAATCACTTCGGTTGCTGGAAAATATCTGATGATGATTGCAGCATCATTAGTGTTCATTTTCAAGTTTCTAAGTGAGAGATTGGTACAATAGTATTTTTTCATAGAGTTATTTGGTAAAACAGTTTTATTTCAGATTCCAAAAGTGTGATCTGATATACAAAATAAGATATAAATATATGTATGTATATTATTTATTTCAAAATGGAGCTGAAATAAAACTAGGTGTTTAAGTCTAAAGTTTTAGGTCAAGTTATTATATGGATGCATGTACCCGATGCATTAAAGTAGATTGGCTTTGCATCTCATTTTGATATGTTGTTTAGTAGTTTTTTGTTTTTGAAAATGAATTTCTGACAATTTTGGACAATCGAGGCCTTCTAAATTTGATTTAGATATCTATATTAAGTGTTGTGAGAAATTTAAGAAATAAGTTTTGTAACTTATGATTTGAGATGATAATAAAGTAAAAAAGGCTTTAAAATCATTGAACTGTTATAATATATGTAAATATAAATAGTGAATATGCTATATATTGTTTTGTATTTAGTCCCACATTGTGGGATTAGTTCTATCCCAAGCTCCTAGGCCTTTATATAAAGGTGATAATGTAATGAAAATTATTACTAATCTATGAATGAATAAAATTGTTCTCTCTAATGGCTTCTGCTTTCTTTATTTTATAACACGTTATCAGCACGATCTCTAAATAAAAGGAAAATTTCAGATCTGATTATAAATCTTCAATGCGGTAAGCTATTTCTGATCTGATTAATCAAATCTTTCGGATCTCATTCTATTAATTTTATTTCTTTTAGATCTCATTGTATCATTGATCAAATTATTTAGATTTGATTCTATTTGTACATCTTATTTTTTGTTCCTGTATTTTAGATCTCATTTTATTGCAGATCTTATATATTTTTCTCTAATTTTTCAGATCTCTTATAGATCTTAATATCATGTTCAAATGATATATTTTTTAGATCTGTAGATTTTAATCATCAGATCTCGTATTAATTTTTATAATTGTATATCCATTTTTTGTGATAATTTTGAATTTGATATGAAACTAAAATTGTTTGATAGACCAAAATGTCATTTCAGACCTTATTCTGTTAGTATTTTTTTAGATCTTATCCATCATATATCTAATTTTTTAGATTTCATTATATATATATATATATATATATATATATATATCTTATAGATCTTGCTCTATTAATATTATCATTTTAGATCTCATTTACCGTAGATCTAAACTTTTAGATCTCATTTCGTTGTTTGGTAAAAATAAAACAAGGAGTTTTCATTTAAATTTTTTTGTTTGGATTTTGGTTTGAATAAGAACTATAGAAATGATTTTGCTACATGATTTATATTTCTAGAATAAATATTTATTGTTTCTTAGAGAAACAAATATAAGGATAATACGTGTCTAGAAGATCGTATTAAAGAATAAGAACCAGAAGTTCATTTGTGCGAAGGTGAAAGATTAAAGCTTTCATAAGCTGAAATAAAGCCTTGAAGAAAATAAGCGAGCAATTCTAGAAGAAATAGTACGTTGATATGTCCAAAAGACAATAACATAAAAACAATATGTTGGAATAACATTACAAATGTGGTGAATACTATTTCCTCGAGGAGAAATAGTATTATGATTCTTATGTTCGAATACAATTATGAAGAGTCTTCTTGTTTCATAATGTTTATCTAATATTGGAGACCTGAAGTTCTCAAAAAAATTATGCATAAAGTTTGTATTCCTAGAAAAAGGGATTATATGTCAAAACTCTATATATTTGATATGTGAAGCGTTCAATTATTAGAAAAGCTAATGGTAAATTCTAACCATGTTTGCAATCAAACCTGAAGTTTGATAATGAAAATCAAGTTGTATCATTTAGGATATAAAGTACTAAACAAAGACTTTACTTTTAAAGTAAAATTGGAACCAATGTTCTAAAAATATTTGTCAACAGTATTAACTACTAAACCAAATAAATGTATAGAAATTTGTTCACTCCAGAAGTGGTGATAATAATGAAAAAACCTCTAGAAGAGATTTCTATATTTAGTAATGATAAAAAATCTCCAGAAGAGATTTGTTGATATATTTGGTGCTTTTACTAAACCAAATAAATACATAAAAATATATCTACTCTCCTACTCTCTTTCTTTTTAATACAAAACAAGGTATTCTAATAGGAATTTTTTTTCCTAATTTTTTTTCCTTCTTCCATGCATCCAATCATGTCTTTCAAAAGGTAAAATGTAATAGATCAAGTTTCTTTCATTTGGCTCATCAAGTAAGTATTTTTGGATTCTTCATAAAATGAATGTTAATATTTATACACACATTAATTATGTTATATTATATATAAAACTCATTCATCTTTCCTCTTTTAGCAAAGAGGTGTTTCAATGTTTACTATTTTATATGCTTAATCTTTTACCTATTATTGTCATGTCGCAAAAATATACTTATTGATGTTATCAATAGCTGTAACTCATAAAACATACTTTTTAGTTGCAAAGTCAAATTATTTTGTTTTTCATGATATTATTCGTACACTATCTGATGTACAAATTTCCTCTCTTTGTTTAGCTTACAATATGAAAATAGCCACATATATTAATTCATATATTAGTCAGTCGCAATTAATAAATCATTAAATAAAATTAATTGATTAATGAGAATGGTCCAACAAAGATGCGTATGAATACTTCATACATTTATTCTTCTTTTATATCTCTTAATGTTAATAAGGAACATAACGTATATACATGGTATATATTTATGTTTCTCACTATTGAAGTTGTTATGAATTAATAAATGGTGTTTAGTACTACCTATTCATATTCTTAAATCTTCTATATTATGAAAGTAAACATAATAAAGTCAGCACAATCTTTGATTATAATTCATCCCTTCTCCACCGATCAATCCATATAAAGGCCTTTCCATATTTTAAGGGTAGTTTTGCATTTTCAAGGAAACTAATGAATGCAATTAATGAGATTAGATCTAGAGCTACCAAAAGGATGTAAATAATAAATTATAATCACTTTTTATAGATTTTATTTGGTCGTCTTTTTCTATTTTGCAGTAGTGTTTTTTTTCTTTCACTGTAACTACTATTAGATATGGGTTCTTATTTTATGAAATGCATTGACTATATACCCATGAATAATATTTTGATGCTTATGCATTTTTATTTCCACTTATAGTTGGTAATATGATAAACACGGCCGAGCTTGAATTTAAAGCTTTGGATATATTAGGAGATAATGTTTTGTCATAAATATTGGATGCTGACACTCAATTACAATCTCATTGCTTAGAAAATGCCATTAAAAATAATAACAATATGTCCCAGTGGATAAAATAAAGGCTCTTATATTTTTAAGGTATCACAACCATGACAATCTTAAAATAAAACATATAATTGAAAAAGATCACCTTTACTTATGGTACTCACTGAAGAAGTGTTATGACCACTAAAGATGGTCTCACTTCCAAGTACTAGACAAGAGTGGTTGAACCTGAAGTTTCAAGACTTTAAATCTGTTAGGAAATACAATTCCTTTGTATTTAGAATTACTTCTAAACCGAAATTGTGTGAAAGGATTGTTTGGTAATACTAACATGAAGTTAGATCATTTCTTCAAAGGTACTGATGGAAACTTCATTAATGATGAAAATCTAAGTGCAATAATAAATGATATGGTCGAATTGATCAATGTAGCAGCCTGAAGTCTACATGTGGATTTTACTTTATTTAAGTTCAATAAATCAGTTGGAAGTTGGTGCTTGTACTTTTTTCTTTCATAACTAGTTGAAATAATGTACCGATAATGTTGGCTTTAATCAGTAGTCTATTTTAAATTTTGGAAAGTACTGTCATATATTTATGCTTATAAATTTTAATAGTTGACTAACTATATTGTCTTTAATTCTTAAGATATGGACCATCAATATTTGAGTGATAATATATACCTACTAGATAGTGCAACTATTCATATGATTTTTAAAAAGCAGAAGTTTTTCTCTGAACTATCTGAAAATATTTTAGCTAAAAATTTCAACCATAGAAAATTTGCTAATATAATTGAAGGGTCCGGAAGATCCCATATAGTATTACCAAATGGTACATATATCTTAATTCAAAATACATTATACTCAAGCAAACTTAAAAGCAATTTGTTGAGTTTTGAGGATATACAAATGAATAGCTACCATTCTGAAACTATAATGAAAACGTCAAAGAATATCTTTGGTTATTTCTAAAATTGAAAGCCAGAAGCTTATTTTAGAAAATTTAGTATAATTTCAACTGGATTATATTTCATGAAAATTGGGCATAATCGAATCTCATATTTAAACATGAGCGAGAAGCTCACAAATATCACTTGAATGCATCTTATCAATTGAAATAATTATCCTCTTATCATATGTATGGTGTATTTGCTAGTAGCAATATGATAATGGATCAAAATGAGAATCCAAAGATAATTATTATTTAATGTGATAATGTTTGTCAACATTGAGGGGGAGGATAAAACGATACAGGTTCATTTTGATCTTCAGTGTTAAATATTTATTAAAATATACAATGATGCAAAATATTAAGTAACTTGAATAAATAATCAATAATATCCCTGGTAGACTTTCTCCAATATAGATTTGAATCCCTGAAGGATCAAAATGTGTAAACCACATCTGAAATATGGTACAAAAGTCAATTTGAAATAATTTTGGACTAAGTAATAAAGATGTCAAATAAAAGAGATGAGTGTTCTTGAAGAAACACTTAAGGGTGCTCTTGAAGAGACTAATGACATGATTGTCAAATTACCCTAGAAGTGGTTTAGGTACCTAAAACATGATAATCAAAGAGATCTCAATAAATCATGTCTAGAACTGACAAGAAATAATTATTGATAATAAATTTATAAGTAATAAAGTGCTTATGTTCATAAAAAGATTAAATATCTTGAATTAGGGGAAACATGACTGGCCATCATGAAGCCTTTACCAATAGAGAAATATGGACATGTAGTCCGCAAAGTAGCGAAAGTACTTGAAATGCTTAATATACCCCAAAGGTATAAATATGGATTGAATCATATTAAATGATGAAAGTATACAAATTCCTGAAGAATGTAAATAACGTTTGTGGTTGTGAAGAATGTAAAGAAGCATAGATTACAACCTACTTTGAGTATTGTTGTAATGAAAATCTTGATATAATTCATGATGAGTAGATTACTTCCTATTTTAAAGTAACGTTGTAATGAAACTTTTAATATATATTGAAATGTTAGTTGCGATATGCAAAATTATTCCTGAAGAATATAAATAACTATGATGGTTATAAAGAATGCAAAGAACATGGAATGTAGACTACAACTTTCTTCTAAGTATTGTTGTAATGAAAATCTTGATGCACTTTAAGATGAGTAGATTACTTCATGCTTTTAAGTATTGTTGCAATAGAACTTTTAATATTCATCAAAGATGTAGTTGCAATATGCAAAACTGATTTGAAGCATAAAAATGAAAACACATGGTATGTTTTTCTTAAAGGTAGCAAACAAAATGCATAATATGCAAATCATATTTGGATTGGAAATTTTGATTGTATCGAAGGAAATTATTAACAAATTGTATTATTAATGAGATACATATTTATGGATCCAGAAGTATCTATAACCAATTTAAGTTATCGAAAGACGAATACGAATTCAGAGGAAACTTTAAATCAGGGGGAGCATCCGTAAGTATTTTATAATGCACTCTTTTTCCTTAACTAAGATTTTTCCCATTGGGTTTTTATTAGTAAGGTTTTAATGAGGCATTATCTTGATCCAGAAGTATCAACTCCCCAGTAACATTCGAAAATAAGTTACAATGTACTATTTTTCCTTATTTAAGATTTTTCCCACTGGGTTTTTCTTACTAAGGTTTTAACGAGGTATTGTCTCGATCTAGAAGAATCAAACGTATTTTCAAGAAATAACATCTCAAATATGTTATTTTAAGTTAAATTGTATTTTTATTCTTGACTAAGGTTTTTCCCATCGGGTTTTCCTTTGTAAGGTTTTTAATAAAGTATTACATTGATCCAAAATTATCAAACTCTATTTGATTCTGTAAATTATTGAAATATCTCATACTATATTGTACTCTTTTTCCTTCACTAAGATTTTTCCCATGGGGTTTTTCTTAGTAAGGTTTTAATGAGGCATTAATTTGATCCAGAAGTATCAAACTTCATTTGAAGAAATGAGAAAATAAGATATGTCATTGTACTCTTTTTTCACTAAGATTTTTCCCATGGGGTTTTCCTTAGTAAAGTTTTAATGAGGTAACGGACAATATCTAGATCGACTGAAAGAATAAATGCAAGCAAGATAACAACGAGGGGGAGCAATCATCATACACGTTACAAAAGGGACAATTTCAAGTTATCAGAGGATTCAAGATTTTGAAGACGCATATTCAAGGGGGAGTGTTATAATATATGTAAATATAAATAGTGAATATGTTATATACTGTTTTTTATTTAGTCCCACATCGTGGGATTAGTTCTATCCCAAGCTCCTAGGCCTTTATATAAAGGTGCTAATGTAATGAAAATTATTTGATCTCTGAATGAATGAAATTGTTCTCTCTAATGGCTTCTGCTTTCTTTATTTTATTCATGTTAAGTAAAACAAATCTTTTATTATATGTATACTCTTTGGAAAGAGAAGAGTATTTTGCAAATATGAACTTGAGTTATAGAATGTTAATAGACTTAAGCAATATTTCTTTATTAAAATAATGATTCTTTGAAAAGTAATAATAGTCTTTGGAAATTTTTTATTAATGAAGATAAGTCTTTATAAAGTGTTTGTAGGCTTTAAGTAATATGTTATTAAATTGCTTTAGAAAATGATTCTAGTACTAATTAACTATATGAACTTAAGTTTAAAGTGTTGATAAAACCTAAATAAGTTTTAAAAATATTTATAAACTTAAGTAATGGTTTTGTGAAATAGTTCACAAATGATTTTAGTATTAGAGGAAACATACTAAAAGTGAAAATGAATGTGAATAGAAAGAAAATTTGCATAGTTAAAAACTAATGGAAATAAATACGTAAGTTGTATGTAGACCATTTTGCTCACATAACTGTTTGATCCAAATTCGAGTGCACGATTTTGAGGTGATTTACACCAATCCGAATAAGGATTTTCACTCGATTCTTGATGGTGAACACTTGATATGGATTTTTGAGTCGATTTTAAAGTTTTCTATCATAGTTGATGGCTATGTAGGGGTGAATGATGGTTTCTAATCAAGGAACGGGATCAGAGTCCGCACTAGAGTGGTCGAATGAGCAACAATAGTTTGTAAGTGAAATTGTGTGATCGAGCAAGCGATCATATTTGATATTGTATATGGATGGTATATGTACATTATATGGGCTTAATACAATTATATGTTTGACACTAGAAAATGCAAAAATTATAAGGTTATGAGTTATACGGTTGCATATTATTTGTAAGTTAGATGCAGGATCATGAAAGCAAGGGCTAGTTGGATGCTTTTGTTTTCATGAGTAGAGTTGTTTATCCGATAATAGGGTACATGTTTATGTTGTAGTTTAGTTGATGGTTTTATGCTCTAGATATGGAAGGCTACTTGGCTTTTGTTTTCTTTTGTTAGATTGAGCCCGTGGTGGTGATTTATAGTTTTTTTGATCAATCGCGCAAAGAAGACGCTGCCAAAATTTTCCGAAATTTTTTGGACTTTGAAAATTTGATAACAAGTTTCAACTAATTGATTTTGAAAATTTTAAGGGTTTGTAGGCATTTTTCCTACCATTGGAACTTTGGGGATGAAACTCTTTTAAGCGGGGAGTATGTAACAACCCGAAATTTTGGTCATTGGATTTTTAATATTTAATTAATTTTAAATATAGAATTAATTAGATTTTAAAAATTGAATAACTTGGATTCAAATGTAGGAATTATATTAAATAGTTGAAATTTGAATTTATATTTGAATAGTATTTCAAATAACTGGATTTATAGTTGAATATTAATTTAATTTATTAAATAGTCATATTTAACTCCTTTAAATGAATAGATATTAATGCTAAAATTCATATTGTAAATTTAATTAGTAATAAACGGTTATAATAAATAATCAAAAAATTTATTTTTATTTTAACGACCAGATTTTTATTGACTTATTTTTAAGTTAATTTATTTTATTTTTCCATAGTTTTACTTCAAAAAAAATTAAAATTATTCGTTTGACGATTTGTCGGCAAAATGACAATGTTTTAGTGATTTTAAGAATCAGTAAGTCAGTGTATATTATTGTTGATTTAGGATCGCACCATTGTAGAAGCGACTATATTTTTGTTTTATCGTTCAAGATTCATACTCGAACAGGACTTTGAGCGGCGAAGTTCCAGAAATCGCAAATTATATGTTATATAACACTCAAATATTCTGTACAAATTTCCTTTTATTCTCTCTGCCTTTGACTCCATTTCACACCCGACATGTTCAAAATAAAAATAAGAAAACAGCTCCGCCATTTAAATCTAAATAAAATCATTTAATTATTAAAAAATTCAAAGTTGTTATCTTTGATCTAGTTAAGCCTAGATCTTCATGTCAACGAGTTCTGGGAAGTTGCAGCTACCGTTTGATGGGTTCGATAGTTTAAATAACATGAAGGGGGGGCCAAGGTTAAAAATTTCCTAAAGTATAGGTGTCATTTGGCTATGCCACTGTTTATTTTGGGTTTTCCAGGTGAGTTAGCATGTGATGTCTGATTTTGAGGGGTCACGATTGGATATGAGGTGGTGCATCACTTGTAGGTTAACGAGGAGAGGCACAAGGTCGAGATTTCCTAAGGAAAGGTGAGTTCAACTTCGTGATGATGGGTGTGTGGAGCTCGCGGCGAGGGGAATATCGGTGGGCTCTCGTGAGATTTTGTGTCAAGATGGAGAAGAATAAGGTGGTAAAAGTTTTGGCTGTGGAGTGGAGAGCTACAGGTTTGGCAGGTATGGTTTTGAGGAAGAAGAGGTCTAAAATTATAATTAGGTAATTAAATTTTGAAATGTAGTTAATGCATTTAGTTATTAATTTAAGAATCGATAACTTATAAATCATATAACTCTCTCATGCAAGGACCACTTCGAACGCGGTCAATCGCGTTGGATTCGTAATGATGATAGCTACATTTTGAAATTGGATTGGTGGAGATAGGAGCTGGTTGAATTTTAAGCTAAAATCGAATGTTGATCGATTTTAGACGAAATCAGAACGCTTCGGCGATAACTGGAATTTCGGTGAGTTAAACTCACCATTTTGGTTAATCAATATGTTATATAGTTGATAAAAATTATTTAATGCCTACTTGATTGTTTTATTTGCTGGTTGTTTAGTTTGGATGAATTTCTATTTTTGAAAATGGATAATGTATAAAGTGACAAAATAACTGATTTAAAATAATAACATTGTCTAAATAATAATGCAGTTAATTTAAGCATACTGCTTTGGTGCTATCTATTTGACCAAATAAACATGGTCTAATAATAAATGGAAGAATTTATTTTGAATGATATTTGTTTAGCAGAATGAATTTCGTTAATTAATTTATTTTTTATTTTGAATGATATTTGTCTAAAGATAATAATTATTTTATTTTTTATTATTTAAAAATAGTTAATTATTTTATTATAAATGTTGCTTGAAAGTTAATTAATAATATTTTGAAAGTTGTTTAAATTATTTTGTTATATTTATTAAAATGTTTTAAAGGTTTATTATTATATTATTTAAACTATTTTAAAGTTTATTATTATATTATTAAAAATGTTTAAAGTTTATTTTTATGACGTTAAAGTTTTTATTTATAATATTGAAATAATAAATTGTTTATAAATGGATTTTTTTATAAAAGGGATTAATTTAAAGGAGTTTACAAATTTGAAAAGAAGTTGGGTTTTGAATGATTTTAGAAAAGATGTTTATAAATGGTTTAGCGATTTGAAAGTGATGTTTTATAAATGGGTTTTTAGGATTTAAAAAATAGTATTTTTTATATATAGATTAGGGGTTGATATATAAGCTTTATAAATAGTTTTGGAGATTTACAAAGGACATGTTTATAAAATAAAGGAGATTTATGGAAAGGAATGGTGTTTTGGGTTATTTGTGCCCCCGTTTTAATGACACTTGGGTTTGATCGTTTTAATATGATTTTAAAATAGGAAATCTCTCTAAGTGTTTGGTGAATATACTTATACCATTTTATGAGTATGTGGAAAAAAAATTCCAAATTTTGAAAGGAATGGTTTGTGAACATACTTATACCATTGAGATAAATATGAATATATTTTGATAAATATTTTTTACAAGAGATTTAACTAATGAACGATTAATTTTAAGAGGCTTAGTGATTTAGATGGGAAATGTAATCTCTATTTTGAATGTTTGTTTATTTTATAGTTAAATAACTGACTATCAGATCTTGGTGTAAATATATGATCCTTCTAAATTTTGGTGGTATGGAAATATCCCTACTTAACATCGAATGATTTTAACTTTGGAAATATCTAGGAGAAACTCCAGGATTATATGGTACAATTACCGTTAGTGGTGCTATACTATACGTATAAACTCGTTTTATTCTTCTAGGAAAAATAATGAGAAGATCCATCCACATACACGGTTAGGGGAAGATCGCCGCTTTTATGTATTGTTTGATTATTTCCAAAAGAACTTGTATTGAGCATTCTGAAACTCGATAGATTATTTTTCAAACATTTGGTAAGCGGGGAAGTGTACTTGTAAGAGATGACTCAGCAATGTAACCACTCCAAAACAATATAAGGGTTCTATGCTTGGAGTAGATTCGAGATCTGTTTTGGACGTTGGAATCCATGTGTAGTTTTGAGACCCGTTAGGGTATGGGAATCCATGTGTGATTTAGAGATCTTTGTTGAGATGTGGGGATCCATGTGTGATTCTATGACCCATTGGGGTATTGGAATTCATGTGTGATAGATCTCTATTGAGATGTGTGAATGCATATATGGTTTCGAGACCTATTGAAGTATGGGAATCTATGTGTGGTTCCATGATCTCTTCAGTTGGCGCTTCATGAGCTAAAATGCCGATCGTAGCCTCACCACCTGTAATGACTAAATTGGATACAGGATGCATAGTCAGGGTTTTAGCTAACCCATGAGGGTGCAGTCGTCTCCTTCCTAGAATTACCTACAGTTGTTATGCATGCATGGAGCAATAAATTCTTCCTTGCATGGCCAGCTATTTATTTCCTATTGTACATAACTAGGGATGCATTGTTGCTTCCGATGAATAACTCTGATCCTTGTGCAGAAGGACAGTTCTCGAAGCACTGAGGGCACCTCCGTAGAATTCTACACAATTAGAAAATGTGCTTAGCGATTTTTGATTATACCTAGTATTGCTATGACATACACTCACAAGCATTATAGCTACCTGATTATTAATATTTTTTCCCTTAGACGTTATTATAATATAACAGGATTTTCTATTATAAATGGTTTGACTATCATAAGGTAAAAACCCGTCCATATTTATATGCGGTGCGGTTTTACAAGATACATTTTATTTTGAGCGGTTTTATAACATTAATATTCCATTTGAGGTGTGTTTCTCATGCTAGTTTACCAGACCGGTCTAGTGTTATTTGATAATAATGCTTGAGTGAGACTTGTATATTTACAAATTTGCTTTGAAGCTTAGGAGACGAGCTGGATGCCTAAGGCGCATCTATGTATTTCTTTATTTTTGTTGCATTGGTTGTTGGGATTATAAGCAATTTATGAGGATGGGTTGTTATAACTATCTAGGTTGATGATTTTTTTTGTATACT
This sequence comes from Allium cepa, assembly GCA_030765085.1. Lineage (NCBI taxonomy): Eukaryota > Viridiplantae > Streptophyta > Magnoliopsida > Asparagales > Amaryllidaceae > Allium > Allium cepa. The sequence continues at coordinate 156,776,403 of CM060939.1, forward strand.
CTGATTTGATATATGTATATTGCAGTTTTTCTTTGTGTAAAGATCAGTTGTATATTATATATTACTCATCATGATGTGAGATTGTATTCTTTCTTTTCTTTCTTTTTCCCTAACAATTTGTCTTTTTGGCATGTGATGCTCGGCACATGAATACCATAGTTGTATTAATGTCGACTTCGGAAGGTCGAAATGGCGGATCGTTATAGTCTACAACCAATTTTGCAACCAATCGTGTACGAGTGCATGGTGTATCACAATATGAATGATATGCAAACCGAGCAGTTCTAAATCAGTGCCTCTTATGTGAATGCTTTCTTTGAAATCAATTTCGAAAATATAATACAAATACCCTAAATATGTTGGTAGTTCTATATCAACGCAACTTTTGAAAACCAAAAAAACTTGTTTTTTACATCCAAATTTGTAACGACCCGCATCTTCGATTATTAAATTATTAGATTAAATAAGATTTTGGAATTTAATATTGGAAGAAATTAAAATTTGCGATCTATTAATGAGAAAAATAACTAGATTGAAATTTAATAATATTAATTTAATGTAATTGATGACTATTTAATGTAATTCCAATCAATTTAAAGTAAATGTATGGTTAACTTAGTGATAATTGTAAATAAGAAAATAAAATTTAATGTTTAATTTAATGTTGAAATTATATGTAATTAATTGGAATAGGTTATATTGAAATTGAAATCAGTGATGTGTAAGTAGCTATAACATTTTTTCGTAGATAATAAACTTATAAATGTTATTTAATTGAGAAAAGGGTAACAATTGTTATTTAACACCTATTTATTTAATCTGTTGAAATTATATTGGAAATCAATTGCAATTAATCTATTTAAATATGGCAGTTAATATGAATTAAGATGATAACTGTAGACTATAGATTTAATAAAGCGCAAACCAATGTTAATCATATCCATAAGATGATTAGTTGATTGAATAATAAGATGTAAATCAAAATAAATGAATTTATTGGAATTTAAATTTTTATTTAATGGATTTATTATAGTTATACTTGAACACTGTAATTTGTGCAACGTTTAAATATTGAATTTGACATGGAAATTTGTTTGAGACGATTATTTAATTTCTATGTATTTAGAAATGATAAAAATTGTTAGTTATAAATTTTGAATTTAATGGTGATTTAATTAATTGAATAATAATTTATTTAATTAACGTGAAAATAATCATTTTGGCCACTATCTTGGATTTCGATGAAACTAATTTCATTGAATTCCTAACAGTGAATTATTGTAGGATTTCAAGTTTCATGGCGATCGGACTTGTCATTTAATCGTGCGGCTTGAAATGTGTAGAAATCAATTTAATGAATCCAATTTAAAATAAGCTGATTTTGAAGGCTAACTTCTACATCCTTTTGAATTAGGGTTGGAACCTGTTCCATTGAGTTCAAAAATATTGAAAACGTCTAGTTTGATATATGGAATGACCTACTTTCGTTTCGGGAACGAAACGGGCTTTTCGGGTAGTCGTCGTTTTTTCGACCCAATTTGATCTGTCCATTTGTTCTTATCTACCTTTGCCTATATAGGCTGTTATAAATCCTAGCAGCCATTTTATTTCTTATTCATGTATGTACAAATCTTTCTATCAATTCCTATCTCCTCACTTCAATAGTAGAAACCTATTTCAATCTAAAAACCCAAAATTCAATTTCAAAAACCAATATCAAAATTTCAATTCATCAAACTATGTCATATTATATATCGTTGGAAAGCTTTCCATGAGCATAATCAACTGTAGCAATTGTTTTTCTAATTGGAAGCATCGTTTGATTAGAAATCGTCGTAGAACCTCGACCGTCAAAATTAGGTTTTCACGATCCAATGGTGGATCTTCATCTGATCGACGATCGAGAAGCGACATTGGGAAGAGGGTGGAGAGTAGGCCTTGTGGTTGTTGTCATTCATAGTCATATGGTCAGTATTCTCCTGGAATCTTCCTTGAAGATTGGCGGTGGCGGAGCAATTATTTGCAACCAAAGTTAGCCACTCGACCATGGTAGGGTCGGCTTGAGACGTGGAGGCGAGTGGCAGCCTCCGATCTGGATGAAGGCAAAGTGATTGGTGGCGTTTTCAGATCAAAGGCGGCGGCTTGATAGGGTTAAGAGTCGAGATGGGTTCTGGGTCACGTATCCTGTTCCTGATGCGTGCTAGGGTTTGTCACGTGCGTGAATAAGAGACGAGCTGATGTGGTAATTTTATTTGTATATTTTAATTTATCTTAATTTATATTTCAATCGTTCTAATCTTAATATCTTTTCATATGACCTTGGATTCACGCATGATTTTCTCCGCTGCGATCGTATCGAAATTTGAGACGATGGAGAGCTGGTTTGGTAGGATTATGAGACTGTTGGATTTTAAATCGATTTGAAATCTAAAGGCGAGTGTTTTAACCCACTCACAACTACTAAATTGTCTTATGTTAGTTAAATAAATTTGTGAAGTGATTAGAAGTTGATTGATTGATGTTTGATATATTTAAATGGTCGCTCTAGTTACATCTCATTTTTGTTGAATATAATCGCCATTTAATTTAATATTGAATTTTTATTATCCAATAAATACCTGTTATAGATAATTAGTTAATTGTTGTTGTTTATTGGTTTATTTGACTAGTAATTGTGATGGGTGTTTAACTATTGATATTTGAATGATTGGATGTATGTTTATTCGTATGTTGTTATCACACTGCAAGTTCCCTTAGTTTATTGTTAGTAAATCACTATGGGTTGAAATATTACATACCCAAACGATCTGATAGATTAGAGAAAAATAGTTATGGGTTGAAATGATAGACTCGAGCGATTTTATGGATTTTGAATTTTAATTCGGGATTCTGGGTTGAAATGATATATATCCATAAATTTAAATTATTGTGGGTTGAAATGATAGATATCCATATTATTTGACCATAGGATAGAAAATTATATATGGACACTGGATTGGTTAAATTAAATGATTTAAAAAAAAATCCTTAAATTTTGAATCCAGTTAAACGATATTTGAAATAAAATATTATTTATATAAACCGAATTATTTTTGAAAATTCAAGCTTTAAATGTTGAAACTAGAATTGGTTTAAGTCAATCGTTTATAGTATTTGAACTGAAATTTAAAGTTGAATTTTGAAATATAAATGGAATTTATCAAAATTTGAGTTATTATAAACGTTTGAATATTAAACTTTGAAATCAATTGAATTTAAAGTGGTTTAAATTTTTAGTTCAAATCTGGATTTGAAATCGATAAATTGAAATGGTTTAATGAGAATTTGAATTGAAAGATTTAAAATTGAGTTCTGTTGATTTGAAAGCTGGATATGGTCCCGATTTATTGAAATGGAAGAAATAATTTAATTTCAAATTAATTATTTTAATATAAACTGTTTAAAGATACATTATTTTAAATTCAAATTTATTTATATTTCCAAACTATTTTCAATATAAACCATTTCCAATAATCAAATCATTTTATATTAAACTATTTTATTCTATTTGAACTATTTTAATCTATTTAAACTATTTAAATCATTTAAACTATTTTGAAACTACTTAAACTATTTACGACTATCTAAACTATTTTTAAAAATTCAAACCGTGCAAGGATGAATTGTTTAGATTTAAATTTTTGACTTAAAAGCGAATATGGTTAAATGATGTTAAAACCTGTAGCGACCCGAAATTTTCGACCCGAAAATTTGACACTGATACATTCACTGTAGAAGTGCCGAACAATCGAATGCCGAAATTCCAGATAGTTAGGGTTAAGAAGAAAAGAGGTTGAAGAAGAAATAAAAAAACAAAACACAGAATCTCACATTTGCAGCGGATCAAAATATAATATCAAATAATAGCATTTATACAAAGAAAAGCTGTAATTCTCATTTTACATACAATACATCGGAGTACAACCAAATTAGACAGTTGTAATAACTTGCCTTAGAAAAGAATTAATACAACTCCAATACACAGCGAACTAAACTCCATAGGTTCCGGCCATCCAGCTCGCCACCTGAGCTCTAGAATGTCCTAACCTGAAAATCTGTAATACTCGGTCTGAACCGAGCATTACAATAAAGTAACACCCGGTCAGACTGGAAACCAGCGTGAGTAAACCCATTTGAAATACTAAGTTATAAAACATAGTTGCAAACCAGGGTAACTCGTACCTCGCTATGAGTTCTTATCTTGTTATAATAATACTTATTTCACAAAATTATATCTAAGAATTGTTACTCAGTTTAAATGGCCATGTTGCTTCATTTACTTATTTCCAGCCTGTTTGATTCTACAACCAAAATTTATAAAGAATTATTGTAGTGATTAATCAAAGTGGTTTCGAGCATTTGTTGATACCCGACCTCGGTCTCTTAGAATCCAATGCCATCTTTAATCCAAGTTGTTTAAGTGAATACAATTCAATTTTAAATACAGGATGTCAATACACAACAATACATCATTGATAAATAACCCACAATACCCCAGTTTAACCCAAACATATCATATCACAGAACATCACAAATTATCAGACTAGAGACATTAATCCAAACATTGAATACAATTTAATCATCGATAAGCAAGATTAATTTGTCATCCAATCACAAAATAAATTAACTATCTTTAAATCATGCTTAATTATCATTAATTAAACCCTTTAATTAATTATTGAAATTAATTCTGTAATCATCTAATCATTTAATCATTCACAATTAATAATTAACCTTTAATTACTTACATTAATTAAAGATCCTCTAATTACATACATTAATTAATTATTATTTAATTAATCACACTAATTAATGATCCTTTAATTACATTAATTATCCTTTAATTAATTTCATTAAGTAATTATTCTTAAATTACATTAATTAATTATCCTATAATTACTTAAGTTAATTAATTAACCCTTAATTACTTAAGTCCTTAATTAAATCATTTAAATCTTATTTAACTAAAGGATTGAAAAGATAATTAATTTATTTTGTGATTGGATGACAAATTAATCTTGCTTACAGATGATTAAATTGTATTGAATGTTTGGATTAATGTCCCCAGTCTGATAATTTGTGATGTTCTATGATATGATTTATTTGGGTCGAACTAGGGTAATGTGGGTTATTTATCGGTGATGTATTGTTGTGTATTGACGTCCTGTATTTAAAATTGAATCGTATTCACTTAAAAAACTTAGATTAAAGATGACATTGGATTCGAAGAGACTAGGGTCGGGTATCAGCAAATACCCGAAACAACTTTGATTAGTCACTATAATAATTCTTTATAAATTTGGTTGTAAAATCAAACAGGCTGGAATGAAATAAATGAAGCAACATGGCCATTTAAACTAAGTAACAATTCTTAGATATAATTTTGTGAAAGATATTGATTATAACAAGATAAGGACTCGTAGTGAGGTACGAGTTACCCTGGTTTGTAAATATGTTCTATAACTTAGTATTTCAAAATATGGGTTTACTCACGTAGGTTTCCTGCCTGACAAGGTGTTACTTTATTGTAATGCTTGGGTCACACCGAGTATTACAGATTTTCAGGTTAGGACGTTCTAGAGCTCGGGTGGCGAGCTAGATTGCAGGAACGTATGGAGTGTAGTTCACTGTGTATTGGAATTGTATTGATTCTTTTCTGGGGAAAGTTATTGCAACTGTCTAATTTGGTTGTACTCTGATGTATTGTGTAAACTGACAATTACAGCTTTTCTTTATATAAATGCTATTATTTGATAATATATTTTGATCCACTGCGAATGTGAGATTCTGTGTTTTGTTTTTTTCTATTTCTTCTTCTACCTCTTTTCTTCTTAACCCTAACAATCTGGAATTTCCGGCGTTCGATTGTTCGGCACTTCTACAGTGAATGTATTAGTGTCAAATTTTTAGGGTTGAAAATTTTTGGTCGTTACATTTTGGTACCAGAGCTAGGTTAAGCGAGAACCTTGGCTCTGGTAGGTTTACCCATTAAGGATTGGGTCAGTAGTACCCTAGAATGAGTTGAGTGTATTATATATGAGAGCGTACTTGTTATTTTCTTATATAATGATTTTAAAATGGTTTTTAAAATGAATGATTCTTATATAAGTTTATATTTTGATATATGAAGCAATAATTTTTCTAATTAGTATATATATTAAGGAAATTGGTTGTTGGTTATTGAAATTGGATAGGATAATAAGAATATAAGTTAGAATTCTACTAATTAAGTCTAATATAGGTTATGAAGTCCCACTATATCCAGTCTTAGAGAGAGATGGCTAAGAGTGAACAATGGAAGGCTAGATGTAGAGAGCGAAGAGCAACTGCACGTAAGGATCGAGAAGAAGCAATTCAGGAGTATGAGAAACAGGTTAAGGAAAGGGCTGGACCAGGGCCTTATGATAATGTCACCTGCTACAAATGTTACAATAAGGGTCATTACGCTGCCAAGTGCAATAAAACAAGGGAGGAATTGAAAGGTAGATTCCAATGGTTTCGCTCTGAGATCTTACGCTTTAAGTGCCATATGAAAGGACATTCCCTAAACCATTACCCTGAAGTGAGTAAGGTGAAGTGTAAACCCATGGAACCAGTCAATGAGTCGACTATCTACTATCATTGTAAGATGTCGGGACACATCGTCAGGAATTGTCCCAAGAGGCGAAAGAAGAGTAAGACTATGGAACGTCCTGCAGGAAGTGTAAGCGTTATCCAGGGATGGAAAGGTAGAAACCTTTTATGGTAAATGTTATAGGTAGGGACATCCTGTTGAAAGTGCATGTTCGGGCTTTTCCCATTGGAAGGGAGTCCCTAGATTCTTGTATGAATACTAAGGCTCTCTTCTTTTCCGAACCCCTAGGTAATGGAGAAGGCGTCTAGATTTATGACTTCTATAAGACTCTTATTTGGGATAAATGGATGTAACGTTTGAACTACTAGTGTGTAGTCTATCAATGTATGGAATATTTTGTGGCAGTATAATCTAATATAAAATTTTCTTTATTTATTTGAGAATAGAATTGGAATTAATGCAAAGGTGGAATTGTAATGAATTAATTGAAATTTGAAATTGAATCAAATTAATTAGGATAATAAATTTATTGCTAAGTATATTTCCCAAATTAAATCAACCTAAACTCGAAACACATTTGAATTTAATTTATATTTATATTTGAAACTTTCTTGAAAACTTGATCACGCCATTTACTTTAAAAATTGTTATTACTTTGAAATTTTGTTACAAAATTTACTCTTGCTTCCTTTTTATTTTTATTTTTTTTAAACTTGGTTAATAACTTGTTTATAAAGTTTACTTCCATTAGAAAATTAGGAACCCAAGCCCAAGATCAATTTTCCCGAGCCAACACTCGTGCCCACTCTCGCATCTGCTACCTCTCGAAAAACTCGAGAACGACTTCGAGCAAATCACTAACATTTCTGATGCTCTCACCACACAGCTACCATCAGATACCAGAGGACACGCATGCACGTGCACATGAGTTTGCCAATGCTCAGACCAACGTCGACGTCGCATACAGGTCACCGACGACCCATACTAACGCTCCGACCACCCAGCTCTAACGATAATGCCCGGAATTGAAATCGAACCAATTGTGCAACCCAAGAACCCATACTGATCAAAGAAGAACACCTTGCACCGCCACCTACGTCCACTAGACAACTCGCGATCACCTCCAGACCTCCGCTGCAGTCACCTGCTTCGATCCCCCTCGCTCCAATCACCTCCAGTTCACCCACGTCGTCGCAATTTCCTAGACATCCGCTTTGACCAAAACAGGTCACAAAACCCTAAATTGACGTTGATACGCCACCACAGCCACCTAAAAATCCTACGGTCATTTTTCCTCTGACCCTCGACTCTCGAGTCACCTTCAGACCCTAGCACGACGAACATCTCCTCGCCGATCGTCGGAAATCAACGAGAAAGCAAATATCGATCAACTCGAGAAATCTCAACATTTACAATCTTAAAAATCAGGAATTGATTTTCAAAATTCATTATTTTGCAATACAAATCAGATTGTAGAATCAAATCACGATTTCCAAACATTCGATTTCTGACCTAAAATTGTTTTCTTACTGTAAATTTCTATTTTGAATTAATTACTTATAATAAACACTTGAAACCATTTTTAAAAATGATGTTACGGTCTTACGATCTTTCTTCACTTAGAGATCAAAAGCCTAAAATCGATTATATGAAGTGCAATCAAATTTATTTTGGATTTGTGCCTGTAATACAACAGAGACATATATATATATATATATATATATATATACATATACAGACATGCACACAATACATAGAGAAGTACAATTATTTTCCAGTTTAAAAACATCCATGCAAATCTTATTTACCACATTACTTCATAGAATTGGCACATGCACAAGCTTTACAGATGATTTAACCTTTAAAAGTTGAGGTTTACTCACCAGATATTTAAAAACAAAGGGACAGGATTTTACTCTTATGATCTGAAACTTTAATTTTGAAACTGAAGCTTTGTTTGTTTATTTGAATCTGAAATTGATCTTCTTTATGTTTGCTTTGCTTTTGAATCGGTTGAAAACTGAAGTTGTTTGAGTTTGATTTTATTCCTTGTCTAGTTTTTATTTAGGAAGGTTAAAGAAGATTTGAGAAAGAATATGTAAAAGTTTCAACTGAAACCAGCTTAGTTCTCCACCATTTTTTTATAGTTCAATTTTAAAGAAAACAATTTTGCCACTTGTTCATTGCATGTTATCGTAGCTACAAATATTTAATGCATGATATTATTATCTTACAAATATTAAAAACAATATTTAAATATTTTCTTATGTTTTATAAATTTATGTTTTTATGTTTATTTTTATACTAATTATGCTACTCTCATGAAATTCAATATATATATATATATATCTTCTATTTACTTTAATTTAAATCTTTACTTAAGTTATTACTATTTTCGAATAATAACTACATATATAAAGATTTATCTTTAGTGGTAAAAATGCTCAATTTTAACTTTTGAGAATTATTGAATTCAAATCTATTCATAATATATATATATATTATGATTATAAAACATTATTTTATTTAAAATTTTGATATATATATCCACACTTATATACTTGTATATGTGTACAGTTACAATTTCAAGATTATAAAGTTGCATATATCTATTTATATGTTAATTTACTATAAGATTTATTATTTTCAAATATTTATGATTCAACATTTATTATAGTTTCAAATCCATTTATATACATCCAGATATTTTTAATTATCATAATTTTATTTGTTCAACTAAATAAAACCAGCCAACTATCCAATTATCAGATGTCTAAAAGTTCGGGTTATCACATAACCTAAGTTGGAATATGAAATGATATTTCCTAGTGAAATGATATATTTTGAGAAAATATGATGATTTTAAAATGAGGGTTTAACCTATTTTGAAAATATGATTTCAAATGTGAATATGATTTCGAAAGTGATATGATTTTGAGAATATGATATTTTGATATCAATATAAAATGGTTTTGGAAATGTAAAATAACCATCTAGTGTGTAATAAGCGATTAGTTGTTAAAAAGGCCGGGATCGGATATTGTCAAACTCTCTGCCAATACCAAAAACCACATTAATAACTATGTACGCGATGAAGATTTAAGAATGAAGTAGGATGGTTTGGTGAATGATTCTATATGTTGTATTAACATAGACCTGACTCCCTCGAGTCTACTTGATATGACTAAAACAGGAGCTATACATAGGCTAAGTAAGGTCGCACCTCCAATCGGACATGCTTTTCCGATACCATATTTGTTGCTTTGTGATTGATTTGGTGGCCACCCCACGATTTGATTATGGGATTGTATTCGGAGGTGGGCGGTAGTAGATGTTATGCATTACCACCAGCCTAGTTCTACAAACGGTAGAATCCTAGCCTGACATTACCTCACGTGCCTGGTCATATGCCTTATCGCACCCATTACGAGTTTGGTTTGTACCATACCTATGGAGTGCCCTCTGATAGCCCTCCAGTTTACAGAGAATTATGGTACTGTATAGACTACGGGAATATATAAAAATGTGTTCAGGGAGATATGGGTAATGCCTTAACGCTATTTTAATACTTTACTTTACTGATAGACATATTATAATAGCATATGTTACTATATATTAAATAGTTCAACTGATCCTTAAGAGATGGTAATCCTTAACATCTCTTAAGTTATTGCACGCAACTTAGACACTTGATAGGAGATGTAAAACCCTACAAACATCTTTAAGCCATTACACTCATAATTATTTACTGTTTCTTTAACTTACATTAGATCTTTTAGTTTTGACTCGAGTGTTTTGTCTTTCATTACGCTCGGGTCAGTCTAAGCTTTTCAGTGTATTGAAGACCATTTTTCTCTAGAGGATGAAGACGGAGTTTTGTATGTTATTTATTTTATTTATACCATTGCATCATGTTGTTCCGCTGCATTATTTATTTATTTCTGCTGTATGCAACTCTGGTCTGTGTTGTAAAAGTTTAATCAAATATTATTTGTAAACAGGTTCATGAACGGTTTATTTGATTATTATATTTTGTCATTCTGCTGTAAGATTCTGTGTTTTGTTTTATTTCTTTCTCTTCTTTTTCTTATTTACTCCATAACAATTCTCCCTTTTGAATGGTTTGAGTTTGATATATGTGGTTTATTGTCAATTTGAACCGTCCAAAAAGGTGGGTCACTACATTTGGTATCAGAGCGTGGTTTAGCGATAACCTTAGCTTTATGGGGTCTGACTCATTAGAGATAAGGAAGTAATGCCCTAGAATGAGTTGTTGAGTGTATATATATGAGAGAGCACATTTGTTAGTATTATAAAAATGTTTTGTATTTGTTAATTTGTTCTATTCAGTATTTATAAAATTCTGGTCGATACATAGGACGCTATGGCATCAATAGGGATTTCTAAACACTTAACAGGGCAGACCGACACAATATTGTTTTCGGAATATAGGTAAATGAAATAATTTTACCAAGTATTATATTTTGTATATAAAGGAATAAATTTTATAAATGGATATAGTTGTATGTGATATACTTGTTTGTTAGGGAGTGAAATTTTATAAATCTTGGTTGCGAAATAAGATTTACAGATAAAGTAAAAAAGAATTGAAAATTTGAGAACTTAGGTTCCTAGATTTAAAATTTGGTTTTCAAAGATTTTGGAATATAATATTAGTATTATTTGAAAGTATTTTCATATATAAATATTTTCAATGTAATTTGGAAGAAATGTTTTAAAAGAATTTTAGAAAGAAAATAAGTTCTATACTCCTCCCTTTATCGTTGGAAAATAATTTCGGTTATGAGTGCACGCATCATCGGTGTTCATTTTCGGGTTTCAAAGTGGGAAGATCGCTGTAGGAGCCTTGCTGCAAATTTGACTTATAAACAAATCTTAATTTTAATTTATGAAAATTGATTTGATATATATATATATAAGGATATGAGTATACATATATTTTTAAATGAATTGAAAATGGAGTCTGGTATTTAGTTCTTAAGTTTCTGTAAGTTTGAACTTTTAACTATTATAATGAATGAAATCTTGACTATATTAATAATTGAAAACTACTGAGATGAGAAAATAAGAAATTAGAAGCTAAATAGTTAATGAAATATATAAGAAATTGGAAATTTATAACTTGTAAATCAAAATATTTTCATATCTAGAAGATGTAATTATTGAAAATTTTGTTAATCAAAATGAATAAGATAAACTTGCGTAATATCCAATTACATTCTTAAACATATATATAACTTACCAGAATGTTTAAAAAGTTGTAGTGTTAAATAGAACATGTAATAGAGTGTTATACAAGTAAAACTTAAGTAATGAAAGTGTTCAGTAGAATTATGTTTATAAATGATGAATTAAGATGTATAACAATATTATAAACTAAATTTAATAATTTGAAGTGTTACTAGTTAAACTTAAATAAAAAGAGTGAATATTGCAAGTAAATGATTATAAACTTAAGTTAATGCTTGAATTTATTTATAATTAAAGTGAATAGTAAAAGTGAATACCATATTAAGTAAATAATTATAACCTCGGAAAATGTTGAAATGATTTAGAATAGATTTAATATTCAATAATACTATATATGAAAGAAATAAATGTGAAAAGAAAAGGTATTAAAAATATAAGTGTGAGTTGATTCATAAATGAATATTTATATTAAAAGGAAATCAAAGTGAATAATAACCGTGAATTAAATTTTGCAAAGAGACTTACATAATATTTTATGAATTCACTATGGATGATCTAAATAATCGAGTGGAAATAACTTATGTAAGTAAATGAATGTAAATGAATGGAAAAATTGCATTGTATGAATGAATGGGAAATGAATTCTGTAAGTAATGAATGTAAATTAATGAGAATAATCATTATGTGAATGAATGAAAACTGATGAACAGTAAATAAGGTGAAAGGAAAATAATAAGAATAAATTTAAATAATATTTGAAATTCTTGGTTGTTTTGGCATATGGGATGGTTGAGAAAGGATGCTTCTAACTATATAAGGATGTATAAATAACCTATTAAGTAATTATTTATGGCTATTGAGCATAAGGTACACTCTGATAGTCTATTTATCATCTTGTACGATTTAAAGTTTCTGAACATGAATAAATCATTAGTTTGGTTGCTATGGATGTATAATTGATTCCTTTGTTACATATGATAGTCGTGTTGTTTTGTTTGCATGAGACTATTGTTATGTTGTGTTGATTTCTTTTGTTTTAAATTGAAATAACTTAAATATTTCTCTTTTTACATAATTATTAACTCTTTCAGATTATATAAGTGAAATACAGGTTATTAAAGCAATGGCTACTGCTTTTGGTTTCATAAAATAAAGCGTTGTTGCCTGACAAATAGGTACGCTTTCGAATTACAGTTTTGTAGCGATATTTTATTATTTTTCTTGTGGTTTGGGATATTTTATTATTGAAATATGATGCACATCTTGTTATTATTAATATTATTATTATTCCAGACCTCTCTGTACAAAGGAGATTTTGCCGAAATTTTTCGTGAATTTTTGACTTAATTTTTTTTTTCTAAAAGTGAAATGTTTTCAAACTTTTATTAGACTTGAATATGAAAGATTTAATTGTTTGTAAATTGACATACTTTATTTAAATACTTAGTTATGTAAGTTTGAAGTGCTTATAAATTTATTACTTAAATAAAATATATTAGTTTCTTAATTCCTTCTCCTTCCTTTTAGAGGATGAAAAGTTTTAAGTATGGGAGAGTGTAACGACCTGTATTTTTTGATGATTAAATTATTAGATTAAATAAGATTTAGGAATTTAATATTGGAAGAAATTAAAATTTACGATTTATTAATGAGAAAAATAATTAAAATGAAATTTAATAATATTAATTTAATTTAATTGATAATTATTTAATGTAATTCCAATCAATTTAAAGTAATTTTAAGGTTAACTTGGTGATATTTGTAAATAAGAAAATAAAATCTAATGTTTGACTTAATGTTGAAATTATATTTAATTATTTGGAATTATTTATATTGAACCGAAATCAGTGATGTGCAAGTAATTATAACATTTGTTCGTAGATAATAAACTTATGAATGTGATTTAATTAAGTAAAAGGTAACAATTATTATTTAACACCTATTTATTTAATCTGTTGAAATTAAGTTGGAAACTAATTGCAATCAATCTAATTAAATATGGTAGTCAATATGGATTAAGATGATAATTGTGGACAATTGATGTAATAAAATGTAAACCATTGTTAGTTATATCTATGAGATGATAATTAATTGAATAATAAGATGTAAATCAAAATAAATGAATTTATTGGAATTTAAATTTTAATTAAATGAATTTATTACAGTTATACTTGAACACTGTAATTTGTGCAACGTTTAAATATTGAATTTGACATGGAAATTTGTTTTAGATGATTATTTAATTTCTGTGTAATTAGAAATGATAAAAATTGTTAGTTATAAATTTTGAATTTAAAGGTGATTTAACTAATTTAATAATAATTTAATTAATTAACGTGGAAATAGCTATTTTGGCCACTCTCTCGGATTTCGACGAAACTAGTTTCATTAGATCCATGACAGTGAATTATTGTAGGATTTCAAGTTTTGTAGCAATCGGACTTGTCGTTTAATAGTGCGAGCTTGAAACACGTAGAAATCAATTTAATGAATTCAATTTAAAATAAACTGATTTTGAAGGCTGTCTTCTGCATACTTTTGAATTATGGTTTGGAATTTATTCCATTGTGTTTAAAAATATCCAAAACATTTAATTTGATATATAGGATGACCTACTTTTGTTTCGGGAATGAAACGGGCTTTTCGGGTCGTCGTTATTGTTTCGACCCTATTCGATCCATCCTTTCGTTCTTATCTACCTTTGCCTATATAAAGGCTTTTATTAACCCTAGTAGCATTTCTATTTCTTATTTTTGTACATATAAATCTATCTGTCTATTCCTATCTCCTCTCTGCAATGGTAGAAACCTATTTTCTATCCCAAAACCCTAAATTCAATTTCAAAAACCAATTTCAAAATTTAAGTTCATCAAACCATGTCATATTATATATCGTTGGTATGCCTTTGATGAGCATAATCCACTGCAGCAATTTATTTTCCAATTGGATGCATCGTTTGATTAGAAATCGTCAAAGAAACTCGACCGTCGAAATTAGGTCTTCGCGATCCAACGGTGGATCTTCATCCAATCGACGATCGGGAAGCGGCGTTGGGAAGAGGGTGGAGAGTAGGTTTTGTGGTGGTTGTCATTCTTCATCATGTGGCTAGAATTCACCTAGAATCGTTGTAGAAGACTGGCGATAGAGGAGCAATTATTGGCAACCGGAGTTGGTCGCTAGACAATGGAGGGTCTACCTGAGATGTGGAGGCGAGTGGCAGCCTTCGATCTGGACGAAAGCAAGGTGATTGGCAACATTTTCAAATTAAAGGAGACGGCATGATGGGGTTCAGAGTAGAGATTGGTTTTGGGTCATGTATCCTATTCCTGATGCGTTCTAGGGTTTGTCACGCGCGCGAGCAAGAGATGAGTGATTTGTATATTTTAGTTTATCTTAATTTATATTTCAATCATTGTAATCTTAATATCCTTTTCATACGAGCTCGGATTCACGCGTGATTTTCTCCACTGCGATGATATCGGTATATCGGACGATATGGAACTTGTTTTGTGGGATTATGAGACTGTTGGATTTTTGGGCTATTTTTGGATTTTAAATCGATTAGAAATCTGTTAACTACTAAATTGTCTTATGTTAGTTAAATTGAATTTATGAGGTGATTAAAAATTGATTGATTTCTTTTTTTATATATTTAAATGGTCACTCCAGTTAAATCTCACTTTTGTTGAATATAATCGCATTTAATTTAATACTGAATTTTAATTGTCAATTAAATACCTATTATTGATAACCAATTAATTATTTTTGTTTATTGGTTGATTTGACTGGTGATTGTGATGGATGTTTAACTATTGATATTTGAATGTTTGGATGTATGTTTATTCGTGTGTTGTTATCTCACTGCAAGTTCCCTTAGTTTATTGTTAGTAAATCACTATGGGTAGAAATGTTACGTACCCGAACGATCTGATAGATTAGGGAAAATCTTTATGGGTTAAAATGATAGATTCGAGCGGCTTTATGTATTTTGAATTTTAATTCGAGATTGCAGGTTGAAATGATATATATCCATAAATTTAAATTATTGTAGGTTGAAATGGTAGATATCCATATCACTTGACCGTAAGTTGGAAAGTTATATACGGACACAGGATTGGTTAAATCAAATGATTTTAAAAAAATTCTTTAAATTTTGAATCCAGTTAAATGATATTGAAATAAAATTTGATTTATATAAACTGAATTATTTTCGAAAATTCAAGCTTTAAATGTTGAAATTGGAATTGGTTTAAATGAATCGCTTACGGAATTTGAACCGAAGTTTAAAGTTGAATTTGGAATATAAATGGAATTTATCAAAATTAGAGTTATTATAAATGTTTGAATATTAAACTTTGAAATCTATTGAATTTGACGTGGTTTAAATTTTTAGTTCAAACCTGGATTTGAAATCGATAAATTGAAACGGTTTAATAAGAACCTGAATTAAAAGATTTGAAATTGAATTATGTTGATTTGAAAGTTGGATATGGTCTAGATTTGTTGAAATGGAAGAAATAGTTTAAATTGATATTAATTTCAAACTAATTATTTTAATATAAACCATTTAAAGATATATTATTTTAAATTCAGATTAATTTAGCTTTCCAAACTATTTTCTATATAAACCATTTCCAATAGTCAAACCATTTTATATTAAACTAATTTATTCTATTTAAACTATTTTGATCTATTTTAAACTATTTTAATCTATTTTAATTTATTCAAACCATTTAAATTATTTTAAACTATTTTGAAACTACTTAAACTATTTATGACTATCTAAACTATTTTCAAAAATTTAAATTGTGCAAGGCTGAATTGTTTAGATTTAAATCTTTGATTTAAAAGTGAATATGGTTAAATGATGTTATAACCAAAGTTGGGATATGAAATGCTATTTTCTAGTGAAATGACATATTTTGAGTAAATATGATGATTGAAATGAGGGTTTAACCTATTTTGAAAATATGATTTCGAAAGCGAATGTGATTTCGAAAGCGGTATGATTTTTAGAATATGATATTTTGATATCAATATGAAATGGTTTTGGAAATGTAAAAGAATCATCCGGTGTGTAATAAGCGTTTGTTGTTAAAGAGACCGAGATTGGATATTATCATCCTCTCTGCGAGTACCGAAAACTACTTTAACAACTATATACGTGGTGGAGATTCAAGAATGAAGTAGGATGGTTTGACGAACGATTCTATATAAGGTATTAACGTCGCCCTGACTCTCTCGAGTCAGTTTGATGTGACTAAAACAAGAGTTATACCTGGGCCAAGTGAGGTCGCACGGCCGATCGGACATGCTTCTTCGATACCATATCTATTGATTTGTGATTGATTTGGTGGCCACCCCTCGATTTGATTATGGGAGTATGTTTCGGGACGGGCGGTAGTAGCTGCCATGCGTTAGCACCAGCCCGGTTCTACAAACTGTAGAATCCTACCCTGGCATTGCCTTGCGTGCCTTGTCACATGCCTTATCACGCCCATTA
Source organism: Allium cepa (assembly GCA_030765085.1). Classification (NCBI taxonomy): domain Eukaryota; kingdom Viridiplantae; phylum Streptophyta; class Magnoliopsida; order Asparagales; family Amaryllidaceae; genus Allium; species Allium cepa. Next base: position 156,793,730 of record CM060939.1, read on the forward strand.
CGAGTTTGGTTTGTACCGTACCTATGGAGTGCCTTCTGATAGCCCTCCAATTTATGGAGGAATTAAGGTACTATATAGACTACGGGAATACATAAAAATGTGTTCAGGAGGATATGGGTAACGCCTTAATGCTATTTCAATACTTTACTTTATTGATAGACATATTATAATAGCGTATTTTACTACATAGTAAATAGTTTAACGGATCCTTAGGAGATGGTAATCCCGAGCATCTCTTAAGTTATTGCACGCATGTTAGACGCTAGTTAGGAGATGTAAAACCCCGTAAACATCTCTGAAGCCATTACATTCATATTTATTTACTGTTGATTTTACTTACACAAGACCTTTTCGTTTTGACTCAAGTGTTCTATTTTTCATTACGCTCGAGTTAGTCTGAGTGTAACGACCTGGCATTTCGAACCATTCGCATCCACACATGTCGGACTTGAATTGCTCAAAATATCATATTGTTAATTTATATTTGGCAAAACTTAGCATATATAGTAAATAAATCAATCACAGAATCACAGACACGGAGTAATATAAAAATATGCAGTGGAAACGGATGAATAGTAATTCGTGAAGCTATTATATAAACAATCAGAGTATAAAAAATACAACGGAAATGAAGATACATAAAAGTCTCAAATACATAAGCAAATAACAGATGAATATATCACAGGAGTCAACTGAATAACTAAAAGCTGAATAGGTGGATGGATCTCCAAGCGAAGCTCCAAACTCCAAAAGTGAGTCTCAAATGCTATGACACTTGTCTCTTCTGAGAATAAAGCAAAATACAAAACATTCAGGTCAGGATTAACATTCTTATATCAATAAATCCAACTCAAGTGAAATATCAACTAAAATACAAATAACTCAATCGTTTTTTGGGATAACCATCCTCTAAGGATTGATGGAACTATCTACCATGTAGTAATATACGCTATTATAATAATGTATGTATCCCCCTTAACACATTTTTATATAAATGGCATAGTCTATACAGTACTATAAACTCCACCAAACCAGTAGGCAATCAGGGAGCACTCCATAGGTAAAACGCAAAACAAACTCGTAGTGATCTCGATAAGGTAGGTGACACGGCACAATTAGGCAATGCCATGGTAGATATACCAATTACACTTCCAGGCTAGTGGTAATGCATAGCCGCAGCTACCGCCTACCTTGTCCAACACGCCCATAAAAAATCAGAGGGTGCACCCAATCAATCACAAAGTAATAGAATGGTATCGAAGAAGTGTGTCCGATCGGAGGAGCTACCTCACTTGGCCCGTCAATTGCTCCTGTTTTAACCACCTTAAGCTAACTCATGGGAGTCGGGTCCACGTAAATACCTCATATAGGATCGTCGCCAATCATCCTACTTCATTCTGGAATCTCCACCAACACAATTATTAAAGTGGTTTTCGGTATTGACAGAGAATATGACAATAACTAATCCCGGTCTCTTTAACAACCAAATGTTATTATAACACCATGGTCATTACATTTCAAATAGTTCATAATTCAAACCAAAATATCAAATCATTCCAAAACCATATCAATTCGATATCATTACTCACTTAAAATAGTATTCATTTCCAAAATCATAACACTTCCAAAGTTATAACACTTTCGAAATTATAACACCTTTGAAATCATAACTTGAAATCATAACACTTCCACTTAACAGTTTAGATATAAAATAGTATATATAATAAAAATAGTTATAAGTCAAAATGGTTTATATGTTAAAATAATTAGTATATATTGAAAGAGTTTTATATTAACAATATTTTATATAATAAAATAATTAGTATATTAAAATAGTTATAAGTTAAAATAATTTTATATATAATAAAAATAGTTTATGTAATAAAATAGTTTCCTTAAATTTCACAAATCGATTCAAATCAACTCGCATTCCAAAATTCCATTTAAATCAAATCTTAGTTCATCCATTTCAATTCAATTCAAATTTCAATAAACCAATCTTAATTTATATCGATTTCAAATATAGATATAAACTACAACTAAACCATTTCGATTTCAATCGATTTCAAAGCTTTAAATATTCAAACACTTACAAAACTAAATTTGATAATTTCATTTATATCTCAATTTCAACTTTACTATTATTTAGATATTAAATATTCACTTAATCAATCCAATAATCATTTAAATAATATCTCAAGTTACAAATTTTAAATAAAGCAATTTTAAATAAAGCAAATTTAAATAAAACTAAATATCCCATTTCAATTTATTTCAATTTATTTAAATTTTAATCGTCTTTAATCAAAATCAAGTTATAAAATCATATCTTTAAAATCTCAAATTTAATCAAATTCAAATCAATCTTATTTAAGTAAAATTCTTAACAAATAAAATTTCAAATCAATTTAAATTTCTCCTTCCAACTTTAATTTATTAAAATTATTATAAAAATCTATATTTTTAAAATATAATTTTAAATAAATACTTAACATATTACATACTAATTAAATTAAATTTTATTAGAATAAATCTTATTATTAAATTTATTTTATATTAAAACAATTTTATATATTTTTAAAATATTAAAATTATAAGTAAAATCTTAAAAATTATATTTTCATAAGCTAACTTATAAATTTAAAATTTCAAAACATATAATTTTAAAATCTAAAATTTAAACCTTTATAAAAAAAATATTTATATATAATATCTTAAAATCAATATTTATTAAAACCATATATTTCCATTCAAAACCTTGGAAATCATTTTTCAAAATATATATAGACTAATGGTGTCTGTATATAATTTTCTATCCTATATTCAAGTGATACAGATATTTATCATTTCAATCCGTAATTTAATTATCTATGGGTATATATCATTTTAACCCGTAATCCAAAATTCAAAGTCAATGAAAATTTCTTGGTTTTATCTTTTTAACCCAAAACGATTTTCTCATGTTCTACAAGATCGTTTGGGTATGTATCATTTCAACCCATAGGGAATTCTAAATTAACAAAAAACTTGCAGAGTGAGAACATATATGATAAAATAAGAATAAGCAATAGGCATATATCATAAATAACAATTTATATCATAATAACGGATTATGGTGTTATATGTCACTGGTGAATAGTTACAGATAATGGCATGTCATATATAACGATTAAATAATTAACAGTTCAATTTAGCGGCATATTTCAATTGTTGTTTCAAATAAAATCAAATTTAATAAATATAAGAATGTTGATCGTGAGTGATCGCTCACCCTTTAAGACTAGAAAGATAAGAAGATGACATGAATACAGATATGCACATGGAACGGTGAAAAGCAAGCAATTGCTACGATAAATCAATATTGAGATGGTAAGTTAAGATGGACAAGAGATCTATGAAATAAGATATATTACATGTATATAAATTTTCTAAAAATCAATTTAAAACAAATATTAAAATAAAAATATATATATTTTTTCAAGTCAATATTAAATCCCAACACATAAATATGTGTAAATATTAGAATAACCATATTCACTAATACTTATCTATATAAACTAATATATAAATATACATATATATATATATATATATTTAAACTTACCAAACTCTATATATAGACTAATGCATAAGCTTCAGACCTATTATGGTATATAAATAAATTCAAACCAATTAAGTACACTTATATAAACTTTTATATAAATCAGATATAAACTAATATAACTTATACCTAGTAACAACTATATATAAAAACCTTTTTAAATATATTATATAACATATAACTTACACATACATATCATTAAAATAATACTTATATATGTATGTGAAGTAACTATAAACTAATACATATGTATATATAAGTCCAAAAATCAAAGATATAAACAAGTTTAATATATATACCTTATACTGTTTCACAGCAAAACCAAGACATATATTTATACTTGCAAATATATATAAGCCTACAACATATTATATACATCCTATTTACTAACAGACAGCCTATATATATATATATATATATATATATATATATAACACTATATATAATATAGATATAAAATAAGAAATATACAATACTGTAACATATATAGTAAATAGATATAACATAATATAGCTCATATATAAAATAATCTATTATGAACTTATACACTGAAACTCAATAGATTATATATTAAATAATATATATATATATACTTATTCAAATGTAAAATACTTATATATAAAATCATTGAACAAACATACATGTGCATAAACTGTCATAAATATGTAACTTATATACATAGTAGACTTATAGAAATTAAACATATATATACAGTAACTTATATAACTTACAAAAGAACTCAACAGATTACATATATATAAGCTAATATATATACAATATCTTATATTATAATAAACATAAACTCATATATAAACTCTTACAGAAAATAAATAAACTTATATAATATATATAAATATAAATATACTTACACTAGAGGAAGTGAAGGAGGCTGGGGAAATGGATGAAATAGAGGCCGCAGTGGTTGATGGTAGAAGGCTCGGCCTAAGCTCGGCAAGGGCTGGAAGGAGGAGCTTCGGTTGTAGGCTTAAAAAGGTGGAGGGGAAGAGGAAATAGGTGGGGGTTCCGGTTGGAGGCAATCGGCAGGGGAGATTTGGGCATGTTGTGGGGTCAGGTGGTGGTGGAGATGCGGCAAAGGGCTTCGGGTCTTCGGCCGAACAGAGGAGAGAAGGAGGGAAGGAGGGCTTGCGTGGGTAGGGATGAGGCAGAGGCCGAACTGGTGGAGGTTTGAGGGAGCAAGTGAGCTCGGTGATGGGTTGGCTATGGAATGGGAAAGGCTTACGAAAAGAGGAGAAGGTGGGGCCGAAGCTTTGACGAATGGCTGTTCGTGGTTTCGGGTTTCATGCTGAGGTGAAGGTGGAGGACTGGGGACGTGTGCTGTGCTTTGGGAATGGAAGGGCAGAGTGAAGGTCAGGAGCGGACAGAGGGAAAGGAAGATGGACACGTAGGAAGAAGAAATGGCCTTAGGATATGTCTTGAATTATACAATATATTTTCACTTTTATAAAAGCATGAACCAGAAAGGAAGAGCCTCCAAGATGAACGAAACAAAAATGTTATAAAGTGAATAGTGGGAATAGTAATAATCACAATTTGAATTTCTAGGAATAATAAAAGGCTGTTTGATTTCAATAGTTGAATAGACGAAAGGACGAGAAACCCAAAAGGTTGAAATTGGGTACCGGTACGGTTATTTGTTTAATCGATTTTGCCAAGGACTGAACTTCAAAATAAACAAACAAATATACTGCGGACATCAGCGCGATGAGACGATCAAAAAAGGTACGCAAATATCAACGATACGGCCATCCTATCAAAAGTCGATATTCAGTACCGAAAATGTTGCTAAAACGCCTAAAATAAGATAAACGGAGCAATAGCAGTTCAAATTTGATGAAACGAAACATGACATCTCACTCAGAAGATGATTTACAAATTTATTATATAAAAATATTCAGGTTTAAGAAATATTTTATTATCATCTAGTCTTAGCTGATATAAACTTAAATAAAATTACCCAACAAAGAAAACTTCCATACTTTTTAATAAAAATTTACCATTTATTATGATTATATAGACATATTCCAAATGTCAAAATTTTATTTCCAAATTCAATTATTTAAAATTTCACATAATTCAGTTTAATTACGTTATTAAAACCATTAAAATTTACGGGTCATTACGCTGAGCTTTTCAGTATCTTGAAGACCATTTTATCTTTGGTGGACGAAGACGGAGTTTTGTATGCTATTTATTATATTTATACCACTGCATCATGTTGTTCCACCATGTTATTTATTTGTTTCTGTTGTATGTAACTCTGATCTGTATTGTAAAAGTGAAATCAAATATTATTTGCTAACAGCTTCATGAACTGTTTATTTGATTATTATATTTTGTCATTCCACTATAAGATTCTTTGTTTTGTTATATTTCTTTCTCTTCTTTTTCTTATTTACCCCATAGCAATCCTCCCTTTTGAATGGTTTAAGTTCGATATATATGGTTTATTATCGATTTGAACTGTTCAAAAAGGTGGGTCGTTTCAAAATTTTCCCACAGTTTTATGAATATAAGTATGCTCAACCAGTTCTGCGTCCAATTCCTACCATCTAAAATCGTAGCACACCATTGCTAACATCTAGATTTAGTAAAATCCAGTTTTCTAAACCTATATTCTAATGCTAGGAAAGGGTTTAGATGGAAACTTTCATAATTTTCATCCTTCTCTTATATGCCCTTTTTCACTGCACCTTGAAACCTTCTCTTTTGCCTCCAATTCTCTTCCAACTTTTCCAAGTACAATCCCAAAAGTAAATTTTATTTTAAATCTTTAAAATTTTAAAACAGAATTATTTTAAAACCAATTTGGTTCACCTATCACAAGATGTGGAGGAAGTGACTCCATAGCTAAAATAGCTTTTCCCTTCTCCTTAACCGTATATTATTTTACTGCCACTTCTACAGAACAATAAAATCTATACTAACCAACCTGCCGACTATTCCCCTATATCAAGTATGTGGTATTTTCAAAATGTGAAATTTCTTCTTTTTCAGTTAAAAATATTTTTATATTACTTTCTAAAATATCTATAAAAAGTTTAAACATAAAAATCTTCCAAAATATTTTAGGAAGATGTTTTATTTTTCAAAAGCGTACATATATTAGGTTTTCCAAAATAATTTTTTCCATATCTCAAGGAATCGAATTTAATCAACAGTCCAATGTCCATAGTGAACTCCTCTTAATTTATGCAATAAATTTTAAGTTTTAAAGACTTTTCTTTTATTTATAATAGTAACCAACAACCAAGTTCAATTATAAATTCCAGCCTTTGAGATACAGAACCATTGACCCGTTGCTACGCAACATCCTTACTCTATCCTACGCTCAATAAAAAGAATTTAAAAATTTTTTTCAGGACTTACAATCTTATTTCATTTCTATTTTAGTAATCAATTAAATAAATTTTCTTAATTTATTTCTTAACTTCCAACCTATTTTATTTTCTTTTCTTTTGCATTAATTGACTGTCTTTTCTATAATTTCCTTATCTATATTGTTTTCACATAACGTAGCTATCCATACAGAAAACGCATAAAAAGCAACATTTTCTATAGTATCGTACATGCTCTTACCCTCAATAAAGACATCTAATGCTTAAAACCTAACCTAGAAAAATAGCTACTGGAAGTTTCCCTTCAACTTCAACTAATACTAACAATGTTATGGCTCTATCACTTCTGACTTGAATGAACCTTTCTAACGTGCCGAGCTTCTTCAACCCTCATATCTTAACTTCCTTTATTGCTTCTAACGAATAAGGTTATTCATGTCTTCCATTACCGTGTCTAATCAGGAATAAACTGTGCATCCCCGTATAGTAATGGATAAGAGATACAATCTATGCACATGAATAATTCATTGGTAACTGGCTCGGAATAACTTTTCCAATCTTTATCTTGCCTTCCATAACTTTGAGTCTACTAGTATCCTAGGCGAAGGGGTTGGTAGGTTGTGCAAGTTGAAAGACTACACGTAATAATTGTACATGAAAGATCTTATATGAATCGTCTCAAGAAAATTTTAGGATCAATAGTAATTAGATGACTGATTTATGTTGTGAACATAAATATATTATGAACTAATGAAAAATGAGTTTTATAATGTGATGACCCACAAATATGTACCCTTTGAATCGACAAAAATCCATACATGTCCGACCCAAAAGGCACCGACTGATGGAAAGTCAAGAGAAAGAAAAGAAGAGAGAAGAAGAGAAGAGAAGAAAAAGAGAAGATAGAACAAAACGAACAATACAGAATCTCACGTCGCAGAGGAAAACATATAATATCATATCAATGATCTTTACAAAATAGAAACTGTATATACATACATCAATTAGAGTCAACAATCAATCAACAGTTATCAGCCCGAACAGTTATAATAACCCATCCTCACAATTGTCGATAATATAAACAACTAAGCAATAATGCAGTGGAAAATCAATAATCAAAACAGGTACGTATATACAAAAATGAAGATCTCCAACTCTCCTGCTGAAGCTCTAAAAGCACCAAATTAGAACCTGTAAATACACTCGATCTGACCCGAGCATTGAAAGGGAAGAACGCCTGGATTAGTCTGGTAAACCAGCGCGAGAAACACACTCAACTAATTTTATTAAATTACCAAACTTTTCCTTTATCAAAACAAAAGTATCTCGTAAGACAAGTCCACACATAAGCACGAACATGTTTATACCTTACGATAACTAAATCATCCCATATCAAATTCATATTATATTATATTATAGAAGTGTCTAGTATATACAAATAATATTCAAAATAGCCAAAATTGTTACCATTATTAAATTCTAGCATATAGCCCAAATGGGTAATACAATCAAAATGGTAGGTACGTAGTGGAGTTTGGATTTCCATACAAATGACCAGGTGAGGGACTACCTTCCGGTAGTACATCTCTAGAAGAATGTACCAAGGACCATCACAAAGGATCCTCTACCAACACAAGACTGGCCCACCTCTATAACTAGATGGTAACGAATATATCATCCTCCGGTCATTATCGACCTTTACCGAGGCCCCTCTAGCATACAAACCACAATAATCAGATACACGACGTCATAGCATGTAAAGATATATCTAGAAGATGATGATCATATCCTACTTGGGAATGATCCACTTAGCCTTGCCGCATCTAAACCTATTTTGGTCTCCAACTGATGAGGCATGAGGTAACGATTACCTTTCACAAATCACAATCACATCACTTTGAATGCCACACGACCATTTCCGCTGACTACTAATTTCCTATTACAAAAATACAACCCTTAAGCTCATACGTCTCAAGGAGGGTGTTAAGCTAAGAGAAGTTGCCTTCTCCGCTACCACTGATGTACGTTTGTAAAAACCAATGTACGTAATCATTAGAAATGCAATGTCAGACAAACATCCATATAAGTTATCCAGGAAAAGGACAAACCGAAGGTACTTTCCTACCACATCCTGTCGGGAATCCCTAGGATTAGTAGAGAATAGTCCTTGCATTGGATATTTCATAATGAAGAGACCACTGCTACTGGATGTATATTGGGATTTTAACCTCAAACGATCAACAAGCAGTCCCCCATTTATGAAAATCCAGAATATCAATATCGTCACAATCTGCACAAATCGAACACATACACGTTGGTCCGAAGTGGTTTTCAAATAAATCCGATCCCGGTCTCTTTGCACCAACAACGCAAAAGCGTTTCTCAACCTCACATGGAAATTAAGTCTCGTAGACTTATCTGGTTTCCAGCTTTCAACTTGCTATCATTCGGGACAAGAAGGAAGCTTGGTAGACTGGAGTAATACTCTGCACTATACGAATCATTATCCTCAACACAAATGATAATCAAGCCTATACAGAAGGCTACATACTAAGTGTACGATTAAATAGTTCCCACATCAAGTCGAGAAACTAAAATTTGGCTAAATTTCATAGTCGGTTCTTTAACTATCAAAACAAACAAACAAATATTCAGCACCATAACAATCACTAGGCCCTTTTAATTAATCTTTTATTAATTAAATCACTTGCCAAATATTCACTTCAAATTATCTTTAAAAAGATATAATCTCAAAACATTTCAACACTTCAATATTTGGAAAACATTTCCACATACTTATATAATAATAAGTAGTTCAAACTCTATTTAGTTTGAACAACTAGAAAATATTACATATACTTAAATAAGGATTAAGTATATATTTCTCATTCTGTAGGGAAAACATTCTCTTTAACATATTTATTTGGGTCAAAACGAATGTTGCGTAAAACATCGTTACGACAACTTAAAATCACTAGTTTAGGGATTCGAAATAAGATAGATATATAAATGTGGAAATTTTCCATAAGGGCCTCTTTAGTAAGCGTAATTAGTCTCTAGGACACAACTGAAATAATTATTTTTAAGGACAAAATGCAAAATAATTAGTTTCTAAGGCCTAAAAACCTATGAAATTATGTCCTTGAAAATAATTGGACTGCTGACTTTGTCCTTAAAAGTAATTATTCTGCTGACTTTGGCCTTGAAATTAATTTTTGTGAATGTGTGTCCTAGAAACTAATTGGACTGTAAAGTTTGTCCTTCTAGTAAAATGCTCCTATATAAATCCCTTATACTATACCAAACATTTCCTTTCAAAAATCATTTACTATAACAATAGCGTTATAGTCCATCATTTTCTTATTTCTCGTATTGTCTATTTAAACAATGAATGTTTAAATCTATGTATTCGATACTTAACACATTTTAAAACATCTTTAAACCAATTAACTCCATTTAAAATATCACTTTCTAAAACATTTATTTTATTTAATATATTATTCACTGTCTAAAATCGTGAATACAAATCATTTACCAAATTTAATATTTCTACACACTTATTAAAGGATAATCCACTGTCAAAAATCGTGAATATATCTCATTTACCAAGTTCATTACTATTGCAAATTAAATTAAAGGATTATCCACTATCCAAAATCGTGGATATAATTCCTTTAATATACTTATATATTTAACTTACCAAATTCAATCGATTTCGGATTTATAAAACAATCACATTTATCTTTTATAAAAACTTCCATATATAAAATCCCTTAATTATCACATTCTATTTATATCTCATTTACATTTAAAAATCCAATTTATAAGTTAATTTACTTATAAATAATTTATTTACAAATTCATTCTTTTTATAACTTCACAACTTCATAAAAATATAAATGTTATTTACTTATAAGATTCATTTATACTACTTTTTAACACTTATAAAAACTTGTCTATAATTCAATTACTTTGATTTATAAAATATCAATTTTATAAATCTCATATATAGACCATTTAGTATAATTCAAAAATCTCAATTTAAAAAAATTGTTCTTTTAATAAATTACAAATCTTTATTAGAACATATATAAACTTCAAAAATCATATTTAAGTATATTTCACAAAAATCACAATTTTCATAACAAAAAAATTATAACATTTATTTATTTAAAATAAATTCATTCTTTTAACAACTCAAAATTAACCAAACATCGATTTCCAAAATCACTTTAAAAACCCCTTTTAAATTTGGAAATCATTACTTAAATATTTTTAAATTTTCAAAAATAGACCCAATGCTGCAATAGCACTAAATACATTAATCATGGCATCCAAAACATCATATATCATATGATAACAGCTTATATATCAATATCTGTAAATAAACCAATACTGGTGAGGAATCCAGTTGGATCTCTCCAACTTTTCACCTGCAACAAATATACATATTAGAATACGTGTACAATGTCCGCTTCAAGATAGACACGCGTACAAAGGGTCATCCGTACATACACGGGAACGTATAGGGTTATCTAATCCAATATGCAGGAATATATCCAAATACCAATCAATATATATAATATATTATATATCATCCAAACAGTCATCAATCAGCATAAATAATATTTATTCTCAGTATATAAAAATATCAATGAGTCAAAAAGAGTGAGTTGTACTCGCATTGGTTTTAGTCGTTGCGATAGCGATTTATTCCGAATAAAATTAAACAAGCGTTTACTTTCAACCAAAATTTTCACTAGCTCAAACAATTCCCAATCCAGCTCCATAATGTAGTGCTTGTCAATACAGTTTCAACGCAATTCGTTTCGTCAATTTTCGACTTCGTATGACAAAGTAATGATGTTTTAAAGTTGAAACAAATTTGAATTTAAATTAATATACAAAAAAAAAATATTTTCCAACCTTAAACAATCACGGCCGCACATGTTTTTTGAAATCGAATCCAGACCGTTGAAATCATCTCCCCCCCCCCAGTGAATCAGGCACGCTATAACCCAACGCTGCCGATATTGCTCGAATTTTCGAGCCCAACTACATCACTTCAACGATGATCGGAGACTTCCACCCAAATGAACTCGATGATAGCTACCCACGGCCAGAGGCCGGTCAAACTCGTCTACTAATATGCCTTGATAAACGCATATGAACATTGGCCATTCGAGCTCAATTTGCCGTTGACCCATTGCATCGTTCTTGATCTCAACCGTTGATCTTGAAGATCTTAATGTGCTCTATAATTAGCTAGTTGAAGGTTTTTCGTATAGATGGATGGATTTGAAGAAAATGAAGGATAATGGATCGAGAATTTCTGGCCTTTGGAATGAAAATGGCGGCCAGCCCTAGTAGATTTAGGATTTGTGAAAATTAGAAAAATTAAGGTCCTTTTATAGAAAATTTAACAACACTATTCATTCAATTTTTTTTCAAACTCGAAACGAAGCGTGCCGCCTGGTGTTTGGAATGTTTTACCCCTATTCCGAACGCAATGAAATATATATTGAGAGCCAATTCGATCGTATTTGAAAGATAGGTTTTCTAATCAACTATTTAATTTAAAATTCACTTAAATTGATTTCGACGGTTTTTAGCTTGCCCCGAACAAACCGTAAATTCGATTGACACAAAATTTGAAATCTTACAATAATATAACATTACGGATCAAATAAAACTTGTTTCGTCGAAATCCGAGACTGTTTGAAAAATGACCATTTTCACACGTTAATTAAGTATTAAAATATTAAATTTATGAAAATTAACTTTTAATTCAATTTTAAAAGTTCTCTAACATCATTCTACTTCAAATATGATTTAATTCAACTTTATAAATCATTTTTATTCACATTAAATCTAATTTCTAATTATTTCTGCAATTTCAAATACTAAATCAACGATTTAATTATCCAGTTAAATCCAGATATTCGAATATAATTTATTCAGCTTATAAAATTAAACTTATGAATATTTGAAATCAATTAAATATACAAATATCGAATGACAGAAATTCTGGGTCGTTACCTATAAGGCAGTTCATAAATTATGAATGCTCATTCCATTGCACAAAGAAAAACTATTGTTTCACGAAATACCAACTTCCTAGCAAAATAATTTCTTTAATAAATTATTAGTATAAAATGGATTTGGATGTAATCCATGGATAAAACTGATTGGAAGGGTTGAAATGAAATTAATCAAATCTAAATGAATATAACACATCAGAACGTCTAATAGGTATTCTTGTATATTAAAGAGAAACTGTGATTTTCTTCTCAATGTTAAGAATAATTAATCCTTGAATGTCTAATTAAACTATTAAGAGTATTGACTCTATAATATAGCACTATGCACAAATCTAAAATAGATTCCAAGTACATAACCAAAATATAATTTTAATAGTTGCATTCAAAGGGATATGATCCACTGGCCTCAAATGTGTCTTTAAGAGAAAGACACATGTGGTTGGGATATAGTGAGCCACATAATTAAGAATAACACCATGAATTTTAGTTGTTGAAATTAACATGATAGATTCACTATCTGATGTACGTAAGTTGGTTCGGATTTACCCATAAAAGTATTAATTAGCATGACTTAGTGTTTGGTACATATGTGCTAAAACAGAAAATTCTAAATAATTATTTAGAGTAAACATTTACGCATAATAACCAAAGTATCTCGAAGTTAGTTAGAGTGATATTGACTTTGTGAGTTTTTGGATATGATCCAAGAAATGATAGAAAGTATCATTCTATAAGCATCACAATCGAATAAATATTTTGATAGAAATATCAAATAGTTTAATTATCAGTCGAAATGCAAAGGAAGCGTGTGTTCGTAAGAAAGAATGTTAAAAGGTACATAGATATTTCTAAACCATAAGTAAACAACACGTTATTGATTGTTAACAATGTATTTGTGTTAAAATCAGCTTTAGTTAATACTCGATGTCGGATTTGTAACCAATGTCTTTGGTAATAAGTATAAAAGTCATTAGGAATGCCCCAAACGATACACGAGGACACCTAATTAAAGTGTTTAATACTGAACATGTAAGATGGATTCCTAATGAATTAGCGATAGAAATCATCATACATGCTATGTTATCTATGGTATCATGATTTGTTTATTTGTTTAATACATGAAGCAAATATCAAATCCAAATTGATATCACTAAATGGTTGTTTGAGGTATTCTCATATACTTATAATATACTAGAGAATTGTTTAAAGAAACAAAAACTCCTAACGAAGGAGTGTTTGGACTCAAAGTTTCATAAGTGATATTGAGTATAATATGTCAATAATAAATTCAAGTTAATAATCTTTAAGTTGGAAATGTTCCAAAAGAAAGATTATGGCTGATTCAATAAAAAAGGCCAAGTACATTGCCTTGAATAGCGCCAAAACAATAGCATGTGTATAAATATAAATGCATAAATTTATAACTGAGCTGGGATGATTTCAAATTTTGAGAATCCCATAACATTATTATATGGTAACAATTTCATAACATAGTTCATAACAGAACTTAGAGCTCATTGGAAATCGAGAGGCATATTTCGAATTTTTCTATATGATAAAGGTAGTTTATCAGCATTGGAGAGAGTTAATTCACGGAGTAAATGATCAAAACATAATAGCATACCCATTCATTGAGGGATTGACCTGATTGGTTTTGAGGAAACTGATTGAAGAAGTTGGAATAAGATTCCATAATTGACCTTAAGTGCAAGTGGGAGATTGATAGAGTTAGGGGTATGCCCTAGGGGCAAATATATGTTACACATACTTAACTCGATAGCCAATCTTGTTCGAAATAAAAGGTGTTTTCCTTTTATTATATACTTGATATAAATCTGTTATATTAGTTAATTAATTAATTTAAGTAAAAGTATTTTTAGTAAAAAAATCCATAAATGGTATGGTTAGTGATAGTAGTTACAAAGTGTTATAACAACAAGTAATTTATCACAATGAGAATAAATATACCATTTTAGATATTCCTAGTCTAGATGTATCGAGACTGGATATCGATACATTTGTTGAGACTGGAGTACATGACGCTCTCTAAATGTTGGATGGTGTATTACAAATAGATGTGAGGGCACTAAGAGACTACGTACTGATAGTTATTGGATAACCATGGGATGACTCAGATTTTGTTGGTTAATATGAAAAAGTCAAACAGAAAATATCGATGTGACAAAATTACACAGTGCACTTAACTTAAGAAAACTGTCGATCTTTAATGTGAAAGCTCCACTTTGATTATAGTTAAATCAAGTAGGGCATCCGTTGAACGACTATTGGTGAGTTGAGTGGAAGCATTAGAGGTGAAAAACTATTCAAGAGAGGATTCATCTCCTCAGTTATATGAGATTAGTATAGCAGTCAACTAAAGTCAAAGTCTTTGGCTAGTGCATTTCGATTAATAATAATTATTATTATCAAACCAAGGACTGTGTTTGGATTATAGAGTTGAATGTTGATAATATTGGAATTTTGACCATTACCAAATTTCTTAAGTCCAAAGTGATATAGTTTTGATGAAGAGAACTGGTGTAAATAATAGTCACACCTGGGTAATGCTTAATAATAAAATTGGATTATACTGAAACCAAGTAAGCAATAAACTTGACCATAATATCACACCACTTGCTGAGTGAAATGTGAATGTTAATATTCGAATAGGTCGATATTAATCATTGACCAAATTTATACCAAATGGGTCACATAACGGAAATGTTGAATACTCTTTTGATCAAATGATTTAATTAATTTGTAATTATTATAAACTAATTAAATTAGTTAATATTTATGAAATATTAATTGTAAATTGATTTTGATTTGATGAATAAATATTACTAAATATATTTATAATAGTTGAAAATACTCTAATCAATACACGATATCGATAAGCGTTAGACTGTATTTAGTTGCAGAATATTTGTATGTGCTTTAAATGCATTTAGAGCCCACAAAACGGGGCTGGTTAATTCAACTACAATAGAGATTAGAGGGGGATATAAGATAGTGCAACAGAGGCTTTGAGATAGAGGGCTAAGATGGTAGAGAATTGTTAAGAGATGAGGTGGAATATTGATCCGAAAATATCTCTTAATTCACCTCTCCATAAGGAACTCCACTCTTATTTCTTATGATACCTTTTAGCCTCCACGTCTCTCTACGTTAGTCCAAACTCTTCCTCCTTCACTCTAAATTTTTAAGTTTGGATCAAACCAATTGTTATTTAATAGCCGCTGGTCAACGGTTCAAGGATTAGCACTCTATTGGATTAGAAATCAATTCTAGGAGCAAACTTCATCATTTCATGGTGTAATTGCAAGCTTTGGCTATATGGTGTACTCCTAACATATTTATGAATATTAATCAATATATTTAATTTTTATTTATTATATATTATATTGTTAGTTAGGTGACAATTCTATTATATGAATATATTATCACAATTTTGATTGATTGTATGCTTCATATTCCATTTTTCTTATGCACTTTATATTAAAACAATTTCTTCATTTTTCCTTCTCACTTTTTCATTTCATGTTTCATTTTTCAAATCTTCCTCCATCTTCTTCATAATATTTTCATGGTTTCCACGGTCTCTCTTTTATTTCCAAGCTAAAAATCATAGCTTCCATCACTTTGAATTCATGAAAAAACATTGTTTAAAACCTTCCATTTATTTTTCTACAAACCCTCCTCACCAAAACAAGCCTCCACACCCATCACCTCGTCATGGCCGAACCATTATGGACCCATGGTCGAACCTTTTTGCTTGCTCAAGGCCATAAAAATTATAATTTTTAAGTTAGAATCAAAGAGCTAGGTCGTGTGCAAGTTCTAGGGAAAGTTCAAGTGAAGTTGGTAAGCTTTGGTGAGTAAAGCTCACACTTTTAACCAAAGTTTGTAACTTTATTTTTGATGTTATTTGATAGTGAATTCATTGCTTGTTTGGGTGAATATGATGTTGTTTGGTTGTATATATGTTTGTTTGGATGAAATGTTGTTTAGACTTGTAAATGAAAATGTTAAAGTTAGTAAAGTTCTAGTTATAACCTTGTTCTTGTTGAATTTTGTGATGGCATGTATATTAGTTTTGTTCATGCATATGTGGTTATATGTGTAAAATGAAAAGTTAATATTCGGAGTTGTAGTTGGGACATCGAGATCCTTTGGCTTTAAAAACTTGTTTTACTTACTTTTTAGAATTTTTTTTCGTAAATTTCAAAAATCCAACTTTTGTTTTCTAAAACTTTATAAAAATTTTATGAAGTAATTAATGTATAGAAGGTAAGAATTTTGAAGCTATTTGTTATAAAAATAAGTTTTGAAATTACAGATCGTATAGCGATAGTTGACATGAATGCAGTTCGTGAAAAAGAAACTCTTTTTGAATTTAAAATGTTTAAACTTAAGCATCTTTTTGAAATGTTTTTTCAAACACATTTTGAATATTTAAAAGCAATTATTATTCATACATTTATATATTTAATGATTATTTAATTAATAAATTAAATAAATTAATTAGTACTTAATCATTAGTTAATAAAGGTAATTAACACTTAAGTGTTAATCATTAAGTTAATTATAATTAGTTAATTAATTATTATTTAATTAATGATTAGGGATTAATTGTTGTCTAATTATTTATTTAAGACTGATTATTTATTTATAAAAAGGTTTAAATATTTAATTAATTGCTAATTAAGTAAGTTAATTAAGACTTGATTAAGATTAATTTAATTATTAATGAAGATTTAAATTATTATTTAATTATTAATTAGAGATTAACTATGGTTTAAATATTTATTTAAAGATTAAATGTAACAACCTAGTATTTTGAACCGTTCAAATCGATAATCATCCATTCATGTCAGACTTGAATTGCTCAAACAACAGGTTGTTAATTTATATCTGGCAAAACTCAGCATATACAGTAAATAAATCAGTCACAGAATCACAAATGTTGTGACGACATAGAATTTTTGGATATTTGAAATTGGAATATATAATTGATTTTAAATATTTGAAAGTTAGTTTAACTTAAATTTCAAATATTACTGTTTATTTGGCAATTAAATTATTGAATTTAATATTTTGAAATTGGTTAAAGTAGTGAATCTTGGTTTTTAAGCTGGTTAAAAATATTTCAAAGGCTTGGAAAATTTATATTTATAATACTAGAGATAATAGAAGTTTTAAAATTTGAAATTGGATGTGTTAAAAATTGAATTAAATGGTGATTAGTTCAATTTTAAAAATATATCGTTTAAATTGATATTAAAAATAGCATTCTGAGGCACAGTCTTGGATTTCGATGTAACTAGTTCCATAAGATCTGTAATATTGTATTATTATCAGATTTCAAATTTTGTAGCGTTTGGAATTGTCATGTGATCGTACGGTAGAAAAACGCGTTGAAATCTATATCGAAAATTGAATAGAATAACTGGGTTCAAAAAGCTATCTTCTCCATACGATGAGTTAGGACTCGGAACCTTTTCCATTGCATTCGGAATAGGGGTATAACCTTATAAACACCTAGCGGCATGCCTCGATAGAAGGTCGAGATTTTGAGCTCTGATTTTGAGACATTTAAATTTAAATTTAAATCTAAATATAATGTATGTTTTTTTATATAGTGGTCAACCTCAATTGAAATAATTCACATCATTGTTTTCTTTCACCTCAGATGCACATGTCCTCCTCCCTGATAACATGTGTTTCCCTTTTCTGTTCAAGCACGCTTCAGATTAAAAAAAAATGCGAGCCTCCTTCTAAAGTCCCGAACCCCTTTTTCCTTCATAATCGAACATAAAATAAAATTCAATAAATGGACGAGTTTTTCTTTCTCTTCATCTCCTCCCCTCTTCTGTTCGATTTCAAAAAGAAAAGGTGAAAAAAGGAGTGCTAAGCTAAATAGAAATGGGAATGTAGAGGGAACTCGCGAATCAAGTCTCGTATTTCCTTTTCGAACTGAACTCATCGGAATCGAATCAGAAGTGAATTGCGGGTAAGGAAAGGAGGAGCTCAAGCTTGAGTGCATGCGAGTGAGTCACGATTTCGTAGAGGAAGAGAACAAGATCGCGTTTGATCGAGTGAATCGCAAAAGGGCGGCCAATTTCCAATCAAGGTTGAAGCTTGCAAGTTCTAAGTTATGTGAGGCCGAGAGAGGTGGCAACTGTGGTGGCACTTGGAGGTTGTGATGGTCGCGAGCGAAGGCAGCAAGGTATAACGATTTTTTTCTTTAATAAAATTTAATATATTTACATATACATATATGTATTTACGCAGAACGAAATTTATATAGCAAGATATATGCAGATTTCAAATCTACATATATGTACAGAAAAAAAATATTACAGTATTTGATTTTACTGTAAGTTTTAAAATTTCTGTTCTGATTTAAATGTAATAAATAGGTATGTAGATAGAAATATATATATAGGATTTTTGATTTACAGTAAGGAGGAAGTATAATATTTTAACCTACTAGTTTATTTTAAAAAAATATAATGTATTATGTTGATTAAATTATTAATAAACCTATTTAATTTAATTTAGTTACTAAGAAATTGTTAAAAGAAAATTTGTTTAAATTAAATCATTAGCAACAGAATTATTAAATGGTACTTAACGGTTCAATTTATTTCGAATATTAATAAATCATATAATGCTTATACAAGGTCGAAAACCATGGAAACAAGCCGAGATGGAAGTGGGTTGCAAAACAAAACAAAGGTGAGTTAATCTCACTCACACCTGGATTTCTGATTAATTTAAATAGTTTAAAATTTAAATTATTGGTTGATTTCTTGAATTTATGATTTATTATCAGTTTGGATGAATATTACATATAGTGTATATATATATTGGAGTGATGGATATTCCCACATTATATAGCGGATGAGACCCTATATGGCCCGCATAATAGCGGATGAACCTTTATCCCGCAATATCTCCTCGGAGTGGGATTGATATTTTATATTGTGCTAACATCTGTGGATGTAGGGAAACAGGTTGGAGGGATCCAACTAGATTCCTAAAAACATTGAATTTATTTTATATTCAGTGATGTGATTTATCTGATGATCTGTGATAGATTATATTGATTATATTAGGGATTGAAATTATTGAATGCTATGGCTTGGCTGAATATATATTGGTATTTTGAGAAATGGAAAAATGTATACAAAAAGTTTGATTTTTAAAGGAAATGAAAAGAAAATTCTTAAGTAAATAATTATTGGGAGTTGGATAAATCGGGTAATAAAGGGAATTTAAACCAGGAAATCGGTTTGAAATCGATTTAGTGTTTTGGAAACAGTGATTTAAAGGAAAATGAGTAATGGAAATTTGTGAACTGGTTTATAAATGAAGTGGAATATTTATCAGTAGATAAATTTGAAAGTATAGATTCCGGTGGAGTTTATAATAAAAGGTGCAATTCATTTTAAAACAGTGATTTTATTTTTAAAAGTTGGAAAGTATATTTTTCCTGGAAAACTAAGTACATTTTTAAAGAAATGATTTCAAAGTACAAACTAGAAGTTCAAAAAATGTTTTTTTAGAATGTTTTAGAAAATTTATTATTTTAATTATTTTTAAGAGAAAAGTAAATATTTATTGAGTTTATTATGGTAGTTAATTATTTTTAAAGGTAAATTAGTATTGTGATTTTTTTAAAGGAATTTTAGCATAAATATTTGATATAATAACTTTATTTTAAAAGGAAATTTTGGTTTAAGTTTTACTCAGAAACTCTTATAAATTTCTTAAGTATTATTTTTATTTAAGTAATTTTAGTAGCCTTATTGTAAATAATTTAAGTATATATTTTTTTGAAATTGATTATAAGCAGATGGAAATGTGTTTTAAAAATAAAAAGTGGTTTTATTTCTAAAAGTGTGGAAAAGAAATTTACGGGATTGGGGCATAAATTAAATTGGAATAAATCGAGTAGGATTTATAAAGGATTAGATGGGCTGTTTTGAAATGGAAATGTATTTCCCTGTAAATCCAAGTATATTTTCAAAGGAGATTTTTATAAGTTGGAGGTTTTAAAGTTGTTTTTAAAAGAATGTTTTAGAGAAATTATTATTTAATCATTTTAATATTTTTATATAAATATTTGTTAAGTTAATTGTATAAGTAAAATATTTTAAAGGTTTAACTGGTGTTATGATTTAAAGGATAATTATTTAATATTTATACCTTATAGAATAACTTTCATTTTAAAATTAGTTTTGGCTTAAGTTTTACATGAGAAATTATTATAGAATTCCATAACTAGTATTTTAAATAAAGTGTTTTAAGTCGTTCTTATTTTAAGTGTTTAAAATATATATTTTTTGATAAAATGATTTAAATTATTTAAAAATCTAAATTATTAAGACTTGGTAATTTTCGATGGAAATAAAACAATTGGGTGGAAATTTATTTCGCGAGAGAAAAAAAGATTTGAAAACTATTTTCAAAGGGTTGAAATGTAGAAAAATATCTTGCGAAGATATTTAGAAATAAATAATTTGGAAATTATTAAGACCTGATGGTTGTTGTGGATGTTATATGATAGTTAAATAACCGACTATCAATATTCGCCAATGTGCTGATCGTTTCGAAGAGACAGGGATCAGGATTAATTTCCCGGAAATCATTTTGATCCAGTTTGAACGTTTTCATGAGGAAGATAAGAGCTTGGAGTCGAAGAGGGAGAAGTAAAGTGCAAGGGCTAATCGGTACTAATCCTAAGGGTGATTTCGAAATGGATGTAGTAGGAGTAGTGCCTTCATTTTTGTTCGGACCTGGAACGGACTTGTATGGACGAATGCTATCAGAACATCGTCAGGGGGACGATGAGCATTCAAAGTGAATGTGTGCTAAAGAGGTAACGCATAGCCTTGAGCCTCATCAACCAGGAACGGCTAAAACAGGGGAGGTGCAGCAAGGCTAAGTGGTTAGCAACCAATTAGGGTAAGGTCATCCCTGTCAAGATGTCCCTTTATTCAACTATGTGGGTGGTTGCTGATCCCAACCGTGGGGTGATCTTATTCAGACTATCCAGTAAGGGGGAGCTCCGGTCTTGCGTTGCAGGGGATCAGGGGGGATCCTCGGTACTCTGATCTATATCAGGTACTGTGACGGGCGGTACCCCTATAGCCCTGCCATTGTATGGAATCCAATCTCCAATAAGCGCTTGTACGGTTTTGATTATGCCCAACTATTGTTGGAACGTGAGATGCAAGAATTTCAGCTAGATTCTATTTTACTTTCTTTAGACACTATTATAATATCAAACGAATTTGATAAAAATGTTTTGGTTATCGTAAGGTAAAAACCCGGCATGTTTATTTGTGGCGAGGTCTTATGACATACCTTTTATTTAAAAGGATTTGAAACTTTAATAATCCAATTGAGTGTGTTTTCTCACGATGTTTTTCCAGACAGACTCGAGTGTTATTTTACTATAATGCTCGGGTCAGACCGAGTATTATAGAGTAAATATTCTGGATGGACTGCTATGGAGCTCAGGATGTGCTGGATGGCGAGACGTATCACACATATTTGTCTTTTTTCCGCTGTGTTTGGTATGATGTGTAGTCAGCTTTTGTAAGGATAAGTTAATATATCTGTCCAGTATTTTTCCTTTGATTGTGTTGTACTCGGATGATGTAATGTATAAACATATATAGTTCTTTTTGTATAAAGATTTGTCATTATCTATTATATTGTTCCTCTGTGATTGTGAGATTCTGATATATTTTTTTTATTTCTTCTTCTACCTCCTTCTTCTTTCCCTTACGGACGGTTTTCCAACATTCGATTGTTCGGCATTTAATACAGTGAACGTATTGATGTCAGTTTTCGGACGTCGAAAAATCGAGTCACGACAAGTGCAGAGTATTAAAACAATAAGTAACGGAATAGAAAAATAGTAGTTTATGAAGCTATTATATAAACATCATAGCTAAAACAAAATACAACAGATATCTCGAATACACAGAAGTTACTAATACAAATTCCACTGACAAGTCTGAACAAAACAACTGGAACAACTGGAACAACCGAAACTGAATAGATAGAGATGGATCTTCATGTAAAGCTCCATGCTCCAAAGGTGAGTCACAAATGTTGTGGCACTCATTCTGACCCAAGCATGACGCAGAACACAAAACACTCGAGTCAAAATTAACATTCTTATACCAGTAAATTCAACTTATGTGAAATATCAACTGAAATAAAGTAACTTAAAGGATGCTTGGGATTTCCATCCTCGAAGGATCTGTGGAACTACCCACTATGTAGTAATATATGCTATTATAATATGTCTATCAGTAAAGTAAAGTATTAAAATAGCATTAAGGCATTACCTATATCCCCCTTAACACATTTTATATATTCTCGTAGTCTACGTAATGCCGTAAGCTCCACCAAACCTACGGTTTACCCAGAGGACACCCTATAGGTACGGTACAAAACGAACTCGTAGAAGGTGCGATAGGACATGTAAACACGGCATGCGAGGCAATGCCAGGGTAGATGTACCGTTTGCGGATCCGGACTGGTGGTAACGCATAGCAGCTACTACCATCCGCCTTGAGACACACTCCCAAATCGAAGGTGCACCCAATCAAATCACAAAGTAATGGAATGGTATCGAAGAAATGTGTCAGATAAGAGGAATGACCTCACTTCTCCACGCATGGCTCCTGTTTTAGTCACATCTAAGCTGACTCACGGGAGTCAGGGCTACATAAATACCTAATACAAAATCATCGCCAACCATCCTACTTCGTTCTGGAATCTCAACCACGTACACAGTTGTTAAAGTGGTTTTTGGTATTGGCAGAGATTGTGATAATATCCGATCCCGGTCTCTTTAACAACCAAACACTTATTTCACACTATGGTCATTTTACATTTCAAATAGTTCATACTTCATATCAAAATCATATCACTTGCGAAATCATATTCACTTTTTAAATCATCTCACTTTCGAAATCATAACCACAAAAATAGTTTAAATCAACTTTAGTTCGAAAAAATCAATTTAAAATCAATCTCAGTTTGACAATTTCAATTCCAATGCTAACCATCATTAAAACCATTTAATCTATATCGATTACAAATCCAGGTTTGAACTACAATATAAACCACTTTCCATTCAATAGGTTTCAAACTTTAAATATTCAAACAATTAACAATAATTCAATATGATAAATTTCGTTTATATTTGAAAGTTCAACTTTAATTTCATTTATCTTTGAAAATATTCATTTTATCATTTTCATAAGCGTTAAAATAAAATTCCAAACTACAAATTTAAATAAAAATTAAAATATTACATATCTAACTTTAATTTATTTAATTTTGAAACATTCAATCACCTTTTACGAAAATTTAAATAAAATCACAAATTCAAAATTAAATCAAATTTTAAATTTTAAATATTCAATTTCAAAAAAAATTATTTAAATTTGTTATATTCATTTAATCACCTTACTCAAAATAAAGTTATAAGGTTATAAAATCATATTCTTAAAATCTCAAAATCAATAAGCTCAAATCAATTCTAGTTTATTCCAATTCTTAAACAAATAATATTTCAAAATCAATTTCAATTATTTTTCCAACTGTACTTTATTAAAGTTATTATAAAATATATTTTAAATATTAATATTAATTTTAAATAACTACTTTAAACATAATATATATTATTAGTTAAATTTTATTATATTAAATTATTATTAAATTAAATCCTATTATTATAAAATCTATTTTAAATCTTATTTTATATATTTATAAATAACAAATTATAAGTAAAATTTTATAATCTACATTTTAAACTTAACTTATGAATTTAAAATTTCCATAAACATATAATTTTAAAAATCTAAATTTTACACATATTAAAATAAATGTTTATATTATAATTTAAAATCAATAGTTATCGAACCCGTATATTTCCTTCAAACTTGGAAATCATTTTTCAAAAATAGACCAACTGTGTCTGTATATAATTTTCAACCATATGGTCATGTGATACAGATATTTATCATTTCAATCCGCAATTTAAATATTTTAGAGGTATATATCATTTTAACCCGCAATCCTAAAATTTCAAAATCAATGAAAATCGCTTGGGTTTATCATTTCAACCCATAATGATTTTTCCCTAATCTACAATATCGTTCGAGTATGTGTCATTTTAACCCATAGGGAGTTCTAACAACAAGGAACTTGTAGAGTGAGAACAAATATGATAATAATATAACATATCAACAACAGGCACATATCATCAGTGACAAATTTAAATATAATATATATACAACAGGTTATGGTGTCATATGTCATAGGTAAACAATTGTAAATAATGGCATATCATATTTAACGATTAAATAACTTAACAATTCAAATTTAATAGCATATTTAAATTATCATTTCATTAAATTTACGAAATACAAAAAATGTCAATCGTGCGTCATTGCTCACCTTTCGAGGTTAGAGAAATATTGAGAATGAAACGAGCTTTGAATCCAAGCAAGAATTCCAAAGCAAAGCAACATGGACACAAATTCGACGAACAAAGTTGGTAAATAGGAATAAATGAAAAAAATCAAAATCAGCTTGATAAAACTGAAATGAAAAGTATATTGTATTATTATTCTTCTCTTAAAACCATATTCAATTTGAAACGTATATTTAAAAATAAAATCAATATATATATAAACTAAAAAAATCAAAAATATTATAGACATATATATATATATATGTATATACCTAAACAAAGGAATCAAAGCGATTCAAAAACTCCATCTTGATATTATTATAAACATATGATCTAGACAGTAAGACTTTAATAGTATAAAATAAATATTATTATTAACATATATATAAACAAATAGCCACTTCGTGAAATAATTTGGGAAACATGCATATATAAACTTTCTAAACTTATTTATATAACTAACAGATTTTATGCAACTTAAGCTTACAAATATAAATGGCAAGTCATACACAGCTTACACGTACATAACAGGTTATATATATATATGTGTGTGTGTAACTATTATAACTTATACGTCAAAACCCGAACAGATCATATGTATATAATAAACTAATATATATACAAACAACATGTTATATATGACTTATATAAACTAATATACATAACAACATATTATACCCAAACTTGTATAACTTTATATATATATATATATATATATATACAAACTTATATAAACTTTTGTATATAAACAGACATTATATATATACACCTTTAATAAAATATGAATGCAACTGCTCAATGCTCAAGTGTGATTGACAGCTTGGAGTTATACGGCGTTGAAGGGTTGTTCGAGAGGCGGAAGGAGTAAAGCAAGGTCGGTGACGTGGCTAGGGGTGAAGGTTTGGTTTATGGTCGTATCTGGGTCAGTGGAGAGGCCGAGAAGTCATGGCGGTGGACTGATGGCCTTGGGTTCGGTTGTTTGGTTTCCATGGATCTCGATTGAAGGCTGAGGGAATTTAGGTCTGGGTGCGATGGTTCTGGTGAAGCATGGGGTTTGAGGTGGAAAGGTGATGGGGTGATTGACTGTCGCCGAGGGTTGAAGAAGGAGGGTTTGCGTGAAAAACACGGATGGAAAAGTAGGCCACATACGGCTGTTGCTGTGGATTTTGCTGGTTGATGGGAAGAGGAGTGTCTCAAAGTCGAGAGTGAGGTGTTCAGTAAGGGCTACTAGGGCCTGTGGAAAGGTTGGGCATAAGGTCGTAGAGAAGGGAGAGGGGAGAGCAGTCAAGTAAGATGGTGGTCGGAGGGAAAGGACTTGGCAGGTGCTGTGACTAGACATGGGCGAACTTTCAGGGAGGAGGCACTGAGGGGTGGAACAAAATAAGACGACGTGAATTGGAGGGTGACTGGGTTTTGTTGATGGCGACCGGCTAGGCAGCGAGGTCAGTGAGTCAGAGGCATGCGGCAGGGTGTGGTAGTGGTTATGGCTGAGGGAATAGGGGGCACATGTGAGTGGTGCCGAGGTGGTTGTGCAGTTCGATGCGATGGTTATTTTCCAAAGGTCTGGCTCAAATTAACGAGAGAAGCAGGCTTTCAGAGGGAAGAAAGATGAGCAGGTTTTAAGATATAAAACTTTATAATATATATATATATATATATATATATCAAATAAAATAAAATAAAATAGAGAAGAGTATACAGATCAGAAAAGGAACTACTAATAAATTGAAGAATAACAACGGTAATGAACATTGAATTATGAGAATATTAATAACCGGTGGCCATTTTCTTTCCAACTGCTGGACAAATGAAAAGTCACACAACCCTATATAGACTCAAATTGGGTACTGATAGGCAAACCGTTTTACGGATTTTGCCATGTATCGGACGCCGAAATGCATAAATGAATAGACTGCGGAGATCGGCATGATGAGATGAAGAGAATGGTACAAAGAAATCAGTGATACGACCATTCAATCAAAAGTCGATATTGGCTGCCAAAATGCTGCTAAACCGTCGAAAATAATATAAACGGAGTTAGAGCGGTACAAATTTTGTGAAATAAAATTTGACGCCTCTCTTAGAAAATAATTTACATTTTTATTATGTAATGATATTCAGATTTCAGAAATATTTTATTTTCATCAATTTAAATTATTTTTAAATTGAAATTGAAAATTGCACAACAGAATAGATTTTAATATTTTTCAATAAAAATTTACCATATTCTATGTTTAAATGGATGTATTAAAAATATCAAATTTTCATTTTTAAATTTTAATAATTTATTTTCATGAAAATTCCAATTAATTACATTATAAAAATAGTTAAAAATTACAGGCTGCTACATTCTCTCCCACTCAAAACTTTTCGTCTTCGAAAAGGAATGAGATAGGAGAATAGAACAAACCGAAGGAAAGATAGATTCAAAATACAAAATACTAGATACATCAATTAAATTTTAAAACCCTATAAATTTCATATTGGACATTTTATTATTTACATTTATTTGTATATTATTCGATTACATATTCACATGAACATTTTAAACCTTTTTAAATATTCCATGCAAGCTATATATGTTTTTGGAATACGATTAAGTTAATCCTAGTTCAACTATTTCAAGTTGTTTCAATTCCATTTTTCATTTTAAAGACTCCAATTATTTAAAAATATATTTTATTTCAATAATTGAAAACTATTGCTTAACATAGCATTTGGGAATTAAATTTTTGGTTTCACTTCAGACCATTTTGAAATAAATATACATATATATACTTTGTACACCGAATCATATTTAAGAAATTCTATAATTGATTCCACACATTCTAGGGTATCACTAACCTATCAAATCATATTCAAGAAATCCAAATCAAATCCATTTTTTCAAAAAAAAGTGTAACAAAGCTACTAAGTGGTCTCTTCCCTCCACGACTCGAAAATGAATGTCGATGATGTTGTAGTCATCACCGAGATTATTTTCCAGCGATATAAGAGAACAGAACTGATTTACTTCTTTTAAAATTCTTTGAAAACAATTCCATTCGTGTTTTCAAATAATATATTTTTCAAAACATTAAAAATCAAATTTATAAAAATACCAAAAATTAAATTCTCAAATCCATATTTAAATTCATTTCATTTTCAAATCAAATAAACCATGTAATAAATTTCAACACCTTATCACATATAATAATAGAAAACGATTTAGGATTGTTGACAAAATAATAAATGATGATCTAGTACTATCATTCCTAACAACCAATTTAATTAACTATCCAATTTCAGAAAATTATACTTTTATATATAAATATAACCATACATAACATTATATCATTTACCACTTTCGAAAACAGTATTGTGTCAGTTTGCTATGTTCAAGTGTTTTGGAATTTCTATCGATAGCGTGGGCCAGATGAATCGATCGAAACCTAGAATTCTAACTTAATAACCCAAACAACACGATATAAACATTTTAATATCCATTACAAAGGATAGTATGATTCAATTGCAATATAAAACAACTCAAAATTCTCTGATATGATGATTTAAGGATGGATTCAGAACAACGATAGAGATTCAATTTTAAAGGAACCATATCAAAGGAAATTCCCACCAAGATGATAGGTTCTAAAGGAAGATAAGATAATTAAATTACAAAAGAGGCAAGATGGACATATTTACATAAATTACGGCGACCTCAACCGGGTCAACCTAGACTTAGAAAAGACGAGAATATCATCAAAAGAAATGGGGACAACTTGTTGAGAAAATCGTGGAAAATGCGATTCATGACATCGACGAAGAAGGCAGGAGCATTGGTTAATCCAAAGGCATGACTAACTATTCATAGTAACCATTCGTCGGGGAGGAAGAATAATAGGTCGAAATCTAGAGATAAGATCGATACGGAATTCAAATTCCCACTTGGAAGGAAGGGAGCGACTTCACCAAAACATCAGTATAATTTCTAACTATCGGGAAAGTCAAGATTACTAGGCTAAGCATCAAGCGAAAAGATAAGGCTACCTATAAAATCCTAAGGCGATCGATATACGATCACAAGAGAATTATCCTGGTCATCTACTAGGGAAACGGTTTGGGCTTTGCAAGAGATAACATCATCAAAACCGAGGACATAGAAATCTCTGGTGAATCGACGTCTGTTGTAAAGGAGTTTCACCCCTTTACAGATCATAATAAAGTTGGCGGGACTGCCGATTGGATTAGTCATACAAAAGGATGAAGTTGCCAATTGAAGTTGAAGCAATGGGATGCTCCAGTATCAAGAAGAACACGAATAGGAAGAGACAAGAATGGATTTCAAAACAAAGAAAATGTTTTGAAATTTAAGAGAAATCCTAATAGGAGAAGAACCTAACCAAGAATTTCGAGCTCGAATGAACATAATTCTATGACTTAATTTTACTCCATATGCTAAGTTTTTTCTAAACCGAGCTCTGATACCACTTGTAATAACCTGGTATTTTAAACCGTTCAAATCAACAATTATCCACTCATGTCAGACTTGAATTGCTCAAACAATAGGTTTTTAATTTATATTTGGTAAAAGTCGGCATATACAATAAATAAATGTAATGATCCGGGGCTTTGACACTCGTTATTGGAACATTTTACTGACTTTAATTATGGATAATATAAAAAAATTACCAGTCAAATAATAGATTCTGATCCATATATACATATACATATACATATACATATATATATATATATATATATATATATATATATATATATATTTGGGAAGCTATGATTTGAAAATCTAAAATTTTAATCCTTAAAATTATTTAAATAAAAAATCCACTTTTCTATTATAGGATATAATTATATGTAGAGATGTGTGTGTGTGTGTATGCATAACTTGATATAAAATTTAAGATAATATATCTTAAATATATATATATGTCTAGATATATATGTATAAAGATAAATACATGTAAGTGACAAAAGTTGTTTGAACATTGTTATAGGGTATAAGTAAAATTTATATAAATAACACAAGGCTAGGCATATGAATACATATATTTATATAAGGTAAAATAAGACAAAGCTATGTTTAAATACATATGAAGTATATATGTATGTTTCAATGATGTATATGCACATGTAAATACATAAGGGAACAAAGCAATAAATGCACATCCTCCCAAGCATAAAATAAATCAAATCCCTCTTTCAATATCAAATCAACTATGAAATCACTTATTTTCAAATTAGGTTTTGGTTAAAAATCAAAGTAAATATATAAAGAAAAGCAAAAAGAAAATGAAATCGTTGTACATAAGGAAGCTACATCCTATCCCTCTGTTTATAAATACCACTGCTTTGTTCTTATTCTTGCATTGGAACAAGATAATAAAAATATAATAAAAGCTTCCATTAAAACTCAAAGAAAATAAAAAACATTCAAGTAATATAGAGGATCTAAACCAAAGCAAGAAAATATACTTTAAAACAGCGTCTTTGTTCAAGGGAAAACTGTAAGTAGAACTTAACTCCTTATATACTGTAAACTATGTTATATGCTTGAATGTGTAAATAGAGGTTCTGTTTGACAAGTATGTATGCACAGGAGTGTGTGTGTGTGTGTGTGTGTGAGTGAGTGTGTATGCTTATATATGTGTAATATCCCGCACCTCACTTAATGTAGATATTGTCCCCAACTTAGCCACCTCCGCCTCATGGGCCAAGCCAAGGTGTGGGTTTTTGTTCCTCAAAAGGCCTCGATGTTCTTATGAGGTGAAGAATTCGGTATATAAGCACCCGCTTTCATAGTGTTTTTCCACGATTTAGGATTACTGTTCCCATTTTGAACGGGTATTACAATCTCCCCCCTTTAGTGCCCAACGCCCTTGTTGGCTCATGAACACAACACCACCCAAGCATCGTGGTTGTAATACGTACAGACCACAATTCTAGCTGGGTATGATTCTGATACCATTGTAACAGCCTGCGCCTCACTTAACGCAGATATTGTCCCCAACTTAGTCACCTCCGCCTCATGGGCCAAGCCAAGGAGTAGGGTTTTGTCCCTCAAAAGTCCTCGACGTTGTTATGAGGTGAAGGCTTTGGTATATAAGCACCCACTTCATAGCGTTTTTCCACAATGTGGGGTTATTATTCCCATTTTGAAGGGGTGTTATAATATGAATATATGTTAAGTGTTATAACCAAGAAAATCAGGCATGTACATCATTTTTTTCGTTTTACTCTGTATATTAGAAAGAGCTGTCATGCTTAAATTCAAAAATCCCTATCCCTCGCTCTAATTGGTTTTAAGTTACGATGTTAAAAGAAAAACTATTTGTTTTCGATTGTACTTTTGGATATTGTTAGGTATAAATGTTGAAAAGTATATTTTACAGTAAGTTAACCAATATTATAAGAAATGCGAACATCATATTTTAGGCTTTTGCCTATATGAATGCGATCGTCTCTTAAAATTATGAATTTGGGAGGTAGTTTCACATTTTCTAATAACGTATATGATGAGATAAAAGGAGATGGGCGCTTTTTGGTCCTTCATCGAATTTCGGCAGAGCATTCGATGGTGGAGGTCGAGATTTGGTCGGGAGGAAGCTGTGGAGATGGGAAGCATGGGAAAAATGGTGTGGCAATTTACTGGTCGGTGTGGTGGTCGGTAGAAGGGAAGGAAGGGTTTGGAGGCAGGTCTAGGTCGTGTTCGGTTGTCGATGGACAGCAGCATTGTGGAGGAGTTTCAGGGCTGCGGTATGGGGGAAAAAGGAAGAGGAGGCCACGGCGGTCCTACTGGCGAAGTTTGGTGGATGTCGGTGATCGGAAGTGGCTGGACGAGGTAGGGGAAAAGGAACGGGTTCGTCCCTGGTTGGGGTTCGAGTTTGAACTTTAAAACTGGGGTTGTGTCGTGAATTTGTGTGGGCCAGTAGGTTTGCAAGGCCAGAGGTGACGCGGGGAGATGGCCACAGGTGGATGGCGAGTTGTCGTCGATATATGCATGTTTACGGTGAGGGATACATGCAGGTCGAAGGAAGCAGAAGAATAGAAAGGAGGAGAAGGAAGAGCAGTGAAAATAAAGAGAAGGAGAAAGGGGACAATTGTTTCTAGTTTGGGCCGATGGGTCGGGCCTTTGTTTAAAAGAAGAAAAAAATATCAAGTGATTCCATTTAAACCTATAAATACTTTAAAATTAATTATTTTCTTTGATTTAAAAACAATATAGGAACTTGCAATAATACTATCACCTAAACCTTTTTGCCTAATCCACTTGGTTAAGTTTTGGAAAAAAATTACAGATTCAAAATTAATTTTAATAATTAAAGTTAATAAACAAATTTCAAACTTTAAAAAATTATAATGCCAAGTTAATTTATATAAGATAGTTATTAATGAAATCCTAAATTTAATTAAATTAAAAATAAATAGTTTTGTAAGTAAAATTAATTATAAATAAGGAGGATTTGAAAAATAATTAATTTTATTTTTAAATAAATAGATAATGGTTTATAATTGGTTAATACAGACCATAAATCGTTTAAATAGTTCAGGATATGTGGTTTGACTTGATTTCTCTTCTATATTCATTTCAGTTATTCTGTGATATAAAGTACCTTCAAAATTGAACAGTTAAAAATTGAAATGTTGAGACGTTTTATTGGAAATAGATATCTGTAGTGAAATTTCCATATGAATGTTGACACCCTAAATTTGAATTATGTTGCTAAAACAACTTGACCTTTAAGAATCTGTCGTTTGGATTCGCTGAGACCAGGATCGGATATCAGTATTATCTGAAAACCACATCGATCCAAAATAAACGATTAGGTCGGGAAGATTCTAGGGAAGATCCGGAATGAAGATTCAGAGTGCAAGGGCTATTTGTCGCTAACTCTGAGGGTGATTCCAATATGGGCGTAGTGGAAATAGCGTCTTCAGTTTCGTTCGGACCTGGAACAGACTTGTAAGAATGAATGTTATCTGAACATCGTCATTGGAGGACGATGAGGATTCCAAGTGAGTGTTTTCTAAAAAGGTAATCGTAGCCTCAAGCCTCATCAACCGGGAATGACTAAAACAGGGAAGATGTAGCAAGGCTAACTGATCGCACCCAAGTAGGGTAAGGTTACTCCTATCTAGAGTCCCCTTTTATTTGGTCTGTATGGTTGGTTGTTGATCCCAACCGCAGGGTAATCTTATTTGGACTATCCAGATTAGGGATAATCCGGTCTTGTGTAGCAGGGGATCGCGGCTTGGTCATCGGTGTTATTTTTCTAGACATGCACCGTGACGGGTGGTACCCGAGTAGCCCAGTCATTGTATGAAATCCATTCTCCAATAAGTGTCATCGGTCTTAGTTGTATACCTATTATGCTGGAATTTAATTAATGTAACAATTTCAGCTATGTGAATAATTTATTTGAAAACCCTAGACATTATTATTATATCAAGGGATTTCCTATGAAAGTGTTTTGGTTATCATAAGGGAAAAACCCGTCCGTGTTTATGTGCGGCGAGTCTTAGGAGATACCCTTGTTTCCAAATGTTTTCAATTTAAAGTAATTTAACCGTTTTACTCACACCAGACCCATGTCTGACCCAGAGTTTATTTTTATGTTTTCCTAAACTCTTGGGTACTCAAATTTTTATGAGTAGTCAAGTGTTTCCAGGTTTGCTCTCGACGTATTTTGGAGGAGGATTTGGAGCAGGTGACTTTAACGTAGCTAGCTATATCTATATTCAGCTGTATTGATATCTATGTCTATACTTTGGCTTGTAATGAATAGACAGGTCACTACGACCGTCTGGCTGTGATGTCTGTATAATTATAACTTTGATGTATTGTACTAGCGACTATGTGATATATGTATATTATCAGTTCCGCTGTGAGGTTCAGTGATTTACTTATTTCTTTCTTTCTATTCTTTTCTACCTATTTCTTTCTCTATTACGACTGTCATTCGGAGTAAGAAGGGCGGGCCGTCACAGTACATCAGTCACAGAATCACAAACGCAGAGTAATAAAACAATAAGAAGCGGAATAGATAAATAGTAGTTTATAAAGCTATTATTTAAACATCAGAGCTAAAACAAAATACAACAAATATCTCGAGTACACAGAAATTACTAATACAAATGCCGCTGACAAGTCTGAACAAAACAACTAGAACAACCGGAATTACTGAAACTGAATAGATAGAGATGGATCTTCATTTAAAGCTCCAAGCTCCAAAGGTGAGTCGCAAATACTGTGACACTCGGTCTGACCCGAGCATAACGCAAAACAAAAGACACTCGAGTCAGGATTAACTTTCTTATACTAGTAAATTCAACTCAAGTGAAATGCCAACTGAAATACAAGTAACTTAAAGGATGCTTGGGATTTCCATCCTTTAAGGATCCATGGAACTATCTATTATGTAGTAATATACACTATTATAATATGTCTATCAGAAAAGTAAAGTATTAAAATACGTTAAGGAGTTACCCATATCCCCCTTAACGCATTCTATATATTTCCGTAGTTTATACAATGTTGTAAGCTCCACCAAACCAGTGGTTTACCTAGAGGACACCCCATAGGTACGGAACAAAACAAACTCATAGAAGGTGCGATAGGGCATGTGAACACGACACGCGAGGTAATGCGGATATACCATTTGTGGATCCGAACTGGTGGTAACGCATAGCAGCTACTACCGCCCACCTTGAGACACACTCCCAAATCAAAGGTGCACCCAATCAAATCACAAAGTAATAGAATGGTATCGAAGAAATGTGTCCGATGGGAGGAATGACCCCACTTGGCCCGGCTTGGCCCTGTTTTAGTCACATCTAAGCTGGCTTACGAGAGTCAGGGCTACGTAAATACCTAATACAGAACTGTCACCAACCATCCTACTTTGTTTTGGAATCTCCACCACGTACACAGTTATTAAAGTGGTTTTCGGTGTTGGCAGAGAGTACGACAATATCTGATCCCGGTCTCTTTAACAACCAAACATTTATTTCACACCATGGTCATTTTAGATTTCAAATAGTTCATACGTCATATTAAAATATCATATTCATTTCAAAATCATATCACTTATGAAATCATATTCACTTTTCAAATCATTTCACTGTCTAAATCATAACCAAAAAATAGCATAAACCATCATATCAAAATATTAGCATATAAATTCATTAAATCTAAATCAAAACTGTTCCAACTTAAACAGTTTAAATAGTGAAAAATAGTATATATATTGTAATATTTGTAAAGTAAAATAGTTTATATTAAGAATGGGTTATAGATTAAAATATTTTATATATATTAGAAAGAGTTTATATCTAAAATAGTTTCAAATTAGAATTTTTCTTTAAATTTCACAAGTCAATTCAAATCAACTAGTTCGAAAATTTCGATTTAAAATCAATCTCGGTTTGGCAATTTCAATTTCAATTCAAACCTTCATTAAAACCATTTAATCTATAACGATTTCAAATCCAGGTTAGAACAACAATCTAAACCACTTCCCATTCAATAGGTTTCAAACTTTAAATATTCAAACAAATCATAATAACTCAATATGATAAATTTCATTTATATTTCAAAAGTTCAAATTTAATTTCATTTAACTTTGAAAATATTCATTTATAATTTTCATAAGCATTTAAATAAAATCCCATACTACAAATTCAAATCAAAATTAAAATATTAAGTATCTAACTTCGGTTAATTTAATTCTGAAACATTCACTTAATCACCTTTTACGAACATTTAAATAAAATCAAAATTCAAACTTAAATCAAATTTTAAATATTCAATTTCAATTTTTATACCTAAATTTAAATATGTTCATTTAATTATCTTACTCAAAATAAAATTATAATGTCATAAAATCATATTCTTAAAATCTCAAAATCAATAAGCTCAAATCAATTCTTATTTATTCCAATTCTTAAACAAATAATATTTCAAAATCAATTTATATTATTTTTCCAACAATACTTTATTAAAGTTATTGCAAAATCTAATTTAAATATTAATATAAATTTTAAATAATTATTTTAAACATAATATATATTATTAGTTAAATTAAATTCTCAATACATTTTATTATATTAAATTATTATTAAATTAAATCCTATTATTATAAAATCTATTTTAAATCTTATTTTATATATTAAAAAATAATAAAGTTATAAGTAAAATTTTGTAATTTATATTTTAAAACTTATTTTATGAATTTAAAATTTCCAAAAACATATAATTTTAAAAAACTAAATATTACACATATTAATATAAATATTTATATTATAATTTAAAATCAATAGTTACCAAATCTGTATATTTCCTTCAACTTTGGAAATCATTTTTCAGAAATATAACAACGGTGTCCGTATAAAATTTTCTATCCTATGGTCAAGTGACACGGATATTTTTCATTTCAATCCGCAATTTAAATATTTTACGGTTATATATCATTCCAATCTGCAATCCTAAAATTTCAAAATCAATGAAAATCGCTTGGGTTTATCATTTCAACCCATAACGATTTGCCCCTAATCTATTCATTTGGGTATGTACTATTTCAACTCATAAGGAGTTCTAAACTAATAGGGAACTTGCAAAGAGAGAACAAATATGATAATAACATAACATATCAACAACATGCGTATATCATCAGTAACAAAATTAATATAATATATACAACAGGATATGATGTCATATTGCATTGGTAAATAATTGCAAATAATGCCATATTATATTTAACAGTTAAATAATTTAACACTTCAAATTTAACAGCATATTTAAATTGTCGTTTTATTAAATTTACGAAATACAAGAATTTCAATCGTGAATGATTGCTCACCTTTGGAGGATAGAGAGATTTTGACAATGAAATGAGCTACAAATCCAAGCACGAATTCCAAAGCAAAGTAAGAATGGACACGAATTTGACGAATAAAGATGATAAATTGGAATAAATGAAAAAAATCAAAATCAGCTTGATGTAATTGAAACAAAATGTATATTATATTATTATTCTTCTCTTAAAACCAATATTCAATTTGAAACGCATATTTAAAAATAAAATCAATATATATACTAAAAAATCAAAAATATTATAGACATATATACGTATATACAAATTAAAAAATTTAGGGTTTTCCTCAGCCATAGGGGAAATTATCTCTCCTCACAGTAATCTTTCTCATCTTTCTTCTCCTAGCCATAGAAACAGACCACCTGACTCTCACATCAGAGATTCTAGCAAAGGAATCATCATAGACAATGATGGGTTTCAATTAGTTCAATCAAGATCGCAAAAGAAACGTCAACCCCTTAATCCTGTGCAACAAAGAATCTCGAAAGGTCTCTTTTCTGAGAAGAAGAAGACAGACGATCGGTATTCGACTGCTCCTCCTCCAAGTATGAGAAACCAATCGTATCAACCGCGGAAACCCATGAATTTTTCTCTGAACAAAACACAGGGACAAAAATCTTGGGCTGAAATCGTTTCTGAGCAATCAACTGAACCCAATGATGATGAATGCAATCTTGAAACTATCTCTCCCATCAAGATCAATAATAAGAAATATGGTTTGATAAAAGAGTCTGTATGTAAAAGAGCTATCGAATGCTGGAGCAATTCGATTTTGGTATATGTTGTTGGTACCAAACCATATTATAACTTTTTCAAAGCTTACATACAACGTGTATGGAAACCTGTGGGAGAATTTGAAATTTTTACCAGGGAAAATGGGTTTTTTATTGTCAAATTCAAAGAAATTCAAGATTGCAATTCTATCATTCAGAATGGCCCATACTTCTATAATGGAAAGCTCATCATAATGAGGAGATGGTCTGATTCTCTGAAAATGGACAGGGACCTCCTCAGTACAATGCCGATATGGGTAAAATTACCCAATGTGAATCTCAAATTATGGGATCGAGAAGCGTTCAGTGTTATGGCCAGCATTATTGGAAAACCCATAAAAATGGATGCAGCTACAACCTTGAAAACGAGATTGAATTACGCTCGTCTTCTGGTGGAGGTATCTGCAAATGATGAACTACCTCAAGAAATAAATCTCACTTTATACAATGGAGAAAATATTACTCAAAAGATTGAATATGAATGGGTTCCACCGAAGTGTAGTATCTGTAAATGTTTTGGACACATTAGAGAGCAATGTGTCGCAGAACAAAGATGGATACCCAAAACTCATAATCAAAACAAAGAAATAGCCACTGATCAAGAAAATGTTACAGATACCATTGTTCAAGAGTTGCTCCTTACTGAGAAGACAATAAAAGAATCAAGAAATCAAAAGAATAATGATCGAATCAACCAGAAAGGTATCATCTTCAATCAAGAAATTTTATCACATTCACTCACTGACCAAGATGATCAGATCCTTGCTTCGGTAGTTCATCATTCAGAAAGTTTACAAGAAAAATCAAAAGAGGTTTCACAAAGCAGTTCAAAGGAGGGAATTAGTAATGAAGAGGTCTTTAATTCTGAAATCCCCCCCATTTCAGAGTTATGTTTAATTACAAATAATCATGCTACAGAATCAAATATCATGCCGCCTTTGAATTCCAACCAAAGTCCAGATTACAACATGGAGAATGAACCTCCATCAGATAATGCTGCAATGGTTGAGGACAATGATGGCATCCACTCAACCTTGCCTCGCAATGCTGAGGAGTTTGACATCTCTCTCATCCAAATTCCAGAAGACTATATTGCTTCAACATCAGATAATACAATGGAGGATCCTGAAAAGCAATTTGACATCTCAGAACTGCATATTCCCAAGACTAAAGCAATTGGCAAATACAAAAACGCTAATAAAGAGAAGAAAGCTTTTGGGCAGAAATACATTTCAATTAATCCTGATTGGAATGAAATGACAACAAGACTAAAAGCTAAAAGCTCGGAGAAAAAGAAAAAGGGTAAGGGTAACAATGTATCAGGTACTGTTTAATATTCATATTTTATTATATTTCATATAAATATGTCGATATTTGCTTGGAATGTTAGGGGGATGAATACCCCAACTAAACAGTCTGATATTCTCTCTATGATTAATGTCTATAAACCATCTATTGTTGCTTTAATTGAAAATAAAATGAATGATGAGAATTTTGAAAGATTTGGTCTTAAGCTGTCCAGATATTGGAAAGCAATTCATAACAATGATTGTGGCTGTAAAGGTAGAATCATTGTTATTTGGGATTCTAATATCTGGACTAATATTGATATAAACAAGGACAGCCAATTTATTGATTGTAGTTTTGAAAACATTGGTGGTTTTACTTTGCAAGTTACTAGTGTTTATGGTAGTAATTTTGAACTAGAAAGGAATGTTTTGTGGCAAAAACTTAAAGCTTTAAATTCAATTTATGATTCCCCATGGATTTTACTAGGTGATTTTAATACTGTTTTTCATGCTTATGAAAAATATGGGGGGACTAAAATCCCTCAAAATAAATTAGATAGAGTCAACAAATTCTTATTAGAATCTAGCCTTATTGAACCAGTTATCAGTGGTAATAAATATACATGGAAGTCAGGGTTAGCCAAAAATATTCACTGCAAATTAGATAGGATTCTCTATAATAAAGAGTTTTCAAAAAAATTCCAAATAATATCTGTTCCACTTTGGAACAAAATTTAAGTGATCATACTCCTCTTTTGGTTAATCTTTTTATTATGAATAATGATTTCAATAATAAAGCTCCTCCATTTCGTTTCAAAAATAGCTGGGTGATGGAAGAAGACTATAAACCCTTAATGGAAAACTGCTATAAGTTCTCTTGCAGTGGTTCTAAACAATATCAGTTTTATAGTTTTCTGAAATTCACCAAGCATAACCTTAAATACTGGAATAAGAACAACCACTTAAATAAAAATAAAATAGTCAGTTTGAAAAAAGAGGGCAAGCTTCTTCAGATGAATGCTGATAACAATCCTGATAATATCAATGATATTAATAAAAAATTTCTTAATCAGAAGGAGCTGTCTAATGAAATGTACAAAGAGTTTGTCAATGCTAGACAAAAGGCTAAGGTTGATTGGCTCACTTTAGGAGATGACTGCACCAAATTTTTTTATGCTAAAATGAGTAATAGAAAGCACTTAAATAACATAGGTTGCATTATAGATAAAGAGGGAAATTTGACTAATGCTCATGAAACAGTTTCAGAGAATGCTATAAATTTCTATAAGGAATTGTATTTTTCTGCAAATTATAAAAAGAATTTTCCTTTTATAACTTGTAAAAACATTTTAAATCATAATGCATCTGAAATCCTGTTAGCTCCAGTGAGCCTTGATGAAATTAAATTTATTGTTTTTAATGCTGGAGATAACAAAAGCCCGGGTCCAGATGGCTTTAATGCAAAATTTTATAAAAATAATTGGGATTATATAAAACACTATGTGCTGGATGTTGTTTCAGAGTTTATGGATAATGGTAAAATTCTAAAAAGTTTAAACCATACTTTTATAACCCTTATTCCAAAAAATAATAATCCCACTGGAATTGGTGATTATAGGCCAATTTCTTGTTGTAACTTTATCTATAAGATTATTGCTAGTGTCCTAAGTAACAGAATAAAAGTGTTCTTGCCTTTTCTGGTGTCAGAAAATCAAAGTGCTTTTGTTCCTGGTAGGCTCATCTATGAAAACTCTCTATTAGCTCATGAGATGGTTAGGAAATTCAACACCAAACAGGGTGATAATGTATGTATTAAAATTGACTTACAGAAAGCATATGATAAGGTAAATAGACATTTTATTCATCATATCATGAAATGTATGGGTTTTCCTATAAAGTTTTGTGATCTGGTGTTTGAATGTATAAATACTCCTTCATTTTCAATCCTGATTCAAGGTAAAGCTGAAGGGTTTATTAAATCTAATAGGGGGCTGAGACAGGGAGACCCCTATCTCCTTATCTTTTTGCTATTGTGATGGAATATTTTTCTATTCTTATGGAAATAGAGAGTATTAAAGGTGCTGTTCAGCCTATTAACAGAATTCAACCAAGTATTAGTCATTTGATATATGCTGATGATCTTATGGTGTTTGTTAAAGCCAATAAAGATAATGCAGACTCAATCAAATCTGTTTTTTGATAACTTAAAAAATTATGCTGGCCTACAACTTAATGTGAATAAATGTAAAGCATATTTCAGTAAATCTTGTAAGTTTAAAACAGATTTTCTAAAGGTTTTACAAATAGAAGAGGGATTTCTTCCTATCAAATACTTAGGTCTGCCTCTTTCTACAAATATGTTTAAAGACTCTGACTGCTCTATCCTTATAGATAAAATTCAGAATAGAATGGAGACCTGGTCATGTAAGTTATTATCGATTGCTGGTAGACTTGAACTTATTAAGACTGTCATTTATGCTATAATTCTTTACTGGATCCAATCTTTTCAAATCCCAGCTGCTACTATTAAAAAATTGGAAAGTAGATGCTCTGAATTTTTATGGAAAGGTAAATATCACAAAATCAGTTGGGATAATGTATGCAGGCCAAACAGTGAAGGGGGTCTTGGCATTAGAAATATTAAGGATCTTTGTACAACCTGTCATTTAAAATTATTTTGGAGATTCTTAAATTCTGATTCTTTGTGGGCCAGATGGATGAGATCAAAATATTTGAAACATAATAATTTCTGGACTGCTACTTATAATAGTAATCATTCAAACACTTGGAAACATATTTTAAATAGTAGAGATATAGGTAAAACAATGATTGAAAGAAAATTTAAAAATGGCAAAGATACTAGTTTATGGTTTGATCCTTGGTTTAAAAATGAGGCCTTTATTAATAGAGTAGGGTGGAATAGCCTTGTTATTTGTGGTGGTTCAAATAATAAAGTCTCTGATATCATTATTAATAATAACTGGCAACCACAAATCCACCCTATTACTAATCCACACAAAGAAGAGATTTGCAAAATTCAACTTGATACCTTTGCAGAAAATGACTACTGGGAATGGACAGCTACCAGCAGAGGGAAGTTTTCCTTTAAAAATACTTGGAATTTTATTAGAAGCAAATACCCAACTAAAGACTGGTACTATTGTATATGGAACAGAGTGAATTGTCCCAAGATGGCATTCTGTACGTATTTTGCTGTTAAGAACAGATTGCCAACTTGGGATAGATTAAACAAATGGGGAAATAATTTGAATTCACTATGCTCCCTATGCAATATATGTAATGAAGATTCTAATCACATATTTTTTGAATGCAGCTACTCTTATTACATTTGGAACCATATTAAAGCTACTCTGAATATTGAAGACAACAGGCATACGGATCTTTTGAATATTATAAAGCTTATTAACAACAACTTCAGATCTAAATCCAAAGAGACTGATTTTTCTCACATCTTACTAACTACGGCAGTGTTCAACTTGTGGAAAGAGAGAAATTTACGTGTGCACAACAAAAGCAGCAGGAATAAAGAGCAAGTTTGGCTAACTATATTATCTGACAG
The DNA here is from genome assembly GCA_030765085.1 of Allium cepa. Classification (NCBI taxonomy): domain Eukaryota; kingdom Viridiplantae; phylum Streptophyta; class Magnoliopsida; order Asparagales; family Amaryllidaceae; genus Allium; species Allium cepa. Next base: position 156,836,748 of record CM060939.1, read on the forward strand.
CAAGATTATTCTGCAGAAATCAAAAAAATTGTGTAAAAACCAAACCAAATTTTCTTCCCTTGCTGATGAGTGGTGTTCTGAAGCAGGTAGCAAGCATCTTGAAGTATACTTGATGCGTTCAAAAAGCTTTCAACCTGAGCACAATAACAACTTGCATCCAGAGTCTAGATTCTGCAAGCATCGAGATTTAGTTGCTACTACTGTCAATAAGCAAGTTGACATGGCTAAGAACAACGATTCGTATCTCAATCAAGTTCCAGATGTTAGTACTCCAAACCCTAATTTTGACCGAGCTAATAATGACGATTGTGAGAAGAGAATGTCAGATCTAGGTCGCAGTGACGCTAGATCTAACATTACTTATCTAGATACCAACAGATTCAACAGCTCCAGCTACTTGAGCCTTTTGAGCAACTGTAATGGTCATAGAGGCATGAGAGGTGACATGAATGAAGACTTATCGTACTGGAAGCGTGGGGAAACTAGCAGAGTTAAGAAAGGAGAGGGGATTCTCTCGATTCTCTAAAATCGCCTCCGCCATTTTCGCTTCTTTTTAGTTGAGTTTCGTTGTCGGCTGATTAGGGTTTGAGGAGTTTGTATTGTGTTGTGTTGTGGTTGGGTATTGTTTTGTACCCGGCTGTTATTATTTATGTTGGGCCGGGCCCTGTTTACTCTTCTTCAAAAAAAATATATATATATATATATATATACGTGTATACCTTAAAATAAACAAAGGAATCAAAGCGATTCAAAAACTCCATCTTGATATTATTATAAACATATGATCTGGACAGTAAGACTTTGATAGTATAAAATAAGTATTATTATTAACATATATATATAAACAAACAGCCACTTCGTGAAATAATTTAGGAAAAACACGCATATATATAAACTTTATAAAGTTATATATACAACAAATAGATTTTATACAACTTTATAAACTTACAACTATAAATGACAGGTTATATACAACTTACATATACACATCATATTATATATATATAACTGTTATAACTTATACGTTAAAATCCGAACAGATCATATGTACATAATAAACTAATATATGTACAAACAACTTGTTATATATGACTTATATAAACTAATACAAATAACAACAGATTATACACATACTTGTATAACTTTATATATACAACATATTATATACAAACTTATATAAACTTTTATATATAAACAGACCTTATGTATATATACCTTTAATAAAATATGAATGCAACTGCTCAGTTCTCAGGTCCTGTTGACAGCTTGGAGTTGTTCGGCGTTGAAGGGTTGTACGAGAGGCGGAAGGAGTGAAGCAAGGCCGATGACATGGCAAGGGCTGAAGGTTTGGTTGGTGGTTGGATCTGGGTCAGTGGTGAGGCCGAGAAGTCATGGCAGTGGACTGATGGCCTTGGGTTCGGTTGGTTGGCTGCCATGGATGTCGACTGAAGGTGGAGGGGCTTTGGGTCTGGGGTGTGATGGTTCTGGCAAAGCATGGGTTTGAGGCGGAAAGGTGATGGGGTGATTGACTGTCTCCGAGGATCGGAGAAGGAAGGTTTGCGTGAAAGACGAGGATGGAAAAGAAGGCCACGTACGGCGGTTGTTGTGGGTTTTGCTGGTCGATGGGAAGAGCAGTGTCTCAAAGTCGAGGGTGAGGTGTTTGGTAGGGGCTGCTAGGGTTTGTGGAAAGGCTGGGCGCAAGGTCATGGAGAAGTGAGAGTGGAGAGCGGTTAGGTAAGATGGTGGTCGGAGGGAATGGACTTGGCTAGTGCTGTTATTGGACGTAGGCAAACTGTCGGGGAGGAGGAAGTGAGGGGTGGAACAAAAGGAGACGACGTGAACTGGAGGGTAACTGGGTTTTGTTGATGGCGGTCGGCTAGGTAGCGGGGTCGGTAAATCAGAGGCATGTGGTAAGGCATGGTAGTGGTTATTGCAGAGGGAACAGGAAGGCACACATGAGTGGTTCCGAGGTGGTTGTGCGGTTCGAGGCGATGGTTTTTTTCCAAGGGTCGGGTTCAAATTAACGAGAGGGGCAGGCTTTCAGAGAGAAGAAAGATGAGTAGGTTTTAAGATATAAAACTTTATAATACATATATACATAAACTAAAATAACATAGAGAAGAGTATACGGATCAAAAAAGGAACCACTAATAAATTGAAGAATAACAAGAGTCATGAACATTAAACTCTAGGAATATTAATAACCAGTGGCCATTTTCTTTCCAACCGTTGGATAAATGAAAAGTCACACAACCCTACATAGACTCAAATTGAGTACCGATATGACAGACCGTTTTATGGATTTCGCCATGTATCGGACGACGAAATGCACAAATGAATAAACTACGGAGATCGGCATGAGGAGACGAAGAGAATGGTACACAAATATCAATGATACGACCATCCTATCAAAAATCGATATTCGTTGCCAAAATGCTGCTAAACAGTCGAAAATAATATAAACAGAGTTAGAGCATTACAAATTTGGTGAAATGAAATATGATGCCTTTCTCAGAAAATAATTTACTTTTTTATTATGTAAAGATATTCAGACTTCAAAAACATTTTATTTTCATCAATTTAACTGATTTTTAAATTGAACTGAAAATTGCACAACAAAATAAATTTTCATATTTTCCAATAAAAATTTACCATGTGCTATGTTCAAATGGACGTATTACAAATATCAAATTTTCATCTTTAAATTTTAATATTTATTTTCATGAAAATTCCAATTAATTACGTTATAAAAATTGTTAAAATTACAGGTCGTTACATTAAATATTATTTAATTATTTATATATAGGGTAATAATTATTTAATTTTTGATTTAAAAGTTAATTATTAATTAATTATTAATTAAAGGTTTAATTATTTTGAAATAAAGAGTTTAAATGTTATTTAATTTTTAAGTAAATATTTTGAGGTTTTAAACCACTTTATATTTTTTAAAGATCGATTTTGTTTTAAATTAAGTTTTCTTTAAGGAATATTTTTAAATCCAAGGGATTTCTTTGTCAATCGCCTTTAAGTAACTTCATTGAATATGAAACTCAATGGCATTTGTTTAGCAGAATAAATCACTATTCCACTAATTAAGTTATATTTAACATCTACTAGCAGAACCAAACACCAACCTGTTATTATAGTAACTTGGACATGTGTTTAGCAAAACAAATCACCATATGCTATTATAGTAACTGGGACATCTTACCTACATGTTGATTTGTTTGTTGTTGGTCGATCCCCTTTACATACCTATTTGTTGCAGAAATACCCATGATATAACCTGGATAGGTTAAACTGAATTAAAATATACACCATTGTGGTCACTAAGCCTTTTTCTAATTTTGTGAAGTCAAATTTTTTATTTATCCTTTTTAAAAAATGTTTTGAAGTTTATTACCATTTTAAATAATATATTTAGAGGATGATGAAGTAGTGTTTTTATAAAGGTGCTTTAATAAGTGATTTTTAACAGGGGAACTTTATGGATTAAGTTTTATTAAAGGAGTTTTGTTTTAAATAAAGAAGTTTTATAAATGATTTTGTAGATTTATAAAGAGTGTTATAAATGGTTTGAACGGTTATAAAAGAAGTTTTACAAAATGATTAGGAGTTTTGGGTAAAGGAAATATTATATACAAAAGAGATTTGTTAAAAGGATTTATTGTAGTAAATTTATAAAAGAATTTAGGATTTGATTTCATTTAACTAACCTTCTTAATTTTGATTGCGTGGACATTCGTTCCATATTTAACACTGATGGAATATTGTTTGTGGTTATCTTTATCTTCAATTTAAATAATATTTTGTTTTGATCCTTTGATATGATTTGTAAATGATAAATCTTTCGCAAATGTTTTGTGAATATATTTATGTCAGAAAAATAAGTATTAGATGTTTTTGATAAACTTTTTTGTAAAGAGATTTTAATAAATGAAAGAATTATTTGAAGGCTTAATGGTTGCTATGGGTAATTAAATCTTTGAATTATAGTTGTTCGTTTATTTAATAGTTAAATAACTGACTATCAAATCTGGACCTGTTTTAACTTAAAAAGTATGTTGATTATATTTGAGCTTCCCAATAAGGACCTAAATTCTTATTCCAAACTTCCAAAGAACCGGAATTGAGTTATCCGGAAATTATCACTTAATTTAGAGACACCGATTTTCAGATTTATATGAAGTCTAAACTAATAGCGTTCATGATGAAGTATGAAATGGAGCTATACTATTCTTTCTGAGGGTGATTTCAAAATGGAAGATATTAAAAAAATTAATGCTTTTTCGATCTCGGAACAACTTGTATGGATGAATGCTAGCATTGCATCTCTGCTTAAAGGGCAGTGTTAGCATTCCAAAATGGTATGTTAGTAGAAGAGGTAAGAGCATAGCCTCTCAAGCCCCACACCTCGGTAATGGCTAAAACAGGGTAGCCAGTCCTGTGTTGGTAGAGATCGATAGGTAGTTGATCCCACTGTATATTTTATCTAGAGGTGTACTGACTTTCGGAAGGTAGTCCCTTTCTTGTCATTTGTTGGAAATCCGTTCTCTAATATGAGCCTGCAATTTTTGATTATATATCTATTATTGTTGTCATGTACACACATCACAATTACTTTGTTATAAAATACTTCAAAACCTAGACATTATTGTAATATCACTGGATTTTTACAAAAAATGTTTTAGTTATCGTAAGGTAAAATCCCGTTAGTGTTTATGTGTAACATGGTTTTATGAGATACTTTTGATTTTAAAAGGGTTTTATAAGTTATAATAAAGTTCCTTGTGATTTGTTCTCACGCTGATTTTACCAGACTGATCGGGGAGTTGTTTCCCATAATGCTCGGGTCAGTCTAAGCATATTTTCTAGATTTAGCTGGATTCTTTGGAGCATCTAGGAGACGAGCTGGATTCTCCAAGATGTATTCACGTATCTTAAAATCTTCCATTATTTGTTCCATTTGTAGTAATTAAATTGTAAGGACGGATGTCTTATCCAAGCTGACAATAGGATAGTGTACTCTTATGTTGTGTATAAATAAAGATAATTATTTTACGAAAGATTTTGTGTATATTATATATTACTTATCATGATTTCATGAGATTTTGTTCTATCTTTTCTTTCTTCACCCTTACTGACCTATCTTTCGGACACTTAAATGATCGGCACATGAATATCAAGGATGGATTAAGTGTCATCTTTAGGTGTAAGATAGGCAGATCCTTACATAATGTGTCCGTTATGGTGTAAATCCAGGCACTTATACATGGGCATGTTATAACTTGTATGGATTTATATGTTACACGTGCACATATGTATATATATATTTAATATAACATAAATTAAATAATTCAATATCATTTTATAAATTTAAGTAAAATAAAAGATTTTAAAATTTTAGAAATGTTTTAAATAAGTTAGTCTTTATAGGTCCAATAAAGATCTAATATGTTAAAAAAAAGTTTGAAATTCACCCATAAATTTCACTATGGCCTAGCTCAGTTCCAGCATACACACACATATATATAAGAAAAAATATTTTATAATAGTGTTATGATTTAGAAATGCCCTTTTAAAGGTATTTTGTCAATGGGTGTTTATATAAAATTCTTATTTAGTGAGAGAGAATTGTTTCATTGAAAAATATTCTAAAATAAATATTACAAGACTTGCAGCGCATTCAATTAAAAAGGATGTTTTATGAAAATAATATTTTGATAATTGTGTCATGATTTGAAAATTATTAAGGGTACATTGTTGGGAATATTTAGTGAGAGCCCTAAAGGAAGAAATACTTTGAAGTCTTCTTTAAAACAAAGATTATATGATTTAAAGAAGATTTATTTTAAAGTTGTTTTATAAAAAACAATTTTCATAAAAGATATTTTAATCTAAAGGAATATTCCTAGGAACTATTCCACTGATGGAAATGTAACGACCCGTAATTTTTGATAATTAAAAACAGTTAATTTAATATGATTTTTTGATTTAATGTTGGAAGAATTGAAAATTTGTGATTTAATAATAATAATATAACTAGAGTAAAATGAAATAGTATTAATTAAGTTAATTGATAACTGCTTTAAATGTAGTTCAATTAATCAAAAGGATTTAAAAGGTTATAATTAGTTATAAATTGTAAATTAAATGTGATAATGAATGTATTAATTAATAACTGAATGAAAAGAGCAATTGATAATTTAAATGTTGATTTATTAATAAAATAACGTGTAATGAGTGGAAATCAAATAAAATTAGTGTAATGAGAGTTGTTATAACAATTGTTTGTAAATAATAAACTTACAAATGTTATTAAATGTAGAAAGGTGACAATTGTTATCTATTACCAATTAAATCAATCAATTACAAACAAATGTAAATAACCGTTACATTAATTTGAGTTAAGACAATAAATGCAAAGTGTGAATGTAATAAAAGGTATAGAAATGTTAATTATATTTACAATGCAATAATTAATGGAATAAAAAGAGTGAAACAAAGAAAAATAAATTGATTGAGATTTTAATTATAATAAAATTGACCAAAATTCAACATAATGAAATTATAGTGGTTAATATAAATAAAAGATGGAAATTGGAGAATATTAATGTAATGAAATATAAGACAATGTTAGCTATGTCTATGGAATAATGGTTAATTAAATAAAAAGATTGAAATCAAATTTAAAATAATTTATTGGGATTTAATTTTAATTAATTGAATTTAATTACAATTGAAATTGAACACTGAAATTAGTAAAATGATTGACATTGAATTGATATGAAAATTGTTTAAATTATTTATAAATGTCTTAGTAGTCAAAAATGATGAAATTTTTTAATTATCAAATTTGAAATTTTTTAATTATCAAATTTGAAATTAAGAAGTGATTAATTAATTTAATATTAATTTATTTAATTGATGTGAAAATAGCCATTTTAGTCGATGTCTCGTAGTTCGACGAAACCAGTTTCATCAGATCCGTGACAGTGAATTATTATAAATTTTCAAGTTTCGTAGCGATTGGACTTATCGTTTGATCGTACGGACTCGAAACGCCTAGAAATCAATTTAATTGAAATCAATTTGAAATAAGCTGATTTAAAGAAACTTCATCATATGATGGAATTAGGACTTGAAACATGTTCCATTGAGTTTAAAAATATTGAAAACATCTATTTTGATATACGGGATGATCCATTTACGTTTTAAGAATGAAACGGGCTTTTTAGGTCGTTTATCGTTCAACTTCCAAATCGATCTAGCCCATTCATTGCTATTTCTGATCTGCCTATATATAGCCTGTTATAAACCCTAGCTATATTCTTATTCCATTTTTTCAGTACGCACATTTCATCTGTCAACTTCTCCTTCTCAATGGCATAACCAAATCCAATTACAAAACCATAATTCCCAAATTGCAAATTCAATTCCAAAATCAAACTCCTCAAAATCCTAACAAATTATATCTCATTTCAAAGCCCTCACGAGCACAAGTCAAATCTGCATGTTTTTTTTTATTCGACTTCCTGTGTGCCCAGAATTAGGCGATTAATTCCCGACCGTCCATAGGGTTCCGATCAAAGTCGATAGATCGTCAAATCAATGGTACCATGGCATGGAGAGGGTCTTGCGGAGTTCATCGGTGGTTGTAGTTCGTCGAATAGATGGTTGGATCGAGCGTAGTAATTCGATTAGGGTTAAATGCTTTGGGCAGCGGGTGGCCTTTGCGCTCGGGCTGGGCGACCGATGGCTGTCACGTGGCTATAGGGGTGTTCGGCACATCATTCGGTGAGGATGGTGGTCGTAGTGGCGTTCATCGTGGCGACGGCTCGAGTGCTGTTGGGGTAGGCTTTGGTCGAATGCGTGGAAAACGCGTAAAGGGGGAGAAGCTTCGATGATGTGGCCAGGTTTTACGTGTACGCTTCTATTATTATTACTTTTTATTTTTTTTAATTTGAATCGTATAATCTTCTAATGTACGTAACTTTTGTATACTAACTCAGATTCGGACGTAGTTTATTTCGTTGGGATCATATCGAAATTCCAGACATTTTAACGTTAGTTTGGACGAATTCTGAGACTGCTCAAATTTGGCCCCTATTTTGGATTTCAAATCGATTTAAAATCAAAGTTGAGTGTTTTGACTCGCTCACAATTACTAAACTATCTTATGTTGGTTAAATAAAATTTATGATGTGATTAGAAATCAATTAATTGATGTTTGGTATGATTAAATTATTATTCCAGTTAAAATTAACTTTTATAGCATTTAGTTATTGTTAAATTTAATATTGAATTTAAATTGTCAATTAATTTAGAAATCAGCTGATTGATGTTAATTAAATTTAAAAAGATTGAAATCAAATTTAAAACTATTTACTGGGATTTAACTTTAATTAATTAAATTTAATTACAGTTGAAATTAACACTGAAATTAGTAAAAAATGATTGACATTGAATTGATATGAAAATTGTTTAAATTATTTATAAATGAAATTTGTTGATTATCAAATTTGAAATTAAAAAGTGATTCATTATTTAATATTAACTTATTTAATTAATGTAAAAATAGTCATTTTGGCCACTGTCTCGAATTTCAACGAAACATGTTTCATCGGATCGATGACAGTGAATTACTTTACGGTTTCAAGCTTCATAGCAATCGGACTTGTCGTTTGATCATACGGATTTGAAACACCTAGAAATCAATTTAATTGAAATCAATTTGAAATAAGCTGATTTTAAAGCAACTTCTTCATACGATGGAATTAGGACTTGAAACATGTTCCATTGAGTTTTAAAATATTGAAAACATCTATTTTGTTATATGGGATGATACATTTCCGTTTCGAGAACGAAACGGACTTTTCGGGTCGTTTATCGTTTAACTTTCAAACGATCTAGCGCATTCATTTCTATTTCTGATCTGCCTATATATAGCCTGTTATAAACCCTAGCTATATTCTTATTCCTTTTTTTAGTACGTACATTTCATTTGTCTATTTCTCCTTCTCAATGGTAGAACCAAATCCAATTACAAAACCCTAATTCCCAAATTGCAAGTTCAATTTCAAATTTAATTCAAAAATCAAACTCCTTAAAACCCTAACAACATATATATCGTTTCTAAGCTTTCGACAAGAGCAAGTCAAATCTGTAGTATATTTTTCGATTAACTTCTTATGTGGCCAGAATTGGGTGATTTATTCTTGGCCGTCCATAGGGTTCCAATCGAAGTCGATAGATCGTCAAATCAATGGTACCATATCGTGGAGAGGGCCTTGCGAGGTTCATCAGTGCTTGTAGTTCGTCGAATTGATGATTGGATCGAGCCTAGAAATTCTATTAGGGTTAAATGCTTTTGGCAGTGGCTAGCCTTTGGGCTCGAGCTGGGCGATCGATGGCTGTTGCGTGGCCATAGGGGTGTTCGGCACATCGTTCGGTGAGGTTGGTGGTCGTAGTGGCGTTCCTTGTGGTGGCGGCTCGCATGCTGCTAGGGTAGGGTTTGGTCGAATGCATGGAAAATAGTGAAGGGGGGAGAAGCTTCGATGACGTGGCCAGGTTTTACGTGTACGTTTCTGTTATTATTATTATTATTATTATTATTATTATTATTATTATTATTATTATTATTATTATTATTATTATTATTATTTTATTGTTTTAATTTGAATCATATAATGTTCTAATGTATATAACGTTTGCATACGAACTCGGATTCGGATGCGGTTTGTTTCGTTGGGGTCGTATCGAAATTCAGGATATTTTGACGCTGGTTTGGATGAATTCCAAGACTATTCAAATTTGGGCCTTGTTTTGGATTTCAACTCGATTTAAAAATCAAAGGGAATGTTTTGACCCACTCACAATTACTAAACTATCTTATGTTGGTTAAATAAAATTTATGATGTGATTATAAATCAATTGATTGATGTTTGGTATGTTTAAATTGTTATTCAAGTTAAAATTGAATTTTATTGCATTTAATTATAGTTAAATTTAATATTGAATTTAAATTGTTTGTTTAATATGAGTTATTGATTATCAGTTATCTACGGATGTTTATTGATTGATTTGGATGATGTTTGTGATGGATGTTTGGTTGTTGATATTGGATGATTGGATGTTGTATTTTTATATTGTTATGACACTGCAAATTCCCTATGAATTGAAATGTACATACCCGAACGTTCTACAGATTTGGTAAAAATAGTTATGCGTTGAAATGATAGATTCGACCGAATTTATGTATTTTATTTAATTCGGGATTGCGGTTTGAAATGATATATAACCGTAAAATTTTAAATTTGCGGATTGAAATGATAAATATTCATACGCTTGACGCTAAGGTAGAAAATTATATACGGACACCGGATTAATTAAATTAAATGTTTATGAATCTTTGAAATTTTGGATTCAGTTAACCGGTATTTTGAAATAGAAATTGATTTATATAAAATGAGTTATTTTCGAATCCTAAGTGTAAATGTTGAATTGGAATTAATTTAATGAATTATTCAAAGGATTTACATTGGAGTTTCAAAGTCGCAGTGTCAAATATAAGTAAATTTATCGGAGTTGAGTTCTTGAAATGTTTGGTTATAACTTTGAAATCTATTTTAAACTAATTTAAACTATTTTAATCAATTTAAAACTATTGTAATTTATTTAATCTATTATAACTTATTTAACCCAATTCAATCTATTTTTACCTATTTTAAACTAATTAAATTTATTTAATCTATTTTAAATCTATTTAATATAATTCAAATCCATTTTATATAATTCAAATCTATTTAATCTATTTTAAATTTGTTTAATCTATTTAAAATCTACTTAATATAATTTAAATCAATTTAATCTATAATTAATCTATTTAAAACATTTTACATCTAATAAAATCTATTAAATCCATTTTAAATCATTTTAAATATAATTAAATCAAATTTAAATCTATTTAAACTATTTTTACTATGTAAACTATTTAATCTATTTAAACTATTTTGAACTATTAAAACTATTTACGATTATCTAAACTATTTTCTAAAATTTCAAACTGTGTAAAGTTGAGTATTTATATTTAAATATTTGATGATGATACAACCTAAGTTGGAATTTGGAACTGATACCATTTGTGAAATGACATATTTGAGTAAATACGATTTTAGAAGTAAATGTGATTTTGAAAGTGAAAATGATTGAAAATGATATGGTTTTGAGAATAGATATTTTGATATCAATTGTAAATGTACTTTTCGAAATGTAAAAGAACCATCCGGTGTGAAATAATCATTTGGTTGTTAAAGAGACGGGGATCGGATATTATCATATACTCTGCCAATAACGAAAACCACTTTAACAACTGTGTACGTGGTGGAGATTCTAGAAATGAAGTAGGATGGTTGGTGAACGATTATGTATGAGGTATTTACATGACCCTGACTCCTGTGAGTCAGCTTAGATGTGACTAAAACAGGATCCATGCTGAGCAAAGTGAGTCCATTCCTCCTATCGGACATATTTCTTCAATACCATATCGGTTGCTTTGTGATTGATTTGGTGGCCACCCTCGATTTTGATTATGGGAGTGTATTCTGAGGTGGGCGGTAATAGCTGCTATGCGTTACCACCAGTCCGGATCTGCAATTGGTATATCTACCTTGGCATTGCCTCGAGTGTCGTGTTCACATACCCTATCGTGCCTTCTACGAGTTTGGTTTGTACCATACCTATGGAGTGCTCTCTGATAACCCTCCAGTTTATGGAGGAATTATGGTACTGTATAGACTATGAGAATATATAAAAATGTGTTATATGGGTAACGCCTTAACGCAATTTTAATATTTTACTTTACCATAGACATATTATATAGCGTATTGTATTATATAGTAGATAGTTTGACGGATCCTTAGGAGATATGAATCCTAAACATCTCTTGTAACGACCCGTAAATTTTGATAAATAAATTCGTTAATTTAATTAGATCTTTGTAATTAAATTTAGAAAGAAATAAAAAAAATTATAATGAAGCAAATGTTAGAAATGAAATGCAGCAATGGTAAATAAAATTAATTATTGACAACTGGAGTGAAATCCGAATAAAGAAATAGTTTTAATTGTTGCACTTGGGTATAAAATTTAAAATAAGTAAATAAAAGTAAGCATTTAATTAACCAATGTAATAATATATAGATTAATAGTAACTGAATGTAAATTAAGGTAGTAATGTTAATGCAAGTTGATAAATAACTAATCTAGTGCAATCCCAATTTAATTGAAACAATGGTAAGGTTATAATTGATTGTATTTAGTAAATTGGAAATCGGTTACAATAATTATAACTTAATATTTCGTTAATGTTAATTAAAATAATATTTAGAAATAATGTTAATATTATTCATAATTGGACAATTTGTTGAATTATAAGAATGGGAATAAAGATTTATGAATTTAATGGGATTTGAACTATAATAATTGGATTTAAATTGCAAATAAACGAAATTAAATATCTAAATATTACGTTAATTGAAATGAAGATGGAATGTGAGAATATTAATGTAATAGATTTTTAATCCAATGTTAATTTCATCCGTTTGATAACAATGAGTTGAATAATAGAATGAAAGTAAATTATATATAATTATTGGAAATTAAATTTATAAATTTTGAATTTAATGAAATTGAGGTTAATACTGAAATTGATAAATTAATCAACTCTAAATTGACGTTTAAATTTGGTTAAATTAATGTAAATGATTAAGAAATTTGAAAATGATGAAATTTGTTAATTATAGAGTTGAAATTGAAAACTTTATTTAATTAATCAATTATTAATTTATTTAATTAACTAGAAAATAGCCATTTTGGCCACCGACTAGGATTTCAACAAAACCAGTTTCATTGGATCTGTATCGGTGAATTATTATAGGATTTCAAGTTTCGTAGCGATCGGGCTTGTCGTTTGATCGTACGGGCTTGAAACGCCTAGAAATCAATTTAATTGAAATCAATTGAAATCGATTTGAAATAATTTGATTTTAGCATAACTTCTTCATACGATGAAATTTTGACCTGAAACCTGTTCTATTGATTTTAAAATATTTTAAAACATCTATTTTGATATATGGATTGACCCAATTCCGTTTCGGAGTCGAAACGGGCTTTTTGGGCCATATATCATTCAATTTTTCAAACCAAATCGAGCCCATCTGTTCTATTTTTCTCTGTCTATATATACCTCGTTATAAACCCTAATCGTTCCTCATTGTCATTTTTCTGTACGTACAATTCCTTCTCACCTCCTCATTTCAATGGCAGACTGAACCATAAATCCCAAAATGCAATTTCAAATCGAATTCAAAGTCAAAAATTCAAACTCTCCAAACAATATCGAATTTTATATGGATTCAAAGCTTTCGAAGAGCGCATGTCAATTCTGCTGTCCGTTTTTCAATCTGAATTTTTTTGTGGCCGGAATTCGAGGAACAAACCACGGACGTTCATCACGTCCCAATCAAATTTGTCCGATCGTCAAATCAAATTATGGGTTTTGTAAAGAGTCCTGTGCGCTGTCTATCGGTGCGGTTCATCAGAGAAATAGATGGCTAGATCAACCGTAAATCGCTGTCTAGGGTTTGTTTTTTCATGGCGGCGGCTGCAATTTCGAAGCGCCGATCGAGTTGTGCACGACGCGCTAGGGCGTAGGGGGGCTGCTCTTGACGGGGGCGAGGTTCGGGTGGCGCGTGCGATCGTGCGTGCGTGGTGGCAATACTTCCTGTACGTGAAAAGTGGTTCGTGTATCTGGGAGATGTTGCTAGAATTTCGGCCTGTGCAGTAGGTGACGGGGCGAGATCTTGTGTGGTAATCTACCTTTCGTTTTATTTTTATTTTATTTTTGAATTTCAAATGTATTAAATTGCATAACTTTCACATACGTGGTCTGTTTCACGCACGGTTTTCTCCGCTAGGTTCATGTTGGAATTCCGGATATTTTTGCGATGGTTTGGATGGATTTTGAGACTGTTCAAATTTTGGGTTTAAATTGGATTTATATTCAATTTAAATTCGAAAGATGAGTGTTTTAACCCACTCGCAACTTCTAAAATTTCTTATGTGTGTTAAATTAATTTCTGATGTGATTAGAAATTTTTTTTATGGCTATTTGGTATATTTTTATCATCATTCTAGTTAAATTGACTTTATTGAATTAAATTGTCATTTAATTTATCATTGCATATAAACTGCCAGTTAAATTGTTATTTAATTTATTATTGAATATAAACTGCCAGTAAATACTTGTTATTTATTATCTGTTTTATATTGATGTTATTGTTTGAATTAGATGATGATTCTGATCAATGGTTGATGATTGATATTGGATGAATGGATGTTATATTTTATATTGTTATAAACTGCAATTTGTTATGCATTTTTATTTCATTCGGGATTGCGGTTGGAAATGATATATAACCGTATTTTATTTTAAATTTCGGATTGAAATGATAAATATCTATATCACTTGACCATAGGGTAGAAAATTATATACAGACACCGTGGTCTATATCTAAAATATTTTGAAAATGATTTCTATGGTTTTGGAAAGAAAAATATGGTTTAATGAATATTGATTTTTGATATTATTTAAATATTATTTTTATATATAGTTAAATGCTTGAATTTAAGCTATGTATAAGTTTGTTAAATAAAAATTAAGTTTAATACTAGAGTTTGATTTTTATTAAAATAAATGTGAGTAAGTATTTAATTTTATTTTATTATAGAGTGTATAATGATTTAAATAAATTAGGATTGGGAGATAAATTGGAGATTTATTTGAAATTAAATTTATTTAAGAACTAAACTTGAAAAAAGGTTGATGTGAAATATATTAAATTGGAAATTTTAAAAGGTATAATTATTATAACTTGATTTTGGGGTCAAGGTGAATTAAATGATTATTTCAAGTATAAATGGATTAAAGGAAATATTTAGTTATTTGAAATTTGAGTTTTATTTAAGTGATAAGGGATTTATTATGTAAATTATTTCAAAACTAAATAATAGAAAATTTAATGGTTGAATCGAAATTATCAAATTTAGTTTTGAAATTTTGGAATATTTAAAGCCCTGAAATATATCAAAATTGAAATGTTTTATCGAAATTGAAATGTTTCGAAGTTATGAATTTCAAAGTATTATGTTTAAAAGTGTTATAATTTCAAATGTTTGGTTTCGAAGTGTATGAATTTGAAAGTGCTATGATTTTTGAAACGGGATATATTTGAAATAAAAAAATGATATCATATTGATTTGGGTTTTGAAGTGGAAATTATATCGTATTTATATAGTTTTGAAATGGATATTATATTCTGGTTTTAAAGTATAATTATTTTGAAATGACCGCGGTGTTATAATAACGTTTGGTTGTTAAAGAGACCGGGATCGGAAGTTGTCATACTCTCTGCCAACTCCGAAAACACTTTAACAATATGCGGTCCAGAATGAAGTAGGATGGTAGGACGTTCCATTGAGGTATAAACGAGGACCCGACTCCCGTGAGTTGGCATAAGGTGGCTAAAACAGGAGCGATGCCGGGCAATGAGGTAGCCCCTCTGATCGAACGCATTTCTTCGATACTATACAATTACTCTGTAATTTATTGGGTGAACCTTTATTTTCTGGAGTGTGTTCCGAGGTGGGCGGTAATGGCTGCTACGCGTTACCACTAGTCTGGATAGCAATTGGTATATCTACCCTGGCATTGCCTAGTTGTGCTGTGTTACCTACCCTAGCGAGCCTTGTATGAGTTTGGTTTTCTCCCGTAGCTCATGGAGTATCCCCTGGTGTCTTCCCGATCTGGAGGAACTATGATACTGGACGGACTATTGGGACTATTACATGTTAAGGTGGAAAATGTAAAGCCTTAATGCTATTTAAAAGTAATTTTTTTTTATTATAGACATTATTATAATAGCGAAGTATTACTACATAGTAAATAGTTTAACGGACCCTTAGGAGGTGTGAATCCCAAGCATCTCTTAAGGTACTGCACTCACGTTAGACACTGGATAGGAGATGTCAAATCCCGTAAGCATCTTCGACGCCGTTTACACTCATATTTATTTACCGTTTATTTAACTTACATAAGATCTTTTAGTTTTGACTCGAGTGTTTTGTCTTTTCAATTCGCTCGGGTCAGCCTGAGCATTTTACGATTTGAAGACTTTATTTCTGGAGGACGAGGACAATGATTTTATTACTATTATTTATTATAATATCCCACTACATTCATACTGTTCCACTGCATTATTTATTATTCTCTGGTATGTGTAACTCTGATATGTATTGTATAAGAAAAATTGAATATTTTGTAAAACAGCTTCATGACCTGTTTATTTGATTATTATATTTTATCTTTCCGCTGCAAGATTCTATTTTGTTTTTTTCTTTCTCTGCTTTTTCTTATTTACCCCATAACAATCCACCCTTCTGTAGGGTTTGAGTTTTATCGTCGATTTAAAGCGTATAGAAAGTCGGGATGTTACATCTGGTATCAGAGCTTTGGTTTAGCGATAAACCTTAATTTTGTGGGGTTTGGCTCTTTATCAATAGGGTAGTAATACCTTGTGATGAGTCGCTGAGTGTATATATATGAGAGAGCATATTTGTTAGTGTTATAAAAAGGTTTTAATATTGTGTTAATTTGTTCCGTTTTGTATTTATAAATTCTGGTTGGTGTATAGGACGATATGACATCAATAGGGATTTCTAAACACTTAATAAGACGGACCAACACAATATTTGTTTTGAATATAGGCGAATGAAATAATTTTGCCTATTATATTTTCTATATATAAAATAATTTTTTTATAAATGATATATATTTGGTTGTAATATATTGGTTGTTAGGTAGTGAAATTCATAAATATTGATTGGAAATAAGATTTGAAGAAACTAAAATAAATGAAATATGGAAATTTTAGAACTTAAGTCCTGGGGTTTTGAAACTTTCTTTTGAATAATTTTGGGATACAATAATATTATTAGAAGTATTTTCTGATATAAATATTTCAATATAATTTGAAAGAATTGTTTTAAAGAAACTTTGGAAAGACATAAGTTATGTACTCCCCTCTCCGTCACTGGAAAATAATTTTGATGATGAGTGCACGCATCATCGACATTCATTTTCGAGTTTCGAAGTGGGAAGGCCATTGTTGTAGTTTTACCATACATTTATTTTGATAAACAAAAGTAATTTTTAAATTATTTAAATATAATTAGGCATATATTTTGTAAGTGTATCTATTATTTTAGAATGATTTCAAAATTAAACTTGGTAGTTATTTCTTAACTTCCATTAATTAATAGCTTCAATTATTGTAATGAAATGGAATGTACGTAATTAATAACTGGAACCTCTAAATGAAATAAGAGATTAAATGCTAAGTTATAAAAGGGGTTAAAAGAAATTTGAAATTGTAACCTATGAAACAAAGGCTATTAGTATTGAGCATTAAGTTAATTAAAAGAAATAAAATAAAGTCATATAACTTTCAATTACATCCTTAAAAGTATACATATAACGTACCAAATATTAAAAGTTGAAATGTTTAATAAGAAAATGTAATGGGACCTTATACAAGTAAAACTTGAAGTAATGAAAGTATTCAATGAAATTCTTTAAATAAATAAGAATTTGATGTGTAGATGAAATGCTACTAATTAAATAAATGGAAAGGTAGTATTATAAATAAATGAATAGATGAAATTAAGTAATAAATGAATGAAAATGAATGAAATTGAGAAATGAATGTAATGCAATAAAAAGAAATTTTATATAATATGAATAAATAAAAATGAATTCATGTAAGTATAAGTGAAAATAAGTGAAATAAACACTGAATCAATGGATGGGAATGAAAGTTTGCAAGAAATAAATGTAAATTAAAAAGATAAACCATTATACGAATGAAAGGGAAATCAAACAGCATATGTTATGAAATGAAGTCAATAAAAATTAACTTGATCTATTGTTGGAAATTGTTGTTTGTGTGGTTTATGGTTGTTTGGGCAAGGATACTTTAAATTTGCGTGGATGTATGAATAATCTATTTAGTTTCATCTAAGACTGTTGAGTAAATGGTGCACTTAATAGTTTATTTTCCATTCTATACAATTTAAAGTTTTTGAACTCGAACAACTATTTGTTTTGTTTGATATGGATGGATAGTTGAATTGTGTTGATTTTGTATGATAGTTGTATGCTGTGGTTGCAAGTGATTGTGGTTGTTTGACATTGATTTGTTTGCTAGTGGATGAAAAAAATTAATATTTCATTCTATATAATTATTAACTCTTTTAGATTATATAAGTGAAATGCAGGTTATGGAAGCAATTGCTACTGCTTTTGGTTTCATAATTAAGCATAATTGCCCGACAAATAGGTAAATTCTCGGATTACGGTTTTATAGCGTTATTATATTGTTTTTCCCGTTGTTGGGATATATTATTTTGAGTGTGTTATATATTGTTATATTTTATATTATATTTTTTCCCGAGCCTCTCCGTACAAAAGAGACTCTGTCGAAATTTTCTGTAAATTTTGGACATAGAAAATATTTTGAAAATGTTTTTCAAACTTTATTAATTTGAGTATAAAAGGATTTAAAGGTTAGAAATTGGTATATTTTATCTAAATTAATTAATTTTGTAAATTTAGTTGTTTATAAATTTAATATTTAAAGTAAGATATATTGATTCCTTAATTCTTCTTTTCCCTTCTTTTTTCCTTTACGGGAACGAAAAGTTTTGAGTGGGGGAGAGTGTAGCGACCCGTAAATTTTGATAAATAAATTGGTTAATTTAATTAGATCGTTGTAATTAAATTTAGAAAGAAATAAAAAAAAATTATAATTTATAATGAAGCAAATGTTAAAAATGAAATGTAGAGATGGTAAATAAAATTAATTATTGACAATTGGAGTGAAATCCGAATAAAGAAATAGCGTTAATTGTTGCACTTGGGTATAAAATTTAAAATAAGTAAATAAAAGTAAGCATTTAATTAACCAATGCAATAATATATTAATAATAGTAACTGAATGTAAATTAAGGTAGTAATGTTAATGCAAGTTGATAAATAACTAACCTAATGCCATCCCAATTTAATTGAAACAATGGTAAGGTTATAATTGATTGTATTTAGTAAATTGGAAATCGGTTACAACAATTATAACTTAATATTACATTAATGTTAATTAAGGTAATATTTAGAAATAATGTTAATGTTATTCATAATTGGACAATTTGTTGAATTATAAGAATGGGAATAAAGATTTATCAATCTAATGGGATTTGAACTATAATAATTGGATTTAAATTGCAAATAAACGAAATTAAATATCTAAATATTACGTTAATTGAAATGAAGATGGAATGTGAGAATATTAATGTAATAGATTTTGAATCCAATGTTAATTTCATCCGTTTGATAACAATGAATTGTATAATAGAATGAAAGTAAATTAAATAGAATTATTAGAAATTAAATTTATAAATTTTGAATTTAATGTGAGGTTAATACTGAAATTGATAAATTAATCAACTCTAAATTGACATTTAAATTTGGTTAAATTAATGTAAATGATTAAGAAATTTGAAAATGATGAAATTCGTTAATCATAGAGTTGAAATTGAAAACTTGATTTAATTAATCAATTATTAATTTATTTAATTAACTAGAAAATAGCCATTTTGGCCACTGACTCGGATTTCGACGAAACTAGTTTCATCGGATCCGTATCAGTGAATTATTGTAGGATTTTAAGTTTCATAGCGATCGGTCTTGTCGTTTGATCGTACGGGCTTGAAACGCCTTGAAATCAATTGAAATCGATTTGAAATAATTTGATTTTAGAATAACTTCTTCCTACGATGGGATTTGGACCTGAAACGTGTCCCATTGATTTTAAAATATTTTAAAACATCTATTTTCATATATGGGTTGACCCAGTTCTGTTCCGGAGTCGAAAACGGACTTTTCGGGCCATATATCATTCAATTTTCCAAAACAAATCGAGCCCATCTGTTCTATTTTGCTCTGTCTATATATACCTCGTTATAAACCCTAATTGTTCCTCATTGTCATTTGTATATACGTACAATTCATTCTCACCTCCTTATTTCAATAGCAGACTGAACCATAAATCCAAAAATGCAATTTCAAATCGAATTCAAAGTAAAAAATTCAAACTCTCCAAAAAATATCAAATTTTATATGAATTCAAAGCTCTCGAAAAGCGCTTGTTAATTCTGTTGTCCGTTTTTCAATCTGAATTTTTGTGTGGCCAAAATTCGAGGAACAAACTTCGGTCGTTCATCACGCCGCAATTAAATTTGTCCGATCGTCAAATCAAATTATGGGTTTTGTAGAGAGTCCTGTGCGTTGTCCATCGGTGTGGTTCATCAGAGGAATAGATGGCTAGATCGTCGGCAAATCGCTGTTTAAGGTTCGTTTTTTTCGTGGCGGCGGCTGCAGTTTTGAAGCGTCGATCGAGTCGTACGCGACGCGTGAGGGCGTAGGGGTGCTGCTGTTGACGGTGGCGAGGTTCAGGTGGCACGCGCGATCGTGCGTGCGTGGCGGCGATACTTCATGTACGCGAAAATTGGGTTCGTGTATCTGGAGATGTTGCTAGGGTTTCAGCTTGTGCAGTAGGTGACGTGGCGAGATCTTGTGTGGTAATCTACCTTTCGTTTTATTTTTATTCTATTTTTGAATTTCGAATGTATTAAATTGCATTACTTTCACATACGAGATCCATTTCACGCGCGGTTTTCTCTGTTAGGTTTTTATTGGAATTTCAGACATTTTGGCACTGGTCTGGACGATTCTAAGACTGTTCAAATTTTGGGTTTAAATTGGATTTAAATTCAATTTAAGTTTGAAAGGTGAGTGTTTGAACCCACTCATAAGTTCTAAAATTTCTTATGTATGTTAAATTAATTTCTGATGTGATTAGGATTATTTTTTTTGGCTGTTTGGTATATTTTTATAATCATTCCAGTTAAATTAAATTTATTGAATTAAATTGTTATTTAATTTATCATTGCATAAAAACTGTCAGTTAAATAGTTATTTAATTTAATATTGAATATAAACTGCCAGTAAATACTTGTTATTTATTATATGTTCTGTATTGATGTTATTGTTTGAATTAGATGATGATTGTGATCAATGGTTGATGATTGATATTGGATGAATGGATGTTATATTTTATATTGTTATAAACTGCAATTTGTTATGCATTTTTATTTCATTCGGGATTGCGGTTGGAAATGATATATAACCGTATTTTATTTTAAATTTTGGATTGAAATGATAAATATTTGTATTACTTGACCATAGGGTAGAAAATTATATACAGACACCGTGGTCTATATCTAAAATATTTTGAAAATGATTTCTATGGTTTTGGAAAGAAAAATATGGTTTAATGAATATTGATTTTTAATATTATTTAAATATTATTTTTATATATAGTTAAATGCTTGAATTTAAGCTATGTATAAATTTGTTAAATAAAAATTAAAATTAATAATAGAGTTTGATTTTTACTAAAATAAATGTGAGCAAGTATTTAAATTTTATTTTATTATAGAGTGTATAATGATTTAAATAAATTAAGGTTGGGAGATAAATTGGAGATTTATTTGAAATTAAATTTATATAAGAATTAAACTCAAAAAAAGGTTGATGTGAAATTTATTAAATTGGAAATTTTAAAAGGTATAATTATTATAACCTTATTTTGGGGTCAAGGTCACTTAAATAATTATTTCAAGTATAAATGGATTAAAGAAAATATTTAGTTATTTGAAATTTGAGTTTTATTTAAGTGATAAGGATTTATTATGTAAATTATTTCAAAACTAAATAATAGAAAATTTAATGGTTGAATCGAAATTATCAAATTTAGTTTTGAAATTTTGGAATATTTAAAGCCTTGAAATATATCGAAATTGAAATGTTTTATCAAAATTGAAATGTTTTGAAGTTAATTTCAAAGTATTATGTTTTAAAAGTGTTATAATTTCATATGTTTGGTTTAGAAGTGTATGAATTTGAAAGTGCTATGATATTGGAAAAGGGATATATTTGAAATAAAAAATGGTATCATATTGATTTGGGTTTTGAAGTGGAAATTATATTGTATTTATATAGTTTTGAAATGGGTGTTATATTCTGGTTTTGAAGTATAATTATTTTGAAATGATCGCGGTCTTATAATAACATTTGGTTGTTATAGAGACTGGGATCGAAAGTTGTCCTACTCTATGCCTACTCTGAAAAGCACTTTAACAACCGTGTACGCGGTGGAGATTCCAGAATGAAGTAGGATGGTGACGACGTTCCATTGAGGTATGAACGTGGTCCCGACTCCCATGAGTTGGCATAAGGCGGCTAAAACAGGAGTGACGCCGGGCCAATGAGGTAGCCCCTCTGATCGGACGCATTTCTTCGATACCATGCTATTACTTTGTGATTTATTGGGTGCGCCTTTATTTTTCGGAATGTGTTCCGAGGCTGGCAGTAGTGGCTGCTACGCATTACCACCATTCTGGATAGCAATTGGTATATTTACCCTGGCATTGCCTAGTTGTGTCGTGTCACCTACCCTAGAGAGCCTTGTACGAGTTTGGTTTTCTCCCGTAGCCCGTGGAGTATCCCCTGGTGTCTTCCCGATCTGGAGGAACTATGACACTGGACGGACTACTGGGACTATTACGTGTTAAGGTGGAAAATGTAAAGCCTTAATGCTATTTAAAAGTAAGTTTATTTTACTACAGTCATTATTATAATAGCGAAGTATTACTACATAGTAAATAGTTTAACGGACCCTTAGGAGGTGTGAATCCCGAACATCTCTTAAGTTACTGCACTCGCATTAGACACTGGATAGGAGATGTCAAATCTCGTAAACATCTCCGACGCCATTTACACTCATATTTATTTACCGCTGATTTAACTTACATAAGAACTTTTAGTTCTGACTCGAGTGTTTTGTCTTTTCAATTCGTTCGGGTTAGCCTGAGCATTTCAGGATTTGAAGACTTTATTTTTGGAGGACGAGGACGGAGATTTTATTACTATTATTTATTATATTATCCCACTACATTCATATTGTTCCGCTGTATTATTTATTATTCTCTGGTATGTGCAACTCTGATATGTATTGTGTAAGAAAAATCGAATATTTTATAAAACAACTTCATGAACTGTTTGTTTGATTATTATATTTTATCTTTCCGCTGCAAGATTCTTTTTTTTTTCTTTGCTTTTTCTTATTTTACCCCATAACAATCCGCCCTTATGTAGGGTTTAAGTTTTATCGTCGATTTAAAGTGTATAAAATGGCGGAATGTTACATCTCTTAAGTTATTGCACTCGCATTAGACACTGGATAGGAGATGTCAAACCCCGTAAACATATCCGACGCTGTCACACGCATATTTACCATTGATTTAACTTACATAAGATCTTTTAGTTCTGACTCGAGTGTTTTTTCTTTTCAATTCGCTCAGGTCAGCCTGAGCATTTTAGGGTTGAAGACCTTATTTCTGGAGAATGAAGATGAAGAATTTCGTACAACTATTATTTATCTTACGTAACATCTCATCTTTTTGTACATTTTAAGCAGACACACATGCCGATTCAAACCATACAGAAGGGCGGATTGTTACGGTTGGTATCAGAGCTTTGGTTTAGCGAAAACCTTAGCTTTGTGGGGTCCGACTCTTTAATTAATAGGGTAGTATATGATGAGTCGCTGAGGGTATACATATGAGAGAGCATATTTGTTAGTGTTATAAAAGGTTTTATTTTGTGTTAATTTATCCCATTTTGTATTTATAAATTCTGGTTGGTGCATAAGACGCTATGGCATCGATAGGGATTTCTAAACCCTTAATAAGACAGGCCGACGCAATATTTGTTTTGAAATATAGGTAAATGAAATAATTTTATCTATTGTATATTTTTATATACAAATAATGATTTATAAATGATATATATTTGGTTGTATTATGTTGGTTGTTAGGTAGTGAAATTTATAAATATTGGTTGGGAAAAAGATTTGAAAATAAAATAAATGAAAATTGGAAATTTAGAACTTAAATTTCGGGGTTTTTGAAATTTCTTTTGAATGATTTTGGAATATTATAATAATATTATTAGAAGTATTTTCTGATATAAATATTTCAATATAATTTGAAAGAATTGTTTCAAAGAAATTTTGGAATGAAATAAGTTCTGTACTCCCCTCTCTATCGTTGGAAAATAATTTCGGTGATGAGTGCATGCATCATCGACATTCATTTTCGAGTTTCAAAGTGGGAAGGCCACTGTAGTAGTTGTACTGCAGATTTATTTTGATAAACAAATATAAATTTCAAATTTCTTTAAATATAATTGGATGTATAAGTTATGAGTATATACATCTATCTATTGTTTTAAATGATTTGAAATGGAACCCGACATTTAATTCTTAAATTTCTATGAATTAGAGATTTTAATTAATGAAATGGAATTTAACTAATTAATAATTGGAACCTCTAAATGAAATAAGAGATTAAATGCTAGGTTATAAAATGAAATTACTAGAAAGTTGGAATTTGTAACCTATAAAATAAAGAATATGATTGTTGAACATTAAATTAATTAAAAGAAATGAGATAAACTTGTGTAACTTTCAATTACATTCTTAAAGCATATATATATATATATATATACACACACTTACTTGCCAAACATTAAAAGTTGTAATGTTTAATAAGAAAATGTAATAGAATATTATACAAGTAAAATCAAAGTAATGAAAGTGTTCAATGAATACTTTTATAAATGAGAAGTTGATGTTATAGTAGTTATAAACTTAAGTTATAACTGAAATGTTATTATAATAAAATGTAATAGGAAATGAGTTTTGTAAGTAAATAATTATAAACTTAAGTAAATGAACTAATATGCTATGTTATTGAATTGAACATGAATACTATAAATAAATGAATTATAAACTATATAAATGTTTGAAGCTATTTATAACTAAATAAGTAGAAAGATGAATATGGTAAGTAAACGATCTTAATTTTATGTTAATATTTCAAACCATTGATAAATAAAAGAAAAAGGTAAATCAAAAGTAAGAAACTTAAGTATGAACTTGTGCACTAATGAATATCAATATCCAATTGAGATCGAGTATATAAATTTATAAATGTAAATTAAATTGCAATAAAAATGTATGTAATACTTGAATAATGAATTCATTGATTTTATAATCAGTTGGATGAAAATAACTTATGTAAGAAGTAAATATAAAGTAATGAAAAGAAGTTGACATTATATGAATAAATGAAAAATGAATATTGTAAGTAATGAATGAAGTAGTAACAGTACGAATGAAATTAAGGTAAGGTAAATGATATGAAATGAAATTAATAAGAATAAACTTAAATAGTGTTGGGCATTTGTTGTTTGTTTGGCTTATGGAATTGCTTGGGGAATAGATACTTCTGATTTCTTAGGATGTATGAATAATCTATCGAGTTTTATCTAAGACTATTGGTATACTTAGTAGTTTATTTGTCATTCTATGCGATTAAAAGTTTCTGAACCCGAATGAACCATTTGTTTGTTTGATATGGATGTATGATTGATTGCATTGGTTTCATATGATGATTGTATGCTTTTGGGCTGCAAGTGCTTGTTGTATGTTGTTTGCGAGTAAATATTGTTTTGATTTGTTTATTATAAATTTGAAGCAATATAGGTATTTCTCTTATATAATTATTAACTTTTTTGGATTATATAAGTGAAATACAGGTTACGGAAGCAATTGTTACTGCTTTTGGTTTCATAAAATAAGCGTTATTTGCCCGACAAATAGGTTCGTTTTCAGATTACGGTTTTACAGTGATGTTATATTGTTTTTCCTACAATTGGGATATATAATTTTGAAAAATTATGATATATATTGTTTTATTGATTTTATTATTTCTCCCAGACCTCTCCGTACAAAGGAGACTATGCCGAAAATTTTCGATGAATTTTGGACTTAGAAAATTTTATGAAATGTTTTCAAATTTTGTCGACTTGAAAATAAAAGGATTTAATTTGTTATAAATTAATATATTTTATTTAAATTATTTAATTTTGTGAATTGATTGTTTATAAACTTAATATTTTGAATAAGATAGTGACTATTTAATTTCTTCTTTTTCCTTCTTTTCCTTTTCGGGGACGAAAAGTTTTGAGTGGAGGAGAGTATAACGGCCTGTATGTTTTGATGATTTGAATTAGTTAATTTAATAAGATTTTGGTAATTAAATTTGGAAGAAATAAAAATCTGTAATTTGTTAATGAAATAATAAGTAGGATAAATGGTAACAATGTTAATTTAAGTCAATAATTAACAACTTTAATGAAACTTCAACCAATGGAGATAATGAAAATGTTATACTTTGTTATAAAATTGAATATAAGGAACAAATGTAAATATTTAATTATTGTATAAAATAGATAGTTAATGGTAGTTGAATAAAATCGGTGTTATATAAGCATTGTAACATTTGTTTGTGAATAACGAATTCATAAATGTAATTAAAAGTTATGTAACGATTGTTATAAGTTACATGTTTATTTGGTCTATTAAATTTAAATGGGA
The DNA here is from genome assembly GCA_030765085.1 of Allium cepa. Lineage (NCBI taxonomy): Eukaryota > Viridiplantae > Streptophyta > Magnoliopsida > Asparagales > Amaryllidaceae > Allium > Allium cepa. Next base: position 156,863,483 of record CM060939.1, read on the forward strand.
AATCAATTAGAATTAAATGAACTTTAATGTTACATTAATAGGATTAAGACAATAACTGAGACTGTGAATGTAACAAAATAAATAACAAATGCTAATTTTATTCATAAAGTGATAATTGATGTAATAAAAGAATGGAACCAAGATAAAATGATTAATTGGATTAAAATCTTAATTAATGTGTGCGTTAATTTATAATGGGATATAAAAGGTAACTGATAATTTAAAATGTTGACTTACTGATAAAATAATGTGTAATGAATGGAAATGGAATAAATTAGTGTTATGAAACTAATGGTAGCATTTGGTGTAAGTAATAAACTTATAAATGAAATAAAAAGTTAACGGTAACAATTATTATGTGTTACATATTTATTTAGTCTATCAAATAGAATTGGAAATCAAATTTTGCAATTTAACGAGATTAAATACTACATTAATTAAAAGTAGATGAAATTGAAAATTATTAATGCGCTAAGATATAAAACATGATAATTATACCATAAGATGAAATTAATTGAATAATAAATGGAAAGCAAATTTAATTGAATTATTGGAAATTTAATTTATAATCTCTAAATATATTGAAATTGAAATTTAAAACTTTGAAATTGGTGAATATGCAACATTAAATTTATATGGAAATTTGTTATAAAGAGTTTTAAATTACTAAGTAAGCTAAAATGATAAGAGTTGTAAATAATTAAAATTTGAATTGAAAGTGATTCAATTAATTTAATATTAATTTGTTTAATTAACAGAAAGATAGTCATTTTGGCCACTGACTCGGATTTTCAAAAAACCAGTTTCATCGGATCCGAAATGGTTAATTTTGTAGGATTTCATATTTCGTAGCGATCGGACTTGTTTTTTGATCGTACGAACTCGAAACGCCTAGAAATTGATTTAATTGAAATCAATTTGAAACAAGCTGATTATATTAACTTCTTCATACGATGGAATTAGGACTTGAAACCTGTTCCATTGAGTTTAAAATTATAAAAAAAACATCTATTTTGATATATAGAATGACCCATTTTCATTCCGGGGGTAGAAGAGACTTTTTGGGTCATTTATCGTTCAACGTGTAAATAAATCTTATCCATTCATTCTATTTTTCTGATCTGCCTATAAATACCTCATTATAAACCCTAGCTAGTACGTACATCTCCTTCTCAACTCTTCATTCCAATGGTAGACAAACCTTAATCCCAATTGCAATTTCAAATCAAATTTAAATCCAAAAATTTAAACTCCTCAAAATATATTGAATTATATATCAATTTGAAGCTCTCGACGAGTGCAAGTCAATTGTGTGATTCGTTTTTCGATCTGGGTTGTTGTGTGGCCGGAAATGAGTGGTTTGCTCTCGGTTATTCATTGATCTTTTCCTTGTTGAACAGTGGATTTTCGTCTGGGAAGCGATCAGGAGGTACTGTGTCGTTGGAGTCGACATGGGCTTTCGATCTATGATCGTCATTCGTCTTATGGAGGCTCGTCGTCGGAATTTAGGCTGAGAACTATGTGGCGGAGGCAGCCTGGAAGGGCACCATCGGCGATCGGTCGGAGGCTGGTGGGGCGGCTGGGCAAGGGGATCTTGGCGACGCCCTCCAATGGTGGCGAAGTTCGGCATGGGTGCGAAAATTGGCCGAGGATAGGTGATGGCTGTTCGTGAAGCAGTTTGGGCACTTGTGAATTAGGGTTTTGTGTATCTGGATCATGACGTGTAAGTTGATGTGCATTGGTAATATTATTTTATTTTATTTTTAAATTTGAAATTATATAATTTCTAACTCACACAACTTTTACATATGAGATCCATTTCACACGCGGTTTCTTGCATTGGGATTGTATTGAAATTCCGGACATTTTGACTTTTGTTTGATAAATTCTGAGACTGCTTGAATTTTGAATTTAAATTGGATTTAAATTCAAAGGTGAGTGTGACGCCTCACCTCTATACCCACGCTAGACAAGAACACTACGGAGTATTGCTGTCGACTAGCACGGAGAATAAGGCTGTTGAGGAGCGACCATCCATGTAATTGCTTTGTGCGAGCACCGATATGTCAGATAGTAAAACATGCATTTTATCTCAAGAGGAAATCCGACATACCGATACAAACTCAAAGCTAATACACAGTGGCTATATAAATCCTTCGGAAACAAATATAGAAATAAGCATAACATAAACCAGTCACAGATAATTCATATCACAAAGGCGGAAGAAGATATGAATATATAACTAACACATGAAAGTGTATATCAGAGTAGTGGTCAAAAAAGATCCACAATAATACAAAAGAATAGCAACACGTGCTATACAAAAGAATACAACTATGAGTCTATATCTCAAGTGTATACAACAAAAACTACCAATCTAAGTAGTTAACCAAAAGTCAGGATAATAACCCCAGAAGAGAAGTCAAGCAGAAGCACCTGCTACATCTCGGTCTGACCCGAGTATTATTTATAAGAAAATAATAAACGGATCAGTCTAGCTATAAATATCAGAAGAAACGATATAGAATAAGAGATATGATTAAACACATAATAATCACAATGCCGAGCTGTGATATATATATAAGTAATTGAAAATCAACAAGAGGTTAATCAATATCACAGGAATCTTCTCAAAGATCCAAAAAGGGTATCATACCCAAAACTTATATTCATAACAAGTCAATGACACACGAATTCACCAAGGCACAAAAATTGATAAAGCTTATCAGTAGAAATCACAAAAATAGGTGAAGGATAAAATTTCCAGAAATCAACACACGAAATCCAGAAATAATAAAAAGGGAAGAGGCCTATCACATGACGGTCCGAAGACCATGGGGAGCTACCCCATATGTGTGAGTCGAAATCACACAAATGGTGTCTAGGCTAACCAAAAAGCAAAAAGGTATGTGCGAGTCGAAATCACACAAATGGTGTCTAGCCTAACCTTGCAAACAAAAAGATATGTGTGAGTCGAAATCACACAAATGGTGTCTAGGCTAACCAAAAAGCAAAAAGGTATGTGTGAGTCGAAATCACACAAATGGTGTCTAGCCTAACCTTGCAAACAAAAAGATATGCGTGAGTCGAAATCACACAAATGGTGTCTAGACTAACCTCGCAGACAAAAAGATATGTGTGAGTCGAAATCACACAGATGAGGTCAAGTCTAACCTTGCAGTCAAAGAGACATCGCACAATTGCTAGTCTAAATCACAAAATGATCGTCATGATCAAAGAGAAGTGTCAATTACAGTAAGCTAGTAAATATATGAGCTTAGCTTCATGTCCCATAACCACTAGCTTAACTTAAATATTTACGAACAAATTGTAGATCTCCACTAGAAAACTGTCACAAGACATTCAATCGAACAAGTCCAAGAATTAACCGACGAAGTAAACGCAAGCGTTTCATACCACTCGTTTTACTAGGTCGTTTAATTAGATTTCTCATACGAGTGAGGTAAAGGCTTGTATATACTGATAGATTGGAAAACGGTTTGAGAAAACGAGCTTTGTAATAAAATAGTGTTGAAATCATTTGAAGAAAGAGTTTTGATGTTTACTACTAGTATAGAAAACCTTTATATTTTTAAAGTGACAAATCACAAAGAGGATTGTAGGAACAATCAATCACTAAAATTCACATTCAAAGACGTGAATAAAATCCAAAGAAATCGATACCGAACCCATCAAAATGGATATTCCAAAAATTCCTAAAAAGGAGTCATCAAAGTCATAATAAATGATAACAACAAATAGGATCGTCACGAATCGATTCAAATTGGAAATTCAATCCAAAAGGCAAACTGGACTGAAACACCAGGTTCAGTCGACTGAATAGAGTTTTCAGTCGACTGACCCTGTACCGGGAATTTTCCAAGTTCAGGAAATTTTCTGTTTCCAGGTTCAGTCGACTGAACAGAGGATTCAGTCGACTGAATCATGCCTGGAAACTTTCGGGTTACAGGTTCAGTCGACTGAAGTTCAGTCGACTGAACAGACTTTTCAGTCGACTGAATCTTGCCTGGGTTGTTTTTCAGCCAATACAAATGAAGAGAAAACTCTTCCAAAATGCAACCGGACGAACATTGGCTCTAAGGGTTTAGGCCAATCGGCAACCCGGCCCTATATGCTCCTCGATGCCTCATCCAAAGCATGATCAAACATCCATAAAAGGATTTCACACAAATTTGACTTAAAAACCCAAAAATTGGAATATTCACAAAACCAATCCAAATCAAGAGCAAATGCACATGAAGAAGTGTTAGGAATTCATACCCAACAACCAAAGATAATTATAGTCATAGATGTGAGATAAAAATCTCACTTTTGAACCCAAACGATTGAAGAAGATGCTTGAAAGCAAAGGAGAATCAACTACTCTTCAAATCCAACTCAATAAGCTTGATTCTAAGCTTTAAAAGAAGAAAATTCCCAAAGTTAGGTTTAGGAATTTCTGAAATGATAAGAGAATGAGTTGGAGAAGAAGGAGAGAAGCTTACCAATGGGTTCTTCTATTAGTTTGGAGCTAGAACTTGATTTGCAAAAGAAAACTAGGGCTTGAGTTTTAATTTCCCATCTCTCCCACAATTGTTGCTAAAGCTTGAGTATTAGGAATTGAAAATGAAGTAAATGAGGAGTTGAAGTGGAGTTGGGACTGAATACATAAGTGGGGTTATTGGGCTCAGCCCAAACCAAAGCCCTAAGCAAAAAGTAGCAAAATTCAACTTTCTCCAAACTTATCGAAGCTTATACTCAAAAAGGTCGCAAATGGCATTTTAAACTCAATGGGATTGGTCCCGAGTCCTAATTCGACCGTATGCAAAAAGTAGCTTTTCGGACTAAATTACGAGTATCGATAAAATATTTAAATAAAATATTTAAACATAAAAATCGATAAATATGCGGGTTGTTACAGATTCCCCTCCTTAAAGAAATTGCGTCCTCGCAATATTTAAGAAGAGAATATAAAGTAACAACCATAAAAGCATATTCAACACAAAAGAAATTTGAAATAAAAGGTTCACCTTAAAGAGCACGGGAAAACAAGTTCGGATGTGATCGCTCGATGAACTCACGAGATTCCCAAGAACAATCCTTAGGATTTGAAGACCATTGAACTTTCACAAGCGGAACATCCTTATTTCGAAGTCGTTTGACTTTCGATGCAATAATACGAATAGGATGTTGCTCATAAGTTAAATTAGGTGAAACTTCAATTTCTTCCACAACTCCGGGCTCAAGAATAGAATCGGAATCTCGAAGACATTTCCGTATTTGAGAAACATGAAACACGTCATGCATGGCAGAAAACTGAGCCAGTAATGATAAGCGATATGCCATAGAACCAATACGTTCGGTGATAGGAAATGGCCCAATATATCGAGGCGCTAATCTTCCCGATTGACTGAAACGCACAACACCCTTCATAGGTGACACACGAATGAACACAAGATCTCCCACAGAAAACTCTAACTTCCTTCTCCGGTTATCGGCATAGGATTTTTGTCTACTCTGGGCTTCTTTCATCCTATGTTGAATAAGTTCAATCTTCTCTGTGGAATCACGAATAAAGTCTGGACCTAAAACCAGCTTCTCACCGTCCTCAAGCCAACAAGAAGGAGAACGGCATGGCCTTCCATAGAGTGCCTCGAAAGGTGCCATACCAATACTAGATTGGAAGCTATTATTATAGGAAAATTCAACAAGTGAAATATGATCTTCCCAACTTCCACCAAAATTGAGCACACAAGCACGAAGAAGATCTTCAAGAGTTTGATTCACACGCTCGGTTAGTCCATCGGACTGGGGGTGATAAGCGGTGCTAACATTAAGCTTCGTTCCAAAAGCTTTTTTAAGACTCTTCCAAAATCCACTAGAAAACAATGGATCTCGATCGCTAACAATAGAAATAGGAACTCCATGCAATTTAACAATTTCTTTGATAAAGAGTTTGGCCAAAAGAGGAACGGTTCGGTTAGACCGAATGGAAATAAAATGGACGGATTTAGTAAGTCTATCAATGATCACCCATAAGTTATCATAACCCGAACGACAACGAGGAAGGCCATCTATAAAATCCATGGAAATTTGGTCCCACTTCCAAATTGGAATTTCTAAAGGTTGCAATAACCCACCAGCCTTTGATGTTCGGCCATGACAAGTTGGCAAGTCATGCGACATTTAATGAAGTTAGCGATGTCAAGTTTCATTACCTCCCCATAATAAAGTCGTTTCATATCTGCGTATATTTTACTATTACCGGGATGAATGGTAAATTTAGAACGATGAGAATCTTCTAAAATATCTTTATGAAGATTTCCAATATTTGGTACGATAAGTCTACCAAATTTCCGAATGCCGCCACGAGAATCAATATCAAATTCTTTCAAACCTTCAATATCAATTCTATCCTTAATATTTTGGCCAAGAAGAACCAAGTCGGGATCTAGCCTTTGAGCTTCAGGAATGCTGTCTAAAAGAGAAGGATGAGCCTCAAGGCTACATAAAATAAGTGATGAGCATAAATCGGATACCCGGTCTCGAATCTCACAAGTGGATAAGATCACGAGATCGTTCTATACAGATATCATCATAAAAACAACTGCTTGTTGCTTACGGCTAAGAGCATCGGCGACACGAGTACCCTTACCGGGGGTATAAAGAATATCAAGATCATAAGGAGCAAGGAACTCGAGCCAACGTTGTTGACGTAAATTAAGTTCCTTATGAGAAAATAAGTATTCCCAAGATTTATGATCAGGGTAGAGAACAAATTTCTCACCCCAAAAATAATGATGCCAAATCTTTAGAAGCGAAATTAATAGCCACGAGCACTAGAGCATGAGTGGCATAACTAGTCTCAATAAGCATTAATGATTTAGCAGCACAAGTGATAACATGTTTTCTTTTGCAAGAGAACGACATCCAAACCAATACGATTAGTATTGGTACAAAAGATAAAGTCTTGGTTCCCTTCGAGAATCACAAGAATAAGAGTATCGGAAAAGAATTTATAACCTTCTTTCTCGAAAAGCTAAAACTTTCAAAATTACATTTGTCTTTATGTAATAATCTTTCTAGAAAAATTTACATTTTACAAGTCAATATATCGTGTCAGATTGTCTCATCAAAGCGTTTAGGAAATTCCTATCGATAACGTTGATCAAGCGCGTCGACCAGAATTCTTAAAGCACTCAACGGGCAATACAATCACAAAATCATCTTCTATATGTTGAAAATATCTCTTAAAAGTTTTGAGAATATTCTCTGCTTGTTTTAAGATCAAAATCCAATTGTACTTATAAATAAATCTTATGAAAAAGATTTGCAAAATTTTAAATTTCTATTTTCATCCAAAATCAATAAATACAAGAATGAAGTCATCGAGATATTCAAAGAACACTCGATTTATAAAATGGATGAAACAAGATGGGCAAACTGAATGACATAATAAGTCATTCATAAGAATCGTAATGAGTGCGGAATGCAGTAAGTGGAATGCTAACTTCCGCAACTCGTAACTAAATGAAAATCGGTGGCAAGGTCGAGCTGAAAAGACCTTATCACCACACAAGATATTGCTTAGGTGATGATCCTAAGACAAATCCAAATAAACCGGAAAATTTCATAAACTATTTAGATGAGAGAAATAAAACTTTCCTCATCATGAGGGTTTAAAGAATAAAAATTGATGCCACCAAAAAATTGAAATCGAAATCACAAAGAAAAATAGAAATCCGCTTAACAGATTAAAAATGTCGAAGATGATTAGTTCTCACGGAAAATAGGATATGGGCTTCGCAATAAGCCAATCCTTTCCAAAAATCGATTCCGAAACCTAAGTAAAAATCGGCTCGGACAGAAAAATCACATAAAATAATTTCGACATCAATAAAAAGCAAATTGAGTGTTGCGGATCTACCATCCGGATTCGCAATCCTCAAAGAAGTCATCAAGCCCATAAATGTTTAAAGAAAAAGAATCACAAGTTCTTTTGATATAAAAATGATAAGATGTTCCCATATCAACAAGAACTCAAATAGGAAGATCACAAAACAAATGTCATCAAGGATTGAATGTGAAGTACCTTGACCAAGAGAAGTGTTGCTAGGGGCTTGCACAATATCTAGCTTTCTCATGTCCTTGTTTAAAAGTTTAGGACATGCAGATAAAAGATGACCCGGTTCTTTGCAATAGCGACAATAAAGGGGTTTCGGGCACTTAATTACATAATGGTCCGTGGAACCACAATTGTAGCATTGTTCACGACTTGGGGTAGGAGTCTTGTCTACCGAAGTTTCTTGTTCCACCTTCTTCTTGCTTGGAAGCTTAGGACACGAAGATAAAAGATGACCCGAACCTTTGCAATAACGACAAAAGAGGGGTTTCAGGCACTCCCTTGCAGAGTGGTCCTTAGAATTACAATTGTAGTATCCTCCACGATTAGGGATTGGAGTCTTTACCACCAAAGTAGTTTGCTTCACTTTCTTATTGGGATTAAGGCACTTGAAGTTGGTATGCCTCTTCTTGGAAATTCCTATAGCACTAACACTTCCTTTACCAACCTCTTCATATCGAAGAGTGATATCCACAAGCTGATTGAAAGGAACTTCAAGTTTCAAAGGTAGAACAATTTCGGGGTTCTTACTCAAAGCATAGATAAACTCTTGATTCTTTACAATATCCAAAAGTTGTTGGGCAGACATGAATGCGCCATCCAGAGAAGGACTACTGGATTGACCAGCGCTAGGATTGTCAGAACCAATCATTTCTTTTCTTTAAGAAAGAAAGAAAAGAAGAAGAAAAAGTTATTCTTAGAATGAATATCAAACAATCATGATGATAAATCAAGGAATCATAAAGAAAATAGGATGAATCGGTACGAAGACTCGAATTAAATCCTAAAGGACGACTCCTAAGAGAGACTTAGGACGATGATCCTTGTTATATTATTCTGCGTTGTTTCGAAGTTTGGCTCTGATACCAAGCTGTGACGCCCCACCTCTATACCCACGCTAGACAAGAACACTACGGAGTAATGCTGTCGACTAGCACGGAGAATAAGGTTGTTGAGGAGCGACCATCCATGTAATTGCTTTGTGCGAGCACCGATATGTCAGATAGTAAAACATGCATTTTATCTCAAGAGGAAATCCGACATACCGATACAAACTCAAAGCTACTACACAGTGGCTATATAAATCCTTCGGAAACAAATATAGAAATAAGCATAACATAAACCAGTCACAGATAATTCATATCACAAAGGCGGAAGAAGATATGAATATATAACTAACACATGAAAGTGTATATCAGAGTAGTGGTCAAAAAAGATCCACAATAATACAAAAGAATAGCAACACGTGCTATACAAAAGAATACAACTATGAGTCTATATCTCAAGTGTATACAACAAAAACTACCAATCTAAGTAGTTAACCAAAAGTCAGGATAATAACCCCAGAAGAGAAGTCAAGCAGAAGCACCTGTTACATCTCGGTCTGACCCGAGTATTATTTATAAGAAAATAATAAACGGATCAGTCTAGCTATAAATATCAGATGAAACGATATAGAATAAGAGATATGATTAAACACATAATAATCACAATGCCGAGCTGTGATATATATATAAGTAATTGAAAATCAACAAGAGGTTAATCAATATCACAGGAATCTTCTCAAAGATCCAAAAAGGGTATCATACCCAAAACTTATATTCATAACAAGTCAATGACACACGAATTCACCAAGGCACAAAAATTGATAAAGCTTATCAGTAGAAATCACAAAAATAGGTGAAGGATAAAATTTCCAGAAATCAACACACGAAATCCAGAAATAATAAAAAGGGAAGAGGCCTATCACATGACGGTCCGAAGACCATGAGGAGCTACCCCATATGTGTGAGTCGAAATCACACAAATGGTGTCTAGGCTAACCAAAAAGCAAAAAGGTATGTGTGAGTCGAAATCACACAAATGGTGTCTAGCCTAACCTTGCAAACAAAAAGATATGTGTGAGTCGAAATCATACAAATGGTGTCTAGGCTAACCAAAAAGCAAAAAGGTATGTGTGAGTCGAAATCACACAAATGGTGTCTAGCCTAACCTTGCAAACAAAAAGATATGTGTGAGTCGAAATCACACAAATGGTGTCTAGACTAACCTCGCAGACAAAAAGATATGTGTGAGTCGAAATCACACAGATGAGGTCAAGTCTAACCTTGCAGTCAAAGAGACATCGCACAATTGCTAGTCTAAATCACAAAATGATCGTCATGATCAAAGAGAAGTGTCAATTACAGTAAGCTAGTAAATATATGAGCTTAGCTTCATGTCCTATAACCACTAGCTTAACTTAAATATTTACGAACAAATTGTAGATCTCCACTAGAAAACTGTCACAAGACATTCAATCGAACAAGTCCAAGAATTAACCGACGAAGTAAATGCAAGCGTTTCATACCACTCGTTTTACTAGGTCGTTTAATTAGATTTTTCATACGAGTGAGGTAAAGGCTTGTATATACTGATAGATTGGAAAACGGTTTGAGAAAACGAGCTTTGTAATAAAATAGTGTTGAAATCATTTGAAGAAAGAGTTTTGATGTTTACTACTAGTATAGAAAACCTTTATATTTTTAAAGTGACAAATCACAAAGAGGATTGTAGGAACAATCAATCACTAAAATTCACATTCAAAGACGTGAATAAAATCCAAAGAAATCGATACCGAACCCATCAAAATGGATATTCCAAAAATTCCTAAAAAGGAGTCATCAAAATCATAATAAATGATAACAACAAATAGGATCGTCACGAATCGATTCAAATTGGAAATTCAATCCAAAAGGCAAACTGGACTGAAACACCAGGTTCAGTCGACTGAATAGAGTTTTCAGTCGACTGACCCTGTACCGGGAATTTTCCAAGTTCAGGAAACTTTCTGTTTCCAGGTTTAGTCGACTGAACAGAGGATTCAGTCGACTGAATCATGCCTGGAAACTTTCGGGTTCCAGGTTCAGTCGACTGAAGTTCAGTCGACTGAACAGACTTTTCAGTCGACTGAATCTTGCCTGGGTTGTTTTTCAGCCAATACAAATGAAGAGAAAACTCTTCCAAAATGCAACCGGACAAACATTGGCTCTAAGGGTTTAGGCCAATCGGCAACCCGGCCCTATATGCTCCTCGATGCCTCATCCAAAGCATTTTCAAACATCCATAAAAGGATTTCACACAAATTTGACTTAAAAACCCAAAAATTGGAATATTCACAAAACCAATCCAAATCAAGAGCAAATGCACATGAAGAAGTGTTAGGAATTCATACCCAACAACCAAAGATAATTATAGTCATAGATGTGAGATAAAAATCTCACCTTTGAACCCAAACGATTGAAGAAGATGCTTGAAAGCAAAGGAGAATCAACCACTCTTCAAATCCAACTCAATAAGCTTGATTCTAAGCTTTAAAAGAAGAAAATTCCCAAAGTTAGGTTTAGGAATTTCTGAAATGATAAGAGAATGAGTTGGAGAAGAAGGAGAGAAGCTTACCAATGGGTTCTTCTATTAGTTTGGAGCTAGAACTTGATTTGCAAAAGAAAACTAGGGCTTGAGTTTTAATTTCCCATCTCTCCCACAATTGTTGCTAAAGCTTGAGTATTAGGAATTGAAAATGAAGTAAATGAGGAGTTGAAGTGGAGTTGGGACTGAATACATAAGTGGGGTTATTGGGCTCAGCCCAAACCAAAGCCCTAAGCAAAAAGTAGCAAAATTCAACTTTCTCCAAACTTATCGAAGCTTATACTCAAAAAGGTCGCAAACGGCATTTTAAACTCAATGGGAGTGGTCCCGAGTCCTAATTCGACCGTATGCAAAAAGTAGCTTTTCGGACTAAATTACGAGTATCGATAAAATATTTAAATAAAATATTTAAACATAAAAATCGATAAATATGCGGGTTGTTACAGACTCCCCTCCTTAAAGAAATTGCGTCCTCGCAATATTTAAGAAGAGAATATAAAGTAACAACCATAAAAGCATATTCAACACAAAAGAAATTTGAAATAAAAGGTTCACCTTAAAGAGCACGGGAAAACAAGTCCGGATGTGATCGCTCGATGAACTCACGAGATTCCCAAGAACAATCCTTAGGATTTGAAGACCATTGAACTTTCACAAGCGGAACATCCTTATTTCGAAGTCGTTTGACTTCCGATGCAATAATACGAATAGGATGTTGCTCATAAGTTAAATTAGGTGAAACTTCAATTTCTTCCACAACTCCGGGCTCAAGAATAGAATCGGAATCTCGAAGACATTTCCGTATTTGAGAAACATGAAACACGTCATGCATGGCAGAAAACTGAGCCAGTAATGATAAGCGATATGCCATAGAACCAATACGTTCGGTGATAGGAAATGGCCCAATATATCGAGGCGCTAATCTTCCCGATTGACTGAAACGCACAACACCCTTCATAGGTGACACACGAATGAACACAAGATCTCTCACAGAAAACTCTAACTTCCTTCTCCGGTTATCGGCATAGGATTTTTGTCTACTCTGGGCTTCTTTCATCCTATGTTGAATAAGTTCAATCTTCTCTGTGGAATCACGAATAAAGTCTGGACCTAAAACCAGCTTCTCACCGTCCTCAAGCCAACAAGAAGGAGAACGGCATGGCCTTCCATAGAGTGCCTCGAAAGGTGTCATACCAATACTAGATTGGAAGCTATTATTATAGGAAAATTCAACAAGTGAAATATGATCTTCCCAACTTCCACCAAAATTGAGCACACAAGCACGAAGAAGATCTTCAAGAGTTTGATTCACACGCTCGGTTAGTCCATCGGACTGGGGGTGATAAGCGGTGCTAACATTAAGCTTCGTTCCAAAAGCTTTTTGAAGACTCTTCCAAAATCCACTAGAAAACAATGGATCTCGATCGCTAGCAATAGAAGTAGGAACTCCATGCAATTTAACAATTTCTTTGATAAAGAGTTTGGCCAAAAGAGGAACGGTTCGGTTAGACCGAATGGAAATAAAATGGACGGATTTAGTAAGTCTATCAATGATCACCCATAAGTTATCATAACCCGAACGACAACGGGGAAGGCCATCCATAAAATCCATGGAAATTTGGTCCCACTTCCAAATTGGAATTTCTAAAGGTTGCAATAACCCACCAAGCCTTTGATGTTCGGCCATGACAAGTTGGCAAGTCATGCGACACTTAATGAAGTTAGCGATGTCAAGTTTCATTACCTCCCCATAATAAAGTCGTTTCATATCTGCGTATATTTTACTATTACCGGGATGAATGGTAAATTTAGAACGATGAGAATCTTCTAAAATATCTTTATGAAGATTTCCAATATTTGGTACGATAAGTCTACCAAATTTCCGAATGCCGCCATGAGAATCAATATCAAATTCTTTCAAACCTTCAATATCAATTCTATCCTTAATATTTTGGCCAAGAAGAACCAAGTCGGGATCTAGCCTTTGAGCTTCAGGAATGCGATCTAAAAGAGAAGGATGAGCCTCAAGGCTACATAAAACAAGTGATGAGCATAAATCGGATACCCGGTCTCGAATCTCACAAGTGGATAAGATCACGAGATCGTTCTATACAGATATCATCATAAAAACAACTGCTTGTTGCTTACGGCTAAGAGCATCGGCGACACGAGTACCCTTACCGGGGGTATAAAGAATATCAAGATCATAAGGAGCAAGGAACTCGAGCCAACGTTGTTGACGTAAATTAAGTTCCTTATGAGAAAATAAGTATTCCCAAGATTTATGATCAGGGTAGAGAACAAATTTCTCACCCCAAAAATAATGATGCCAAATCTTTAGAAGCGAAATTAATAGCCACGAGCACTAGAGCATGAGTGGCATAACTAGTCTCCATAGGCATTAATGATTTAGCAGCACAAGTGATAACACGTTTTCTTTTGCAAGAGAACGACATCCAAACCAATACGATTAGTACTGGTACAAAAGATAAAGTCTTGGTTCCCTTCGGGAATCACAGGAATAAGAGTATCGGAAAAGAATTTATAACCTTCTTTCTCGAAAAGCTAAAACTTTCAAAATTACATTTGTCTTTATGTAATAATCTTTCTAGAAAAATTTACATTTTACAAGTCAATATATCGTGTCTGATTGTCTCATCAAAGCGTTTAGGAAATTCCTATCGATAACGTTGATCAAGCGCGTCGACCAGAATTCTTAAAGCACTCAACGGGCAATACAATCACAAAATCATCTTCTATATGTTGAAAATATCTCTTAAAAGTTTTGTTAATATTCTCTGCTTGTTTTAAGATCAAAATCCAATTGTACTTATAAATAAATCTTATGAAAAAGATTTGCAAAATTTTAAATTTCTATTTTCATCCAAAATCAATAAATACAAGAATGAAGTGAGTGTTTTAACCCACTCACAATTTCTAAAATTTCTTATGTTTGTTAAACTAAATTTATGATGTGATTAGAAACTTATTTATGGAAGTTTAGTAGATTTAAATTTCTATTCCTGTAAATTTGAATTTATTTGAATTAAATCGTCATTTAATTTATTTTTGAATCTAAATTTCCTGTTAAATAACTATTATTGATAATTAGTTATTATTGAAATTAATTAAATAAATTGTATGATGTTTTGATGGATGTTTGATTTTGATGTTGGATGATTGGATGTTATGAAATTTATATATTGTTGCCACTCTGCAAGTTCTCTTAATTATTATCATTTGAAAATCACTATAGGTTAAAATGGTATATACCTGAACAATCTGTAGATTAAGAAAAAATCGTTATGGGTTGAAATAATAGACTCGAGCGATTTTATGGATTTTATATTAATTCTAGATTGCGGTTTGAAATGATGATTTGGTTTTGAAATTGAATTTGAGGTTTGAGAATTAGGTTTTGTCTGCCATTGGAAATGTTTATTGACATGCGGATACGATGTCATGTTTACATAATACTCTATGGTTTCCGTATATAATTCTCTACCCTAGGGTCGAGTGATACAGATATTTATCATTTCAATCTGCAATTTAATATTTTACGATTATATATCATTTCAAACCGCAATCTCGAATTAATATAAAATCCATAAAAACGCTCGAGTCTATCATTTCAACCCATAACGATTTTTGCTTAATATACAGATCGTTCGGGTATATATCATTTCAACCCATGGTATTTTCGAATAATAATAATTAAGGGAACTTGTAGAGTGGCAACAGTTTATAAATTTCATAACATCCAATCATCCAACCTTAAAATCAAACATCCGTCAAAACATCATACAATTTAATTAATTAATTTCAACAATAACTAATCGTCAATAACAATTATTTAGCTGGAATTTAGATACAACAACAAATTAAATGACAATTTAATTCAAATAAATTCAAATTTACTGGAATAGCAATTTAAGTCTACCAAACAGCCATAAATAAGTTTCTAATCACATCGTAAATTTAATTTAACAAACATAAGGAATTTTAGAAGTTGTGAGTGCGTTAAAACACTTACCATTGAATTCAAATTGAATTTAAATTCAAAATTCAAACAGTTGTAGAATTTTTCCAAACCAGAGTCAAAATATCGGAAATTTCAATACGATCCCAACGCAACAAATCGCGTATGAAACGGATCTCGTATGTAAATGTTGTATGAGTTAGAAGTTATATAATTTCAAATTTAAACAAATAAAATAATATTACCTATACACGTCAGCTTGCACGTCAGGATCCGAATACACAAACCCTAATACGCACGCGGCCAAACTGCTTCACGAATAGCCGTCACTTATTCTCAGCCAATTTCCGCACCCATGTCGAACTTTGCCACCTTCGGAGGGCGTCGCGGAGATCCACTTGCCCAGGCACCCCACCAGCCTCTGGTCGATCGCCGATGGTGCCCTCCCAAGCTGCCACTACCGCGTAGTTCTCAGCCTAAATTCCGACGCCACGAGCCTTCATACGACGAATGACCACCACAGATCGAAACCCCATGTCGACTCCAACGACGCAGTACCTCCCGATCGCTTCTCGGACGAAATCCACCATTCAACAAGGCAAAGATCAATGAACGACCGAGAGCAAACCATTCATTTCCACCACACAGCAACCTAAAGCTTCAAATTGATATATAATTCGATATATTTTGAGGAGTTTAAATTTTTGGATTTGATTTGATTTGAAATTGCAATTGGGGATTAGGGTTTGTCTGCCATTGGAATAAGGAGTTGAGAAGGAGATGTACGTATAGAAAAATGAAAATGAGGAGTGGCTAGGGTTTATAACGAGGTATTTATAGGCAGATCAGAAAAATAGAATGAATAGATAAGATTTATTTACACATTGAACGATAAATGACCCGAAAAGCCCGTTCTGCATCCGGAATGCAAATGGGTCATCCCATATACCAAAATAGATGTTGTCGATAATTTTAAACTCAATGGAACAGGTTTCAAACCCTAATTCCATTGTATGAAGAAGTTAATATAATCAGCTTGTTTCAAATTGATTTCAGTTGATTGAAATTAAATTAATTTTTAGGCGTTTCAAGTTCGTACGATCAAACAACAAGTCTAATCGCTTGAAATCCTACAACAATTCATCATTCCGGATCTGATGAAACTAGTTTTGTCGAAATCCGAGTCAGTGGCCAAAATGGCTATTTTCCCTTTAATTAAACAAATTAATATTAAATTAAATAAATCACTTTCAATTCAAATTTTAATTATTTACAACTCTTATCATTTTGGCTTACTTAGTAATTTATAACTCTTTATAACAAATTTCCATATAAATTTAATGCAGCATATTTCACCAATTTCAAAGTTTTAAATTTCAATTTCAATATATTTAGAGATTATAAATTAAATTTTCAATAATTCATGCTTTCCATTTATTATTCAATCAATTTCATCTTATAGTATAATTATCATGGTTTATATCTTAGTGCATTAGTAATTTTCAATTTCATCTACTTTCAATTAACGTAGTATTTAATCTCATTAAATTGCAAAATTTGATTTCCAATTCTGTTTAATAGACTAAATAAATAGGTAACACAATAATTGTTACCATTAACATTTTATTCCATTTATAAGTTTATTACTTTCAACAATTGCTACCATTAGTTTCATAACACTAATTTATTCTATTTCCATTTGTTACACATTATTTTAATTAGTAAGTCGACATTTTAAATTATCGATTACCTTTTATATCCCATTATAAATTGATGCACACATTAATTAAGATTTTAGTCCAATTAATCATATTATCTTGATTCCATTCTGTTATTACATCAATTATTAATTTATGAATAAAATTAGCATTTCTTATTCATTTTCTTACATTCACAGTCTTAGTTATTGTCTTAATCCTATTAATGTAAGATTAAAGTTCATTTAATTCTAATTGATTTTCCATTTAAATTTAATAGACCAAATAAACAGGTAACTTATAACAGTCGTTACCATAACTTTTAATTACACTTATGTATTCATTATTCACAAACAAATGATACAATACTTATAATACTGATTTTATTCAACTACCATTAACTATCTATTTTATACAATAATTAAATATTTACATTTGTTCCTTATATTCAATTTTATAACCAAGTATAACATTTTCATTATTTCCATTGATTGAAGTTTCATTAAACTTGTTAAATTGACTTAAATTAACATAGTTACTTTTCATCCTATTTATTATTTCATTAACAAATTACAAATTTTTATTTCTTTCAAATTTAATTATCAAAATCTTATTAAATTAACTAATTTAAATCATCGAAAATTACGGGTCGTTACACTATATTTGTTCCTGGTAATTTTAACTAATTGTAACCCTTTAAGGCCCTATAAAATATGGCTGGCTATACAACATGAGTTTGCCCTGAATCCAATAAGCAATGTTAATTCTTACTATCAAATGATTCTTTGTGTCTTGATCAATCACAAGTTGAGCTGAATCAAAGAAATTATTTTATTCGTTTAATCGATCTAATTTGAAATTTTAATTAAATCATAAAAACTAGAATTTTCTCCATAAAATCAATAATGGATGATTGTAAAAACACTTGCTAGGATTTTAATATACTTTAACGTACCCGGACTTATAGTTGCTGATTGAAAGAGTATAAGAATTGATTTGGTCTTTCAACAAATTAGAATACCCTGATGTTATAGACATTAATATCATAACAAAACTAAAACTTTTAGTTTAAAATTTGATCATCTTTACAAAAAAAATAGCACAGTACATTTTATTTCATTCAAATAAAGAAATATTCCAACTACGCATTCCTCTGTTACATAATATACAGACATAATATTATTTTAAGGAGTAAAAACGAGGGTTTCTATCATTCATGCTCCCTCATTTTATTTTTCTTCACGATTGATTATGGATCACGTCAAACAAACGTGTTCTTTACTGTTTGATTTTTTATTTACTCTCACGATAAACAAATTGCAGGACAAAATGACATGCATTTTCCAAAATAAATAAATAAATAAAGAGGAGGATCACAAAAACATATTCAAATGAGCAGCGACGGATCGATCCAAAAACCCAATTGACAAATTCTGCACCGACATAAGTCATACAAATTCTTATCATCAGAAACCCAGCATTAGAAGAGAAAATCATGGGAAAGCAAAAACTGAATCGAATCGCAACTACCACTTTGATAATCTACAATGATACTCCACTTTAACCTCACTATCAATAAAATCTGCATCAATAACAAGAATGAATCAAGTGCACCAAATCATATAATCAACACATGCTTCCAATTCAGCTGTATTCTTGAGTTACACTTTCATATGTATATCCAAACAATGCCAATAATTTATTACAAAAGAATTTCTCTCATCTGATATATATAAAATTAACAAGTGATACACAGTTGGTTAAATAATGTACAAAAAACTCTGGTATCTCTTACCCCTCTTTGTTCTATAATAGGAATGGTATAACTACTGCTAATACTACTACCACCAGTCGGGAATTTTCAACCTGCGGCTGCGGTGCACGGCAAGGGTGACTGATGGGACCTTGTGCCGGATCTGTCTCCAGAGCATGTTCACGGCATCCCCTTCTTTGGGAGGGTACTGGAACTCAAAGTGGTGGGACACATCCTTCAGTTTGGTCCATTTCTGGAGCCATTCCTCCTTTGTGACGTTGCGCAGAGTTGAGAGTAGAAGATCGGGTTGGAGGGCTTCGAAGGTGGAGAAGAAGAGGGAGAAGTCAGAGTAGTCGAGCTCCGACTCGAAGGGCAGCTCGATGTGGTCGCTGATGATGACCGGGACACAGTGGCTCACGATGGCATCAAAGAGGCGGCAGGAGGATGGGGTGTCCCCCGCTGGGTGGAGGCAAAACTTTGATGTCCGCATCCCTTGCACTGACTGCATTCATACAAAACAAGTAGCGGATAAGGTTGTCAATGGACATCCGAAAAATCAAACATCCATCGACATCCGTATTCAAAAAAATTAAAAAATATTCAAAAATCCTAAAACCAGTATGAATACTGATATGATAATATACATATCCGAAAATTATTCATCTAACTTTTATTAGGTGGTGGTTAGGAGTGCATATTTTAGTATATAAAGTTATTGATATTCACTGTTTTATCAAGGTAATAATTAATACTATGCATGCATAAATTAATATGTGATGTCCAACACTGACGGCTCAGTACAACCTTTTCCATTGTACTTTATTGACGTCTATAAAAGTACGCAGCAACCACAACATGGACATGGAATTAACCACTTTCTTTAAACTATATCCGATGTATGATGGATATAAATAAATTTGTGCTCTTCATAAAAATTTCTACTACTTGTAAAATAAAATATGATTTCCACCTTCAGTCACACAAAAAACCAACTGCCGTACCAGAGATAATGCGGATGTATGTCTAATTTATTTTTAAGGCATATGAATCCCGTGGAAAGAAAAATAAAAGAATACATCAGCTTGTAGTGGAAAAAAAATTACGGAAAAATTATCATGTCTGAGGTTATCAACAAAAACGCCTTCGAAAAGAAGGGATGAAATAAGAAACCTCTGCGACAACATGGTTGAAGAACATATATATGCATATATTCTTATTTTTTAAAGAAAATACACTATGATGGCATCCAAGAATGATGCATTGATATTAGAAATGTTAATCATATGTAATATTATTGGATTTACCAATGAAATACCATAACCAGCTTTACTTATGTCCATGTGAATCTGCGAAAAATATTATGAATTACATGACTGTTCCAACTAAAACCTTCACTATATTGCACTATTTCACGGATCAGTTGCAACTGTATAAAATTTATATACACTTACAGTAACCCAGCCATGAAAGAACCACCACCACAGTAAGCCCCACTTCAAACACAAACTACCTTTAATATAATTGGGAACATCGCTGGCTTCTACAGTCTTTTCAAACATAGAGAATAAACACATCGACATAGCAATTAAATGTCAATGGTTCACGAATAAGAAGCATCATCACCTCTCAAACCACATGTTCCTCTATGTGCGATAGATTTTGGTTATCAAACATACAGAATAAACACATCGACATAGCAATTAAATGTCAATGGTTCACGAATAAGAAGCATCATCACCTCCCAAACCACATGTTCCTCTATGTGTGATAGATTTTGGTTATGACAATAACAGAAATGCAGGTATAACTTTAAAAGTGTTCAAGCAACAAAACACATGAGTAATTAATTGGGATCATAAATACATTACATGAAAGATAAGTCAAATGATCTTGTTCGAAGTTTGAACTTTATAATTTTTTATATAAAGTGTAACATTTGATTAATCGTCTGTTGTGCCAATTATGCCTCATATTCAACAAATTTATAAGGCATAGTGGCATACGTTTGTATAAAGGCGGTCAGAAAAAGGAAAATACTTGAATGTTGACGTGTGATGATTTAGAATGTAAATGGATGCATGAAGAGATATTGCTAACATGCATCAAGTGAGAACATATCTCGACACAAATCCATATAATCCAATTTCTCCATATTTATATATTCTGATATACTTTAACAATTAGTTATCTCCAAAACTATATTTATTTTTTTCCTTCATAAAAATATGTTGATTCGAAAAGCCAGGTTAGATACTTAATGCTCTCGATTTTTTTTATTAATACACATATTAATAATAAAAACATCATATTAAAGTAATTAATAGAGTTAATAAATAAAACAAGAAGTATTTATTGGTGGACTATTTATTGAAAAGAACATTTGTTCTCAGTTTTTGAATTGATATAATGTATGCAGTTAATTAATAATTTAGGTCCAAGTTCCGGTTTTGAATTTCATTGTTTATTTTTCATATAATGACACATATTTGTTTAATTAATTGGAACAAGATGTGTATATAATTTATCTCTAGTTAAAAAATAAGATATAAATGAACAATATTGATTAATTATGAATATTTATAACACTAACAAATATTTATTTATTAGTTCTTGTTTAACTTTTTTAGTTTCACTATTCATGTATATTTTGTGATTTTGCATGTTTCTGAAGTTAAAATTTCATATTTTGAATATTTATATATTTGAAACTTAAAAGAATTCTTTTTTTGATTTTATTTTATAAAATTTGAATTTCAATAGTTTTTTTTATTGAATCGGGATTTTTGTTCGGTACTGTTTCGGTCTTTACCGAAACCAGAACGGAACGGCAGGAATCTCAGTATTTCGATCGAAATCGCAAATCATGATTTTTAAGGAGGTGAATCATCTCATGGTTTTTTGACGTCATAATACAGAACTCATTTCAATACACACATATATATACATAGGATCAATAACACCATTTATTTAGCATCATTTGGAGCATCTGATATCAATCACCAGTTTATTTAAATATTTAGTCCATGTGACAAAAGAGAGAAAGAACAAATATTAAAATAGAAACTTGTGTGTGTATAGACCGGCTCTTAGGACATAAAAAAACACAACTGGCGGTACAATAGATCTAGACGTTGAATCTTATTATGTTTACACATGGGGTTAAAATCATAAGGCAATCCAATGGTTGACATTCATTATATCATCAATTGTGTCACCATTTTGTGTTCCATTAGATGTTTCATATATGTGTGTGTGCGCGCGCATATACATACATACATTCATATTGTAACGATCCGGAATTTTCGATTCCAAAAATTTTAGATAGTTAGGGAAAAGAAGAAAAGAGATAGAAGAATAAAGAGAAACGGAAACACCAAAACACAGAATCTCACATTCGCAGCGGATCAAAATATAATATCAAATAAAATAACAGTTATACAAAGAAAAACTGTATCAGTTAATTTACATCAATACATCAGAGTTACAACATTACACAAATACTGGACAGTAAAATCAACATTTCCCAAATAAACAATAGTAATATACTCAGCGGAATACACTCCATACGTTCCTGCCATCCAACTCGCCTTCTGAGCTCCAAAACGTCCTTACCAGGAAATCTGTAATAGTCGGTCTGATCCGAACATTGCATCAAAGTAACACCCGGGTCGGGCTGGAAACCAGCGTGAGTAAACCCATCTAACAAGAAATACCAAAGCATACAACTTTTTAAAACCCCAGGTAACTCGTACCTTATTACGAGTTCTTAACTTGCCATAATCAACATCACATCTTACAATCATATCTAAGCATTATTACTCATATTAAATGACCAAGTTTACATCAACTATTTCATTCCAGCCTATTTATTCCAAAATCAAAACCATAAAGAATTATTGCAGATTACAAATCAAAGTGGTTTCGGGTATTTTGCTGATACTCGACCCCAGTCTCTTCGAATCCATTGTCAATTTAACCCAAATTATTCAATGAAATACAATTCAAACTTTAAATACAGGATGTCACTTTTACACAGTAATTTATTGTCGATAGATAACTACATTATCACTGTTCAATCCAAACATATCATATCACGAAACATTTCGTAACAGAAATATCAACCAATCATTCATAAGCAAGATTAATTAGTCACACTATTTCTAATTAATTAAATTAAATTAAATTAATTACTTTAATCACTTTTAAATCCTGCTTACTAAATATTAATTAATTACAAACCAATTAATTAATCACTTTTAATTATTTTTCTCAATTAATCATCCTTGATTAATTATTCTCTAATTACATTAAGTAATTAGCCTTTAATTAATTACATAAATTAATTCTTCTTTAACCATTTACATCAATTAACCTTTAATTACTCTCATTAATTAAATAATGATCCTCTAATTACTTTCAATAATTACTCTTTTAATTAATTACATTTAACAATTAATCTTTAATTAATCTCATTCATTAATTACCCTTAATTACATTCAGTAATTAACTATCCTTTAATTACTTACATTAATTAATTAACTCTTTAATTAATTATATTAAGTAATTAACTATCTTATTATCAATTAGATCTTATAAATTTTGAAGCTTGAAATCATTTTATACAAAACCATTTGAATATACTTTTATTAATTAAAGTTTAATACTCTTACTTTAATCACGTCCTATTTCAACATCATCTTATCATATTTTGAAACACTTAGGAATTTAATTACAAAGTTAACCTAATATAGAATTTCTTAAGACAAATCAATTTTTAGAACATTTATCTGTAAAATTTGATCTTTGAAACTTGTTTAAAATTTGATAAATACTTATCTTTAGAAAACTTGTTTCTTTTTATTTGGCTTTAAAACCTTGTTTAACGTTTGGTTTCAAACTTGCATTATTTGTTTGCTTTGTAACTATGTTAAAATTTTACCAAATTTATTTTTAATAAAATCTGGTTTTCTATTTATTTTCAACCTGGAAACAAACAAAACAAATGATCGAGACAAGCTTGGAAAACTCATCCTAAAACCAGAGTCGAATTTTTTTTCTGTTTGTTATGGTTCTGAAACTTCAATATTATAAACAACTAAACCCACTCGAAACCCCGAAGCCTGACTCGTGCAATCCCTACCTTTTCCCGAGCTCCACCCGAAGATGCTTCTTCTTCCTCGACACTAATACTGATACACAACCACACTCGCGCACGTGTACAGGAGATCGCCGACGATCTGACCCCTCTTTCTACCGTCGACAAGTCATTGACCAACCCCACCTTCGATTCCGACCATCCAACCCGAGCATCAAACTCGAAATCGAAATCGAGCCTAGCCTAAATAGTCAAACTGGAACAGAAACCTTCGACAAAAAAATCTGCTCTACCCGGCGCCTTCGAAGACCAGCAATCACGATACTCCGCCTATGGGTTCGCCAAAGACCACACTTCATTTTCCCCCACAACCAACCGAGTCCAGTTTCCCATCGTTGCCGCAAACCTCTCGCGAACCCAGACATAACCATCAGAACTCAAAATCCTAAGTCGAAGCCTCGCCGACGCCTCGATGGATGATAGAATCATCGAACAATTTTGCCCGGTTCGTCAACCTTTCCCCTCCCTCCGACATTGATCCCGACCTTCCACATCATCTCGATCAACCTCAAATGCTTAAAACCCAATTTCTGATCAAGCTACATTTCCTCTTTATTTTGAAACCTAAAAATCAAGATTTTATTTTTAAAAATCCTAGTTTTTGATATCAAATTTGATTATAACCCTGAAACAACAAATTAATAATGTCGAGATTTTGATGAGTATTAAAATTCTAATGTTCTTCTTCCCTTTTCATTAAACTGGCTTCAGATTAAACTTGGAAATATTTTTAAAATTGTTATCTAGATATAACAAACTGATTTTGTTTATATATTGAAGTCTAAAGAGTAACGGATGAAGAGCAGTTAAATTTTTTTTTTGTAATCTGAAAGTGAAGAACAGATCAAAATCACTGATGCTCGGACATGCACTCAAATATATTCATATATATACACATGAAATCATATAAAATAATCCAGCAAACACTTATTATAATTTACTTAAAATTTTACTGCATGCAACAAAGTTCTAAACAAATTTAAAACTTTTTAAACAAAAATTGTTTACTCACAGTTTAAAGAAGAACAGAGAAGCTTCTTCCTGGAAGTTGATTTTTTTGAAACTGGAAAACTGAACTGCTACTATGATTTGAATCCTAGCTTGGATCTGATGTTGTTGAATCCCTTTTGAATTTGCTTAGTTTCAGTTTGAAGATTTGAAGGAGGTTATTTTTTAAATTTTGGTTTTATTTACTGGTTATAGTATACAGGATTTTGCTTTCTTTATTTTGAAAATTGAAAAGATAAAAAGAATGAGATAGAGAGAGTAGAGAGGTTATATACTTAGTTTTATCTTTTTATTAAAAAAAAGAAATAAAAATTAAGACACTTGTTGAATTAACTTACATTTGTCAATAACATGTTACGATTAATTTACACATGTTACAAAGCATAGAGAATTAATTTACATTTGTAATTTCATGTATTAATATGTTTTTAATATATATATTTATAAAAAAAATCCATTTAGTTTTATATTAATAAATGTTTTAAGTGTTTTAATATTTAAACTTCTCCTTTTTTAGCTATATATAATTTAAATGAAAATGATATAAAGCTAATTGTATACTATTAAAATCATACATATTATTTTAAATTCCATTTATCTTTAAGATGTCTTATGATTGAATTTCAAAAATAAATATACATAACAAATACTAGTCTTGTTTGCTTGAAAAAAAGAAAATTTTTAGATCATTTTAAATAATTTATAAAAGAAGATTACCATATTATTATTTTTCAAAAATCCGGGTTATCACATTCCTTCCCCTTAGAATCTTTTTGTCTCCGAAAAGGAACGAAGTCAGAATTTTATTAAAATACTTAATATCAGTTACATTACTCTTTTATTTAAAAAAAAATTAAAATACTTTAAAATCTATATGATATAGCCAAAATAGTTTTATAAAAATACTTTTTATAACTCGATGTTTCAACGAGTCCATCCTCGTTCTCACAGAAATTCGGTCATACGTTGATCAGGTGTAGAACTGAAAATTTATAAGTACTTAGCAGACCCATTTTCAACACCCAGTGAAAATACTTGAAAAATATTTTGTTGAAAATATAAAAAACATTCTTGAAAATAGAGGAAATATCTTTGATGAGAATGCTCTGGAAATCATTACCCCCATCCACGGTCGCAGTTAACCCGATGGTTACGTTGTCATCCCGGCAGAATCCATAGATAATTGTAGGCACTCTGCGCCCCTCGATTACGCCATGAAACCCGCTACAGATCGCAGTTACATTTGAGGTTACGTTGCTATCACAGCAAAAACCCATATAAGTGTAGGCATCAGCGCCCTCGAATTCCGCTGCCAAAAAATGAAACTTATTCACTCCACTCGACCATAGATCACAGTCTACCGATGTTACGTTGCCTTCCCGGCAAAATCAAGCCTAGACCGTTGACACTCACCTCCACACGATTTCCGCTATGGTCCACAATAGATCACAGCGACATCGAGTTGCACTGTCGTCACAGCATAACCCAAATGCCTCTGAAGGCATCAGCGCCCTCGACTTTTGCTACCCAATAATCATCAGGAATTTCAGTTTGTCCGGACTTCCTCACAGGATCCACTTTAGAACCCCCTTAGGGCTCAAGGCAGTACCAACCTATAGTACTCCAGAGAAGTTCATTTCAAGGGAACGCCTTTTTCTACAGAGTCATTTTCAAAACACTATACTATACACATATAGTATCTTCGAAATCATACACTTAGTATGAATCTCATATAAATCTCCTT
Source organism: Allium cepa (assembly GCA_030765085.1). Taxonomy (NCBI): domain Eukaryota; kingdom Viridiplantae; phylum Streptophyta; class Magnoliopsida; order Asparagales; family Amaryllidaceae; genus Allium; species Allium cepa. The sequence goes on from CM060939.1 coordinate 156,890,349, forward strand.
TTCTCAAAATCGATTATTCCAAAATCGACAATTCTTAAAATAGGCTTTCCAAATTTCTAAAATTGATCTTTTTCCCCCCAAAAATCAGCCTTTCCAAAATCCATAGGTTTCAAAACCTTTTTTCCAAAATCATTCTCATAAGATCCTTCTTATACGCACACACATAAACACATAACTTTGAAAATCTTTGGATCGATTCATACTTGTATAAGTTCCCTTTTTATATTTCAAATATTTTTCAAAAACCTTTTCCTTCCGGCAATAGATTCAACAAGGGAAGATTTATCTTATATATACATAATTTTGTTTATGCCAAAACAATATTCAAGCTTGATTACTTTATAAAGTCACTTACCATATTACTTACTTCCATAAAGTAAATTTTTAACATATAAATATCCAATTTCCACTTTATTTCATCATATATTTCACAAAATATACTTTTTATTTCAAAAACCATTTTACAGTTCTTATCCACAAATTTTCAATATCAATTTCATTCAAACCCGTACGATGTACACATATCATACGTACGCTATATCAATCTGATCGCTCACTCGACCATACAATTTCAATTCCGAACTAGCATTGTCCACCCGACTTCCTAGTGCAGACTCAAATCTGGTTTCTTGATTAGAAACCGTCATTCTCCTTGCATAGTCATAACTATGATAGAGAATTTCCAAAACCAATCAAAAATCCATATTCAGGCTCGCCGTCGAAAATCGAGTGAAAAATCCCAACTCGGATCGATATACTATCTCGAAATTCTGTGCTCGAATCCGGATCAAATCACTATGCGAATAAAATAATATACGTACATCATACGTATTTATCATCATTGATTACTAGCTAAATCAATTCACAATTGCTTCGGTCCCATTTGGATTATCACCTCAATTCTTATCTCAATTGGGCATTTAATCATAAACAATTTGAACTCTGTCCAGCTTAAATTTAGAAAATAGCTTGAAAAATTAAAAATAGATAAGTAGTTGGAAAAAATTATTAGTTTGTAAAATAGCTGTAAATAGTTAAGTAATTGTAAAATAGTTGGAAAGTAGTTAAAGAGTTATAGAATATTTAGGTAATTGCAAAATAGTTGTAAAATAGTAATTAGCTATAAAGTAGTTGAAAAATTATTGAAGAATATTTAAATAGTTTCAAAAATCATTGTAAAATAAGTATAAAATAGTTTGGCCTTAAAAAGAAAGGTTGTATATAGTAAATAGCTTGGAAAAATAGATTTAAGAAAGAGTATATTAAAATAATTTACTTAAAAATAGTTTAGATCCAAACTGTTCAACTTCCCAATCTCCATTTCAATCAATTGCCAATTTCCAATTAACTTTCAATTTCAATTCAAATTAAGTTAACTTCCATTCCATCCCATATTCAAATCAACTTTCCATTTGAATTTGAACTCATTCAACTTCAATTTCATTTCAAAATAATCCAATTCAAATTTCCCATTCGAATTTTAAACTTATCCATCTTCAATCAGAATTCTAATTAATTCAAATCAAATTCAATTTGAACTAATTCAATTTAAATCTCAACTTTAAACCATCTCGAATTATATAAATTCAAGTTAAATTTTAAATGTTGATTTAATTCCTTAAATCAAATGGATCTTTACTTTAATTTATCAATTAAATTCTTTAAACAATTTAATTCTGAGTTAAAATTTCAAATACTCCATTTTAAATTACCTTTACTTCTACATAAACTTATTTCTAGGTTCAAATAATAATTCAAATCCTTTTTAAACAATTTAACCTTTGAAATCCAATTTATTACCCAATTTCAATATTTGAAACCAAACCTCAGAAATTTCAGTTTGAACAAATTTCAAATTCCATTTTCGAATAAAGAAAGTGATTTTATATTAGATCGTACTGCCACAAAATATTTCACACATTGATAGACTGCACACTAGCAGTTCAAACATCACATCCATTATAATAAAAGCCTTACAAAGTTATAAATCTAGATGTCTACACCATCACCTAGGTTTTAAAGTCCTAGCATTATCTACCAGAATCCTTCCTATGGACTTCTTTCCAATGGGCAAAGGCCAAACATGCACTTTTCAATAGGATGTCCTCACTTATAGCATTTCCACAAAAGGTTTCTATCCTCCCATCAATGGATAACCTCCACGCCTCCTACAAAAGGTTCCACAACCTTAATCTTCTTCTTCTGTTTCTTGGGACAACTCCTAGCGATGTGCCCCAACCATTTACAATGATAGCAAATGGTTTACTCGTTGACTGGTTCCACTGGTTTACAATTCACATTCCACACTTCAGGACAATGGTTAAGGAAATGTCCCTTCTTATGGCACTTAAAGCATAATATCTCGGAGCGAAATCGTTGGAATGTACCATTTAATTCCTTCCTTGTTTTACCACACTTGGCTGCGTAATGACCCTTATTGAAACATCTGTAGCAGGTGACATTATCATAAGGTCATGGTCCATTCCTTTCCTTAATCTGATTTTCATACTCATGTATTGCTATTTCCCATTCCTTACGTGCAGCTGCTCTCCGTTCTCTGTACCTTACCTTCCATTCTTCACTCTTAACCATTTCTCTCAAAGACTGAATTCTAGAGGGACTTCCTAACCTATTAATTAGACTTAATTAGAAAAATTCAACTTTTACTCTTATATATCAATTTGTTTACCAAGTTATACCTTAAGTTTTAAACCACCTTTGGTTTTTAATTCCAAACAAAAGTTTTCAAACAACTTCTTATTTTAAAATAAGATTACTTTCAAAAATGTTCTGAATAATATTATTTATCATTCCTTTTAACAATTTGAAAACAAATTTCAAATGTTTTTAATCTTAGGATTCAAACTTCACAATTTAAAATCCACTTCAATTTACAAGTCATACTTATCTAAAAGTTTACTCCCTCAACACATTTTGTTTTGCTTTATCATTATTAAGAAACAAACATCCCAATATTTGATACAATAACCATTTTATTTTATTTTGGTTTGAAACCAATTTTAATTCTCCTTATTTGTATGGTTCATTCTATTCAATTCCTATTTGGATATATATTTACCACTTAAATTCTTATTTAATATCAATATCCAACAACTAATTATTGCTTTATACGTAAAATATAAGCTTTTATAAAAACCATTCATTAAAACCATTTTTAAAACTTTTATATAAGAAAATAACAAGTACGCTCTCATACATATGTGTGTGTATATGTATATGTATATATATACACACACACGCTCAACTCATTCTAGGGTACCAATGACCCTATCTTTAATGAATACACCCACCAAAGCCAAAGTTCTTGCTTAACCTTCTGCTCTGATACCAAAATGTAACGACCCGGAATTTTCGATACCGAAAATTCCAGATAGTTAGGGAAGAGAAGAAAAGATAATAAGAAAGAGAAACAGAAACACCAAAACACAGAATCTCACATTCGCAGTGGATCAAAATATAATATCAAATAAAATAACAGTTATACAAAGGAAAATTGTATCAGTTAATTTACATCAATACATAAGAGTTACAACTTTACACAAATACTTAACAGTAAAATAAACATGTTCCAGATAAACAACAATAGTAATATACTCAGCGGAATACACTCCATACGTTCCTGTCATCCAGCTCGCCTCCTGAGCTCTAGAACGTCCTTATCTGGAATCTGTAATACTCGGTCTGACCCAAGCATTACATCAAAGTAACACCCGGGTCAGGCTGGAAACCAGCATGAGTAAATCCATCTAACAAGAAATACCAAAGCATACAATTTTTTAAAACCCCGAGTAACTCGTACCTTATTACGACTTCTTAACTTGCCATAATCAAAATCACATCTTACTACCAACAGTTTGAAGGTTCCCCGATATGGTTTGAAGCACACAAACCATGAGAAATTCATTATAATAAATGCAACCTAGTGGCACCACTAAGATGGAAAGAACTTATTTTACAGTCCGAAAGTTCCCGCTACCAAATATGGAGAGAACTAGAACTAAAAATCATGTTTCCCCCACTCTTCTACGAATACTATTTTAATCCAAATAACGATGTTCTATTATATGATCAAAACTTCTCGGAAGAAGAAATGGAAGACAGCAGTCCTAGCATAGGCAAACTAGCCAAAACTATACATTCTCCAGAATATGATCAGATGGCCGACACCGACTAATCATAACCTAAAGCAGAACAGATTCATTGTTATCTACAAAGCAACTTGTCCTTCCACTTTGACAAAGCAAAAACAGGTGTAAGATTCGCTTTGATAAAATCCAACAAACTTTTCCAGCTCATAGAAGAACACTCTAGAAAGCTTTAGTGCTGGCATCTCCCTAACCATAGCTTTTAGTAGTACTTACTTTTATGTAATTATTAATGTTAGTGTATGGCCGAATCTTGTGGCCAGGTGTGCTTTTTATTTACCGGTATAACCGGCTATGTATTGTATATATATGTGTGTTTCTGCTTCAATCAGAACACATACAAGACATCCACAAAAAATATTGTAAGCTCTTCATTACTTTTATGACGAACAAAATTTCATTTTCATTCCTATTATGCTATTCTAAGTTCTTCATTTATCTTGACACTTTGAGAGATCATTATTAAAAAAAATCTGATTTTCAAGATGCGCTGTTCAATTAATAAATCTTCATGAATCGGGTACATCTGCTATTTCTTCTCTTATATCATATAGTTATGTTTGTATTTAAATTTCTGCTAGGATATCTTTTAGGAATTTACCTAGAAGATTTTATATCGTTTTTAGCCTGCTTTATTAATTTCTGTTTTGATCTATAAATTTTTTTTGTAAATATTCTTTACCAATCCCCCCAAATTGGTATCAGAGCATGGTTATTCCTAGTGTTACTAAAAAAAATTATCATATAAAATTAATTGTTACTTTGATGCAGAACCCTCTGAGTTAGTTTTAGGGTGGCAGAAATGCGTAAATCCCGTTTTCAGTTAAACATGGTAAACTTTGAAGTAACAAAAAATTGAATATGAATAAAACTAAAAATCATTAGTAACCAGGGAATTAATTATAATTATATCTTAATCTTTTTAATTTGTTTTCTTTTTATCCCTTAAAAGATCTCTTAAAGCAAACCTATAAAAAAACGAAGAACTTGAAAGCGTAAGTACGAATGAGTTTTAAAATCATAAATTAAGAAAAACAAATTTTAAGATTGATCCTTCATCTTTTAAACGCCTAAGCTACCTTAATCTTGAATATAACTTTAAAGAACGTAACATAATTAGCATCGATAACTACAACTTCGTCTGTCACTCTGACAAAAGGTTTCCAACATATATTACACAGTGATAATAAACAGTTCAATTCAGTAACAGATCTGATTATAAATCTAGGAATTGCTTTAGAACAATACGATAATTCTACAACAAGGACTTTAGAAATAATTGCTAAAACCCTTGAAAGTAAAAACAAAACGTTAAAACAATTAGTGGAAAATCTTGATTTTGTTAAAAATCAAAACGAGAATATTTTACATAGCTTAATTAATTTAAAGAACAATCTTTCAAATAAGTTATCAATAAACGAACTTAAGTTTCTATTAAAAACAAATAAACCTAAGACTTTAGAACTCGAATCTAAACGAATATTAGAAAATCTCAAGTCAAAAACACTTGAACTTGACGTTAAGATAAAACAATATTAGAACAAGTAAAACATATTGTTAGTGGTTGAGTTTATGAATAAATTTTTAGAAAAGGCTATTGAAGAAACAAGTAAATTTGCAACCCAATCAGTTCCGAAACAGGGATTTACAATATATTCTGGTAATAGTCTTTCAGACAAAGAATATCCGAATTTATTTAATATAATCATAAGCCTTAATCTTCAAATCTTAGAAAAACTCGAACAACTTGAAAATAAACAGTCTTTTAACCAAGAATTAGATAAAATTTCTGAACAGTTATCAAAACTAAGCCTAGGAGAACCAGTAGTTATTAAAACTAGACAACCAGAAGTTTACAAATTTTGGATTCCAAAATAATGAATAGTAGAAAATCATTTTCAGGACCCAGTAGAACCTTAACAGAGGCTACTTCCAGTGGTAAACCAAAAGATGAAATATCCAGCGTTTTATCAACATTTAAATCTAAAAAAGAAAAACAAACGATACAGCTAGATGAAGAAATAGCTCTAGATCAAAATCTAGATATTTATAATAATAATCAGCTAGATCTATTGAATCCAAGAGTTCTTTACCAGACAGGAATTACAAACATCAATACCACATTAATTAGAAGCATACGAGAAGAAGAAATACGTGTAATTGATAACAGTGTTACTCTAGACATTTTATCTTCAGAAACCATTCAAAAATTAAAAAACACTGGTAAAAGGCTTTTTCACCTAAAGCTAATAGTCATAGGAATTAAAACTTTAACCAGAAAAGGATTAGGAACAAAACTTCTAACGCTTGTCGTAGATAAATCGTGGACATCAAATATAGAAAAGGCATTACTTTCAGGAATGGAAATAGATCTAAATGATAAACCAGCCTTAGTATATTGCGTTTCAGATATTTTAAAAAGTATAAAAGATTTAAAACACCTTAAACTTGGATTTAAGGCAAACGGGTTTGAAAACTATATAGGTAATAATCTTATTATCAGCATTGAAATAATAGGAAAAGCCAGTAATAGATCAGGGATGAAATTCAAAATCAACCTTGATGGAATTGTCCAGAATATTGCTAGTAAAGGTATTAAAATGATAGAACCACGTAGAATAAACCCAGAAGACTTAGCAGGCCTTGAATGGCAGCTTAAAGATTTTATAGATAACGATAAAAGTTTGTTAGTCACAGAAACACATGTTCTCTATACAAATCAATTTGGAGAATCAAATCTAAGATTCAGTAATTATAAATTCAAGCAAAATGAAGAAGAAACAGATAATGAATCTGAAATTAGTGAACGTTATAATTTAAACGAAGTAGTTCATGAACAATTAAACGCTATGAATTGGGACGAAGGCCCCCAAATTCGACGAATACGATTCAGACTTAGAAATAACGATGAACTAGATATTCTTGGATATCTGGTTGATGAAGATTATACTCAACAATATGAGGATAATGAAAACACAGAAATCGATGAAACTTTTAAAACAGAAAGTAAACGAACATTACATGAAATTATAAATAGAAAAATTACAGTTGAAAATATAAGACAAGAAACAGATGATATGCTTATAGCATGCATAACAGAACTTGTTATGTCTTATGAAGAGGCTTTTACAACATTGTCCAAATATTTTAATATGCCTTTAATTGAAGACATTTTAAACAAACAAATCTCATTAAGCGATTTCTTTATTGAAACTAACTTTATGGATCAAGCCATGATTCCAGTAAACAAACGTAGCAGGTTTGACAATAAACCCAGCTCTCGGTATAAAGAAGGACCATTAGAACGCGAACAATGGGCTAAACCAGATTTAGACTATTCACTCGAAAGCCCTTATATAGAAAAAGGCTTACGAAAACTATAAGGTAAATTATACAGTCATAATATGTTACTACTTGAAAATCATTCTCATCAGTTATGGCCAGAAGAAATTCTTATTTGGAAACAAAATGTAGTAAGATATTGGGAAGTCAACAAAAAACCAAAAATGAACATGTGGGCGGTCCTCGAAACTACTTTAGGCCCATTAGCTTTAGGAATTTATCAACGTCGTAAAACATATAATCCAGCTGTAATCACAGAACAAAAACCTTTAGAAAACAGGAGTTTAAACCTCCTAGGATCATCGTTTCTGTAGATGGTCAGAGAATTCTGACCAAATGTCATGCATGGAATTTAACTATCTGTTCTGTTTGGAGATGATATTTCTGTTTTTGCTTCTGTTTCTACTGATGGAGTTTGCACTTCCACTTTCTATGATTTATTTGCTGTATTACTATGTTCGGCCTTTGCCTTTTCTTTGCCTGTCTACATATTCACATTGTTCATTGTTGAAAATCACAAAAGCTTGGTTAAAGATATAAGATAATTTTCTAGATAAAATATCTGCTAGTTGATTGTTTTTACCCTTGGTTCAAAAATAATCATAATATCCATTACCTTGGATGAGATTTTGTAAGTTTAACCATCGTGTTATGTTTATCTTTTTTGAAATTTTCATTTGATATGAACTTAACGATTGCCTCACGATCGGTACAAACTGTAAATTTTTTATTAAGATAAATTTTATATTTGTCTAATGCATTGATTGATGCCTGGATTTCAAAGTCTAAAGACGTCCAATTTGATGCTGTTTGAAAATTACCGCTTGCATAAGCCGTAATTTTTTCTGTCGATCGGTCACTGTACTTAGATGGCTTACATTTTGGAATGGCTCCCCGTCCTTCTTTGCAACCATCACATTCTATAATAATGTAGTCTGATTCTAAAGGTAATTCTAAAGGTTTAATCTTTTTAACTTCGTTTTTAATTTTTTGAATAAGCTTTATATCTTCGGAGTTAAACCGAGATTCTTCGTTTTTTGAAATCTTTCCATAAAGAGGACCAACCATTCTTGCTAGATTGGGTATGAATTTTCTAGCGTAATTTATCAAACCTAAGAATGCTTGAATCTTCTTTTTATTGTCTAACTTGTCTGGAAATTCGATAATTTTTTGTGAAATGTGAGGTTGAAGTTCAACCTTACCGTTTCCAATTTCTAGACCTAAAAATGAAATTTTTTGTTTAAAAAGTTCCATTTTTTGTTTTGATATTACTAATCTGTTTGCTTATATTTCTTGAAAAATCGTTTTAAGATAATTTTCATGTTCTTTAATATTATTGCTTGCAACAAGAATATCATCTATATAGACTAAACAGAATTCATGTTTTTTAAAAATACTGTCTATAAAACGTTGAAAAATTGGTGGGGCTGTTTTTAGTCCGAACCTAAGGACATTCCATTCAAAATGCCCTTCAGAGCACATGAATGTCGTCCAAGGCTTAAAGTCTTTCTTTAATTTTAGTTGTATCCATATTTTAAGTCGAATTTGCTAAAAATTCGTTTATTTTGAATTAGATTAATTAATGTATCTTTATTGGGTATATTATACCCATCGTCTTCTGTATTATCATTTAACCATTTATAGTTATAAACGATTCTGGGTTTTCCTCGTTTCTGCTCAGAATGATTTCTGACAATAAACGCTGCTGATCGGTGTCAACTATCCGATCTACGTATTAGTTTTTGGTTTAGCATTTCGTTAATCTGTATTTTAAATTCCTTTACATCGGCTGAACTATAATCTATATTAGCTGTTATAATTGTGATTTCTGGATTTATTAATTTTATTTTACATATATAATTAACCCTGTTTTTTGTGACATCATCACCAATTAATCCTGTTTTTTCTAGTTTAGATATAATCTGATAAGAGATGTATTTTACTTCTTTTCCCTTTTCGAGTTCTCTAAATATTTCATTTGCCAGAATTGCTAAAGCGTTTTTGTATTCTTTTTGTTTTGGAGAATCTTTATTATGTCCTTTGTCTATTAAAAAAAATCTAATTCTCCCTGTCCACCACGCTTGCGAGCGCACTCTGATTGAAAAATATGGTATGAGTAAAGTGTAATCTTGTTTACTAAATGTGATGCTGTTTCTAGAGATAGAAATACTACCTCTATAATTTAAGATGAAGTTTAATCCAAGCAAAAATTCATTACTTTTAATTTCTGTTGGTGTAATTGTATACTGTCCTAATTCATACTTCGAACTGTAGTTACCTGCAAAGTCTTTGAATTAGATCATAGATTCGTCAGGTAACTTATGTGTTAGTGTCATAAAACTTTGATTCGCTGTTTTAAAAGTAATTGTATAATTTAATGGTATTCTATATTGGGATGGGACTAAGGAATGTGCTATCAAACTTTTGGTACTTCCTGTGTCAATAATTGCAACTGTATCTATAATTTTGTTATTATCGAGCCATATTCGACAATTAAGCGTTAATAACAATGTATTGTATTTGTTAATATTAACAGAAAATTCAGTATTTTCTGTTAAACTGTTTTCTAAATTTTCTGTTTGTTCGTTTACTGTAGAATGAATTCCTGGTTCTATTTGACTAAAATCTTTTTCTTTAGCTTTTAGCTGTGTGATATCGTTTTGTAGCATAATTATTTGTATTTGTAATAATTTGATCTGTGCGTCATGTTTTTCTAATGTTTCTTGTTAAATATTTTTACTATCTAGTCTATTCTGTTTATAAATAAGTTCTAAATTAAATTATTGTTTTGCACAAAGAAAGCAAATTTCGATAAAACATTTCTCACATTGAAAACGTTTAATTATTTCTGGATAGCGGTAGCAAATAAAACATGGTACATGATCATTTCCTCTATTTTGGATCCATTGATGATCACATTCATTTTCATTATTCATTAATGTATAAGTTATACTATTTTGTGAAGTACTTTCTTCGTTTTCGGAAACTATGCTGTAAATAGATTCTGTTTCGTCGTTTTTACTTAAGCTTTCAATATCAAATTCACCTATTTCATCAACTAGATTTGCTCTTTGTTGATTATTTTGGCGATTTGGACATCGGTTAGCTAAGTGGTCCGGGTCACCACAAATGTAATAATTGCATTTTCGGTTTGATTTATTTCTTTTAACGTATTTGTCTTTTTTGCGTTTATCGTAAAATTTTGATTTTCGAAGATATCTTTTTGGTTTATAAAAACCGTATGCTTGTGGAGTGTAAATTGTCGTTTTACAAAATGCCCAAGCCTGTCTTTTGATCTGTTCTTGTAGGGTAGCTTCTTAACATCGTTTTTCTAATTCTTGAAAAACAAACATAATTCTAGGACCAATACATAGTTTTGGTACCGATCCATATGCAATATTCCAATCTTCTTGTAACTTTCGACCTAAGTCGCCTGTAAGTTTTGAAAAATATTTGTTACATAGGTCTTCATCCATGGCTTTGCCAGTTTGCGCTAGGGTTATAGCAAAGTCTTGGCTGGATTCTTTTATGTACTTGAAATCTCATATACTTAGTTTTTCAAGATTTCTTATGGCTGCATTCTGTATTAGAGTTCCTCCTTTACCAAGGTCATTACCAATAAGTAATAATGTGATAAAGCTAGTAAAATTATATGGATTGTTTCCTAAAGCTTTTTGTTCTGTGATTACAGCTGGATTATATGTTTTACGACTTTGATAAATTCCTAAACCTAATGGGCCTAAAATAGTTTCAAAAACTGCCCACATGTCCATTTCTGGTTTTTTGTTTACTTTCCAATATCTTACTACATTTTGTTTCCAAATAAGAATTTCTTCTGGCCATAGCTGAGAAGATTGATTTTCAAGTAGTAACATATTATGATTGTATAATTTACCATATGGTTTTCGTAAGCCTTTTTCTATATAAGAGCTTTCGTGTGAATAGTCTAAATCTGGTTTAGTCCATTGTTCACGTTCTAATGGTCCTTCTTTATACTGAGCGCTGTGTTCATTGCCAAACCTGCTACGTTTGTTTACTGGAATCATGTCTTGATCTATAAAGTTAGTTTCAATAGAGAAATCGCTTAATGGGATTTGTTTGTTTAAAAGTCTTTAATTAAAGGCATATTAAAATATTTGGACAATGCTGTAAAAGTCTCTTAATAAGACATAGCAAGTTCTGTTATGCATGTTATAAACATATCATATGTTTCTTGTCTTATATTTTCAACTGTAATTTTTCTATTTATAATTTCATGTAATGTTCGTTTACTTTCTGTTTTAAAAGTTTCATCGATTTCTATATTTTCATTATCCTCGTATTGTTGAGTATAATCTTCATCAACCATGTATCCAAGAATATCTAGTTCATCGTTTATTTCTAAGTCTGAATCGTATTCGTCGAATTTGGGGTCTTCGACCCAATTCATAGCGTTTAATTGTTCATGAACTACTTCGTTTAAATTATAATGTTCACTAATTTCATATTCATTATCTGTTTCTTTTTCATTTTGCTTGAATTTATGATTACTGAATCTTAGATTTGGTTCTCCAAATTGATTTGTATAGAGAACATGTGTTTCTGGGACTAGCAAACTTTTATCGTTATCTATAAAATCGTTAAGTTGTCATTCAAGGTCTGCTAAGTCTTTTGGGTTTATTCTACGTGGTTCTATCATTTTAATACCTTTACCAGCAATATTCTGGATAATTCCATCAAGGTTGATTTTGAATCTCATCCCTGATCTATTACTGGCTTTTCCTATTATTCCAATGCTGATAATAAGATTATTACCTATATAGTTTTCAAACCCGTTTATAAATCCAAGTTTAAGGTGTTTTAAATCTTTTATACTTTTTTAAAATATCTGGAACGCAATATACTAAGGCTGATTTATCATTTAGATCTATTTCCATTCCTGAAAGTAATGTCTTTTCTATATTTGATGTCCAAGATTTATCTAGAACAAGCGTTAGAAGTTTTGTTCCTAATCCTTTTCTGCTTAAAGTTTTAATTCCTATGACTATTAGTCCTAGGTGAAAAAATCTTTTATCGTTGTTTTTTAATTTCTGAATGGTTTCTGAAGATAAAATGACTAAAGTAACACTGTTATCAATTACACGTATTTCTTCCTCTCGTATGCTTCTAATTAATGTGGTATTGATGTTTGTAATTCCTGTCTGATAAAGAACTCTTGAATTCAATAAATCTAGCTGATTATTATTATAAATATCTAGATTTTGATCTAGATCTATTTCTACATCTAGCTGTATCGTTTGTTTTTCTTTTTTAGATTTAAATTTTGATAAAACGTTGGATATTTCATCTTTTGGTTTACCACTGGAAGTAGCCTCTGTTAAGGTTCTACTGGGTCCTGAAAATGATTTTCTACTATTCATTATTTTGGAATCCAAAATTTGTAAAATTCTGGTTGTCTGGTTTTAATAACTACTGGTTCTTCTAGGCTTAGTTTTGATAACTGTTCAGAAATTTTATTTAATTCTTGATTAAAAGACTGTTTATTTTCAAGTTGTTCGAGTTTTTTAAAGATTTGAAGATTAAGGCTTATGATTATATTAAATAAATTCGGATATTCTTTGTCTGAAAGACTATTACCAGAATATATTGTAAATCCCTATTTCGGAACTGATTGGGTTGCAAATTTACTTGCTTCTTCAATAGCCTTTTGTAAAAATTTATTCATGAACTCAACCACTAACAATATATTTAACTTCTTCTAATACTGTTTCAACCTGTTTTATCTTAACGTTAAGTTCAAGTGTTTTTAACTTGAGATTTTCTAATATTCGTTTAGATTCGAGTTCTAAAGTCTTAGATTTATTTGTTTCTAATAGAAACTTAAGTTCATTTATTGATAACTTATTTGGAAGATTGTTCTTTAAATTAATTAAGCTATGTAAAATATTCTCGTTTGATTTTTAACAAAATCAAGATTTTCCACTAATTGTTTTAACGTTTTGTTTTTACTTTCAAGGGTTTAGCAATTATTTCTAAAGTCCTTGCTGTAGAATTATCGTATCGTTCTAAAGCAATTCCTAGATTTATAATCAGATCTGTTACTGAATTAAACTGTTTATTATCACTGTGTAATATATGTTGGAAACCTTTTTCAAAGTGACAGACGAAGTTGTAGTTATCGAGACTAATTATGCTATGTTCTTTAAAGTTATATTCAAGATTAAGATAGCTTAGGCGTTTAAAAAATGAAAGATCAATCTTAAAATTTGTTTTTCTTAATTTATGATTTTAAAATTCATTCCTACTTACGCTTTCAAGTTCTTCGTTTTTTTATAGGTTTGTTTTAAGAGATCTTTTGAGGGATAAAAAGAAAATAAATTAAAAAGATTAAGATATAATTATGATTAATTCCCTGGTTACTAATGATTTTTAGTCTTATTCATATTTAATTTTTTGTTACTTCAAAGTTTACCATGTTTAGCTGAAAACGGAATTTACGCCTTTCTGACATCCTAAAACTAACTCAGAGGGTTCTACATTAGAGTAACAATTAATCTTATATGATAAAAAAAAATTAGTAACACTAGGAATAACCATGCTCGGATACCAATTTGGGGGGAATGGCAAAGAATATTTACAAAAAAAATTATAGATCAAAACAGAAATTAATAAAGCATGCTAAAAACAATATAAAATCTTCTAGGTAAATTCCTAAAAGATATCCTAGCAGAAATCTAAATACAAACATAATTATATTACATAAGAGAAGAAGTAGCAGATATACCAAGTTCATGAAGATTTATTAATTGAATAGCGCAGCTTGAAAATCAGATCTTCTTTCTCTTTTTTTGATGATGATCTCTTAAAGTGTCAAGATAAATGAAGAACTTAGAATAGCATAAGATGGATGAAAAGGAAATTTAGTTCGCCATAAAAGTAATGAAGAGCTTACAATATTTTTTGTGGATGTCTTGTGTGTGTTCTGATCAAAGCAGAAACACACCTATATATACAATACATAACCGGTCATACCGGTAAATAAAAAGCACACATGGTCACAAGATTCGGCCATACACTAACATTAATAATTACATAAAAGTAAGTACTACTAAAAGCTATGGTTAGAGAGATGCCAGCACTAAAGCTTTCTGGAGTTTTCTGCTATGAGCTTGAAAAGTTTGTTGGATTTTGTCAAAGCGAATCTTACACCTGTTTTTGCTTTGTCAAAGTGGAAGAACACGTTGCTTTGTAGATAACAATGAATATGTTCTGCTTTATGTTATGATTAGTCGGCCATCTGATCATATTCTGGAGAATATATAGTTCTGGCTTAGTTCGCCTATGCTAGGACTGCTGTCTTCCATTTCTTCTTCCGAGTAATTTTGATCATATAACAGAGCATCGTTATTTGGATCAAAATAGTATTCGTGAAAGAGTGAGGGAAACATGATTTTTAGTTCTAGTTCTCCCCATATTTGGTAGCGAAAACTTTTGGAATGTAAAATAAGTTCTTTCCATCCTAGTGGTGCCACTAGGTTGCGTTTATTATAATAAAATTCTCATGGTTTGTGTGCTTCAAACCATATTGGGGAACCTTCAAACTGTTGGTAGTAACACTTAAAGACTTTTGAATGCATGTTCACGAGTGTATCCATTGTGCTTGAATATCGCCATGCGATGAAAAGCTGGAACAATCTGGTGATTCTGTCCGTAATGATAACTTGGGGTTGTAGAATTAATACATACTACAATACCCGGTACTAATTTTAGGTACTGTGTTGCCACCATTGCAAAGCGTTTCCCAAACCGTTCAAGGATTTCTGGTTCTGTAGATCTAGAAAATGTAATACGAGATAGCATCCCATGATCAAAAAGATCAATAATATGATCAATGCTGCAGGGTAGAAGTGATGCATCTACTCTTGCTTTTAGCATATTTGATCTTCGATCCTGTATGACTTTGAACTGGTGGCCTTCAGCAGTGTTTTCTCTTGACCTACAAAAATTTTTATGATTGAATTAATACACAAAAAAGTGGGTTTAAAACTTAATCTAAGTAGTAAATTTCTTTTGAACTACAAAGATTTTCCTTCATCATCTAAGTAGTGAATTTCTCTTGACCTACAAAGATTTCGGCTGAAATCTCACAACTCGTATCACACTTTCAATTTCTACAACTTCATGACAAATATGTGCTTTTAATAGTCATGCATCTACCTTGAGAACTCATGAGTGCTATAAAGAGCTCAAGTCTCTCATAGAGGACAGTTCACGTTCACATCCAAGTAGGTGAGTCCATCAAGTGCTCCACTCTAACACTATCACTCATGGCTATGGACTCATTAAAAGCAAAAGGCTCACATCAAAAAATAAATAAACATTATTCATCATGTGCATCTCAAAAGCACCACCAATACCGGTTATGAATTATTTAAGAGAAATATAGCATAATCTCATATAGATCAGTTAAATTCATCAAGTGTGTCTCAAAAATACCATCAATACTAGTTATGGATTCAAAAAAAGCAAAAGATCCCAAACTAAGATAAATCAATAAAATCCATCGAGTGGGTCTCATAAGAGCCATCAAAACTGGAAATGGATTTATAAAAGATCAAAAAAGCTCGACTAGAGATCAAATACTGAAACTTATCGAGTGCATCTCCAAAGCACCACCAAAACTGGTAATGAGTTCAATAACAAGACCTAATTTGATAAATAAGTAAATCCATCAAATGCATTTTAAAAGCACCACCAAAACTGGTTATGGATCAACGATGAACATAAAGTTAAAAATCAAGAGTTTCACAAATGAATTCATCATATACTTCACAAAAGCACCACTAAACTAGTTATGGATTCAAACCAACAACCAACTCATAAGCACTTAAATGGAAATAAAAGAGTAATGATGTGATTTTGTTTAACCGTTGATGGGTATCTTGCCCCATTTTCCTTAATTCTAGGCTTAGCCCTATTTTTCTTGAAGATCTAAGGACTAATTTTCTTGACAATCATTTAGGAAGAAAATCCATCAAGTTGATTGCTTTAGGTTCAAAATATGTGCCTTCTCTTCCTATTATAAACTCTTATAGAAAATCCAATGCTCGTCAGTAGAGTAATTTGTGTTTCTGCTCACATCATAAGTAATAATGTGTCCAATGATTCAAGAGAAACACGACGCTTCCTCCAATTTTACCACTCATTCTTTGGCAAATCATGTTATTTTTATATATGTGCAAGAACCATGGAGCCATAATATAGATGTCGCACATAAACGATCAGATCTTTTCAAGATTTTTTCAACATTGTGGGATCAACTTTAAAAATAATTATCTCAATTTATTCACATTGGTCACTTATAAGTCTACTGTCTCAAATTAGGACAGGAAAAAAACTCTCGGTCAAATGTCCACTGTTGATTTTTCTAAACTGTTGTAGACTCACTTTAGCTAGATACCACCACGCTTCAAAAAAATTGGTTTGAAAGAACACATTTTCATAACCCACAAATAGTTCTTCTATTTTTTCATGTGGAACCATGTTGAGTATGAAACAGCAAAACAAAGTTTTCCCCACACACAATCTAACTTACAAAGACCAATATATTTACAATTTTTATCATCACTACATTCAATATAATTTTAACATGCTTTGTATTTTCGCATACAAACAAATATCAACTTAAAACAAGTAAAAACAATAATCAAATAAAACCATCATGAATTGACACAACAATCAATTCAACTCGTATTATTCTTCTATCATGCATACATAAATTCTTAAAGTATGCCCTTGTACAATGTGACAAGCCAAACATAGGGTCTTACAACCAAATTCGTATAAAAAGGAAAAACATATCAATCTACGACACATGTCTTCTTTTCTATACATATATTCAACAAAAATATTATCAATACTGATTAAAATTCAACTTTCATACATGTAATTCAAATTAAATATTTTCCTCATATGTATAAACCTTATATCCACTAATATTATTAGTAATCCAAATAAAAAAATTTCGAACATGCAATTTTCCTTAGGCTAACACAGCAGTCAAAATTACCACTTTTCATATTCAAAATTATATGAATGTGTCTACAAGTATTGATATCTCATTACCACTTTTCATATTCAAAATTATATGAATGTGTCTACAAGTATTGATATCTCACTTCGATATACTTTATGAGATCTCAAACAATTACTTATTCACTCTAATTATACATATTCTTTGTAAATATCTCTTTTTACTTTCAATATCCATCATTTTATTTTATTTCAAAGGCAAAATCGCCTCATAATTTACTATTATACAAGTTTTGTGTACATTGTACCATCACCATATTGTAATGCATAACTTATTTTGTTATTTCTTCACTTTCAATTAATTCATTCATTTCAACAAAATGATAGTGTTTCAAAATTATTTTGGAATGTATTTCATTTTGAATTGTATTGTCAAGTACACACATAGCAAATATGGATATGTTTAACATTAAAATAGTATAATTCTAAAATAAACTCATGTCATTAAGATGATAGTATTTTTTCTCTTTTTGATGAACATTTTCATAACTATATATATATATATATATATACATATATTCTCAAAATCAACCAAATATATAATTTTGATATGTTTCACATACCTTTTCTACCATAGAACTGTATATACAAATAACTTATTAGCTTTAACAATAAAACCAGTAATAATCATTTATCCAAAATAAACTTATGATAACTTTGATGTTCTTAAAACATCATAATCTTTACATTCCAAAGTCATTGGATTTATGCTCTTTGCATAATACAAGAATAAATCCAACACCATAAATCAATAGCCATAAAGTCTCGTTAGTCAGTTCCAAAATTAATTCATCATGGTTTGTCATTCAAATTCACTTTCCATTTAGATATCAAATAAATCATTAAATTCTCATAATTTGCCTTCACAAATTAATCATAAATCAATTTTATAATTTAACGCTTGTAAAATTCTTAATAGAAACATTTGAAGCAAATCGTTATTTTTATCATATTTAAATTCAATGAAAGCTCAAAATTAATTTCTAAAGTTCCACATCCTTATGAGTTGTTTACTCACTTTCATGTTTGCGGCTAACACCTAACTTATATGATAATTTTATTTAAAAATTAAATGGTTATTATTCTAATTTCAACTTTTAAATGAATTAAAAATACTTTGTATAGATTACTCTGCAAAACTTCCATTTTGGACCTTAGATATTATCATGAGAAGAAACAATAACTGCTCAAGTAAAAGGAATGTTAATTACTAAATAAAAAAGTAAAATTTACAAGAATATGATCTGTAAATGCATTTTAACTTCTAGAAAGAACAACAAAATTTAAGTAGTCTTAATTATGATAATCATAAAACTAATAATACAATGATTTGAGAACGAAATTTAAGAAGGAAAACAATGTTTTTATATTATCTTCTTCTTATATACCATATTAAAAGAATAAGGTTTATTCATTACAAACCTTTTCTTTAGTGTGTGATTATATTGTATAAATATAATCACACACTACGTCATTCTTTCAATACTAAAGAAATCGTAAATAAATTTAAGCACGTCATTCTAAATAGTATTTATATGCATGACAATGACTATTATGGTTAGATTTCTACGGTAAGTAATATTTGTAACTGGTACACTTATTTCAAGAAACAATGATTTTTTCCTCACTTGTCAATTGTTAGTCCATTGATTAGTAGTAATTTATACATACTTAAATAACTTTTTTATATGGTAATCATTATGGAATTCTATTCATCCACGCACATATAAATTTTCATTTCCCAAACAAGAGTTTCATTACCTCATAATTGTAAAGTTTTCATATCATTAATTTTTTCCTAAATGCTTAAATTTTAAATTAGTGGCATACGTTGGAATTTGTAAAACTTACCAACCAACATTTTTATAAATGAAAACTCTTCAATTTAGGTAAATGCAACTTCGCAAATCATATTTGTCTCTAGTCAAAATATACAATAAACCAATTTTTTTCTTTAAACAATATAAGTATATAGAAACAGAAGGAGATCATTGCCTATAAGTAACATCTCATTATGTCATAAGACTTATCTTCTTGCTTTAACCGATCAAGACTTAGTGATCATTAAATATAATTTGTTCATGTTTAATAACAAAATATGGTAATTTAACTTGTAAGCTGCATCATACCTGATGCTTTATCATGTGGCATAATAGAACGCACTAATTTAAATTCAAAGGTACACAATTATAGTGCCAAATTGATATATAAATCTCACTTATGGATTCCTTATACTCTGCATGACTGCATCTATTGGAAAATTTCACCACAACCTTATTAATGATTTTTATCGCAACTTCTAAGAAAAATTGAAACCATAGCATATTCAAAATTTAAATTATTATGTTAACATATATATCAACAACCAAAACCAGTTCTTAAATTACTATACAATATCAAAATATTAACGAAATGGATTATTGTCAAAACCTAATAATAATTCGAATAATCAACATGGTTGGCTCAGTTGGTTGGTAGTTTAGGCTACGAGATTAAAGGTTACGAGTTCGATTCTCAAGACCGGCATTTGTTGGAACTATTGAACCATATTTAAAAAAAATCAAATAGGAAGAAAATTTTGGATCGTACCTTAACGTTAATTCAATATATTTGTTACCTCATTAATGTTTTGAAACTTCCACATTTAATTCAGATTTGCTCAAAATCAATGTTTTTCTTCTCCAAACGCACTAATTGTCATAATAGTCAAATCTTTGCTCTAAGGACCATATACCCTAATCCTTGTAAATGATGGATTGGATTTCGCTTTCAAATTATTAGACTTGATGGATATGAATGATAAAGGAAGTGGTGGAAGTTGTGTTGTGGATGAGACCACTGTCTTGAAAGCGAAATTCAGTGCGACTATAGTGCAATCGATAATTGTTGTTCGCTCTTCAAGGTTAACATTACGACCCCTCAAATTTGTACATTCAAGGTTGAAAGATTTAGAGAATGTAGAAGTCTCTACCAAATTTTTTAAGTATATTTGGAAGAAGATTTTATTATAGAGGAATTGTGGAGTAAAAGAGACGAAGAAGATATATTTCTTGGTTACTATATGTTTCTATTCTTTCTCAAAGAAGAGCGAAAAATGAGAGAAAATGAATGTGAATCTCTTCTCTCTTTCTCCAAATAAATAAGCATCCTATAAATGAAAACGGTTGCTCGTTACTATAGAATAAAAAGGTCGTAAAATGAAAGAATTTTGATTTTTGTTGTAGTTATCCAACAATTAGTGCCAAATCTATGGGAGTATGGGTTGATGATCACAAAGCTAAGGTGAAGTTTCTCTTCTCTTCTAGGTCTTCTTCCATTTGTTCAGATATACTAAAAACCATTGCTACTTACAGATACAGAAGATGTAACAATAAAACAAGAGGAAAAACAAAACGTTACAATAGGAACTTACCATTCTTATGCCTTCCCCGTTCGCAAAACTATCTTCAAAACGGACGTCCTTATGGCCCTTTAGTATATTGGCCAGTTGTTTGCGAACTATTCCTTCCTGCAACAATTATTTGATAATAAGATAATTCGATGTGAACAGAAACCGTATCTCAAAACAGGTTGAAAAAAAACACAACTCACATCTTTTCTAACTGTTCTTCCACGAAAGAACAAAAGAGTGCGGCGGAACTCAAACGGTTCGGGATAACTATTATCAGTGACTGTATCAACAACATGAACATATGGAGTAACCACATCTTTACTTAGTGAAGATAAATTTCTGGGGTATCTTCCAAAATCAGCGACTAAGAATATAGATGCATTCACCTGATCTCTTAAAAATCTGAAGGCGTTTGGGTGTTGCATAGGAATTACGTGGTCCCGACCTAATGACCGCTGCCAATACTTTGAATTTTTAAGAATGTCAAGTAATTCTACCTGAAGATAAGATTTTTGACTCCATTATTAGAGCATTAAATATATTTTTTTGTTATCTGCAACTCATTTATCCACTATTACATATACCATAAGTGCAGTTTATATTTTATCTTCTTTAACTAACAATGTAACGTGGAAGTTTACCATATTAATCAAAATTAGTTTTGCTTATCCAATATAAATCTCTAAATAGTGCTGGTATTTTCGAAACAACAATAACAAAATTTTGGCTGAGGATAGGATTTTTGTCTCCATTATTAAAGCATCAGATGTTTTTTTAGTAATCTACATTCGTGTGCTGTTACAAGTATACCATATGTGGAAATTTCTTATCTTCTTTAGTTGACAGTGTAAAGTTGACATTTACCCTATTACTATCAAAACTAGTTTTGCCTATGCAACATGGATCTCTAAACAGTGCCAATATTTTCAAGGAAAGAAAACACAACAGCAACAAACCCATTGTTAGAAACTGACAATACTATCATATCAACAACCAATTGGTGGTTGTTTCATAAAGTATATTTCATGAGTATGATACTATAAAACATATAACATTGCATTCCCACAAATGCGTTGCATCAAAGTATACTCATACGATGTTATGCATGTTACACATATGTGGTTATGCCACTAAGTCATTTGTAGTTTCACGAAGGTCAGATACACAAATTCAGTAAATGTACTCCGAAATATGAAAAATAAGTCAAAATTAAATTAATTACATTTATACAATCAACCAATATGCTGCTACTACATGGCACATCAACTGTGTGCGCTAGTTACATGTGCAAATTCAGAAAATATACACTATAATATGAACACATAGGCCAAATTAGAACTAATTATATTCATACGACCAGTCAATTATTAGCTGATACGGTATTACATCAGGGACAATATGATTGTTATAGGGAAAAGGAAAACAAACTGGAAATAGGGCATGATTGTTTAAGAGGACATTTTGAATAATATAACAATTGATAAGGGGAGAATGTAAGTTGTGATTATATTGTTTTCATATCATTTATTGACCAAAATACTCTTGGATATTTCTCTTAATCTTACTTTAAGCAAAAAAGGGCTGTTCCTAAAATAAAAATTAAAAATTAAAAATAAAATAAAAAGGACAAGCAAAAATTAAAAAAATTTGAAGTATTAAATAAATAATGTTTCAAAACAAAAACATAACCATATTAGTTTAACTGTTTAAGTTCCACAGTTTTCAACTTTAAAAATATAATTTCTTTAAAACCTTTATAAAAAAACCAATTTCATGTATACTTTTATGGAAAAATACAAAGAAAATAATTTTACTACTTTTAAAAAAAAAAAAAAAAGAGTGAAAAACTTAGCCTGTGTTTGTTTATAGTATTGTTTGCTTAACACTGAATGTTGGTGGCTTATACAGAAAAACTATTATGAACTTTGACTAAATTTAGTACCATTAATTTCCTTAACCAACAAAGTCTTAAAACTTTCAGTTTCAAATAATTAAAAAATAAATGAAGGTAAGACAATTCTTTGAAATATGAAAAGAAAAATCCAAAAATAAAAGAAGTAATGAAAAAAGAAAAAATAGGAAGAATACACACACACCCAATTACAACTTAAAACTGTAATTTAAAAATCCAACTAAGAGTATTATTGGAAAAACATATAATTTAGCATTTAGAAGCTCTACGTAGCACAAAGGGGATTTTTATTTGTCCAGGGTAATAAGTTTTAAGGACACTGCTTCTGAAAAATTAGTTTCAAGGACACTGCTTCTGAAAAATTAGTTTCAATGACATTTTACAGAAAAAAGATAAAAGAATTTATCATTTTCAGTTATCCAGAAATAATGATAAAAGGATTTATCATTTTTCTGTATAACATAAAAAAATAAATGAATTTATCATTATGCTGTAAATTTTGTAGTATACAAATGCACGGAACTATTACTATTTCATCTAAGTTAGATAACCAAGGACTTTATTTTACTATGGATTCTTATAACTCGAATCTAATTACTCAATAAATTTAGATTTGGTTATGACCCAAAAAGGAAAAGGGTCTGCAACTTCACAGACATGTCTATTTCACCGAGTCTCTCTCCGAGACAGTGCCCAGATCGTTACGCCTTTCGTGCGGGTCGGAACTTACCCGACAAGGAATTTCGCTACGTTAGGAAAACTAATTATTTAGAAATGCTGTACTTAAAACTTATTATCCTGCAAATAGAAGCTCTTAAACCTAATTTCCACTAGCACAAATATATCACTAATTGAAACTGAAGTGGATGTTCTAAACATTTGTCATAAACAAACAACTTTTTAATATTTTTATTACTTACTTAAGAACCACTTATAGCAAACACACCTTTATTATTATTATTATTATTATTATTATTATTATTATTATTATTATCAGAGAAAACATATTATGCTATTTTCCCTCAATTATTTAAGTTTTTTCCCTAAAACACCAATATAGCAAGTCCATTTCCCCGAACATATTTCCCTTTACAATGTAATTCATAGTTGAAGCTGATTAATATCAGCGGTTAGCTTTTCGTAACCAGATTACATACGAAATTTCTGAAAATTCACCTGCAACAGTCGATCACCTTCAGTTTCAGGATCCGTCATGTACCTCCCATGCGTATTAAAACTCAAAGAACTAAAAAAGGGAACAAAATAAACCTCGGCCTCATCCCCATCAAAAACCCTAACCGCCTCCATTCCATTATCACCACCCCGACTACTGTCGTTATTTCCCGCCATTAAGGAAAGCATAAACCAATACTCGACGCTGTGCTGCTTCTTCAACCCCGACAACTGCGGCCACATCGGTATCCCTTTGCCGGACGCGTTGTCCATCATGTCGAAGTTGAAGCGACGCGGCAGATCGTACATGAAAACTTTGAGTGGAGGCGGGCGAGGCGGAGAGGGAGGTCGCCACGAGACAGCGCAAGAGGAGGAGGGGAGGTAGAAGGAAGGGAGCTGAATGCGAGATTGGGAGTCTGAGAATATGACGAAGATTGAGATCGAGATCAGGATTAGAACTACTGCAATTGAGATTTGGGATTTCGCTGACATTGAATGGTTATATGTACTTTACTATTCTTTGAGCCTTTTGCTTTGCTTTGCTTTGGTTATAATGAGTTTAGGATTAGAGATTCAGATCAGAATCGGGGATAAGAACAAGATGGGTGTTTGTGAAGAAGATGAATGCTTGTTTGTGAAGAACATGAATGTAATGGATGGTTTTGACAATTCTGGTACTGAAATTGCTAACATAGCATCTAACAATGCAAAGGACTTGGGTTACTGTAACGACATAAAATGTAGGACCAGAGGAATATCATTCGTTTGTATTGCTCAATTCAAGTCTGAATGCTGACTACTGAATTCTGATTAATTACAAATTTTTGTTTGCATTCAACATTCAGAAGAAAAAAAAGATCTAAATAATTCTGTCTGAATGGATGGTTTTATTCAGAATACGGACAAAAAACAAACAATGTGAAACGTTCTGATTTATAAATCAGAAGTTGGATGCGGAACTTCCGACAGCCTGAGGGCTAGTTTGCCACGAACGGATGCAGAGTGTTTGAGTGGAAAAAATTAATGAACGGGGAATGCGTTTACGTGTACAAACGGGGTAGTGTATTACATTGATAATACATCCAAACATAATTAAAATACGTTAGAAAATACATTGATAAAATGCATAAATAATATACAGAAATACAATTATAGTAAAAATCATATTTATTGTCACCACTTTGATTTGTCAGATAAGATTTGTAGTTTGTAGAAAGCCAATAGGGAGCAACCATTGACATCAACAATCTTTTGCTAAGTCATCGTTATGAGCATTGAATAAATCTTTGTTATCGAACACATAACAATTATCATCCCTTCACCAAAATCAAATTCTCCTCCTACTCCAAGATGTCGAACGCGAACAGCCATATCCTCGTAGTTTACAGAATTTCCTGTTGAGTCTACGTTGTTTGTGTTCGGACTGTCTGAAGTCGTACGAGATTTTTTTATCTGTTTCTCGTGTATTACGTCAATAATGTCGTACATCTTCTCATCAGCTTCTCCACGACGTCTTCTCGAGCTACTACGTGCACCAGAAGATGAATCAATCATTTGAGGTTGTTGGAATGAAGCTTGTTGCAATAGAGTTTGATGTAATGAAGGATTGGTTAGTGAATTCAAATTTGGAATTTGTCCACATTGTGTGTTATCCAGTTGATTATAAAACCCTTCAGAACCCCATGTTCTATCAAATTGAGTCTGTCTAGAAGGAGTACTTTGTTGCGGTGCTTCTTGGATAGCAGCAGGCATATAGGATGTTTGTCCAATTGCATTAGTCCCTTAAAACGGTTGTTGCATCAACTCCAAATTCTCGTGCGGTCCTTTTCTATATCTCACAATACTGGGTCCAAATTCCTACAAATAAAAAAAATTAATAAAAGATTACAAACAAAAAATAGCATTTATGAAAAATACCTTTACATGATCATTCCACCATCACCCGCCGTCAGTAACAATTTGTCTACTCTCATCCCAGCCGGCACCAGTTTTGTTGCACAAACTTTTTCATTTAGCCCAATCTCTTCTAAGACTATCGCATTTATGTCAGATTTTGAATTTGTCTATTGATTGAATTCTCGGACTATTTTATATAGCTCGGTTGAACTTTTCCACTATAACTTTGTGCACTCCTTTTTTATTACTACCACATGCAGAGTATGCTTCTAGAGCACATTTCGGCATAATCTGAGTAGCTTCAGACAACCATTGATGTGGAACCTTTCGGGTAGGCATTCTGAATTAAAAAAATTCTAAAAAAAAATATATAACGTAAATAGGAAAAAAAATATAGACAACGGTATAAAAATATACCTGAATATCTTTTCTAATCGATTGAAAAAAAAAGTAGAATGGGAGGGTTGGAATTGTGAAATATTGGAGATGAAGGAGGTAAATTATATAGAAGAAGGAGAAAAAGAAGCCGTTGAAGGTAAAACTGACATTGGCGTCCGACGACAACGTCAATTTTACCTCCAATGGCTCAAACGGGCTTTGGTGGGGAATTGTAACGATGGAGTGTCTGATGCATCATCAACGGTAACGTGGAAAAAAATTGCTGCGAACTATACCTTAGGTATAGATTGTTTAAAATGCCGAATGTTGAATACTGAACACCGATTGTAGAATGCTGATTGTCAAATACTTAAATTATTATTTATTTATATTCTTATTAGAGAAAAAAATTTTGAACATAAATTATTGCTTTGACAATATTATCCATTGAAGTTTAAATTAATTATTCTTCGGTGCATCACATATTTCAATTATTATTTTTCATTTTCATTCTTATTAACAAATTTATAAATTATCATTTTTTAACTTCAAATCATATGAAAATGTCGTGAAAGGTTGGCGAAAAAAAATTCGTCATTAGTTTTTAGTATATTCGTTTCTAGTAATTGGAAACTACACTATAAAATTAAAATCAAAACAACCACATCGTATAAGAAGATATAACTAAAAACAAAACTGATGTTATGTTTAAACCTTTCTAATTGTTTGATATAATTAAATGACTTAATAAAACAATTACATATTATGTTGCATATGGGTATAATTGAAAAAAATGGTGTAATAAGTGATCAGCGCTTACAATAAGCATTAAAATTTTGCTTATTCAATCAAGTGAAAAGAAGAGGTTAATGAAAGTACTTATTTCAAACAAGCTAACAATCACTTATCGCTTATTTGATTAAACATTGAGCCTTTTTATCCTCAAAACAAACAGAGCCTTACTTTTTGGTAATTCAAGGAACATCCCGTAATTTTCATTACTAGTACGAACCCGTGCTACGCACATGAGATTTTCAAAAAATGATATAAAACATTAAATACTCAAACATATGCTTAAGTAAACATGAACCAGACAAGCTATAACTAATTTCTTTAAGGAACAATACATTTACACAATAAATACTTATATCAACTATTGGTATTTCTAACTTGATAAAAATTAATTACTAAGCATGCCCATTAACTTTTGAATGTAAGTGACATAGGTTTAAAATGGTTTATCATATGTTTAGCATATAAATTTGAATATGTAAATAGTTCTGTATGATAATAGTATTTTGAATTTTGCAAAAAGAAATATACAAAAAGCGAAATAGTTAAAGTGTATTTCAAAGGATTACATCAGAACATTTTTTAACTTCATTGGCTTGGAAAAAATTATAGTAGCTTTGAAACATATTTTTTTTAATGCATGTAAGATAAATTGACATGAGAAACATACAAACATTGTGTATTTTTATTTTCTGAACAATCAAACTACTTTTTCATCCACATCAAGTATTCATGCAGGTATAATAACTTAAACAGTAAATCAATTAAAATAATTCAAAGCGATATAGTACATTATTATAATGAAAATAGCTATGAGTACATACAAAAATACCTTATATGATATTTCGTTGAAGACGACAACAAGATTGCTGTAGTCAAGGAATTAAACTATTAAAAATTGATTATTATTGTTGAAATAAATTTACTGTAGTAGGCTACATTTTAAATATACCAAAGTAGTTTATAAAATTTGTACCTACGTAGAAAGAAAAAATTATTTAAATGAAATTAGAAGTGATATTTAGTAAAATAATAGTTTTGGAGAATGCAAGAAGTTGTCAATGTTAATTTGCTTTATTATGAACTAAATTTTGGAGCAACCATGATTTACTCAAAAATAAATTATGCGATTTTTCAACAAATAGCAAAGGCAAAACTTGTATATCAACTATATCCATCAAAGATCGTCCTGTTTTTTTTTTAAATACTTTCTAAAGTGAGCTATATAAAAACATATGTTAAACCACTCCTTCAACAACTAAACTTTACTTCAAATCAAACTCTGCATTCAAACATAGTTTCATTTAAATTATATGCTTTGTTCAATAATTACCTCTTTTACATTCTTTTATTCATGCAAGCAACAATTATTCTTTTTTTACTATTTTATAATATCAAGACTTCTAACAATGACCTTGATTTTTCTTTATTATTTCAATAAATTTTGTTTGATGCATTAATCAAACTTTGACACAAATGCTTTCATATTTTTGTACTTGCATTTAGTATGATATAATATAATATTCATAACTTAATATGACTATTATGCATCCAAGACTTTTATGCATCAAAGATGAAAATGATAATCATGTTTTATACCATGTAGAGTACATGACATTACCTTTCAAGCATAAGAAATATGCTGAATATAATGTTGCATTAAAGAATAATTGGTTATTATCCTAACGATCTTTTGGTGAGTTTTGTACATAAAGTTATTTATAACACATCATTTGATCATTTTTTGTTCTCATGCTAATTTTATTAAAGAAAATAAAAAATTCATGTAATAATAGGTAGTGAGTTCCTAACTTACAACCTCTTGGAGTATGTAATTACTTGTTAAAGGTATATAAAAAATGAGTTTATACGTTCCCTCGTATACTTGAAACTTACAATGCATTTGACTTTTTGTCGATGATATATGGAATAATATGTTTAGAATAATTCTCTGATCAATTAGATTGATTCTCTTATTAAACTGAATTGAAATTAGAGATAATTTATTGTTGTTAATGCTCCAATTAAAGTATTAATTCAAACTAAATTGAAATGATAATAACTAATTCATTTTGATTAATTCAGTTTATCAGTTTTATTGATATGATCCTCCATATCGAAAGTTAGTTTGCTTATGAACATTTAAAAACCATGTTTTTCATCTATGATTATCTCTTAACATCTCTTAACTAAAGAGTTAAAAATAACATAATAATAAACAAAATTTGTTGAAAATCGTGTATAATCACCAAATTTCTCTATAGGATGCCTAAGAATTTGATGATAGCATGGAAAGATATTATAAACTAAATGTTGATTAATATGGATAATATCTACAATTATAAATTCACGTTGACTAAGACTATATAATACATTAAAGGAGAAATAAATTTACCACACAAATTTAAAACTAATCTTTTAGCAAAAATTTATACATGATTACTTTAGGTAGTACAAAATTGATAAATATAATTATACTTTTTCCCAAATATGCTTTGAAAATTTATGGTTTAAATGTTATTTACTCCCAATATAATCTTTTTCACCCAACCTGATTTTTTATATACCTATGTTTAAGAATGAGAAAGTGGATCAACTTTTCTTCTAATGACTATTCAGAACAATCAGGGTTCTTTGGTACCTAAATATTGATAAAATAAAATGTCTTAAAAAATAATGAAGGGTACTAAATTCATAGTCAAACTAATCAAATAAATACAAGATGAAATTCAAATTTGACATAAAGTTGGAGAATTAAAATTATAACTCAACTTTATTTGTAACAAATTTTGCAGAATAATTAAAGATTCCGTGTGTCCATGGATTTATAATCCAATAACCTTTTTCAAAATAAATGAAGGAAACTAAATTCATAACCATATTAACTAAAACAAAAATCATTGGAAAATAAATTCAAACCCAAAACTCAAAGACATGACTCGAATTCCAAAATCCAAAAAACAACAAATTCAACCTTAAATTAAATAAACAGGTAGATAATAAAATGAAGATTAAACCTCTAAATTATGTTAAAACAATCTGACAAACAATGGTTTTTTTTTTAATTTTAAATATTATTGCCATAAATAATGAAATCTCAAATCAACAAGTGGAAACATAGCTACTAGAAAATAATGAAATCATAAAAAATAAAATGGAACGTAACCTTAATTTGATTCAAAAGAAGAATACAATATTTTGAACTATATTATAAATATAAAAATGGAAATGGGAAAAAGAGTAATTTATGACAAGATAGAAACACGACGGAGAAAATGTTAATGTGAATAATAAAATAAGGAGTTCCAAAAAATACAGTACTGAAAGTGTGAAGAAGATGAAGAAATCCACTATTATATTTTATAAAGGTATAATTAAGGTAAAGAGTGTGGTGATTGAAATAACAATATCAGCATAGGATATTTGAAATAGAGTTAAAATGATAGAAATTATTATTTTGTTCTTAAAATTAGGACGAAAGAAGAATACAAATTGTCAACAATCGAACTTGTATCTACACAATAGAACAAATTCTTTTGTAAAATAGCACCAAGTATATCGATAAAGAACAAATAGACTTAAGCATAAGTTATCTACCATTAGAGCACATTCTTACAGAAATCAAATCATACATACCACACCTCGAGGCAGGCATTCATCTAATAGGCTATCTTTCACATGATAGAATAGAGGTCATCAATACAAAAGGATATCTAAAGCAATCAAAACAAAAGAATAGAAAGTTTAAACAATATTATTCTAAACTATGAAAATATCATATGTAATTAAGAACAAGAAAAAAAATGAATTGAGACACTAACGAAGAGTGTAGATAGTACAAAACAAATGAATAGATACAAAAATGTAAAAAAATAAGAATTAGCAAAGAATTGATATAACAATGTAATAAATTATAAAATAAATTAAAAGATGTGTATTGGAGTTACCATGAAAGTTGAATCAAAATCTCTTCCAATTTATTTATTTTGGCGTTTCAACGAACAAATTACCTATAAATAAAGAAAAGCAATCACGTTAGCTTTTTGGAAGAATGTACCTTTCAATTTGATTTTCTAATCATGATTCTATAAAAATGATCACTTATTAGAGACTAAGTAATGTTTTATTTTACTTAGTAATATTCTTAAGAAGTTAACCCAATCCCCATGAGCCAAACTTATATAGAGAAAAATAGAATATTATATACCTAAAACCACGACACATCCTATAAAAGATGGAAGAGAGGATTTTATGGCTATAACAAAGCTAGAAGAAAACACAAACGGACCTCTTACAAAGGTCGCATTGGCTTACCTAGATGGGATTTCATTTTCTACAAACTTCATGATCCACAATTGGAAAAGTTACAGAGTATATGGACAACAAAAGGAGTAAATTTTTCACTTGGATTTAAATGTGAAAATGATTGGAGATGATATTATTTAAGGATTAAAGATTTTATTTTAAGTAGAGAAGATGAGGAAACGAAGGTAAAAGAGAGAAATGAATTGAGGTAAAAATCAATAATATAGATGCAACAACACAATTGAGTAGATAAAAATGTAATGAATTCTAATATAAATCAAAAGGATGTGTATCCGAATTACTAAGGACGTTGAATCAAAATCTCTTTCAATTTCTTTACTTTGACATTTCAGCGAATATATTACCTGCAAATGAAGAAAGAAGGTTGTAATAACCTTTTTGGAAGAATGGTATTTTCTAACTTGACAACTTAAAGGTAAAAAAAAGGATAGGGGATGATATTATTTAAGGATTAAGAATTTATTGTAGATAGAGAAGATGAGGAAATGAAAGTAAAAGAGTGAAATGAATTGATATAAAAATTAATAATATAAATACAACAAAACAATTGAATAAATTCTAATATAAATCATAAGTATGCGTACTGAAATTACCATGGATGTTGAATCAAAATCCCTTCTAATTTATTTACATTGACATTTCAACGAACGTGTCACCTTCAACTAAAGAAAGACGGTTGCATTAACGTTTTTGGAAGAATGATACCTTTTAACTTGACCACGGGTTGGACACTAAGCTATATATTTTAATTTACATATTAATTTTCTAAAGAAGCCGACTTTAATTCCTATAAACAAAACAAACATAGAAAAAAAAAATTATAAATCCAACACCATCGCGTACGCTACAAATGATGGAAAGGTAATTTGACGACTATAATCAAAGCTAGAAGAAAACTCAAACAACAAACGAAGCAAACTTTCGACTTGGATTTAAAAAAAACATAGGGGATTATAGTATTAAGGTTTTAATATTTTACTTTAGACAGTGAACAAGAGAAAATGAAAGTAAAAAGGGTAAATGAAAGTGGAATATATATATATATATATATATATATATATATATAAGTAGATGAAATTAGATAAGGAATGAAAGTAAAATTGGAAAATGAGGATGGAAGATATTTTCGAATGGGTGAAATAGAAAGTGAAAGGACATCCTGTTATGGTTATATTACCATACAATGAAAATTCAATTAGGAGCTTGTAATGGCAAATAATTATCATAAGGGTGTATGAAAATTTTCCCTCAAATTAAGGAGAGATGATGATTTTGAATGAGAGTGAATATGATTTCCCACCATTATTACACCTTATAAATCTTCTTTCATAATTCTCTTGTCCCAAACTTAAATTTTTGTTTTTTTTAACTCCCACTCTTCTATCTTCTTAATTTCCAAATTCTTAAAACCAAATATTAATGGTTATGACCCATGAAATATGCGTGGTTGGTTGGTGCTTACATGTAAGGTTGAATATTCAGTCATTGCTAACTACGAATCCTTTGGAAATTTAACCAAGTTCAAAAAAGTAGTAATGGTTACTGATAACATCAGCCTCGAC
Source organism: Allium cepa (assembly GCA_030765085.1). Classification (NCBI taxonomy): domain Eukaryota; kingdom Viridiplantae; phylum Streptophyta; class Magnoliopsida; order Asparagales; family Amaryllidaceae; genus Allium; species Allium cepa. The sequence goes on from CM060939.1 coordinate 156,923,358, forward strand.
CTTAGGATAAGACTATCAAGGAAACTATCTAGTATAATAGATTGGATCGGAAAGTGCCAAATGTTGACTAAATAATTAGTCAACCTCAGAATTAAACTAATGTGCTCGTATTAGCAAATGTTACTTGCTAACAATAGGCTTAAAAATGGAAAATGATGAGTAAATAAACCAAAAAAGCAAATAACATAAGTTGTAGACTGGTTCGACTAAGCTTGCTTACGTCCAGTATGAAGATCTCTTACTATGTTGGTCACTTACAATTATGAGGAATTACAAGAGAATAATAAGTAATTTAGCACTTAAACTTACAATGGTACGAAACATATACGATTAAAGCCCCACAAAATCCCTGCTATAGGGCATAACGTTTTTCAACCGTTACTCTATTTTAATTTAGCGCTATTAAATATCAGATCCGCTTTAAGCCTCCCTATTTTTCGCTACACTCGCTAAATCAAGATTTTTTAGTGCCTAATTCAACAACATTAATATATAAAGGCTGATTTGACTAATTCTCTTTTAAACTAAATCAACAAAATTAGGATAAAAACCTAATTTTAAGGCGTAAGTGCTCAATATAGGTTATAAATCTATTATAGTAACCAAACATAGTCTGCATAAATCATGATATTATTCAGTTTTATTATATAAGACTAAACAATATTTCTTTTTCCTACACAAATGATGTGAGAATATTTAGTCTTATATATTTTGTTTTATATCCAACGAAGCTTTCTACATCTCTGTTGTTTTCAATTATATCTCTACTATAACTTTATACACCTCTACCACTGTTGTAACACCCTGTAATTTGGCATTAGTTATTTAATTAGTTAGTTAGTAATTAGGCTCCGAACATGGAATTTGTGCAAACGATGGAATCTGACCATGAAACTTGCATAATTGCATTCGTGGCAAAATTCTGAGCAACTTTATATTTGGAATTTTATGATCGGAGTCCAAAAGGAGAAGTTACAGACGAAAAAAGAATTCGGAATGAAAACTGTTAAATAAAAATATTAACGTTTATAACTAGTTTCCCGGGCCCATAGGCCGACTCGTTATTGGGGACGGCCGACCCTTAGTGGTACCATTAAGAGGATGAATATTACTTTACCGCCTACCGCACCACATGTACCAGCACCAGAGTCGCAGCACCACTAGGAGGGGATAACACAGGGCACCGAAAGATATTTGAGTCCTGAGCTTGTTGCTATCTGTTAGGTTCAAGTAGAGCTCCAAGAGATTAGGGTAGATCAACAGCGCCAGAGGCATGAGATTTGGTGCATAGCTTCCATGCCATGACCATTCCACGGTAGCGACAATGGCTCGAGCTCCAGCCACGGAGCGAGACCTTCTCATAGTTCTTAGGCGTGTTTTATTTAGGATTGTTTTATCTTTTTGTTTCTATCATTTGTTCTTTTCATTTAGGTTGTTGGATTGTAAAACTATTAGTTGTCTTTTATAAAAGACATGCACAATATTATGATTTTCTGTTCATTTTCTGTGTTGTTATTTCTAAATATGCGAACTGCTCCTATATATATGCATAGTAGAGAAACAATTTAAACATGGAAATCTCATAAAGATACTTAAGTAATAGTAAATGCAATATAAGACTGAAAATTTAGAATAGCTGGAAATTTAGTAAAGGACATGATAAGTTTTTTCGATATCACGGGTCATTGCTTATGTTCCTTGAAAGCTAAGTGTTTTGAATAATAGATGCGTTGACATTTTTAAATAAAATGTTAAATCTTAAGGTAAAGGTTAGTTGTAGAACTTTGGAATATGGTTTATGCGTTTAGCGTATAAATGACTTCTGATTACGCTAAAATTGTGCCTTGATTTACCAAAAGTTTTGAAAAGGAAAATATTACCCCTTGATCTTAAAGTTCACTTTTTGTAAAAAAAGTTTTTGTTAGCTATTTTTATGTCTTAAGTTATTTTAGAGTTTTTGTTCAAAGTTTTATTTCAAGAATGTCTAAATATTTTAGGATTTTATATTTCAAATGACGTACAAACTTGAAAAGCGAGAAAGATTTTTGCGAAAAGTTTGATTTTGAAGGTCGTATGTTAAGCATAGGGAAGTCAAATGGAATTAGAACTTGTGGATTTAGTGGTGCATTAGGGTCGACGACGTGATAAATGCAAGGGATAACAAGGGAAAAGCTGTTTTAGCCTTGGAATTTCTAATTCCGTACATTGTCAACGACACGCACAAGTTTATTTTTAAGCTTAATTACATTTTAGAGCTTGAAAATGAGCATCCTTATGCATTTTGTACGTGAAAAATTTGGAGGAAATCTGGGACAGCGAAGAAATTCACTTACCACGGGAATAGGAAGATTATAGTGTGGTAATATTAAATTCTCCACCTAAATTTCTTTTTCCAACATAGAAGTAAAGTTTAGGAAGCGATTTTTTCATGCATTAGATTATTGGATGAAAAATTGGTTGCTTCTTACTTCTATTTGTAAGAGTATGGGGTTTTTGATTGAAAAGATTTTTCAAAAAGCTATATACATATAGAACTGCCAGTATATATGTATATTTGCATCATGTTTTTGAAAATGTTTTGAAAAGAAATGCATTCATATAGGAAGATTCGATTTAGAATCATTCTGCATTCATATTTTCTATGTGGTGGTACAATAATACATTATGTACTTGTACATGTTTGGTAGCAAAATTGATTGTACACTCATTGGTTGTGTGGTTTAGGATAACTAGGAGCCAAAACGATGACTTGGTTATTGGTGAAAATTTTGGAAATAAAATTCTTTTTAAAGGGAGAAGAATGTAAGACCCTGTAATTTGGCGTTAGTTATTTAATTAGTTAGTTAATTAATTAGGCTCTGCAAATGGACTTTGTGCAAATGATGGAATTTGACCATGAAACTTGCGCTGTTGCATTTGTGGCGAAATTTTGAGCAACTTTCATACTTGGAGTTTTGCGATCGGAGTCCAAACGAAGAAGTTACGGACGAAAAACGAATTCGAAATGAAAATAACTAAATAAGAAAATTAACATTTATAATTAGTTGCCCAGCCCACAAGCCGACCCATTATTGGGGACGGTTGACCCCCAATGGTCGATCGGTGACCCATAGACGGTAGACCGGGAGCGACCTGGAGGCTCCTATAAAACTAGGCTGCAAATGCCCGGATTTAAGATATTTCGATCTAATGGTTGTGGTTGATTCTAGCGCCCATAAATTCAAGTAAACCCTTCCTTCTCTTCTCATATTTTTATGGAGGCAGTAGCGAAACTATGGCATTTCATATTCTCCACTTTCTTTTTAAATTATAAATATAAGATATTTGTATCTATATTAAGACAAATAGGAGAAGAGTAGAAATCTAATAAAAAGGAGAAGAGAGTCAACCATAGGCGTATTTGAGGAAATTTATATATTCATATGTATATATTTGTATATATTTTCTCTCTCTATCCAATATCTCTTCTCGAATCTGTAATTCTAGTGTATGTATATACTCTTTTATACATATCACTTGGATTGAAAAGGATTTGAAGATAAATCAAGGGTTCTACTTCAAATCTGGAGATTTGAATCACTTTTAAAAGATGAGTGTGAAATTTTATAGATTGTTATAAGATGAAAATTATCTCGTTGGTGTTTATTTGATTTTTATGCCTATTTGGATAAATGTATATGAGTTATAGGCAACGAATTGAATATGATCTAGATATAATAAATATCGCCTACATATTCTTCGTTATGAATTACTTAGCGTTGTTCATAAGCTAATCTGGGAATCAATCCGAAATGTATGAAATTTGAATATTGAATTGAATGAAATTTATTTCAGATCAGAGATAAGTTGTATGGTAATGTCATAAATTGGGATTATTACCCTAATCTTGCTAGAATATAAACTTTTCGATATTTGGAGTTGCTGGAATTCAGATCTGCTTAATATTTGTAATTTACTTTGATTTCTTTCCCATTTAAAAAGATACAATGTTTGATCTAACATTAAATATATGCAAATGGAAAGAGAAAGAGATGCATAAATTATGATTTCATTATAGTTTACATCGTCTATTTCAATAATAAAAAGAAATGATTATTCTTTATAATTTCAAACGATGTAATCTTTTATATTTTAAAGTTAAATCTTCTGTTTTGGACTAATTTATGGAAATTAACGGATAATCTTTTTTGATATGATTCCACAAATTTAGCATGAAAAAATATATTATAGTAAAGATATATAATTAGAACATATTTGTCAAAGGAAAATATTTGTATGTAATTACTACGCTTATGATAATGAAATAAATGTTAATAACGACGCTTTCACGTAGTATTAGCGTTTAGGACAATTAACTAATGGGAAAAGAATTTAAAAATTTTAAACTCCAATAAATGGTAATAAATATGGGAGTTGCAATAATTTGATAGGGTAAATGGATTAATGGGACTGATAAAAATATGTATAAAAAGTTACTAAATTAAAATTAGTAAACATACATAAACGTATTAGGAAATGTCCGTTAGGATTTTATGGATAAATTGACATTTATGAGCTTTAAACTGGAACTCATGGGTAGATAAATATTTAAGGTAAATCTTGTTGTCTTAAATAAAAAGGGAATTAGTAACCTAAGTCCTAATTGCCTAAGGTAATATAAATAAAGACATAGGACGGTTAATTGGACTTAATGGGTTAGTGATGCGAGATCGGTAGAGTCACTCGATGAAAGACTGCATTTCACTTTGAGGCTACCAGCAATCGAGTGCACTTACTACTGATGTGAGATGTCACTAATCTTAGGACCCATGAGGAAGTGAAAGATTGTGCTCGCTTTCTTAATTGGAAAGTATTAAATGGTCCAAATTTGGAATTAGGAGCGGTGAGAGATATCTCCATAGGGGTTTACTTCTAGTTTGAGGTCTTAAGTGGCTGAAGGGTCCACCTCTCTCCTAAATGGAAGTATTAAGCAACCTAGTGAGATTCCAAATAAATAAATAAATAAGGATGTCTCTAAAAAGGGTTTACTTCGGTGTTGAGGTCTTAAGTGGCTGAAGGGACCGCCTCCCTACCGAAAGAAGTAACCTAATATGACGCCATATTTATAATTAAAGAGCGAGAGTGGATATCTCGGGAAGGGTTCACTTAAGGTTTGGGGTTTTAAGTGACTGTAAGGTCCTTCTCTTTCCTAAAAAAGAATTATTAAGTAGTTCAATCAAATTTCCAAGCAATGACAGCTAGATAGTACCATTGAGGAGCACGCTTCTGGAAGTAGGTCTTAAATGACAGGCCCTGCCTATTTTCCAAAAGTATTAAGCGGTTTGGGTACAGTCTCTTACATTACTAAGGCTGTAATAACAATAGTACCATTTTGGAGCATGCCTTGGGACAAGTCTTAAATGATAGGGTCTGCCTTAGATAAGGTATTAAATGACCAAAGTCTGCCTATTTTCTAAAAAAGGTATTACGTGGCTTGGGTAATGTTGGCTACGATTTTATAGGCGGTAAATGCGGTAACAGTTGGACATTACATGTCGAAAGCCTTAAATAGTGGTTAGAGGCTTGTAGTTAGGATCCACTGACCATTGACAGTATTGTTAAGAAATCACCTTAGGAATAAGTCTTAAACGATGGGATCTACCTTTATTATGGTCTTAAATGGAAAAGTCTGTCTATTTCTCCTTTTAAAGTATTATAGCAGCCTGCTTCATATTTATAAGTATTAAGTGGAAAATGCGATTTGGAAGTATTGGGTGGTTTATAAGGATTTATTAGTATTTTGTACCTTGGAAAGCGGTGGGTAAGTAATCCTATGCGAAATGCAAGGTTATATTAGGATTGTTAACCTTGGTGGACATGATAATTAAATGGAAAGCTATTGGTATAAGTTTATTTTATGGACAGCTTATATTTTTCCACTCGCTAGAACATTGTTCCGACCCTCTCCTCGTTACAATCCACATGATAGATTAAGAGGAGTAGGTCGTTAGGGCTGGATGTGCTTTGTTGTTGGAGAAGTCTTCTTTTCTCTCATGCTCGATGTTGTTGTGCAAGATAGTGGTCATAATCATTATTCTTACCCTACTATTGTTTCGGTTGTGAGTTTAGTTTTCTATCCATCTCTGATAATGCCATGCTTATTTGCAGGTACCAAATCCAACGATCTGTGCTTCATTGGACTTTAATTTCAATTTTTGTCAAAAATTGGGTCTATTAACATGCAGGTTGTTACATTTAGTATCAGAGCTTATGTTAGTAGATCATAGAAATTAAGATAAAATAAGAGAATGTATTCGTACTTTTCTATTTGGTAATATTGTATTTTTTTTGCTAGATTTTAAGAGTTCCGACTATAAAGTAGTTGTAGTTCCTCTCCGAAGGACTGGGCAAAGAAACTATGGGTTGGAAATATCTTAGAGCTAAGATTTTCATATCAATTTTGAAGAACCCCATGGAGTGCTGGCGATGCGTAAAGCATTGTTGATGAAGAGCATGAGTATGGCATATTGTCGAATCCTGGATATCGGAGAAGTTCGACTTGACGGTTGAGATTCTAGCTGACTTGTAATTTTTGATTTTAAGTTCCAGTCAGAGACACATATTTATTCCAAATGGACGAAAAATTAGAGTCTGTTTGTTGCTATTGTTCGAAAGAAAATTTTGCCAGGGTGCATTCATTGATCACCTCTTTGATGGCAAACCGGATTTTTATTTGAAGAATTAATGTCAATTCCTTAGTCCAAAAACCTATGAGAGAATTTTTATAAAGTATATATTGGAAATGTCTTAGATTTTTTGAAAAAGGAGTTTTCAAAGGATTTCTTTTCCCAAAGATTTATTTTGTAAATTTTGTTCCCCAAAAGTTTTGAAATTTTAAATTTTCAAAGAAACACATATACCACTAGGTTGGTCGTGTTAAGAAATTATTAGTTTATAAAAGATTAATTTTCGAAATTCTTAAATATTTATATATCAATGAAGCCTTGATATTACTTTTGGCAAGAAAATAGTTTACCGATTTGGGAAATTTGTGTTTTAAAAAGGTTTTTGCAAACTCTGAAATATATATATATATATATATATATATATATAAGTTTAACTTTTCAGGGAAATTTTGACATGAAATGGTTTCTATTATTTGGAAGCAAGTATAAAGGAGCATAGCTCAGTGATTTTTTTGTCTTTAAAATGGAGGTTTTCAGTTTTTCTCTCTGTGGGGTAAGGAAAAAATAGGAATGACATCAACTTTATTGGGGTATGTAGTTTGAAGTGTTGTTAAACCCATGGATATTGGAAGAAACATTTTCATGCGAAGTAGGCATGAAATAGTAGTTGAAATATTTTCGGGTTTTTGGTAGTGTTGTTGGTCGCAACAGTTTTGCTGAAACTGTTGCAATCTTTCCAAGGAAGGGTCTACACGGTAAGGTGGATACCATCTTGTGGAAGGTAGAATTTTCTACATGGGTTAAGCTGAAGATGATGTGCGATACGGTCACTAGAATATTAATTAATTTAACCAGCCCTATTGGGTCTAGATTCGGGCCACACCTAAATATAGGATAGCGGTCGACCGTGGCGGTCGACCTAATAGCAGTCGACCTCTAGGTAAATTCGGGCCGAAATCGAATATGGAATGTGACTATAAGTCGCGTACAAACCTTCAGCCTGCGCACCCCCACTCTCTTCCTGCTCTCCATTTTTTTAGCCTAATCCATTCTACCTCTCCCTTCCTCTACTTAACCAAAGCCTCCCTCCTCCATTCCTCCACCAACTGATGGTAAAATCCTCACGCGTTAGATATTACCCCACCATTACTCTAGATCTAAATCCTTTTCTCCCTTTTTTCCAACTGTCTCTCAGCTTATGGCACTGCCACGCACCAACGGCTCTTCCTCCCGTCATTCCGGCCTAACCCCACAAAAAGTCACATGGCTTGGTCGGAGCAAGCGGAAGATCGTCACCTACCTCGAAACGGTGGACTTTGAAATCCTTTACCAAGGACCAGCGAAGTTCAGAGATTTCGTTGCAGCAAGACTTGTGCCGATCCTCCACTTAGAGACTTATGAGTGGGAATATTACCAGCGCTGCATCCATCTTTTTGGTGCAAAAGTGGCATAGGATTTTTATGATGGCAACGACTACATTGAGTCCAAGGTGAATGAAGCTCGGATTGGGATTACAGATGACGATCTCACTAGGATTTTAGAGATATCTACAGTAGGTGTAGATCTGGATGACATAGAGATGACCAATGAGGAGCTTTCTTCTGGAAGTAGGTCATTTAATGACGACTCTGCCTATTTTCCAGTTGGAAGTGTTAAGTGGCTTAGGTACAGCCTCTTACATTGCTAAGGCCCTATAACAATAGTGCCATTTAGGAGCATGCCTTGGGGATAAGTCTTAAATGATAGGGATTGCCTTAGTTATGGTTTTAAATGACCAAAGTTTGCCTATTTTCTAATAAAAGGTATCAAGTGGCTGGGTAATGTTTATTACACGGTTACGATATTATCAACGATAGATGCGATAATATTTAGACGTTGGATGTTGAAAACCTTAAATAGTGGTTAGAGATATCGCAACAAGGATCCACCGACCATTGACATCATTGTTTGGAAACCACCTTGAGAATAAGTATTAAATGACGGGGTCTGCCTTGATTAAGGTTTTAAATGGCAGAGTCTGCCTATTTCTTCTTTTAAAAGTATTATAGAAGCCCGCTTCATATTTAGAAGTATTAAGTAGCAAATAGGATTTGGAAGTATTGGGTGGTTGATAAGGCTTCATTAGTATTTTGTACGCTAGGAAGGGTAGGTAAGTAATCATATATGCAATGCAATGTTAGATTAGAATTGCTAACCTTGGTGGACATAATAATTAAATGGAAAGCTATCGGTATAAGTTTATGTTATTGGCAGTTTATATTTTTTGAGTCACCAGAATGTTGTTTTGACTCCCTCCTCATTACAATCCACATGGTGGATTTAAAGGAACAGGTCACTGGAGTTGGATGTACTTTATTGCTGGAGAAGTCTTCTTTTCTCTTATGCTTGATGCTGATGTGAAAATCTGCTATCCAAAGAATACCACTAGTTCCAAGGCATGGTCATAATTAGTATTCTTATCTTATTATTGTTTCTACTGTGAGTTTAGATTTATATCAATCTTTGATAATGCTCATGTTTATTTGCATGTAATAAATTAAACGATCTTTACTTTGGTGGACTTGGGTTTCAATTTTTATCAAAAATTGGGCCCTTTAAGGTGCGGGTTGTTACAATTATAGAACACCTAATTGCTTTAACTGCACAATACTAAACTTTAGAGCGTTTGTGGTTTTGGCTAGTTGGAAATGAATTCTAAGCATAAAAAACAAAAATCTACCATTTTAATGTTGTACGGCAAGAGGTATTTATAGCAGTTGACGTAGACCAATGAATGGTTGAGATTGCGGTGAAAATAGTTGAGAATCATTCTCGACCATTCTGGTCACTTGGGTTTATGTAACCCAGTTGAAAAGGTGATTGGAACATGTGGCTGATATATGTACTAGCTGTGATATTGTACTAAGCACGTGCTTTGTGTTATGAATGGCAACATGGTATAGCACTGGGTGCGCTTTTGACAAAAATTCCATGGTAGTAGACGTACTTGGCTATTTTTCTGACTTTGTCGCACTTTTATAGGTAGTAAGGCTAGACAAAAGCTTCTTGTGCATAATGATGGTCAGTTGCTTGTTGTCGAAGATTGCTGAGAGAAAGAGGAAGATAGTTGAGAGCAAACTGAATAGGATGAGCCGAGTCGATCATGTAGTGATGGGACGATCTGTATGTGGCCGGTCGTAGGCAGCCTGAGATAGAGCTGGGCCAGAGAATGCTCGCTTTTGAGTCGAGTCAAGTCAAACAAGTTGACTGTAGGTCGTCTTGTGTCGAGCCGAGTTGGCTTAGGAGTCCAGGTTTGCCTATCTATGACTTGCATGATTGTTGGATTTATAGGGATGTCGCCAGGATAAATGTGGGTCAACTTGGAATGGGTCGAGCTAAGAATTGCCGGTCTACTTTGATTTGATCGTTTGAGTCCTATTATTCAAATTGACCTGGAATAGACAAGACCTTGATGTATTGGTCGGATTACCTCTTACTTGTGAGAAAATTGAGCAACATTTTTTCCCCAATCCCTTCTCGGTGAACATTGGCGGGCTTGTCAAGTCATGAAGGTCCTACCGCTTGGCTTTCTGATGTGCATTTAATGCATGCACAACATGTCAACACTTGGTTGGTTGAGACGATTTCTTTTTTTAAGTGACACGATGACTATTCAGTTATGGAAAACATTGATGTGACACGTCATAAAATATATTTAGATGACCAAGGTCTTCTTGTATCTTGAATTAAACGGTTGTGATCGAGGAGGTAGGTATGTAAATACCTCATACTTCTTTTTCTAAAAGTATTTTACATATCGAAAGATCAAAAATATTAGTATTTAATTCATATGAGGTCATATGGCTCTAAAAGTTTGGAAAATGACTACTAAGGACATTTTCCACTTTTAGAATTTTTATCAAACATTTCATACCAAGAAATTCTTGTAAGGCCTATCACTTTTGATAAGCATTGAATTAGGGTCTAAAACCATTTCTATTAGATCAGTCTTGTTGTAATGACCCGTATTTTACGTATCGGAGGATCATAAAATATTATTTTTAATTCATATGTGATCGTATGGCTCTATGGCTTAGGGAAATGCCTATTAGGGACGTTTCCTATACTTATAGTTTTTGTAGATGGCTTTACCCCTGAAATACTTTTATCAGCTATAACTTTTGATAGGAACCGAATTAGCATCTGACACCACTTTCATTGAAAAGATATATTGGTTTCTCTTTCAATAGAGTGGTCACAATAGCGGTTTAGACTTTCTGGCTAGGAGATTGTCACGACCCACTTTTCCGTACTGTTCGAACGGGCACACACGCTTGTCCCGTCGAAATTGAACAAAAAGGCGGATAGTAAGAAAATAAAGTAGAAAGAAGATAGAAAGAAGATGGAAAGAAAAAAGAACAACGTAGAATCTCACAGCAGAAATGGATAATCTATAATATAGAACAAGTCTTTACTGTAAAGGCCCGCAAATCCGCACCCCTTTCGAGCTGGCAAAATTCCACAACAATTCAGCCCAAAGAGGAACAAATGTACGAGTCTTTAGGGTTAAAGAAGAAAGAGGTAGAAGAAGAAGAAAAGGAAACAATAACAGAATCTCACAATTCGTAGCAGGACAATATATAATAGATAAATGAATATCTTTAAAACAAAAGTACTATATCAGTTTATACATCACATTATCAGAGTTTACAACGACACAATACAAACACTGGCAATTATAGAAACTTATGTACAATAAAATTTGACTTGCGCTAACCCAGACGCAATGGACCCTACATAGTATAAGTGGTACGTCTCTCCATCGAGCTTGCCTCCAGATCTCCATAGCAACTTTTTGACTTCGCTCCCGAATAACTGATAACCTGACTCTAGGCTGCCCGTGTGGAAAATTGTGGGCACCCGGAATTTAGAAAGGGAACAATAAACCCCGAGTCAGTCATGGGACTGGTATGAGATCTTAAAAATAGTTATTTTCACAAAGAAAATAAAAAGAAATCCACTATGCTTTGAAACTACCATAAGGCCTCCCGCCACACACACAATGCAAACGCAGAACTAGAGGAGATTTCTCCTTATGATAGTCAAATATGCTTAATACACAAAATCCTTTCGATATTATTATTAGTGCATAGTGCGGAAAACACTTTGAAAGTATAATATTAATCTTAGCCAGCATACAACCATTATTGTATGCCTACTATAGCTACCATGTTCAATAGTAGGTTACCGCCACATTCCATGGCAGGTTATACAACTAAAACCGTACAGGGCGCGTATTGTTTCTTTAGATTTCCAACAAATGGTCAGGCTAAGGAACTTCCTACTTCCACATGGGTGCGCCTCTAGAGGGACGTCCCGAGAACCTACTCGGATCTCTGCCAACACAAGGCCGGGTTACCTCTGTAACTAGGTAACTACTACTCGAGTATGCCATCCCCCGGTCCTTTGGGACCTTTATCCGAGGATCCTCAACCACAAAGCAACAACCATAAAGTATAATAAATTTGCGGCAACAACATAGGTAAAATATCTGGGCTCCATACCATGATACTACCCTTTTCCAGAAGGAAATGACATACCCTAAAGGGCGCGACCCTCATAATCTTGACGCATCTTTCCTGTTTTGACCATTTCCGGGGTGTGAGGTCCGATGAGGTCTCATCCACAAAGCTACACTTTTCACAAAGTCATGCTTTGATCAACAAATGATCAGCAGCACTTTGTATGCCACATTACCCAGTTGGGAATGTATCACTAGTAACCATCAACTACATAACATCTGAGCTCGTACGTCTCAAAAAAGGGTGTTAAGCTAAGAGAATAAATTCTCCGCCACCAACATAAATATATTTGATAGAAACCAGCTTTACATCTCAAAGTGTAATGTCAGACACACATCCATACAAGTCCGTTCCGGGATCGAACAGAACCGAAGGCACTTCCAAAGAAGCCCTTGCAAATCCGGATATTCACAAATCACGTCCGGAACCCCCATCACAAAGGTGATAAAAATCTCTATACCGGAGCAACCCGGTGCAGAGACATTCGACAGGTAATCCTTTCGCTTTCGAAAATACCCGGTCTTCAACACTGTCTTCAAATACAATTCCATTTCATCGTATCGTTATTCGGAATGGGTTTTATGACACAAGGTCCTCTCCCGGCTAATCCGAATAACGAGCGCTTATTTTTTAAAAATAAGTGTTACATTCAGATTTCAAACAAATCACAACAAATTTCCACTTTGATCTTTTAAATAAATGATCCATCACAATCACAAAGGTTCAATGTGGTTTTCGGATATCCACTTGGAATCCGACCCCCGGCCGCATCTAAATTCAAATGTCGTTAAAAGGCCAATATCGATAGTCGATTACTTAACTATCAATCAACATCCACAACAATTGCCGGATTTAAATAAATTTCCCAGATTATTTATTTTCAAAATATTTCCGCAAGATATATTTCACACTTCAATCATTTGAAAACAAATTTCAAATTACTTTCCCTTACGCGGAATACATTTCCAAATATTTATTCATTTCCACTGGAAATCTACCGAGTTAAAATAATTCAAATTACTTATCCAAAATATTCTTGGAACATTTAAAATAAAACCATCTCAAATACTTACTTAAAATATTGGTTATGAAAACATTATACTAATTATCACATGTAAGATTTTAAGTCCCAATTAATTTTGAAATAAAATTAGTGGATAAGGTATAACTATTTAAATAATCATTTCCTAAACAAATATCAATTTTAATCTTTAAAACAATCCCTTCTATAAGTAATTAAATAAATCCGTACTTTATAGATTTGAAACCAGTTAGGAAAATAATTTATCCAAAGTATCCTTTCTAAAACCATCCTTAAAAGTTTTCAGTTTATATTTATAGGTTACTTTGAAATCATACTCAGCTTTCCAAGGAAAATATATTTTTCATTTCAAAATGGTTCATTCAAATCAATTAATAAATCTTTCTTGATTTATTTTAAATTTACATTCCGAATCTGTAAATTCTTTTCACACTTTTAAAAATAACCAAATGTTTATTTTTAAAACAAATTTCCCTTTCCTTTATAAATTCCCATTGTGAATTTAAACTTCTAAATATCCATTGATATACGATTTTCAAATCGATTCCCAATTATTCATTTTCAGCACCGAATTAAATTCAAAATTGATTTCCAAATTTATTTTCAAATACCAAATCAATTTCCAAAATTGATTTTTAAATTTATTCCAACACCAAATTTATTATCTTTTGAGACAAATTCCTTCTTTTAAATCTATTCAATTTTCTAAAATTAATTTACTATAAATTTTCTACTAAATTTCAAAAATCAAATTTTATTTATTTTCTGACATCCTACGATATCAAAAATATATCCGCCTAAATTATAGCCTTCAACAGTCTCAATCATAAATAGTCACACACAGATTACAAATAATCAACACACAATATTGAAACTAATTCAAATATTTGAGGAATCCAGTTGTATCCCTCCAACCTGTTTTTCCTTCATCCACAGACGTTAGCACAATAATTAAATACCAATTCCACTTCGAGGTGGAATATCGCAGTATATGGGATTTACAAAATATCATCCGCTATTATGCGACGTATAGGGTCTCATCCGCTATATAATGCGGGAAATTAATCACCCAATATATACTATATACTACTATATATATAATATCATCCAGTGAATAATTATTATAAATCAATCATCCAAGCACATAGTCAATCAATTTTAAATCTAACTATTCAAAATTTAAATCAGAACAATATTGATTGAGAGAAAAGATCTCACCATTTATTTGCAATCCATTCCAACTCATTTCCATTCTGGCTTGTTTCTCCATTTTAGACCTTGAATAAACATTTATATGGTTTATTAATCTTTGAAATAATCCAACAATTTATTATTATATTTTTTTACCACTTAATAAATTTTAATTAACTAGTTTTTAAATAAACACTGGCCTAATATATATATTTTCAGTTTGCAACTAAAATAGTCTAATTCAACTTTAAATTTATTAGGAAGATTACCAGTATATATATATTTAAAATAATCAGTAAGTTATAGGGATGTATCTTTTTTTCTCTTAATCCATATATATATATATAAATATATGTATATATTAAATTAGATCAAATGAAGAGCAGAACTGGTTACACTTACTGCAAATATATTTTGTTTTTTTCCAAGTTCATTTCCTTTCAAATTAAAATATGAATTCAAGTTTTAATAATAGAGAAAGAAGCCCATACCAATGAAACCGGCCCTAGCCCACATCTCTTTTCTTCTCCTTCCAAAATCGACCTATAACCAGTACGAAAAACAAAAACCCACCATGATGCACGTGGACGCGACTCCGCCATCACCATCGTTGCTTCTTCCTCGCCACCCTCCATGAGCTCGATCCAGAATTGCCTTCGACCTTGAAGCCGCTGCCCTTAAATCACGGCCACCACTTGAATTCCATCACGACCCCACTCGAGTACGCGCTGCCCTTCACCTCGCTTTTGAGCTCCTTGCCGCCGCTTGCTCGGCTCGATGAAATCATCGCGACCCTCTTTTCCATATGCAACTTCGTCTATCGATCTGCCCTTGTCAATGATGACCCATCGCCTTGCCCACATAGATCGGCCCTCTTCCAAGAACAACGACGATGCTTCCAATCGCGACGATTTCGCTAATGCCTCCATTTTTTTAATTTTGCTTTCTATCATAAACGAAGGGAAAGAGGGAGGTGATGGGTTTAAACTGAAAAGGAGCCAGTTTCGCACGCATAGGGGTGACCGTAGAGTGGCGCACATAGATGGTTAGGTGGCTTGAGTTGATATTTGATTTGTTATGATTTTATATTCAGAATATCTCGCTATGCATATCTCAAAATCTCGAACCCCTATTGAGGCATATTGCATGGCGTTTTATATGTTATACCCCCATTCCGAACGCAATGGAAAAGGTTCCGAGCCCTAACTCGATCGTATGGAGAAGATAGATTTTTGAACCAGTTATTAAATTAAATTTCGATTTAAATTTTTAACGCGTTTTCCTATCGTACGACTAAACGACAACTTCAAATGCTACGAAAATTGAAATCTGATAATAATACAAAATTACGGATCCAATGGAACCGATTTCGTCGAATTCCGAGACTGTGCCTCAGAAGGCTATTTTTAAATATCGATTTAAACAATATAATTTCAAAACTAAACAAAACATTTTCAAATTAAATTATGAAGCTTCCATTATCTTCAGCATTATCAATATAAATTTTCTATGCCTTGAAAATATTTTTTAATTGGCTTAAAAGTGAAAATTTAAGTTTTTACCCAACTTCAATAAATTTAATTTAATAATTTAATTGCCAAATCCATAGTTATATTTGAAATTCAAGTTAAACTAACCTCCAAATATTTAAAATCAATTAAATATTTCGATTTCAAATGTTCAAAATTCTGGATCGTCACATTTACATAAAACAAAAACGGTAACTTAAACATATGCAGACATCAATCAGAGTGTACAACCTATTCAGCACGGACAGTTATAATAACTTGTCCTTGCAATTGCTGATATACACAACTAAATGAAACTGAATATAATCATCTACGTGAATACTACTCTAGGCCTCCAGCTCCTCTCCTGAAGCTCCGCTCCTTCCAGCTAAACCTGAAATATGCTCGGTCCGACCCGAGCATATAGGAAAAACCACTCCTAGGTCAGTCTGGTAAAACCAGTGTGAGAATTTAAATCACAAGGAATTTTATTTGTTATAACTTTCAAAATCCTTTAAAATCAAAGGTATCCTATAAGACCACGCCACACATAAACTCGAAGGGTTTTCCCTTACGTTACCGTAACAATTTTATAGAAATCCAATGATATTATAATTGTTTCTAAGTACAAATACTTATCAAATAGCTGCAATTGTTATTTTAGTTAAATTCTAACATATTAGGCGCTACAACCAAAACTATAAAGGCACGTGTTGGAAAATGGATTCCATACGAATGACTAAGCATTTGGGTACCACCTATCATAGTACACATCTATAAAAATGTACCGAGGAACACGCCGGGATCCCCTACAACACAAGATCGGACTCCCTAAACTGGGTAGACCGAATATGCTATCACTTCGAGTGTTCCTACCATTTCCGAGCTCCTTCCATTTATCATAGTAATAATATCGGAGGGTATCTAGAAAGGTGATTAACATACCCTAATTGGGTGCGACCCACTTAGCCTCGCTGCATCTCCCTTGTTTTTCAGTTATTCTTGGTTGATGAGACTTAAGGCTATGATTTATTTTCAGGAATTTCCACTTAGAATGCTTATTGTCCTCCAATGACAATATATTGATAGTATTCATCCATACAAGTCCATTCTGGGTCCGAACGGAACCGAAGGCACTATTCCTGCTACATCCATTTTGGAATCATCCTCAGGATTAGTAGCGATTAGCCCTTGTACTTCACTACTTCATCTTCGACTCCATCCTATTTTTTTCCCTTCGAAAATGTACTCGTTGGATCGAAGTGGTTTTCGGAATAATTTATCTGATCCCAGTCTCTTCGAAACAATGTTCGATATTTCTGGTAAACTCAACCTTGGTTCTTTAGGAAATAAACAGACGATAATAAGATTGAAGATCACCTTCTAACCGTTAGTGGACGGATTTCGCTACCATCGTCCTAGAAGAACGAAACGAATTTATACGTACAGTATAGCGCCTCGAATGGTAAATGTACACATAATTCCCTTGTTTTTTTCTAGATATTTCCAAAGTTATATTTTTGGGTCCAGATTTGATAGTCGGTTATTTAACTATCAAATAAATAACCATCCAATCAAATATCTGATTTCCCACTGAAAATATTAAGCCTTATTTAATTTATGCTTCAATAAATTAAAATTACTTAACCAAAATAGCATACGCTTATCTCACCGGATAAGTATATTCACAAACCATTCATTTTAAAATATTTGAAACCCTTAAAGATAAATATGGAAAGCACCACTGCGGTACCAACCACAAATTCATAGCTCAATGGTTACGCCTCTATTCCAAAGAAATCCAAAACTTAACTGTAGGCACTCTCTGCCTCTGATTTCACCATGAAAGTATACCATTACTTTCTGAAAACTTTATTTAAAATTTCTCAAAATAGTGCTTATAAGGTTTCGATATAAATTTTCCAAGTTCTAGTAAAATACTCTTTTTTAAAAGTTACTATGTAATATATTATTTTTAAAACATTATTAATATTTAATAAATTTATCTTTGGAATAAATATACTTTAGTACTAATTCACACTTAAGTAAAATTAACTTTAAACAATCACTGTAAAATAACTTTAATTAATTAATATACTTTAACAATCTAAATAATTAAATAGCTTTGAAACAATAATTAATACCTTTGTAAATAATTTTTAAGAATAATAACATAACTACTTTAAATCATTATCAAAATATTAACCAATTAACTTCAGAATATCATTTCTAAATAATAATCACCCTTAAGAAATTTTGGTTCAAAAGACAGCTTCTAAGTCGAAAAAGAAGGCTTATTAATTCGAATGGTACTTAATCAAGTTACCATTCAATTTCATAACAGTCTAGAATAACGGATACAGATATTCACAACAATCTATTTTTAATCATTCATTCAACATCATACTGCCAATATAATTTATCAGGAAAATAAATAGATGTCGTACAAATATAATAGCAGAATAGGGTTTTATTCCTGCTAGTAAATGTCCACAAACATATATATTTGGTTATAATGGTCGAACGGTGGTTTATCCTACGAACATGGTCCAATTAATATAATTAACGGAATGGTGTTTTATTTCGTTCAACAGATGTCAGAACATCGCAATTAACATGAATTAACTCGTCATTATATTTAGCTGGGTAAATTTCTTCGACAGACGGGTATATAATTTAAACGGCGTTGCTTGTTTACAGTTGACTTTTAAAAATCCATGCATTTAAAATTGCTTAAAATTTTCACTTACTCAAACTTGACATCAGTTCGTGCGATGACGTAATACTCGTTGATACGAACCCATCATATAAATTTTCGCTTTAAACGGACTGACAGTTTATGAGAAATTAAATTATAAAGTTTCCAAAGAAAAATCCCTTTTTAAAATAAAACATTTATTCTTTTTTTTAAACCTAGGCCGAAGCCCATTATTTCCCTACCCAAAAACAAAGGAGACCGCGTCCCCCCTTCTCTCCTTCTTCTTTCTCCCTTCTCTTTTTATTTCCAATTTTAAATTCCCCGATCCTTCCATTCCCAGATACATCCCCTCATCCAAAATCCCATCGGACTCAAACTCCAACCTGGCTCGATCATTGCTCGGCCCATTTCCACCATTTCGACCTAACCCAAACCCAAGTCCTTCATCTCCAAATTCCAATTGCCATGGCTGGATCTTGCGTGCGCGCTGTGCACGTGCACACTCGCCCAAACGCCCAAACCACCCCGTGATACCCCAGACCAACTCGCCTCCGTTCCTTGACCTCTATCGCCACGCCACCGGAACCCATTGCCCCCAAATCAAATTTTTAGCCTTCGACCGAAACTCATGGAAACACCCACCCGCACCTATCATCGAACTGCTTCCACTACGTCCCACTATCACGTCCGCCGCTATCACCATTCGAAGCCCCATTCCCATTTTCGCCTTTATGCGCAAAGCCACGGCCTTCGGTCGCCTCCTCCTCCCTAGTTCAGTCGTGATTCAAAGCTTAAACCAAGAACTTCCAAACCCTGAAACTCCTCGCTACCACCACCACACACCATGAGAGAAAAATCCCGTGGTCAAACCCTCGCCCATGACAATGCACTCCTCCTAGACTAGGCCGTGCCTCTCCTCGTCGACGCCATCGCTGGAAAATGATTTATTTATGATTTATGATCATCTTCCAATTTCTCAACATCTAAGCTATTAAAAATAATAATTTCTTCACCAAAAGTCCTATTTTCATATCACAATCATGATTATGTACATGAGTCATTGATTTGAAAATGATGAAAAGGCCAAATTCTTAATTGCTTGCTGTATTTTTGACAGAACTCGCTGTATACCCCATGAAACATAACCAAACTATTTTTAGCATAATCTAGACTCGAAAATAAACACTTCAGTAGTTTACAAAATTTGCAAAACAACTATGGATTAAGAGGAAATGAATTTTGAAAATCATATAGAAAGCTTGTTTAAGTTTTTTTATACATGACAGAGAAATTAAATCATGTCCAAAACAAAGTAATAAGTGTTTTCACCTTAAAAATTTTAAAAACCTTTTGAAATATACTTGAACCCTTCTAGTTGAATTAGAAACTTGAATCCTTGCTTTTGATTTAGCAGAGTATGCTTCTTCTTTTTTCTTTTAACGGTTTTGAGTTTTACGTAGCTTTTATTCTTTTTTTTCTTTATAGCTTTTAGTTTACAGACTTTTGAAATTGAAGCCTACACTCATATACAAGCGCATATATATACATGGTTTGTATGAATGAGATGATGATGTATACGTATAATTTTTGGCTTAAGGAAGTATTTGATTTGCTGTACAATGTTTGTATGGTGATGGATGAAAAACTTAAGGTGATTTTGAATTGGTTTTTGGTTTGAGGTTGAAAATAAGTGAAGAAAATGTTTTTACCCTTTCCTCTTTTGAACCAAACATGCTTATATGTAAAAATATATATATACACATATGCTTTTGCCCATTTTCTTGTTTTTTATCTTTTTACCTATGCTTGTTTTACTTTGCTCAATTCTCTCTTGTTTGTACAACAAGCTTCATACATATACTTAGTAAAACAAGTCATATAAAGTGGTTTTAAAACAACTTCAAGTCTTCATGTGTGTGTGTGTGTATACTTCCATTTAAATATATAACTCAAGGTAAAAATGAAAATTTTACTATTTTATTTTAAGTGTGTAAAATAACATTTTTGTCAATACATTGCTTTGCGAATGATTTTCTTTTTGAACTGATTTTATAGGTTTTCTCATTTCTATCGTCATCTATTTTCATGCATATCTGTTCTTTCATTTCTCAATATATATAAATATATGTTATTTTTAATAAACTATATTTATTTGGTTCATATATATATGTGTGTGTGTGTGTGTGTGCGTCTGTGTGTATGTATATATATTTTACTTACCATTACATATATTGTTTTCAACATGTTATTTTTATTTAGTTTATAGCATACAATATTTATTTGTTTATAAATACTATAATTTTACCTTTTGAACTTATAAATATGCATACATCCTTCTTAACTAATAAGTGTATATATACATCTCTAAGAAAATCCAATTTTAAACTCTTCCATTTAACATATACTATATTGTTCATAAACCAAAAATCATTTCTATTTAAAATATTTTCTTTTGATTTTTTATCTATATTTATCTGCTATGAATTACTTTCCAATATATATATATATATATACACACAAATTTTGTTGTCTCGAATACATACATACATATATATACATATATAAAAAATTCCAATTAAATTAATTTCCTACTTCATAAATAAAATCTGGAAATTCAAAATACTATCTTGTTTTATAAAACTATATATTGTTACCAATTGTTATTTAACAGGGATTTTTATTTGATTAAAATACCATATTACTGAATATTAAAAATAAATATTCAAAACTCGAGACATCAAAAATCCCGGGTCATTACAGAGATATAAATGTTTGAAGATTTGGCTTTGGTCGGTGTTAGGCAAATTTAGTGTTTGGAGATGAGCTTCCTTGGTTCGGCATGCTCTGTTTAGCGTACCTCTGGGAAGGAGGTGGGGTGCTTGGGGTTTTGCCTATAAATAGGTGTGCTACTCTCCCACAAATTACTTTTTCTACCATTTCTCAACCTATCTCCAACATTCATTATTCCTCTCTTCACCCAACTTCTTCCATTTCTCATCCAAACCATAGATGAGCAGTGGAATTCATCAGGGAGCATCGAATCTATGTCTTTGAAAAATAAATTGGATCTTAGCTGGGATTTTCGGATTTGCCTCGGTTTGCGTGCAAATCTACTTCTTTGGGCGTTTGGTGAGTGATTTATCATCTCCCACTTACCTATATATGTATCCATAGGTTTTAATATGTTTTAAACTCATTTTTAAAGTAAAATTAATGTTTAAAGTTGTATTCTATGTCAAACCTAAAATAAAACAAATTTTAGGATATCTATAGTACTTCAATTATATTGCTTGGAGTATGATTGCCTTTGTATGTGATAAGCTATCTTGTGGATGTGTTATATGGTGAATTACTATGGTTTGATGTGTGTTTGGATGTTGATTTGTGTTCTTATGCATTTTGTGTTTGTGTGAATGCTTGTATGCTTTAGATGCACATCGGAGCGACTTAGAATTAGGGATCGTGAAATCGGAGTTTGATGGATCGACTTGAGAGTTTTGAGAGTTGTATCATTGCATATGGGATATACAAGGGTCGAAGAAGAGGACATAGCGGTGAAATTGATACAATGTTTGGACTCGGCAAAGTTACAGGAAATCGGTTCGGCGTAAGTTTGTTCAGCTTAGGCTGGTTCGTTGGGGTGGATGGAGCGGTGGCCGATCATGGAGTTCAGTTCGGTGGTAGGGCTGGGTTTGGCGACCGAACAATGAAATTAGTTTGGTGGTTGGATGGTTTGGTGACCGAATACCGAAATCGATTCGGTGATTCGGTGGTTGGATGGTTTGGCGATCGAACAGCGAAACTGGTCTAGTGGTTGGATGGTTTGGTGATTGAACAATGAAATCGGTTCGGCGGTTGTGGTTCGATGGTTTGGTGACCGAACAACAACATCGATTCGGTGGTTAGATGGTTTGCTGACTGAACTGCGAACTCGATTCGATGGTTTGATGGTTCAGTGATCGGACCAATATGACAGTTTGGCGGTGATGGGCGTACAATAACCAAACTGATATGGTGGTTCAATGGTGATGGGTGTACAATTGCCGAGCAGTGGGATCTATTCAGTGGAAGCATGATTCAGTGGCCAATCGGGGTGGTCAATTTGGAGGCAAGGCGGAGTAGCGACTAAACACAAAAATCAGTTCGGCGGTGGAAGCCGGATTATGAAAGGTAGCTTGGCTAGGCGTGTCTTCACTTCCATCTGGCTTGGATCGGTCGTAGGATGAATCGACGGAGGTGGAGCATGGGATTTGGCTATGAACTCCGGCACGACTCGGGCCGACCTTGGACTTCGTGCAACGACTAATGAAGTAATGGTGTGGTGCTTCGACGTCGAGTATGGGATGAATTCGGGACTTAGTACGATGGCTCTATGACTTGTGATGGGTGTCTAAAGGCTTTCAAAGATAATGGCTTAACGACGGGAGTCATGGGGGTGATCCACAAGGGCAAGTCTAACGATGTGGACTTGCGATGGTGTCTTTCTATGGAGATAGACATGATGGAATAACGATTGTGTTCCACTATGGAGACACATGCAAAGGGGTCATTGATAAATTGGAGGCTTCTGGTGTGTTTGTGAAGAGGGGGTATGTAGGGACGCCCACTTAGATTACGATTGCATCTTGATCTTACGATAGTAGATTACTCTGGGCTTTGCGTTGTGGGCTTGGTTCCTAGCCTATCAGAGTGGCATATATTCAAGCACCAATGAAGCCGAGATAACGATGGGTCCATGGTTGCAATTGTGCCATATGAGTTATCATATACCCAACGCACACGAGTGATGGTGAGATTTGCTTGATGGATGTTATGTTTGTCATGGTTGTTTATCACTATAGGGTGTCACACGATGTAGGTATTTTCGATTGTATACCTAGAAACTAGATATTGTACTTCGATTGTAGTACATTTATATGACTTTGATTGTAGATTAGCATATATAGATTGTTATGTGCTAACTCTTTGGATGTAGGGACATGGAAGGTATGCTTCTACATCCCTTATGTCCATATTTACTATATATGATTCTATAGTATTTTTAAGATGATGTATCGCTCACACTAGACTGTTGTCTGACTCCAAATCTTATGATTTGCTTCTTACTACCTTGGGTACTCTTAAATGAGTAGATTAGGGATAGCAGGTTTCGATAGCGCATAGAGCTGAACAAAGTGTGAGCAGGAGGTTATGCTTTTATGTATTTGTGTTTGAAGCTTATTATTGCTTATATTCCAATGTGTTGTATTGTGGGGAGGTCCTTACTTGTATTATTGAGACATTTTTAGAGTTTATTTTCGAGTTATGGGATGTATAAACTCTATATTTTGGTTTTTATATAGTTTGTAAACCTTTGCACTATGTTGTTCTTATTTATGGTTCATTTAGTTTATCGCTGTCTAACCTGTTTTACATCTATGTTGTTATATTATTTTTTATCTATGCACTTAAGATTTTCTACATTCGATTTTATTTCTTTTGACCCTTGGCTACCATTCTGCAATGGTCGAGTACCCCTACAGCACTCTTTTCAGATCTATAGCATACTGGAGGTGTAGGACGGTCGTCACACTTGTGATTTTCTTTCCATAGAGTGGTCATAATAGAAAAAATAGACTTATTGTTTAGAAGATATGGCCATTTTAAATTCTATCCGCTGCTAGACAGATTAATGGGTAATTATCGAGGTTTAGGGGCTAGTCCCAAGGCCCAACTCGAAATTTGTGCCAATAGTGGCTAAAGAAACAGCCCCTAAATCGTTTCTCTTCTTTTAAATTAGATCAAAACCTCCGTTAGTCCTAATTTCATAAAAAACCTTCCCTGTTTCTTATAATCTTAGCTCAAATCATCATTAGAAGAGTTATTAACAAAGGAGATTGTAGATCTACCACTTTGGGCTTGGAGATCACATTTATTTTCTCGAACTTTGGAGAAGAAATTGGTATTTAAGGAATTTGGTAAGTGGCTCTTTATCTCTCACTATGATATATTTATTCATATAGTTAAAGTAGGTGTTTTTAACATGATTTTAATCCTAAAATGTTTTCTTTAACTTTATTACATCCTTGAAAATGAATATGGCCAAAATTAAAAGGATTCAAAATGGTTTTAAATGGTTTTACAACCATTTTCCGATCATATTGACATGCCATTGTAAAAGCTAGATCTAGACTAGGATTTATATGATAATCATGTTTTGATGAATCACATGTGTCGATGGATGTATGTGGATGATATTTTAGTTTTGTATGTTATTCTTTGGTAAAGTTTGCTAGTGCATTAGGTAATTAGCAAAAGAGATCATCGAATTGGGCAAATCAAAGGCAAAAAGTGCTTAGAATTGGATGAAGCTTGGAGGATGGGCTCTAGAGGAGGGGAGGAGCCTAAGGTTTAAGACAATTTTGGATTATGGGATTCTAGTCGATGATAAGATGATGGCTTGATGGAGTGTTAGCCGATCTATTCAACAAGAAAGCAAGACTTGGGGGCTTATGCTAGAAAACTTTGGAAAAGAATTTAGGTTGAAGGTAGAAAGAGGCCCAGAAACCTAAATTTGGAAAATCGGCCGTGTAAGGTGATTAGTACAGATTACTTTTTATCAGTACCGAGTAGATTTTTTGGCATTTGAGAGAATCTTGGATCTTGGGGTGCTTGGGAAAGGAAGCATGAAGTTCTAGGCATGCCAAGAAAAAGAGATCGGGGTGGAAAATACTTAGCCAAATTATGGCTAAGTATAGATGAGAAGAATCATATTTATACGAACTCCTTTTGGTCGGTACCGACATGAATTTTGAGGGCCATGGGTGATGAAACTTCAAGGAGGGAAAGTGTTAGCTCTGTAGGTTGTACTGAAGCTATTTATACGTTTGCTTGGGTTTTGATAGGAATGTAATAGCACTTAAATAGCTTTGGGACTTCTACGATGAATGGAGTTAGGTTACGATGACGGCGACTCGATGTTAAAAGGAGACATGAGAATGGTTATCCATAAAGGGTGAGTTCTAGGAAGGGTGACCCATGGATAGAACGTTGAATGGTTCTATCATGGAGAAAATGGAATGTAGAATAGTCCCTTAAGGATAATGGAAACTAGATGGAGGAAGGATAGTGCTCAGATACGCATGCTAAGGGACCATTGATTACCAGAGTTTTTTCTAATGTACTCGAAAGCAAGGGTACTGTGAGTGCACTCATGGGTACTTTGTTTGGTTACCTTGGATTGGTTTAATGGATCCATATACCTTGGACTGGTGGAATGAGTATAGTATCAACTTTAGGCTAACGACGAGCAGACTGAAAACTAGGATTTTCATTAATCCTTGGCAAAGGATCATATATTTAGGCATAGTAAGTGATAGTGAGGATTATTTGATAGAAGCTATGTTTGCTTTGATTGTTTTCTCCCGTAGTCTATCACTCTAGGAATGTCACTTGAGATAGGTATTGTGGATGGAGATACCCAAATACTTCTTGTCTTACTTAGGTTGCAATACATCTTTATGATGTTGTAGAGTAGCATAATATGTTAATTATGTGCTAACTCTTTGGTTACAGTGACAGGTCAAGTGTGGTTCGTATACCCTTATTCCTTACTATATCGATTGTATAGTATTTTAATATTCTTTTATCGCTCATACCATCTTGTGGTCTAACTCGAGGTTTATGCTTTGCTTCTTATTATCTTTGGTACTCTTAAATAGGTAGACTAGATAGAGGATTTAGGTGTATATGGTGGCAGTGCAGAGGACGAGCAGGATGGTGCTTCCTCGTATTATATATGGATACTTATGCTTATTTCGTTGAGCAACACCGTAGAGCTTATGCTATGTTTGCTTTTCTATTATAAGATAGTTTATTTGAGTTTATTCCTGCTTTGTATAAACTTTATTACTATATTATATAACTCTATAGATATATGCTCTTATATGTATATTATATTTTATTCGATATGCTATGAGATATACAACTGGTTTGTGATGTCTTTTTTTAACCCTTTACAATCATCCTAAATCGACCGAGCACCGGAGCAGCGTATTATTTATTATATTTGGGTGCATGGGTGTAGGGTAGTTGTCACACCCATCAAAGAAACATGCCAGGAAGAAGAGGTACATACAAAAAGATCAAGTTCTTGGACCCTAATGTCGGGTCGGTTACAAACGAGAACCGAGGATATGACAATGTCAATAAAGGTGAGGGGCTTAGAGAGCGGTAGCAATTTGATTATGACAAGCTTAGTGACGTAGTGTCGACTCCTCATTAGGAAAATTTTGACCTACAATAGCTAGTTGACGTCTTGGTCCAATGGATGGGACGTTGATCGTCTCTTGGGATATCGATGAGAGTTCTATGGAAAATGGTGCAAGGGGATGGCCATAAGTACAGGGTGTTGGTGGAAACATAGGTACCTCCTCCTGGCCTCATCTCGCTTATGATGTTTTGTATTTTGATTACGATGCTGTGCCATGGGGTATGTCACATGCCGAGACTGATCAATCAAGCGTAAGCATCTCGGTCTTATTATGCCAACCCCTTGTCAAAAGGCATGGTCGGGCAAGCCCAAATGGTAAACTTGTATATTTTATTTATTTATTCCTGCACTTGATCCAATCATGACTTTTTGTTATTTCAATGGCTGACGAGCTTACTTTTGATGTCTTCGACTCTGCCCCCAACAGACCACTGCTAGTGCTCTTTTGTAGATGACGCTTGTCTCAAGCAAGGAGGTTATTGACGTGCGCTCCAGCCCTATGAAGACGAGCCTCACCTAAACCGGTGGAACAAGAGAAAGAGGATTGGATGAGATGAGACCTCAAATTCTAAGGCCAATGCACCTCACTCTAAGTGGTAGGAACTTAGTGTCATGGAGGGGATTGTTTAGGGGGATGATGCAGTGCTGATCGGGTATGTTACTTTGGAAATCCTCCATGCTCATGTAACACCCCAAAAAATTAACTAAAAATTTATTAATGAAAATTAATTTATTAATAATAAGGGTGAAAGTAAAAAATTTGCAAACCTCATACTTTGGCAATGTAGCTTGCACCGTTGGCAATTTTCTGGGCAATTTTCATATATAAAATTTTATAATCGAAGCTCATACGAAAAAGTTATTAATGTTTAAAGATTTAAAATCTAAAATAATTAAAATATAAATATAAGGAAATAAAATTTAAAATTAAGCAAGTTTAACTGGTCAACGCTGTGATTAGGACTAGTCTATCCCTAGCGGTCGATCGCCCTTCATCAACCGGTCGACCGATCAAACAACTTCACCTAGCTTAGGATGAACGACCCATATTTTATATTATTAAAACTAACGAATGGAGTCGATTTTAGTGTTTATAAATAGGAAGTTAACTTGATAATATTCATTCAGAAATTCCTAATCTATTCAGTATGCACAAAATCTCTCTCCTCCAAAATTTCTAAAATAAAATTTAAAAGATAAATAAATGGTTAGGGAAGAAGACAAAATCATAAAGATAAATTTAAATCAATGAGGTGGCGACTCAAGTCGAGATAAAAGAAAGAAGTTCTTCAGAGATGAGTGAGTTTATTATTAATTATGATGACTTACAAGGATTTATTCATATGTCTATTTGATCGAGAAATTAAATGATTTAAATCAGAGATGAAATTTTAATTTGAAAATTATTTAAAGATATTAAAATTTAAGATATTATTTATTTAATATTTGCAATTTGATAAATTTGATTGAAGTCTAAATCATATAAATAACAATCATTTTATTTAATTTCTATTAAAATGAGTTGATTTGGAATTGATCCAACTTGATTTTAGTATGAATACACTCTTTTGTTCATCTTGAATTGAATAAGAAATTTAATATGTATATGCCCCGTTGATTCCACCCTGAACTGGTATTAATATGTAAATATACATATGTAATAAGGAAATTAATGAATTGAAACCGTGTAAATAAAACTATATTTTATACTCGAAAATTGTTGGAATCATAGGCAAATTTTAGATTTGAACAAATTAGTGAAATCTGGTCAGAAGTTAAGGGATAATCAACTCTAAACAAAAAATGATTTATGTTGAAAATATAATGAACGATAACAAACGAAAAGTATAATAATAATAATAATCAAACCGAACGGTCGATAGGCTTACTATAGTTGGTCGACCGCTACAGTAGCCAACGGCCGACGTATTTCAACCACAACTTGAACCTCCACCTATGGCCTAAGTTTAGAACACACACACACACACACACATATATATATAATAACAACTAGGGGAAATTTTTTCCTTAATTCTTAACTTTTGAATACTACAGAAATAGGTAGATGTGTACGTGGGTAATTAGGCACAGATACTATTTATTCAGCGAATTTTATATTTGATATAAGGCAGCTCAATCATGAAGGTGTGTTAAGCATACGACACTAATAGGATGTTCCTTAGTGTATGCACAATACTATCGGTGAATGCCTGGTGTGGTGCATAGTATGGCAGTAACGGGAGGTTCCTTAGATGTACGTGGACATTTCGCCCAGACGCTGTTGGTGGATGCCCAACTTGGTGCAATAAGTGGAGTTACTATTGAAGTTTGGACATAGATGTATTAGGACTAAGTCATCTTTAACGTGAGTCGGCATTGCGAGATCCTTTCAATGTGTAAGTATGATACATTATAGTCATAGTTTGGGAAATGCACTCCCAATGTTGATATTTTATGTGATCTTATGTTAGGAGCAGTCCTAAATATTATTAGTCCGATCCATTGATGATTAGTGGTTCAAATAGTTGCTCGACCCTTAAATATAAACCTCCATAAGAGATAGAGTATATGAGCATTTGGAACCATATTTCTTAGGTTAATGTGACCAACCCAAGTAAGTAATTCACAAGCACAAGTAGGATACCCTAGGTTACATAGATTATAAATGCAGCCAATTACATATGATTACCATATATTAGTAGTACAACTCATTCACCAAACTTTTGTCCAACCCATGTTGTAACAACCTTGTATTTTGTGATTATTTTTATTGTATATTTTAATTATGTTAATTGAATTTTTAAAGATACAAGACAAGGACTGGATAAATGAAATGAAAGGAACAGTCTAGGAAGGATTATAAGTTTTTCTAATCTTCTATTCGACACAAGAAAAGGTAGAACTCCTTTTTCTTGTGTCGTCTTGTATCGAAATAATAATGTTTTTTCTCTTGTTCACCAAAGATTAATATTTCTTCTTTTCCGGATATATCAGAAATCTTTTGTTTAGATTCATACATTCATTATTTTAAGTAAATAAAAACATAAGAAATAAGAAGTAGTAGACAAACAAAAAGTTTTAAAAGCTTTATTTTATTCATTTGAAGTGGATAAATTTTGTTATTTTAAAATATAAACTTTGATTTTGATATGAATTATCATTCTAAAACATGACTAAAAAGAATATTTTCCAAAAAGTGAATTTTGGTCAATATGCTCAAACTTTGACTTTTAAATTTAAAATTTGAAAGTTTGAAAATTTTAATTCTATCTTTTATTATGAAAGTAAATAAAATTTTAAGAACACTTCTTTTCATTTGTTGAAATCTGATTTATAATGTGAACGTTACGCCTTTTTAACTATTGTGTGAAATTTGCTGCATTTAACAAAATTGTTTATTTTAAATTATATAAACAATATTTTATTTGGTCATGTAATGTTCTAATTTATGTTTATATGGGTAAATAACATGTATTGTATATATTTTAGTTTTAAAACATTTTGAAAGTGTAATTGACATTTTCCAGTGTCGGTTGTATTTTGTTTAAAATTTCTAATTTCCAGTTTCAATTAATTAAAGTAATTCTTTATTTATCTTTATATTTTTCTTAAGAACCTATTTTATTTTCATTCCCACTTTATTTTGTTCCTCGTTATTTATTTGACATTTTATTTGTTTTAAAGTGAAATAGGAATTTTCTAGAGCCAATGGTATTTTATTTGTAATTTTCATGCCCTGTTTTCAATTTTTAAACAATTTCTTTAGTTCTTTTTCTATTTTTCTCCAATTTAATTATTTATTTCATTTTAGAAATGATAAATAAATTATTTTATTTCAAATTTTTGCTTTATAATATTTTTAAAATGAAGTGAATATTTTTCCAAGGCTAGTGATGATTTATTTGTAATTTTTGAACCCTGTTTTGAATTTTTAAGCAATTTCCTTAATTCATTTTCTATTATCTTTAAATTTAATTATTTATTTTCATTGTATTTCAATTTTTTTTCGGTTTTTAATTTTATTTACTAAAATTATTTTTGTTTTATTTGTCTTAAAAGAAATGGAAAATTGAAGAGACAAGACTTTTCCTTTTCCTATGACTTTTCAATTTCTAGACTTTTCAATTTCATAACTCTTCACTTAATTTTTGTTTGGCCGTGCATTTTTTCATTCTTAGCCATGAGTTTCATTCCTTTTCACTAAAAAAAACTATCATCCTCACTTTCCATTCATGGATAGAGAATATTATTGGTAATGGCTTCTCTTTTGTCACTTTTCTTCTCATTTTTTCATATTTTTTCCTTGTTCTCTCCATAGTTTTGATCAGCCTCTCCTCCATAGCCACGACCACCACCTCCTATACATCTTCCCTGCCATCATCACCGGCTACTTCTCTAGTCTTAACCAAGGCCGAGCCACCTATGGTGATAAAACTCCACAAAAAATGCAACTAGACCCTTGAAACCATGCTAGTTTGACCACTTTGCTTCATCTCCTTCAACCACCACCCCTAGCCGCCTCCACTCCATTGACCTGACCACCACACACCCCTTCAGCCACTGACCAGTCATGGTGCAACCACAGGCCGAGCCCACTCTCCATGGCCGAACCACTTTGATGACCAAAACCACTATATTGCATAACCCCTTCACCTTCTCATGTTATAACCTCCTCTCCATGTTCATGCCTTAAAACCCGAGCCATGCTACCCAAAAACTAGAGCCAAACTTGACCAAAACCTGAACATATGCAACCCCTAGGCCGTGCATAGCATATGAGAAAGCAAGGCAAAAGATTTGATATTCAAATCTCTTTTCATTTAAAAGTTACATCATTTCAAAGTATATTGAATTTATGCTTTGTTTTGATTTTTGTTTGGGTTGTAACACAAGATTTGTAGCTTGGATTTGCTTTCCACTGGATTTTCTCTCCACTAAAGTCCATAGCTTGTCATCGTGCTTTTGATTCCGTTGTGTCATTGTTTTTGTTATCTCTAGCATTTAGAGGTGAGTAATCTCACTTGACATTTATACTTATGCAAATGTGAAGCGATAACAATTGAATGTGTAGAATGACATATTGTGTTATACCTGCCTATGATTATTAATTTATGATGCTAAACTTGTTAATTTACACGTCATCTCATCTGTTACTGTTATATGTTGTTAACTGTTCATTTATATTTGTTTATCACACGTAAGTTCCCTGTAGATTAGGTTCACTATGGGTTGAAATGATACATACCCGAACGGACTTTAGAATAGGGAAAAATCGTTATGGGCTGAAATGATAAGCCTGAACAGTTTTTATTTATTTTGTTTTAACTTGGGATTACGGGTTTGAAATGATAGAATCCGAATTTTCTTTGTAAACTGCGGATTGAAATGATATATATCCATATCACTTGACCTAGGTTAGAAAATTTTATACAGGCCCGTGGTTATTTTATAAAGTATTTTGAATATTTAAACATTTTTAAAAAATGTAAAATTATGAAAATTTGATTTAAAACTGATATATATGTTTTAAATAAAGAAATTTTGATTTTTCTAGAAGTTAAAAATGTAATTTAAATGAACGGTAAAAATTGAACTTTTGAAATATAACTTAAATTTGGAAATTTGGACTTTGGCTTTTAAAATGACATTTAAGTTATATAAATGAAATCTTAAGTGGTTTATGAATGTAAATTTATGATAAGTTTATTTAAATAGATTTTTAAAGTGTTTTAAATAAAGGATTTATGATTTTTCTATAAGTGGCTATGTTAAATAAATAAATGGTTAAATTGAATTATTGAAATATAACTTAAGTCTAGAAATTTGGGTTTTGGTTTAAAAAGGAAATTTGAGTTATATAAATAAATAAAATGGAAATTAAGTTATAGTTGTAAAAATGGTGATAAAAATTTAAGTGTTCAGTTTATTTATTAAAAATGTGAAGGCTAGAAACTTTTACACTTGAATTTATTAAGTAATTTGTTGAAATTGGATTTAATTATGAGAAATTTATGCTATAAAAATAATATGTTAAATAATATGTTAATGAACATTTTTAATGTTAAAATATGATTTTTGACAATGTTTAAAGGGTTTTAAATGAAGTTTGTTAATTGCTGGAAATACACTAAAAATCTGGAAATCACTTTTAATAGCATTCAAAAGTGCTATGGTTTCTGGAAATGAATTAAAAGAGCTATTACAGCATTTTTGAAATGCTGTAGTTGTTGTAGTTGAACTACTAGGCTAAAAACTTAACTCAGGTCTATTATAGCATTTCTGTAAATGCTGTAATAGGCTGCTGTCTTTGCTGAAATGAATAAAAACCCTTGTTTTGAAACCTGAGCTGTTACAACATTTCTGGAAATGCTGTCTTTGCTGTTTTGAACTAAAATTTAACTAAAACTGAGTTTTAACAGCAGTTTTTAAGTGCTGTCTTTGCTGAATTAAAATGTTTTCAAGTGTAACATATAACAGCCTTTTCTAAATGCTGGGAAAGGCTGAAATTTTAAATGTTTATAGTTTTCACTTAGTAAACGATCTCAGAATGACTTGAAACTTTGAAATTTGAATACTTGACTTGAAAGAATAATAACTTCACTTTTAAATGGTTTAAATGAATTAATTTAATTGGAATATGAACTATTTAAAAGGTGATTTGAAATGATAATAAACGAATGATATCTTTGAATTTAAAAGGTATTTAAAGTTGAATATTTGGATTTGCATTCAAATGATGATTTGATATTAATGTTTTGAAAAGATATGATATTTTGATATTAAAATGATTTGAAAATGAAGTTCTGAAAGATATGATATTTTGATATTAAAACGATTTGAAATGAAGCTTTGAAAGGATATGATATTTTAATGTATTAAAATGATTTGAAATGAAGTTTTGAAAGGATATGATAATTTAATATATTGAAATGGTTAGAAATGACTTGATATTTATTTTGATAAATATTTGAATTTGAAAGATATGGTATGTTGACATATTGAAATGGTTTGGAAATGATTTAATCTTTATTTTGATAAAGATTTGGATTGAAATGATATTTTATTTTGATGTATAAAATATTATTTTAAAGTTATAACCACGGGTTATAATAATGATTGGTTGGCAAAGAGACCAGGATCGGATATGGGCGTACTCTCTGTCGATACCGAAAACCACTTTGACAACCGTGTACGCGGTGAAGATTCCAGAATGAAGTAGGATGGTGGCGACGTTCTTGAGGTATGTTACGTGGACCCAACTCCCGTGAGTTCACATAAGGTGGCAAAAACAGGAGCGATCTCGGGCCAAAAGCGGTAGCTCCTCTGGTCGGACACATTTCTTCGATACCATTCTATTGCTTTTGTGATTGTTTGGGCGCCCCTCCGATTTTGCGAATGTGTTTCGAGGTGGGCGTATGTGGCTACTGCGTTACCACCAGCCCATGTGCGTAATTGGTATATCTACCCTGGCATTGCCTTGTGTGCCGTGTCACCTACCCTATCGAGCATTTACTACGAGTTTGGTTTTCTCCCGTAGCCGATGCGTATCTTCTTGTCGTCTCCCGATCAGGAGATATGCAGATATTGGATGTACTACTGGGACTATTACATGTCTGGGGCTATATGGGTAACCCCGTGATGCTATTTTAAAGTAAGTTTATTTTACTATAGACATTATTATAGTAGCGCGATATTACTACATAGTAAATAGTTTAACGGATCCTTAGAGGATGGGCGGTCTCAAGCATCCTTTAAGTTACTTGTACTTTTACTACTTTTCACTTGAGTTGGTTTACATTGTATAAGTATGTATGTCCTGACTCGAGTGTTTGTATTTTTATTTACACCCAGGTCAGCCGGAGTATTCACAGATTTGGATTTCCACTCTTTGGAGATTTGGAATTGCTGGAGATTATCTACTTGTCTAGTTTTTATCTTTTTTAGTCTATTGTTCTAATTCAGCTCTTGTATTAGTAGACTTCTACGTATTGAGACTTCTGTTGTATTCTTTTTCTTCTGTTGTATCTTATGTAACTCTGATATATTTATATAGTAGCTTCATGAACTATTATTTCTTTTACTTCCGCTGCATTATTAAATACTCTGTGTCTGTGATCTGTGATTATTTATTTACTGCATATTCTGAGATTTGCCAAATTTTTATTTACAACGTGGTATTTTAAGCAATTCAAGTCCGACATGTGCGGATGCGCATGGTTGAAAATACCTGGTTATTACATTTGGTATCAGAGCTTTAGCTTTGAGGCAAAACTTAGAATATAAGGTAAATTATTTTCAGAATCACTTTCGTTCGAGTTTGAATCTTTCCGCTTTGATTCTAATTTCCTTTGAATTTCGAAACATTCCCTACAGTTCCAAAATCCATTCGTGTCCCTTACTATTCATCTTCTTTTGATTATGGAGTATCACATAACTCCGCTTCGAATGATCTTTTTAGTGAGTCGGTAGTCTCGCCAATTTCAAATTGGATTGTAAAAGGGGGAAACTCCTTTACAATTAGCATCGATTCACCAAAGATTTATATCTATCTTTGGTTTAGATGCTAATATCTTTTGTTATTCCAAACTCTATCTCTTGAGATCGAATGTAGACTTACCCGAGGAAAATCCAAATTGATCTTATTCTTTAAGTCACGGTTGACCCGGCCAAGGTTGACCGCGATTTACTTAAGCATACCCATCTCCCTACTCTGTTATTTAATCATCTTGTCTTTTGTTCCAATATATTCTTCCAAATTTTGAATTTTATTTTTAAATCTATATTTTGTTTTATATATTGTGTTGTTTGAGTTGTTGATGTTGATTTGGGTTTTCGATTGATTCGTCCGATCAAACGCTATCGATATGATTCTAAAACACTTCGACGGAACAAACTGACACAATATTATTTTAAAATTTGGTTAATGAAATAAATTTTGATATATAAGTAAATTTATGGAACTTAATAAATTGATTATTTGAAATGATAATACTTGATTTATCATTTATTGTTTATAAATGAATTTATAAATATTTGTTTATAAATTGATTTGGGAACTAAAATGAATTTAAAACAAGAAATTTGAGAATTTAATTTCCGATGGTTTCAAAACCTTGTGTTTAAGTTTTAAAGTATATTATTTAAAGTATTTTCAAATAAGAATATGTTTCCAAAGAATTTTAAAGTTTAAAAAAAATCAGTCTCTTCTCTTTTTCGCTGGGAAATAATTTCAGTGATGACTGCAGCATCATCAACATTCATGTTCGAGTTTCAAAGTGAAGAGATCGCTTTGTAGTCTTGCTACAGCTTTGTTTTGGGAAATAAAATTGATTTGAATTTCTAAAATATGACTTGATTTATAATATATATAGATATATGATATAAATTTGATTTGATAAATTATATACATACATTTATTTATCTTTAAATGGTTTGAAGAAATC
The DNA here is from genome assembly GCA_030765085.1 of Allium cepa. NCBI lineage: Eukaryota > Viridiplantae > Streptophyta > Magnoliopsida > Asparagales > Amaryllidaceae > Allium > Allium cepa. The sequence continues at coordinate 156,959,717 of CM060939.1, forward strand.
GAAAATTTAATTCTTAAATTTTATTCTAAAGAATAACTTCTACTATAAAAAGAAAATCAAAATTTTGAGTAAATGATTCAAACTTGAAATGATTGAATTGGAAAGTTTTATTTGTATAACACAATCGCATTCAAATATAACTTACCTTAATTGCAGAAGTTAACAATGTAATTGGATAGTATACAATATAAAAAAAATTATGAATAAAATTTGAGTGGTTATAATAAATGTTATATACTTAAATTTTAGTTATAAAATGATTAACAGAGGTAAATATAATAAAGGGTAATTGAATAACTTATAATAAAATAATGTTAAAAGAACTAAGAATAAAATAAAGCAGTTATAATAAGTGTAAGTATATTTAACATAAGTGATAAATATATTAAGAGAAATAAATTTTAATTAGTAATAAAGAAGAATTAAATTTATTAAGTACATTATGAGTATAATAAATGATTATTTTTCAAACCCATGGTTTTAAAATTGTTAATTTAAGGTAATTGGATGATAAGATAATGAAATTTGAGATAGTTAAGATTTATTTAACTTGTGTAAAAATTTATTTTCCATTTAAGTTGAAATTTCCATGGTTTCAAATTTATTTCCTTATTTTGTTTTTCAAACTATCTTTTGGTTGTCTCTATTATCCTTATCTTGCTACAGACTAGTATAGAAATCTTTCTATAATCTTTGATAATCTTTGGTACTCATTTTGAATCCACCTTTTTCGTGCTTGTGTTCTTGATTTTGGAGGATCTTGGAAAGATCATCTCCACCTTGTTAAACTTACCTATAACAGCAGTTATCAAGTATAGTCTCAATCTTTTTGTCACCTTGTCATAATTTTATTTCATTTCTATCTTTTCTGTGCTTTTCCGTACCTCATTCCTTTTCGGGGACGAAAAGTTTTGAGTGGGGGAGAGTATAACAACCCTGTATTTTGTGATTATTTTTATTGTATATTTTAATTATGTTAATTGAATTTCTGATTTAAAGCTTTATTTTATTTATTTTAAGTGGATAAATTTTTTTATTTTAAAATATAAACTATGATTTTTGATATGAATTATCATTCCAAAACATGACTAAAAAGAATATTTTCCAAAAAGTGAATTTTGGTAATATGGTCAAACTTTGACTTTTAAATTTAAAATTTGAAAGTTTGAAAATTTGAATTCTATCTTTTATTATGAAAGTAGATAAAATTTTAAGAACACTGCTTTTCGTTCCGTTGAAATCTGATTTATAATATGAAAGTTATGCCTTTTTAACTATTGTGTGAAATTTGCCGTATTTAACAAAATTGTTTATTTTTAAAATGAAGTGAATATTTTTCCAAGGCTAGTGATAATTTATTTGTAATTTTTGAACCTTGTTTTGAATTTTTAAGCAATTTCCTTAATTCTTTTTCTATTTTCTTTAAATTTAATTATTTATTTTCATTTTAGTTCACTTTGTTTTGGTTTTTAAGTGTACTTATTGAAATTATTTTTGTTTTATTTGTTTTAAAAGAAACGGAAAATTGAAGAGACAAGACTCTTCCTTATCCTATGGCTTTTCAATTTCTAGACTTTTCAATTTCATAACTCTTCACTTAATTTTTGTTTGGCCGTGCATTTTTTGATTCTTAGCCGTCAGTTTCATTACTTTTCATGAAAAAAACCCATCTTCCTCACTTTCCATTCACGGCTAGAGAATATTATTGGTAATGGCATCTCTTTTGTCACTTTTCTTCTCATTTTTTTCCATATTTTTGCCTTGTTCTCTCCATAGTTTTGATCGGCCTCTCCTCCATAGCCACGGCCACCACCTCCTACACATCTTCCCTGCCATCATCACCAGCTACTTCTCTGGTCTTGACCAAGGCCAAGCCCCCTATGGTGATAAAACTCCATAAAAAATGCAACTAGACCCTTGAAACCATGCTAGTTTGACCACTTTGCTTCATCTCCTTCAACCACCACCCTAACCACCACCCCTAGCCGCCTCCACTCCACTGACCTAACCACCACACACCCCTCCAGCCACTGACTAGTCATGGTGCACCCATAGGCCGAGCCCACTCTCCATGGCCGAACCACTTTGGTGACTAAAACCACTATATTGCATAACCCCTTCACCTTCTCATGTTATAACCTCCTCTCCATGTTCGTGGCTTGAAACCCGAGCCATGCTACTCCAAAACCAAAGCCAAACTTGACCAAAACCTGACCATATGAAACCCTTAGGCCGTGCATAGCATATGAGAAAGTAAGGCAAAATATTTGACATTCAAATCTCTTTTCATTTAAAAGTTACATCATTTCAAAGCATATTGAATTTATAGTTTGTCTTGATTTTTGTTTGGGTTGTAACACAAGATTTGTCGCTTGGATTTGCTCTCCACTCAAGTCCGTAGTCTTGTCATCGTGCTTTTAATTCCGTTGTGTCATTGGTTTTGTTATCTCCAGCATTTTGAGGTGAGTAATCTCACCTGACATTTATACTTATGCAAATGTGAAGCGACAACAATTGAATGTGTAGAATGATATATTATGTTATACCTGCCTATGATTATTAATTTATGATGCTAAACTTGTTAATTTACATGTCATCTCGTCTGTTACTGTTATATGTTGTTAATTGTTCATTTATATATGTTTATCACACGTAAGTTCCCTGTAGATTAGGTTCACTATGGGTTGAAATGATACATACCCGAACGGACTTTAGAATAGGGAAAAATCGTTATGGGCTGAAATGATAAGCCTGAACTGTTTTTATTTATTTTGTTTTAACTTGGGATTGCAGGCTTGAAATGATGGAACCCGGATTTTCTTTGTAAATTGCGGATTGAAATGATATATATCCCTATCACTTGACCTAGGTTAGAAAATTTTATACAGGCCCGTGGCTATTTTATAAAGTATTTTGAATATTTTAAACATTTTTAAAAAGTGTAAAATTATGAATATTTGATTTAAAATAGATATATATGTTTTAAATAAAGAAATTTTGATTTTTCTAGAAGTTAAAAATGTAATTTAAATGAATGGTAAAAATTGAATTTTTGAAATATAACGTAAATTTGGAAATTTGGACTTGGCTTTTAAAATGACATTTAAGTTATATAAATAAATCTTAAGTGGTTTGAAAATGTAAATTTATGATAATTTGATTTAAATAGATTTTTAAAGTGTTTTAAATGAAGGATTTATTATTTTTTTATAAGTGGAAAATGTTAAATAAATAAATGGTTAAATTGAATTATTGAAATATAACTTAAGTCTGGAAATTTGGGTTTTGGTTTAAAAAGGAAATTTGGGTTTGAGTTATATAAATAAATAAAAATGAAAATTAAGTTATAGTTGTAAAAATGGTGATAAAAATTTAAGTGTTAAGTATATTTATTAAAAATGTGAAGGCTAGAAACTTTTACACTTGAATTTATTAAGTAATTTGTTGAAATTGGATTTAATTATGAGAAATTTATGTTATAAAAATAATATGTTAAATAATATGTTAACGAACATTTTTAATGTTAAAATATGATTTTTGACAATGTTTAAAGGGTTTAAAATGAAGTTTATTAATGTAACGACCCTAGATTTTAATTTAATTTAAATTGATAATTAAATGAATTTTTGAATAAAATTGTAAGATAAATTAATTTAAATGGAAGCGAGTTTCCCCGATTCGACTAGAAAATATATATAGTCATATGGATTTGACAATTTGTATATATGTGAATATATATTTATATTGGATTTGAAATAAAATCTTAAATAAATGGTTTTAAAAATAAATATAGAGATATATATGTATATACATTAGATATGAATTGTAAAATTAATGGTTTGAGTTTATAAAATAATATAAGACAATAAATATTAAAGTAAGATAACAATAAATATTTAAACTAGAAATAGAAAAATAATATGAGATAAATTTTAATAAAAAAAAATAGGAAGTAGAACATTTGCTAAATTCTAAGAACATAATAAAATAGAAATTTATTTGTATTACAAAACAAGAAGATTTAAAGAAAATAAAATACATTTAAATATGAAAAGAATGTAGACGAAAATAAAACAAACAAATAAAATACAAAGGACTAAAACAAAAATATGTTTTCATGAACACTTAAACAAACATATATGCAAAAGCTTATGGAAGAAAACCAGATTTGTGTAAAATAAAAATAAAAATAAATAAACAAAACAAAAGTATAAATAAAATAATTAAGGCATAAGCTTATCAAAACAAAGTAAAATAACTAGACAAGAAAAGAAAACTTTGAATGTAAGACTTGGTACTTGCAAAAGAAATCAAACAGCATATCTATATAAGTATATGCATAATGTACTTGTAAGAATTAAAATAAGATGGCTGTTACATTGAAGCATGAAGCATTTAATGCTTTCAAACCAGCCCATAACTATTGTACAAACAAACATAAATATTGTATACCCTGTAAACTCAGTTTTTTATATAACAATCTATCCACTTTAGTTTTCGTCCATTCTAGGCTGAAAAAAAAAGAAACACTGAAATAAACATCATCTACAACTTAAACAAAGTTTTACTTTAAACAACAAACATCTCAATAAATCAGAGAATTAAAGGAGGGAGCTTCAGTTTGCAACTTCCAGTCTGTGTCAAAGAAATAGAGCAATTCTGTTCTCCTCATAACACAAATCTGTGAGCAAACTTATTGTTTAAACTAAGTTCTTTTGAAGTTTATGCCTGTGATGATAATATGGATGGATGTGAGTATCAACTAGCAAATATTAACTTGAATATATATATATATATATATATATATATATATATTTGAAAGTGCTATGTCTATATGTGTATGTATATGTTCTTCTTGCTTTACAGAGTACAACCCAACAAAGAAAAGAAAAAAAATTCAATTTCTTGTTTTATAATCCATATTAGACTTTGGTTTCAAAACAAAACAGTGGTGTTTAAGTATGAACTACAATAAGAAAAAAATCTCATGAAGTAAAAATGCATATAGGATGGAAAAATCAAGTTTTTACAGTAAAAACTTTAATTTCTAGAAAATTCGAATGTCACGAATTGTCAATTCATTTATATAACTTGAATCACCATTAGAAAATGGGATTTTTAGAACAAGTATGATGATTTTTAGTTACGTGTTTAAGGGGCAGTTCGAGATGAAGCAAAAATTGTATTTTTATCAATTCTTGATAATTTAACAAATTTTAGATCTTGTAATTCGTTTTGGAGCTTGCTTGATCTTCGTAGAATTCAGGAAAATTGTCGAAAGAATTTTGTACTACGTGAGTTGGTCGAACGAGTTCAAATTAGGGTTTAACCATAAGTTTAGAGAGAGGATCGGAATTTGATAACTGCGACGTCGACAAAGCAATCGTGGCGATCGCACCGAGGGGGATGGCTGCGTGGGAAGGTTGCGGTGATGTGGCCAGAATTTTGAGGGAGATGGTGATCGAGAGTGCCTGGACGAGGAAGTTTAGGTGATGAGTCGTTGGTTCCAGTTGTGTTCTTCGTTCCAGGTTTGAGTTTAAAGACTCAAATTTGATTTTCGAGATTGCATCGTCGATTTGATGATCGAAATGGGTTTCGAGAGTGATGGCTGACTTGAGGAAGACGTCGTAGTTGATCAGAGGTGATTCGATCACCTGTGCACGTGCACGAGCACGTTATGGTTGGTGTCAGGTTGATGGTGGGAAGCGACGTGAGTAATACTCGAGAAGGGAGGGTGATTACTTCGGGTTAGTGCTCGAGTGTGGGGGGTTGATTTCCTGATGTTTTTCATGTAAACTTAAAACTTGTCTGAAAAAAAAAAGAGCAGAAGAAGAACGCGAGAGAGAGAGAGAAGAAGGCTCGGGGAAAATGGAGGTAAACCCGAAGTGTAACTCGAGTGAACAAGGGGAAGACTCAGGTTGGGTTACGCACTTTGATTTCCTGATGTTTTTCATTTAAACTTAAAAACTTAGCTTCAGAGAAAGAAAAAAAAAGATAAAGGAAATAGGAAGAAGAAGGGAATCTCGGGGAGAATGGTGAAAGAACTCGAGTTTCAACTCGAGTGAACAAAAGGGTTTCTCGAGTATTGTTTCAAAATGATAAGCCTAATTAAATTTAGTCTGTGAACCGTTTGCAACTGGTTTAAATATTTGAAAATTTTAGTTAATCACCTTGAACAGTTAAGTATTAGTCTTAATTAATATTTTGATTTTTTCTCTTTAAATTAATATTAGTTGTAAGTTAGTAACAAATTTATTTATAGTTATGAAAGAAAGATTTCTCAAATAAAAAGATAAATAATTTAATTGAATTATATTGCAAGGTAATCAAGAATGTTCATAAATTTGATAACAAGAATCTACTGAGTAAATTGAGATTTATAAATTTGTTATTGAAGATGAATTAATTGATAATGAAGAGTTCAATTAATTTGTAACTAAGAGTTTTTAAAGTAACTAATGTAAAGTTAACTAATATGTGATCAATAGTTAACTCAAGTAATTTAAATAAGAATAAATAATTAATAAACTAAGTAATAAAGGTTTAATTTCTTAAAATAATTAATTAAAAAGTTAATTAATTATATAATTGGTTCAAAAGTCAATTTAATTAATATGATTGATTAAGAATATTTTAATTAATTAAAATGTTTGATAAATAAATTTATATCAAACGATTTGTAATTAATAAATCAGAATTGGATAATAAATTCATAAGTAATTAATTTAATTGAAAATAAATTGAATTAATTAGGATTAAAAGAAATCCTGCTTATAAATCATTGTTAAATGCCTGGTCTTACTTATGAATGATTGCATTATATGTGATGCCTTGAAATTGTTTGTCCTGTCTGAACTGTGATATTTGGTTATGTGGTTTGTGCCGTATATGATTTATTCATTTATTTACATCTGCATATTATCTGTGAATTGTGAATGGAAGATAAGCGTTATACTTTATATCGCTTATCGACTATATTTCTGTGTTTGATCTGTGATGATTAAATGATGATTGCACTATTGTGTTAAACCCCTGGACCACACTTATACACACACCAATATGGATTTCACGAGGAAATCGATTAAGTCACAGATTTTTGAAATAGTTTTAAATTTGAATATTTGAATTCAAATGTTTTGGAAATGGATTGGGTTTAAAGTGAAAAGCTTTTGAAATGGAATTTCATAGATGAAATTTATTTTGAATAACTCGATAAAATATGAAGTTGAAATTTTTTGATTTGAACTTAAATTCAAGATTTGAAATTGAATTCTATGATTTAAAACTAGGGATTAAAAATGTTATACCAGTTATATACGGGTTAAACTATTTTAAAAGTATTGATTTAGGAATGTGAATATAATTCAAGAACTTTAACTCGTGTAAATTAATTGGATTTCTCTGAAACGAAAACTGTTTGTTTTCTCATAATAAAAGCTTTCACATAAGAAATGAACTTCCAATTTGTGTTAAAAAGATTTCTAGCTTAAAATGAAAATGATTTCCAAGTTATAGAAACGATTTGAAAGCTATAAGTTAAATCTTTGATTTAAAGATTTAACGGGTTAATCCTATCGAAATGAAATTGTTTTGGAAATCTATGAATGGATCTTTTTGAAATAAATCTTTTTGTTTAAAGATTTGAAATGGTAATTGATTTAAACCATTTGGAAGAAAGTTTTAGGTAATAAATTGTGACTTAATTGAAATCCCAATATCCATATATTTCTTGTAAATATTGCGCTCACTATTCGGTTTAGCCGGGAGAGGACCTTTGTGTCATATATCCCATTCCGAATATGTGATAGTTCGTTATGGATAGCATTTGAAGACCGGTGTTGAAGACCGGATATTTTTGAAAGCGAAAGGACAACTCGTCGAATGTCTTTGCATCGACTGGTCCCCGGTATAGAGACTCCATCTGTGATGGGAAGTCCGAACGTGATTAGTGAATATCCGGATTGCAAGGACTTCTTTGTAAGTGCCTTCGGTTCTGTTCGAGCCCGGAACAGACTTGTATGGATTGTATGTCTGACATTACAAATTGAGATATAAAGCCGATTTCTTTCAAATATATTTCTGTTGGTGGCGGAGAATTTATTCTCTTAGCTTAACACCCTTCTCTGAGACGTACGAGCTCAGAGGTTATGTAGTTGAATGTTATCAGCGATATATTCCCAATTTGGTAATGTGACATGCTGAGTGTTGCTGTGAAATGATCATTGTGTTGATTATTTGTGATAGGATCGTTTATTTGATCGTCTATCCTGGTGATCATTTCTATGATCATTTGTTGACCCAAAGCATGACTTTTGTATAAAGTATGTTTTTGTGGACGTGACTTCGTCGAGCCTCACACCTCGGGAATGGTCAAAACAGGAAAGATGCGGCAAGGTTATGAGGGGTAGCGCCCTTTAGGATATGTGCATTTCCTTCTGGAAAAGGGTGGTATCATGGTATGGAGCCCAGATACTTACTCATGTTGAAAACACTTTATGATTGTGTGAATTGATTGCGAGCGCTCGGTGAAAGGTCCCAAAGGACCGGGGGATGGCATATTCGGTCAGTTGTTACTCAGTTAGGGGTAACCCGGCCTTGTGTTGGTAGAGATCCGGTTTGGTTCTCGGGGACGTCCATCCAGAGGCGTTCTCATGTGGCAATGGGAAGTTCCTTGGCCTGATCATTCGTTGGAAATCCAATTCCCAATACGAAACCTTGTACGGTATTAGTTGTAGAACCTGCCATTTACTTATGGTGGTCACCACTGTTTAGATGGTAGCTATAGTAGGCATAGTTCGAAATGTCTATGTTGGCTAAGATTTATATTCTACTTTCGAAATGAATTTTTCCTACACTATGCACTAGTAATAATATCAAATGTTTCTTTAATGCGTATCAAGCATCTTTGACTATCATAAGGAGAAATCTCCTCTGATTCTGCGTTTGCATAGTGTGTGTGTGCGGGAGGCCTTATGGTAGTCTCATTTTTAAAAAGCATTGCGAATTGACTTTGAAAATCTTTTGTTTAATGTTTTAAAAGATAAACTGTTTTTGTTGCTCACACCAGTCCCACGACTGATCCGGAGTTTATTGTTTCTTTCCTAAACTCTGGGTGCTCATTATTTTCTACACGAGCAGTCTAGAGTTGGGTTTTTCAGATAGTCAGATTAGTAGGTTATCTGGAGCTAGTTCAGTCTTTGGATCGCACCAGTCTTGCTTATCTTTGTGCATCGTTATTGGGAGTTCGAGCTATTGCTGGATTGATTCTTGGAAATGGAGTTGTAGTTCTCGGAGTTCTCTTTTGAAGACTATCTTAGAGTTATATTGTTCCGCCGCTAGATGTCATCTATTTTCTTTTCCGCTGCTATTTATTGTATCATATCTCTGATGTATATTGATATCTATTGGATCATCTGTTGTATCAGATATTGTATCAAAGCTGTATATCAATGTATTATTCTTTTATTCTGCTGTGTTATTTACTTAATGTTGTTATAAGCTCCGGCGAATCGGATTTGAACGATCGAATCTATGGCATTCGAATACGATTTGAAGTATGGATGTCGATTTTCAAGCGGGCAAAATCCGTCTCGTTACATTTGGTATCAGAGCTAAGGTTGAACTTTAGCTCAGGAGTATAACACATTAAGTAGCTCATTAGAGATAGGGTGAAGTATCCCTAGAATGAGTATATCCCTAAGATATCTGTTCGAACGCCTCAGTAAATTCTTTTACTATACACTGATAGTAAGTATGAGTGCAAGAAGAGAACGAGATAGGGGACAGGGAAATACGACTATAATTGGTTAATACTCTGTAACAACAGTGGAAACAACTTTCTTCTCAATCTCTTTTTGATTCATTTCCAAATTCTTTTGATTTCTTCGTGACAGCTCCAGAAGAAGTTTTGGTGTGATGATGGCAGTCCTACGAATCGTTGTGGGAAATCTTTACTTCGTATCTTCATCGGTTTCTTATCAGTTTTTGATTTAAACTTTAATGGATATGAATTTGAAAATTGAGATTGGAAATTTTAAATAAATTAGAAATTTTGAATAAATTTGAAATTTTAATTTGAGTTAAATTGATTAGTAGAATATGAAGAATGATTTAAATTGTATAGATAAAACGATTTCGTTTAAAACCAAATTTTGAAATTCTGTTGTAATTTCTTGGGTTGGTTGAAGTCCGTAGAGGGACAAATTGGTATATATTCTGAGATATTCCGACTTAGATTTTGGAATCTATATCTTGTGTTTGAGGAATTATAGGAGATCGAATCTGTCTATCTCTGTGTTGTTTTCGTGCCTGCGAATTTCGAGGACGAAATTCTTTTAAGGGGGGAAGTTTGTAACGACCCTAGATTTTAATTTAATTTAAATTGATAATTAAATGAATTTTTGAATAAAATTGTAAGATAAATTAATTTAAATGGAAGCGAGTTTCCCCGATTCGACTAGAAAATATATATAGTCATATGGATTTGACAATTTGTATATATGTGAATATATATTTATATTGGATTTGAAATAAAATCTTAAATAAATGGTTTTAAAAATAAATATAGAGATATATATGTATATACATTAGATATGAATTGTAAAATTAATGGTTTGAGTTTATAAAATAATATAAGACAATAAATATTAAAGTAAGATAACAATAAATATTTAAACTAGAAATATAAAAATAATATGAGATAAATTTTAATAAAAAAAATAGGAAGTAGAACATTTGCTAAATTCTAAGAACATAATAAAATAGAAATTTATTTGTATTACAAAACAAGAAGATTTAAAGAAAATAAAATACATTTAAATATGAAAAGAATGTAGACGAAAATAAAACAAACAAATAAAATACAAAGGACTAAAACAAAAATATGTTTTCATGAACACTTAAACAAACATATATGCAAAAGCTTATGGAAGAAAACCAGATTTGTGTAAAATAAAAATAAAAATAAATAAACAAAACAAAAGTATAAATAAAAGAATTAAGGCATAAGCTTATCAAAACAAAGTAAAATAACCAGACAAGAAAAGAAAACTTTGAATGTAAGACTTGGTACTTGCAAAAGAAATCAAACAGCATATCTATATAAGTATATGCATAATGTACTTGTAAGAATTAAAATAAGATGGCTGTTACATTGAAGCATGAAGCATTTAATGCTTTCAAACCAGCCCATAACTATTGTACATACAAACATAAATATTGTATACCCTGTAAACTCAGTTTTTTATATAACAATCTATCCACTTTAGTTTTCGTCCATTCTAGGCTGAAAAAAAAGAAACACTGAAATAAACATCATCTACAACTTAAACAAAGTTTTACTTTAAACAACAAACATCTCAATAAATCAGAGAATTAAAGGAGGGAGCTTCAGTTTGCAACTTCCAGTCTGTGTCAAAGAAATAGAGCAATTCTGTTCTCCTCATAACACAAATCTGTGAGCAAACTTATTGTTTAAACTAAGTTCTTTTGAAGTTTATGCCTGTGATGATAATATGGATGGATGTGAGTATCAACTAGCAAATATTAACTTGAATATATATATATATATATATATATATATATATATTTGAAAGTGCTATGTCTATATGTGTATGTATATGTTCTTCTTGCTTTACAGAGTACAACCCAACAAAGAAAAGAAAAAAAATTCAATTTCTTGTTTTATAATCCATATTAGACTTTGGTTTCAAAACAAAACAGTGGTGTTTAAGTATGAACTACAATAAGAAAAAAATCTCATGAAGTAAAAATGCATATAGGATGGAAAAATCAAGTTTTTACAGTAAAAACTTTAATTTCTAGAAAATTCGAATGTCACGAATTGTCAATTCATTTATATAACTTGAATCACCATTAGAAAATGGGATTTTTAGAACAAGTATGATGATTTTTAGTTACGTGTTTAAGGGGCAGTTCGAGATGAAGCAAAAATTGTATTTTTATCAATTCCTGATAATTTAACAAATTTTAGATCTTGTAATTCGTTTTGGAGCTTGCTTGATCTTCGTAGAATTCAGGAAAATTGTCAAAAGAATTTTGTACTACGTGAGTTGGTCGAACGAGTTCAAATTAGGGTTTAACCATAAGTTTAGAGAGAGGATCGGAATTTGATAACTGCGACGTCGACGAAGCAATTGTGGCGATCGCACCGAGGGGGATGGCTGCGTGGGAAGGTTGCGGTGATGTGGCCAGAATTTTGAGGGAGATGGTGATCGAGAGTGCCTGGACGAGGAAGTTTAGGTGATGAGTCGTTGGTTCCAGTTGTGTTCTTCGTTCCAGGTTTGAGTTTAAAGGCTCAAATTTGATTTTCGAGATTGCATCATCGATTTGATGATCGAAATGGGTTTCGAGAGTGATGGCTGACTTGAGGAAGACGTCATAGTTGATCAGAGGTGATTCGATCACCTGTGCACGTGCACGAGCACGTTATGGTTGGTGTCAGGTTGATGGTGGGAAGCGACGTGAGTAATACTCGAGAAGGGAGGGTGATTACTTCGGGTTAGTGCTCGAGTGTGGGGGGTTGATTTCCTGATGTTTTTCATGTAAACTTAAAACTTGTCTGGAAAAAAAAAAGCAGAAGAAGAACGCGAGAGAGAGAGAAGAAGGCTCGGGGAAAATGGAGGTAAACCCGAAGTGTAACTCGAGTGAACAAGGGGAAGACTCGGGTTGGGTTACGCACTTTGATTTCCTGATGTTTTTCATTTAAACTTAAAAACTTAGCTTCAGAGAAAGAAAAAAAAAGATAAAGGAAATAGGAAGAAGAAGGGAATCTCGGGGAGAATGGTGAAAGAACTCGAGTTTCAACTCGAGTGAACAAAAGGGTTTCTCGAGTATTGTTTCAAAATGATAAGCCTAATTAAATTTAGTCTGTGAACCGTTTGCAACTGGTTTAAATATTTGAAAATTTTAGTTAATCACCTTGAACAGTTAAGTATTAGTCTTAATTAATATTTTGATTTTTTTTCTCTTTAAATTAATATTAGTTGTAAGTTAGTAACAAATTTATTTATAGTTATGAAAGAAAGATTTCTCAAATAAAAAGATAAATAATTTAATTGAATTATATTGCAAGGTAATCAAGAATGTTCATAAATTTGATAACAAGAATCTACTGAGTAAATTGAGATTTATAAATTTGTTATTGAAGATGAATTAATTGATAATGAAGAGTTCAATTAATTTGTAACTAAGAGTTTTTAAAGTAACTAATGTAAAGTTAACTAATATGTGATCAATAGTTAACTCAAGTAATTTAAATAAGAATAAATAATTAATAAACTAAGTAATAAAGGTTTAATTTCTTAAAATAATTAATTAAAAAGTTAATTAATTATATAATTGGTTCAAAAGTCAATTTAATTAATATGATTGATTAAGAATATTTTAATTAATTAAAATGTTTGATAAATAAATTTATATCAAACGATTTGTAATTAATAAATCAGAATTGGATAATAAATTCATAAGTAATTAATTTAATTGAAAATAAATTGAATTAATTAGGATTAAAAGAAATCCTGCTTATAAATCATTGTTAAATGCCTGGTCTTACTTATGAATGATTGCATTATATGTGATGCCTTGAAATTGTTTGTCCTGTCTGAACTGTGATATTTGGTTATGTGGTTTGTGCCGTATATGATTTATTCATTTATTTACATCTGCATATTATCTGTGAATTGTGAATGGAAGATAAGCGTTATACTTTATATCGCTTATCGACTATATTTCTGTGTTTGATCTGTGATGATTAAATGATGATTGCACTATTGTGTTAAACCCCTGGACCACACTTATACACACACCAATATGGATTTCACGAGGAAATCGATTAAGTCACAGATTTTTGAAATAGTTTTAAATTTGAATATTTGAATTCAAATGTTTTGGAAATGGATTGGGTTTAAAGTGAAAAGCTTTTGAAATGGAATTTCATAGATGAAATTTATTTTGAATAACTCGATAAAATATGAAGTTGAAAATTTTTGATTTGAACTTAAATTCAAGATTTGAAATTGAATTCTATGATTTAATACTAGGGATTAAAAATGTTATACCAGTTATATATGGGTTAAACTATTTTAAAAGTATTGATTTAGGAATGTGAATATAATTCAAGAACTTTAACTCGTGTAAATTAATTGGATTTCTCTGAAACGAAAACTGTTTGTTTTCTCATAATAAAAGCTTTCACATAAGAAATGAACTTCCAATTTGTGTTAAAAAGATTTCTAGTTTAAAATGAAAATGATTTCCAAGTTATAGAAACGATTTGAAAGCTATAAGTTAAATCTTTGATTTAAAGATTTAACGGGTTAATCCTATCGAAATGAAATTGTTTTGGAAATCTATGAATGGATCTTTTTGAAATAAATCTTTTTGTTTAAAGATTTGAAATGGTAATTGATTTAAACCATTTGGAAGAAAGTTTTGGGTAATAAGTTGTGACTTAATTGAAATCCCAATATCCATATATTTCTTGTAAATATTGCGCTCACTATTCGGTTTAGCCGGGAGAGGACCTTTGTGTCATATATCCCATTCCGAATATGTGATAGTTCGTTATGGATAGCATTTGAAGACCGGTGTTGAAGACCGGATATTTTTGAAAGCGAAAGGACAACTCGTCGAATGTCTTTGCATCGACTGGTCCCCGGTATAGAGACTCCATCTGTGATGGGAAGTCCGAACGTGATTAGTGAATATCCGGATTGCAAGGACTTCTTTGTAAGTGCCTTCGGTTCTGTTCGAGCCTGGAACAGACTTGTATGGATTGTATGTCTGACATTACAAATTGAGATATAAAGCCGATTTCTTTCAAATATATTTCTGTTGGTGGCGGAGAATTTATTCTCTTAGCTTAACACCCTTCTCTGAGACGTATGAGCTCAGAGGTTATGTAGTTGAATGTTATCAGCGATATATTCCCAATTTGGTAATGTGACATGCTGAGTGTTGCTGTGAAATGATCATTGTGTTGATTATTTGTGATAGGATCGTTTATTTGATCGTCTATCCTGGTGATCATTTCTATGATCATTTGTTGACCCAAAGCATGGCTTTTGTATAAAGTATGTTTTTGTGGACGTGACTTCGTCGAGCCTCACACCTCGGGAATGGTCAAAACAGGAAAGATGCGGCAAGGTTATGAGGGGTAGCGCCCTTTAGGATATGTGCATTTCCTTCTGGAAAAGGGTGGTATCATGGTATGGAGCCCAGATACTTACTCATGTTGAAAACACTTTATGATTGTGTGAATTGATTGCGAGCGCTCGGTGAAAAGTCCCAAAGGACCGGGGGATGGCATATTCGGTCAGTTGTTACTCAGTTAGGGGTAACCCGGCCTTGTGTTGGTAGAGATCCGGTTTGGTTCTCGGGGACGTCCATCCAGAGGCGTTCTCATGTGGCAATGGGAAGTTCCTTGGCCTGATCATTCGTTGGAAATCTAGTTCCCAATACGAAACCTTGTACGGTATTAGTTGTAGAACCTGCCATTTACTTATGGTGGTCACCACTGTTTAGATGGTAGCTATAGTAGGCATAGTTCGAAATGTCTATGTTGGCTAAGATTTATATTCTACTTTCGAAATGAATTTTTCCTACACTATGCACTAGTAATAATATCAAATGTTTCTTTAATGCGTATCAAGCATCTTTGACTATCATAAGGAGAAATCTCCTCCGATTCTGCGTTTGCATTGTGTGTGCGTGCGGGAGGCCTTATGGTAGTCTCATTTTTAAAAAGCATTGCGAATTGACTTTGAAAATCTTTTGTTGAATGTTTTAAAAGATAAACTGTTTTTGTTGCTCACACCAGTCCCACGACTGATCCGGAGTTTATTGTTTCTTTCCTAAACTCCGGGTGCTCATTATTTTCTACACGAGCAGTCTAGAGTTGGGTTTTTCAGATAGTCAGATTAGTAGGTTATCTGGAGCTAGTTCAGTCTTTGGATCGCACCAGTCTTGCTTATCTTTGTGCATCGTTATTGGGAGTTCGAGCTATTGCTGGATTGATTCTTGGAAATGGAGTTGCAGTTCTCGGAGTTCTCTTTTGAAGACTATCTTAGAGTTATATTGTTCCGCCGCTAGATGTCATCTATTTTCTTTTCCGCTGCTATTTATTGTATCATATCTCTGATGTATATTGATATCTATTGGATCATCTGTTGTATCAGATATTGTATCAAAGCTGTATATCAATGTATTATTCTTTTATTCTGCTGTGTTATTTACTTAAGTTATAAGCTCCGGCGAATCGGATTTGAACGATCGAATCTATGGCATTCGAATACGATTTGAAGTATGGATGTCGATTTTCGAGCGGGCAAAATCCGTCTCGTTACAATTAATTGCTGGAAATACACTAAAATCCGAAAATCACTTTTAATAGCATTCAGAAGTGCTATGGTTTCTGGAAATGAACTAAAAGAGCCATTACAGCATTTCTGAAATGCTGTAGTTGTTGTAGTTGAACTAATAGGCTAAAAACTTAATTCAGGTCTATTATAGCATTTCTGTAAATGCTGTAGCGGGCTGCTGCCTTTGCTGAAATGAATAAAAACCCTTGTTTTGAAACCTGAGCTATTACAGCATTTCTGGAAATGCTGTCTTTGCTGTTTTGAACTAAAACTGAGTTTTAACAGCAGTTTTTAAGTGCTGTCTTTGCTGAATTAAAATGTTTTCATGTGTAACTTATAACAGCTTTTTCTAAATGCTGCGAAAGGCTGAAATTTTAAATGTTTGTGGTTTTGACTTAGTAAACGAGCTCAGAATGACTTGAAACTTTGAAATTTGAATACTTGACTTGAAAGAATAATAACTTCACTTTTAAGTGGTTTAAATGAATTAATTTAATTAGAATATAAACTATTTAAATGGTGATTTGAAATGATAATAAACGAATGATATCTTTGAATTTAAAAGGTATTTAAAGTTGAATATTTGGATCAGCATTCAAATGATGATTTGATATTAATGTTTTGAAAAGATATGATATTTTGATATTAAAATGATTTGAAAATGAATTTCTAAAAGATATGATATTTTGATATTAAAATGATTTGAAAATGAAGTTTTGAAAGATATGGTATTTTGATATTAAAAGGATTTGAAATGAAGCTTTGAAAGGATATGATATTTTAATGTATTAGAATGATTTGAAAGGAAGTTTTGAAAGGATAAGATAATTTAATATATTGAAATGGTTAGAAGTGACTTGATATTTATTTTGATAAATATTTGAATTTGAAAGATATGGTATGTTGATATGTTGAAATGGTTTGGAAATGATTTAATATTTATTTTGATAAAGATTTGGATTGAAATGATATTTTATTTTGATGTATAAAATATTATTTTAAAGTTATTACCACGGGTTATAATAACGATTGGTTGGCAAAGAGACCGGGATCGGATATGGGCATACTCTCTCGATACCTAAAACCACTTTGACAACCGTGTACGCGGTGGAGATTCCAGAATGAAGTAGGATGGTGGCGACGTTCTTGAGGTATGTTACGTGGACCCAACTCCCATGAGTTGGCATAAGGTGGCTAAAACAGGAGCGATCTCGGGGCAAAAGGGGTAGATCCTCTGGTCGGACACATTTCTTCGATACCATTCTATTGCTTTTGTGATTGTTTGGGCGCCCCTCCGATTTTGAGAATGTGTTCCGAGGTGGGCGTATGTGGCTGTTGCTTTACCACCAGCCCATGTGCGTAATTGGTATATCTACCCTGGCATTGCCTTGTGTGCCGTGTCACCTACCCTATCGAGCCTTTACTACGAGTTTGGTTTTCTTCCGTAGCCCATGCGTATCTTCCCGTAGTCTCCCGATCAGGAGATGTGCAGATATTGGACGGACTACTGAGACTATTACGTGTCCGGGGCTATATAGGTAACCCCGTGATGCTATTTTAAAGTAATGTTTATTTTACTATGGACATTATTATAATAGCGCGATATTACTACATAGTAAATAGTTTAACGGATCCTTAGAGGATGGGCGGTCTCAAGAATCCTTTAAGTTACTTGTACTTTTACTACAGTTCACTTGAGTTGGTTTACATTGTATAAGTATCTATGTCCTGACTCGAGTGTTCGTATTTTTATTTACGCTTGGGTCAGCCAGAGTATTCACAGATTTGGATTTCCACTCTTTGGAGATTTGGAATCGCTGGAGATTATCTACTTGTCTAGTTTTATCCTTTTCAGTATGTTGTTCTAATTCAGCTCTTGTATTAGTAGACTTCTATGTATTGAGACTTCTGTCTTATTCTTTTTCTTCTGTTGTATCTTACGTAACTCTGATATATTTATATAGTAGCTTCATGAATTACTATTTCTTTTACTTCCGCTGCATTATTAAATACTCTGTGTCTATGATCTATGATTATTTATTTACTGCATATTCTGAGATTTGCCAAATTTTTATTTACAAGCGGTATTTTAAGCAATTCAAGTCCGACATGTGCGGATGCGAGTGGTTGAAAATATCTGGTTGTTACACATGTAACAACCTACCTTGAAAGGGGCCTAATTTTCAACTTAGAAATGGCCCATCAAACATTAGACCCATTCCTAAACTGGCCGTTGGTTGGTTAAAAAACACATAGTGCTATCTAGTAACGATATCAGAATCTCACAGCGGTAAGGATAAAGTATAATATCATAAGCAATACCTATTTTATAAAATTCAAATATCATAACAAAACATAACATCCCAATATCTGAGGTACAATATCACAATTACAACAACACTATACCTGAATGGGACATCAACATATAACAAAAACATAAATAGATAAATAGCTGCCACAAGACTCCGTCCCCACCTTTAGCTCCTAGATCTGCATCTTCTTTTCTAACCCATGTTGTAAAGACGAAGGATTCAGAAAAAACATGTATGGTGAATAAAATCTTAAGTCTTTCCACAATAGTGCTTGGGCAGTATAATTTAGATAATAATATGTCTTACGTATCCTAACTATATTTCTTATAAGTACCTTCAACTATAAGCCCGAAGCTTTCCCAGTCCAAGACTATAAACTACACTTTTCTAACCAACCTCTATAACTTAGTTTCAACTGTAGGCCCAAGGCCATTCCCTTTTCCATGCATCTACCTTCAATCGTGTCCTTATAATGTGAGAGAAAGTACATATGCCGGTTAATAACTTTTCAATGGAAATTAGGCAAACTATGACCATTAATACCTATCTCTTAGGCAGGTCCTCGTCATTTAAACCTAACCCAAGACGGATCCCTCTCCGGCACAATCTAGCTGACATCGCATGGAGTCTCATCGGGCCACTTAATACTTCTTTTTGGAAGAGGCGGACCCTACAATAACCACTTAATACCTCAAACCCAAAGCGGGTCCTTCCCGAGATCTCCATCTATCGTGCGTAATGCTATCCCAACAGTTTAATATTTTCTAATTAGGGAGGAGGTGGATCCTACAATAGCCACATACTACCCCCCAATTCCTAAAGCAGGTCCTACGTATTATGACCCATAACCCTGGTATGACATCAGACATTAGTCCAACTATTCGTCGGCACTGGTAGCCAAATTAACTAGGCAGACTTAACCTACAGGTTTGGGACTAACCTCATGTTCTCGATGGGTACTTATTATATGAGATGTCTTATATCAGCCTAAAGTCACACTGTTGTAGCCAGATTAGCTGGGCAGACTTCCATGTGCATTTGACTGACCTCACATCCCTATAATTTAGTCATAATTTACACTCCCCTAATTATACTAACTTATATCTCATCGCATTCTACTAAAGCTATACAGAAAGATCCTTTATTTCAGCACTAATTATAATCATCCATATTTTCCATCTATAGGTTTTTTTAGTGTTAATCACTAACCTATTTATTATTCGATTAATATGTTATTAATTATATGTTATTCATGCATTAATATATATATTTATAAATACATAACTAAAATATTCTATGCGTGCAAAGATTATGCCCTATACTAAATGTTAAATATCGAAAATTCCAATTTATACAAGTCTAATCCCATACCAATTTGCTAATATCATTATCCCAACAATAGACTTGTATAAGAAAATAGAATCAACCACTAAACTTATTTTCTGTCGAAATGGTAGAATCAACATCAATAAAATTTACAGTTCAATCCTTTTGCACTATATTCAACTTCCGCATATAAAATGGAAAAGGGATTCATATTTGAATTACGGAAATAGGCAGTGGAAACTATGAATAGAAGAATCCCTATTTTACACACCATTTCCTAACTTTAGGACCCTCAATCATATCAAAGAGGAAAATGAAAAGTGGAATAGAATGTAAAATGTCATAATTGTAAAATGTTATAATTGCAATAACTACACAAATTCTGATATTTTAATATATTATAATTGAGATTCCAAAACATAAGAATTGATATTTCACTTTGGGAGAACTTAAGGGGTTTAGATTTGAAGTTTTCTTCAACCAAAATTCCCTAAGGAATATACCAAGTCTAACCTATATTATACAATTACTAAAATGAGAAAAACTAAGATTTCCACTCACCGATAATTCCTAGCTTCCTTCTTTGGATTTGAACACGCCTGCTATTAAATCTCTTTCTAGATCTATTCCATTTTGAATATACAATAATTGGATTGTATATTAATTAGATTTATAATTTCAAGGATTGGAGGAGAATAGAATTAGAAATTGAATATAAATATCTGAAATCCCTTACCTGGAGACCTTAAGAAATTTCTGAATCATATGGAAGGAATAACCGACAGAGCACTGCTTACGTTCCCAAATAATTTATGAATAAAAGTAAGGGGGTTAGGCACTTATTTATATCACTAGCGGTCGACCGGTTGCATATATATATATATATATATATATATATATATATATATATATATGGGAAAGTTTTCCTGCTATTTTAATTGTTTTATTTGATTCTTTAAAGTTACCGTTTATTTCAATGTTTACTTAAGTCTCAAGTATCTAATTATCGTTAATTTTTGAATTTAAATTTTAATATTAGTTACATTTTCAATTTGAATTCTGTTTTAATTATTTTGAATTGAGAACTTCAAATGTCAATAATTTTTCCACTTAAGCTCTGATTTTAAAACTTTATATATGGAAATTGATTAGAAAATTACCATGAATGCAACAACACAACTTTTGTGGCCAAATTCCAACATCTTTGAAATTTTCATTTTTATCCTTGTTATTAATTATTAATTAATTCTTTTCTTATTAATTTTTATGGGGTATTACGTTCCCCTTAAAATGGATTTCGTCCTCGAGATCCTAAGGGGTAGACAGTGTAATGTGCACTAAGCATCCATGCTATACAACCAAGTTATCTACACAACAATCTACTCAACCAAAAGTGTAACGTGACTATGTATGCAGACATATAATAGGTAAGCTCGGTCCTAGCGTTAATGTAAGATCGTGACATATAGGCATGCGTGCGAACATCCTAAATATTCAAAGAATTTCTGTATGAGCGCAAAAATGACAGTAACCATCCCCTACTATCCAATCTAGCAAGCATGATGCAACCAAAACATAAGTCAAAAATTTTACCAGAGAAATGCTCAGGATGAGAATTCCTCATCTTCTCTTCAGTTTCCCACATGCTTTCTGCCAAATTATCTCCCTACTGTACTCGAACTAACCTAGTTTCTTAATTGCGGAGCATCCTAGTTTATCCTAGTTCCATGCTCTACTATGCGTGCTGTGGCATGGCTGCTATTGGCTCCGTCTCAATGTCTACCAACTAATCAGGCTCTACTATAGTATGGTGCTATAAAAGCATTTCCTCAAGTGCTAAACGTAAAATACATCATGGATTCCTACCAACTTTTCTGGTAGCTTTACTCGATATGTGAGCTTCCATATTCTTTCCAAGATCGGGAAGGCCTAACAAACTATGGTTCTAACTTCCTCGACTTACCAAATCTCATAACCTTCATAGGTTGGGAAACTTTAACAAACATCACGTCTCCTACCTCAAACTCCAATTCCTTCTTTCGCTTATCCACATAAGACTTCTGACAATCCTATGTGGTCTTTATTCGTTGCTCAATCAACTCTATCTTTTCTAAGGTCTCGCAAATCAAATCTGATCCGAGTAGAATTTTATCAGTGGTTTCCCACCAACATTTAAGCGATTCGCATGGCCTCTCGTATATCGTTCCAAAGGGTGCCATGCCAATCGTCACTTGGTGATTATTATTGTATGAGAATTGTAATAAAGGTAAGTGTTGCTCCCAATGTCCTCCAAAGTCCATGGTACGTGCTCTCAATAAGCCTTCCAAAATCATATACACCCGTTCAGTCTGACCAACGGTTTATGGGTGGTAAGAAGTACTAAGATTTAATAAAGTTCCTAAAGATGACCGTAGACTCTTTCAAAATTCGTTAGTGAATAAGGGGTCCCTATCACTAACAATGCTAATTGGGATTTCATGAAATCGAACCACTTCCTTAACATAAATTTGTACTAAGATGATGCAGTCCTATTTCTAATTGGAATAAAATGGGCGCTTTTACTGAGTCTATCCACTATAACCCAAATAGCTTTATTGCCTCGTTGACTTTTAAGCAATTCATCTATAAAGTCCATTAATATATGTTCTCATTTCCAAGTCCACACCTACAATGGCTATAACAATCCTCCAGGCATCCCTTATTTTGCCTTTATCCTTTTGCAAGTCAAACATCTAGCGACAAATTCTGCTACTTTCATTTACATCCCTGGCCAATAGAAAATTCTCTTCATATCCTTATACATTCTATCTCCTCCGGGGTGAATGGTCTTCATTGAATAGTGACACTCTGTAAGCACTTCCTCCAAAACATCATCAACCATTGAAACACAAAGGCATCCATCTCTCCTTAAGCATCCTCTTTCATCAATCGCATACTACCACCATGGGGAACGTGTTCTTGTATCCTCAACTTGTCCAAAATATCCACTATCACCTCATCGTTCTTTTGCACTAATTCAGTGCAGTCCATCAATGTTGGCCTAACCTTTATTGCTGCCAAATAGCCTGGAGTGGTTTCTGTTGGTAGTTGGAAATTGAAATTCAAAAGAATCTGCCTCCACTCGTATATAACACTTAGGGTAGCATGCCGCCGGCTAATGGAGTGGAGGATGATATTCCTTTTCAGTGGATATGCTGTATCCCAAAGTCGTATAATGCGATAAACATCATCCATATCTACTGCCTAAAGTTCAAATAATTTTGAGAAGATAGGTATTTAAATGATTTGTGGTTGATATACAACTCAAATCTTTCCCCCAAAGGGTAGTGCCTTCATATCTTTAAGGAAAAAACCATGCCTACTAACTCCAAGTCATGAGTTGGGTATCCTTTCTCATGGTCCTTCAATTGTCTACTAATATAATCTATCATCCTTCCTTCTTGCATCAAAATGGCTCTTAATCTCGTACCATATGCATCGGTGTAAACTATGAAAAGCTTCGTCCCATTAAGAATAGTTAATACCTTTGTGCTCGTCAATAACTCATTCAACTTTTCAAATACTTCCATGCACTTCTCATGCCATGCAAAAACTAGTTTCTTCTTGGTTAAATGAGTTAATGGGATTTCTATTTTTGCAAAGTCCTTGATGAATTTCCTATAATAACCAGCTAACCCAAGAAAACTTCTAATCTTAGAGGTTTTCTTCAAAGTTTTCCAATCTTGAATAGCTTCCACCTTTGCGGGGTCTATAGACAATCCCTTCTCGAAAGCAATATGTTAAGAAATCTCACCTCCTTCTTTCAAAAGTGATATTTCAAGAAGTTGGTGCCTTCTTAAAGTCCCTATTACCTCCCTTAAGTGATTTTCATACTCACCTTTACTCTTGGAAAATACTAAGATACCATCCAAAAACATTACAACGAATTTATTCAGCTATCACCTAAAAAATCTACTCGTTAAATCTATAAAGTGTGCTAGGGCATTTGTCAATCCAAAAGGCACCACTTCTCATTCATACAATCCATCTAGAGTGAAAATTGCAGTATTCTACTTGGTATCCTCATTTATTCTTAATTGATGATATCCAGTGGCTTGGTCCAATTGGTAAAAGATTTTGGCTCCAACAAGCCGATCAAACAAATCATTTATTATAGGCAAGGGATACCTACTCTTCTTAGTCAACTTGTTGAGTTCTCTGTAGCAACGTATAGCCTTAATGAGCCATCAGCCTTAGTGGTAAAGACAACGGATGTTCCCCATTCAAAAGTACTTCGAAGAATGAATCCTTTCTGCAATAATTCCAAAATCTGCTTGTCCAACTCTCACCTTTCTTCGGGGGTCATGTGCTTTAATGGAAGAGTGATAGATCTTGCATCCTTCTCTAAATCGATCCTAAACTTGATCTCCCTACGGAGTGGGAGACTCGAGACTTATTAAAAAAGGTTGGAAAATTCCCAGATTACGGGTACAGATAAGAGCTCATCTTGTGACAAGCTTAGCGAATATAAGCAGCTTAACTCGACTGAGTTTAGGGGTGTACAACAAACATCTATATCTCGCCCTTTACAACTCCTCAACCTTACAATTCTCCCATCGCAATCTAAAATAGTTCCTTGGTAAGATAACCAATCCATCCCTAGGATAAGTCCATACCCCTCAAAATTAAGAATATATATGTTACATGTAAAATAAACATCACATGTTCACATTTAGGTCTTTGCAAGTAAAGGAAAGACATGTCGACCCCTGGATTCGATATTGCTATTGGGTTGGTGACGCTAAGAGTTTTAAGACTCAAAGAGTTAACTACATATCTATCTACAAGTGAGTGTGATGCTCCCAAATCAACGATAGAATGCCTAGAAATAATAGTTGTACCTTCCATTACAGCCTTTCCTTGATCCCTAAAGGGAGGTCCACTCGAGATAGGAGCTGCTTCAATGGCACCCGGCTTGCCCACTTTTCCCTTCCTTCGTAAGCTTTAGACATCGGTTCTTGAAGTGCCCATCTTCATGGCAATGATAGCACTTCCCCTTGAATTCTTCCCTCATCAAACTCAGTCTAAACCCTTTGCGATGTGTCATTTCTTTTGGCATCGCCGGCATACTATACCCTCCTTCTTAAACTTTACTTTTGTCTTCTTATTCACCTAAAACCCTTCTTAGCTCCACCTTGATTTTACACTGGAACTAATTTATCTTTCACCTTCCTCTCCGAGCCAACCATCTGAAGCAAAGCTATCTCAACTAACGTTTCATAAGTAGCACCAGTGGGTACTTGTGTCAAAATCAAATCTCTAAGTGGGGAATTTAGGCCATCCACAAACATCATGGCCTTCTTCATGGGTTTATTGTTCGGACTCATTCTTCACCGAGCTAGTTCGGTGAACCTACTGATATATTCCTTCAAAGTGGAGTCTCCCTGCCTAAGTTATATAAATCTTTCCAATTGCAAATTAACCTCAGGTCTAGACATAAATCACAACTCAAAGCAGTATTCTGAACTCAGCGCAAGTGATAACTCTCTCAACGTTCTCCTTATCCATAAATGTCCACCAATCTAAGGCCTCTCCTTTATGATTCCATGCTGACATTCTCCTATTAATTTGATCCTCCTACCAAAGCTTTGGAAGATATGTCTTACAATCTTTAATCCAAGTCTTCTTCTCCAAAAAACCTTCTACTCCTATGTACACTTTTTCACCCATACTCGTCCTTGCACATCTTAGGAAAGTCTATAAGATGGGATGCTGCTTCAAAAGGTGGGGCAGTATGCGCTACTGCTGTAGTTTGTCGAGGAATGGGAATTTTACCCACATGCCTCAGGTATTGCTTGAACCATTCACACATCCCTCGGATAGAGGCTATCTCTTTGGTAGTGGGCTTTCCAGTCCCAATAGAACAATTTTCATCCATTATCAACTATTTATAGGTTCAAACTTTTAGTTACAATTTCCTAAGATAATATAGTATGCTAAAATAAGCTTAATGTGTTTGTGTATGTTCAAAATACAACAACATAATGTCTGAATGGGTACGTCAACATATAATAAAAACATAAGTAGATAAATAACCGCCACAAGACTCTGTCTCTGACTTCAGCTCCTAGATCTGCATCTTTTTCGTTAACTTGTGTTGTAATTATTAGAGAGTCAAAACAACAATATCTAGTGAATAAAATCTCGAGTCTTTCCATAATTGTACTTGGATGGTATAATTTAGACAAGAATATGTCTTACGTGTCCTAACAATATTTCTTATAAGTAACTTCACCTGTATGCCTAAGGGATTTTCCAGTCCAATTTTATAACTTACACTTTTCTAACCAATCTCTATAACTAACTTTCAACTGTAAGCCCAAGGCCATTCCCGATCCCATGCATCTATGGTCAATTGTGTCCTAACAATGTGAGAGAAAGTACCTAGGACACTTAACCTATTCAATGGGAATTAGGTAGACTCCAACCATTTAATACCTACCTCTTAGGTAGGTCCTTGTCATTTAATATCTAACCCACGACGAACCTGTCTTTGGTACAATCTAGCTGACATCGCACAGAGTCTCATCAGGCCAATTAACATTTCTTCTTGGAAGAGGCGGATCCAACAATAGCCAGTTAATACCTCAAACCCGAAGCAGACGCTTCCTGAGATGTCTATCTACTATGTCTAGCACTATCCTCGACAATTTAATACTTCCTAAACTGGGAGGAGTCAGACCTTACAACAACCACTTACTACCCCTGATCCCTAAAGCAGGCCCTATGTATTATGACCCGTAACCAAAGTGTAATGTCTCACATTAATCCGACCATTCTTAAGCACTAGTAGCCAGATTAACTGGGTAGACTTACCCTATAGATTTGGGACTAACTTAGCATCCTTCATAGGTACTTATTATAAGAGATGTCTCACATCAATCCCGAAGTCATACCGTTGGAAGCCATATTAGCTTAGCAGACTTCCGTGTGCTTTTGACTGACCTCACATCCCTATAACTTAGTCATAATTTACACTCCCCTAACCATACAACCATATATCTCCCTGCATTCAACTAAAGCTATAAAGAAATATACTTTGTTTTGCCACTAAATATATTCATCCGTATCTTCCATACTATAGAACTTTTAATGCTAATTACTAACCTGTTTATTACATGATTAATATGTTATTAATTATACATAATTCATACACTAATATTTATTATAAATACGTAACTAAAATATTTCTAGTTATGCGAAGATTACACACCATATGAATCGTTAAATGTTAAAACTTCCAATTTATGCAAGCCCAATCCCATATGATAACATACCAATTTGCTAGTATCCCCAACCCAACAATAGACTTGTATAAGAAAATAGAATCAATCACCAAATTATTTTATATAAAAATAGTAGAATCAACGTCAATAGAATTTACAATTCAATCCTTTTACACTTTATTCAACTTCCATATATAAAATGGAAAAAGGGATTCATATTTAAATTATGGAAATACACAATGAAAACTACGAACAAGAGAACACGTATTTTAAAAACCATTCCCTAACTTCTAGGACCCTCAATAATATCATAAAGGAAAAATGAGAAGTGGGATAGAATGTAAAATGTTAAAATTGCAATAACTACACAAATTCTTCATTTTTAGTATTAGATAATTGAGATTCCAAAACATGAGAATTGATATCTCACTTTGAGGGAGTTTTGTGGATTTAGATTTAAAGTTTTTATAAACCAAAATTCCCCAAGGCATATATAAATCCATATACTATACAATTACTAAAATGAGATAAAACTATGATTTACACCCACAGATAATTCCCAGCTTCCTCCATTGGATTTGAACACGGCCGTTATTCAATCTCATCCTTTTTGAAATATACAATAGTTGAATTGTATATTAATTAGATTCAGAATTTCAGGGATTACGAATAATATAATTAGAACTTAAATATAAATATTATAAATCCTTACCAGAAGGGCTTAACAAAATTTTGAATCATGTGGAAGGAAGAAATCGATCGAGCTCCGCTTACATTCCCAACTAATTTGTTAATAAAAGTGAAGAGGCTATGCTCTTATGTATAGTGGTTAGAAGTCACCGAAAGCGTTGGAAATAGGTTAATAAAATTTAATCTGTTCTAAACCGAAATAACCTTAGCCGCCACAATGCCCACTGGTCGACCGCTTCTACCCAGGCGGTTAACCGGTCATTATATATGGGAACCTTTTCCTATCGTTTTAATTGTTTTATTTAATTCCCTAATTAACTTTAACATTACCACTTATTTCAAAGTTTACTTAAACCTCAAATATCTAATTACTTTTAATATTTAAATTTCAAATTTTAATATTAATTACATTTGAATTCATTTGAATTATTTTAAATTTGAAAACTTCAAACGTCAATAAACATTTCGTTTGAGTTCCAATTTTAAAACTTTGTATATAGAAATTAATCAAAAAATCACCACGAACGCAATGACACAACTTTCATGGCCAAATCCAAACATCTTCAAAATCCCTATTTTTAGCCTTGTTATTAATTTAGCACTTAAATATTTTCTTATTAATTTTTACGGGATGTTATAACCTACTCCTTTCCTTTTTTTTTCTCCGCTACAAGAGGACAAGGTAGTAGGTGATTGGCCCAGATCAAGTATGTGGAGAAGAAAGCTTGGTGTTGTTATTTTATATTATTCTTCATTATCTCCATGTAATAATCTATTATATTTTGTACCTATCAGACTTTATATTGTTATTCTATAAACTTTGGATCTTTGACTATGTATATTTTGGAAACTATGTTTTTTGGGATATTTTCTGAGATGATTATTTTCTATATTGATATTTTATCTCCTTTCATTGTGAGATCTAAAAGTGTAGAATGTCTTACATTTTATTCCTATAACCGTGTTTTGTAATGTTTTAGAAATCGACAGCTCATACTTCTTGGACCGACGTGAGTTTGAAAGTCATCCTGGGCTTTGAATCGTATGTCCGGAGGTCCAAGTTGTTACATTTGGTATCGAGAATAGGTTTAAGACTCCTTAAGAGTTGGGCATTTATTGAGAGAATAAACTTGAATATTTTGAAAAAAAATTCAAAGGGTGTTCAAATACATATACATATGCATATACATAGATATATATATACATATATATAATGTTTTTCAAATATTTAATGCAATCACTTATTCTTGTTAATACGATATGTCAAAAGGTTGTCAATAATTTATAATCATATATAGAGAGGATGAGCAATCTTACTTGATGCAGCTCGGGTGAAGTAATTGGGATTTCGAGGGTGAACGTCACGATATGGCTCTACCAGTATATGAATGCGAGAGCACATTATGAGCTTAACCTAAATTAAGGATCAACAGAGCAGACGGTGGGTGTACTTCTCGCTAATCATTCTGCGATTGATTTCACCAAGCTATGTAAGTATTTTGTGAGTCTAGAAGGAAAGTCGTATATGGTGACCAAATCTTTTGTAGACTCAAAGGCAAGGATTCATACTTATGAGAGGAATTTTGGATTGATGGTCTTTGGAGATGCTGTTAGGAGATAGCTTGCCACCTAGCATTTATGAGGAGAGGTTCTAAACTGGTGGGATGTGGTAGTTGTAGAGACCAATGAGGAGGATATAACTTGGGGGGGGGGGGGGAGTTTCAAAGGTATTTTAAGATGAGATCTCTTTGCATAGCCGAGTAGTGAATACAACTAGAGAAGTTTATATAATTATAGTAAGGAGAGATGTCAGTGAGAGATTATATAACCTAGTTCAATGAGTTGGCTAGGTTTGGATAAAATCTAATAAATAACCCTCATAAGAATGCTTTGAAGTTTGCAATGGGGTTGAATCAACCTCTTCAAGATTTGGCCCTTAGTTACATTCCCATGAGAGCGATTTATGATAGTCTGGTGGAAATGGCTTTACTGCATACTATTTCCAAATATGGGGTGAGGAGTGAGCCGATGAAGTTAGGAGGAAAGATACCCCAGAAGAATCAATGCAAAGGCGGAGTTGGGACCCAAGGGAAGATTAAGAAGCAGGAAATTAGGTGCATAAGATGCGGTAGAAAGGTGCATGTCATGAAGGATTGCAATCAGTTCTTACTCGCTACCCTGCATAGACGATCTCTTTGATCAGCTATGACATTTGATCTTTAAGTTTTTCATGAAGGTTGATTTCAATTAGTTGATTTAAGCTAAGGACTTAAGTTCATATCTCTTTGAGACCCTAGTAGAATCAAATGTTACTCGATGCCCTGCATAGACGATCTCTTTGGTCAGTTAGTTGGGATCAAATTCTCTCAGCTTTACTTGGCTACTGAGTTCCATCAATTGCGTATAGCTGAACATAGTATTCAAAAAACCATTTCGCACACCCAACGGTCTCTTATGAGTGGTTAGTCATGCCCTTTGGATTAATCAATGCACATGTTTACTTCGTTAATGAGTCAAGTTTTTAGAGGGTTACTTAATAAGTTCATGGTGGTATTTGTTGACAACATATTAGTCTATTCAAAAAGCAAGGAGGAGCACAAGTTGCATCTAGATTGATTTCCCAATACTCTTCATGAGCATAACTTGAAGGCGAAGGTTTCCAAATGTCACTTTTGGCGCAAGGAGGTTCACTTTTTGAGGCATGTTGTCTCTGAGCATAGACTGGCGGTCGACCCTAGTAAAGTTGTTGCAATGTAGGCTTAGCATTTGCTGAAGAATTCCATGGAGGTGAGGATTTTCCTTGGTTCAGTAGGCTATTATAGGAGATTCAATAAGGACGTCGCTAAAACTTATGCCCCTATGACTCACCTTACAAAAGATAATTTGGTTTTCTCGTGGGACTCAAAGTGTGAGGATGATATTATTAGGCTGAAGGAGGCATTTATTAGTGCACCTATTTTGGTACTACTCGATGGTTTGAAGGCATTCAAAATGTATAACAATGCTTATGGTATGGGATTGGGCATGGCTTTGATGCAGTAAGGGAGAGTGGTGAGCTATGATAGTCGACAATTGAAAGCCCACAACAGAAACTATCATAACCATGATCTTGAGTTTGCAGCCATTGTTTTCGCACTCAAGTCATGGAGGCGTTATTTATTAGGAGGCGGTTTGAGCTCTTCATGGATCATAAATCTTTGAAATATTTGTTCTCTTAAAAGGATTTGAATTTTATACAGAAGAGGTGAAAGAAGTTCTGGGCATCGTATGATTTTGATATCTCTTATACTCCAGACAAAGGCAACGTTGTAGCCGATGCATTGAGTAGAAAGCATGCGATGTTGAGTCCAATGTTCTTAGAGTGAAAGTACTTAGAGTTTGCCTCTATGTTCGATTTCCAACCTTCATCGGACATCACTTCACAATTGTTAGTAGCTTTGGACGTACGATTTACACTTGTGGACCGCAATAAGTCAAGTCAGAAGCAAGATATGGAGTTGTTTGATATTTTCGAGAAGCTTGATAAAGGAGAACAGTCGAGTCAATTGAGGAGTTATAACATTGACTCAAAATAATGGTTACAGAGAGATGGTAGATTATGTATTTGTCTCATTATGGAATTTATTGATATGGTACAAGCTGAGTCCCATCGTTCTAGGATGACCATCCATCTCGATGGAGATAGAATGTATCGTGATATGAAGAAAGTCTTTTATTGGCTAGGTATGAATAGGAGTGTGGCATAGTATGTATCCAAGTGAAAGACTCGCTAAGGGGTAAACGCGGAGTAAAAGAAGCCAAGTGGATTGTGGCAACCATTAAATATTCCATAGCGGAAGCAGGAGAGAATCTCTATGTTTTCATTGATGGACTACTAGCAATGTGAAGGGGAAGAGATTATTTGGGTCATAGTCGATCGACTGACCAAATGCGTGCACTTTGTTCCGTTAGGAGTACAAGGATTCCTGCATCATTAGCAAATCTTTATATAAAGGAGATAGTTCGATTACACAACGTTCCTTCCAAAATTGTTAGTGGTCGAGATCTTCTTTTCACTAGCTTGTTTTGGAGGAGTCTTCAGAAGGCTTTAGGTACCAAGTTGAATTTAAGTACCACTTATCATCCATAGATGGATGGACAGACAAAGAGGGTGAATTTGGTATTGAAGGATTTACTTTATATGTGTATCTTGGGTTTTGAAGGATCTTGGGAGGACCACTTTCCACTAGTGGAGTTTTCTTATAATAATAGCTATCAAGCAAGTATTGGGATGAAATCATTTGCGACATTATATGGGAGACCTTGTAGATCACTATCATGTTGGTAGAACATTATGGGTAGGATTATTCTTGGATTAGAGTTGTAGGTGTTGAGTAACTTTTTCGTCCTTCAACTCCCAATTAATCTTGAGTAATCGAGTGGTTAATTACTTTGATAAATTTGAATTAGTAGAGTTAATTGGTATTAACTTTATCGTGAGGTGGTGATTATGTTGCTGAATGCTTACATAACTAGGTAGTTGGACATTAACTGTTTGTTAAAGAGTCAAATCTATTTGATATATTGTTCAGGTACAAGTAAATAAAACGTAATGATTAGCTAAATAACAAGATGATAGAAAGTAGTAAAGGGACATAGGATTTACGTGGTTTAGATTTTAAGGAATCCTACGTCTAAGGGGAAAGTTTCTTTTTCTTCCTTTTTCGTTAATTTGGTATAAAATTCCATGGTGGTTCGTACAATATGACCTTAAAAGTTTTCTCAAAAAGAAAAAATTTCATAAGAAAAGTCCCCTTTTTCTATAGTGATTTTTCTATTTATAGTTGTAAATTGCAGGCGGATCACTAGAATTTCCTTCATGTTGCTGCATCTTCACCCTAGGATCCAACCAGGTGTCATCCATATGTATTGCTTGTTTTATGTGACTGGATTGTTGATGTGCTTTTAGCGGGAAGTTTGAATAGAGATGGGGTTTCTTTAAATTAGAGCGGGAATATCCAAAATTAAGGTAGTAGAATCCAAATTTGAATTGGTCTTGTTCGCTTTGGTCTTTCTTACAGGAACATTGGTTGCAACCTGTTCGCACAACTGCATTTTACTGACAAGTTTTGTTGCTATGGGGTAAAGCATATAAAGAGGTGGAAAAATGAATGCTGCCTAGTGTTATAACCTCATTGCCCTGCCGATACATTCATTGCTCTTCACTTGATAATATGTTGGATCAGAATGGTGTAGCACTCTTCTATCCCATTTTGTGAGTTGATTTGGTGTGCATCTTTATCGGTTGATCGTAAAATTGAATCTGCTTTGAAGCACATCTTGAGTGACCCTGCTTACAACCCTTTTGGAGTGACTTTGGATTTGTATAGAGCTATTTAGGTTACCCTTGGTATGTGCCAATGCAGACCCATCTCTATAGACATTTGATAGAATGTGGGCGTGGTCAGCTCAGCTTGGTGTCTCTTGCCTCCCCGAAATTTGGTACTTGACCTCTTTCTTTGGTGTTTTTGTTGTGATCTTCGGCTGGTTCTTTCATGTTTTCTCAGAGAGGTTCTTGATAAGAACGGGTGTAACACTTGCGCCCTATGTCTGTTGCGATCAAAGGTTGTGGTAGACTTGCTATCTAAAAGTTCCTTCTTTCCTCATGTTTGGAGGCACAACATCTATGACTACGTCAAAATCCTTTGTTGATTTGGTCATAGGTTGAATGCGATCAACCCCATGTTTTGGAGGGCGAAGTGTCCTTAGTCATTTTACCAGTTGGCTAAACTTGTCCTGCCCCCTGTTCAGGGTTGTAATGTTCTTGGTTGTATACTTGACTGTATATCTGTTTCGACCTCCCCCCTATTCTAGGGACGAACTGTCCTTAGCTACAGACTTGGTATGACCTGCCCCCTTAGTCAGGGGTGTAATACTGTATGTATGCTGAGCCGCATTCTTCTTTAGTATCATCGTTCTCTTTTATGAGATTGCTGCTATTGTTCGTAGGTGAAATCATATCTCTGAACTATCGCAAAGAGCTATGAAGAGTAAATTGTTGTGCTTATGGCACAGTCTTTACCGTATGAGGGAGTGGATTTGGTTGAGAAGTCAGATCGTGTATGTACAACCCATTATCGCATGTGCATGGTTTTTTGGTACTAGTTCTGGCCGTCTAATATCCATACATCCAGTGTGCTATGTTGAATTATCTGACATAAACATTGTTTATACTGGTTTAGGCAGTCTAATATCCCTATGGCCAGTCTTTATGATTGTCATAATAGAAAAATTCATACTGGATCAGGAAAAAAATTCATCCTGTCATGCAAAAAATTTTGGCTGAGAAGCTGGGACTCGCATTGATGCAAATCCCGACTTATAGGGCTAGTCTCACTGTTATTAGTGTTGAGATTGCCATTTTCGTCTACTGTTCTAGCATTTTGCTGGACCAGTGACTTGTGATTGTGTATTGGTTTTGTGAAGAGCGGTACAAAATTTTATACTAGTTCAAGCCATATAATATCCCTACGTCCAATTTATTGTTATATTTTTTATATAATACTACAACGTACTTTACGTTAACCACATTACACAAAACAAAGCCTGAGATGCTCCATATTCCACATTATTGGGACTAGGTCACTACCAAGCCTGGACAAATGGTATACTCCATTCGCTAAACCTTCCGCTATAACCAGCGGGACTTCCCAATTTGGTCCTAACGCTCCATCCACTGAATCCTTTGTGTTGGCCATTACTCGCTGCAGCACTAAGTCTCCATTGCAAAAGTTTTCTTTCTTGAGTCTTGCATTATAACTTTTTCTCATTCTTTGCCGGTATGTGGTCACTACTACCGTTGCCGCATCCCTTCTTTCCAAGATGAGGTCTAAGGCGGCCTCTCTCAATTTCTTATTCTTTTATGTGGTATATGACATTCTTCTATGCGAACGGATTTCTACTTTGACGGGTTGCATGGTGCATATCCGTAGGTTAGCGAGAAAGGGGTATGCCTTGTAGGAGATTTATTCGATGCTTAATAGGCCCGTAACTTTAAAGATAATTCCTCTGCCCACCTTCCTTTAGCCTTTTGTAGCCTTTTCTTAGGTAGTTTTTTGATGGTCCTATTCATGGCCTCAACCTGTCCATTCGCTTGTGGGCGTGCGACTAAGGAGAATTTTTTTATTATGCCATTTTTCTCGCAGAGCTCCATAAAACCCTTGCTTTCAAATTAGGTACCATCATCAGAAATGATCTTGTAAGGTATCCCGTATCTAGTGATTATATTTCTTACACAAAAGTGAATGTCTTTTTTGTAGTAGTTGTGGCTAGGGGTTCTGCCTCTATCCATTTGGTGAAGTAATATACTGCCCCTATGGCATATTTAGCTCCACCCTTTGACATGGGAAGCAGTCCTATAAGATCTATACCCCATATGTCAAATGGCTATGGACTTGCAAGTGAGATAAGCTCATGAAATGGCAACCTGGGAACACTAGCGAACCGCCGACATCTGTTGTACTTCCTCACAAATTCCTTTGCATCCTGAAGCATGGTAGGCCAGTACTAGCCATGTCTTAACACTTTCTTTGCTAATTTGTTTCCCTCAGAGTGATCACTATATTGTCCTTCATGCACCCCCCCTCATGACCCGTACTCCCTCTTCCATGGAAACACGCCTAAGATAAGCGGTAGAATACCCTCTCTCATATAATGTGCCATCAAAGAAGGAGTAGTATAGGTCCTAGTATTTTATCTTTCGGGCCTCATTCCTATTCGAAGGAAAGATCCCGCTCAGGAATATCATTTGATAGGAGTCATCCAATTGTCTTCTTCAGCTTGTTGGAGTAAGGATTCTACAGTAGGTTGCACTTGACCTTCTGCCATCTCTTGTGCTCTGAAAAGCAGCCTATTGGCACGGGTCAAGACTAGTATTTGATTTTATTCTGTTATGCTTGGCTTCACTTGAAGCCTGATAGGTACCACCTTTATTTCATTGGTTGTTTTAATGCTAGCAAGTTTTTCTAAAGAATCGGCAGATGAGTTACTTTCGCGAGGGATTTGCTCTATCTCAAACTGGTCGAATTGCTCTAGTAATTTCTTAAACAGCCTTGCATATTTGGCAAGGGTGGATTCTTTTGCTTGGTAACTGCCCTACACTTTATTCACGAGTAATTGAGAATTATTGTGAACTTTGACATGCATTACCTTCATTACTTGGGCCATTCATAAGCCTGCTAGGAGAGACTCATATTCTGCTACATTGTTGGTTGGTGTAAAACCGAGCTACACTACCCATATAGCTTTTGCCCGTTTGGTGTGACTAGCACGTACCCGATTCATGCTCCTTGTTCTTTTGATGCTCCATCTACAAATAGACGCTAGAACTAGTGTTTGCCTCTTCTCCTATCTGGGGTTAAGTTGGTAGTGTGCATTCGGCATAAAGTCAATGAGTGCTTGACTTTTAATGGCCTTCCTAGGACAGTAAATTACGTCATATTAATTTCCATTACCCATTTTAGCAAATGACTTGATATCTCTGGTTTTTGTAGTATTTGTTTGAGAGGATTATCTATAAGAACTCTAATGGGATGCGCCTAGAAGTAGGGCCACAACTTTCTTACTGTAAGAAGCAGGTTGTACGCGGGCATTCCAATAATTGAGTGGTTCAACTCTACTCCTGAGAACCGCTTTCTTATGAAATAAATGGGTATTTACATCACTTCATCCTCTCGTATCACTGTAGCGCTAATAGCCTAATCAGTTACATCTAAATAGATATACAAATCCTCACCTGTTCCCAACTTTGATAGTATAGGAGTATTAACCATATAGTCCTTTAGATTTCGAAATGCGGCTTCATAGTCCTCAGTTGAAAAAAGTTTCATCCATTTTTTACTTGGTCGAAGAACGAGATGCATTTTTCTGTAGCTTTAGATATGAATCTGCTCAGGGCTATTACTCTGCCATTTAAGCTCATCGGATCCGTTGGTTCTGTTACGATTTTCATCTTCCTTACGGTGTCGATTTTTTCAGGGTTCGCTTCAATGCCTCATGCACTTACTATATATTCTAGAAACTTGCTTGACTGTATAGCGAAAGTGCATTTTAGAGGATTTAAGTTCATATGATACCGCCTTAGGGCTGTGAAGGTCTATTTTATGTCTCTGACGTGAAATAATGTTGCCTTTGATTTGACTAACATATCATCCATGTACACTTCCACATTCTTCCCGATCTGTTCAGCAAACATCATGTTGACTAACCTCTGATAGGTTGCGCTTGCATTTTTAAGTTCGAACAACATGACTTTATAGCTGTACAACCCTTTATATGTTATGAAGCTAGTGTGTTCCGGATCTGCTTCAACCTAAATAGGCATCAATAAATGAGAGTTTTTCATCCTTACTAGCTGCATTCACCAGCTAGTGGATCCACGACAAGGGAAAATTGTCTTTCGGGCATGTCTTATTATTATCGGTGAAATCTATGTTGGTTTTCCATTTCCATTATGCTTTTTCACTTTATGCTTTTTCACTAGTATTAGGTTGGCAATCAACTTAGAGTAGTATACTACCCTAATAAACCCATTCTCCTTTGATGTCTTAACCTCTTCATGCAAAGCGTTGTACCTTTCTTAGTCCAGAGTTCTGCACTTTTGTCTGACTAGGTGCATACCCGGGTCGATGTTCAGTGCATGCCAGACAATAACCGGGTCTATCCTTACCATGTCTAAAGGGACCCAAGAGAACACATCTGTCGATCGTTTTAGGAAGTCTATCAGTTCGTTTGGGCTTCTATACTAAGGTTCTTTCCTATTTTCAACACTTTGTGGGGTCCTCTGAATCTATCTGCATGTATTCAGTATCGTCTATTGGCTTCATTTCCTTCTTTATTGCCCCTAATCTTGAATCTATTTCACCTTTTGGTTCCTCTTTTAAGGGAGAGTTTACTGAGGATTCCTGTCTTTGTGCCTCTTCAGAGAAATACTACACATATACTGAATTATATTCATCAATGCCAATCATGCACATATATGTTCTCCTCTCCTTTCTTTTAGGTTTTAGGGGTATAGAGTTACTTGTTACAGCATCAGTTTGCAGACTTGATATCTCCATGGTTTTATGTTTAGATTTAACCTTAGTTTTATGTATACGAATACCATGAGAAACAACAGGATAATATGGAACGCCTTTATTGCTAGATTTAAGAGTTTCATGATATAATTCCTTAGCTAACAATTTTTCCCCTCTGATTGACCCTATACCAGCTGGGGTACTAAATTGCGTAAGTAAATCCTTTTGAGAAATGAGCTCCCCCAGATCAACCAGAGTAGGTCTTTCCAAGATAGCATTGTAGGGTGTGGGTTGATCAATAGTTAAGAAACTTGCATAGAACGACTTGTTTAATGGGGGCACTTCCAGCTGTGATCGGTGGACGTGTTGACCTATTAGAATAGTTGTAGTGTTATTGAAGCCAAAGATTTGTTCAGGGGCGGGCTTTTAGATTTCAGATGGTAATTTCATTTGATCATAGGCAAATATGAAAATGACATTTACTGAGCTTTTCGTATCAACAGACTTTCTTCATGGTACAATTTGATATCCAGACTATAATGTTGTGTGGATCTTGATGTAGGAACACAACCCCTGCTGCATCAGCTGCCGTGAAGTTTATCTCAGGTGTAGTTTGTTGTTTAACGTGAAAGACCATTTTTTGGGTTTTGGCTTCCTACAGGTATCGCTCTTGTGCCTTCTTCCTTATCCTTGCATGGTACAGTCCCTCATGAATTGAAGCTATCAAATAAGGTGGGTTGTCTGTCTGATGTTCGTAAGGATCCAAAGTTAGATTATTAATCCTACTTTCTCCCCTCTTTGGAAACTGCCTAAATAACCTTTCTCAATCAACCTCTCTATCTCTTTCCTTAAGGGTCGGCAATTATCTGTATGATTACCATTTGCTCTATGGAATCTGCAGTATGCTTCACCTTTATTCCGTTCTGGCTTCTTACCTTTATTCGGTAGATCATACACTAGCTCATCTTTTGTCAACACAAATATCTGACCAAGGGAATGAGTGAAGAGGTTTCCTGTTGTACGGTTCAACTCTTTTTTCCACTTTGCAAATAGGTGGTTTATATCTACCCTTTTTTTTATCATAATTGGGAGCAGAGATTTCCTAAGACCGTTATACAAATCTGGCTTCTTCCAATCTGATGCTGCTAGCTGCCTTCTCATAAAAGGCCTTTGTGCGTCGACAAGACTTCACGCTTCTTGTCCCACATAGTAGTTCCCTGTTTAATCCTAAAATGTGCCGCCATTAATAAAGCATATTTTCTAGTTATCCCGACTCAGAGTGTTTCTGTCTTGAAGTGCTTGATGAAATGATGCAAACTCTTATTCTCCCTTTGTTTCACACATGACATGGTATGGACGTTTGGTGAGGATTCTCTTCCTGAGTTAAACTGTCTTAAGAAGTCAGTAGATAATTTCCTCCAAGATCAAACCACTCTGAAACCATATATTTTGAACCATTATGAGGCCGTGCCAGACAAGTATACAGGGAACAATTTACACCGGGTTATCTTTTCGACCTTTAAGATGTCTATAAAATATTTGAAGGTGCACAGATGTTCCTCAGGATTGGCAGTCCCGTCGAACTTGTCGATCACTAGGGCTTTAAAATTGTCAAGAAAATTAGCTTTGATGATTGCCACATAAAAAGGATGAAAATTCCTGTAACATCCCACCTCTTCGCACGCTTTAAATCGACACACGTGCCAATTCAAACCATACGGAAGGGCGGATTATTTTGCGGTAAATAAGAAAAAATAGAGAAGAAAAAAAAACTAGACAGAATCTCACAGCGGAAGGATAAAATATAATAATAAATATTCATTTCATAAAACTGTTTACAAAACATTTGATTCTTCTTTATACAATAAATATCAGAGTTCACATACCAATAAATACAATGCAGCGGAATACAATGTGTAGTGGAACCATATAATATAATAATAATAATAATGAAATCTTCGTCTTCATCCTCCAGAAATTAAGTCTTCAAATCCTGAAACGCTCGGACTGACCCGAGCGAATTGAAACAAAACACTCGAGTCAAACTAAAAGATCTTATGTAAGTTAAATCAACAGAAATAAATATGACTATAGTAACTCAAGATATGCTCGGGATTTACTTCTCCTAAGGATCCGTTAAACTATTTACTATGTAGTATATTGCGCTATTATAATAGTGTCTAATTGTAAAATAAACTTACTTTTTTCTTAGCATTAAGGGGTTACCCGTATAGCCCTTAACACGTAATAGTCCCAGTAGTCCATCCAATATCATAGTCCCTCCTGATCGGGAAGCCACCAGAGGATACCACACGGGCTACGGGAGAAATCCAAACTCGTACAAGGCGCAATAGGGTAGGTGACACGGGACAACTAGGCAATGCCAGGGTAGATATACCAATTGCTATCCGGGCTGGTGGAAACGCGTAGCTGCAGCTACCGCCCACCTCGAACTAACACCCCCAAATCAAAGAAATCAATAGTGGCCACCGAATCAATCCAAAGTCAGAGTATAGTATCGAAGGAGTGCGTTCGATCAGAGGAATGACCTCATTGGCCCGAGAATCGCTCCTGTTTTAGCCACCTTATGCCAACTCACGGGAGTTGGGTCCACGTAATTACCTTATAGGAAACGCCGTCACCAACCTACTTCATTCTGGAATCTCCACCGTGTACACGGTTGTTAAAGTGGTTTTCGGAGTTGGCACAGAGTATGACAACTTCCGATCCCGGTCTCTTTAACAACCAAACGTTATTATAACACCGCGGTCATTTAAAATAATTTAAACTTTAAAACCAGAATAAAATATCCATTTTAAACCCATATAAATACGATATCATTTATATTTTTAAAACCCCAAATCAATACGATATCATTTAGGCCCAAACCAATATAATGTCATTTTATTTTTTCCAATATATATTCTTTCCAAAATCATAGGGTTTTCAAAGTAAAATATTTAGAAATCAAAACTCTGGAATATAATATTTCCAAATTATACTACCTTGAAAATCATAACTTTGAAACAAATTTCCATCTCTCAAATGGTTGAATATTAAATTCTTTTATAAAACAAAATAGCTTCTTTACATTTCACAAATCAATTCCAAATATCAATTTAAACTTCCAAATACCATTTTTAATTCTTATGTTTCAAAGCTTTAAATATTTTACCATTTCAAAACAAACTCATTTGACAAACCCATATATATCAAATTCAATTCCTTATTATTTAGACTTGAAATGTTTACTTAATAAATTCAATACAATTTAAGTAAAACCTTTAACTTCACATAATTGGAAAATCTTCCAATTTATTAAACTTGATATATTCATTTAAATCACTTTACACAAAAATCAAGTTATAAAAATCATATCCTTTAAAATTTTTAATTTTTATTAAAATTCAATTTAACTTAATATTCATCTTCCAAATCTTATCCTCATTTAAGTCATAAAAACTCCAGAAATTAGATTTTAAATAAATGCTTAATCGTATTTGATCTTAAAATCAAACTTTATTTTATACTTCAAATCAAATTTATACGAAGCTTAAAAACCGAAAATTTACTATATATATATAAATAACCAAATCAATATCCCATAAACCATATATATATATATAGCTTTACAAAACCATAGTAAAACATTTCAAAAATAATTTTATATATTTACCGCGGTGCCTGTATAAAATTTTCTACCCTATGGTCAAGTGATACGGATGTTTATCATTTCAATCCGCAATTTAAAATAAAAATGCGGTTGTATATCATTTCAAACCGTAATCCCGAATAAAATGAAAATGCATGATGACTTGCAGTTCATACAATATAAATATAGCATCCATTCATCCAAATATCAATCATCAACCATTATTTGCAATCATCATCCAATTTAAACAATCATCGATATAGAGCATATAAATTATACAGGTAATAAATAACATGTATTAACTAACAGTTTATATTCAATAATAAATTTAACAACTGTTAAACTAGCAGTTTACATGCAAAAATAAATGTAACTTTAACTGGCAGTTAATATGAAATAAAAATTTAACATAACTATGACTGGCAGTTAATATGCAAATAAATAAATTCTAACTATCAAATTATATGCAATAAATAAAATTAATTAACAGTTAAATTAAATAAATGCGATTTAACAGAGATAATGAATAAAACATGCCAAACAGTCATAAATAAATTTCTACTCATATCTAAAATCAATTTAACAAACATGAGAAATTTTAGAAGTTGTGAGTGGGTTAAAACACTCACCTTTTGGATTTAAATTGAATTCAAATCCAATTTAAACCCAAAAATTTGACGGTCTCAAAATTCATTCAAACCAGCGTCAACAGATCCGGAATTTAATTAAGATCCTAACAAAAAAATCACGCATGAAACGGAGTTCGTATGTTAAAGTTATCATAATTAAACGATTTGCAATAGAAATTAAAAATAAACAAAACAAAAATAAAATACCGTGCCACATCCACTCTTCCCTCGCGTATGCTTCTTCTTGATTGCTAGCTTTGTTCCGTAATTTTTCTTTTATTTCGATTTACTTTAATTTTCCTCCTTATCATATGAATGTATGTATTTTTAAAAGGTTGAAAGAAAAAAAAAGATTTGAAAAAGAAGAATTGAAAAAGAAAATGATTAAAATAAGAACTGAAAATGGAAGAGAAGATCTAGATTTGAAAAGAAAGAAGAAAGTTTGAAATAGAAGAAAATTTGAAGAAGAAGAATATTTGAAGAGGAAGGAAAAATTAAAATGAGAGATAATAAGGAGATTTGAAGAGAAAAGGAAAAAAAAAGAATAGGAAAAAGAAGAAGAACATTAGAATGGAGGCTGTGGTTTCATTTGCGTCATATCTTATTTATAAGGCTAGAATTAGGTTTAGGATCAAAGATATTTGAAAAGAGAGACCGCTATTAATTAGAAATAAATGAAATGACGTTTCAGAAAAATGAAGTTGGAAAATGAATGGAAAGAAATAAAGTAAATATGAACAAACTTGGTTTTGAAATATAGTAAATATGAACAGCCTTTTTAAAAGCAGCAGGTATTAAAAAGAGGCAATTATTAATTAGAAAGAGAACGAATGGACTAACTCTATACTGTAAACAAACTTTTAGAATTCAAATTTCAAAACAATTGTTTACTTAATAAATTTTGTTAATCCTAAACACACCAAAATTACTTCATTAACTCAAGCAATATTCGAATTTCTATGCATTTGGGTTTTTGTCTATGCATAATAATTTTTTTATACTTACCTTAAAAATGAAAACATTTGATTTGTTTTTCCCAAAATGATCTCTTATTACCATTGAAACACCCTTTTTGTTTAACACAAAACGCGCGTTTTTTTTTAAATCTATTAATTGAAATCACCGTTTTCTTTCCTTTTAATTGAAATATTTGAACTACATTAATTGCAATCACTTACAAGATTAAATTTTAAAACAGATAACTAAAATGCATAAAAAAATAGAAAAATTGTTTATATACAAGAGTAATAAAAAGATTATTTTCCTATTCTTGTAATCAGTCTGTAAGCTAAACACGGTTCAAATAAACATATATTTCTTTCTATAAATCAATCTTTCTATTTTTTTATTTAAATTAAATTAAACCTACATTCCCAGATGAAACATTCATTTTATTGATGTAAATGTTTTTTTTTCATTGAATCAAAACTTTCCTTATATTTCACAAAACATAAGCTGTTTTTAATTGCACCTATTACAATTAGTATTCTCTCTCCTATTAATTGAAAATTTTCAATTACATTAATTTCCGTTGATTAAGTTTCAAAATGGCCTAAATGAATGAAATGATAAGTAGAACAATTACTTCATATTAACGTAATGTTTAGATGTTAAATTTTCATTTATTTCAATTAAACCTATTATCATACATTACTTCAATATACCGACAAGCTTACTTTTGCACCCTTTCATTTACCCAACTGCCATTTTATAAATAAACTTAATAATAGATTCATACTCTATTACATAAATGCATACCCCTTTTATCTAAATTAAAATTTTCGTAACTTCAAACATTTGATCCATTTAATTTCAATTACTCCTTTCATTAAATTTTAGATTCAAATCAATTTATAAAGCTTTACCTCCATTCTTTATATACTCGAACCATCATTTAATGAAGAATTTATTTACGTTATTCCCCATTATTACCTAAATTTATTTAAACGTACCATTTATTTCAATGATTTACAAATTAAATTGAATGACTGAATATTAGTATAACTCATAATAATTGTTGTAAAACTCTCAATCCCACATTTATAAGTATCCTTATCCGTTATATCTATTAATTAAATTAATTCCATTTTTAAGTCCGTTTAAATTTATTACTAAGTACCCATTTACTTTTCCCATTAGTTTGAATTCCATTCAATTTATATAACAATCACTTTCCCATTCACACCTTAATATCAACCCACAATTATTGAAATTCATTATCTTATTTTGATTTTATACAATTACCATTAACTTTACATTCAGTTATTATTCAACGCATATTTATTCATCAATCAAATTCAACATTTACTTTTCTTTCCTTTTATTTGATAAATAACCTAGTATACATTTACATACATTCATTTCATCCCATTCATTTATGGGTATTGCATTAAAATTTAGTTTATTAGCTAATACCAACATTTTTACCATTCATTACAATTAGATTCCAAATTTTTATTCAATACCCTGAATGAATAACATATATATTAATCAAATCGTTACATTTGTTTTTCTCATATTCCATTAAATA
This sequence comes from Allium cepa, assembly GCA_030765085.1. NCBI lineage: Eukaryota > Viridiplantae > Streptophyta > Magnoliopsida > Asparagales > Amaryllidaceae > Allium > Allium cepa. The sequence continues at coordinate 157,004,555 of CM060939.1, forward strand.
TATGCACACATACAAATTAAGATTCTAAATCCAATCAACCATCACTTATGAATAATTATCGTTCCCTATTTATTTTTTTACATTCACTTATATTCACTTTATAAGTAAATTGGTATTCCCTTTAACCCATTAATTACTAACTTTAGTTATTGCAATTTATCATCCAACATACAATTTAATCTATTGTCAAATTTTCCATTTCAATTAATTAACACCTTACAATAGTTAATAAAAAGGGATTGTACTAAATAAAAATTTATTTTCATTGATGAATTCAATACTTGCCTTTATTTACTTATTTCTAACCTTATATCCAATTGCAACAATTTCCACTATTACAATTAATTGCAATATATAATTCAATTTGTAAATTTTAATTTCCCTTGATACATCTAATTACAACATTCTCTTTCATATAAATAAATAAGATTTTTATTCCTTTCTAAATTTAAATTAAAATATTATTAATTAAATCCATTTTAAACATCGAATTTACACGGTCGTTACACTCTCCCCCACTTAAAACTTTTCGTCCTCGAAAAGGAAAAGAAGGAAAAAGAAGAAATAGAAACAATATATCTTTCTTACTTAAATTTATAAACAAATAAGTTTACATAATAAAATAACTAATCATAAAATATACCAATTAATACCCATTTAAATCCTTTATACATAAATTGTTAAAGTTTGTAAACATTTTCAAAATATTTCTAAGTTCAAAATTTACGGAAAATTTTGGCAGAGTCTCCTTTGTACGGAGAGGCTCGGGAGAAAATATAATATTAAATATAACAAAATATACAAATATTTTCCAAAATAATATATATCCCTACACGGGAAAATATATAAAATAGCGCTATAAACCGAAATCCGAAAACGTACCTATTTGTCGGGCAATTTACACAATTTTATGGAACCAAAAACAGAAGCAATTGCTTCCATAACCTGCATTTCACTTATAAAATCTAAAGGGTTAACAATTTATATAAAGTGAAATAATTAAGTGGTTTCAATCACTATCAACAAAGCAATACAACAACCATCCATTTTAACAACAGCATACACAGCAAATACAAAACAACCATTCATCAACCAAACAAATAGTTGTTCGGGTCCAAAACCTTTAAATTTGTACGGAATGAAGAATAAACCATCAAGTGCATCATTTACTCAACAGTCTTAGATTAAAAAAAATGGACTATTCATCCACCCAACAAAATTAAAGTTTCCTTACCCAACAACCACAATCAAACAATAACAATTCCAATCAATAAATTAAATTAACTTATTATAAATTTTATTTCATACATCAGTTGTTTGATTATCTTTTTATTTATACAGTGATTCATCGTTTTAATTTACATTTACTCATTAAATGTTTGCTTCATTTATTTTTACTTATTACTTACAATTATTCAATTTCATTAACTCGGGTCATGCTAGTTCTTTTTATCTCATTATAATTATTTATTCATTTATTGCATGCTCTCGTTTAATTTGTTAGCATTTCCATTTTATTTACTTAATTTGATATTCATCTATTTGAATTACTTACCTTTAATTTTATTCACTTATAGTAAGATTTTAATTGTAACTTAAGTTGATAACATTAAATTCTCATTTATAATAGCAAATTCATTGAATTCTACACTACCTACTTTTACTTGTACAATTTTCAACACATTTCCTATTAAACATTTCAACTTTTAATATTTGGTAAGTTATATATGTTTTTTAAAGAATGTACTTGAAAGTTATACAAGTTTTCTCATTACCAATGATTAATTAAAAATTCAATAATAATATTCTTTATTTCGTAGGTTATAATTTCAAATTCCATTTAATACCATTTATAAACTATCATTAAATCTCTTATTTCCTTTAGAGGTTTTAATTTATTAATTACCTACATTTCAATTCACTACAATAATTGAAACAATTAACTAATGGAAATCTAAGAATTTATACCGAGTTAAATTTCAAATTATTTTAAAATAATAGATAAATATATTCTTACAACTTATATATCTCTAATTATATTTAAAATAATTCAAAATTTATATATTTTTCAAAATGAATCTGCAGTAAAACTACTACAGTGGCCTTTTCCCTTCGAATCTCGAAAATGAAAGTCGATGATGCGGCCGTCATCATCGAAATTATTTTCCAGCGACAGAGAGGAAAGTACAAAACTTGTTTTCTCCAAAATCTTCTTTAAAACAATTTTTCCCAAATTATATTAAATGTTTATATCAGAAAGTACTTATAAACAATATTATTATATTCCAAAATTTATTTGAAAGAAATTTCAAAACCCCGGAACTTAAGTTCTAAATTTCCAAATTTCATTTATTTTATTTTTCAATCTTATTTCTACTATTATTTATACACTTTATTACCTAACAACCAATCTATTGCAGCCAAATATAGATATCTTTTGAAAAATTTATTTTATATACAGAAAATATAATAGGCAACATTATTTCGTTCACCTATATAAAACAAATATTATGTCGGTCTATCCTATTAAGTGTTTAGAAATCCCTATTGATGTCACAGCGTCCCATGCACCAACCAGAATTTATAAATACAAAACGGAACAGATTAACACAATATAAAAATCTTTTTATAACACTAACAAATACGCTCTCTCATATATATACACTCAGCGACTCCCATAGGGTATTACTACCCTATTAGTAAAGAGTCAAATCCCCACAAAGCTAAGGTTTATCGCTAAACCTGGCTCTGATACCAGATGTAACATCCCACCTTTTCGCACGCTTTAAATCGACACACGTGCCAATTCAAACCATACGGAAGGGCGGATTGTTATGGGGTAAATAAGAAAAAATAGAGAAGAAAAAAAAAACTAGACAGAATCTCACAGCGGAAGGATAAAATATAATAATAAATATTCAGTTCATAAAACTGTTTACAGAACATTTGATTCTTCTTTATACAATAAATATCAGAGTTCACATACCAATAAATACCAATGCAGCGGAATACAGTGTGTAGTGGAACCATATAATATAATAATAATAATGAAATCTTCGTCTTCGTCCTCCAGAAATTAAGTCTTCAAATCCTGAAACGCTCGGACTGACCCGAGCGAATTGAAAACAAAACACTTGAGTCAGAACTAAAGGATCTTATGTAAGTTAAATCAACAGAAATAAATATGACTGTAGTAACTCAAGAGATGCTCGGGATTTACATCTCCTAAGGATCCGTTAAACTATTTACTATGTAGTATATTGCGCTATTATAATAGTGTCTAATTGTAAAATAAACTTACTTTTTTCTTAGCATTAAGGGGTTACCCATATTGCCCTTAACATGTAATAGTCCCACTAGTCCATCCAATATCATAGTCCCTCCTGATCGGGAAGCCACCAGAGGAAACCACACGGGCTACAGGAGAAATCCAAACTCGTACAAGGCGCGATAGGGTAGGTGACACGGCACAACTAGGCAATGCCAGGGTAGATATACCAATTGTTATCCGGGCTGGTGGAAACGCGTAGCCGCAGCTACCTCCCACCTCGAACTAACACCCCCAAATCAAAGAAATCAATAGTGGCCACCGAATCAATCCAAAGTCAGAGTATAGTATCGAAGGAGTGCGTTCGATCAGAGGAATGACCTTATTGGCTCGAGAATCGCTCCTGTTTTAGCCACCTTATGCCAACTCACGGGAGTTGGGTCCACGTAATTACCTTATAGGAAACGCCGTCACCAACCTACTTCATTCTGGAATCTCCACCGCGTACACGGTTGTTAAAGTGGTTTTCGGAGTTGGCAGAGAGTATGACAACTTCCGATCCCGGTCTCTTTAACAACCAAACGTTATTATAACACCGCGATCATTTAAAATAATTTAAACTTTAAAAAAAATAAAATATCCATTTTAAACCCATATAAATACGATATCATTTATATTTTTAAAACCCCAAATCAATACGATATCATTTAGGCCCAAACCAATATAATGTCATTTTATTTTTTCCAATATATATTCTTACCAAAATCATAGGGTTTTCAAAGTAAAATATTTAGAAATCAAAACTCTGGAATATAATATTTCCAAATTATACTACCTTGAAAATCATAACTTTGAAACAAATTTCCATCTCTCAAATGGTTGAATATTAAATTCTTTTATAAAACAAAATAGCTTCTAACATTTCACAAATCAATTCCAAATATCAATTTAAACTTCCAAATACCATTTTTAATTCTTATGTTTCAAAGCTTTAAATATTTTACCATTTCAAAACAAACTCATCTGACAAATCCATATATATCAAATTCAATTCCTTATTATTTAGACTTGAAATGTTTACTTAATGAATTCAATATAATTTAAGTAAAACCTTTAACTTCACATAATTGGAAAATCTTCCAATTTATTAAACTTGATATATTCATTTAAATCAACCTGATATTCATTTAAATTACTTTACACAAAAATCAAGTTATAAAAATCATATCCTTTAAAAATTTTAACTTTTATTAAATTCAATTGAACTTAATATTCATCTTCCAAATCTTATCCTCATTTAAGTCATAAAAACTCCAGAAATTAGATTTTAAATAAATGTTTAATCGTATTTGATCTTAAAATCAAACTTTATTTTATACTTCAAATCAAATTTATACGAAGCTTAAAAACCGAAAATTTACTATATATATATATAAATAACCAAATCAATATCCCATAAACCATATATATATATATATAGCTTTACAAAACCATAGTAAAATATTTCAAAAATAATTTTATATATTTACCGCGGTGCCTGTATAAAATTTTCTACCCTATGGTCAAGTGATACGGATGTTTATCATTTCAATCTGCAATTTAAAATAAAAATGTGGTTGTATATCATTTCAAACCGCAATCCCGAATGAAATGAAAATGCATGATGAATTGCAGTTTATACAATATAAATATAGCATCCATTCATCCAAATATCAATCATCAACCATTATTTGCAATCATCATCCAATTTAAACAATCATCGATATAGAGCATATAAATTATACAGGTAATAAATAACATGTATTAACTAACAGTTTATATTCAATAATAAATTTAACAACTGTTAAACTAGCAGTTTATATGCAAAAATAAATATAAATTTAACCGGCAGTTAATATGAAATAAAAATTTAACATAACTATGACCGGCAGTTAATATGCAAATAAATAAATTCTAACTATCAAATTATATGCAATAAATAAAATTAATTAACAGTTAAATTAAATAAATGCAATTTAACAGAGATAATGAATAAAACATGCCAAACAGTCATAAATAAATTTCTACTCATATCTAAAATCAATTTAACAAACATAAGAAATTTTAGAAGTTGTGAGTGGGTTAAAACACTCACCTTTTGGATTTAAATTGAATTCAAATCCAATTTAAACCCAAAAATTTGACGGTCTCAAAATTCATTCAAACCAGCGTCAACATATCCAGAATTTAATTAAGATCCTAACAAAAAAATCACCCGTGAAACGGAGTTCGTATGTTAAAGTTTTCATAATTAAACGATTTGCAATAGAAACTAAAAATAAACAAAACAAAAATAAAATACCGTGCCACATCCACTCTTCCCTCGCGTATGCTTCTTCTTGATTGCTAGCTTTGTTCCGTAATTTTTCTTTTATTTCGATTTACTTTAATTTTCCTCCTTATCATATGAATGTATGTATTTTTAAAAGGTTGAAAGAAAAAAAAAGATTTGAAAAAGAAGAATTGAAAAAGAAAATGATTAAAATAAGAACTGAAAATGGAAGAGAAGATCTAGATTTGAAAAGAAAGAAGAAAGTTTGAAATAGAAGAAAATTTGAAGAAGAAGAATATTTGAAGAGGAAGGAAAAATTAAAATGAGAGATAATAAGGAGATTTGAAGAGAAAAGGAAAAAGAAAAAGGAAAAAGAAGAAGAAGATTAGAATGGAGGCTGTGGTTTCATTTGCGTCATATCTTATTTATAAGGTTAGAATTAGGTTTAGGATCAAAGATATTTGAAAAGAGAGACCGCTATTAATTAGAAATAAATGAAATGACGTTTCAGAAAAATGAAGTTGGAAAATGAATGGAAAGAAATAAAGTAAATATGAACAAACTTGGTTTTGAAATATAGTAAATATGAACAGCCTTTTTAAAAGCAGCAGGTATTAAAAAGAGGCAATTATTAATTAGAAAGAGAACGAATGGACTAACTCTATACTGTAAACAAACTTTTAGAATTCAAATTTCAAAACAATTGTTTACTTAATAAATTTTGTTAATCCTGAACACACCAAAATTACTTCATTAACTCAAGCAATATTCGAATTTCTATGCATTTGGGTTTTTGTCTATGCATAATAATTTTTTTATACTTACCTTAAAAATGAAAACATTTGATTTGTTTTTCCCAAAATGATCTCTTATTACCATTGAAACACCCTTTTTGTTTACCACAAAACGCGCGTTTTTTTTTAAATCTATTAATTGAAATCACCGTTTTCTTTCCTTTTAATTGAAATATTTGAACTACATTAATTGCAATCACTTACAAGGTTAAATTTTAAAACAGATAACTAAAATGCATAAAAAAATAGAAAAAATGTTTATATACAAGAGTAATAAAAAGATTATTTTCCTATTCTTGTAATCAGTCTGTAAGCTAAACACGGTTCAAATAAACATATATTTCTTTCTATAAATCAATCTTTCTATTTTTTTTATTTAAATTAAATTAAACCTACATTCCCAGATGAAACATTCATTTTATTGATGTAAATGTTTTTTTTTCATTGAATCAAAACTTTCCTTATATTTCACAAAACATAAGCTGTTTTTAATTGCACCTATTACAATTAGTATTCTCTCTCCTATTAATTGAAAATTTTCAATTACATTAATTTCCGTTGATTAAGTTTCAAAATGGCCTAAATGAATGAAATGATAAGTAGAACAATTACTTCATATTAACGTAATGTTTAGATGTTAAATTTTCATTTATTTCAATTAAACCTATTATCATACATTACTTCAATATACCGACAAGCTTACTTTTGCACCCTTTCATTTACCCAACTGCCATTTTATAAATAAACTTAATAATAGATTCATACTCTATTACATAAATGCATACCCCTTTTATCTAAATTAAAATTTTCGTAACTTCAAACATTTGATCTATTTAATTTCAATTACTCCTTTCATTAAATTTTAGATTCAAATCAATTTATAAAGCTTTACCTCCATTCTTTATATACTCGAACCATCATTTAATGAAGAATTTATGTAACGACCCATAATTTTCGTTAATTAAAGTTGTCATTTTAATAAGATTTAGATAATTTAATTTAGAAAAAAAGTAAAGATTTATAATTTATAATGAAGCATATGTTGAAAAGAAATGAAACCATAGAAATTTAAGCTAAGTATTAATAGTCGATATAAAATGACGAATAAATTGAAATGATGTAAATGGTTATACTAGGCTAAGAAGAGAATATAGGAAAACAAGGGTAAGTTGTGAATTTATTTAATGGATTTATAATATTAGATAGTAAATTGAATTAAATCAATGTCCTGTAGAAGTTGGAGTATGGTTTAGGAATGAAAGCTTTTAAAGGAAAACCTTTAATTTATAAATGAAAATCAATGCATTAAATTAGGTGTAACTGAATGTATGTAAATAATTTTGTAAGAACAAGTTAATAAACAATTTATTTGCGCATACCCGATTTAATTGAAATAACAGAAAAGACAAGAACTTGATTTGCCTAGGTATTTATATATTGATAAACTATAACTAAATAGAAAGTTTGGTAATAAATAGGATATAAGAAGACAAAGACAACTAGTGAATTAGTAAATGAATTCATAATAATAAGTAGTAATTAATGCATATATATTTGGCATTAGTGATAATTACAAAACTTTACCCATTCATCTAATTTATTTAATTAAATCTAAATCTATGGCAACATTGTTGTTAATGATGGTTGTAAGTGAATTTGAATGTAAAAGGGTAACAATTATTTAGGTTAACCATTTTGAGTATATTAAGTTAAGAATGGAAATCGATTGAAATAAATCTAAATTAATTATTTTGTTTGGTTAATGTGTTCTAGTTAATAAAGGGGAATTTATAAGAAATGAAGCATGCACTAATGAAATGTATTATAATTCAAATGTTATTTATACCCATAAAATGTCAATTTACTGAATAGAAAGATTTTTAAATCAATAAACGGATTTATTAAGGTTCAAATTAATAATTTATAACATTTAATGTGGACTCAATTTCAATTAACTGATTTAGATTGTGCAGTAGCGTAGATTTGGTTTGTGATTGAAGAGGGTTAACTTTATAAGACGAAATTTATGCTAATTCTTTTTATAATAGGACCATTGGTTGGTTTAAAGTATAGAAAGCAGGATTTATAAATTTAATTAGAGTATCAAATTCAACAATTGCATTTATTGCATAATAAAATGGAATTTAACGGTTAAATATTACGTTATTGAAATTAAAATGGACTTTGAGGATAATAATGTGAAATCATGAACCAATGCTAGTGGCATCCTTATTTTGGATAAAAGGTGAGAATATAAAAGTTGAAAATCTAATAAATGGGTTTTTGAGAATTTAATTTATAATTCTTAAATATAAGGAAGTGGAGAAATTAACACTGCAATTGATAGACTTATCAACTTTTAATTCACATCTAAACTTGTTAAATCATTGAAATTGATTAAGAAATATATAAGCGATAAAATTTGGTCAATTTTTGAAATTTTAATATAAAATTGGATTTTATAATTTATTTTAATTTATTTAATTAATATAAAAATAGCCATTTTGGCCACGGGCTCGGATTTCGACGAAACTAGTTTCATCGGATCCGTATCGGTGAATTATTGTAGGGTTTCAAGTTTCGTATCGATCGGACCTGTCGTTTGATCGTACGGAGGCGAAACGCCTTGAAATCGATTTAATTAAAATCAATTTGAAATCAATTTGGAAATTTTGTTTTCAGCATAACTTCTTCATACGATCGAATTTGGACGTGAAACTTTTTCCATCGCGTTTAGAATATTTTAAAATACCTATTTGGATATATGGGTTTAACAAATTTCGTTCCGGGGTCAGAACGGGCTTTTTGGGCCAACTACCGTTTAACACGTTCGTAATACGTGCCCATCTAGCCTACTACAACTTGTCTATAAATAGGCTGTGATAAACCCTAGCCTCCATTCTATTCTCTTTTGCTGTACGTTCTTTTCTTCAACTCTCTCTTCCTCAATGAATGCATCCTAGATCCAATTTCAAATACAAATCAAAGCTAAAATTTCAAGCACCTCAGAAAATTCTCAAAAAACTATATGTCATAGTTCGCGATGTACGTTATCTGTTGGTGTGATTCGTTTCTCGATTCAGTTTTTCGTTTGACCAAAAATTTAAGAAAGATTCTCGGCCGTCCATTCATGGTCGATCGACTTCGACCGATCGGTGATTCGCGGGTATGGATGGGTGGAGATCGATGAGAGCAACTCATCAGTGAGGTTCGTTTGGCTAGTTGATGGTTTGATCGTGGGCTAAAAATTCAATTAGGGTTTCGGTAGGGTGGCGGCCGGTGGCATTTTGGACGACCGGAATGGAAGCGGAGGCCATAGGGGGGTGCGACTCGGCGAGCTGGAGTCGATGGTGGTGGTGGCCTAGGCTAACGTGGCCGGAGGCGAGTGTAAGTGGCGGTCAAAGTTAAGTCAACGGCGACATAAATGGTTCGAACGCGAAGCAGGTTTTGGAAGATGATTCGCGTGCGTGTTGTACTGCTGGTTGACGTGGCAAGTTTTGGGGTCCGTTTTATTTATTTTCTTTTATATTATATTTGAATTTCAACTCGTTTAACCTTCATAACTCGTTCATACGAACTCCGTTTTAAGCGAATTTTTTTTGTTAGGATCGTATTGAGATTCCAGATCTTTTGACACTGGTTTGGACAGATTTGGAGACCGTCGAATTTTTAGGTTTAAATTGAATTTAAATTCAATTTAAATTCAAAAGGTGAGTGTTTTAACCCACTCACAACTTTTAAAAAGTTTTAATGTTTGTTAAATTTATTTTAGATATGAGTAGAAATTTATTTATGACTGTTGGCATGTTTTATTCAGCATATCTGTTAAATCGCATTTATTAAATTAACTGTTAATTTCTTTTATGTATTGCATATAAATTGGCAGTTAGAATTTATTTATGTGCATATAAACTGCTAGGTAAACAGATATAAATTTAATTGAATATGAAATGTTAATTAATAACTGCCAATTATTTCCTGTTATATTGTATATGCCATATGTTGATGTTTGTTTAAACTGATGATGTTTTGAGATAATTTGGTTGATGATGGATAAATGGATGTTTTGTTTCATATCATTAAACTGCAAGTTATCATGTATTTTTCATTTCATTCGGGATTGTGGTTTGAAATGATATACAACCGCATAATTTTATATCCTTTAAATTGCAGATTGAAATGATAAATATCCGTATCACTTGACCATAGGATAGAAAAATTTATACAAGCACCGTGGTCTATATATAAAATATTTTAAAGTGATTTCTATGGTTTGGATGATACGGTTTATAATAAGTTAATTTTGATATTTTCTTCTATATATATACATATGAAGTTAGAAATTTTGAATTTAAGGTGTGTATAAATCTCTTAAATAAAAATGGAAAAATTGAGGAAATGGAGTTTGATGATTTATATTATATGTTAAATGTTTAAGTTGGAAATTTTAAGATATGATATTTATAACTAGATTTTTCCAAGATAAATTTAAAATGAATATTCTAGTATAATTAAATTGAAGAAAATATTTAATTGCTAAAAAAATTGGAGTTTTATTTATGGATTTATGTGAATATTCAAGACTAAATAATAGAGCATTTAATTTGTTGAAAGAATAAATTCCAACTTTAGTTTGAAATATTATTACTCCAAATGGATATATATATATATATAGAAATTGAAGTGGTTTGGAACTTGAAAGTGATATTTAAATTTTGGTTCAGACTTTAAATAAAGAAACATACTTGTAAAACTATGGAAATTATTTTCCTTACAAAGTAACCTTAAAGTTAAACCATTTATTTTATATACCGTTGAATATCCAAACCATTCAAGTTTTAGAAGTTATGGTTTTAAAACTATGAATTTTCGAAATATTATGCTTTGAAAGTATAATTCAAATGTTGGTTTCCAGATATTATAGATTTTAAAGCAATATGATTTTTGGAAAAGAATTATATTTGGATAAAATGATATCATATTGTTTTGGGTTTTAAAATGATACCGTATTCATAGTTTTTGAAATGGAAATTTTTATTCTGGTTTTTAAGTATAAACTATTTTTAAATGACCGCGGTGTTATAATAACGATGGGTTAGCAAAGAGACCGGGATCGGATATGGACATACTCTCTGTCGATACCGAAACCACTTTGACTAACCGTGTACGCGGTGGAGATTCCAGAATGAAGTAGGTTGGTGGCGGCATTTCCTGTAAGGTAAATACGTGGACCCAACTCCCATGAGTTGACATAAGGTGGCTAAAACAGGAGCGATTGACGGGTTAATGAGGTAGCACCTCTGATCGGACACTTCCCTTCGATACTATACTCTGACTTTGGATTTTTCGGTGGCCACCTTCACTTTTGATTTCTTTGATGTGGGGAGTTTGTTCGAGGTTGGCGGCAGCTACGCGCTGCGCGTTTCTATCGGCCCGGAAGCGTAATTGGTATATCTACCCTGGCATTGCCTAGTTATGCCGTGTCACCTACCATACCGAGCCTTGTACGAGTTTGGATTTCTCCCGTAGCCCGTGTGGTATCCTCTGGTGGCTTCCCGATCAGGGGGACTGTGATATTGGATGGACTACTGGGACTATTACGTGTTAAGGTGGAAAATGTAAAGCCTTAATGCTATTTAAAAGTATGTTTATTTTATAATTAGACACTATTATAATAGCGCAGTATACTACATAGTAAATAGTTTAACGGATCCTTAGGAGATGTAATTCCCGAGCATCTCTTGAGTTACTGCACTCATATCTATTTCTGTTAATTTAACTTACATAAGATCTTTTAGTTCTGACTCGAGTGTTTTTGTCTTTTCAAATTCGCTCGGGTCAGTCCGAGCGTGTCAGGATTTGAAGATTTAGCTTTGAAGGATGATGACGAAGATTTGTATTATTCTTATTTATATTATTGCACCACACTCTCATTGTTCCGCTGCATTGGTATTTATTGGTATGTGAACTCTGATATTAAATTGTATAAAGAAGAATATAAAGTTTTGTAAACAGTTTTATAAACTGTTTATTTTATTATTATATTTTATCCTTCCGCTGTGAGATTCTATTTTGTTTTATTTCTTCTCTGTTTTTCTTATTTACCTGGTTTGAATCGACATGTGTGTCGGTTTTAAGCGTGCGAAAAAGGCGGGATGTTACATCTGGTATCAGAGCTTTGGTTTAGCGATAAACCTTAGCTTTGTGGGGTTTGACTCTTTACTAATAGGGTAGTAATACCCTATGAGAGTCGTTGAGAGTATATATATGAGAGAGAGTATTTGTTAGTGTTATAAAAAGGTTTTAATATTGTGTTAATCTTTCCGTTTCGTATTTATAAATTCTGGTTGGTGCAAGGGACGCTGTGACATCAATAGGGATTTCTAAACACTTAATAGGACAGACCGACATAATATTTGTTTTTAATATAGGTGAATGAAATAACTTCGCCTATTATATTTTCTATATATAAAATATTTTATTAAGATACTATATATATATATATATTGTTGGTTGCAATAGATGGTTGTTAGGAATAAAATTTATAAATAATAGGTAAAATAAGATTGAAATTAAAATCAATGAAATTTGGAAATTTTAGAACTTATGTCCGGGATTTTGGAAATTTGCTTTCAAAGGATTTATGAATTATAATAATTTTGTTTATAAGTATTTTCTTATATAAATATTTAGTATAATTCGGAAGAATTGTTTTAAAGAAGATTTAGGAGAAAATAAGTTTCGTACTTTCCTCTCTGTCGCTGGAAAATAATTTCGGTAATGGCGGCCGCATCATCGACTTTCATTTTCGAGTTTCGAAGGGGAAAGGCCACTGTAGTAAATTCTACTACAGATTTATTTTGAAATATCTAAATTTTAATTGTTTAAATATAATTAGAGGTATATAAGTTATAAACTTATCTATTTAAATTTAACCCGGTATTTAATTCTTAATTTCCATTAATTAATTGTTTCAATTATGGTAGTGAAACAGAATTTAATTAATAATTGAAACCCTAAATAAGAGACTAAAATGCTAAGCTATAAAGGAAGTTAAATTTTTAACTTATAAGGGAAAATTAAAGATTTATTGAACATTAAATTAATTAAAAGATGAGATGAAACTTGTATAAGTACTTTTGCATTTTCTTTAACATAAATAGCTTACCAAATATGAAAAGTTGAAATGTTAAATAAGAGATTGGAATAGAATATTATACAAGTAGAAATTTTGGAAATAATGAAGTATTCAATGAATTGCTATTATAAATAAGAATTTAATGGTATAAACTTAAGTTATAATTGAAATTTTACTAAAAATAAAAGGTAAGTATTATTAATAGGTGATTCTAAACTTAAGTAAATAAAATGAAATTCTTTAATAAATAAGGATTGATGTGTAGGATTTTAAACTTAAGAATGATTTAAATGCTACTAGTTTAATATAATAGGAAGTAGGTAATAAAAATAAATGACTGTAAACCCTAGTCAAAGAATTAATAAAATCCTTTACCTATATGAATGGATGTTTTGAGGTTAAGAATTTAAGTGAAATTAAAAAGGGTTACTATAATTAAGTATAATATAAATGTAAGCATAGAATGAATGATTGAAATTGAGAAGTGCATTAAATATAATACAAATAAAAGAAACTTACATGACCTAAATAAGCAAAAATGAATAATTGTAAGTAATAAGTAGAAATGAAAGAAACAACCACTGAATGAGAAGATAAAATTTGAAGTTTGTTAGAAATAAATGTAAATTATAAAAGGAAAAGTTATGTGGTTTGGATATAAGAAAGGAAATCAAACAAATAAAGTATGTAATGAATTTATATAAGCTAATTTGATTTGTTGGCTTGAATTGTAATTGTTTGATTTAGGGTTGGTTGGGTAAGGAAATTTGAAGTTGTTGGATGAATAAATAATCTATTTTTGTCCCATCTAAGACTGTTGAGTAAATGATGCACTGGATAGTTATTTTTCATTCTGTACCATTTCAAGTTTTGAACCCGAACAACTATTTGCTTGTTTGATTGAATGGTTGTTTTGTTTTGTTGTGTATGCTGTTTGTCGAAATTGATGATTGTGTATTTATTGTGTTAGTAGTTGAAACCATGAAAATATTTCACTTTATATAAATAGTTAACCTTTTTAGATTATATAAGTGAAATGCAGGTATGGAAGCAATTGCTACTGCTTTTGGTTCCATAATAATAAGCGTAAATTGCCCGACAAATAGGTACGTTTCGGATTACGGTTTATAGCGCTATTTTGTATATTATTCCCGTGTTGGGATATAATAAGTTTGGATATTATATGTGATATTTTGTAATATTTAATAGTATATTTTTCTCCTGAACCTCTCCGTACAAAGGAGACTCTGCCAAAATTTTCCGTAAATTTTGGACTTAGAATTATGTTGAAAATGTTTTCCAAACTTTAATATTTAAGTATAAAAGGGTATAATGATTATAAAACAGGTATATTTTATTTAAGGCAATAAATTTAGAAAATTATTGTTTATAAGTTAATATTTGAAAAAAAGATGTACTGTTTATTAAATTCTTCCTTCTCTTTTCTTTTTCCTTTTCGGGGACGAAAAGTTTTGAGTGGGGGAGAGTGTAACGACCCGTAATTTTCGTTAATTAAAGTTGTCATTTTAATAAGATTTAGATAATTTAATTTAGAAAAAAAGTAAAGATTTATAATTTATAATGAAGCATATGTTGTAAAGAAATGAAACCATAGAAATTTAAGCTAAGTATTAATAGTCGATATAAAATGACGAATAAATTGAAATGATGTAAATGGTTATACTAGGCTAAGAAGAGAATATAGGAAAACAAGGGTAAGTTGTGAATTTATTTAATGGATTTATAATATTAGATAGTAAATTGAATTAAATCAATGTCCTGTAGAAGTTGGAGTATGGTTTAGGAATGAAAGCTTTTAAAGGAAAACTTTAATTTATAAATGAAAATCAATGCATTAAATTAGGTGTAACTGAATATATGTAAATAATTTTGTAAGAATAAGTTAATAAACAATTTATTTGCGCATACCCGATTTAATTGGAATAACAGAAAAGACAAGAACTTGATTTGCCTAGGTATTTATATATTGATAAACTATAACTAAATAGAAAGTTTGGTAATAAATAGGATATAAGAAGACAAAGACAACTAGTGAATTAGTAAATGAATTCATAATAATAAGTAGTAATTAATGCATATATATTTGGCATTAGTGATAATTACAAAACTTTACCCATTCATCTAATTTATTTAATTAAATCTAAATCTATGGCAACATTGTTGTTAATGATGGTTGTAAGTGAATTTGAATGTAAAAGGGTAACAATTATTTAGGTTAACCATTTTGAGTATATTAAGTTAAGAATGGCAATCGATTGAAATAAATCTAAATTAATTATTTTGTTTGGTTAATGTGTTC
This sequence comes from Allium cepa, assembly GCA_030765085.1. Taxonomy (NCBI): domain Eukaryota; kingdom Viridiplantae; phylum Streptophyta; class Magnoliopsida; order Asparagales; family Amaryllidaceae; genus Allium; species Allium cepa. Next base: position 157,020,386 of record CM060939.1, read on the forward strand.
TAGTTAATAAAGGGGAATTTATAAGAAATGAAGCATGCACTAATGAAATGTAATATAATTCAAATGTTATTTATACCCATAAAATGTCTATTTACTGAATAGAAAGATTTTTAAATCAATAAACGGATTTATTAAGGTTCCAATTAATAATTTATAACATTTAATGTGGACTCAATTTCAATTAATTGATTTAGATTGTGCAGTAGCATAGATTTGGTTTGTGATTGAAGAGGGTTAACTTTATAAGACGAAATTTATGCTAATTCTTTTTATAATAGGACCGTTGGTTGGTTTAAAGTATAGAAAGCAGGATTTATAAATTTAATTAGAGTATCAAATTCAACAATTGCATTTATTGCATAATAAAATGGAATTTAACGGTTAAATATTACGTTATTGAAATTAAAATGGACTTTGAGGATAATAATGTGAAATCATGAACCAATGCTAGTGGCATCCTTATTTTGGATAAAAGGTGAGAATATAAAAGTTGAAAATCTAATAAATGGGTTTTTGAGAATTTAATTTATAATTCTTAAATATAAGGAAGTGGAGAAATTAACACTGCAATTGATAGACTTATCAACTTTTAATTCACATCTAAACTTGTTAAATCATTGAAATTGATTAAGAAATATATAAGCGATAAAATTTGGTCAATTTTAGAATTTTAATATAAAATTGGATTTTATAATTTATTTTAATTTATTTAATTAATATAAAAATAGCCATTTTGGCCACGGGCTCGGATTTCGACGAAACTAGTTTCATCGGATCCGTATCGGTGAATTATTGTAGGGTTTCAAGTTTCGTATCGATCGGACCTGTCATTTGATCGTACGGACGCGAAACGCCTTGAAATCGATTTAATTAAAATCAATTTGAAATCAATTTGGAAATTTTGTTTTCAGCATAACTTCTTCATACGATCGAATTTGGACGTGAAACTTTTTCCATCGCGTTTAGAATATTTTAAAATACCTATTTGGATATATGGGTTTAACAAATTTCGTTCCGGGGTCAGAACGGGCTTTTTGGGCCAACTACCGTTTAACACGTTCGTAATATGTGCCCATCTAGCCTACTACAACTTGTCTATAAATAGGCTGTGATAAACCCTAGCCTCCATTCTATTCTCTTTTGCTGTACGTTCTTTTCTTCAACTCTCTCTTCCTCAATGGATGCATCCTAGATCCAATTTCAAATACAAAGCAAAGCTAAAATTTCAAACACCTCAGAAAATTCTCAAAAAAAATATATGTCATAGTTCGCGATGTACGTTATCTGTTGGTGTGATTCGTTTCTCGATTCAGTTTTTCGTTTGACCAGAAATTTGAGAAAGATTCTCGGCCGTCCATTCATGGTCGATCGACTTCGACCGATCGGTGATTCGCGGGTATGGATGGGTGGAGATCGATGAGAGCAACTCATTGGTGAGGTTCGTTTGGCTAGTTGATGGTTTGATCGTGGGCTAAAATTCAATTAGGGTTTCGGTAGGGTGGCGGCCGGTGGCATTTTGGACGACCGGAATGGAAGCGGAGGCCATAGTGGGGTGCGGCTCGGCGAGCTGGAGTCGATGGTGGTGGTGGCCTAGGCTAACGCGGCCGGAGGCGAGTGTAAGTGGCGGTCAAAGTTAAGTCAACGGCGACATAAATGGTTCGAACGCGAAGCAAGTTTTGGAAGATGATTCGCTTGCGTGTTGTACTGCTGGTTGACGTGGCAAGTTTTGGGGTCCGTTTTATTTATTTTCTTTTATATTATATTTGAATTTCAACTCGTTTAACCTTCATAACTCGTTCATACGAACTCCGTTTTAAGCGAATTTTTTTTTGTTAGGATCGTATTGAGATTCCAGATCTTTTGACATTGGTTTGGACAGATTTGGAGACCGTCGAATTTTTGGGTTTAAATTGAATTTAAATTCAATTTAAATTCAAAAGGCGAGTGTTTTAACCCACTCACAACTTCTAAAAAGTTTTATGTTTGTTAAATTTATTTTAGATATGAGTAGAAATTTATTTATGACTGTTGGCATGTTTTATTCAGCATATCTGTTAAATCGCATTTATTAAATTAACTGTTAATTTCTTTTATGTATTGCATATAAATTGGCAGTTAGAATTTATTTATGTGCATATAAACTGCTAGTTAAACAATTATAAATTTAATTGAATATGAAATGTTAATTAATAACTGCCAATTATTTCCTGTTATATTGTATATGCCATATATTGATGTTTGTTTAAACTGATGATGTTTTGAGATAATTTGGTTGATGATTGATGATGGATGAATGGATATTTTGTTTCATATCATTAAACTGCAAGTTATCATGTATTTTTCATTTCAGTCGGGATTGTGGTTTGAAATGATATACAACCGCAAAATTTTATATCCTTTAAATTGCGGATTGAAATGATAAATATCCGCATCACTTGACCATAGGATAGAAAATTTTATAGAGGCACCGTGGTCTATATATAAAATATTTTAAAGTGATTTCTATGGTTTGGATGATACGGTTTATAATAAGTTAATTTTGATATTTTCTTCTATATATATACATATGAAGTTAGAAATTTTGAATTTAAGGTGTGTATAAATCTCTTAAATAAAAATGGAAAAATTGAGGAAATGGAGTTTGATGATTTATATTATATGTTAAATGTTTAAGTTGGAAATTTTAAGATATGATATTTATAACTAGATTTTTCCAAGATAAATTTAAAATGAATATTCTAGTATAATTAAATTGAAGAAAATATTTAATTGCTAAAAAAAATGGAGTTTTATTTATGGATTTATGTGAATATTCAAGACTAAATAATAGAGCATTTAATTTGTTGAAAGAATAAATTCCAACTTTAGTTTGGAATATTATTACTCCAAATGGATATATATATATATATATATATATATATATATATATATATATATATATATAAATTGAAGTGGTTTGGAACTTGAAAGTGATATTTAAATTTTGGTTCAGACTTTAAATAAAGAAACATATTTGTAAAACAATGGAAATTATTTTCTTTACAAAGTAACCTTAAAGTTAAACCATTTATTTTATATACCGTTGAATATCCAAACCATTCAAGTTTTAGAAGTTATGGTTTTAAAACTATGAATTTTCGAAATATTATGCTTTGAAAGTATAATTCAAATGTTGGTTTCCAGATATTATAGATTTTAAAGCAGTATGATTTTTGGAAAAGAATTATATTTGGATAAAATGATATCATATTGTTTTGGGTTTTAAAATGATATCGTATTCATAGTTTTTGAAATGGAAATTTTTATTCTGGTTTTAAGTATAAACTATTTTTAAATGACCGCGGTGTTATAATAACGATGGGTTGGCAAAGAGACCGGGATCGGATATGGACATACTCTCTGTCGATACCGAAACCACTTTGACTAACCGTGTACGCGGTGGAGATTCCAGAATGAAGTAGGTTGGCGGCGGCGTTTCCTGTAAGGTAAATACGTGGACCCAACTCCCATGAGTTGGCATAAGGTGGCTAAAACAGGAGCGATTGACGGGTTAATGAGGTAGCACCTCTGATCGGACACTTCCCTTCGATACTATACTCTGACTTTGGATTTTTCGGTGGCCACCTTCACTTTTGATTTCTTTGATGTGGGGAGTTTGTTCGAGGTGGGCGGCAGCTGCGCGTTTCCATCGGCCCGGAAGCGTAATTGGTATATCTACCCTGACATTGCCTAGTTGTGCCGTGTCACCTACCATACCGAGCCTTGTACGAGTTTGGATTTCTCCCGTAGCCCGTGTGGTATCCTCTGGTGGCTTCCCGATCAGGAGGGACTATGATATTGGATGGACTACTGGGACTATTACGTGTTAAGGTGGAAAATGTAAAGCCTTAATGCTGTTTAAAAGTATGTTTATTTTATAATTAGACACTATTATAATAGCGCAGTATACTACATAGTAAATAGTTTAACGGATCCTTAGGAGATGTAATTCCCGAGCATCTCTTGAGTTACTGCACTCATATCTATTTCTGTTAATTTAACTTACATAAGATCTTTTAGTTCTGACTCGAGTGTTTTTGTCTTTTCAAATTCGCTCGGGTCAGTCCGAGCGTGTCAGGATTTGAAGATTTAGCTTTGGAGGATGAAGAAGAAGATTTGTATTATTATTATTTGTACTATTGCACCACACTCACATTGTTCCGCTGCATTGGTATTTATTGGTATATGAACTCTGATATTAAATTGTATAAAGAAGAATATAAAGTTTTGTAAACAGTTTTATAAACTGTATATTTTATTATTATATTTTATCCTTCCGTTGTGAGATTCTATTTTGTTTTATTTCTTCTCTGTTTTTCTTATTTACCCATAACAATCCGCCCTTCCGTATGGTTTGAATCGACATGTGTGTCGGTTTTAAGCGTGCGAAAAAGGCGGGATGTTACAATTTATTTACGTTATTCCCCATTATTACCTAAATTTATTTAAACGTACCATTTATTTCAATGATTTACAAATTAAATTGAATGACTGAATATAAATATAACTCATAATAATTGTTGTAAAACTCTCAATCCCACATTTATAAGTATCCTTATCCGTTATATCTATTAATTAAATAAATTCCATTTTTAAGTCCATTTAAATTTATTACTATGTACCCATTTACTTTTCCCATCAATTTGAATTCCATTCAATTTATATAACAATCACTTTCCCATTCACACCTTAATATCAACCCACAATTATTGAAATTCATTATCTTATTTTGATTTGATACAATTACCATTAACTTTACATTCAGTTATTATTCAACGCATATTTATTCATCAATCAAATTCAACATTTACTTTTCTTTCCTTTTATTTGATAAATAACCTAGTATACATTTACGTACATTCATTTCATCCCATTCATTTATGGGTATTGCATTAAAATTTAGTTTATTAGCTAATACCAACATTACTACCATTCATTACAATTAGATTCCAAATTTTTATTCAATACCCTGAATGAATAACATATATATTAATCAAATCGTTACATTTGTTTTTCTCATATTCCATTAAATATATGCACACATACAAATTAAGATTCTAAATCCAATCAACCATCACTTATGAATGATTATCGTTTCCTATTTATTTTGTTACATTCACTTATATTCACTTTATGAGTAAATTGGTATTCCCTTTAACCCATTAATTACTAACTTTAGTTATTGCAATTTATCATCCAATATACAATTTAATCTATTGTCAAATTTTCCATTTCAATTAATTAACACCTTACAATAGTTAATAAAAAGGGATTGTACTAAATAAAAATTTATTTTCAATTATGAATTCAATACTTGCCTTTATTTACTTATTTCTAACCTTATATCCAATTGCAACAATTTCCACTATTACAATTAATTGCAATATATAATTCAATTTGTAAATTTTAATTTCCCTCGATACATCTAATTACAACATTCTCTTTCATATAAATAAATAAGACTTTTATTCCTTTCTAAATTTAAATTAAAATCTTATTAATTAAATCCATTTTAAACATCGAATTTACACGGGTCGTTACAATTCCTTCCTCTATTCACTTTTCAGTATTCTACTAACTGATCTTTGCCAATTGCTCCACCCGGGTTCTAGGCTGTTGGATCTCGTATTCTATTGGGTCGAGTTGGGATGAGTTACCATCGGACATGGTGTCCTCATCACATTTGATGGATCGGGTCGGCTTTTCCACAAGCAAGAAGTTTATTGTAACGACCCGGTAAATTTGATGATATTAAATGAATTAATTTAATATAATTTCTAATCTAATTTAGAATAAAATAAAAAGCTTTAAGATTTTATTTGAGAAAATGTAGTAATTAGATATAGTAATTGGAATTTAATGTAACAATTTAAATTTTATGACAATAGTTTTGGTTAATGTAATTGTCACACTTCGTTAAAAGTTAATTTTAAGAAACCTATAAATGTTGAATCAGTGAATATTAATAATAAAAAAAATTTACTAGAATGGAATTCATTTAATATAAAGTAAATAGTGGAGATTGTACATTTGGTTGTAATAATAAATAGTGACTAAATAAGAATGACCGTGGAATAAATCAATGCAATAAGTGTTGATAAGTAATTTTATTGAATGTTGTCTATAATAAATGTACTTAAACTGGTAATAAATTGTTTTGCCTAGGAAATTTATGTATTGATAAGCTATAACTAAATTTGAAGTTTGGTAGTAAATAGGAAATAAGAAAACTCTGGCAACTGGTAAATTAATAAATGAATTCTAGTAATAAAGTAGTAATTAACGCATATGTTTTGGACTTTGGTGATAATTACAAAGTATACCTATTCATCTAATTTATTTATTTAAATCTAAACCTATGGCAACATTTTGTTAATAAATGTTGTAAGTGAATTTGAATATAAAAGGATAACAAGTGTTTAGGTTAACCATTTATTTTATTTAGTTAAGAATGGAAAAAGTTTGAAATAAATCTGAATTAATTATTTTGGTTGTTAACGTGTCTAGTTAATAAAGGAGAATTTATAAGGAATTAAGAATGCACAGATGAAATGTATTATAATCCAAAGGTTATTTATACCCACAAAATGTTTAATTACTGTATAGGAAGAGTCTAAATCCATAGATGAATTTATTGAGATTGCATTTATAAATTATAAGATTTAATGTAGACTTAATTTCAATTAACTGATTTAATAGTGCAGTTAGCGTAGGTTTGTTTGGTAGTTAAAATATTTAATTCTATAAGATAAAGTTAATGCTAATTCTATTTGTAATTGGGCCATTTGTTGATATAAACTTTAGGAAGCAAGATTTATAATTATAATTGAAGTATCAAAATTCAGCAATAGTATTTATTGCAAATAAAGTGGAATTAAACGTTAAATTCTACGTTATTGAAACCTAAATGGAATTTGTGAATATTAAAGTGAAATCATGAACCTATGTTTGTGTTATCCTTATTTTGGATAAAAGATGAGAATATAAAAGTTAAACATTTAATAATTGGGTCTTTGAGAATTTAATTTATAATTTCTAAATATAAGAAAGTGCAGAAATGAACACTGCAATTGATATCTTGTTAACTTTTAATTCACATATAATCTTGTTAAATCATTGAAATTGATTTTGAATTTTATAAGCGACAAAATTTGGTCAATATTTGAAGTTAAATATAAAATTGGATTTTTATAATTTATTTTTAATTTATTTAATGAATATAAAAATAGCCATTTTGGCCACGGACTCGGATTTCGACGAAACCAGTTTCATCGGATCCGTATCAGTGAATTATTGTAGGGTTTCAAGTTTCATATCGATCGGACCTGTCGTTTGATCGCACGGACGCGAAACGCCTTGAAATCAATTTAATTAACAATCAATTTGAAATCAATTTGGAAATTTTGTTTTCAGCATAGCTTCTTCATACGATCGAATTTGGTCGTGAAACTTTTTCCATCACGTTCAGAATATTTTAAAATACCTATTTGGATATATAGATTTAACAATTTCGGTTCCGGAGGCATAGCGGGCTTTTTGGGCCATAGTTTGTTCCGCACGTTCATTCTACGGTCTATCTACCCTATCTCTAGCCTACCTATATAAACCCAGTTATAAACCCTAGCTCCATCCTATTGTCATTTGCTGTATGTTCATTTCTTCATATCTTTCTCCTCCTCAATGGTTGCAAAACCTAGATCTACTTCAATTCAAAATTCAATGGAAATTCAAACTCTCTAGAAAAATTCCACAAAAATATATGTCGATGTTCTCAAGATGCGTAATCTGCTGGTACAATCCGTTTTTTGATTGGAGCTAGCGTTTGTCCGGAAAAATTCAGATCAATTTCGGCCATTCATCAGCGCCGTAACAAAGTTCGTCGGATGGAGAAACCCTTTCTGGGTATTGTAGAGGGGACCGAGGGGACTGCATCTATGCAGTTTATCTGGTGATTCGACGGTCAGATCGTTGGAGATTTTGGATTAGGGTTTTAAATATTAGGGGCGGCTGCTGCTTTATGCGACGTTGGTCGACGTCGAGACATGGCGCATGGACTATGGCATGTCGAGGAGGGGGAGGTGGCTTCATCTAGGTAGTGCGGTCTCGTGCAGGCGAGGAGGCGAGCACGTTATGAATCTGGTGGCAGCCCGTGTGCGTGGTCTGCATATTCATGCGATGAAGGTGGGTTTCTGGAGAGCAACAGTGCGATGTTAGTGGATGCTGACGTGGATTGGATATGGAGTATGTTTGTGTATCTTCCTCTTTTATTTAATTTTGATTTTCAACTCGAATTTTCGCTATAACTTCGTCATACAATATCCGATTCACACGAGATTTTTTTTTTTAGGATCGTAATTTAATTCCGGACCTGATGACGCTGGTTTGGATGAATTTGGAAACCATCAAATTTTTGGGTTTAAATTGAATTTGAATTCAATTTAAATTCAAAAGGTGAGTGTTTTAACCCACTCACAACTTCTAAAAGTTTTTATGTTTGTTAAATTCATTTCGATATGAGTAGAAATTTAGTTATGACTGTTTGGCATGTTTTATTCATCATATCTGTTAAATCGCATTTATTTAATATAACTGTTCATTTAATTTTATTACTACATATAGATTTACAGTTATAGTTATTTATTTGCATATAAACTGTTAGTTTAATAGTGTTAAATTTATTTTTGAATATAACTGCCAGTTATTACAGGTCATATATTCTCGGATATATATTGATATTGATTTAGTATTGGATGATGATTTTGATTTGGATGATGGATGATGATGGATGAATGGATGTTTTATTTTATATCATTTAACTGCAAGTTATCATGCATTTTTCGTTTCATTCGGGATTGTGGTTTGAAATGATATACAACCGCAAAATTTTATTTTTTTTAAATTGCGGATTGAAATGATAAATATCCGTATCACTTGACCATAGGATAGAAAATTATATACAGGCACCGCGGTCTATATATATAAATATTTTAAAGTGATTTCTATGGTTTGGATGGGATACGGTTTATAAAAATTTTAAGTTTTGATATTTTATAAATATTATTCTTCTACATATATACATATGAAGTTAAATTTTTTTTGAATTTAGGCTGTGTATAAATCTGTTAAATAAAAATGAAAAAAAATTTAGAAAATGGAATTTGATAATTTATATTATATGTTTAAGTTTGGAAATTTTAAGGTATGATATTTATAACTGGAGTTTTTCCAAGATAAATTTAAATGAATATTCTAGTATAATTAAATTTAAGGAAATATTAAATTTCTAGAAATTGGAGTTGTATTTATGGATTTTATGTGAATATTCAAGACTAAATAATAGAACAATTGATTTGTTGAAAGAATAAAATTCCAACTTTAGTTTTGAAATATTAATACTCCAAATGGATATATATATATATATATATATATATATATATATATATATATATATAGAAATTGAAATGGTTTTGGAACTTGAAAGTGATATTTAAATTATGGTTTAGACTTTAAATAAGGAAATATATTTGTAAAGCCATGGAAAATATTTTTCTTTAAAAAGTAACCTTAAAGTCAAACCATTTATTTTATATACCGTTGAATATCCAAACCATTCAAGTTCTAGAAGTTATGGTTTTAAAACTATGAATTTTCAAAATATTATGCTTTGAAAATATAATTCAAATGTTGGTTTCCAGATATTATAGATTTTAAAGCATTATGATTTTTGGGAAAGAATTATATTTGGATAAAATGATATCATATTGTTTTAGGTTTTAAAATGATATCGTATTCATAGTTTTGAAATGGAAAATTTTATTCTGGTTTTAAAGTATAAACTATTTTTAAATGACCGCAGTGTTATAATAACGATGGGTTGGCAAAGAGACCGGGATCGGATATGGACATACTCTCTGTCGATACCGAAAACCACTTTGACTAACCGTGTACGCGGTGGAGATTCCAGAATGAAGTAGGTTGGTGGCGACGTTTCCTGTAAGGTAAATACGTGGACCCGACTCCCGTGAGTTGGCATAAGGTGGCTAAAACAGGAGCGATCGACGGGTTAATGAGGTCATTCCTCTGATCGGACACTCCTTTTCGATATTATACTTTGACTTTGGATTGATTCAGTGGCCACTTTTACTTTGATTTTGGGGGTGTTTGTTCGAGGTGGGCGGTAGCTGCGGCTACGCGTTACCATCGGCCCGGAAGCGTAATTGGTATATCTACCCTGGCATTGCCTAGTTGTGCCGTGTCACCTACCCTAGTGCGCCTTATACGATTTTAGCTTTGTACCATACCTATGGAGTGCCCTCTGACGACGCCCAGTACGGGGGAGATTACGGTACTGTATAGACTATGGGAATATATTCTGTGTTAAGGGCTATATGGGTAACCCCTTAACGCTATTTAAAAGTAAGTTTATTTTACAATTAGACACTATTATAATAGCTCAATATACTACATAGTAAATAGTTTAACGGATCCTTAGGAGATGTAAATCCCGAGCATCTCTTGAGTTACTGCACTCATATTTATTTCTGTTAATTTAACTCACATAAGATCTTTTAGTTCTGACTCGAGTGTTTTTGTCTTTTCAAATTCGCTCGGGTCAGTCCGAGCGTTTCAGGATTTGAAGTTTTTAGCTCTGAAGGACGAAGACGAAGATTTGTATTATTATTATTTATAGTATTGCACTACACTCACACTGTATTCCGCTGCATTGATATTATTGGTATGTGAACTCTGATATTTAATTGTATAAAGAAGAATCAAATGTTTTGTAAACAGTTTTATAAACTATATATTTTATTATTATATTTTATCCTTCCGCTGTGAGATTCTATTTTGTTTTATTTCCTCTCTGTTTTCTTATTTACCCCATAACAATCCGCCCTTCCGTATGGTTTGAATTGACATGTGTGTCTGTTTAAATCGTGCGAAAAGGCGGGATGTTACATCTGGTATCAGAGCCTTGGTTTAGCGATAAACCTTGGCTTTGTGGGGTTTGACTCTTTACTAATAGGGTAGTAATACCCTATGGGAGTCACTGAGCGTATATATATGAGAGAGCGTACTTGTTAGTGTTATAAAAAGATTTTGATATTGTGTTAATCTGTTCCGTTTTGTATTTATAAATTCTGGTTGGTGCATGGGACGCTATGACATCAATAGGGATTTCTAAACACTTAATAGGACAGACCGACATGATATTTGTTTTAATATAGGTGAATGGAATAATTTTGCCTATTATATTTTCTATATATAAAAATATTTTTATATAGATATATATATATTTGGTTGCTATAGATTGGGTGTTAGGAAATAAAAATATTTATAATAATTGAAGCTAAGTTGAAATTATAATGAATCAAATTGGAGATTTTAGAACTTAAGTCCGGCATTTTGAAAATTTGTTTTCAAAGGATTTATGAAATATAATAATTTGGTTTATGAGTATTTTCTTATATAAATATTTAGTATAATTCGAAAGAATTGTTTTAAAGAGGATTTTGGAGAAAATAATTTTGTACTTTCCTCTCTTTCGCTGGAAAATAATTTTGGTGATGGCGGCCGCATCATCGACTTTCATTTTCGAGTTTCGAAGGGAAAAGGCCACTGTGGTACACTCTACTGCATATTTATTTTGAAATTAATTGAATTTTTATTTGTTTTAAAATATAACTGAGGTATAAAAGTTGTAGGAAACAAATTATCTATTAATTTGAAATAAATGGAAATTTGACCCGGTATTTAATTCTAAAATTTCCATTAATTAAATTGTTTGAACTATTTTAGTGGAATAAAAGGTAGGTAAGTAATGAATTGAAACCTCTAAATTTAAGTAAGAGTTAAATGGATTGAAAACCTCTAATTTAGGTAAGAGAATGAATGCTAAGTATAAAGGAAGTTAAAATTTTAACTTATAAGAAAGGTAAAGATTATTGAACATAAAATTTATTTAAAGGATGAGATAAAGCTTGTATAAGTTTAATTGCATTTTTCTTCAACATAAATAACTTACCAAATATGAAAAGTTGAAATGTTAAATAATAAATTTGAATAGAATATTATACAAGTAGAGATTTTGGAAATAACGAAGTATTCAATAAATTGCTGTTAAATAAGAATTAATGGTATAAACTTAAGTCATAATTGAAATTTTACTATAATTAAAGGTAAGTATTATTAATAGTTGATTTTAAACTTAAGTATATAAAATGGAATTCTTTTAATTATCAAGATTGATGTGTAGGGTTATAAACTTAAGTATGATTTAAGTGCTACTAGTATATATAAAAAAAAGGGGTAGGTAATATATATAAATGACTGTAAACCCTATGTAATAAATTAATAAAATCCTTTATTTTTAAGAATGAAGGTTAAAGGGTTAATAATTTAAGTGTAATTAAAAAGGGGTTACTGTAATTAAATATAATAGAAAGTGGGTAATTAAATTGTTACTACTATTAAATATAATAGAAACTTCAACATTAAATAAATGAATGAAATTAAAGGTAAGTTGAAATTGTAATTTATAAAACAAATATATATTAATTAAAGGAATTGAGAAGAAACTTGTAAATTTTCACTTACATTCTTAAAACATACATAACTTACCATATAATAAAAGTTGCAATGTTAGTAAGAAAATGTAAGGGGAAATCTTACAAGTGAAGCTTGAGGTAATAAAGGTATTCAATAAATTTGCTGTTATTAATGAGAATTAATTGTATAATCTTAAGTTAAATTGGAAATTTTACTATATAAGTAAAGGTAAGTAGTATAAATAGATGATATAAACTTTAGTCAATAAATTGGAATGCAAATATAATGAATTTTGTAATAAATGGAAAACGAAAATTGTAAGAAATAAAGAAATCCCTCCATAAATGAAAGAAAGAAAATCAAACCACTGAAGCATGAAATAAATGTATAATAAGTTAATTTGGTTGTTGGTTTGAATTGTATTGTTTGATTTATGTTTGTGGGGTAAGGAACTTGAAGTTGTTGGATGAATAAATAATCTATCTTTGTTCCATCTAAGACTGTTGAGTAAAGGATGCACTTGATAGTTAATTTCATTTCATACAAATTTCAAGTTTTGAACCCAAACAACTATTTGTTTGATGGATTAAATGGTTGCTTTTCTTTGTGTATATATGCTGTTTGTAAGGTTGATGGTTGTTGTATTGATTGGTTGATTAGTAGTTGAAACCATGAAATTATTTCACTTTAATAAATATTTAACCTTTTTAGATTATATAAGTGAAATGCAGGTTATGGAAGCAACTGCTACTGCTTTTGGTTCCATAATAATAAGTGTATTGCCCGACAAATAGGTACGTTTCGGATTTCGATTTATAATGCCATTTATATATATTTTTCCCGTGTTGGGGTATTGTATTTTGGATAATATTTGTAATATATTTGTTATATTTTGATATTATATTTTTCTCCCAAACCTCTCCGTACAAAGGAGACTCTGCCAAAATCTTCCGTAAATTTTGGGACTTAGAATTTTGTTGAAAATATTTTTTCAAACTGTAATGATTTAAGTATATAAGAATATAAATGATTATGAAACGGATATATTTTATATAAGGTAATTAATTTAGTAAAGTTATTGTGATAAGTTAAAGATTGAAATAAGATGTACTGTTTTATTCTTCCTTCTCCCTTCTTTTTTCCTTTTCGGGGACGAAAAGTTTTGAGTGGGGGAGAGTGTAACGACCCGGTAAATTTGATGATATTAAATGAATTAATTTAATATAATTTCTAATCTAATTTAGAATAAAATAAAAAGCTTTAAGATTTTATTTGAGAAAATGTAGTAATTAGATATAGTAATTGGAATTTAATGTAACAATTTAAATTTTATGACAATAGTTTTGGTTAATGTAATTGTCACACTTCGTTAAAAGTTAATTTTAAGAAACCTATCAATGTTGAATCAGTGAATATTAATAATAATAAAAAATTTACTAGAATGGAATTCATTTAATATAAAATAAATAGTGGAGATTGTACATTTGGTTGTAATAATAAATAGTGACTAAATAAGAATGACCGTGGAATAAATCAATGCAATAAGTGTTGATAAGTAATTTTATTGAATGTTGTCTATAATAAATGTACTTAAACTGGTAATAAATTGTTTTGCCTAGGAAATTTATGTATTGATAAGCTATAACTAAATTTGAAGTTTGGTAGTAAATAGGAAATAAGAAAACTATGGCAACTGGTAAATTAATAAATGAATTCTAGTAATAAAGTAGTAATTAACGCATATGTTTTGGACTTTGGTGATAATTACAAAGTATACCTATTCATCTAATTTATTTATTTAAATCTAAACCTATGGCAACATTTTGTTAATAAATGTTGTAAGTGAATTTGAATATAAAAGGATAACTAGTGTTTAGGTTAACCATTTATTTTATTTAGTTAAGAATGGAAAAAGTTTGAAATAAATCTGAATTAATTATTTTGGTTGTTAACGTGTCTAGTTAATAAAGGAGAATTTATAAGGAATTAAGAATGCACAGATGAAATGTATTATAATCCAAATGTTATTTATACCCACAAAATGTTTAATTACTGTATAGAAAGAGTCTAAATCCATAGATGAATTTATTGAGATTGCATTTATAATTTATAAGATTTAATGTAGACTTAATTTCAATTAACTGATTTAATAGTGCAGTTAGCGTAGGTTTGTTTGGTAGTTAAAATATTTAATTCTATAAGATAAAGTTAATGCTAATTCTATTTATAATTGGGCCATTTGTTGATATAAACTTTAGGAAGCAAGATTTATAATTATAATTGAAGTATCAAAATTCAGCAATAGTATTTATTGCAAATAAAGTGGAATTAAACGTTAAATTCTACGTTATTGAAACCTAAATGGAATTTGTGAATATTAAAGTGAAATCATGAACCTATGTTTGTGTTATCCTTATTTTGGATAAAAGATGAGAATATAAAAGTTAAAAATTTAATAATTGGGTCTTTGAGAATTTAATTTATAATTTCTAAATATAAGAAAGTGCAGAAATGAACACTGCAATTGATATCTTGTTAACTTTTAATTCACATCTAATCTTGTTAAATCATTGAAATTGATTTTGAATTTTATAAGCGACAAAATTTGGTCAATATTTGAAGTTAAATATAAAATTGGATTTTTATAATTTATTTTTAATTTATTTAATGAATATAAAAATAGCCATTTTGGCCACGGACTCGGATTTCGACGAAACCAGTTTCATCGGATCCGTATCAGTGAATTATTGTAGGGTTTCAAGTTTCATATCGATCGGACCTGTCGTTTGATCGCACGGACGCGAAACGCCTTGAAATCAATTTAATTAAAAATCAATTTGAAATCAATTTGGAAATTTTGTTTTCAGCATAACTTCTTCATACGATCGAATTTGGTCGTGAAACTTTTTCCATCACGTTCAGAATATTTTAAAATACCTATTTGGGTATATAGATTTAACAATTTCGGTTCCGGAGGCATAGCGGGCTTTTTGGGCCATAGTTTGTTCCGCACGTTCATTCTACGATCTATCTACCCTATCTCTAGCCTACCTATATAAACCCAGTTATAAACCCTAGCTCCATCCTATTGTCATTTGCTGTATGTTCATTTCTTCATATCTTTCTCCTCCTCAATGGTTGCAAAACCTAGATCTACTTCAATTCAAAATTCAATGGAAATTCAAACTCTCCAGAAAAATTCCACAAAAATATATGTCGATGTTCTCAAGATGCGTAATCTGCTGGTACAATCCGTTTTTCGATTGGAGCTAGCGTTTGTCCAGAAAAATTCAGATCAATTTCGGCCATTCATCAGCGCCGTAACAAAGTTCGTCGGATGGAGAAACCCTTTCTGGGTATTGTAGAGGGGACCGAGGGGACTGCATCTATGCAGTTTATCTGGTGATTCGACGGTCAGATCGTTGGAGATTTTGGATTAGGGTTTTAAATATTAGGGGCGGCTGCTGCTTTGTGCGACGTTGGTCGACGTCGAGACATGGCGCATGGACTATGGCGTGTCGAGGAGGGGGAGGTGGCTTCATCTGGGTAGTGCGGTCTCGTGCAGGCAAGGAGGCGAGCACGTTATGAATCTGGTGGCAGCTCGTGTGCGTGGTCTGCATATTCATGCGATGAAGGTGGGTTTCTGGAGAGCAACAATGCGATGTTAGTGGATGCTGACGTGGATTGGATATGGAGTATGTTTGTGTACCTTCCCCTTTTATTTAATTTTGATTTTCAACTCGAATTTTCGCTATAACTTCGTCATACGATATCCGATTCACACGAGATTTTTTTTTGTTAGGATCGTAATTTAATTCCGGACCTGATGACGCTGGTTTGGATGAATTTGGAAACCATCAAATTTTTGGATTTAAATTGAATTTGAATTCAATTTAAATTCAAAAGGTGAGTGTTTTAACCCACTCACAACTTCTAAAAGTTTTTATGTTTGTTAAATTCATTTTGATATGAGTAGAAATTTAGTTATGACTGTTTGGCATGTTTTATTCATCATATCTGTTAAATCGCATTTATTTAATATAACTGTTCATTTAATTTTATTACTGCATATAGATTTACAGTTATAGTTATTTATTTGCATATAAACTGTTAGTTTAATAGTGTTAAATTTATTTTTGAATATAACTGCCAGTTATTACAGGTCATATATTCTCGGATATATATTGATATTGATTTAGTATTGGATGATGATTTTGATTTGGATGATGGATGATGATGGATGAATGGATGTTTTATTTTATATCATTTAACTGCAAGTTATCATGCATTTTTCGTTTCATTCGGGATTGTGGTTTGAAATGATATACAACCGCAAAATTTTATTTTTTTTAAATTGCGGATTGAAATGATAAATATCCGTATCACTTGACCATAGGATAGAAAATTATATACAGGCACCGCGGTCTATATATATAAATATTTTAAAGTGATTTCTATGGTTTGGATGGGATACGGTTTATAAAAATTTTAAGTTTTGATATTTTATAAATATTATTCTTCTACATATATACATATGAAGTTAATTTTTTTTTGAATTTAGGCTGTGTATAAATCTGTTAAATAAAAATGAAAAAAAATTTAGAAAATGGAATTTGATAATTTATATTATATGTTTAAGTTTGGAAATTTTAAGGTATGATATTTATAACTGGAGTTTTTCCAAGATAAATTTAAATGAATATTCTAGTATAATTAAATTTAAGGAAATATTAAATTTCTAGAAATTGGAGTTGTATTTATGGATTTTATGTGAATATTCAAGACTAAATAATAGAACAATTGATTTGTTGAAAGAATAAAATTCCAACTTTAGTTTTGAAATATTAATACTCCAAATGGATATATATATATATATATATATATATAGAAATTGAAATGGTTTTGGAACTTGAAAGTGATATTTAAATTATGGTTTAGACTTTAAATAAGGAAATATATTTGTAAAGCCATGGAAAATATTTTTCTTTAAAAAGTAACCTTAAAGTCAAACCATTTATTTTATATACCGTTGAATATCCAAACCATTCAAGTTCTAGAAGTTATGGTTTTAAAACTATGAATTTTCGAAATATTATGCTTTGAAAATATAATTCAAATGTTGGTTTCCAGATATTATAGATTTTAAAGCAGTATGATTTTTGGGAAAGAATTATATTTGGATAAAATGATATCATATTGTTTTAGGTTTTAAAATGATATCGTATTCATAGTTTTGAAATGGAAAATTTTATTCTGGTTTTAAAGTATAAACTATTTTTAAATGACCGCGGTGTTATAATAACGATGGGTTGGCAAAGAGATCGGGATCGGATATGGACATACTCTCTGTCGATACCGAAAACCACTTTGACTAACCGTGTACGCGGTGGAGATTCCAGAATGAAGTAGGTTGGTGGCGACGTTTCCTGTAAGGTAAATACGTGGACCCGACTCCCATGAGTTGGCATAAGGTGGCTAAAACAGGAGCGATCGACGGGTTAATGAGGTCATTCCTCTGATCGGACACTCCTCTTCGATATTATACTTTGACTTTGGATGGATTCAGTGGCCACTTTTACTTTGATTTTGGGGGTGTTTGTTCGAGATGGGCGGTAGCTGCGGCTACGCGTTACCATCGGCCCGGAAGCGTAATTGGTATATCTACCCTGGCATTGCCTAGTTGTGCCGTGTCACCTACCCTAGCGCGCCTTATACGATTTTAGCTTTGTACCATACCTATGGAGTGCCCTCTGACGACGCCCAGTACGGGGGAGATTACGGTACTGTATAGACTATGGGAATATATTCTGTGTTAAGGACTATATGGGTAACCCCTTAACGCTATTTAAAAGTAAGTTTATTTTACAATTAGACACTATTATAATAGCACAATATACTACATAGTAAATAGTTTAACGGATCCTTAGGAGATGTAAATCCCGAGCATCTCTTGAGTTACTGCACTCATATTTATTTCTGTTAATTTAACTCACATAAGATCTTTTAGTTCTGACTCGAGTGTTTTTGTCTTTTCAAATTCGCTCAGGTCAGTCCGAGCGTTTCAGGATTCGAAGTTTTTAGCTCTGAAGGACGAAGACGAAGATTTGTATTATTATTATTTATAGTATTGCACTACACTCACACTGTATTCCGCTGCATTGATATTATTGGTATGTGAACTCTGATATTTAATTGTATAAAGAAGAATCAAATGTTTTGTAAACAGTTTTATAAACTATATATTTTATTATTATATTTTATCCTTCCGCTGTGAGATTCTATTTTGTTTTATTTCCTCTCTGTTTTCTTATTTACCCCATAACAATCCGCCCTTCCGTATGGTTTGAATTGACATGTGTTTCTGTTTAAATCGTGCGAAAAGGCGGGATGTTACATTTATGTTGGCAGGTTTTGTTGTAATCCTGGGGTCAACCTAGATTTTGCATTTTAGTCTGGTGTTAATTTTTTATCCATCATCACCGTTCCCGTTAATAGGAGTGTCGTTATCGTTCCCCTGCTGAATATTCAACGCAAATCTAAAACGACGGCTGTGAGCTATGGAGTGAGGAAGTGAAGGTGGTAAATGACTAGCATGCTGGGATATGGTTTTCTTCAATCCTTCCATGCATCGATTCATCCGGTCTTAGAAGGATTTGAATGCTACCAGGATGGAATCTACGGAGGCCTCAACTGAAGCTCTCGCCTCATTCTAGATTATTTTAGAGTGTGAGTAGTTTAGGGACAGTTTTTGCTACTACATGCAAAGGCTCCTGAATTGGGGAATAGAGGAATCAGTAGGATTCATAATTCGGGATGTATTGTTTTTTTGGACGTGAAAAAAACGAACAAAGGTACGGAGGTTTGAACCCGCCTTCTAGCGCCAAAAGATGTTGAGGAACTTTTTAGTCCTTCAACTTCCAATTACGCCTTGAATAATCGAGTGGTCAATTATTCTGATGAATTGGAATAGTAGATTTAATTGGTATTAACTTTACCATAAGGTAGTGATTGTGTTGCTGAATGCTTACACAACCGGGTAGTTGCACATTATCTGTTTGTTAAAGTGTCAAATCTATCTGACCTATTATTCAGGTACAAGTAAATAAAATGCAATGATTAGCAAAATAAAAGGATGCTAGATAATAGTAATGGACACAAGATTTACGTGGTTCAGATTTTAAGGAATCCTACGTCCATGGGGAAAGTTTCTCTTTCTTCTTTTTTGTTAATTTGGTACAGAATTTCATGGTGGTTAGTACAATAGAACCTTAAAGGTTTCCCCAAAAGGAAAATTTGTCATAATAAAAGCCCCTTTCGTCTAAAGTGATTTTCCTATTTATAGTTTTAAGCTGCACGCGGATAATTGGAATTTGCTTCTTGCCGCTGCACCTTTGCCTTTGGATCTAGCCAGGTGTCATTGCATTGCTTGCTTTATGTTACTGGACTGATGATGTGTTTTGGCGGGAAATTTCAACAGAGGCGGGGTTACTCAAAATTAGAGTGGAATATCCAAAATTAGGGTGGTAGAATCCCGATTTGAATTAGTCTTGTCTGCTTTGGTATTTTTTACAGGAATGTTGGTTGCAACCCATTGATACAAATGTGTTTTTTCTGACCAATTTTGTTGCTATAGGGTGAAGCATATGAATAGGTGGAAAGGTGAATGCTAGCTAGTGTTCAGACTTCATTGCTCTACTGATACATTTTTTTCTCTTGACCTAAAAATATGTCGGATCAGAATGTAGTAGCACTCTCTTATCCCGTTCCAAGAGTTAATTTGGTGCACATCTTTGCCATTTTCCCTTAAAATTGAACCTGTGTCGAAGAATATCTTGAGCGACCCTACTTCCGACCCTTTTGAAGTTCTTTGGGATTTATATGGTGCTGTCTTGATTACCCTCGGTATGTTCCTGTGCAGACCTGTCTCTATAGACATTTGATAGAACATGAGTGTGGTTAGCTCAGTTTGGTATATCTTACCCCTCTAGAATTTGGCGTTTGACCTCATTCTTTGGTGTCTTTGTTGCGATCTCCGGTTGGTTCTTTCATGTTTTCTCAGAGCGGTTCTTCGTAAGAACATGTAAACAGTAAGGAAGACTTTGGAGAAGACAGACTTGATCTGTAGAAGGATGAATACCGCAGAAAATAAAAGAAGTCTTATGTTGATAAAAGATGGACAGAGTTAGAGTTTGCAGTGGGAAACGTGGTTTTTGTTAGGTCTCATCGCTTGGACAAGTCATGAGGTTTGGTACATCGGGAAAGTTAGCATCAAGGTTTGTAGAGCCTTTTCCAATCATGAGTAAAGTAAATAAGTTAGCTTATAGGGTGAAGCTTCATGAAAATTTAGCGGGAGCACATTATGTTCTCCATGTATCACGCTTGCGAAAGTGTCTATACAATACAACAACCATGGTCGAGTCGAGTCAGCTAAAGGAGGTAGTAGTGGAAAGGGAGACACTTCTTCGCCATGCATCTACATGCATTATTGAGAATGATAGTGTGACTGTGCAGTAAAGTTATTAAGTCAGTTAAGGTTCAGTAGGGAGACGACCCAACAGAGAGTGCATCGAAACCAGAGGAGAAGATCCGATCTACCCTATCCAGTACTCTTTTCTGGTAGTTTCCATTTTAGTTAGTATGCATAATATTGCTTACACACTTAGGCTTTAGCTTAGTGTACCCCATAGATATGGATGTTTGGATGCTAGGGATGGTTGCAAACATGTCCTTAGGACATGTTTTGCATAATGGTTGCTAATAAAGTATTTATTACATCTTGATCTTTGCACACATAGGTGAATATAGTCAGTAAGCATGCACTCACCCATCTGCTATTTATCAAGTTATATGCATATGGTTGTTGAATATTGATTGAATGGTTGTTGTACATACATATATAATTGCCGGTATATTTACATAGGATCTTGCATATATTTGGAAACATGGTATGAGCACTTACATTTTAGGAGGTCGACTAGATTGGGAGGCCACCTAATTTTTGCGTTGGTTATAGGTTCATATGCAGTCCATTCATATACGTACATATCGTGTTAGAAATTTAAACTAAGAACAATGGTTGCCATTGGTTGATGGTTAAGTAGATGATGTAGATATTGATTTTCGTGTATATGAGTTGTGTTTTTCCATTGTTAGAGATTTTAGGATCAATCCTTTAAGGGGGGAGAATGTAACACTCCAAAAACGTAAACCACAAATTTATTAAAGGAAATTAATTTATTAATAATAAAAGTAAAATGGAAATTTTTACAAACATTAGAATTTGGCTATAAAACTTGCACCATTACATTCGTGGCAATTTTCTGAATAATTTTGATATATAAAGTTTGATGATCGAAGTTCGTATGAAAAAGTTATTAATGTTTAAAGATTTGAAATCCAAAATAACTAATATATATATATATATATATAAGGAAAGAAATTTTAAAATTAAGTAAGTTTAACTAGTCGACACCATGATTAGGACAAGTCAATTATAGTAGTTAACTGCCCTTCATCAACTAGTCGATGGGTCAAACTATCTCGATATGGTTGGTGCCGATTTTAGTGTTTATAAATAAGATATTAACCTGATAGTAATCATTCAAATAACCCTAATTTATTCAGTACGCTCTAAACTCTCTCTTCTCCAAAAAATTTGAAATTGAATTTAGAAGATAAAATCAGAGGTAAGGGAAGAAGACAAGATAAAATTGAATCAAAGATGGGACAAATAAAGTCAAGATAAAGGAGGGAAGCTCTTAAGAGGTGAGTGGGTTTACTATTAATTATGATGATTTACAAGTAATTCAATTTATTCATATATCTATATGATGAGGAAATTTAATGATTTAAATCTGAGATGAAAGTTCAATATGAAAACTATTTGAAGATATTGAAATTTGAGGTATTATATATTTAGCAATTGCAATTAGATAGAAATTTGATAGAAGTCTAAATCATATGAATATAACCTCCATTTGATTTAATTTTGATTAAAAGAAGTTGATTTGGGATTGGTTGAACTTGATTTTAGTATGAATACACTCTTTTGTTCATCTTGAATTGAATAAGAAATTTAATATGTATATACCCTGTTGATTCCACCCTGAACTGGTATTAAAATGTATAACATGTGTAATAAGGAAATTATAAGTTATACACGAAAATTATTGGAATCATAGGCATATTTTAGATTTGAACAAATTAGTGAAATTTGGTCGAAATTTGAGGGATAATCACCGTTAAACCCAAACATAATTTACTATTGAAAATATAATGAACGATGACAAATGAAAAATAATCAAAACCAACCGATCGACAAGCTTACAATAGTCGGTAGACCGCCACAATAGCCAACGGTCGACCGATAGACGTATTTCAGGCGCGAATTGAACATCGGCCTATGGCCTAGGTCTAAAATATATATTATTATATTAAATAACTTGAGGAAGTTAGTTTCCTTATTTTTGACTTTTCGATACTATGAGACTAGATAAATGTATACCTATGTATTTAGGCCTAGACACTATTTATTCAAAGAATTTTATATTTGATGTAAGGCGGTTTGATCAGGAAGGTGTGCTAAGCACATGACACAAACAAGATATTCCTCGATGTACGCATGACACTGTTGGTGGATGCCTGGCACGGTGCATAATCCGACACTAATGGAAGGCTCCTCAGATGTACGCGGGCAATTTGTCATACACACTTTTGGTGGATTCCCAATGCGGTGTAAAAAGCTGTGTTACCATTAATTTTTGGACATGGATGCAGCAACCCTAAGTCGTCTTTGGCATGAGTCAGCATTATGGGATCCTCTCAATGCGTAAGTTCAACACGTTATAGTCAGGGTTTCGGTAATGTAGTCCCAAGGGCGATATTTTATGCGATCATATATAAAGAGCGATCCCAGAGATTGTTAGTACAATCCATGAATGATTAGTGATTTGATTAGTTGCTCAAACCCTAAATATAAATCTCCATTAGATGTTGAGTGTAGGTGCATTTGGAACCATATTCCTTAATTAATGTTGATAAAGTTAGGGATATGCCCTAGGGGAAATTATATAATTTGTTACATATATCTAACTCGTTGACCAATCTTGTTCGAAATAAAAGGTATTTTCACCATATTATATACTTGATATAATGTGATAAAAGATATTTTCTTCCAATTTATACGTAATACGAATTATCAAATTCGAATTTTGTTTACATAATACGAATTAAATGTTATTTTCTTCCAATCTATACATAATACGAATTATCAAATTCGAAAATAATTTTTTTAATAAATAAATAATTTTAAATTATCTTTTATTGATTATTCAAATTGTTTATTATATCTAAAATAATTATTGCACTGAAAATTTGATTATATATTAAAATTACTACATCTATGTAGTAACCCATAAATTTTTTTAATTTTTTGGTTAATATTTAATATTTTTTAATAATTAAATTACTTCGATTAAACATTTGTTTTATTTATTAAAAATAATATTTTATTTCAAAAAATCATGAAAAAACTTTAAGCCTGTATTTTATGATTCTAAATTTTTGTAAATTTCAAAATTTGATTTTTTAATATTTATTACTAATATTTTTAATTATTATGATCAAAACTATTTATTATATATATATAATAATTATAAAATTATAAAATTATTATTTTATGTTTGTTATGCTAATTTCGATCTGGAAATAATTTTAAAATGTATATATTTATATTTTAAGTATTTGAATATATCATTTTATTTTAACCTTATATTATATATATATATATATATGTATAATTTTATATGTTTAATTATGTGTATATATTTATACAAATGTTTTAAATTATATATATATATATATTTAATTTTGAGACTTTTAGTTATAAAATATATTTTAAATATATGTATACGTATTTATATAAATATACTTTGCATTATAGATTTATGCACATATTTAGACAACATACAATACATATGTAATATGCTCATGTATCCATTGCGATGTAAATTCCAACATCTATATACGGGCATGTTATACCCTTCACAGATTATTATGTTACAAATGCACACACATATGTATATATATATGTTTGTGTATACGAGACATGTGTATATATATATATATATTAAATCATTCAAATTAACTTTACATTAGAAAATACTTAAATTTAAATAAAATACATGATTTTATTTAAAATAAATTTAGAATTGTTCTAAATGAATTAAACTTCATAGGCCCAATAATGATCCAATAGGGTATTTTTTTTGAAATTCACCCATAACTGCCTTTGCGGGCTGGTCCAGTTCCAACAATGGTATCAGATCCCAATATCCTATGCGGTCTAAATTAGTCATATTATGGCTAACTAATTAAGCTTGCCGACTTAGTACAATGTCTAGAAAGGTAACATCTAAGATTGGAATTGGGTAATCAAGTACCCTGTCCTATCTGGTTACCAGCCTTGTCCGAAAGGTGAAGTGAGCCCAAAGGTTGCTTCTAATAGAAAAGGCCCAACTTAATTTGGGTCATGGACTAATTTTCAAAATCATTTTGAAAATTAATGTTAAAGATTTTAAATTTAATAGTTAAATTTAAAATAAAACATGTTTATTATAAAATTATAATACCACACAAGTTTTCAAAATGTTTGAAATGCTAATGATATTTTCAAAATGTTTGAAAATATTTATATAATAATTTCAAATTTCAAATTTATTAATAAGTTTAATAAAAAATTAATTAAATATGTTAATTAATTAATACATATATTCATGTATTATATATGTTGATATATGTTATGTTATTTTAAAATGTTTAAGATAACACAACTATACATGTATGTATACAAGATAAATTTTGAAATTAATAAATTTTAATAGAAATTGTTTAATTGAATATATTAATTAAAGGTTAATTAATTAAAAATATATATGTGTGTGTGTGTGTTACACTATAAAGGTTATAGTATACACTATAAATGTTATTGTAGATATGTCTAATATAAATGTTATATTTCAATACTAATTTAAAATTAATTAGATAAGATTTAGTTAATGATACATTATACGTAAGACTATCATATAAGTAATGTGAAATATAAAAGTTATATAACAATTAAACTTATATGATATGTGTATAAACTAAATGTGGAACATTAAGTAAACCCAAATAGACTTGAGAAATAAATACATATGTAAATGTACATATACCGTGATTTCTAATTTGTTTGACACTTGAATCGCTTGGGTATTTCATAAGAAATATATTATTCTATAAGTCGATATCACTCAATATATATATATATATATATATATATATATATATATATATATATTAAAGATTATGAATCTTCAATATAACGTTGTTCTCTACCATATATATATATATTAATAAATTATTTACATACCCCTTAGTTGTTGAGCAATCTCAAGTTAGGGATGGTATGCGTAGTATTATTAATATATTGAACAGATAAAAGATAACTATATGTATTTGATAAGAAAACTCAAGGTATACACTATACTTAGGCCATCTCGATATGGTAGGTATGAGCGAATAACCTCTTTCGATTTGTTCAGAAAACTCAAGGTCAAAATGAGATTAGAACAAGGATGGGTTAGAAGTTGTATATGATACAACCGATAAGGAGTTATCCATCGTTTGTGGGGCTATGATTTGTTGAGCAAACTCAAGGTTAGAATACCCAAAAAAAGTGTACTAACACCTACTAGTGAAGTTGTAAGACTTCTATGTTTCATCTTAGAGTTTGGAGCAACGTAAAATACTAGTGGGAGCCTTATTAGAAAAATGAAATGGTAATATTTAACCTTTCTAATATTGTAAGAACATATGCTATATAATGTTATAATTATCTGCAATGATAAATTTGTACATTTAATATGATTGATAAAACATTTGTCAATTAACATATATAAACAAACTGAATTGAAAGTTGACGAATAGAAATATAATATATACTTACTAATAATTCTAATTGCATGTTATATAATGTTTCTATACCCATGCAAGTGCTTATTTTCAACTACTTAATACATTCGTAAGTTGATCACTTATGTATTTATTTAGGTTAGATGGTGTATTACATTTTATGAGTTTTTGAGCTCTAAATGCAATTCAAGACTATGGATATTTGATCCATGTACTTTCACATATAAATGTTATGTGGTGAATAGTCATAGTTTGTGGGGTACAATATCTAAATGAAGTTCGTTCATTAGAAGTAAGCAGGAAACAGTATTTTAAGATCATGTATTCAACTTGAATGATTTCAAAAGGATCATATTAACACAAGACCATAAACTATGAGATACATCTAAGAACTCGATCATTGAAATGCCATCTTGATCGATTTACATAAAGTGCAACATATTTGATGTCTTAAATGTTAAGAATAACCGAATGCGCGTTTGTAAAAGTTTTGTTATGATATTGTAGTAAGGTCTTCTTTTCAATAGTTTAGCCATTTGAAAGAAAAATGAAAAAGAACAGATGTAATTTAAGGTAAGTTGGAATAAAGAGAATGAATAGTCATTTCTGCTTCATAAAGAAACATTAGAAACAAAGAATTGTAATACTACTTGATAATAAATATTGGAATATGAAATATGATTTTTGTTCTGAAATTTATTTTCATATAGAAAATTATTTTCTATAACATTTATTTCTTTAAGTTTGAGATATTTGATTAAAGAACTCTCCATTATAAACTAGTTACAGCATATGAAATAAGTAAACAATATTAACAATACTAAGTGAATGGTGGAACTCTAAATTTAAAACGCTATTATAGTAATGGTGGAAATAGTAGGAGCTCGCCATATAGCACCTAATGATTGCATCAAATTACAAAAATTATTTTTGTAAAACATATCGAACATCATTTGTGAAATAATATTTATTTTTGGTATTGACAGAAAAATATATATAACTATATTTCAGTATGAGTATTATGAATATTCATTATGAAATAGAACTATATTATGGAATTTGTTTTCATAGTAAAAGTGATGCAACAAAAATACATGCGTGTCTAATATTATTTACAGTCGTTTTGGAATTATAGACTAAGCGGTAGTTTTGAGAAATAATTTTACTATATGATTATGTATCATATGATACATGTTAATTATATCTCAAAAAGTTAATGGCTATGCACCCATTCAGCAGAAGCATCATAAGAGTTGATGTACTCTTTGAATTAATACATATTGATGTATGCAATCACAAATCTATTAATACCAAAAGGGTTCCACATACTTTGTTATATTCATTGATGATTTATTACCAACAGGTACATATGTATTGTACACATGTAGTAAGTTTATGATAAAACCATAGAATATAAAAGAAAAGTAAATAAATAACATGCAATGGCATAAAATGATTTGATTTGGTCGAATAAGTGAATATATTGGAAAGAGTTCCAAATGTACCTAAAAATGAATATAGATTCAATCTCAAAGTCACTCCTCCATGTGATACATAATGATGCATCGATAAGGAGTAATCAGACATTATTGGACAATTTACGATTAATTGTGAGTGAAGTTGAGTTAGTTTCTTTCTATAAGGTCATGTACTTAAGAGTAGCACACAAGGTTGATATTATTTCATCTAAACAACAGTTTACAAATTGATACAAGATAAGGGTTTGTGAGAAATCCCAATATATCCTAGGCCAAGGAGTTGGCAGGTTGCACGAGTCAAAGGATTGCACGTAATAATTGTTCATGAGGGATCTTGTATGAATCTCCAAAAGGTTTTTCGAAAAGGTCTATCATCAATTGACATATTTATGTTTTGAACATAATTTCTATAAACTAAAATTAGTTTTATAAATAAAAAGGTTCATAAAGCATATATGAATCCCTATTCTATTTGCACTAAGAAACAATTGTTGTTTTAAGATATTTCAGCTTCACTATGAAGGAATTTCTTTGAGATTTTTTTTTATTGTTAAATGGAATTGGATCTAATCCATAGATAGAATTGATTATATGAGATGAAGTGAAATTAACTAACCTAAAAGAATACATAACATTAAAATGTCTAATAAGTATTCTCGTACATCGAAGAGAAACTATGAGTTTTTTTATTAATGTCGAAAATATACATTACCCTTGGTTGTTTAATTAAACCATTAAGATAGTTGACTCTATATGGTATGATGCGCAAATCTGAAAGAATTCCAAATATGATATCAAAATATGATTTTGGTGGTCGTAACTAAAGAGATGTGATCCATCGGCCGAGATTGTGTCTTTATTGGAAGGCTAATATGGTTGGAATTAAATGAGCAACGTTGATAGGAATAATATCACAAATTTCAATTATTGAAATTAGCATAACAGATTCAGTATTCAATATACTCAAGTTAGTTCAGATTTACTTACAAAATTATCGCTCGATAAAACTTAATGTTTGGTACTTATTTATTGAAATAGAAAATTCTAAATAATGATTTAGAATAAGAATTTTACACATATTAATCAAATATGCCTCAAAGTCAGTAGGAGCGATATTGGGTTTGTGAGCCTTTGGATATGATCCAAGAAATGATATGAATGTATCATTTTATAAGCATCAAGACTGAATAAGTATTTTGATAGAAATATCAAATAGTTTGATTTTGAATCAAAGTGCAGAGGAAGCGTGTGTTCATAAGAAAGAACGTTAAAAGGTACATTGATATTTCTAAACTATAAGTAAATAACACGTTGTTGATTTTAACAATATGCCTGTATTAAAAACAATTTAGTTGTTTTAATACTCAATTTTGGATTGTAAATGATATCTTTTATGGCGAGTATAAAAGATGTAGGAATTGTCCCAAAACGATATACAAGAGCACCCTACTAAAAAGAGAACATGTAAGTTGGGTTCCTTATGCATTAGCAATAAGAATTATCATATGGGTTATGTTGTGTATGATATTGTATTTTTTTTATGCATTTGATACTTAGAGCAAATATAACATCCAAATTAATATCACTAAATGGTTGGTTGAGATGTTCTCGCGTATTTACGAAATTCTAGAGAACTGTTTATAAAACAGCGAACTCATTATGATGAAACGTTTGGACACAAACTTTTATAAGCGATACTAAGTATAACATGTCAGTGATAAAATTTAAGTTAAAATCTTTAATTTGAAATTGTTTCAAAATAAAGGTAATTGTGGTCGATTCAACGAAATGTTGAGAACATTAACTTGAATAGCGCTACAATAAACCAATGTATATAAATATAAATGAACAAATTTATAATTGAGCCAAAGGTGATTCCAAATGTTAAGAATCCCATAATATTGTTATAAGATAACAATGTCATGAAATTGGTCACGATAGAACTTAAAGCTCACTAGAAGTCGAAAGACATATTTCGAATTGTTCCATATGATGAAGGCAGTTTATAAGTACCAAATAGAGTTAATCGACAAAGTAGATAATTAAAACATAATAGCATATCTATTCACTAAGGGACTGACCTAATTGGTTTTGAGAAAACTGATTGGATAAGTTGCAATAAGATTCCATAATTGACCACTAGTGGGAGGTTGATAGATTTAGGGGTATCCCTTATGTGCAATTATGTAATTTGTTACATATATCTAACTCGTTGACCAATTTTGTTCGAAATAGAATTTATTTTCTTCCTATTATACACTTGATATAATGTGATTATATTAATTAACTTAATTAAAAGTATATTTAATAGAAAAATCCATAAATGATATATTTTGTGATAGTAGCTTTAAAGTGTTGTAACCGTAAGTAATTTATCGCAACGAAACAAATATACCATTTTAAATATTCCTAGTCAAGATGCATCGAGACTGGATATCAATATATCTGTTGAGATTGGAGTGCGTAATGCTCCCTAAATGTTGGGAAGTGTACTACTCATGACTGTTGGGGGCACCTAGGGGTTTTGTATTAATAATTATTGGATAACAATGGAACGACTCATTCGATAGTTTTATATTGTTTAATATAACAAGGTCAAACATAAAATATCGATGTGACTGATTTACATAGATCTCGACTTAAGAATATTGTGGATATGCAATATGAATGCTACTCTTTGATTATAGCCAAATCATGGCATGTCGTCTATTGAGTGACTATAGTTGGGTCGAGTGGAAGTATTGGAAGTGAAGCACTATTCAAGAGAGGATTCGTCTCCTCAGTTATATGCGGCTAGTATCACAGTTAACTCAAAGTAAAAGTCTCTGGCCAGAGAATTTCTATTAATAATAATTGTTATTATTGAACCAAGGACTTTGTATTTAGACTATAAAGTTGAATGTGGATGAGGTTGGAATTTTAACCATTACCAAATTCCATAAGTCCAAAGTGATATAGTTTTGACGAAGAGAATTGGTGTAAACAAATGTCAAAACTAGGTAACGCTCATTAAACTAAAAATTAGACTTTTACCAAAAATGAATAAGTGATAAATTTGGCCATAATGTTACACCACTTGTTAAGTAACGTGTGAACGTTAACATTCAAATAGTTCGGTGTTAATTGCTGACCAAATTTACGCCCAAGAGTTACACAACTAAAATGATGAATTCTCTTAAGACCGAATGATTTAATTAGTTTATAATTGTCATAAATAAATTAAATTAATTAATATTTATGAAATATTAACTATAAAATTTGAATATGGTTTGAGAAATAAAAATTGTTTTATATTTATAATAGTTATAAATGTATCAATCGATATACGCTATCGATAAGCGATTAAATTAGATTTAATTGCATAGCATTTTGGCTTGGGCTTAAGTGGGTTTAAATCCCATTATTAAGGATGCAAATTTCGGTTTTGACAAGTTATTAGAGGTGGCTAAAACTTAGGATTAGACCTAGAGGTGAATGGCTAAGATTAAGGGAGAATAGGTAATGAGGTTGCCCTAATATCTCTCTTGTAAAAGGCTATATGTATGGATCTCTAAACCCTTAATAGAAAACAACTTCCATAATTATCAAGTTTGTTGGCCGAAATTAATCCCCATATCATTTCTAAGAATCTCAAATCAATTCAAGTTAAGTAATAGCACTATTTGATAGAAAAGGTTGACGATTCCAAACTTGCAATCTAACGGATCGAGCATAACTAGAGAAGGTAATTCATTGATTCAAGTGGACTCAAAGGCATCATCAATTGGTATTTTATTTATATATTATAGTAATCATATCATATTTTATGATTTAATATAGATTAATCCCAAATCTATATATATATATATATATTAATGTTGTATATCTAGTTAGGTGAGATTTTTGTAGGTATATGTAGTTGTCACAAATTAGTTTAGTTATGTGCATGGTTATATTATTGTGTTATTATTTATGTATAAACAAATCTAATTTTCTGTAAAAATTAAAAAAATTTCATTATTAATTATTTTATGTACATTTATATATTAATTTAAATATAGAGTAATGTATATTTTAAATGTATAACTACATATATGTATATTTGTAATGTATAAATAGCTTAGAACTCTTCCTTACACCTATTTATACATAATATGAATTATAAAATTCAAAAATAATTATACATATATATATAAATAATTTTATATCATCTTTTATTGATTTGAATTGTTTATTATATCTAAAATAATTGTTGCATTGAAAATTCGATTTGATATTTTTTAAAATTACTACATCTATGCAGTAAGCCATAAAAAAATTCTAATTTTTTTTAACATTTAATATTTTAAATAATTAAAATACTTCGATTGAACATTTCTTTTATTTATTAAAAATAATATTTTATTTCAAAAATCATGAATAAAATTTTGAACCTGTATTTTATGATCCTAAATTTCCATAAATTTTAAAATTTGATTTTCTAAGATTTATTACTAATATTTTTAATTATTATGATCAAAACTATTTATTATTATATATATAATAATGATAAAATTATAAATTATTATTTTATGTTTGTTATGATAATTTCGATCTAATTTTTTTTAGAATATACATTTATATTTTAAGTATTTGAATGTAGTTAATTATTTATATATATACATTTTATTTAATGTTATCTATAATTTTAATTATTATATATATGTATGTATAATTTATATGTTTAATTATGTATATATATTTATACAAATTTTTTAAATTATATATACATATATATATTTATTTAATTTTGAGACTTTTAGATATAAAATATATTTTAAATATATGTATACGTATTTTATAAATATACTTTGAATTATAGATTTATTTACATATTTAGACAACATACAATACATATAAAATGAGCTAATGTGTCTGATGCGATGTAAATCCCAACATCTATATACATGCGTGTTATACTCTTCACGGATTATTATGTTACACATGCACACACATATGTATATGATACATGCGTGTGCGTGTATACATACATACATACATACATACATATATATATATATATTTATAAATTAAATCATTCAAGTTAACTTTACATTGCAAAATACTTAAATTTAAATAAAATACATGATTTATTTAAAACAAATTTAGAATTGTTCTTAATGAATTAGACTTCATAGGCCCGATAAAGATCCAATAGGGTAAAAAATTGAAATTCACTCATAACTTCCGCTACGAGCTGGTCCAGTTCCAACAAATGTGACCAACCCTAGGAAGTAATTCACAAACACAAGTAGGATACCGTAGATCACGTAGATTATGAATGAAGTCAATTGCATGTGATCGTCATGTATTAGTAATATAACTTATTCACTAGACATTTTTTGACCCACTCATTTCCTTTTTCCCCAACCACACGAGGAAAGGGAAGCAGGTGATTGGCCCTGATCTAGTATGTGGAGAACCGAGCTTTGAGTTGTTATTGCATATTATTCTTCATTGTTCTCTATGTAACAATTTATTGTATTGAATACTTATCAGATTTTATGTTGTTATTTTGTAAACTCTAGAACTTTGACTATGTATATTTTGGAAACTGTGTATTTAGGATATTTTATGAGATGATTATTTTATGTATTTATATTTTACTGCCTTCTGCTATAGATTTGAAAGTGTAGAACAACTTAAATTTTATCCTCGTAGCTATGGTCAATACTTATGCCAAGGCGCTCTAATAGTAATATTTCAATCTCGAATGTTGTTTTTTGTAGACTAAAACTTTCAAATGTTTATTGTTTAGGCCATGCATCGCTTCAGCTACATTCGGAATGAGCTTGTACAAATTACAGATGGTGTCAAGGCTAGAGAACCTACTCAAGAGGCGGCCGAGGAGGCAGTAATGATGTCTAAGGTTAAGGTTGTCGAGGCGAAGGAGGCAGTAGAGAAGGCCGAAGGCTAATGCCGAGACAAGAGAGAAGATGGAGAAGGCAGCCAAGGACATTATGAAGAGCTTGATGAAGGCCGAGAGGGAGCTCGAAACTCTACGAAATGACTAGAACTGGCATTGAGCTATGGTCATATATAGACATGGAGGCCGCCAAGGTGTGGGACGAGGATAAGTGAAAAAATCAGCTCTGAAGAATATGGTGAAGTTCCCGTTCATGGAATAATATCACCTTTCGATTCACACAAGCAACTTCAAGGTGGAGGTCGTAGCCAAGACTCGGGGAGAGATGTCATTTGAGATATAGGCAGCTAGTTTGAAGATGTAGGCCATTTCAACATAGGAGCAGATAGACTTTGTGACCTGGTTGACTGGTGGACCGACTTTATGAATATTTTTCATCTTCTGTAAGTCCACTGGTGCGGGCTTTGTGCCTTGCATTGAAATAAATTTTAACATGTGGGATTTGTTAAAGTACTGGATTATTTATCTTTATTTTCTTGTTTGTGCATGGCTAATAGGGTAGCATACTTTGAGTTGCTAGCATAGTCCATGTGTCATCCACACTTAAATGTTCAACTAGATAGACAAATAGCATTGTATAGTAGTGAGACAGATGGTGATTGTAACTCATTCATGTGAACCATGTAAACTAATTTTAAATAAAACTTATCTTGATGATAGGTCGGTTGCCATATGCGCTCGGATTGGAGTGTTGACTGTGAGGTATGGACGTTGTCAAACACAGAAGTGTTCATATGGTTGTGAGCCTGCTTGTGTTTTACGATGCAGGCCGATTCTAAATGAACTGGAGTGCTCAGGGTCTCGGGGGTTCTTTAGGTGACATGCGACAAGATTGAGTAACAGGTGAAACTGAAGCATTAAGTGGCTCGAGGGTTCTCCTTGGTGGCTCAGGGGTAGTTAGTATATTGTCCAACTTATTTTTAGCGGGTGCACAATGGATGTTGGAACTCGGCATCCTAAGGTAACAACACTTGTCTTGACAATGGTACTGGCTAGGAGGGGCATTGAATGCCTTGCATGGTCCTTGGAGGGAGAGGTCGACATTCCCTAAATAAGAAAGTGAATGCATGGTAACTCACCCTCATTGGATATCTAATCAGTAAGAAGGGAAGCGTAGCCACACGGCCCTTGGTAAAAGAGGTCAGCAATCCCAAACAAGGTAATGAGCACATTGTAACCCATCCTCGTTAGATAGTCTATGGTGGTGGAAGTCCCCGAACAAGGAAGAAAATGCATAGTAATTAACATTTGTTGGATAGCCGTCCGGTAAGGAAGGGAGCATGGCTCATGCGGTCCTTGACAAAAGAGGTCAGTAGTTGTAACGACCCACCTTTTGACCATCGAAAGTCGACACCGAACACTAACACTGGGTCACAATGTCGTGCATCCAATCAACAAAAGGGAAGATTGTTAAAAGAGAAGAACAGAGAATAGAGAACAGAGAAAAATATAATCTCACAGCGGAGTCGAAAACATATAATATAACAAGGATAGTATAAACTGTCACTCCAAACATATAGAGTATGCTAGAGTTAAAAACAAACCTTATTAGCTGGACAGTTATAAAATCCTGACCTTACAAATGCCGATAGGTATACTATATAGTACAGTGAAAAATAAAACTACGATATGTGAATCTCCAGCTCCTTTCTAAGGTCTCCATATCACTTAGCCAACCTAGGAAAATACTCGGTTTGACTCGAGCATTATAATAAATAACACCCGGATCAATCTGGAAATACTAGCGTGAGATAACTCGAATAATAGGGATCATATAAAGTTCTGTAAGACCATGCCGCTAATGCAGAACGGGTTTTTACCTCACAAGAATAACATCCATACAAGTAAGAGCAGAAATAAATAACAGAAACAAATGCAAATAGAATTTGGCATAATTAATATTAAAACTAGACTTGAAAGAATAGAAATAAACCGGGTAAAATCCAAACTGGATAGAATGGACAGAACAAGGAAATAGTCCAACTTGATAGAATGGACTAAATAAGGTAACCATCCAACTTGATAGAATGGACAGAATAATGTAACAGTCCAATTTGATAGAATGGACTAAATCAATATTTATATGCCGTGATGGAGAGTTGGCTCTACTCGTGGGAATTTAAAGCTAAAACAGATTTAGGGTGTTCAAATCAAACGAAGAAAGGAAAATTTTAAACAAATGACAAGGTGCACCCCACTTGAAGTATACTTCTAGTAATATACTCCTGAGCTCGGTTGCACGTTGTGTGACACTTCTCAAAAATGTAGTAGCAGGACCCCACAAGACCTTACCGAGTATCCGAACATCTAAAACTCAAACCGTTTTTCACGTAACGGTACACAAAAATCTAGATGAGATGTGAAATACCCTTTTGATGGGAGCAACCCCACATAGCTGGACGTCCTTTCACGCTTTTAGTTTAGTCATTTCAGGTGAAGGATAATTAACGCTCAACGGAGCAATAAATTGTCTTAGAAGAAGGATAATAAAGTAGCTAAAGTAACCGATATCTGAGATACCAACTATCGAGGATATAAAACGATCATATATGAAAATTAAGTCTTGTATACTTATCACCACTCATTGAATTCAAACCTGTACTTTTTCTTGGTTATTAATAATACTGGACAAGTCAAGGTAGTTTTACCTCAAAGTCATGTCCAACGATTACTCTTAACTATTGAAATAGCGATAAGTTTACTTCTTCGATGTTTAGTGCTAATTATACAAGTAAATCGTTTCCATATAAGTGATTCGCTTTACGGAAATAATTCATTTCCATAAATGAATAAAACTTTAACTTTTAAAAACGAACTGAACTTGTGCTTGATTTCCATATTGGTAAAACACTTTTAGAATTAGTTCCCGATTGTTAAAACGTTAAGAGAATAATTTTCGAAGTGCGCGACCTCGAAGGCCTAAACCAACATCAGGCCGAACACCCAGAAGATTCTCCAACTTAACATCCCAATAATCGAGTTCCAATTCCTTCTTATAAGTTTAAGACAATATTACTTATCCCGAAAGGTAATTATTCATATTTAAAATCTCTTTCAAATTAACAAATCCATGAACTGTAATAAAATAGATAATTATTTCCAAACACTTTTATAACATCGGTAAATCAACTTTAAAAATCTTTAAATCAGTTTGTTAACTTTAAATCAGTTTACTAAAGCAATCTTATTATATTAGTTACTTTACTTTAATCACCTTTATTAAATCAATTAATTGACTTTAAATATCATTAATTAAAAAGATTTATTAAATTCAAATAATCATTAATTAAATGAATAAGTAGTCTCAAACATCATTAGTTAAAATTATAAGTAATTTTAAATTCCATTAATTAAAACAATTAATTAAGTTCAAATAATCATAAATTAATTTCATTAATTAAATTCGAACTCCATTATCTAAAACAAATAATTAAAACATCATTGGCTAAAATGATTCATTTAATTATAAAACACCATTAATTAAAATGATTTTACTAAATTCTAAATATCATTAGTTTAATTCAAAATAATCATTAATTAAATTCAAATATCATTATTTATAATGGTTTATTACTTTTTAATATCATTAATTAAAATGACTATTAATTTCAATTATCATTAATTAAAATAATTAATTACTTAATTAAAACTCCATTATCATTAATTAAAATAATTAATTACTTAATTAAAACTCCATTATCATTAATTAAAATAATTAATTAAACTCAAATTATCATTAATTAAAACGATTAATTAAGTATAAAACATCATTAGCAAAAATGATTGATTAAATCTAAAGATAAACCAATTTTGATTATCATATATTAAATTGGTTAATAAATCTCAAAATCATTAATCAAAATGATTAATTATTTTAAATTATCATTAATCAAAATGATTATTGAATTTTAATATTCCTTTAACGGAAACACAAGCTCAAGTTTATACGAAAGGATTTCGGGGATGAAATGTAACAGTTGACGGTATAGCGAAATCGTTATAACGATATTTAAACTATCAAATGGAATATTAGTAATCAATTTCAATTAACCCTCAATAACAACATACTGATGTGAATAAATAATATATTAGCGAGAAACCCCCTTTAGATCTCTGTATGGATTTTTCCTGCAAAACAATGGTTATAGATAATATATAGATAATTATATGGGTTTATACAATCAGATTAATATATCATCCATTTTCCAAACGGAAATTCAACCAAATAATTTAATTAACATATAAGCAATCCATAAAAGTTCATAAATCATTGACATGATATAATAAAATTAAATATGAGTTAAATTCATTATGATCTTCGTTTTCGCCGAAATTCCCCAATTTTGGACTAAAACCGAACGGTCGTTCGATTATAGCTTAAATTTTCACTTGCTTCAAATCCAACCAAACCAACTACATCACGAACTTCTCTCAACATGAGCATTCATTCCCCCTACTTACGCTTGAACTCTGCTGCACACAACGAAATGCACCAAACACCATCAGGCCGCGACATGGCCAAGGTCGCACCCTCCGAAACTTCATCGCCCCTCACCATTTTGTGCTATAGATGCTCAAAACTCCAACGAACACGAGTCCAAACTTCGATTTGCAAATCGGTGACCAAAATCACTAAAAATATCAACCCTGGCTTTTAACCGCAGTCGACTTCACTGTCGAACTTCAAGAATCCATGCCGCAACCTTCATGAAGCATATCAACATGCAGATCTCATGAGATTATGAATTTAAAACTTGTTTCATGATTTTTAGATGAGCATATCTCCATATTTAAAATTTTGAATTTCTTGAATTTAGGAGAAAAGCCTCTGTTGGATCACAGATGATGTTATATAGAGAGAGGAGTATGGTGGCTGGTATGGACAAGGTAGCTTGGGTATAGGTTGTGACCAGTAGGGTATGGAGCAAGTATGGTGGAGTATATAATATTTATATATTATTTTAAATTTAAATTTATTCCACAATACATATCCAAAAATTTCGAACTCCAAACGAGGCATGTCATTTCCGAACGCAATAGAACTTATTTCAAAACCTAATTCGATAATATGCCGGAGATAGGATTTTAGACCCAATTATTATATTGAATTTTCGATATTAATTTCAACGCATTTCGATCTCGCATGACCAAATGATCGTCTGATCGCTACGAAATTTGACGGTGTAATATAATTCA
The DNA here is from genome assembly GCA_030765085.1 of Allium cepa. Classification (NCBI taxonomy): domain Eukaryota; kingdom Viridiplantae; phylum Streptophyta; class Magnoliopsida; order Asparagales; family Amaryllidaceae; genus Allium; species Allium cepa. The sequence goes on from CM060939.1 coordinate 157,059,542, forward strand.
CTATTACGAATCCAATGAAACAAGTTTCATCGAAATCCGAGACTATGCCCCGAAATGACAATTTCGTAGATTTAAATATTAAATTATCAATTTTTATCCGATCTATTTATATTTGTAAACAAATTTTACAAATTGAACTTACCAATGTTATTTATTGGTTAAATGGAGTAAAATAAAATTATTAAATCCATTTAATTTACATTTAATTCACAATTCAAATATTTTATTATTCCCTATATTTGAATTATAAATTATTAAATTCCAAAATTTAATTATTTTAAATATTTAAAATTAATTAAACATTTAATAATCAAATGACTAAAATTTTGGGTCGTTACATTCTCCCCCATTGAATGAATTTCATCACCGAAATTCCCAAGGAAGAAAATGTTTCCAAACCCTTAAGCGTAAAACTATTAATTAAAATGAGTTATTAAACTTATTTTCAAAACCAATTAGCTGGAATAGATTTTACAATTTCCAAGTCTTATAAATTCGTTCACTTATACCAACTAATTCTCTTATATTTCATTCATTCCAAGTCATAACCTAGAAAATGAAATTTTAGTTGTCAAAATTTTTCCAAAATTCTCTAAAAAAAATCTAACTCTTAAATTTTTCGCTAGCGTCTCCTTTGCGTGGCTCGATCGGTACAACTGCAAATTGCCTTAACGGCTCTAATTCAATCGAAAGAAAACAAAAGCCAAGTGGTCTTCCATATCTGGGGCATAAAATCATCAACCAAACCAAATTTTCTTAATTTATTACGTATATTTTGGAGTTTGATTTATATCTTGGCAGGTAGTTTATCATCTATATGCAAATTCAGGTGCATAAGAATCAAATGAAAATCTCTTGCATATCTGTACTTACATAATCAGAAAGAAAATCAGGCCGAAAAAAGTAATATTATTTACATGTAAAAACTAACGTGATATAAGTCTTCATGCAACCAACAACCATATCTCAATCATATATGGCAAACAAGAGGATATCCTATAATAGATGTTATGCATCCAAAATTTTCAAATAACAAATTTAGATCTAAATACCCAAGTTTTTCAATTCAAAAATTTTATTTCAAATTTCTTAGATGAGAAAAATCAAATGAAAATGGCAAGGAGGGGATCCCTCCAAATAAATGATGGTGAAACTCTAGCATTAAAACAAGCTGGAGCGGATTCCTCCAAAAACATCGACTAGAGTGAATAAGTATCATTCCTTTTCAAAAATCTTCAAAAACTACCGTTTTCAAAATCACTAGGAATTTTGGTTCTAATAACAACAATTTATCTTTTGTCTATAAATTTAAACTTTATAGATAATGGCATATAAAACCACATAACCAATCAATTTAACTCAATCAAATTCCGTGAAGGAATAAACTAACACTAATAGTTAAATAAATTCCATAATGGAAAAATTACCATCAAAATTGTTTAAAAATGTCAAATGACTAACAATTTTTTTTGAACTTAGGTTCAAAACTTTCTTAATTGTCCAAAAATATAGATAATTATCTAAGTGTACCATTTTGCTCATTAGCCTCTAGTTATTGCTCAAAAGATTATCCAAACTCACTTGGACGAAATGGAAGGTTGTACTATATATTTTATCAGTTTCTTAATTATATTAATTTCTAATTCACTGATATTTTCACCTAGTATTTTATTTAATACTAAAATTATTTATGAGTTATCTCATAATTTCTCACCCAAGTTATAAAATACCTTATAAAGTTATTTCTTTATAAAATCTCAAATCATAACTTATTCCACTTTATTTACTCATATAATATTCTTTTATATCCTGAGAATACATACAAATTTTATTTTACCTTTTTTCAAAGATCTGGAGGGAGATCAAATCAAATTATGGTTTCTTAAAATCGAGTCAACCTATTCACCTGGGTTGACCCAATCAACAAATAGTTCATACCACTTAGATGTTTTAAACAATTATGTGGTTTTAATAAAAAAAACAACGCTTATCAAAACCTTCTTATTTAGTTTAACCATATTTAAACCTATGTTAAATTAGCCCTTATCTGATCTCATATCATCTATATGGGAAAAACCTTATTTATTAAAACGATCTCTTATTGGAAATACTATATATTCGTTGTTAAATCGATTTCCTTTTAAGGAACTCAAAAGTTAGATACCCGGTTTTAATTTCAAAACTTATCTTGGAAAGCATACTAAATATGTTTTTATATATAACAAATTCAGAAAATTTTGTTTATTAAATCTCACTTTGGGTTTATTCGGAATTGAACCCAATTCTATCACACAATGATAATGAGAATTATTTACTAAGTATTCCACAAGTTCTCCTAAGCTAACATTTGATCGTCACTTAGAAGATTATTTGGATTATCACAAAACTAATCGAAACAATTTTCTCCTAATTATCCCAAATAAAATGCATTCCATTTCAAATTTTACTTCCAAAAATATTTTTATTTTTAAATGCTTTCCTAAGTACTACATTTTCATTTCTTAAAAATCCCTTTGAAATTATTTTCAAAATATCCAGGATTAAAATTCAAAAATCCTTTTTAAACACATTTTACAATGTAAATTTATTTAAAACTTTCTTTATATAAAAATCATTTCATATTACAATAATCCTTCTTTATTATAATACAATTATCTCAAATATTTGTTCTCTAAATATCTGATCCCATTATTTAGATTATATTAGCAACTTTTTATAAAGTCTAAGTTTTATCCCACCATTATTAAATGGTGAATTTCCAAGTTAACATTTTCTTGGAACACCTTTATGGTCAAATTGTTAAAAGTAATTCACAAAGTGTTCGTTTAAATCAAAGTTATAAATGCTGCTAATTAGACTGAGCACAATTTAGCAGTTAACCAACAACATTCAGTGCTTATTATTGCAGTTCAAACAAAAAAAGAGCGGTATATGCCTAGGCGGAGTTCAAATATAGGAATGTAGCATGTTATTTTCCAAGTACAACTATTAATTATCATGGAAAAATACGGTATACATTCATAAGTCGAAGTATCTGAGTGTTATATATTGTCCGTAATTTAGGTAGGGGTTCATCTGTCATAGTTTCTTCCAGTTTCGAGTTAGTATGAAGAAGTTATTGCAATATGAACAAAAAATAGTGGCTTCTACCTAGGCGAATTTCAAATATGAGGATATAGTCTGTTATTTTCTAAGTAAAACTGTTAGTGAACATGGTGAACTACGGTATACGTTCACTAGATGAAGCATCCAAGTGCTCCTTATTGTTTGTAATTTAGACGGGAGTTCATCGGTCGAAGTCTTGCCTGATTCCGAGTTAGTATGAAGAAGTTATTGCAGCCTGAACAAAAAAAGAGCGGTTTCTGCCTAAGGGGAGTTCAAATACGAGGATGTAGCCTATTATTTTCTAAGTAAAACTGTTAATCATCATTGAGAACCGTGGTATACATTCATAAGATGAAGTATCCAAGTGTTCCGCACTTTCCATAATTTACTTGGGAATTCACCGGTCGAGGTCTCGCTCGATTCCGAGTTAGTATGAAGAAGTTATTGCAGCATTAATAAAAAAATAGTGGCTTCTGCCTAGGTGGAGTTCAAATACGAGGATGTAGCCTGTTATTTTCTATGTTAAACTGTTAATCACCATAGTGAACTACGATATACGATCACAAGTTGAAGTATCCAAGTGTTCCATATTGTCCATAATTTAGGTGGGAGTTCATTGGTCAAAGTCTCGTCTGATTCCGAGTTAGTATGAAGAAGTTATTGCAGTCTGAACAAAAAAAGAGCAGTTTCTGCCTAGGCGGAGTTCAAATAAGGGGATGTAGCCTATTATTTTCTAAGTAGAACTACTAGTCACTTTGGGGAAATATAGTGTGCGTTCAAGAGATGAAGTATCCAAGAGCTACATATTGTCTATAATTTAGGTGGGAGTTCATTGGTCGAAGTCTCGCCCGATTCCGAGTTAGTATGAAGAAGTTATTAGTATGAAGAAGTTCATCGGTCAAGTTCTAGTGGTCCAGTGGTTTCGACATAGTGGATGTTGCTACATTGTGTTGTAGTGGCACCGGATCGATTCCCAGCGGCCACAATAATGAGACATAGTGCACGGCCACTTATAAAAACGGCTTAACCAAAGGTCAGGGAGACATAGTCTCCCTGTCCCCAAAGTTTTTTCAAAAGAAGGACTAGACCACTAGAACTTGGCTAAAAAATGGCTACAGGCGATTCTCTCTTCTCTGCGTCTTCTGGCGAATAATCCTTCCTCTTGCCATCTCGCGTTTCTTTCTTCGCTCCAGCCCTCGTCCTTTTTCCCCCCTTCTCGCCTCCTCCCCGATCTTATGTCCTTTTCTCCCACGTCCCCTATCCCCCAATCTTCTACTCGGTCTGGTCGGTTATTCAAGCCTCTGTTGCAGATGCCTGCACGTCCCCCTGCCCTCTTCTCGCCAGCAGAGTTTCCTCCACTGATTCCTACTCCTGTTCGCCCTTGTGCTTTGAATGATAATGAGTCTCTGCGTGATGACTGTGCAGCGATGCCACGCCTTATGGCGTGTGAGCAGGTCCTGATTAACAAGTCGCAGCTGAGTTGTGATGTGGGATTGAATGCCGTGGTGAATGAACTCGGTTCCAGTGAGTCTCTTGGTGTGTCTGACCTTGCTCACGTGTGTGGTTCCACTGATTTTACACGTTGTGGAGAAGGCACACCACGTGTATGTGTTATTTCCCCTGAGAAACCTGTTCCTTATGTCAAAGTTTGTAGCCCGGTTGCCAATTTTCCCACTGCCCCTGGAGTTGTTGATAGCAGTCTTCCTGAAGTTTCGAAGCAGCACACCAAGACTTGGTCTTCTCTTTTCACATCCTTGCCCCGTAATGCGGGTGCCTACGTTCCGATTGATTTTGAATTGGTTGAGGAAAATGGAGTGATGATTCCTCCCCCTTGTGTTTTGCAAGCCGGTGTGGAATTTTGGTCAGACTATCTGGTGGGTTTTTTTCTGGACCCCCACCACCAACTTAATAATGCGGCAACAGTGCTTCGCAGGTCATGGAAGATTCGTGGTAATCTGCAAGTGAAACTGATTGACACGATGTATTTCTTGAAGTTTTCCTCTTCTGATGATCGGCGGCTTGTATTGGATGCTGAGCCTTGCATCGTCGATGGAAGACCCTTTATTGTTACCCCCCTGGTCTCCTACTGTGGCGTGTGCTCGTGAGCAAGTCTGTTCCATCCCTGTCTGGGTATATTTTTCTCAGATCCCCACGGTACTTCAGCCTCTTATTGGGTTGAATTGGTTAGCTTGTAATGTTGGTAAGCTGAAATGCTTTGATTCTAACACGGTGGAGCGTGATAAGTTGATGAATGCGAAGGCACTAATCGAGATTGCCCCCTCTAAGCCTCTCTCTTCTTCTATTCCTGTGCAGCTTGCTGTTGGCCATATGGTGGAAGTCAGGGTTCGCTATGGCTGGGTTCCAGATATTTGTTCCTTCTGTCACTCCTTTGGTCACCTTGCAACTGATTGCCATCATTCTGAAGCTACCGCCGCTGCACCAAAGTTTCCTTTGCCCCGCCCCCGTCGTAGGATCTGGGTCCCCAAAGTTTCTGCCCCTCCCTCCCACATTTATCCTGCTACTGAGGCTGCGTTGACAAATCTGAGTGTTCCTTCATTGCCCCTAGATTTGCCTGTTTCTCCGCCTGGATCTGTGGTTCCTGATGTTGCTCCTGTCATCCCTCTTGTTGCTCCTGACCCCTCATCGATCCTGCCTCCTGTTGCTTGGGATGAGGCTGAAGGGTGTTGGATTGATCCCATTTCTGATATGAGGTATAACCCGGTTAATGAATCTTTCTTCCGGTTTGTATCTGATAATCAGCTGGACCTTAGATGCCTACGCTATAAACAATCCGGTGATTCTATAATCCTTGATATAGACGGTTTGGATGCAGCTTCAAATTCTGTCCTGCTTGCTGATCCATCCTGGGAACGATCTTTTATCTACTGTTCTGATGATGTGGTATATGACCCTTGTCTTGCTCTCCGGTTTTGTCCATTTGCTGGTCTTTCTGGGTCTGTCCCTTTGAGTTCTTGTGTGGTGACTTCGGCTATTGGTGATTCTCCCTCCTCGGAGGAGTGATAGTATTATTATGATCCTTTTAGTTACCGTGACATAGCCGTCACGTACCTGTGCTGTATTTTCTGTTTCTCTTCATGTAGTTAAGGTGTTTTTACCTTACTCCTGTACTTCAACTTTTATTACGTTCGTAATAAATAGTGGACGGTCCACTATAAAACCGGCTTGCCTTGCAAAAAAAAAAAGTTATTACAATATGAACAAAAAAATAGCGGCTTCTGCCTACGCGAGTTCAAATATGGAGATATAGCCTGCTATTTTTCAAGTAAAACTTTTAATTACCATGGAGAAGTATGGTATACGTTCATAAGCTAATGTATCCGAGTGTTCTATATTGTCTGTAATTTAGATGGAAGTTTATCGGTCAAAGTTTCGCCTGATTCCGAGTTAGCATGAAGAAGTTATTATAGCCCGAAAAAAATAATATCGGGGCTTAGGTGGATTTCAAATATAGGGATGCTACTATCAAATTTAATTCCACATGTACAACTAAAAATGCATGCACGTTTGTGATTAAATGCAGGCCCACCTAGCCGTGCAAATGTATTCGTTTAATTTTAGTAAAACTTGTTTTTTTCTTTTTTATAAAACCTGGATAATTTTTAGAAACTTAGTTAACTTGGCCAAATATTAATGAAACTTAATAAATGTTTTAGAAATTTAAATTTAGTAAATTTTTGATTAAACGTAGTTAAATTTTATAAAATTATTTAATTGTTATTCAACTCGGTTATTTTTTGTAAAACTTAGTCAAATTTTACAAACTTAGTTAGTTTAGTCAAATGTTTATTAAACTTGGTTAACTTTTGCAAAAATTAGTGAAATTTTTATTAACATAATTATTTTTTAATTAATTACTATAAAGTTAGCTATTTTTATAAATTTATTTAATTTTTATAAAACTCAATTAACTTTTATAAAAATTAGTTACTTTTTATAAATTAGGTTAATTTTTACAAATTTTGTTAATTTTAATAAAAACTTAGTTAACTTAATTAATTTTTTATAAAATTTAGTTAATTTTCATAAATTTATTTAGTTTTATAGAATTTTATTAATATTTAGACAAATATTTAATTTTTATAAGGCTTTGTTAACTATTAAGTTTTTATATGAAAGAGCTAGGTTCTCGCAGCCCCTAAAAAGACGTTAATGGCAGCTAGGGTTTCATAGCCCCATCGCTTCCTGACATGAACCTGCAAACGGATGGAGATCAACAGCCTGATCCTCTTCCCCAAGATGATGGTTATATTTTGGTTCAAGATAGAAAATTACGACGGTAGAATTCAAGGCAGTGGATAAAATGACACAGTGACAGGGACCGAGTTTTCATACATGCAATTTGTAGAGAAACACAAAGACTTTCCACCTCTGAAATCTTCATATGGAAATCAAAAGTAGTAAGCTAATCTTGATTTGAGTTCACCGAGCCAAAAATCCCAATAAGCTTGGAATCAGATTGTGGCAAATCTCAAAGTAACAACACTTTTATCAATCTCATATTTCTCTCCTCGTGAATTTAGCAAATAAAGATGCGCCAACATGAACATCTAGTTGGTGGAAAATGCCAGGGAAAATTGGAAAAACGCCATTGCTCTATATGTTAGGGTCCAAAACCTTACTGTCACTTCTTCAAATCTTATGTAACTCAAGTTTGAAAATCGAATGGTGAATTTCAAATTGACAATGGATTTTATTTAATAAAATCTGAGACTCAAGATGAATGCAAATAATAATTAGGAATGAGTCATATTTTTATGATAAATGGTTAGTAATAATGAAACAATGGAAACATGGAATGAACCTTTCGAGAGAACTCCTTTAATTTCGATCCCAATCTGGGTTCGATTGCCAGGACAAGACATAGATTATTGGACTATAAGAGGCTATTGGCAGGATTGCATTTGTCATGGGTACCCTGATTAAGTTGGATCAAGTGGCAAAAGGAATGATTCAAATATCTTTTGCACGAGTGCTTATAGAGGTTGACATGAATTTCTCATTCCCCAAACATGTCTCGACTGGATTTTAACGATAACTTACTGGCAAGATGTGGAGTATGGATGGTATCCAAGAAAGTGTAATTTATGTTAATGTAGAGAGTAATACAATACAACAGATAATTCCTACAATTCGATGAAAGTGGATAATATTGAAAACGAAACTTATATTAACGTAGAGAGTCGCACAGGTTCAGATGTAAACATGAACGAAGTAAATAACTTTGTTTCAGATCCAATCAAGAGCTAGTGCATCATACAATAAGTACAATTATAGTCCAGATTGCAAAAGTTTAATTATACAACATGCAAAAAAAAGTACAATAACCTTTTGGAGATAACGTGAACATTAACTTAGATAATACATAAGCAACCTGCAATCAAGTGCATGCAACATCAGAATCATTTTGGAGATAAACCATCTGACACACAACAACAATTTGGAAAATGCTTCACAGCTAAATCAGATCGGTATGAGATTTCCTGAAAGACGCTGCTACGGGACCCTTTAGAAGATCCCACAAATGTACAATAACCTAGCATTAACATGTTTGATGATTTCAGTTCATAAAACAGCGATAAAAATTAGGATGAGGAAAACTAAATGGACCAGTCTCAGTTTGTTGCACATGAACCACATAGCAATCAAGGTAGGAGCACTAGGAGAGGTAGACAAGAGGACATACCTTTCGAATTTTCTACTTTCCATACAAACAATCTTATGGATGAACCAAAGTGGAATAATTTAGTCGGTCAACTCAAACAAAAAACACATAAATGAAAAGGAATGAAGACAACCAGCGATACCACTCCCTCTCAAGAAACGAGTATTAAAACTGGGCCAGCCCGTAGCGGAGTAATGGGTGAATTTCAAAGTTTTTACCATTTTGGATCTTTAGTGGGCACATGTAGCCCAACCCATTTAGAATTTTCTAAATTTTCTTTCAAATAAAACCAATATTCTATTTAAATTTATAAATAATTTTTTATTTTATATAATTTCTACTATGTTATAAATATATGTGTGTGTCTCATATACACCTATGTGTGTATGTGCACAAGCAACAAGATAATGTGTGCATCGTTTGACATACCATGTATAGATACTAGGATTTGGACAACAACACACATGTTAGTCTCTCATGTATACAAATGGATTGTCTAAATGTATGTGTATGTACATATATGTATGTATTTATGTATAATATACTTATATGTATACATGTATACATATATAAATATAATAAAATTATGAAATTGTTTCCAATATTAGTTTGTAAAATAATTTTGAGTGTTTATAATATGAAACCCGAACTTAAATTATTTATTTATATTTTTATTAATTTATATTTTATATACATATTATATATAAACGTCTAACTAGTAATAAGTAAATATAATATAATTTATAAATAAATACATATATTTGCTGTTGCTTTTGTCCAGACAATAAAATAATTTTTTTTATTTTCTTTTAAGTTTTAAATAATTTGTTAATAAATAGATGAAATTTATTAAAATCCATACAAAATTAGTGAAATATATATATTTTAAAATTCATTTTCGAAAACATACAGTATATTTTATATTACATAAAACAACAAAATTTTATACTATTTATAAATAAATGTGTACACATTTACTTTATTTGTTTAACGAACTTTTAAATCAAGTAAATAATTAAACTATATATATAAAAGATATATATACAAAAAATTTCCGAAAGCTTTTCAAGTATAAACAACTTTTTTATAAATTTAAAATATATTTATTATATAATTTAATCTTTTGTATTTTGATTTAATTCATAAAAATCATTTAGTAATATTGTTTTAATCAAAAAAATTTAAGTTATATATATATATATATATATATATATATATATATAAAACCATCAATATGCAATAACGCATCAATACACTGTTTCGTCATAAAATCTATATAGCCAACACATGATGCAACGATAAATTAGAAATTTGACTATATTAGTAGATAAGAAGCATACCTTTCACAAAGACCTAAACCTCACACTTTGAAACGATGAAACAGACTCCTTGAATCAAATTTCAATCCTGAAGTTGCTAGCTTTCGAATTACGTACCTTACCACCGATGAACGAACCGAAGTAAATTGATGTGAACCGGTGCTTGTATTTTTAGGGTTGTTATGAGGTGAGGCTGGCCTTATTTGCTACTATGGGAGAGAGCCAGAGATTAGGAAGTGAAATGAGGATCAAAATCCACTTATTTCTCTTACTAATTATTTCTCTTTTGATTTCTTCCCTCTCGATAATCATATGACCGACCCTATTGCTCCTTCCATGGCCACCTATACCATGCCCCTTATGGGCCTCAAGACCAATCCAAGCCCGAACAATAATTGCTGCATTTAAATCCAATTTAAACACGTACCTATATCGTATGTCTATTGGTATATTTATAACTATTATAAACATACTGTTTAATATTGGTTAGTACATCATGAAATTTTATAATTAATCTTTTATAAATATTAATTAATTTATAACAGTTACAAATTAATTAAATTGGGTGGATAAAGGAGCGTTCAACGTTTCAGATTCTGTGACTCTTAGATGTAAATCAGATCAGCGATTATTATCGAACAATTCAAAATTAACATTTAGAATCACTTAACAGGTGGTGTGACATTATGGCCAAATTTATCGCTTACCCGATTTCGGTGAAATCCAATTTTATTTTATTAAGCATTACCTAATAGTGGTAATTGTTTACACCAATTCTCTTCATCAAAGCTATATCACTTTGGACTTATGGAATTTGGTAATGGTCAAAATTTCAATGGTGTCCATATTCACTCTTATAGTCCAAACACAAAGTCCTTGGTTCAATAATAATAATTATAATTAACCGAACTACTTTGGTCAGAGATTTTGACTTTGGGTTGACTTCAACTGACCGTGATACTTACTTCATATAATTGAGGAGATGTATCCTCTTTTGAATAGTGTTTCTCTTCCAATACTTCCACTCGATCCAACTACAGTCGTTCGATAGAGATCATACCATGATTTAACTATAATCAAAGCAGAGCTTTCGTATTGAAGATCAACAATATTCTGAAGTCAAGATACCTATGTAAATCAATTACATCGATATTTTTTGTTTGACCTTAGTTATATTAACCAAAAGAAAACTATTGAGTTAGTCATTCCATAGCTATCTAATGACTATCGGTACGTGGCCCAGTAGTCATGAATAATACACTGCCCAATATTTGGAGAGCGTTACGTACTTTAATGTCAGTGGATGCATCGATATCCAGTCTCGATACATCATGACTAGAAAAATTTAAAATGACGTGTTTACTATATTATTATACATTGCTCATGATTACAACTATTTGTAATTACCATTAAAAACACACCATTTATTGTTTTTCTGTTAAACATATCTTGATTAAACATTTTATAACGAATGAGAATTGATTATTGAGTTAATAATTTACAATAAATTACAGAATTGCCCCTAGGGCATACCCCTAACTCTATAAATCTCCCACTTGCACTTAGGGCCAATTATGAAATCTCAATCCTATGCCTTCAGTCAGCTTCTTCAGAACTGACCAACTTAGACCTTTACTGAATGGATCTGATATGTTGTCCTTTGTATCTACCCTCTTTATCACGACCACTTTATTCTTAATGAATTCTTCAATGAAGTTGAACTTGTAAAGAATTTGTCATGACTTATTGTGTGCTCTGGTCTCTTTAGCAATCCATATCGCTGCGTTGTTGTCATAGAACAATGCCATTAGATTCTCGATATCAGGAATCACTTCATTCTCACTTAAATATTTGCACATCCAGACTGCCTCTTTAATTAGCTACTTCATTGAGGACTATATGCTCGGCCTCCATCCTCGAATCAGCTATTGCTTGGAACTTTTCCAACTAACGTTCCTACCATTTAGTGTAAAAACATAACCAAACACTAATTTACTACCATTAACATCACTTTGAAAGCTACAGACAGTTAACCCCTTCGTAAGGGGGTCTTCATTCCCATATGAGGAATAAGTACTAAGTATTTATTAAATAATTTAGTAAATTTTTTACAGCCGTCCAATACTCTTTTCCAGGATTAGATTAGTATTGTCTTATGCATCCGCGTTTGCCATGTCCGATCTTGTACATTGCATAGCATACAGTATGGATACTATGACTAAAGCGTAGGGGATCCTCTACATATGCTCATTCTCTTCATCTGTGTGAGGAGTGTCCTTCTCATAAAGGACGATTCCAAATTGCGTTGGAACATTTTCATGATTGGAATTCTCCATACCGAACTTCCTCAGTATAGTACCTATGTACAATGACTAGGATAATCCCAACAGCCTTTTAGATCAATCTTTATAGATCTTTATACACAGTATATAGGATACTTCTTCTAAATCCGTCATCGAGAAGTTCTTGGAAAGCCAAGCTTTCACTGATTGTAGTAACAAAGTGTCATTATCAATCAATAGAAGATCGACGACATATAACACTTAGAATGTGTTAGCATTGCCCTATTCCTTTTTGTATACGCGATGCTGATAAAAACCAAACTGTTTGATTACCTTACCAGGACACTTGTTCCAACTCCTTGAAGCTTCTTTGAGTCCATAAATGGACTTCAACAACTTGAAAGCCTTACTCTCACTCCCACCGACCACAAAATCCTCGAGTTGTGACATATAGATGGTCTCCTCCAAATCACCATTTAGAAATATTGTCTTTACATCAATTTTCCATATTTCGTAGTCATAGAATGTAGCAATGACCATCGTAATCTGAATGGACTTAAGCATGGCTACAAACATAAAGATTTCGTCATAATTGCACCTTAAATTTGATGAAATTGTTTCACAACTAGCATTGCATTATAAGTCTCTACTTCTCTATCTACATTTAGTTTTTCCTAAAATTCATTTGCAGCCGATGGGCTTTATCCCTTTGGGTACGTTCGAAAAAGTCCATACTTTGTTTTTGTACATAGAATCCATCTCGAAATCATCGCTCCAAGCTAGAGTCCGGAGTCTTTACCATGTAGTGCTTATTGGAAAGATAAAGGAGTGTTGTCATATAAGACACAGTCCTCCTTCTCGTCGTCCATGGGAAAACCATAGTATCTCTCTAGTACACGAGATTACCCATTAGACCTTCTAATAGGCTACATGTTATCATATGCGGGCGAACTCGGTTCTCCCACTGGTTTGGCCTCAGTGTTAATTTCTTGGATCTTATCCAAGTCTACAAAATCACTATTATTTTTCTTTGTCATAAATTCCTTTTCCAAAAAGACAGTGTACCGAAAAATGATAACCTTTTGTTCCTCGTCTATTCTATTGAGCTTTTGGGATATACTATAAATTTACGTAGTACCGATCCTGCTTCTAGCTTATTTGGATCAGCGTTCTTAACGTAGGCCGGACAACCGCGCATTTTTAATTATTTACGTTGGGTTTTCTTACCACACCACATCTCACATGGTGTTTTAGGCATAGGTTTTGTGAGCAACAAGTTCAACATTTGTGATACGGTTTCCAACGCATATCCCCAATAGGACTAAGGTAGCTAGGCCCTACTCATTATGGAACGAACCATATCTATTATGGTTCGGTTCCTTCAGCATAGGGCAGGGTAACTTGGGAGATAATCCCATTATCTTTTAACTACTAATGGAATTCCTATCCAACGTACTAACCTACTCGATCAAATCGAAGAATTTTTTACCTTCGGTTCATCTGATTTTTAGCTACATTCTATACTTAGTAACTTTCTTATAGATATCAGATTTGTTCTTCATCATATACAGTTATCTTAGTCTCAAGAAATCATCAGTGAATGTAACAAAGGATGTTATCCTTGGCGATTATAGGCATCGAGCCACATATACATCACTATGTACTAACCCTAAGATTTCATCAACTCTTTCATTGCATATATTGAAGGGGTGCTTGGTTACTTTGCTTTTGAGAGATGACTCACATGTATCAAGTGATTCAGAATCAACTAATGGGAGAAAAAATTTGGTTTTCAGTTTGTGTTATATTTTCTTACTTATATGACCTAGCCTATAATGCCAAAGATAACTCTCATTTGTATTATTAGAAGAACTACTCATGGAATACACATACTTTATATTGATCACATCAATTTCATTTTCAAGAACCTCATCGCAGGCTTTATTTCGATTTAAATTACTGTTCGTAACATTATTCAAACAGTGAAAAACACATCCAGTCTCAGACGATCTTAGAAAAGACACAATCCGCCTTTTATAAAATAGTAATTATTTAATGTCAATACAAATTATGTCCCTCTTTTGACTCTAATTTTCGTGTCCCTCCTTTTGACTTTTCCCACCCCCTATCTCCTCATCCCTCTCTCATTCCTTTTGAACCTGAATTAGCTTCATCTACTCCTCCTCTTCCTCCTAACCCACCACCTTCCTTACTCATCTCTTCAACTCCACCTCCTCCTATCCCTCCTTCTAATCATCCTCTTTCTCCTTTGGACCTTGTCTCTCTACATTTATCTCCTCCAATGCTTAGCAACCTTTTGTCTAGTTTTGTTTCTCTTTCTACCACCTTTGTGCCTCTTTGGTCTAGCTTGTTCAAAGATAAACCCAAAAATGCAGGCAGGTATTGCCTATCAAATTCGATTTGAACTACAAAGGACCGCCTTTGACTCCTCCATATAAAATAGTAGATGAAGATATTAAGTCATGGTCTGAATTATTAGTACGATTATTCTTAGGATGTACTGTCAACTGCATGGAAGTTACTTCTTACCTTGCAAAAAATTCTAGAAATTAAAGGCATCATATGAAGCTTACTCTGATGGCAAGCAATTCTTTTTTAAGTTTGAAAGTAAAGAAGATAAGGAGAAATAACTAACTTAAATGTTGATTATTACTTCTTGGAACCCTAGTTTTGATGATGCTGAATCTCAAATTAAAATTGTTCCAGTTTGGGTTCACCTATACAATATACGCTTGCTCACTTGGACATTGTTGGGTATCAACTGGTTGGCTTGTCATATTGGCTCAGTTTGTTTTGATCAAAACATGAAAAGATAAAGTGGTTTGATTATGCTAAATGTTTGATAGAGATATCCCCTGATAAATAATTGACTAATTTTATAAGAGTAGATGGATAAAAAAGTCAATTTTTTTTGTTGAATACTCGTTGAGGCCTTAGATTTGTACTATATGTAAAAGCTATGGACATGCTACTAGGAACTGCAGCAAAAAATGAAACTAATAAAGGACTATTTTATGCTTATAAATTAGATTGAGGATGATAACATTAATAAGAATAGATCAGCTAAGGTGGTGCACCAAGCGTAACATGCAAGGTAAAAGACTTTTCTCCAGTTTCATGTCATCTCAATTAATTTCATGTTGCAAGAGTGCATTTTTTTATTAACAAAATTTGAAATCTAGGGTTTCCTCTCAAGCCATGAGGGAAAATCAATTCCCTCACCAAATTTCTTCAAATTTCTCTTATTCTTCTTCTCAAATCAGACCACATGAGGCTTCTCACATCAGTAAGCCATTCCGGGTTATCAACATAGATGATGACGGTTTTGAATTGGTCTAATCCAAACAGCAAAGGAAGAGAGAGGCCAAGAAATCATAGGAGTTGCCATCGGCTCTCGATAGAGACAACAAAAAAGGCAGAGATGATCAGAATATAACCACCCATACTGCAAAGAAAGTTGAAATGTTGCTGACATGGAGAAAACCGATAGCCATCTCACTGAATAGAGAGCAAGACCGAAAACGTTCGGCTGATATTGTTGCTGATCAGCCTCATGAACCCAATGATGAAGATTGAAATCTAGATCATATTGCGCCAATCAAGATTAACAATGAAAAGTATGGTCTGGTAAAGGAAGAGGTATGTAAAAGGGCAACTGAATCATGCAATAATTCTGTTCTTGTGTATGTAGTTGGTACCAAACCATACTACATGTTTTTTAAATCATATATTCAAAGAGTTTGGAATCCGATTGGTGAATTTGAAATTTTGACCAGAGAGAATGGATTATTTCTAGTAAAATTCAAAGAATCCCAAGATTGCTCTTCAATTTTTAAAAATGGACCTTATTTTACAATGGCAAACTCATCATAGTGAGAAAGTGGTTTGATTTTCTGAAAATGGACAGAGACTTGTTAACATCTATGCCGATTTGGGTAAGATTACCCCATGTTAATCTGAAGCTATGGGACAAGGAAGCCTTTAGTGTCGTGGCAAGTATTATAGGAAAACCCATTAAAATAGACGCAGCTACTACCTTAAAGACAAGATTGAGTTACGCTCGCCTTCTTGTGGAAGTATCTACGACTGATGAACTTCCAGAGGAGATCAATATCACTCTCTATAATAGTGAAAACATTTTAAAAAAAGTGGAATATGAATGGGTTCCACCAAAATGTAATATCTGCAAATGTTTCGGTCACACTAGAGAACAGTGCAACCCAAAGCAGATATGGATACCCAAAACTAGTAATCAAAATAGAGACAATTTTCAAGAAAATAGTTCAGTTAAAACTCAAGAACCAAATCTCAATAAAAAAGTAACAAACCAGTCAAGAAGGTGAAAAGACAGTGATCGAATCAACCAAGATTGTATCATTTTCGATCAAGAAAATAATCCCGAGGTGCTCACTGATCAAGATGATCATATCACAGCTATGGAAGTTCATTAGTTTAAAGACTTTGAGAAAAGTTCAACTGTTTCGAATCAGCACAGTACAGAGGAGGGTAGTATTATTAAAAAGGTCTTTAGCTATGAAAACCCCTCCTATCTTAGAGCCATGTTTAGTTACAGAGAATGTTGGCACAAAAGTATACAATATCTTGCATCAAGATAATAGCCAGACTGGGAACAGTCGAATGCAGGAGGAGTCTCTTTCGGATTTTGCTGTAGAAGTTGAGGACAGGGTAGGCATCAACTCAACATTGACTCGCAAGAAGGTCCCTCCTCCTAAGCAGGATACAATAGCAGAGCCTAGTGACTCAACCTTGCCTTGCACAACTAATTTTGATATTTTTCTGATTAAGGTTCCTGAATCAGAAAAAAGGAAGAAAATGAATCAGTAATGGCTGAGGTTGCCGACCAGTTTGATATATCTAATCTACACATCCAAAACCAAAAGCTACTGGTAACCTAAAGGGAAGTAAAGAGAAGAAAACTTTCAAACAAAAATACATTTCAATCATTCCAGAATGGGATGAGATGTCTACAAGACTAAAAGCTAAGAGTGTATATAATAAGAGGAGAGGTAAGGGTACTATAGTGTCAGGTACCATTTAAATTTCCTTTTATTATTTTTATATGTATATATAAATATCTATATTTGCTTAGAATGACAGGGGTATGAATTCCCCTGCTAAACAGTCTGATATCTTATATATGATTAACATTTATAAACCTACCATTGTTGCTCTTATAGAAAAAAAATGAATGATGAAAATTATGATAAATTTTGTCTTAAGTTGTCTAGTAACTGGAAATCTACAAATAATAACGATCATGACTGTAAAGGAAGAATCATTGTTATATGGGAGTCTAATATCTCGACAAACTTAAATACTAATAAAGATAAACAGTTTATAGATTGTCAGTTTAAAAATATTGGTGGCTTTCTGATTCAGGTTACCAGTGTCTATGGTAGTAATTTTGAAAGTAAAAGAAATGAATTATGGTATAAACTGAAAGATTTGAATTCAAAATTTAATTTTCCTTGGATTATTTTGGGTGATTTTAATACTGTTTTCATGTTTCAGGCAAATTAGGAGAAAGTAAAATTCCTCAAAGTAAGTTTGATAGGGTAAATAATTTTCTTTTAAATACTGATCTTATGAAACCAATTATTAGTGGGAATAAGTATACATGGAAGTCTGGATTGGCTAAGAATATTCATTATAAGTTTGATAGAATTTTAACCAACAAAGAATTTTCAAATATTTTCTCAAATTTTATATGTTCAACTCTAGAACAAAATTCTAGTGATTATACTCCTTATATTATAAATCTGTTTAACACTGCAATTTAAATTAAAAAGTATCTCCTTTTAAATTTAAAAATAGTTGGGTTTTAGAAGAGAATTTTAAAACTTTGATGAATAATAGTTTATATTTTTCTTGTAATGGTACTAAACAATTTTAATTTAGTATGCTTTTGAAAAATATTAAATTCAATATTAAAAATTGGAATAAGAATAATTATTTAAATAATAATAACCTGGATTATTTAAAAAAGGAAGGAAAAATATCTTACAAAATCTTGTAGATGATAATCCAGGAGATATAGGTATAGCGAACAATTTTTTTAATAATTAGAAAATTTTATCTAATGAAATTTACAAAAATGCAGTTAATGCTAAACAAAAAGCTAAGGTAGACTGGCTAACTCTTGGCGATGATTGCACAAAGTTCTTTTATGCTAAAATGAGTAATAAAAAGCATATTAATAATATTGGTAACATCATAGATAATATAGGTAACCTTTCCAATGCTTATGACAAAATTGTTAATGAAGCTGTTGAGTACTATGAGAAATTATACTTTAATGAGAATGTTGAAAAAAAAATTCTTCATATTATTTGCAAGAATATTTTGAAAGATAAGCTTCAGATATTCTACTTCCTCCCATTTCATTAGAGGAAATAAAACATGTTATTTTTAATGCTGGTGATAATAAAAGCCCAGGCCCTGATGGGTTTAATGCAAAGATTTACAAAAATCCGTGGGATAATATTAAAAATCAAATTTATGAAGTCATAAATGAATTTCTGGATAAAGGAAAAATTATTAGAAGTATTAATCATACTTTTATTACTCTAATACCTAAAAAGAAAAACCCTTATAATATTGGAGACTATAGACCCATATCTTGTTGTAATTTCATTTATAAAATCATTTCTACTGTTCTAAGCAATAGAATTAAAATATTTCTGCCTTTCATCATCTCTGAAACCAGATTGTTTTTGTGCCTACTAGATTAATATCAGAAAATTCTATGATAGCACATGATATGGTGAGAAAATTAAATATTAAAAAAGGTGATAATGTGTGCTTAAAAATAAATTTACAGAAAGCTTATGACAAAGTGAATAGGCATTTTATTTACCATATAATGAAATGTATGGGATTTCCAAGTAAATTTTGTGACTTGATCATGGAATGTATTAACATCCCTACCTTCTCTATACTTATTCAAGGTAAATCAGAAGGTTTCATTAAAAGTAATAGGGGTATTAGACAAGGTGACCCTCTTTCACCTTATCTATTTACAATGGTTATGGAATATTTTTCTGTATTAATGGAAATAGAAGCTATTAAAATAAATAGAGTCCAACCTTGTATTAATCACCTTATTTATGCTGATGATCTTATGGTTTTTATTAAGGCTAATAAAAAATGCAGCATCCATTAAAAATGTTTTCGACACTTTGAACAATTATGCAGGGTTGCAAGTAACATAGACAAAAGAAAAGCTTATTTCAGTAAGTATAGTAGTCATAAAATGATGTTTTAAATGTTTTAAAAATCACTGAAGGCAATCTTCCTATAAAATATTTTGGACTGCCTTTGTCAGTTAATCAAATAAAAGATTTAGACTATTCTATATTACTAGATAAAATTCGAGAAAATGGAAATCTGGTCTAGTTAACTTCTTTATGTGTAGGAAGAATAAAATTAATAAAAACTGCGGTTTATGCAATCATTCTACATTGGTTACAAACTTTTCACATTCCTGCAGCTTCTATTAAAAAATTAGAAAGTAAATGTGCTAATTTTTTGTAGAGAGGTAAATATCATAAAATTAATTGGGACTGTTTGTAAACTAAAGAATGAAGGTGGGTTTGGCATTAGAAATATGAAGGACCTTAGTCTGACATGTCATTTAAAATTATTATGGAGATTTCTTAGTGTAGACTCTCTATGGGCCAGATGGATGAAGGCTAAGTATCTCAGGAAGGGTAATTTTTGGAATATAGTACCAAACAGCAATCAATCTAATAGTTGGAAGCAAATTTTAAACTGCAGAAGTATTGGTAAGTCTCTTTTAGAAAGAAAGTTTAAATCAGGTGCTGAAACCATCTTATGGTTTGACCGTTGGTTCAATAATGACTCCTTTGTTAATATAATTGGATGGAGTAATTTAGTTATATTTGGTGATTCTAATGCAACGGTGTCTTCTATTATTATAAACAATCAATGACAACCTCAAATTCACCTAATTACTAACCCACACAAAGATGATATATGTAAAATTCACCTTTATTGAAATGCAGACAGTGACCGCTGGATATGGAAAGTAAACAATAAAGGGAAGTTTTCCTATAAAAATACATGAAATGATATTAGAAATAAAGTCACCAAGGTTGATTGGTATGATTGCATTTGGAATAAGGTGAAAAACCCCAAGATGGCATACTGTACCTTCTTTGCTTTTCATAACAAATTGCCAACTTGGGACAAAATAAATAAATGGTGTAATAGCTCTAGTTCACTTTGTTCCTTATGCAATCAAGAAAATGAGAGCTATAATCATTTGTATTTTGAATGCAGTTACTCACATTTTATCTGGAAACGTATTAAAGCTAAACTGTGTATTCAAAACGATGACCAAATGGATCTCAAGCAAGTTATTCATTTTATAAACATCAAGTTCAAAGGAAAATCTATTGGAAGAGATCTTGCTCACATCTATATTACTACTACTGTCTATCATAGTTGGAGAGAAAGAAATGCTCGTACTCATAACAAAGTTAATAGCAGTAAAGAGCAAAAATTTCTAATCATTGAAACAGACAGTATGATCCTGCTTCACAAATCAAAGAAAAAATGAAATATCAAACCAAGTCCGCGAATTTAGCTGAAGACTGGAGAATAGAAGCAGGAAGTAAGCATATGGAACAACTTTTAGCCCAACCAAAGAGTATAAGGACGAGTAATCATATATCTGAAGAGTATGCTTCTGAAAGTGCCTCTAATATAGTTCATGTTGCCACAAACCGAGATCGTGTTGCTTTCCAGATGGTAGAATCAATAGATCCGAGTCGTATTGACTACAGATCTGTTAATTTTAGTAAGCAACTGGAACAAGAGCATATTTCTGATAGAGCTTCAAACAGAGTTCATGTTGCATCAAATCGAGTTCGTGTTGCTTTCCAGAGGGTGGAATCAATAGATCTGAGTCGTATTGACTACAGGTCTGTTAATTTCCTGTGGGTTAATCATAATCAGAGAAGTATCTTCATAGCTGAAGAAATTGAAGGCATGAGAGGTAAATTTAACGAAGGCTTATCGTACTGGGAAAGAGGAGAAACTAGTGGAGTTAAGAAGGGAGGAAGCGAAGCTTAAGTTTTAGAGAGTCGCCATTTTTTTTCTTTTCTCTGGAGGTAGAGAAGAGATAGTATGAGGATTGATGTCGGCGCTTGCTTTAGGGTTTCTGTGTTTAAGTTGAGATAGCGGGTCTTTACCCGTATCTATAATGTATTTTGTATTTGGGCTGGGCCCATTTTACTCTTATTCAAAAAAATACAAGGTAAAGGATGAACACAAATTTCAAAAAGAAACTTATCAAAGGGTTTAAAAGTAATATAACAAATAATAAGCAAGAATTGAAAAGGATTCCTTTCAAAAAGACAAATTATAATATTTCTAATTCCCATTATGTCCCTGGAGATCAATTCCTCGATCATCTGACACTTCTTTTGATCAGGTTGACAAATCTAATATCACAAATTCTGTTAATAACGAAGATGACGATGTTGTTAAGACAATCATTTTGCTATTCTTTCAACTTTGGAAGAGGGTGAAATTGGTCATCAAACAAATTTTGTAAGGGTACCAAACAATCTACTATAATCAGGAACAATCTCCTAATTACTCAACTCGCCATGTCCAATCAGCCATACAATGCTCGGCTAGCTTCTGAAGCCTACTCTCTCTGTCAAACTGGAATATGCTCCTTATCTGAATACAAAATGTTAAAGCGGAAACACAAAGTAAAATGGAATATCCATGGTGATAAAAACAATGTTGTGTTCCTTGCTTCATTAACGATTACAAATGCCAATAGGAAT
Organism: Allium cepa; assembly: GCA_030765085.1. Taxonomy (NCBI): domain Eukaryota; kingdom Viridiplantae; phylum Streptophyta; class Magnoliopsida; order Asparagales; family Amaryllidaceae; genus Allium; species Allium cepa. The sequence goes on from CM060939.1 coordinate 157,081,794, forward strand.
ATTCATTCCATACAGGATATGCATGTAAGCTTTTGCTCCTATTGATATTAAGAATGCTTTCCTATCCTACTTCCAATCTACTCTGGCTGATCAAAACCCTTTGAAACTTAACTTTTCTCTTCTCCGTATTATTACATTTCCTTTTATTTCTCAAGACTTGTCTAGTGATCTCATAAAGGAAATTTCTTCTCATGAAATCAGACATGTTACATTCATGGATCCCTTTAGCTCAACTGGCCTAGGTGGGTATAATACTTTCTTTTTCCGATTTGCATTAGATTCTATCAAGCTTTGCCTAACTAAAGCAATCAAAAACTTCTTTTAAAATAATATAATGTCTAGAGGAATTAATGCAAGAAAGTTGGCTCTTGTTCCTAAGTCCAATAGTCCTGACCGTCTCTCAGTTTAGACTCACTACTTGTTGCAATGTTATACACAAATGTATACCTAAGATATTACCTTCTAGGATGAAGGTTGCTCTATCAGATATTATATCTATTAATTAAAATGCCTTTCTTCCTAATAGATTAATTTCAAACAATATTATCCTTACTTAAGAATTATTAAAAGGCTATGGTAGGAAAAATATCTCCCTTAGATGTGCCATCAAGCTTGAAATCTAGTGGGCTTTTGATTCAATTTAATGGTCTACCATAATTATCATCCTAAAAAAATGAATTTTCCCTTACCTTTTCTTGCTTGGATTTACTCTTGCATATCCTCCTTATATTATCCTCTATCACTTAATGGTGAAAACTTTGGTTCATCAAAGCTACTCAGGGCATTTTGCAAGGAGATCCTATATCTCCTTATCAATTCATAGCTATCATGGAATGTTTAACAAGTATGCTGAAAAAAGGTGTTAAAATGAAGCACTGACTCCCATCCAATGTGTAGGAACCCTAAAATTATCTCTCTTATGTTTTTCAATGATTTAATAATACTCTCCAAACCTAACCATAAATCCATCAACAACATATTTGCTACTCTAGACTAATTTTTCATGTCGTGTGGTCTTAAAGTAAACTACAATAAATCAAATATTATGATAGCTCGGCTACGTGAGAGTGACTCCATAAATATTGCTAATTTATCTTCTTTATCCTTGGTTACCAGGGACACTTCTTACATAGGTGTTCCTTTAACAACTCGTTGGATATCTACTGCCCATTGTCTCCTAATGTATAACAAAATATCAAAGAAATTAAGCTCATGGCTAGTTCAAAAATTCTCTATTGTTGGTAGATTGATAATAGAAAAATCCATTGCTAATTCTACATGACTTTATTACTCAAGTCTATATTTATATATATCCTCCCCAAGAAGTTGACTGGCATGATTAATAGTGCTCTAAATCATTTTATATAGCGTGCTAACCCTGATTTAAATATACTAATGCAAATCTCATTCAAGAAAATTACCCATATGAATGAGGGGTTTAGTGTAACACCCCATAAAATCAACCTTAATTAGATAAGTAAATTAAGATAAATTCAATTAATTATGGTAGGTTTAAAAATAATTTTTTTTGTAAAAGTTGGAATTTAACCATGAAAGTTATACTGTTGCATTCATGGAAAAATTCTAATCAATTTCCATATATAATATGCTGAAAATGGAGCTCAAACAAAAAATTTATGGGCTTTGAAGTTTTCATATTTAAATTAATTTAGTTCGAATTCAAATTAAAATAAAATAATTAATTTCCTAATTTGAAATTAATTTTGATTAGAGTTGGGGGTTAAGTAAACGTTAAAGTTAACAAAATGTTAAGAGTAGTTAATGAATTAAATAAAAAACGGATCAAAAATTTAATAATCTTCCCAAAATAGGGGAAGAGGTCGAACCCCGAACTTAAGAGGTTGACCCCTAGAGGTCGACTGCTTGGAAAGAAGAGGTCGACCCCCCGACCTTAAGAGGTTGACCCTTCTGGTGCATTTCAACCACTAAAAGTAAGACCCTAGACCTCTCATTTTTATTCACAGATATTTTGAAAACATCAATAGAGCTTTATAAGTTTATCTCTTCTTAGATTCAGAAAACTCCGTTAAGATTTCCGGTAAGAAATCCTAGTCTATTTTTGTTTATTATTTAATTTCTAAACCTCTTTCCCCCAACCTTTCTGAATCTTATACATACACACACACACACACACACATATCTATTGTATATATCAAAAAGAAGAGATCTGAATGAGATTATAATGGATGTTGCAAATCCAACGAGAAGCAAAGCTAAGGACCAACTATGAGTGGAAACCTTAGCATTTTTATTTCAGTAGTTGATTAGTATATATCTATGAGTTTGAATATGCCTTAGAGATTTTAGGATTGTGAAAATAAAATAAATAAAATCCCCGAAAATTTCTTTTTACATTGAAATGTCAATTCTAGATGGAGATTCTAAATTATTTACGTTAATTTGATGGAATTTATATTGTTATGCAATTTTTGATAATTTCATAGTCTATTCCACTTCTTCTCCTTTTTTGATTTAAATTGTTAATTTTCAATAACTACATAAGGGTTTAGAGTACTAATTCTATTCATAGTTTATATCGCTTATTCCACACATATTTCTTCTTTTATCTCTTTAAAAAGAGGAGTTGAATAGAATATGATATAAGAATTGCAATCCTACTGTTTAGAATATTCCATTTAGTTAATGTAATAAAAATGATATCTATTTTTATTTACAAGTCTACTTATTGCAGTTTTGGTTATGGATATTTCATCCTTATTATGAATGTGAGAATCCGTTGTTATAGATATTGAAATCTTAGGAAATTGAAGAAAAGGGAACATGTATTAGTATTATGGTTAAAGGAATTGACATTTAATGCTAGTTTAGGGCATATAAATTGTATGCTTAGAAGTTATCAGGCGCGAATAGATATTATATCTATAAGTGTAATAAACATATAATTATGGCATATAATTACATAGTTAATTAGATAGCAATTGTCATTAATTTCCCCCTAAGCTAATTGATATTTTGGGGCATAATAAAGAAGATTTCTTATAAGGCCTTAATTCTGAAACGGTGAGATCAATATTATATGTATGGAAAGTATTTAAATTATGACCGAGTCATAGGGATGCTAGGTCAGTAGAGTTGCACGATAGAAGTCTGCCCTTTACTTTAAGGCTACAACAGTTGTGTACACTTCCTATTGATGTGACACATCTCTTATGATAAATATTTGTGGTGATGCAAGGTTAGTCTCAAATTATGTAGGCTAAATCTGCCCAGCTAATCTGGCTACTAGTTCCTACAAATAGTCGGTCTAATGTGAGACGTCATTATGAGTATGAGCCATAATACGAAGGGCCTACTTTGGGATCTTGAAGCATTAAGGGGTTGTTTGAGGGCCCATCTCTTTTCTCAAAATAAAGTATTAAATGGTGAATGACTAATTACTAGGCATGATAGGTGGTATCTCGTCAGATGTCTGCTTCAGAATAAGGTATTAGGTGCCTGATTTAGCATTTGCCTTTCCATAAAGAAGTATTAAGTGGCTCAAGAGATACCATATGATGTCAGCTAGTTAGTCACCTTTAAGGGATCCGCCTTGAGAATATGTATTAAATGATGGGTCTACCTCAATTGAGATCTTAAGTGGTCAAAGTATACCTGTTTTCCAATAAAAGGAATCTAGTGGCTTGGATACCATCTCCTGCGTTGCTAGATATTTTTGACATGAGATTTAGGTTATGCAATTTAGAAACCTGCTTCGGGAATGGAAGGTATTAAGTGGTTGATTGTGGACTCGCCTCCTTTCATTTTAAGAAGTATTAAATGGTTTTATATACATTAGACATATTCTTATTTTGAAATGTACTTCCCAAGTATTAAAATGGTAAGACTCGGAGTTTTTATTCATCATACATTTGTTGTTCGGACTCCCTCCTAATTACAACACAGGTTAAGGACGGAGTGATGACGGTGATGATGCTTGAAGATGGAGTGGCTTAAACTTGTGGCGGTTATTATTATCATGTGTGATATTTTTATGTTGTACCCATGTATTTGGTATGTGACAATTTTATGATGTTTTGTATTATGACAATTCAAATGCTTTTGAAATAAATAGGTACAATTTGATATTATATTTTATTTCATCCGCTGTGAGTTCTGAAAGAATAGTTATTATTCTGTACCGTCGCTTCTTTTTCCAACCAGCAGCCAAACTTAGAATGGATCTAAGTTTCGATGGACCTTCTAGGTTAAAATTTAAGTCTGTTCCGAGATAGGTTGTTACGTTTGGTATCAGAGCTTAGGTTACCCGATCAACAGAGAAAAGTATATATATGAGTAGCGTATTTGTTATTTTTGAAAATGTTTTTCAAAAATCTTACTATATATATATTATTAGAACTGAGCTAGCCAGCAGCAGAAGGAATGGGTAAATTTAAAATATTTACCAATTTGGATCATTAACGGGCCTACGAAGTCTAAATGCATTTAGATCTTGTCTAAATTTTCTTTTAAATAAAATCAATATTTTATTCAATATTGTAACTTAAGAAACTTTAAATATACAAATGTATTGGATATGATAAATGTATCAAATACATTCATTTATGTCAAGTGTAGGTGCAGTGTATAAGTGATATATATATATATATACAAATGTATTGGATATGATAAATGTATCAAATACATTCATTTATGTCAAGTGTAGGTGCAGTGTATAAGTGATATATATATATATATATATATGTATATATATATGTATATGTATATATATATATATATGTATATATATATATATGTATATATATGTATATATATATATGTATATATATGTATATATATATGATAAATGTATCAAATACATTCATTTATGTCAAGTGTAGGTGCAGTGTATAAGTGATATATATATATGTATATATATATATATGTATATATATGTATATATATATGTATATATATGTATATATATATATATATGTATATATATGTATATATATATGTATATATATGTATATATATGTATAACTAAAACATGTAAAAATAAAGTAAGAGAAGGAAATTATTTGTTTTCGTCTGTTACTATATTTATTTAATTAAGGGAAGATATGACATAACATGAAAGGAGAGAAACATATCATTTCTTTCAACATTTAACTATGACAATTAATACATTAAATGACATTTATTTCTTATCAATCAAATCTACACACGGATATGATAGAATATGAAAAAGGGAAACCTATCGTTTCTTTCACCATTTAACTATGACAATCAATACATTGAATGACATTGATTACTTATCAACGAAATCTACACACGCCTTCGTTGTCTATATTTTGTTAATGAAATATATATATACACAATCATAATAATTACGGTTGCATCCATTCATAATAATTATGGATACATATGTACATACAAAGTAAAAACCTATTAGTTGTTTTAAATAATTTGAAATCTTAAATTAACATTAATAGAAAAAAATTCCAATTGGGAAAATGTTTAACAAAAAAAAGTTACATTATTTCTTGTAATATTGTACAAATTTGATTTAAACAAGACATTTATATTACATATAACTGATAATTAAAATTGAATAATTTGGATCTGAAAGCATATATTTGCAAACAATGTAGCATATAGTATATGTGTATATACATTTGTACAAAAGGTTTTTGATTTTAAAATTAAAAGTTTTCATTAAATTTTTATTTTAGGAATGAAACAATACATCAAACGTTACACAAAACTTTAAATATAGAAAACAACAAATAATTGAAATTTACACTAAAGTCCATTCATTAATCTTAAATCAAGGTATCCACTTTTGTTTTAACAAGGATTGTAATAATTGTACAAAATTTTTACATATGTAATTAAAATCAAATTCAAGGAATGGTAAATAACTTAACATACATACATACATACATACATACATAGATACATACATACATACATAATCCATTAGTATTAGAATAAGTAAAGATTATTTCATAGCATACATTAATCTCATCCAAAGTCAAATTTTAATTTCATAATTATCTACAATAAAATAAAATATATCTGAACAAGGTAGGCATGTGTAAATTTGCGACAAGGAATTGCAGATCCAGACAACATAAAGAATGATGACAATTTATTAGAAGTAATATGACATCCAAGACATGTCGATTTATCACAAACATACATTAAAAAGAAATGATAAAGAAACATAGATCAAAATAATAATACAATAAACATGTAAATATCGAATTATATGCATATATAATTACCTTTTGGTGAAGCATGTAGAAACATGTTAAATGATAGAAGAATACCTAGATCTGATTGATCACTCTTTAGATCCGATAAACCTTGCCCTTCATCACCTTAATTTGTGTCTTCTTCTTAGATTTCAAAAATCATCATCCCACTTTGCAAGAGAAGAATGAACCACCATTTTTAATATAGTTTGATGTTGATTTGAATTTGTTTTGATGTTTTTTTCTTTTGAATGAAGTTTCAGCCATGGATCAGTGATAGAGAAGAGGAAGAAAAAGAGAACAAAAAATGAAAGTCACGTTCTGTTCACTGTACTTTCAAAAATGAGGAGATTTTATTTTTAATAGAATTAAAGGAACCCTTTTCCTATTATCCTATTAGAACTTCCTCCTTTATTTCCTCTTTTTAAATTTCAATTAATCTCATTAATTGATTTTCTCCTCTTACCATTATATGGCCGATCCAAGCATATTCCAAATAAGAAACTTTTCCAAATAAAAGAAAACAACTTTTATGTAATTATTTTATTATTTAAAACATGTTTAAAATTTTACCCATATCGCATATGATATATGCAAATATAACTTTTATATATGCAGTAGAATAATCACCAAAAACATTCGAAACATCAAATAAATTAACAATAATTAATATTTCATAAATATTAATTAATTTAAATAGTAAAACTGATTAAATTGTGTGGTTTTCGGAGAAGTCACAAATGCGGTTGTGCGACTCAAAGGTGTGAATTTAGCCAGCGATTAATATTGAACAATTTAATTATTATTGTTCACGCGTCACTTAGCAGGTGGTATGACAGCTTGACTGAAGTCATCGCTTATAGGTCTTTTCGGTAAAATCAAATTTTACTTATTATAAGCAGTACCTGATAGTGAGAAATATTTATATCAATTCTCTTTGTAAAAACTATATGATATTAGGATTTATGGAATTTGGTAATGGTCAAAATTCCAATATCGTCAACATACAACTTTATAGCCCAAACACAAAATCCTTAGTTCAATAATAGTAATTATTATTAGCCAAAATGCTCTGGCCAAAGACTTTGACTTTGAGTTAACTTGAGTTGACCATGATACTAACCACATATAACTGAGGAGATGATTCCTCGCTTGAATAGTGCTTAACTTCCAATACTTCCACTCGACCCAACTATAGTCACTCGATGGAACGCGATGCCATGGTTTGACTATAACCAAAGTGGAGCTTTCATATTGAAGATCCACGAATTCTCAAGTCGAGAGAACTGCATAAATCAGTCACATAAATATTTTATGCTTGACCTGAGTTATAGTAACTAATAACAAAATATCGAGTGAGTCGTTCCATAATTATCCAATAACTATCAGCACATAACCCTTATGTGCATTCAGTAGTCATAAGTAATACACTGCCCAACATTTTGGAAAGCGTTGCATACTCTAGTCTCAATGGATACATCGATATCCAGTCTCGATGCATCTTGATTAGAAACATTTAAAATGTATATTTGTTTTATTATGAGAAATTATCATGGTTACAACACTTTGTAACTACTATCATAAAACATGTCATTTATGGATTTTCTATTAAATATACTTTTAATTAAATAATTAATTAATATAACCACATTATAACAAGTATATAATAGAAAGAAACACCTTTTTTATGAAAAAGATTGTTCAGTAAGTTAGATATATGTAACAAATCACATAATTGCCCCTAGGACATACCGCTAACTCTATTAATCTTCCACTTGCAATTAGGGTCAATTATGGAATCTTATTCCAACTTCTCTAATCGGTTTCTCAAAACCAGTTGGGTCCATCCCTTTGTGAATGGGTATGCTATTATGTTTCAATTATCTATTTAATCAATCAACTCTCTTCAAACGCTGATAAACTGTTTTATCATGTGGAACAATTGGGAGTATGTCTCTTGACCTCTAATGAGCTCTAAGTTCTATTACAAACCATATTGTGACATTGTTGTCATATAACAATGTTATGAGATTATCAACATTTTAAATTGGCTCGGTTATAAATTTGTGCACTTATAATTTTATATACATTATTTTTATTGTGGCAATATTCAAGGCGATGCACATAGCATTTTTTCATTGAATAAGCCACAGTCATTTATTTGGAACATTTCCAACTTAAAGATTCTTAACTTGAATTTATTGTTGACATACTACACTCAATATGACTTATCAAGTTTGAGTTCGAACACTCCTTCATAAGGAGTTTTTGCTTCTATAAACAATTCTCTAGTATTTCATAAATACACGAGAACACTTCAAACAACCATTCAGTGATATCAATTTGGATTTGATATTTGCTTTATGTATCAAATACATAAACAAATCATGATATCGTAGACAACAGAACATGTATGATAATTCCTTTTACCAATGCAAAGTAATCAATCATACATGCATATCAAACATTTTAATAAGGTGTCCTTGCATATCATTTGGGACATTCACGACATCTTTTATACTTACTATAAAAGGCATCATTTATTAATCCAACATTGAGTATTAAAAAAAATTAGGCTGATTTTAACACAAGTACATTAAAATCAACATGATGTTTTTGTTTACTTATAGTTCAGAAATATCAATATACCATTTAACGTTCTTTCTTATGAACACACGCTTTCTCTGCACTTTGATTGAAAATCAAACTATATGATATTTCTATCAAAATACTTATTCAGTCTTGATACTTATAAAATGATACATTCGTATCACTTCTTGGATCATATCCAAAGACTCACAAACTCAATTTCGTTCCCACTGACTTTCAGACATTTTCGTTTAATATGTGTAAACAGCTTAAATCGTTATTTAAAATTTTCCATTTCAATACATATGTACTAAAACATTACGACTTATTAAGCGATAATTTTGTGAGTAAATCTGAATTGACCTGAACGTGTTGAATATCGAATCTATTATGCTAAGTTCAACAATTGAAATTTGCAATATTATTCTTATCAACATTGCTCATTTAATTCCAACTGCATTAGACTTACTCATAAAGACACAGTCGTGGTCGATGGATCATATCTCTTCAGTTACGACCAACAAGATCTATATTTTGATAGCGTGCTTGGAATTCTTTCGGATTTGCACATCATATCATATAGAATCAGCACTCTTAGTGGTATAATTAAACAATCTAGGATTATGTATTTTCGACATTAATAAGAAACTCATAGTTTCTCCTAGATGCATGAGAATACTTATTAGACATTCTAATGCTGTGTTTGTTTAGGTTAGTTAATATCATGTCATCTCATTTAATCAGTTCTATCTATGGATCGTATCTAATTCCATTTTACTACCAATAATTCCTCAAAGAAATTTCTTCACAATGAAGTTGGTATATCTTGAAACAACAATTGTTTCTCAGTGCAATATAATAGGTATTCGTAAAACATTTTATAAATTTCTTTATTTATAAAACTGATTTGGTTTTAGTTTACAAAAATTATGTTCAAAGCATAAATATGTCATCTAATGATAGTCTTTTCAAAATCCTTTTTGGGAGATGCATACGAGATCCCTCATGAACAATTACCACGGGTAATCTTTCTACTTGCACAACCTGCCAACTCTGTAGCCTATGGTATGTTGGAGTTTCTTATAAACCCTTATCTTGTAAAATTTTGCAAACTGTTATTCAGATGAAATAATATTAACATTGTGTACTACCCTTAAGTGCATTACTTCATATAAAGAAACTAACTCAACTTCACTCACAATTAATCGTGCATTGTCCAACAAAGTTCGATTACTCCATATCGATGCATCGTTATGTATCACCTGGAGGAGTAATTTTGATATTGAATCTTTATTCATTTTAGGTACATTCGAAGCATTTTCCAATATTCTCACTTGCATGTTATTTTTATTTACTTCTGTTTTATATTCTATAAGTTTACTATAGACATACTACACGTGTACCAAATACACATGTCCACGTGGATGATAACTTATCGATGAATATAACCAAGTATGCGGAAATTTTTTGGTATTTATAAAATTACGATTCCATACATCCATATGTATCAATTATAAGAGTTCATCAACTCTTATGATACTCCCACTTAATGTTTGCCTAACCCTTTATTGTTTGAGATTTAATTAGCAAGTATCGTATGATTCAAAATCATATAATAAAATTATTTCTCAAAACTACGGCTTGCTCTATAAATCCAAACCAACTATAAATAATACTAGATACTTTTTTATTTTCCAATGCACTACTTTTGTTATAAAAAAATGACCACATTACAATTTTTTCACAAAGAATATTCATAATATTCATATTGAAATATCGTTATGTCTATTTTTTTCAATCGACACCGAAAAATAATCATTATTTCATAAATAACGTATGGTAAGTTTTATGAAAACAATTTTCATACTATGATGCAATTAGTAAGTGTTATATGGCATGCTCCTACTATTTCCACCATTACTATAATAGCGTACTAAATTAGGAGTTCCATTATTCACTTAATATAATTTGTTTATTTCATACACTACAACAATTTAGCGCGGAGAGTTTGTTGATCAAATATCTTAAGCTCAAAGAAATAAATCTCATAGAAAACAATTTTCTCTATGAAAATGCATTTCGGAATAGAAATTATATTGCTTGTTCCAATATTAAGTATAAATTATTATTATAATTCTCGTTTTCAGTGTTTATCTGTGAAGCAGAAGTGACTATTTATTCTATTCATCCCAATTGTACCATAAATTACATCTATTTTTATACATTCATTTTCCTTTCAAATGGTCAAACTATTAAAAAGAAAATCTTACTATAATATCATAACAAACTCTTTATAAAAGTGCATTCGATTATCCTTAACATTTAAGGACATCAAATATGTTGCATTTTACGTAAATCGGTCAAAATGATATTTCATTGATCGAGTTCATAGATCAATCTTGTAGTTTTTGGTCTTGTGTTACACTAGCACAATATGATTCCCTTTGTAATTAATCAAATTGAATGCATGATCTCAAAAATGCTGTTTATTGGCTTATTTCCAATGAACTATATTCATTGAAGTATCGTACATTATGAACTATGACTGTTCACCATATAACATTTATAAATGATAGTATATGGATCAAATATCCATAGTCTTGTATTGCTTTTAGAGTCAAAACAGATAAAGTGCAATATACGGTCTAAACCAAATAAGTACATAAGTAACCATTTTACGAATGTATTAAGTAGTTGTAAAAATTAGACACTTTCATGGGCAAAGAAAACATTAACACGCAATAGGCATTTAATAGTGGGTATTATATTTCCACTTGTTAACTTTCAATTCATTTAGTTGGTGTATATTAATTGATAAACATTTTTCCAATCATATTAAACGCACAAATTTATCATTATAGATAATTATAACAGTATTTAGCATATGTTCTTACAATAACAGAAAGCTTAAATGTTACCATTTCATTTTTCTAATAAGGCTCCCACTTGTCTTTTATAATACCCTAAATTTCATTGACATTATTCAGAAGATTTAATTAGAATAAATTGAATAGAATAATGTAGATAAGCAGATTGAGGTTGATTAATAAATTAGGTGGTCGTGCTTATTTAACATCTAATGAACTTGTAGAAATGGTTAGAAAATTTAACATAAGGTCACTAGGGTAAATAACCATACTTCCTACCCTTATACTATTCTCATTAGGTTATACATGTATATTTTACTTAAAACATAAATTTGTAACAGTGAGAAGCAAGCAAGGCCAACCATTAGGAAGAAGAGAAGAGAAAATCAACTTAAAGCTTAGGATTGAAGTTAAAAGGAACCGGTCTCAACCAAACTTCAATTTCATTATCCAATCTAAGGTGAATAATAACTTCTACATCTCTATTTTAGTTTTATGATCATATGGTTTCAGATTTTAGTGTAAATTTGTTTTTATGATATATTTAATGATGATACGCTTGATTTATGATTTATATGGATTGAACAAGCTTGTTTAAAAAGAAGATATACACGGTTTTAAGGTAAAACCAAGATGAAATGATTTTTAAATGCCACGGGTAAATTTTATGTTGTAGAAAATATGATTTTGGAGATGGGTTTCAATTTCTATAATTTTCTGAGTTTATGTGGATTTTATATTAATTTTCTAGTGAAAAAAATGATTTATTAGGTTATAAATTATTTACGGCTAAAATAATGATTAATTGAGTTTGAAATTTTTATATGTTGGAAACGGATTAAAATAGATTTTTTGGAATTTTTTTAGATTTTTCCTAAGTGTTTTGATGAATTTATAAAATTATTTAAGGTGTGAGACTTAACTGTTTTATATATTTAATCAAGGAGAAGAGGTATTTTATTTTATAAAATTATTATTTAAATTCTGAAATTAGTGGCAGTACTTTTCTGAAAAGTATTTATTAACCAATAGGAATTTGACAAATAAAGACAGGTTGGTTGAATAATTATCTATTTAAGTTAAAAACAAAGAAATCATACTTTTAGCATGTTTCGGCCAATTTTAGCATCAGACCTTCCGACTCAGACCTTTCGACTTAGTCGAAAGGTAAGCACTTGATAAAGCCAAAGTTCAATGCATAGGGTGTCAGGTTACTTGGTATGTAATGAATTGAACAAAGATTGATTGCCTAATAGGTTGGGCTATGTTGTTTTATAAATCAAAGATTGCCCGCTTTGCTTTCGATTAAGAGCTTTCGACTTGGTTGCTTTCGATTAGGTCAATTATATAAATAAAAATTTTAAACCTTCCGACAAAGTCGAAAGGTTACTACCACTTATCATCGTTTTGTTTTGAACCTTCCGACATAGCCGAAAGATATTTGCCGCTTTTACCAAACTTTCGAAGTCGTTGCTTTCGACCAAGACGAAAGGTTTACATGTTATAAAAAACCAGCCGCTTCTCTCATTGCTTTTGAAATGTATCAAAGCTTTCGACTTGGATGATTTACCCTTGTTTTGTAGCTGAAGTATAACCCAAAGCTTTCAAAGAAGGTTTTTTAAAGGCCGAAGCTTATTGTTTTAAAGAGACGTGTTGAAGCTTTCGAAACGGGGATTTCGACAAAGTCAAGAGACTGCTTCCAATGCAGTTGAAATATTTTACAAGAAAATTTTCAAGATATTTTAAATTGAACCAAATAATTCTTAAGCTTTATATTTTAAGAGTTGAATGCTTTCGAAAGGTTTGAATTGCTGAATGGTTTGAATGGTCTCGAAAGGTTTAGATTCAAAAGATTATTTTGAAGACCTTTCGACAAGGTCGAAAGGTTTGGTTTTGAAAGGATTTAGGAGGCCCTCCGAAAAGGTCGAAGGATTGGGTATTAAAAGGTTTTTAGCATTCTCTAAGCTTTCAAAAGGTTTGCTTTCCAATGGTTTCGAAAGGTCTTAAAAAACCACACTCTAATTTTTTAAGAAAAACCCATGGCTTATATAAAAGAGTTTTGTGATAACTTTAAGTATAAGACTTTGAAGAAGTATTGCCTTGATAAAAATATAAGTTAAAAGATGTTAACTTTTAATCAGCTAATTTTCTATCGGTTTATAAAATAGTCAAAAATTTTCAAATTAAAATAACCACAAGCGTACGGCGTACTATCGTAGTACGTGGCGAGTACTGGTCGATCCGCAGGGAATTGTTGATTTAAAAAATCTATTCAATCAAATAAACCAAAGTTGAGTGAAAGTTAAGCTAGAGAATTGGAGAACTAACTAACTAACTAAAAGAAAAGAGAAGTAAATATAAGAGTTAAGTGACAATTTAGAGAATAAATTTACTCTCTAGATCATATAGTTCAACACATATGAAATCATGATCTCTCTTTTTTGGTCATTAGTGCTTTAATGGATGTTCTTATCGTAAGTATGGCATATTTGTGCTATTGAGTAGCCAACATAAGCCATCAAACTATAACACACCCCTTAAACCACTTACTAACTTTCATGAAACTTGACAATGAAAATTAAATCTATTTTAAGTATGGCATATTAACTATTGATTAAAAATATAGACCATCAAATTTGAATTTCAAATCACTTTCTTAGGCCATAATCATATTTTGATGAAGAGGTATTTGTGTTAGTGATTGTTTAAGCATAGCCTATTTGGTGTCAACATTATAGGCTATCAAATTCAAAGCAAGAACAACAAATAAAACACTGCATTAATCATCATTAAGCACAAAAAAAGAGCATGAATTAATAAATAGTTGAAGCTACATAATGAGAGCTTCATTACCCCTAAATTGAAGAGATTTAGCCTCTCATATTTTTCATTTGATTAAAAATGTAGCTATAAAAATGAAAGAAAAAAGAAAGGAAAATGAAAGCTAATGGAAAAAGAGAAACTAATTAGCAACAATTAAAACTAATCTACTTTGCATGAATGTAAATCTACACTACAACATGAAAGAAATAAAAAAGAAAGGAAAAGAACATGTATTAAATTGCACAAAAAAGTTGCATGAAAAGAAGAAATAAATGGCTAAGTAGCCATGAAAAGAAAGAAGAGAGCTTTATTTATTTTTGAGCCTAAACTAAAACTAAGAGAGTCTAAGGGAGAGGAGGGTTACATGAAACATAAGGGGTATATATACATGTGTTAAACCCTAATTTATATTTTTGGAGAATGCCCAAAATACCCTTAAGAAAGTGTGGAGGCTAAATAATCATTAGATTCTGCTAATCATCATTTAAGTGTACATGAAGCCATTAGTTTCATAAGCATGTGCATTAGCATCTAATTTGTACATTAAGGTAGGTGGGTAAGTGGGGTCCTCCGTGATCTTCACTTTGAATTATTTCCATCTTTATTCCTTTGTGTTCTTTTTGTGCATACATATCTGCTTCATGAATCAACTTGTAATTGATATCAAATTCCTACAAAATAGTATGGAAATTTCTAGTTAAATTTTCTCAAGTAAATTTATGCATAAAAATGACTATTTTGTCCTTAAATGAAGATGAATATTTGACAATTTGGAATTAATATGGATTTTGATTAAAACAAGTTAAAATACCAAATATTATCATTTATTTAAATTAATTAGAATGGTGGTAAAAATATTCACACTTATGTGCACATCAAATACCCCACACTTATCCTTTTGTTCATCCTCAAATAAAGAAAAACTAAGATAAATCCATTTTCATAGGGAGCCCGATTGCATAAAGCGCATGCAACAAGCCGTTAAACCTCTGGGTGTCCCCAGTAGGACGATTGCTGTCTCGTGAGGGTTTTCAGGATACCATCCATAAAATCCAAATGCAGGATGAAAATATTTACAAAATGCAAGACTTATTTACAAAGAGATGAATGCGAGTTTTTGAAAATATTTACAATGAAGGATTCACTTTTAAATCAACACAAATAAGGTAAATATAGGGTTCGGTCATTATCTTGAAATTTTAATTCATTTTCTCGTCAAAATTTCCAACAAAAACAAAGTTATTGATAGACTATAGTTTAACTTGTTGTTTCGATTGATAACAAAGTGTAATTATAAAATGGATCCTTAGTTGATTTTCAAAGTGTTATCAAAGTGGTATATTCATTTCTTTTCAATAACAAGTCAAATCTAATAAGTTAAAAATAGCGCTACGATTTCAATTGCTTGCTCTCTTTTATTTTATTTTTAAAATTTTATTGATATTTACAATATATGCCTAACTCTGATAAACTGAGGCTAGATATATTACCCATGCACTGCCTTACGGACTTATGTGAGGGGAATACAGAGTGTGGCGAGTGAACACACGAGTGTTAATACCTATTGAATGTAGGCGTTATTAAAATGAATTTTTATATATACACCTAGCTCAGATAAACTGAGGCCAGATGTACCGATCGTGCACTGCCTTTCGGGCTTACGTGAGAAAGATACAGAGCATGACGAGTTTACACACAAGTGTGTACAGTTGTCAACCGTAGGTGTTAATAGAAAATATTTACATATATACAAATGTGTTTTCTTAAAAAAAAGAGTTTTGCAAAATCATCTTAGCATCATTTAACTTTGAAGACAATAAAATGTTATATACTTCACTTTAAATCAACCACTTTTTTAAACAAAGATTTTCAATTAGGATATATTTCATAATTAAGACGTATGAATCTTCCTATATACTAGTTAAACCATTATTATTTGTAATAAAACTTCATTTTTATTTTTGTTACGACGAATAAATTTTCAAAAATTTCAATTTAGTAAACCAAAACCATATATTTTTCCTATAGCGTCTCTAAAAAATGATTAAAAGAAAATTTGTTTTTGGAATTTTTTTAATCTTTTTTTGAGTTTTCAAAAGAAAACGCAAAAATAAACCATGAAAAATTAAAAATGAAGATGAGTCACCCCCACACTTCATTTTGACCGTGTCCCCACAGTCAACCCAAGTGGAAGGTGAAAAAAAACAAAAAATAAAAAAATGACCTATATTTACATGAAGGTGAACGGTATTTACACGAGATCAGAAAGTATATCGTCAAAGTAAATGAAACAATCTTCCAAAGAACGATTCATTTGTCTCGTTAAGTATGCAAGACACAGGTTAAGCTAAGAAAACCAAACCGTAAAAGTTTTCGAAGTTGAACATTGATTTGGAAAAACGGATGTCGTTTTATTAAAAATCGTACGAGTTGTTTTATTTTCGTTGATTTTTGAAGTTGATAAAACAACTGATTGAAATTTAAGTTAATTTTCACCAAGTTAAAGTTCGAACTTATCTTTGAAAATTTGTTTAAAGTTTAAAATTATCAATTTCAAAATCAAAATAGTGATGTAAATCGTCCCCTTCAGAATTTAACAACTCACTTTTGAAATTCCAAAGAAATCGTGTTCATTGAATTCGACTTCCTTTATTGAATTGTTAACAACTTTATTACATGTGTCAAGTTCAAAATCCAAAGTTGTTGTATTTAAATTTTTAAAATTGAGAAAAGGAAAGTCGAATTTTAAATTTGGTCTCACAACCTCAAAAGAATTGAAATCCAACTCAATTACCGTATTTTCAACAACTTCATTAAGATTGTTATTTTCAATTTCAAAAGTTGTTATTTGAAAATCGTCGATTTCGGTAAAAGATGGATTATTATTTGACTCGTCATACATTGGAATTTGATTTTGTTTTTAATGTTATTTCATATATGTTTCAAACACGGAATTCATGTGATCATCGTAAATTTCGTTCATTTGCTAAACAAAATGCAATATGTAGTTACTAACTTGAGAATTTTCGATTTGGATTTGTTGAGCACAATTCACTCGTATCGTAGTCAAGATTATTCCCATTTCCAAAATTATTTGAAAAGTGGATTACATTTTCGTTTTGATTTTGAAATTCATTTTGGAGTTCAAAATTGAATTGGCATGAGTTATCATCGAAATCGTTTGAATTTTGAATTGAATTCAAATTTTGAAATCCTTGAAAAATTTGACTCGAGTTACCGTAGAAATACGAATTACACAAATCATTTATCATTTGATTTTGTTGTGTAGAGATTTCAAGTAAAGACAAAATGCTAGTTTCAAGATTTGAGGGTTGCTCGTTATTTAGAAAATTTTGTGGTTCGAAATTTGAATCATTTAAACAATAGTTGGTGTTAAAATATCCATAGAATATGGAGTGAAATCATATGAATTATGTTGATTTTTACAACTATTATAAAATTCACGTTAGTGGAGAAACTCAGACATTTTCATGATTTTTTTTTATTTTTTTAAGGAAAAATGTTTATAAATAGAATTTATTTTTCGAAAGGGAAATTGATTTTTTTTTTTGGTTTTTCAAATTTTTTTTGTTTTTGAAAAGGTTTTATAATTTTTTTTTGGATTTTGGTTTTTCTAAATTTTAATTTGGATTTTTAAAATTGATTAAAAAATTCAGAAGAAAGGATTTAATAAGTTAAGGAATATTTACATTTTTTTTGTTTTGGATTTTGATTTTTTTTAAATATGCTAAACTAATGCAATTAAATGAACGCACAAATAATATCCTAAGTTAACTCAAAATTGTATAATCACGATTTATCTTAAATCAACAAGATAGTTCTCAGCTAGGTAATGGACAGTGCACCACGAATCACTGTAGTAATGCAACCGAAGGTTTAAGTACCTTTAGAGGAACAACCACTATAATATTTACGAATCACCGTAATATTTATAAATGATTATTACTCTACCATAGCCTAGACACCAAGAAATTAAATTGTGCAAAGATGATAACTTTTCAACATACAATTAATTGCCATCGATGTCTAATCATTATTATTAATCAAAACCTAAAATGAAATGCAAAACTGAAATTAAATGTGTATTAACAGTACAGCTAAAAATTAATTTTGTTTTTGTTTTTAGATTTTGAATTTTTTTTATAAATGAAAATGCAAGCAACCAACAATGCAATTCAAAATAAAACTAGAGATGAGAGAACGATATTAGAGCGTGCAGAATTATTAGCAAATTTTTTTTTTAAGCGGCGATTTGTTAGCAATCAAGCAGAGCAATGCAATTCCTTTTGATTTTCTATTTTGACAACCTGAAAATAGAAACAAGATATATATACAATTATTATTATTGTTATTATTATTGTTATTATTATATATCAAAGATGGATGGAACTTAAAGCAAATTGAAATAAAACCATTTTTATAAGGATAAAACAGAACAAAACAAAACGAAAGCAAAACAAACGTTATTGGAAACAATTGAAACTTGTTTTTTTTTTAATTTTTTTAACAATTTAAACTCTAACAAAAGAACTGTAAAAGGAAACAAAAGCGAAAAAATTTATCAATTTAATTGATTTGGGCCCGACCCACTGAAATCAATCCAAAACATAGTGCCAGCATCCTTATCTTCTATTCGATTTCCTCTCCTTATCCTTTTTTTAAACTTCGTCTTCGTATTTTTAATCACCCCAAAACAAACGAATTCCAAATTCGCCAAATTTCTAAATTTTCCACATTCAATTCCAAGTTTGTTCAAATTCGAATAACAGTTCGCGAGCAATGGGTTTGAGGCGATGAGTTAAAAGTTCGGAAAGTGGTGGAGGCGCGATGAGAATTTCAGAGAATTGGCGATGAGGATGGGCGAAGTCGTGAGGTGTCTTTGCCAATAGTCGGTTAAGTATGATGATCCAATAGTGTTGAAAGTGATTTGTAGAGGGTCGCTGGTGATTGGGTGCTTGCGGTTGAGTTCGAGTTGCTTGTCGAGGCGATTGGGGGTTAAAGGCAGCGATTGTTGGCGAATTGGGTTGCGGGAATTTGTGTCAGGCAGGTTGGTTATGGTGATTGTCGAGGAAGTCACGTGATTATAGGAGGTAGCGATGTCGTTTTTGATCTGGGGGATTTTGGATGCTGTTGTTTACAGGTGATTAGCTGTGTAGTGATGAAATGTAGGCATGGGGTAGTGGTATCAGTGAATGGAGTGGTGGTTGTGGAGTTGTGTGTTGGGGATTTTGCGGTTCGAGACGGATTTGATGGCGATTGAGATAAAAACAATGCCGTACTTCCGACTTCAAGGATCTATGGAATAGATTCTTCCAGACAATAGCTCAACCCACCAGGTACAAACAGGTTATCGAACTATCGACTTTCAGGATTCAATGAAGCCCTATAACAGTGTAATCGGATTCAAAGTTTGTACGACTTTGATCCGACCAAGAACACTTCAGAAACTGTATCTGATGATGCAATTTGTATAGAGTAGAATGAAAAGGAAGAAGAGAACAATTCTGCAACGCTTTCTGAATTTGCAACACCTTGGAGGCGTCACAAGGCAGAGCAATCTGTAAGGATTTCTAGGCGTCGCAGAATTGTGTATAGAAGAAGAAGAAGATTCGAAAACTATTTACAACTTTTTTCGGGCATTGCTATTTATAGACGTGAAGAGGTGTCCATTCGCGAAGCATCGCGACCATTTGCAACGTTTTGCAACCATTGCGAATGGATTCAAAATTAAACGTCGCGACCTTTCGTGTGCAACGTTCAGAAAACCGTTGCAATTCAAACATCGCGTCCATTCAGTTTGTAACGTTTAGAAAACGTTACAAATTCCCACCCTTTATCCAAATTCATTTTTCCCTGTTCTGGGTCCTTAACGGGCTGAAATCTGGCCCGTTACTGTTCTTATTTTGATCCAAAATATTTTCGGATCCGAACCCGAAACCCGTACCCGGCCCGGTTCGGTCAGACGGACGGCGGCGGCGCGCATGTGGTGTTGCATGACTTCTCTCCTCATAACAAAGCAAACATGTGGGAGCCCCAAGGCCCCATCAGCCACTTGAGAAAGCTATACTTATACAAGTATAGTCTCCATTGTTCTACAATGTGGGACTAAACTCTTCTTTCTTCTTTTCTTCTTTCTCTTCCAAACAAAAAACCTAAACCCAAAGCATTTTGAAATTTTTTTACAACAATCTCCCCCAATTTTCAAAATAAATAAATAAATAAATAGGACGGCTGAATCACTAGAGTGACTTCCTACATACCCAAGTGGGATCAAGCCTATGTAGTTCTAAGATCAAGTTTTGCATCATCGTGAAAACCAACACATAAATAAAAGGTATCTTTTAGATTTGAACCTTTACTTAGTGTAAACCATTCAAAGCCTTATCGAGATTCTATGGTGAACGAATCTTGAACCAAGTATCCCTAATGATAAAACCGGAACAATCACACATGTTGATTTCCTTAGTTAAAGTGTTCTGTATTGCTCAGCACGTTAATGACCATGTGCTTAAATCCTGGTTCATGAGTCTACTTAGAAAGCGGTCTTACTTTCCTAGGAAATGACCTGATTTCCATACTCATATAGGTAAGTCTCTTAAGGTGTTTCTGCGATACACCTTTTAAGGTTTCTAGACTTATTAAAGATATATATCCATCCTTTGTTCTTGCAGAATCCAACACTAAATATTATGGGATTACCAATTTAGTGTTCCATAGTCATTCTCTTAACTTGTTGGTACCCATTGAACTTTTTCTATCCTTTTCAAGACATAAGTTGGGTTTCTGTTAAGGATGATCAACCTTCATTCACAGACCTTAGTCCCATTTCTTGTGACTTTATAGAAACCATTGCCTTTGGAAGACCTTTTGTAAGTGGGTCAGCCAAGTTTTTCTTCGTTTCTATGTAGTCTACAGTTATAACTCCTCTTTTGAGTAACTGTCTCACCATTTGATGTCTTACACTCACATGTCTAGACTTTCCATTATATGTCTTATTAGACACATTGTATATTGTTGCTTGATTGTCACAGTTAATCAAGACTGCTGGGGATGGCTTCTTCCACAAAGGGATTTCCATTAATAAATTCCTAAGCCATTCCGCTTCTTTACATGTATCTGCTAATGCAATCAATTCTGACAACATTGTTGAGTCAGAAATACAGGTCTGCTTCTTGGAAGCCCAAGACACAGCAGCGCCTCCTAATGTAAAGATCCATCCAGTCGTAGACTTGGATTTGGATTCTACATTGTTCCAGGTTGCATCACTATATCCTTCTATTGCAGCAGGATATCCTTTATAAGATAAACCATATTCAATGGTTCCTTTCAAATAAGCTAAAACTCTGGAAATGGCTTTCCAATGTTCGAAACCTGGATTACTCGTAAATCGACACAATATACTTATAGCATGCGTGATGTTTGGTCTAGTGCAATGCATAGCATACATAAGACTCCCAATAACACTGGAATACTCTAGTTGAGAGATAGTACGTCCAGTGTTCTTTTCTAATTTAATACTAGGATCTAAAGGAGTTGGTGCTGGTTTGTCATCGTAATGACCATACTTTTGTAAGAATTTCTCTATGTAATGGGATTGAGTTAGTAATAACTCCCCCTCTTTCCTAACAATTTTAAGTCCCAGAATTACATCAGCCTCTCCTAGATCTTTCATATCGAATTTAGAAGACAGAAACTTTTTAGTTTCATTCACGCAGGATATATTGGAACCAAATATTAGCATGTCATCAACGTATAAACATATTATAACAATACCGTTGTTATCCGATTTGCTATAAATACATTTATCAGCATCATTAACAATGAATCCATATGACAGTGCAACATTATCATACTTCTCATGCCATTGCATGGGAGCTTGCTTCAGGCCATAAAGAGATTTTACTAATTTGCAAACTTTCTTTTCTTGGCCTGGGGTTTTGAAACCTTCAGGTTGTTCCATATATATCTCTTCTTCTAAATCTCCATTTAGAAAAGCAGTCTTTACATCCATTTGATGTATGACTAATTTATGAATTGATTCAAGTGCAATTAAACAGGGTATAGAAGATATGCGAGCAACTGGAGCATATGTATCAAAATAATCTACTCCATGTCTTTGCTTATATCCCTTAGCAACTAATCTGGCTTTAAACTTATCAATGGATCCATTTGTATTCAACTTTTTCTTGAATATCCATTTACATCCTATAGGTTTAGCACCAGGAGGTAAATCAGTTAAATCCCAAGTTTGGTTTAACATTATGGAATTCATTTCATCATTGATAGCTTCTTTCCAGAAATTTGAATCTATGGAACTCATAGCTTCAGAATAAGTTTTGGGATCATCATCAACGTTCATTACATATTTAGTCACATTAAGGACTTCGTCCTTACTGCCTTCTACAAGATATGTAATGAAGTCAGGACCATAGTCCTTCTCTATTCTCGCTCTTTTACTTCTCCGTTGTTCAGTACTATTATCTGGTACTGACACTTCCTTGCTGTTTTGAGCAGGAGCATAATCATCGTCATTGATATCATTAGTCATACTAGGTTCTGGACTAGATGTTCTCAATGTGATCTCAACAGTTTGATTTTCAAAAAATTCTACATCTACAGATTCTATAACTTCTAGGGTGTCAAGAATAAAAAATCTATAAGTTATACTATTAAGTGAATATCCTATGAAAACGCATTTAAATGCTCTATTTCCTAACTTTGGTCGTTTAGGGTCTGGTTTTCTAACATAAGCTAAGCAACCCCAAACTTTAAGTCTAGTTAGGTTAGGTTTCCTATTAAACCATAATTCATAAGGGGAAATATTATTCTTTTTAAGTGGTACTCTATTTAAAATATAACATGCAGATAACATAGTATCACCCCATAGGTTATAAGGTAAATTAGAACTTATGAGCATGGAATTAACCATTTCTACTAAAGTTCTATTTTTCCTTTCAGGAACACCATTTTGTTGTGGTGTATATGGAGCAGTACATTGGTGAATTAAACCTTGTTGTTTACAAAACAAGGTGAATTCATTTGAGAAATATTCACCACCATGATCTGAATGTAATATTTTAATTTTAACTCCTAATTGTGTTTCGACCTCTGCTTTGTAAATTTTGAATTTATCAAAAGCCTCATCTTTAGTTTTCATTAGATATATATATGCATATCTAGTATAATCATCAATGAATGTTATATAGTATTGGTTACCACCATAGGTGATATGACTTTTTAAGTCACCCACATCACTATATACCAAATCAAGCAAACCAGTTTTCCTTTCTAGGTTTTAAAGGATTTCCGGTGTATTTTTGCTTGAACACATATTTCACATTTAGAGATGGTATCGAAATCACAATCAGAAATTAATCCTAATTTATTCATATTCTTAATGGATTTATAATTCACATGTCCTAATCTACCATGCCATAAATTAATAGAATCAACAATATAAACAGAAGATTTCTTTATTAGATTCAACTTAATCATGCTGTTACAAGAGTATCCCTGTCCAATGAATTTACCATTCTTAGACAACACTAGCTTATCAGACTCATACACCATCTTGAATCCTCCTTTGTTAAGAAGGTATCCAGAGACCAAATTCTTACACATATCGGGTACATAAAATACATTGACTAATGTAAGAACTTTTCCAGAGGTGAGAGGAAGTTCTATAGTGCCTTTTTCCAGAACTTTACTTGGAACCTTATTTGCTCCAGTAACTTCGTCGGCTTCTCCTTTATTTTCTTCGTAACTCTTGAACAGATTACGATCTTTGCAAATGTGAATGGTTGCTCCAGTATTAAACCATCAATCATTATCATTGCCACTAACGGAGTTTGCCTCTTGCACTACAGCCACAAGCGAGTCTTCGACCACATTCACTTTTTGTTGTTTCTTCCGCAGACGGCAGTCTCGGGCATAGTGGCCGGGCTTGTTACAAAAATAACAAGCACCTTTCTTTTTGTTGTTAGTTTTGGAACAATTTTTCTTAAACTATGTCTCATTCTTTGGCTTTAATTTATCAGTAATTTCAACATTATTTGCCTTAGAATGGGACTCAGTTTGCGGATTATCATCTAGATCGCGTTTGCGAGAGTCTTCTTCAATACGAAGATGACGCTGTAAACCGTCTAAATTATAATCCGTTTCCGCATGCTTCATCTTTTTCTTATAATCATTCCAACTATGCGGAAGTCTAGAAATTATAACTCCAACAACAAAAGATTCAGGGAGATCAATTCCAGCATCTTTAAGTTGATTCACCAACAGTAAGATTTCACTTACTTGTCCAATTATGGACTTATTGGTGACCATTTTGAAATCCATAAAATTAGAAATAAGAAACTTTTTATTACTTGCCTCGGATATGCAGTACTTATTTTCCAGAGCAGTCCAGAGTGCCTTCGATGTTTCCAAGGTCCTATGAGTATTGTAGACTGGGGTAGATAGCGCATTCAGAATATGGCCTCTGCATAGGAAATCGTCCTCTTTGCGCTTTGCACGTTTAGCCTTTAGAGCAGCATCATCCTTATCAGTTTCCTCCGGGATTTCTTCCAAGTCATCTTCCAAAATGTAGAATAACTTGACGGTGACCAAGAAAAATTTCATCGTCTCTTGCCAACGAGTGAAATTGTCGCCATCAAAACGCTCCAATCGAGTTAGATGCTGATTCATAACTTGTAAAGCGCTCGAACCTTCCATGGTTGAAGACTATTGTCTGAAAATTTGTTGGGGATTTTGCGGTTCGAGACGGATTTGATGGCGATTGAGATAAAAACAATGCTGTACTTCCAACTTCAAGGATCTATGGAATAGATTCTTTCAGACAATAGTTCAACCCACCAGGTACAAACGGGTTATCGAACTATCGACTTTCAGGATTCAATGAAGCCCTATAACAGCGTAATCGAGTTCAAAGTTTGTACGACTTTGATCCGACCAAGAACACTTCAGAAACTGTATCTGCTGATGCAATTTGTATCGAGTAGAATGAAGAGGAAGAAGAAAACAATTCTGCAACGCTTTTTGAATTTGCAACACCTTGGAGGCGTCACAAGGCAGAGCAATCTGTAAGGATTTCTGGGCGTTGCAAAATTGTGTGTAGAAGAAGAAGAAGATTCGAAAACTATTTACAACTGTTTTCGGGCATTGCTATTTATAGACGTGAAGAGGTGTCCATTCGCGAAGCGTCGCGACCGTTTGCAACGGTTCGCAACCGTTGCGAATGGATTCAAAAATTAAACGTCGCGACCTTTCGTTTGCAACGTTCAGAAAACCGTTGCAATTCAAACGTCGCGTCCATTCAGTTTGTAACGTTTAGAAAACGTTACAAATTCCCGCCCTTTATCCAAATTCAGTTTTCCCGGTTCTGGGTCCTTAACGGGCTGAAATCTGGCCCGTTACTGTTCTTATTTTGATCCAAAATATATTCGGATCCGAACTCGAAACCCGTACCCGTACTCGGCCCGGTTAGGTTCGGTCGGACGGACGGCGACGGCGCGCGTATGGTGTTGCATGACTTCTCTCCTCACAACAAAGCAAACATGTGGGAGCCCCAAGGCCCCATCATCCACTTGAGAAAGCTATACTTATACAAGTATAGTCTCCATTTTTCTACAATGTGGGACTAAACTCTTCTTTCTTCTTTTCTTCTTTCTCTTCCAAACAAAAAACCTAAACCCAAAGCATTTTGAAATTTTTTTACAACATTGTGCAATGCAAGATGTATGTGAATTGGCAAGATGTGTGCGAGCGGTGGCTGATTGTCATAGTGATGGTGTAGTTTATTTGTTTGTTGAAGTGGGTTGTTTGAGATAGTGGCACAAGTGAGTTGTATGTAAGGGAAGGAGATGAAGTCACAGTCGAGTAACTGGGAATGTATATGTGTGGTGAAGCAGAACCAGTGTTTTCAGTGGAGACGTCGGTTGCTAGATGATTGTTTTGAAACGATGCAGCAAAGGTAGCAGAGGCGATGCAAGATATTGGCCAGTGGATAGTGGTTTGGTTTATGGTTATGAAGGTGGATTTGCAGGCAGGAAGATGGCAGAGGTTTGATAAGTTGAAGTGCAGTATGAAGGCTAATGGGTATGTGTGCATAGTCAGTTATGTCAGTGACTTAATATTTGGAACCGAGATGGCTGTTGTGGTATGATTTGCTGGTGATGCTAGAGGAATGTTTTGAGTTGTTTGTATACAGTGTTGTTGTATTACTGTGGTTGTGGATGTTTGATGTGGATATTTCAGGCTGGTTTGAAGATATATGTTTGTAATATGGTATGTGACTGTTTTGGTATTGTGATGGTTTTGGCAATTGGGCAGAGGATGCAAATGAGTGATGCCAGAAATATGTAAAGAACAGAGTGGTTGGCAATAGAAGTTTGAATGGTGTAGGAAGTGATGTCTGTGGTATTGAATTGGAATGTATATGGAGGCAGTGAATGCGAGCAAAAGATGGGTGCAGGCTGCTCTGAAGTAAAGAAGAGTAGGGGGTGTTTGTGGAGACAAGGTGAAGGCAAGGCAGTGAAGTGCACAGACCAGAGAAGTGCACAGAAAAAGAAAATTGTCGTTGTAAAAATGTATATGTAAAATTGTAAATGAAAGAAAATAAAATATTTTGATTTTTGTTGCGATTTTTTTTTATAAAATTGCAAATGCAAAGCAAACTGGAACACTAAATCAAATGCAAACACAAAGCACACAATTTTTTTTAAAAGAAAACAAACACACAATAAAATCACACGAAAATAATTCAAAGAATAAAAAATTAAAATCAAAGCAATTCCCCGGCCACGGCGCCAAAAACTTGTTAATCGGCTAATTTTCTATCGGTTTAGAAAATAGTCGAAAAATTTCAAATTAAAATAACCACAAGCAGGCGTACTAGTACGTGGCGCGTACGGATCGATCCGCAGGGAATTGTTGATTTTAAAAATCTATTCAATCAAATTAACCAAAGTTGAGTGAAAGTTAAGCTAGATAATTCGAGAATTAACTAACTAACTAAAAGAAAAGAGAAGCAAATATAAGAGTAAATGGACGAATACATCCACTCTTTAGATTATGTAGTTCAACATATATGAAATCATGATCTCTTTTTTTGGCCATTGGTGCTTTAATGGATGTGCTTATCATAAGTATGGTATATTTATGCTATTGATTAGCCAACATAAGCCATCAAACTATAACACCCCTTAAACCACTTACTAACTTTCATGAAACTTGACAATGAAAATGAAAATGAAATCTATTTTAAGTATGGTCTATTAACTATTGATTAGAAATATAGACCGTCAAATTTGAATCTCAAATCACTTTCTTATGCTATAATCATATTTTGATGAAGCGGCATTTGTGTTAGTGATTGTTTAAGCATAGCCTATTTGGTGTCAACAATATAGGCTATCAAATTAAAAGCGAGAACAACAAATAAAACACTTCATTGATCATCATTAAGCACAAAAAGAGGGCATGAATTAACAAATAATTGAAGCTATATAATTAGAGAGCTTCATTACTCCTAAATTGAAGGGGTTTAGCCTCTCATATTTGTCATTTGATTAACAAATGTAGCTAGAAACATGAAAGCAAAAAAGAAAGGAAAATGAAAGTTAATGGAAAAGAGAAGCAAATTAACAAGAATTAAAACTAATCTACTTTGCATGTATGTAAATCTACACTACAACATGAAAGGAAATAAACAAGAAAGGAAAAAAACATGTATTAAATTGCATAAAAAAAGTTACATGAAAAGAAGAAATAAATGCCTAAGTAGTCATGAAAAGAAAGTAGAGAGATTGTATTTTTGAGCCTAAACTAAAACTAAGAGAGACTAAGGGAGAGGAAGGTTACATGAAACATAAGAGGTATATATACATGTGTCAAACCTTAATTCATATTTTTGGGGAATGTCCAAAATACCATTGAAAAAGTGTGGAGGCCAAGTAATCATTAACTTCTACTAATCATCATTTAAGTGTACATGAAGCTATTAAGTCCATAAGCATGTGCATTATCCTCTAATTTGTACATTAAGGTGGGTGGGTGGGTGGGGTCCTCCATAATCTTCACTTTGAATTATTTTCATCTTCATTCCTTTGTGTTCTTTTTGTGCATGCATATGTTCTTCATGAAACAACTTGTAATTGAAATCAAATTCCTACAAAATAGTATGGAAATTTCTAATTAAATTTTCTCAAGTTAATTTATGCACAAAAATGACTATTTTGCCCTTGAATGAAGATGATTATGTGAAAATTTGCAATTAATATGGATTTTGGTTAAAACAAGTTAAAATACCCAATATGATCATTTATTTAAATTAATTAGAATAAATATGGTGGTAAAAATATGCACATTTATATGCACATTTATGTGCACACCATTAACTATGTTTTATGAAATTTATTTGAAGGACCTTAAACCAACAGGAGTGGTACTGTTAAATTGTTATTTTACTTCTTCAATTATGAATATATTCACATGACAACCCATAATTATGTTTTGGAGAAAAAAGGGTAGAAGAACCATTTAGGTTAACTCAATAGTGAATATAAAATTACGTAAACTCCCAAGTGATTAGAATTGCATCCATGGAGTCAGGGTGATCAAAAATATAGGATGCCTAAATTTTGTGGTTATTGGTGTATATCAAAAGGTTTATAGTAAATCCATGAAATCTATGATGAGGTAGTTATTGGCATAAACAAACAGGTTCATAGTAAACTCATGAAAACTATGATTAAGTAATTATTGGAGGAAACCAATAGGATCGTAGTTAACCCAAGAAAACTATGTATTAAGGACTAGTATAAGCTAAGTGGTTTGTAGTGAACCTGTAAAGACCCGCAAATCCGTACTCCTTGAATAGACACTAATCTCCAGTGATTTACTCAAGATGAACGAAAATACGAACCCTTAGGGTTTTAAGAAAAAGAAAGAGGTAGAAGAAGAGAGAAAAGATAGAAAATAGAGAGAAAAGAAAATAACAGAACAATATCAGAATCTCACAATTCGCAGCGGAACAACATATAATAGATAAATGAATAATCTTTAAACAAGAACTATATCAGTTATTACATTACATTTCATTACATCATATCATCAGAGTGTACAACAACAAACAAACAGCGGAAAGAGAAATACTATATACTAGTAATACGCCATGCCATCCAATTTGCCTCCAGCAACTCCTGAATTCCAGAATATCCTGATAAACCTTAACTCTCGACTGCCCGTGTGAAAATTGGTGGGCACCCAGAGTTTAGGAAGGAAAACAATAAACTCCGAGTCAGTCATGTGACTGGTGCGAGAACTAAAACAGTTTATTTTTATTTAAAATCAAAATAGAGGAATATTTTTAAATTCAATTCGAAATGCTTTTAAAAATGAGACTACCATAAGACCTCCCGCCATACACACAATGCAAACGCAGACTTGGAGGAGATTTCTCCTTATGATAGTCAAAGATGCTTGATACGTATTAAAAAGAAACATTTGATATTATTACTAGTGCATAGTGTAGGAAACATTTCGAAAGTAGAATATAAATCTTAGC
This sequence comes from Allium cepa, assembly GCA_030765085.1. Taxonomy (NCBI): domain Eukaryota; kingdom Viridiplantae; phylum Streptophyta; class Magnoliopsida; order Asparagales; family Amaryllidaceae; genus Allium; species Allium cepa. The sequence goes on from CM060939.1 coordinate 157,111,877, forward strand.
CAGCATAGGTACCATTATAGTATGCTTACTATAGCTACCATATTAAATGGCAGGTTCTACAACTAAAACCGTACAAGTCTCGTATTGTTTCTTTGGATTTCCAACGAATGGTCAGGCCAAGGAACTTCCCATTGCCACATGGAAACGCCTATGGAAGGACGTCCCGAGAACCTAACCGGATCTCTGCCAACACAAGGCCGGGTTACATTTCAAACTAGGTAACAACTGACACGAGTATGCCATCCCCCGGTCCTTTGGGACCTTTATCCGAGAGCTCTCTAATCAACATCACACCATAATAAATAAGTGTTTCAACATGAGTAAGCATCTGGGCTCCATACCATAATACCACCCTTTTCCAGAAGGAAATGCACATACCCTAAAGGGAGCAACCCCTCATAACCTTGCTGCATCTTTCCTGTTTTGACCATTCCGGGGTGTGAGGCTCGACGAAATCTCGTCCACAAAGCCACGCTTTATACAAAGTCATGCTTTGGGTCAACAAATGATCATAGAAATGATCACCAAGATAGATGATCAAACAAATGATCCTATCACAAATAATCAACACAATGATCATTTCACAGCAACACTCAGCATGTCACATTACCAAATTGGGAGTATATTGCTAATAACCTTCAACTATATAACCTCTGAGCTCGTACGTCTCAGAGAAGGGTGTTAAGCTAAGAGAAGAAATTCTCCGCCACCAACAGAAATATATTTGAATGAAATCAGCTTTATATCTCAATTGTAATGTCAGACATACAATCCATACAAGTCTGTTCCAGGATCGAACAGAACCGAAGGCACTTACAAAGAAGTCCTTGCAATCCGGATAATCTCTAATCACGTCCGAATTTCCCATCACATATGGAGATCTCTATACCGGGGATCAGCCAGTGCAAAGACAATCAATAAGAAACCCTTTCGTTTTTGAAAATATCCGGTCTTCAACACCGATCTTCAAATGCAATTCATAACGACGTATCACATATTCGGAATGGGTTATACGACCCCAAGGTCCTTTCCCGGTTAACCCGAATAGTGAGCGCTTATTTTAAAAAAATAAGTGTGGCATTCAATTTCAAGCAAATCACAACAAATACCTATTTAAAGGTAAATATTGATAGTCGGTTATTGAACTATCAATAGATATGCCAACATCACCAGATTCCAAATAATTTTTCAAATTATTTATTTTCCAAAAAAATATCTTCACAAGATATATATTTTCAATACTTCAAAAATAAATCAATATTTATTTTTAAACAAATTCCCCATTTTCATTTATAAATTCCAAAGTGAATTTACATTCCCAAAATATTTATGAATATACGATTTCCATTTGATTTCTAATATTCATTTTCAATTTATCTTCAAAAAGATAAATTCAAAATATTCACTTAATATTGGAAAAACATTTCCATACTTATTAAAATTAAGTAATTCACAAATCTGTTTATTTTCTACACTTGGAAAATATTCAATATACTCTAATCAAAATAAAATATATATTTCATTCTTTTAAGGAAATCATTCTCTTAAACCTATTTATTTGGGCCAAAACGAATGTTGCGTAAAACATCGTTACGACAACCCAAAATCACTAGTATAGGGATTCGAAATTAAAATAGATATATAAATCCCAATACTATACAAAACATTTCCTTTCGGAAATCATCTATTATAACAACAGTGTTATAATCTACCATTTCCTTCTATTTCTCGAAAACGTCTATTTCAACAACGAATGTTGAATCTATGGTTTCGATAGTTAATACATTTTAAAACACCTTTAGATCGTTTTAATTCTTTTTAAAACATCACATCCAAAACATTTTCTTTAATATATTATTCACTATTCAAAAACGTGAATATACTTGTTAACAAATTTTATCATTTCTATTCCTTTTATTTTAAAGGATTATTCACTGTCTAAAACGTGAATATAACTCTATTAACAAATTACAACAATTTACTTATCAAGATAAGTCGTTGCGGATTTATAAAACAATGTTTATAAATTCCATTTCTATTTATTTTATAACACTTCCTCTTATAAATTTCCTTTATTTACCTATTCGATTTATAACTCAATCATATATCGAAAGTCCATATTATAAGTTAAATGCTTATAATTTATTTGTTTTCAAATTTGTTCTTTTAACTTCTTTTAACTTCCCAAATTATAAATCTTATAACTTATAAGATTCATTTATTTATCCAAAATCTATTCTTTTAAATATCTTTACACATTTTATAAACCTACTGTTTATAAAATTCCATTTATAACTTCACCGTTATAATTCTATAAATTTCATTCATTTATGAAATTCATTCACAATTCATTCTAACACTTATAAAAGCTCGTTTTACAATTCCAATATTTTTAATTTATAAATATCAATTTATAAATCTTTTATATGAATCAATTTATATTATTCTTTTGAAAACGTCTTTAAACTCCTTTATAATTTCATCATTTCGATTTATAAAATAATCAAATTTTATAAATCCTATTTTTTTTTTAAACTTTTTATAATAAATTCAGAAATCCCAGTTTAAACTATTTTATAAAATCATTAATCCCATATTTTCAAAAAGCAACTTTTAACTGTATTTCTTAAAAATCATAATTTTTACAATATTAAAATTATAACGTTTATTTACTTAAGATGGATCAATTCTAAAAATATTTTATAAACGTAACTTTCAAAAATCACTTTAGAAATCCCTTAAGATCAAAATCGTTATTTTTAAACTTCAAAATTGGATCCGATGACGCAACACATCAAATAGTCAATCACAACTTTCCAACATCATATATCGATATGATAAACAATCAAATATCACAATATCTAAAATCAATAAATATTTGTGAGGAATCCAGTTGGATCCCTCCAACCTGTTTCCCTGCATCCACAGACATTAGCACAATACCAATCCCGCTTCAAGACGGGATATCGCGGTATATGGGATTTATAAAATATTATTCGCTTAATAGGCGGCGCAATAGGGTCTCATCCGCTATACAATGCGGGAAATCATCAACTGCAATATATACATATGCCAATATATATATATATATTGCTATATATATAGATATATCCTACTATATCTAATATCACAACCAAATATAGAAATCAATAATAACTGCAAATCCAACTTTATATTTTTGAGTGAGAAGTTCTCACCTTTGCTTTTATTTTGCAATCCATTTCCCATCTTGACTCGATTTTCTTGATTTATACCTTGTATAAATATTATACACAATTTATTAATATTCGAACAGATCGAATAATAAATTTTGATTTGTAATTTCGATTCATCGGTGATTTCATTTTAATAGTTAAATTAACTGATAGTTTTATTTAAACCAGTTTTTTCTCCTTTAATAAATTTATTTTAACTAATTATTTTACTTTAAATTAAATTTAAAACCAAACTTCCTTTAAATAATTTAATTAACTATAGACTTAATTTTAACTAAAGATTTTCTTTTTAGTAACTAAAATAGATAAAATAAATTAATTATCGTAAACTGGTGTTTATAACAACTTAAACAAATTTGTTTAACTAAATATTGAATTAAAACTAAACTTCCTTTTTAATAAATTAATCAAATATATATATATATATATATATATATTTAAACTCTGGGATTTTTCCTTTTCTGGTAAAATCAATTTTTTTTTTATATATATATACTTCCAACTATTTCAAAATTCCTACATTTCATATATATACATATATTCACTGTATTTTTCTTTGAAGATAATATATATAGATTTTAAAATTTATAAAAGAAATAATTTTTCTTTTCCAAACTTTATTTATGTAAAATATTTTCTGTAAAAAAAATAAAATAACAGTAACTCATTTTACCATCAATATACCAACATTTAAACCAATTTATTTTCAAATTTAAATTGAATAAATAAATCAATTTCCTTTCTAATTTTTCTGCATATATATTTTACTGTATATTTCTTTTTTCTATAGATCCATACTCACATAATTTTATAAATTAAAATTAATAAAAAATAATACCTTACTGATAATTGAAGAACCCAGCTAAATCCCCCAATTCCCACTGAAACGCGACCCCCAATCGAGCACGCATCACCCACTGCTTCACGCGAGCTTGCCCTAGCCACCATCGATCGAGATGAACGCCACCGCACGCAACTCCTGTGAAGCCGCCGTACGCGAGCCCTCACAGCGTCGCGCTCGTCCCCTCGCCGCCGTGTCCTCCTGCGCGTGAACGCAAATCGCCTGAGCCCAGCCTATCACTATCACGACGCTTTGCTTGGAAGCCTCGCCTCCCTACGCCGCGGCCTCCCAGTTGACCGCGAAAGCCCCCCCCCCCCCCCCCCCCACGCTCGCGATTATCCTTTCGTTCGCCATGATTTTGATTTGGGGATGAAGAAATTAGGAAGGAGAGATCCATTTATTTATTTTTTTCTCTTTATCGGCCATTATTAGATTCGAACAATAGAACCTTAGCTCGGGCAATTTTTTCTTCGTTTAATTTGTTTTGAATGATAAGGGAGAGGGACATTTAAACGTGAAGGAGGCATGATCATTTCACGATTCTCGGCACGATTATAGGAGATAACGTGATTTTAGGCAAGAATCTAGGGATGCTGTCTGTAATAAAATTTTAAATTTAAATTTAAATTAAATTTGTTTCAATACAATTTTCAACGCGTTTACTCACCGTGTGCTCACATAACAGCTCCGAAAAATATGAAATTTGAAATCCGAGAAAAAATCAATATTACGGACCCAATGGAACTGGTTTCGTCGAATTCCGAGACTGTGCCTCGGACGGCTATTTTTAAATATCGATTCAAACGATATAATTTCAAAACTGAACAATTCACTTCCAAATTAAATTCTGAAGCTTCTATAATCTTCAATATTATCAATATAAATTTTACAAGCCTTTGAAATATTTTTAACCAGCTTAAAATTGAAGATTCAAATTTTTATTCAACTTTCAATAGATTAAATTCTACAATTTAATCGCCAAATTCAAAGTTATATTGAAAATTCAATCCAAACCATCATTCAAATATTTAAAATTAATTAAATATTTTCAAATTAAATTATTCAAAATTCTGGGTCGTTACAAAACCCATGAAAACTATATTTGTACTAAGAATTGACATCAGTCAATAGGTTCCTAGTAAACCCATAAAAACTAGGATAAGAATGCAGCTAATGGAAGTATCAGTAGGTCCTAGTCAACCATGAAAACTAGGATATAAAATTAGTTACTGAATAAATCCATAGGTTCCTAGTAAACCCATGAAAACTAGAATAAGGTGATTAGTTATTGTAAAGACTAATAGGTTCAGGAGGATCCATGAATTGATTAAGCTAACTGGCAGGAGCCTATAAGTTCTTAGTGACCCTACGAAAACTAAAAAGGTTAATAGTGAACCTAGAAACTATAATTATGATATGGTGTCAGACTAAACTGGGAATGGGAAATCCAAATTATTTTTTAGTACACATATCATCATAATATTTTGAAAATGTATGTTTTTAACCATTGTGTACGAAGGAGCACAATATAGGGTTTTATAAAGGTTTTAAGATACTACTGAGGGGAAAATCCATTCCGCTAAGCGGTGTGATCTCACTAGATATCTATAAAAGATTGAGATGTTAGATTATTATTCGTCAACACCACTCTAAGATGAATCTCATGCTCTCTTTCATTTTCAGAGTACACCAAAATGTCATCTATCAAATCAACGAAGAATGTAGGTGCATTCGTCGGTCCGAATGGCATTACTAACCATTCATACGAATCATATCTAGTCTGAAATGCCATTGAAAGAATACTATTCTCCTCCACCCTCACCTGATGGAACCCCATCGCCAAATCTAATTAGAAAAATACTGTCTCCACTCAACCGATCAATTAGACCATTAATCCTTAGCAGTGGATACCTATTTTTGACTGTCTTTTCATTCAACTTACGATAGTTGATGCACATCCTTAACGATCCATTTGGTTTCTTTACAAATATCGCAGCTGCTTCCCAAGGCAAACTACTTGGTCTGATAAAATTTCTTCCCTTAAGATCCACTAACTGCACCTTCTATTCCTTCGTTTCTATTTGTGTCATTCTGCTAGGTGGTCTACTGACAGGTTCAGTTCTCGGTACAACATCTATCTGAAACTCAATAGCTCATTTTGGGGTAATCCAATGACTGGCTCAAAACATATGTAAACTCTCTAACCACACGATCCTGACTAATCTCTTCCTCAACCTCCACGGCACTCAACAAAGCATAAAAACTCGTACTGGAATTCTCCGTTGAGATAATGATTCGGCCACGACTATCTGCGTGCCTCAATGATATTTCCCAATCCTGGAAAAATATCCTAGCCTTATACCTAGCCAACTAATCAATACCCAAAATGATCTCGAAATCTTTGAAATAAAAAACATACAAACTACATGCAAACTTATGAACTAACAAATCAAGTTCTAACTGGTCACATCCCATCCCAAGAGTTTCATACGCTCCTATTGGATTTGCAACTCTTAAGGAAGTAACAAGGTATGTGAGTTCTATACATAACTTATCAACCAAATACTAAGATATAAATGAATGTGATGCATCGGTATTGAAAAGTACCCTAACTGGTACGCACTGAATCAAAAGCGTACCTTCCATCTTAGTTTTCCCATTCTCTGCGGCAGTAGGTCTAGAAGAAGATAGTGGTCCAATAGCAAATACCTTCCCTCTGTCCGTCCTGATTGACTCTAGACGCTAGTTCTTATAATGCCCAACTTGGTCACAGTTGAAGCATTTCGAACTACTCAAAATCAATTGAGTGTTCGAGAGTTTAAAAGGAAAACAAAATCGTTGAGTCAGACATAAAGCCTATGAATAATAATCTAACATCTCAATCCTTTTTAAATATCTAGTGAGACCACGCCACTTAGCGGAATGGGTTTTCCCCTCACTAGTATCCTAAAACCTTTATAAAGTCATATATTTTGCTCCTGCATCCACAATGGTTAAAACATACATTTTCAAAATTTTATAATAATATGCATACTAGAAAATAATTGGGATTTCCCATTCCCGGTTTAGTCCGACACCCTGTCATAATTATAGTTTCTAGGGTCACTATTAATCTTTTTAGTTTTCATGGGATCACTAAGAATCTATAGGCTTCTGCTAGTTAACTTAATCAATTCATGGGTCCTCCTGAACCTATTAGTCTTTACAATAAGTAATCACCTTATCCTAGTTTTCATTGGTTTACTAGGAACCTATGGATTTATCCTGTAACTCACTTCACATCCTAGTTTTCATGGGTGGACTAAGAACCTATTGATACTTCCATTATCTACATTCTTATCCTAGTTTTCATGGGTTTACTAGGAACCTATTGACTGATGTCAATTCTTAGTCCGAATATAGTTTTCATGGGTTCACGACAAATCACTTAGGTCATATAAGTCCTTAATACATAGTTTCCATGGGTTAACTATGAACATGTTGATTTCCTCCAATAAATACTTAATCATAGTTTTCATGGGTTTATGACAAACCTGTTGGTTTATGCCAATAACTGCTTTATCGTAGTTTTCATGGGTTTACTATGAACATTTTGGTATACACCAATAACTACTAAGTTTAGGCATCCTATATTTTTGGTCACCCTGACTCCATGGATGCAATTCTACTCATTCAGGAGATTAAGTAATTTTATATTCACTGTTGAGTTAACCTAAATGGTTCTTCTACCCCTTTTTCCCCAAAAGACAGATATGGGTTTTCATGTGAATATATTCATAATTGAAGAAGTAAAATAGCAATTTAACAATACCACTCCTGTGGGTTTAAGGTCCTTGAAATGCATTTCATAAAACATAGTTAGCACCTTTTAACTTATATTTTTATCAAGGCAATACTTCTTCAAAGTATTATACTTAAAGTTATCACAAAACTCCTTTCTATAAGTGGTGGGTTTTCCTTAAAAATTTAGAGTATGGGTTTTTAAGACCTTTTCGAAACCATTTGAAAGCGAACCTTTCGAAAGCTTGGACAACACTAAAAACCTTTTAGTACCCAACCCTTAAACCTTGTCACAGGGTCTCCTAAATCCTTTCAAAACCAAACATTTCGACCTTGTCGAAAAGTCTTCAAAATAACCTTTTGTATCCAAACCTTTCGAAATCATTGAAACCATTCAGCAATTCAAACATTTCGAAAGCATTCTACTCTTAAAACATAAACCTTTCAAAGACTTATTGGGTTCAATTTAAAACATGCTGAAAATTCTCTCTTAAAACCTTTGACTACGTTGGAAGCAACCTTTCGACTTTGTTGAAAGCTCTGCTTCGAAAGCTTTAATACATCTTTTTAAAACTATAAGCTTCAGCCTTTAAAACACCTTCTTTGAAAGCTTTAGGTTATACTTCAGTTATAAAACAAGGGTAAATCATCTAAGTCTAAAGCTCTGATACCTTTCGAAAGCAATGAGAGAAGCGGCTGCCTTTTTATAACAGGTAAACCTTTCGTCTTGGTCGAAAGCAACGACTTCATAAGGTTGGTGAAAGCGGCAAATACTTTTCAGTTGTATCGGAAGGTTCAAAATAATAATAATGATAAGTGGCAGTAACCTTTCGACTTTGTCGAAAGGTTAAAAACCTTTATTTAAATAATTGCCCTAGTCGAAAGCAACCTAGTCGAAAGCTCTTATTCGAAAGTAAAGCATGCAATCTTTGGTATATAAAACAGCATACCCCAACCTCTTAAGCAATCAACCTTTCGACTAAGTACCCTTCGACATTGTTCAAAATATTACATACCAATTAACTTGATACCCTATGCATTGAACTTTGATTTTGTCGATCGCTTACCTTTCGACTAAGTCAAAAGGTCTGAGTGCTAAAATTGGCTGAAACGTGCTAAAAAGTATGTTTCTTTGTTTTTAATTTAAAAAGATAACTTTTCAACTAATCTACCTTTATTTTTCAAATTCCTATTGGTTAACAAATACTTTTTAGGAAAGTGCTGCCGCTAATTTCAGAATTTAAATGATAATATTATTTTATAAAATGCCCCTTCTCCTTAATTAAATATATAAAACATTTAAGTCTCATACCTTAAATAATTATATATATTCATCAAAACGCTTAGAAAAAATCTATAAAAATTCCAGAAAATCTATTTTAACATGTTTTCCAACATATAAAATTGCAGACCCAATTAATCATTATTTTAGCCATAAATAATTTATAACCCTATAAACCATTTTCTTCACTAGAAAATTAATATAAAATCCACATATACTCAGAAAATTATGGAAATTGAAACCCATCTTCAAAATCATGTTTTCTACAACATAAAATTTAGTGTCATTTAAAAATCATTTCATCTTGGTTTTACCCTAAAATCGTGTATATCTTCTTTTTAAAAAACCTTGTTCAAACCATACGAATCATAAATCAAGCATATGATCATTCAATAAATCATAAAAACCGATTGACACTAAAATCCAAAACCATATGGTCATAAAATTAAAATAGAGATGTAAAATTATTATTCACCTTAGATTGGATAAGGAAATCGAAGTTTGTTGAGATTGATTCCTTCTAACTTGAATCCTAAGTTTTAAGTTGATTTTGTCTTCTCTTCTTCCTAATGGTCGACCTTGCTTGCTTCTCATGATTATAAATTTTTGTTTTAAGTAAAATATACGAGTACAACCTAATGAGAATAATATAAGGGTAGGAAGTATGGTTATTTACCCTAATGCCCTTATGTTTAATTTCCTAACCATTTATACAAGTTCATTAGATGTTAAATAAGCATGACTACCTAATTTATTGATCAACCTCAATCTCCTTATCTACATTATTCTATTTAATTTATTCTAATTAAATCTCCTGAATAAATGTCAATTAAATTAGAGGTGTTACATCTTTTATGTTTCTTCAAACCCTAAGATGAAACGTAGAAGTCTTTTGACTTCACTAGTGGGTGTTAGGACTAGTCTGTCTTGGTATTTTGACCTTGAGTTTTCTCAACGAATCATTGCCCCACAAACGATGGATAACTCCTTATCGGTTGTATCACATACGACCCCTAACCTATTTTTCCTTATCTAAATCCCATTTCGACCTCGAGTTTGCTCAACAAATCGAAAGAGATTATTCACTCATACCTACCACATCACGACGGCCTAAGTATAGTATATGTACCATGAGTTTTCTCGATCAATATATATAGTTATCTTACTACGTCTATTTTATATATTAATAATAATAATACACATAACATCCTTAGCTTGAATTTTCTCAACAACTAAGGATTATGCAAGTAATTTATTAATATATATATATATATATATATATATATATATATTATATTAAAGATTCATAATCTTCAGTTTATTATATTGAGTGATATCGACTTATGGAAGGATGTATTTCATATGAAATACCCCCATGGTTTAAGTGTCAGACACATCAGAAATCACAGAATACGTATATTTACGTATGTATTTATTCCTTAAGTCTATTTGGGTTTCTTTAATGTTCCACCTTTAGTTTATACACTCATATTATATAAGTTTCATTATTATATAACTTTCATGTTTTACTTAACTTATACAATAATCTTATGTATAACATTTTATTAATTAAAGTTTATTTAATTAATTTTAATTAATTAACTCTTTAATTACTTTCAAATTAGTATTCAATGCAACTTTTATATTGGACATATCTACTATAACCGTTAAAGTAAGACACGTATATCTTATTTATATGCTTATTTTTAGTTAATTAACTAACCTTTAATTACTTTATTAATTAAACAATTTTAATTAAATTATATTAATTTCGAAAATTTATCTTATATACATATATGTACGCTTATATTATCTTAAACACTTTAAAATAACATAACATATACCAATATACATAATACACGCATATGAACATTAATCAATTAACTCATTTAATCAATTTATTTAACGACCCATAAATTATAAAGGTTTTAATATTATAATTAACTGGAATTTGGTGAAATTTTAAATAATTGAATTTTGAAATAAAAATTTAATATTTGGAATGCATCTAATTAAACATAGCAAATGGTATATTTTCATTAGAAAATATGAAAGTTTGTTTATTATGTAATTTTATTTAAATATAAATCAGTTAATATTTGATGATAATAAAATATTTCTCAAACCTGAATGTTTTTATTCTGAGTGAGACGTCATATTTCGTTTCACCAAATTTGGATTATTATTACTCCGTTTATCTTAGTTCCGGCGTTTTAGCAGCATTTTCGGTATCGGTATCAACTTTTGATTTGATGGTTGTACCATTGATGTCTGTATACCTTTTTGATCATCTCGTCATGCTGATCTCCACAGCATATTCATTTTTGTGTTTCGACATTCGTTACGCGGCGGAATCGATAGACCGGTAAACTGTATCGGTACCCGTTCTGTACCTTTTTGTTTCTTATGACCTTTCATATATCCACCGTATAATCAAATAGCTACCAGCCTTTTATTATTCCAACGTAATCATTTTATACTAGTTTTTTCCATTCGTTTTTCCGGTTGCTCGTGTTGTTTGCTCTTCTCTGGCTCTGGTATCATTGATACATAAATAAATATAATAATATTTGATACGAAGCTCTTATTTCTTATGCCGTGTCATCTATTGGTCATCCCATTTTCTTAGCCTTCTTCCTGCTCCCTTATATTTGCACGCAATCACAATGGCCTCCTCCCTTCAAAACTAAGTATATTTGCACGCAATCCCTTAAATGTGTATTTTTGAAAATGATGATAGCTCATAAACTAAGTGTATATAAATATATGTATTTTCGAAAAACTACTGCTCGTCTCTCACATTCCCCGTTCCATCTCGCCTCATTCCCTACACCATAGCCGATCCACCCTTCCTTGACCTCAGCAGCAAACCCATTTCCAACTTAACGCCACATCACCAAAACCTCACCGACCGAGTTGCTCCACACCGAAGTCACCTCACACCCATCGGCTTTTGCAACTGAACACATCCACTCTTCTACACAACCAACACCCTAAAACCCTCCGCTTTAACTTGCTTGCCTCCACCAAGCACAGCACCATTTTTCCCTCTCTAGTGCTCAACCGACCTAGCCTCCATACAACCGAAACTCGACCAAATAGCCCTTCCTCCCTCCACTTTCCAACAGCCCACCCAATAGCCGCAACTCCACCAGATCCAGCATCCCCCATGCCGTGACCCTCGACCTGGATGCCCACACTTCACCACCTCCGACTTGCCGAATGGCCACCGTGAGTCCCCTCTCTTATTTATAAACATTTGTTATATATAAAGGTATGCATGCTGCTGTGTGTATATATATATATATTATGTTTGGTTCACAATATGATGTCATATATTTTTATATATTTGTTTATAATATATTATATTTAGATGAAGCGTCAACTATGTTTTTGCAGCACACACACACACAGAGATATATATATGTGTGTGTGTGTGTGTGTGTGTGTGTGTGTGTGTGTGTGTGTGTAAGAGAGAGAGAAATGCGGAATACGGATCTTAAGGCTAGGATTAACACTAGAGGGGGATGAATAGTGTTTAAAGGAATTACAAAATCTTTTTGAGTTTTTGTTAATTTGAACACAAATGTATGCAATATTCGAACACAGATATGATCACAGAAACAAACACAGATACAGAAATAAAGTAAAAGCAATAAAGGAAAGAACACACCGGATTTTATACTGGTTCGGAGTTACCCTACATCCAGTCCCGCACATAAGTACGGATTTCCTTTCAAAAGCAATTATACAATTACGCTCTCGATTTCAAGGCCATGAGGTACACCACTCCAAATTCACAATCCCCTGGATAGAGATACTTGATTTCACGGGCAACAAGTTCACCCAATTGATTTCCAAGGCTATAATCACATCTTTTCTCACTTGATTGATTTCATAGGCTACAATCACACCTTTTCTCGTTTAGTTTATTACAAAGAAGCCTATAACTCTGAATAGCACCGAGATCTTGTTGAGATAGTGATAGAGAATCAAACCAGAGATGATCTAGTTGGATTCAATGTTGATTTCGGCAGAGTAATGGTAAAAATGTGCATAAAGAAATGTTGAAGAAGAAGAAGAGGAGTGAAATCAGAGAAAATATGAATTTAAATTCGTTCAAAACTACCCCTATTTATAGTAGAACAACAGCCATGTCCATTCGTGAAAGGATATGACGAATAGACACTTCCTTTGAAATTCAAATTTTTGAAATAAACTGCTACCATGTCGACAAGGGGTACTTGAGGATGTCGACATGCCTAAGGAAATTTTGGTAATTTGTTTTTCTTTAAAAATAACTTTCATCTTGTATTAAAACTATTTTTAAACTTTATAAATATACTTAACTATAGTTAAAATACATAAATAAATATAGAGAATAATATTGTGATATATATAAAATTTTACTATAATTTTATATTTAAATCTAAATATAAATATTAAAAGTTAAATATATTATTATTAAAAGATAGTTTAAAACCAAGGATAATTTGATTTTGAAAATAAGGATTATTTTGAGGCTAAAAATATTTAAAACCAGGATAGATGTTTTTGATTCTTTTAAAAGGAAGGTTTTGAAATCATTTTGAAAACAAGATATAATTTTGTAAAAACATTTTGAATAAAACGTTAGCGGATACAAAACACTGTTCCACTAGATTTTTCATAGGTTCCATCCTACTTAGGGTTCCATCCCTTTAACAGGCTCGAAGTGGATTCCATTCCAGGAATAAATTGGATTTTAAGACGCCAGTGCTTTTCTAGGAGTTTTAACAAAATTCCTAATTAAATTACTTATTATTGAAATCTTGAACTCTTGATAATTTTGGTACTCATGAGTCTTCAATCATGATATCTTGAATCTCTATACTGTACAGTCTTCATTCTTGGTACCTACATGGTTAAATCCTACATATACATATATATCTAAACTAAAATGTTAGTATTTATATTATATAGTCTTATTCTAAGGTTGTTGTCATCAAAACCATCATCTCAAGGACTAACAATCTCCCCCTTTTTGATGATGACAACCTTTGTTTATAAAATATTACTTCTATCCTAATAACTCCCCCTTAATCTATGCCTAACTATCCTATTTTATACTTCTCCCCCTTTGTCATCAACAAAAATTAACTCCAAACTATATAACTCCCCCTTAATCTAATACTCTATGACATGTGATTATAATGATAGTGTTATCAAAAATAATTAACACTTGATTCTAAAACTAAAACTTAATCCTAAATTACTAACTATCCTGGCTAAGATTTCACATACGATAATACTTATAATAGTGAGAAATCAAATATAAGAACACAAATTATTTATTAATTATATATTGTATTATTTACATTTTCGTAGAGAACGTAAGAAAGAACATACAACAATAGGAAAGAGAGAAAATAAACTAATGTGTGTCTTTGAAAATGGGAGATCTATGAATCGAACAATTTGGGTAGTGGAAACAGAAATTTCCACGTTGTTCGACTAGATTTCCATCCTTGTCAAAGCACACTTCGCTAACACAAACGACTTTGTCGTCATCTTCAGCATGCTATTCTTCCATGAAGGCTTCTTCTTCTTCCTCGCTGTCCTCTTGCACTTTATCTCCTGAAGACTCTTCATCAATCAAGATCGGATTAGCATGATTGTCCATTAGAAACTTTTGCAAATTTCTAAGGATTTTGCCTTACCGTTCTTGTTCTTTGGATATTCTAAGTTGCACCACTTGAATTTCATTCATTAGTTGTAGTGCATCCTTTAAGGAATCCTCCATTTTCATCACTCGTGCGAGCGTAGTTCGTTGAAATGGTCCAGTAGAAGGAGAAGGGAACGAAAAGGTTGAATTTTTGTTTGATTTGGAAGAGGAGGCCATTGTTTTATTGTTTCAGAAGTTAGAACAGAGAGAGAACAGAAAGAATGATCAAAATTTCAAAATAAGAAGAATATATGACCACTTACTTGAATTTTGTGGGAAAATTTCATAAATAAAAAAATCGTTATATGTCGACATGGGTAGGAGGGGGTTGTCGACATGGTGCTTGATATTTTTACTATTTGATTTAATTTTTAATTATACTTTTATATTTTATATTTTAGTTATTGAACAAATACCCAATTCTCTTCTTAATTTAGTAAATATAGATTCCTTTAAGGGTTTTGTTAAGATATCAGCAATTTGATTCTCAGAATTGATATAATCGAGAGTAATTACTTCCTTACTTATATTATCTCTGAGAAAATGATGTCTGGTATCAATATGTTTAGTTAGAGCATGATGAGTAGTATTTTTGAATAAATTTATTACACTAGTATTGTCATAATAAATTGGTGATTTGAGATATTTAAACCAAATTCTTTTAAAGTTTGTTGCATATATATTACTTGAGAACCAGCCAAAGCAGCAAAAATATACTCTGCTTCAGTTGTTGATAAAGAAACTATGTTTTGGTTTTTACTAAACCAGGAAATCAAAGAATGCCCCAAAAAGTGACAAATTCCACTTGTACTTTTTCGGTCTGATTTACAACCAGCATAATCAGAATCACAATAAGATATTAAGTCAAAAGAATCATTTTTAGGATAAAATAAGCCATAATCAAAGGTGTGTTTAACATATTTTATGATACGTTTTACGGCTTTTAAGTGGGTCTCTTTTGTTGGGATTGATATCTTGCACAGAGGCAAACACTATGCATGATATCAGGTCTACTAGCAGTGATATAGATTAGTGATCCGATCATTCCTCTATATAATTTTTGATCTACATCTTTCGAGAGATCTTCTTTACTTAGGTACTCATTGATTGCCATGGGAGTGGGTTTTCCACTTGTAGTAGTCAAACCAAATTTACTAACTAGGTCTTTAGCATATTTTTCTTGACTAATAAAGATACCATTATCTAGTTGTTTTATCTGTAATCCTAGAAAGAAGTTTAATTCAACCATATGACTCATCTCAAACTCTTTTGTCATTATTTTAGAATTTTTTTTATTCATTTCAAAATTAGTTAATCCGAAAATGATATCATCTACGTAGACTTGTACTAGTTGAATATCATTTTTATTTCTTTTAATAAAAAGAGTATTATCTACTTTACCAATTTCAAAGTTTGCTTGTAATAAGTAAGATCTTAGTCTATCATACCAGGCTCCAGGAGCTTGTTTTAGACCATATAGAGCTTTCTTAAGTTTGTAAACATGATTTGGTAATTTTTCATTTTCAAAAAGTGGTGGTAGTTCAACATATACTCCCTCTTTTACAAATCCATTTAAAAAGGAACTTTTAACATCCATTTGATATAATTTGAAATTATTATGATTTGCGAAAGCAAGTAGAATCCTAATGGCTTCTAATCTTACTACGGGAGCAAAGGTTTCATCAACATCTATTCCTTCTTCTTGACAATAACCTTGAGCGACTAACCGGGCTTTATTTCTAACAACATCTCCTTGTTCATTCATTTTATTTTTATAAACCCATTTAGTTCTAATTATAGTCTTATTTTCAAGTCTAGAAACAAGTTCCCAAACATCATTTCTAGTGAATTGATTTAGTTCTTCTTGCATAGCCAAAATACATGAATCATCAGTTGATGCTTCTTTTGGATTTTTGGGTTCAATAGTTGATATAAAGGCAACATTACTCATTTTACTTAATTGATTTCTAGTTGTAACAACATATTGCATATCTCCTAGTATATTTTCTATAGGATGATCTTTTAAAAGTTTAATCCTTTTATTAGGATGATTAATTTCATTATTAGTTTCAGTTGACTCTTGATTTTGAGTTATTATATCCTCTTCATCGTTTGTATCTTCAAAATTTTTGAGATTTTCATCGAATGAAAAATGCATTTCTTCGATGGTGTTAGTTCTTCAATTAAACACTCTGTACACTTTACTTTTATTAGAATATCCAATAAAAATACCTTTGTCGGATTTAGGATCAAATTTACCTAAGTTATCTTTTGTATTTAAAATAAAACATTTACTTCGAAAAATTCTAAAGTAAGACACCTTAGGTTTCTTTCTGTGAAGAAGTTCATAAGATGTCTTATAAGTTAAAGGTCTAATTAAAATTTTATTTAAAATATAACAGGCAATAGCAACTGCTTCTGCCTAAAAATACTTTGGTAATTTAATATCTGAAAGCATAGTTCTCGCACACTCTTGAATCGTCCTATTTTTATGTTCTACTACCCCGTTTTGTTGTGGAGTTCTTGGAAATGAAAATTTGTGAGTTATTCCCTTTTTATTACAGAATTTCTCAAACTTTTCATTTTCAAATTCACCACCGTGATCACTACGGATGGTTATAATTTTTAGAGAAGGTTGATTTTGAATCCTTTTTGTAAAGTTCTTAAAACATTCAAAAGTATCACTTTTATGTTTCAAAAATATTGTCCATGTAAATCTAGAATAATCATCTACAATTACAAAAACATATTTACTATGATTTATTGACAGAATTTGAGATGGACCAAATAAATCAAGATGAAGTAATTCAAGAGGTTTTGAGGTTGAAATCACGTATTTTAATTTAAAGGAACATTTTTTATGTTTTCCTAATTGACATGCACCACATAAATTATCTACTTTAAAATTCATTTTGGGAAGACCTCTTACTAGATCGTGTTTTGACAGTCTAGATAAGAGTCTGAAATTAATATGTCCAAATCTCTTATGCCAAATCCAAGGGTCACGTGTATTTTCCAAAAGACACAGGTTATTATTTGAAACTTTCATACTAAGAATATAAATATTCTTTATTCTAATTCCCTCAAATATTATGGTTGATTTATTATCTTCAATGTGACACTTATCTTTTTCAAATTTAATTTTATATCCTTTATCGCAAAGTTGATTAATACCTAGCAGATTATGTTTCAAATTCTTAACTAGCAAAACATTAGTAATAATAGGAGTTTTAGAGTTACCGACTTTGTCGGTGTCAATCACATATCCTTTTGAATTGTCTCCAAAGTTGACTAGTCCTCCGTCTTTGTATATTATATCATTCAGCATATCTGGATTGCCATTCATGTGTCTATAACATCCACTATCGAGTACCCATTTATTCCTTTTGATCTGCATAATTTGTCCATTGTGGATTGATTCCTCAACACCCATAAAGCATGTTTCCTGGCCATCATATAATTTTCGTAGACAACTTGAATTTGAATATTGATTATATGCAGACTCAAGAGACAATGATGATCTGAATATTTCTAAACTAGTATTAACAAGTTTTTTAAACATAGCCATTTTAAAAAAAAATTCAAAAATCATATTATGAAACTTTGAAAACCTTGCTCTGATACCAAATGTGATAAATGCGGAATACAGATCTTAAGGCTAGGATTAACACTAGAGGGAGGTGAATAGTGTTTAAAGGAATTACTAAATCTTTTTGAGTTTTTATTAATTTGAACACAAATGTATGCAATATTCAGACACAGATATGATCACAGAAACAAATACAGATGCAGAAATAAACTAAAAGCAATAAAGGAAAGAACACACTGGATTTTATACTGGTTCGGAATTACCCTACATACAGTCCCGCACACAAGTACGGATTTCCTTTCAAAAGCAATTGTACAATTACACCCTCGATTTCAAGGCCGCGTGGTACACCACTCCAGATTCACAATCCTTTGAGTAGAGATACTTGATTTAACAGAAACGAGTTCACCCATTTGATTTCCAAGGCTACATTCACACCTTTTCTCACTTGATTGATTTCACAGGCTACAATCGCACCTTTTCTCACTTAGTTTATTACAAAGAAGCTATAACTCTGAATAGCACTAAGATCTTGTTGAGATATTGATAGAGAATCAAACCAGAGATCATCTAGTTAGATTCAACGTTGATTTCGGCAGAGTAATGATAAAAATGTGTATAAAGAAATATGGAAGAAGAAGAGGCGTGAAATCAGAGAAAATATGAATATAAATTCGTTCAAAACTACCTCTATTTATAGTAGAACAACAGCCATGTCCATTCGTCAAATGACATAACGAATAGACACTTCCTTTGAAATTCAAATTTTTGAAATAAACTGCTACCATGTCGACAAGGGGTACTTGAGGATGTCGACATGCCTAAGGAAATTTTGCTAATTTGTTTTTCTTTGAAAATAACTTTCATCTTGTATTAAAACTATTTTTAAACTTTATAAATATACTTAACTATAGTTAAAATACATAAATAAATATAGAGAATAATATTGTGATATATATAAAATTTTACTATAATTTTATTTAAATCTAAGTATAAATATTAAAAGTTAAATATATTATTATTAAAAGATAGTTTAAAACCAAGGATAATTTGATTTTGAAAATAAAGATTATTTTGAGGTTAAAAATATTTAAAACCAAGATAGATGTTTTTGATTCTTTTAAAAGGAAGGTTTTGAAATTATTTTGAAAACAAGATATAATTTTGTAAAAACATTTAGAATAAAACATTAGCGGATACAAAATAATGCTCCACTAGATTTTCCGTAGGATCCATCCTACTTAGGGTGCCATTCCTTTAACAGGCTCGAAGTGGATTCCATTCCACGAATAAATTGGATTTTAAGATACCAGTGCTTTTCTAGGAGTTTTAACAAAATTCCTAATTAAATTACTTATTATTGAAATCTTGAACTCTTGATAATCTTGATACTCATGAGTCTTCAATCTTGATATCTTGAATCTCTATACTGTACAGTCTTCATTCTTGGTACCTACATGGTTAAATCCTACATATACATATATATCTAAACTATAATGTTAGTATTTATATTATATAGTCTTATTCTAAGGTTGTTGTCATCAAAACCATCATCTCAAGGACTAACAACACATACATACATACATATATATATATATATATATATATGGTTACCGTGTTTATATATGTTAAAAGTATGTATATAATAGTTGCCATTTTTTATTTATGTGAGTTTTATATACTGGTATATATAAGTTACAGTAAACTATAAGTCTATAGTATTTTATTTTAGTAAAGAGTATATATATAGCTGTTTTGTGGTGTGAGTGTAGACTTGCTGTTTATATATGCAAGTTGTTTGTGTGTGTATATATATATATATATATATATATATATATTAGTTTACGTCTCCTATGTATGTAAGTTTGAGATTTTTATATAGCTTATAAGTCTATATATATGTATGTATATTTATATATAGTTATATGAAAGTTTATGTTTTAAGTACATATATATTTTTATGTGTAAGTTCAAATATATGTATAGATAGCTTATATATTTCAGTTTTCTAATATATAAATGTTTTCATTTCGGTTTCATATGACTTCAGATTATATATATAATTAATATAGAAGCTGCTGCAGTTTTCTATATATAAGCAAGTGTTTGGTTATATTAATTATAAGTTGTGTATTTTAATTTAGAAGCATCTCTGGTTTTGGCTTGATATGTATATTTATATATATATATATATATATATATATGTTTGTAACGAACCAATTTTTCGACTTTCGAAAGTCAACATCAATACTTCCACTGTATCAAATGTCGCGCAATCGAATGCTGAAAAACCGAACCGTTAGGGTTAAAGAAGAAGAAGATAGAAGAAGAAACAGAAACAATAATAGAATCTCATATTTCGCAGCAGAACAGATATAATAGATAAATGGATAATCTTTAAAACAAAAGCATAATATCAGTTTATACATCACATTATCAGAGTTTACAACGACACAATAAAACATTGACAGTTATTTTAACTTGCTTACATAGAAATTTTGACTTGCACCAACCCAAACGCAACAAACACTACATAGTATAAGTGATTCGTCTCGCCATCCAGCTTGAACTCCAGATCTCCGCAGCAACTTTTCTGACTTCGCTCCAGAATAATGATAACCTGACTCTAAGCTGCTTGCATGGAAAATTATGGGCACCCAGAGTTTAGAAAGGGAACAATAAACTCTAGGTCAGTCATGGAACTGGTGTGAGATCTTAAAAATAGTTATTTTCACAAAGAAAAGGAAAAGAAACCCGCTATGTTTTAGGAAAATGAAACTACCATAAGGCCGCCCCATACACACACAATGCAAACGCAGAATTGGAGGAGATTTCTCCTTATGATAGTCAAACATGCTTGTATGAAAAATCCTTTGATATTATTATTATTAGTGAATAGCGTGGAAAACATTTCAAAAATATAATATTAATCTTAGCCCGCATGGACATTTCGCACTTATGCCTACTATAGCTACCATGTTCAATAGCAGGTTACCGCCACATTCCATGGCAGGTTATATAACTAAAACCGTACAGGGTGCGTGTTGTTTCTTTGGATTTCCAACAAACGGTCAGGCTAAGAAACTTTCTACTGCCACATGGGTATGCATCTGGAGGGACGCCCCGAGAACCTAACTGGATTTCTGCCAATACAAGGCCGGGTTACCTCTGTAGCTAGGTAACTACTACACGAGTATGCCATCCCCGGTCGTCTGCGACCTTTATCCGAGGATCCTCAACCACAAAGCAATAACCATAAATTATAATAACTTTGCAGCAACCACATAGATTAAGTATCTAGGCTTCATACCATGATACAACCCTTTTCCAGAAGGAAATAATATAGCCTCAGGGGGCGCTACTCCCAAATAACCTTGCCGCATCCTTCCTTTTTCGACCATTTCCGGGGTGTGAGGTTCGACGAAGTCTCATCCAAAAAGCTACACTTCTTCACAAAGCCATGCTTCGATCAACAAATGATCAGCAGCACTTCGTATGCCACATTAATAACTTGCGAATATATCACTAGTAACCATCAACTACATAACCTCTGAGCTCGTACGTCTCAGAGAAGGGTGTTAAG
This sequence comes from Allium cepa, assembly GCA_030765085.1. Taxonomy (NCBI): domain Eukaryota; kingdom Viridiplantae; phylum Streptophyta; class Magnoliopsida; order Asparagales; family Amaryllidaceae; genus Allium; species Allium cepa. The sequence continues at coordinate 157,133,871 of CM060939.1, forward strand.
CTAAGAGAATAAATTCTCCGCCACCAATAGAAATGTATTTGATAGAAACATTTACATCTCAAAGTGTAACGTCAGACACACATCCATACAAGTCCGTACCAGGATCGAACGAAACCGAAGGCACTTCAAAGAAGCCCTTGCAAATCCGGATATTCACTAATCACGTCCGGAATCCCCACCACAAGAGGTGGTAAAATCACTATACTGGAACAACCCGGTGCAGAGAGATTCGACAGGTAATCCTTTCACTTTCGAAAATACCCGGTCTTCAACACCATCTTCAAATGCAATCCCATTTTGTCGTATCATTATTCGACATGGGTTTTATGACACAAAGTCCTCTCCCAGCTAATCCGAATAACGAGCGCTTATTTTAGAAATAAGTGTTACATTCAAATTTCAAGCAAATCACAACAATTTCCACTTTGATCTTTTAAATAAAAGATCCATCACAAAGATTCGATGTGGTTTTCGAATATACATTTGGAATTCGACCCCCGGTTGCATTGAAATTCAAATGCCATTTAAAGGCCAATATTGATAGTCGGTTATTTAACTATCAATCAATATTCACAACAATCACCAGATTTAAATAATTTTCTCGAATTATTTATTTTCAGAATATCTTCACAAGATATATTTTCACCCTTCAACCATTTGAAAACAAATTTCAGATCACTTCCCACATTGCAATTCATTGAAAACAAATTTCAAATCATTTTTCCTTACGCAGAATATATTCTCAAATATTTATTCATTTCTACTGGAAATCTGTTGAGTTCAAGTACTTTAAAATAATTTAAAATACTTATCCAAAATATACTTAAAAAACATTTAAGATAAAATCATTTTTAAAACGCTTGCTTAAGTATTAGTTATGCAAATATTATACTAATATCTCATATAAAAATTCAAGTCCAAACTAATTTTAAAATAAAATTAGTAGATAGGATATAACTATTTAAATATACATTTTCTAAAACAAATATCAATTAAAACTTTAAATAATTACTTCTATAATAAATTAAAATATATTTTTACTTTAAATATTTTCAAAATAACCTAAATAAATGATTTCTCCAAAATATTCTTTCCTTAAAACCATCTTTACAACTTCAATTTATATTTATAAACAATATTGAAAACATACTCAGCTTTCCAAGGAAAGTACACCTTCCATTCTAAAATGGTTCATTCAAATCAATTTATAAATTTATCTAGATTTATTTAAAATTTACATTCCAAATCCGTAAAATCCTTTCCACTCTTTTACAAAACAATATTTTTTTTTAAAACAAATTTCGATTTCTTTTATAAAATTCCCATTGTGAACTTAAATTTTCAAATAGCCGCTGATATATGATTTTCAAATCGGTTTCCAAATATTCACTTTCAACACCAAAACAATTTTCAAATTGATTTCCAAATTTATTCCAAATACCAAATCAAATCCCAAATTGATTTTCCAAACATTTACTTCAAAATATCTACTGATATACGATTTTCAAATTGATTTCAAAAATCATTTCCAAACACCAAATAAATTTCAGAATTGATTTCCTAAAGTTTATTTTTTTACACCAAATCAATTTTAAACCGGTTTCCCAAAGATTTATTTCAAACACCGAATCAAATTCCAAATTGATTTCCAAATTTATATTCTTTTAAAATAAATTCCTTTATTTCTTCCAAACTATTTAAAATCCGTATTTTAAATAAATTCTTCAACCTTTGAATAATATTACCCAAAATCCATTTATTAAGCCTTTTTCCCATATTTTGGAAATTTATTCAATAGGATTCAAAAACTAAACTTTATCCTTTTAAAATTCCTTCTTTTAAATTTATTCGATTTTCAAAAATAAATTTCACTATAAATTTTCAACTTGAATTTCAAAAATCCAATTTTATTTATTTTTGGTATACGACGATACCAAAAATATATTCGGCTAAACTATAGCCTTCAATGATTTCAATCACAAATATGGCATACACAGATTATAAATAATCAACACACAATCATTGAAACAAATTCAAATATTTAAGGAATCTAGTTGGATCCCTCCAACCTGTTTCCCTGCTTCCATAGACGTTAGCACAACAGTTAAATACTAATTCCACTTCGAGGTGGAATATCGCGGTATATGAGATTTATATAATATCACCCGCTATTATGCGGCGCATAGGGTCTCTTCCGCTATATAATGTAGGAAATCAATCACTCCAAATACATATATAATACAAATTCCACTTCGAGGTGGAATATCGTGGTATATGGGTTTAATATATAATATCATCCTCTATTATGCGGCACATAGGGTCTAATCCAATACAACTGATAAAAATTTATCATCCAAGTATACAATCAATAATTTTAAATTTAACTATTTAAAATTAAACCGGAAAATCTGATTGAGTGAGAAGATCTCACCTTTACTTTGCAATCCATCCAAATTAGCTTGCTTTCTTCACAATTTTGACCTTGTATAAATATTTACACAGTTGGTTAATGATAAATATTCGAAATAAATCAAAAAATAAATTTCCATTGGATAGATTTATTTAATTTAAACTAATAATTCGATTTTAAACTAAATTTTCCTTTAATAGATTATATTTAGTAACTAAAAATAATTAGATTTAATTAACCAATGATTTTGATTTAAACTAATAATTTAAATTTAAACTAATAATTTTATTTTAAACTCATAATTTTCCTTTGAAAATCTTATTTCTTTTTAAAAAATAATTATTATATAGGTTAACTAACAATTTAATCACCGTAATCCATTTTTAAAATGCACTATAAAGTTTAAATATATGTTTATGTATATTTACCTTATTTTATTCTTTTTCTTGAAACTACCTATATGCTAGAATTAACCTATATAATTTCCAAATCTAAATTTTATATAATTTTCCAATACAAAACATTTAAAACTGCTGCCTTTATAAATCTTATAAATATTCTCCAGTTTAACATGATAAAAACAATATAAAGTTTGATTTTCAAATAAAATCTCATTAAAAAATTTTGCACTAAAATCAGATTTATATAAAGACATTACAACATTTTAAAATTTCCCTTTTTTTCAAATTTTATCTACATAAAAAATTTCTGCATAACTATAAACATATATACATATTGAATGAAATAAAAATAGAATTTCATATTTCAAAATTGAACAGTACGTATTATTTTCAGTAAATAACAAAAATAAATATTTTCTTTACTGTAAAAATATTCTCTGTTACCCAATTGATATATACCAATATATAATTATTGATTTAAATTAAACAGGCTATTATTATACTTGCCAATCTACCTTAAATAATCCTGATTAAACAACAGCTTACCTCCTACCCAAACGAGAATGCAGACAGCCGAACTCCCACTTGAACGGCATCTACCCACTGACCCGCTGCCATAGGAACCCGCATTTTCCTTTCCCAACATCGAATGACAGTCCATCGCCGCCCTTAAATTCCTTACACGACCCCAACATCCTCACACGCGCGCACTCGTGGTTCGCCACTATGCCTCATACATCAGAACCCCACGCCCAAGTCGCGGCATCCCCCATGTGCCAGGGGACCAAAGCGACCCCAAAGCTTTGCTACGCACGCCCCAAACTACGCGCACGAGCGAACCCTAACGAGGCCAAAATTCGAAGGGCGAAATCAATTTCGATTCGATTCGATTATAAGCTTCCTCCGTTCGCTCAATTTTTTATACGAATGCATTTTTGTTCGAATAGAAAGGAATAGGAGGGCAATACATTATTTGTTTTACTGAAATAGGAGAAAAAGAGGAACCAGATTTGAACATATTCAGCTGTTCTCCTATTATTTCTTTTAAGTTTGATTAAATTATTCTAAAGAGACGAAGGACATCTATATGCGATTTGAAGAGGGTAGGAGACACGTGTTTACAAGGAGGAAACATGTTTATTTTTTGTAAATATATACATTTAATTTAAATTCAAATTCAACTCGTCTCGATTTACGCTGTCTAAAATTTCGAACCCCTATCGAGGCGTGCCGCCAGGCGTTTATAATGTTATACCCTTATTACGAATGCAATGGAAAAGGTTTCGAGTCCTAACTCGGTCGTATGGAGAAGATAGCTTTTTGAACCCGGTTATTAAATTAAATTTTCGATATAATTTCAGCGCATTTATATATCGTATGACAACACGACAACCCCGGATGCTATGAAAATTGAAATCCGATAATAATACGATATTACAGATCCAATGAAACTAGTTTTGTCAAAATGCAAGACTGTGCCCCAAAAGGCTATTTTTTAAATATCGATTTAAATGATACGAATTCAAAACTGAACAAATCGTTTTCAAATCCAATTCTGAAGATTCCATTATCTTCAGTATTATCAATATAGATTTTTCAAGCCTTTGAAATATTTTAAATCAACTTAAAACTGAATATTCAAATTTTTACCCAACTTCCAATTATTAAATTAAATAATTTAAGTGCCAAATTCATAGCAATATTTGAAATTCAAGTTAAACTATCATTCAAATATTTAAATTCAATCAAATATTCTAATTTCAAATGTCCAAAATTCAGGGTCGTCATATTTTTCCCCCTTAAAAGAATTTCGTCCCGAAATTACTAGTTAAGTAGAACGATCCTTAATCCATTAACCATTTTCCCAAAACCAAACAGTTTTATCAACTTGCCAAAACAAATCTTTTTATTAGAGCCTCATTGTCATTTCAATTAACTTTCCAAACAATATTATTTTCTTAAAAATTAAAATTTAAATTTAAATTCAAATTTTAAATTTTCAAAATTTTCTAACTCTTAAAATTTTTGAAAATTTTTGCCAGCTCTCCTTTGCGCGGCTAGCTCGGTACAACTACAAAATTGCACCATGGGCCCCCAGATTCAAAAAGAAAACGAAAAGCCAAGTGGCTAGATCAAAAACCCAATCAAATTTCATATAGAAATTTAAATGCTTACCTTTTGTCGAGCAATTCAAATTATCTTCGAAATCAAAAATCCAATTCCATTTCCCTTTAACACACATGTATATCCTGCTTATCATTTTGAACATTTCTTTTCAAAAGTTCGAATAATTATTTCATTCAAATCCATACGAGGTACATATATTATTCGTACACAATATCAAATCAGATCGCTTACTCGATCATAGAATTTCACTTCCGAACTAATATCGCTCACCCGACTTCCTAGTGTGGACTCAGATCTGGTTTCTTGATCAGAAACTGTCATTTTCCTTGCATAGCCGTAAACTATGATAGATAATTTCTAGAATCAACCAAAAATCCATATCCAGGTTCGCGTCGAAAATCGAGTGAAAAATTCCAACTCGAATCGATATAACTATCTCGAAATTCTATGCTCGAATTCTGGATCAAATCGCTATGCGAATCAAATAATATACGTACATCCCACTTATTTATTCCAATTGATTATTATTTTTATCAATTACTCTTCTTTTATTCACATTTGATTTTCATTTCAATACACTTATTCACAATCGCCATCTCATAATTTTCTAGATAAATCTTCATTTTCTTATTAATTTAGAATATTTCTCGACTCAAAAATTACTTAAGAATTTCTTACTTCATTTCTTAAGTTCAATATAAGTATTCTTTATATTTCTTATATTTATTTTCAATTTTCCACTTCGGTTAATATCTACTTATTTTTAAACTGGATTTCCAATTCCATATGAATTCAATTTACCTTCTATTTATAAATATTTGATTCAATTCATTTCAAACCTTATTCATCTGGTCATTCCCTCAATTAGTTTTACTAACTAATTTCATTTTAATACTTCGCTTTGTTTATCACAAATCAATTTCAATTCCAATTCCAGTTCTATTTACTCACAAATTCGAAATGGGTTTCAACATTCAATTTCACTTTCATTTATTTGCAATTGTAAATTTATTCGTTCATTCATAATTTTATTTCCCACCTTAATAAATTTTATTACATAACTATTTTTATCAGATTCCAGAGTTTTTCCAACATTTCGAAATCAATTCAAATTATCTTTTAAATTCCCAAAACCAAACCCAATTTGCAAACAACTTCCATTTAAAATAATTTGGTAGCAATTCCTCTCCTGGAAACTCGAAAATGAACATCGATGATGCTGCAGTCATCACCGAAGTTATTTTCCAGCGATCGAAAAGAGTTTAGAGCTTTTCATCCCTTCAAAAATATTTTTTCCAATTCCTTTGAAAATCATCTTCAAAATCAAAAGGGATTTAAATTTCCCAAATCTCGAAATTTCAAATCCTTTCAAAGACATTTTCAAATATTCTCTGGAATTCTATTTCAAATTATAAATTACATTTACATTAACAAATCCCATTTGTATATGGATTTTATTTCTCAGCTTTTGATTATGATTTCAATTTCTTATTCAACTTTAATGATAATAATTTAATATTATCACTTCCTAACATTCAAGCAACCATATGCTATAATAATTTACAAAAATTATTTCCTTTTATATATAAAAATAATTTAGGCAAAAATTATTTCATTTATCCCATTTTAAAACAATACTGTGTCGGATTATCTTGTTTAAGAGTTTAGAAACTCCTATCGATACAGTTGTCCTGCACCGACCAGAATCTATAAACAATCAACTGATAAGTCAACACGAAACAAAACAATGTTATATGCACTAAAAAATACGCGCTCCTATCTATTATTACACTCAAACTCATTCTAGAGTACTACTGACTCTATCTCTAATGAGTAACACCGACAAGAGCCAAGGTAGTCGCTTAACCAAATGCTCTGATACCACATTATAACGGCCCAATTTTCCCACTTTTGAAAGTCGATATCAGTACGTCCACTTTATCAAATGTCACACAATCGAATGCCGAAAAACCGAACCATTAGGGTTTAAGAAGAAGAGGATAGAAGAAGAAACAGAAACAATAACATAATCTCACATTTCGTAGTGGAACAAATATAATAGATAAATGAATAATCTTTAAAAAAAAGCACTATATCAGTTTATATACATCACATTATCAGAGTTTACAACAACACAATACAACACTGACAATTATTTGAACTTTCTTACATAGAAATTTTGAATTGCACCAACCCAAACATAACGGACACTACATAGTATAAGTGATACGTCTCGCCATCCAGCTTGAACTCCAGATCTCCACAGTAACTTCTCTGACTTTGCTCCAGAATAATGATTACCTGACTCCAGGTTGCCCGTGAGGAAAATTATGGGCATCCAGAGTTTAGAAAGGGAACAATAAACTCCAGGTCAGTCATGAGACTAGTGGGAGATCTTAAAAATAGTTATTTTCACAAAGAAAAGGAAAAGAAATCCGCTATGTTTTTGGAAAATGAAACTACCATAAGGCCTCCCCGCATACACACAATGCAAACACAGAATTGGAGGAGATTTCTCCTTATGATAGTCAAACATGCTTGATACGCAAAATTCTTTTTATATTATTATTATTATCAGTGCATGGTGTGGAAAACATTTCGAAAATACTATATTAATCTTAGCCAGCATAGACATTTCACACTTATGCCTACTAGAGCTACCATGTTCAATAGCAGGTTACCGCCACATTCCATGGCAGGTTATACAACTAGAACCGTACATGGCGCATATTGTTTCTTTGGATTTCCAACAAATGGTCAGCTAAGGAACTTCCTACTTCCACGCAGGTACGCCTCTGGAGGAATGACCCGAGAACCTAAACGGATCTCTGCCAACACAAGGCTGGGTTAACTCTGTAACTAGGTAACTACTACACGAGTATGCCATCCCATGGTCATTTGCGGCCTTTACTCGAGGATCCTCAACCAAAAAGTATAATAAATTTGCAGCAACCACATAGGTTAAATATCTAGGCTCCATACCATGATACAACCCTTTTCTAGAAGGAAATGACATACCCTCAGAGGGCCCTACTCCCAAAGAACCTTGCCGCATCCTTCCTGTTTCGACTATTTCAAGGGTGTGAGGTTCGACGAAGTCTCGTCCACAAAGCTACACTTTTTCACAAAGTCATGCTTTGATCAGCAAATGATCGGCAGCACATCGTATGCCACATTACCAATTTGGGAACATATCACTAGTAACCATCAACTACATTACCTCTAAGCTCGTACATCTCAAAGAAGGGCGTTAAGCTAAGAGAATAAATTCTTCGCCGCCAACAAAAATGTATTTGATAATAACCAGTTTTACATCTCAAAGTGTAACGTCAGACACACATCCATACAAGTCCGTTCCAGGATCGAACGGAACTGAAGACACTTCAAAGAAGCCCTTGCAAATTCGGATATTCACTAATCACGTCCTGAATCCCCATCACAAAGGGTGATAAAATCTCTATACCGAAGCAACCCGATGCAGAGACATTCGACAGGTAATCCTTTCGCTTTCGAAAATACCCGATCTTCCACACCATCTCCAAATGCAATACCATTTCGTCGTATCATTATTCGGAATGGGTTTTATGACACAAAGCCCTCTCCCGGCTAATCCTAATAACGAGCACTTATTTTAAAAATAAGTGTTACATTCAGATTTCAAGCAAATCACAACAATTTCCACTTTGGTCTTTTAAATAAAAGATCCATCACAAAGATTCGATGTGGTTTTCGAATAGCCATTTGGAATTCGACCCCCGGTCGCATCGAAATTCAAATGCCATTTAAAGGCCAATATTGATAGTCGGTTATTTAACTATCAATCAATATTCACAACAATCACGAGATTTAAATAATTTCTCAAATTATTTATTTTCAAAATATCTTCGCAAGATATATTTTCACCCTTCAACCATTTGAAATCAAATTTCAAATCACTTCCCATATTCCAATTCATTGAAAACAAATTTCAAATCATTTTTCCTTACGTGGAATATATTCCCAAATATTTATTCATTTCTACTGGAAATCTGCCGAGTTCAAATACTTTAAAATAATTTAAAATACTTATCCAAAATATACTTGGAAACATTTAAGATAAAATCATTTTTAAAACGTTGCTTAAATTTAGTTATGCAAATATTATACTAATATCTTATATAAAAATTCAAGTCCAAACTAATTTTAAAATAAAATTAGTAGATAGGATATAACTATTTAAATATCTATTTTCTAAAACAAATATCAATTAAAACTTTAAATAATCACTTCTATAATAAATTAAAATATATCTTTACTTTAAAGATTTTCAAAATAACCTAAATAAATGATTTCTTCAAAATATTCTTTCCTTAAAACCATCTTTACAACTTCAATTTATATTTATAAAAAATATTGAAAACATACTCGGCTTTCCAGGGAAAGTACACCTTCCATTCTAGAACGGTTCATTCAAATCAATTTATAAATTTTTCTGGATTTATTTTAAATTTACGTTCCAAATCCGTAAATTTCTTTCCATGCTTTTAAAAATAAAACAATATTTATTTTTAAAACAAATTTCCCTTTCTTTTATAAAATTCCGATCGTGGACTTAAAATTTCAAATATCCACCGATATATGACTTTCAAATCGATTCCCAAATATTCACTTTCAACACCAAATCAATTTTCAAAATTGATTTCCAAATTTATTCCAAATACCAAATCAAAATCCAAATTGATTTTTCAAACATTTATTTCAAAATATCTGCTGATACACGATTTTCAAATTGATTTCAAAAGTCATTTCCAAACACCGAATAAATTTCAGAATTGATTTCCCAAAATTTATTTTTTACACCAAATCAGTTTTACATCGGTTTCCCAAAGATTTATTTCAAACACCAAATCAAATTCCCAATTGATTTCCAAATTGATTTGCTTTTAAAATGAATTCCTTTATTTCTTCCAAATTATTTAAAATTCGTATTTTAAATAAATTCTTCAACCTTTGAATAATATTACCTGAAATCCATTTATTAAGCCTTTTACCATATTTTGGAACTTTATTCAATAGGATTCAAAAATAAAACTTTATCCTTTTAAAATTCCTTATTTTAAATTTATCCAATTTTCAAAAGTAAATTTTACTATAAATTTTCAATTTGAATTCCAAAAATCCAATTTTATTTATTTTTGGTATCCGACGATACTACAAATATATTCGACTAAATTATAGCCTTCAACGATTTCAATCAAAAATATGATCACACAGTTTATAAATAATTAACACACAATCATTGAAACAAATTCAAATATTTGAGGAATCGAGTTAGATCCCTCCAACCTGCTTCCCTGCATCCACAGACGTTAGCATAACAATTAAATACCAATTCCACTTCAAGGTGGCATATCGCGGTATATGGGATTTATATAATATCACCCGCTATTATGCGGCGCATAGGGTCTCATCCGCTATATAATGCGGGAAATCAATCACTCCAAATACACATATAATACCAATTCCACTTCGAGGTGGAATATCACGGTATATGGGTTTAATATATAATATCATCCGCTATTATGTGGTGCATAGGGTTTAATCCAATACAACTGATAAAAAATCATCATCCAAGCACACAATCAACACAATCAACAACTTTAAATTTAACTATTTAAAATTAAACTATTTAAAATTAAACTGGAAAATCTAATAGAGTGAGAAGATCTCACCTTTTCTTTGCAATCCATCCAAATTAGCTTGCTTTCTTTACAATTTTGACCTTGTATAAATATTTATACAGTCGATTAATGATAAATATTCGAAATAAATCGAAAAATAAATTTCCATTGAATAAATTTATTTAATTTAAACTAATAATTTGATTTTAAACTAAATATTCCTTTAATATATTATATTTAGTAACTAAAAATAATTTGATTTATTTAACCAATGATTTTGATTTAAACTAACAATTTAAATTTAAACTAATAATTTTATTTTAAACTCATAATTTTCCTCTGAAACCTTCTTTCTTTTTAAAAAATAATAATTATATAGGTTAACTAACAGTTTAATCACCATAATCCATTTTTAAAATGAACTATAAAGTTTAAATATGTATTTATGTATATTTACCTTATTTTTATTTTTTTCTTGAAACTACCTATATGCTAGAATTAAGCTATGTAATTTCCAAATCTAAATTTTATATAATCATCCAATACAAAATATTTAAAATTGCTGCCTTTATAAATCTTATAAATATTCTCCAGTTTAACATGGTAAAAATAATATAAAGTTTGATTTTCAAATAAAATCTCATTAACAAATTTTGCACTAAAATCAGATTTATATAAAGACTTTACAACATTTTAAAATTTCCCATTTTTTCAAACTTTGTCTACATAAAAAATTTCCTGCATAACTATAAAAAGATATACATATTGAATTAAATAAAAATAGAATTTCATATTTCAAAATTGAATGGTGCGTAATATTTTCATTAAATAACAAAAATAAATATTTTCTTTACTGTAAAAATATTCTCTGTTACCCAATTGATATATACCAATATATTATTATTGATTTAAATTAAACAAGCTGTTATTATACTTGCCAATCTACCATCCTGATTAAACAACATCTTACCTCCTACCCAAACGAGAATGCAGACAGCCGAACTCCCACTTGAATGACATCTACCCACTGAACCGCTGCCATAGGAACCCGCATCTTCCTTTCCCAACATCGAATGACAGCCCATCGCCGCCCTTAGATTCCTTCGACAACCCTGACATCCCCACGTGCGCGGACTCGTGGTTCGCCGCCACGCCACATACATCAAAACCCTACGCCCAAGTCGCGGCATCCCCCACGTGCTAGAAGACTAAAGCGACCCCAAAGCTTTGCCGCACATGCCCAAACTACGCACGCGAGCAAACCCTAACGATGCTAAAATTCGAAGGGCGAAATCAATTTTGATTCGATTATAAGCTTCTTTTGCTCGCTTAATTTCTTTTTATATACGAACAAATTTTTTTCGAATAAAAAGGAATAGGAAGGGAAGACATGTTTTTTTTTACATGAATAGGAGAAAAAGCGGAACCAGATTTGAACATATTCAGCTGTTCTCCTATTATTTCTTTTAAGTTTGATGAAAACATTCTTAAAAACGAAGGACAACTATACGCGATTTGAAGAGGGCAGGAGACACGAGTTTACAAGGAGGAAATGTGTTTATTTTATGTAAATATGTACATTTAATTTAAATTCAAATTCAACTCGTCTCGATTTACATAGTCTAAAATTTCGAACCCCTATTGAGGCATGCCGCCAGGCGTTTATAATTTTATACCCCCATTACAAACGCAATGGAAAATTTCGAGTCCTAACTCGGTCGTATGGAGTAGATAGCTTTGAACCCAGTTATTAAATTAAAATTTCGATATAATTTCAGCGCGTTTATATATCGTACGGCCACACGACAACCCCGAATGCTATGAAAATTGAAATCCAATAATAATATGGTATTACAGATCCAATGGAACTAGTTTCGTCGAAATCTGAGACTGTGCCCCAAAAGGCTATTTTTTAAATATCGATTTAAACGATACGAATTCAAAACTGAACAAATCGTTTTCAAATCCAATTCTGAAGCTTCCATTATCTTCATTATTATCAATATAGATTTTTCAAGCCTTTGAAATATTTTAATCATCTTAAAACTAAAGATTCAAATTTTTACCCAACTTCCAATTATTAAATTAAATAATTTAATTGCCAAATTCATAGCAATATCTGACATTCAGGTTAAACTATCATTCAAATATTTAAATTCAATCAAATATTCTAATTTCAAATGTCCAAAATTCAAGATCGTCACAATGTTTGTACCACAGTTATTAATATTCCAAGTATTATAAGTTTATACAGTTTATAAATGGCATGTATGCTGTTGTATGATACATATATATGTTTGCTTTGTTATATATGCTCAGTTAAGTTATATATTCAAAGTATATATTAATTTATTTATATTGTGTTTGGATTTGAATATAAATATTAAGTTTGCCTATACATATTCTAGAAATATATGATTTGCTTATGTAAAGGCTCATATGTATACGTTTGTATAAGTTAAAATAATATTAAATATTGTATCTTTTTGGATAGTTTATATTGGTATTATATATACATATATAATTTGAATTTATAGTTTAGATTTATTTTATTTTTAAACACTTATTTTTGAAATGTTGGAAAGAAAATATATATAATATGATGCTAGTATGCGTTTAAGGATGGGATATTGGAATTATATATCTATTTTTATTTTTGTTTTATTTGTATTGCTTTTAATTTTATTTTGATTTTGAGAAAATATATAACGATATAATTTACATTTCGTTTTAATTTATGTCAAACTGATTCTAATTATTTCATCAATTCCTCGTTATCATCTTTGTCTGTCTAATTCGTGTCAATCTTGTTTTGCTTTGGAATTCATGCTTGAATTCGTAACTCATCTCATTTCATTGTCGAATCTCCCTAGCCTCGAAAGGTGAGAAATCACACACATTTAACTTCTTATATTTATTAAGTTTGATTTCAATTGAAACGACGATTGAAATATGCTGCTGTTAGTTATTTAAATTGCTATATATATGTTATTATATGTATCTCTTCACGTATGGCATCTGACACCATTATCAGTTATTTATATTGATGATATATGTCGGTTTGATATGTTATATTTTATCATCACTGTTCTCACCCTGGAAGTTCCCTGATAGTATAGAATTCCCTATGGACTGAAATGATACATACCCGAACGATCTTGTAGAATATGAGAAAATTGTTATTGGTTGAAATGATAAACCCAAGCGATTTTCATTGACACTGAATTGGGATTGCGGGTTGAAAAGATATATACCCGTGGATATTTAAATTGTGGATTGAAATGATAAATATTCGTATCACTTGACCATAGGGTGGAAAATTTGATACAGACACCGTTGGTTTATATATATATATATATATATATATATATATATATATATATATATATATATATATACCGAAAATTATTTCCAAAGTTTTAAAAGGAATATATGGTTCTAATAAATATTGATTTTAAGATATTGTATATAAATGTATTTTTATAAAGGTTTAAATTTTCGATTTTTAAATTTATATGTTTTGAAAATTTTACTATTTTGAAAAATACATAAATAGATTTAATATACAAATAAATTTAATAATATGTTTAGGTATTTGTTTAAAATTATACTTCTAATATAGAGTTCATAATACTTTTAATAAATTTAGGGTTGGAACTAGAAATAGAAATTGGGTCAACATTGTATTTATTTATGAATTATATTTAAATAAAATCGATTTGAAATTATTGAATTTGAGATTTTAAGATATGGTTTTGTAACTTTATTTTGATTTAAAGTGATTAAATGAATATTTCAAGTTTAAATAAATTGAAGAAAATATTTAGTTTAAATTGTAATTTAAGGCTTATTTAAATGATATTGGATTTTATCAAGTGAATATTTCAAAACTGAATAATAATGAAGTTAAATTGAGATATAAATGAAATTATCAAATATAGTTTTGAAAATGTTGAACATTTAAACCTTTGAAATATATTAAAATTGAACTGGTTTTTGTGGTTCAATTCTGTATTTGAAATCGATATAATTTGAATGGTTTATTGAGAAACTGAATTGAATTAAAATTAATGAAATGAGAATGAATTAAATTGAATTTTTGGAAATTGAGTTGATTTGAATCTATTTGTGAATTCGAGGAAACTGTTTTTATTATATAAAGTATTTTTAAAATATATTCAAAACTATTTTTAATATTTTACTTTATAAATCATTTTATTATATAAACTATTTTTAATTTTTAAATATTTTAATCTACTAATTATTTTAATGTACCAATTATTTATTATATAAACTATTTTATTATAAATACTATTTTATTATAAATACTATTTTCTATATCTAAACTGTTTAAGTGGAAAGTTTTATGGATTTCAAAGTACTAAGATTTCAAAAACAAAGTACTAAGATTTCAAAAGTTATATTTTCAAAGTGTTATGATTTCCAAGTGTTATAATTTCGAAGTGTTACAATTTCGAAGGATTATAATTTTGGAAAGATCTATGATTTTGAAATGAATATATTTAAGGGAATAATGATATCAGATTTGATATGGCTTTGAAATGGATAAGATATTTTGGTTTTGAAGAATGATATATTGAAATGACCACGGTGTTATGATAACAATTGGTTGTTAAAGAGAACGGGATCGGTTATTGTTATACTCTCTGCCAATACCGAAAACTACTTTAACAACTGTGTACGTGGCAGAGATTCCAGAATGAAGTAGGATGGTGGCAACGATTCTATTTGAGGTATATACGTGGACCTGACATCTTTGAGTTAGCTTAAGGTGGCTAAAACAGGAGCAATCGACGGGCCAAGTGAGGTAGCTCCTCCGATCAAACACAATCTTTCTATTGTCATTATATTACTTTGTAAATGATTTGGTGCGCACCTTTGATTTAGGAGTGTGGATCGAGGTGGGCAGTAGTTGTGGCTATGCGTTACCACCAGCCCGGAAGTGTAATTGGTATATCTACCCTGGCATTGTCTAGTTGTGCCATGTCACCTAACATATCGAGACCATTACGAGTTTTTTTTGTGCCATACCTATGGAGTGCCCTCTGATGACGCCCAGTCAAGGGAGATTACAGTACTGTATAGACTATGGAAATATATAAAATGTGTTAAGGGGGATATGGGTAACGCGTTAACGCTATTTTAATATTTACTTTACTATAGACATATTATAATATTGTATCTTACTACATAGTAGTTCCACATATCCTTAGAGGATGGCTATCCCATACATCTTTTAAGTTACTTGCATTTCAGTTGATATTTCACTTGAGTTGGATTTTTTGATATAAGAATGTTAATCTTGACTCGAGTGTTTTGTGTTTTGCTTTACGCTCATGTCAGATTGAGTGTCATAGTATTCGAGACTCACCTTTGGAGTTGGAGCTTCGCTTGGAGATCCATCTATATTTATTCAGCTTTCAGTTATTTAGATGACTCCAGTGATATACTTAGATTTTGTTATTTGACAATTATATTGAGATTTCTATGTATTCAAGACTTCTGTTGTAAATTGTTTAATTTTGTTATATATATAGTAGCTTCATGAACTACTATTCTTTTGTTCCTGTTGCTTATTGTTATATTACTCTGTGTCTGTGATTCTATGATTATTTTATTTATTGTATATGCTGAGTTTTACCAAATATAAATTAACAGTCTGATATTTTGAGCAATTCAAGTCCGACAAGCGTGGTTGCGAATGGTTGAAACTATCAGGATGTTACATTTATATTATTATTCTTATTAATAATTTTAAATTTCGAAACTAATAGTTACATAGTATCAAACATTCCGAACTTTTCGATACATTTTCAAACATTTTGAAAATTTATGTTATATTATAACCTTTTATAATAAAAATGTTTTATTTTAAATTTAAAATCTTGTCTTAATTTTCAAAACTATTTTGAAAATTAGCCAAAGGCCCGATTAAATTAGGCCTTTTCTGTTAGGGGTAAACTTTGGGCTTACTCTACCTTTCATGTTAGGCTGGTAAGCAGGTAAGACAGGGTACATGATTACCCAACTCCAGCCCTAGACATTACCTTTCCAGACACCGTACTTAGTGGGTAAGCCTAATTAGATAGCCAAAGTATGACTAATTTAGACCGCATAGACTATTATGCTCTAATACCATTTTTAGTATAGGGCTAACCCGCAGCGGATGAAATGGGTGAATTTCAAAAAATTTACCATTTTGGATCATTAATGGGCCTATGAAGTCTAAATGCATTTAGATCTTATGTAATTTTTTTTAAATAAAATCAATAGTTTATTCAATATTGTAATTTAAAGAACTTTAAATATACAAATGCATGTGATATGATGAATGTATCAAATACGTTCATTTATGTCAAGTGTAAGTGCGGTGTATAAGTGGTGTATATATGTATAAATGAAACATGTAAAAATAAATTAAGAGAAGGAAATTATTTGTTTCCCTCTATTATTATTCAATTACTAAAGGGAAGATATGACAGAATATAAAAGGAAGAAAATATCATTTCTTTCAACATTTAACTATGACAATTAATACATTAAATAACATTTATTACTTATCAATCAAATCTACACATAGATATGATAGAATATGAAACAAGGGAATCCT
This sequence comes from Allium cepa, assembly GCA_030765085.1. Lineage (NCBI taxonomy): Eukaryota > Viridiplantae > Streptophyta > Magnoliopsida > Asparagales > Amaryllidaceae > Allium > Allium cepa. The sequence continues at coordinate 157,151,100 of CM060939.1, forward strand.
ATCGTTTTCTTTCACCATTTAACTGGGATAATCAATACATTAAATGACACTGATTACTTATCAACCAAATTTGCACATGTCTTCGTTGTCTAAATTTTATTAATGAAATATATGCATACATTCATAATAATTATGGATGCATACATTCATAATAATTGTGAATACATACATACAAAGTGAAAACTATTGGTTGTTTTAAATAATTTGAAATCCTAAATTAACATTAATAGAAAATTCTAATTGAGAAAATGTTTAACAAAAAAGGTTACATTATTGTTCATAATTTTTGTACAAATTTGATTTAAACAACACATTTATACTACATATAGCTGATAATTAAAATTTAATAATTTGGATCTGAAAGCATATATTGGCAAACAATATAGCATATGGTATATGTGTATATACATTTGTATAAAAGGATTTTGGTTTTAAAGTTAAAAGTTTTCATTAAAATTTTAATTTAGGAATGAAATAATAAATCAAACTTTACACAAAACTTTAAATATAGAAAACAACAAATGATTAAAATTTACACTAACGTCCATTCATTAATATTAAATCAAGGTTCCACTTTTGTTTTAACAAGAATTGTAAAAACTGTACAAAAATGTTACTTATGTAATTAAAATCGGATTCAAGGAATGGTAAATAACTTAACACACACATATAAATATATATATATATATATACACACACACGTACACACATACATACATACATACATACATACATACATACATACATATATATAATCTATTAGAATTTGAATAAGTAAAAATTATCTCATAATTTATATAAATCTCATTCAAAGTCAATTTTTAATTTCATAACTATCTATAATAAAATAAAAGAAATTTGAACAAGGTAGGCATGAGTAAATTTGTAATTAGAAATTACACATCCAAAAAACACAGAGAATGATGACAATTTATTAGAAGTAATATGAGATCCAAGACATGTCGATTTATCATAAACATACATTAAAAGGAAACAATAAACAAACACAGATCAAAATAATAATGCAATAAACATGTAAATATCGAATCATATGCACATATAATTACCTTAGGATGAAGCATGTAGAAACATCTTAAATGATAGAAGAATATCTAGATCTGATTGATCACTCTCTAGACCCGATAAACCTTGCCCTTCATCACACCTTAATTTGTAGCTTCTCATATTTCAAAAATCACTATCCCTCTTTGCAAGAGAAGAATGAACCACCCTTTCTAATTTAGTTCGATGTTGATTTGAATTTGTTTTGATGTTTTTTCTTTTGGATGAAGTTTCAGCCATGGATGAATGTTAAAGAAGAGGAAGAAAAGGAGAACAAAAAAATGAAAGTCATGTTCCGTTCTCTATACTTTCAAAAATGGGGAGGTTTTGTTTTTAATGAAATTAAAGGAACCTTTTCCTATTCTCCTATTAGAACTTCCTCCTTTATTTCCTCATTTTAAATTTCAATTAATCTCATTAATTGATTTCCTCCTCTTACCATTATATGGTTAATCCAAGCACATTCCAAATATGCAACTTTTCTAAATAAATGAAAACAACTTTTATGTAATTATTTAAAACATGTTTAAAATTTTAACGATATCGCATATCGATATATGAAAACATAACTTGTATATATGCATTAAAATAATTACCAATAATATTAAAAATATTTAATAAATTAACAATAATGAATATTTCATAAATATTAATTAATTTAAATAGTTTGTAACATTTTACAAACTAATTAAGTTGTGTGGTTTTCGAAGAAATCAGAAATGCGGTTGTGCGACTCAGAGGTGTGAATTTAGTCAGTGATTAATATTGAATAATCAATGTTCACACGTCACTTAGTAGGTGGTATAAACAATTCATCGCTTATAGGTCTTTTCGGTAAAACCAAATTTTAGTTATTATAAACGGTACCTGATAGTGGCAATTATTTAGACCAATTCTCTTCGTCAAAACTATATCATATTAGGACTTATGGAATTTGGTAATATCGTCCATATTCAACTTTAGTCAAAACAGAGAGTCCTTGGTTCAATAATAACAGTTCTTATTAATCAAAATGCTCAGGCTAGAGACTTTGACTTTAAGCTGACTTGAGTTGACCATGATACTAATCCCATATAACTGAGAAAACGAATCCTCTCTTTAATAACACTTCACTTCCAATACTTCCACTTGACCCAACTATAGTCACTCGATGGAATGCCATGCCATGATTTTACTAATAATTAATGCATGGCTTTCATATCGAAGATCCACAGTATTCTCAAGTCGAGAGAACTGTGTAAGTCGGGCACATCGATTTTTTCTGTTTGACCTTAGTTATATTAACCAACAGAAAACTATCGAGAGAATCGTTCCATAGTTATCCAATAACTAATAGCACGTAACCCCTAGGTGCCCTTCGCAGTCATGAGTAATACACTACCCAATATTTGGAGAGCGTTATATACATACTCTAGTCTGAACGGATATATCGATATCCAGCTCGATGCATCTTGACTACGAACATTTAAAATGTATATTTGTTTTATTGTGATAAATTACTCATGTTTAAAATACTTTGTAACTACTATCACAAAATATGCCACTTATGGATTTTCTATTAAATGTACTTTTAGTTAAATCAATTAATTAATATAACCACATTATATCAAGTATATAATAGAAAGAAACACCTTTACTACGAACAAGATTATTCAACGAGTTAGATATACGTAATAAATTACATAATTGATCCTAGGACATACCCCTAACTCTATCATATGCTTATTTGAATTTACGCATGACTCTATAAATTCCAACTATAAAAGTAGTTGTTACCATATTCCGAGAGGGTGGGCGAAGAAACTATGAGTTGGGAAAATAAATTGAGTTGAATTTATACTTCTTGTTGGACCTAGACTTCCTTATCATTAAGGACCCTATAAGCATGTTAAATAATAGGGATAGGAATCGTAGAAGGAAGGCTAGAACTTCAAAATTTAACAGGTAATGAATGAGCATTAAGCGAGGATTTATAGCAATTAAATAGATTTGTGAGACCATAAGGGTAATTATGGGAAGATAAGGAAGAAGTTAAATAGGTAAAGCTAAATATGAAAATAAATGTCTTTAGGGAATATCTATTAAAATAATAACCATTTAATATGGATAAAGTGAATTTATGAGAGTAGTAAATAGAAATGTTGGGTAATGGTCGGATTTATAAGGCATAGTATACATACGGAAGCAAGGAATATAGAAGTGAAATGGGCTTCCATAAGAAGGTGAACATTAATCACCATAAGGAGATAACTAGATATTTTTTAGATGATTGAGTAGGGAGTTCAAATGAAAAAACAATCAAAGGCCATTTTTAAAATCCTACCCCTTAGGAAGGAAACTGAAAAAAATGCTTTTTTTTGAAACCTCCTTGAAAGTTTTGAATGAACTTTTTCAAAAGATTATTAAGTAAAATTTTATGTGTTGTTAGCTAATTTTTTTTGATTGAAAGTGATTTTTGATAGCTTTGTAAATGTACCACTATTTGTAAAATGTTTAGAAAGAAGTGGTGAAACATTATAAAAACAAACGGTGGATAGTTTTTAATTACTTGAAAAGTTGAAAAAAAGGTTCTCCTTTGTTAACTTGTCGATTCAAAATTTTCAAATTTCTGATTTTTTTTGGATTCTTCTACATTTTGAATTTGGAAGTTGTTGTTTTGAAAAAGCAAGGAAATTTGGAGATTTATAATTTGTAAATACTTGAGTTAGAAAGTTCTAACTCAAAAGGTTTTTGCATTCTTAAAGTTCTTAGTTTAAATAATTGAGCCAAAAGTTTTTGGTCCAAAGATTTTTAATAAAGAATTTTTCTTTGTGAAATGCATGATTTTTCCTACCTTATAAAATTAGTGGGTTTTTCCTAAATTTCTTTTGAAAGGGTGTACAAATGGAAAAGGCACTTGACCAACATAGGATAGAAAGGATAGAAGAATAAGAATGTCTGACAAGGTAGAGGGGAGGAATATTCCCATATAAGGAAACGCAGAGAATGATAGCTGAATTTAGATAGTGATAGAATTGAGAACTTTATCTAGTAGTAAAGGATATAGAAGAGAAATAATGGGAATAAGATAAAAGTTATCTTTGTCTATTCCATTTCTCCATTGTTTAAAGCTATATATAAGGTGTTTTGGCAATTTAAATGATGGTCGTTAATAAAAGAGTTGAATATTTTTGAAAAGGCAATTATGTGAAGATGAGAATTTTTTATATGCATATTTTCTAATTCAAATTCAAAACTTGTTTGAATAAGAATATTGTTAGAATTGATAAGAAAAGGATTGCAAGAGATATTAAGAGTTTTGAGCAAAGTTAAAAAAAAGTATTTTGCCAAATAACAGTATATTTTGAGTAATAAGGCAATAGATATTTATCTATATTTTAGATATAGCTGTTGTTTTAGAAATGATAATTTATGTAACAAGAAAACAATTTGGAATAATAAAGGTCTAATTTATTATTTTAGAATGATAATTGAGTTTCGAGTGTTTTGATCCTATTTTTAAAAAGGGGTAAGTCTTTATTTTAGTAAATCATTAAAAAGGCATGTTTTGCATGGTTCCTTTTTAAAAACCAAGCAGTCTTTAAATACTATGAGTTGATAGCCTAACTTTTAAAGAAATAAATCTTTGATGAAGAAAGTTTTAAAAAAGAGAATTATTTTGCTCCTATTTGGAACTAAGAAATTTTGAATTCTTAGTAAAGGTTTCTAAGTTCATATTTTCAAAGATGGAGATTTGAGTTTAGTACTTCATGTTTGTAAATTTTAAGTTTTACAAGAAATAAGGTGACTAAAGCTGATTTTGAATTTGATGAAAATAGTTTATTGAAAGCTATTTTTTATGATTACTAAAATTTTGGTCTTATAAAGAATAGTTTCACATAGTAGATATGGATCACTACCTAGGTTGGACAAACTAAGGTTTTTAGGATATGGATTAAATACGAATAGAATGTACAACCTGATCTAGAAATTTAAAATCAATTTCAAACCTGTATTTGAATAATTTGGTAAAGTGTAAAGATATTTCAGATCTATAGTTCTGTTGTAAATTAGGTTGCCTGTAGAATATGAATTTCTATATTTTAATTTTGGAGCAGTTTCTATGTAATTTCTATATCCGAAATATGTATAAAAGTGTGTTTCTTGAAGTAACAAGCGATAAACTAAAAAAGAAAGAGATGTGTAAGAGATGGATATTCTTTTCCGTAGTTTATACTATTTATTTCAATAAAATGAAAAGAAATAATTTCTTGTAATTTCAAATAAAGCAAAAAATCTCACTTATGGTAAATTTAGGAGAAATTATGAAGGTAATCTTTTTAGAAGAATATATAAATTAAAATATGGAAAGGAGTATTCTAGTTGTAAATTAGTAATTAGAAATATGTATACGTATAACCACGCTTAACGACTAAATTATATATAGATAGCATAGATTACGACTATACGCGTATTAATTGTTAATTAATGAATTAGGATTTATGGATATTAATTACAAATTTAATGGGCAATAAATTTGTAATTAATGAGAGGAAAAAGAAATTAAACGTGGACTAATTAAGGAAGCTTGAGATGACATTTATAAAAGAAATTTAAGTAATGAATGGATTTTGGAAATCTAAAGAAGGTTTAAGGGATAAAAAAGGATTAATTGGGAATGGTCCAATTTTGATAGTAATGGTCAATTGTAATGAATATATTGATTGAGGAAATGGATGAACCATATTTATTAGAAACCGAAAAAGAAAAAATGGGTAATAATCGAATGACATATTTAGAAATACCCATCTTCATTTAGTAGGGAATGTTAGAACCTCAACACCGTTTATATCACTTGATAATAAACGGCATCTTCCAGCAAAATTTTCTTTTGGAGTTCTCAGGTTGTAGTCGTTGGTTATCTCCCTTAGCTATTGGAAAAGTGTATGATGTGGTATAAGATATATCCCTGTTTTATTCCTATGTTGACTTTATGAATGGGATTTAAAGCACTTGATAAATATGTATATTGGAAGCAAAGAAATTTTATGGGGACACTTGATTAGCAATAAACCATAGGTAAGACTGGAACTTAATGAGGAAATTAGGTTAGTAGCCAAGAGTGAATAAAATTTTCAATCCTAAAACTTTAGAATTTTGGACAAAAAAACAAAGTTTAGCTCACAGACTGTCACCATTCGAGGATAAGATGAGATATATAGGAATGTGAAGAGAATTTCCCACTGATGAAGGATAAAGAAGTGGTTTCATTAGAAGCAATAAAACCGCAGCATCTCCAACATAGCTTCATGAAGTTGTATTTTGCATTTTTAGTGATTGAGACCCTTAGTTTACCAGCAAATTTTGGAGGAGTTTGCTAGTAGCTTTAAGAACTAACTTTAGGAATTTCCTTAAATTTGGACATCACTTACCAACTGATAACCGATGGCCAAACTGAAGAAATGAATGAGCACTTGGAGGATTGGTTGAGAGCTTGCATCTTGGACTTTGGAAGCGACACTTACCCTTATTAGAATTTGCATTTAGTCGTAGTCACCAATAGATGATTGGTATGGCACCCTTGAAGCAATTTTTAGGAGGCCATATAAATTGCCAAATTGTGGGTGGGAAGCCACCGACAAATTCTACTTAGACCAAATCTGAATTGTAAGACTTTGAAAAGTCAGAATTGATTAGGCAGTGTGTAAAGGTTGTAAGATCTGGATAGTTGGAGTAGTTGTCACAAAGACCTATTATGACTTTCCTAATATTAGGGAAAAATAAGAAAAAACTTGTAAGTTGGCTGGAGTATATGACATTTTTCACGTTTTGCATTTGAGGGAATATCTTATAGCATAGCAATTGTGACAGAGCCTAATCAGTTAGGGGATTTAAAGTCATAGCCAATAGCGTCTCATGCCACTACATGCATTGTGGAGCACAAAACTAGAAATCTCCTTAATAAAGAAATTAGACTGGCCCGAGTACAATGGGGAGAAAACCTGGTGGAAGGCATGAGGACTTCTTGTCCTAAGCCTTTCTATGGTAAATTTTCTCTCCTAAATTAGGATTTTGGTTGCATTGTGGTTGTTAGATTAGATAGTAAGAGATGATTGCCACACTTTTTCACCATCACTTTACACTCATGTAGCAGTTTTATGCATATTTAGGATATTTGCATACATATATGCAAAGCACGATCACACACTTACGCTATGATTGAGCTCATTTATAGTATATCCGTAGTACATAATCACATTGCACCTTCGGTTGAGTAGATGGTTGTGTAGATAACCTGGTTGTATACCATGGATGTTATTCCGCGTTACGCTGTTCGCCCCTTGAAAAATTTTGGGACGAAATCCTTTTCAAGGATGGGAGAATGTAACACCCCGTAAAATCAACCATAATTAGATAAGTTAGTTATGAGAAATTGAATTAGTTAGGGTAGGAAAAAAACAGAAATTTTGTAAAAGTTGGAATTTTACCATGAAAGTTATGTCGTTGCGTTCGTGGCGAAATTCTGATGAATTTCCATGTATAATATGCTGAAAACGGAGCTCAAATGAAAAATATGGGCATTTGAAGTTTTTAAATTTAAATTAACTAGTACGAATTCAAATTTAAATAAAATAATTATTTCCCTAATATGAAATTTTGAAAATTTTAAATTAATTGTGATTAAACTTGGGATTAAGTAAACGTTAAAGTTAACAATTAACTCTAAGAGCAATTAGGGATTTAAATAAATAACGTCTTAAAGATTTAATAATCTTCCCGAAATAGGGGGAAGAGGTCGACTCCCTGACCTCAAAAGGTCGACCACTTGGAAGGAAGAGGTTGACCGTTTCTTATGTGACGGCTAGGGTTAGGGTGATTTATATGCTTCAGATTTATCCGCTTTCAATCTAGTTCTTATGTGACCCCTTTCTTTCATTCACAAATATTTTGCAAACATCAGCGAAGCTCTATCAGTTTATCTCTTCTTAAAATTAGAAAACTCTATTAGGGTTTCAGGTAAGAAATCCTAATCTATCTTTGTTTATTATTTATTTTTAAACCTTTTCTCCTCCAATCTTTTCGAATCGAATATATATATGTTTATACACACACACAAACACTTATTGTATATACATAAAAAAGATCCAAAAGAGGTTATAATGGACATTGCAAATCCAAAGAGAATCAAAGCTAAGGACCAACTGTGAGCGGAAACCTTAGTATTTTTATTTTAGTAGTTGATTAGTATATCTCTATGGATTGAATATGCCTTAAGGATGTTGGGATTGCGAAAACAAAATAGATAAAATCCCCTAAATTTCTTTTTATTTCAAAATGTCTATTCTAAATGGAGATTCTCAATTATTTATGTTAATTTGATGAAATTTATATTGTTATGCAATTTATGATGATTTCATAGTCTCTTCCTTCTTCGATTCAAATTAACACTTAACGCTAGTTATCAGGCTATTTATGACGATTTGGGAATTTGAAGAAAAAAGACTTGTATTAGTATTATAGTTAAAGGAATTGACATTTAATGCTAATTTAGGGTGTATAAACTGCACATGTAGTTATCAGATGCAAATATATATTATTTCTATTAGTGTAATAAACGTATAATTATGGAGTATAATTGTATAGTTATTTAGGTAGTAATTGTCAATTAATTTCCCTATTTAAGAAGGTGATTAATATTTTAAGGCGTAATGAGGAAGATTCCTTGTTAGGCCTTAATTATGAAACGATGAGATGAGTATTATATATATGGAGAGTGTTTAAATTATGGCAAATTCATATGGATGCATGGTGAGTAGAGTTGCATGACAGAAGTCTGCCTTTCACTTTGAGGCTACTAGCAATTGTGTGCACTTCCTATCGATGCGAGACATCTCCAATGATAAATATTTGTGATGATGCAAGGTTAGTCGCAAATTTTATAAGGTAAATCTACCCAGCTAATCTGGCTACTAGTTCCTACGAATAATCAGATTAATGTGAGACGTCATTATGAGCATGGCTCATAATACGTAGGTTCTGCTTTGGGGTCTTAATGTATTAAGTGATTGTTTAAGGGCCCACATCTTTTCCCCAAATGAAGTATTAGATGGATAGAGGCTAGTTATTAGGCACGATAGTTGGTATCTCAATAAGGGGTCTGCTTCGGGATAAGATATTAAGTGACCGATTATAGTCCATCTTTCCATAAAGAAGTATTAAATGGCTCAAGAGATTTCACGCGATGCCAGCTAGATAGTTACCTTTTAAGGGTCCACCTTAGGAATAGGCATCAAATGATGGGGTCTACCTCAGTTGAGGTCTTAAATAGCTAGAGTCTGTCTATTTTCCAATAAAAGGTATTAAGTAGCTTAGGTACTATCTCTCGCATTGTTAGATATTTATGACATGAGATTTTGGTTATGGGATTTAGAAACCTGCTTCGTAAATGAAAGGTGTTAAATGGTTGGTTGTAGACCTACCTGCTTTCCTTATAAGAGGTATCAAATGGTTTTATGTATGTTAAACATATTCTTATTTTGAAATATACCGTCTAAGTAGTAAAATGGTAAGACTCGAGGATTTTATTCACTAATTTTTTTTTGTTCTGACTTCCTCCTTATTCTACACGAATTAAGGACGGAGTGATGGCGGTGATGATGCTTGAAGATGGAGTGGCTTAAACTTACGATAGTTATTATTATCTTTTATGAGATTTATGTAGTACCCATGTATTTGGACAAATGATGCAATGGATTTTATGTGACAGTTTTATTATATTTTGTATTATGACATTTCAAATGATTTTGAAATAAATGGGTACAATTTGAAATTATATTTTATTCCATCCGCTTTGAGTTCTGAAATAGTAGTTATTGCTCTGTATTGTTACATCCTTTTCCAACCAACAACCAACCTTAGAATGGTTCTAAGTTTCAATAAGCCTTTTCTAGGTAGAATTTTAGACCTGTTTTGAGACGGGTTCTTACATTTAAGGGTTATGAATATTAGTCTATGGAACAAAGAAGCTATTTCTACACATTGATTGACTGATGGATGAAAATAATGACTTGCTATCCACTTTGATTAGGCTTACCCTTGTAAAAGAAATCCAATTTTTGGACCATGGAGCTTGCTAATGATAGTAGCTGGTTTTGGAGTAATGTTTTGAGATCTAGAAATATATTTATTGTAACATCCCCAATTTTGAGGCCCGAAACTAAGCGTTGTAGATGCTGCAGCCATCCATAGTATTTTCGGTGATAAAATGCAGCTATGTTAATGGTATCCATAATATTACAAGCACAAGAGTATGAAATAAAAGCAAACTTTAATATTTTATTTCATAGTCATAATTTCATCTTCAATACATAATCCCAAATGTTTCCTAGGTTCATATGAAATATAAATATACAAAATGCTCCAGTAGTGACATATCAAGATTCCTCCTTGGTTGATCAGAGTTACTAATAGACGGTTATAACATCTGACTTCACATACACGTCAACAAAATTACATCAACATATGTAGATAGATAGACTTATACATAGCTAGTTTTTCCCACTGCATGTCTCTAGAAGCTTTATTCACCAAAACCAACTTAACCTGAAAAGCCCTTACCCCGACCAACTGAAATCCAATTTTGAGCACTCGAGAGATTAAGGGTAAAACATAAACTTTGAGTCAGACAAAAAGCCTACTGTGAACAATAATATGCCATCTTGGTTTCATAGATATTCAGTGAGATCACCGCACTGAGCGGAATGGTATTTTCCTTTCACTAATACCCTTTTTTAAAAATATCTTTTGCAAAACAAATTCATGTTACCAAACTGGTTAAACAGACAATATATACAATAATATGCATGCATGCAACATGGTTAATCTTGTGTAATGACTCGGATTTTTAATTGTTCGATTTTGAATATTTAAATGGTTCTAAATATTTAGTTTGAATTACAGATTGATTTTGAATATGAAAAATTAGGGTTATTTATAAAATAAATTCAGAATTTAAATATAGCAATTTATTGGATATTTTAGTTATTGAAGTTCATAATTGAATATTGGTTAAATTTTTGTATCTTGAGTTTTAAGTCGTTAAAAATAATTTAAAGGCTTATAAAATTTATATTAATAATATTGAAAACAATGCAACTTTTAAAAACAAATTTAAAAGTGATTTGTTCAAAATTAAAATATATCATTTAAATTGAAATTTCAAAATATCCTTTCGGGACATGGTCTCGAAATTCAACGAAACCAGTTCCATTTGATCTGTAGTATTTTATTATTATCGGGTTTCAAATTCATAGCTTTTGAAGTTATCATTCGATCGTACGGAATATAAATGCATTAAAAGACAATATCGAATTCAATATAAATAATTGGGTCAAAAAAGCCATCTTCTCCATACGATCGAATTAGGACTTGAAACCTTCTCCATTGCGTTCGGAATAGGGGTATAACATTATAAATACCTAGCAGCGCACGTCGATAGGAGTTTGAAATTTTAAACAGCTTTTAAAATGAGATATTTGAGTATTAAACAATATTTTAAATTTTGTTTAAATCAAATCCTACCATACATTGGTTTAAATCAGAGGTGATCGTTTCTTTTACTGTATGCTTTCCTTCCTTTTTGTTTAAATCACGTCTCCTCTATTAGTTTCAAATCCTCATAGCAACTTTAAAAAGAAGAAAGAAAAAAATACAGTTTTATAAACCCAAACACAACTCAAAACCAAAAATCGACAGACAAAAAAAAAGGAGAAGGAATCGCGTTTGCAGAATAAAGGTTCGATCGCTAATGGAAACGCAAATCAAATGACATTGAGCCGAGATCGACTTCGACTTCAAAAAAAGGGAAGCAATCGAAATCTCGGTCGTGATCATTTTTTGTGGCATAGTCGCGATGTGCATGAGCGCGAAGGGAAACGATGATGAGCCGACGATGATGTCGAGATGACAGTTGGGGGTTTGAGTGCGGCGCTCGCATTTTGAAGGGAGGAGGTGAGTCACGATGGGTTTTGTGGGTCGCGAACATTGGGCGGCGATGGTGCTCTGGCAGTAACAAGGGTCGCAAGTGGAAGTCGCAGTTGTTCTAGTGGTTCATGTGGCCGTTCGATGGTAGAAACAGTGGTTAGGCAATGGACGTAGGGGTGATGGAGGGCGGTCGAAGTCAGCAGCTGGGTTTTACCGCAATTGAAGGATGGGTCTGAGAAGATTAAGCATGGGAAGCGATCGGCCAGATCCCCGATTAGGTTAATTTTAGTTACATTGATTATTAAAGTAATTGGCGGATTTATTTTTTGTTTGATAATCGTTAACTTATAAATGTAATAAATTTTTATACGAGGCTAAAAATTGAGAAAGAACGAGTCGACATTGGAACGAATTGCAAATAAAATCAAGGTGAGAATTTCACTCATTTGAATTACCATATTTAAATTTAAATGTTTAAATTTAAATTTGTTAGATGCTTAATTGATGGATAAATTATAATTATCTGTTGGATGGTTATATATGTATATACAGTAGTATATATACTAGTATTGGTGTGATATTTCCGCACATTTTAGCGAATGAGACCTCATGCGTCTCGCATAATAGTGGATGACCCTTTATACCACGATATTCCCCTTGAAGTGGGATTGGTATATTTATTGTTATATAACATCTGTGGATGCAGGAAAACAAGTTGGAAGGATCAAACTAGATTCCTCAAAAAAAAATAGTGTTTTTATATATATAAAAATATATGATGTGGAGGAGTAAAATGCTGGATTATTGCATGTTGTAAAATTTTAAATGTTAAAATAGCATGGAAATTAATTTTGGATATATTGAATACCATAAATATTATTTTTAATTTTTTAAGGAATTAGAAAGGGGATTTTTAATATAAAGTATGTATATCGAAAATCGGATTATTTAAAAGAGATTGGGTTGAATAAGAAATGGTGAATTTTCAATTGTATTAAATAATGCGAGAAAGTGTTTTAATAGAGATTTTAAAATAAATCATATAAAGGAATTTTTAAAGATGCGGTTTTAAAATGATATTAGGGAAAATATAGAAATAAGTTGAAATCAATATTAAAAATAGTTTAGCAAAAATAAATGGTTTTTTTTAAAGAATTGAATTTATAGAAATGGAATTTTATAAATGAGATTTATTTTTAGTGAAACTCAAAGGAGTTATAAAAATTTATAAACAAAGTTTCTAAATGAAGGAAAGTGATATCAGATAATAAATTGGAAATATAAAATATATAGGAAGAATTTATATTTGAATATGGGATTAGGGTAAGAAAAAAAATAGTGCGTACTATTTTGAAGTGAAAACGGTTGAGGAGACCGAAATGGAGGTGATGTGATAGAAATCGAGAGGGGTTATAAATTGGAATTTGGTTATTGAGATTTAAAAATATATTTGTATTAATAAGTTAAGTTTTTATTTTAAAAAAGGAAGTTTAATTTATCAAACTACGTAATTTTGAAGTTAGTTAGTATTGAATACTTCAAAAATGAATTTTCAGATACTTAACATTTATTTAAATAAAATCCTAAATTTTTAAATCTGCTTGAAAGTGATGTTATAAAAAGTGTTCCAATATTTTAGATAATTATTTGAACATGTCCTAAAATGAATCATTAATATTCTTTTAATACTTATTATAATATATAGAGAGAGTTTAGAAATGTTTTTAATTTTTTTATAAACTTTCTCGATGAAATGGAGTTATTCAGTTGATGGAATTTATAAGGAAATTCTTAAAATAGAATTGGAAAGAAAGGTAAGAAAATTCCCGAAGTGGATTAGTAAAAGTGAACTTCGAATATGAAAATTGAGTTCATAATTAAGTACAAAAGGGAAAATTGAGTTTATAAACAAGTAAAAGTGGCTTTGGGATTATTAAGGAAATTAGTTAAAGAATTCCAGAATTTATACAATTCGTTATAAACTAGACAAGAATTTACAAATAAAATTATAAATGATTTTGAGAAAAGAAAGGAAATAAAAGGAATACTTTCCAAGTGTTGAATAACAAATGAAGTGGGGAAATATACTAAGCATTGGGAAGGTTGAGAATGTTCCGTTAAAAATAAAAGGGGTTTGGAAACTATTTTCAAAATGTTGAAGCATGGGAAGTAATGTTTTATAAAAGATATTTCGAAATAAATTTTAGAAAATTTATAATAAGACCTGATGATTGTTTATGGATGTTTATTGATAGTTAAATAACCGATTATCAATTTTAGCTAATTTTGCTAATCATTTCGAAGGGGCCGAGATCGGATTTAATTATCCAAAAACCATTTCAATCTGGTTTGAACGTTACAGATGAATATTGTGAAGATGATGAAGACGGTGATTCGGTTTGTCCAGCCCCATGACAACTTGCATGGACAAATGCTATCAGAACGTCGTCATTGGAGAACGATGAGCATTCTAAGTAAAATTTTGTTCTTAAAAGGTAATACTTAGGCTCGAGCCTCATCAACCGCGGAATGACTAAAACAGGGGAGATGTAGCAAGGCTAAGCGGGTCGCACCCAAGTAGGGTGTGTTATCACCTTTCTAGATGACCCCGGAAACCATTATATTATGGATATGGTTGTGCATGGAAGGAGCGCTTGGTGGTAAGGGTGCAAACATCCGAGGCGATAACATATTCGGTCTATCCAGGTCAATGTAGGCCGGTCTTATGTAGCAGGGGATCCTGACGTGGTTGCCAGTACATTGCTCGAGGTGTACTATGGTGGGTGGAACCCTAGTGGACCAATCATTCGATGGAATCCATTCTTCAATAAGCGTCGTACGTTTTTAATTGTGCCCAACTATGCAGAAACGTGAGATGCAAGCATTTCAGCTATTTTCTATTTACTTCCTATTGACAATATTATAATATCAGATTTTTTTTTTAAATTGTTTGGTTATCATAAGGTAAAAACTCGTTGCGTTTATTTATAATGTGGTCTTAAGAGATACCTTTGTTTTTCAAAGGGCTTTGAAAAGTTAATAATTCAAATCGAGTGTGTTTTCTCACGCTGGTTTTCCAGACTAACTCGGGTATTATTTTATTATAATGCTCAGGTCAGACCAAGTATTACAGATTCAGGTTATAATGCTATGGACCTCGGGAGACGAGCTGGAGGAGTTTAGGAGTTCAGATGTATATCACGTACTTGGTTATTTCCGCTATGTAAGGACAAGTCATTATAATTGTCCATTTGATGCATTGAATTATTGTACTCTGATATTGGTATGTATATTAACAGTACAGTTTTTGTATTTAAATTTTTTATTATATATTATTTTGTTCCGTTGCGATTATGAGATTCTATGTTGTTGTTTCTGTATTTTTCTTCTTCACCCCTAATGAACGGGCATTCCAGCACTCGACTGCACGACATTTTATACAGTAGACCTATTAATGTCGATTTTCAAAGGTCGAAAATCCCCGGTCCATTATATCTTGACTATCCATCAAACTAGTGGACTATCCATCACAATATTTAGTTTATATAGGGCAACAAAAAATCTACGTGGCTGACATGGGCCTACCGATATACCAAAATTTCCAAACTGACTATTAGAATAAACTGAACGGTCTGTCCAAATACACTTATCCTAGTGTTTACTTGACTACATGTCATTCTCATAGTTTTGCTAGGCTTATCATGAACCTAAAGGTTTTGTAGGCTGACCTATAACCTATCTACATTATTCCTTTCTATGCGTACACCTACTTTAGTCTTACCCTTGACAAAGCCCTACGCACTAAAATTTTGGACTTATATCACGTAGGGGCTAACAGCTGAAGTATAGGGCACTACCTTACATTAATCCCATCTGGTTTTCTAATCTTTGAGTCAAATTTATCCTATCATAATCTATCCAAAAGCGATAAGAAAAATAATCTCTTTAGTAAAAATCCTAGGCTAAATACCTTCTCTATTTTCTTGAAAACAAAACTTTGTAAATAATTCAACCCTTGAAATCATATTTTCTAAAATAAGAAAATTATAGCCCTTTACTTTATCCCAAAATATTTATGCCATGATATATGCTTTAATAAAATTATTTTAATAAATCTTAAAATCATTTGGTAGTTATCTCACTTGGAAACCGTAGGCATAAATCCAAAATGAAATAAAGTGTAACGCCTCGATATTTTCAACCATTCGCATCCACACATGTCGGATTTGAATTGCTCAAAATATCAAATTGTTAACTTATATTTGGCAAAACTTAGCATATACAGTAAATAAATAATCACAGAATCACAAACACAGAGTAATATACTAATAAGAAGCGAAAAAAAGAGAATAGTAGTTCATGAAGCTACTATATATATATATATATCAAAGTTAAACAAGATACAACAGAAGTCTTGAGTATATAGAAGTCTCAATACAATAATCAATAATAAAATTTGAATATATCACTGGAGTCAACATAATAACTAAAAGCTGAATAGATGGTTGGATCTCCAAGCGAACCTCTAACCTGTAAAGGTGAGTCTCAATTTTCATAACATTCAGTCTGACCTGAGCGTAAAACAAAACACAAAACACTCGAGTCAGGATTAACATTCTTATATCAATAAATCCAACTCAAGTGAAATATCAACTAAAATATAAGTAACTTATGAAAGTCTATGGGGGTGGATTGTGTAATATATATGCAAGTATATATGACAAAATATAAGTAGGAAAGGTATATATGACAAAATATTAATCTATGTAAATATAGAATAAGCACACCAGGATTTTATACTGGTTCGGACCTCCTGTCCTACGTCCAGTCCCTAAGCTCCCTTCGGAATTCTACTATCAAACACCCTCGCTTCATCTGGAGGAATAGGCTTGGTTACAATAAGTTGTTCTTATCAAATGTGTGTTCTAGTATAACATGGATGTTGACCGTATTAGTACAATTGCTTCCAATATATCTCTAAGGAATATTATCTATGATAAACTGTGTATATGGAAGAGTGAATACAAGTAAGAATTGCTAGAGTGCAGAGATTAAGAATAGAGTATAGAAGGAGAAAGCATAAGTGTGACGCCCCACTCCGAGAGCCTCGTTAACAAAGAGTATTACATAGATAATACTGTCGGCTAACGCGGACAATAGAGTATAATGGAAGCGACCATGTGTAATCTTACCTTAACTATTCACTAAATATGTCGAAAAGTAGAATCACATTAAAATTCGACCTATTCAATAAATATTTAAAGCAAAACTACAATGGCTATAGGATCTATCAGAAGAAAATATAACAACTCAAATGTAATAGACATCACAGAACAGTCGATCATAATATACACATACACAGATACACAACAGAGTATACAAAATAATACATGTCAAGTAGTACAGGAGACCACAATATATAGACGAGACGAAAGAGTATAAATCAGAGTTACAACAGATAAGGACTACAAAAGACGCTATAACAAAGAGAAGCTAGCGAATAGTCCATGCGGAAGCAAAATAGGCTAAGTCCAAAAGCACCTAACCTGAAACATCTTGGTCTGACCCGAGTATAAAATACACGGATCAGTCTAGATAACAAATCAGTTAGATAAACTGAACAATAATAAACCTGCAAGGTCATACAGTATAATAAATATCTCTAGGGGAGATAACACAATCATCAATAAGAGATGAATCATATAGAACAAGCCTCATATCATCGGCAACATATAGAAACAAAGGATACGATTATCCCAAAACAAGCCAGAAGGCAAATAACAAATACCCATAAGGTATACAAGTTCCACAAGGTAATCGCTATACTCCATGCGGCTCAAAAAGACCAACACCGAAGGGCGATACCAAGGGAATATACATATCAATGAAACATCATAAAATTTGCTCGAGCTCAGTACTGTACAAACAAGGATCCATGAGCCCGAAGACTCCAAACCCAAGTATCACCCATGCGGCACATAAGGCCAACATCAGAGCGAAACTATATAGGGCAACAAACCCGAAGGCACACACCCGAAGGCAACATACCCAAAGGCAACAAACCTAGGGAGACAGTCCGAAGACACTATCCCAGAGGCAACAAACCGTAGTGGTGAAGGTCGAAGACCCAGTACTGGACACCACTAACTGGCGGAATGTGTCACAACTCTCGAAAAGGAATCCGAAAAGTGTTAACGTATGTTCCATAACCACTCGTTCGCACTAAACGGTTTACTATCCGTCAGTCCCTTTCACACTCAAAGCAGTACAAAGTTTACCTCATATCATCGATAAACCAAACCCAAAGGTCAAAACAATCAATCGAATAGGTCGAGGATTAATCGGAAAGATAAACGCACAGATTCATGGTCCATGTTTTGCCCAACCATTTAATCACCCTTCCACTTCGTTCGAAGTGCGAAAGTGTGTGTTTTAAATAGAATTTATAAATTAGAGAAACGAACTTTTAAATGCGATTCGAGAGATTATTTTATAAAAACCTGTGGATTAAAATTAAAAGGAACCATCAAAGTCAAAACAATTGATAATCGTACATGGGATCATCATGAATCGATTCAAATTGGAAATTCAATCCAAAAAGGCAAATTGGACTCAAACAGCAGGTTCAGTCGACTGAACAGAGTTTTCAGTCGACTGACCCTGTGCCTGGAAATTTTCCAAGTTTAGGAAACTTTCTGTTTCCAGGTTCAGTCGACTGTGCAGAGTTTTCAGTCGACTGAATCATGCCTGGAAACTTTCAGGTTTCAGGTTCAATCGACTGAATAGAGTTTTCAGTCTACTGAATCATGCCTGGGCTGTTTTTCAGCCTTATTCAAATGAAGAGCAAACTCTCCCAAAATGCAATCGGACGAACATTGACTCTAAGGGCTTATGACAATCGACAACCTGGCCCTATATGTTCCTCGATGCATCACCAAAACATGATTAAAACATCGAAGTTAGGATTTCAAAGATTTGGACCCAAAACACTAAAAATTGGATTATTCCCCAATTCAACCCAAACCAAATGCAAGTGCATATGAACAAGGTGTTAGGAATTCATACCCAACATCAATGAAATCAAGAGAAGTAGATGTGAGTTCAAAACTCACATTTAACCCAAAATAAAGAAGATGAAGAAGAAGCTCAATAACAAGGAGAAGACCAACCAAACACTACTTCAACTCAACAAGCTTCAATCTAAGAATAAAACATATGTTTCCCAAGCTAGGGTTAGGAATTTACTGAAATTGAAGAGGAGAAAAGATGGAGAAGGTGGAGATGAACTTACCAATGGATTCTCTTTGATTTTGGAGCAAGAATCAAGTTACAAAGGAGAAACTAGGGCTTGCTAATTTCTATTTCTCTTTCCTTTCCCCCATTTCAGTTTTTAGCTTAAGAAATAAAATGAAATGAAGATGAAATGAAGAGAAGGGTTGAGCCAGGGGGTTAAGTGAGCTAGTGGGCTGAACCCAACCCCAAACCCAATAGAAAAAGTAGCCAAAATTTCACAAACTCCAAACGTATCAAAGATTATACTCAAAAAGATCGCAAACGCCATTTTGGACTCAATGGAAATGGTTTCGAGCTCCAATTCGGCCATTTGCAGAAAGTAACATTTCGGACCCCAAAATTCGAGTAACGACGCTATATTTAAATCAAACATATTAAATATAAAATCGTTAAATATGCGGGTTGTTACAGATCTCCCCTCCTTACAAAATTGCGTCCCCGCAATTCCTAGAGACGATATTTGTAACAACTACATACATACAACATACAAAAGAAAGAATAAATTTGAGACACAGAAATAGACTTACCACTACGAAGCAAGGATAGAAAACCTGGATAAGATCGCTCGATATACTCTCTGGTTTCCCAAGTACAGTCATTGGGATTAGCGGACCATTGAACTTTAACGAGCGGCACGTCCTTGTTCCGAAGGTGTCGCACCTCCGTGTCGAGCACGCGAATAGGTTGCTGTACAATAGATAAGTCCGGTGAGACCTCAAGCTCTTGCAAATCAGGAGAAGTAATTACAGAATCCGATTCTCGAAGACACTTCTGAAGTTGCGAGACGTGAAACACGTCATGAATGCCAGATAAATGAGCTGGAAGTGAAACTCTATGAGCCACAGGGCCAATACGTTCAGTAATAGAAAACGGTCCTATAATGCGTGGAGCCAATTTCCCAGTCGTACTGAAACGCATAACCCCTTTCAAAGGAGAAACACGAATGAAAACAAGATCACCAATTGAGAACTCGAGAGGCTTCCTACGGTTGTCCGCGTAGGATTTTTGACGACTCTGCGCCTCTTTCATTCTCAATCGGATAAGATCAATCTTCTCAGAAGAATCACGAACAAAATCTGGACCAAGAATATGCTTCTCTCCAGATTCCAACCAACATGAAGGTGATCGACATGGCCTTCCGTATAAGGCTTCGAAAGGAGCCATACCGATACTAGACTGAAAACTATTGTTGTAGGAGAACTCTACAAGAGGTAGGTGATCCTTCCAACTACCACCGAAATCAAAGATACAAATACGGAGAAGATCTTCCAAGATACGATTCACCCGTTCAATCTGTCCGTCAGACTGCGGATGATAAGCTGTAGAAAAATTAAGCTTTGTTCCCAAAGCTTGCTGAAGACTCTTCCAAAAATGACTCGTGAATAAAGGATCACGATCACTCACAATAGAACTAGGAACACCGTGAAGTCTCACGATTTCCTTGACATACAACTTGGCCAAATGCGAAGCTGTTCTATTAGACTTAATAGGGACAAAATGAGCAGACTTGGTGAGACGATCAACAATAACCCAAATACTAGAATGACCTGATCTCGAACGAGGTAGGCCGTCAATGAAATCCATAGAAACTTGATCCCATTTCCACAATGGAATCTCAAGAGGTTGAAGAAGTCCAGAAGGACGCTGATGTTCGGCCTTCACACGTTGACATGTCATGCAGTTGCTCACATAACTCGCCACATCGCGCTTCATGCCTTCCCAATAATAAAGACGATGCATATCGACATACATCTTACTACTACCGGGATGAATGGTATACTTAGAGCGATGGCAATCATCAAGAATGTCATGCCTAAGTGCAAAATCAAAAGGTACAAAAAGACGGTTCTTCTTACGAAGACACCCATGAGAATCAATGCTAAAATCTTGCAACGCCTCATCACAGGATTCAGACTCACAAAGCTGAATAAGATGCAACAAATCAGGATCACGCCGCTGAGCATCGGCAATACGATCCAATAAAATAGGTCGAGCTCCCAAACTAAATAATAGAATAGGAGAATCGGAAGATGAACCTCGATCACGAATTTCACAAAAAGATAGAGTCTCAAGAACATTCCATTCGGCAAGCATCATAGAAATAACAGCCGAATGTTTGCGACTAAGCGCATCTGCAACTCGATTACCCTTACCAGGGGTATACTGGATATCAAAGTCATAGGAAGCAAGAAACTCGAGCCAACGCTGTTGTCTCATATTGAGTTTTTTCTGAGTGAACAAATACTTCAAAGATTTATGATCGGTATAGAGAATGAAGCGCTCGCCCAATAAATAATGTCGCCAAATCTTCAAGGCAAAGACAATGGCGGCTAACTCAAGATCATGAGTGGCATAGCGAACTTCATTCAGACGCAGTTGCCTAGAATCATAAGCAACTACCCGATCCCTCTGCATAAGCACAGCACCGAGACCACTACCACAAGCATCGGTGTAGACAACAAGATCATGATTCCCTTTGGGAACCACAAGAATAAGAGCATTAGTGAGAAGTTCTTTCAATGTCTGAAAGGAAGCTTCACACTTGTCGGACCAAATAAAACGAATGCCTTTCCGAGTAAGGCAAGTGAGAGGAAGCACAACACGGGAAAAGTCCTTAATGAACCGCCGGTAATAACCCGCCAATCCAAGGAAACTACGAATCTCATGCACATTCTCAGGCCTCTTCCAATACTGGATGGCTTCGATCTTTGAGGGATCGGCAGAAATGCCATCGGAAGATACAACATGGCCTAAGAACTTAACCTTATTCTCCCAAAAGTGGCACTTGGAGAATTTGGCTTTAAGAAGATGACGATGAAGAGTACTCAAGACAATTCTCAAGTGATTAGCATGCTCAGCTTCAGACTTAGAATAAATAAGGATATCATCAATGAAGACAAGAACAAACTTATCGAGATATTCCTTGAATACCCGATTCATGAGATCAACAAAGAAAGCAGGAGCGTTCGTCAAACCGAATGGCATAACGAGCTACTCAAAAGAACCATAACGAGTGCGGAACGCGGTAAGAGGTATGCTATCCTCCGCGACTCGTAATTGATGAAAACCTGTGGCAAGGTCAAGCTGAGAAAAGACCTTAGCACCACTCAATAGATCGAACATGTCATCGATCCTAGGCAATGGACACCTATTTCTGATGGTCAACTCGTTAAGCTTGCGATAATCAATGCAAAGCCTAAGAGTTCCATCAGACTTCTTTACAAAAACGACCGCGGATCCCCACGGAGAAAAACTGGACTGAATCAACTGCTTGGACTCGAGCTCTAAAAGCTGCTTCTTGAGTTCCTCATTTTCCTTTGTAGACCTCCTCGTGGGAGGACGACTAACTGGCTACGCGCCTGGAATGAGATCAATGCGGAACTCAATTGCCCGTTTGGGTGGCAAACCCGAAACAGGTTCAAAAACATCAGAAAAGTCACAAGCAATAGGAATACGAGATACATCATCACCATCTCGCGAATCAAGAGAATACAAAGCCATCTCGGAATTATCCACATCCCGAAGAACAAGAGATAACTGAGAAGGCGAATTAGGATGATAAAGATATAAAATTCTCTCGGAACAAATAATCCTGGCATCGTACCTCACTAGCCAGTCCATACCAAAAATCATATCAAAACCCAAATGAGAAACAACGTGCAGATTCGCACGGAAAGAAAAGCCCCATAAAACAATCTCAATATCATCACAAAGCAAACTAAGGGTCGCGGATCCCCCAATAGGATTCGCAATCCTTAAAGAAGTAACCATACAAGAAACATCCAAAGATAAATCATCTATAAGCTTCTTCGATACGAAAGAATGTGAAGCACCCGTATCGAAAAGAACTCGTATACTATGATCATGAAATAGAATTGAACCCTCCAAAATAGATGGAGTCATACCTTTGGATTGAGAAGGACCTCCAGAAGCATTAGCCACATTGAGCTTGCCAGATTTTGCATTAGCAGGAGCAGTAGGACAAGCTGAAACATGATGACCTTCCTTCTTGCAATTACGGCAGAAGAGAGGCTTAGGACAAGCTCGAATAATATGATCCGGAGAACCACAATTGAAACACTTTCGAACGAAAGGTGTTCCGGAAGATTGAGGCTGAGAGCTAGGACCACCGGTCTTCTTCTTCTTAAAAGGAAAAGGCTTCTTCTGAATTGGAAACAGCCTCTTGTTGGGGTTCTTAGAAACCTCAACATCTACATCACTATCACACTCCTTCTCGACGGTCTCGAGATGAAGCGCCGAATCAACCAATTCCTCAAAAGAAAGTTTAAGCTGAAGCAACAAAGACTTCTTAAGATATTTCTTAAGACCAGAAACAAACTTCAAATTCTTCTTATAAGAAGTGCTGATAAATTCAAGACCATACTGAGATAAAGCCTCGAACGATGCGACATACTCAGAAACAGAAGATTTCCCTTGCTTCAACTCAAGGAAGCGACGGGTCAATAAAACTTTTTCAGATTCAGGAACGAACTTGAGTTCAAATTGTCCCCGAAACTGAGTCCAAGAAAGAGTAGACTCATCAATTTCGGCTACAAGAAGCTCATACCAGTCAAGAGCACGCTCTTGTAATAAGCTAGAAGTTACAAGAACTCTATCATGGTCAGAAAGATCCATGCGAGAGAAAATACGCTCGCACGTGCGAAGCCAAGCTTGAACTTCAAGAACGGATTCAGAGCCTTTAAACGGTTTTCCTCCAAGATGAGCAAAATCACTACACTGACGTGCAAAAGCAGATTTGCGAGGTGGAGACACTCGAGGAGGAACGGAAGGCTGAGTGCTCCTAAATAACTCCATAAACTGATCGGAAGACATATATACGCCATCCGGATGTGAGCCACTAGATTGCCCAGCATCCGAACGTCGACCTCTGCCTCTTCCAGACATAAGCTGAAAGTCAAGATAAGGAAAAGATTATTCACAAGGTAGATATTACAATATGGGATACTACGGAATAAAATGCATTCCTAGACGTATTTCCAATATCTATCTAACCTTGATGGAATAAAGAGACACTATGATTCAAGGATCTGTATCACTTGTACACTTTGATGTACTATAATATGTGCATCTATTCTGTGTTTATCATATTTTGTTCTGAACTCAGCTCTGATACCACGCTTCCGCTGCGCCCCACTCCGAGAGCCTCGTTAACAAAGAGTATTACATAGATAATACTGTCGGCTAACGCGGATAATAGAGTATAATGGAAGCGACCATGTGTAATCTTACCTTAACTATTCACTAAATACGTCGAAATGTAGAATCACATTAAAATTCGACCTATTCAATAAATATTTAAAGCAAAACTACAATGGCTATAGGATCTATCAGAAGAAAATATAACAACTCAAATGTAATAGACATCACAGAACAGTCGATCATAATATACACATACACAGATACACAACAGAGTATACAAAATAATACATGTCAAGTGGTATAGGAGACCACAATATATAGACGAGACGAAAGAGTATAAATCAGAGTTACAACAGATAAGGACTAAAAAAGACGCTATAACAAAGAGAAGCTAGCGAATAGTCCATGCGGAAGCAAAATAGGCTAAGTCCAAAAGCACCTAACCTGAAACATCTCGGTCTGACCCGAGTATAAAATACACGGATCAGTCTAGATAACAAATCAGTTAGATAAACTGAACAATAATAAACCTGCAAGGTCATACAGTATAATAAATATCTCTAGGGGAGATAACACAATCATCAACAAGAGATGAATCATATAGAACAAGCCTCATATCATCGGCAATATATAGAAACAAAGGATACGATTATCCCAAAACAAGCCAGAAGGCAAATAACAAATACCCATAAGGTATACAAGTTCCACAAGGTAATCGCTATACTCCATGCGGCTCAAAAAGACCAACACCGAAGGGCGATACCAAGGGAATATACATATCAATGAAACATCATAAAATTTTCTCGAGCTCAGTACTGTACAAACAAGGATCCATGAGCCCGAAGACTCCAAACCCAAGTATCACCCATGCGGCACATAAAGCCAACATCAGAGCGAAACTATATAGGGCAACAAACCCGAAGGCACACACCCGAAGGCAACATACCCGAAGGCAACAAACCTAGGGAGACAGTCCGAAGACACTATCCCAGAGGCAACAAACCGTAGTGGTGAAGGTCGAAGACCCAGTACTGGACACCACTAACTGGCGGAATGTGTCACAACTCTCGAAAAGGAATCCGAAAAGTGTTAACGTATGTCCCATAACCACTCGTTCGCACTAAACGGTTTACTATCCGTCAGTCCCTTTCACACTCAAAGCAATACAAAGTTTACCTCATATCATCGATAAACCAAACCCGAAGGTCAAAACAATCAATCGAATAGGTCGAGGATTAATCGAAAAGATAAACGCACAGATTCATGGTCCATGTTTTGCCCAACCATTTAATCACCCTTCCACTTCGTTCGAAGTGCGAAAGTGTGTGTTTTAAATAGAATTTATAAATTAGAGAAACGAACTTTTAAATGCGATTCGAGAGATTATTTTATAAAAACCCGTGGATTAAAATTAAAAGGAACCATTAAAGTCAAAACAATTGATAATCGTACATGGGATCATCATGAATCGATTCAAATTGGAAATTCAATCCAAAAAGGCAAATTGGACTCAAACAGCAGGTTCAGTCGACTGAACAGAGTTTTCAGTCGACTGACCCTGTGCCTGGAAATTTTCCAGGTTTAGGAAACTTTCTGTTTCCAGGTTCAGTCGACTGTGCAGAGTTTTCAGTCGACTGAATTATGCCTGGAAACTTTCGGGTTCCAGGTTCAGTCGACTGAACAGAGTTTTCAGTCTACTGAATCATGCCTGGGCTGTTTTTCAGCCTTATTCAAATGAAGAGCAAACTCTCCCAAAATGCAATCGGACGAACATTGACTCTAAGGGCTTATGACAATCGACAACCCGACCCTATATGTTCCTCGATGCATCACCAAAACATGATTAAAACATCGAAGTTAGGATTTCAAAGATTTGAACCCAAAACACTAAAAATTGGATTATTTCCCAATTCAACCCAAACCAAATGCAAGTGCATATGAACAAGGTGTTAGGAATTCATACCCAACATCAATGAAATCAAGAGAAGTAGATGTGAGTTCAAAACTCACCTTTAACCCAAAGAAGCTCAATAACAAGGAGAAGACCAACCAAACACTACTTCAACTCAACAAGCTTCAATCTAAGAATAAAACATATGTTTCCCAAGCTAGGGTTAGGAATTTACTGAAATTGAAGAGGAGAAAAGATGGAGAAGGTGGAGATGAACTTACCAATGGATTCTCTTTGATTTTGGAGCAAGAATCAAGTTACAAAGGAGAAACTAGGGCTTGCTAATTTCTATTTCTCTTTCCTTTCCCCCATTTCAGTTTTTAGCTTAAGGAATAAAATGAAATGAAGATGAAATGAAGAGAAGGGTTGAGCCAGGGGGTTAAGTGAGCTAGTGGGCTGAACCCAACCCCAAACCCAATAGAAAAAGTAGCCAAAATTTCACAAACTCCAAACATATCAAAGATTATACTCAAAAAGATCGCAAACGCCATTTTGGACTCAATGGAAATGGTTTCGAGCTCCAATTCGGCCATTTGCAGAAAGTAACATTTCGGACCTCAAAATCCGAGTAACGACGCTATATTTAAATCAAACATTTAAATATAAAATCGTTAAATATGCGGGTTGTTACAATAAGTGGGAAAGGTAAGTAAGGTAAGTATTGTTCTCTTGATTCTTGATGCTATCTATAGTTGTAGATAGATACCTTGAGTAGTTGCATCCATTAAGGAACGTTCTTCAGTTGCTTATGTTGATGATAAAGAGTTGCAGCGAAGAGAAGCGGAGATGTCCATTCAAATGTGGCAGTTGAAGTTCTTATTTGAAATCCGAGTTTGAAATCAGACGTCTGGGATATGTTTCAGACGTTTGATACTATATATATTTTTGAATATAATAGTAGATCAGACGTCTGAGTGCAATTCCCAAACGTCTGGTTCAGCCTGTCTGTTGTTCCAGAGAACTATTTCAGACGTCTGGCTTGTGCACTCAGACGTCTAATATTGTGCATATCATTTTTTGTGCTCTTTTTCTTGTGCTTCTTTCTTCCTACCAACTATAGTCTCTTCTAGTATCCTTTGAGCCTTGTTCTTGTCTTTCTAGTGATATTGTTCTAGCAAGTACCTATATATGTAAATATATATGTATATTCGATTTCCATTGTATAGTTGTTATCATCGAAACCGTAGATTTGATTTCCTAACAATCTCCCCCTTTTTGATGATGACAACTATACATTGTACTTATATATAATTTTATATATCTCCCCCTGAATATGTGCTTTCCATTATTTAGTGTGTTGTTTATTGTTTCTCCCCTTTTGGCATTATCAAAAAGCATTAATAATTTTTAATTGTAGACATCATGTTCACACCATTTAATATGTACCAAGCGTTGTAAGGTTACATGAATATACATAAAAGGAACACACCAAAAACCAATTTTCATTAATCATATTAATCGATTACATGCATAGATTTTTTATCATTTTTATACAAAAGATGGAATCTTAAAAAAAAATCTAACGATCTTTTGGGGAAGTTTAAGCTTGAGAATCTCCTTCATCTTCATTCTTGGAAGAACTAGGTTGTTTTGTAGGAGATGCAGGAGTATGTTTGAGAGGTTCTTGTTCCTCTTTAAAAAGTTTAGAGTGTTTTGGAGGAGGAGAAGGCATTGGAGTTGGCCATACTTCTGAAGGTGGTGTAGGACCACTAACTATTTGAAGAACCTCTTTTAGAACGGATAGTTTTGTTGAAAGCGATGCTTCAACTATGGCTAGGAGTGAAGCAAACTTTGTTTCAAAACTATCAATGTGCTTTGCCAATAATTGATTTTGTGATAGAATGAGTTGATTTTGGAGATTTAAGTCTCAAATACTCTCATTTGGATTTGTCTCAGTGCGAGTCTCCAAAATGTCATCTTGGCACGTATAATCAAAGGGTGTAGGAGGAGGAGGAGTATTCTCGTGATGTTGCTCTACGTCTTGTGATGGTTCAGGTTGTTTTTAGGGTGGAGGCCTAGCTTGTCCATCTTGACAACGTTGCAAAAATTAGAGGGCAGACGTATATTTATGAGCTTTCAGAAGACGTATGATGTATGTAGGGTAGATGATGGATGGGCGTGATCGAGTCCAAAAATGTTTGAGCTCGTCAAATATAAAATTTTCCCAATTAACCCTTTTTCCACTGAATATAGCATATAGAGCCTTGTGCTCTAACTCTGTGATTTACTCATGAATACCAAGGGAAGGAATGATAGTGTAAATAATCATTCTAGTGAGAAGTCTCGCCTTAGGTCGTAGGTAATTTGATGCAAATCTAGGAATGTCATCTTTCCATATTTGATGTGTGATATTATCTCTCGATTTGAGATGCATATCCGAAATATTATATAAATCTTCTCCAGTGTCAGAACATACGAGAATTCAGCCTATGATCCCAGGAGTAAGTCTAATTGTGTTACCGTAAACACTTGGCCATTGCCAATTATCATCATTGTCGGTGTTACAAACGGCTGTGCTATCTAAATTAGCATGGAAAAGAAATATGGCTAGCTGATCGATTTGAACATTATTGGGATTGAAGGAAATCAATGTTTCTAACCCAGCACTTTCGCACATTTCATCCAAAACATGCATTGGGAACTTTAGCAAATTATAAAATGGACCTGTATGAAGTCTTCTTCTATTGAATATCCTCGTATCTTTTGATTGAATGTGGTACACGATTTATCTGTCCCTCAATTTGATCGTCAGAGCAAACTTGCGGATTGGATAATGTAGCTTGGTCATGATTGCGCTTTGAGATTTTAGGGTTTTTCGTTTTAGGGGCCATAAATTCGAGCGTGTTTGAAGGAGAAAGCGAGTTTGAGAATTAGAGAATCGAATTTGCAGTAGAAACGAAATAAAATGTAAGTGAGAAAAAGTGAAAAAAATAGACGTTAGCAGGGTAGTTAAGAGTGTCGACTGAATTTCAGACGTCTGGATGGTGAATTAGACGTCTGATTTAACCTAGTTTTAAGACAATATATATGTTCTGACGTCTGTTTGTTGATAGTAGACATCTGGAATAGATCGATTTGTAAATTTTGAAACGCAGAGAGATTTATCAGACGTCTGGATGTAGAATCAGACGTCTGAATAGGCCGAAGTGTATTTTTTGTAGGACAGATATTTTTCTCAAACGTCTGGATATAATATTGGACGTCTGAAAATGACCTGAGTTTGTATCTTTAGAAGGCGGAGACTTTGTTCAGACGTCTGGCCAATAGTTGAGACGTCTGAAATAGACTAGTTTGTATTTTTTATTAGGCAGAAATAATTTTCAGACATCTGGAAGGTTATATAAGATGTCTAATATATGCACGAAGTTTAAAATTTTATGTGATACAAGAGTGTCAGACATCTGATGGCAATGTTCAGACGTACGAAATGACCAGTTTGTCTTAAAATAGCCTAATTTTGAAGAGTGTTGCTTATTTTTCGACATATGATTTTAATAAAACATAATATTATTATTTGTGAAACATAATAAATATACGTAGATAAAAATATAATGAGAAAAAGTAAATTTATTTAGATGATGATGGAGCATTGCAATCTTCAGACTTGTCATCCTTCTGTGGCTTGAGTGAAGACCGTATATTTCCACGTTCGTTGGTTCTCGAGGAACCAGATAATCTCCTAGGTGAAGGATCCAAAGGTGTACGATAAGATGTTGAGGAATCCAAAGGATTGTAAGGAACCAGAAGTGGTTTATGTACATCTTTCTTTTGTGAATTGCAAAATTCGATCGCTACTTGCTCCAGAAAAATTAGTCGCCGCACATTGACCTTTTATTCAAAGTATAATTCTCATTGTAAATCTATTTGTTGCTTTTGGTAGTGATGTATCTCATCGATTTTCTCCTTGGTGCTAGGAGAGACAAATAGAGATCGTTTGGACCTCTTTGTATCGGAAGTGAATCCCGTGTGGTAGGAGGACCACTTATATATCGGTTCTTGAACTGGTGTAGGAGTAGGAAGGTGATGAGGTGTATCTGCTGAAGTATCCGTTGTTGGTGTTGAGAAGGAGATATGAGAGTTGTCAGAAGACATGCTTTTATTTTCTTGCGTGAAAAATGAAATCTATATATTCTTTACCTTTTGTTTTGTAAAAAGGCTATTTATACATGATTTTATAGGTTATACATAGGTAATTTCAGAAAACAAATTTCTAAAAAATTATTGGTTAGTGTTAACAATTTTGATTTGTGGATAATAAAATTTTTAGCCAAAAATAGAATGAACGAAAATGCAGTATTAGTTGAGAAGATCATTAAGAGAACATATACTTAAATCGCGTCGCAGTTTAACAAATGTTTGTTCATTTAATGGTTTTGTAAAAATATCTGTTATTTGATTCTCGGTATTTATATATTCTAATGTAATAATTCCTTATTCTACATTATCACGCAAAAAATGATGTCGTATATCTATATGTTTAGTATGTGAGTGATTTACAGGGTTTTTGATAGATTTACTGCACTCGTATTATCGCAATATATTGGTGATTTATCGATAACTTTATCAAAATCCTTAAGTGTTTGTTGCATGTATATCACTTGTGTACATGCTAGAGCTGCTGAAATATAGTCGGCTTCGCAAGTGGATACGAAGACACAATTTTGCTTTTTGCTAAACCATGAAACTAATGATTGTCCGATAAAGTGACACGTTCCGCTAGTACTCTTACAATCTGTTTTACATCCACCGAAATCTGCGTCTCTAAATGAAACAAGTTCAAATGATGATATCTTAGGATAAAACAAACTGTAATCTCTAGTACTAGATAAATATCGTAAACTACGTTTAACAGCTCTTTGGTGAGACTCTTTTGGTTTTTCTTGAAATCGGGCATAAAGACATACACTCATCACAATGTCCGGTCGATTGCCTGTCAAATAATGTAAGGAGCCAATCATATTATGATATGATTTTTCATTGAAATCTTTTCCATTATCATCTTTTTCCATGTGAACATGCGTACTCATTGGTGTTAGTTTGCTTGAAGTTTTATCCACTTCAAAACGACGTAATAGATCATTATAATATTTTTCCTGATTAGTAAAAATACTATTTTCAAGTTGTTTTATTTGTAAACCTAAAAAGAAATTTAATTATCCCATGTGAGACATTTCAAATTCGATTTTCATAATATATAAAAATTGAGTACAAAGATTTTCGTTAGTTGAACCAAAAATAATATCGTTTATATAGGTTTGTACAACTAAGATATCATTATTTTCTCGTTTAATAAATAAAGTCGTGTTAATTTTACTTATTTGGAAACCAGATGCAATTAAATGATTCTTAAGACGTTCGTATCAGGCATGGGGGGTTGCTTAAAATCATATAAGGATTTTAATAAACATGATCGGGATATTTTTTGTGAACAAATAATGGAGGCTGTTCAACATGTATGTTTTCTAAAACCATTTAAAAAGGCATTTTGACATCCATTTGAAATAATTTAAAATTGTGATGACTTGCAAAAGCAAGTAATGTACGTATGGCCTTGAGTCTTGCTACTGGAGCAAAAGTTTCATCATAGTCGATACCTTCTTCTTGATTATTACCCCGAGCGACTAGACGTGCTTTATTTCTAACTATATTTCCATTTTCATCTGCTTTGTTTTTGAATACCCATTTTGCTCAAATAACCAATTGATTTTCTGGTCTTGGTACTAATTCTCAAACAATACTATGTTCGAATTGATTTAATTCTTCTTGCATAGCTATTATCCAAAAATTATCGCTTGAAACTTCTTTATAATTTTTTGGTTCAAAATTTGATACAAATGCTTTTTGACTTATTTGGTTAAGGTAATTTGTAGTTACTCTGGAGTTAAGATCTTCAATGATATTATCTTTTGGATGATCTTTTAGAATTCCAGGAGATGACACTAGAGTATTATTTTGTGTATTTATCTCATTATTAGAAGAATGTGTTGTATTGGAATTATTTCTTCATCGTCATTAGTATGAGGGTTAAGAAAATTTTCATCAAATGAAACATGTAAATTTTCTTTAATTATGTTAGTACGTTTATTAAAAATTCTTTACCCCTTGCTATGATTCGAATATCCAACAAAGGTTCCTTCATCAGCCTTTTGATCGAATTTTTCCAAATTATGTTTTGTATTTAGTATAAAACATTTTGATCCGAAAGTTTTAAAGTATGGTAATTTAGGTTTTCTTCCAAAAAATATTTCAAAACAAGTATGTTTAGTTATAAGTTGTATGGTTACTCGATTCAAAACATAAAAAGACGTAGGAATAGCTTCAGCCCAAAAATGTTTTGGTAAACCACTACTATTTAATAGTGTTCGTGCACATTCTTGTAATGTATGATTTTTTCTTTCTACTACACCATTTTGTTGTGGTGTGCGGGGAAAAGAAAAATTATGACTTATGCCCTTTTTGTTACAAAAATTGGTAAAAAGATCATTTTCAAATTTTCCTCCATGATCACTTCGAATATTCTTGATTTTCAAACACATTTGAGTTTTAATTATTTTAGCAAAAATTTTAAACATTCCAAAGGTGTCACTTTTATGATTTAGAAATAAGTCCATGTATATCTTGAAAAATCATCAACTATTACGAAAACATATATGTTGTGATTTACATATCGCACTTAAGTTGGACCAAATAAATCTAAATGTAAGAATTCTAACAGTTGTTTTGTAGAAATATTGTTTTTAGATTTAAAAGAGCTTTTCTTTAATTTTCCGATTTGACAATCGTCACATAAATTTTATACTTTATAATTTATTTTAGGTAAACCTCCAACCAGCTCATATTTTTCTAATTTATTAATATATTTAAAATTAATATGACAGAATCGTTTATGCCACAACCATGGATCATCACGTTTGGCTGTTAAGCACAAATTTGAATTTCGATTTATATTTATATTTAAGACATAAATATTTTTGTTTCTAAAACCTTCAAAGATAAAGTTGTTTGTTATTGTCGAAAATATTACATCTATCATTTTCGAAATTTAATTGAAAACCTTTATCGCATAATTGACTAATGTTAAGTAGGTTGTGTTTTAAATTTTCTACTAATAAAACATTTGTAATAATAGGAGAGTTAGAATTACCAGAGTTGATGACTTCTCTAATGCCAACGACATATCCTTTTGAGTTATCTCCAAAAGTTACCGTTCCACCATCGATGTATGTTATTTGATAACATTTTTGAATTTCCGGTCATATGCTTGGAGCATCCACTATCAAGTATCCATTTCTCCTTATTTTTTATTTTGGGTACTTGCAAAATAAAAGATGATTTAATTGGTACTCATGTACTTTGTTAGGGTCCTAGATGTTAGGAGCAGCAAGTAGCCGTACCCAAGAAGGTTTGGTACCTTTATGAACATAATTTTTATTATAGACTACATTATCTAAAAAATTGTTAATATGTTTCTGTCTAATCAACTTATTATTTATCTTAGGTATCCAAATTTTTATATTTCTGGTATTCATATTAGACTTAGGTGATCTTTTAGTCTTTTGATAAATAAAACTATAGTTCTTACTATTATTCCCTTTTTGTTTAGGGATATTTTTAATTCTGATTCCATTTCTATTTCCTGACGGTTTTAAAGTTTTGATAAGATTTTCCAAATCTTGTTTTCCTTTATTAAATTTTGAAACATTATTTGTAGTTTTATCTAATTTTTCTTTTAATTCCACATTTTCAATTTTCAATGTTTCTATATTACTTTTCAAGTTGATATTTTCTTTTAACAAGTTATCCTTTTTTAGTCTAATATTTTCAAAATCATTAGATATAGTCTTATTTTCAAATAAACTACTTTTATTTTTTTCTTGAGATAATTATAGTTCCTCTTCTAAAATAATTTTTCATCTTTTAACGTTCCTATTTCAAGTTCTATTCTATTTATTTTGGCTATGTGTTCTTTATTCAATTTTTTAATTTTTCTAAATTTATCATTTAATTCCATGCTAAGTTCTAATAATTCATCATAGCTAAGTTCGGGACATACCTCATCAGTTTGTGCCATAAAACATACATTAGCTTGTTCTTCGTCACTATCGCTGTCACTGTCTGATGATGATGAAGAATCTGAGTCATCCCATGTTACTTTGAAAGCTTTCTTCTTTTTGAATTTTTCAAATTTGTTCTTCTTTTTATCATTGTTGAGCTTGGGACAATCTTTCTTCATATGTCCAAATTGATCACATCCATAGCATTTGATTGACGCTGATTTATAGAGCTTGATTTTCCTCCTTTCTGAAATCCGGTCATTTTCCTAAATTTCATGAATTTGTTGTAGTTTTTGGCAATAAATATGATTTCTTATTCATCTAAGTCAGAATCTTCATGTGTTGCAGGGAATGCTAGTTTTTCTTCTCCGAATTTTGTTCTTTTCTTGCCTGTAAATTAGCTTCATAGGACATTAAATTTTCTATCAATTCTTCAACTAAGAGTGTTGAGAGATCATTAGCTTCTTCGATAGCTTCTTCGATAGCTAATACTTTTCTTTCCCACTCTAGAGTTAAAGAATTGAGTATTCTAGATATTAAGTCAAAAATTGTGAATTTGACTCCAAGTGCCATTAAATGGTGTTGAATGGTTTGGAATCTAAAGTACATGTCTACTATAGATTCTTTTTGTTTCATTTTAAATGATGAAAATTGATTTTTTAAAATTAAAATTTTAGTTTGCTTAACTTTGTTTGTGCCTTCAAGTGTAACTTGTAAGGTACGCCGAATATCATATGCAGTTTTACATAACATGACATGTGAAAATTCATTTTTATCTAATAACCAAAATAAAATATTAATATCTTTGGCATTATTAGAAGCTGCGGTTTTTTTGTGCATCATTCCATGTGTTCATAGCAGTGTCAGGTGCCTCATATTTATTTTGAGTGGCTGACCAAATTTCTAATCTATTAGCTTCTATAGAAATTCTCATACGTGTTGACCAATATGCATAGAACCATTAAAAGTGAGGGACGTGTTATGGATTGTCCTTCTTGAAAACTACTTGTCATATTCAAGTGTATCAATGTTACTGTACTTTGATCAAACCTTGCTTTGATACCAATTGAAAGTCTATGGGGTGGATCGTGTAATATATATATGCAAGTATATGTGACAATATATATAATGCAACTAAAAACAATATTAATCTAAGTAAATATAGAATAAGCACATCAGGATTTTATGCTGGTTCGGACCTTTCGTCCTACGTCCAGTCCTGAAGCTCCCCTTTGGAATTCTACATCAAACACCCTCACTTTGCCCGTAAGAATAGGCTTGGTTACAATCAGTTGGTCTTGTCAAATGTGTGTTCTAGTATAACATGGATGTTGACCTTATTAGTACAATTTCTTCCAATATATCTCTAAGGAATATTATCTATGAGAAACTGTGTATATGAAAGAGTGAATACAAGTAAGAATTGCTAGAGTGTAGAGATCAAGAATAGAGTATAGAATCAGAAAGCATAAGTGAGAAGGGTAAGTAATGTAAGTACTGTTCTCTTAACTCTTGATGCTATATATAGTTATAGATAGATGTCTTGAGTAGTTACATCCATTAACGAACGTTCTTCAGTTGCTTCTGTTGATGATGAAGAGTTGAGCCAAGAGAAGCAGAGATGTCCATTCAAATGTGGCAGTTGAAGTTCTTATTTGAAATCGGAATTTTAAATCAAACGTCTGGGATATGTTTAAGACGTCTGATACTATAATATTTTTGGATATAGTAGTAGATCAGACGTTTGAGTGCAATTGCTAGACGTCTGGTTCAGCCTGTCTGTTGTTCCAGAGAACTATTTCAGACATCTGGCTTGTGCAAACAGACGTCTGATATTGTGCATATCAGTTTTTGTGCTCTTTTTCTTGTGCTTCTTTATTCCTACCGACTTGTAGTCTCTTGTAGTATCCTTTGAGCCTTGTTCTTATCCTTCTAGTGATGTTGTTCTAGCAAGTACCTGTATGTATATATATATATATGTATATGTATATATATATGTATGTATGTATGTATATTCGATTTCCATTGTATAGTTGTCGTCGTCGAAACCATAGATTTGATTTCCTAACAACTTAAAGGATGTTGGGATAACCATCCTCTAAGGATCCGTGGAACTATCTACTATGTAGTAATATACGCTATTATAATAATGTCTAAAGTACAGTAAACTATTAAATTAGCATTATGGCGTTACCTATTTCCCCCTTAACACATTTTATAGTGCCAATAGTCTATACAGTACCGTAATATCTCCTGATCGGGAGGCTACTAGAGGATACTCCATAGGTACGACACAAAATAAACTCGTAGTGGTCTCGATAGGGTAGGTGACACGACACAACTAGGCAATGCCAAGGTATATATACCAATTACACTTTTGGGCCAGTGGTAACGCAGAGCAACAACAATCGCCCACCTCGAGCCACATTCCCGAATCAAAGGTGCGCACCAAATCAATCACAAAGTAGCAGCATGGCATACGATTGAGTGTGTTCGATTAGGGGAGCTACCTCATTTGGCCCATCAATTGCTCATGTTTTAGCCACCTTTTCCTAAATCACGGGAGTTAGGTCCACGTATATACCTCATATAGGATCGTCGCTACCATCCTACTTCATTCTGGAATCTGCACCGCGTACATGGTTGTTAAAGTGGTTTTCGGTATTGGAAAAGATTGTGACAATTTCCGATCCCGGTCTCTTTAACAACCAAACATTATTATATCACCGCGGTCATTTCAAAATAGTTTGTACTTCAAAACCAAAGTATCATTGCCATTTCAAAACCATATCAATACGATATCATTCCCATTTTAAAACCAAATACGATATCATTTCCATTTCAAAACCATATCAAGATGATATCATTTCCATTTCAAATATATCCATTTGCAAAAATTATAGCACTTCAAAGTTACAACACTTTCGAAATTATAAAGCTTCTAAAATCATAAAACTTTAGAAATCATAACTTAGAAATCATAATACTTTGGAAATCGTAACACTTTGGAAATCGTGATTTAGAAATCATAATACTTTGTAAATCATAACACTTTGAAATCATAACACTCTGAAATCATAATTCCTTTAAACTGTTTAGATATTATATAAAATAAAATAGTTTATATAAAGTAGTCATAGGTTAAAATAGTTTATATTAAAAATAATCAGTATATTAAAATAGTTTATATTAAAATAATTGGCATATTAAAATAATTTATATTAAAATTAGTTTATATTAAAAGTGATTTATATGAAAATAGTTATATTAAAAATGATTTATAAAGTAGAATATAAAATAGCTTTAAATATAATTTAAAAATACTTTATATAATAAAATAGTTTCTTCAAATTTCATACATCGATTCAAATCAACTCGGATTCCAAAATTCCAATTTAACTAAACCTCGATTCATCAATTTCAATTCAATTTAGTTTCTAAGTAAACCATTTAAAACTATATCAATTTCAAATACAGATTCGAACTACAAAATAAACTATTTCAATTTCAATATATTTCAAAGCTTTAAATACTCAACATTTCAAAAATAAATTTGACAATTTCATATATATATATATATATATATATATATATATATATCAAATTCACTTTATTGTATTATTTTGAAATATTTACTTAATCATTCAAATAACATTTAAATAAAACTTCAAATTTCAAATTTAAATAAAATTAAATATACCATTTCAATTTATGTAAATTTGAAATATTCATTTAGATCACTTTTAATCAAAATAGAGTTATAAAATCATATTTTCAAAATCCCAAATTTAATAAATTTCAAATCAAACTTATTTGAGTATAATTCTTAAATAAATTCAATTTCAAACCAATTTCTATTTCTCTTTCCAACCTGAATTTTATTAAAATCATTATAAACTCTATATTTGAAAATATGAATTTTAATAAATACTTAAACATATTATAAATTAATTAAATCAACTTTAATAAACCAAATCTTATTATTAAACTTATTTTATATATATTTTAAAATAGTAAAATTGTAAGTAAAATCTTAAAATTTATAATTCCAAAACTAACTTATAATTTTATTTTTTTCAAAACATATAATTTTAAAAATCAACATTTAAAACCTTTATAAAAATAACATATATATTTTTATAATAAAATCAATATTTATCAAAACCAAAATATTCATTTTAAAACCTTGGAAATCATTTCAAAATATATACATTGACCAACGATGTCTGTATATAATTTTCAATCCTATGGTCAAGTGATACAGATATTTATCATTTCAATCCGCAATTTAAATATATATGGGTATATATCATTTCAACCTGCAACCACAAATTCAATTCAATGAAAATCGCTTGGGTTTATCATTTCAACCCATCACGATTTTCTCCTATTCTACAGATCATTCAGGTATGTATCATTTCAACCCATAGGGAATTTTAAACTTACAGGGAACTTGTAGAGTAATAACATATATAATAATAATATTACAGGCATGTATTTTCAATATAAATAATAGATAATGGTGCCAGATATCACAGGTGAACTGATACAGATAATAGCATATATATAGCAATGTAAATAACTTACAACAACAAATTTCAATTGTTGTTTCAATTGAAATCAAATTTAATAAATATAAGAATGCTACTCATGAGCGATTGCTCACCTATTGAGGCTAGAGATGAACAAGAATGAGATAAGTTACGAATCCAAGAATGAATTCCAAAGTAAAGCATGATGGACACGAATTCGACGAACAGAGCAGATAGATAAGGAATAGACGAATCAAAATAGAACTGGATCAATGATGATAAATGGAATAAGAGAATTCATATAACTATATATAACTATATACTTATTCTACATTCAAACGCATATTAAATTTTAAATATATTGTGACGACCCGGAATTTTTAGACATTTGATAATTGGAATATTTAATTGATTTTAGATATTTAAAAGTTAGTTTGTAACTTAAATTTCAAATATCACCATTATTTGGAAATTTAATTATTAAATTTAATTACTGGAAATTGGGACAAATGTGGAATCCGGAGTTTTAAGCCTGTTAAAAATAATTTAAGGGCTTGTAAAATTTATATTGATAGTGCTGAGGATAATAAAAGTTTTAAAATTGAATTTAACACTGATTTGTTCAGTTTTAAAAATATATTGTTTAAATTGAATTTAAAAAAATAGCCTTTCGAGGCACAGTCTCGTAATTAGACAAAACCAGTTCCATTAGATCCGTAATAGTGTATTATTATCGGATTTCAAATTTCGTAGCGTTTGGAGTTGTTGTGTGAGCGTACGATATATAAACGCGTTGAAATTTGTATCGAAAATTCAATATAATAAGTGGTCCAAAAGCTATCTTGTCCACACGATCGAATTAGACCTCGAAACCTTTTCCACTGCTTTCGAAATAGGGGTATAACATTATGAACGCCTAGTGGCACGTCTCGTTAGGAGGTCGAGATTTTGAGTTGCGTAATTCGAGGCGATTTAAATTTAAAATTTTGAATTTAATTAAGTATTATATACATCCAGTTAAAACTCGGTTGAATTTTAAATCGCATCACAACTTTTCCCTTTCTTTTCAAAGTCACTGTAGCCTGTTAATTAAGGTACGTAAACATCTTTTCCTTGTTCCCTTTGCAGCTGATAACACGCAATCTTCCTCTGAAATTTTCAACGCAAGCAGTTAAGAAAATTTATGGCCGATACTTCAATACTTGTTCCTCTTCCTTTCTAGTTTTTCAAAATCGAAGAAAACTACAGTTCAAAAATTAAATGGCCGAGTCTTCTCGATCGAACAATTTCTTTTCCTCCATCCATTCTCTCATTTTTCGAAATCCAATTCACCTGTAATTTAGGGCATCGTATCAATAGGAACGCGATTTGAAATCACGATTCAGAAGCGAGGCTCGTCGATTTTGGGATTGGGTGGGTTCCTCGATTCAAGTGAGGCGTCGAGATCTGAGTCATGTGCGTAAGGTATGGTGATCGATGCGCGCGCAACAGTAGAGTCGTCGACGAGCTCGGCTATGGCATGCGTGGCAAGTCACGATTTTTGGGTTATGCTGGCTTTCGAAGGTGAGCCGCGATCTGTTGCGATGACTGACGGGGGCCATTGGAGTCACGATTCGACAAAGTCGTTGGGTTTTGGGCTGCGATGTGTAGTTCGAAGATTTTTGAGCTCGAGTGTTATCTATGTTGTAAGTATTCTCTATTTATTTACTGATTTTGATGCATAACAGATTTATTATAATAAAAGTTGATATGCCTGCCTATTTTAAATTATAGGTTAAACCAAGAAATTTTTACAGATAGATTTTTGAAATTATATATATATATATATAAGAATGCTAAATGCTGAAAGTTATGTAAAGATTAGATTTTTATTTTTTTAGTATATATATATATATATATGTAGTTTCAGATGAGAATAAATATACATGAATACCTATTTTCATTCATTAGTTTAATGTTAAAATAATAGAGATTAATTTGTTTAATAAAACTTATTTATTTGTTTTAGTTACCAAAGGATATTTTATTAAAGGAAAAGTAATTTAAATAAATAATTAGCTAAGTAAAATTATCAAAGGGAAGTAATTGTTCAATAAGTCTAAATATTAATAAAATTTAAAATGTTTATACAAGGTAAATTGTGAAGAATTGTGATGAAACAAACTAGTTTGGAAATGGGTTGCAAACAGAATAAGGCAAGTTAATCTCACTCATCTGGTTTGATTTAAATTTTGAATAATTAAATTTAAATAATTGGTTGAATAATAGAATTGATTGATGTGCTATATTATAGTATATAATACATCTTGGAATGATTGATTTTCCACATTTATATAGCGGATGAGACCCTATGCGCCGCATAATAGCAGATGATATTTTATTTAAAACCCATATACCGCGATATTCCACCTCGAAGTGGAATTGGTATTTTATGTTGTGCTAATGTCTGTGGATGTAGGGAAACAGGTTGGAGGGATTCAACTAGATTCCTCAAAATTATTTATATTGTTTAATATTCTCTGTTATGCATATTCGATATTCTGTGATGAATATTATTGATAATTGTAATATTGAATGTTATGGTTTACTTGAATAAATTTCGGTATACCGAGTTATCAAAATATATAGAATTTGATTTTTGAAAATAAAAAGGAAGAGAATTTGTAAGTGAAATAATTATAGAGAATTTAAATAAATTTAAGAATGAATTGGGAAAAAAATAAATGTGATTTTAAAATTCTAATAAATAAATTCCGTATATAAAAAGGGGATTTTGAATAAACAGGAAGATAATGAATTTTAAACTTCAGTGTTATTATTTAAAAGAATAAAGTATTTATTTTAAATTTAAGATTTAAATTATTGAAAAGAATAAAGAAGAAATTTGGAAAATCTGAAATTGGTATGTTTCAGTTAAAAGATTTAAAATCAAAATGAAAGAAAAATAATAATGAAGTCTATAATTAATGGATTCTGAAATAAGGTGAGTAAGTAAAGGAACTTATTTCAAATGGAGTAAAATGGAAGTCAATTTGGAAATTGGTTTAAATATTTGAAATTGGAAATTTAAAGGAGAATGTGACTATAAAGTTTATAAACTGCGTTTATACAAGTAAAACAATATATTAGTGGATATTTGAAAGAATAAATTCACGATGAGAATTTATTAAAGGAATAGGAAAATTTCTTTAAAATAAATAGTGATTTTTTAAAAAAAAATGAAAAGAGAAGAGTATTTCCCTGGATAGCCAAGTACGTTTTCAACGTAAATTTCTAAATATAAGTTATGTTGTTTTAAAGAGCATGTTTTAGAAAATTTATTATTTCTAAACATTTAAATTCCAAAGTAAGTATTTTTCAAATCTGTTTATGGTAGTAATTATTTAAAGATGACTTGATATTTTGTTTTAAAGGAGAAAATCTAGATTAATATTTTATAAAGCAACCTCATTTTCAAATATTCCTATAATATATATTTTAAATAAAGTATTGAAGTAGTTTCATTTTGAATATTATTAAAGTATATATTTTGAATAAGTATTAAAGTAATTTTTAATTTGACTTTTTTAAAGGATAATTTATAATAAAGAGTTTTAACTTATTAAAATCTAAAGTTTTGTGCTTGGTTGTTTTCAGTGGAAATAAATATTTGGAAAATTTATCTTATGAGAAAAGTATGGTTTGAAACTCTTTTCAAAGGATTGAAAAAAGAAGTATATCTTATGAAGATATTTAGAGGTTAATAAATAATTTTGTGAAATTATTTATGATGATGGATGTTGTGAATGTTAATTGATAGTTAAACAAGTGACTATCAATATTGGACAATGCGCTGATCGTTAGGAAGAGATCGGGATCGAGATTAATTTCTTGAAAACCACTTCGATCCAGTTTGTACGTTTTCATGGAAAAACGAGTTTGGATTCGAAGATGGAGAAGTGAAGTGCAAGGGCTAGTCGCTACTAATCCTGAGGATGTTTTCAAAATCGTTGTAGTAGGAATAGTGCCTTCGGTTCCGTTCGAACCCGGAACGGACTTGTATGGATGGATGCTTTCAAAACATCGTCAGGTGGACGATGGGCATTCTAAGTGAAACGATCTAAAAGGTAAAGCTTAGACTCAAGCCTCATCAGCCGAGAATGACTGAAAATCAGGAGTTATGCAGCAAGGCTGGTGGGTAGTACCCATTTCGGGTAAGGTCATTCCTGTCTAGATGTCCCTTTTTATTCGGCTTAATGGTGCGGTTGTTGATCCCAACCGTGGAG
The DNA here is from genome assembly GCA_030765085.1 of Allium cepa. Lineage (NCBI taxonomy): Eukaryota > Viridiplantae > Streptophyta > Magnoliopsida > Asparagales > Amaryllidaceae > Allium > Allium cepa. Next base: position 157,194,379 of record CM060939.1, read on the forward strand.
GACATCTTACTCGGGATTATCCAGTAAGGGGTAGTCCCGGTCTTGTGTTGCGGGGGGTCGGGAGTGATCCTCGGTACAGTGATCTAGGCCACGTACTGTGATAGGTGGTACCCTAGTGCCTAGTCATTAGTTGGAAACCCGTTTTTCCTACGCACCTGTATGGTTTTGATTGTACCCAACTATTGCTGAAACGTGAGATGCAAGCATTTCAGCTAGATTCTATTTACTTTCTATAGACACTATTAAATATCAGAGAATTTTAATAAAAAGTGTTTTAGCTATCGTAAGGTAAAAACCCAACATGTTTATTTGTGGCGTAGTCTTACGAGATGCTTTTGATTTCAAAGAATTTTTGAACTTTAATAATCAATTTGAGTGTGATTTCTTACGCTGGTATTCCAGACTGACTCGAGTGTTATTTAACTGTAATGCTTGGGTCAGACCGAGTATTATAGGATATAGGAAGGGATGCTGAGGAGCTCAGGAGACGAGCTGGATGACGATACATACTTCCGTAATTGATTATTATTCCGCTGTGTATCCAGTTGTATGTTATTGATGTTGAACTCTGATGATGTACTCTGATGATGTAATGCATAAACAGATATATTTGTTTTTGTGTAAAGATCATTTATTATCTATTATATTTTATTCCGCTACGATGGTTAGATTCTGATGTTGTTTCCTATCTTCTTCTTCTACCTCTTCTTCTTTAACCCAAATGGTTCCTATTTCCGTTCACCTTGAGTTGATTGATGTAGAATAGTGTTGTCTCAAGGGGTACGGATTTGCGGGTCGTTACAGTTGGTATCAGAGCGTAGGTTGGTGATAACCTTGGCTCTGGTGGGAATTACTCATTGAAAATAGAGTCCGTAGTACTCTAGAATGAGTTTGATCGTATTAATAGATATGAGCGCGTATTTGTTAGTGGATATAAAAATGGTTTTATATTGTGTTGATTGATTTATTGAGTGACATATGAACCTTCGTCGGCACAGTCTGGACAACTGTATCGAAGGGGTTTCTAAACACTTGAATAGAACAATTGACGCGGTATTGTTTTAAAGGTGGGTGAATGAAATAATTTTACCCAAAATATATTCTGACATAAAAGGAAAGTTTTTGTAAACTATTTTAGCTAATATATGGTTGCTTGGATGTCGCGAATGATAAAATTTAATTATTATCATTGTTGTGTGGAAATTTAACTAGAAATTGAAAATATAACCAAAGGTTAAGGAAATAAATTCAATTATAAAATGAAATTTATAAATATGAATTATAAACGTGATTTATAAATTGAAATATAATCAAATGGGAATTTGTATGAGGATAAATTATACCAATGAATTATAGACTAATTTTGATTTAACTCAAATTTGAAAATTTAAAACCCCGAAGATTTTGGAAGTGTTTTTCGAAGTGTTTTGAAGATAAATAATAACATTATTATTTTGGAGGTATTTCTGAAAGGAAATTGTTTCAAATAAATTTTGGAAAGGGATATAGCATTGAACTCACTTCAGTCGCTGGAAGATAATTTCGGTGATGACTGCAGCATATCGATGTTTATTTTCGAGTTTCTAAGTGACGGATTGCTGCCAAATTGAATTGTTCAGAAGAACTAGTTTATTTTTGAAATTTCAAAGGTAATTTGTTGGGGATAAAAACCAGAATTGGTTTAACTTTTTGAGAAGTGTGGTTTTGAGATGTTGGAGATTTCAAAATGATTTGAAACCAAAAGCCGGGTGTTTAAAAATCCTGATGAGATAGGATGTAAGCTGATAAATTTAGGTGATTTTTAAATCAGGAAGGAAATATGAGCTTTGAATGTCGGAATTTAAATTTAAAGTGAAACGTTAAAAATGAAATTAACTTGGATTGATGAAGAAAATTGAATCGAATTGAATCAAATAAATCTGAGTTAAAATAGGATTGAATTGGGATAAAATTCAGTTGAGTTATGGGTGATATTAAATGGAATTAGATCCTTACTTAAACAAATGGAAGTAAGTTGGATAAGAACTAAGTTGGATAAGAATTGGGTTGGGATAAATGAATTAGAATAACATATAAAAGAATTGAAAATTCATGGAATAAAAATATGCTTGGGTTATAAATAAGCGTAAATCTCGAGTTAAAAATAAAAGATGAATATATTCAAGTCTAGAATGAATGGAAATGTGTAAAACAATAAGTTCTGACTTATAAAATTTAAAAGTGGAATAGAAAACCTAAAATAAATATTGTTTGATGAATTGAAAAATAAAACAAAAATCCAAACTTGAATTATAAAATAAATTGCACTTAAGAAAATTAAATGAAGAGATTTTGAGATTAAAAATCAAGTATTGAATTATAAATAGGGGAGAACTAATTAGATAATAAATTAGTTAATGAAATATGTAAATTGAACCTAATGTGGTTAAATAGAAGTTGAATTGTAAGCTAATAATGAAGTTTGGAAACAAAGCTCGAATTAAAAATCAAATTCGACTTAAATTGTTAGTGAAGTAAACATAAGTGAAAATGTTGCCAAATAAAATGAAATTGGATTAAAGCAGGTATGGTTTTAGTTGTAAATAAAACCCAGATGAATTTGGGAATAAACTGAAAATGGCCTTGTAATCGATTAAATGAATTGAATCTGAAAATTTAAAATTTATAATAACTAATCTAATAAATTTGTAGATTGAAATGAGATTTGATTGAAATAGAATCCAATTAAATTGAAAAGAAAAATTTATTTGTAAAATGAAAATGAGCTTAAGTATGAAATTTGAATAATTTGAAATAAATTAATTTAAGTTTAAAATTAGTGGAAGCTTGGCTTCGAGTAAGGGTAAAAGTCCATTAAATAAAAGCTTGGGTAGATTTAAATTGGAAAATGGTTATTAATATATAAGCATGGAATGGTTCAAGCTTAATAAAATGTTCTCAAATGAAATGAAGGCAAATATGGAATGAAATATAAATGAATGGATCGTGAATAAAACTGAAAAAGGATAAAATTGAAATATAATGTGTCGAGCTAAATAAAATGGCTGTGAATGAATTAAGATAGAAGGAATTAAATAATAAATTGAGTTGGAATCAATTTAAAATGGTTATAAGCTTAAGTAATTGTTATTTGCAAGAATAACATCAAATTTGCACAGAAAATTAGTCATTTTATCGTAAACAAAAGTAAGTGTATTAACAGAGGTAAATAGAATTGATTTTTAAATCAATTGGAATAATATGGGTTTGTTTAAAATGAAAAAAAAAATTGAATGTAAGCAAGTGGGTTGTAAACCATTCAAATTGAATGAAGATGATATATGAATTAATTGAAAACGGTTGAATTAGCATTACAACTATATATATTGCTTACAGAAAGTGTTTAGTGTGCATTGCTGTTAGAATTCATGTGTTTAACCATTGCAAATAAGTGAAATATTGTTAAACTTCATATATATGACACTTACATGTTTTAGTTGAGTAAGTATAGGTTCAGCGAAGTCGTTGGGCTGGATTTGATTGCGCAAAATGCTAATTAAATAAGCCGCTTGCTTAAAAATGCTAAATAAAGGTACGCCTACACAATAAAAGTAGGAAATATGAACTGTTTTTTGCTTTTCCGACCGGGTGGGTCGATGTATATATATTTATATCTTTTGTCAAATTGCAAAAGCTCCTCCGTACAAAGGAGACTCTGCCAAAATTCGAAAATTTTAGGAGTTAGAAAATTTTGGGAAATTTTTGTTAGCGACAAACGATTTCGAATTGGAATTAAAACAGAGAATTATGGAAATGGGAAAACTAAATTAAATAGAAGTAGATATGAAAACTTATGTGAGGAAATGTATAAAATGATTTTAAAACTATGATTGGATATTATTGCTAAATAGGATATGAAGGTATTATAAAGCGAAAGGAAAAATTGGTTTTGATTTCAGAAGATAAATTTGAATTGCCCGACCAAAAAGGTATGTGTTTAAATTTCTATATGAAATTTGATTGGATTTTTGATCTAGCCACTTAGCGTTTTGTTTTCTTTTGGAATTTGGGAGCCCGTAGAGGCCTTTTATAGTTGTACTGAGCTAGCCGCGCAAAGGATACGCTGGCAAAAAATTTCGAAAATTTAGAGAGATAGAAAATTTTTGAGAAATTTTGAAACTTTAAAACTTTGTTTTGAATTATAATTTGAATGGTTGAATAAGTAAAGTTATTTGGATACTATGGAGGGTTTTAGGAAGTTGGTTGAAGTGATAATAGGTCTTTTATAAAAAGATAGTTGGCAAGTTGATAAAACTGTTTGGTTTTGGAAAATAGTAATGGGTATTGGATCATTCTTCCTAACTAGTAATTTCGGGGACGAAATTCTTTTAAGGGGGGAGGAATGTGACGACCCAGAATTTTTAGACATTTGATAATTGGAATATTTAATTGATTTTAGATATTTAAAAGTTAGTTTGTAACTTAAATTTCAAATATCACCATTATTTGGAAATTTAATTATTAAATTTAATTACTGGAAATTGGGACAAATGTGGAATCCAGAGTTTTAAGCCTGTTAAAAATAATTTAAGGGCTTGTAAAATTTATATTGATAGTGCTGAGGATAATAAAAGTTTAAAATTGAATTTAACACTGATTTGTTCGGTTTTAAAAATTTTAAACTGAATTTAAAAAAAAAGCCTTCCGAGGCACGGTCTCGGAATTCGACGAAACTAGTTCCATTGGATCCGTAATAGTGTATTATTATCGAATTTCAAACTTCGTAGCGTTTGGAGTTGTTGTGTGATCGTACGATATATAAAAGCGTTGAAATTTATATCGAAAATTCAATATAATAACTGGTCCAAAAGCTATATTGTAACAACCCGCATATTTGTCGATTTTATATTTAAATATTTTATTTAAATATTTCATCATTAGTCGGATTTTAGTCCGAAAAGCTACTTTTTGCATACGGTCGAATTAGGACTCAAGACCACCTCCATTGAGTTCAAAATGCCGTTTGCGACCTTTTTGAGTATAAGCTTCGATATGTTTGGAGAAAGTTGATTTTTGCTACTTTTCCCGCTTAGGGCTTTGGTTGGGCTGAGCCAATTAGCCACTTAACTCAGTTCCAACACTCTCCTCTTCATTCACTTCTCTTCTATTTTCCTAACACTCAAGCTCAAGCAAAAATGGAGGAAGAGAATGGGAAATAGAAATTCCTAAGCCCTAGCTTGCTTTGCAAATCCATCTCCTTGCTCCAAAGTTCATGAGAACCCATTGGTAAGCTTCCTCTTCTTCTTCCCCAACTCATTCTCTCTTTGAATTTCAGAAATTTCCTAAACCTAATTTAGGAAATGTTTCTCTTTTAAGCTTAGATTCAAGCTTCTAGAGTTGGATTTGAAGAGTGGTTGATTCCCCTTTGCTTTCAAGCTTCATCTTCATAAATTTTAGTGCAAAGATGAGATTTTTATCTCACATCCATGACTATAATTATCTTTGGTTGTTGGGTATGAATTCCTAACACTTCTTCATGTGCATTTGCTCTCGATTTGGATTGGTTTTGTGAATATTCCAATTTTTGGGTTTTTAAGTCAAATTTGTGTGAAATCCTTTTATGGATGTTTGATCATGCTTTTAGTGATGCACCGAGGAGCATATAGGGCCGGGTTGCCGATTGGCATAAACCCTTAGAGCCAATGTTCGTCCGGTTGCATTTTGGAAGAATTTGCTCTTCATTTGAATAGGCTGAAAAACAGCCCAGGCATGATTCAGTCGACTGAAATCTCTGTTCAGTCGACTGAACCTGAAACCCGAGAGTTTCCAGGCATGATTCAGTCGACTGAAAAACTCTGCACAGTCGACTGAAACTGGAAACAGAAAGTTTCCTGAACCTGGAAAATTTCCAGGCACAGGGTCAGTCGACTGAAAACTCTGTTCAGTCGACTGAACCTGCTGTTTGAGTCCAATTTGCCTTTTTGGATTGAATTTCCAATTTAAATCGATTCGTGATGATCCTATTTATTGTCATCATTTATTATCATCTTTGATGACTTATTTTCTTTGGGAATTTTAGATAACTTATTTTCTTTGGGAATTTTAGATATATCCACTTCGATGGATCCTTTATCGATTTCATTGGATTTTTATTCACATCTTCGAATGTGATCTTTGTGATTGATTGTTTCTACAATCCCCCTTGTGCTTTGTCACTTTAAAAATATAAAGGTTTTCTATACTAGTAGTAAATATCAAAACTCTTTCCTCAAACGATTTCAATACTATTTTAATACCAAATTCGTTTATAAAACCGTTTTCCAATCTATTAGTATATACAAACCTTTACCTCACTCGTATGAGAAATCTAATTAAACGACTTAGTAAAACAAGTGGTATGAAACGCTTGCGTTTACTTCGTCGGTTAATTCTTGGACTTGTTCGATTGAACCTCTTGTGACAATTTTCTAGTGGAGATCTACAATTTGTTCGTAAATATTTAAGTTAAGCTAGTGGTTATGGGACATGAAGCTAAGCTCATATATTTACTAGCTTACTGTAATCGACGCTTCTTGTTGATCATGACGATCATCTTTGTGATTTAGACTAGCAATGTGCGATGTCTCTTTGTCCATATCGAGGACGATACTTCATTTTTTTGTGGAGCTTCGGCTCACCAGGAGGAGCTTCGGCTCAATGTCCGCAATGGGGGACTATACCCTGTCAGGAGGAGTTTCGACTCACCAGGAGGAGCTTCGGCTCAATGTCCGCAATGGGGGACTATACCCTGTCAGGAGGAGTTTCGACTCACCAGGAGGAGCTTCGGCTCAAGGTCCGCAATGGGGGACTATACCCTGTCAGGAGGAGCTTCGGCTCACCAGGAGGATTGGCCATCCTTTTATTGTGATTTCTGGATTTCTTGTGTTGATTTCTGGAATTTATGTTTCACCAACTTTTACGATTGGCATTGATATATATGTCATTTATTGTGGCTTGGTGAATGAAATTAGGAGTATGACATTCCTTTTTATCTTGAGTAGATTATTGTGATATTGATTAATCTCTTGTTGGTTTTCAATTACTTATTTATCACAGCTTGGCATTGTGATTATTATACGTTTATGTCATATCTCTTATTATATATCACTTCATCTGATATTTATAGCTAGACTGATCCGTTTATTATTTTCTTCTTAAATAATACTCGGGTCAGACTGAGATTTTATAGGTGCTTCTGCTTGACTTCTCATTCTGGATCATTACTCTGACTTTTGGCAAACTACTTAGATTAGTAGTTTATTTTGTTGTATACACTTGAGATATAGACTCATAGTTGTATTCTTTTGTATAGCACGTATTGCTATTCTATTGTATTATCGTGGATCCTTTTGACCACTACTCTGATATACACTTTTATGTGTAATATTCATATCTAATTCCGCCTTTATGATATGAGATTGTCTGTGAATGATTTATGTTATGTTTATTTCTATATTTGTTTCCAAAGATATTATAGCCACTGTGTAGTAGCTTTGAGTTTGTGTCGGCATGTCGGATTTCCTCTTGAAAAGAAATGCATGTTATATTATCTGACATATCGATGCTCGCACAAAGCAATTACACGGATGGTCGCTCCTCAACAGCCTTATCCTCCGTGCTAGTCGACAACATTACTCCGTAGTGTTCTTGTCTAGCGTGGGTATAGAGGTGGGGCGTCACAGCTTGGTATCAGAGCCAAACTTCGGAACAATATGGAATATTATAACAAGGATCATCGTCCTAAGTCCATCTTAGGAGTTGTGCTTTAGGATTTAATTCGGGTCTTCGTACCGTTCTATCCTATTTTCTTTATGATTCCTTGTTTTATCAATCAAGTTTGATTGAAATTTATTTTGAGAATAACTTTTTCTTCTTCTTTCTTTCTTTCTTAAAGAAGAGAAATGGTTAGACATGGTCGTCCCAGCGCCGGTCAATCTAGTGCTACTCCCCAGGATGGAGTTTTTATGTCTGCCCAGCAGCTTCTAGATCTTGTTAAGAACGCTCAAGCAGCCGGACCCAATCCAGAGCCTACTCATCCTAGATCCGGTTTTGCACGCTTGTGCAGAGACTACACTGATTTGGGTGGAAGGCCATTCAAGGGATCCGAGAGTGTTATTGAAATTCAAGCTTGGCTCAAATCATGCGATCGCATCTTTTCTCGCATGAACCTTATTGATCTACATCGAGTCCAGGTGGCTTCTAGCATGCTCTAAGAAAGAGCATTGGATTGGTATGAGCTTTTAATTTCTGAAATCGTTGAAGCGGATCTCACTTGGGAGCAATTCCGGGGAAGATTCGAATTGAAATTTGTGCCGGAGGCTGAAAAAGTAACTTTAGCCCGGCGTTTCATAGACCTTGTTCAAGGTGAATCTTCTGTGACAGACTATGTCGCATCTTTCGAATCTCTTTCCAAATACGGGGTTGAGTATATGAATACCCCGATGAAGAAAAATCAGAGATTTGTCTATGGCTTGAATAAGAATCTTAAGAAGCCATTACTTCTGAAACTTGAGGTTTCATTTGATCAGCTTATTGATATCGCTCTTCGTCTTGAAGAGGCCGATAGAGAAATTGATGTCGAGGTTGGGAGTGCCAAACCGGACTCCAACAACAACAAGAAGAGGCATCCCTTTACTAGGTTTGAAAGTCCTAATCCTAACAAGAGGGCGAAGCGAGAGACTTCTATAGCAAATACTCCCATCCCTAATCGCGGAGAATGCTACAATTGTGGCTCTAGGGACCACTATATAAATAGGTGTCCAAGGCCTATTTCTTGCCGCTATTGAAAAAGTGCGGATCATTATATCTCTTCGTGTCCCAAGCGTCAAAGCAGGAGAGAAGGAAAGCTGCAAGCCTCTAGCAACTCTTCTCTTGGTCAAGGTATTCTATATTCAATCCCTGATGACAATTGCTTTGTGATTATCTTGTTCGTGTTCTTTTTGATATGGGTTCCATCTCACTATTTTATATCAAGAAGAACTTGTTGATTCTTTCTTTTTAAACATTTTTGGGCTTGATGACTTCTTTGAGGATTGTGAATCCGGATGGTAGATCCGCAACACTCAATTTGCTTTTGTTTAGATGTCGAAATTGTTTTATGTGACTTTTCTTTCTGAGCCGATATTTACTTTGGCTTCGGAATTGATTTTTTTTTTGAAAGGATCGGCTTAATCATTGTGAAGCCCATATCCTATTTTTCGAGTGGACTATTCATCTTCGACATTTTCAATCTGTTAAGCAGATTTCTATTTTTCCTTTATGATTTTGATTCCAACTTGATGGCATCATTTTATTCCTTAAGCCCACTTATAAGGAAAGTGTTATTTCTCTCATCTAAATAGTTTGAGAATTTTCCGGTATATTTGACTTGTCTTAGGATTATCACCTAAGTAATCTTTTGTATGGTGCTAAGGTCTCTTTAGTTCGACTTTACCACCGTTTTCATTTGCTACAAGTTGCGGAAGTTAGCATTTCACTTATCGCATTCCGCACTTGTTATGATTTCTATGAATGTATTATTATGTCATTCAATTTGTCCAGCTTGTTTCATCCGTTTTATAAATCCAATATTCTATGAAAATTTCGATGAGACCATTCTTATTTATGGATTTTGGATGGAAATAGAAATTTATAATTTTGTAAATCTTTTTCATAAGATTTATTTATAAGTAAAACTGGATTTTGTTCTTGAAACGAACAAAGAATATTCTTAAAACTTTTTAAGAGATTTATTTATCCTATAAAATATGATTTTGTGATTGTATTGCCCGTTGAGTGCTTTAAGAATTTTGGTCGATGCGCTTGATCAACGTTATCGATAGGAATCTCCTAAACGCTTTGATGAGACAGTCAGACACGATATATTGACTTGTAAAAATGTAAATTTTTCTACAAAGATTATTACATAATGATAAATGTAATTTTGAAAGTTTTAACTTTTCAGGAAAGAAGATTATTTAAAAGAAATTCTTTCTTTTCGATACTCTTTGTAACGAGACGGATTTTGCCCGCTCGAAAATCGACATCCATACTTCATATCGTATTCGAATGCCATAGATTCGACCGTTCAAATCCGATTCGCCGGAGCTTATAACAACATTAAGTAAATAACATAGCGGAATAAAAAGAATAATACATTGATATACAGCTTTAATACAATATCTGATACAACAGATGATCCAATAGATATCAATATACATCAGAGATATGATACAATAAATAGCAGCGGAAAAGAAAATAGATGACAACATCTAGCAGCGGAACAATATAACTCTAAGATAGTCTTCAAAAGAGAACTCCGAGAACTACAAGTCCATCTCCAAGAACCAATCCAGCAATAGCTCGAACTCCCAATAACGATGCACCAAGCTAGGCAAGAATGGTGTGAACCAAGGGCTGAACTAACTCCAGATAATCTACTAAACCTAGCTATCTGAAAAACCCAACTCTAGACTGCTCGTGTAGAAAATAATGAGCACCCAGAGTTTAGGAAAGAAACAATAAACTCTGGATCAGTCGTGGGACTGGTGTGAGCAACAAAAACAGTTTATCTTTTAAAACATTCAACAAAAAAAAAATTCAAAGTCAATTCGCAATGCTTTTTAAAAAATGAGACTACCATAAGGCCTCCCGCACACACACACAATGCAAACGCAGAATCGGAGGAGATTTCTCCTTATGATAGTCAAAGATGCTTGATACGCATTAAAAAGAACATTTGATATTATTACTAGTGCATAGTGTAGGAAAAATTCATTTCGAAAATAAAGATATAAATCTTAGCCAGCATAGACATTTCGAACTATGCCTACTATAGCTACCATCTAAACAGTGGTGACCACCATAAGTAAATGGCAGGTTCTACAACTAAAACCGTACAGGGTTTCGTATTGGGAATTGGATTTCCAACAAATGGTCAGGCCAAGGAATTGCCACATGATAACGCCTCTGGATGGACGTCCCCGAGAACCAAACCGGATCTCTACCAACACAAGGCCGGGTTACCCCTAACTGAGTAACAACTGACCGAATATGCCATCCCCCGGTCCTTTGGGACCTTTAACCGAGCACTCGTAATCAATTCACACAATCATAAAGTGTTTTCAACATGAGTAAGTATCTGAGCTCCATACCATGATACCACCCTTTTCCAGAAGGAAATGCACATACCCTAAAGGGCGCTACCCCTCATAACCTTGCCGCATCTTTCCTGTTTTGACCATTTCCGGAGTGTGAGGCTCGACGAAGTCACGTCCACAAAAACATACTTTATACAAAAGCCATGCTTTGGGTCAACAAATGATCATAGAAATGATCACCAAGATAGACGATCAAATAAATGATCCTATCACAAATAATCAACACAATGATCATTTCACAGCAACACTCAGTATGTCACATTACCAAATTGGGAGTATATTGCTGATAACCTTCAACTACATAACCTCTGAGCTCGTACGTCTCAGAGAAGGGTGTTAAGCTAAGAGAATAAATTCTCCGCCAACAGAAATATATTTGAAAGAAATCAGCTTTATATCTCAATTTGTAATATCAGACATACAATCCATACAAGTCTGTTCCGGGATCGAACAGAACCGAAGGCACTTACAAAGAAGTCCTTGCAATCCGGATATTCACAATCCCGATCGGATTTCCCATCACTTAGGGAGTCTCTATACCAGCGCGACTCGGTGCAGAAACAATCGATAGGTCATCCTATCGCTTTCGCAAATACCCGGTCTTCAACACCGGTCTTCAAATGCTATCCATAACGTCGAATCACATATTCGGAATGGGTTATACGACACAAAGGTCCTTTCCCGGCTACACCGAATAGCGAGCACGATATTTCAAAAACAAATGGATAATGGGATTTCAATTAAGTCACAACTTATTACCAAAAACTTTTCTTCAAATGGCTTAACATATTACCATTTTCAATCTTTAAAAAAGATTCATTTTCACAACCTTTAACGGTTTAAACAATTTCCACAGTTTTATCTTTTAAACAAAAGATTCATTCACAGATTTCCCAAATCAATTTTCATTTCAATTTGATTAACTCGTTAAATCTTTAAATCAAAGATTTAACTTATAGCCTTCAAAACAATTTCATTTCAATTTGATTTAAACAAATCATCAATTTAAATCTATTAAAAATAAACAGATTTAATTCATAGCTTTCAAAAAGAATTCATTCATAACTTAGGAAAATCATTTCTCTATTCAATCTTGAAATTCCCCTAATTAACTGGAATCTCAGTTCTTATCTAAAAGTGTTTGTCATTTGAAAACAACAGTTTTCATTTTGGAAATCTGATTCATTTATACGAGTTGAAATCCTTGGGTTAAATTCAAATTCCCAAAAATAATACTTTAAAAATGGTTTAACTTCATACAAACATGTTTATAATATCTTTAACCATAATTTCCAATCATCGAATTCAATTCCAAATATCGAATTCCAATTCAAATTGAATTATTTAAATTGGAGATTTTACCGAGTTATTCAAAATAGCTTTTATCTGTGAAAACCTTTTTCAAAAGCTTTACCGTTTAACCCAAATCCATTTTCAAAATCAATTTGAAATTAAAACTTTAATTTCAAAAACATTAAATTTAAATTATCTGTGACTTAACCGATTTCCTCGTGAAATCCATATTTGTGTGTGTATGGTGTAGTCCAGGGGTTATACACAGTAGTGCAACATCAATCAATCATCACAGATCAAAATACAGAAATATAGTTGATAAGCGATATAAACTATAACGCTTATCTGTTATATACAGATCACAGATATATATGTCACAGATAGTAAATTACAGATCACCACATAAATCAGGATGTATCACAAAGCATCATATATTAGGGATATCAAACAGTTTAACATCCAATATAATCCAAGCATCCATAGGTAGGATTTATTCAATTATCTGATTAATTTAATTAGATAAATTTCCGTGAATAAATTTTCTAGTTATGGTAAATTAATAATCAATTAATTTTAAAACATTTAATAAACTATCCTTTAATTAATCATTAATTACTCCTTAATTAATAATTATTCTTGATCACTTTTATTTAATAATTTGCCCTTGATAAATTAATTATTCTCAAATTAATTACTTAAATTAATTTATCACACTATCCTTAAATCAATTTATTGCTTAATCATTTGATTAAATCAACTTTAATTATTAATTAATATCCAATTAATAATTCTTAATTTACAAATTAATTAACTTAATAAATCTTTAAACTTTAATTAAGTAATTAAACCTTTAATTATATTTCATCAACTTTTAAATTATTAAATAATTGACCTTTGATTATACCATTTTCATTAATGATCTTTAATTAATTAATTAGCCTAAAATTGATTAATTTTTATTTAATTAATTACCCGTAATTAATTATACTTTAATTAATCATCCTTAAAATTTTATTAACTTTTAGTCACTTAATTAATCCGATGCTTAAATCATTAATCATTCATTCTTAATAAATTAATCAATTATTTATTACAAATTAATTAACCTTAAATTTAAAAATTAACTTATCTTTAATTGATAAACCTTGTATTTAATCATCATTAACAACGTAAACTAGCTTTACTTTTAAGCTAACATTTTTAAAACATTTGAGTAACTTTTTAATTTCATTATCAAGTTTATTTAAAACAAACTTTTTAATACAAAGGTTATATATACATTTAAAACATTTTAAAACATCCTGAAACATTTTAAACTTAACAAATTTTAAAATGATCAATCTTCAAAACTCTTTACTAATCCCAAATTCAGGTTTGAACTACACAACATCATCGAGTTAGCAATAAATCTTTTAGGTCCAACACTTCAATGCTTCAAGAACTAACTCCTGTTGCTCGAGATCATGCATCGCCCTCATTCCAACAAAACCAGGAACAGGCAGTGCACCGTGCACGTGCACGGTGCCTCCTATCACCTCCGGCCACTCTCGATGACTCTCCCACATCGAAAATCGACCTCGCATCGTACTCCGACCTTCACCACTTCGATTCCACTCAGAGGCAAGGATCAAGCAACTCGGCACAAAACTGAAACAAGAATAGAAACCTGGAACATCACATTTCCCCGCAACCCAAACATGGAACGGCGTCGTTCGCCACAACCCGACCACCGTAGGGCCTGAGACTTCGGCCATGGCTTCGTCGACGTCTCCTCCACCTTTCCCCCAAACTACGGCGAACTCGGTCGCCTATAGACAACGAACGAGACGGAATTCTCGTCATCGAAAAAACTAGGTCTAAAAGTAAAAACCTCACACCGCCATCACCTCGAGGATTGAGAGTACCTCCGACCATTTTTCCCACCATTGTCATAGACTCATCCACCTCCACACGAGACCCCGACCTCCCAGATCATCGGAGTTGTCAGAAATGGCCAAAATTCCATTTTCAGTTCAACCCCAAACTGCTCCTTTATTCCAACACTAAAAATCAAGATTTTTGATTTAAAATTCATGTTTTGGTTTAACAATTCGATCTATATTCCTGAATTCATGAATTAAAGAGATTAGATTTTCGACTTATCTCAAGTTGCTCAGTATTTTTTGGGTTTCCAGAAACATTTATAAATTGTTTTCACTTAATTGTATTTTAAATCTTGAGTATATGTTATAACTAATAAACTTTGTTTTAATCTTAGGTTCAAACGACCAGTAAGTTGAATGGAAATAAGTTTTTTTTTTTTTTCAAATGTTTGTGCTTTAAAACTCCAGACAGAGGACAGTATAGCATAACCTGTGCAAAACACCCATCTTACAAATGCTCAGAGAATATATATAGATATACTAACATACTATTTCCAGATATGTATATGCAACAGGGTCAACTTCAAATAATAAAACAATATGATGTTACTCACCTTAGTAGGAAAGAACAGAGGGCTGCCCCTTTTTTTTTGTTTGAAACTGCATATTTGATTTTAGTCTGATACTTGATATTCACATTGAGTTGAATCTTTGCATTTGATTTGTTTTTAAACTTTGCTTGATGTTTTGAGTTGCATAGTTGCTGTTTGAATTTGATCCTTGAATTGAATCCCTGCCTAGCTTGATTCCAGATGTTGTTTAAGTTTAAGAAGTTGTTTTCAATATGAAATGATGTTTTTCTCTGGTTTTACTCAGCTTGAAAATGAACGAGACTGATATGTATAAAGAAAAGAAGATGATAGGTAAGCTATTATTTTGTACAATATAGTGATATTATTATTATTATTTGTACTTAGAAATTGTTTATGAATCTTCAACTCAGAGATTTTCCTTGCTTGGGGGCTGAAGTATGTACTAGAGGTATGGCAGTAGGATATCTTCTTTGTGCCAGCCTTAAATGCTTTGGTACTTTGTTTCCATTCCTTACTTTGTTCTTGCCTTTATCTCGGCTGAAGTGAATTTGTTTTGGGGGTTGCAACTTTATTTTGTTTGCTTAGTACTTTATGCTTTGTTTCATAGCTTTGTATTCTTTTTTTCTGTTTCTTTGTTTTAAATTATGTATGTAGTTAGTTTGTGGATATTTTGCTTTGTTTATGTTAATGCAGTATTGTACTTTGCTTTAGTTTTGTTTTACTTTAATAATTATTGTTTTATATTTTTCTATATACACATACATATATAGTATTTAAATTCAAATCAAATATATATATCTATATATTTTTAAATTTACTCATATATGCTCAAATACATATATATACAATATTAAAGTTTAAATGATTTATACAGAATTTATCTGTATCTGGGGAAACTCGCTTAAATTTCCAATCAGCTATACAATTTAAATTAAAAAATTATATAAATTATCAATTTAAATTTATATAAAATTCGGGGTCGTTACACTCTTATTCTTGTGATTCCCGTTGGGAACCAAGACTTTATCATTTGTACCGATACTAGTCGTATTGGTTTGGATGCCATTCTCTTACAAAAGAGAACGTGCTATAACTTGTGCTTCTAAATCATTATAGCTTATCGAGACTAGATATGCCACTCATGATCTAGTGCTCGCGGCTATTGCTTTTACTTTTGGAATTTGGCATCATCATTTTTGGATGAGAAATTTGTTCTCTACCTCGATCATAAATCTTTGGAATAATTATTTTCTCATATGGAACTCCCTGTTGACTCGAGTTCCTAGCATCTTATGATCTTGCTATTCTTTTTATTCCTGGAAAGGAAATCGTGTTGCCAATGCGTTTAGTCGTAAGCAACAAGGGGTTGTTTCTTTGTTGATGACCGGATGAAATTATCTTTTTATCAAGTTCATCGGGCGTTTTGATGTACTTCGTTTTATTGAGTTTCATCTCATTTCTTTTATGAGCTTGCGTCCGATGTTCTTTTATTGTGATTGATTCATTGGACGTACCGTCTTTGTACTACGTTGGTGTTCCAAATTATTCGAGTTTCTAGTTTCTCGGGCGTACCGTGATTGTACTACGTCGTTGCACCGGCTCAATTTTCTGCTATTCTTGACGTTCCCCACGTCTTTTATCTACGGAAATGCCTTAGGGATTCCGGTTTTTATTCTTGAGCCCGGTGTTATTGAGGGATTGAAGTTTCACCAAATTTGACTTTTGAGCAACATTCTATTCGCATCATTGCTTCGGAGGTTGAGCGCCTTCGATATAAAGATATTCTTTTGATAGAAGTTCTATGGTTCTCAAATCCTAAGGATTTCTCTAGTGAAATCTTGAGAATCCATCGAACGAAAACTTTCGGATTTATTCCTTCGTGCTCTTTATGGTGAACTTCTTGATTCAAATTTTCTTTTGTGTTAATATGCTTCTATGGTTGTTACTTCTTATATTTCCTTCTTAATTATTGCGAGGACGCAATTTCTTTAAGGAGGGGAGTCTGTAACAACCCGCATATTTGTCGATTTTATATTTAAATATTTCATCATTAGTCGGATTTTAGTCCGAAAAGCTACTTTTTGCATACGGTCGAATTAGGACTCGAGACCACCTCCATTGAGTTCAAAATGCCGTTTGCGACCTTTTTGAGTATAAGCTTCGATATGTTTGGAGAAAGTTGATTTTTGCTACTTTTTCCCGCTTAGGGCTTTGGTTGGGCTGAGCCAATTAGCCACTTAACTCAGTTCCAACACTCTCCTCTTCATTCACTTCTCTTCTATTTTCCTAACACTCAAGCTCAAGCAAAAATGGAGGAAGAGAATGGGAAATAGAAATTCCTAAGCCCTAGCTTGCTTTGCAAATCCATCTCCTTGCTCCAAAGTTCATGAGAACCCATTGGTAAGCTTCCTCTTCTTCTTCTCCAACTCATTCTCTCTTTGAATTTCAGAAATTTCCTAAACCTAATTTAGGAAATGTTTCTCTTTTAAGCTTAGATTCAAGCTTCTAGAGTTGGATTTGAAGAGTGGTTGATTCCCCTTTGCTTTCAAGCTTCATCTTCATAAATTTTAGTGCAAAGGTGAGATTTTTATCTCACATCTATGACTATAATTATCTTTGGTTGTTGGGTATGAATTCCTAACACTTCTTCATGTGCATTTGCTCTCGATTTTGATTGGTTTTGTGAATATTCCAATTTTTGGGTTTTTAAGTCAAATTTGTGTGAAATCCTTTTATGAATGTTTGATCATGCTTTTAGTGATTCACCGAGGAGCATATAGGGCCGGGTTGCCGATTGGCATAAACCCTTAGAGCCAATGTTCGTCCGGTTGCATTTTGGAAGAATTTGCTCTTCATTTGAATAGGCTGAAAAACAGCCCAGGCATGATTCAGTCGACTGAAATCTCTGTTCAGGTGACTGAACCTGAAATCCGAGAGTTTCCAGGCATGATTCAGTCGACTGAAAAACTCTGCACAGTCGACTGAAACTGGAAACAGAAAGTTTCCTGAACCTGGAAAATTTCCAGGCACAGGGTCAGTCGACTGAAAACTCTGTTCAGTCGACTGAACCTGCTGTTTGAGTCCAATTTGCCTTTTTGGATTGAATTTCCAATTTAAATTGATTCGTGATGATCCTATTTATTGTCATCATTTATTATCATCTTTGATGACTTATTTTCTTTGGGAATTTTAGATATATCCACTTCGATGGATCCTTTATCGATTTCATTGGATTTTTATTCACATCTTCGAATGTGATCTTTGTGATTGATTGTTTCTACAATCCCCCTTGTGCTTTGTCACTTTAAAAATATAAAGGTTTTCTATACTAGTAGTAAATATCAAAACTCTTTCCTCAAACGATTTCAATACTATTTTAATACCAAATTCGTTTATAAAACTGTTTTCCAATCTATTAGTATATACAAACCTTCACCTCACTCGTATGAGAAATCTAATTAAACGACTTAGTAAAACAAGTGGTATGAAACGCTTGCGTTTACTTCGTCGGTTAATTCTTGGACTTGTTCGATTGAACCTCTTGTGACAATTTTCTAGTGGAGATCTACAATTTGTTGGTAAATATTTAAGTTAAGCTAGTGGTTATGGGACATGAAGCTAAGCTCATATATTTACTAGCTTACTGTAATCGACGCTTCTTGTTGATCATGACGATCATCTTTGTGATTTAGACTAGCAATGTGCGATGTCTCTTTGTCCATATCGAGGACGATACTTCATTTTTTTGGGGAGCTTCGGCTCACCAGGAGGAGCTTCGGCTCACCAGGAGGAGCTTCGGCTCAATGTCCGCAATGGGGGACTATACCCTGTCAGGAGGAGTTTCGACTCACCAGGAGGAGCTTCGGCTCAATGTCCGCAATGGGGGACTATACCCTGTCAGGAGGAGTTTCGACTCACCAGGAGGAGCTTCGGCTCAATGTCCGCAATGGGGGACTATACCCTGTCAGGAGGAGTTTCAACTCACGAGGAGGAGCTTCGGCTCAAGGTCCGCAATTGGGGACTATACCCTGTCAGGAGGAGCTTCGGCTCAATGTCCGCAATGGGGGACTATACCCTGTCAGGAGGAGTTTATTTTTATGGGATTGGCCATCCTTTTATTGTGATTTCTGGATTTCTTGTGTTGATTTCTGGAATTTATGTTTCACCAACTTTTACGATTGGCATTGATATATATGTCATTTATTGTGGCTTGGTGAATGAAATTAGGAGTATGACATTCCTTTTTATCTTGAGTAGATTATTGTGATATTGATTAATCTCTTGTTGATTTTCAATTACTTATTTATCACAGCTTGGCATTGTGATTATTATACGTTTATGTCATATCTCTTATTATATATCACTTCATCTGATATTTATAGCTAGACTGATCCGTTTATTATTTTCTTCTTAAATAATACTCGGGTCAGACTGAGATTTTACAGGTGCTTCTGCTTGACTTCTCATTCTGGATCATTACTCTGACTTTTGGCAAACTACTTAGATTAGTAGTTTATTTTGTTGTATACACTTGAGATATAGACTCATAGTTGTATTCTTTTGTATAGCACGTATTGCTATTCTATTGTATTATCGTGGATCCTTTTGACCACTACTCTGATATACACTTTTATGTGTAATATTCATATCTAATTCCGCCTTTATGATATGAGATTGTCTGTGAATGATTTATGTTATGTTTATTTCTATATTTGTTTCCGAAGATATTATAGCCACTGTGTAGTAGCTTTGAGTTTGTGTCGGCATGTCGGATTTCCTCTTGAAAAGAAATGCATGTTATATTATCTGACATATCGATGCTCGCACAAAGCAATTACACGGATGGTCGCTCCTCAACAGCCTTATCCTCCGTGCTAGTCGACAGCATTACTCCGTAGTGTTCTTGTCTAGCGTGGGTATAGAGGTGGGGCGTCACAGCTTGGTATCAGAGCCAAACTTCGGAACAATATGGAATATTATAACAAGGATCATCGTCCTAAGTCCATCTTAGGAGTTGTGCTTTAGGATTTAATTCGGGTCTTCGTACCGTTCTATCCTATTTTCTTTATGATTCCTTGTTTTATCAATCAAGTTTGATTGAAATTTATTTTGAGAATAACTTTTTCCTCTTCTTTCTTTCTTTCTTAAAGAAGAGAAATGGTTAGACATGGCCGTCCCAGCGCCGGTCAATCTAGTGCTACTCCCCAGGATGGAGTTTTTATGTCTGCCCAGCAGCTTCTAGATCTTGTTAAGAACGCTCAAGCAGCCGGACCCAATCCAGAGCCTACTCATCCTAGATCCGGTTTTGCACGCTTGTGCAGAGACTACACTGATTTGGGTGGAAGGCCATTCAAGGGATCCGAGAGTGTTATTGAAATTCAAGCTTGGCTCAAATCATGCGATCGCATCTTTTCTCGCATGAACCTTATTGATCTACATCGAGTCCAGGTGGCTTCTAGCATGCTCCAAGAAAGAGCATTGGATTGGTATGAGCTTTTAATTTCTGAAATCGTTGAAGCGGATCTCACTTGGGAATAGGGGTATAACATTGGGAATAGGGGTATAACATTATGTCTAGCGTGGGTATAGAGGTGGGGCGTCACATATATTCTCCATACGATCGAATTAGACCTCGAAACCTTTTCCACTGCGTTCGGAATAGGGGTATAACATTATGAATGCTTGGTGGCACGCCTCGATTGGAGGTCGAGATTTTGAGTTGCGTAATTCGAGGCGATTTAAAATTAAAATTTTGAATTTAATTAAGTGTGTATTTATATACATCATGTTAAAACCCAGTTGAATTTTAAATCGCATCACAACTTTTCCCTTTCTTTTCGAAGTCACTGTAGCCTGTTAATTTAGGTATGTAAACATCTTTTTCCTTGTTCCCTTTCCAGCTGATAACACGCAATCTTCCTCTGAAATTTTCTACGCAAGCAGTTAAGAAAATTTGTGGCCGATACTTCAATACTTATTCCTCTTCCTTTCTAGTTTTTCAAAATCGAAGAAAACTATAGTTTAAAAATTAAATGGCTGAGTCTTCTCGTTCGAACAATTTCTTTTCCTCCATCCATTCTCTCATTTTTCGAAATCCAATTCACCTGTAATTGGGGGCATCGCATCAATAGGAACGCGATTCAAAATTGCGATTCAGAAGGGAGGCTCGTCGATTTTAGGATTGGGTGGGTTCCTTAATTCAAGTGAGGCGTCGAGATCTGAGTCATGTGTGTAAGATATGGTGATCGATGCGCACGCAACAATAGAGTCGTCGACGAGCTCGGCTATGGCATGCGTGGCAAGTCACGTTTTTTGGGTTATGCTGGCTTTCGAAGGTGAGCCGCAATCTACTGCGATGACTGACGGGGGCCACTGGAGTCGCGATTCGACAAAGTCGTTGGATTTTGGGCTACGATGTGTAGTTCGAAGATTTTTGAGCTCGAGCATTGTCTGTGTTGTAAGTATTCTCTATTTATTTACTGATTTTGATGCATAACAAATTTATAATAATAAAAGTTGATATGCCTGCCTATTTTAAATTGTAGGTTAAACCGAGAAATTTTTATAGATAGATTTTTGAAATTTTATATATATAAGAATGTTAAATGCTGAAAGTTATGTAAAGATAATATTTTTATTTTTTTAGTGTATATATATGTAGTTTCAGAAGAGAATAAATATACATGAATACCTATTTTCATTCATTAGTTTAATGTTAAAATAATAGAGATTAATTTGTTTAATAAAACTTATTTATTTATTTTAGTTACCAAAGGATATTTTATTAAAGGAAAATTAATTTAAATAAATAATTAGCTAAGTAAAATTATCAAAGGGAAGTAATTGTTCAATAAGTCCAAATATTAATAAAATGTAAAATGTTTATACAAGGTAAATTGTGAAGAATTGTGACGAAATAAGCTGGTTTGGAAATGGGTTGCAAATGGAATAAGGTGAGTTAATCTCACTTATCTGGTTTGATTTAAATTTTAAATAATTAAATTTAAATAATTGGTTGAATAATTGAATTGATTGATGTGTTGTATTATAGTATATAATACATCTTGGAATGATTGATTTCTCGCATTTATATAGCGGATGAGACCCTATGCGCCGCATAATAGCGGATGATATTTTATTTAAAACCCATATACCGCGATATTCCACCTCGAAGTGGAATTGGTATTTTATGTTGTGCTAATGTCTGTGGATGTAGGGAAACAGGTTAGAGGGATTCAACTGGATTCCTCAAAATTATTTATATTGTTTAATATTCTCTGTTATGCATATTCGATATTCTGTGATGAATATTATTGATAATTGTAATATTGAATGTTATGGTTTACTTGAATAAATTTCGGTACACTGAGTTATCAAAATATATAGAATTGGATTTTTGAAAATAAAAAGGAAGAGAATTTGTAAGTGAAATAATTATAGAGAATTTAAATAAATTTAAGAATGAATTGGGAAAAAAATAAATGTGATTTTAAAATTCTAATAAATAAATTCCGTATATAATTATGGGATTTTGAATAAACAGGAAGATAATTAATTTTAAACTTCAGTGTAATTGTTTAAAAGAATAAAGCATTTATTTTAAATTTAAGATTTAAATTATTGAAAAGAATTAAGAAGAAATCTGGAAAATCTGAAATTGGTATGTTTTAGTCAAAAGATTTAAAATCAAAACGAAAGAAAAATAATAATGAAGTCTATAATTAATGGATTTTGAAATAAGTTGACTAAGTAAAGGAATTTATTTCAAATGGAGTAAAATGGAAGTCAATTTGGAAATTGATTTAATATTTGAAATTGGAAATTTAAAGGAGAATGTGACTATGAAGTTTATAAACTGTATTTATACAAGTAAAGCAATATATCAGTGGATATTTGAAAGAATAAATTCACGATGAGAATTTATTAAAGGAATGGGAAAATTTCGTTAAAAATAAATAGTGATTTATTTTATTTTAAATGAAAAGAGAAGAGTATTTCCCTGGATAGCCAAGTATGTTTTCAACGTAAATTTCTAAATATAAGTTATGTTGTTTTAAAGAGCATGTTTTAGAAAATTTATTATTTCTAAACATTTAAATTCCAAAGTAAGTATTTTTCAAATCTATTTATAGTCGTAATTATTTAAAGGTGACTTGGTATTTTGTTTTAAAGGAGAAAATCTGGATTAATATTTTATAAAGCAAAACCTCATTTTCAAATATTCCTATAATATATATTTTTAATAAAGTATTGAAGTAGTTTCATTTTGAATATTATTAAAGTATATATTTTTAATAAGTATTAAAGTAATTTTTAATTTAAATGTTTTAAAGGATAATTTATAATAAAAAGTTTTAAATTATTAAAATCTAAAGTTTTGTGCTTGGTTGTTTTCATTGGAAATAAATATTTGAAAATTTTATCTTATGAGAAAAGTATGGTTTGAAACTGTTTTCAAAGGATTGAAAATAGAAGTATATCTTATGAAGATATTTAGAGGTTAATCAATAATTTGGTGAAATTATTTATGATGATGGATGTTGTGAATGTTAATTGATAGTTAAACAACCGACTATCGATATTGGACAATACGCTGATCGTTTCGAAGGGACCGAGATCAGGATTAATTTCTCGAAAACCACTTCGATCCGATTTGTACGTTTTCGTGGAAAAAAGAGTTTGGATTCGAAGATGGAGCAGTGAAGCACAAGGGCTAGTCGCTACTAATTCTGAGGATGTTTCCAAAATGGATGTAGTAGGAATAGTGCCTTCGGTTCCGTTCGAACCCGAAATAGACTTGTATGGATGAATGCTTTCAGAACATCGTCAGGTGGACGATGGGCATTCTAAGTGAAACGATCTAAAAGGTAACGCTTAGCCTCAAGCCTCATCAACCGGGAATGACTGAAAATCAGGGGTTATGCAGCAAGGCTGGTGGGTAGTACCCATTTCGGGTAAGGTCATCCCTATCTAGATGTCCCTTTTTATTCAGCTTAGTGGTGCGGTTGTTGATCCCAACCGTGGGGAGATCTTACTCGGGATTATCGAGTAAGGGGTATTCCCGGTCTTGTGTTGCAGGGGGTCGGAAGTGATCCTCGGTACGGTGATCTAGGCCACGTACTGTGATAGGTGGTACCCCAGTGCCTAGTCATTAGTTGGAAACCCATTTCCCTAACCGCCCATATGGTTTTGATTGTGCCCAACTATTGCTGAAACGTGAGATGCAAGCATTTCAGTTAGATTTTATTTACTTTCTATAGACACTATTATAATATCATAGAATTTTAATAAAAACTATTTTAGCGATCGTAAGGTAAAAAACAGACATGTTTATTTGTGACGTAGTCTTACGAGATGCTTTTGTTTCCAAAGAATTTTTGAACTTTAATAATCAATTTGAGTGTGATTTCTCATGCTGGTATTCCAGACTGACTCGGGTGTTATTTAACTGTAATGCTCGGGTCAGACCGAGTATTATAGGATACAAGAGGGCATGCTGAGGAGCTCAGGAGACGAGCTGGATGGCGATACGTACTTCCGTATTTGATTATTATTCCGTTTTGTATCCAGTTGTATGTTATTGATATTGAACTCTGATGATGTACTCTGATGATGTAATGTATAAATAGATATATTTGTTTTTGTGTAAATATCGTTCATTATCTATTATATTTTATTCTGCTGCGATGGTTAGATTCTGATGTTATTTCCTATCTTCTTCTTCTACCTCTTCTTCTTTAACCTAAATGGTTCGTATTTCTGTTCACCTTGAGTTGATTGATGTAGAATAGTGTTGTCTCAAGGGGTACGGATTTGTGGGTCATTACATATATATTTGTTTCAAAATACATTGTTTCAAATCAAAACACACAGAAAAATCAAACATATATATATATATATATATATATATATATATATATATATATTTAAATTCAATACTTATTAAGCAGATAGATATATAAACTAATATATAATTTCTACTATATTCAAAAACAAAATTTTATAAGTCAATACAACTTGAATTATGTACATGAGCTCAGCAGTCCTATATATATATATATATCACTTATATCTAAATACACAACTTGCATACATTATAACGTGTATATATTATACATCACACCTAAGATGTACTGACTAGTATAACGTTTATATATTATAATATATATACAGCCATAAAATATGCATATGAGTTACCCAAAACTTATACACACATGCAAACAAATATACATGCTACTTGAAATTGGTGCAGACCGTATATAATAAAATATATAAATGTAGACTTAATATTATAACTAAACATACTGAAAGAAACATAAGCGAACTTGTTATATATAAACAAACTGTTATATCTGTATGTTAATACCGAACAGTTCATATGCCTATAGCAGCAACTTCATACTTTACAATGCTAATACAACTACACAACCCAGATAACCATATATTCATATATATACACACACACTTTATAATATAGAACACATATATATTTAAAATTACAAACTCTGCAGATTATACACAACCTACACATCCTTACAAATATAAATTATTATACCATGTATATATATACATAAATCTGAAAGCCTATATACATATTTTACTTAAAATGCCTGCACCTAAACAATAGGTATATATATAATCTTGCATAAATAATATTACATAAGTTTACATATAAATAATAGGTGATATATTACACACATATGTAACAACAGATTATATATATACTTAAATATATCATATATAACTTATACTAAAATATTAACGTAAATTGAAAATACTGTAATGTAAAATATATGTATACTTAAATACGATACCTTATATATATCATAGGTAGCCTAAAGAAGAGGGGTCTCGACAGAAGGTTAGCCATAGGCGGTCTCGGCATGGAGTTTCTGATCGACAAGAGAAGGAGAGGGAGGTGGTGAGAGGTGGTCGCTGCGGAAGGTGGAGAAGGTCAGTGGGAATGAAGGAGAGGAGTGGGAAAAAAGGCTGTGGCTTGCTGTGTCGGTTGGTGGCGGCGCATGCTATCACGGATGGAAGCAGGTCGGAGCTAGCATTGAGGCGCTGGTCGATGAGTGTTCGGTGGTTGATCTCGGGTGGCGAGGTTCGACTATAGCTATGGTCGCATGGATACAAAGGGAGAATGCTTTAGGAAGAAGAAAGTATAAATCTGGTAATGTATTTGGAAGAAAAGAAAAATAGCAGAGGAAAACTTGGGTTTCGGTGGGAGGAAGGATACGAGAGGTGCATGAACATGTGAGGGGGAGAAGATAAAGTGAGATGAAGGAAAGTAATATATAATAAATTGAAGTGACAAATGACAACAGGAAACAGCTGTATTCTAGGAATTTTAAAAGGCTAGAGGCAGTTGGTTCGCACGGTATAAAATGAAGGATCATGGGAAATCAAAAGGTTCAAAAACGGTCACCGATACAGTAATTATTTTAATGATTTCATCATATCTCGAATTTCAAAACACATCAATGAATATATCACAGTGATCAGCACGACGAGACAATCAAAACAGTATACAGATATCAGTGGTATGATCATCTGGTCAAAAGTCGATAATCGGTACCGAAAATGCTGTTAATCCATCAAAAATAAGATAAACAGAGCAATAGCAGTTCAAATTTGGAGAAAAAATACGACGTCTCTCTCAGAAGATGATTTACAAATTTATTATATAAAAATATTCAGGTTTGGAAAACATTTTATTATCAATTTTAACTGATCTGTATTGAAATAAAATTACGCAAGAAAATAAACTTTCATATTATCAGATGAAAACTTACCATTTGCTATGTTTAAATAGACGTATTCGAAATATTTAATTTTTATTTCAAAATTCAAATATTTCAAAATTTCACAAAAATATAATATTAAAACCAATAAAATTCTATGGGTCGTTACATAAAGCCTTTATTTTGATAAACGTGGCAAGGATATAGCCGATGAGGGTCTTTGCTCCTCAAAACATAGGCCAAAACAATAAAACCTTATACTTTGATAGAGTTCGGCATTATTATTGTCATTGGGGTCATCACCCTTCCTTAATATAAAATATGTTAAAGTCTTTGATTTCTAAACATAAAGGGTATCTAGTCAAAGTCGTCCTTTTCGTAAATCATATTTTAAAACCTTAAAACATACTCGGCCGAACCAACATAAGCGGCATCGTTATGGCCAAAGTAATAATAGGAGGCAACCTATCCTTTTTCAAAAGCTAGTGTTAAGGGTTAAAGTGGCAGTTAATGAGGCCAAAGTGAAACAATTAACACCTGAAATATCTCATTTATCCAACCTTAGAAAATCCACCAAATATTCTCATGAAATTATAAAATTATGAAATTAAAAATCCACTTCTAACATAATGTTTCTAACATTATATCAAAATCTTAAGTCATTTGGATGTCGTATGATAAGTTTTCTAAAGCAAACTTATCAAATAATTTCACAATTAAATTAAATAAATTTACCAATAAGCATATAATCATTCAAACTATCGTAACATGACATAATATAAGCAAAGAAACAGATTTATTCTTAAAATCAAAAATAATTCTTAGAACATGAGATACATAACTATTATTCACCTTAAATGGTTTAAGAAGATCGAGATATTTATTTTAATTTGATTCATATAAGCTTTGATCTTTCTTTTCTAACTTTTCTTCTCTTGAATCACCTTGCTATGACCGACCTTGCTCTTTTAGTTTTTTTTTACAATGAATGAAATGAGGAAGAAAATAAGAGAATAAGGGTTAAGTTTAGGAATTTAGATCTATTCCCATTTTTCCCTTAGCATACATTCCTCCTTCTTAGTAAGTTTTTAAACTATTCATATCAGCTCATTCATCAAGGCACGACTCCCATTAATTATCAAATCTCCTTATCCATTTACATTATTTTATTTTATTTATCTAATTAAATATCCTAACCAATGTTAACCAAAATTAAGATTGTTATAGACCCCCCTCCTTAAAGAATTTCATTCTCGAAATTACGATATACATAACAAGTATATAATAAACGCATAAAACATATCATAACAGTAAATCAGGATAAGTATCCCTAATCTTGCTTTCCGCTTTCCAAGTACAGTCACTCTCGTTGTCACTTCACTGGACCTTGACTAACTTGACAATCTTGTTCCTTAGCTTCTTCTCATCCCTAGCCACAATACAAACTGGTTGCCTAACAATGGTCATTTCTGGTTCTACTACTAATTCTTTCAATGCAGTTGAAGTGATGGTCGACTCTAGATCTCGAACACACTTCCTGAGATGAGAAACGTGAAAAACGTTGTGGACTCCTGCAAAACTATTCAGTAACTCTATCATGTAAGCGAGTTTCTCAATCCTTTCTATAATAGAAAATGATCCAACAAACCTAGGTGCCAATTCCCCGACTTTCCAAGTCTTATTACACACTTTATCGATGATATTTTGACGAAAACATGATCTTCAACTAAGAACTTTAGGTCTTTATGTTTCTTATCCGCATAACTTTTCTACCTAGACTGACCTTACTTTATTCTAACTTGAATCAACTCATTCTTTTCTGCGGCTTCTCTTACTAAATCTAGATAAAGAATCATTCTATCTCCGGTCTCTAACCAACATACGGGTGATCTACATGGCCTTCCGTATAAAGCTTCAAATGGCATCATTCCTATACTAGTCTGATAACTGTTATTATAGGAAAACTTAATCAAGTGCAAGTGGTCTTCTCATGACCCACTAAAATCTAGTACACTAACTCTTAACAAATCCTCCAAAACTTTGTTCTCTTTCCGTTTGCCCATCGGTCTGTGGATGGTAAGCGGTACTCATCTTGATCTTGGTACCTAAAACTTCTTGTACACTCTTCCGGAATTCACTAGTAAACAAGGCATCTCTATCGCTAACTATACTACTAAGAATCTCATGCATTCTAATTATATTCTTCATAAATAACTTAGCGAAAATCGGTGCAGTCCTTATCGACTTAATAGGTATAAAGTGAGAACTCTTAGTCACTCTGTCCACTATGATCCAAATACTTTCATTTCCTCTATTTGACTTTGACAACCCATCTATGAAATCCATCAATATAGAATCTCATTTCCATATTGGTATATCTAAAGTTTGAAGCAATCCACTAGGCTTCTGATGTTCGGCTTTTGCTTACTGACAATTCAGACACTGTTTTATCCATAAACTTATATCTCTTTTCATGCCTTCCTAGAAGAAACTTCTCTTTATATCCTTATACATCATAGTTCCTTCAGGATGAATAGTAAACTCTGATCGATGATATTCTCTAAGTACTTCTTTCCTTAGGTCACATACATCTGGAACACCTAATCGTCCTTTCTTTCTCAACCATCCATATTGGTTAGGGTAAAAATCCTTCAAATCTTCAGTCTCAATTCCACCTTCCAATCTTCTAATTCTTTCATCTAGCAACGGATCATCTCTTTTCTTAGAAGCAATTCTTTTGGTCAATACCGATCGAACTTCCAAACAAGATAATGTTGTGTACTCTGACTAGAGTTAGCAGCCGATCTTAACTGCACGTTACAAATAGTCAATGCTTCCAAATCGTTCCATTCAGCCAACATAGCTAACACCACATAATGATGTGTCTTGCTAAGTGCATCTGCAACTTTGTTTCCTTCCCCGGTGTGTACTCAATTCCAAAATCATATGCAAATGAAAAACTCCAACCATTTCTGTTGTCTCATATTCAACTTCTTTTGAGAGAATAAGTATCTTAGCGACTTATGATCTGTATACAACTTGAATCGTTCTTCCAAAAGGTAATGTCTCCGCACCTTCAAAGCAAATATTACAACAGCCAACTTTAAGTTATGAGTCGAATATCCAACTAGATGCGGTATGAGCTTCCGCGAAGCATAGGTAATCACTTTACCCCTCTGCATTAATATAGCTCCTAATCTTGTTCCACACACATTGGTATACACCACTAAGTCTTGATTCGCATCTGAAACAACTAACGCGGGTGCATTGGTTAATAAATCTTTTAGTTTCTAGAATGCCTCTTCACATTTATTGAACCAAATAAAATCACATCCTTCCTTGTTAGCTTAGTCATCGGCGCTGCTATATAAGAGAAATCCTTGATGAATCTCCCGTAGCTAGCCAGACCAAGAATCACCATCTCGGGTCTTTTCCACTGACAACCTTTTTTCTGAGACTACATGAATAAGAAAGTTCACCTCCTTCTTCCAAAAATGACATTTCAAAAACTTTGCTTTTAATTGATGCTGCCTCGGCATCTCAAGCACTATTCTAAGATGAATCTCATGAACTCTTTCATACTTAGAATTTATTAAAATATCATCAATTAATACCAATACAAAGCTATCTAAATACTCTTGGAAGATTCAGGTCATTAAATCAAAAAAGAAGGCAAGCGCGTTAGTTAATCCGAATGGCATTACAAACTACCCGTACGAGTATGAACCATATCTTGTTCTAAACGCCATCAATGGAATACTGTCTTCCACCACTCTTAGTTGATGGAACCCTATCACCAAATCTAATTGAGAAAATATTCTAGTTTCACTCAACTAGTCGTCGATTCTCGACAAAGGATATCGATTCTTTATCATCTTTTCATTCAACTTACGATAGTTGATACACATCCTTATCGACCAGTTCGTTTCTTCACAAACACCGCAGCTGCTCCCCAAAGCGAGCTGCTTGATCTAACAAAACTTTTCCCCTCTAAGTCCACCAGTTGCACCTTTAACTTCTCCATCTCTGTAGGTGTCATTCTGCTAGACGATCTACTTACGGGTTCAGCTCCAGGTACGAGATCTATTTGAAACTCAATTGCTTATTTCGGTAGTAATCCTATAACTAGCCCAAAAATATCTACAAATTATCTAACTACAAAAACCCGATTCAACTCTTCTTCCTCCTCTATCGAACCCAACAAAGCACAAACATCCAAACTTGGATTCTCTACCGAGTATACAAATCAGTCGCTGTTATTAGGGTGTCTTATTGATATTTTCCTATCATGGCAAAATATCCCAGCATCATAGTTACTTAACAAGTCCATACCAAAATAATCCCAAAACCTACGAAACCAAACACAAGAAAACCACAGGAAAATATATGACCCAATAGTGCAAACTTTGATTGTTCACTTCTCATCCATAGAGATCCTCCTATAGGATTTGCAACATTAAGGAAGTAACTAGGTATGAGGGTTCTAGGTTAAGCTTATCTACCAAACAACGAGATATAAAAGAATGTGATGCACCAATATCAAACTATACTCTAACAGGTATACCATGAATCAAAAGCGCACCTCCTATCATAGGTTTTTTTTTCTACTCAGCTGTTGGTCTTGAGGTAGCCTATTCCAAAGTAAATACTATTCATTTTTCTGCCTTAGCCACTTATGGACATTTGTTCTTGTAATGTCCCACTTTTTCGCAGTTAAAGAACTTAATATTCTTCTTCCCAATCACCTTCTTTCCATCACCGTAACACCATTCATTTGGAAAATGCCTTTTATTATCACACTTGTAACACACAACCTCTGCCTTTCCTTTCTCGGCAACTCCACCCTATTGAGCTCTCTTCTTTCTCTTCTGATTTTGTCCACTCCGAGCTTCTACTGGCATGTTGTTACATAAAAAGGCAAGCATATCTTTATTTCTCAAAGCCATTTCCATGACTACATCACATGGATCTTTGAGATGTGGTAAAGTTGCTCTAGCAAGCTCAAGTCTTAGTCCACGGATGAACTTCTCATTCCTTATTGATAATTGTGTCAACGCAACATACACATATCTTGACAACTCCTTAAATCTGGTTGCATAAGCAACCACTATCGTATCATATTGTACCAGTTCAATAAACTTCCTCAACAGAGTTGACTTAGCAATCTCAGACATAAATCTTTCTTCAAACCTCCTTCTGAATTTAGCCCAAGTCAAAGTCTCCTCTACTACCCTGACAGTCCCACGATTCCACCAACACAACGCAGCTGTTTGCAATTTACTAGACGCCAATCTCCTCTTTTGTTCGTTATTCAAACCAAGTCAGTGAAAATCCTTTCACAGTGAAGCAGCCATTTTTCCATTTCAACTGCATCTTCCATTCCAATAAATGGCGTCCCTCCATGCCTTGCATAGTCTCTACTTAGCGCATCATAATTGTTGACAACTAGAAATTCTTGATTAGCTCCTCTAGCATTTCTACCAACTAATCCAGCAAAAGCTCCGTCTTGCATCATGTTGACAAAGAACCGATACATTGCTCGTATATCAACCGGTGGTGTTCTAGTACCTACATTAGCAGCTATTTGTCGACCCTGGTTCCTTCTAGTATTGGGCATGCCATTTCCATTAATAGTGGTGCTTCCTCCATCTGGATTCACTCTTCCATTTCCTGTCTCAATATCTTACTTCCTTAAATTGACATTCGAACCATAGTAAGATACGGAAGAAGGATCTAAGAGAAAGAGAGAATAGAGATAAAACTGCACTTATACATATATATAACACATACAAGTACGTTACTAACCATACTCCAATTTTATTCTCCGGTTCATTTGGATTTTTTCAAATCCTCTTTTTAAAGTTCAAAATCTTTTAGTTTTACATAAACCTATGCTTTGATACCAATTTGCAACATCTTCCATTTTGTGGTCCGAAACTAAGCGCTAAAGATGCTGCAATCGTCCATAGTATTAATTTCCTATGACAAAATGCAGTTGTGTTAATGGTATCCATAATATCAGAAGCATAAGAATATGACATAAAAGTAAACTTTCACGTTTTATTTCATAGTCATAATTTCATATTCATTACATAATCAAAAAAGTTGCCAAGGTTTAGATGAAAAATAATTATTAAGAAATACTCTAGAGCAACATACGAAGATGCCTCCTTAGTTGATCTAAGTTAGTAATAGATAGTTATAACATCTGTGTTTACATACACATTAACAAAATTACTTCAACACAGTGGATTAATAATACAAATAGACTCCTACATAGCTAGTTTTGCCTCATGCACGTCTCCGGAAGCTTTATTCACCAAAATCTATTTATCTGAAAAGCTCTTACTCTTGACCTACTCAAATCAAGTTTTAAGCATCCGAGAGTTTAAGGAGAAAACATAAACTTAAAGTTGGACAAAAAGCCTGGCGCGAATAATAATATGTCATCTCGGTTTTATAGATATTTAATGAGACTACGCCGCTAAGCGAAACAGGTTTTCCTCTCACTAATATCCCTTTTTAAAATATATCTTTTGCAAACCAAATTCCTGCAACCAAACTGGATAAATAGACAACATAAACAATAATGTGCATGCATGCAGCAAGGGAAATCATGATTATCCGTCAAATCAGTGGACTATCTGTTCCAATGTTTAGTTTTCACAGGGTAAATACTAACCTACATGGCTGACTCTGGCCTACTAGATATACTAAATTTCCTAACTGAATGTTAGAAGAAAACTAGACGGCATGTCCAAATACACTTATCTCAGTGTTTACTTAACAACCTACCAATCTCATAGTTTTTTTAGGCTAACTATGAACCAAAATGTTTTGCAGGTCAAACTAACATATTTATCTTTATGTATTTCTTTCTATGCATACACCTACTTTTAGTCATACCCTTGACAATGACCTACGCACTAGAATGTTGGACTTATATTAACTGGGGGCTAACAGCTGAAGCATAAAATTCTACCCTATACCAGTCCCATCCGGTATTCTAATTTCTGAATCAAATTTATCCTCTCACAATCTATCCAAAAGTGATAAGAACAATAATCTCTTTAGTTAAAATCCGAGGCTAAATACTCTTTTATATTCCCTTGAAAATCAAACCTTTGCAAATGATTTAGCCTTTCAAATCATACTTTATAAAACAAGAAAATTATATCCCTTTACTTAATTTCAAATATTTATGCCATGATATTTGCTTTTATAAAATTATATTGATGAATCTAGAAATTCATCTCACTTCGAAACCATAGGCTACAAAGCCTTTATATTGATAAACGCAGCAAGGATATAGCTGATGAGGGTCTTTGCCCTTCAAAACATACGCCAAAACAATAAAACCTTAGATTTTGATAGAGCTCGGCATGATTATCGCCACAAGGGTCATTGCCCTCCTTTAGTATAAAACATGTTAAAGTCTTTGATTTGTAAAACATAATGGTAACTAGTCAAAGTCATCCTCTTCGTAAATCATATCTTAAAATCTTAAAAGATACTAAGCCAATACAAAATAAGCGGCATCATTAGGGCCGAAGTGATAATAGGTGGTAACCTTTCCTTCTTCGAAAGCTAATATTAAGGGTTAAAGAGGCAACCAATGAGGCCAAAGTGATAACACACGACAATATAGCCGATAAGAAAAGCGGCCTCCTTAGAGCCGAACAGATTATTTGAAAATATAAGGTCGACCACACTACAAGGAATAGGTGATGTCGAACTGTTAAGTAAAACAGGCAGTAATGCTCACTTCGAAGTTCACAACGTCGACCTTAATACTGGATTTCGCACATCGACCCACACCGATCCATTCCATACCTATGACATTTGATATCATATGTATCTTCTTATGTTAATGCCGAAGACCACCATCACGAAGAGGTGGGAAGCAGCAATAGGGACTTCGGCGTGGCATTATCACAATTAACATGAAAATTTGCCTTTAAAAGAAAAACTTTTCCACCAACTCCTTATTTTTGTCTGAATACTATTGGATAACAACTCTCTTTATCAAATACCTTTTTCAAAACTTACCACACCTTTATCTTTCTTTTCCAAAAACATTTGCAAACGATATTTTTTTATATGAATGTTTTAATAACTGATTAAGCCTTTCTAGCTCAAATAATTAATAATAATCCTTAAACACCTAGGAAAAATCCCCCAAAGTCACAATAAATTAAATTAATCATATTCTTCAACATATCAAAGTTTCGGAGCCCAAAACATAATTTAATTATTTTAAATAATTAAAACCCAAAATATCTTATTTTCCAATCTTAGAAAATTCATCAAATATTCCCATTAAATCAGAAAATTATTAAAAACCCACTTCCAAAATAATGTTTCTAACATCATATCGGAATCTCAAGTCATTTGGATGTCATATGATAGGTTTTCTAGGTCAAACTTATTAGATTATTTCACAATTAAATTAAATAAATTCACCAATAAGCATATAACTATTCAAAATACCATAACATGACATTATATAAGCAAAAGAAATAGATTTATGCTTAAAACCAAAAATAATTCTTAGAACTTGAGATGCATAACTATTATTCACCTTGAATGGTTTATGAAGGTTTACATTTATATTTTGATTTGATTCCCCTAAGCTTTGATCTTTCTTTTCTAAATTTTCATCTCTTGAATCACCTTGCTATGGCCAGCCTTGCTCTTTTAGTTGTGTTTGTAATGAACGAAATGATGGAGGAAATAAGAGAATAAGTGTTTATGTTTAGGAATTTAGATTTATTCCCATTTTTCCCTTAGCATATATTCCTCCTTCTTATTAAATTTTTAAACCATTCATATTAACTCATTCATTAAGACACGACCCCTATTAATGATCAAATATCAATCTCCTTATCCATTTACATTATTTTATTTATCCAATTAAACATCCTAATCAATGTTAACCAAATTTAGGGTTATTACATTTATACCCTTGGTTCAGTGTAGCATTTTAAGTCCACTTCTTTTTGGCACTCCCCATGGGTATGTAAACGAACGATCTTATCTTCTATAGTTAAACACAATTTAAGAATCTTGTCTGGTATCCATGAACATGCTAAAGTCTTCTCATATAAAATGAAGGACACGTAAATATGCCCTATTACAGTTTCAGTGTTTTAAGATCAGTTTAGAGTTTGATCGTGAACCATGTATATGAATCTTTTGGAATAATTACAAGGTGGTATGGTAAGGCTAACAACATTAATTCAATTTATAAAGCTTTTGCATCCCAATCAAAACCCTATATTTTCTTGGATTCAAAAATATGGTGCAACAAGGTAAAGCCAAAAGAAAATATAATTCTATGAATCGTAAATAATGCTAATTACACACAATATAACTTAAAGCTTAGGAGTATAATAATGAAATCTTTGTGGGTTCTTTGTGGCAATGCTCCTGAAAACAAAAGTCATTTGCTCTTCAACTACTCTTACTCCTTTATGATATAGAGAGCTATCCTGCTGAATCTAAAGCTCCATCGTCCAGTTTCTGACTCATTTATTGATTGATTCTGTATACTTAAGGCAACTAGATGGAAAAGCATTATGCAACGACCCAGATTTTTAGCCATCTGATATTGGGTAATTAGCCAATTTTAATTATTGAAATACTAATTTTTATAAGTTGAATAAACAAATTATATGATATTGGAAGTATCTGAATGTATAAATTGATAAAACTATATTTAATTTTAAATCATAAATTTTTGGATTTGATAAATTTTATAGAAATATTATATTAACTCCACCATTAAATTTAAGATAGAAAATCCATATATTTGTATATATAAATATATAAGCTTTATGATGTTCATATATATATATAAGTATATAAGTATATATATATGTATGTATGTATGTATGCCCATATGAAGTAATGAATATGAAAATTTGTATAAATGTAACTGTATATATGATGAAAAATATATGTAAGTAAATGTATATGTATATATGTTATATAAAATAGCGAGTATGTAAATCTGTATATGGTAAACATGTGTATATCTAGAAAGATATATGTATATTTGAATATGAAAAAATATATACATATATGCTTATAAAAGTATATATATGTGTATATACAAACATAAGAAACATCATGATGGCAAGACATTAAACCAGCTCATAAAACTTCAACTCAAGCCATAATATATCCAATCACCAAAAGATCAAATCAAATCCATATGAAATCACATCAGCTCAAAAATCAAATCAAAATGGAAATGAAAAGGAAGAAAATAAAAATAAAGGGAATATGGTAGCCTGTACATTCAAGTTTCAACCTCCCTATGCATCTGTACAAAGCCACCTTATTGCTTGCACAACACACTTCACGCTTCTATATATATACACACACACACACACACACACACACACACACACACACATACTTGAGTGTTCTTGTTCATTCTAAATAAAGAAAGAAACAAAAGTACTACCATTAAATCAAACAAGGAACTGCCATGGAAACAAAAACAGAGGAAGAAATAAACAAAGTAGCAGTTGTTTGGAAACCATGAGTGAACATTTCCCTTTGTTTACATGTTATTTTTCATATGTATAAATAACCGTAGACATGGATGAATCTTGTGTTGTGATTAGTGTGTGTGCGTGTGTATATCTGTGAGTGTGTATGTCTTTGTATATGTATGATAACTATAGGTAGATCAACTTGTAACTAAAATGGAGAATATTTTGCATCTTCTTCCTCTTTATAACAGTTAAGCTTGTGTAACTCTAAAAAATCCATATCTTAAAACCATTCAGTTTTAAAACATGATCCCAAAACAAAAAGTGTTTGTTTTTGAATGAAGGTCATTTAAAATTTATTTCGTCCATTTTCATCAAGCAGAGAGAGAAAGGCCCATATAACAGTAAGGGGTTCATTTTAGCCAAAAATCAAATATCGTAATTTAGTAAGAAGATTATATGGTTGCAATCGTTATTGAAAAATATGATTTTTGAGAGTTGTTTGGGAATTTTCAATGGCATATGGAAGGGGAAATTGGGAGTTGATAAGATTTGGGGATTTTATCAAATTAATATGATGTAGTTGATTGGGGGGCACGTCATTTGGTCTGGAGGAGGTGTAGGCGACGAGGCATTCGAGAAAAATGCCACGGTATATTTCTATGGCCTGTGGTGGCCAGACGCTTTGTTAGGTTTCAGTTTTTGATCAATGGTGAAGAAAAGAGGAAGAGAGGAGTGTGTGGTCCAGGGGGAATCGATGGAGGAGGTGGCGGCGAGTCTCATGGAAAAATAGGGTGGGTGATGGCGATCACCGGTGGTCATGGTGAAGCGTTAAGTAGGGTTGGTTCGTTCCAGTATTTGGGTAGGAGAGGCTTGATTTCCAACCAAAGGGTCGAGCATGGTTCCAGGGGTTGTACGTGGGAAGATGGTCGTGGGTGGTCGATGGGAGTAGTTGGCGACAAAGTATGGGTCGGAGGTGGTGTGTGCGTATGCATATGTACAAGTGTGCATGTCTTCATCTATTCCTGAAGTAAAAATGAAGAAGCGGGAAAGAACTAGAGGGAAGAGGAGGTTTTTGTTATTGGACCGTGGGCCGAGTTTTTTTAATGTAAATTAACATTTATTTTTATTAATAATCTTTAAATTTAAAACATTGTTTTATCAATTCATTTAAAACCTAACCAATGTGAAGGTTTTTGCATTATGATCATATCACCTAGTTTTAAAATCTAAATTATTTTGTTAATTTGCGGTAATATAAAATTAGGTTATTTATAATAATTTAAGAGTGAATAATTAAAGGCTTAATTGGTTTAATCTTATATTAATTAATAAATTAGTTATTAGACTGGTTGTCTAATTTTAGATTAACTAACAATAAATCATTTTTAAATTTCTTTTAATTTATAACTAATTTGGATTAAAAATATAAGCGGACTCTGTCTAATTTAAGCTGATTAAATTCTGATCTTGAATTATTTTAATATCAGTTGTTAATCATTAACTAATGATCTATGCTTGGCTTTATTACTGTTAAATATTTATTTCAATTTTTCTTTGTCTGTGCCATCAAGTGGACAGACAAGTTAAAATGTTAGAATAAATGTTAGCACGTTTTATTGGAAGAAACCTATATAATAAATTCCCATATGTGATATCGACACCTTGAATATGAATTATTTGTTTAAAACAACTTGCCTTTTTAAAAGTTTATCGATTAAATCCGAATAGACCAAGATTGGATATCAGTGTTATTCGAAACCACTTCAAGTAAACACTATGAACCTTTATGGTTTTGATTGTAGAGTCTAATATACTAAATTTTAATTAATGGAACAATTTTAACTATTTTAAATAAGTATTGTACTTAGACACTATTATAATAACACTGGGTTTTCTTAAAAAGAATGTTTTGGTTAACGTAAGATAAAAACCTGTTGTGTTTGCATGTAACGCGGTCTTACGAGATACCTTGTTTTTGAAAGATCTTGATATCTTAAGTAATTCAAATTAAATGTTTATTCACGCTGGTTTCCAGCCTGACTCGGGTGTCACTTTATTGTAATGCTTGGGTCAGAACGAGTATTACAATTTCAGGTTAAGACGCTTTTGGAGCTTAGGAGACGAGCTGGACAACAGAGATGTATTGTACGTACTTAATTATATTCCACTGTGTATTATAGGCAGTATATTCA
The DNA here is from genome assembly GCA_030765085.1 of Allium cepa. Classification (NCBI taxonomy): domain Eukaryota; kingdom Viridiplantae; phylum Streptophyta; class Magnoliopsida; order Asparagales; family Amaryllidaceae; genus Allium; species Allium cepa. Next base: position 157,233,724 of record CM060939.1, read on the forward strand.
GGATTTGTGACGACAAGTTATTTTAACTATCCAGATTTATGTATAGATGATTATACTCTGATAATTTGTATGTATATTAACAGTTATAGTTTTCTTTTGTATAAAAAGCTGTTATGGTATATTATATTTTGTTATGCTATGTTTATGAGATTCTATGTTGTTGTTATTTCTATTTTTTCTTCTACCTCTTTCTTGTTAAGCTTAATAACCAAGTATTTCCGACACTCGATTGCTCGGCACTTAATACAGTGAACGTATTAGTGTCAACTTTTGAGGTCGAAAATCACTAAACCTTGGCTCTAGTGCGGATTACCCATTAGAGATGGGGTTAGTAGTACTCAGAATGAGTTGAGTGTATTATATATGAGAGCGTACTTGTTATTTGCTTATATAATAATTTTAAAGGATAAACGATTTTAAAATAATTTTTATATAAGATTTATTTTTTGATATAACGGGATATAATTTTTCTGAATTATTATAGTATATTGAGGAGGTTGGTTGTTACTATGGTAATCAAATAAGATTCTAAAATTTAAGTAGTTATATATATATAACCAAATAAGAATTAGATAAGAATAAATTATATAAATGAGTTAAGTTAGAAATGGGCTCAAACTAGAATTTGAATCCCGAAAATTTTAAAAGAGTTTTTCAAAGTGTTTTGAAATTAAATAAGTTTACCTGATTATATTTTATATATAGAGATAATTTTTTAGGAAATTATTATGGGATATATGGTGTGTTGGTTTCTAGGTATGGTAATATTGATTATCATCATAAATGGTTGTTGTGCTTTATAAAGGATGTTTATTACAAAATAAACAATGATAAAACAGTGTGAAATGTTTTAAGGAAGATGAATTGTATAAGCGTAATTTACAAATGTGACTTATAAATTAAAATGAACTTAAATTGAGGAGTTTCGAATCTAAGTCACGAAAATTTTAAAATGTGTTTCAAGATGTTTGAGGAAATAATAAGTAATATTATTTAGAACATTTTTGATATGAAAATTTTTGTTTTGAAAACTAGGATTGTTTTGGAAATTTCGAAGGAATTTGTTGGATAAAAACATAGGTTGGTTTAAATTTAAAAGTGTGATTTGGTATATAAATGGGGTAGTTATGTATTTATGTGTGTGTGTGTGTGTGTAAATATTTCAAAGTTGATTTGAAATAAGTACCGGTGTTTGAATTCTGGGACTCCCATTAAAATAAGAAGTATAACCCAAGGAAAATAAGTTTTTGGAACTTGTAAGTGGGAAATAATATTAATAAGAATTGAATTTTGGAATGTAAAATTTAAATTGAGTAAGTTTAAAGGGGTTGATCGAATTGGGAATTAACTTAGGCCAAGTTAAACAAGTTTTGAACTTATAACCTGAAATTGAAAATTTCAAGGTGAAATTAAAATTTAACATATGGAAGTTAAAAAATTTAAAATTTAAAAGAAAAGGTATAGATTTGATAAGAGTTGCAAAAGAAGTTATGCGTATATGAATGATTTCAAAATGATTTTTGAAATAAAACAGGTTTCGAATTCTGAAAATTTGGATGTCATTGATTGATGCTTTAGATGATTTGGATGTTTATTTATTTTGATATATCCTGTTATCATCCTCTATATTATTTACAGTATATAAAAATGAAATCGAATTATTTCGAATAAATTAAGAAATTGGTTGAAATGATATATACTTATGACATTTATTTTGGATTAAAATGATATATATCCATCCTCTTAATTAAATTGAAATAATGGATTCACTTGACCATATGATAGAAAATTATATATGGACACCAGATTGGTTAAAATTAAATGATTTTAAAAAAAAAACTTTGGTTTGAAATTATTTAAAGGATTTTTATTTTAAGAAATAAAATCGAATTTATGGAAATGGAATCATTTTTAAACTTGAGTATGAAATGTTAAAAATGAACTTGTAAACCGAAATTGTTCAAAGAATTGGGTTTGAAATTTTGAAGTCATAATTGAGAAATCACTTTAATTATGGAAATTAACTTTGAAATAAATCTAAGTAAAAGTAATTTAAATGGATATTTCAAAATTTGGGCTCGGAATTGGGTTATTTTTTTTAAAGATTTGGATTTTTAAATTGAATATTGAAGGGTAATTTGATTTAAGTGATTTAAATCGATATATTGAAAATCGAGCTCGAATTTATATAAATAAAAAAGGTTTAAAATTGAGAACTAAATTGAAATCGATTCAAATTGGACCTGACTTGAATTAATTGGAGTTGAAATTGAAATCGAATTAATTTGGAATCGAAATCGAAATCGATTTGTATAAAAATTGGAATCGAAGTTAATTCGAATTGAAATCGGAATTGAATCAACTTCAATCGAAATGGAGTTTGAAATTAATTTGAATTGGAAGATTGGGAATTGAATTAGTTTGACTTTGAAATTATTTTCGAATAAATTATTTTAATATAAACTGTTTAAAATATTTCTTCTTAAATATTCAAATTATTTTGATTTTCCAAGATATTTTACTATATAAACCATTTTTAAAACTCAACCTATCTTATATTAACTATTTAACTATTTTAAAACTATTCAAGCTATTTTCTAAATTCAACAGAGTGAGAATTATTTATATTTATATCATGGATATAAATACAAACTGGGATAAATTGAAGTTATAATCCAAATGGAAATTCGAAGCAATTTTGAATTGGAACCAAAATTGAGATATTAAAGCAAAAATGATTTTGAAGTGAAATAGGATATTTTGAGTAAATGCGATGATTTTAAAATGAAGATTTAATAGTTACTATAACTGAAACTTACTTTATAAGAAGTAAGAAATGTTACAGATAACTTTGTAAAGTAATCGAACTTGAAAATTTTTGTGTGGCGCTAATGAGATTATATATGTTAGTTATATATTCAAACTCTCATTGTTGAATTTATAACCAGAAAGAAATGATCTTTGAAAGGTATTTGAAAATACTAAATGGAGTTTATATAAGTATGGAGCGGACTCAGAAATTATTGGTCCTAGAATTTTTCAAGTTGGAAAGAATAATCTTATATGTATATGAGAACCCTTTTGGAACCTATTGATATTTAGAGAAACTGATTTTGGCAAAAAGGTCGATTTTGAAAATTGGGTAAACCTAATTTAAAAACTATCGATTTTAAGGATATCGATTTTATATAGATAAAATTTGTATGTGATACACATGAAGTACATGATTTGAAAGGTACTATATATGTAGTATGATATGTTTTGAAACCAAAAGTATGGAAAGACACGCCACGAAAGTCAAAACTTGGAGTAGGAGATCCACTGGGTGGTTCTACATTGGAATCCATAAGGTGGGTTCAATGAGAATTTGGACCCTAATGGACATCCGGACAAAACTCGTGAGTTCATCATGATCATTTGTTCGTATAGTGTAAATCGAGTGGTATTATACCTACAGTCACATTTGATTTTGCTGTGATAGCAACATAACCTTTGTATAGTTGTGATCTATGTGGTTTGATTCTATAGCATAATTCAGGAGGAAACGATTGCCTACAATCTACATTTGGTTTCACTGTGATAGCGACGTAACATCGGTAGATTGCAATCTATGTGGTTTGGTTCCATAGCGTAATTCGGGAGGCAAATATTGTCTACAGTCTACGTTGGGTTTGACTAGGATAGGTACACAACCTTTGTGTAGCTGCAATCTATGTGGTTTAGTTTCATTTGATAGCGTAACTCGAGGGGGGGGGAGAGATTGCCTACAGACTACTTGTAGTTTTGCTATGATAGCAACGCAACCTTTGTGTAGCTTCGAACTATTGTGTTCCTGTGGCGTAAGTCGAGGGGTGTTGATGCCTATAGTTTACTTATGATTTCGCCAGGACGGCGACGCAATCGTCGTGTTAACTACGATCCATGGTGGTAAAGAAGGAAAGGGAGTGATACTTTCCATACCATCTTTGAAAAGGGTTTTCAAGTATTTTCACTAGGTGTGAAATGGATCTACTAAGTACTTAGAGATTTTCAGTCCTACGCCTGATCAATGTATGACTAAAATCCTGTAAGAACAAGGATGGACTTGTTAAGACATCGAGTTATAAAAAAAGGTTTTAATATTAAACTAGTTTGGTAATACTATGTAATTTAAAGTGGATATATTCCAATTGTATAATGAAAGAGTAAGAAGATTAAAATGCTTAAAAGATGATTTATTTAAGCAATATACTTCAAAATTCTAGTTCTTGTTTCGTTCTTTTTTGGGGATGAAAAATTCTAAGGGGGAGAAATGTAAAGACCCGGATTTTTGCCATCTGATATTGGGTAATTAGCCAATTTTAATTATTGAAATGCTATTTTTATAAGTTGAATAAACAAATTCTGTGATATTGGAAATATCTGAACGTATAAACTGATAAATCTATATTTAATTTTAAATTATAAATTTTTGGATATGATAAATTTTATAGAAAAATGTATATAGCTCCACCATTAAATTTAAGATAGAATATCCATATATTTGTATATATAATTATATATAAGCTTTATGATGTTTATATATATATGTATATGTATATGTATATGTATATATAAGTGTGTGTATATATGTATATGTATATATGCCCGTATTAGGTAATGAGTACGAAAATTTGTATAAATCTAAATGTATGTATGATGACAAATATATGTAAGTAAATGTATATGTATATATGTTGTATAAAATAGTGAGTATGTAAATGTGTATATGGTAAATAGTGTATATCTAGAAAGATATGTGTATATGTGAATATGAAAAAATATAAAGTATGTATATATTTGTATATATGTTTATAAAAGTATATATGTGTGTGTGTATAAACATAAGAAACATCATGATGGGAAGGCATTAAATCAGCTCACAAAACTTCAACTCAAGCCATAATATATCCAATAACCAAAAGATCAAATCAAATCCGTATGAAATCACATCAGCTCAAAAATCAAATCAAAAAGAAAATAAAACGGAAGAAAATAAAAATAAAGGGAACGTGGTAGCCTATACAAGCAAGTTTTAGCCTCCTTATGCATCTGTACAAAACCACCATATTGCTTGCACTGCACACTTCACTCTTCTATACACACACACACACATACCCGAGTGTTCTTGTTCACTTTAAAAAAGACACAAAAGTGCTGCCATTAAATCAAACGAGGAATTGCCATGGTAACAAAAACAGAGGAAGAGATAAACAAAGCAGCAGTTGTTTGGAAACTGCGAGTGGACATTTCCCTTTGTTTACAGGTTATTTTTCATATGTATAAATAACCGTACACATGGATGAATCCTTGTGTTGTGATTAGTGTGTGTGTGTGTATATATATATATATATATATCTGTGAGTGTATATGGCTTTGTATATGTCTGATAACTATAGGTAGATTAACCTGTAACAAAAAAGGAGAATACATTGCATCTTTTTCCTCTTCTATGTATATTTGTTTTGGGTATAACAGTAAAGCTTGTGTAACTCTAAAAAATTTATATCTCAAAACCCTTTCAGTTTTAAAACATGATCCTAAAACAAAACGTGTTTGTTTTTTAATGAAGGTCATCTTAAAATTTATTTCTTCCATTTTCATTAAGCAGAGAGAGAGAGAGAGAGAGAGAAAAGCCCATATAACAGTAAGGGGTTCATTTTAGCAGGAATCAAATATCATAATTTAGTAAGAAGATTATATGGTTGCAATCGTTATTGAAAGGTATGATTTTTGAGAGTTGTATGGGAATTTTCAACAGCATATGGAAGGGAAAATTGGGAGTTGATCAGATTTGGGCATTTTGTCAAATTAAGGTGATGTAGTTGATTTGGGGGCAGGACATTTTATCTGGAGGAGGTGTAGGTGATGAGCAATTCGAGAAAAATGCTATGGTATTTTTCTATGGACCGTAGTGGCGTTAAGGTTTAGTATGGTGGTTTTTTAGGTTTTGGTTTTTGATCAATGGTCAGGAAAAGAGGGAAAGAGGAGTGTGCGGTCCAGGGGAAATGATAGAGGAGGTGGTGGCGAGTTTCATGGCAAAATCTAGTGGGTGATGGCGGTCACTGGTGGTTGTGGTGAGGCATTGAGTGGGGCCGATTTATTCCAGTATTTAGGTAGGAGAGGCTCGATTTCAAACCCAAGGTTCGAGCATGGTTCCAAGGGGTTGTATGTGGGAATATGGTCGTGGGTGGTCGACGAGAGTAATCGGCGGTGAAGGATGGGTCGGAGGTGGTGTGTGTATATGCATGTGTACAGGTGTGCACGTCTTCGTGCATTCCTGAAGCAAAAATGAAGAAACAGGAAAGAACTGGGAAGATAAGGTTTTTGTGATTGGGCCGGGTTTTTGAATATGTGTCGAGTTTTTTTTAAAAGTAAATTAACGTTTATTTTGTATTAATAATCTTTAAATTTAAAACATTTTTTATCAATTCATTTAAAACCCAATCAACGTGAAGGTTTTTGCATTGCGATCATATCACCTGGCTTTAAAATCTAAATTATTTTGTTAATTTGCGTCAATATAAAATTAGGTTACTTATAATAATTTAACAGAATGAATAGTTAAAGTCTTAATGATTTAATCTTATATTAATTAATAAAGTAGTTATTAGATTGGTTGTTTAATTTTAAATTAATTAACAATAAATCATTTTTAAATTTCTTTTAATTTATAACTAATTTGGATTAAAAATATATGTGGATTCAGTTTAATTTATGCTGATTAAATTTTGATTGTGAATTGTTTTAATATTAGTTGTTAATCATTAACTTAGTGATCTGTGCTTGGCTTTATTTAAATATTTATTTCAATCTTTCTTTGTCTGTGCCGTTAAGTGGTTAGACAAGTTAAAATGTTAGAATAAACGTTAGCATGTTTTATTGAAAGTGAACCTATGTATTTAATTCCTACATGTGATATCGACACCTTGAATATGAATTATTTATTTAAAACAAAAGTTTATCGATTAGATTCAAAGAAACCGGATCGGATATTAGTATTATCCAGAACCACTTCGGCCAAGTAAATACTATGAAACCTTTACGGTTTTGATTGTAGGGTCTAGTATACTGGATTTTAATTAATGCAACAATTTCGACTATTTTAAATAAGTATTGTACTTAGGCACTATTATAATAACACTGGGTTTTCTTAAAAAAATTGTTTTGGTTAACGTAAGACAAAAACCCATTATGTTTGCATGTGACGCTGTCTTACGAGATACCTTGTTTTCGAGGGATCTTTATATCTTAAGTAATTCAAATTAGGTGTGTTTACTCATGCCGGTTTACAGCCTGACTCGGGTGTTACTTTATTGTAATGCTCGGGTCAGACCGAGTATTACAGTTTCAGGTTAGAACGCTTTTGAAGTTTAGGAGACGAGCTGGATGGCAGAGACATATTGCACATACTTGATTATATTCCGCTGGTATTATAGGTAGTATATTCGGCATTTGTGAGGACAAATTATTTTAACTGTCCAGATTTATATGTTGATGATTGTACTCTGATAATTTGTATGTATATTAATAGTTACAGTTTTTCTTTTGTATAAAAAGCTATTATGGTATATTATATTTTGTTCCGCTGCGTTTGTGAGATTCCTGGTTGTTGTTATTTCTGTTTCTTCTTCTATCTGTTTCTTCTTAACCATAATAACTTGGTATTTCCAACACTCGATTGCTCGGCACTCTATTTAGTGAACGTATTAGTGTTGACTTTCGGGGTCGAAAATCACCTGGTTGTCACATAGCAAGACTGCAACTCTTCTTCGGTTGCTAAAGGAATTCATTGCTGCTATATGGCATGAGAGGAATGATCGAATTTTCAACAATTTGAAATGTTATAAGGAAAGAATGATCATGAAAATTTAAAATTAGTGTTTCTTCGGTTTTTTAGATGGTTTGTTATGCTTAGGTTTGCTGTTTAGTTGTTATTTTTCCTTGTATTTGTTGTAGTTTAATCGAGTCATGTAGCTTGTTACCTTGACTTTTTCTTTTCTATTTTATTCCTAGTATGGGTCAGTTAACCCCGTTAGCTTTGCAAAAAAAAATTAATATCATGAATAATCTGCTAGGAAAATATAAATTATAATCTCCTACCACAGTTGCATCTACAATAAATCCATCAGCAACTGGAGCTTCATCTCTTCTTTCGCATTGTGGTGCCAGTTCCTAAGCCCTTGTAACAAATTACATATATGAGATCCAAATTCAGTATCTAAAATCTAAGGTATTTATTGATTACAAAACAATTTTGAATCATAAATGTAACTAATGGAGCCGCAAAACCATCATGCTTTCTTTCTTTAATGATCTTTAGGTGCTCGGGACAGTTGCTTTTCTAGTGGCCTTTCTTATGGCAATGGTGACATTCACCATTGTCATTGGTATTCTTACACTCCTTATTCTTCTTACCTTCTCTCTTTTACTTCTTCGAACTCTTTGTAGATGACACCTCACCCTGAACAGCAAGCATGACCCATTGATCCTTTGATTGTGACTCGATCGACCTCAACATATTGAGGAGCTCCACGAGATTCACATTCAGTTGTTTTATTTTATAATTTAGTATGAATGGTTCATATTGAGTGGTAAGTGAACCAAGAATCAAGTCTACTTGCAACTCGTTTCTTATTGTCACGTCCAATTGGGAAAGCCTATCCATACAGCCCTTCATCATTAGGAGACATAATCATCCACCTTATGTCCCTTTTATATATTGGTATTGAATAATTTCTTAGTAATCTCGTACTTCGCAAAATGAGATTTCTCACCAAAAAGTTCCTACGGACTATCGAATATATGATGGACATACATGGTTTTGTGTTGCATTTGCAACCACTTGTCTAATGTAGTAACACGATAAACTGGGGGATTTTCAAATCAATGACCAGCTTGTTATAAGCAACATCTAGTTCAGGGTCAGTGCTCAGTCTCGTTATAGGAGTACAAGTAATAGACGATCAAAGACACTCGTATGTTAACACTATCTTGATGGCTCTTAGCCAATCAACATAGTTGTTTGGTCCAATTTCTTTGTTGTTTTCACTAAATAGTCTTGGAGTTGACATTTTCTACAAGTTTTAATTGGTAGATTATTAGAATAATATCATAGTGGATATTTTTATAATATTAGTAAGGTTAAACTTTATGTTTCATTTTACTAATACGCTCCCACTAGTCTTTTATGTTTTGCCAAATCTTAAGTTGAAAAATAGAAATGTTTCAACTTCATTAATTGGTATTAGGATTCGTCCATCTTGGTATTCTAACCTTGAGTTTTCTTAAGTCATAGCTCCAGAGATGATGGATAACTACTTATCAGTTCTATCATAAAAAAAACTCCTAACCCATGGTATCTTGTCCTAATTTCACTTCGACCTTGAGTTTGCTCAACAAAGCGAAACAAAATTAATCACTCGTACCTACCATATCGCGACAGTCTAAGTATAATATATGTACCTTGAGTTTGCTCAATAAATATATATAGTTATCTTACCTCGTCTATTCAATATATTAATAATACTACACACAACATCTCTAGCGTGAGTTTGCTCAAAAACTAAGGAGTATGCAAGTAATTTAGTAATGTATATATGGTAGAGGACAATATTATATTAAAGATTCATAATCTTCAATACATTATATTGAGTGATACTGAATTATGGAATAATGTATTTCTTGTGAAATACCCTCATGATTTAATTGTATGGAAAATCGGGAATCATGGTATACGTATGTTTACGTATGTATTTATTCCTTAAGTCTATTTAGGGTTTCTTCAATGTTCTACCTTTAATTATAGATTCATATTATATAAGTTTCACTATTATGTAACTTTTATATTTTAATTAACTTATACAATAACCTTATGTGTAACATTATATTGATTAAATCATATTTAATTAACTTTAGTTAATTGTATATTATTTAATTTTAACATATTACATTGAATATTTATATATACAATAACCTTTATAGTAATACATATATCATATATATGTGCGTATGTGTGTATTTTAATTGATTAATTAGCTTTTTAATTAATTTATTTAGTTAAATAATTCTAATTAAATTTTATTAATTTAAAAAATTATTCTATATACATACATGTATACTTATATTGTCCAAAACATTTCAAGACAACATAACATATATCATTATATATTATAAAACATATCTAGTTTGTTTTATTTAATAAATTTATGTTTTTTATTAATTTTATTAATAAAATTAATTTTGAAATTAACATATATATTTTTGCAAACACTTCGATAATTTTCATCATATTATAACTTTTATAATATAAATGTCTTATTTTAAATTTAACTTTTAAATTTATGTTTTTGGTTTTCAATTTTTTTTTTTTAAAATGAGCCCAAGATGTAATTCAAATTGGGCTTTTTTTTACTACGGGCAACCTTTGTGCTCGCATATTTATTCGGGTCAGGCTGGTAGCCAGGTAGGATTGAATACTTGATTATCCAAACTCAATCCTTTGACACAACGTTTCTAAACACCTTACTATCTGGGTTGTGTGCTTAATTTGTTAGTCGTAACATGACCGATTTTGACCGCATAAGTTATTATGCTCTAATACCATTGTTTGAACTGGACCATCCTGCAGCAAAGTAAATAGGTGAATTTTTTTAACCATTTTGAATCTTTAATAGGCCTATATGACATAATCCATTTTGATCTTTTTTAAATTTTCTTTTAAATAAAATAAATATTTTATTATAAATAAATTTTTATTTTATATAATACAAATTATATTACACGTACGTGTATCATATACACATACGTGTGTACATGCATGTGCAACATAATAATGTGTACATAGTTTGATATGCCCATATATAGATGCAGGGATTTACACCGCAACGAACATGTTAGCCTGTCATGTACACAAATGGAATTGTTCAAGTCTATATATATGTATGTGCGTACGCATGCATCAAATAATTGCATAAATAAATGTATATATATATATATATGTATAAATATAATTATAAAATTATTATAAATATTGGTTGTAAACTGTTTATATCGAGCATTTATAAAATATACATATATGTATATATGTATATAAATATATAAATATAATTTGATTATAAAATCATTTCAAATATTAGTTTATAAAATATTTTTGAATATTTATAATTTGAAATTCGAATTAAAATTATTTATTTTTAATCTTTATATTAGTTTATATACATATTATATATCAACATCTAGCTAGTTATAAATATATATATAGAAAAATTTGTAAATAAATACATATATTTGCTGCTGCTCTCGGGCAAATAATAAAATATTTTTTCTTTTCGATTTTAATTAATTTATTAATAAACACTTATAATTAATTAAAATCCATACGGAATTAATAAAAAAAATATTTTAAAATTCATTTTCAAAAACCTAATGTATATTTGATATTACATAAAACTTTTAACATAATTTTATATTATTTATAAATGTGAATACATTTATTTTTTTACAGAAAAATAGGCACAAGAAAAACTTAGAAAAAAATTTAGGATGAAGAACAACAAGCTTGTTTCTTAGGCTGAAGAACAATGCTAGTTATAACTAGCATTTTGTATAGTGTAAAGCTAAATATAATGTTAGATATGACTAGCATTTAGCATAGTGTAAAGGTTGAATATAATGCTAATTATAACTAGCATTTGTCCTTCAGCCTAAAAACTTTGTGTCCTTCAGCCTAAATTTTCTCAAAGTTTGTCCTTTTTCCTAATTCCCTCTTTATTTTATTTATTTAACCAATTTTTAAATCAAGAAAATAATTAAACTATATATATACATATAAATATTTTTTCGCCGAAAGCTTTTCAAGTATGAATAATTTTTTTATAAAATTTAAAATATATTTATTATATGATTTAATCTTTTGCATTTAGACTTAATTTACAAAAATGATTTAATAATATTATTTTAATTCAATTTTTTTTCAAGCCATGAGCAACATAGAGGCCTATATACATTAAATATATTTTTTACACACACGCACAAAGAAACATGCGTGCACACACACATGTATATATACATGTGTGTGTGTGTGTATCTGTGTGTGTATAACCATAAATATGTGACACTGAGTCAATATACCAATTCGTCGTAAATTCTACCTAGCAAACATATGATGCAACGATTAATTAGACATTTGAGTATACTAGTAGACAAGAAGTGTACCATTCACCCAGGCCTAAGATCGCTCTTGGAATGATGAAAGAGACTCCTTGAATCGAATTCCAATATCAAAGTTGCTAGTTTTCAAATTGCCTTATCATCGACAATCTAATCAAAGAAAATTGATGTGAATTAGTGCTTGGATTTATGAGGTTGTTATGAGATGAGGCTAGCCTAATTAGCTGCTGTAGGAGAGAGCCAAAAAGTAAAATCAAAGTGAGGATTGAAAATATTATATAAGAGAGAGAGAGAGACTAGGGAGTGAAATGAGGATCAAGATCCACTTATTTCTCTTACCATTTCTTCCTCTTTGAATTCAAAATTCTTTCCCTCTCTCCCATCATATGGCCAACCTTATTGCTCCTTCCATAGCCGCCTATACCATGCCCCGTATGGGCCTCAAGACCAGTCTAAGTCCAAACAATAATCACTGAATTTAAATCTAATCTAAACGTGTACCAATATCGTATAATAATTAATACATTTTTAACTATATAAAAATGCTATTTAATATTGTTTCACATATCAAATAAAATTTTATAATTGATATTTAATTAGTTTATAACAAGTACAAATTAATTAAATCTGGTGGAAAAGGAGTGTTCAACATTTTGGTTGTGTGACTCTTACGTGTAAATCTGGTCAGCGGTTAATATTCGAAAAATTCAAATATTAATTTTCATACGTTACTTGGCAAGTGGTGCTACATTACAGCCAAATTTATCACTTACCCAGTTTTGATAAAATCCAATTTTACTTTATTAAGCGTTATCTAGCAGTGACAATTATTTAACATATTCTTTTCGTCAAAACTATATAACTTTGGAGTTAAAGGTTTGGTAATAGTCAAAATTCCAACACCTTCCATATTCAACTCTTATAATCCAAACATAAAGTCCTTGGTTTAATAATAACAATTATTGTTAACTGAACCACTCTGGCCAAAGATTTTAACTTTGAGTTGACTTCAGTTGACCATGATACTAACCTCATATACTTGAGAAGATGAATCCTCTCTTCAATAGTGTTTCACTTCTAGTACTTCCGCTCGACCCAACTGTCGATGTTCGATGGACGTCACGACACGATTCAACTATAATCAAAGCATGACTTTCATATTGAAGATCAACAGCATTCTCAAGTCAAGAGAACTATGTAAATTAGTCACATTGTTATTTTCTGTTTGACTTTAGTTATATTAACCAATAGAAAACAATCGAGTGAGTCATTCTATATTTATCTAATAACCATCAGTGCGAAACCCCTTAGTACCCTCAGCGGTCATAAGTAATACACTGCCCAACATTTGGAGAGTATTATGTATTTTAGTTTCAACGGATGCATCGATATCTTGTCTTGACACACCTTGACTGGAAATATTTAAAATGATGTGTTTATTATATTGTGATATAATACTCATGATTATAACTGTTTTGTAATTACTATCACAAACACATCATTTATGTATTTTCTATTGGATATATTTTAATTAAACATTTAATTATTTGTAACATATTATAACATAAAGTAAACGCCTTTTATTATGAACGAGAATTAATTATAGAGTACATAATTTACAATAAATTACATAATTGCCCCTGAGGCATACCTCTAACTCTATCAACGAGGAGTATAACCACATCCGTTAATTAATGCCTATGTTGTTTTGGAATATTAGGATGATGAATTCATCCTCAAAACAACTTAATATAATTAATTATATTGGTAAAGGGAAATTTTCGTTTACAAGATTATTGGAAAATAAACTAGCTATCAGCAAAATCCTAGAATTAACTAATCGAATTAAACAAGATTAGGCTTATGAGCATAATATTAATCAACAGCAAAAACGAAAGGATTTTAATCTTGTAGGACGATCAACGGTAGGAAAAAATTATTAGCATTAAAAAATGATCCGTACATAACATACAACTTAAAGCATCGGGGAGGATTAGAGCTGATATGCATAGTTATTTACACATAGAAAATTTCAAAACAAAGGAAAAATATTTGTGAATATATAAAACGGTAGGCTTCATTAATACAATTTCCTTGGATTTTAGCTGGATAATTCAATGCTACATTATTATATAATAACAAAAAAAATCAATAACGGTTCTTTCAACATATCCTTTGGTCTCGATTTTTTAAAGTGTATTAATGTTTCTAATATTTTTAAACCTTTCTTTATGGGAAATATTTATACTTGGAGTGGAAGGAGAGACTATAACCTTCATAGTAAAATTAATCATTTTTTGTTAATAACGAATGCTACAATACCTTCCCAATCCTATAGCGATCACACTCCTATCATGTTTTATTGTCATGATAGTAAGACTTTGTTTAAACAAGCCCTTTGATATGATAACACATGGTTTAAACAAGCTGGTTATGAGGAAATTGTGGAACGTTACTTTCACCAAAATTTCTTTGGAAATAATATGTATAAATTCATGCATAAGATGAAGGCAATCAAATTAGCGCTTAAAAGTTGGTAGAGGAATAAATCAAGTTTTAAAAGTTCTTGCAATGAACAAAGGAAGATAAATAATAACCCCTACTAGCTACTTTATCAAAACCCTAGGACCAAAACCTGCAGTATCAATATAAAAAGGGCTTGTAGAAGCTGAATGGCATTATTAGAATAAGATCATTCTTTGCAATACAAGTTCTGATGGCTGACACTAGGCGACAAAGCGACAAAATTCTTCCATGCTAGATTTGCAGAAACATCTCCGGGTATCAAAAATTTTCATCTTTTTGACCAATAAGGTAATAATTCAGTTTCTACTGAAAATATTGCTAAAGAAGCTATCATCTTCTTCGAGGAACTATTCAATGGTGCCCATGTCAACAGGAACTTTTCGGAGATTATTATAAAAAGATAATTACATAAAAGACAGAAGGGACATGGACAAACCATTTGATTCAAATGAACTTAAACAAGCAGTATTTCAAATAGATGAAAATGGCCGTCTGAACCCCGATGGTTATGGTGTTAATTTTTTAAACACCTTTGGGACTTAATAAAAATTGAACTACTGGACACCATGAATGGGATCTTCACCTCAGAGAAGATTATTAAGAAAATAAACCACACATTTATTTGCTTAGTACCCAGTTAACAAAACCCATATCTCTTATAGAATATAAACCAATATCATTGTGTAATGTTCTGTACAAGACACTAGCCAACTTGTCGTCCGGTAGAATGAAAATTTTGATGAATTATCTCATTTCACTAAATCAAAATGAATTCATAGCAGGTAGAAATATAATTGAAAATTCACTGTTGGCACATGAATTAGTTAGAAGTTTTAATAAAAGCACATCCAATAGCATATGTGTCAAGATTGATTTACATAAAGAATACGACATAATCGGTAGGGATATATTATACAAATGATAAAATTAATGGATTTTCCCATTAATTTTCAAGCCCGATTTATTTATGTATCTCCGCGTCATCATTTTTTGTCTTGATTAATGGTCACCCACACAGACATTTTACAAGCAATAGAGAATTAAGGCATGGAGACCCCTTGTCTCCATATCTTTTCGCTATTTTCATGTAATGCATGTCCATTTTATTCCACTTAGAATTTATTAAGGATAACATTACCCTAATATACAAAGTAGAACCAACCTTAACACATCTATACTATTATATTATTAGTGAGTTTGGTTTCTAGAGCGCACAAGCCTCCACAATATTTTGGAAAATCAACCGTCGCGTGTTTTCTTTCTTTCATTCTTATCACCTTTTCGCACACTTTTCCGCTTACCCATTTTCAGCAATTGGCCTCTAACCTAAATCACCTTCCCCTAATTTTTTAACACACGCAACCAAATCATATGGATTAGTAATTTGACTTCGTTCCCCTCCCTTTTTCCAGCAAACCCTAACCTTGAGATAAACCAACGTCATTGGCCTAATTCTTCCAATCTAATAACCCCCTCACGCACGCAACATGTTCATCATGATGCTTCACTCAAATACACCTGATAATTTCTCATTCACTCTTTCCATCAATGCGCTAACCACACTAAAGGAATACGACAATTGTAGGGTCATACATGGGTAAACGACGAAGCGTGGGCTGTTCTAGCATGGTGGTTTGCATTTCATCAACAGTTTGATGATTTTGTACTTTATATGCGGTAGGGTGGAATGTGCTTGGAGCTTGTGGGAGAAGATGAGGGTGAGGAGCATTGTTTCTTTGATCGAATATTTGGTCAAATGACTTTGGCATCTAAATTGTTTATTTTGTTAAATAGACAACAGTCAATTCAGCACAACTCAGGTTAGAAATCTAATACTTTTATACCTAAACCGGGTTAAGTAACAAACAAATAAATCATATTTCTTATCTTTAACATTAATTTTATTCATCAAAATTCTAATAAAAGCTAATTATCTTTTATTTTTAGGTAGATCGCAGTTGGTTTTAGCTAATCCTCAATGGAATAACGAAGAGCAAACTTTGGAAAAGTAAGACTAACAAAGGAGAAGGAATAATTCATGTAAAAGCTGGATTCCATTTCAACCCTAATAATTTATTTGGTATACTTCAGTTATTAGTAAGAAATCATCTATTCCTGAATATGTTCTATCATAAATTTGGTTACCTGCTACAAGAAAGAATTACAATTGGCATTATGTGTTGTTTTCTTTAACACCATTTTATATAACATTCGTTTTTGAAACTTTTGGTAAAAAATTATTCATTCAAAAAAACTATTTATGAAATAGATTGCAGGTGTAGATTTCATTTCCAATAATTCTTAAATTATTGAAACTTTCTTAAACTACCACTATGGTTTAACATACATCTTAGTTAGTATATTTAAACAAAAATTTAGCTTTGAATAAGCATAACTGAGGTTAGTAATCTAGATTTTTTCCGTGCATCTAATTGGGTTAAATGAATTATAATTCACTACTAAATTATCAGCATTATGTAGTGTTGTATCATTAATGTTCTTCCAAATTTTATTAACTTCTGTGTATTCACATTCAAATTAGGATAGGTATATAAGTTTAAAGCACTGTATTATGATATGAGGTAAATGTTACAATTTGTAAATATTGAAGTGTCTTTCAATCACCATGAGCTATCACAATAATATTGTAACAAAGATGACATAACATAGAATGTTTGGTACATATATAAATGGTATTATCGCTATTAAAAAACACATTCAGTATAGTTTATTCATTGTTGGATGCATCATCCATATTACTCAATGGAATTACAAGAGCATCATATTAACGAACAATTGTTGATTGGCTTGACCTTATGGATATTATGGATGCGCTAAGATGCCTACTTGAAATTATAGGTCAGTGTATTTCTATGTAGTTTGTATTTGATACTTTAATTGTTGGAGGAAATCTTATCCAATTCTAAAGCGAACTAATATTTAAGTGATTATTGATAAGTTTTTTCCAAAATGTATTTTCAGTTTCAATCTGTATTTGCAATTATTAATTTCTTACGCAACCTTTTCTTCTTATTTTGGTTTCCTATCTTCATCATCAGTTTTTACCATCATTTTTTCCCTCTCCACATTTGATTTGGAGGTTGTAGTAAGGTGGTTATAGGACTGAAGAAGCGTGCAATTTCTACTTGAGTCCATGCATGTAAGAAAACAATGTTACTCATGAGGATTCTATCTTTAAATGTGCACCTTACAATCCCTTCTTTTGTGAAAGCTCTTTCTTTGTTTGATTGATTTCCTGGTATTTCTTTGTTTATTGCTTTAACTGTGTATGGTTAGTTTGCTCCTCTTCAATCATGTCTTTCACATTTCCTTCTTTCCCCATACCTAAGCGATAATGTCCCCATCAAAATTCTCTTCTTATGGCCCAAATACAGATTGCAGCAACAAATTCCCACAAATATTCAACCTTGTGATCAGAGCCAGGCAATCAGAGCTCCGCTTATCAATGCTGGTTATTCCCATCATTCCACGACATCCTCTTCGTGCGGCGCTTCTATGTTTTTTCATCGTTCCTTCGAGATGAGACATAGAAGAGTGAATTTCACGGCAGTCTTTGTCTTCTTCTACTGCCGTAGAAGTGGTGGACAGTTGTTGAATCGCATGGTGTCTTCCCAATTGCCCTGTCTTCCCCAAATGTAAGCACCTCTTTTTATCTTCGATTATTGCCTTTTCACAAATTCAATTTAGATTTCCTGTATTTTTTTTTCTGAGATCAATTTGATTGATCGTTGTTGTTTGCTATTTTTCATGATATCAATTTAGGATTCACATTGAATTAGGTATTTCTTCGATTCAGGTTATTTCAAAGAGACAAACACTGTATCATTTTGTCTCTGAGGCCCATGTTGTAACCATCGATAATTCAGGTTCTTTATTATCTGTTTCACTCTGGTTATTGATTTGTTCAATTATAATTTTTAATAGAATAACTGAAGGATAAATGAATACATATAGTTCATATTATTGAATGTGAAGATGTTTTAAGTAAGGAATTGCCTCAATAATGTTAAGTTTTTTCACTATAATTTTAGCTTACATATTTCTTGGTTTACTACTCTTGAAACCTATTTTTTTATACAGCTACTTAACTTTCAGTTATCCATAATTGAACTTATATTTTCATCTTTGGAGGAATATTTTAATTTTTAAAAATTGAATTATTTATCTCATTTATGTCAAAATATATTCTCATCTCAACTTGATTCCAAAGGCTTCTTAATGTTGGATTTTTATTTGTGATATATTCTCTTTGTTGTTTAATTGATGATACATGCTTAAAGAACAATAGTACAAGTTTTTGCATCTTATCTCAACTTGATCATACTCTAACCATGAGAATATTCACAGTTGACCCAAAAACATCCGTTCCACTTTAGTTTATTGAACCATCATTAAGACCACTACAAGGGGAAGGGGGATTTCCGACGGCTGAAAACCGTCGGCGGCCGTCGGAAAAAGCCGTCGGAAATGACGGCGTCGGGGAGCAGTGTTTCCGACGGCTACCGACGGGTGCTGCCGTATAGATTACCGACGACTTCCGACGGCTTCCGGCGGTTTCCGACGGCTTCCGTCGCCCGTCGGAAGCCGTCGGAAACCGCCGGAAATCAGGCCGCCGGGAGCCGTCGGAAACCGATGAAAATTTCGACCTATAAGCCGTCGGGAGCCATCGGAAGCCGTCGGAAATCTGCTGTTTTTTTTTTAAAAAATCTGCTGCAAATAGAGCCTTCCAACCACATTTCTCTTCCAAACACTACAATATCAATACTGCACAATCCAATTAACAATAATCCAACCAAACATGCAAACCAATACTCCAAAATATTCAATAGACACAGAAATAAACAAAATTGGAATAAAAATAAAATACAAAATATACATAACATTCCAACATTAACAATAATACTAACAATAACTGTTCTAATCATGCATATCCTGATACAGCTACAGAACCAAGTGTATTATACATAATTATACATATCAACAATTAATTGTTCCATCTACCAAATCATTGTAAACTAAAACTAAACATACCTGCACGAACGAATCAGAAAGCAATGAATCAATCTGCCCCAGATCCAGAGCCAGCCGATGAAGGGAAGCGGCCACCAAACTGCTGCATGTACTCAAATAACTGTGCCGTCTGCATGGCCTGTTGGCGGTTCTGCTCCTCCAACTGCTGAACTCTAGTCTGCAATTCTTCTATACTTGCTAGCTCGCTCTGAGGTCTACTCCGGCGTCTCCTACTCTGACTACTGGACTGCAATAATTGAAAAATAAATAAAATCAAAGTTTATTGTTTTGAAAAGGTAAGAATATCATATTTTAAGTATTTTAAGAAAAATTAAATTATTTACCGCTAAATTGCCAAATCCGTATCATCGACCATGCTCTGGTGGACTCATAACGGACTCAAAAATAACGTCCTCTTCATCGGTCGTCAGCTGCTCTCGACCCGTATCAGAAAGGAGTTTCTATCGCTGCTCCATAAACATCTCCTGCATTGACAAATTAATAATATCATATCTTATTTCATAATAATTTGACAACTAAAACAATTACTAATACTGAATAAAATGAAATATGCTTACATGGCTTTTACTGGATTTATCGTCCTGCCATGTGTATGAAACAGTCCCGTCTGGATTAACATGCTCGACAGCATGCGTACGGGTGAACACGTCCATATAGCTGACAGGACCATGTGCCTCGGCTTCCTGAAGTTGATTGTTACATACAATTATTATACATTTAAAATCATATAGCATAAACTATTTACATTTATTATTCAGTAATTAAATTTACCAACTCCTGCCGATACTGCTGAAACGACTTCGATCCTCCGCGATGAGTAACGGGATTCTTATTTCTATTTGCAGAGTTTCTATCTGACTCTGCCTGTACATTCAAAATTTGATACATTATTTTCCAATCACGTTAAATTAATAATTCATAAAAAATTAGTATACTTGCCTTT
Organism: Allium cepa; assembly: GCA_030765085.1. NCBI lineage: Eukaryota > Viridiplantae > Streptophyta > Magnoliopsida > Asparagales > Amaryllidaceae > Allium > Allium cepa. The sequence continues at coordinate 157,254,434 of CM060939.1, forward strand.
GCCTCGTCCGTCTCCCAGTAGCTCAACCAAGCTTGCCACACGCTCTCCCCCATCCACCGTGGTCTCTTCCCGGATTTCTTAACCTCAGATATCGTGTCTCTGTAGTTCTTTCGCATCTTCCTCATCCAGTATGCTCGTGCCAGCTGCATATCATCTGTCTGGATGTCTATCTCAGCCTGTGTTAAAAAAGATTACACTTTAAACGATAAACGGTAGAAAAACGACAAAAACGAATTAAAAATGGAAAACATAAAAATTACACATACTAGGACATCCTGCCATATGCACTCTATGATGTGCGGAGGGATGGTATCCCACTTCGGCCAGCACGCACTCATCCTACTACGATATGCTGCTCTGGAGACGTCCAACACTACCTTAGTGGGTAGTAGCTCGAACCCCCTGTTTTTAAGTACGATACAGATAAGTACGTACGTATAGTATAGAAAAAATAAGATGATGAATAAGATTTAATTTTTACCCATCTGCTTTGGGGACTAACGTAACAACTGGACGGTGTGGCGCTTGCGATGGGCCACTGCCATCGCCTCCTGAAGAACGGGAAGAGCTCCTCCCTCTATGTGACATAATGATAAACCTGTGACGTTTACACATCATTATATAAGAGAATAAAAACATGATAATGAAATATATTTCATATGAACATGACATCAACGGTATAAATTGCTTAATTATAATGACTGAAATGTAAATAGAAATGTAAGTTTGTTATACCTGATTCATAATGGGTGTACTCTTCCTACGATAAGCAGAGTTCATTGCATTTTTAATAAAAATTGCTAAATAAATGACAAATTGAAATAATATAAAACAATAGTAAACGGATTTAGTTTCATAGTTACATCAATTTCATAATACATCAAGAATTCAACATAGTTACATCAATTGCAAAAAAATAGATTCAAATTTATATCAGTCATCATCGTCTTCTGATTCAGATTCGGTCTCGTTTTCGACGATATTTTCCTCTGCACTGTCAAATGCTTCTACCAAAACATTTGATTCATCGATCAAAGGACCAAAATCTGTATGATCGTCTGTAATTATTATTTCGTTATTTTGCTCAAGATCTGCCTGATAAGCTTGTTCGTCCGGAATATTCTTCCCATCGAATGTGAATCTGGCCTTTGTTTTAAAAACTGCAGACCAATCTGCTTTATCTCTTTTTAGAGACGGGTAAGGAGCGTAATAAACTTGCAATGCTTGTTTGGCTAGTACAAAAGGATCATACTTGTGATAGTGCGATGTATGCTTTATTTCGATAAGATTATAATCCTTATGCACATTAATTCCAGAACCTGGAACATTGCTAAACCAATTGCATCTAAATAGAAACACCTCCTCCGCGGGTCTTGAGAAATATGTCAGTTGCAAAATTTGTGTTAGAACGCCATAAAAATCATTTAAATGGTTTTCTGGATCGTCACTACCTTTAACAAATACACCAGTATTATTTGTTAATTTTTCTGCACCGTATTCTTTGGTGTTAAATTTGTATCCATTGACGAAATATATTGGATATGTCTTGACCACTCTTTTTGGTCCCATTGCAAGATGTTTCAACCCTTCGTCAACAACACAATTTTTCGGCTCATAAACGTAATTTGAAAACCAACGGGAAAATTCTTTACTGAGATCTCCGTTCGGATGTTCCCGTTCATAAACACTGTTTATATAAACAAATTATTACATTAGGTTATACACGCGCATGCATTACAGAAAAGAATAAAACAAAAATTATTATTTCAGAATACCTAACAAACGGTGCAACCTCGGCACAATTTAGAAGAATATAAGTGTGTGCTACACGAAGATCTCTATCGTCTAGCCATATTTCCACACATTTTCCAGAAGGCCGACCATGTTGTCTAAAAATAGATAACATTGCTTGAGAGGACTCTTGTTCGTCGCCTTCATCATTACGAGGAACACTTTGAAATGAAATATTCACATGGTCACTGAAATAGTGAGAGAAAAAGAACGAAGCTTCTTCTTCGATGTAAGATTTACATATCGAACCTTCAACTCGTGCTTTTTGTCTCACTTTTTTCTTCAGATGATTCAAATATCTATGCAACATTAACTTATATTAACTTCATCTTTCAAATGCAATTAAATTACGTTATAAAATATTACATACCTCTCAAATGGATACATCCATCCGTATTGGACAGGACCTCGAAGTCGTGCTTCAGATGGAAGATAAACAGGTAAATGTTCCATCACATTAAAAAAACCTGGCGGAAATATTTTCTCTAATTTGCAAAGCAATATAGGAATGTCCACTTCAAGTTTACGTAAACGTTGCACTTTAAAGTAGTCGAACAAAGCTCTTTGTAAAACATACTAAGCTCCGTTACTACCTTCCAAACTTTTAACGGCAGTAGTTCTTTAAACATAACGGGAAATAAATTTTCCATCATTATGTGACAGTCGTGACTTTTCATTCCGCTCAATCTACCATTTTTAAAGTCAACACATCTACGAAGATTTGATGATATCCCATCAGGAAATCTTAACCCTTCCACCCATTTTAACACAGCTTTAACTTGATTATTATCTAATTCATAACAAGCTTTTGGTTTTTTACTGTCATTTGGTTTCATATGAAGCTCGGGACGTTTGCATAATTCTTCTATATCACGTCTTGATTTCAAATCATCCTTCGTCTTCCCTTTCACATTCAAAATTGTGTTGAACACATTATCAAATACATTTTTCTCATTGTGCATCACATCTATGTTATGGCGAAGCAGAAGATGTTTCCAATACGGCAACTCCCAAAAAATAGTTTGTTTGCACCAGTTATGAACAACTGATTTGCCTTCAATTTCTGTTTTCTCCCCCGTTTCATATATCTTTGGATAGTCCTTAACAAGTTCATATATGTCTTCGCTTGACCATATCGTCGGTGGTTGTCTGTTTTCTACTCTATTAGCTAAAAAGTTTTTCTTGTCTCCTCTGAAGGGATGATTTACATGGAGAAAATATCGATGACAGTCAAACCATGAAATTTTCTTACCATGAGGTAAAGAAAACGCTCGTGTTTCATCCATGCAATATGGACATGCTAGACGACCGGCAGTACTCCATCCCGAAAGCATTGCATAGGCAGGAAAATCACTTATAGTCCACAACAAAGAAGCAAACATACGAAAAATTTTCTTCTTTGACACATCGTATGTTTCTACTCCTTCGTTCCACAGTATTTTTAACTCCTCAATCAACGGTTGTAAATATACATCGATTCCTTGTGTCGGATCGTCGGGGCTAGGAACGACAACAGTAAGAAACATATATTGCGTTTTCATGCATATCCATGGAGGTAAATTATACGGTGTGACGATAATGGGCCAGGATGAATATTTAGAACCAAATTGAGAAAATAGAGAAAAACCGTCCGTACATAATCCTAATCTAACATTTCGACTCTCCGCTGCAAAATTTGGATATGTTTTATCGAAATGCTTCCATGCTTCTCCATCGGCCGGATGTGTCAACGTACCCTCTTCCTCCGTTCTCACGCTATGCCACCTCATATTAGACGCAGTTACAGAAGATGCATATAATCTTTGAAGTCTTGGAGTTATGGGTAAGTAGTGCATACGCTTGTACGGAACTTCCTTACCCTTCTTTTTTCTTGGTTTGTATCTCTCCTGGTTACAAACTTTACAATTTCTAAGGTTTGCGTCTTCTTTCCAAAACAACATGCATCCTTTTAAACATGTATCTATTTTCTGATACGGTAAACCAAAAGCCGACATAAGTTTTTTAACTTCGTAGTGATTTTCACACATTAGATTATCGGGCGGCATATGTCTTTTTGCAGCTTGTACAACAGCCGTAAACCCAGCTTCAGTGATGTTGTATTTTGACTTCATCGCAATGTATTCTGCGATTACTGACAGCTGCGTGCCGCTTTTACAACCATCCCAAATAGGTTTCTTAGCTGCATCCAGTAAATCATAAATTTTCTTAGCTTCAATATTTGGTTCTTCAACATTTACATCATCGTCGTCAACTTCAACCATAGGAAACATTGATCGTGCTGCATCTTCGACCATATTTTCTATACGGGTCGTTGAAACTATTTCGTTAACGACACTTTTAGACTCTACAGAAGTATTTGCTACAACTTCTCCATGCCGATCCCAAACATAATATTCGGGTGTGAAACCGTGTTGGCACAAATGAACTTTCACAATATCTGGTAACAAAAACTTCAAATGTCTACACCTACTACACGGACAACGAATTTCTGGATCGTTTCCGTTATTACTTAAGGCGAATTCAACAAACACGTTTATACCATTATAAAAATCTTCTTTTATTGAGCCCCTCAGTCCTTTTCTTTGGTACATTCATCTCCTTCGATCAACAAAATAATCAATCATTTTTCCTATTTGACAAAATGAGAAGTTCAAAATTTAATATTTATTTTGAAGAATACATATTCAAAAAAGATTATTTTCATGTTCGTATAATATTTTGAATTTAAAGAACAACTTCACAAATTTAAAAATATTTTCAAATAGGGCACATTTCATTTTTTAACGTAACGATTTAAATATATATATAATTTTTTTTTCATTGGTCAGGCATCCTACTTCCCATTACAAACACAGTAAGCATTTACATTTCGTATATTACTTCGTCTCAAACGATTCAACAAAATTTCGGCAGCATTTCCCTTTTGTTCCCTGCATTGTACACAAATGCGTGTACGCAGGAAACAAAAAAGAAAAGTTAGGCCGAAATTTTATGAACCGTTTGAGACGAAATAGTATACAAAATGTAAATTCTTACTGTGTTCATAACTTGTCCAATACAGGGACAAATCCAACAAACATTGTACCAGATGAATATAAATGGTCGTTTTTCGAAAAAAACGACTATTTATACAACGATCATGTAGAACACCCGTCAGACGGAGCCAAAAACTCTCTAAGGGACATTTGTCAGTTACATGCATGCATTTTACGAAAAAATACAGTTTTACTCACTGTTCACATTTACAAAAATATATATTAATTTAACACAGTTATTCGACGTATTACGCATCAACTTAAGGCTGTTTTAACATTTTTATCATTTTTCAATACACACAATTGTAATTTAGAGTAATGCATTTTTTTTGTTTCATAAGTAAATATGTGCACAATATAATACTCCTAGTTCATTCAATCATTTTATCTTATTCCAAATAACGTATACAATCGCCGAATCAAGGCATACACAACAATTTACATATACATGAACAACCCCAAATTATAGGTGTTTTTCACAATTTCACGATAAAAGATGAAATCGGTATACCATGTGATGCTATAAACCACTATTACGCTATTGGAAACAATTGCAATCGCTAATTCGCCCTAATTTACCAATTTATGCAAATCTAGAAATAGGGTAAAAACTGAATTTTTTACAAAAATAAGAGATTATACCTGAGATGAAGAGTAATGGAGTTTGATTAGGCAGCCGTGGAGTATCCGGAAGCTCGAAATCAAGGATTGGATGCTTGAAGAGGGAAAATGGGGGATTTTGGAAATAATTTTCGTATGGTTTGGGGAAGAAGAAGAGCTCTCGGCTGAAGGTATAATCGCAGTTTTCTGACGGCTTCCGACGGCCGCCGACGGCCCGTCGGAAGCCGTCGGAAAAAGGCCGTCGGTAGCGTCGGTCTATGCTGTCGGAATTGAAGCCTTTTCTAGTAGTGGACAAAGATAGATACTTATCTAATTTACACCAAATTATGTTCTCAACTGATGCCAAGAGCTTCTTTGGATTTTTATTTATAAAAATCCAACTGATTTTCACTGATTTTAATTTTTCATTTATTTTAATTTCTGATTTTTTTCCTTTAAATTTGTTTGTTCTATTGTCGTTCGATCTTTAAAAATTTTGTAGCTATTATTGTCAGTTGTCTGTGTTGATTTCCTTAGGGCGTTTATGGTATATATTTACTTCATTTTTTTGCAAGTCTTACATGTTGAACAACTAGAATGCTTTATTTGGTCTTTTTGATACAAAAATAATTTGTTCCAAAATTGCAGTGACACTAGAGAGTCAATGTATAATGTGTTATTCATTGTCAATATATCAAAACTGTTAATGATCTCATTATACAAAAATAACATACTAAACTACTATTTTATATTATCTCATTCTTAGATTGTTCTCCATGATTAAGTACCTGATGAAATTCCATGTGTTTATATTGTTCTTTAATAACCTGCTTTTAATAATCTGCTTTTCAATCTTATTTTAAAAATAAGCATTAGTACTTTGGTTCCCTCTGTAAAAACAAACAGTTTGTTTCTTACATAGAGTAATTTTTTTGCAGATTTGGTATGATTATTATTGTTATTTTAGTTTATAAATATTATAATATTGCCATCCATATCCAATTTTTTTGGATATTGTTTTTTTTTTCTATATATGGTGAAAAATACATTTTTAAGTCATTTTAGTTGTTCAATCTATCATCGCTTATTGTGTGAAACAACTGATGTGCAATATAGTTAGATGGTATCAAAATTCAAGTTTGGTTTGATTATTATGTATCTAGACCATCTATATCATTTATAATTTGTAATTTGACTATTTTTTAAGCGTATTCACCTATTTTTGGAAATAGTTTATCTACCTGAATATATAGAAATGTTTTTTCTGAAAAAACATGTAATTCACCTCTAAATGCCACTGGGAATGCATCTAATAAATCTGTGAAATATCTAACCTATTTGGAAGTAGGTGTTATAATATATCAAAGTTGCATGTCTAATGCATAAAAAGATTATAATACAACACTTAAACTTAGCTTCAGAAAAAAGCAAGAAACATATGATGAGAACTTTTACTCATTCTGTCTTTGTTTGGGCTACTTCACCATTTTTTCCACCAAGGTAGGCTCATTAAGTTTCATAATAAGGTGAAATAGTGCTTTCTGTTCTCTTTTAAGTCATGGTGTTTTCTTGCACAACACTGAGAAGAATTTGACTAACTTGATTGTGTAATGTAAGCATTTTAGTTCCATGTTATTTTTAATTTTTGTAATAATGAAAATTTTAGACTATATGAAATTTGCCTTTTGTTTTATTTGCGACGTCGCTATAGTTAGGTTTTATTTAAGTCATGAATTTAACGGGATATATATTTGATTCTATTATGTTTTTCTCAAATTAGTCTTTATATCTTTACTTAAAAACAATTGTGTATGTTCACAATAGATTTCAATAAATATACATTGATTTTATGTTCCATTGCTTTGTATTTAGGTGTTAACTTTTCATTGGAATTTGAAGTCTTTTTGCAAATTGCCATTGAAATGGTGGCATACTCTTACATATTTTTATCTGAATTAAGTTGATTACTACTAAGAACCGTCGAGTTTTCTATTTATATACATCATTAAATTCAATATATTTATATTTCTTAACTAGGCTAAATTAGTTTGTCGATATCAGTTCAGGGCTACTTAATTGATTCGAAATTTGTTAGAGGTCTGAATAAAATTCGAAAACAGCCACTATGTGAAAGTGTATGCAATTTTTCACCATAATAGAGCGATGATTTATGTGACCGACTTATACATGATTGACACTTTAACCAATTTATTATGTTCCACTTTCAGTTTATAAGATGCACTTTTTAGTATATTTTTTCCTTTCTATGGTGTTGGTTTATATCAAACATTGCTTATTTTGCTTATGCGCTTTTCATGGCTGTAAATATTGACGCATGTTGATTTTGTAGAATTTGTGTTCAGTTTGGTACATAATTCCGCTTCATATATTTCAATTTGACTCTAGAAACTCGAATTGCTTTCAAGATAAAATCTTTTATACTTGAGCATGGGACCGATTGAACTTATACATGTTTGTATGAATATTCATTAAACTGAATGGTGAGTTCAAAGAAAATCATTTTCTTTGGCAGATTGAACTTACTAAGAAATATTGAAGGTATCCTTCTGAACCTCATGTGCAGTTTTTCACGGTTCTCATCGGCTATTTTTCATAGCTTTTATGCAGCAATTTTTCTTAGCTTTTAAGCAATAGTTTTTCCATGTATTGCCTCAAGATAAGAAATGGTTTTTTATTTGATGATTATACTGCAATATTAACTATATAGTTAATAAGAAGTATAAATCTAAAATTATTTAGTTTAAGATTTTCCTTTCAATAGGTAAAGGAAATAACCATTTGATTTAAATCTTAATTTAAACCTTAATCTGCCATTTTACACCTACTTAGTGTGACAAAAGAATATCAATTCTTAATGTAAACTTATTTATCTAATTGCAAATATGTTAATTCCTTTCATTTGATATAATATGCTGATAAAATTTTATACTGTTATTACTATTTTTTGGAGTTTAAAATATGTACATGATGTCTACGATCAGTTTTGGTAACCTGGAAACTTTTAAATCAATGTTCAAACACTTCCAGTCTCAATAAAATAATTGCACAAAGATAAATACATGTGCCGTTTTGTATGAATTATGACAACATTTTGATACCTTGAAAGGAAATAATCTTTTGTTTTTGAGTAATTCATTTTTTTAAAAACACGGTTTAAAATTGATATATATTCTCAAGCCTAAAGCCCTTAATTTTCACAAATTATAACATGAAATGTTGATAATAATATTGTATTGGATTTCCAAGTTTTCTCCATTTATATTTTTGGAAAACTCGTTTAACTTTAAATTTATAAATATATTTTTTCATCTGAGGGGATAAGCTTCACCCTTTGGCTCAATTGAATTGCACGCTTGATCAAAAGTACATTTCTTAATAAGCTATGTCCTATTGTATTTAAAGGCTCATTCCGAATTGCTAATCTAAGTAATGTGACATCTTAAGTTAGTTTATTGTTATTTCCAGTAGAGTTTGTTATTTACATCGAGACATCTGACATCTCAGTTGATAAATCACATAAGTACCTTGAAAAGTTGTATGTTTGATCTTTCATCATGTTTCGTTAGTTGAAAAGTACAGAATGAACTATTCTTATAAAATATCAAATTCAAGTTCATACTTTTTTGAACTCCTAAGCTTTTATAATACGTAAAGCATCATTTATTTTTCTTTTAGTTTAATGAAATCCTTTCACGTTTAAAGTTTTAGGTGTTGAATATTTAGCCTTTATTAATGTTCATATACATCAACCTTCTCCTTCTGTCTACATACCACTTGTAGTGTTTTGCGTCCATGATGAGTACAAGTTTCAGCTACTATAAATTTATGTCTGTATAAAGAAAATGATTAAAAAAGTAAAACTTAAGATTCAAAAGGAATGAATGCCTTTTTGCAATGTTGTTTCGGTTATATTTTTTATTGGGTGGGAATATATTTAAATGCAAATGGATGTGTTGATTTTAATGTGTTTTTCTAAATTTGCTAGCATAGCACGCTTTGTATATGGCATCTTTGTTCTGTACGATTGGAAGTATACTTTCATTAGATATTTTTTATGCGGTCATTGATCTCAAGGGAATGCAATCCCAAACCTACTTTAGAGTTTATATGGTTCTTCACGTCTTTATGATGCTTGCTTACTGCATGTTTAATTATTGATCTCTGTTTATGATGACGAGTCTTATAGCATGAGAGCAGCTGGCAGATTATGACAAGTTTAAAGTGATGCTCAAGGGAGTTGAGGATGAAACCGTGATAAGAAGATTTTAGGATATAGTTGTTCCATTTATGAACAAAAGATCAGCAGGTGGGAGTGAATCATATATTGTCAGATGGCTGAAGGAAAATGCTCAAGAAATCAGTTGGAGATATGTTTGGCGGTTATTGAAAATGGCTGTAGTGATTTCAATCAATAAACTTCTTATAGATGAATTTGAAATTGTGGAAACTGCATTAGACTGTATACATCTTTGTACTCTTACAGATTAGTGGAATATAATGGCATATATGTTGTCAATATTACCATGAAAAAATATGAGTGAGAAGGCAGGAAAGGAATTTAATTGAAAGCATGGTACACAAAGCCTTGGAATTCCTAAGTTTTCTTATTTACGGAGCCGTGCAACTAATAAAAATATTGAATTGCATGATTCAAGAGAGACTATGAATTATTAAGATTACAACTCATTTCGTGATAAGTTGGAGAAAAGGATAAAAGTTATAGGAAGGCCATATAGAAGTAGGAAGGTTGTTGGCCTTTTACCAGGTATTATTTTTACAAATACAATAATTATAAGATTAAATATGTTGTAAAGTACGGGTTCCAGAATAACCGGTGTCTTGAAAGAGTCCCTGCACTAATTATATATTAGCATTAATTCCTTCGTATGGCTTACTCATTCTTTCTGAAAACATTGTAAGATATACGTGTAACATATAGGGGCATGTATAACATGCATAGGCACAATATGGGATATTTGAGCAAGTAAAACATTAGGGTTTAAAAACTTTTCCGGTGCACTTTTAGGAGGACTCTATCCAAATTTTATTTTTAAATGGAAGGATGTGATAAATGAAACCAAATAAAACGATTTACTATTCTATCCTCATATAGAGCAAAATTCTTCAAAACCTTACTGAAAAATGGAAAGAAAACCGATGTTGGTTCACCAAAAACTATTTTCGACGAGATTTGATCGAGAAATAAGTCAAATTTTGGTAGAAGATCACTGAAATAATGAGGATATTTACGATTTTTTTTAATTAGAGGGGCAACATTTTTTGCTACACCCATTGTCATTTTATGAAAACAAAAAATTGCCTCCCCTTCTACAAAATTGGTGTCCTTTTGACAATGTCATATAAATATGTACATATGCATGCATGTATATGTTTAGGTAAATGTACACATATATACATATGCATGCATACAAAACATATGCATGCATGCATCAACAAATTTGTTCTCTATGATATCAATTTTAAGTGTAATTAGAAATAAATTTAAAATTCCTCAGTATATACAAAGTCACCTTTTATGCATTAGCGTTCAACTAATTAACAACAGTGGGCCCATGGTTATTTTTCATCCTAACAAGGATTAGACGCGAATCTAGCTACCTGAAACAAAAATCAATTTAAATCAAGGTAAACTTTGCAATCCGTCGAATTTTAATCAAGTTTGCAATGTTTGCAGGAATCGCCTGAAAATCGAGACAAACTTTGTAATACACCAAATTCTAATTTGCACTTACTGTGCGCATGAAGGCATTTTGGCTTTTTGAAAATTATGAAGTTAATTACATAGTTGTCACCAAAAAAGAAAACGCAATAAAGTTTTCAAATACATTCTCTAGCAAGCCATTTTCAAATTCAAGATTACATTATATTGGAAGATATTTTTTTTATATTCATATGGTCAAAAAATGTTGTATGTGGAAGTTTTATGAACATTATCTAATTTTTCAGAGTATATTATGTAGAAAATGGCATAATGGGAATAGTATGCATGAATATATGATTAATTGTTCTACTAAGTCAATATTATCAATGATTCTAAAGCCTTCTATAATGTGTGAGGTTAACTTTCTGTATTTTTTGCTCATTTATAAATATATATGTTAAGTCTACCTAATTTGATACAGGTCCAACATGCAGACAAAGATTTTATACAATTACTTTCCACCCATCAAATGCACGGTAGATGAATTTTTTTGGACAAAAGCAGAATCCAATTACCTACTTATTTGTCTATTTTTAAAAAATAATTCAAATAAAAAATGTTCATATTAATAATAACTGTAATATTATACAAAGAGTCACTTTATCTACTTACCCTATAACCTTTCATTTTTAAGAACATCTGTGTGCGTAGCACGGATTCGCGCTAGTTTATTATATACATATGACATTGTTGTTTTAATTAAAGCATGTCCCAGTAGTGGCAACTATGTTAAAGAGATAAATGTACCAAATTTACCAAAACTCCAGTTTAAAAATGAATGATAAAAAGTCGGAGGGAGGGAGGGACCAAAGAAAGTTGGAAGAAACCATATCAAGCAAACACAGACAAATTATTGTGGAAAATTTTAAGTTTAGATATCCCATGGGCTATCCGAGTATTGTAACAACAGACAATTTTTGGTCATTTCAGATCAACAATAATGCCTCATCAACATGGAAAACCATCCTTAAAGCAAGACAAGAGGGTCAGTTTCAAATCGGAAAATAAATAGTCAATGGAAACGACACTAATCTATGGATGGACCCTTGGATACATGGGCGATCGTTAGTCAGAATCTTAGGTTGGAATTCTATGGTGATTCCAGGGCCCGAACAAACAAAAAAAACCATCTATCCAGTCTCAATGAGAGTGGAGAATGCACTTCGTAGGCTTGCAGTCTCACATTAGCACCAAAATGCAGAAAATTAGGTATGGTGAATGGTGATATAGAACTGGAGATGGTTATCAGATTTATCGGGAAAATTCTCTTTCATGTTAGCATGCAATGAGATGAGAACTTACAGTGTACTTGAATGGAAAAAATGGCATGCGATGCTCACAACGCCCCCAAAAAATTGCGATCTGTTCACTTCTAACCAAACTTGACGGACTAAACACAAAGGAGAGAATGGTAAAGTGGAACAACACAATTAACTATACGTGCAAGTTGTGTGATCAAATATGCTACCAAAATTTCAAAATAGCTTCCACAACAAATAAGAACAACTCGACAAAGGCAGGAATTACCGAATAGCTATTACAACTGTATGGCATGTGTGGAACGAACGCAACAATCGACTTCTTAAAGGAATTAGAATGCCATATCAGATTCCCAGCATACAGATCATACAAGATACCTTGAATCCAAAAGTTCTAGTCTAATTTTGCTTGTTTTAGAAGTTCATGTTCAGGTAATCTATTTCTCTTCATCGTTTTAGAGATTTTGGTGTTAGGTTTCTATTTCTCTGTTCGAACATTAAATTGCAGTAGCCAATAATGACGCAAGTATCAAAGCAACTGGTGTAAATTTAGTTGTAGGGTTAAACTTGGTTTTTTGGGGCTGAATTATAGACAGAGTTACGATTTAGGGATAGGTATTAACAAAGTTGGATAATTATAGACAGGGTTACGATTTGAAGTATTAACTGGTGGGGAAAGTGGCGGCTTACTGAAATCACTCAAATGTCATCTCTTTTACCAGTATGCGTTGCTTTGAATATTGGTGTAATTTTTTTACATCGACTTTTGAAAGGCTATTTAATTTTGCAGGCTATGCCAAATTTTGTGATATGCCAAGTTTAATGATGGTTTGATTATTTTGAGATATCTGCAAATGTATAATTACACTAAATATAAAACAATGCATATTGACACCAGTTTCATCACTTTATTTACATATGTGCGCTTTAGTTCCTGTGGCGTTTTCAAATTCCATTTGAAGAGCCTATTTACATGTATGAAAGTAGAAGCTTTAACAGTATAATCTATGTTTTAGAATTACTTGTATTTACACCTAATTGCAATCTATGCATGTTTTGTATTAACCAGTTAAACAAGTTTCTCCACTTTATTTAATTGACTGTTTGAGATATAAGCTACAGGTATTGCTTATATTGTTCTTTCTTGAGTGAATTTCATGGTTTGCTAATCTTTAAACATTAGATTTCAATTAATAAAGTCTATACGTAAATATACAAGTTTATTTATTAACTATGGATAGCCAGACTGTGATATAAATACATATATTGGATTGCATTCTTTTGTTTTATGAGTTATGTCTACTCTTGTTGTCTTCAATTGCTATATGAGACTTGGCCATTTGTCTGATACCTTAAGTTCTTTAATTATGGATGCATGCGTAAGTTTTTGACAAGGTAATGCTGGTTATGCAATTAACGATAGCATGTGTTAGCATATGAGTGCATGGCCCTATAATTGATAAAAAGTGTCTTGACTTTTGACTATTTTGAGATATCTGCAAATGTATAATTACATTAAATATAAAACGGTGCACATTGACAAATTATCTAAATATAAATAGTTATGTACATTTTGACACACACCATTGCACACAATATCGGCACATATACACTATTTGTACACACATATATAAGCAAAAAGACTCAAAAAGATGCATGGTTGGCCATAGTATAAACATTACTCTGGTACAAGCGACCAATAAATTTATAATAAAACAATAATACACATAAAAGCCGTGATTCCAAGGTTCTTCGTTCAATGTATATTAAGATTCGTGCACTCTCGTCACAGAATTTCCCACCAATCGTTGATTATTACTTCAATGATTACTCCAACCGTTTTGGGACTTTATAAAAACTTATATATTCTTCTTCTTTTGTTTTTAATGGTGTAAATAAATGCATTAAGTTTCACTAATTGCTAAAATATTATTAGTACACTGTTCTTTTGATGATTAATACGTTGATTATGCATTGTATTTTTTCACTCGGCTAACATAGTTTATAGGTCATCTTGTCTATGCTTGGACTATTTAATGTCCAACCAAAAATTTGAACCTTAAACTGAACCATATGGATACAAATCTTCTATTTTAGTTGCAAAGTACACAGATCTATAAATTTCTATTATTTATTTATTAAAACGTCCACCGTTTGTTTTTCATCCTTTATTGAAATTAGTGTTGACAATAGTTCAAATTATTTACTCATCCAAACGAGATTTATATCCATTTTGTTAATAAAAACAAGTTGATTTGTTTGGTTTTCTTAATCTGGTTCACTAACCTTTCATTGATTTTACCATATATGTGGTATTATGATTTCTGGCAGTAGGTCAGATTAAAAGTATTCTTGTAAATTTTTGTAAACATAATTTTCATAAATTTCTGTTCTACCATTCATGGAACTAGACATTGACAAATCTATCTTTATTAAACCAAAACATTTCACTTAACCGTTGCTTTGCTGAAACCGTGGAACAAAGACACTATAACAACTATACAATATCCACAATTATACCTTGTAGTCAAAGTGATTTTATACACAATTTATTCTTACATACACTGTTATCCTTCAGCTTTGCAGACATTAAGCATACATTTAAACAATTTGTTTCATGTTCTTAACACATTTTCGTTTTTTCCGGTTGTTATCCTCCTCATCTGTTCATGATTGCCATAAAATGCACCAAATCTGATTTTGATCTAAAGTAGAAGTAGTTAATCCACCCCGAGACTGAATTTCGTATATTTGCTAACTTCTCCCTGAGACAGTAGAAGTAGTTAATTTACATAAGTCATAACGGAATGACTCGACTGGTTGAAGATTTGGTAAGAAAAAGGATAGCTTTGTTTACTATAATATTTATGAACCTTATAGCTAATGAAATTTGTTATCTGATGTTCTTTTGAATGTAGAAAAACCAAAGTAGTGATCGCTCTTCCGTCTCTAGAAGTCAGCTTAGATCAAATCTTGCACTAGGAAATATGGTGAACTGGTGAATATGATTGCTGCCTTCAGTTTCTACCTGTTGTTTTCTTCAAATGTTTGTAAGCTGCAAATGGAATTGCTAGTCATTTAACAAGGTGTGATTTAGAAATACATTAGTGTATAGAATACAAGTACACAACGTTATAATACATTGCAATTTGACTCTTCATGTTTTAGGATTTCGGAGAGGAACCTGAAGGTCTTAATATAGCTCAGAACTATGTGAAGTGTGTATAAATTTAGAGAATTCTGACCCTAAAATTTTTGCAGTCATGTTATTTTATGTGGTTTGTTGGACCGTGTGATTTTGAGTTGTAGGCTCTCTTAGGATGTCCTTTGTAGGTCGTGTATGATGTAGAACTTCTTCAGTATTTGCTTAGTTTGGTTCAGTTTATGACATTCCTAGAGTTTTTTGAAAATATGGTGTGGTTTTTTTATTTTTTAGTAGTGCAGTTCTGTTGTTTCCAGTGCAGTTTTTGGTATGGTTTTGTTGTTTACAATAAAGTTTTTGTTAAATGGGTTGGGTCAGGCTGACCCTTTTATTAAATGGGTCTGGCCGGGTTTATCCATTTATTAAACAGGTCAAATGGGTCAGGTTTGTTTATGCCTTAAATCAATCGGGTCAAATTTTACCCGAACTGTTTATGATTCGACCCGCCCGTTTGATGGGTCTATGTGTATTTAGCCTTCATTTTAGTATTCTATTGTGTATTGACAGTTCTAGCCGTCTATTTATTTGCTTGTTAATTGCGGCTGTATGAGTGTTTTTGAGCTGTGAACCAGATGTACTCCTAAAAAGTTTTATAAACTTAGTTTATTTTAGAAATTTTTTAATTTTTATGAATACTACAAGAAAATTCACTTCTTACGATTTAAACGCAGCATTTTTGTCCAAAATTATATTTTCTCTACAAAAGTAAATATAAATAAAATGATGCCCGAACCAAATTCGATGTGAGCCATATTTGTCCACGCCCTGCCATCATTCTGCTACAATTTCATTCCCGCTTTTCCAATATTTCATTCCCACTCCCTAAACCTAATTATACTTTTACCGAAAAATACGCTGCTTTTCTCTTTGATGATGTTGATGACGCGACTTGCCTCACCTCCAACGACAACGCGTTTCAATTCATCACTTTGCCTCACCTTTTCTCGAGGTCCAATATCGACAATCACTTAACAAGATTCCAATGATCTTACCAAGTGGAATCTAAAGCAGGTTTTTTCTTCCACTTGACTAATGCTTGTGCCACTGGTTTGTTATTTCTTGGTATTAATCTCCGATCTAGTATTTGTTTTAGTTCATCGACTAATTCATCTCTATTGTTGTAGGATAATATGTGAACCAAGTCTCTTTTTCAACTGGGAATTGTGAAAGATAGGTGAATTTGCACATCTGCAGGTAACTGTAATTTATACGTTGACCTATTCGTCTAACTATCTTGAACGGACCATAACATTTTGGGGATAACTTTGCTGTCTTTGTAGAGCTAACTGAGATTTGTCTATATGGTTGCAGTTTAAGGTAGATCCAATCATCTATAGAGAATGATCTTTCTGTTCTTTTCTAATTTGCAAAATTTTTCATTCTCTCCCGAGCATGAGCCAAGCTATCCTTCAGAAATTGCAATATATTATCTCGGGAAAAAAGCCGATGTTCAACTTGTTCGGCCCCCTTGTAGTGTGTGGAATATATGATAAGAGAATAGGTGGTTTTCTTCCATACAAGACTTCATATGGAGTTAAATTAGCGGACTCTTTCCATGAAGTATTAAACCTGAATTCAACTAAAGTTAACCAATTTGTCCACTCACTAGGCTGATGTGATACAAAACATCGCAGGTATGTTTCCAAAATCTTGTTAGTAACTTCGGTTTGACCATCTGTTTGAGGATGGTAGGCTGAAATGTATTTAAGTGTGCATCCCTGAAGATCAAATAATTCTCTCCGGAAGTTGCTCAAGAAGATAGAATCTCTGTCACCGATGATTGTTTTAGGCATGCCATATAATTTAAATATCCCATTAAAATACTTTTGCCACTTGCTTTGCAGTGTAAGGATGTGTGAGGAGAAAAACTGTGCATATTTTGACAGTTGATCCACTACGACATAAATAACAGTAGCATTACTGCTTTTAGGAAGATGAGTGATAAAATCCATAGTTACATCTATCCAAACATTGTCAATTGTGGGTAGCGAGTGTAAAAGACCTGGATATGGTATACTTTCATTTTTGGATCTTTGACAAGTATCGCAATTCTTAATATAATTCTCAACTGATTTCTCATATGTCTCCAGAAGCGAACTCTCTAGATTGATTTTTTCCAATGTTTTGTTTACCCCTGAATGTCCCCATAGTGGCAAGGAATGAAATTCCTAAAAAAATAGGATTTTTCGAAGAAGCACTGGTAGGATCTAAGAGAATTCTTCCTTTATAAAAAATTAAATCATCAATTAGCTGATATTTAGTTGAGTCTGAAGCTCCCTGTAGAATTTGTTCTTTTTTATCTCATAAAATGGGGACTTATTCACTTCATGTCTAAGCTCTAAAATCCAATCAGATTGAACTGTTGTTAGTGCTTTGATTTGTGCTTGCTCATGAACCTTGGATAAGCTATCAGCAATAAAAATTTCCTTGCCTTTTATATATTCAACTTGATAATCATATCCATGTAATTTAGCTAGCCACTTTCCCTGAATTCCAGTGGTTAATTTTTGAGATAACAAATGTTGTAGGCTTTGATGATTAGTACGAATGGTAAACTTTCTGCCTAGTAAATATGAGATGGTTGCCAAAATTAATGCTAGCAGTTCTTTTTCATAGGTAGATAAAAGTAGATTTCTTCCTTGTAGAGGTTGACTAATATATGCAATAGGCTTGTTGTTTTGTAGAAGTACCGCACATATTCCATAACCACATGCATCATATCGATAATGAAGTCTTTAGAAAAATATGGCATTGATAAAATAGGAGGGCTGATGGGACATGACTTTAATTTATAAAAGGCATCAATTGCTTCTTGAGTCCAAATAAAAGAATTTTTCTTTAGCATGGTGGTTAGTGGTTTTGCAATTAAGCCATATCCTTTGATGAATTTTCCGTAGTATCCAATAAGACCCAAAAATCCTCTAAGTGCTTTGATGTTTTGTGGTTGTGGCCATTCCATGATTTGCTCTAGTTTATCTCTGTCTAGTGCTACGCCTTGATCTGATATGATATGTCCAAGGTACCTTATATTATCTTCAGCAAAAGAACATTTTGGTAGATTAATAACCAGTTTATTATCTTGAAGGATTTATAGTGTAGCCTCCAAGTGTATTAAATGATCTATAAATTAAAATATCATCAAAGAATACTAAAATAAAATTTCTGAAATATGTTTTAAAAATACTATTCATGAGAAATTGAAATGTAGAAGCTGCATTTGTTAAACCAAAGGGCATAACCAAAAATTTACAGTGACCATCATGTGTTCTAAAGACTATTTTGTGAATATCATCTTCATGCATTCGGGTTTGATGATATCCAGATTTCAAGTCTAATTTAGTGAAAAATTTAGAACCATATAATTCATATAACAAATGATCTATTAATGGTATATGAAATTTATTTTGAATTGTTTGTTTGCTTAATGCCCTATAATTTACACATAATCTCCAAGAGAAATCTTTTTTTAAACCATAACAACAGGGGCTGAAAATGTACCGGAACTATTTCTAATAATGCCAGATGAAAGCATGTCAGTAATAAGTTTGTCTAATTCATTTTTAATACAATGAGAATATCTATAAGGTTTTAGACAAACTGGTTTAGAGCCTTGTAATAGAGATATTTTGTGATCACAATATCTTGCAAGAGGCAGTGTTATTGCTGAAGATATAACTGCAGGAAACTTGTTCAACAAAGCTTGGATATCTTGGTGTATTGAAGGCATAGAAGAAACTGATGCTGATGAAGTTGCTAAAAGCATAAATTTAAGAAGAGCAAAGTTGAATTCCTTTGTAGCTATTTTGTCATCAACAGGATGAACATCAGGTTGAATAAGCCCTTGCCATTTATACTCTTTATCTTTATAAAAGAATCGAACCTGCAACTTTTTAAAATTAAAACAAATTTCATTTAACTCTTTCATCCATTGTGCTCCTAAAACAACTTGACATCCTTCCATTGGAAGCACTAATAAGTTGGCATTTTGCATCCTCGATATGTGAGTAAAACTTGAGAACAAATCTCACGCCCTGTAGTTTTTGGCCATTGGCCAACTTGTACTTCAAAGTTTCTTGCCTGGCTCCTTTGCAATTTTAATTGTTGACTAAAGAATCATCAATGAAACTATGTGT
This sequence comes from Allium cepa, assembly GCA_030765085.1. Classification (NCBI taxonomy): domain Eukaryota; kingdom Viridiplantae; phylum Streptophyta; class Magnoliopsida; order Asparagales; family Amaryllidaceae; genus Allium; species Allium cepa. Next base: position 157,274,197 of record CM060939.1, read on the forward strand.
TGAACTAGAATCAATTAGAAAGACAACTGACTTATGATTAATCATACCTTTAATTGTCATTACATGTAAAGTAGGAATGCCAAGCAAAGCATTGATAGAAATTGCTAAAAAAGTGATGTCAGTTGTATGATCAGGTTCTGGAACACTAAGTTGCAAATGATTCTCGGTATTATTATCTTGATCAGAAGAGTCATCTTGATCAGATAAATCGATAATTCCTTCCATAACATGAATTTGTTTTTTTGCATCTCTAACCATAATAATATTTTTTGTTGCAACCATAACAGGTATTTTTCCTTTTCTTTTCTAATAATTCTTCAAGAGTGAGTTGTTTAATCTTAGGAAATCTATCAGAATTATTAGAAAGAATTTTTAATGGAGAATAATTTTTATTGTTTTCCAAGAATTAAGAAGAAGAAGGTAAACTTTTTTGAAATATTTTTTTCCGTTGCACCTATTAACTGATAACCACTTGGTTTCAAATGTCTTTACTAAAGCAACTTCTGTATCAAAATCTATTGGATTTGCGGCTATAACATCAAGTTTAATTTCATCTTTTAAACCACCCAAGTACTTTTGTAAAAGGTGTATAGGTGTGATTTTATCAATCATCCCCTTTAAGTGCTCAAATTGATTTACATAATGCACAACAGAAGAGGTTGGTGAAAAGTATCATATGGTCCGTCTAATTCATTGGGAGTAAATCGAACCTGAATAGCCTTGCTGATGACTGAACATTGGTCATAATCTAAAACATTGTGAGAATACTTGTAAAACCATTGCAAAGCTTAGGGTCCGTTTGGTTACTCATTTTCAGATATTTTTTAGTTTTCAATTTTAAAAAATGATGAAAACTTGTTTGCTTTGTCATTTTGTAAATTTCATTTTTGAAAATAAGCATTTTTGAAAATGGGCTTAACATATAAAAATGAAAATTGTTTTTTTTTGTTTTCTCGTTTTCGGCCCAAAATCAAAATGAAAACCCAAACGCAAAACAAACGCACGCAGAAACCCTATTATTTTCTACGGCCGCGCTATCCAGAAATAATCGCGTGACGGAATTTGTCATCTTCATCAAATTTTATCACGAAATCATCAAAATCAGGTAATTCCAGTTTTCTTTTTTTGGTTATCTTGTTCTTCAAACTAATAAGTTAAACGCGAATGCTTTCATGATTCGTTTGATTGATTTTTATTAATTAGGGTTTTGCTTGTAATCGCATTTTGATTTTAATTGGGTTAAACGCTAGCTAGGCTTTATTATTCTCCATTTGTACTACCGTCTAAGTCTCGCTTACTTCGGACTTGCTTCCATTTTGCTTGCTTCCATCTTGGTGTTGGAATCTTGGCTCCTTTGTTGATTAGGGTTTTGCTTGTAACATAGACAGAGATGATATACAGGGTATTTTGATGTTGCAAATGGACTAATCTTTGAAGAACATGAGATACAAAGTTGAAGAGACAAAATTTCATTTTGCTTGGCTAATTCAACAGCCTGAAAGCTTATTATTCAGATTGCACTAGTTATTAGAGATGTACATGTTTCTTATCTAACTGAACGTATGGAAATCCTTAACCCAATTTGGCATATAAACATGATATTTGATAATTGTTAAAAAAATAAAAATAAAACCAAGTTTAGCTATAATGTTAAAAGTCAAAGTGGTGATACTTTTAGTTTAGCTATAATAGGATGCATATCTATAGGCCTAATCTTCTTCCTTAGTGGAATATCAACCGTTAAGTTTCAGCCTTTATGTCGTATTGTTTCTATCAAATATCATTTTTGCTTATGGTCCTACAAAATTCATGTGTAGTGCTTGATCTGGTGTTAGCATGGAATTCCCAATCGCCTTAACATAGATACCATTTAGGCAACCATTTTCTTTGTACAATATATACTTCTGTCATGGTATGCACTATGGTCTATGACAAATAAAGAAAAAAAAATCTGCACAGTAATAAGACTAGTTTGGTAGACTGAAAAATAGAAAAAGGATTGAAGAAATAATGAAATACACATAAACATAAGTATGTGTACTTGAATGATTTTATTCGTACTGTACACCTTAATCTTGTTAGGTGCAGTTTAATCCTTTTATTATTATAATAATTAGAACATATAAAAAGAATTAATATTGCACTCAATTTTGGCTAAAGACAGGGGTATCCTTCCTTTTCAGCGTGTTGTTAGATAAGTCTGGGGTTCCGGTTTAGATGGTTTGCTGAACAAATTAGGAGGAATGGTGACTGTAAGTTGGTTTGCCTGATTTAACAGTGTATATACTATTAATTTGTAGTGTTTCCAACCAGATGTAGTGCAAATCAAATGTAGTGTATGCGTAATTTAAGTAATTTAAGAATAAATATGCAGCTTGTTTGCTCTTTCTCTTCATTTTTAGTCTAGAGTTCTTCATAGTTTTACCTTTTTTTTTTCTTTCATGCATATGTTCTTTGTTTCAGTTTTCTGTACTGGTATATGAACCTCGCATATGCAGTTTTAAGTATATAAGCTCAGTTAATGAAGAAAACTTCCCAACTCAGTTAATGAAATTGACTTTACCATATTATTGCTACAAAACTTAATGAGAGTTAATTACTGAATTGACTTTACCATATATATATATATATATATATATATATATATATATATATATATATATATCATTATTTGAATATTTACATAGAATATGGAAGGTCATAGTAAGGCAAAGGAACCAATGTCATGGTCGTACGAGAATGAGCGCGCTTTCATTGGAATACTCTATGAATACGTAAAAGCGGGAAAACTGCAATGCTCCACTTTCACTAAAGACCAATGGGGAAAAATTAATCAAGAGATGATTGAAGCAACAAAATCTGATTATGGAGTGGAGAGATTGAAGGGAAAGTGGAATCGTTTGCGTATTATACATCGTTTGTTTTCGCAACTATTAGGACATACTGGCGTTACATGGGATCCAAATACCAACAAGGTTAACGCCGCAGAAGAAGTTTGGCAACACTTCTATACGGTATGCGTTTGAAAATACAATTTATGAATATAAGTGCATGTCGAACTAATATTTATTAAATTATTATAGATCAACAAGACCGAGTTTAAGATATTTAGGAAAGATGGCTGCAAGAATTATGAACTTTTGGGAGAGATTTTTGGTGGAACTACGGCTACCGGAGGTTTAAGTAATGCTTCAACTAAGCTTCCTCCCAATTCAGATGATGAAAGACAATTAGAAGAGAATTTTCTAAACAAAGGTGTGCATGTTCATGTGGTAAATGATGATGAGCAAATGACCATTATTTTATAGATCAATATTACCTTGTTGATGCTGGATACCCAAACATGCCTGGATTTCTGGCTCCTTATCGAGGACGCAGATATCATTTACGTGATTATAACGGACGAGGAAGACTACGTGGAAAAGAAGATTTGTTCAATTATAAGCACTCGTCGTGTCGAAATATAATCGAGCGTTGTATTGGTGTTTTAAAAGCAAGATTTCCAATTCTAAAACTAATGACTAATTATCCACTTCGTAGGCAAAGACAAATTCCTATTGCTTGTTGCACGTTACATAACTTTATTCTGCAAGAACATGCTTTGGATGCTCTTTTCACACAATACTCATCTGAGAATATGGTATTTGAACATGCATTAGAGGAAAATCAAAATCAAGAAATCATACAATTTGATGTTAGTCAAACAACTCAAATGGGACATATCAGGGATCAAATTGCTATACAAATGTGGAATGATTACATAGCAACTCATCCGTAAACCTAAACAGTTAAGTATGAAATTTGTCTTTCTTTATCTTTTCTTAATAGGAACTTGCTTTGCTAATGATAATAATTTTAACAATGCAGGTTATGAGGGAATAAGGCTGCACAACCACTTACTCTTTCTTAATTGGTTAAGTTTCTCTTGCTTGCTTCTATGTACGTTTAGATAATTCTTGATTCCAATAATGATATTTGATTAGATTTGTGTAATGGTTGTATAATTTATCATTAACTTGTGCGTTAATATTGAATATTTTATCATGTTCGAATGTTTATCACTTCCTAAGATATATATTAATATACTTGTATATTTCTATTTATCAGAAAAGAGAAGGCCTAGCATGAGGAAGAAGAGCCACTTGAACAAAGCAAAGACTACTTGCATAAGATACATCAAAACCTTTTCCCCTTCTTTTGTAGTGATACAATTGATATATCTTATCTATTTTGTAATGATTTTGGTTGAGATATGATTAATTTGTAGCATGACATGAGTTAGTCTCAGTTTGATATGGTTCACTTACTAGTAGTCGTTATTATTTTGTTATCCTTGTCAATTTATGATTTTCCATTTCATGAATTTTTTTTGTTAGCCTCATTCATTATCTAATTTCGCTTCTATATTTAATGGTTAAATTCTAACCAAATTTGAAATTGGCATTTTTATTTTGGAATAGCATTTTTGATTTTTAATTTAAAAACCATTTTTCAAAACTGTAGAACCAAATACATTTTTCGAAATATTAAAACGCTCAAAATGAAAAACTGAAAATGGAGTCTAAAAACTGAAAACCAAAAACTAAAAATGAAAACAAACAGGGCCTTATTTTTTGAGATGAAAAGAACATATGTGTACCCATTCTTGAATGTCAGTGTGGTTACATTTGAAAAACTGCTCAACTTGCCGAAGCCAATCAATAACTCTATCCTCACCAGAAAATGTGGGAAAGTCTATTTTGATATCAAGTTTGACCATATCTTTTGAATGATGTGGAGAAGCATTAGAGTGTCTTGAAGGGGAATGGTCAAGAGTGAAGGAATCAGGTCTAGGCAATATTGGTGATCTATTAAGAGGTGGAACGTAGATATTTGATCTGTGACTATGAAATGAATTTTGTGGTAAAGAGGATGATCTGTTAATGGCCAATTTGAAGCCTTGTTCAGGTAGTCTTTGATTCTTGATTTCCTTTGGCTCAGAGAAATTTTTTTCCATCATTTCTTGCATGCAGTCTAATTTTTCAGTGGTTTCTTGGCTATGTTTTGTCAGAGTTAAAGTAGTGGTAGATAAATCTTGAGTAGTTCTCTCTAATCTTTTCAATGATAAGGCATTTCGATTATTGATCAAATCTTGTCTTTGCCACAACTCAGAGAGGTTCTCAGTATTTGCCGATTCAAGGGAAGAAGAGCCATCCTTATTTGTATCTGAGTGCAGGGAAGGATCAGTTTGATGAGGGTTAGAATCTTGCTCACCAACAGGTGATACCAAAGTGGTAGACTCTTTTTCCTTTTGATGTTGTGCTCGGGTTTGGGCCATGATGGAACATGTAACAATGGCGTTTCAGGTTCAGGAGATGACAGGTTGAAGAAGAAGAAGATGGTGATGTTCAGTAGTAAGAATAAGGTGACTTTATAATACAAATAGAAGTAGGTGAAAGAAGAGTAACAATAGAAAACAATGCACAATCGCAGCAGATAAAAGAAAGAAAATATTTTTTTATTAATTTCCTTCATACATACATATGTACATTAATTGATTCATGTTTATACATTCTCAGGTCTGGCTCAATCAAACTAGACTCAATCAAACTAGCCATTTGTGATGATAGCTCATTATATATTGATCACAACTTAAGCAAATCAAACAAGCAGTAGCCTTCAGTTGTGCACGTACACATGTGCACACGGTGCATATCTTCTATCCTTCTTTATTTACTTGTCATTGCTGGTTTCTACATGATTCTAATCACCCATTAAGTCTTCAAAAATCTTCATGTTGGATCCATTGTGATGGGAAGATGAATTTGCTAAAGTTTCCAAATCTGTTCGATGAAATGCATTAATCAGTTGATGATGACATGGTGTTTGCTGAAAGGTCAGCATGTAACAAATAGACTACAAAAATGCTATAGCACATCGTTTGGAAAACAATGCAATACATAGGTTACAAAAGGAAAAATAGCGAGAAAACTACTGTAATACATATAACATCATAACACGAAAAACGCTACAGAAACCAATGTACAACATCAACTAAAACACTGTAGAAATGTTAATTTTCAGCAATGTTTATTAGATTGCTGCTATGTTTTTAGGTCCGGTTAAAGATTGTCATTAGACAGTGCTCTTCGTAAAGCTACGAAATGATTTTGTAGCGTTTTAAAACAGTTTGAAATGTCGTTTTTGTTGTAGTGTTAAAACTTGTTAACTTAGTTAATTTATATGAACTTAATTAACTTGGTTAAATTTTATAGAAATTAGTTAACTTTTAAACTTCTGTCAACTTAATTAAGTTCGTATAAAACTTGATTTTTTTTATATATTTGTTATTTCTTTATAAAACTTAGATAACTTAGTTAAAAATGTATAAAACTTACTTTTTAATTATAAATAAATGTATTGAATTTTTATCAATATGTTGTAATTTAAATAAAACTTGCTTAACATAGTTATTTTTTGTAAAAGTTAGTTAATTTTTGTAAAACTTAGTTAATTTTTGTAAATTTGGCTAATTTTTATAAAAATTCAACTTAGTTAAATTTCTATAGAACTTTAACTTATCGGATTTCATACAATTCCGAAAGCACCTCCTTTGCACATTTAGTATTTTTTCGCACAATCTAATTCAATAAATATTTACACAAGCAAAACAAGGTCGGATTCATATCGTATATAAAAACATACTCCATGATAGCATACATATTTGGACGCATAAAAACTACCTTTAATTAGAAATTTTAGCCGGCAAATCTTCCATTTAGTAAAGCATGTTTTGTGTGTATATATAGAAAACTAATAAAATAATTAGGATGTAAATCTATAAAAGAGTTCTGTAAATATGCAAAAGAGTGAAATGCTTACTATAAAACTTAATTAATTTTTGTATTTCAAGGATGTGTTAAAATTTTAAAAAACATTTTCAAATCACTTTTGCGTGATAAAATTACCTTCATTTTGAATGTCATAAGATGTCTTTGTAAACTAAGTACCTTTTGCATGATAAAACCATTATTTTTCCACATAATCACTTTAGCAACTATTCTAAGTCAATCATGCGTCGTGTTGGAAACTTATTAAGCCATATATCTTTACAGAATAAGTGCACACATGGTATACGTAGATTATACGTGGATGTGTACTCTTAATCATTTCACTCATGGTCAGTGACGTAACCAGAATTTTGGTTTGCAGTGGGCGTAGCTATGTTGATGTCAAAAACATTTCATGAAAAAAAAACGATTTAACTAATTTTCTTTAGGATTTGACACATTCACACATAATAATAACCAAGAATGATAATAATGAGTTTATATAAATTGCATCAATATGAATAATTTTGACACAAACTTTCATATGAGTAAACATTTATGACTAAATGGTAAATACTCCATTCAAATTGCGTTTAGTGAACTTCTTGAAAATCAATCCATAGCTTCATGCTTAATTTTTTTTAGCGATTTTTCATTCTATATCATCTTGTTTTTTTTCTTCAAACAAACTATAATGCATTCTATTGAGGGATGATGTTTGTTGTCATTCTGGAGACGGTTTCATCATAGAATAGTGAAAATAAATTAACACTAACTTTTCATTAAACATTTATGTTAGAGTTACAGTAGAGAAAAAATTAGTATAAGACCGTCTAGTTTTAAAGTGCATTCACTTCCAAACATAGAAGAAGCAATACTCCAGTAGCAATCTAGTTTTAAAGTGCAATCACTTTAAAACCTTTTCTATACTTATAGTTTGTGCATGTGGTAGGGGTTTGGGATGAAATGGAGCTCTTTATTTATTCTTTAAATTTTATTTTTCTTGGGATGGGTAGATGCCCACCCGACCCATAGACTAGTACGTCCCTACTCATGGTTGAAGTAATGTACCATCATTGTAATGTTAGATAGGCAAAGACCAAATAATTTAAGTGGCTTGAGAAGGAAAGTTTTATCTTTAGGTACTACATAAACAATATGTATATAAGAAGATGAACAAATGTTCCAGGTTTTCTCACAGCTGAAAAGAACCAGTATTGTTAGAGGTATATGTTTTTATTTTTAACCTTTAATCTTTTGAAAAAAAATTACGCATTGTTAGGATTTGATTCTCTGATGCGTAGGATGAAAATGATTTTACAGGAAAGGAATGCTTGAAAAATTATTGATAGTTTTTGATTGTACAGGTGATAATAATACAACTTGGAATACATTTTCTATACATAATGTAAATGATGGGCCTATAGCCCAATACTGCTAAGAACCCGAAATGCAAGTGATGGCTTCGATCTTCCTTTTCTTCATCAATGGTTGATATAGCTTGTGATATTGTCTTTAATATATGTAACCATCCAGATAGCCGCATTCACAAACCATTATTTCCCCTCTTCAAACCCTAGTCCAACTTCTAGGGTTTGCATTTGAGCGGCAATTCCACAAAATTCTTCGACATAAAATAAGATTACTTGATAATATCCATGAATTTTGGTCTTTTATCAGTTCCTATCCTCTTCTTCATCCAATTTGTGCTATAATTTTGAGTCTCTGGCTTCTTTGCAGTTAGAATGTTTTGATTGTTCAAATTGAAGTTAAATTGACAATTCTGGTGTTGCTCCTCCTTTCTTCCTCAATTTGAAGAAAATTTGTATTTTTAAATTCAGAAGAGATTTGATTCTCTACCACTATAAGTTCAGATCTGAACTTGACAAAGTTGTTCCTCGACAGTGGTTTGGTGAATGTATCTGCCTTCTGATGGGTAGCTGGTATGTGACTTAGTTGTAAGTTTTCTCTTTGAACTTGATCTCGAATAAAATATAGATCTATTTCTATATGCTTGGTTCTGCAGTGTAGTATAAGGTTTGCAGTCATGTATAATGTGCTTTGATTGTCACACCACACTGTCGACTTTATGCCCGAATCTAATTTTAACTCTTTTAAGATAGACTGTAACCACATTGTTTCTGCTACTACACTTGCTACACTCCTGTATTCTGCTTTAGTACTAGACCTTGAAATAGTAGTTTGTTTTTTTGAGCACCATGATATCAAGTTCCCTCTAATAAAAATGCAGTATCTAGTGAAGATTTTCTATCATCTGGATCTGTGGTCCAATCAGCGTCAGCATAACCGATTATGTTGAGATTGCTGCAAGCTTTAAGTGATAAGCGATGATTTAGTGTCCCTTTTAAGCACCTGAGCACTCTCTTGACTGCCTTCCAGTGCTCATCCAGAGGACTTTACATAAGTTGAGAAATTTTATTAACAATGAATGCAATATCTGGTGTTATAGTAGCATACTGTAATGCTCCTATAACACTTCTATATTGTTTAGCATTACTTATGGCTTCTTCCTGTTTTGGATAGAATCTAGTTGCTTATCATTGGTGTTGGCATGAGTTTTGCATCTTTCGTTTTTGTTTTTGCAAGGAATTCTGATATGTATTTCTTCTGACATAGTATCATTTCAGAATTTTTTGCGTTGTACACTTCAATTCCCAGAAAGTAGTTGAGTTCCTCAAGATCCTTAATAGATAATTGCTTGTCCAGATAGCAAATGATTTGATTAACTTCATCTTGATTTCTACCTGTAATAATCAGATCATCAACATAGATTAGTATATAAATGGTTGATAACTCATTGATCTTAGCAAACAAGGAGTCAAATTTGGTAGATTGATATCCTATTGTCACTAAAGAAGCAGTCTATCAAACATACTCTTGGTGCCTATTTAAACCCATATATTGCCTTGTTTAGTTTACATACAAGATTTGTATTTTGCTCATAACCAGGTGGTTGTTTTATATAAATTTCCTCTTCTAATATGCCATTCAAAAAGGCATTGTTGATATCAAGTTGGCTTATATTCCAACCTTTGTAAAGACCTATAGTAAGAACAAGTCTGACAATAGATGGTTTGATCAGTGGAGAGAAAGTCTCAGTGAAGTCAAAACCATACTGTTGAGTGTAGTCTTTGGCTACCAGTGTTGCTTTGTACTTATTGATTGTGTCATCAGGGTTTCTTTTTGTCTTGTATGTCCATCGACCTACTACATTTTTATGCGTTGGTGGACATACAAGATCCCAAGTTTTATTATTTATGAGAGCATTAAACTCTTCATCCATGGCTGCCCTCCATGTGTTATCCTTTGCTGCCCGTTCGTATGTAGTTGGTTCATCAGAATATATGTTGGCAGTATATATTTTTGGTTTGAAGATTCCACTTTTGGCTTTAATGATAATATGATGGCATGGTCTAACAGAAGATCCATTGTGAGGTAATTCTTCCGTTCTTTCACTGAACTGTTCCTTGTACTGCTTAGTTGATTTTCATTTCTTTCACATGTATCTTTGTCTATTGATTGTACATGTGAGTGACTGGTATACCTGAGATCATCTGTCCAATCATGATTTTGTTAAGCAGGTACTATGGGAGTCTGATGATCATCAGTAGTCCTCACCTTTGCTGGATCATCATGCTCAAAATATATGGGTAATTTAGGTATAGAAATACCTGGATTATAAACCTTACCAATTGTCTTGATTTCAGGATTTCTAAAAGGAAAAACATTTTCATTGAAAACAACATGTCCAGTAATAAAAAAATTCCACTATCATCAAGACATTTATATCCTTTCTGATTTGTTGTATATCCAAGGAAGGTGCATGGTTTTGATCTAATTTTCATCTTGTTATTGTTGTATGGCCTTAAGTATGGAAAACATAGACATCCAAAGAATCTTAGGCCATAGTAGTCTGGTTTAATCCCTTGTAATTTTTCTAAGGACTTATACCTTCTAAAATTCTTGTTGGCGGTCTATTAATGAGATAGACTGCAGTGTTAAAGGCCTCAGTTTAGAATTTTAGAGGTAAATTTGCATGAGCTAATAAGCTAAGCCCAGATTCAACTATGTGTCAATGCTTTCTTTCAACTAAGCCATTTTGCTCAGATGTGTAGGGACATGTGATTCTATGGATTATTCTCTTTTCTTTAAAATTATTTGTAAGAACTTTAGATTCAGTTCCACCATCTGATTGTAGAATTTTCACCTGTGAATCTAGTTACTTTTCAATCAATGTTATGAAATTTATCATAACTCTATATGCATCAGATTTATTTTTCAAAAAATATGCCCAAGTGTATCTGGTGTGTGCATCAACAAAAGATATATAATATTTGTATCCGTAATCTGAACACATTGGTGCTGATCCCCATAGATCAGTAGTAATGAGTTTTAGGGGCTTAGAATATTTGGTATGAGAATCATTAAAGGGCAGTTTATGACTCTTACCCATTTGGCAGTAGGTGCATATATAAGGAAGAGAAACATTATCATATGGAATATTATTTTAAGAAAGAATTTGTTTAACAACTTTTACACTTGGGTGACCAAGTTTGCAATGCCATAGATCTAATACATCATTGCTGTTTATATTTTCACACCGATTACAGGAACTTTGCTCAGTTGTAGGGCTTGTACAGTTGACATATTTAAACTTATATAAACCTTTTCTGCATCACCCTGCAACAAAATATCTTTAGTCGGTATGTCTCTAACAAGACAATATTTATGATAAAATTCGAAGAATATTTTATTGTCATTAGCAAATTGAGACACAATTATAAGATTTTTTCTGATCTTTGGTACTCTTAATAAATTATGCAGAAATAATTGTTTCTTTCCTTTAACAAGAGCACTTCCTACATAAGAAATTTAATGCACTTAACATTTCCCATGCAAATTGACTGTTTACCTCTATACTCCTTGTTGCCAAGATTCAAATTATCAAGATTATTAGTTATATGGTTTGTATCGCCTGAGTTTGGATACCAACACACATCTTGAGCAGATTCAGGCTGACTATTTTCACTAGAATTGTGATCTTTGTTATCTGTCTGATTGCTTGAACTTGCTTGTGCAACATTGACACTGTAGTTGCCACTTCTTTGATTGTTGTTGGTGTTGGTGTTTTGATTTGAATATATAAAGTAGCATTTTACTGTAGTGTGTCCAATCCTTTCGCAGATTTGACACTTTGGTATGTTGCTGTTATTATATCTGCCTCTTCCCCTTGCTCTGTTAGCAGGTCCTGCTCTTTGAGATGATTGATCACTTATGTTGTTTTGATTCTTGTTTTTGATATTAGAGGTATAATTGATAAAAAAAATCTAATTCTTGTGTTCTTTTATTCTCTATTCTTGCCTCATAAGCCTGTAGAATAGAATGAACATCATCAACAGATGGTAAGATTTTGTGGGAAGCTATAACAGCAACCATAGCCTTATATTCATTACTTAGGCCATTTAAAATGGTCAGTATTTGTTCAAAATCTGACACATTGTGACCTACAACTTCAAGTAGATCATAGATTGTCTTAATCTTGTACAAGTACTCTCACATTGAGTAGTTATTTTTTCTTATATTTTGCAGTTGCCTTTTGTGATACATAACCTTGGCTGTAGATTGGGTATTAAAAACCTTTTCTATGGTTGACCATATTTAATTTGCTGATTTGCAGCCGATGACATGTGATAACAGATTTGTGTTGATAGATGATAATAGCCATGAACATATGAGTCTGTCTTGTCTGTGATATTTCACATACTCCTCATTATTAATGATCTTGTTTTACTCGATAGTTATACATTTTGATGGTTTTGATATTGTTTCAAGAAGGAAACCTTCGAGCCCATATCCCTGAATTGCAGTTTCAGTTTGCAGTTTCCATAGCAAGTAAGTGGTTTCGTCAAGATGCACAGTGATTAGTTGACTCTGTGGGGTTCTGACGGTCAGATCAGTTTTTCTGCTTCCACTGTTTGTTGATCAGTGCTGGTGTTACCAGAGGTTGCAGATTGATCATCAGTCATGATGCAAAACCTTGAGATGGTAAATCAAGAAGGGCTTCAGAACAGATTCTTTATAGAGAAAAACAACAAGAAAATGATGAACATAGGTATGACGCAGCCAGATCTACGTGACGAAGGTTTTTTGATGGGTCTTGGCACGACACACGCCTTATTTTCAATTGATAAGTTGTTTTTCTTGCTTCTTGAATCTGTTTTCTGATAATCTTTCTTGAATACGTTTGATTTCAATGATATCTTGTGCAGCCAGTGCACAAAAAAACTAGGCATGGCACATGAATCTTGATCAAACTTGTAACCCAGATGATGAAAAATAACCTGGTGGGTTATATGCTCTCCAAATGATGAAAAAACTTTTGATGGAGCAGCAATAGAAAGAACTTCTTGAGAAGGATACTGTGCTGTTATGCTGTTAAGCTATTATGCTCTGGTACCATGTTAGTATTTTGATTCTCTGATGCGTGAGATGAAAATGATTTTACAGAAAAATTGTTGAAAGGAATGCTTGAAAAATTATCGATAGTTTTTGATTGTACAGATGATGATGATAATAATACAACTTGAAATACATTTGCTATATATAATGTAAATGATGGGCCTGTAGCCAATACTGCTAAGAACCCGAAATGCAAGTGAATGACTCTGATCTTCCTTTTCTTCATTAATGGTTGATATAGCTTGTATTGTCTTTCATGTATGTAACCATCCAGATAGCCGCATTCACAAACCGTTATTTTGCATACGTGTATTTGATAGAATATACATAAAGGTCTATTATTAATAACTTTACCATGATGATGCACAATGATCTTTGTTACAATATGAAATATTTTGAATGTAAAGTATGAAAACGATACATAGACGAAACCGTGATGGACCTATTTGCTATCTCATGATAACAAGACAATCGGCATAAGTTGTACATTTTAGAACGAAAATCTATATTAGTGTTTAGATTTTACAAATATTTATAGAGGTAGTTATGTATCATTTGTACACGGTTCATGGGTATGGAGTGAGATGAGAATGGTATGGAAACGCTTCTTTTGGTAGGTTGCCAACAAAAAACTCTAATTTCATCCCCATCACCGAAATACTATATCTTTTTGCTAGCAAAACAAGAATATGAGTTCATACCTTACTTTAATATTTAAATGAAAACTTGAATTTCAAAATGAAAATGAAAATGTATATTTTCCATTTCATTTGACATGGTATGAGCAATATCTTATTTATGTATAGTACCAGCTGCATTAGGCAGTGGTTGCTGGAAAAAAATTACACCATGTCCCTTTTTCCAATATTGAACAAGAAATTGCAATGTCATGGAAGCAAATACACATATATACAAAAAATTATTTATCTAATAGGATAACGTTTAGAAAAGGAACAAACAACGGTATGAGACACCTAAGACCAAAATGCTAAGTGAGAGTAATAATTAATAGCAAATAATCTGAAAGCACTTATGCAACCAATTGTTAATTAAAGGGATTAAAATGAAGCATGTACATATAGAAAGTATCCACAACATATATGCAAATGAAAAATTAAAGATAACTGAGAGTATTTGCTTGCCTTGGTTTTGATATATAGAAGGGACGTCCTCCCACTGGATCATGATTTTGATCAACCATTGCTTTCCTTGGTTTCATGTCCAGCTCTTGCTCTGACTTATGCTTCGGCTGGTTCCCACACAGCAAGATGCAACAGTCCTGTTTAAGTCTTGCTACAACTATTCTTGTGCGGTTAGTGCTTTCCCGCAGACCCAAATTTAACATATATCTACATGATCAAAATAAGATCGGATTTGTATCATATGTGACAAATAAACTCCATAATAGCATACACATTTAAATGTATAAAAATATGTCTTTTATTAGCAATTTTAGCTAGCAATCTTCCATATGGCACACCAATGTTTTCTGCACCTATGTAGCAAATCAAAGGGAATAAGTAGGATGCAAATCCATACAAGAATTATGTAATTACACATAGTTCTGTTTAACTAACAGAAAAAAAAATAGCTATAACAGTTAGAGGGTTTCGATTAATCCTGTATGATCCACAACACTTAATGCACAGTCGTTATAATTTTTTTTAGTTATTCCTCCAACTTGGAAATTCCTAGAACACCTTGTGAGAACGTGAGCTGAGATACTAATTGTTTTCTTTGCAGTTCTGCATTTTCTGCTTTCTTACATTTCTATTCATCATGTCATTGTCTGCAAGGAATTCCTTGATCTGCAATCGTATTTTGAAATTAACCTAAAGTATTGAACTGACCTGAGTAAGGTACTTGCTATCTGTTTGTTCAAGAATTTTGTAAATTTTTGTAGCAATATCCCTTGTCATCATGTTGCTATCAATCCAATAGCTTGTGAAGTTATCCTTGAATGCATGATAAAAAGTTTGTTAAGAAACACAACCAAAATCAAAGCTTATATACAGAAGTATAGCAAGAATAGTGCCATATTTAGCATGAAGCTGGGAAATATATCCAAATGCAACCATTGTGAATGAAAAACTATCTTTGACGCAATATGAATAAGAATATTGAGATTCAAGAGGCGTAGTTGTTGGTAGATTACAGGGAAAAAATGTATCCCTGTTATATATCCTACAAAATCAGCGTCTATCTTTTCTAAAAAGGGCACTAGAAAAGAATGATAGTAACCGACAGATATCCTTTGTGATGGACTTAAGCCTAAATTGGAAGGAGGAAAAAAAGAAAAAAAGAAACAGTTATGAAAAAGAAATAAATAAAAAAAGGGTTAAATTTGCAGAGGCATATACTGGTACCACCTTGAACTTGAAGTCCATCCGTATGACCTGAGAAAATCTGATCAAATCTAGAAAAGCATTGTTTTTTGAGATTGGCTGGTGGTGGCTGTCCATTTTGAAAGTAAAATTGCATTTCGTAACCAGGCAGGGAATTATGTCAACATTTACCATAAAAGAAATGGAATATTATATAACGTGTGAATTTAGGCATGTTTATTATTGCACTTAGATCATATGGAATCAGAAAAATTGTATGTTTTTATGCACATACGTTAATTGTAACAATTCTGTTTGCGCACATTATCAGCACAAATAATATATGCACTTTAAATTGTTGTGGTGTTCACTTTTTTGTTATCTGGTTTTAACTATGGTATACAAACTGAGACAGGATGTAGGATGCATGACCTTCTAAAATAAGCATTTTTATTTTCCCCTCACTTTACTTGTGTTTTGTTTCAAAATCAAATATCAACATTCAATAAATGCTATAGTATCTTCCATACAAAATCTAAAAATTTGAACTACCACCTTATGTTGTATTAATAATAGGCTAAAGTTCAAACCGAAACAAAAATGACAAATTTTCAGACAAGGCTCGGCTAGGAAACTATTAGAGCAAATATATAGGCCAGGCTAAAAACTAATTGCAAAAATAGATTTGGTTTGTATATAGCTTGCGCAAATATGAATTGCGCAAACTATAATTTTTTTTAAATATATGTTGCTTGCACAATCCATATTTGCGCAACCTATATATTTATAGCTCGTGCAATTTATATTTGTGCAAGCTGTACATTTATAGCTTGTGCAAATATGAATTGTGTAACCTATAAATCAGGCTTCGAAATTTCAGCAAGCACGGAATCTATCATCTACTTCTCAAACCCCTTTTCTTCTTCTCAACATCCATCTCAATTCCCATTCCAATCCAACTATTTTACGAAATTAAACCTCCATTTTACGTTAATCTCAAATATACTTTGAAGTAATTAATTGTTTTAGCTATAAATGGAGGGAACTTCTTCATTCATGACAACTAGAGGTAAAAAAAATTGGTTGAAATTGATTTTAAATTAACAAGTGATTGTTGTTAGTAATGGTACTAAGTATTGTTGGTGCTGTCGATGACAACTACCGTCTATGGTTGTTGTCATAGTTGAAATTTTAGTTATTGATAAATCATTTCAAAACCCTAGTTGTAAAATTGATTTATGAATAAATAATTGAGTGATATATATTGTAGAATTGCTTTCCGGACACGAAGATAGAAGTGTTCTTTATCTTCAAGATCATCGTAGAAGTCAAAATGATTCGCTTACGGAAGTATTTATTTTAAAAACGTTGAATTATTGTTAATCCAAAATGCAAATATGAATTACTAATTGCAATTCTTTATTATAAATCAAAATGTGGAAACAATTAAACTTTGTGATCATTCAAGCAAGCTTAAAGAAATAGATTTTAAGGATCTTTGGTTGGAACAAAACCTAAGAATAGCCGAGTTTTGAAAAGCAATGCAAGTTGGTTACATTAGACTAAATCATCATCTTATTACGACATTGTGTGATAGATGGAGACTTGAAACAAATACTTTTCATTTAAGAGTGTAAGAAATGAGTGTAACTCTAGCCGATGTTTATTTTTTGTTTGGTCTACGCACGAACGTTTTTTCCGGTATGTTTACAAAATTTGAATATTGATTATATGGAATTGTGTCACAATTTGCTTGGTATATTTCCACCAAAAGAGGCAGTAAAATCTAAAATTAAGCTAGCAATGACTTGGTTCAAAAGTGAATTTTCTGAACCACTGGTTGAAGGTGCGACGGATTTAGATATACTTCATCGTAGTCATGCTGTTATTATGTACTTTTTAAATTGTCTCTTTTACCATATTCAAAAGTTAGATTAAATTTGAAATTTTTGCCATTTTTGAAAGATGTAGCAAATTGTGGTTACCATTCATGGGGTAATGATGTACTTTATTATTTGTACAGTGAGTCAACAAATGTTGCTTTTAAAAAAAGCTTTAGACGGTTCTGCAACATTGTTGCAAATATGGTCTTGGTCTCATATTGCTATTGGACGACCTTTAGTAAAAATTCCTACTAATTTAGATCCTTATCTACCATTTGGGTGTAGGTGGAATTATGCTAGAAGTTGGCGCAAAACTCCAAAAATTAAACAACTTTACCGAAATGAATTGGATTTGTTAGTAGATGAAGCCGTGACCTGGGAACTATAGTCTTTATTGTTTAAATATGGACATCCTGACGTCGAGTATACGTATGCAGGTTGGATCGCTAAGAGTGGACTAATCCTTTTTTTGGACTTTAAATTATATGCTCCGGACCACGTGATGAGACCGTTTGGCTTTGACCACCAACACATTCCAAGACTCTGTAGTGCCATTAGACCCAAAACACAGTAATTGGATTGACTTCCTTCAGGAAAGTATCGCTTTACCGAACTCAAGAATTGATCGTGCCGAACAAGACGTAATTCTTCAAGATTATTGAGTGAGTATGAGTATTGGTATTGGCAAATAACTCGCCGTTATATTTTGAAAAAGTCGGCTAGAAAATTGGTTGTTTACATTCCCCGAGCTCAACTAGAGCGTGATGCGGTTAGTGTTTTAATTTCAAGTTTGATTCGAAAAAATAGTTGGATTGGAATGGAGATTGAGAAGAAGGATAAGAGTTTGAGAAGTGGAGGATAGATTCTTGTCTTGCTGGAACTTTGAAGTACGATATATAGCTTGCGCAATTCATATTTGCGCGGTTTATATACAAACAGTGTAACAACCCGTATATTTTACGATTAAATATTTAAATATTTTATCGTTAGTCGGATTTTAGTCCGAAAAGTTAATTTTTGCATACGGTTGAATTAGGACTCGGGACCACTTCCATTGAGTTCAAAACACCGTTTGCGATCTGTTTTAGTATAAACTTTGATATGTTTGGAGTTAGTGGAATTTTGTCACCTTTTCACTTTGGGCTTTGAGTTTGGTTTAGCTCATTAGCCTAAACTATTTACTCTAGCTCAACCCCCTTCTCTTTATAACTTTACTTTCATTTCCTAACACTCAAGCTTCATCAAAAATGGAGGAAGGAATGGGAAATTAAAACTCCAAACTCAAGTTCATTTGCAAATCCAACATCCAACTCCAATTTCAAAGAGAAGTCATTGATTCTTCCTTGCTTTCAAGCTTCTTCTTCATAAATTTTGTGTAAAGGTGAGATTTTTATCTCACATCTTTGTCTATAACTATCTTTGATTGTTGGGTGTGAATTCCTAACACTTTTTCATGTCCATTTGCTTTTGGTTTGGATTGAATTGGTGAAAAATCCCCATTTTTAGTGTTTTGGGTTCAAATCTTTAAAGATCCAATCTTAGATATTTAAACACGTTTTTGATGATGCATCGAGGAGCCAATACGACTGGGTAGCCTATGGGCATAATCCCCTAGCGTCCATGCTCGATCGGTTGCAAATTGGGAGAGTTTTTGCACTCCAAACCCTTAGGTCGCGCGACCTGCACAATGGTGACTTTCAGCCTGCAGTTAGCTCATTCGGTTTTAGGTCATTCGTTCCATAGGTCGCTAGGTCGCTCGGCCCTCTTTACTTCCTTAGGTTGTTGCTCGACCTTGTCTTTCCCTTTAAGTTGTTAGGTCGCTCGGCTTTTCCCCCTTGGGTCTTAACTCCCTAGGTCGCTCGGCTAGGTCGTTCATCCACTAGGTCGCTCGGCCTTCTGTAGTTAGGTCGCTCATCCATTTCCTTAAGCCGTTAGCTCCTTAAGTCGCTCGGCTGTTAGGTCGTGGATGTTAGGTCGTCCCCCTTTAGGTCGCTTGGCCTATTATGCCGCTTGCAACGCTTAGGTCGCATACCCCTTAGGTTGCACTACCTAAGCCGCTTCTTTCTTAGGTCGCGTACCCCTTAGGTCGATCTACCTAGGCCGCAACTCTTAGGACGTTCCACTACTGAGTCGCGCCATGTTAGGTCGCGCCATGCCTTAGGTCGCTCTATGTTGTTGCTCTGTTAAGCCATGTGCTATTTCTTGAGCCGCTGATTTTTTGTGTTGACTTATGTTAAGTCATAAGTCTTGACTTTTAGGTTGCAAGGGTATTTCCACTTCGATGAATTTGGAATCGAATTTTTTGGAATTTTATTCACGTCTTCGAATGTGAATTTTTGTGATTGATCGTCTCTACGATCATTTTTGTGATTTGTCATTTTAAAAATATGCAAACCTTTACCTCACTCGTATGAGAAATCTAATTAAACGACTTAGTAAAACAAGTGGTATGAAACGCTTGCGTTTACTTCGGCGGTTTATTCTTGGACTTGTTCGATTGAACCTCTTGTGACAATTTTGAGTGGAGATCTACAATTTATTCGTAAATATTTAAGTTAAGCTAGTGGTTATGGGACATGAAGCTAACCTTATATATTTACTAGCTTACTGTAATTGACACTTCTTGATGATCGATGATGATCATTTTTGTGATTTAGACTAGCAAATGTGAGATGTCTCTTTGTCTACGAGGGAGACTAAACCCCGTTTCTGTGGAGCTTCGGCTCAAATTGGTAGGGTAGCGACCTATGGTCTTCGGGCCGTTTTGTGGAGCTTCCGCTCAAAATTAATGGTTAGCAACCATAGAATAGCGTTCCATTTTGTGATACACGTGTTGGTGAGTTTTCATGCTCCCGTTTTGTGATAGGCCTCCCCCCTTTTCGTGATTTCTGGATTTCCATTGACGATTTCTGGAATTTTGTGTTTCACCAATTTTCGTGATTTACATTGATAAGTTTTATCAATATTTGTGCATTGGTGAATTTGTGTGTCATTAACTTTTGTGATTGACAGTGATATTATTGTCAATATTTATAGTTTGATAATTTGGTAAATAAGGAGTATGACATTCCTTTTGATCTTTGAGAAGATTCTCGTGATATTGATTGATCCCTAGTTGATTTTTCACTTGCATACTTATCACAGTATAGCTTTATGGTTATTATATATTATGTCATACCTCTTATTCTATATCATTTTATCTGATATTTATAGCTAGACTGATTCGTTTATTATTTTCTTATTAAATAATACTCGGGTCAGACCGAGATGTTATAGGTGCTTCTGCATGACTTCACATCTGAGATTATCACCCTGACTTTTGACTAACTACTTAGATTAGTGGTTTTTGTTGTATACATTTGAGGTATAGACTCATAGATGTATCCATATTCTTTTGTGTAGCACTTGTAGCTATTCTTTTGTGATATTGTGGATCTTGTCAGACCACTACTCTGATGTACGCCTTCATGTGTTATATATTCATATCTATTTCGGCCTTTGTGATATGGATGTCTGTGACTGATTTGTGTTATGTTTACTTCTATGTTTGTTTTCGAAGAATATATATAGCCACTGTGCAGTAGCTTTGAGTTTGTATCGGTATGTCGGATTTCCCTCCTTAAACAGATGCATGTTGTACTATCTGACATACCGGTGCTTGCATAAAGCAATTACACGGATGTTCGCTCCTCAACAGCCTTATTCTCCGCGCCAGTTGACGGCATTACCCCGTAGTGTCCTTGGCTAGCGTGGGTATAGAGGTGGGGCGTTACAGCTTGGTATCAGAGCCAAACTTCGGAACAATGTAGAATAACCTAACAAGGATCATCGTCCTAAGTCCATATTAGGAGTCGCGCTTTAGGATTTAATTCGAGTTTTCGTACCGATTCATCCTATTTTTCTTTATGCTTCCTTGTTTATCTATCAAGATTGCTTGATATTCATTTGGTGAATAACCTTATCCTTCTTCTTTCTTTCTTTCTAAAGGATGAGAAATGGTTAGACCCGGCCGTCCCAGCGCCAGTCAATCTCGTGCTACTCCCCAAGATGGAGTATTTATGTCTGCTCAGCAACTTCTTGATCTAGTAAGGAATGCTCAAGCAGCCAGATCTAATCCGGAGTCTACCCATCCTAGGTCTGGATTTGCACGTTTGTGCAGCCATTATACCAATTTGGGTGGGAAGCCATTCAAAGGTTCTGAAACTATTATTGAAGTACAGGCTTGGCTGAGATCGTACGATCGAATCTTTTCTTGCATGAATCTTATTGACATTCACCGTGTTTAGGTGGCCTCAAGTATGCTCCAAGAAAGAGCATTAGATTGGTATGAGCTTCTGATTTATGAAATAAATGAAGCGGACCTTACTTGGGAGAAATTTCGGGAGCGCTTCGAATTAAAATTTGTGCCAGAAGCTGAGAAGGTGACTTTGGCTCGCCGTTTCATTGACCTTGTTCAAGGTGAATCCTCCGTGACAGACTATGACGCTTCATTCGAGTCACTTTCTAAATATGGGGTCGAATATATAAACACCCCATTGAAGAAAAACCAACGATTCGTCTATGGCTTGAATAAAAGTCTCAAGAAGACATTACTTCTAAAGTTAGAAGTTTCTTTTGATCAACTCGTTGATATCGCTCTTCGACTTGAAGAGGCAGATAAAGAAAGTGATGTTGAAGTTATGGGTGCCAAACCGAACTTCAACAATAAGAAAAGGCCTAATAAGTTCAAAGGTCCTTATCCCAACAATAAGAAAGGGAAGCAAGCCTCTCCGGCAACTAAGACTTCTACCCCAAGTGGTGGGCAATGCTACAACTGTGGTTCTAAGGACCATTATGCGAACAAGTGTTCAAAGCCTCGTACTTGTCGCTATTGCAAAAGCCCGGATCATTATTTATCTTCTTGTCCCAAACTTCAAAATAGGAAGGAGGGAAAGCTTAATGTTAATGTTGCTGAAGCCCCTGGCAACACATCTCATGGTAAAGGTATTTCTCATTCTATCCTTGATGGCATTATTTTATTTCGTGATCATCCTATTCGAGTTCTTTTTGATACGGGTGCGTCCCATTCTTTTATTTCAAAAGAACTTGTTGGTACTTTTTCTTTGGATGTTTTGTGCTTAATGACTTCTTTGAGAATTGCGAATCCGGTTGGTGGATCCGCAACAATCATTTTATTGTGTAAAGATGTCGAGATTATTTTGTGTGATTTTTCTTTCCGAGCCGATTTGCATGTTATGCGCTACTTAGGCTTTAGAATGATTTTGGGAATGGATTAGCTTAATCGCTATAAAGCTTAAATCCTATGTCCTGAGCGGACTATTTATCTTCGACATCCTCAATCTGTTAAGCAGATTTTTATTGACCTTAAAGATTCGGATTCCAGCTTAGTTGCATCTTTATATTCTTTAAATCCTAATGATGACGATAATGATGATGAGGAGGATACTATTTCTCTTATTCACGTTGTTCGTGAATTTTCCGACATATTTGAGCCCGTTTTAGGATTACCACCTAAGCGAGCAATTGAGTTCAAGATTAATCTCATCCGTGGAGCTCAACCTATTACTCGTCCTCCTTATCGTATGTCCAATAAAGAAAATGAGGAGATGCACAAACAATTATCCGAATTGGAGACGAAGCAATTTATTCGCTCTAGTTCCTCGCCTTGGGGAGCTTCGGCTATTTTTGTGAAGAAATCCGATGGTGCACTTAGGCTTTGCGTTGACTACCGCAAGCTTAATGATCTTACTATCAAGAATAAATATCCTTTACCTCGGATTGATGATCTATTCGATCAACTTAGTGGTGCTAGAGTCTTTTCACAATTAGACTTAGCTACCGGTTTTCATCAGCTTCGAATTGCAGAGGATAGCATTCCTTTGACATCTTTCCGTACTCGTTATGGATTGTATGAGTGGCTTGTTATGCCATTTGGTTTAACGAATGCTCCGGCTTATTTCGTTGACCTTATGAATAGAGTTTTCAAAGACTTCCTCGATCGGTTTGTTCTCATCTTTATTGATGATATTCTTGTGTTTTCAAAAACCGAGGAGGAGCATGAAAAACATCTTCGGATGGTGTTGGAAACTCTTAGGAGCAATCAATTAAAAGCAAAATTTTCTAAATGCCACTTTTGGCAATCTCATGTGAAGTTTCTCGGTCATATTATTTCCGAATCCGGAATTTCCATGGATCCTTCAAAGATTGAAGCAATTCAGAACTGGAAGAGACCGGAAAGTGTGACGGAAATTCGTAGTTTCCTTGGATTGGCCAGTTATTACCGTCGTTTCATAAAGGACTTTTCCAAAATTTCCGTGCCCCTTACTAGCTTGACAAAGAAGGGAATTAAATACATTTGGTCGGACAAATGTGAAGCTTCTTTTCAGAAATTAAAAGAACTCCTTTCCGATGCTCCTATTCTTTTGATTCTCGAGGGAAACCAAGATTTTATTGTTTATACCGATGCTAGTTGCGTTGGTTTGGGTGCCGTTCTTATGCAAAGAGAACGTGTTATTGCTTATGCTTCTAGGCAATTGAAGCCAGCCGAGTCTAGATATGCCACTCATGGTTTAGAACTCGCAGCTATTGTTTTCGCCCTTCGTATTTGGCGTCATTATCTTTTGGGAGAAAAATTTATTCTTTACACCGATTATAAATCCTTGAAGTATCTATTTTCTCAAAAGGAACTTAATTTGCGTCAACATCGTTGGCTCGAATTTCTTGCAGCTTATGATCTTGATATTCTTTATACTCTCGAAAAGGGAAATCGTGTTGCCGATACACTTAGTCGTAAGCAACAAGTGATTGTTTTTATGATGATATCCGAATGGAATGATCTCAGAATTCTATCCACTTGCGAGATTCGAGATCATGTTTTCGATTTATGTTCATCTCATGTTTTATGTAGCCTTGAGGCTCATCCTTCTCTTCTAGACCGCATTCTTGAAGCTCAAAAGCTAGATCCCGAATTGGCTCTTTTTGGCCAAAATTTTAGGGATAAAATTGATATTGAAGGTTTGAAAGACTTTGATATTGATTCTCGTGGCGGTATTCGAAAATTTGGTAGACTTATCGTCCCAAATATTAGTAATCTTCGTAAAGACATTTTAGAAGATTCTCATCGTTCTAAATTTACCATTCATCTCGGTAGTAGTAAAATGTACGCGGATATGAAGCGACTTTATTATTGGGAGGGAATGAAATCTGATATTGCTAACTTTGTTAAGTGTTGCATGACTTGCCAACTCATTAAGGCCGAACATCAAAGGCCCAGTGGGTTATTGCAACCTTTAGAAATTCCAATTTGGAAGTGAGACCAAATTTCCATGGATTCTATAGACGGCCTTCCCCGTTCTCGTTCGGGTCATGATAGCTTATGGATGATAGTTGACAGACTTACTAAATCTGCCCATTTTATTCCCGTTCGGTCCAATCGAACCGTTCCTCTCTTGGCCAAACTTTTTATCAAAGAAGTTGTTAAATTGCATGGAGTCCCTACTTCTATTGTTAGTGATCATGATCCATTGTTTACTTGTGGATGTTGGAAGAGTCTTCAAAAAGTTTTGGGAACGAAGCTTAATTTTAGCACCGCTTATCATCCCCAGTCCGACGGACAAACTGAGCGTGTGAATCAAACTCTTGAGGATCTTCTTCGTGCATGCTTTCTTGATTTTGGTGGAAGTTGGAAAGATCATATTTCTCTTGTTGAGCTTTCCTATAATAATAGCTTCCAATCTAGTATTGGTATGCTACCTTTTGAGGCACTCTATGGAAGGCCATGCCGATCCCCTTCTTGTTGGCTTGAGGCCGCTGAGAAGCTGGTTTTAGGTCCAGATTTTATTCGTGACTCCACAGAGAAGATTGACCTTATTCGTCATAGGATGAAAGAGGCCTAGGGTAGGCAAAGATCCTATGTCGATAACCGGAGAAGGAAATTAGAATTTTCTGTGGGAGATCTTGTGTTTATTAGTGTTTCACCTATGAAGGGTATCGTACGTTTCAGTCGATCGAAAAAGTTAGCACCTCGATATATTTGTCCATTTCCTATCACTGAACGTATTGGTTCCGTGGCTTATCGCCTTTTATTACCGGCTCAATTTTCTGCTATTCATGACGTTTTTCACGTTTCTCAATTACGGAAGTGCCTTCGAGATTCCGATTCTATTCTTGAGCCCGGTGTTGTGGAAGAAATCGAAGTTTCATCTAATTTAACTTATGAGAAACATCCTATTCGTATTATTGCTTCGGAGGTCAAGCGCCTTCGAATTAAAGATGTTCCACTTGTTAAAGTGCAATGGTCCTCAAATCCTAAGGATTGCTCTTGGGAATCTAGAGAGTTCATCGAGCGAACACATCCGGACTTACTTTCTAGTGCTTCATGAGGTGAATTTCGTATTTCAAATTTCTTTTGTGTTGATATGCTTTCATGGTTGTTACCTTATGTTTTCTTCTTAAATATTGCGAGGACGCAATCTCTTTAAGGAGGGAAGTCTGCAACAACCCGCATATTTTACGATTAAATATTTAAATATTTTATTTTAATATTTTATCGTTAGTCGGATTTTAGTCCGAAAAGTTATTTTTTGCATACGTTCGAATTAGGATTCGGGACCACTTTCATTGAGTTCAAAACATCGGTTGCGATTTTTTGAGTATAAACTTTGATATGTTTGGAGTTAGTGGACTTTTGTCACCTTTTCACTTTGGGCTTTGGGTTTGGTTTAGCCCATTAGCCTAAACCATTTACTCTAGCTCAACCCCCTTCTCTTCATAACTTTACTTTCATTTCCTAACACTCAAGCTTCATAAAAAATGTAGGAAGGAATGGGAAATTAAAACTCCAAACTCAAGTCATTTGCAAATCAAACATCCAACTCCAAATTCAAAGAGAAGCCATTGATTCTTCCTTGCTTTCAAGCTTCTTCTTCATAAATTTTGTGTAAAGGTGAGATTTTTATCTCACATCTTTGTCTATAACTGTTTTTGATTGTTGGGTATGAATTCCTAACACTTTTCACATGCATTTGCTTTTGGTTGGAATTGAATTGGTGAAAAATCCCAATTTTTAGTGTTTTGGGTTCAAATCTTTAAAGATCCAATCTTTAATGTTTAAACACGTTTTTGATGATGCGTCGAGGAGCCAATACGACCGGGTAGCCTATTGGCATAATCCCCTAGCGTCCTTGCTCGATCGATTGCAAATTAGGAGAGTTTTTGAACTCCAAATCCTTAGGTCGCGTGGCCTGCATAATGGTGATTTTCGGCCTGCAGTTAGCTCGTTCGGTTTTAGGTCGTTCGTTCCATCGGTCGCTAGGTCGCTCGGCCCTCTTTACTTCCTTAGGTCGTTGCTCGACCTTGTTTTTCCCTTTAAGTTGTTAGGTCGCTCGGCTTTTCCCCCTTGGGTCTTAACTCCCTAGGTCGCTCGGCTAGGTCGTTCATCCACTAGGTCGCTCGGCCTTCTGTAGTTAGGTCGCTCACCCATTTCCTTAGGCCGTTAGCTCCTTAAGTCGCTCGGCTGTTAGGTCATGGATGCTAGGTCGTCCCCCTTTAGGTCGCTTAGCCTATTATGCCGCTTGCAATGCTTAGGTCGCGTACCCCTTAGATCGCACTACCTAAGTCGCTTATTCCTTAGGTCGCGTACCCCTTAGGTCGCACTACCTAGGCCGCAACTCTTAGGACGTTCCACTACCGAGTCGCGCCATGTTAGGTCGCGCCATGCCTTAGGTCGCGCCATGTTGTTGCTCTGTTAAGTCGTGTGATATTTCTTGAGCCGCTGATTTCTTGTGTTGACTTATGTTAAGTCGTAAGTCGTGACTTTTAGGTCGCAAGGGTATTTCCACTTCGATGAATTTGGAATCGAATTCTTTGGAATTTTATTCACGTCTTCGAATGTAAATTTTTGTGATTGATCGTCTCTACGATCATTTTTGTGATTTGTCATTTTAAAAATATACAAACCTTTACCTCACTCGTATGAGAAATCTAATTAAACGACTTAGTAAAACAAGTGGTATGAAACGCTTGCGTTTACTTCGGCGGTTGATTCTTGGACTTGTTCGATTGAACCTCTTGTGACAATTCTCGAGTGGAGATCTATAATTTGTTCATAAATATTTAAGTTAAGCTAGGGTTATGGGACATGAAGCTAACCTTATATATTTACTAGCTTACTATAATTGACACTTCTTGATGATCGATGATGATCATTTTTATGATTTAGACTAGCAAATGTGCGAAGTCTCTTTGTCTACGAGGGAGACTAAACCCCGTTTCTGTGGAGCTTCGGCTCAAATTGGTGGGGTAGAAACCCATGGCCTTCGGCCCGTTTTGTGGAGCTTCGGCTCAAAATTAATGGTTAGCAACCATGGAACAGCGTTCCATTTTGTGATACACGTGTTGGTGGGTTTTCATGCTCCCATTTTGTGATAGGCCTCCCCCTTTTTTGTCATTTCTGGATTTCCATTGATGATTTCTGGAATTTTGTGTTTCACCAATTTTCGTGATTTACATTGATAAGTTTTATCAAATTTGTGCATTGGTGAATTTGTGTGTCATTTACTTTTGTGATTGACAGTGATATTATTGTCAATATTTATAGTTTGGTGATTTGGTGAATAAGGAGTATGACATTCCTTTTGATCTTTGAGAAGATTCTTGTGGTATTGATTAATCACTGGTTGATTTTTCACTTGCATACTTATCACAGTATGGCTTTATGGTTATTATATATCTATGTCATACCTCTTATTCTATATCATTTTATCTGATATTTATAGCTAGACTGATCCGTTTATTATTTTCTTATTAAATAATACTCGGGTCAGACCGAGATGTTATAGGTGCTTCTGCATGACTTCACATCTGGGATTATCACCCTGACTTTTGGCTAACTACTTAGATTAGTGGTTTTTGTTGTATACATTTGAGATATAGACTCATAGATGTATCCATATTCTTTTGTGTAGCACTTGTAGCTATTCTTTTGTGATATTATGGATCTTGTCAGACCACTACTCTGATGTGCACCTTCATGTGTTATATATTCATATCTATTTCGGTCTTTGTGATATGGATGTCTGTGACTAATTTGTGTTATGTTTACTTCTATGTTTGTTTCCCAAGAATATATATAGTCACTGTGCAGTAGCTTTGAGTTTGTATCGGTATGTTGGATTTCCCTCCTTAAACAGATGCATGTTGTACTATCTGACATACCGGTGCTCGCACAAAGCAATTACACGGATGGTCGCTGCTCAACAGCCTTATTTTCCACGCCAGTTGACGGCATTACCCCGTAGTGTCCTTGGCTAGTATGGGTATAGAGGTGGGGCGTTACAGACAGGCTTATTTTTGCAATTAGTTTTCTGTCTGGCCTATTTGCGCAAATAGTTTTTTGATAAGCCTTGTTTGAAAATTTGTCCGAACAAAAACAAAGAAGAAAAATCAAGCAAAAAAAAGACAAAATATAAAGATTTGAGAAAGAAAAATGCAAAAAAGAAAATCTTAAAAGTAGTATTAGTGGAAAGTGTTTTGGTTCTAAAGCTGAACATTATATGGTAATACCTGAGGTATAAGTTCTCTCACTGGTTCATCAATGATTTTCAAGGGTGAACCTAAGACCAAAGGACCTGCACCTAAACTTCTTTTCATAAACCATGAACCAAAAGAACTTCTTAGTGAAAGTGGAGGAGCACTACCAGTAGGGAACATAGAAGGCATTGAATTTGTCGTAGATGAATTGGTGCTATTGGAGCTTCCAGCAACGTTCAAAGACAGCCCTGACTTCGCATCTGCAACCGATGTGTTGAACTGCTTGTATGTTCTAAAAAAGATACATAACACCTTAGACAAAAGAAATAATTAACTGGTCTAGAAATATACAAATTGAACATAGTTCTATTTAACCCTCTATTCGAAGTGGATGGCGTAGAGGATGAACGGTGCACATGCACCGACGTGCACGCACTTTATTCCAGTTTTGCATATTGTTTGAAGGGAGATGATGATTTTGATTTGGAGGTTGTAAGTGATGGAGGAAGAGTTGGGTTAGTTTGGTTAGAGACTTGGGCTGGGTTCAAGCCCAAATAGGGAAGAGAAGTTTAATTTAATTAAGCATTCAAAATAGTTTAAGCTTGAAAGATAGAAAATTGAATAACGTGCTCATTTTAAACCCATTTGACTTAATGTTTCCGACGTTGGATTTGTATCGCTTAATAGATCACATTTGTAAAGCTATTTGACAGAATTGATTAGTAGGAAATTATTTGAAATTTAAAAGGCATAGAAATTAACTACATCGATTAGTAATTAAAATTTATCACTGATACCCTGTTAGCGAAATAAAACCCCCTTCTGCTATATTGTTAAATTTGACTTCCATTTATACCCAGTTGATTTATATTGATGTGTTATCCATCAATTGACAATATAGACTTATTTACATATCCGTTGTTTATGTGAATACTTGTGTGACTAAAAATGTCAATTTGAGTATAATGATAACTTGTTTAAGTACCATTGAGATTTGCTAGGCCTCTTGCAACACTATATAAGTTATGGATTTGAATTAATTTCTTGCTTTATAACAGTGTAAATTAAATTATTATATTAATTTATTTTATTAAATTGTAAATTTCAATTAATGTTATTAAAGTGAATTTTAACTTAATGAAGTTTTAGTTAATTTAAAATTGAAAAGAGTTTAGGATAATTATATATTCATTTAAATAGTTTTATTTATTTATAAATGTTTAAAGTTAATTGTTATTTTAAATTAATAATGTTTAAGCAATTATTATTTTAATTAAAAAGTTTTAAGTTAATTATTAATTAAATTAATAATGATTAAGCTAATTTCCCCCTTTTAAAGTAATGTTTTGTCCTAAGTTAATTCATCTTATAATTAATGATGTTTATAAATTATTTATTTTAAATAAGGTTTTTAAAGTTAATCAATCATTTTATTTTTAAAGGTTTACCTAAATTAATTACTTTATAAAAGTATTTAAGTTATTTAATAACGGTTTAAACTTAATTAACCATTTATTTAATTGGTGTTTAAGTTGGTTAATTAATCTAATGATTTTGGTTTGAGCCAATTTATTTCTTTATTTATAAATGGCGATCAAGTTAATTTAATTAACTTAAGAATATGTTTTAATAATAATACTGCTTTAGAAAGGGGGTTCATGTGCGGCGTGGTCTTACGATAACCTTCGTTTTAAAAAAGGGTTTACAAAGTTATAAAAATAAAGTTCCTTGTGGTTTGAGTTCTCATGCTGGTTTTACCAGAGTGATTGGGGTGCTATTTTTCTTATAATGCTCGGGTTAGACCAAGCATGTTTTCATATTAGCTTTGGATGCTATGGGCCACAGGAGACGAGCTGGCAACCTAAGACGTATCTCCCATATATTTCTCTTATTTCTACTACATGGATTTGTTGTGTTTTTCAACATTTGTAAGAATAAGCTATTATAACTGTCCAGGTTGATTAGGGCAGTTTACTCTAATTGTATATATAAAACTTCTCCTTTTGTGTAAAGATCATTTTATATTATGGATTTTCCGTTGCGATGTGAGTTTCTATTTCTTATTTCTTTTTTTTTCATCAAAAACAATCTGTCTTTTTGCCACTTGAATATTCGACAAGTGAATATCGTGGATGCATTGATGTCGATTTCCAAGGATCGAAAACGCGGATCGTTACATTAATTAACTTATTAATATTTATATGTATATTATTAGTTAAATCATATCTAATTATTATTTTTTGGTCTTTGATATTTTTTTATTTTTTTATTTTTTTATCATCATCATCATCACTATTATTATTTTAGTCACTATTATTACTAATTTACTTATTTGACTTTATTTTATTATTTCTATTGTTATTGTTATTATTATAACCTTTAAATTACCGTTTTCACTTATTTTCGGATTCCATCTCTAGCCGACCCCAACTTGTTTGGGAAAAATGGCTTTGTTGTTGTTGTTATTGCTGTAACTTTAAGTTCTAATTAATTAAGTCATATATAATTCAATTTTAAATTTCCATTCAATCATATTTAAATTTGTACCAACTATCATATTTAATTAAATTTTATTTTATCATAAATTTCAATTTTTTTACATTATTCATCTTAAACTATTTAAGATAGATTATCAACAATAACCTTTATAATTTTATTTTATATCTATATATCAATATATATATATATATTAATTAAATATTTGTAAACTACTTATTTAATAAATCATTTTACTTAATTAAACGATATAATTAAACATTTTACTTAATTTAAAAAATTAATCTAATTTGTCTTAAACAACTTTAAGATAAATAAATAACTATAATATTATAGTTGTTATTTGGCATTTTGACCCGACTATATCCGAACTGATTGGACAAGTTACATTCGATTGTCATTAAGGCCAGTACATCCAAAGCGATGATTGTGGACTCCAGAAGTCAAGTACAGATGATAATATAAAGCCGTAATCAAACAGAATCAAGGGATATGCTATACAGAACGTTCTAAGTATCGAATATAATTCAATATAGAAAAGGATCGACTATAATCGTTCTCTATCATAGGGACCAGTCTAATTCGATCAGATAAGTGCGATTAATTGGAAAACAATCGATAACTCAAGTTCCACTAATCCAATTAGCATGAAATATGGAGGCTAAGCACATTACAACATGGAGAAGCTCTCATAGGGATCGCACCTCCAAAAGCTTCCAAAATAAGGATCAACACAAATCCCTATTTCTTGGAATTTGGACCATGCAATCCCCCTTGTGGGTCCATATGTTTTGAAGATCCTTCTACCGAAATTTCAGGGAGATATTTCACCGTCTTCCTCTAAAATACAGGCTTGATTGTTCATTTTTAGGACTTTTACACTGCTTTCTGCTTTGTACTCTATTGTAACCAAGGATTTTCATCTAATCCCTATTGTACTTGGTTTACAAAGTGATTAATAAAGCTATCTATTCAAAGTGGAAGCATGCAAATAACGCTGAACCACCACAAATCGTTGTATTCTCATTATTGCTTTGATTTTATGATATTTAATTGCTTGTTTTCTCTATTTTCATTTTGTATTCTTCATTTATTTCTCTACAAAATCTCTATTGGGTGTTTGTGCCACTGTTTAATGCAAACATTTTGAGGCTTTCACTGAGAAGAAAATTCTCAGCCCTATTTAGATCCCTTTGCCGCTGCTGGATTGCATAAATCTTTCGAAGAGATCCATCATTATCTTCAAGAAGCTTATTCATTCTATTTTGGATTTGCAAAAGTCTAAGGAAACTACCAATAATGGTTAGAAACGCTAGATCTACCTCCTAAAATGCAAAAGGAAACGAGAATGCTAGCATCCAGCAAGGAGGCCCTCTAACAGATGTTAATGCTGCCAATCTAGTTAATGTCTAGAATTAGGCTGATTACATCATAAGAGATGATTTCCAGAATCTGATGAAAGAGCTAGTGGATAGCCGCCGACAGTTGAACCAACAGATTCAAGACAATATTGATCCAATTAATCAACTCAGGGATCAATAATGTGGGAAAACCACAAGGGAGTCAAGCCCACTTTCTGCATAGGATTGTTTTGTTCATCCGATAATTATCATAGACACAGATGTCGCAAAATTGACGGATATCACGTAGAAGCTTCTGGACATCCATAGGAAAACCAACCTGGCTTGTTGAGACCGATCAGTGCCGATCCCTCTATAGGGATCGGGACCGATCCCTCCGCCAGAGGAGGAATGCCTTTTCATATTAGAGCACAAGCCAGAGCCATTGTGATTGATTAAGATGCTGGAGTTCGGGTTAATATAGGCCAGTTACCTCCTCGAAATGAGATAAAGTGTACGTATGTGAAATACATCTTGAAGATGCTGAGCCAAGAAGAAATGGAATGAACCATAGGCATCGACCAGACCATTCACATGAGGTAGGGCACGGTTACCTCTTGGCTCCAATAATTCAAATGCCAGAATTGTCGGTTATGCTTAGACAGCTAGTGAGGGAAAGCCAAGGCTTGACCAATGATGATTGGGGGATCTCGAGAATCCATACCCCGTGCACTGACAATATCTTACATGCAAAGTATCCAAGGAGGTTAGGCATGCTGTCAATGCCTACCATGAGGGAAAAACAGACCCTAGGCAGCACATCATGAGATATGAATGGCTGATGGATTCTGCACGAGCCGATGATGCAATAAAATGGAGATGTTTTTCCATTACTCTCTTTGGCATAGTAACGATGTGGTTTACAGATTACCGCCATAGTCAATTTCTAGGTTTGATGATTTAGCAAAAAAGTTTGTGGAGTAATTCCATATGCATGTAACTCGCCCCAAAGATGTAATGTCCCTATTGAGCATAATCCAAGCTCCGAAAGAATCGTTGAAGGATTATTTAAAGAGATTGCATATGATCATCACAGAAGTCAGTAATCCGATTAACCATTCAATATTGGTAGTGGTAACGAGAGGGACTGATCTAAAATCTGACTTTGGCGATTGGTTAGCTGGCAAACCACCCGCAATGTTGGAG
Source organism: Allium cepa (assembly GCA_030765085.1). Taxonomy (NCBI): domain Eukaryota; kingdom Viridiplantae; phylum Streptophyta; class Magnoliopsida; order Asparagales; family Amaryllidaceae; genus Allium; species Allium cepa. Next base: position 157,308,264 of record CM060939.1, read on the forward strand.
CGTTTCTATGCAAAAGTAGCTCAGTATTTAAGGAAAGAGGAAGCTAGGTGCTCTAGGAAGAAGAATTTTGTAGGACCAAGTGGAGAGGGACTGTAGTGTAACATTGTAGCAAAAAAGTCGGGGGAAAGTTTTGGAAAAGTTTAAGTAAATGTCCAAAATAAACCGAATCAGTAAAAGAAAGATGGTGATATGCACCGTGAGCGAAAGAGGGATTCCAGAAAAGGAAAGCCAAGGATTCCAATGTATGATACCTATGCACCACTAAATACCTCTCTGAAGAACGTCTATTTGTCTACATGCAATACCATGTAGTATAGGAAGCCACCTCCAAAAGAATAGATGGAGAAGCAGAAAAAACTGGAGAATATTGTCGGTTCCACGAATGCTATGGTCATAACACAAATGAATGTGGGTATATTCAGAATGTTATTAAGAAAATGATTCGGGAAAGAAAATTATAGAAGTTTGTTAAAGCCCTGTAGGATGGCGAATAGGGGATATCTGATCCCAACTGAGGACAACTTTCACATAGAGATGAGGAGCCTCCATGGACTGGTGGAAGATTAGTGATAAATACAAAAATTGGAGGGCAACATCTAACTGATAAGAGCTGGCACGAGATGGAGCATTATGCTAGCACAATCAGGCATATGAATTTTGGTTGTTGTTCGAGTACAAAAGATGGGGCTCTGAAAAAACAATAGTGTACAATGGTAGAACAAAATGCAAACAAGGTGGAGGCACCGACAATTGACCCAATGGTCATTTCGGCCATGATCAGTCCCGCCTTAGTGAGGAGGATCTTAGTTGATTGTGGAAGTTCCGTAAATCTAATTTTCAAACAGGCTTACGATCAGATGAGGATGGAAGCCAAAGACTTAAAATCGTCTAAAGCCCACATTCACGACTTCAACTGTGTTGCGACCGAAGCTTTCAATTTGTCAAATTGCCCGTGGAGTTGGGAGAAGGTGACTGCATGAGAGTGTGGATGTTGTCATTTGTTGTTTTGGATGTGGGCTCTCCATACAATGTTTTTCTAGGTCGATCGGCCCTAGTCCAAGCAGCTCTTGCACTATGGTATTTGACTTTGAAGTTTCCAACTGATAACGGTGTTGGAGTTGTGCATGGAGATCATGCGACCAGACGCGCCTGCTATATGGCTAAATCGAGGGACGCTCAATGGAAGGAGAAAGGTAAGGGTGTGGAAAAGTCTCTCCGCATCCAAGCCACTAAAGATTGACAACTAAAGCCTGGGCCTTGGATTAGGTGCCATAGTCGGTTCTATAAAGACATAGATCTAAGAGATGATGAGGAGGAGTTTAAAAGGACCAAGGCTGCACCAAATGAGCTGACGATTGACGTCACGGTCAGTTGTGAAGACTTGTCACGGGTCCTAAAGATCGGATCATAACTCAACCCTATGATGATGAAAGAACTTGTTGATTTTCTCCAAGCGAATCTTGACGTGTTCGCTTGGACTCATTTTGATATGTGTAGGATCTCGCCTGCCATTGCAAGCCACACATTGAATATCAACTCGAGGCATGTCCCGGTGACACAGAAAAGGTATGGCATGGATCCAGAGAGATCTGCTTCCTTAAAGAGGTGATGAATAGGCTCAAATGCAACAGGTTTATTTGCGACGCCTTCTACCCTAAATCAGCATCCAATCATATACTTGTGAGAAAGGTGAATGGAAAGTGGAAAATGTTGACAATTCAGATTTAAACAAAGCATGCCCGAAAAAAAAATTTCCTCTTCAAAGGATCGACCAGCTGGCAGAATTAGCCGCAGGACACGAGTTGCTATCTTTCATGGATGCATACTCTGGATATAACCAAATCTCGATGCATATTCTCGATTAAGAGCACACCAGCTTCATTATCGATGTTGGATTGTATTGCTATGTGGTAATGCCATTTGAAATGAAGAATGCTGGAGCAACTTATCAGTGCATGGTTAATGGAATGTTTAAAATCAGATTGGAGAGACAATGGAGGTATACGTGGATGATATGCTCGTAAAGTCACGATGATTAAGAGACCATGTTAGAGAATTAGTAGAAATGTTCGACATCCTCTAATACTAAAAAACAAAGATAAATCCTTTGAAATGTTTTTTGGAGTTAGATTAGGTAAGTTCTTTGGTTTCAACATCAATACTCGTGGAATCAAAGCTAATCCCCAGAAGATTCGAGAAATTCCCAACATTCAGGCACCAAAGACCATCAAACAAATGCAGAGCCTAAATGGGAAAGTTGTTGCCCTAAGTCATTTTATTTCTAGAGCCACCAATAAATGCACGCCTTTCTTCGATTTGATTAGGAGAGGGAAAAGGAACTTTGAATGGACATAGGATTGTAAAGATGGATTCCAAGCTTTGGTGAACCACTTAGAGGCCCTCCATCTTGTAAAAATTGGTGGATCATGAAGACTTGTATATCTACTTGGCCATGTGAGTACAACTATAAATGCTGCACTGCTTCGCGAGGAGAATAGGATCTAAAGGCTGGTCTATTATGTTAGCATGCGATTAAGAGTAGTTGAAAGGAACTACTCGAAGTTACAAAATTTGGTGTACTATTTGTTGATTGCTTCGCGAAAGCTCTGCCCTTATTTTCCAACTCATCACATCAATGTTTACATGGATCGGCTGTTACGATAGGGCCTACAGCGACCTAAGACGTCTAGAAGGTTACTCAAGTGGAACATCTAATTGAGTCAATTCGACATCACTTATCTCCCTCGGAGAGCCATACAGGAATAGGCACTTGCGGACTTTATAGAAGAATTCACTGCACAGGATGATCCCTCAAAGAGTGTGGAGCCTCTACCATTTGGTGGAAAATGTATACGGATGGAGCATCTAATGATCGTTGTTCTAAAGCTCTGATTGTTGGACTCAAACTTGTAGAGAACTGGTGATAAAATATTTTGAAATCTTCTAGGATTCACAGTTGGTTGTATACCACGTCAGGGGAGATTACCAAGCTAAAGGACAATGTCTCTCTCCGTACCTTATCCAACTCCAAGAGCTATTGACTGGCTTTGAGCATTATGACATCACGCACATTCCCAAGATCAACACAAAGAGGCTGACTCATTGGTAAAGTTTGCTAGCACTGGAGATGCACAACAAATGGGCTTGGTTCCAATCTAAGTACTAGACGCTTTGAGCGTAAACAAGATGGAAATCGAGTGGGTACTAGAAACGAAGCTTAAGAAGGAGTCATGGATGACTTCGATTAAAGATTGTTTGCTGGGGGAGTCCTTCCCGAATGGAGGAATGAAAGGCGACAAGGCCTCCGTAAATCTTCACGGTATATCATGCAGTAAGGAGTCATGTATAGAAAGGGTTTCTTCATTTCCCTACTTTGGTGTATCACTCATGATGAAATAAAATGAGTTCTAAAGGAACTCCACGAAGGAGAGTGTGGCGATCACACTAGGGGCAAACCATAGCCAAGAAAATACTCGTTATGAGTATTATTGGTGGATTGTCAACCAAGATGCTACTGATTACGTTAAGCGATGCGACAAGTGCCAGATGTATGCAAGAGTTCCGAGAGCTTCGCCGATGAAAATTACAGAAATGGTCAGTCCATGTCCTTTTTCCATATGGGGCTTAGATATTATCAGTTCCTTACTGATCTCTAAAGGTGGTGCCAAGGACGCCATCGTAGCAGTTGATTACTTCACCAAATGTACTGAAGCAGAACCTTTAGCCATGATCATGACAAAGAAAGTAATCAACTTCATTGTTCGGAACACCATCTGTCGTTTTGGCCTTCCATGAACCATTTTAACTGATAACGGAACCCAATTCGACTGTACTAAAATCAACGATTTATGTCGTCGTCATCACATTGAAAAGAGATCTGCATCAGTTGCTCATCCCTAAGAAAATGTGCAAGTTGAAGTTGTGAACAAAATCATAAAGTCCATTCCAAAGAAGTGTTTGGAAAAGGCTAGAGGCAAGTGGATAGATCAACCTCCAACAATATTATGGGCTTACAGAACCACCCACAAGTCATGACAAGCCGTACTCCATTCACCCTTCCTTGCAGCCCCGAATCCATGATTCCTGTTGAACTCGAAGTCCCTTCTCACCGAGTAACCTACTATGATCCCATAATGAATAAAGATCTCCTCTTAGAATCTCTAGACTTTATAGATGAGAAGCACAAAGAAGCTGATTTGAGGCCAGCTGCACATCGACACCAAGTCACCCGATACTTCAACACTAAGGTACGGCCTAGAACCGTTGAAATTAGCGATCTCATCTTGAGAGTGGTTTTTCCTGCCCGGTCACACATGAATCCTACTTGGAAGGAACTTATGTCATTAAACAAAGGCTTGGAGAGGGAACTTTCAAGCTAGTGATCGTTGATGGCGTCACACTCCAAAGAGCATCGAATAGTGAGCATTTACGATGCTATTTCACTTAGTTTATTCTTTTTCATTCAGTTGTGTTTAATTTTTGAATTTGCTTTAGCTTTTGATTTTCCAGATAAATAATTAAATAAATTATGTCATTTCTTTCCATTTGGAAAATAAAATTTGAAATTTCCTTTATATTTGTGATTGTGATTGTTGTAACATTGCATATTAGTTAAGATACCCGACGAACTAATACTAACATGTCTGATTAGGTTCCTAGAGTTTGGAGCTAGTTGATTACATAAGTTCATGATTGAACTAAATAAAATGAATGTGGTCTGACCATTCTTTAATAATTCTCGCTCACAACCCGATAGGTGGAGTACCTAATGAGTAATGGATGTGACTCAACCATCCGATAAGCAAATTAATCCTACCGAGCGATGGGACAACAATGAATCAAAAGAAATCGTGATACAACCGATCGATCGCTAAGTTACACCTCGGACTTGTAGGCAAATCAATCAAGGAAAGTACAGTCTGACTATTTTCGGAAACAACTCTAAGTCCTTAGAGTGTGGACTGGAGTATAAACACGAATTGGGTGCGATTCGATCATCCGCCAACTAACTCCTATACCTAGAGTGTGGATATAACTATAAAAAAAATAGACGAGTGTGGTTCGACTACTCATTACTCCATAATCTCTGACCTAACACCGACAGGAGTATAAACTTGCTAAGGATGGAGTTCGACCATCCATTATCTAACTCCACAAACCCGAGATTAGGGGCAGGAGTATAATTACTCAAACCGCTGAATCCGATAGCGTAATGCTAGGGTTCGAATGCAGTGTTTGGTACAACTTGAGGCCCCACATGGAGGTCTTGAGTAAAAATTAATGGAAGAATATCTGAATTAATGAGCAATGAATTACACGTATATTGAATGGAAAGTAATAGCTCGACTACTAAAGAAAATTCATGTAAGAGTTCAACAGAGAAAAAAGAATTGTTATTTACGCATTAAACTTGAAAATAAAAATTTATCCAAAAGTGGAGTCCCTATCCTCACAATCACGACTAATAAAAAGAAAAACAAATATTCAAGCTATATACAAACTAAGCCAAAGTGACGGCTACTTCTCTTGCCCCTTCTACCTTTTGGATTTCTTTGGAGTGACACCACCCAAGCCTCCACCTATCCTTCTCTTTGACCTTTTACTACCCTTGGCAGAAGAGCTTTCAAAGGTTGGAGGGAGTTCTCCGAGAACCTACCTGCTAGGTGGAATGACTTGTAGCAGGATGAGATTTGGATTATCGACGTCCACATCAGCGGGTTCAGCCTTAGATTTTTTTCTTTGATAACCCCTCTTTTTCAATGCGCTCCTTCAAGCTAACCTCATCGGTATGTTCAAAGGCACCAGTGATTATAACATCATCAGATTCATCTTGAAGTAGTTGATCGTCAAGTTTTTCATCATCACGTGCTCCACTAACTTGAGCATTGGGCCCTGGAATGTTGGTAGCCGTTGGAATTTCAGTCAATATCAGCGGTTGCTCCACAGTGGCACTTCTTCCTGGAGTTTGACTAGGACCCGGAAAACCTGCAGATTCATGGGAATAAGCAAACAAGCTCATAACTATTGGACATGAGGAATGAAATCTCTTTAATAAAGGAGAATGAAGCTGGATAACTATGTCCGATTGACTTTCAGTCTCCCCTTTTGAATAGGAGTCAGCACCTTTGCTTGATAACGGGTCTATTCCGATCATAGCTCAGATCATGTCCTGGGCCAAGTGAAACTGATGCTTTGGCTGTTTGAAGTAAAAGGGAACCTTTGGGATCAGACTCCAATGCCTCAACGATACTTTCTCCCTTTGCTGGAAGGTGCTAAAATATCAAAGTAAAGGAACCTCGCAACATAAATATCAAAAGGTTCATTCCCACGAACGATCACCTGTACCAGTTTCTCCTCATCCAAATCTACTTCGCCAAGGGCTTACTTATTCATTTCAATAATATATCCCCAAGCTTCGGCGAGCGATTTGAGGTAGCTCTCTCCGAGAAAACTAAAATCGCAATGGATTAGAACTTCAGCATTATATTCATCAATTAAAGGATCGAACATGTCCTTGATCTCATTCCGGCCAGCTTCTTTGGCATCCTCCAACAGGGCCTTGATCTGCTCTCTAACTTCATTACGGCCATTTTCGTTGCCTCTTCCTTGAGGGCTTCAATTTGAATAAGTTGCTCGTCACATTTAATTTTCAGTCCTCGGGATTCGATGACCTCTTCACAATATCTTTGAAACTCCTCCTGAGCTTCGAGTTTATCTTCCTTCTCTTTCTTAAGGAGTTTTTCGAGTTCCTCAACGCGGCGGGATAAAGTGTTTTCCCTTTGTGCAATGTGTCCTTTTCCATAGCAAGTACACTGCTGCGGTTGAGGACAGCGTCCAACTCCTTTTTGTGAGCCGTTTTCAAACGACTAACCACCTTGGTTGTTTCTTTGGCACTCTTCTCTACCGCAGCTAGATTTGCTGTCAACTCTGTAGTTTCATCATCTTAATGTTTAATTGTGTCTTTATCATGGATCGCCTCTAGCTTAAGGCGATCAATTTCATGTTGCCTCTCTATAGACACCTCATAGATTTTTTCGGCTAAATGATGGATTGCTTCATGTTGCACAAAAACATCGTTGACACATGCAAGTGAACTCGCTTTAGCACTTCCTGGAATTGTATGGTTGGAAGAAAGAAAATTTAGCCTATCAAAGTAGATTCACGTTCTGATATTTCCTGCTAAGGGCATCCGCAGCCTTATTTCCTTTTCCAGGAGTATATTCTATACCAAAATCATAAGCAGCTAAAAACTCTAGCCACCTCTTTTGTCGCATATTCAACTCTTTCTGAGAGAATAAATATCTTAAGGACTTATGATCAATGTATAGCTTAAATTCTCCCCTAAGAGATAATGTCTCCAAATCTTCAATGCGAAGATCACAGCAGCCAACTCTAAATCATGAGTAGTATATCTTATTTCATGTGGTCTATGCTGTCGAGAAGTGTAGGCAATGACTTTACCATTCTACATCAATACAGCTCCCAAACCTGTTCCACATGCATCAGTGTACAACACCAACCCTTGGTTTCCATTTGGAACAACTAACAACGGCGAGTTGGTCAACAATTATTTTAACTTAAGGAACCCTTCCTCATATTTGTCACACCAAATGAACTTCACATCCTTCCTGGTCAACTTAGTCAAAGTTGCTGCTACCCATGAAAAATATTTGATAAATCTCCGGTAATAGCCAGTAAGTCTGAGAAAACTTCTAATCTCAGTTACCATATCTGGTCTCCTCCAATTATTAATAGCTTGGATCTTAACTGGATCTACTGCCAAACCTTCCTACGAAACTACATGACCAAGAAATTTGACCTCTTCTTCCAAAAATGACATTTAGAAAACTTCGCATTTAGCTGATGCTACCTTAGCATCTCAAGCACTACTCTCAGTTGATTCTCATGCTCTCTCTCATCTTTCGAGTACAAAAAAATTTTCATCTATGAATATTAACACGAACCAATCCAATTGTTCTCGGAAAAACCGGTTCATCAAGTCTATGAAGAAAGCAGGTGCATTCATCAACTCAGATGGCTTCATCAATTATTCATACGAATCATACCTCGTTTGAAATGCTGCCAAAGGAATGCTGTCCTCTACCACTCTCAATTGATGGAAACCGGCCGCCAAATCTAATTGGGAAAACACTCCGGCATCATTCAACTAATCAAACAGATCGTCAATTCGCGGCAAAGGATGTTATTCTTAATCGTCTTTTCGTTCAGCTTACGGTAGTAGATGCACATCCGCAGTGACCCATCTGACTTCTTCAGGAAAATTATGGCCGCTCCCAAAGGCGAACTGTTTGGTCTAATAAAATTACTTCTTTCTAGATCTACTAGCTACACCTTCAATTCTTTCATCCCAGTCGGTGTCATTCTGCTAAGTGATTTACTAATAGGTTCAGCTCTTGGTACAAGATCTATTCGAAACTTAATATCTTGTTTTGGTAGTAGTCCTGTAACCGGCTCAAATATATCTGTAAACTCTCTTGCAACTCGATGCTTCCAAGGTACTTAACACAACATAAATACTTCGATCGGAATTCTCTACTGAGAAAATGATTCGGTTATGACAATCTGGGTGCCTTACTGATATTTCCCTATCTTGGCAAAATATCCTAGCCTCGTATCTATCCAACCAATCCATACCCAAAATGATTCCAAAATCTGCGAAATTATAAACATATAGATGGCATGCAAACATATGACCTAACAAATCAAGTTCTAACTGGTCAAATCTTATTCCTAGAGTTGCATACTCTCCTATCAGATTCACAACCCTTAAGGAAGAATGGGGAAGTGGGTTCTAAGCATAACTTATTAACCAAATTCTAGGATATAAATGAATGTGATGCACCGGTATCAAATAGTATCCTAACTAGAATACACTTAATTAAAAACGTACCTTCCATCACAGCCTTCCCCTTATCTGCTGCAATTGATTTGCAAGAAGATGGTGGTCCAATAGCAAAAACCTTTCCTTTTCTGCCCTAACTGGCTCTGGACACCGGTTCTTGTAATCCCCAACTTGATTGCAGTGGTAACACTTAATATGCTTCTTATCCGTAGCCTTCTTCTGCCCCTTGCCTGGCCAACACTCATTTGCAAAATGACCATTCTTATCACATTTGTAGCAGACTAAATTAGCTTTTGACTTCTTGGCTGAATCTCCCTTCTAGGCTCCTTTCTTTTTAAAGAACTACCTCTTCTTTCCCTGAGAACTCTGGGATTCTAATAGCTTCTCTCTAGCACAAATATCATGCATCTCTTCATGGCGAATGGTATCTCCACCACTACATTACAAGGATCGAGATATGAGTCAGGGTCGCCCTAGCAAGTTCGGGCCTCAATCCTTGAATGAACTTTTCATTCCTTCCAATGTTAATTTTAATAATAGTGTATCCATATCGAGACAGCTCTTCAAATCTATTTGCATACTTGATAACCGAAATGTCTCCATGAACTAAATCCATAAATTTTATCATCAATGCAGACTTGGCAACTTCAAAAATAAACCTCTATTTGAATCTCCTTGAAAAATCAACCCAAGTCAACTCTTCCTCTAGAACTCTGACAGTCGCACCATTCTACCAATAAAGTTTTGACCCTTGCAACTGCCAAGAGGCTAACCTTCTTTTCTACTCATCTCCTAAACCCAACTTAGAGAAAAACCTTTTACAGTTTAACAGCCAATTCTCCACTTCTATAGCATCTTTCATTCCTATAAACGGCTTTCCACCCAAATTGGTATAGTCTCAGTTTAGCTTGGCATAATTATTCCCAACGGGGATCACAGAATTTGCTCCTTCAATCTTTCCAGCCACTCCAGCAGTTCTTGCTTGCATCAAATTAGCAAGGAATTGATACATCATCCCCGCATCTGCTGGTGGATTCCTAGCACTCACATTAGCTTTCGCATTTTGATTAGCGTTAGCCTGTCGACCTTGGTTCCTCTGGGTGTTAGGTTGAGCATTTCCATCAGTACTTATATATACACACCTATATATATATATATATATATCAAATATAAGGACGTTACAATCGTGTTAACCCAAACCTTGATCTAATTTTTGATTCAATGGATTATGTTTTTAAATCTTTTAGGTTTTAATTACTTAAACTTACATGAACCTATGCTCTGATACCAACATGTAACATCCTCCACTTGGTGGTCCAAGACTAACGGCTACGGATGCTGCAGCCATCCATAGTTATTAGTCCTCGATGGCCAAATACGGTAATGTTTGATAAATTGATATAACAGAAACACATGGATATGGAAAAAAATTTAAAATTTCAAAACAACTTTCACATTCCATTTCAAACTCATTTCAACATTCTAACATAATCCCACGACGTTAACCACGTTAAAAAAAATATAATTATTACAATATACTCCAAGTGCGACATATGAAGATGCCCCCTTGGTGATTAGAGCGTATATTAGGCAATAAACAATCTTTGCCTTAACAAAACAACATATCGAAATCACATGGGAATGAACTTAAATAACTACATGCCTCCTACATGACTTCAAAAGCTTTTTCGTCTTAAGAGGTACCTGAAAACCTCAAATCTCAAACTACTCAAAATCAATTGAGTAGCCAAGAGTTCAAGGGTAAAACATAAACTTCGAGTTAGACATAAAGCCCGATATGAATAATAGTATACCATCTCAAATCATGTAGATATCTAGTGAGACCACGCCACTTAGCGGAACGAGTTTCCCCTTATTAGTATCTTAAGACCTTTATATGTCATTTTCTATGCCCTGCATCCACAATGGTTAATTCAATTCAAAACATTATTATGTGATAATATGCAAAAAAATTGAATCAATTCTGGATTACCCATCCCCAATTCATTTTGACTATCTTTCATAATTATAGTTTCTAGGATCATTATTACTAATATTATTCATGGGCTAACTAATAACTGGTTAAACTTTAAAGAACTCCATGTCCAATTATATAGTTTTCACGGGATTACTATGAACCTTTTGGTAACTTCAATATCATTTCTTTTATCCTAGTTTTCATGGGTTGACTAGGAACCTATTGACTAACAATCAATATCTTTCTTTTACCCTAGTTTTCATGGGCTAACTAGGAACCTATTGACTATCTATCAATATTTCATTTTCTTATCCGGATATAGTTTTCATGGGCTTAATATAGACCTGTCGAACTGACATCTTAAATTTTTACATAGTTTTCATGGGCTAACTATGAACCTATTGGCCTTTGCCAATATCATCTTTCTTACACAGTTTTCATGGGCTTGCTGTTAACCTATTGGCCAATGCCAATATCTTTTACATTCACTACTAGGTCAACCTAACTGGTTATTCAACTGTTTTCCAAAATATAGTTTTGGATTCATTATAAAGTGAATATATACATATATGGATAAGCAAAAAATATAACTTGGTTAATTCTTTTAACCCCTTTAAAACTTCTTCATAAATTCTATTTCAAAATACTTTGATTTTTAATATTCCATGGTTTTTCTTTTAAATGAGATTGATTATTTGTTCTGAAAACTATACTTTCAAAATCTTCGAAACCTTGCTTTCGACCTTACTAGATAGCCTCCTTCGAAAGCATATATCTCTTTTCAAAACATTGGGCTTCTGCCTTTAAAAACACTTTTAAATCTTTCTTTCGAATCCTTATGAATATAATAAAGTGTTACTTATTAACTATTAGAAGCATAGCTTCGAAACCATTGGAAGTATCTCTTCCTAAAGCATTGAAGGTCCCCCTTTCGACATCATTAGGTTTACAATTAAAAATTTCATTTAGGTCCAAAAAATATATAAATGAAAGTATCTTTTTCGAAATCATTCTTTATTATATAAAACATTGGGGAATTTATGATGGTGTCGAAACAATACCTTTCGACAAAGTCGAAAGCATACATTTCAAAATATTGAAGGATGGCTTCGAAACCACTTTCGAAACCACTGCCTTCGAAACCCATAACCCTTTCGATAGCATTTAGAAAGCAGCTTAATATGGCTTTAAAACAAATGATACCTTGACAACATTGATGACTTCAATACACTCGAAAGGAAAAAGAATCAGCGGCAGGTCTTCGACTGGGTCGGAAACCCTTCTTTCGAGAGCATTGATTTATAATTAAAGGAACTCCTTTGGTACCCCTTTTTCTTTTAAAATAAGTATGGAAACCCCTTCGAAAGCCATTATAAACTTCTTTCAAAAACATATTCATCGACTAAGTCAAAAGCTTAGTATAACAAAGGCAGGCGCTTATCTTTTTAAAACAAATTGAGGTAATGACCCTAACAGAAGCTATGCTTTCGACATCATACCTTTCGCCTTTCTCCAATCCACTATGTGTCACCTAGATGACACTCTTTGTATTGAATTTAGCTTAATAGAGTTTCAACATAGTCGAAGGAGAAAGGTACTCTGAATAGAAGCAGAACATGTTTTTTTTTGGGTTAAACACTAAATTAAGCAACTTATATAAACTAACAGGCCTATGTGCGAATTTCTTATTGGTTGCCTTAAATTTTCCCATGTTTTTCAAAACTAACCGCCTTTTTATTTTGGATAAGTATCAAACTTAAACTTTTGCTATACACATAAAACATTTTGATCCTCTTCTCAAAATAATTTATTTTGTACATCAAATCACTTAAGAAAAATCCCTAAAATTCATAGAAATTTACTTCGATCATGCTATCTAACATATCAAATTTCAAATCTAAATTCTCAATATATTTTCTGAAGTAAATTATTAAACCCAACATGCTATATTCTCATTCAAAAATTCATAATGATCTTTCCAAATCTTGGAAAATTATCAACCTTAAAACCGAACTTTAAATCATGTATTGCATAACATATAATTCTTCCATGGTATTTAAACATCAATATCACACGGATTTGATCTAAAACTGTATGAACTATTATTTAAACAATCTTGTTTAAATTTAAACAAACCATAATTCGAGCATATCATCATCAAACATCATATATACGAATTTAAAGTTTAATCTGAAACATATATATAACAAATAGAGATGGAAATTATCATTCACATTAATCTTTGATAAGGAAAATGGATTGAGATGAGTTTGATTCCCCTTGTTACTTTCTCTTCTTTTTCTTTGAATTTCCTATTCTATTTTATTTTTAATGGCCGGCCTTATCTTCTTTTCTTACGTTTTTATTTTTGTGAGAAAATGAACATGAGTGTGAATGGCTTAAGGGTAAGCATATATACATAAAGGTAAGGTTAGGTGTAGATAAATCCCATCATACCCTTTCATAATTTAATTATGAAATTTTATGTGGATCGTATATGTATATAGTATAGGACAAGTACGTGTATGATAGTATGAATTGCACAGAGTAATAATGTTGGGAAAATTAAAAGTAATCACACCAGAGTTTTTATACTGGTTCGGACCTCCCGTCCTACGTCCAATCCCAAAGCTCCCCTTCTTAAATACACTAACCAATTGCCCTCACTTCGCTCGGAAGAGTAGGTTTTTATACAAGAGTATTTCTTTGACCAATGTATGTTCTGTACAACACTCATTTTGACTACAAGTATAGCTTTTTCCTATAATCTCCTTTGAGTAGTTTGTAGTTTACGCTTTGATATAAGGAAGAGATAAAAGTGTGTTTTTGAGTACTTTTGAAAATCAGAGAGATCACAGAAATATTAGGAAATAAAGAGAGAAAGTTCAAAAATAATAAGTTGATTATAATTTTCAATTTCATGTTTATTTATAGATGGTGAAGAGTTTTTTTGAGAAATAATGACTTTTGGTTCATTCTATTTCAGTCCAAGAGTTGAAATATTTGAGGAGAAAGAGTTATGACCAGAAAAAATGGATGCAACTCTTTGATTGAAGAAGATGAGTTTTGGAAGAAAATGGCCGTTATCCAGGTCAGACGTCTGGCTATTTGTGCCAGACGTCTGGTTTGTTTAAAATTTTAAAACCGAAACATGTTGCCAGATGTCTGAGCACATACGCTAGACATCTGACACATGCATATTTTGTTATCTTCCTTTTTAAAATAATTTGTATGTGTAGATACTTGTAAAGATTACTCAAGAAGATTGTACATATCATCTATTTAAGACAATAACAAAATGTACTTATATTTCTCTATATAATAATCCTTGTGTCGGTCTTCAAGTCTTGGTCGTAAAAGTCTACCTGCATATGGATGATATTTATACCTATGTATATTGCATGCAAGTGCTTGTATAGTTTTTGTCATCGAAATCAAGGTTCTAACATTCTCCCTTATTTTGATGATGACAATGATATAATTCATTTTACAAGAAGCTCCCCCTTTCTTTTGTAATTTCTTCCCTAGTATGAACCCTCTCCCCCTTTATCATTAACAAAAAAGAGTTTATGAAATAATAGGACAATAACATAATGCTATTAATCATAAAGTCAAAGTTTTTAAAGAAAATTATCATAGTCAAACATGCAGGAATCTAAAAGAAAAAAATAGTAAATAACTTATTGAGAGGAAAAATAGCCTCAAAAATCAGACGCAATTTCATCATAGTCGTTATGTTGCCATTGCGTCTGATCATGATATTCTTCATTTTCTTGAATAGAAAGTCCTTAAAAAGATTGAAAGTGTTCGTGATGTTGGGCTTCGTGTGGATGCCATGAGATATCTTCACTTTCCTCAGTGTCGACAGTGATTAGAGCTTTTCCAGGAGCATAGGTCTGTCAAGGCTCTTCGACTGTTCGAGTTCTAGAAGGATGTGCATAAGGTGCTGAAGGTGTAGGAGATGGAGATGATGAAGATCGTGAAGATGACCGTCCGCAAACTTTTTGCATAAACTTTCCCAGAGTTGAAATGACCTTTTCTAAAGTCTTTTCTACCTTAGTCATCCATGTAGAAAAATATCATTCGAGGCGGAAAACTTTTCTATCCAAGACTTTTTGATTCAGAGATAGAATACATCGGTTTTGAAGTGCTACATCTCTAATACTTTCTCCTTGTCTTGCTGCAATCCAAGCCCCTTGAATTTTGGAATCAAAGTGATAACTTGTTGGTTCAGAAGGCCTTGATGTAGAGGTAGGTTGTATAGGAGTTGATTGTTGGGGTTAAGGTTGGTGTTGTTGTTGTTGGTGGTGTTGATACTCGAAAAATGGTGTAATACTTGGAGGATTTCGGGAAGATGCATCAAAGATAGGAAGCGAATTCCACTTTCCTTAACATGAAGTTCTTCATATTATGATAAGAAAGAAGGTATGTTTTGTGCTCGAAGAATTCGCATAATATATGGAGCATAAATGATTGTTTGACGAACTGGTGTCCAGAAGCTTTTAATTTGGACAATAATATATTGAGACCAATTTACTTTTGTATGACCAAAAATAGAATATAAAGCTATATGGTCATGGTCATACACTTGCTCATGACTGTCTAGTCTAGGGAGTATGGTATTGACAAGCATTCGATTAAGTAGTCTGGCATGTGGACGAAAATGGATTGGTGATAATTTTCTCATGTCATCTTCCCAAGTAAGATGTGTAATTGCATCTCTTGGCTGGTTTCCCATATCAAGTATATCTTGCAATTTAATTCCCGTATATGAGCACTGTAATATTTGTCCAAGCATTTCAACATTGAATTTGATAATTTCCCCGTAAATACTTGTCCAAATCCAATTTTCCGGATCGGAAGGGTTCCAAATATGAAATGAACATAAATTTATGAAGAATAAAAAGACAGTTAATTGATTAATTTGACTCGAGTTAGAGTCATAATTAATGAGATGGTGAATCTCAGCATCACTCACCAAATCATCGATTTCGTAGTTGAAGAATCTCCTCAACGGGTAAAATAAACCATAATGAATTCTTTTCTTTTCCAATTTTTAAGCTTTCGCCTGCCATCTTGTTCCACCATCCAATCATTAATGATTTCGTCTGTTGCAAATTGTTGAGAAGGTTGTTGAGAGCTTTGGCTTGTCTTTTTTAGCTTGGGAAAAGGTTTCTCAGATTTGGGTGCCATTTAGTTGAAGTTTTTGGAAGAAGAAAGCAAATTGATTTGGGGCTTAGGGTTTTTGCTGTAGGGTTTGGTGCAAAAACTGTAAAAGAGTGGAAATGATGATTTATAGATGGGCTGAAAAAGTGACTGCGGAGTACGGTGACACGTCTGTAGTGTTAATCAGACGTTTGGTTGTTTAGGGAATTTTGAGGCAGAGACTAGGATCAGACGTCTGATAATAAAATCAGACGTCTGAGCCGAGTTAGTCAATTTTTTCAGAAGCTTGATGCAGACGTCTGGTGGAAGTCTCAAATGTTGAGCTGAGTTCGTCAGTTTTTTTAGAAATTTGATCCAAACGTCTGATGGAAGTCTCAGACGTCTGAGCTGAGTTAGTCAATTTTTTCAAAAACTTGATCCAGACGTCTGGTGGAAGTCACAAACGTCTGAGCTGAATCATGCAATTTTTTTAAGTATATAAGTAGGTGTCTGTTTGATATTTCAGATATCTGTTTGGTTCAAAAATATTTTATTATTAATAGTTGATATAAACATTTTTACAAACATAAGTATGAATGAATTAACGCATTATGGTGAATATTATAGCTTTATATCACAGCTTGTTGTGGTAGAATAGTGACAATTTTGCTTGTATTTAGAGATTTTTGGATTGTTATTATAGATATAACAAGATATAAGGTATATACCTAAATGAGTTGAGTTTTATCACAACTTAGAATATAAATATTATATATGTATATTATATATATATATATATATATGTATACAAAATACGATTCTTAGAAGAACAGAGTTATTTTTTTCTCTCACGAATTTGGTTTCTTCTTTGTATCATTTTTTAATGCTCGTATTGGAGACCAAGAAGGAGGTATTGGGCTGAATTGGGCTTCACATGTTACTTTTCCCAAAAGTTTACGTGGAGTTACTTAATGAGCACGTGGAGGAGTTTCGATCAGACGAGGAGATCGTACATGAACACAATCCTTTGTAGGAGAATGTCTATATATGGCAAGAATGCATTTCTCCTGAAAATTGAGATGAGCCCCTTCGCATCTTTGTTCATAATGCATTTCCCTTTGCACATCCATCATCTCTTTTTGATAGTGATGGATTTCATCGTCTTTGTCAGAAAGAGAGGATTGTAGAAGATTAACACCGTGCTTGGATTTCATTCCTTTTGGAGAATAGCCAGTATGGTATGTAGGCCAAGGAAAAATGTTTAGGGATGGAGATGATTTAGGAGTTGTTTTTGCAGGAGATGTATATATACTACTTGACGATGGTGATGAATAATAAATGGTAGAGTAAGTGGAGTTGTGGTCGGATGACATGTTGAAAAACTTTGATATTTTTTTACAAAGGTATATGTTAATAAATTTTTACTGTGATTTGTTTCAAAAATCTAATATATATAAGAGTAGCATTTTCTATTTTAAACATTTATTTGTTTAATTTGATTAAATATTAGTGGTTTGCAGAAAAACTTGGTATATAAATTAGATGACCTGTTAGCCACTAATGTTGAGAGGTATAAAGAATTCTGAATTTTATTCTTATTTTTCTTAAAATTCAGATAAGAGCATATTTCGAGTTCTCTTCTAAGTCATATAAATGATTTTTCACATAAAGGTTTTGTAAAAATGTTTGCAATCTGGTTGTTGGTGTTGATGAATCTAAAGATATTACTCATTTTTCTACGTTATCTCCAAGAAAATGATGTTTGATATCAATGTGTTTAGTTCAAGAATGATTTATATGATTCTTAGATAGATTAATTGCACTTGTATTATCATAACATAACGGAGAACAAGTTATAGTTTTACCAAAATCGTGAAGTGTTTGCTGCATATATATTACTTATGCACAAAATAGAGCAGAGATGTATTCTGCTTCACAATTTGAAAGAGAGTCACAATTTTTGTTTTTTCTAAATCATGAAACTAAAGATTAATTGACAATATGGCAGGTACCACTTGTGCTTTTTCTGTCCGTTTTACAACCTCCAAAGTCTGCATCACTAAATGATACAAGTTTGAAAATTGTACCTTTAGGATAGAATAAGCCATAATCTTTGGTGTTGGATAAGTAACGTAAAATTCGTTTGAATGCTCTATGATGTGATTCCTTTGGTTGAGCTTGAAAACGTGTGCATAAACAAACACTCATCATTATATCGGATCGACTAGCTATTAAGTTCAATAAAGAGCCGATCATGCTACGATAAGATTTTTGATTAAAGTCTTTTCCATTTTCATCTTTGTCAAATTATAAGGTTGTACTCACAGGAGTTGGTTTACTAGTAGTGTTTTCCATTTCGAATCGTTTAAGTAAATCTTTACAATACTTTTCTTGATTTACAAAAATGCCATTGTCCAATTGTTTAATTTGTAATCCAAGGGAAAAAAATTAATTCACTCATGTGTGACATTCATACTTATTTTTCATTATTTCAGAAAATTCATTACATAAACTTTCATTAGTTGACCCAAATATAATGTCATCAACATATATTTGTATAATTAGTATATTGTTATTTTTATGTTTTATAAATAATGTAGTGTCTATTTTGCCAACTTGAAATCTAGAATTTTGTAGATAAGTTTTTAGTCGATTGTACCAAGCACGTGGTGCTTGTTTTGAACCATATAAACCTTTTTTAGTTTAAAAACATGATCTGGATATTTTCATGAATAAATAATGGCAGTTGTTCCACAAAAACTTTTTCTTTGATAAAATCATTTAAGAAAGCACTCGTAACATCCATTTGAAATAACTTAAAGTTTTGATGACATGCAAAAGCAAGGAGAGTATGAATTGCTTCGAAATGAGCTACGAGAGCAAACGTCCCTTCGTAACCAATTCCCTCTTCTTGATTATATCCTTGAGCCACTAATCTTGCTTTGTTATGAATAATATTTCTATTTTCATCAGCTTTATTTTTGAAAACCCATTTTGTTCCAATTACAGATTGATCCGATGGTCTAGGAACGAGTTCCCATATATTATTACGTTCAAATTAATTTAATTCTTCTTGCATTGCTAAGACCAAGAGTCATCGTTAGATGCTTCCTTATAATTTTAGAAATTTGTATTTGAGATAAAAGCGACATGACTCATTTGATTTAATTTATTTATAGTGACTCGTATATTTAAGTCTCCAATTACATTATCCAAAGGATGATTTTCTAATATTCGTATGGGTGATCTTAAAACAGTTTCATTGTTATCAGAAGATGACTTATTCATATTATTGTTTGTAATTTCATTTTGACTTTTAGTTAAAATTTCATCTTTATCTTCTTTCACAGTTTGTTGGAAATTTTCATCAAATGATATATGTAAGCTTTCTTCTATAATATTTGTTCGTTTATTATAAATTCTAGAAGCTTTACTACGTTCTGAATAACCAATAAAAATTCCTTCGTCGTCTTTTGGGTCAAATTTTTCCAAGATCATTTTTAGTATTTAAAATAAAAAAATTTCACCCAAATTTTTTGAAATATGAAACTTTTGGTTTCATTCCATAAAATATTTCATAACAGTATTCTTAGACATCAGTCGGAGTGTGACACGATTTAATACATAACAGGCTGTGGAAATAGCTTCAGCCTAAAAATGTTTAGGTAGATTACTACTATTTAGTAGTGTTTGTGTACATTCCTGCAAAGTTCTATTTTTCTTTCAACTACACCATTTTGTTGTGGTGTTCACGGAATCGAAAAATTATGACTAATTCCTTTTTTGTAACCAAGATTAGTGAAAAATTCATTTCTGAATTCTCCTCCATGATCACTACGTATATTTTTAATTTTAAAATCCATTAAGGTAGTGATTTTTTTTGCAAAGATTTTAAACATTCCAATAGTTTCACTTTTATGTTTTAAAAATAATGTCCAAGTATATCTTGAAATGTCATCTATAATTACGAACACATATTTGTTATGATATTTTAATCATACTTGGGTTGGTCCAAATAAATCTAAATGAAGTAATTCTAAAGGTTGCTTGGTAGATATGTTATTTTTAGATTTGAAAGTACTTTTCTTTAACTTGCCTATTTGACAAGCATGACATAAAATTTTAATTTTATAGTTTATTGGAAGACCTCTAACTAGATCATGTTTTTCTAGTTCGTTAATATATTTAAAATTTATATAACAGAAACGTTTGTGCCAATCCAAGGATCGTCATAATTTGCTGTTAAACATAAATTTGAATTATTTTTAATATTTATATTTTGAATATATATATATATATATATGTTACGATTTCTAAATCCTTCAAAGAGTAAATTTTTGTTTTGATCGAGAATTTTACATTTATCTTTTTCAAATTTTATTTCAAACCCTTTATCACACAACTGACTTATACAAAGAAGATTATGTTTTAGATTTTCTACTAATAAAACATTAGAAATAATAAAAGAGTTAGAGATACCATATTGATGACTTCTCCAATGCCGATGACGAACCCTTTTGAATTATCGCAAAAAGTTACAGTGCCACCATCAATGTATTTTATATCTGACAACATGTGAGCATTTTCCATCATATACTTGGAGCATCCACTATCTAGTATTCATTTCTTTTTATTTTTGTATTTAGATACCTGCAAAAAATACAAATATTTAAATTGGTACCCTTTTTATTTTTGGGTCCTAAGTGTTAGTTGGTAAGGGTAACCATGCCCTAAGATGGTTTGGTTCTTTTAGAAATATAATTATCATTGTAAATCACTTCTTTCATATAATACTTATATATTTCTGTTTAATTAAGTTATTATTTGTTTTAGGAACCCATATTTTAATCATTTTTAAGTTTGTGATTAATTTCTTATTTTTGGAAGAAAGTTTTATCTTCGTATAAATCTTACTACACTTTGTATTTTTGTTTTTATTATCAAACCCTATTCCATTTCGATTTTTGAATGGTTTGGAAATTTTAATTAAATTTTCCAAGTCTTGTTTTCCTTTGTTAAATTTTGTAAGATTATTTGTAATTTTATCCAATTTGTTTTTAAGATCAATATTTTCAGATTTTGAAGTTCCAGATTATCTTTTAAAATAGTGTGCTCATTACTAATTTTATTATTCTCTTGTTTAACTTTTCCTAATTCGTAAGATAAAACATTATTTTCAATAGAAAGATTCTTACATTTTTCTTGAGCATTTTTAGTTCTTCTTCTAAAATAGATTTTTCTTCTTTTCATACCCTATTTCAAGTTCTAATCGATTTATTTTAGCAACATATTCCTTATTTAATTTTTTTGTTTCTCTATATTTGTCATCAAGTTCCATAAAATTTCACTATAAGTAAGATAGGGACATACCTCAATAGTGTGTGCCATGAAACATACATTTGCTTGCTCCGTATCACTTTGACTGTCACTATCAGACGAAGAGGAGAATCATAGTCATCCTATGTGACTTGGAATGCCTTTCTCTTTTTCTTAAATTTCTCAAACTTACTTTTCTTTTTCTCGTCGTTGAGTTTTGGGAAATCCTTCTTCATATGTCCGAACTAATCACATACAAAGCACTTGATCGATGTTTGATTTAATGAATTTGATTTTCCAATATTTCAGAATCTTGTCATTTTCTTAAATTTCTTAAATTTGTTGTAGTTCTTGGCAATAAATACAATTTCATCTTCATCTAATTCAGAATCTTCATTGCTTGCTTGAAATGCTATGTTTTTCTTTTCATGGTTTTGGTCCTTTCTAGCCTGCAAATATGCTTCACACAACATTAAATTTCCAATCAACTCTTCAATTTTGAGTACAGAGAGACCATTAGCTTTTTCGATAGCTAATACTTCTCTTTCCCACTCAATTGTCAAAGAGTTGAGAATTCGAGATACTAAATCAAAATCAGCAAATTTAATTCCTAGTTCCATAAGGTCATGTTGTATAGTTTGAAATCTTGAGTACTGTCAACAATTGACTCATTTTATTTCATTTTGAAAGATGAAAATTGATTTTGTAAAATTAATATTTTTGTTTGTTTAACCTTAGTTGTACCTCCATGTGTAACTTTTAAAGTACGCCATATATCATATGCAGTAGTACATAATATAACACATGAAAATTCATTTTTATCAAGAGAGCAAAACAGTACATTCATAGCTTTATCATTATTAGAAGCAGCATTTTTCTGTGCATTTGTCCATGTGCTAATATTTGTTTCAGGTGCTACACATTTAATTTGAGTTTCTAACCATATTTCTAAACCATTTGCTTCCATAAAATTCTCATTCGGGTTGACCAGTATACATAATTAGATTCGGTGAATAGTGGAGGACATGCAGTTGACTGACCTTCTTGAAAGATACATGCTATATTAACAATTTTCAAATACGTGTTACTGTGATTTGAACTAACCTTGCTGTGATACCAATTGAAAGTCTATGTGGATCGTATATGTATATAGTATATGACAAGTACGTGTATGATAGTATGAATTGCATAGAGTAATAATGCAGGTAAAATTAAAAGTGATCACACCAGTGTTTTTATACTGGCTCAGACCTTCCGTCCTACATCTAGTCACAAATCTCCCCTTCGGAAATACAATAACCAATTGCCCTCGCTTCGCGCGGAGGAATAGGCTTTTATACAAGAGTATTTCTTTGACGAATGTGTGTTCTATACGACACTGATTTTGACTACACGTACAGCTTCATCCTATAATCTCCTTTGAGTAGTATGTAGTTTATGCTTTGATGTAAGGAAGAGGTAAAAGTGTGTTTTTGAGTACTTTTGGAAATCAGAGAGATCACAGAAATAGTAGGCAATAAAGAGAGAAATTTCAGAAATAATAAGTTGATTATAGTTTTCAATTTCATGCTTATTTATAGATGGTGAAGAATTTGTTTGAGAAGTAATGACTTTTGGTTCACTTTATTTCAGTCCAAGAGTTGCAATATTTGAGGAGAAAGAGTTATGACCAGAATAAGTGGATGCAACTCTTCGAAGATGACTTTTGGGAGAAAATGGTCGTTACCCAGGTCAGACGTCTAGCCGTCTATGCCAGACATCTATTCTGTTTAAAAATTTAAAAACAGAACATATTGCTTGACGTTTGAGCACATACACTAGACGTCTGACACATGTACATTCTGTTATCTTCCTTGTGTCAGTCTTCAAGTCTTGGTCGCGAAAGTCTACCAACATATGGATGATATATATACCTATGTATATTGCATGCAAGCACTTGTATAGTTGTTGTCATCGAAATTGAGGTTCTAAAAAATTAGTCTATAAACCATTCTTTAGCCCAATTAAAATAATAAGCACGACCACTTATATTTATTCAAATCTCAATCCCCTTATTATTTAACATTCACTTTATTCTGTTTAATTTATCTAATCAAATATCCTGAATAATATTATTTAAAATTAGGGGTGTTACAATAATGCTTAGGCATCACAATAACTTGGGAAGCATGGAAAGAGGTCTAATTGCTGCTATGTATTGGATTATTAAGCTAAACTTCCTGATGAGATGATTGAGACTTGTGTTTAGACAATGAAGACTCCCTTGAACGATGACTTCTTTCCCGACTGTCATCTCCTTCTCGACGTATGCCTAGTTTGGACCGTGATTGGATCCATATTGTGCTGAGAAGCCCCTCAAGCGTTCGAAGGCATAGGAATGAGACATAGTACTTAC
Source organism: Allium cepa (assembly GCA_030765085.1). Taxonomy (NCBI): domain Eukaryota; kingdom Viridiplantae; phylum Streptophyta; class Magnoliopsida; order Asparagales; family Amaryllidaceae; genus Allium; species Allium cepa. The sequence continues at coordinate 157,331,961 of CM060939.1, forward strand.
AAACCAAACAAGAGCATATAAGTGATCGTCAAATAAAAGATAGACAAAAATCTTGCAGTGAACTGTGCGTGATTGTGAGCGTCCAAGTATCCCCATGATGGACCAATTATAGTAGCCTTGCTCATAGGAGTTTTTCCCCTTTGCTAGTAGGAGGAATAGGATCACCAATCCTAGTGGGAGAATTAAGGCCCCCAATACCGATGTTGGGGAAGTCATAGGTCAATGATAACATCAGAGATTGGGTGATTTGATTGAGAGGAAGATTCTTCTTCAATAGAGGTGATGATGAACTCTGGCTCTTTGGCAGTTTTTCTCCTGTGAAATTTATAAGCAAGCTTTTTTTCCTTTTCTTGTTGGCACACGAGATTGCACGCTTTGCAACAGTTCGACAACAGGCTCATTGGCTGACCTACATCAGCATCGTCGGGATTGTTGGCTTCATCACCTCTAATTTCACCCTCTTCGACATCCTTTTAAATCTCCTCGACTGGGGGCATGATAGGACTATTAGTGCCGCCTTCTTGTTCTGTAGTATTCCTTAGTGGGGCAATGCTTCCTGGAAGCCTGATGCCGCGACCTTCTTCTAACTGCTTGAAAAAAGATAACCATTAATCGGTTATAAGGGATCCAATATCTCCATCCTCAAATGGGATGGCATGCATTGCAGAAACCTCTCTTGAAAAACTATTGCCTTCTAAGCGTGGATGGACACTTATAATTCAAAGTATTAGCTAGTTAAGAATATGACTTGGGCTAAATAATTTGGGAATAATGTCAGGGCAGCGCTTACGTCCTTTCAACAATCGCCTCACGAAGCCAGTAGACATCATACGTAGAACCATAATGTCCAGCATTTGAAGATACCGAGTGTTTAAAGATACTGAGCTTGTTCCAAGCACCAGTCAGAACTTGACAGTTGGATGAAGGCTTAAGAAAAGCTTCCCGTCCATCGTTTGAAATTATAGACAAACATGATGTCTTCAAGAGATGGTAGATGGAATAGAACATCCATAAATATGAAGAAAGTACTTTGAAGAAAAGCATAATTATTCAGATACAACTAAGCAGGAGTTATTTCTAGTTAATTTATCATCTTTTGGATAAAAGAACTAAAAGGCGGCACACATCTGGCTCAGCATATGAATTTATTGCATGTCGTATACCCCTCTGGGGGGAAATGAGTCCTATAATTCATTTGAATAGACTAGAAAATTTCCAAATGGAATCCCATGTTTAGAGCATAGTCAACGAGATGGCCTCACCAATTCTGAAGGCCTGAGAATTCATGGGTTATCCAGACATACAGCACCCTCTATAGTGCCAGGGCAAGGTTTATATCTTCCACCGAAAGGATAGGAACATCAAGGAAAAGACCGACCAACGGATCAAAAACCTCCAGTTGCTCAGTTTGATGGTCAGAGAAAGTCCATCGAATAAAGTCGTAGAACTTTACATGGTTCTGGGATTGCTGTGCTTTGAAGGTTGTCCAAAAGGCATTGCAGCTAAACACTCTAACGTTTGGAGCCCATATCAACTAACTCAGTAGATAATCGAATTAGAAAATTTTACCTATCCCCCCATGCTAAGTGTAAACTAGTGTGGTGCACTGTTATACAGTGCAGAGATAAACAGTTCAAAATTGAAAGAAAAAGTAGGCAACGAGACTTTGGATTCCGACCAGAGTGATCGTCATCGCTGACCATCTCAACAGGCATTTAGATTGATTGGTTGTGTAAGCTTCAGGATTGACCATCGAAATATCAAAGTATAAAGTCCATTATTAAAGTCCATATGTTAAGTTTTAGACATATTATAAGTCCCAACAGTTTAGTCGTCATTTTTGAGTTTGATATTGGATACGCAAGTCATGCTGCTCATTATCATCATATGTTCAAGTTCATTGAGATGGGATTGGTTTTAATTATTCATGCTAGTGAATTTGATTTGGTTTGCTCAAGTGTTCAAGTTTAATTCAAGGTTTAGAATCGGCTATGTCCCTATAACCAATCCTTTTACACAACTGATCCCTTTCATGAATCCCAAAACCGATCCCACTCGAAAAACCCATAACTGATCCCTCCTCAAAGACTCTGTCACCAATCCCTATGCCTAAACCAATACAACTGATCCCTTAGCCGAGTACACCAAAACCGATCCCTCCTTCCTACACAAACAACAGATCCCTCATCCACCAATGCAACCGACCCTTTCCTCCTCAAACTAAAATATTGATCCCTTTACTTTAACGTTTTCACACTTCCCTTAAACGTTCACTCTGATCCCTAAGGCAACATGCAAGACCGATCCCTCTTCTTCACCTATATCCTTCAACCAATCGCTCGCTTAATCCATACACCTCATCTTCCTCGACAATACTGTAACATCCCTGATTTTTGATAACATTATTCAGAAAATTTAATTAGATAATTAAATAGAACAATGATAATAAGGAGATTGAGATTTGATTAATTAACATAATAGGTCCGTGCTCATTAACAAAGTAATTGGGCCTTAAATTGGTTTAAAGGTTAATTAAACCACACATGGGCATATTAGTAAATGGGCCAATTTATTATACACGACTATACATTTTGCCTTTGTCCATTCACGTTCATTTTATTTTCTTCAATCAAAATAAACGCAAAACCCTAATAGAGCCGGCCATTAACATAGGAGAAGAGGAATTTTAATCAAAAGCTTAGGATCAAAAGTTAGAGAGGATTAATCAACAACAAATCTCAAATTCCTTATCAAGTTTAAGCTGAATAATAATCTTTTACCATCACTATTTTATTCTATGATTATATGGTTTCAGATTTATGATTTAAGTTCGTTTTTGTGATAAAATGGACGATGATATGCTTGAGTTATATTATGATGATTTATTTTAATTCATAAGCACATGAATTTTGTACGGTTTTAGTATAAAACCGAGATTATATGATTTCTGATTGCTATGAAATTTTTTTATGTGAAGTTGCATGACTTTAGAGATGGATTTTAGTTTCCAGGATTTTCCAAGCTATGGAAACTTTATTATGAATTTTTGATGAATGATTTGATATAATTGGGTTTAAAATTTATTTCGAGAAATTCAGGAAGAAATTGGGTCCAAAATTTTAATATGTTTGATTACATGATGAAATGGATTTTCTATGATTTTTGAGGATTTTTCCCAATTGATTTACTAAGGGAAATAACTTATTTTGAAAGAAGGGCTTTTTAGAAAATGTTGGTTTTTGGTTATATGAAAAGGTTTTAACGTTAATTTCCTTTAATTTTGATCTGGATTAATGCGGCAATTTTAACAGTAGTATTTGAAAAGTTTTTATGACAACTAATCAATAGTTTACAAATAGGCGAGTTGTTAGGAAGAAATTACTAAAAGTTCTATAATTCAACCTTGAAAACAGAAAAAGGTGTTCTGCTCCTATTAGTAAGGACCTTTCAACTCCTTTGATTCCGCCTCATCCCAGTCGAAACCCATGAAGTCGAAACCAATACACAAGATATCACTTAGATGGTATGTAGTGAATTGGAAGGAAGGCAAAAGCCATGGTCTCGAAAGGGGTAGCTTCTGATGGGGTCGAAACCATGCTTTGTTTTCAAAAGTTAAAGTCTTGACTAGTTTTACCTAAAGCTTTCGACACAGTCAAAAGTTACGCTTTTGAAAAGGTTTATAATTAGATTTCGAAGAAGGTTGTCATGTTGTATTAAAGTGTTTGCTTTCGAAGGAGTAACTTTTCCTTTAAATAATTGCTTTTGAAAGGGTAGGTTTCGTCCCAGTCGAAACCAAGCCGTTAATCCCCCTTCCGACTTCATTGAAGTTGTCTACGTAGTTGGAGGGGTTACTTTTGTTTTACTTAACTCTTTTTCCTGTATGCTTTCGAAGGGGTCGAGGGTTTCAAAGACGATGGAGTTGAAAGGGGGTTTCGGCTCTGTCCATCGATTTTTGATTTTTAAAGTCTTTTGCTTTCGACCAAGATGGTTCCGAAACCATCAATTTCTCCCCAAATTAATTTTGTTGGTTTTGAAAGAGATACTTTTTATATAATTATTTTGACCTAAATGATGTTTTAAGAGTAAACCCAATGCTTTCGAAAGGGATACTTCCATTTGTTTTGAATATTTCAAAAACACGATTTCTTACCGTCGAAAGGTATAATAGGTTTTGAAAGAGAATGTTTTCTAAGGGTTTTGAAAGGTATGTATATAATGTTTTGAAAAGAAGTTTTTTCTTTTGAAGGAGGTTATCCAGAGGTTTCGAAAGAGATGTTTTTATGGTTACAAAACATAAAGCCAATCTCAATTTAAAATAATAACCATGGCATAAGTAAAGATTTTGAAATGTTATTCACATTGTTATTAACCCATAACTATATTTTTGGAAAAGGATAGAATAACCAGTTAGGTTGACCCAGTAATGAATATAACTTACAGATGTTAAAGTTTTAAATTTAAAGATATTGGCAAGGGCCAATAGGTTTATAGTAAGCCCATGAAAATTGTATGATATTGGCAGTGGCCAATAGATTCATAGTTAGCCCATGAAAACTATGGTTTGATACTGGCAGGGGCCAGTAGGTCTGTAGTTAGCCCATGAAAACTATATCTGGATTAAGATATTGGTAGTTAGCCAATAGGTTCCTAGTTAGCCCATGAAAACTAGGATAAGAAATAAGATATTGGAGTTACCAATAGGTTCTTAGTGATCCCATGAAAACAAAGTAATTGGACAGATAGTCCTTAACATTTTAACAGATTAATAGTAATCCTAGAACCTATAATTGAGATAGATAGTCAGTATAAATGAGGATGGGTGATCCAAAATTGATTTATTTTGTTTTGCATATCATCATAATGTTTTTAAATACTATGTTTTACCAATTGTGGATGCAGGAGCACAATATATGGTTTTATAAATGTTTTAGGATACTAGTGAGGGGAATCTCATTCCGCTAAGCGGCGCTGTCTCACTAGATATCTAAATGTTTTGAGATTGTAAATTATTATTCATACCAGGCTTTATGTCCGACTTGAAGTTTTTGTTTTCCCCTTTAACTCTCGGGTACTCAATTGATTTTGAGTAGATTGAGAATTAAGGTTTCCCAGTGTTCTTTTAGATGAATAAAAGCTTCTATGGACATGCAGGAGGCAAGACTGTTATTAGAATTCTTTTATTTTCGTTGTGTGTTTTGTTTGTAAAGGAAAATTTTTTCCTTGCTTATCTATATACTCTAATCTACCAAGGAGGCATATTTATATGTCGCACTTGGCGCATTTTATAATAATTATATGTTATCTGAACCTGGTCTGCGAATTGAGATTATAAAATCAATTTGGAATGTTTTAAAATGGAATGTGGAATTTTTTTTGTTGTTTAAATTTTTTTCTTCGTATCCTTGTTTTTCTGTGTATCAATGTATCTAATATCGCCATGTTTGGTCACCGAGGATTAATAACTATGGATGGCTAAAGCATCCGTAGAAGTTAGATATGGGCCTCCAAATACGAGGATGTTACAAATATCGACCATCTCCTCTCCATCTAACTGCAAAATTACAACTCCATACACATCGAGCCCTAACCTATTCACCAATGTGATCAAACCCATCATCTCATCACAAATTAAACGTTAAACGCAAGAAAGCTTACCTAAGTGTATAGAATGCGAATTGCTCGAGAGGAGATTTTCGATTTCGATTCAAATTGAAGATAGAGTGGTGTTCTGGAGAAAAAGAGGATGGTGAGTCTAAGGAATGAGGTGATACTTGATTCGAAGGAAAGGGACAGGGTTGATAAAAGTACGCAGGGTCATGTTAGATTTTGATTCGAAATTAAGGAAGGAAGAAAGCGAGAAGGGTTTGGCTATACGGTAAGGGAAGATAGTTTCGGTCTTGAAGAAAATAAAAGTGAATGAAAGTAAAGTGAATTAGTGAAGGATGGAGACGAAAGAAACTAGCTTGTATATGGGGGTTGAGGGATCGGCTAGCCTTTTCATTCTCCACAAGGTCAAAAAGATTAAGTGCCCAACATAAGAAGGGATCGGCTATGATCCCTTAACTAATGGATCCAATTTGATCCCTATTATAAAAAAGAGTAGAGAGAAGATGGGAGAGAAAGGGGTCGGCTAAAGGAGATTTCCGATCCCTGTTGTAAAAAAGAAAATAAAAAGAAAAGGGGGATCAGCTAGAGGAATACCAATCCCAATAAACATAAAAGAAAGGGAGAGAAAGAAGGATCGGTTACGAACCTATGTGCATGCACACATGTACATAAAAATTATATAAGGCGCGCGAGCGTGTGTGTATAATGCAATGAAATTGCATCCAAGTCAATGAAAATTGGCGACGACCCATGAGTATGCAAATGCATGCGGGAGCCAACGATGAGAACGTGAACATGGATGTGCACTTGTATATTCTAGTCATTTAAATTTTGAAATCGGCGAGAATCATATTAACACCTGAAATTTTCAAAGTCGACACTAGATCAGATAGCCAAAGTTTATTAGCCCCGTAGAACCGTACATCGATAGCATTTGACGGAATATAATCCCGAGTTTATACCATTAGACATCGACCAAGCATCACGATGATCAAGGAGAGTATGACACTTTGGGAAATATTTCTACCGAAGGATAACGACTATTCAGAAAACTAGATGGATTTCTTTTCAGTGACTCTAATTTTCTTCGATTCAATGCACGTCACGTTTAACACAAAACGTACTTTGGAGGGCAAGTGTTTTCTGACATTTTGACCCGGCTATATCCGAACTGATTGGACAATTTAAATTCAATTATCATCAAGGCCAGTACGTCCAGAGCGATGATTGTAGGCTCAAGAAATCAAGTACAGATGGTAATATGAAGCCGTGATCAAACGAAATTAAGGGATATGCTATACAGAACGTTTTAAATATGGAATATAATTCAATATAGAAAAGGGATCGGCTATAATCATCCTCAATCATAGGGATCGGTCTAATTCGGCTAAATAAGTGCAATTCAATGGAAAACAATCAATAACTCAAGTTCCACCAATCCAATTGGCATGAAACTTGAAGGCAAGGCATAATACAACATGGAGAAGCTCTCATAGGGATCGTACCCCCAAAATCCTCCAAAATAAGGATCGACAACAATTCTTATTTCTTAGAATTTGGGCCATGCGATCCCTCTTGTTGGTCCATATGGTTTTGAAGATCCTTCTTTCAAATTTTCAAGAAGATTTTTAACCCTTTCCTCTATGAATACAGGCTTGATTGTTCATTTTTAGGATTTTTACACTGCTTGATGCTTTGTATTCTATCGTAACTAAGGATTTTCATCTGATCCATGTTGTACTCAAATTACAAAGAGATTAATAAAGCTATCTATTCAAAGTGGACGTAGGCAAACATGTTGAACCACTATAAATCGTTGTGTTCTCGCTATTGCTTTGATTTTCTGATATTTAATTGTTTGTTTCCTCTGTTTTCATTTTATATTCTTCATTTATTTCTCTACAAAATCTCTATTGGGTGTTTGTGCTAATTTTTGGTGCAACAATAGTTACATACATATACCGGTATATTTATACTTTTAATTAATTAACTTTAATTCATTGTTTAATCTATTTTATTTAATCATGTTAATTAAATAAATTAAAATTTTGAAATTAATTATTTTAATTTCTCAATGTAATTTTAGAAAGGTTAAACTTATTTTGTCTTTTAAAAATTCAATTTTTTATTTTTAAACTTAGCATTTAAAATTTAAAATATACTTTAAATTTTCAAAGTTCGATTTGAAAATTAGACCAAGGCCCAAATAACCATAGAGCTTACATTTGGGCCAACCTTTTGGACTTACTGCCCGTTGGGCTGAGCCAATAGCCAAAGAGGGGAGAATACTTATTATTCAAAAAAAATTCCATAATTGGCTCTTAGTGGGCCTTTGAAATCTAATATTTAATATTGGATCCAATCTAGTTGTTTTAATAAAAGTGTATTTTTTTTTCTAAATTGTTTTACTTTATTTGATTAACCTATATTAATTAAACATTATAGGCGTGTGTACATACATACATACATACATACATATATATGTATGTATGTACGTATGTATGTATGATCATATCTAATATATATCCATACACGGTTATGTGATATAAAAGGCATAACATGATGATATATATATATATATATATATATATATATATATATTTGACATATAGCATAACAAGCATAAGTATCATTGAATATATACATGCGTAGGTATTGTGATTTATACTTACTATGTACATATTTGATTATTAATATATATAAATATATTATATATGTATATATGCACACAATATTTTGAAACATATATACCTAAGGAAATATAAATTTTAACTTTATAAAATATTTTTAAGAAAATTTACGGAGTCAAAATTTTAATTTCAAATTTAAAGTAAGTAAATTATCTTAATTTTGACAAGTAGATATTTACTGAAATTTGAGACCTAAATTACTATATATTAATTCAAATATAAAAATATCTTAGATTCGACTGAGTAATAATTTTAAAATTAATAAATGTATATTATATTAATTCTTATGGTCAAAAGTTTTTTTTAAATGAAAGTTCATTTAAATAATTTTAATATTTATTATTGTAATAATATATAGTATACTTATGGCTAAATTTTTATTATTTTAAATATATGGACATGAGATATATGTTTGATAATATAAGTCAATAGTTTTTTTTCTTAAAGTAAACATAAATATATGTATATAATTATTTATAATATATATAGCTATGTGTATATGTTAAAATATCTTTTGGCTTTAAAATTATTATTATTTCAAATTTCATTTGCTTAAAATAATTTAATATACACATACTAATACATGCTTATATATATATGTATGAATGTATATATGTATTAAAATTTATAGTTAAGTACTTACTTTTATTCTGAATTTTATAATTGACAAATAAACCAGTAAAATAAAAAAATATGTTTTGCTTTCGAAAAATTATTTTGTATTCATTAAATTAAGTTATGGCTAAAACCATTAAAAAATATTCTTTAGTTTATTTCAATTAATACCATTAAATACAAAACTATATCAAACCGTTATATTAATATTAAACGATGATAAGGTTCATATTGGCATATGTAAATGGTGACATAATCATATCTATAATAATAAACATAAACAAGATTAATTACCTAATTGAGATATGTCAACTGGGCACACATCAATTTAGAAATTCTCCTAGATCTACTAGTTCCCTACCCAAAGTTGTTGGCTCCGGTATGTGACCACTTGAATTGAGTAGTTTTATGTTTTGGGATTGAATAGGACTCGACTATGATGAGAAAGGGTTGAAATTATTTTTGACTAAAGAAGCTACAGAAAAGAGCAAAAAGGATGGCAAAAAATGTGGATAATTTAGGTTGCTTATATAGAGAATCAAGTAGAAAAGATCTTCCACTATTTCCTTTTGCCAAGTCAGACCTCAAGACTACTTCTCCATCTCCTTATGGTCGACCTATTCATGGTCCGTTAATGGATCTAATGGACTTCGAAGCCCTATGCAATTAATTACATTTAAATCTAATTTAAATGTAAATTGATATCATATATCAATATACCAATAGATAATTTTTATATACGTGCCCAATTAATTACTAAAAGCACCTGGAACATTCTAAAGGCCACCTATATTCTACATACCCAAAATCAAATACAACAATAAATAATATTTCTTAAATATTAATTAACTTATAACTTTTTATCAACTAATTAAATCGAATGGTGTTTTAGAGACTAAATGAATTCAGTTGTGTGACTCATAAATGTGAATTCAGCCAGTGATTAATATTTGAATAGGATGGAAATGAGGTTGGTTTAGGGTCCAAACCCAGTAGAACCATTCCTATTTTGATCCATCAAGACCTGCCCCATTTGTTAGCGGGGAAGGTAAACCCGTGACCTGCTCATGAAAGCTGCGGGTCTCGGGTAGGTTAGAGGCTTCGAAAACCTGCCCTAAGCCGACCTATACTCTTAAAGCACATGGTATCGACTAATTATGATTTATTGATCTATTTAATAAAAGTTTATATAATGAAGATATCATAATGTTTTATTCAGTAAGTTCTAGTATTTTGTACTAAGTTGCACTGTTACTAATTGTAAAACAAAATATGCATATTATTTGAATTTTAATAAAGCACGTTTTTCTTTTAATTTTATACTCATTATTATCTATAATCAATATTCTATTAATATATATTTTTCATACATAAAAATATTAGCCTATGCAAAACCAAATCAAATTTTGAGAGACAATCAAAGATACATCAAGTTTTGGGTAGGGTTTGGTCTTACCTTGATTCGAACGAGACTGGGGTTGGGCTAAAAGTCTAGACCTACATCGGGTCTACGGGACGTGTCTGGGACTAGTTTAACAAACCCAAGTCGGGTATAGGGATGAAAAACTAGCCCTAACCCATCCCATATTCATCCCTATATTTGAACAATTCAAAACATTAATGTTCACACATCACCTTAGTTAGTCTATAACAGTTTGGTCGTATTCATTGCTTATGATCTCATTGGTAAAATCGAATTTTACATTTTAAGCGTTGCATTTTAGTAATGACTATTTATACACATTCACTTCATCAAAACTATATCACTTTAGAATGTATGGAATCTGGTAGTGATCAGTAATCTAATTCTACCCACATTCAACGTGATTATCCATAATAAAGTTCTTGGTTCAATAATAGCATATATTATTAATCGATCTACTCTGGCTAAAGATTTTGACTTTGAATTGACTATAGTTGGATTCTAACCTCATACAACCAAGGAGACGAATCTCTATTGAATAACGTTCGCTTCCTATGCTTCTACTCAAACCTAATTATAGTTGCTCAATGATCTCCATGGCATGATTTAACTATAACCAAAGTAGAGTATCTATTAGAAGCTCCAAGGTATCCTCAAGTCAAAAAACTCTATAACATCATCGTTTAATATTTCCTGATTGACCTAGTTATTATTACCTTACATTAACCTCTTGGATGAGTCATTCCATTGCTATCCAATAACCACGAGGATGTAAATCCTTGGTGGCTCCAACAGCCATGAGCAATACATTTCCCAACATATGGAGAGCATTAGTACTCTGGTCTCAATATATATGTAACAACCCTCTTTGGAACGGGCCCAAGTTCCGACCCAATAAAAGCCCATCGAACCTTAGGTTCATTACAAAGATGACTGTTAGTTAATAAAATTGATATAATTTACAGTATGTAGAGCTATCTATCTTTGCTTTCAGAATCTCATTGCAGAATGGATAAAATATAGTAACAGAAATAACTACCTAAAATATCAATAATACAATATCTAAAAATAAAACATCAATATTTCTGAAATATGTTTACAACTGAATACATCAAAAATATAGATAAATAAGTAGACTGGCACAAATCTCCACAACCGCCTCCATCTTCTCCATCATCATCATTCCCCCAAGCTGTGGGTTTTAATGAGGAGGGAATCAAAACAACAATGTCTTGTGAATGATAATCTCAAATATTACCATAGTAGTATTTAAGCAGTATCATTCAAATAAGTAATATGTCTTATGCATCATGTACTTTAACCTACTAAGTATACCTCCACTATAATCCAAAACGGTTTTTTCAGTCCAACCCCGTACGAACCTTAACTAAGGCCAAGGTCCCTTTCCAGTCTATCTTCATAACTATCGTAAAGAATTCCCTGGCGGTTTGAGAGAAAGCAGCTGAGCCGCTTAATACCTCTTTAATGGGAATTAAGTAGACTCTAACCATTAATACCTATACCCTAAGTAGGTCCTCATCATTTAATACCTAAACCCAAGGTGGACCCCTCCCTAGTGATTCCTAATTGATACCGTAAGAAGTCTCATCAGGCCCTTTATACTTCTTTTAGTGGAAGAAATGGACTATACAATGGCCATTTAATACCTCAATCCTTAAGAGGACTCCTACCAAAGATTTATTACTATCGGACGTAAAAAATAATACCGACCATTTAATACATTTTAATTGGGAAGGAGGTAGACCCTACAATAGCTACTTAATAGCCCTAACCCAGAAGGAGGCCTATAGTGGGATATCCATCGTATGACCCATAACCCAAACTATGACGTCTCACATTAGTTCGACTACTCATGGGTGCTGGTAGCTAGATTAGCTTACAGACTTACCTTATAGAATGAGACCAACCTTGCACCCACCGTGGGTTCTTTTTATAGACAACGTCTCACATTGGTCCTAAAGTCACAATGCTAGTAGCCAGAATAGCTTGGTAGACTCTATGTGCTTTTAATCAACCTCGCATCCCTATAACTTATTCATATTTCTTCTCTTCTAACATACTACCATATGTGTGTATATATATACTATATATAATATCGCATTAAATTTATGACTTAAGGCCGTATAAGGAAAACTACTTATTTTGCCTTAATTATGGATTAATTTCCGTAATTATCCTTAACTTGCTAAAGGTTAATGCTGTTTGTAAATCTATTCATTCTATCTGATATGATTCATTACGTTACTATTTATATGCTATTAATATATCTACATTCTCTAAATATATTCATATGTATGTAAATTTTAGGCTAGATAAATATCCCTAAGCATGCGTAGAACTATTCATATTCTAAATTTTTTGCTTCCCGTACTAATTGTTAAAATTTCAAAACTTGCATGTCCATACAATCATTTACAAAACAGATAATATCCTTAGCTAGACAAAATAGACTTTTGTATGTGTGTATGTAATCAAAAAATGGAATAATACCGAACTTATTTTTGACTAATATAATAGAATCACCGACTCTAATTCAAAAAAACAAAACTTTATAATTTAAACCATTTATATTCTATTCAAATTTTACAGATACAAACTTGAAGAGGAAAAAGAAGTTCATATTTTTTATATTAGAGAAATAGCTGGTGCAAACTACAAATAGGAGAATCCATACTTTGCACACCATTTTCTAAAATTTTACTTTCGGACCCTTTATCATAGTAACAAAAATTAGGAAGGGAAGTTGAATAGAACATAAATTGTTTAATTTGCAAATAAAGATATACTATATTAACATAAAACAATTAAAATTCCAATAAATCCAAGAACTGACATTTTATTTGGAGGAATTTTGGAGTTTAAGGAACTAGGGTTTTCATATACAAAATTTTCCAAAGTATAAAACAAATCTAAATTTTTACTGCAATATACTAAAATTTGAAAAACTAAGGTTTCTACTCACCGATAGTTTTCCTGCTTTCCTTTGGATTTGATTCACGTCTTTACCCAACTGTTCCAAAGGTTTCTTCATTTTGGAATGTACAGTAATTTAATCGTATATAGATTAGACTCAAAATCAGAGAATAGGGAAGGATAGTGTTAATCGACGGAAATTCTATCGAACTAGAAAACCGTTGAAAATTTCCAAATTAAATTTATATCACAAGCGCACGGTGTACGAATATAGCTTGTATGCCAGTACGGGTCGATCCGTAGGGAATTGATGATTTCAAATTTCTATTCAATTAAATTGACCAAAGATTTAGAATGAAAGTTAAGCTATGGAAGAGAATGAACTAACGAAAAGAAAAGAGATGCAAATATAAGAGTTAAATGACGATTTAGAGAATAAATCCACTCTCTAGATCATGTAGTTCAACACATATGAAATCATGATCTCTCTTTTATGGTCATTAGTTCTTTAATTGATGTGTTTATCATAAGTATGGCATATTTGTGCTATTGATTAGCCAACATAAGCCATCAAACTATAATACATCCCTTAAAGCACTTACTGCCTTTTGTAAAACTTGAAAAAGAAAATAAAAATGAAATCTATTTCAAGTATGGTCTATTAACTATTGATTAGAAATATAGACCATCGAATCACTTTCTTATGCCGTAATCATATTTTGATGAAGAGGCATTTGTGCTAGTGATTGTTTAAGCATAGTCTATTTGGTGTCCTCAATATAGGCTATCAAATTCAAAGCAAAAAACAACAAATAAAACACTTCATTGACCATCATTAAGCACAAAAAGAGCGCATGAATTAACAAATAGTTGAAGCTACATAATTAGAGAGCTTCATTACCAATAAATTGAAGGGGTTTAGCCTCTCATATTTATCATTTGATTAACAAATGTAGCTAGCAACATGAAAGCAAAAAAGAAAGGAAAATGAAAGCTAGTGGAAAAGAGAACTATTCTACTTGCATAAAAGAAAAGAAATCTACACTACAACATGAAAGGAAAACAAAAAAGAGAAGAAAAGAGCAATGTGTTAAAGTTGCAAAAGAAGAAATTACATTAAATTACAATGGCTAAGTAGCCATGAAAAAGAAAGAGAAGCTTTCTTTTATTTTGAGCCTAAACCAATAAAGAGGAAGAGGAGAGTTACATGAAACATAAGGGGTATATATAAATGCATGAAACCCTAATCCATAATTTGGGGAATCCCCAAACTATCCTTGAGAAAGTGTGGAGGCCAAGTAATCATTAGCTTCTACTAATCGTCATTTAAGTGTACATGAAGTCATTAATTTCATAAGCATGTGCGTTAGCCTCTAATTTTTTCATTAAGGTAGGTGGGTAGGTGGGGTCCTCCATGATCTTCACTTTGAATTATTTCTATCTTCATTCCTTTATATTCTTTTTGTACATGCATATCTTTTTCATGAAACAACTTGTAATTGAAATCAAATTCCTACAAAATAGTATGGAAATTTCTAATTAAATTTTCTCAAGTTAATTTATGCACAAAAATGACTATTTTGCCCTTGGATGAAGATGAATTTGTGACAATTTGGAATTAATATGGTTTTAATTAAAACAAGTTAAAATATCCAATATGATCATTTATTTAAATTAATTAGAATAAATATGATGGTAAAAATATGCACATTTATGTATATGTATGTATGTATGTATGTGTGTATGCATGTATATATCTAAAACTTATTATATTTAAGTTCGATTGATTCTGAATCAAAGAATTGAAGGAGAGGATTGACGAAGTTTGCCTAGTGTTTTAGATATTTTGTGAATAAAAGTGAGGGGCTAGCCTCTTATTTATAGCAGCTAGAACATGTCTTGACCGTAGGATTTAGGTCGATTTAATTTAATAATTTCTAGACCGTTCATGGCCTAGCCTAACCCTTGCTGCTATAAAGGCATTGGTCAACTGCTTCTTCTTAGACAGTCGACCACTAATGGTCGACCGGCCTTCTTACTACAATCTAGATTTATTACTTGTCGTTTTTTCTCATTTCTTTCCGTTATATTACATACTGTTGGCGTCTTATTTAAACGTGAACTTCGGTTAATATTAAAAATATTCATTACCATTTTAGTTTCAACATTAACATTTATAAACTTCAAATTCAAATTCATTCAAATTATTTTAACTAAAAAAATACAGATGTCAATAACTTTTCCGTTTGAGCTCCGATCGCAAAATTTTAAATATGAAAGTTGATCGAAAAATCACAATGAACACAATGGTTGTGAAATTCTTATTTTTAGTCCTATTATCAATTAATTAATTTCTTATTATTAATTTTTACAAGGCATTACAATGTGTGTGTATGTATCCTTTCTATTAACACCTTAGGCCAACATATTTAAAATAAAATGTTATTTTATATTGTGATTAAATGCTCACGATTGCAAATATTTATGACTACAATTACATAATATTTTATTTAAGGGCCTTTTATTTATGTATTAAATTTATCACTTAATTAATTATATCGATGTATAACAAAGTATATAATAGAAATCAAACAACTTAATTAAAAAAAAGATTGATTACAAAGTTGGATATACGTAACAATTTACATAATTGCCTTTAGCGCATACCACTAACTCTCTCGGTTATTATAATGAAGAAGAAGGTTAATTTTTTCCTTAATGTAATCTAAAAAATGTTGGCTAGGAAATGCATTTTTTACATACGAATATAATTTACCAAGATTATTTTCTTCTTCATCTAGACTTACGGATTACAATAATATTATTTTTTATGAAACTGGTTAAAACATTTTTGGTATTTGATGAATTAAACCAAATTTTCCAATAAATTTGTTTTTCTTTTTTTTAGGATATTTAAATTGTTTTTAAATCAAATGGAATTAAACAGAATTAGACATAAACATGTAATTTACCTTTACATCAAGGATAAGGGAAAAAAAGCCGAGGAGGAAGAAGGAAGGAAGAGAAGCGAAATTCTTAGGAATAATGTGTTGAATGTTCGACAAGCTATGAACTAATTTTATTTACTTTTACATAGGTTAAGAAAGAAAAATGCAGGATGCTAATGGAAAGAGTACTACCTTCAACTTTGGACAGTAATAACAACTTATCCTCATAGTGTTGGTATTTATACACCTACTAATGCATTGGAAATAATAAATAATAGATACATCCAAAACTTCTTTCTTATCGCTAGTTAGTTCCATAACATCAACCTAAATCATATTCTCCCATCCTACTTAAATGGATTAATGAGAGCTTAAGGGGAAAGATAAACTTCGAGTAAAACATAAATCTAGTGTGTAAAAACCAAGTGATATGCCCCCCCCCCCACATATATATGTGTGTGTGTATGTGTGTGTGTCTATATATATATATATATATATATATATATATATATATATATATATATATAACAGCACATTGTGAGATCACAACACTAAATCACGAGATGCATTCTTTCCCTCAAAGGTACTAAACCATTTGATATTATGTAAATAAACATCATTTAAATATGTTTAGATTTCGTAATATATATGATAGAACTACGGTACCTTTTAGATAATTGAACTCGACAGGTATCTAAATTTCACAATATATATGTATATGTAGGTGCGTGTTTGTATTCCAACACGATAAAGGTGGATTGTCCCCTAATCGCGAGACAAAGGTTATTTCTAGACCAGATACACATAATTGTTGTAGAACTAGTATATCTCTAGACTACATATTTCATATATATCACTAGACCAAATATACCCAAATGGAAGCAAACCACATAATTGATTCTATCTAGTTTCATGTACTCTTTAGTAATTTCTGATTTGACTTTAGATGCATTAACATCTACGCCCAAATCTACTATTGAACTCTTAATGCCATCACAAGCACCCAACATCTCAAACAAAGTTCCTTTTATTCACTTCATTAAGGGTCTTTAAGGGAAACTTATTCTACTTAGCTCGTTATCAGTTTAGAATTGTATCGATCAAGTCATGCTTTGATATAGTTAGTTGATTTTGGTCATTCGAAACTATCATTCAATGCAATTTCAATAAACTCAAATCTACTTCAGTTGTGAGGAAGCAGACAACAATATATAAGGTAGAGCATCACCTAGAGGTTTCCAAACACATCGCCCATAAATAGAATGATGTCTTATACAATTGCAAAATCCTTACCAAGAGGTTTTCCAACCAAAAAATTGGATCTCTTTCGTAGACTTCCTAAGTCAAAAGTCTGAGACATCATTTAAAAGTCATCCATCAATAAGTCAAATACAATAGTTTGAAATTTACCATCTAGTAACACAATATGATTTTAATTTATGGGCATTCTGTCAAGTATAAGCAATGCAACAAAAGCAATCAAATGTACAACTAAGTGTTATCCTTACTTAGCATAACGACTCCTAACTTACGTGGATTTATGAGAGTTTCCACTCAACCATCAGATGTTCGTTCCCATCTTAAAACATGATAAACCAACTCCTAATGATTTATGGAGTTTCTATATTATCTTTAAGATTAGAAGTTGCATTCTTTAAAACTAGTTAAAGAGGCAAAAAGCAATTAAAAGTAATGTAACTCCTCTTTAACTCTGTGTTACGCAACTTCACAAACCGTTTACGTACACAACTTGTTTTCAATACTCTTCCTATAAACCTAAGAATATACACATGACATTTTAAGTAGAGTTAACTCTGTTTAAAACACTTTGCTTTTTCAAAGAGATAAATGTTACTAAAACGTTACAAAAATATCTTTAGCTTCTTGTTACTTAACATCTCTAACTCTTATCATAAATAACATAATTTTTTCCATGCATATATACTCAATTCCATACTCGGAGTATATATATAATATCATGTTGAATTCAGTTTATGTAAACCATTTTTAAATTATAAACTTCTAATAAAAACTTTTCTTTTAAACAATTGATTTTCAAACTCGTTCATCTTGTTAAAAGTATAATTTTAATTTCAAATACTTAACAAAATGCCTATGTTTAAGTATAATATACTACCACACATATGAACATATAGGTAAGGTAACTCTAACATGTTTAACTACAAGGCATAAGTGAATCACTCACTTTCCATGTCATATTATTCTGAAAACAAGGAAGTGGCATGTGAACATATAAGTTCACTATAATAAACTATATTATAGTAAAATGCATATATCATATAGTGTACACATGAAATAGTAGCATATAGTTTATAAAAGTTCATAAACTCACATAGAATCAATGCTAACATAGAAGCCTTTTCCACCACTAGATTGGCTCTAGCATTGCCTTCTTTTGCCTTATTTGCCCACATCTATAGCTTTTCTTTCCACTTTACACATTATTTTATCCATAAGGACTGCATATGAATTCGGGTTAATTTGAAGATGTTTAATTTTAATTGGTGTGACGACTAGCCTACACCTCTGGTATCCAAATATACCTGAAAATGTGCTACATCGATACCCGACAGATGCAGAGTGGTAGTCGGTGGTGAAATAACTAAACTCCAAAGTAGAAATTATTGTATATCTCACAATATATTGGATAAAATATACGGTTAATACAAATATAAAGTAAGCGAGATAGTAATGTAATTAGATGAATAAAAAAACAATCATAGTGCATCAGATCCACCATAGTTATACAAAAAAGTGGAATACATCAAATAATAAACCCTAAATAGAAACCATCTCTAAATAAGTAAATAGTAATTATAATAGCTCTATGGTACTGCATAGTGGAATAATAATAAAATTTTAAAAATATAGGTATGTGAAAGCATTAGTCACCTGCTCATCCTTTAAATAGGTCCGTGCATTATCTCATACCCGCTATATTCAATATACTCTTTAAGAGCACCTAAGATAATAAGAAGCAAAGCAAATAACCTCGAATTAGACAAAAATCTAATATGAGTGGCCTATAATATCAAAATCCTATAAAGTTGATGTAGTAAATAGGAACACAAGGTATAGAGAATCATATATGACATATCCATCCAACAAGTTAGCACATATAATTAGTGTATGCTAAACTATCACTACAAGAAAATGGTTTATTGATAGCATGAAAGGATTGTATCACAAGGTGACTTGCAATCGTTAGTTATTCATTAGTAGTTCAGATTAAAATTATAACTCACTGTACGCTATTGATTAAAAACAAAACATTCGTCCTTATGTTTTTTACTCTCCCTCTCATATTTCATTCACCCATTTCAACCTTCACTTCCAAAGCCCTAAATTAACCATCGGTTTGAATTCCTCTTACTTGTCGTTCCTCAACTTTGCTGCTTGCTGCTGCTTCGAGTCGTAATTTCTTACCAAGCCGCCAACAACGTCAATCGTGTTTCCCATTCCTTCGTGGCATCGATGTCGCCAGCACTCCTCGGCACCGCGAGACCAAAAAGGCATTTGCACACCCATGTCGATCATCCCAAGCGTGAGCATAATTCTTATATATATGTCACAATTTTTAATTTCAAGAATATGGATTTAGGGTTGCAATTGGGTTCACTACAAGAAAGTATGTTATTAATAACGCCATTCGATAACGCATTATTCTAAAGCGTTATTGTTTAGCCTGGTTAGTTACTTTTTTTCTTTATTTTTTCTCTTCCACACACTCTTACCACGTAACGCTTTGGCCAAAAAGAAAATTATCACTCCCAAAATTTTCGTCTCCCTCTCAAAATAATTATTCATTTCATCTTCCTACCAAAACCAAAGTTACACTTATTCAGTTCATCTCCCTCCTAATCGCTCATCCCTTGCCCTCTCCGATCTTCAATCTCTGATCTAGCTTGCTTCGCTTACCGCGCTTTGCCTGTTTTGAAGTATACGCATCCTACCCTAAATCATCTGCTCAGAGTTCTAGTTACATTTCCCTCCTAGTCGCTCATTGCTTACCATTTCCGATCTCTGATCCAGCTCGCCATCTCCGATCTCTGCTTATCACTCTTCGGCAGTTTCGAAGTCAACACGTCCAGAACCCTAAATCATCTGCTCAGATTTCTAGGTTAGAAATTTATAGGTTATGTTTATTAATTTTTTATTTTGATTTTATTGTTTGATTATGATTTTAATTTTTTTTTATCGTTAGGTTATGATTTTATCATTTGGATATGTTTATTAACTACTTTATTTACTATTTCTAGGTTATGTTTTACTAGAAAACAATTCGTTTGTTTTATTTCATAGGTTTATTAACTGTTTTTCATGAGCAGGATATGGCACAGCTATTCCTCTGACATGTAAGTAGGAGTTACAATGATACATACTACGTTGACTCTGAACATGTCTTGAGATTTCATACTAGTGCTCATCAGGCAGAACTATTGAGGAATGGAAATACTCATTTTCTTGTGACTGGAGATGTTTATCACAGGGACTCTATTGATTCAACTCATTATCCTGTATTTCACCAGATTTGTAGTCATTTTGGTCTACATGACACCATGCATTATTATTATATATTATATAATAATATAATTTCTCTCCTTATGTTTAACGAGTAGTTACTGTGCAATTAGATGGAAGGAGTTTGGGTTTTCTCGCCTGATGACTGGGCTGCCTCAGGTGTGGATGGGACATCTTATGCGGCCATAGATTTGAAGAAATCCTTGGTGGGTTTGGCAAAACATTTATTTGGTAAGATCATCCCTTAAACATTTATTTTCACAAATAATAATAATAATGATATGGTGTATCCTCATTTTGCAATATTTATATAAATTACTATATGTGCAGGTGAGGTGGAAATGCGCTGGATTGACGCATATTTTCCATTCACTAATCCATCATTTGAACTGGAGATATACTTCAAGGTATGTTCACCTTTGTTCCTTTCATCACGTATTCAGTCTAGAAGTTGAATATTAGGAAATGTTACATTTTGTTTTACCTCAGCTGAAAGCAAATATATGTAGTCTAGAAATTAAGCATTAGGAAATGATCTCCTGGAGACTCTGTTATTAGAATCAATCTGTCACAGAGTGACCGAGAAAGTAATTATTAAAGCCCAAGCCCCTGTATTTTCGCTTAAAAATGAAATGATCGCTTATGTGTTATTGATGCATCTCTTAATCGATTTAGGAAACATGAATGGAAGTGCTTGGATGTGGAGTGATGGAGAAAGAAATGCTAAAGAGAAGCGGTAAAATGGATGAAATTGCTTGGGCTTTTGAGCTTGGTCTAGAAAGACTTGCAATGGTTCTCTTTGATATACCAGATATTAGGTTTTTCTGGTCAGTAGACCCTCGTTTTACTTCACAGGTACATATAACAATTATGTAGAATCAGTAGATTTTGATAATCATCTTATTTTTCTTTGAAATTATTTTAAAATTCATGTTTAAGTATGTTGACTCTGGAGTGTTTTAATTACACATGATAAATGAATAACTTGGGTTAAAAGGAAAGTAATCACTTTTAATTTCATACTCAAACTAGTAGCCGTTGGATCAAAGCAAACACATGGCCAAAATTATTACATGGAGAAAAATAAGAGAGGAATTTGGAGGGGTCAAAGTCATAATTTATCTTAATCTTTAGATTTAATTTGAGTAAGATTTTGAGTAAATAGTTCAAGTATAACAACGCTTTCTTGGCAAAAATAATAAACTTTCGCTTTGCTTGTGGTTTTAATTTCAGCATGCAATTCTGCATTAATTACAACTCATGCTATTTTTCTCTGCAGTTCTCCAAGGGTCAGCTTGGTGTCAAGTTTAAACCATACTCAAAGGTAAAATGATCCATCATTACAAAAACTCAATTCAATGTAGACATAGAAAATTCCTTTTATAATGTTGCTGGATGATAGTTGGCTGATAATGAGTATAGTGAATTGGAAAAAATGGAAAATAGATACATGGTACAAAAAATGTCTTTACTGTTATTAGTATACATCTTCCTAAGCTCATATGTTAAATAGTGATTCTCTGGTTCTGTTTTATTCCAAGAGTTGCTTCTCCAATATAGGATCACTGTACCAATAAGATATGAATGCGGAATGACCAGAATTGCTATATTCCATGCAAATTATAATGTAATAAGAAGGGATCAAAGAGACAGTTCAAAAATAATACATGTAGCCGAGTATCAGATATAAAGAAAAATAAATCCGTCTTATGGGTTAATCATCTAATAACCCTGATTTGTACCATGAACGATGTTTGCACAGATTCAATTAGCCCTGTAGACATACTTTTGTATTACATGTATATGTGTGTACTTAAATGTGTGTGTACTTCATCGATAAGTGATTCTACGCAAAAAGTTTGAACCATTGATTTGATTGAAGGCAAGATAATCGCAAGTTTGCCATCACTTGTTAAGGTTTCTAATGGAAGGAGACATTCTTCAGGAGTATCAGGGAAGTTCAATGGATTACTATTGGGGAGGAAGAACTATTTATTTCCATCAATGAGTAATCTATCAGACTCTAAAGTGCCTTCATCGTTATTTACTGGTAATAAAGCAATGAGTGCTGTAGATTTTGTTAACATTTCAATGACAAATTCAGATGGACTGGAGAATATGATCGCATCATCGCCTATGATGAAGAAGAAGAAAAGGAGTTTGATGAGAAGAATTGGGGATGCTGTCAGAAGAAAAAGCCTCCACAAGTAGAAAGGTGTGTTATCTTTCATTATTGAGGATAATATTTATGTATCCGATAAACTAGTATACTTTAAAGTTCAAAAATGTTGTGTTTGTCTATGTGATAAATGTTTTACATGAAGATTTGGCTAGCCATGTAGCCTTATAAGTTTATGCAAAGCTAACATTGTGAAAGTGAAACCAGCTTCATTTACTATGCATATCAAAGTTTGATTAAATTCTTGAATGTATATTTGAAAATTGAATATGTTTGTTCTAATTTGTATATTTTAGATCGTCCAACATTAAATCCAAAGGAAAATGTTGCCTCAAATATACTTTTATGCACCAAGTTACTATTCTGTTTGAGACTAGTACAGACGACATCAAGTTTGCTAATTAAGTAATGTGTTCTACATTTTAACACTACTTTTGGGTACTTCCATATTGTTTATCAGGGATTGAAGATACAAGCCGAACATCTTTCTTTGATGACACGCTATTAGTGCTATTTCATTTATTATTTCTGATAACCTTAACGGTCTCATTTACTATTTTTGGTTATCATAACAATCCATCAGTATAATTTACCATGTTAATATACTGCACTACCACAGATAATGAAGGAGACGTTGATTTACTTGTCACACCTTGATCACGATGATACAGAACAACAGGCATAGCTAACTCAAACTTTTATCAATTTTCATTGCAATTATCTGCAGAAAATGAATATAAATAAAATGAAGATTCAATAGCTATATTGCACTTGTGTGTGTATTATAATTTTTTATGGTCTATCATTATTAAAATGTATGTTCTATGCTTTAAAAAAATTAATTTAGAAGAGTTTTTTACAACTTAAATAACTTGCGCATTGCCTAATGGGTGGTCCACAGTAAACTTTTGCAAAATATAATGAATATACTCATATACTCAGTTCTTATGGAAATTTAAAACTCTAACAACAGTAGGTTTTGTTTCTTTGCGAACTATATCGATTCCATTATGCATATAAAGTATTTGTGTGTTAATCTTGTGCATATGAATATCTTAAGTCTGTAAATCTGAATCCATATTTTGGCATTATATTGTTAGAGGTTTTTCACATATTACATAAACTTTTGAGTTCATATTTATTTTATGCTTGACAAAATACATGTCTCACACACTGCGTTCTACCCTCTTTTTATTTTAGATGTAGAAGAAATTAAGCAAATAGTTAAAAGGTGAAGACTGGACATGGAATAACTTAAACACTTTTGTTGGGCTATTGGATCCATATCTGGATCTTTGATGGAAGACCAGGTTTCTGGACATGAGCATGCCATGATTAAGGTTTTTTTTTTGTTGAATTTTTTCCTATTACATCTTGATAATGTGATGAATACATATTTTTCTCTTGTAGGTATTGATGATGTTGGAACAAGAACAAAAGCTGACTGAAGATGCTCGTGTACTCGCTGAACAAGAGGCTGCTAAACTGAAACTTATTGCTCATGAGCTTCAAGTACATTCTTATCTTTAATTTTTTTATACTTGATATTTATATGCTGCATCAGTGATGTTTAGATTAGATGCAGAGTGGTTGACTCGATGCAGTTCAATCTAATATCCATAATGTTCTGAAGGAACAAGTTATAAAATATTAATGGTTATGGATGGTGGTTGATGAATTCAGGTTGATGAGGTAGCGGGTGGGTATGTTGTTTGCAATTTGTTCGGGTTTGTTGATGTAGCAAAGTGGTATCAGGTGAGATGGGGTATGGGTGCTTCTATTTGTTGAGTATGTGTTGTTGGAGTTTTTGTTTGGTGCGGTTCAGGCAACGATTCAGGTAGTTGTGAGTGGAGTTGTGATGTGAGATTTTGTAGGAAGTGCACTTGTTAGTGGCAGTTTTGAAGAAGTGCAGTTTGGAGATAATGTTGTTAGAGTTCAAGTGTAGTGAGGATGGGAAGTTGGAGTGTTGGGTTTTGTTTTGAAGTGAGGGGAGATGCTACCTACTGCTGTGTTTGGAGTGGGGGAGGAATGTTGCAACTTGTTTGTCTGAAGTGGGATCAGGTGATGATGAACTGAAAATAGAATGTAATGCAATGTAACAAAAAAATTATGCAATGCAATATTTTTTTTAACGCAAAATGAAATGAGAAGCACACAACAAAATGGCTGTAATAGAGAACACAAATATGCACAAAAATGCAAATGCCATAATAGAGAACACAAATATATGCACATAAATGCAATGAATTTTTTATTTTTTCTTTTGAAATGCAGTGAGAATCGAAACAAAAACAATGAACAGAACAATAAATGCAATCAGTTTGTGCTAAAGGGATGACAGTAGGGCATACTTGCAATCAGTTGAAACTTCAAAACTAAATTCACGGGTTGATGAAAGTTTTATCTATTTGTATATTGCTTTAGGTCTTGATTTTGCACGCTACTTCATTATTTTGCCATTACATTTTGAATATGCGGGCATATAAAAAATCCAGAAGCCTTGGATTGGGAGATCTAGATTTTTCAGCGGTCCATCAAGCTATTAAGACTACAGGTAGTTCAAATGGCGTTTTAATTTCATTCTTACTTGATTTTTCATTCTTACTTGGTTGTCCATAAAGCCTTGTTATGTTCGAGAATGCGTGTAAGTGTGTTGTGGTGGCAAGATGATAGTCGATGGGGGTCGATTGAGTGTTGCTGTGTGGAGAAAGTATGATGGCAGTGAGATGAAGTAGAAAGTTTGTGGGTGGAGTTGCAGAGAAATTGCGCTGAGTTAGAGGAGCAGAGGTAGGGATGTTTATCAGGAATTACAAGTATGATGTATAATGTCTGTTGACAGAATTGCAATGGCAAAGGAATATGGATTGATATATGTATGGTGTTGCAAGGTTGTAGGCAGGTGATGGTTGTGAAACTTAATGGTGATAGTGGATGATAGTGGTTTGGTTAACTGCAGTGTGCAGTGCAGGAGAATGGCAGTGTAGTTGCAGCTGTTGTTCAACGGAGAGGAGATTTTATGACTTTTGCACAGCAGAATGTGATATGGGGAGTGGTATGTGAACTGTTGCTGTGTATCAGTGGGTGAACTAGGGTTTGACTTTGTTGTTAGTGTAATGTTGATTGTGATGGTCAGTGCTTGGTGAACTGGTTGTGATGGATGGTATGAAATGCTATTTGAAGTTGTAGAGGGTTATGAAGAGGATGCAATGGAGATGCACATCTTGACAGCTTGACAGAAGGGTAGTGAGGCAGTGAATAGATTTGTAAAGCGAATGTAATAGTGAACAGTAAATGGAATAAAATACAATGTGAATTGTAAAGTGTAAATTGTAAATATATCACATTTCTTTCTGAGCATGCTCTTGTGTTATATTTGTTGATTATAATCTTTATTCGTTTATGAAGATTTAGTTTGATTGCTATTATTAAAATGTAATATATAGGCATAGCTCTTGAAAAGTGTATCTACGATTTTTATAGCGGCATATATGAGCTATAAAAGAATTTATCAATACTATAACATGTTGATTTAATAGCGTGAAACGACCGCTATTGAATAAATATTTTATAGCGGCAAAATGGTGTTATAAAGATTTCCAGTTCCGTTGAGATTTAGCTGTATTATAGCGGCTATAATGAGCTATTGAATTAACGTACCATAGCGGCGAATTTGCGTTATAAAACTAAGATCAACCATAGCGGCATATTTTGTGTTATAAATATTCAACAGTTTTTTATAACATGTCGATATACAGCGCTTATCAAACCGCTATGGTTGTGATTAATAGCGGCTATATGCCGCTATAAAAGACACTTTTTGTTGTAGTGGTTCAAGGGTAATTGTTTGAGAATAAGAGGAGTTTTCTAGAATATGAGAGAGGAGATTGAGTTTTCGATCCCTCAACTTCACTAACCAGTGCTTTGATTCCTAAATTGCCACAAAGTTCGACCATTTTTAGGTATATATATTTCAACTTTTAGGTATATACTCCATGTTGATGTACTCCGCATATGGATAATTGATTTTCTGACCTAAAAGTTAAGTATTCCTATTGTTATTAGTAGATGAATTGTTGTTTCTTATTTTTTGATATTCGAGCTTCACCTGTTGTAAAGAACCGTTTTCCCATACCCTTTGAATCGACAATAAACCACAAATGTCCAACTCAAATTGCACAAAAAGACGGATCATTAAGGGTGATAAATAAAAGTAGACAGAACAGAATCTCACACGAATGGAATAACATATAATATTGAACAAATATTTTTACAGCTGAAAACTTTTAAATACATATATCAGAGTCTAACCTAAATTCAGTTTGGACAGTTATAAAACTTGCCCTTACAATTGCTGACAAGCATCAAACAAAATATACTAAGCAAAGCGGATAGCAGAATATCTCCATACGTCGACGAATATCTCTAGCTCTCCTCTGGAAACTCCAACTGTCTTCGACTATCCTGAAACTACTCGGATCTGACCCGAGTATTGAAAATACCGAGTTCAGGCTTGATAAACCAGCGTGAGAAAAACTCAATAATTAATGACAGTGTCATATATCAGCCTTTGTTATAAATCCTTTGGAAATAAAGAGTATTTCATAAGACCACCCCCACACATAAACACAGACGGGTTTTTACCCTATGATAACTAAAACACTTTTATATCAAAACGTTTAATATTATTTCTAATGACAATCTTTGAAAACATTTGCAAATAAACTTATTAATTTTAGCCGAAATTGTTACATTGATTAAATTCCAGCATAATAGGTTTACAATCAAGTCCGTAGGTTCTTATTGGAGAATGGATTTCCATACAAATGACCAGGTGCAGGATCTACCTTACGAAATGGGTACACCTATAGATGGATGTCCCGAGGCACAGAACATCTGCCCTCTACCAACACAAGACCGGCCTACCTCTTTAACTAGATAGTACCGAATATGTCATCCCCCGGTCGTTATCGACCTTTAACCGAGCGCTCGTTTTCCATACACCGCATTAATAACATCCCGAACGTCATAGCGGGAAGAAATATACCTAGAAGGGTATGATCATACCCTACTTGGGAATGACCCACTTAGTCCTGCTGCATCTAATCCTTTTTCGGTCATTTTCGGTTTGATGAGGCTTGAGGTAAACAATTACCTTTTCACATAGCATATATCACATCTTTGAATGCCACATTGTCATTTCCGTTTAACTACTAACCCTTGAGCTCGTAAGTCTCAAGGAGGGTGTTAAGCTAAGAGAAGTTGCCTTCTCCGCCACCATTGATGTACGTTTGTAAAAACCAATGTACGTAATCGTTAGAAATGCAATGTCAGAAAAACGTCCATACAAGTTGTCCAGGAACAGGACAAACCAAAGGCACTTTCCTCGGCCATTACTAGGCGAGAAGCCCTTGCAATCCGCAAAATCTCCATCACGAGGAGACCACTGCTATATATAACTCTATAATGGGTGCGAACCCGAGCAAATCAACAAGCAGTCCTCACGCTATGAAGATCCACGGTCTTCAATAATCATCGTCTTCAACATGTCTTCACGTTCGAACGTATACATTGGTTTAAAGTGGTTTACGAATAGGAATTAACCAAATCCGATCTCCGGTTCATTCAAAATCCAATAATCGATAAAAGTGAATACGAGTATATAGGATTTATTAAGTCTCTTTTCACTTAAATTCTTTTCGGATGATTTCGAAATCTCTTTCTTTTGACTTGAGTAATTCTAAGTAATCCATTCTTTTGCTTTGGAAAATATCTCAGATTTCCTTACTTAATTCTTGATCCAAATTTCTTTACTTTTAAGCGGGTCAAAAACAATGTTATTTAAGACATCGTTTACGATAAACCCTAAATCAATCTTAACAAACATTTTTGAGTAAACAGGATCGAAGAAATCATTCATTTTGGAGATTAGTTAACTTTTGGATAATACCAATCTCCTTTAATTTGGAAAACTTAACACAGAATCTTTTTTAATTTAAGAGCATCCGAACTTTCCTTTCGATCTGTTCCACCCCTCGCCTAAGAAAAGAAAACATAGGCCAGATAAGTTCAGGGCACTGCTTGTTCCATTCCTAACTTTAGTTAAACACCTTGTTTTATCTTCCCAGAACTCACAGGCGGGACAAATGTACTAGTAGTTTCCGCATACTCAGATTTTTCAACTTTATTTTGGAATTGCTTATGAATATTCCAAATTATCTTTCAAAACGCTTAATTATCCTTTTTAAAACATTCATAATTTATCCTGGGAAACATCGTTACATTTAAACTCATATTCCAAAAGTTATAAAATTCACAACAGAAAAGTACTGCGGAAAATGCTATATAAGCTTATTTGAATTAAACAACTTTTAAACATTCGATAATTCATATTTTCCAATCCAAATCTCTTTTAAATCATTTAAATAGATTTATCAAATTTATTCCATATTTTTTCACAATTAAAAACATCCATTTAAACAAATTTCCTGTTATGGTCACTAAACTGCACTAGCGCGATTTTTCTTGAAAATTGATTTGGACTTATTTCAAAATCTACTTATCGAAAGTTTGATTTTCTTTCTTCGTTTAGAAGATATGGATATAATAATCTGGAATTTTCTTATCTCGAAGAATTCCGAGCTATACTCCACTCTACACATTCCTTTGAACTTTTCGGCGCGAAATCGCCAACTACCGTTGCACGACGCTTCTAGTTTTAACTTATTTTTCAATACTTGAAATAATTTATTCAAATTGCATTTCAATTTCACTATTCATCCAAATTTCAATTTCTAATTAACTATCATTTTCAAATCCGTTTCACTTCAAATTTCAAATTCTCTTTCATTTTAACTTTAATTTCACTTCTAAATGAAAAGAGACTTATTTTTCCACAATATCTCATATTACTAAAATATGGTCTTTTTAGATAAAGGGATTACTTAATCAAAATGAACATATCCAGTATTCATATTTATCACTAACATAATATCCATTCAATCCAATCACATGCATATGATTTCAAATCTAACATTCACTATTAATATCATAACGGGATATATTATCACAATTCACTTAATTTACTAACTATCAAATCATCTATATTAACAATCAATTTGGTATGAATATTCATACGTCATAAGGGTGTAAATATGATTTATAACATAATCAAAATATAAATTCAAAAGCAATGAGAATTTCTTACCATAATCCAAAGCGATTAACTTCCTACCAATATTCTAATCAACCAACACTTCACTAATTAATTCCTACTCCATTAAACACTAGCAAACAACACCCTCTCCCATCCAATAGCTTGGTCGAGTCTTGAGATGGAGATTGGCCGAAAATATAGAGAAGAAGCGGTAGAGCTTTGAACTGGAATTCCCAAGATTTAGATCCGAAAAATAGGTCATCTTCTCTCTTATTTTTGTCTCTCTTACTCACAAAATTTGAAAAACTTATTAACTGATAATTTATTGAAATTATTTTCTATTGAATTTGAAAAAAAGAATCATTTGAATCCAAGTTGTTTTGAGGGAGATATATTCAAAATAAAAGTGCTATTCTCAGATTCATAAAAATAAAGCCCGAAAATACACTTCAAAGAATTGAGTTTCTTATATAGCAAACCTCAAAAATGAAAAAAGTGATTGACATAAAAGTTGTAGCCACTGAAATTTCATATGGTTGTAATAAAAGAATTTCAAAATTAGGATCTGTTATGATCAAGTTATGATCAAAACAAAATGGTATATTTTCTGGTTTAAAAACTGGGCCAGAAAATGCATTGTAAAGAAGTGGATTTTTGACATGGTAAACTTTGGAATGAGACAAAGTGATATACAATAAAGTTGTAACCACTGGAAAAATACATGATTTACAAAAAAGAATTTTGCATATTGGTTCTGTATTAAAGAACTTATGGCCAAAAGAAGAAGAGGTAAAATATAGAGAAAAAAGGAGTTTGTTTTGAAGAAAATAAACATTGATTTCTTTTGAAATTTTTATAAATATTTTGACATTACTTCTTTATAATATTTTTCGATGACATTGAAGACATTAGAGAGAAGAGGAATAAGATGAAGAAGCTTGAGAAAAGAAGAAGAAGAAATGTGAATGAAAGTGAAGAAGGAGGTGGATATTTATAGAAAAAGAAAGAAAGTGGTAATTTATCAAAATAACATCTTACCAAATTACCAAACTAACCTTACTTCAACCTAAAGCAATCTCCACTTTTTCAAAACTTAACATCACCTTTCACATCCTTACTTTATGTCTTAATCCATTAAGAACTAAGCTAAGTAAAATAATAATTATGTTGGCTTTTGATGTGATATTGATTTGATGTTTACTTTTGACTTTTCTTACTTACTTTTGTTAATTCTTACTTACTTTTCTTAATACTTCTAGAAGTTTTCTAACCTTATTTAGTAAAAGTAAATTTGATTAGTTAATTAATTAATACTTACACTATTAGAATATATGTTCCTATATAAGAAAATAAAGGTGCGACGACGTTGCGACAACTTTTAATCGACAAAACGTCGTTTTTTGACAAAATGTTTTACGGTCACATTTTGACGTTTTAGTTAAACTATTTATTTATGTAAATCAAATTTAAAAATAAATTTGTATAATAATATTTAAAAATATAAACACACATAAATTAATTAAGATAATTTATTTAACCATTGAAACTATTTTTTCTAAAATCAACATTTTTGTCACTTTTGTCGATTTAAGTAGATGTTACTATTTTTGTATATTTCTCTTTTCAAATCCTATCTAATATTATTTAAATCATATAAAATTACATATTTTATACTTAAAAATCACTTTAAATATTAGATTTTAAAGTGGTCAAATTTTGGGTCGTTACACCTGTTTAGCTTTAAAAAAATTTATTATTTTTCTATTTTACCATACATAATGTGTGTGTAACACTTTATTTATTATTTAATAATCATTGCTCTGAAAAGCACACATCTAATGGTAGTTCAGCTTCTAATGTGATGGTATATATTAACAGAACACTAAACTGGGCTCGAAGGAAATTCAACAACAGTGGTATAGCTTTATACATAATCCATACCCTTCCATATGTAGAGTTCAAACTTTATTTGTAAGTAACATCCAAGTTTCATTTCGCTGTCCTCGTACGTGCTCAATTGGAAGTATGCTGGCATAAACATACATGTTTGGGTTAAATTAACTGCCAATAAACCTATGTTATGCGAAACACAATTTACACAACAATAAGAGAAGGAATGCACCAACTCAGCACCTAATTTTGAAGACATACATCTTTAAACTTGGTTAACTGGCCAACTAAATTACTGATTGTATTTCACATTTGAATAAATCTACTAGATTTTGGTCAGATATAATGCCTGTATTGAACTACTAATCGGATGTGCTTCATCTGATGCTTGTATTGAACTACTAATCAGATGTGCTTCATATGATGACCCTAGATATCCTTTAAGTTTGTCTATGATACTTTATACTTGTGTTATATACCACATCCAATCTTATAGTCTTATTGCAATATATAGCTGCATCAAGCTTATTTAGATCGACGAAGCAACCATGAAAAAGATAACTGGTTTTTATGAATCAACTTCTTGTTTCTTTATTTATGCATCTTTTGTGACCAATTACTTACCATCGACAATGATAAGCATGTTATAGTGATATTATTTCAGGGGCACATGTAGTATGTTAGAGCATATATATTCAATGTAGTGGAAATAGTTTGTTATCCTAATAACATATGCTCCAAATCAAATGTACTGTGGACCCCTACTTTTTTATTTAGCTTTTTTTGATGTTAGCTCACCTACATTATGATGTCCATATTTCCCTACATGCATGATGTGTAACTATTTCTGTTTTTAATAGCAATAGTTATAATTATTGTTAGCTCACTTGCACTGATAGACAGCAACGGTTATAATTATGGTTATTTCTGTTTCTGCATGCACTGAATTTCTTACAACACCTTGTTGTATTTGAAAAGATCTAGCATCCAGTAAATTTTCAAAATGTTATGAGTTATATCACACTTTCACCAACTTGCAGTATATTACATCTAGGTGTTGAAATATGTTAATCTGAAAGAGGGTTTGTGATCTAAGTCTTAATTGTAGGGATTGTACAGATAAGAGAATTCGGAGGGATCGCTCAATGAACCGAATGACGATAAAATAAGAGATGAAGCCTTCCGAAGGTCAAGTATGTTGACGTAGTCTAGCTTTTGAGTTCAGAGCAAGGTATAGAATATGTTTATATGTCGATATCGATATACTTTAGTATTTATCGAGTTAATATAAGATTTTGGACATGGACTTGTAATTTAAGAAAAGTTTGTTAAAAAGATATTAGTGAAAACTAAAAGTATCTTATTGATTGGTTCTCTTTGAGAGATATACTATAAATGTAATAGGAACTTATTTGACTAATAAACTCTTAGAAATAATATATTTGTATAGGTTGGTATTATAAACTCATAGAGTTTTAATAGAAAATTGAATTGAGAATTTTTTTGACAGATCTGAACAAGGGTTTTGTGAATTGAATGAGAGGAATCAATGAAAAGATTTGATACCATATTTTTGTATATCTACTTTTTCTTTCCTTAGTTTATTTGCATAAACGATCTTCGAGACAATTGCAAAACATTAATAACCTCTGACTGGCATTCTAGGCCAAAACTTATAGTAACAAAAGCAAACAATATAACATTATTGTAGACTGCAAGTTCATATTTTAACATTCACTTTTGAGAAATAGTATTTACAGCTCTTACAAAGAGATATGGTGGAATGTCAGTTTTAAATGCTTAAAATGATCGTATTTGGAGTTGAAAACAGGAACACAAATGGTGATCACGATAATTTTTATTTTCAATCCGTTAGACCTAGAGAGAATAATATCAATCATATAAAATTAACTAATCACACGTGCACTGAAAAATTTTCAACTCCAAGGCATACAAAATAGAAACATTCATATAAGCAATATGAACAAATAATTATATTGCATATAGCAGGATAGCGTAATCAGGTATTTCCATAGTCTAAAATTGTTTCTCATGGGCTGTTTACGGCTGGTGTACTTGGAATAGAGAGAATAGTTGGAAATTCTAGCAACTTAGGGATAGAGATTCCAGATATGCTTGGAAATTATGGCAGAGGAGGAAACTAAAACTTTGACAGTGCAGGCAATGGTGGTAGCTCAGGCTTTGGAAGGGTTGGCACCACAAGCAAGGGTGGCAATTCTGGCTTTGGCAATGTCGGCATCAGAGGCAAGGGTGGCAATTCTGGCTTTGGCAAGGTTGGCACTGCAGCAACAGGTGATTTCTCATCTTTACTAATGCTTGGTATTTTTGGCAACTCTGGTACCGGTGGAAATTCTACTTTTAGAAAAGTTGGAATTTCAGGTGCTCAAGGAAGTTTAGGTTTTGGTAGTTCAGGTATAGTTGGTAGCTTAGGTTTCGATAGTTCTACTTGTGACAGGCACTGTTAAGTTGGAAGCATTAAAAAACTAAGTGAAAGCAACATAATATTTGTTGATAACATTTCATGTTATCTTATACTGCAATTTTCGCGCTGGAAAGGGAGCGATACTTATGTGCTCAGAAAAGCATAATGCTGACCTCTTTTATGGTGTTCGTGGTGGACTTGGACACTTTGGGATCATTACCAAAGCTAGCATTGCACTTGAACCTGCACCGAAAATGGTAGGCTAGCACAAATGTTACTGTTGTAAAAATAAAAAAATAAAATAAAATAAAAAAATAAAAAAAAGAAAGAAAAAATATTAATATTTGAAGTACATCCTAACACCAGTTAACATTATAGAGCTAAAACACTAAATCCTTATACAACATTATCATTTTGAACATTTAAGCTTAGTCAATGTTGTTTTGATGCAGGTGAATAGGTAAGAGTTTCATACACAGACTTTAAGAAATTTACAAAAGATCAAGAAATTCTAATATAAAAAAAGAAGACTTTTGATTATATTGAAGGATTCATAAAAAAACAGGACAGGGATTTTGAACAACCGGAGATCTTCATTCAATCCGCATGACCAGTTCAAGCTAGTAAGTTTAAGTCTGATGGAAGAATATTATTCTCCCATGAATGACCAAAAACTTCAACCCATATGCACAAGAGTTAGCAGATTAGGTATGCCAATTGCATAATATCTTGATCATTTTGCATGACTTTGCTTGCCTATATACCACTTTACGTTTGAACCATGTATGCGGTCATAACACTAACAAATTTCATACAAATAAAGATAATATAGTGAAAGGAATTTATAATAACCAAGAAGCGGAAATAACCGAATCCGAAATGAATTTTTCTATTAAATTAACTATACATCCAAAATAGATTGTTAATTGTCTAAGTTTAAAAAATCAACAAAACTTAATTTTTTTTAATTAAATTAATTAAAGATTATGAAAATAATTTACTTTTATAAAAATCATGTTCTCTATATTGAAATCTTTATTAAATTATTATAAAAATTGACTAAGTTTTATAAAATTATCTAATTTTTATAAAAATTAAAAAAATTAACTAAGTTTTATAATTTTTTTATTAAGTTTATAAAAGTTAACTAAATTTAAAAGAAGAATAATAATATAATAATAGTAGTAGTAATAGTAATAAAATAATAGTATTATAATATAATATAATAATAATAATAAATTAACTAAGTTTAAAATAAGTAGCTAAGTTAATTAAGTTTTATAATAATTAAAGAAGTTAACTGTTTTTTTAAATTAAATAAGTTTATAAAATCTAACTAAGTTTTATAAAAATTAGTTTTATAAAAATCATGTTTTCTATTTTGAAATCTTTGATAAATTGTTATAAAATTGACTAAGTTTTATAAAAATTATCTAATTTTTATAAAAATTAACTAAGTAAACAAAAATAGTAAATGAAAGCATAGCTATATGTATATCCCCATGAAGAAAATGAAAACAGTAAATGCGACAATATGAAATACAATCATAAATTTCTTCTACACAATAACACATGCATTTCTTCCAAATCCTTGTAGACCTTATAAAATAAAAAACTTCTCAATGTTAAGATATACTTTATATATGTTTCAAATCAATTTTTGTCCAGAAACAAATTGGATAACAATCAAGTTTAGAGTTAATAATATGTGAACTTAAGTAGTTCTTTCAAAAACGATAACTTTATTATAAGAAGTTAAATTAAGTAAATACAACTAAAGCATGTCGCTCATAGATTGTCATCACTCATAAGAATCATGCGATCATGCAAACACTGATATCACCAAGCTCATATGTCAGTCATATGTTATCAAACCATCTAAACACCAGCAAGCTTGCACAAGGCAATTTTAATAAGTACTGTAAGGTTCCCATATTACTTGATTATTATTTTAATAAGTACTGTAAACTATCCATACACTATTGAAAAGTCAGACAATTTTACATAATTGGTAAAGAGATCTACTATCCAAACAGTTATATACCACTACCGCTTCCAAATAATTAACAAAGTTTATAATTTTTTTGTCATTCCTCAAGCTACAAATAAACTATCCAGTACAACTATTGGTCCAATTGCAAGTTCTAAATGTGGTATCTATCTTGTTGGTAGTCACATTCTAGTAATATGTATGAGAGGTATTAATATATTTTTCATATTGATTTAAAGTTTATATAATTTGTACATGATTCCATTTAACACCATAATATGTTGAACTAAATTAAATAAGTAAAATATAGGTAACAAGTGTATTCTAATAGAATTTTTTTTCACAATATATGATTCCTTCACAATATACACTTTGTTCTAGTAGAAATTTTCATCTCTATCCTTTTTGAAAAACCTTATATCAAAAGCTTAGCCATATATATGGAGACATTAGCGTGTTAGTCATTGGTATAAGTACGTTACGTTTGTACTTAGGAGAGTAAGCTTGATTGAATAAATCAAGTTGTCCTTTCATGTTCAACATTTGTCAGAATGTGGGTAAGCCTCATCATGCAATATAAATGTCATAGATATCTAAATACATTACGTGCACGATTTCTACTGTGGATGTCTTCTACTTGCAACTAAGGAGATGAACTGCTGGGTGCAGAGTTTCAAACAATAATCAACTTAATATCCGTTTTGTAAAGTTTATACAAGTAGCATAATTATACAAGTTAACCAAATTTTATAAACATTTGACTAGATTAACTAAGTTCGTAAAATTTAATCGAGTTTATAAAAATCAAATAAGCTTATAAAAATTAACTATGTTTTATAAAAAATTAACTAAATTAACTAAATTACCAAAGAATTTATTAAGTTTCATAAATATCAAACTAAGTTTCTAAAATTAGCCAAGTTTATTTTCTTAATTAAGTTTGTAAAAATTAACTAAGTTTTATATAAATTTAACTAAGTTGAATTTTTATTAAATTAACCAACTTCATAAAAAACAACTAATTTGTACAAAAAAGAACCATGTTAAGCAAGTTGTACAAAAATTAAACAACCAAGTTAACCAATTTTGTAAAGATATAACTAAGTTTATAAAAAATAATTAAGTTTTATAAAATTTTAACCAAGTCGACTAAATGTTTGTAAAAATTAACTAAATTTATAAAATTTAACTAGGTTTATTAAATTTATAAAAATTAATTAAGTTTACCAAATTTATAAAAGTTAAATAATTTTCTATAAATAAACTAAGTTTTATCCAACTTAAATAAATTTATAAGAATTAAAAATATAACAGTTAACCAAGTTTTATAGTAAGTAAACAATTTTCCAAATATTAACAAAATTTCATAAATATTAACTATAATTTATAAATTTAATGAAGTTAAATAAATTTTATAAAAATTAAGTAAATTTCTAAAAAAATGACTAATTTATAAAAACTAATTACTTTTTATACA
The DNA here is from genome assembly GCA_030765085.1 of Allium cepa. Lineage (NCBI taxonomy): Eukaryota > Viridiplantae > Streptophyta > Magnoliopsida > Asparagales > Amaryllidaceae > Allium > Allium cepa. Next base: position 157,369,852 of record CM060939.1, read on the forward strand.
AGTTAACTATATATTATAAAAATTGAATAAGTTTATCAAAATAATTAAATTTATAAAAATTAATTAAGTTAAAGCAAGTTTATTGTACCCTTGCTGGTTTAAATGGCAGTCAAAGATAATGCCTGTACGAGATTGCATTGTTTGAATTATTTTGTTGGAAATCAAAGTTTTCACCTAAATGATGTGACCTGTAAATTGATTGAAACTTTACTATGATCAAGGTTCTAGCCTCTCAAATTTGTATTTACTGTATTTATGATTTATATGAACTTACTTTACAGGTAGATGGATGTCTTTAATGCAAAAAAGTTGAACTATGCTGCAACAAATTATCGATTCAAAGTTATTTTAGATGCCAGAACTACATTTTGGTTTGTATGTATTACTACTTTGGTTACTAGCTACTACTTCTACATTGCTTATGAAATATTATGGACGTATTATATATGTTTTGTAGTAAGAATATTGTGTATGTTGATTATGTAATGTTACATGTAGATTATGAGATGCGTGATTAATATAACGAAATGTTTGAATAATGTATAATGTGTTGATTTTAGTTGAGTTGTATATTTGGTATATAAATTGCCATCGATGCGTATAGAAATGGAATCTATCGGTGGGGAAATGTAGTTACTCTAAACGACTGCGTTTTAAAAACACTATGTTCATTTTCAACACATTTACGGAGTGCTTTAGAAAAGGGTTCATAATAGAGAAAAACGCTACAGAAGAATTCACAGCATCAGTTAAACGCTATGAAAAGTTATCTTAGCAAAGTAAAATCATAGTTAGATTCATTTGATAACAGAGGTCGAACGCTACGAAAAGCGTTTCAGCTCATTAGCAAAAACGCCATAAATAGTATTAACGACATCAGTAAAACGCAATTAGAAACATACTTTTTATAGCATTTTCACTATTGCTATGGTATGTTCAGTGCCTACAATTGCATGTCATTATACAACGTAGTTAAAAACGCTGTTAAAACCTTTTACAGCGTTTTTTAAACTCCGTTAAAGGTCCAGTTCGTTGTATTGTATTACTGTAGAGGCGTACTGGTAGTTAAATTATAGTATGGCTTCTCTAGATAGGTGCACCAATAATGTGTACATTATGTGACATCCATAACATAACATAGAAAAAATAGTAGCCATCATTTTTGTAGAAAGGAGGTAAAGTTTCTCGGTTACATTTTCTCTAAGATGTGGTAGTCTATTGACCCTGCAAAGGTAGAAGCTATTCAGGACTGGAAGATTCAAACAATGCTATGAAAGTTAAGAGATTTTTTGGTTTGGCATATTATCGTAGGAAGTTCATCAAGAACTTCGCCAAGATAGCAGTATCATTTACTAGCCTAACCAAGAAAAACTTTGTCTTCATATGGCATGAGAAATGCACGAGAGCCTTCGAGAAGCTGAACGAGCTATTAACTAGTGCACTTGCACTAACGATCCTTGATGGATCAAAATCTTTTACTGTTTACGCTAATGCATGCGGTACAAGGTTAGAAGTTGTTCCTATATGAGAAGGCAAGGTGATAGCCTATGCAAGCAAGCAGTTGAAAGACCATGAGAAGAGGTATCCCATCCATGATTTATAATTAGCGGCCATATATTCGCCTTGAAGATGTGGAGACATTACCTTTTGGGAGAAAGGTTTGAGTTATTTACGGCTCATAAGTCTCTTAGATACCCGTCTTCTCAAAAAGACTTGAGCCTTAGGCAGTAGAGGTGGACGAAGTTTATAACATCATATGACTTTGAGATTCTGTATACCTCCAAAAAGGGAATGTAGTTGTCGATGCCATTATCCGAAGGCATGCTACTCTAGTTGCTATATATGAGTAGAGGCGGTTGGAGTTCTCTCAGATTTCAATTTTCGACCAACATCAGAATTTACTTTAAGATATCTTGCAGTAATGGAAGTAAGGCTTGCATTAATTACCTCATTGGTCAAGAGCGAAAGAAGGATAAGGGGATAGTTAATATTTTAGCTAAGATGGGTAGGGAGAGTATTTCCACCATCAAGGCAGGTATTCTTTCGATGAAAGAGGATGGCTAAGGAGAGACAAACACATATATGTTCTAGTAATGGAATTTTATGGAGGAAGTACTGGCTGAGTGCCACTGATCTGGGATGACTATTCATCCTGGTGGAGATAAGATGTGTAGTGTCATGAAGCGGGTTTTCTATTGCTCGGGAATAAAGAGGTGGGAAGCAGAACATGTAGCTAGGTGTTTAACATGTCAATGAATCAAAGATGAACAAGAGAAGCCCAGAGGTCTTTTATTATCATTGGAGGTTCCAAGATGGAAGTGGAAACTCATATTGATGAATTTCATAGATGGGTTACCTAAAAGTCAAAGAGACAATGAAGCTATTTGGGTTATAGTCGATGGGATTGCTAAAAGGGCCCACTTTATTTCTATAAGAAGTAATAGGACCACAAAACCTCTAGCACTGATTTACATTAAAGAGATGGTCCGATTACATGGAATTCTGATAAGTATTGTCAATGACGAGGACCACTTATTTACTAGTTAGTTTTGATGGAGTTTGTTGTCAGCTTTCGGGACAAAGCTGAATCTTAGCATCGGTTACCACCCTCAGGCCGATGGATTGATGGAAAGAGTGAACATAATCTTGGAGGATTCATTGAGGGCTTGCATCATGGATTTCGAAGGAGATTGAAAGTAGTATTTACCTTTAGTAGAATTTATCTATAATAACAGTAAGCAAGTGACAATAGATATGGCATCCTTTGAAGCCTTATATAGGAGTCCACGTAAGCCACCTAGTTATTGGTAGAAGAACACCGATAAAAATTTACTTGGACCTGATTTGATATGTGAGACCATGGAGAAGGTTGAGGTAACTAGATAATGAATGGGGACTACTCAGAACTAGTAGAAATCCTGTGTTGGCCGGTTAAGGAAGGAATTGGAATTATGAGTTAGGGACATGGTGTTTGTAAATGCTTTCCCTTTTAGGAAGGTTATGAGATTTGGATTCTTGGGGATGTTGGCACCGATATTTGTTGGACTTTTTTGATCTTCGAGAGACTAGGAAGATATGGGTATCAGGTAGAGCTTCCAGCGAAGTTGGATGGAATATATTCTATTTTCCATGTATCGCATCCGAGGAAGTGTCCAAGCATAACTACCGTAGTGGAGCTTGATCAGTTAGCAGATATAGAGAGGGAATCGACAACATCCCTTGCCACCGCCATGTAGTGGATCACAGAGTTAGGAAGCTTCATCATAAAGAAATTAGGTTGGTCCGAGTACGATAGGGAGATAATCCAACTGAGAGCATTTGAGAAACAGAAGAGAAGATGAAATTTTGCAAAGCTTTTCCCCGGTATATTTTCTCCCTTTAGATTTAGTATTATATATGTTTTGGTCACATCATGGTTGTTAGATTGAATGGCAGGGGATGGTTGCCACACTTTTTCCTGTTATTTTTGCGCTCATATAGAATTTTATGCATATTTAGATTGTTTGCATACATGCCCATAAGTGACGATTATAACAACCCGAAATTTTTGACCTCGAAGATTCGACACTAGTACGTGCACGGTAGAACTGCCGAGCAATCGAACTCCAAAAATTTCATATTGTTGCAGAAAAGAAGAAGAAGGTAGAAGAAGAACAGGAAACAACAGCATCTCACATTCGCAGCGGATTAAATATAATATCAAATAATAGCACTTATACAAAGAAAGCTATAATCGTTACATTACATTCAACATATCAGACTATAACCATTTACAAATAAACTGGACAGTTATAATTAACTTGTCCCGGACTACAATCAAATCAAACTCAAATACACAGCGGAAAATACTCCATATGTTCCTGCCATCCGGCTCGCCTCCTGAGCTCCAGAACGTCCTAACATGAAAATCTGTAATACTCACTCTGACCCGAGAAATACATCAAAGTAACACCCGGGTCAGGCAGGAAACCAGCGTGAGCAAACCCATATAACTTAAAATACTAAGATATAAAACTTATTTGAAAACACAGGGTAACTCACACCTCACTACGAGTTCTTAACTTGTTATAGTCCAATATACATTTTATAAATCATATCTAAGCATCATTACTCAGACTAAATGGCCAAGTTCACTTAATTTATTTCATTCCAGCCCATTAGATTCTAAATCAAAGCTATAAAGAATCATTGTAGATTACTAATCGAAGTGGTTTCGGGTATTTGCTGATACCCGACTCCGGCCTTTTCGAATCCAATACCCTTTTTTCTAAGTTGTTTAAGTGAAAACAATTCAATTCATTAAACAGGATGTCAGTTTACATAGCATATCGTCACAGATAGATCATAAGAATTGCATATCACAGAGCATCAACATTAATCAATTTAAGGCATCCAACAGAACCTAATCATCCAAAGCAAGATTAATTGATCACATAATTAATTTAAACCAAATAAATTAATTACCTAACCCTGGTTAACTAACATTAATTACAAGCCATTTGTTATTACTTTAATTAATGAATTAAATTAATTAACCATCCTTAATTATCCAGCTTAAGTAATTATCCTCAATTACTTAATTATCTCTTAATTAATCACATTAAGTAACCTTTGATTAATTAATTACATTAACAAATTAACCCTTTAATTAATCACATTAATTAATGATTCTTTAATTAATCATATTAAGCAATTATCATTTAATTAATCACTTTAATTAATTATCCTTTCATTACTTGCATTAATTAACTAATCCTTAATTACTCTCATTAACTAATTATCCTTTAATTACATTAATTAATTATCCGATATTTGCTTAAGTTAATTTATTAATCCTTAATAACTTAAGCCCGTAATTAATTTAAGATAAACCATTATCTTAATTAATTACTTAATTAAATCTTTATTAAATTTCATCTGAAATCACATAGGAATGTAATTAAATAGTTAACTTATTATATAATTATATTAAACCAAACAATTTAAATTCAAAAACATTTGATTATAATGTATACTTGAAACTTATTAAATATTTACTTTGAAACTTTGCTAACATTATCTTTCACTTTGAAAACCCTTCATTTCTTTGTCTTTAAACTTGTTAACAATTTTACCTTGCTTTTATTTTAAAACTTCGGGTTAAAAATCCTTACTAAAATTCCCGAGAAAATACTCGAGCAGTCCATCCTTTCTCCACTCAATGAACCACGCGAATGACTCGAGAACGACATCGAGTCTAGACTAAAATTTCCCGATCCCCTTCTTCTCCTTTATTTCTCTTCTGCTACTCCTACCTCTTCCGTCCACTGTGCACATGCACACTCTCTCCCCGACGACGACCTTGCCTCCAACCATCCTTACTCATCACCTCCAAGCCCCGCAAGTTCTCTGACCACGCAGTTCCACGCGGCAACCACTAAAACAAAAACTCCATCTTCCACCAAAACGAGAAATGCACTGACCTCCTTCCTCCGCCTCAACCGATCATCACCAACCATTGGCCGGCTCCATACTTCGCCAGATGCCCCGCCGTGAGCCATCCTTACTTTCTCCCCATACCGCGGCCTTAAATCCTCGCCGCAACACCATAATTTACCTAGAACCACCCTCCAGCAAATCAAGTCCTTAAACCCTACAATGCCATCATTCCATCACCATCGTGACCTAAAAATCGTGCCACCAATTTTTCCACGATCCCTGACCGACGACCTACCCCTAACATAAACCCCAACCTTACCAAGCCCCGCGATCGCCTGAATTTGAACAAAACCCCAATTCTGTTCATCACGTAATTCCTTCCCAAATTCCCACTTCAAAATCTTGATATAATAACTAAAAATCATAGTTTATAATGATGAGTAAGATCATATAATCAAAACAAGGAAATTAAACAATCGATTTATCCGACTCTAAATGATTTTCACTGTTCTTCCTTGATTCCTGAAATCTACATGTTAATTTTTCTTAAATATGTTTTTAAAAATTAAATCAGGTAGATACAACTAACTTTCATCTAAAGGTCATCACATGAATCTATTTACAAAAGGAGATACGAATTTTTCTTGAATTTATTGATCATGTTTTAGTCTGTTAATATCAACATAGGCATTCATATGGAAAACCCAGACATGCACACGCAGTATTCTACTAAAATATATCCAAGAAACATATTCACAACTTTACTTATACATGCAACCAAATATAAAATAGATTAAGTTTTAAGAAAATGGTTTTTGTTTACTCATAGAAATTTGGAAAATAGATGACAGAGCCAATGAAAAACTGGACTTGATCTCGAACTGATTTTGATTAACTTGAATCCTTGCTTGATGTTTGAATTTGTTTGATCTTTGTTGAGTTGATCTGAATTTGTATTTGCTTGCTCTTGAATCTATTATATTTTTCTCAGGTTAAAACTCGAAACAAATTGATTTTTTTGTTTTTTTTAGCTTAGAAGATGAATGAAAGAGTTTAGGGAAGAGAATGAAAATGCTTTTGAAAACAGGACTGTACTTCATTTTGAACTGAAAACAGTTATTTTTTAAACATGTCATTATATTTTATTTTAAAAGAAAACCAATGCAACATGTTATTATGCATGTTACTCTAAGCTTACACATGTCAAAATCAATTTATTTAAAAAGGTTATTATGTTTCTACTAATTTAAGTTCTATGTTTAATAATTTGTATATATACAACTTATATTTATTTCACGTATATTTTAAAGGAAATATTGACCTTTATTAAATCCTATATTTAACTTAAACTATTATATATTTTATATTAATAAATATTACCATTGGTGTTTTTTTAGAAAATATAGAATTTACTTTAAATAGCTTGGAAAATTATTATATCGAACTCAAAAAAATAGCTTCCTAATCACAATATATATATATATATATATATATATATATATTATAATTAGAAATAACTTATGTGAATTTTTGATAAATATAAATGTATCCACATTTTTACAACTTCCAAATATTCTACTTCTCATGGCATATATATACACATAGATTTATTTACATACTTATATATACATTTAAAAATTTCAACATTATAAAATTTTCATATATCTTTATATATATAGATATTTTACCTTGAATTAAATAGCGAAATATATTATTCATTTATGCAGAGATTTATTTTGTGAATATTTATTATAGTTTCCAATCTCTCTATATATATAAATATATAAATATATATATATCCAAATATTTATCAAAATTTTATTTGTTTAACATACAAATCAATATTTTAATAAATTTAATCATGTTAATTACAAATTAATAGATGTCCAAAAATCTACTCTCTCCTAGAATCTTTTCGTCCTCGAAAAGGAACAAAGCCGGAATTCATTAAAATATTTATTATTAGATAAATTACTTTTTGAAATTTTTTAACTATAAACTCTATTTATTAAACTTCTTTAAAACACTAAAAAATCCATATAATATTATCAAAATAGCTTTATGAAAAATACTTTTTATAACTTGATGTCTCAACAAGTCCATCCTTGTTCTCACAGAAATTCGGTCATACGTTGATCAGGCGTAGGACTGAAAATCTATAAGTACTTAGCAGACCCATTTTCAACATCCAGTGAAAATACTTAGAAAACATTTTTGAAAATGTAGAAAACAACTTTTGAGAATATAGGAAACATTTTTGGTAAGAATGCTCTGGAAATCATGACCCCCTTCATGGTCGCAGTTAACCCGATGATTACATCGCCATCCCGGCAAAACCATAGATAACTATAGGCACTCCACGCCCCTTGATTATGCCATGGAACCCACCATAGATAGCAGCTACACCCAGGGTTACGTTGCCATCACCGCAAAAATCCATATAACTGTAGGTATCAGCGCCCTCGAATTTCACTGCCAAATGAAACTTTACCACTCCTACATAGAACGTGGACTACATCGGTTGAGTCCCAATGTAGCCTGTAGGCTCTCACTGCCTCACAACTTTCGCTATGTCTTCATAGATCGCAGTCAACCGATGTTACGTTGCCATTACGGCAAAATCAAACGTAGACCGTTGGCTCTCACGGCCACACAACTTCCACTATGGTCCGCAGTAAATCGTAGTTACATTGAGTAGCGCCCTCGACTTTCGCTACCCACAACACAAAATCCTCAGAAACTTCAGTTTGTCCGAACTTCCTCCCAGGATCCAATGTAGAGCCTCCCCCTTAGGGCTCAAGGCAGAACCATCCCGTGGATCTCCTATGAAGTTCATTTCAATGGGAGCGCCTTTTTCCCCAAAGCCAATCTCAAAACATTTTGTACTATACACTTATAGTATCTTTCAGATCATACCCTTTATGATTCATATAAAAAATTCATTTACACAAAATCGATATCTCAAAATCGATAGTTCCAAACTTGGCTTTCCAAATTTTCAAAATTGATTTTTCTCAAAATTAAAAGCCTTTCCAAAATCCATAGGTTCCAAAACCTTTTTTTTAAATCATTCTCATAAAATCATTTATATATATATATAGATATATATAGTCTTGAAAAATCTTGGAATCACTTCATACTTATATAAATTACCTTTTATACTTCAAATATTTTTCAAAGATATTTTCTTCTGGCTATAGATTCAATAAGAGGAGTTATCATATATAACAAATATATATATATATATATTTCATTTATGCCCAATCAAATATTCAAGTTTGATTTCTTTTATAAAGTTATTTACTCCAATACTTGCTTTTTATAAAGTGAATTTCAATTATAAAGATATTCAACTTCCACTTTTATTCATATATATTTCTCAAGATACACTGTTCTTTTAAAAAAATCATTTTTCATTTCTTTCAAAATTTCAATACCTATTTCATACAAGCACGTACGATGTACATATATCATCCATACGCAATAACAAATCTAATCGCTCGCTCGATCACACAATTTCACTTCCGAACTAGTATCGTCCACTCGACTTCCTAGTGCAGACTCAGATCTGGTTTCTTGATCAGAAACCGTCATTCTCCTTGCATAGTCCTAACTATGATAGATAATTTTCAAAACTAATCAAAAATCTATATCCCGGATTCGCCGTTTAAAATCGAGTGAAAAATCCCAACTCGGACTGATATACTACCTCGAAATTCTGTGCTCGAATCTGGATCAAATCATTATGAGATAGAATAATATACGCACATCCTACGTAGTTACTTTCATTGATTATCAGCTAAATCGATTTTCTTTTACTACGCATTCATTTTGATTTCTATTCACTCATTTACAATGCTTCCATTCCCATTTGGGCTATCACTTCATTTATAAACAGTTTGCACTCTGACTAGCATAAATTTAGAAAATAGCTTGAAAAGTTTGAAATAGATAAGTAGTTGTAAAATAGTTATTAGTTGTAATATAGCTGAAAAATAGTTAAGTAATTATAAAATAGTTGTAAAATAGTTTGATAGTTGCAAAATAGTTGTAAAATAGAAATTTATTTGTAAACAGATGTAAAATTGTTGAAAATAGTAATTAGTTTAAAAATAGTTGTAAAAATAAGTATAAGATAATTTGGGTTTTAAAAGGAAAGGTTGTATAGTAAATAGCTAGGAAAATAGATTTAAAACAGTTATATTAAAACAATTCTATTTGAAAATAGTTTCATAGTCAAACTGGTTCCATTTCCCAACCTCCACTTCTACTCAATTTCTCATCCCATTAAATTGATTCAATTCCAATTCAATTTGAATTAACTTCAATTTCTATCCCAAATTCAAATCAATTCCCATTTGAATTTAAACTTATTCAACTTCAATATCACTTCCAATTAATTCAAATCAAATTCAATTTGAACTAATTTCAATTCCAACCTCAACTTTAAACCATCTCGAATTATATAAATTCGAGTTAAATTCTTAAATGTTGATTTAATCCTTTAAATCAAATTAACCTTTATTTTTAATTTAACCGCCTAAGTCTTTAAACAGTAAAGTCCAAATTTCAAAATTCATTTTAAATTTTCTTTACTTAACTTATTTCAAGATTCGATTAAGAGTTCAAAACTTTTTAAATAATTTAATCTTCAAAATCCAATTTATTACCCAATTTTAACTTCGAAACCAATTCTTAACAATTCCAGTTTACAAGTTCCCTTTTAAACTTTTAAACCTTAAGTTCAAAGTGATTCCCTTTTCATAATTACAATTTCACTTCAAAAATCAAAATAGTTCTAATATAAGGCTTTATTTCCATTTTATTTCAGTAATGGATGTATATTACCTCAATCAATTTCTTAATTCATTTAAAGTAATCCATTTCTTGGTTTCATAGATTATCAATTACAACATGATGATATCAGGTTAAGTCAAAGTAAATAAACATCCAAATTATTTAAAACATCCATCCAAAGCATCCATTACCCATTTCCAGATCTCAAACCCATTTTGAGATCACATATAACTCCCATTTCAAACCAACCAATTTAACTTCCTAAGTTAAATCTCAATTTTATCTTGAAATCTCCAATTCAGGTTGTTTTTCTTAAACTTATTTAATTTCCCCTAAGTAAAATTCAACTCATTTAATCTAGTCAATCTTACTAAATTTGAATTCTCCATTTCAAATTTTAAACTTCTTATCAATATCCCTTCTCACTTATAAGTTCAAAGACTTATTTCACTTTGGGTTATTACATTACACTTTAGGGAAAATTCAAAACTCAACACCAAGTGTTTACATCTAATCAACTTTGATCTTATGTATATCCCATATGTATACATATTCATTTCATTTTCACTTTAAATCATGCTTTTGATTTTTAAACCATTCTTGGTTTTTAATTTAAACAAATTTCTTTAAATTTTTTAAAACAACTCGTGTATTAAGATAAGATTCCCACATTTAACAAATATTATTTCCTTAAAACATTTCATTCTACTTAATCATTAACAAACATTCCATTATCAAGATACAACAAACATTTTAGGATAATAACCAAGGTTATCATAACTGGAAACCAATTCACTATATATTATCTCATAATTTATTGGGTAATAAAATCAGGGTAACTTAATTCAGCATTCTGAAAACATTCTTACAAACTTCAGGATTTTATTCTCTGGTTTCAATCCATTTCTAGCTTATCTTATTTGTATAGTTCATATTATCCAATTCTTATTCGGTTGTATTTCTACTACCACTTAATTCTTATTATTTTATTTTATTTCAATAATTCAACAACCAATTACCTTAATATTTATAATAATTAGAAAAACTATTGCTTTATATATATCAAAATATAAACTTATATAAGAATCACTCATTTTTAAAACAATTTTAAAACCTTTATGTAAGAAAATAACAAGTACGCCCTCATAAATAATACACTCAACTCATTCTAGGGTACTATCGACCCTATCCTCAATGAGTAATCCCACCAGAGCCAAGGTTCTCACTTAACCTTCTACTCTGATACCAAAATGTAACAACTCGAAATTTTTGACCTCGAAGATTCGGCACAAATATGTTCACGGTAGAAGTGCCGAACAATCGAATGCCAGAAATTTCAGATTGTTAGAGAAAAGAAGAAGAAGGTACAAGAAGAACAGGAAACACAGCATCCCACATTTGTAGCGGATTAAATATAATATCAAATAATAGTATTTATACAAAGAAAGCTGTAATTGTTACTTTACATTCAACATATCAGAGTACAACCATTTACAAATAAGTCGGACAGTTATAATAAACTTGTCCCAAACTACAATCAAATCAAACTCAAATACACAGCGGAAAATACTCCATACGTTCCGGCCATCCTGCTCGCCTTCTAAGCTCCAGAACGTCCTAACTTGAAAATCTGTAATACTCGGTCTGACCCGAGCATTACATTAAAGTAACACCCAGGTCAGGCTAGAAACTAGCGTGAGTAAACTCATATAACTTAAAATACTAAGATATAAAACTTATTTGAAAACCCAGGGTAACTCGTACCTCACTACAAGTTCTTAACTTGTTATAGTCCAATATACATTTCAAAAATCATATATAAGCATTTTTATTCAGATTAAATGGCCAAGTTTACTTAATTTATTTCATTCCAGCCCATTAGATTCTAAATCAAAGCAATAAAAAATCATTGTAGAATACTAATCGAAGTAATTTTGGGTATTTGTTGATACCCGACTTCGGTCTTTTCGAATCCAATACCCTTTTTTCTCCAAGTTATTTAAGTGAAAACAATTCAATTCATTAAACAGGATGTCAGTTTACACTGCAAATCATCACAGATACATAACAAGCATTGCATATAACAGCGCGTCAACATTAATCAATTCAAGGCATCCAACTTAACTTAATCATCCAAAGCAAGATTAATTGATCACATAATTAATTTAAACCAAATAAATTAACTACCTAACCCTGCTTAATTAACATTAATTACAAAACATTTGTTATTACTTTACTTAATTAATGAAATTTATTAATCATTTTTAATTATCCAGCTTAAGTAATTGTCCTCAATTACTTAATTATCTCTTAATCAATCACATTAATTAACCTTTGATTAATTAATTACATTAACAAATTAACCCTTTAATTAACCACATTAATTAATGATTCTTTAATTAATCATATTAAGTAATTATCATTTAATTAATCACTTTAATTAATTATCCTTTCATTACTTGCATTAATTAACTAATCCTTAATTACTCTCATTAAGTAATTATCCTTTAATTACATTAATTAATTATCCCATATTTACTTAAGTTAATTTATTAATCCTTAATTACTTAAGCCCTTAATTAATTTAAGATAAACCATTATCTTAATTAATTACTTAATTAAATCATTATTAAATCTCATCTGAAATCGCATAGGAATGTAATTAAATAATTAACTTATTATATAATTATATTAAACCAAACAATTTAAATTCAAGAACATTTGATTATAATTTATACTTGAAACTTGTTAAATATTTACTTTGAAACTTTACAAACATTATCTTTCACTTTGAAAACACTTCATTTCTTTGTCTTTAAACTTGTTAACAATTTTTACCTTGCTTTTGTTCTAAAACTTCGGATTAAAAATACTTACTAAAATTCCCAAGCAAATACTCGAGCCCTCCATCCTTACTCCACTCGATGAACAACGCGAATAACTCGAGAATGACATCGAGTCCAGACCAAAATTTCCCGATCCCCTTCTTCTCCTTTATTTCTCTTCTGCTACTCCTACCTCTTCCTTCAACTGTGTACATAGAGATACGGTGCACATGCACACTCTCTCCCAAACGACGACCTTGCCTCGACCATCCTTACTCATCACCTCCGAGCCCCGTAAGTTCTCTGACCGCCTAGTTCCATGCGGCAACCACTAAAACAAAAACTCGATCTTCCACCAAAACGAGAAATGCACTGACCTTCTTCCCCCACCTCGACCGGTCATCACCAACCCTTGGCCGGCTCCATACTTCGCCAGAAGCCCCGTCACGAGCCTCCCTTACTTTCTCCCCCATATCGCAGCCTTAAATCCTTTCCGCGACAGCATAATTTGCCTAGAACCACCGTCCACCAAAACAAGTCCTAAAACCCTACAATGCCATCATGTCCCTACCACCGTGACCTAAAAATTATGCCACCAATTTTTCTATGATCCCTGATCCATGACCTACCCCCAACATAAACCCCGACCTTACCAAGCCCCGCGATCGCCTGAATTTGAACAAAACCCCAATTCCATTCATCCCGTAATTCCTTCCCAAATTCCCACTTGAAAATCTTGATATAATTACTAAAATTCATAGTTTTTAATGTCGAGTAAGATCATATAATCAAAACAAAGAAATTAAACAATTGATTTATCTGACTCTAAATGGTTTGTTAATTTTGCTTAAATATGTTTTTTAAAATTAAATCAGGTGGACACAACCAATTTTCATCTAAAGGTCATCACATGAATCTATTTACAAAAGGAGATATGAATTTTTCTTGAATTTATTGATCCTGTTTTAGTGTGTTAATATCAACAGAAGCATTTATATGGATATACACAGACATGCACACACAGTATTTTACTAAAATATATCCAAGCAACATATTCACAACTTTGCTTATACATGCAATCAGATATAAAATAGATTAAGTTTTAAGAAAATGGTTTTTGTTTACTCACAAAAATTTGGAAAACAGATGATAGAGCCAATGAAAAACTGGACTTGATCTAGAACTGATTTTGATTTACTTGAATCCTTGCTTGATGTTTGAATTTGTTTGATCTTTGTTGATTTGATCTGAATTTGTATTTGCTTGCTCTTGAATCTATTATGTTTTTCTCAGGTTAAAACTTGAAACAAATTGATTTCTTTGTTTTTTTCTTTTAGTTTAGAAGATGAATGAAAGAGTTTAGGGAAGAGAATGAAAATGCTTTTGAAAACAGTACTGTACTTCATTTTGAACTGAAAATAGTTTTCTTTTAAACATGTCATTATATTTTATTTTAAAAGAAAACCAATGCCACATGTTATATGCATGTTACTCTAAGCTTACATATGTCAAAATCAATTTATTTAAAAAAAAATTATGTTTCTACTAATTTAAGTTTTATGTTTAATACTTTATATATATATATACACACACACACACAACATATATTTTATTTCATGTATATTTTAAAAGAAATATTGACCTTTACTAAATCCTATATTTAGACTTAAACTATTATATATTTTGTACTAATAAATATTACCATTAGTGTTTTTTTAGAAAATATAGCATTTACTTTAAATAGCTTGGAAAATTATTATATTGAACTCATACCAATAGCTTCCTAATCACAATATATATATATATATATATATATATATATATTATAATTAGAAATATCTTATGTGAATTTTTGATAAATATAAATGTATCCATATTTTTACAACTTCCAAATATTCTACTTCTCATGGCATATATATATACACATAGATATATTTACACACTTATATATTTGTATATGTACATTTAAAATTTTCAACACTATAAAATTTGCATATATCTTTATATATATATATATATATTATTGAATTAAATAGTGAAATATATTATTCATTTATCTAGAGATTTATTTTTTCAACATGTATTATAGTTTCCAATATATATATATCCATATATTTATCATAATTTTATTTTTTTTAACATACAAATCAATATTTTAATAAATTTAATACAAATTAACAAATGTCCAAGAATCTGGGTTATCACAACGGTCTTGCATTTACGCTAGGGTTGAGCTTACTTACAAGTATGTTGCATACAAAAGCACATTACATTTCTAGTTGAATAGATGGTTGTGTAGATAATTTATTCGTAAAACATGAT
This sequence comes from Allium cepa, assembly GCA_030765085.1. NCBI lineage: Eukaryota > Viridiplantae > Streptophyta > Magnoliopsida > Asparagales > Amaryllidaceae > Allium > Allium cepa. The sequence goes on from CM060939.1 coordinate 157,385,214, forward strand.
TGTAGAGTGCACATTACAGTATCTTGGGATTCTTGAGGATGAAATTTTTTAAAGCGGGAGAATGTAACACCCCCTAAAAATTAATAGGAAATAAAATTTAGAAAAATCAATCAATTAATAATACTCTAGAAATGGAAATTTTGCAAACATCTTAATTTGGCCATGAAACTTACATCATTATATCCGTGGAGATTTTCTGAGCAGTTTTCATATATAAAGCTTCATGATCAGAGTTCAAGAAGTTCTAGACATTTGAAAATATCATATCGAAAAATAATTCATAATGTATTAAGGTAACAAATTTAATTAAAACTAACATTATAATAAATAGTAAGTATAAAACTTAACATCTAAATTTTCTTTAACGTTGAATTAAAAATAGTTAATAAAATATTTAAAAACGTTATGGTAAAGCAATACATGACCAGGACCACAACCGATCGACTGCCAATGGGGACCAGTCGACTGATCATGAAATATCAACTAGGGTTTTGAGTGGCATGAACAGCTTAGATTTAAAATTAAAATTCAGTATCAGATGGTTCCAGCACATCCAAACTACTATAAATAAGAGGTTAGCTCCCTCATTCTTTTCAATTGATCTTAATTCGTGACATTCTCATTCTCCACCATAGAATATCTTAAACTCCAATTTAAAAAACAAATATATTCATCTAAGGATTAGAGAAATATTTTAAAAAATCTAGCTAAAGAGAAAGGTAATTTAGATTTACGTGTGTGTGTGTGTCTTCTTCCCTAATATATAATTTTTGAATCTAATAGGATAAGAAAAGGATTTGTTATTCAACAAAATTGAGAAAACTTGGAAAAAGGGAAAGGCTATAGCATAAAGCAGATCCACCTTTCCTTCTTCTATAAGGACAACACAAAGGTCAGAACCGCATGCATCGACGTACATGGTGCAAGGTTTGGTACCATCAGGAATAGTCAAAGTTGGAGCGTTCATCAATAGTTCCTTCAATCTCACAAATGTTGCTTCATATACTAGATTCTAAGTTTAAATCAAGTTTGTCTTTGTCAGATGATTCAGAGGTGCTGAAATTTTTATAAATTCTATAATAAAATTCCTAAATAATCCCATCAATCCAAAAAATATATGAATCGCTAATGCATTCCTTGGCGTCTTCCAGTCCTTAAACGGCTACCGCTTTCCCAAGGTCTATCGCTAAACCATCTACGGATACAACATGCCTATGGAAACGAACCTCTTTCATCCACAGGTATCATTTTGAAAAACTTTCTTTTAACTGATTTCTCCTTAAAATATCCTCTCAAATGTACTTATGCTAATCCTCAGTTCTGGAATATATAAGACAATCATTCATGAATACTACTACAGACTTACTTAATTGCACCTGGAGTACCTTACTCATCAAGTCACCAAAATTGGCTGAAGCATTAGCTATCCTAAACGGCATGATTACCCACTCAAATTTTCTGTCTTGTGTGCGGAATGCTATGTTCGGGATAATATCTTCAACCATTCTCAACTGGTTGAACCTGATATAGTTAGGGGTATGCCCTAGGGGCAATTTGTAATTAGTTACATATATCTAACTCGATAACCAATCTTATTTGAAATAAAATGTATTTTCTTTCTGTTATATACTTGATATAATGTGTTATATTAATTAATTGATTTAAATAAAAATATATTAAATAGAAATCCATAAATTTTAGGTTTCATGATAGCAGTTACAAAGTGTTATAACCGTGAGTAATCTATCATAATGAAAGCAAGTATACAGATTTAGATTTTCTTAGTCAAGATGCATCAAGACTAGACATCAATGTATCATTAGATACTAAAGTACGTAATGCACTCCAAATGTTGGACGATGTATTACTCATGACTGTAGGGGGCACCTAAGGATTACCTACTGATAGTTATTGGATAATATGAAACAACTCACTCAATAGTTTTTTGTTGGTTAATATAACTAAGGCCAAACAGAAAAAATCGATGTGACTGATTTACATAGTTCTCTTGACTTGAGAATGCTATGAATATTCAATATGAAAGCTCCACGTCGAATATAGTTAAATCATGACACGGTGTCCATTGAGTGACTATAGTTAGGTCGCGTGTAAGTATTGGAGGTAAAGCACTATTCAAGAGAGAATCCGTTTCCTTAGTTACATGGTGTTAGTATCATGGTCAACTCAAGTCAACTCAAAATCAAAGTCTTTGGCCAGAGCATTTCGGTTAATATTAATTGTTATTATTAGACCAAAGACTTTGTGTTTGGACTATAGAGTTGAATATGGACGATACTTGAATTTTGACCGCTGCTAAATTCTACAAGTCCAAAGCGATATATTTTTAATGAGGAGAATTGGCTAAATAAATGTCACAATCAGGCAATGCTTAATAAAGTGAAATTAGATTTTATCAAAACTAAGTAAGTGATAAATTTGTCCAAAATGTCATACCACCTACTATTTGACGTGTGAACATTAACATTCGAATAGTTTAATGTTAATCGCTAACCAAACTTACACCTAACGAGTCATACACCCAAAATGATGAATTCTCTTAAGAGTAAACGATTATTTGGTTTATAATTGTTTTAATTTAACTAATATTCTTAATTCCAAAAAATTTGAATATGATTTGAGGAATAAATATTATTGTATATACTTATAATAGTTATAAATATATCGATCGATATTTGATATCCACAAGCAATTGACTATGATTTAATTAATAATATTTATTTGGGCGTAAGTGGATATTAGACTATGATAATAAGATGATAATTTCGACAGCAATATGGCTCGTAAGGGGTGGCTAAAAAGGCTATAGATGTTTTGAGATGGATGACTTAGATCTAGTGAGAATTGGTATGAGATGTGATCCATATTTCTCTTTATTTCATCTACAGGCCCCTAACCCTAATTGTTTTGGAAACTTTTGGATGCCATATCCCCATCATTGTTGGTTGACCTCATTAACAAGGAGCTCCACCAAATTCATCTCAATTCAATTCAAAAGGCGACAACTATTAGATAACTAAATGTTTATGGTTTAAGGATTAGATATCTATCGAATCGAGAAGATTTCAAAGGAGAGAGAGTTCGTTATTACAGGGTATGCTCTAAGGCATTAGTATTAGGTATGTGTTTACTATATTATATGATTTATAGTTTCAGGATAGCATTATATTATTCATATATATATATATATATATATATATATATATATAATTATTATATTGCTAGTAAGATGAGATTCTTATATGTATCATCAATGTTATCACATATTAGATTGGTTATATGTATGTTTTAATTTATTCAAAAAATTAAATTATACACACACACACACATCTGATGTGCACAGCCAAATAAATTTTATTTTAATTATTATCATTCTATTAATATATATACATGTGTGTGTATGAATGTATGTATTAATAGGCCACTTAATTTTAATTACATGACTAGAATTTAATTATATCATCATACATATTAATAGTTGAAACTATATTTTATAAACGCATGTCTACATAGATTATACTTTTTGATTGCTGCAAATTCATTTTTAATATTTATTTACAATTATTAAATATTATTTAAATAATATACTAATTAAATAAATCATATAAGATAAAATATAGTTCAAAGATTAGTTTTTAAATTATTTTATCATCATATAAGCTATCGAATAAAAAATCGATATTTATTTATATTTTAAAAAAATTAATTTAATAAACGGCCGAAATCAATCAATTAATTCAAAAAAATATTTTGACTCGGAAATTCTAGAAAAAATTTCATAAATTAAATTTTTTTTTGACAAAGCTAGCGGGGTTAAATAGACTCTTACCATATATTAGCAAAAATGAATTACATATACCGACGACATACCGTTAGAGTATACAACCAAATGAAAAACACCAAAATACTAATACAATCATATGCTAAAAAAATGAAAGATAGAATGGACCACTACATGTTTAGAATTCACGACAGTTCCAAACACTCTATTATTTATTTCCCCCCAAATAGCTGATAGTCTTTTTCAGGACACGAAGTAACAATGAACTCAAAGGCGATTTCCATCTTGTCGCTTTGAAAATCGTAAACCATTCAACTGCAGAGTTACGAGTGGGGGCTATGCAATCTTAACAACTTTAATACATTCTCCCAAATAAAAAAGGAAAATTCATAATCAAATAACAGATGAGACGTAGACTCCCCATACCTGTGACAGAAAATGCATGTATCAGTTTGAATAATACCTTTATTCTTCAAACTTATCAAGGGTATGCAGACCATTTTTAACAATCTTCCAAAGTAGCAAATTTTCTTTTGGAGCAGAACCCGAGTTCCCAATCCTTTTGTGCCAAGGACACACGGTGCTATGAGATAAATCAAGCATACACTTATATACACAAGCAATCTGGTGGGGCCAATCACTCCAAAAGGCATGAATGTTAAAAGCAGTAAAAGTTTGATCAATAATTTTGCTCCAGCACGCACAAACAGTTGAAGAACTTGAAACCAGAAGTATAAAATTTCCTTTATACCAAATTACATTAACAGTGGCATGTTCGCTGATACCAGTCAACATTCTAAGGTTGTAACCAATAACATCGGCTAAAATAAGACCCTTATCAGATCATGGATCGAACCAAAAAGAAATATGGTTCATAAATTGAAGGCCAGTCTGGAAAATACGAATAATATCTTTTCTGAAATGAAGCAAGTTTCTCCAAGACCAGCTGCAATTAGCAGGAATATCCATAGTCTAGAAGTGTTTGTCCTTGATTAAATTTTTCCTAATCGATGAAGCCCACAGATTATTATCAAATTTAAAAAGTTTATCTATACGAGTTGAAATAGCAGCTTTATTCCATTTACTAATATCCATAATCCCTAGACCTCCAAATTTTAAGGGCGGCAAAGCTTTTAAAAGCAATAGGAACGAGTTTCCTTGAAAATGGATTACCATGACAAAGAAAGTAGTTAAGTGCCGAGTTGATCATGGAAACAAGCTTGCAAGGTAATATAAATATTCTAGCATAATATAAGCACATAGCAGTAGCAATGAATTTGACTATGATTAGCCTACCTGCCATAGAACATCTAGAAACTAGCTAGAGAGATATTTTTGCAATAATTATTCATACAACTTGATACACTGATTGGTCTTGACTTTAGAAGAAAACATTGGGGAACGAAGACAGTCTTCATTGTGATCAACAAGATTAAGGACAGACAAAGCTTGGATCATAGACTTTTGAGAGTCAGGAATACCAACAATCCTAATCTTGGATTTACATTTGTTAATAGAAAGCCCAGTCAACCCCTTGAATTGTTGTAGAATATCCAACACTGCATTTATAGATTTATGAGCAGGCTTAGTAAAGAGAAGCAGATCATCAGCAAATAGCAGCGTTGAGATTTGAGAGGTTTTGCACATAGGATGGTATTCCAGAAGGTTCATTGATAAATATTTTGAAGTGAGAGAGTTGAATAACTCCATAATGCATACAAAAAGGTAAGGTGACATGGGGTCACCTTGCCTTATATCCCTTGTTACATGGAGTTAGCCAAATTGTAGAGTTGTATATAGTGTTGCTATATTTCTTATTAGGCTGTTTTACTAAGCCCAGTTGGTTTACTTGTATTTTGTATTTGTTACTTGTATTTTCGAACAGGTCTGAACAGAAAAAGTATTTTTTATTTTTCTTCTTTTGAGATCTCTCTCTTCATGGTATCGGAGCAGGCGATTCTGCGATCGAAAATTTTCATGCCCTAATTCTTCTTCAAGTCTTCCGATTCATCTAGATCTGGAATGACGAATAATACTTCTGATTCATCTGGAACTGAGATTCCTTCTCAAATCAATCACGGAGTGAATTTCAATGATCCATATTATCTTTCAAATTCAGATCATCCAGGTATGCAACTCAGAAATCATATTTTATCTGGATCGAATTATATTTGGTGTAGAACTGTTAAGATGACATTGATTGCTAGAAATAAGTTACAATTTGTTGATGGAACCCTACCTTTGCCCTCTATTACTTCACCTGATTATCAAAAATGGATTAGAAACGATTATATGGCGATATCTAGGATTTTAAATTCTATGGATAAAGTGTTATCCGAGGGTTTTATGTTTGTTGATTCATCTGCACAATTGTGGAAAGAGTTGGAAGAAAGATTTGGTCAAACAACAGCCCTAAGAATATTTGAGTTGCATCAGAATTTGACTTCTACACATCAAAATGAGCTTAGTATTGCTAAATACTATTCTCGATTGAAGGCTGTATGAGATTAATTGCAAATGCTTGAAGGGTTTCCAGATTCTACTTATGGAGCTTTAAGGAATTGTTCATGTGGAATTCTTAAGAAAATACTTGAAAATGATCAGAGAAACAAATTGATGCAGCTACTTTCTGGACTTACAAAGGAGTATGATCAAGTCAAAAAAAATATTTTAAGTTCTGATCCACTTCCTTCAGTTCATAAAGCATATTATACTTTACAACAAGTTGAACATCAAAACAAACTTGGTGATAAGAGTACTAGTCAACCAGAGATGAATGCTTTTAATGCTATGAAAACTTTTCCTAAGCCAAATTTTCAAAGCACAAAAAGAGAAAGTAAGAAAGAGAAGAGTGAATATTTTTATGAACTTTGCAAAAGAAAAGGACATTCGAGCAATGCTTTAAGATAATTGGATATCCTGATTGGTGGAACAAGGAAGGAACTGGAAAAACAAAATCAGCTCAAAGAAATACTAATATGGCTCAAGCTTCTGCAAGTCAAGGAATTCTTGGAAATAAACCACAATCTGCTGATGATTCAACTGTTGCTTTGAATTCTGTTATTTCTCAAAATGGTCAGTTTGATCCAGTGCTGGTTTCTAATCTGTATAATGAAGTTATGAAGATGGTGCAAAACTCAAATTTTTCTTCTATATGGAAGATAATCCACTTGCATCCTCAATCAATTATGCAGGTAAATATAAGTCTCTTAAATCTTATGATCAAAATTCATGCATAGTTGATAGTGGAGCTACTGATCACATGACTTCTAATGTAACACTATTTGCTTCACTTCAAAAAGTTAAAAATCCTATAAAAGTTTCTCTGTCTGATGGTTCTAAAATTAATGTTAATCATGTTGGAACTGTGAATTTGAATCCAAATTTGCAACTACAAAATGTTTTGTACATTCCTGCATTTCAAAATAATCTCCTATCAGTAGGAAAATTCCTTGATCAAATAATATTGTTGCAAATTTTACACATTCTTCTTGTTATTTTCAGGACCTTGAATCAAAGCAACTTCATGGATCAAGGATCTCTCGTCTCTATAAACTTTATTTTTCACCCAAGTTGAATAATGTTCTAGCTTCTTCTTCAATACCTATGAATAATTGTTTTCTTGCTTCTAACAATAATACTATAACATCTTGTAACAAACCTAGCATTGATATTTTACATACTAGGTTAGGACATCCTTCTTTTAGCAAAATGAAACATATTGAAAACTTTGTATCAGGCAGAATACTTAATAAAGATTTTTCTTATGAAGCATGTGTGCTAGGAAAACATCATAAATTGTCATTCTCTCATTCTGACTATTATGATGAATCTTCATTTGATTTAGTTCATATTGATTTGTGGGGCAAATATCATAGACCAGCTCTCTGTGGTGAGACTTATTTCTTAACTGTTCTTGATGATCATACTAGAAATACTTGGACATATTTACTTCATTCTAAAGTTCAAGTTGTTTCTATAATTGCTGCATTTGTTGAATATGTGTTAGCTCAGTTTGACAACAAGATTAAAGTTATCAGATCTGATAATGGAACTGAAATCATTCAAGATTCATGTAGACAATTGTTTGCATCAAAAGGAATAATTCACCAAAAATCTATACCTGGTAATCCTCAACAAAATGGTAGAGTTGAAAGAAAGCATAGACATTTGTTGGAGACTGCAAGAACAATTCGAATTCATTCAGGTTTGACTTACAAATTCTGGGGTGATTGTCTCCTTGTTGCTACTTATCTCATTAATATCATGACAAGTTCAATTTTACATTGGAAAACACCATATGAATTGTTAATGAGCAAAGCTCCTGTTTATGAACATCTTCGGGTTATAGGATGTTTATGTTTTCCTTTCCAAAAATTGCATGATAAATTTGCTGAAAGTGCAAAAGGCTGTATTTTAATTGGTTATCCTCATGGTCAAAAAGGTTACAAACTTTATGATTTAGATACACATAAAGTTGTTTTTAGCAGAGACATTCATTTTATAGAAAATGTGTTTCCTTTCAAACTAAAATCAGTTGTTCTTCCCACTGATATTCATTCTCATAAAGAAACTATGCTTGTTAATCCAGCTTTAGATCAGAGTTTTCCTCAAATACCTTCTTCAAATCAATTGTTACAGTCTCCTCAAATTAATTATCCTGATTCTTCTAATAGTCCTCAACAAAATATGTCTTTTAGAACTTCAGCTTCTAATGATCAGTCTTCCTTTTCTCCTCAAAATCTATCATTACCTTCAACTTCAAATGATATTTCTAATTCTCCTCTAGTTATGCCTACTAGAAGTTCTTCTAGAATTTGTCAAGTGCCAAAGAAATACAATGATTTTGTCATTGGAAAACTGCCTTCAAGACAAATTAACAATTCACAAATCGAAGATGCTGTTTCTTATAATATATTTGCTGAACCATCTCTTGCTCATTTGAATGCTAATGATTTACATAGTCTTGCAAATGTCCTTTCCTCTTTTGAACCATCTTCTTATCATCAAGCTAAACAACATCCTGAATGGATTCAAGCTATGGGTAAAGAATTAACTGCTCAAGAAGACAATGATACTTGGGAATTAGTTCAACTACCCATTGACAAGAAACCCATAGCTTCTAAATGGGTTTTTGAAACAAAGTTCAAACCTAATGGAGAAGTAGATAGATGCAAAGCTCGTGTTGTTGCAAGAGGAGATAAGCAAATTTCTGGTAAAGATTATAAATACACTTTTAGTCATGTTGCTAAACTTACTACAGTAAGGATTGTTATGGCTTTAGCTGCTGCAAAGAATTGGGATATTCAACAATTAGATATTAATAATGCTTTTTTACATGGGTATCTTTAGGAAGAAGTGTATATGTCTCCTGCAGGGTATAAGAAGGCAACCTCAGGTCAGGTTTGCAGATTAAAAAAATCAATTTATGGTTTAAAACAAGCTTCTAGATGCTGGAATCAAGAATTGAGCAAGTTTTTAATTAATTTGAGTTTTATTCAATCCAAACAAGATTATTCTGTTCATTTTGAAGAAAGACAATGATTTTATTGTTCTGGTGGCATATGTTGATGATTTGTTGATCACTGGAAATAATTCTTTCATTATTTCTGCACTGAAATCAATGTAACGTACGCGATTTTTCGTTGCCGAAAAACCGAATAGTTATGGGTTTAAGAAAAATTTTAGGAAAAGAAGAAGAGAGAAAAAGAAGAAAGAAGAAGAAAATAGATAATAGAGGGAAGAGAGAAAGATAGAAAATAGGGAGGAGAGAAAACATAAGATTAGAAAATAGAATAGAAAAGAGAAAATAGAGAAGAGAGAAAATTTTAAAATAGAAAGAAAAGAGAAGAGAAAGGAAACAGAAAAACAGAAGAAAATAGGACGGAACAGAAAACAACAGAACAACATCAGAATCTCACAATTCGCAGCGGAACAACATATAATAATAAATGAATAATCTTTAAACAAAGAACTATATCAGTTATTACATTTCATCATATTACATTACATCATATCATCAGAGTGTACAACAACAAACAATGCAGCGGAAAAAGAAATACTATATAAACTAGTAATACGCCATGCCATCCAGCTTGCCTCCAGCAACTCCAGAATATCCAGAATATCCTGATAAACCTTACTCTTGATTGCCCGTGTGGAAATTGGTGGGCACCCAGAGTTTAGGAAGGAAAACAATAAACTCCAAGTCAGTCATGTGACTGGTGTGAGAACTCAAAACAGTTTATTTATCTTTGAAATCAAAATAGAGGAATATTTTTAAATTCAATTCGCAATGCTTTTAAAAATGAGACTACCATAAGGCCTCCCGCACACACACACAATGCAAACGCAGAATCGGAGGAGATTTCTCCTTATGATAGTCAAAAATGCTTGATACGCATTTAAAAATAACATTTCATATTATTATTAGTGCATAGTGTAGGAAAAATTCATTTCGAAAGTAAAGATATAAATCTTAGCCAACATAGACATTTCGAACTATGCCTACTATAGCTACCATCCAAACAGTGGTGACCACCATAAGTGAATGATAGGTTCTACAACTAAAACCGTACAAGTTTCGTATTGGGAATTAGATTTCCAACAAATGGTCAGGCCAAGGAACTTCTCATTGCCACATGAGAATGCCTCTGGAAAGACATCCCCGAGAACCAAACCGGAACTCTGCCAACACAAGGCCGGGTTACCCCTAACTGGGTAACTACTGACACGAGCACGCCATTCCCCGATCGTAAACGACCTTTCTCACGGGATCCCGAAAACCAACAACCACAAAGTAATAAATTCGTAGTAACCACATAGGTTAAATATCTGGGCTCCATACCATGATACCACCTCTATCCAGAAGGAAATGTACATACCCTAAAGGGAGCTACCCCTCATAACCTTGCCGCATCTTTCCTGTTTTGACCATTTTCGGGGTGTGAGGTTCGACGAAGTCACGTCCACAAAAACATACTTTATACAAAAGCCATGCTTTGGGTCAACAAATGATCAACACAATGATCACCAAGATAGACGATCAAATAAACGATCCTATCACAATAATCAACACAATGATCATTTCAGCATCACTCAGCATATCACATTACCAAATTGGGAATATATCGCTGATAACTTCAACTATATAACCTCTGAGCTCGTACGTCTCAGAGAAGGGTGTTAAGCTAAAAGAATAAATTCTCTGCCACCAACAGAAATATATTTGAATGAAATCGGCTTTATATCTCAACTTGTAATGTCAGACATACAATCCATACAAGTTTGTTCCGGGATCGAACAAAACCGAAGGCACTTACAAAGAAGTCCTTGCAATCCGGATATTCACAATCCTGATCGGATTTCCCATCACTTAGGGAGTCTCTATACCGTTGCAACTCAGTGCAGAGACAATCGATAGGTCATCCTATCGCTCTCGCAAATACCGGGTCTTCAACACCGATCTTCAAATGCAATTCATAACGACGTATCACATATTCGGAATGGGTTATACGACCCCATGGTCCTTTCCCGGTTAACCCGAATAGTGAGCGCTTATTCAAAAATAAGTGTAGCATTCACATTCAAACAAATCACATCAATTACCCATTCAAAGGGAAATATTGATAGTCGGTTATTGAACTATCACTGGATATGCACACATCACCAGTTTCCAAATAATTTTCCAAATTATTTATTTTCCAAAATATCTCTACAAGATATAATATTTCATACTTCAAAAATAAATCAATATTTATTTTTCTAAACCAATCCCACTTTCTTTTATAAATTCCTTAATGAATTTATAATCTAAAGTATTAATGAATATACGACTTCAATTCGATTTATAGTATTCATTTTTAATTTATCTTCAAAAAGATAAATTCTCTAATATTCACTTTATATTGGAAAAACATTTCCATACTTATTTATTCATAAGTAATTCACAAATTTTATTTATTTTCAACACTTAGAAAATATTCAATATACTTAAATCGAGATTAAGTATATATTTCATTCTTTAAGGAAATCATTCTCTTAAACATATTTATTTGGGCCAAAACGAATGTTGCGTAAAACATCGTTACGACAACCCAAAATCACTAGTATAGGGATTCGAAATTAAAATAGATATATAAATCCCAATACTATACAAAACATTTCCTTTCGGAAATCATTTACTATAACAACAGTGTTATAGTCCATTATTTCCTTCTATTTCTCGAAAACGTCTATTTCAACAATCAATGTTGAAATCTATGGTTTCGAATCTCAACACATTTAAAACATCGTTAGATCGTTTTAATTCTATTTAAAACATCCAAATCCAAAACAATTTCTTTAACGTGTTATTCACTATTCAAAAACGTGAATATACTTCATTAACAATTTCATCCTTTTATTCAATTTAATTCAAAGGATTATTCACTATTCAAAAATGTGAATATAACTCCATTAATAGGTTTTAACAATTTACTTATCAAAATAAGTCATTTGCGAATTTATAAAACAACGTTTATAAATTCCATTTCTATTTATTTATAAAAGCTTCCTTTTTATAAATTCTTTTATTAACCTATTTCAGTTTATAACTCAATTATAAACTAAAAGTTCATATTATAAGTTAAATACTTATAAAATGATTATTTTACAAAATCGTTCCTCTAAACTTCATAATTATAAATCTTATATCTTATAAGATTCAATTATTTATCCAAAATTCATTCTTTCAATAACTTTATAAATTTTATAAACCTACTGTTTATAAAATTCCATTTATAACTTCACTGTTTATAATCCTGTAAATTTCATTCATTTACTAAATTCATCTTCACTTTATTCAAACACTTATAAAAACTTGTTTTATAATGTCCATATTTCAATTTATAAATATCCATTTATAAATCTCTTAATATAAATCAATTTATATTATTCTTTTAAAACATATTTAATCTCCTTTATAATTTCACCATTTTTGATTCATAAAATAATTAAATTTTATAAATCCTATATTTAAACTTTTCACAATTATTTCAGAAATCCCAATTTAACTATTTTATAAAGTCATTAATTCCTTATTTTCAAAAATCAGCTTTTAACTATATTTCTTAAAAATCTTAATTCTTATAACTTTAAAAATTATAACGTTTATTTATCTATAATGGATCAATTCCAAAATATAGTATATTCTCAAAAAATCACTTTAAAAATCATTTTAAAATTCCAAATTTGGTCCAATGATGCTACACACCAAATAGTCAATCACGACAACAACGATATCATATATCGATATGATAATCCATCAAATATCAAAATATCTGAAATCAAATAAAAACTGTTGAGGAATCCAGTTGGATCCCTCCAACCTGTTTTCCTGCATCCACAAACATTAGCACAATACCAATTTCGCTCTAGTACGAAATTATCGCGGTATATGTTCTTATTAAATATTATCCGCTTAATAACGGCGTAATAGGGTCTCATCCGCTAAACAAAAAATGCGGGAAATCAATAACTCCAATATATACATATGCCAATATATATATATATTGCTATTATATATAATACCAATTTGACTGTTTATGAAATATTCGCGGTATATGTTTTTTAATAAATAACATCCGCTTACTAACGGCGTATAATGTCTATTTTAACAATCAATATATATCACTCAACATTCAAACATGCATTCAAATATTTTAAATCTAACTATTTAAAATAAAATCGAAACTGATTCGATTAAGTGAGAAGTTCTCACCTTGATTTTAAATTCCGTTTTAGCGATTTATTTCGAATAAAATTAAACGCGCGTTTAATTTTACCCAAAATTCTCACTAACTCCAAACGACTCCAAACCAACTCCATCGCGTAGTGCTCGTCCATACGATTCCAACGCAACTGGTTTCGCGCGTTTTCGACCTCGTATGAAAAAGTTATGAATTATTGAAGTTTGTACACGATTTAACTTACTAATTACAACATAACTTAATTAATTTCAAACTCAACTTAAATCAAGACCGTCCACTTCTATCCCAAGCCCATCAGGCCCGTGCGTCCCCACCCCCCTTTCTCCTTCATCTTTCACGCATCCAGATACAAAACACGGCTATGAACCCATAGGAGCACAAATTAGGTTTAAACTTTGCACCACCCACAAGCATCGATACCCCATCATACCACCGCCATCTCGAAGCACTCAACAAGAGCCATACTCGGCCCTAAGCTCATAGAGCTCGGCCATCCCTGTAGCACGCAGTTCGAGGCCGAATTCCAGGCCTTTGAGCCCAATTTTCCGCCAATCTGAAGCTCCAAACACGATCATGACCGTTGGATAGATGGATCTTGGCATGCTCTTCAATCTTCTAGTTGAAACTTTAGCCTAATTGTCGACGGATTGAAAGATAAAAGAGAGGGAAGGGGAGAGTTTTCTGGCCATTCATTGGGGAGGGTGGCGGCAAGGGTTTGATTAGGGTTTTTTTTTGTTTTTTTCTAAATTATGAAGAGGTGGGTGCTATTTATAAAGAAAAATCGAACACTATTCATCCGGAAATTCCGAACTCCGATTTACGCGCCGTAACCAGCGTTTCTAGGGTTTACCCCGCGTTCCGGACACAATGGAACAGGTTTCGGAAGCTAATTCGGAAGTATGTGCGAGTTATGGCTGTAAACGCTCAATTTAAATTAAACCGATTTAAATCGATTTCTAGGCGTTTTAATTTGTACCGGACAAACGGTAAATCCAATTGACTTGAAATTTGAAACCTTGCAATAATATCACATTACGGATCCGATGAAACTGGTTTGGTCGAAATCCGAGACTTTTTGAAAAATGGCTATTTTAGCTCGCCAAATTTAAATTAAAAATAAATCGATGCGTTTCGAGCTGCCACGATCAAACGATAACTCCGATTGACACGAAATTTGAAATCCGGTAATAACTAACTATTACGGATCCAATGGAACTGGTTTCGTTCAATTCTGAGACTGTTCAAAAATTGGCTATTTTCACTAGTCGATTTAAATATTAAAATATTCAATTTTCACAAATTAATTTTTAATTCGATTTTAAAAGCTCTAAAATATCGTTCTAACTTCCATATGATAAAATAAAATTTTACAAATCATTTACAATCATATTTAACTCAATTTTTAATTATTTCCATAATTTAACGTATTAAATTATCGATTTAATTATTCAATTAAATCCAAAAATTCAAATAAAAATTTATTTGACTTAAAAATTCACTTATTAATATTTAAAATTAATTAAATATTCAAATTTTAATTAATAAAAATTCTGGGTCGTTACAATCTTCCCCCCTTAAAAGAATTTCGTCCTCGAAATTAACAAGTAAGAAAAGTTATAGAATCTATTAATTTTCCATAATTCATAGTTAAACTTCTTACAATCTTTACTAAGTTTTCAAATCATACTTAGTTATCTTTTCAAAAACAACTACTATTGTTTAACTTTCAATTCCAAAATCAAAGTTTAAGTTTTCAAAATTTTCCAATTTTTCTTAAATTTTTCTAACTCCTTAAATTTTCGGAAAAATTCGCCATAGTCTCCTTTGCGCGGCTCGATCCGAAAAAAAAATGACAGTATATATATCACAAATATACATCTCATCAAGTAATGAGGCATCCCGAAGGGAAAAAATGTAAAAGTACGATATTTAATCCGAGATATGTACCTTATATTTTATTAGCAAGCATATACGGCTAATATAGCGCAAAAGCGAGCTCCAAATGCGAAGCAAACGCGATCCGCACCTACTAATCACTCAACAAACAACATGAGAACATGCATATATGACAATAGTATCAATATACAACATATAGCAACATAATTACTATATATGCCAACATAGCAAACGTATGAAAAGCAATATATTCAACCATCAACCAACTAACATCCAACAAATTCATATTCATTCATATTCTCATTAATATTAATGAATTGGTTTTCAATTTAATCACATTTGATTTATTGATAGTGGACGTTTTTACTAACATTCTTTTTCACTTAGTTTACATTCACGAATTCATATTCAAGTTGGTTCACTTCCAAATCAAATTCAATTCTATTTAAGTTTCACTTAACTTCCAATTTCATTAATACTTAATGAATTATAAACAATCAACTAACAATCATATAACAATCAATGTATATTAATTACAACCAAATTCTTTTACTTATCAATTGGTTTAATTAAATTGATCTTCATTCAACTATTCAACTTCCAATAACATTAGATTTTAATGAATTAACACTTATACTCATTATTTCATATTAACTTAATTTACATTCAATTGATTAATATTCAATCCATTAATCCAATTCATTTATATAACTCAAGTTTATATTCATCACTTAACTTTATTAATTTAGTTTGATACTAATATCAACTTAATTCCATATCACTTAAGTTATACTTCCATTTATAAACATCACTTGGTTTTTACATAACTTAAATTCCTAAATATATCCATATAGTTTCACTTCTTATATATATAGGTTTATTTCACAATTGTAAATCACTTTAATTATAATTTAACTCTTATAATTCTTTTTGCTTATACAATTCCTTTATTTAGATTATTCAAACAACCTAACAATCAACTTATATACTCTTTAATCATCCTGAAAAATTATTCATTTACATATAAAATATAATCAAGGCAAAATTATTTCATTCACCCAATTATAAAACAATATTGCGCCGAATTGTTCTATTCAAGTGTTTAGAAACCCCTTCGGCATAGTCTTGCGGACCACGCTGACGAAAGTTCATATGCCACTCAATAAACCAATCATCACAATATAAAACAATTTTATATTAACTAACAAATACGCTCTCATAGCTATTATTACACTCAAACTCATTCTAGAGTACTGCTGACTCTATCTCTAATGAATTATACCCAACAGAACCATGGTTGTCGCTTAACCATAAGCTCTGATACCAAATGTAACGTACGCGATTTTTCGTTGCCGAAAAACCGAATAGTTATGGGTTTAAGAAAAATTTTAGGAAAAGAAGAAGAGAGAAAAAGAAGAAAGAAGAAGAAAATAGATAATAGAGGGAAGAGAGAAAGATAGAAAATAGGGAGGAGAGAAAACAGAAGATTAGAAAATAGAATAGAAAAGAGAAAATAGAGAAGAGATAGAAAATTTTAAAATAGAAAGAAAAGAGAAGAGAAAGGAAACAGAAAAACAGAAGAAAATAGGACGGAACAGAAAACAACAGAACAACATCAGAATCTCACAATTCGCAGCGGAACAACATATAATAATAAATGAATAATCTTTAAACAAAGAACTATATCAGTTATTACATTTCATCATATTACATTACATCATATCATCAGAGTGTACAACAACAAACAATGCAGCGGAAAAAGAAATACTATATAAACTAGTAATACGCCATGCCATCCAGCTTGCCTCCAGCAACTCCAGAATATCCAGAATATCCTGATAAACCTTACTCTTGACTGCCCGTGTGGAAATTGGTGGGCACCCAGAGTTTAGGAAGGAAAACAATAAACTCCAAGTCAGTCATGTGACTGGTGTGAGAACTCAAAACAGTTTATTTATCTTTGAAATCAAAATAGAGGAATATTTTTAAATTCAATTCGCAATGCTTTTAAAAATGAGACTACCATAAGGCCTCCCGCACACACACACAATGCAAACGCAGAATCGGAGAAGATTTCTCCTTATGATAGTCAAAGATGCTTGATACGCATTTAAAAATAACATTTCATATTATTATTAGTGCATAGTGTAGGAAAAATTCATTTCGAAAGTAAAGATATAAATCTTAGCCAACATAGACATTTCGAACTATGCCTACTATAGCTACCATCCAAACAGTGGTGACCACCATAAGTGAATGATAGGTTCTACAACTAAAACCGTACAAGTTTCGTATTGGGAATTGGATTTCCAACAAATGGTCAGGCCAAGAAACTTCCCATTGCCACATGAGAATGCCTCTGGAAAGACATCCCCGAGAACCAAACCGGAACTCTGCCAACACAAGGCCGGGTTACCCCTAACTGGGTAACTACTGACACGAGCACGCCATTCCCCGATCGTAAACGACCTTTCTCACGGGATCCCGAAAACCAACAACCACAAAGTAATAAATTCGTAGTAACCACATAGGTTAAATATCTGGGCTCCATACCATGATACCACCTCTATCCAGAAGGAAATGTACATACCCTAAAGGGAGCTACCCCTCATAACCTTGCCGCATCTTTCCTGTTTTGACCATTTCCGGGGTGTGAGGTTCGACGAAGTCACGTCCACAAAAACATACTTTATACAAAAGCCATGCTTTGGGTCAACAAATGATCAACACAATGATCACCAAGATAGACGATCAAATAAACGATCCTATCACAATAATCAACACAATGATCATTTCAGCATCACTCAGCATATCACATTACCAAATTGGGAATATATCGCTGATAACTTCAACTATATAACCTCTGAGCTCGTACGTCTCAGAGAAGGGTGTTAAGCTAAAAGAATAAATTCTCCGCCACCAACAGAAATATATTTGAATGAAATCGGCTTTATATCTCAACTTGTAATGTCAGACATACAATCCATACAAGTTTGTTCCGGGATCGAACAAAACCGAAGGCACTTACAAAGAAGTCCTTGCAATCCGGATATTCACAATCCTGATCGGATTTCCCATCACTTAGGGAGTCTCTATATCGTTGCAACTCAGTGCAGAGACAATCGATAGGTCATCCTATCGCTCTCGCAAATACCGGGTCTTCAACACCGATCTTCAAATGCAATTCATAACGACGTATCACATATTCGGAATGGGTTATACGACCCCATGGTCCTTTCCCGGTTAACCCGAATAGTGAGCGCTTATTCAAAAATAAGTGTAGCATTCACATTCAAACAAATCACATCAATTACCCATTCAAAGGGAAATATTGATAGTCGGTTATTGAACTATCACTGGATATGCACACATCACCAGTTTCCAAATAATTTTTCAAATTATTTATTTTTCAAAATATCTCTACAAGATATAATATTTCATACTTCAAAAATAAATCAATATTTATTTTTCTAAACCAATCCCACTTTCTTTTATAAATTCCTTAATGAATTTATAATCTAAAGTATTAATGAATATACGACTTCAATTCGATTTATAGTATTCCTTTTCAATTTATCTTCAAAAAGATAAATTCCCTAATATTCACTTTATATTGGAAAAACATTTCCATACTTATTTATTCATAAGTAATTCACAAATTTTATTTATTTTCAACACTTAGAAAATATTCAATATACTTAAATCGAGATTAAGTATATATTTCATTCTTTAAGGAAATCATTCTCTTAAACATATTTATTTGGGCCAAAACGAATGTTGCGTAAAACATCGTTACGACAACCCAAAATCACTAGTATAGGGATTCGAAATTAAAATAGATATATAAATCCCAATACTATACAAAACATTTCCTTTCGGAAATCATTTACTATAACAACAGTGTTATAGTCCATTATTTCCTTCTATTTCTCGAAAACGTCTATTTCAACAATCAATGTTGAAATCTATGGTTTCGAATCTCAACACATTTAAAACATCGTTAGATCGTTTTAATTCTATTTAAAACATCCAAATCCAAAACAATTTCTTTAACGTGTTATTCACTATTCAAAAACGTGAATATACTTCATTAACAATTTCATCCTTTTATTCAATTTAATTCAAAGGATTATTCACTATTCAAAAATGTGAATATAACTCCATTAATAGGTTTTAACAATTTACTTATCAAAATAAGTCATTTGCGAATTTATAAAACAACGTTTATAAATTCCATTTCTATTTATTTATAAAAGCTTCCTTTTTATAAATTCTTTTATTAACCTATTTCAGTTTATAACTCAATTATAAACTAAAAGTTCATATTATAAGTTAAATACTTATAAAATGATTATTTTACAAAATCGTTCCTCTAAACTTCATAATTATAAATCTTATATCTTATAAGATTCAATTATTTATCCAAAATTCATTCTTTCAATAACTTTATAAATTTTATAAACCTACTGTTTATAAAATTCCATTTATAACTTCACTGTTTATAATCCTGTAAATTTCATTCATTTACTAAATTCATCTTCACTTTATTCAAACACTTATAAAAACTTGTTTTATAATGTCCATATTTCAATTTATAAATATCCATTTATAAATCTCTTAATATAAATCAATTTATATTATTCTTTTAAAACATATTTAATCTCCTTTATAATTTCACCATTTTTGATTCATAAAATAATTAAATTTTATAAATCCTATATTTAAACTTTTCACAATTATTTCAGAAATCCCAATTTAACTATTTTATAAAGTCATTAATTTCTTATTTTCAAAAATCAGCTTTTAACTATATTTCTTAAAAATCTTAATTCTTATAACTTTAAAAATTATAATGTTTATTTATCTATAATGGATCAATTCCAAAATATAGTATATTCTCAAAAAATCACTTTAAAAATCATTTTAAAATTCCAAATTTGGTCCAATGATGCTACACACCAAATAGTCAATCACGACAACAACGATATCATATATCGATATGATAATCCATCAAATATCAAAATATCTGAAATCAAATAAAAACTGTTGAGGAATCCAGTTGGATCCCTCCAACCTGTTTTCCTGCATCCACAAACATTAGCACAATACCAATTTCGCTCCAGTACGAAATTATCGCGGTATATGTTCTTATTAAATATTATCCGCTTAATAACGGCGTAATAGGGTCTCATCCGCTAAACAAAAAATGCGGGAAATCAATAACTCCAATATATACATATGCCAATATATATATATATTGCTATTATATATAATACCAATTTGACTGTTTATGAAATATTCGCGGTATATGTTTTTTAATAAATAACATCCGCTTACTAACGGCGTATAATGTCTATTTTAACAATCAATATATATCACTCAACATTCAAACATGCATTCAAATATTTTAAATCTAACTATTTAAAATAAAATCGAAACTGATTCGATTGAGTGAGAAGTTCTCACCTTGATTTTAAATTCCGTTTTAGCGATTTATTTCGAATAAAATTAAACGCGCGTTTAATTTTACCCAAAATTCTCACTAACTCCAAACGACTCCAAACCAACTCCATCGCGTAGTGCTCGTCCATACGATTCCAACGCAACTGGTTTCGCGCGTTTTCGACCTCGTATGAAAAAGTTATGAATTATTGAAGTTTGTACACGATTTAACTTACTAATTACAACATAACTTAATTAATTTCAAACTCAACTTAAATCAAGACCGTCCACTTCTATCCCAAGCCCATCAGGCCCGTGCGTCCCCACCCCCCTTTCTCCTTCATCTTTCACGCATCCAGATACAAAACACGGCTATGAACCCATAGGAGCACAAATTATGTTTAAACTTTGCACCACCCACAAGCATCGATACCCCATCATACCACCGCCATCTCGAAGCACTCAACAAGAGCCATACTCGGCCCTAAGCTCATAGAGCTCGGCCATCCCTGTAGCACGCAGTTCGAGGCCGAATTCCAGGCCTTTGAGCCCAATTTGCCGCCAATCCGAAGCTCCAAACACGATCATGACCGTTGGATAGATGGATCTTGGCATGCTCTTCAATCTTCTAGTTGAAACTTTAGCCTAATTGTCGACGGATTGAAAGATAAAAGAGAGGGAAGGGGAGAGTTTTCTGGCCATTCATTGGGGAGGGTGGCGGCTAGGGTTTGATTAGGGTTTTTTTTTTGTTTTTTTCTAAATTATGAAGAGGTGGGTGCTATTTATAAAGAAAAATCGAACACTATTCATCCAGAAATTCCGAACTCCGATTTACGCGCCGTAACCAGCGTTTCTAGGGTTTACCCCGCGTTCCGGACACAAAGGAACAGGTTTCGGAAGCTAACTCGGAAGTATGTGCGAGTTATGGCTGTAAACGCTCAATTTAAATTAAACCGATTTAAATCGATTTCTAGGCGTTTTAATTTGTACCGGACAAACGGTAAATCCAATTGACTTGAAATTTGAAACCTTGCAATAATATCACATTACGGATCCGATGAAACTGGTTTGGTCGAAATCCGAGACTTTTTGAAAAATGGCTATTTTAGCTCGCCAAATTTAAATTAAAAATAAATCGATGCGTTTCGAGCTGCCACGATCAAACGATAACTCCGATTGACACGAAATTTGAAATCCGGTAATAACTAACTATTACGGATCCAATGGAACTGGTTTCGTTCAATTCTGAGACTGTTCAAAAATTGGCTATTTTCACTAGTCGATTTAAATATTAAAATATTCAATTTTCACAAACTAACTTTTAATTCGATTTTAAAAGCTCTAAAATATCGTTCTAACTTCCATATGATAAAATAAAATTTTACAAATCATTTACAATCATATTTAACTCAATTTTTAATTATTTCCATAATTTAACGTATTAAATTATCGATTTAATTATTCAATTAAATCCAAAAATTCAAATAAAAATTTATTTGACTTAAAAATTCACTTATTAATATTTAAAATTAATTAAATATTCAAATTTTAATTAATAAAAATTCTGAGTCGTTACAAATCAGTTCTACATAAAACCTTTAAAATTAAAGATTTGGGTCAAATTAAATACTTTCTGGGCATTGAAGTATCAAGATCAACATCTGGTATTTTTTTTAAATCAAAGAAAATACATTTTAGATCTTCTACGAGATCATAATATGGAAGGATGTAAACCAGCTACTTTCCCTATGGCAAAAGGATTAAAACTCAGCAAGCATGACGGTGATATACTCTTGGATCCAGAAATTTATAGAAGATTAATTTAAAAATTCTTATATTTGAATTTAACAAGGCCAGACATCTTCTATGCAGTTCAACAGTTAAGTCAATTTCTTCAGCTTCCTCGTGTTCCTCATCTTGATGTTGCACTTCATGTACTTCAATACTTGAAAAGTACTGTTAATCTGGATTTATGTTATCCTTCTAAATCCGATTTGCTTTTGAATGCATACTATGATGCTGATTGGGTATGTGTGATGATACTGGAAAATCATTAACTGGTTACTGTGTTTTTCTTGGTGATGCTTTAATTTCATGAAAAACAAAGAAGCAAAAGGTGGTTTCTAAGAGCAGTACTGAAGCAGACTATAGGAGTATGAGTTATACAACTAGTGAGATTGTTTGGATTGAGAGATTGTTCGCAGATTTACATATTGAAATATCAACACCTATCACACTTCATTGTGACAACCTTTCAGCCATGCATATTGCTCAAGATCCGTGTTTTCATGAAAAGACTAAGCATATGAGAACTAAGCATCAAAAGCTGGATGTCCATTATGTTCGAGAGAAAGTTTAGTCAGGTTTTCTAGCAACAAAGTATGTTAAATCTGCACTGCAATTACTGATATCATGACTAAACCGCTTGGAGCTGATCAACACAAATCTCTTGTGTATAAACTTGGAATGGTTTGTCAATTTTATGCTCAAGATTGGTCTTCTATTCCTACTGCGATCAATCTTGAGGGGAAGGGAGGGGGGGGGGGGGGGGGCGTGTAAAGTTGTATATAGTGTTGCTATATTTCTTATTGGGCTGTTTTACCAAGCCCAATTGGTTTACTTGTATTTTGTATTTGTTGCTTGTATTTTCGAACAGGTCTGAACAGAAAATGTATTTTTTATTTTTCTTCTTTTGAGATCTCTGTCTTCACAAATGAATTGCCATTGAAATTTAATGAATATTTGACTGTAGATATACAAGTATATACCCATGATAAGAAGGGATGGGAAAATTCATCTTATGAAGAACATATATCACTGATTTCCATTGCACCGTATCGTAAGCTTTTTGGATATCAAGCTTCAAAACACACCTCTGTGACACATTTTGCCTATTATAATCTTTCAACAATTTAGAAGTTAACAAAATATTATCAGTAATATCATGGGACTGCAGGAAAGCACTTTGATTGGGGGAAATTATATTAGCAAACACATACTTCATTCAAGCTACCATAATTTTGGAAATACACTTATAAATACCATTACAACAAGAAATGGGTCGAAAATGAGTGACTGAAGAAGGCTGATCACACTTAGGAATAAGGTCAATTTTAGTGGCATTTATACCAGATAATAACTTGTTGTGTTTGAGGAAGTTCTTAATGGCCTTACCACATCAATACCTATCACACTCTAAGCAGTTTTAAAGAAACGCGCATTAAAGCCATCAGGTCCTGGGGAACTAGAAGAATTCATTACAAACATGTTGTCTTTAATCTCATCATCAGTAATTTCTTGAATGAGATAATTAGAAGAATAATCAGAGATGGTAGGAAGGTGAATGATATCAAAATACTGCCTATGAAAATCTGGATTGTTGGAATTAGCTAGAAGTTCTTAAAAATGTCCAGGAACCCAGTTTGAATATCTTCAGGAGTTGTATAGAGACTACCATTCTTATCATGAATGTTAATAATATTAGCAGAAGACTGTCTGATCTTAAGAGAATTATGGAAAACAGTAGAGTTTTTGTCCCCATGAATAGACCACTGAACCTTAGCCTTTTGTTTTGCCACCTTATTTCCTTCCATCAATGCCTTAGCCAGTTGAATGTTTAAAGAAAGTTCTTGAAAAACCAGATTGGCAAGAACAGAGTTATCACTACATACTTGAATATCCTTTTGGATCTGAAACAAGCTATCACGAATACAGTGAGAGAGACTGCTACCATTCCCAAAAGTGTCAATTGCCCGAGGTTTAAGTGTTTCTTTAAGATGACTTAGCTTTGCCTGCAAAATATAAATGGGATTCCCATAAACAATTAGATTCAACCAATTAGAAACAATTTTCAAAAAATCATTGTGATTAGCCCAGTTATTAAAAAAATGAAAAAGAGGATTGTCTTCTCACATATGCCTTTCCCCAGTCTAATACTAAGGGAGAGTGGTCAAAAAAGGATGGGTGGGGGGGGGGGGGGGGGATGATGGTGTTAAGGTTAGGCCAAGCTAGAACAAAGGTAAAGTTTTGATAGGATCTGTTCATTTTTTTTAAAAGTTAGCTTTCCTGACTTACTGGAATTATTCCAAGTATAGAAACAACTAGTAGAAGAAATAGGAAGAAGGTTAGAATCAAAAATAGCTTTATCGAGGGGTCTAGTTTGTTGATAGGTAAGTGGAACACCACCACTTTGGTCAGTTAATAACTGCATGCAGTTCCAATCACCAATACATAGCCATGGAGAATTTAAAGGTTGAAGAGAAGGTATAGTGTCAAGGAGATGTTGTCTATGCAAATAGCTATTCTCAACATAAATGAAAGTCATGAAGAAAGTAGAAGAAGAAAGAATATGCTTGATTTCAGTGTGCATAAATTGTCTATGGACACAAAGAGGGGAAATGGAGAAAAGAATGGGGTTCCAAAGGATGAGGAGTCTACCAAATGGAGCTTGAGATAGATTATGAATAAATTTCCAGTGTCTGTCGATATTTAGAGAAGCTTTTATGGTATTGGGATAATTTAATTTTGTTCCAGATATAGCCATGATTTCAATTTTGAAAGCTGATATGAAGTTTTTAATTTCAAGTTGTTTTGAAATGGAATTAGCTCCCCTAATATTCCAAAATCCAATCCTATCAATCATTATAAGGATTTGGAGTTCGATCTAGTTTTAACACCAGAGGAAGAGACGTTGAGTTCTGAAAGAGGTGGCTTCGAAGGATTTATTTGCTCAATGGAATATTGAATACCCAAATCTAAATCAGCTAAAGATTTATTGTGTTTTAATATCTTCTTTGGTCTACCTCTCAAATTTTTAAAAGAAGAACCTGAGAATTCTGGCATAGAGAGATTACGTTTGTAGAAGTTAAATTGAAAGGGAGGTCAGTGGTGAGATCATTGATGTCATTGAATTCTTGAATTGGAAGAGTTAAAGATGAATATGGAGATGAAGAATATTTATAGCAAAATAGTTTTGATTAATGAGTTGATCAGGAATTAGATTTGAAGTGTGCACAGCTGTGTGTGTGTGTCACTGTGCATGTTGAAACTGATGGAGTTGAGAGATTTAAGTGTATCAACATGGTTCACATTTTCAGGCATCTTTCAAATTTCACACTTTCAGGCATATCTGCCATTATAGTAATTGTGATCTCTTCTGCTTCCTCATTTTTAATTCTGAAGCACAGAGAAATTGTTATGAGTGCTCACACCTTCAGACTCGTGTGTCTTGGGTAGAGGGATACTCATATATCGACATGGTTTAGCAAGGGATTGAGGGATAGAAAAGTGTTCAGTCGTATTTTCAGTTGGCTCTGAAACAATTCCTTCATTTCTAGAAGTAACAATGATTGGATCTCCAAGGAGACCCGAAGCAGGTTGATTCAAAGCAGAAGACGCAAGAGTAGTTCCTTCATATCTTGAAGCATTATTATCATGGACACCAAGTAGACCCGAAGTTGATTGATTAGAGATAATACCATCATCAGCAGATCTCAAAGGAGTATTGACTGTTGCACCATGCTCACCCACAGTTGACTGAACCTCAGCAGCGCCAACATGGACCATCTTAACCACTTTATTTTCCTTGTTAACTTTTCTCCATGTTTTTTGTACTGGTTTAAGTTTTCTTTTTTCCTTTAATAAAATGCCTCTCTTCTTATTTCTAACTGTACTTACCTTGGTAGTGTTATTATCACCATCTAAACTGAACTGCTTATGTTCCTTACCATCCTTTATTTCTTCCTTCTCGGTGACATTATGTTTTTCGCAATTGACAGTAGCATGACCAAATTTTTTACAGTGAGTACATATAAGCGGTCTCCACGAATATTCAATCAGAACATCTGAACAAGTATCATCTCCAACCATCAAACTCTCTGGAAGTTCTTTGTCTGGTGATATTTCAATGAGACGTTTCGCATACTCGAATCCCTTGAGCCTTTCAGTATTTTCATCAAAGCATATTAATTTTCCAAGGTGTTAGGCAAGCTAGTTTATGCCAAGAAGTGTCCACGTCATAATAGGAATTCTATGTAGGTGTATCCATATGGGAACAGTCCTTACTCCAGCTTGAACAGAAGAAAAGGTAGGGTTCCATTTTGAAATTATGAACATCTGACCACGAATGAACATTGGATCCTTCTTGAGAACATGAAGCCTGTCTTCTTCGAGGCGTGCCTTGACAATCATGAAATTCACTGTACCAGCAAGGAAAAAACCCACTAGACAGTCTGACCATGATTTAATACTTTCATTGATAATTTCTTTGGGAGGACAGATAGGAATGCCAAAGCATTGGATATCAAAATGGACAGGAGCATAAGACCCAGCAATCCTGGGTTTCATAGAAAAGAGTGATCGATGACCACGAGGAGCAAGAGGAAGCAAACAAGAGAGGAGGCAAAGCAGACAGGAATGAGGGGAGGAAAAGGTTCAACACAAAGAGTAGAGGAGGAAGAAATAACATGAATGGATACAGAGACATTGTCCGAGGGTGGATGAGGAGGAACAGGGGGAGGAAGATGGTCAGAAGATGGTCTAGGAGGGGACGAAATGACAGATGAGGAATGGGTAGGGATGGGAAACGTACGGGTATGGAAGGAGGTATGGGTGAAGGCAAATATGAGAGGAATGAGAACAATGATATTTTCCTAATGATAAATTTAAAATTTGATTTTCTAAAAATTTAAATTTTGAATAATATAATATGAAATATTTTTTATTATTATTTTATTATATTTTGAATAATTAATATACATATATATAAAATATAAATAATTTTTCATACGCTGTGCATTTGATCTGGAAAGGTTTATATATATATATTGAATGCATAATTAATATACACACATACACACATGCACATTTATATTTATATATATGTATCTAAATTTAAATAGAATAATTATAATTTTTTACTAAATTATGAGTCAAATTAAGGTGAAAAAAGGAAACATTCAAGCAGTCAAAGACCTCGACGAAGAAATTAGCTACTTGAACTTCAACGGATTCTCGAATTTGAGTAAGCAAGTTCAACAAATAACAGCTGCAATTCACTACATATGAAGAGAGCATAATCGAAGAGTTTTCCAAAATGGACATAGAAAGAAAGAACAAAATTGTAAGTTAATTGCATTGAATGTCGATATTAAAAGAGTAAAGTTGAAGCTACTCACCAGTGTGGCTTTGGAGGACTAGTGAATTTTCGAGGCATGGGTTGCTGATTACAAGCCGCCGTATATTTGTGCTGAGGTTTTAGGGAAGAAAGTGGTTTTGGAATGCTTTTGAACTGATGGAATAATGGAAACATAGTCGAAACTATTAATGCCTTTTCTTAATTATGGAAAATAGGCATAAGCAAAAAGTTACAAAAAAATTCAGTCTTAGGGACGGTAAGTTTGTTTTTTAGTCTGAAGGATACTTTATAGTGTAAGCAGAAAATGATAGCTACATCAATCATTCTGTGATTTACACTACAAAATGTCCTTCAAACCAAAAAACAAACTTTTGTCTCTCAGACTATTTTTTTTTTGCAACTTCTTCCCTATGTCTAAAAAACCCTTTCTAATATTTACACGTGGCTTGATTTAGTAATTATTGTATTTTGTTTTGGTTTGATAATGGGTTATAACCTTGTAAGTTTGATTTGTCTTTGGGCCCAGTTTGGACGCATGAAGGACAATGTTTCCACATTTTTTAGCCACTAGGACACCGCTCTCTTTTTTCATGGAAGGACAAACTTTTTTATACATTTTGTTTCTAAACTAAATATTATGTCTCCAGGACATCATGCTAAATATTAATCTTCATCATGCTTTCGTTAATATCGATTTTACTTTCACTCTTTAGATTTTCATTCTTAGCTTAAGATTCAATTCGATTCTGAAATTTGAACGTGATTCTTGACTTGATTTTGATATTCATCTCGAGTTGAACGAAATTCAACTAGGAGGCATCTTCAAAATTCAAAATCGATTTTGATATTCTTCTCGAGTTCAAGCAAATTTAACTTCATTTTAGCTCGTCTCTTCAACATTCAATTCCAAGCAACTTCAATTGGATTTTGAAATTGGTTCTACTTCTGATTTTGTTTTTGAATTGGTGTTCTTCTGTTTATCAATATGTCATTATTAATTTGCCTGTTTATAGTTAATCGATTTACGGTTGTCCCCATATTTGATCTATGGATAATGTTAGTAATAACTGCAGTTTTTCTTTTCTTGTTATTTTGCAGTATCAGTTTTATTTTTTTCTACTATTTCCTACTATTATATAGTATCTTACTTTTGTTATTTTCTTCTTTGTAGTGGTGATAATAGCATTCTTGTTGTTTTTATATTTGATCATAATACTTTCAGTACTTAACTATTGGTTGATTATTCTTTTTATAATGTAAAGAATGAATTTTGTTGCCATTGGTATCAACTAACTCCCGTGAGGTTTCATATATTCTTGAAATAAAATTACTATGGTCAATGCTGATTTAGATATTCAGAGCATACTTTGCTATCAAATATATATAAAGAGCTCATTTTTGCATTTTTTTTTAAAGTTTAGAATTTTTTGATTGAGATTGATGTTGATCAACCTATTTCGGCTGCTTCCCATTTTTATAGTAATTCTTCATGTAGTGCTCTTCGTCTTCAGATGTCGTTAGAAGTAAAATTTATTTAAAACAACTGTTGAAAAGAGGATCAAAGTTATGTATTTTAGAGTTTGTAGGATTTTTTTTAAAGTGCTGAAGATTTTAAAGAACATTTGACGGCATACCAAATTCAAAAAGGATATGAGTTTATGTTTTTGAGAACTCCTAATAGGATCGATATTGTTTATTCTTCAACCAATGATGGTTGTCCTTTTAAAGTGCATGCTTCTTGTGTTATTGGTCAGTTAAGTCATTTTTTATTAGATTTTTGGTTATTGAACATTCTTGTGGAGTCGGTCTTAGAGATGTGAATTATTCACATATTTCTAATAGATTTGTGAAATCATTGATCATACATGAGATTTATGATTGTCCTATGAAAAAGCCATAAGAGATAATCAATGATTTTAGTACAATTTTAATTTGACTTATTATTATGCTTCTTATGGATAACAACTTCCTTCGACGGAGTTGCATAGTGATGACGCCATGCCTTATAGTGATCAAAATTGATATTTGGAGGCCTTGAAGAATAGTAATCCAGATAGTTATGTTGATATGGCTGTTGATACTTCTAGTAATCAGTTCAAGAGGGCTTTTATTGGATTTGGTGCTTGCATACTTAGTTTAAACATTGTAGAGCTTTGATATTTTTAGACACTACTCGTTTAAGGGGACGTCCAGGTGTGTTGATGGGTGCTACGACAAAAATTGGTAATCAAGGTACGTGTACTTTTTTTCTTAAAAGTTCTAATGTGCATTATCAGTTTTCCTTATGATATTCTTATGCAAATTTTATTATATACAATGCTTTATCAGCTTTTACTTCCACTGTGTCATATCAGTTTATTTAATGTGCAGCATAAGTTTTCTAATGTGTCAATTCAAATTTGGCGTTGGTAGTTTTTGAATAAGGACTTTGGGCAACTGATAGTTTGTATTGTGGTTACCATTAGTAGAAAATCGATTGGTGGAGGAAAGATGAGTTTGTCGTAAAAAAATTGTAACATATGTTGTTAGATTTATAAGACAGTGTGTAGTATTAGTTTTCCTAATGTGCAGTATCATTTTTTACTAGTACTTTGCAGTATCGGTTTTCTACAATGCATTATCATCTCTTAGTACTGCTATGTGGTATCAATTTTCTACTATGCATTATCATTTTTTGATATGTTGCTATTAGTAAAATTTTATTATGTTAGTATCATCATTTACTAGTAATCTACAGTGTCAGCTGTTATGATATGCAGTATCAGTTTTCTATAATGCATTATGGGCTTTTACTATCGTGCAGTATTCAGATTAAATTTTTTGTATCAATATTTTTTGGTAGGTTTTCTCCATTAATTATGGGTTTTATCTCATGAAAATGAAGGTAATTGGAAACATTTTTCAAGAATTTAAAGAAAATGATTCAAGAAGATCATAAACTGGTTTTATGTCGAGTCATCATCAAGGGCTAATTTTGGGGGTTAGTAATGTTTTTCCTTTGGCATTTCATAGTTATTATAACCAACATATGGAACAAAATCTTCTTATGACGATAAAAGCAAAAAATGCTAGTGTATCTATTGTTGATTTGTTTAAAAAGTGTTCTAGAGCTTCTACCGTGTACGATTTTGAACAAGCTATTTCTAAGTTTTATGAAATTGGTGGTAGTGCTGCTTTAAAATTTTTGAAGGAAAATCCTTATGATAGATGGACTAACTTGTTTTTTTTTTCAGGAAAGCGTTATGGCGCGCATAGCTATAATGTAGCTGAAAGCTTTAATAGTTGGATTTTGGATGAATGAGGCTTACCTATTACTGCTTGTTTAGATGGTATTTGTGTTAAGGTTATGAAAGAAATGGCTAGAAGGGGAGAGGAGAGTCGTTTGTGGAATCCAGCCCTCTGTTCTTCTATTCAGGCTCGTTTAGGTGAATTGATCGATGAAGGTTTATTGGATGAGTTGTTTTTAAGTCTTTGAATCTGATTTTTGAAGTTTAGTCGTCTAAATCTCATCACATCGATCTCAAACAACGGATTTGTAGTTGCAATCAATGCAAGATAATGGAATTTCCGTACATGCATGCTATAAAGTGTATGAATAGGAATAAATTGTCCCTTTATGATTTTATTGAGCGTTATTTTACCGTTTGTGCTTATCATTCTTCAGATGCTAATGCAATAAATCACATTCCTAATTTTGATAAGCCGATTATTGATTATAACAATGAAGGTGTTATTAAGCCTCCTAAAGAAAAACGTGGCGTCAGAAGTCCTTCTATCAAATTAGAAGGGTGGATTCTCATATTTTCGAAACAAGCAAAATAGGTGTGGTGCTTGTAAGCAATATGAACATAATAAACGTGATTGTCAAGCTTCTAAAAAGACATAAGTTGGGTTTTTTATATTTGTTGGAATTATTATTTGGTTATAGGACTTCTTTTTTTTTGTTGGAACTTTTTTATATTTCAAATATTAAACCGTGATACAATAATTTTTTGAATGAATTTGTCAATGTTCTATTTGATTAGGTGTATTTATTTGTGATGTTGTCTAGTATCATTTTCATGTTTTTGTGAATGAATTTATTATTTTATGCATGTTTATTTTTGTACTGTGTGTTATCTAGCCAGTTCTTTTTTCGTGCATTTATGATACTGTGAATGAGGTGGAGCCTTGGCGCAACGGTTAGGTCACCCGCATGGTAATCTGGGAGCCTAGGTTAGATTTCGAAAACGGCCTCTTTGCAATGTGAGGAGAAGTCTGCATACATTATCGACCTCCCTAGAGCCCACTATGGTGCATGAGCCTCATGCACCGGGTTCCACCTTTTATAATACCGTGAATCTAAGCATGTGTTTATGGCATTGTTTGTATTTTGTGATGTTTCACATTTATGTCAATTAGTAGTTTGTTTTACAAAATAGGTTGCACCAGATTTTTATTGTTATGATACTACCTAGTATCATTTATAGGGTGCAGTTTATTTTTATGATACTTTGCATTATCATTTTATGGAAGTCTTTTATTTCTAGATTTTGTTTTATCGTTGTTTAGTAGATGCTTACTTCTATGTAGTAGTGTAACGATCCTGAATTTTGAACAAATTTAAATTGAAAATATTTAATTAATTTTAAATATTTGAATGATGATTTAAATTGAATTCTCAATATAACTAGGATATTGGCGATTAAATTTTTGAATTTAATCTATTTAAAGTTGAATAGAAATTTGAATTTAACTTTGAAGTTTGAAATTGAATATTGAAATTGTATTTTAAATTCAAACTAACGACTTAGAAGAAAAATAGTTTGGATTTACGAATTGTTATTTATGAAAATTTATAAATGGATGGTTAGTTTAATAACATTTTTCTTTAACTTAAATAAATGAATAAAATTTTAATCAATATAAAATAAATTGAGAAACACGTTAATATAAATTTGTGCTTGATAATTGAACTTCAAAACGTTTATAAGTTTTTTTAAAGAAAAAAATTTATACAAAACAAAATTGAATTCAAAATAAAAATAAAAATATAAATATATATATATAATAAAATAAATAAAGAATATACTAGTTAAAATTTTAACAAGATTAATCAAGCAAAATATACAAAGCAAAAATTGCATTCAAAAAGAAAAAGGAAAAAAATATATATAAAAATAAACATAATAAAATAAGAAGTATACGTTACCTTACTTTCATCATGCCGATACCCATTCCTCCATACCCAAATTCACGTCGCCTTCTCCCATAAAAACACGAAGCCCCCAATTCATTTCAAAACCCTAATCAGATAATCAAACGCGGAAAAAAAAATGGCGTCCTCGTCTTCGATTCCTCCTCTTCGAAACTAGGGCTTTCGTTCGTCTTCGATTCTTGCTTCGATTCACGTGCTGCCCCAATTCGTGTACAACGGTGAGTGATTTATATCCCTCACATCTAATTCAAGCTGGAGTATAATTAGGTTTTGATTTTGTTGATTTCTGGCTTATTCAAATTGGGGCTTTGTGATGATCGATTCCACTGATTTGTGTTGCTTGTTGCTCGCGGTTGTTTCCTGATGATTTATTCACTGTTTTGCGTTGCTTTTGCTCGCTCGTTTTCTGATGATCGAGTTGTTGATGATTCGGTATGTAATTTCTTTTGTTGCTCGTTTGATTTCTTGCTTTATAACTCAATGCCGATGATGACAACTTGGGTTTGTTTTTTTTTTTTTTGTTATGAGTTCGAGTACACTTAAATTCGTTAGTATCAATTCGATACTTTCCTGATTTTCACATGTTCACTGCCTTACCGTGTTCATGTTGTTTGCAACACTACCCTGTGCATATTGCAATGATATTTCTTTCATCTATGGTGCATATATGCATCCCTGTCATTTTCTGTTGTTTCCATGTAGTTGCCGTGTCATTGCGGTGCATTGTGCATATCACGGCACTGACTCATTCCACTGTTGCATTTATTTGCACATCACCTGAACTGCCTGCATTCATAAGTATTGATCATCTTCTTTGTTTGGTGTTGTTGCACTGCCTATGTTACCATATTATATTTATATTGGTAGCCTCTGTGCTTTGTTGTTCCACGGTTGCATTTCGATTGCTTCTGTTGGTTCATGATATTTGTTTTGGTTATGACTGTCTTTGTGCACTTGTTGTTGAACTGTAAGTTGCCTTAAACTTTGAATACTTGGGGTAGTTGTAACTTCTTTTGCTGAAAATTGTACCCTTGTTATTTTATTGCACTGAGTCAAATTCTCATGTGCACTGATGCATTTATTTTGTTGCACTGTGATTTATCATCATGGATGTGATTTGGTCTTCGATTTCTTTGCATTGCTGCTAGCTCTGGGTTCTTTAACCACTCTGGTAGGAATACTTGGTTTTGATTTGGCCTGACAGTGGCATATGTAGTTGTAGTGTTTCAGTGCTTAACTTGTGTTGTTCAGTTGAGTTCGGCACTCATGTTGTCGTTGCTCGACTATTTAGTTCCGAGGCCATTTGCTTGTTTCAACTGCAGATTCTATGTGTAGTTGTTTTCTTGCTTTACGTTGATAATTGCAGTTTTCCCCTTGAAATGTTTGTGTTGGTCTGGACTTGAAGTCTTGATAGCATTGTTTGCTTTACTAGTTGTTGTTAGCTTGGGCTTGTGGTCTTTGCTTGTTAAGGCTGCTGCTCATATGTTCTAACATGAAGCATGTTGCCTGACATTCAGTTCGCATATATATTTATCATGTTCACTGTGTATATGCACAGTTTTATACATGTGCCATTTCGTTTTCTTCTATGTTCTGTAGGCACTGACTTCACCTTGTCTGCACTAAAAATAAAAAAATTGGTTTGTGCACATTGTGAATCTTGAGATGTCTGCGTCCATTCATGCACACATCCTTGCAGTTATATTTGCTGTGTCATTGTGATCATGTGGTGGCTGCGTTATTGTTGCAGTTACCCTTATGTCCAAGTATGTGACTGCAGTTTCATTTTTATTAAAATTTTGCACTTATTGAAATGTGTAATAATAAGTTGTTTGGAAACTTGTTTTATTTCACAAGTGGTTGTGGCGAGGCAGCGCACGCGTGCGTGCACTGCAGCCACGTAGTATCGACATTTTGAATCGATATTTGAACCTTCATTGATTTTGGTTCGTTGATTTTTTTTTTGAGTATATCATCACGATAGTGGCAATGCAGTGCACGCAAGCGTGAACTGCAGCCACACGATATTGATTTCTATTGATATCCTATTTTGTTTTGATTTATGATCTTTTGCATATTTCATTACGGTAGTGGCAAGGCAGTGCACGCAAGCGTGAACTGCAGCAACGGAGTTGACATTTTAAATGTGGCGAGCCCGTACGCGAGTGCGTGTACTGCAGCCCTACCAAATTTAATGTTTTAAATTGATGTTTTCTTTTTGATGAAAATTATTTTATGTTGCCAATTCAATATATTTTGAATCGATTTTGATGATTTTGTTGTTAATTGCCGTTTAGGCAAATTTTGATTGTTTTCTAAATTATCTTCATCAATAATCTCTTCATCTATCTCATTGATAATCTGAATCTACTGAATTGTTGTTTAACACTGTTAAGTGTTATATTTACCGTTATCCGATTTCTTGTTAAAGGATCGGATAGGTAAATTATATTTGACTGTCATCTAATTGTTGATTATTATTGCCTCTATGCACTAATAACTGAGTTTGAATTAGACTGACCTGTGTATTATTTTCTTTTGAATATAATACTCGGGTAAGACCGAGTATTTTTACAGCTTGAAGATTTTCAGGCCGCGAAGTTAGAGAGAGTTGGAGAAAGCACTCCACTAAAGTTTTTCTAGAAAATTTTCTTGTACTTAAAGAAAATAAATTGTTCCGCTGTATAAAACTTAATGCATTGTACAAACTCTGATATATGTATGTAAGAAAAATTCATTTATGAATAATATTATGATTATTCTGTGATTCTGTGGCTGATTCTGTTTAAACTTTATAAACTGAACAACAATCCGTCATTTTGAACGTTTCGAGTTGGTTTAATTACCGACTAGAGGCGGTCAGAGCGGCGGGTCGTTACGAAAGTGGTATCAGAGTTTTGGTTTACTCGAAGCTCAGTTTATGATGTTTAATATGAATAGTTACTAGAACCACTATAAAGAAAGTGCTTTTCAAATTTAAAGAAGTATAAATTTGTTTTCTTTAAAATAAAAGGTATTTTGAAAGTTTGAATTATTTTGAAAATTCCCCTCTCAAAATTTAAGTGCGATAGTTTATATTCGGTGAGGTCTCATTAGATTTGAGTTTCAATCGTTCGAAAGCTCATTATCGAATTATTGAGATTTATGAAAAATGAAATATGAGTTAAGTGAATTAATGAATTGGTTTAAATTGGTTTAAATCGAATAACTTGAATATTTCGAGTAATAATTGTGAAATAAAATGACATGTTAATTTGGTTATAACCAAGTGGATTATTGAACTATAACTTGAGAATTTGACTCTAAATTCTTTCGGAAAAAAAATTGATTTCAAATGTGGTGAAGAATTATTTAGTAAATAAATGGACTATAAGTATTTAACTTATAATATGGATTTTGGGTATATAACTGAGTTATATAAATTGAATTGAATTGAATCAATAAGAAGATTTATAAATCGAAGTTTTATAAATAGAAAAGGAATTTGTAAAGATTGTTTATAAATTAGAAATCAATTGAATTTGATAAGTAAATTGTTGTAGCTTATTAAAGGAGATATATCCACGATTTTGGACAGTGGGTAATCCTTTAAAAATAAAAAAATAAGTTGTAGAAATGATGAAATTGGTTGACAAAGCATATTCACGATTTTGGACAGTGAATATATTATTGAATAAAACGGATATGTTTTAGGGAAGTGATATTATGGAAGGAAATTTAATTGTTGATTTAACCGTATGAATCAAACTGAGTTTGATGTAAAGTTTATATTTCAAGTTTAGACTAATGTCTAAAATAGTTAATGTGGAAATATGAATTTAATGGAACTAAATCGAAGAATAATTTACTAAAGAACTAGTTGACTATTTTTGAAATAGAAAGTAAATGCAAAGTTCAAATAGATTTTAAATTTCAAATTTGAAGTTGTCAACATGATAATCCATTATAGGTTTAATAAATCAGTGATGAATTTGAATTTAAACGTGCGGAAAATTAAATTAAGTGAAAAACTTAATATTGAAAAGTTTGAAATCGGTTTAAAACTAATATTGTGAAAAGTATGAGGAATTCAAAATATGAATTAAGTTGAAGTTGAAAAAGTTAATAGTTGTTTTAAAATACATTAACTATCGAATACATAGATTTCAACATTCAATTGTTGAAATAGACGTTTTCGAGAAGAATAAGGAAATGGTAGACTATAACACTATTGTTATAGTAAATGGTTTCCGGAAGGAAATGTTGTTTATAGTATTGGGATTTATATATCTATCTTAAATCCGAATCCCTACGCTAGTGATTTTGAGTTGTCGTAACGATGTTTTACGTAACATTCGTTTTAACTCAAATAAATGTGTTTAGAAGAATGATTTCCTTAAAGAGTGAAATATATACTTAATTTTGATTCAAGTATATCGAATATTTTCAAAGTGTTGAAAATGAAAGAATTTGTGAATTACTTATTATTTAATAAGTATGGAAATGTTTTCCAATATGAAATGAAAGGTTTGAAATTTTATCTTTTAAAGATAAATTGAAAAATGAATATTTGAAATTAGTTTCAAATGGCTAAGTGTGAAAATTATATATCTTGTAAAGATATTATTTTGAGAAATTTGAACGATTAGTTCAACTTGGAAATTTTTCAAAGAATTGAATTTTGAGTTAAATTGAGTTTAACTTTGACACCAAAAACAATATAAGTTCAACTTTGAATTTTGGATAGTCGATTGGGATTGTATGTCTAACATTGTGAATTGATGACATAGCATTTGATCTCTATTAAATATATATCTGTGGTGGCGGAGAATTTATTCTTTTAGCTTAACACTCTTCTCTGAGACGTACGAGCTTAGAGGTTATATATCGATAGACATCAATTATGTGTTGAGAATTGACGATGTAACGTGAAATCCAAATCGAATGTGAAGTCGATAATGAATTGGATTATGAATGTGAATTAGGTTTGAGATAACCTTAAATTTTCAAATCGATTTAGAGGAAAGTTTTAAACGTGATGAAAAATTTGGAATCCTCTATTTGTTGTGAATGTGAATTGAGTTTTCGTAACTTATATATGTGAATATAATTCGAAAACTATCAGTTTGGAAAGTCATTATTATGAAAATCCCGTGTAGGTTTACATAGGTATGATAAGTACGAAATGTGAAATGAAGTACTATATGTATATGACATATGTTTTCTAAAAAACTGAGGATATGGAAATGTACCTTCCATTTATTATTTGTGAATGTGATTGGAACTCGGTGGAGTGTCCATTGGAAATCGTAGCTACGTAGAATTCCATTAGTGGAATGTCCATTGGGACTGATATGATATCCCCCACGATGGATCATCGTGTTTGGGATTATGTGATTGATGCTGGCGTAATTCGTGGGGCGTGATGCCTACAGTTACAAGCGATTCCACTGAGATAGTGGCGCAACCGCCGAGTAAACTGCGATCTGGAAACTGAAGCGAAATTGAGGGGCGTGATGCCTAAGGCTACGAGCGATTCTACTGAGATAGTAGCGTAACCGCCGTGTGGACCGCGATCTAAGGCGACAACCATGGCGAAATTCAAGAGTGATGAGAAATCTAAGATTACAAGTGATTCTACTGAGATAGTAGCGTAACCGCCGGGTAAACTGTGATCCATGGAGGAACGTGCTTTCCATATCCATTTTTAAAATAATTTTTAAAAAGTATTTTCACTGGGAGTTGAAGCAAGTATATTTAGTACTTGGAGATTTTTAGTCTTGCGCCTGGCCAGCGTATGCCTAATGTCTGTAAGAACGACGATGGACTTGTTAAACTTCGAGTTATCAAGTATTTTCAAACTTTGAATAGAAAATCAATAATCTGAAATTAGAATTACATAATTCTAACTTAATAAATTAAGGAAGAAGATCTTTAAAATATCTTGAAAGTCCACAGTTTTGGATAAGATATATTATGCAAATATTTAGCATGAAAGATTTTAAGTTTAAAAATCTGAGTTTTTGTAAGTCAAAAAAATTAGTAAAAGACTTTTGTGTCTATTGAAATTGATGAACAAAACTAGTGAAATGAAATAAATGGAATGAATCCTATAATTATTGCGAGTTTGAAGCTTGGTAAAATTGTGTAGGATATAAATATCGGTGAGATTTTAGCAAACGTTTTTCCTAACTTATAATTTCGGGACGAAATTCTTTTAAGTAGGGGAGATTGTAACGATCCTGAATTTTGAACAAATTTAAATTGAAAATATTTAATTAATTTTAAATATTTGAATGATGATTTAAATTGAATTCTCAATATAACTAGGATATTGGCGATTAAATTTTTGAATTTAATCTATTTAAAGTTGAATAGAAATTTAAATTTAACTTTGAAGTTTGAAATTGAATATTGAAATTGTATTTTAGATTCAAACTAACGACTTAGAAGAAAAATAGTTTGGATTTACGAATTATTATTTATGAAAATTTATAAATGGATGGTTAGTTTAATAACATTTTTCTTTAACTTAAATAAATGAATAAAATTTTAATCAATATAAAATAAATTGAGAAACACGTTAATATAAATTTGTGCTTGATAATTGAACTTCAAAACGTTTATAAGTTTATTTAAAGAAAAAAATTTATACAAAACAAAATTGAATTCAAAATAAAAATAAAAATAAAAATATATATATATAATAAAATAAATAAAGAATATACTAGTTAAAATTTTAACAAGATTAATCAAGCAAAATATACAAAGCAAAAATTGCATTCAAAAAGAAAAAGGAAAATATATATATATATATATAAAAATAAACATAATAAAATAAGAAGTAAACGTACCTTACTTTCATCATGCCGATACCGATTCCTCCATACCCAAATTCACGTCGCCTTCTCCCATAAAAACACGAAGCCCCCAATTCATTTCAAAACCCTAATCAGATAATCAAACGCGGAAAAAAAAAAATGGCGTCTTCGTCTTCGATTCCTCCTCTTCGAAACTAGGGCTTTCGTTCGTCTTCGATTCTTGCTTCGATTCACGTGCTACCCCAATTCGTGTACAAAGGTGAGTGATTTATATCCCTCACATCTAATTCAAGCTGGAGTATAATTAGGTTTTGATTTTGTTGATTTCTGGCTTATTCAAATTGGGGCTTTGTGATGATCGATTCCACTGATTTGTGTTGCTTGTTGCTCGCGGTTGTTTCCTGATGATTTATTCACTGTTTTGCGTTGCTTTTGCTCGCTCGTTTTCTGATGATCGAGTTGTTGATGATTCGGTATGTAATTTCTTTTGTTGCTCGTTTGATTTCTTGCTTTATAACTCAATGCCGATGATGACAACTTGGGTTTGTTTTTTTTTTTTTGTTATGAGTTCGAGTACACTTAAATTCGTTAGTATCAATTCGATACTTTCCTGATTTTCACATGTTCACTGCCTTACCGTGTTCATGTTGTTTGCAACACTACCCTGTGCATATTGCAATGATATTTCTTTCATCTATGGTGCATATATGCATCCCTATCATTTTCTGTTGTTTCCATGTAGTTGCCGTGTCATTGCGGTGCATTGTGCATATCACGACACTGACTCATTCCACTGTTACATTTATTTGCACATCACTTGAACTGCCTGCATTCATAAGTATTGATCATCTTCTTTGTTTGGTGTTGTTGCACTGCCTATGTTACCATATTATATTTATATTGGTAGCCTCTGTGCTTTGTTGTTCCACGGTTGCATTTCGATTGCTTCTGTTGGTTCATGATATTTGTTTTGGTTATGACTGTCTTTGTGCACTTGTTGTTGAACTGTAAGTTGCCTTAAACTTTGAATACTTGGGGTAGTTGCAACTTCTTTTGCTGAAAATTGTACCCTTGTTATTTTATTGCACTGAGTCAAATTCTCATGTGCACTGATGCATTTATTTTGTTGCACTGTGATTTATCATCATGGATGTGATTTGTTCTTCGATTTCTTTGCATTGCTGCTAGCTCTGGGTTCTTTAACCACTCTGGTTTGAATACTTGGTTTTGATTTGGCCTGACAGTGGCATATGTAGTTGTAGTGTTTCAGTGCTTAACTTGTGTTGTTCAGTTGAGTTCGGCACTCATGTTGTCGTTGCTCGACTATTTAGTTCCGAGGCCATTTGCTTGTTTCAACTGCAGATTCTATGTGTAGTTGTTTTCTTGCTTTACGTTGATAATTGCAGTTTTCCCCTTGAAATGTTTGTGTTGGTCTGGACTTGAAGTCTTGATAGCATTGTTTGCTTTACTAGTTGTTGTTAGCTTGGGCTTGTGGTCTTTGCTTGTTAAGGCTGCTGCTCATATGTTCTAACATGAAGCATGTTGCCTGACATTCAGTTCGCATATATATTTATCATGTTCACTGTGTATATGCACAGTTTTATACATGTGCCATTTCGTTTTCTTCTATGTTCTGTAGGCACTGACTTCACCTTGTCTGCACTAAAAATAAAAAAATTGGTTTGTGCACATTGTGAATCTTGAGATGTCTGCATCCATTCATGCACACATCCTTGCAGTTATATTTGCTGTGTCATTGTGATCATGTGGTGGCTGCGTTATTGTTGCAGTTACCCTTATGTCCAAGTATGTATGTGACTGCAGTTTCATTTTTATTAAAATTTTGCACTTATTGAAATGTGTAGTAATAAGTTGTTTGGAAACTTGTTTTATTTCACAAGTGGTTGTGGCGAGGCAGCGCACGCGTGCGTGCACTGCAGCCACGTAGTATCGACATTTTGAATCGATATTTGAACCTTCATTGATTTTGGTTCGTTGATTTTTTTTTGAGTATATCATCACGATAGTGGCAAGGCAGTGCACGCAAGCGTGAACTGCAGCCACACGATATTGATTTCTATTGATATCCTATTTTGTTTTGATTTATGATCTTTTGCATATTTCATTACGGTAGTGGCAAGGCAGTGCACGCAAGCGTGAACTGCAGCCACGGAGTTGACATTTTAAATGTGGCGAGGCCGTACGCGAGTGCGTGTACTGCAGCCCTACCAAATTTAATGTTTTAAATTGATGTTTTCTTTTTGATGAAAATTATTTTATGTTGCCAATTCAATATATTTTGAATCGATTTTGATGATTTTGTTGTTAATTGCCGTTTAGGCAAATTTTTATTGTTTTCTAAATTATCTTCATCAATAATCTCTTCATCTATCTCATTGATAATCTGAATCTACTGAATTGTTGTTTAACACTGTTAAGTGTTATATTTACCGTTATCCGATTTCTTGTTAAAGGATCGGATAGGTAAATTATATTTGACTGTCATCTAATTGTTGATTATTATTGCCTCTATGCACTAATAACTGAGTTTGAATTAGACTGACCTGTGTATTATTTTCTTTTGAATATAATACTCGGGTCAGACCGAGTATTTTTACAGCTTGAAGATTTTCAGGCCGCGAAGTTAGAGAGAGTTGGGGAAAGCACTCCACTAAAGTTTTTCTAGAAAATTTTCTTGTACTTAATGAAAATAAATTGTTCCGCTGTATAAAACTTAATGTATTGTACAAACTCTGATATATGTATGTAAGAAAAATTCATTTATGAATAATATTATGATTATTCTGTGATTCTGTGCCTGATTCTGTTTAAACTTTATAAACTGAACAACAATCCGTCATTTTGAACGTTTCGAGTTGGTTTAATTACCGACTAGAGGCGGTCAGAGCGGCGGGTCGTTACAAGTAATTTATTATTACAAAATAATGTGTATCCCAATTTTATAGTAGGAGTTTATTATGATACTATGTAGTATCATTTTCAGTTTAGACTACTAATACCATTTACTATCATTTTAAGTGACTTTTGTTGAATAGAAGTTTATGTTTTTTTTGTTTAGTGATAAATTTCTCAATCTTATCCCACATCATAAGTATATGACTTATTTTATGATACTACGTACTATATAGTAATCATAAAAAAAATTCCTTCGACATTTTATAGAGAAAGCACCATGCTACAATTAAAAATCAGTTAATACTCAACAACACATTCATTTTGGAACAGTGCTAAGGTATTTAGAACAAATTCTTCAGCCATTCAGTATTATTTAACATATCGTAAATTCTTCAGCACCATACCATCCAGTATTAACCACTTGTTATCAACCATCCAGTATCATTCAACGTGAACATTCATAAATTCTTTAGCAATATAATTTTAAAACAATCAACATGAGCATTTAGAAATTCTTCAGTCACAAATTATCAACCACTCGTTATATGTCTTTATTATCATGTGCTTGACCTGAGAAGTAATTTTTCAAGCTCCAGCTCTTGCCTTTATCAGTGAGACACTAAGAGCTATTCTAGCTCTTGATTCTTTCATCTTTTTTCTTTGGAATTTCAGTGGAATCTTGTTGGTTCTGTTGAATTCTAATATAAACCCTATAACATTATCCCACATTCAACCCTTTTGAAATTTAAAATTTTTGTTAGTAACGGTTTTATGATATTATATGAAAGACTCTATTTATGATACTTTGATAATAGCAGTTTTATCAATATGATAGTAGCATATGTATCATATTGATGATATAAACCAAATAATATATTTATACACACACATCACTACCAACCCTAGTTGAAACTTAACATTTTGTTAGTAGCGGTACTATTATATTGAATGTACGACTTTGTTTATAATATCGTGATAGTAGCGGTTTTATTAATATGATAGTAACAATTTTATCATATTGATGTTATAAACTCAATAATGTATATACCAACATGAACTTTGTTTAGAATTAACATATTTGTTGGTAGCAGTTTTAGCAAAATACCAGTAACAGTCACTACATATATTATGCAATAGCAGTTTTAGCAAACCAACTAGTAGCAGTTTTAGCAAACATAGTAGTATCAGTTAGTAAATATAGTATGTTGTATCAGTTTTAGAAAACGTACCAATAGCAGTTACTAAATAGTGTGTAGTGTTATTTTTAGCAAAAATACTTATAAACTACATATACAAAAGAATATCTTACCTCTCTTGAGGTTGCTGAGCACAGTCTGATTGATTAATACCGTTAATTTTCAGTTTTTTTTATCCTTCATGCTATGCTTTTCCCACATCTTTTATAGTATTTTTTTCAACCCTTTGTTTTTGTAAGAATTATAATAGTGTGCATTGTAAATGTAGATATTAGTTAGTAAAATATTTTATGTTTACTGAAAATTGCCAGATAAATGGCAACTTTAAAGCTTGAGTTTTTTGTCTCATTGGACCTTCTTGGTCTATTTAAGTCATAGTGATACCATTCCATATTTGGATAGGATAGTATCAAAAAACTCCGGTGGTTGTCATAGTGAAGGGTAAAAAATATTGTCTCTGCATATTAATTAAAATTTGTTCAAGAAATGGATCTACCAAGTGATTCACAACATTCTCCGTATTTATGCAAATGGATTTCTGTCCAAAACAAATTAAAATATTGGTTAGTTTCAAATAATTTTGTAGTAATAGTTATCAAACTACTTAGATATTTTATTTACCATCATTAATGCACTCATTGCGTAGTT
Source organism: Allium cepa (assembly GCA_030765085.1). Classification (NCBI taxonomy): domain Eukaryota; kingdom Viridiplantae; phylum Streptophyta; class Magnoliopsida; order Asparagales; family Amaryllidaceae; genus Allium; species Allium cepa. The sequence goes on from CM060939.1 coordinate 157,429,992, forward strand.
GAGTTCATACAATTTGGCCTTGTGCATACACCGGTCAATGAGCTTGAAAAAAAACCCTTTAGTGTTAGGCATAGTTGTTAATAACAAAAAACTTGCCGAGTTAAATTCTAGAACTAACTTAATACACAACAATGGTACTATATAGTGTCATATTTAGTCTGAGTTTAGTGAAATAAAATATTTAAAATGCTAATGCATTATTACATTGCTACTGAATAAAATAAATAAACAAAAATCATATTTAGTGTGTGTCTTACTAATATAAATCTTGTTGAAGTATTGTTACAGTGCTACTACAGGTAGCATTTTTATTGTAGTTATAAATGAGCTTGCCTTTCTAATTTTTAGTTATAAGCAGCAAATGTTTTTAAAAAAAACCGGCCATCCATAAGACTGCATTCCAACAAATTTGTGAGCATGCATTTTTTTTTATCAAGCAACCTCCTACCGACTCCATTGTTCCTTTTCATCCCAAGCTATTTCATTCCTTGTATTTAATGTATTTGGCATAATATTAGTGATTTTATTGAGTAAAATGTAATAAAAAAATGTATACATTAAATTTACTTATATGTTGTTATCGCTTAAAACAAAGAATTTTTTTTATCTATTTTGTTCTTCTTCACTCAGATATTTCATTACACCTTTGAACTTTGCCATAATGGACTTCGATGTTGGAAGAAGCAGGATTATTGGTGAAGTAGAATCTGTTTTATCTTTGATTTTTTTATTTTCTGGTAATTTTGTTACAACAAATTCCAGATTTTCTTCTTCTGCTTTCTTCCCTTTTTCATTTTCTTCATTCTTTTCATTTTCTTCTTTTTCTGATATTGGTTTCTTCTTCTCTTTTGTTCCTGCTACTAGCTTCTGCTTGCTTTTCTTATCATAGTTGAATTCATTGTCAATTTTACGCTTTCTTTGTTTTTCTTTTAATCTTTTAACATTGGAAGGAGGGTTTTTAGATTCTTTTGTTTTTAGTTTTTTTTCTTTTCTTTTTCTTCCTTGTCCTCTTTTTTTCACTTCATTTCCCTCTTTTTTCCATGAAATTCATCAGAATCATAAACCCTGAAGGATGGTGATGTTATTTCGAAAAATTTTTTTTTTTTGTTTTCTACAATTGCCAATCTTTTCTCTTTTTCAACATCTTTTTCACTTGACTTATTCTACCTCTCCTAGGACCAGCCTTATGCCCAGATTCAGTCTTCTCATTGGTATCAGTCTTGTCCATAGTATCAGTCTTATACTCAAATTCAGTATTAGTCTTCTTTTTTATAACACACCATATTTTGATAATATTGTTTAGGATATTTAATTATAAAATAAAATAATGTGTTGATTAGGAGATTGAGATTTAATTTATCAAAGGGGACAGTCATGCCATTTAAAAATGAATTAAAAGAAGAGTTTAACATGAAATATGGGAGGGGTAAAACAGAAAAGTGGCAATTCTTATACCTAATCCCTTAGGTCGGGTGTCCATACACATTTATTTTCATTTGAAAATTTTTATAACTCAAGGCTGGCCACCATTAACAAGGAAAAAGGGGAAAAAGATAGAGAAAAGCAAGGAAGAAGCTTAAGCGAATCAAATCTATTCATATCTCAATCTCTTTAACACAAAAGATAAGATAAATATTGTTTACATCTATAATATGTTTTTTTCGGTTTTAAGGAGAAATCCAAATTATTTTGCAATATTTTTCCATGTTTTTGAATGATGGAATATTTATATATACTGTTGATGATTTCTATATGTTCATATTGATTTTATGATATGTTTAAGGTAAAAAACCTACTAAACGACATCTACATGCCTTGTGAATTTATATGAAGATTATAAATAATATTTTGGAGATGGGTTTCAATTTTCAAAATTTTTGAAAATTATGTGGATTTAACATGAATTTCTAGTAACGAAAATTATAATTTGGGTTATAAATTATTTATGAGTAAATAATAAAAGATTTGGGTTTGTAATTTTTATGTGTTAGAAAACATATTAAAATAGATTTTCTGGAATTTTTCTAGATTTTTCCTAAGTGCTTTAATGGGTATATAAAATTATTTAAATTATGAGACTTAAATGTTTTATATATTTTAAAAGAAGAAAAGGGGCTTTTTGTAAATAATTTGAAATTGTTATTTCTGGAAATTAGCAGCACTTTTTAAAAAGTAAAATGGCAACCAATCAGATTTAGACAAATAAGACAGGTTAGGTTTAAAAGAAATAGTTAAAAAGTACAAATGAATAGGTTTATCACAGTTTCGACACCCTCGGCACCAGGATCTGCATTCATTCCTTCGCCTCCGACACAGTCAAACCAATGCACATGGTATCAAACATCTGGCACATAGTGATTTGGACATAGGCGAAGGGTACAGGGTCGAAACCATGGGTTTCGAAGGGGTTGAGGCTTTGATTTGTTCTAAAAAAATGTGTCTGCTTGCTTTCGACTTGGTTCGGTATCGACCAGCTCAAATGGTTAAAAGAAAATAGTTTCGATTGGGTTGCGCCTTTATTTTAAATGACTACTTTCGATTAAGTCGAAACGCCTAGCTGCTGCTTTTTTACCTTTCGACCCATGTGGATTTGAAAGGGTTGCTTTATTTTAAAAACCTACCCATTTCTCTAATGTTTTCGAAGGGATAGTTTCGACACCATCACTTCTTTACTTAGGAAATGCTTTCGAAAGAATGGCTTTTGCCTTAAATAGTTAACTGAGCCTTTTGTCCAATTGAGGTATAACCCAAATTGGTTTCGAAAGAGATAAGTTAAATGAATAAGGTTTTTTCCACATGTTTTAAAATGAATCCAAATGCTTTCGAAAAGTTTTAAAAGACGTTTCGAAGGTGTGGTTCTTCCAATGGTTTCGAAGGAGTCGAAAGGTATAGTTTTTCTGAAGGTTACGAATGCTCTTAAAAGGAAAGATTTTCCAATGGTTTCGAAAGGCAAGTTTTAAAGGTTTTAAAAGAAAGATTTCTAAGGTTTTAAAACTTTTGAAAGGAAGGATTTCCAAAGGTTCCGAAAGATTTGAGAATGGTTCTGAAAGGAAGGTTTTGGCCTTTCGGCCTAGATAAAAGAAAGGGTTTTACTTAGTTTCGAAAGGTGTATTTTCAATGGTTTCGAAAGTGGTACTTTTAATTATTTCGAAAGGACAACTTTCAATAGATTTGAAGTGAGAACTTTCAAAGGTTTAAGCTTTTTCATCAATTAAGAGTTGTGTAAAGTGTGTGTGTGTGTGTGTATACATACATATATATATATACACATACACACATATACATAACATGGTAAGGTGATTATGCATAAAGCATAGAGATTATATATTTTTCTTGTTTGAATTTGATTTAAAGGTTTAAATCATTTTAAAATGGTTTTCAAGAAATTTTTTGAAAAGATATCCCTAAATGGCTTAGATATTATAATACCAGACGGGACTAGTATATGGTGGCGCCCTATACATTAGCTATTAGCTCCAGCTAATTTAGTCCAAAATTCCAATGTGTAGGGCTTTGTTACAGGCAAGACTAAAATTAGGATACATACATAAAGGAATATATGTTCGTATATAGATAGGTTATTGGTGAGCCCACAAAACCATTAGGATCATGTGACCTTGGAAGATGATAAGTTAAGGACAGTTCATCCAAAAGAGAAGAATTTAATAGATAGTTAAGAAAAAAAAGTGCAGAAGAAGAGAAGTGTCTAACAGGTGTTAGATAAATTTTGATATGTTGTCTGGAAGGCTCGGGTCAGCCAATGGTTAATAGTTAGCCAAATAAAACTAAAGTGCATGAACATATAATTCATTTATTAACTAATATATATGTATGTTTACATAATCATGCTTTATAGATTTTTACCAGTTTGGTTGCAAGAAAAGATTTGCAGAAGATATGTTTTAAAGGAATGTTAGTAAAGGAAAACTCATTTCGCTAAATGGTGTGGTCTCATTTAGCATAAATAATAGAGATGAACAGTATTATTCACACCAGGCTTTATGTCTGACTCGAATTTTTGGTTATCCCTTAAACTCTCGGATGCTCAAAATTAGTTTGAGTAGGCCGAGGTTGAGGTTGTTTGGTTTTCGTAGTTATTGTGAATAAAGCTTCCGAAGACGAGCAGGTGGCTGATGGATAACTATTTAAGAACTTCAAATTATTTTTGTTTTGATTCTGCTATGTATTAAGTCAGATATGACTATATTGCTTTGATCATCCAAGGGGGCGTCATCACATGTCGCTCTTGGAATATTGTTTAAATTATATTTGATCATTGCCTGGGGAACGCTTTGGGGATTTTTATAACTTGAATATGATATTGTTTTGAAATGTAATCAGTAAAATATTATTTTTGAAATATGTGATTTTTTTCATATTCAAGTACTTTTGATATTGTGAATACTATTAACATTACCGTATTTATTCACCAAAAGTTAATACTATAGATGACTACAGCATTTGTAGCACTTAGCTTTTGGCCACTAGATATGGGATGTTACAACTTGGTATCATAGCATAGATTTTTTAAAAACTTTAACTAAAAATGGTTTTTGAAAACAAAATCCTAAGGAATTAGTGTAAGATTAGGGTTTGAGTTAACACTATAGTAACGTTATTTGCTATATGTAATCATGCGCTTTTATCTCTAGTCTCCTATCTTTGATTAGATTATCTTTTTTTATCTCATGAGATTTGAATACATATATGGATGGTAGAAGAGGAAGAGTTAACCCAGGAGAAGAAGGCATCGATGAGAATACCATACCTAGTACAAGGAGAATCCAAGGTCAGGCACAAGCAGAGAATGTGGGTGATGGAGTCCCGTAGGTTGGAATGGAAACTATGTATTAGTTCTTTGTGAATATGGTGCAAGTGGATGTTGCTGCTAGAGTAGTGGGAGGAGAAGTTCCAGAGGCTCTATTTGTCCATGACTATGCTAAGTTGAGTGGGGATTACACTAAACTTAGAGGGAAGCCATTTATAGGAACCGAGGATGCTATTGAGGTAGAGATCTGGCTGTTGCACCGCGGAAGGATTTTTTCAAACTTGAGGCTCAATGATGAGCAGAAGAGGAGGTTGGCATCCAGACAGCTTTAGGTAGCAACTTTTTTCTGGTGGAACAGTGTGATTCTGGCAATGGACGAGGAGACCATCTGTTTTGATTAGGAAGTTTACTGAGCTAGAACAGGGAGAGATGACTATTCTAGAGTATGCTAGTAGATTCAAGGAGTTAGCTTGATATGGTTATGCTGTTGTTGATAGAGTGATTAAGAGGAACAAGAAGTTCATCAGGGGATTGACGTCTGAGTCGGCTAGAGCTACTTTACTGCATATCATAGATCCTTGTGATATGGTTGTGGAGATGACTTTTGAGGCACGAGGATTTGCTTGCTTGTCGGGAGAAGAATAAGGCTAGGAAGGTCCAGGTTGGGCAGTGCCAGAAGTGGAAGTTTTTCCACAAGAAGGGTGCCCAGAAGGGCGGAGCAGCCAAGAGAGGAAAGTTTAAGGTGGTCTGTTTTAAATGCGATAAGAAGGGGCATTTTTCTAATGAGTGTGGATCTAGGAAGGCTAAGGAAGTTATCGGGAAGAAGAAGGTCGGGTGCTTCAACTGTGATCAGACAGGCGATTATAAGAACCAGTGCAAGGAGCCTGCTAAAGATGGAAAGGAGAAGTTGTATGCATTGGAGCCTGCTGCTTCTAAGTCGACAGCTCAGGAGAAGGGAAAGGAAGTTTGGGAGGTGTGCCTTCAGATTCATGGTATGTATATTAGCGTTCTATTTGATACTGGTGCATCACATTCTTTTATATCTAGATGTTTCGTAGATAAGCTTAACCTAGAACCCATAAATTTAGTTACTTCCTTACGGGTTGCGAATCTAATAGGAGGTTATGCAACTCTAGGTTGAGATGTGACCAGTTAAAGCTTGATCTGTTAGGTCATGCTTTTGTTTGCAGTTTGCATGTGTTATATTTTCTAGGGTTCGGAATTATTCTTGGGACGGATTGGTTAAGTGAATACGATGCTAGTATATTTTGCCAGGATAGGAAGATATCTCTTACACGCCCTAGTTGTAGTGACAGGATTGTTCATACCGTATAAGGTTTTCACGGTGAGATGTATGCCTTGTTGGGTGCTATGGAATAGAAAGATGAGTTAAGTCGAGTTTTTGTGGTTATAGAATTCACAGATGTTTTTGAGCCTGTAGTTGGATTGCTACCAAAATGAGCCATTGAGTTTCAGATAAATTTAATTCCAAAAGTAGAACCAGTGAGTAGACCTCCAAGCAGGATGACCCCTTTAGGGATGAGGGGGTTGAAGTTGCAGTTGGTGGATTTGGAAGGCAAGAGCTTTGTCGGGCAAAGTAGTTTGCCTTGGGGTGCAGTAGTAGTGTTTGCTAAGAAGCTAATCGAGTCATTGAGGCTAGTATCGATTATCGTAAGTTCGATGAGAAAACAAAAAAGAATCGATATCCATTGCCTGTAATTGATGATTTGTTCGATTAGTTGCGTGGAGACAAGGTATTTTCTCAATTGGATTTAGCAACAGGTTTTCATCGACTCAGAGTAGCAAAGGATAGTATATCTTTGACGGTGTTTAAGACCAGATACGGGTCGTATGAATGTTTAGTTATGTCGTTCGGACAGATTAATGCGTCAACTTTCTTTGTGGATTTGATGAATCGAGTTTTCCTAGAGCACTTGGATAGGTTCGTATTGGTTTTCGTAGTTGATATCTTGGTTTACTCTTGGATGAGAGAGAGCATGAAGTTCATCATAGAGTGATGCTTGAGACGCTGAGGCAACATCAGCTAAAGGCAAAGTTCTCGAAATGTCACTTCTAGAGGAAGGAAGTGAAGTTTCTTGTGAAGTTTCTTGGTAATGTAATCTCAGAGAGACGGTTGTCAGTGGATTCGACTAAGATTGAAGCAGTGAATAGTTGGAAGAGACCCGAGACATTAAACGAAGATAAAGAGTTTCCTTGGGCAGGATGGTTATTATAAAGGTTCATTATGTATTTTCACGGATAGCAGCACCAACGACCAAGCTAACGAGGAAGGACGTGAAGTTTATGTGGATCGATAAGTGTGAGGAAGCATTCTATAATTTGAAACACTTATTAACCCATGCACCAGTGTTAGTTGTTCCGAAGGGAATCGGATTTGATGGTTTATACAAATGCGTGTGGAACATGATTAAGATCCGTGCTAATGCAAAGGGGTAAATTGATTGCATATGGTTCTAGACAGCTCAGACCCCATGAGGTCAGGATTCGACGCATGATTTGGAATTGGCTGCAGGAATTTTTGCTTTGAATATGTGGAGAAATTACCTTTTGGGAGAGAGGTTTGAGTTATATACAGATCATAAGTCGTTGAAGTATTTGTCCTCTCAGAAGGAGCTAAAGATGAGACAGCAGGGATGGTTAGTTTATTGCTGGTTATGATTTTGGAATCGAGTACACACCGAGGAAAGGCAACAAGGTTGCAGATGCACTAAGCAAGAAACATCAGAATGCATTAATGGTGATAATAGCTGAGTGGAAAGATTTAGAAGCATTAGTAGATAGCAGAGTGCAGTGGAGATCTAAGGTTGGGTCTAGCAAAGAAACCGTAGTGTTATCATGCTTGGAAGTTCGATTAGTGATGATCAAAAGGATTGTTTCTAAACAAGAAAAGGATCTGGTATTAGAAAAACGGATCAGGAAGCTTAGAGATGGAACCAAGACTGATGATTTGAAGGACTTCAGTCTTGACTAGAATGGGTGGTTGAGAAAGAAAGGAGGATTATGTGTTCTGAGTGTAGGAAAAATAAGGAAAGAAGTCTTGGATGAGTGCCATCGTTAAAAGTTCTCTATTCATCCAGGATGTACTAAGATGTATCAAGGTATGAAGAGGAGTTTCTTTTGGGAAGGTATGATGTGGGATATTGGTTTGTGTGTAAAGCAGTGCTTGATTTGCGAGCAGGCAAAGGCTGAAAGCAAAAGCCAAGTAGATTGCTTCAGCCATTAGATATTCCGGTATGGAAGTAGGATTCTGTTTTCATGGACTTTATTGGCGGATTGCCGATGTCGAATAGAGGATTTGAAAGTATATGGATCCTAGTAGAAAGGTGGATTAAGAGCGCCCATTTCATTCTAGTTAAGTCAACTAGGACGGCACATGTTTTAGCGAAGTTGTTTATGAGGAACTTGGTTAGACTGCATGGAATTCCTAGTAGCATAGTTAGTCATAAAGATTCTTTGTTCAATAGCGAGTTCTGGAAGAGTCTGCAGAAAGTTTTAGGAACTAAGCTCATGAGGAGTACCGCTTACCATCTACAGACAGATAGGCAAACAGAGAGAGTTGATAAGATCTTGAAGGATTTGTTAAGAGCCCGTGTTCTAGATTTTAGGGGATCATGGAAGGACCATCTACATCCAGTCAAGTTTTCATATAACAACAGTTATCAGGCTAGTATTGGACGACACCGTTTGAAGCTTTGTATGGAAGGCCATGCAAATCTCTCGTATGTTGGTTAGAGACCAGTGATAGGTTGGTTCTTGATCCAGATTTGATTAAAGAAGCTGTAGAGAAGATTAAGGTCATTCGGGTTAGAATGAAGGAGACTCAGTCTAGGCAGAAGAGTTATGTAGATAAAAGACGGAAAGACTTAGAGTTCTCGGTTGAAGACCTGGCTCTTATTAAGGTGTCACGGATAAAGGGTATGATCAGATTTAGAAGATCAAGAAAGTTGGCACCGAGATTCGTTGGAGCTTTTCCTATTGTTGAGAGGATTGAGAAACTCACATATAGAGTTGAGTTGCCGAGCAGTTTGGCAAAAGTCCATGATGTTTTTCATATTTCTCATCTCAAAAAGTGTGTTAGAGAGCCAGAGACATGCACCGACTGTGCTAGATGACATAGTGGTAGAACCAGACTTGACCATAGTTACAAAGCCAGTTGGTATAGTTGCGAGAGATGAGAAGAGGCTTAGAACCAAGACATTCAGGTTAGTCAAGGTCCAATGGAGTGACGATGACAGAGACTGTACTTGCGAGGTTGAGAGTAGGATTAGAGATGCTTATCTTGATTTATTTAATGGTAGGTTTTACCTTCTTGTTTGATTGTTGTATACCTTATCGTAATTTCGAGGACAAAATTCTCCAAGGAGGTGAGTCTGTAACACCCCATCTTTTGATAATATTATTTAGGATATTTAGTTAGATAAATTAAATAAAATAATGTATTTATTAGAGGATTGGGATTTGATTTTATTAAAGGGGTAGCCTTGTCGTTTAGCAGTGAATTAAAAGAAGAGTTTAACATGAAATAAGGGAGGGGTTAATTGGGAAAGAGGCCATTCCTATATCTATTCTCTTAGGCCGTGTATCCATACACGTTCATTTTCATTTGAAATTTTTTATAACTCAAGGCCGGCTACCATTAACAAGGAGAAAAGGAGAAAAGATAGAGAAAAGCTAGAAAAAAGCTTAAGCAAATCAAATGTATACATATCTTAATCTCTTTAATCACAAAAGCTAAGGTGAATAATATTTACATCTCTAATATGTTTTATTTTCTGTTTTAAGGAGAAATCTAAAATATATTGCAATGCTTTTTCATATTTTTGAATGGTGGAATGTTTATATATACTTGTTGATGATTTATACATGTTCATATTGATTTTATACTATGTTTTAAGGTAAAAACCCAATTAAATGTCATCTAAGTGCCTTGCGTATTTATATGAAGATTAGAAATGATTTTTTGGAGATGAATTTCAATTTTCAGAATTTTTGTAATTTATGTGGATTTAATATGAATTTCTAGTAAAGAAAATAATAATTTGGGTTAAAATTATCTAGGCGTAGATAAAAAAAGATTTAGGTTTGAAATTTTTATATGTTAGAAAAGATATTAAAATAAATTTTCTAGAATTTTTCTAGATTTTTCCTAAGTGTTTTGATGGATAGATAAAATTATTTAAGGTATGAGACTTAAATGTTTTATATATTTTAAAAGGAGAAACAGACTTTTTATAAATAATTTGAAATTGTTATTTCTGGAAATTTGCAGCATTTTTGAAGAAGTAAAATGACAACCAATCAGATTTAGACAAACAAGGCATGTTGGGTACAAAAGAAATAGTTTAAAAGTACGAATAAATAGGTTTTTCATTGTTTCGACACCCTTGGCACCAGGTTCCGCATTTATTTCTTCGCCTCCTGCGAAACCAATGCACATGGTATCAGGCAACTAGTACGTAGTGAATTGCACATAGGCGAAAGGTGCAGGATCAAATCCATGGGTTTCGAAGTGGTTGGGGCATTGATTTGTTTTAAAAGAAAAACGTGTCTGCTTACTTTCGACTTGGTTGGGTTTCGACCAGATCAGATGGTTTAGAAGAAAATGGTTTTGATTGGGTTGCACCTTTGTTTTAAATGGCTGCTTTCGACTAAGTTGAAACACCTAGCTGCTGCCTTTTTACCTTTCGACCCAAGTAGTTTTGAAAGGGTTGCTTTATTTTAAAATCTTCTCGTTTCTCTAATGCTTTTGAAAGGATAGTTTTGACACCATCATTTCTTTACTTAGGAACTGCTTTCAAAACAATAACTTTCGACTTAGATGATTTAATGACCCTTTTGTTCAATTGAGGTATAACCCAAATTGGTTTCGAAAGAGATGAGTTAAATAATTTCGAAAGGTGTTTTGCACATGTTTTAAAGTGAACTCAAGTGCTTTCGAAGGGTTTAGATTTAATACTTTTGAAAGGTTTCAAAAGAGGTTTCGAAGGGGTAGTCTCCTAATGGTTTCGAATGAGACGAAAGGTATAGTTTTTCTGATGGTTTCAAATGCTTTTGAAAGGAAAGATTTTCCAAGGGTTTCGAAAGGCAACGTTTAAAGGTTTTAAAAGCAAGATGTCTAAGGTTTTAACGCTTTTGAAAAGGAAGATTTCCAAACACTATACCCTAACAACCATTTTGTAACACATATTTTGTTCAATTGACAATGCTTATTTGCATTGGGATTAATCACAACAATAAGCGTTGCTAAACAATAAATGTGTGAGAAAATACAAATTTACAATTTTTTAATTGCCAGCACATATTTGCATAGGTAGATTTGGTTAAATTGAAATTTAATGAATATTGTATGGGCAAAAAAAGTAAATTAGCATCCTTTTCTTCATCCGTTGTCCTAACCCAACTTCTCAACGCTTTTTCGTTCCATTACCATTCAGCCACAAATACTTTAATTTCATTCATCTAATCTAGAGTTCGGGACCAAGCAACCAAGTGGCTCTTGCGCAAATAGTTCTGATGACGATCGACAGTGGCTTCTCTAGGTGGTGTTGAAACTCACCCCGTCGTTCTTGCACATCGTGATCTTCAGATTCCAGGCAGTCACTCGTGTAAATAATACTCTGTTGATATATGAAAAGAAATTAGAAATGAGTGAAGTGGAAAAAAATTCGAATGCTGAACTATTTTGTTTCAGGTTCTTGCCTTACTCGGTACAAAACAACAGTTGCTAATATATATAGCTTTCACTACATAAGACTAGTCAAAATGTCACTTAGGAAATAGAACAAAAGACATTTATCCTTTCAGGTGTATTAATAAGATGACTTTTCATAGTTCATGAACCTTGGAATATGCAAAGTTGGTTTAATTTTCCAATAATGCCTCCCGTAAACCAAATTTTCTTTTGATTCCCAGTGCAGCAGCATTTTTATGGAAATTTCGGTCCTCCAAGTGGCTTTGTAAAGATATCATCATTTGTTCTTCACTTCGACAGTATTCCAGGTTGATATCTCCTTTAGCAACAAGCTCTCTCAAGAAATGGAATCGCAAACGAATATGCTTCGTTTTTCCATGCAAGACTTGATCTTTTGAGACCGAAATAGTAGAACTATTGTCACAATATAAGATGGTAGCATCGGTTTGTTTGTAATTCAAATTTTCCAAAATTCCTCTCAGCCATAAGGTTTGACATCCAGCCAAAGATGCTGCAATGTATTCGGCTTCGGCTGTAGAAAGAGGTACAACGGGTTATTTTTTTGAACACCACGATATAATTCCACTTCCAAGATTGAAAGCATAATCTGAAGTTCTTCTTGAATCATCAATACTTCCACCAAAATCACTATCAGTGTACCCAACAAGCTTTACGGGCACACGAGCTTCATGGAATATACCATGATCAATGATTCCCTTAATGTGTCGCAAAATTCTTTTGGCAACTTTCCAATGGTTTGAATATGGTTTCTCCATAAACTTGCTAATCAAACTTACATCGTACATGATATCGGGCCTTGTAGCTGTGAGATACATTAGATTTCCAACTAGGCTTCGAAACAAAGTTGGATCGACAAGTTTTCCTGCACCGTTATTACTTAGTTTCAAACCTGTGATGCAAGGAGTTGAAACAGGATTTGCATTATTCATGTTGAATTTTTTTTAATACATCTGTTGCATATTTTCTTATGAGATGAATATGCCATTTTTCATTTGCTGCACATTAATCCCCAGAAAATGATGTAATTCTCCTAAATCAGTCGTCTCGAATTTATTCATCATTGAATTTTTGAATCTTGATAGCATCTCCACGTCATCTCCGGTAAAAATGAGATCATCAACATATAAACTCACAATCATGAAGCCTCTTGTTGAATTTCTTTTGAAAAAAAGGCGTGTTCAAAAGGACATCTCTCAAAGCCATATTTTGTATATAAAAAAATCATTGATTCGATCGTGCCATGCATGGGGCGATTGTTTCAGTCCGTATAGTGTCTTTCACAACATATACACTTTTTCTTCTTCTCCTTTTTCATAAAACCGGGAGGTTGTTCAAGATAAATTTCATCATGAAGGAAGCCATTTAAGAAAGCTGATTTTGCATCCATTTATCATATTTTCCAACCATTTTGGACAGCAAGAGAAATTACCAATCGAACTATATCAAGCTTTGAAACAGGAGCAAATATCTCATTGAAATCCTCACCTTCCTTTTGCATGTATCCCTTCGCCACCAATTGAGCTTTGTGCTTATTGATAGAACCATCAAGATTTGTTTTAGTATTGAACACCCACTTCACACCAATGGCAGATTTGTGTGAAGGTAAGAAGGTAAGTTCCCAAGTATTATTTTTCTCAATAGACTTAATTTCTTCTTGCGTTGCATGAACCTTTTTTTCATCATGTGATGCTTCATCAAAAGCGACAGGATCTTCTCCAGCAAAGAACGAAAAATATACATGATCCGTTGAAGCCACTTCTTCAATTGCATCATAAATTTCTCTCAGAGTTCTTGTTCTTCTCGGCGGTGAGTCTTTTTGTTCTTCATCCCTATTATTTTCTTGATTTTGTTCAACACCTACATCAACATCTTTCTCCAAAGGTTCTTCTTTTTCAAGATTAAGAGTTTGTCATCCAGGTAATTTTGAAGAGTCTGAAAAATCATAGCAGCTACTTTCATCAAAATAAACTTCCCTGCTAATCACAATCTTCTTTGATTTTGGGTGTAAAGCTTGTAAGCATTAGTTCTTTGGCTATAACCAATAAAAATGCACTTCTCAGATTTGTCATCAAGCTTTGCTCTCAAAGCATTTGGAATATGAGAAAATGCAAGACAACCAAAAGTTCTCAAATGGCAAACATTTGGTTTTTTATCATACCAAACTTTATTTGGAGTAGAATCAGCCAAGTTCTTTGTTGGTGACCTATTAAGCAAATAAACAGCACATGACACTGCTTCAGCCCAAAAACATGCTGTCAGGTTTTTCTTCCTCAACATACATCTCATCATATTCATTATTGTCCGATTCTTCCACTCTGCGACTCCGTTTTGTTGGGGTGAGTACCTTGCAGTTAACTCATGGCGGATTCCATGATTTTGGCATAATTCTTCAAACTGAGAAGACATGTATTCTCCTCCACGAGCACTCCTTAAATTTTTTATTTGAGAACCAGAGCACTTTTCAACTTGAAATTTAAACTCTTTGAAGCAAGAGAATGTCTCTGATTTTTCTTTGACACGGTAAACCTAAAATTTTCTTTTGAAATCATCAACAAATAGCAAGAAGTATCTGCTGCCTCCAAGTGATGGTACTTGCGTCGGTCCACAAATATCGGTATGGACAAGTTCCAAAGGTGATTGTGGATGCCGCTTAGGTTTTGATGGGAATGATTCATGGTGTTGCTTCCCCAATTCGCATTCCTCGCACACTTCATTAATCACTTCAGTTTTAGGCAATCCTTGCACAATACCTCTAGAGGATAATTCTTTCAAACTCCGAAAATTGAGATGCCCAAACCTATCATGCCATATCTTGGAAACTTCATTAAGAGAAGCAGCAAGAAAGCACGTACCATTGATAACATCAAGCTTGATTGGAAACAAATTATTTGATCGTAAAGCAATTTTTGCAATGTGTTGGTTGTTCTTTCTCATAGTGCAGATGTCTCCCGCAAATTAGAAATCAAGTCCTTTCCGTAGTAAGTGACCAACACTGAGGAGATTACTCCGCAAACCTGGTACGTAAAGTACCTCTGACATTTTCTCAATTTTTCCTGTCTTTGTTTTTAAACCTATCTCACCAACACCTTTAATTTTGTATGACTTTGCATCTCCAATAGTAACTTCACCACTGTTAGCTTCCATAAGAGTAGAAAACAAATTTTTATTTCCTGACATGTGTCTACTTGCTCCACTATACAAATACCATATATTTTCAACACTTCCATCTGATGCAAGTAGCAAAGTTTCATATTTTTCACCTTCATTTTGATGCATAAAACCAGCCACAGGTTTCTTTTCCGGGTGTTTCTCCCAACAATCATATTCTTTATGTCTAGGCTTATGACAATAGTTACACACAAAATAAGGTTTCGTACCTTTATGAGTACTTCGTCCTTTACCTCTTTGAGGATTGTGGAATGATGATTTTTCCTCTCATCTGGATTGTTCATTTCTCTGATTTTGGACATGCTGATTTGAGGAATATTTTCCTCCACGGCCTCTGCCACGTCCATGGAAAGGCCCCTGTCCTTTTGTGGGTGTGAATTGAGAATAGAGCTTGTTCATGAGAAGAATTAGATTGAGTGCTTCTCTTTAGAATTCTAGCCTCATGAGCTTCCAATCTTCCTTGCAGACCTTCAAGAGACATTGAAGAAAGATCACTTGATTCTTCAGTGGCAACCACAATATGATCAAATTTAATTGGCAAGCTTCGTAGAACTTTCTCGATCGTCCTTTGAGTCTCCACAACTTCCCCATTCGAAGCCATTTAATTAACGATGGAAGAGAGACGAGTGAAATATTCTGATATCTTTTCATTTTCTTTCATCTCAAGTTTTTCGAATTCAGCCCGCAAAGATTGCAAACGGACCTTTTTCACTTGATCGTGTCCGGAGTATGTCGTATCTAATATTCTCCATGCTTTGTGGGCACTGTCAACTTTTGAAATTCTCTCATAGACGGGAATTTCTAGTACTTGGTAGATTTGAAAGAGAGCCTTCCTCTCCTTTTGCCTTTTATTCTTCAAGAGATCCCTTTGTGCATTCGTGAGTTGCGACTCATCTTCTGTTGCACCAACACCTTCTTCAACGACACTTCACAAGTCTTGAGATTCAAGACAGAGCTTCATTAGATTGCTCCAATAATCAAACCTTTCACCATTGAATCGAGGAACAAGATTGTTCGATATTTTTTTTGGGCCAAGCTCTGATATCAATTTGTAAATAATACTCTGTTGATATATGAAAAGAAATTAGAAATGAGTGAAGTGGAAAAAATTTCGAAGGCTGAACTATTTTGTTTCAGATTCTTGCCTTAATCAGTGCAAAACAACAGTTGCTAATATATATAGCTTTCATTACATATGGCTAGTCAAAACGTCACTTAGAAAATAAAACAAAAGACATTTATCCTTTCAGGTGTATTAATAAGATGACTTTTCATAGTTCATGAACCTTGGAATATGCAAAGTTGGTTTAATTTTCAATAACTCGGCGTCGACCGACTTCAGGTTTGATTTTCTATCCTTGATCGAATGTTCAAGCGCACCTTTAGGATTATGTGTTGTTCTTTTGTTTTGATCAAAATCATCTCCTTTAGCGAAGATGGATATACATACACTGGTTGAAATGTGAAGAATAAGAACAAGTTGTTCGGATCCCTACAGCATTTTATATTTTGGGTTGATAGTGCAATTCTAGTTAGTAATGTAAGTAGTAGTCTCATCATATTAACGAGCATTCCGCTGTGTATGAAAATATTTTTTGCGTACATGCAGTTTTTTAATCAGCGTTTACTTTTATGTCCGATGTTGATTATTTTGACTATAATGATATATTTTGAAAACAAATGGTACGTTAGGCAAAATTCTAGAAATAGTTCATTAGTCAGTAAAATATTGCTTTCAAAAATTGAAAGTAAGATGGGTTGAATAATGAATGTATAAACATAAAAGAATACTAGGAAGAATAAACATTTTAAAAGATTGTAAGTAAAATACATTAAAAAAGTTTACATTTCAAAGAATGTAAAGTTAGTAAAGATGAACATTCATGACTTTAGGAAGCCCAGGTTGCATTTCAAAGGCGGCGATGCCTGAATCAATGGCAGTTATATTTTAAAATATGATACAGTTGTATATTAAAGGCAACAACGCTTAACAAATTAAAAGAACAGTATTTTACATTGAACATGTTTATAGCAAAAGCATTTAAAGAATATTTAATATGAAGGAAGCTATATATGTTTTTATTTGGAGAAAAAAAAGTATAATGGTATTATTAAGTTAGTAATATTCTTACCTCATTTGCATTTTTAGTTTGAACGTAGTTATAGTTGTTGATTAAGAAAGCTTGTTTTTTTTTCTTTCTTTCTTGCTAAATTCGGGTTCTAAAATTAATTTTGACTTTAAAAAAAGGTAGAAAATCATTTACCTTTTCAACATCTGTTAAACATGCCGTATGAAGGTTTGATAAGTTCCATTTTTCTGCTAGGGGACGTCCTTCTTCCTAATAAATCCATGGTTGTATAATGTTCATTTCATTGCAAAGCCAGAGCTGTAAAAAAGAAATATATGATGAAAATACAAATTTAAACTTATAGTATTTTTAACAGACTAATGTCAATATATTTCTTACCGGTAATACAATCGTGCATGATCGCATTTTTCTTGGATTATCTTTATATTTGTTTAGACGACTGTGATGGATTGCATGCATTTCAACCTGCATTAGGTTAGGTAGAAGAGCATTCGGCACAATATATGTGCTGTTTGCAAAGAAGATTGTGCCAAATAGAAACAATATTACTAGGCGGCAAAAGTCAACTGAGTCATGACCAGTGGTCGTCTTTCCATAGATTAAATTAAAGAGTCTTTCAAGATCATCTTTGCACAAATGGTTTCTTTACCTCTTAGATTCTGATCGGTGAATCTTTTAATTTCTGCCGTCACCGTACTAAGCTGCACGTATTCTTTAATGGGTTACACTTGTATACCTCCTTTTTTCAAACTGAAGATTGCAGCTACATTTCTACAGTCGGGTTGAGTGTTTTATTGCCGATTTTTAAGTTTTATTCCTCGGAGCATTTCCAGTCCATTCAGGGCTGAATATTTAAAGCCTTGAATATTCAGCCCTGAAAGGGGCTATAAACATCAGGGATCCGACGTTCATTTAATGCGCGCCTAATGCCAGGCGCACATTAAATAGACGTCAGGCTTCACTGGCTTGGGCGTCTATTTAATGGGCGCCAAAAGCCTGACGTCCATTAAATGCACGCCATAGTTTGAACGCTCATTAAATGGACGTCCAAACTCAGTTCAGAATCCAAAACCAAAACCTGAATATTAACCTTAACTTTCAATCTTGAATACACGACTAGGAATGACAACCTTAATATTACACCCTGAATTGTTGTCACTGAAAATGCCCTTATTATCAAAGCGGGTGATATTAAGAAACATTTTGAAATTGCTTCTATATGTGTAGGATATTATCTCGCTTTTCAATATGAAATGGATCTTCTTCTTGTGTTTTTCTTCGCTTACTTAAGTTGACTTGAAATTGTCCAGTACAATCTTTAAATCAGTATCCAATTGCATTTTCTGCAACGAAACGTATATTATTAAAAAAAAAATCAATGTTCTTTTTTAAAAAAGGTAGTTAACATTCCTCATATTTGAATTTAATAAATTTGAAGTCCATTTTCAAATGTTTTTATATATTTCAAGCTTTCTTTGTCATTAGGATACTTCGACTACTTTTATCATTCTTATTCAACTTACTTCAAATGGAATTTAATCATCATTTGACATAGTAAGGCTGCTTATTTTGGAAGCGTTTATAAAAATACGTTTTGTGGTTTAAGTTCCTTGTGCAGTTTGCTTGGAAATTTAAGGTACTCATTAAGTTTAACATTTATTCATAAAGAACTTTAAGGTGTTACAAAGTTTTTAAATCAAAATTCAATACATTGGAGGTTCAAATGCTACAAATTTTTGAAATTTATTTGAACAAAATAATTTGCATTACTTTTTGCAATTAATTTTTCAAACTACAAAATTTTAAAGTGGAAATTAGCCATAAGGGCCTCTTTAGCAACTGCAATTAGTTTCTATGACACACAACTGAAATAATACTTTTAAGGACAAAATGCAAAGTAATTAGTTTTTAAGGCCTAAAAACCCATGAAATTATGTCCTTGAAAGTAAATAGACTGTTGACTTTGTCCTTAAAAGTAATTATTCTATTGACTTTGGCCTTGAAATTAATTTATATGGATGTGTGTCTTAGAAACTAATTGGACTGCAAAGTTTGTCCTTCTAGTGAAATGCTCCATTTTTAAAACTAACATCTTTTAGATATAACAATTTCAAATTTAGAACACTTTCAAATTATGTAAGCTTTCAATTTTTACCCAATATTCTAGTTTTGAAATTTCGATATCTCTGCAATTCAATCTTTTTAGAATTCAGGCATCTTATAAATTAAATATCATAGTTAATATTCATTATTTTATCAATCGTCATGTAATAAACAATCATCAACATATGAATAATATTTTCAAAATGAATACGTGCTTTATTTCATTTTGATTAGAAGTTTTAAAGATATAAACAATCAAGAATAATAATTAAGCATTCAATGATTGGCTTTGTTTAAAAAAAAATTCACGATACTCGCAAAAAGTATGGTCTCAAGGAAAGAGGATATAAATGCCTTAAGCCATTCTCAAAACGTACGTCTTGAATGTCTCAAACTATTCAGAAATGTGACTGAAGAAATTTTTTATTTTTCAATTTCAGTATCAACATAATTAAGTAAGATTGTCTTTGAAATAACAGTCGATAGCTACGTAATGGATTTTCTCAATTGCTATTTAAAGAAAAAATTTGAATTATAGTCGAACCTTCAAATAATTTTTTAGGATTGACTTAAATTGTTAGATGGAAAAATAAATACACTATTAACCTTATGATTACCTACTGCATGAAGAGATTGATTCCACTTGAATCGATCAAATATCATTTTCAAAAACATTGAAAAAATATGAAGACAAATAGGAGGAATAAAAAAATAAAATACATGTCACTGCAAATCTAAAAACTAAATATGAATTCTTCAATAGATCGGATCATATACACACATAAATGTGTAATCAAGTGTTTAAATTTTATTTATTTATACTTCTATGAAAAAATAATAAAGAATAAGCGGGACTGAACTCTTTAAAATTTAAGTGTTTATATTTTTATCTGTTTACAGATTTGTATGGTTAATTGTTTTTCAGTTATCAATAAAAAATTAATAATCACAAAGCAATACATAGATGTCATCATATCCATATTTGAAATAATTTAATGCTCATTAGCTTAATTTATTTGGCATAGTGTATGTGTAACCAATGGTCATATTTTTCTTGCGATTAAACATAGCATATTAAAGCTTATTTGAAATTATTTGATGTCTTTATCTTACCTTATTTGTTGTTATTAATTATGGAATCTTTTAATTATTGTTTTTTCATTGATTTTGAAAAGGAAAAAAAATCTTCTATAAAAACATGAATCTTGCTTATATGTATGTCATATTCTTACATTTGATTTTATCATGACAATCTAAACTCATGTAGGAAAAGAATTGATTTTTCTTTATGCAATTGTTGGATAGTTAGTATCTCTAGTTGTATTGCTTAGAATGAAATCCTTTTGTATATTTATAACTAGTGCAAACTCATGCTTCGCACACGGGTTGGTAAAAGTAGTGGTATAATTATACAAAGGCAGAAATAGTTGAAAAGCAGTTTAAGAAATTGATGCATTAAACATCAAGCAGTAACCAATTTTGAGCAGCAATGTTGCATTTACCGTATGAAACTTGTAAAATAAGGGTATGTTATTATTAGCATTTTGTTGGCACACAACGACTTATTATTTATATTATTGATAAGCTGCATATTACAATGGGTAAGAGAGTAATCGTTGTTAACAGGCACTTGGAAATAACAAATAATGATAGTGAAATATAATAGCAACGAAACAGTATAATTTTTCTTAAACAAAGGTCGATGTGGATGTGAAATAGTTTGTCCCAACTCATCAGTTTGTTAAAAATATGATCTATAGTAGTTGTAATGCAAAGTTTATTAGAAATTAAAATACAAAGTTCTATATTTTTAGAATAAATTTGTACATATCATCATCGACTTGCTTGCAAATTCAATCGCTAAATGAATCAATCGGTGTAAAGGACAACAACTATACATATATGTCAAAATAAAGTTAAATGGCACATGCAAATGTTGAATTCGCTATAGTTGAGCAAGCATAACAATATCTCTAATAAGTTAAAGCATCATCAAATGTATCAAAGGGACTGCTAAATCATTGAAGTTTGAAGTAAGCGGTACTGATAAACCAACAAACAGTGCCAAAGTATGGATTGGATGCCAAACGCAGAGGAACAAAATGGAAGTTAATACACAAGCAATCAAGAACATTAAAACAAACTGAGTATAACAGCAAGAATATGAAAATGTAAAGTTCATTAACATAATGGATGTTCAGTACAGAACGACAAAACTCCAGCCTTTTTGTACTGTGGAAAGAAGAAAAAAATTAAATGAGCGGATAGTAGGCCTACTCGTATAAAAGGGGAAATACATTAGAAAAACATTAAAATTGAGGCACAGAGAATTCTTCTTTGCAGAATAATGAAAGGAATGCAGCCCAACCAAGCCCACTACCGTGGGATGAAAAAGGACAGGTTGTGAATACTGAGTATGCCAATAACAAATCCAACTCTAAACAATGCTAACATTGAATTGCCATGATGTTGTACTGCATTGGCCATGGTTGTAGATATTCAACATAAAGGTGAATGAAAGTTAATAGTATACAGAAAATAACATTAGTTAAATATTCATATACATACAAAACATAATATTTATATGTAATGAAATCAAGCTGTTGCATAAGTTGGTGTGGTAGATTCTTGACAATCCATACAATAGTCACTATAGAAAGGGTAGAACAAAAAAGTTGGAAGTAATGACTATGCAGTTGAATAAGCTAATGGAAAAAAAGCAATTCAATTGGACATGACATAAAGCAATTTGTAGACCGATTAAATTTTATACCGTGGGAAAAAAATTATTTGTTTATGACAGTGGCAATCATATTGGGAATCAATAATATGCAAATAATACAATCAGCAGAGAATATTGACATATAAGTAAAAATTTATAGCATATCCCTTTCTTTTACAATCTTTTGTTCTAGTAATGATGCTAAATTATGTTTGATCAAATTAAATAAAAGAAGTGGTAGAAATAATTCCGAAATGAATTCTAAAACTATATTTGCAATGTATAATTTTTCGTGGGGCTTATAATTTACTAATACATATCATATAAAAGCTATCACATGGTTTAACTGATCTTTACTACAGTTCATGAAATTTACATCTAAATCTTTAAATGATCATTCCAAAGCCTGTCCATAAATATAAGTAATCAAATAGAAATTTTTATTAGGAATTAAACGCTAAAATCAATTTATTACTTAACAATCCAAACATAGTCAATATTCCATTTAAATAAATAATTTAGCAGAAGACAATTTTATATTCAAAATTTTATGTTCTATGCAAAAAAAATTAACTTTATTTAAAGTAAAAAAGTGATATTCTAAGTCTATGTATTTATAATAGCATCCCCAAAACAATTTGTTTAGATTATAAAACGCAAAAAAGTTTCCCTTGCAAAATATAATTCGAATGTAATAAATGAATAGTCTTAAAAAAGCAAATCCATGGCCTTCCTATATATCACACCACCGAAAAGTAATAGAGTATGCATCTATTATATTTGTCAATAGTTGACGTGTACATAAAGCAAACGAAACGTCTCCAAAATGAAAAGGACTTATGTCAAAGAGTTAAAAATATGTTTCACGCAGTTTAAAATTTTCATTTCATGGTTTAACAACACAAATTAAGTTCTAATCAATACATCTACGTTTGTAGTAATAGTTTGTTGAACCATTTGCAAATACAAATACATGTGAAATCTAAATACAACATATGAAGACCAAGCTGTGTTTCAGTAAATTGTAATAAATTAGGAAAGTAGAAACTACAACGGTAATATATAGTACTGAGCAAAATTTGTTGCACTGTAATAGAAATTTATAGAAATGGAACAGATATAAATTGAGGAAATTAGCAATTATAAATTGGGAGGACAACATTATAAAATCTCATGCACATGTGCAACGATGCGAAGGGTAGATGCAAGGTCAATATTAGTTTACTGGTAAGGAAATATGTCCTTCGTTATAGTAACTTGGATATTTAAATGTACCTATGTTTGGAACCGGATGTATGTATACTTGGGTAGTTAGAGAAAGGTTCGCTGTTGAAGTTGTGTGAGAGCAGCATGTTGAATAAATCTTCGCTAGTAATGTACACGCCACTGATTGAATTCTTTGTGTATGGATACATGTCCAGATGTAAGGATATGCCTTTTGAGTACAGTTACGACGACAAATATGTGTAATTTGGTGAAGTTGGTTACCTTGTTGATGTAGTTCTGCATTGGATTACCATGGTATGAAATATAGTTTTCAAGGGTTTTTTTTTCGAATCTATCCGTGTGTATGAGTATTTCCGAACATGGCAGCTAATGTCGAAAGGTTAATTTAAAGAAGAGTGGATGTATGGTCAGGGCACGATGAATCGCATTGGTGTTTGCAGCGCACCTTTTAGGAGCATGTTCTCTTTTTTAATTGCCGAACAAATCTTTTCTCATTCCGAATCGCTATATTCCAGTGGTAAGTTCTCGCGATGCATGCAATTAAATAGACACTACAAAACTACAATAAAGAACTAACTCATTATCTGTTGGTGTGTTGTATAATTTGAAGGAGAACATAACCATAAGCGGGGATAAGTGCACTTGGATTCTTTGAGACTCCAAAATGAGCTGCAGCGGTGGGATATTCTCGTTAATCTGCACATGACATGATTGTATTAAAATTGCATAATGACATAAGACAATGATGGTGGATGGAATCGTCACTACGAAGCTAGGTAAGAAGAAGGCACATGTCTGGATGTTAATCTGATATATTTTGCATTAAAAGTGCACGGGTGGAGCTAAAGGGGAAAAAATGTTTTATGAGACACAAAGATGTCAATCTGATACCATATACTAATATTTATCTTTCTTTCATCATTTGCACGAACTATAGACGGTGTATCCTATAAATAAAGCTTAAACATGTTATTTATAATGCAGTTCGGGATTTCTAGTAGCATGCTTCTACTATGCATTATCTAATATCATGTAGAATCTGTATAGCGTTGTATATCACCATGTTTATACTAGTAGTAACAATCAAGGGCAGCCTAATAGTACATGCGTCCATGTCTGTGTGTGTGTATCTCTATGTATGCATGCGTCCATGTTTGGATGTGTGTGTATGTGTATATCTCTATGTACGTATGCGCCCATGTTTGTGTGAGCATGCGTTCATGGTCCGAAGGTTACTAGCTCTTGTTTAGCATACGAAGCGTTTGTTCAAACATCAAAATAAACATATATGTCCACCATTGAGCCCAAATACCAAAAATCAAACATGAACCCCTAAATGCTTTGAGGAAAAAGCAAACTGGCGACATACATAAAGGATGGGAAACAAATGTAGTGTGCAATTGTACATACTTTAATTAATTCAAGAATACAGTAAAATTGGACAAACAATCTTGCATGTTTATCAAACTTGACACGAAGTAGAATGTTTCACAAACATCGAAAATAAAATCGAAGAAATCACATACAAATCATAAAAAATTCAATAGTATGCACATTATACAATTTTAAAATCAATAATAATCAGTTCAGCTGAAAAAATATAATAAAAGCATTAATGACAAAAAAACATGTGTAATTATTACTATTCACCAGTCTATAGAGACCAGATTAATCATATCTAATTAAAATCTCAGACCTATGCAACTTGCCTAAAAGTGTTGAGAAACTTGACCGAGCACAGTAGATATGGTATAATTTATGAATTCATGTTGATATATTTATAAGTCTAGCCATAAATCCCCATTTCATTTGCCCTGCAATCAATTTACTCTTTAAAGGTTCTGTTACCAAGAAATGACCCAAGGGCATGAAAAACACTCGATACGAAAATGACCTAAATATTATGTAAATTAATAAGGTTATTTGCAGGCCATCGAAATAATCAGGCGTAATTTTTTTTACTGTTATGAAATGTACTTTATTTTGTTTACATGAAAAATAATAATGTTGAGTGATTATATTCAATCAAAATTTAAGTAATGTTTGACCGATGCTCAACATTTCTTTGTTTATTCTCTAGTAAAGAAACTGATGAAATTTTAAACAAAAGAAACTGTGGCATGTATCTCCTGCTTCATTAATTATGCTATAATATACACGAATTACCAATGTTAAAAAATTCTACAAAGTCCAATATGGACAATTTTCATAGACATGGAAAAATACCCTGTATATATAGCAACAAAATTCAGTTTTGAATCACATTAAATTTAGAACACGCTATTAATGGATAGCTTCATATTTGCATATCCTTACATGTAATTCCTTTCCAAAAATTAACAAATTTCTCCCACAAATATGAACTATGAGTGATTTATATAATCAAATACAAAAGATAATGAAACAATAATTGTTCAAAATGCAAACGTAAATGATACATACCTTGGTACAAATGATGGATCGCAGGTTAGCATCCGATGGTAATTGGTGAACAGAAGAGGTTGGTAGCTTCTATTTGATAGTAGATAGCTGAAAGGGTTGTTTATAGAATCATAGTAGCTAGTGGAGCTAGTTGAGGTAAATGAATAGTCATATCTGATATAAGCCTTCCGGATTCATAATCATAGAAACACCTACCTACCAAGAGATAAATAAATGTTAATAATGTGTGTGTGGATGGTTAGCATTTCTTGGCCGGAAGTGAAAGAAGTATAAAATAACATTAGATTTTCTTTGTTGTTGGTATATTATAGTTTATACATATCCAAAAATCTTAATACCATAAATGAAATTTTTTGCTGTAGTTGTTGATGCTAAGAGTAAAACCATTATGTTAATTTAGCAAAATGAACATGAAAATACATTAAGAAATTACGACTACTAAATGAATGCAACTTAGTGATTTATTATCATAATTAGGAAAGGAGGGGTGAAGAAGGGCGGCGGAGAGAGCGACAGAGGGAGAGGTAAAAAAGGGGAGGGAGAGGTAAAAAAGGGGGAAAGGATGGTAGCATGGACCGAAAAAAAAGATAATTATATTGATAATATCGTAGATTTACCTGACATTCAGGTGAATCACACCAACTAAGCACATCCACCAAAATTTCTATCCACTCTGCCAATCTACTGACCGCCCTTCTCCCTTCAGAAAAAGCAACAATATTTGAAACAATCACCAGCATTTTATCACCCGCTTCATTATCTCCGTTCACTTGGAAAATGTGCTCCAAAATCCCCGATTCAAAAATATTGGTGACATTTGTATCACAATTCGACAAAGTACGCAATGACCGGATCAAGTCTGATTTCAGCTGATTGCCTGGTTTTGAATTTTTGAGTATTTTCACCAAAAACTCTACACCAGATGCGTCAGTTATAGGTTAGCTAGATTTTAGAGCACTTAATGCAAGAAAATTAGCTACAATAGCCCCAAACACTGTACCCAAGCATTCTGATTCAATCAATTTCATCATCTTACTGAACGCTCCTGCTTTCACTATAGCTGCTTTGTTTCTGAAGATTAAAAAGTTCTACATGAATCAGAAATTTGAATACCAACATGGCAGCATTAACAACCACATCATAATCCTTTCAAAAAAGCTGTACATTTCAACTCCTAGCTACTTACGGGTTCGTCAACACTGTCCTTAATTTAATGATTGATTTAGATAGGATATAGTAATTTAATAAATGAAGGGAAAATACTTCAGATCTATCTTACGAAATAAAAGGAATCCCAATTAAAAATTAGGGTTTTGGGGTTTCTCCAATTTTATATTTTTATTTCTAAATAAAAAGTACAGGATATTAAAATGCGATTCATTCTTTTTAGATTTGAAACACAGCATTAAAATTAAATAAACAGAAGTCGTAAAAAAGACTCACAAATCATTCCCAACCGACAAATTCAATAGAGCATACAAAGCATCAACCCTCAATTCAATATCATCAGAATCCACCATTTCGACGATCGGTGGAATAGCTTCGAACATTGCAAGCACCTCTCTCGCCTCCACGTCATCTTAACGAAGCCGGTAATCACCGTGGAAGAAACCGGGGACCAATCGTTCAGAAAAACGTAGCCGTTCAATTCTTAGCTGATGGAACGGCGATGAAGCGGAGATCGGGTGGTAAAAATCCTTGTTTTTTTTATTTGTAGATGAAGGGAAATGGATGAAGCAAAGAGCTGGTAGGGGAGAAATGATGCGAGAGAATCACCTGGAACTGCAGATTTTCAATTTTTAGTGGAGAGAATAAATTTTAGCTGATGGAATAACAATG
The DNA here is from genome assembly GCA_030765085.1 of Allium cepa. NCBI lineage: Eukaryota > Viridiplantae > Streptophyta > Magnoliopsida > Asparagales > Amaryllidaceae > Allium > Allium cepa. The sequence goes on from CM060939.1 coordinate 157,457,084, forward strand.
AAGCAGAGAGAGGCGGTAAAATCCCTAGTCATTTTGTTTGCTGTTGACGAATGAAGGAGGAAATGGATAGCTGGTAGGAGAAAGAAAAATAGAAAACGCGCCTGTACAAGTGATAAACTCGTAAGGTGCACTTGAAATGCAACTCATTAATAATATAATAATAATATAATAGTATAGAAGTATGCAAGAGCTTATGTGAAATAACATTTAATGAATAATAAATATGTCTTGAATCAAATTAATTACACATATAAGGACATTAATCAAGTTTCTACAAGAAAAAAGACAACTAATTTGATGACCTTAAGTATGGAATCTTTTAATTGTGGTTTCCTCATTGATTCTGAAATCTTTTTTCTTACATTACAACATGAATCATGCATACATATATACAAATATGTCAGTATTTTAACATTAAGGAATGTTATTTCATTCCACATCATCAATAAATTAACCCACCTTATTTCAATGCACCATTTCTTATTTTAAAGCACCATTTTTGCTTTTCAGAAAATAGAAACTGTTGAAGAATTTGAAAAAACTAAAAATAAAGAGGTAGTAGGTTGCTTCTCATGTATTAATGTCATGTTTAATTTTTAAATTGAAAACCTTAATTTTCACAAAAAAATATAGGGCAATTAAGTATAACTTTGTCATAAATATGATATTATGAATCTTAAAAACAAGAGATATGATTTTTTTAAAAAGAATACCATGAATTGTTATGCAAGAAGTGCTAGCCTTCATTTATTGCATGTTATTAAGTTGCCTTTGCCTTGAATGGCTGTAATTGAAAGAATTTATTCTAATTCGTTATAAGTATTAGATTACATTTCTTATTAATTATCTTACATGCCATTGCTAGTTGACTACAACAGATTTACTTGATAGTAATACATGTGGGACAACACTATCTGAAATACATAGATGTCATTATACCTATATTTGAAATAATTTAATGCTCATCAGCTTAACTTATTTAGCATAGTGTATGTGTAACCACTGTGCTTTTTATTTTCAAATTAGGCATATCATACTAAAGCTTATTTGAAATTGTTTGATGTCTCTAGCTTACCTTATTTGTTGTTATTAATTATGGAATCTTTTGACTATTGTTTTTTAATTGATTTTGACAAAAAATCATTCCATAAAAACATGAATCTTGCTTATGTGTATGTCATTGTTTTTACAACAACAAATTAAAGCCTTTAGTCCAAAAGGCTTTAATTTATTTCAGAAAATACAACAACAACATACACCCCTTAGATGCAAAGTTATACGTAGAAGAGAAGTGAAGTGAAGTGCTGTCGAAATTAGACAGAAATGTGGTGTATAAAGTCTTTAGTCCCAAGGCTTTAATTTTGTTTTATATTTTTTTACGCTTAAATCCTTTTAATCGTGAATAATATTTTTCTTTAATAGGCCAGAGGGTAAAACTTTCTCTTTATATCTAATTTAAGTTCAAGAGATTGGATTAAAAGTCCACATAGAAATACTAAGCAAGGCGTTCGAGACTTCATGAGTTTTGTGAAGAATCACTCATTTTCCGATGCTAAAATATGCACTTGCCCTTGTGCTAAGTGCAGAAACTCTAAAAAGCTGTCATTGGAAAACGTTAAGAAACACTTGATTATATTGAAAGGGAGTGCGGATTAAGGATCTTAAGGCTGATTTAACACTAGAGGGAGTAGGGTGAATAGTGTTTAATGGATACTAAGACTTATATGGATTGAATTAAAATTATGACATAAAAAAATACAGAACTTAATCATAGAACAATCACATGATCAAATGCAGACGCAGAAAGTAAATAAAAAGCAATAAAAGGAAAGAATACACCGGATTTTACACTGGTTTGGAGTTACCCTACGTCCAGTCCTGTATCAAGGCAAACGCCTTGTACAGATTTTTATTATACCAATGTCGAGATTACAATCCTCAATTTCTAAAGGCCTTGAGATACCCTCCTTTATTTGAGTCCGGTGCAAACTCTCTTGATTTACGGGACACAAGATCACCCAATTGATTTCCAGACACAATCACACCTTATAGAGAGACTTGATAAACTTTTGATTACAAATTGATCCTATAACTCTGAATAGCACTTTGATCTTCGAGAGAGGGTAGAGAATCAAACAAGAATGAGATTCTAATTTGATTCACTTGAGAATTTGGTAGAATTTCGGCACGATCTTAAAATATGAAATTTTAGAATATGGATTTGTGGAGAAGGAGCAAAACAAAATAAGAAAATAGTTAGTTAAAAAATTCGTCTGTGAAGGCTAATTATAGACTAGTAACGGTCATAATCATTCATGAAGAGATTTAAACGAATAGACACTTCTTTTGAAAATTGAAACTTTTGAATGTAACGGCCACTATGTCGACATCCCTTAGTTTAAAACTATGTAAAATTTATTTTAAAAAGGGTATTGAAAGGAAAACAAGATGAAATGATTCTGAAGTAAAATAAACTAATTTTCCTATGTTTTAAAATAGAGAAGAGTGTAAAAATATATTTTTAGAATGTATATATATATATATATATTTGATTTTAAATCTCAAGTATATATATCATAAAAGAATTTTTAAAAATCAGAAGATAGTTTGAAAACAAGCGAAGTTTAAAACAAGAGTTTATTTAAAAACAAAAACAAATAATATTTTATGGCTAAAACATCTTTTTGAAAATCATTTCAAAAGATGATTTTTTGAAGCTAAAACATTTTTGAAAAAAGTTTTGAAAATCATTTTAAAAAACCATTTTGAAGTAGTTTTGCAAGCTTCTTCATGCAGGATATTTCATCAAATCAGGACTCGAGAACTTATACAAAACCAGGATGTTCGTGGGTTTGTAAGCCACTTGTCACAGGTTTGTAAGCTACTTGTCATGGGTTTGTAAGCCACTAAGAAGATAGATTTGGGTTCCATCCCAAATGAAATATGGAATGATTTCCATGCTATTATGAAGTATTAACAAAAACTAGTCACTTATCCTGAAATCTTGATCTTGATACTCTAGAGTCTTCAATCTTGATATCTCCATTCTGAATGTTGAGTCTTGAGTCTTTATACTGATCAGTCTTTGGTAATCAATACCTATATATATATATATATATCCTACTTAATTCCTGCATATACATATCCATCTAGACAATAGTGTTAGTATATATTTTATAATAAGATAAGTTAAAAAGGTTGTTATCATCAAAACCAATATCTCAGTTCCTAACATATATACATGGTATGGTTAAAACGTATAATAGGTGGTTTTTCCATAGAGAGATGAACACCAATAACACGGTGGTGAATCATATAAAGAATACTATTGTAGAGCCTCATATCCAAGATCATATTCAAACGAACTACTGTGTAGAGGGAGCTCTTAGAAATCTCACAGATGATGTTTTGGAGTGCATGATATACCATAAGCTAATGGTGAAGAGGATGTTCATAAAAAAAGGCAATTCTTGTTCTTTTCATGGAGAAAAGCACCAAGAATACACAAACAAAGCAAATGAAAAACTCTATTCTTCTTGCGAAGACGGGCTTACAACGTTAGGTGTAATTGTTGAGCTTCATAACCTTACAAAGACTTTACTTGGTCGGGAAATAGATGACCAAGTTGTTGAAGCGATCAAAACGTTGGCTTTCAAAAGAAAATAATTTACCCGACAAGTATGCCAGGATGAAGAAAATGTTAAAGGATTTGGGAATAGAGGTGAAGCACATACATGCATGTGAAAATGATTGCATATTATTTTGGAAAGACAATGTTGATGCAAAAGAATGTCCTCAATGTCATACAACAAGGTATACAAATAAAAGAACAGTTTTAGGAGAGGTCAAATTAACGAAAGAACCAAGAAAAGTTTTAAGATACTTTCCTATAATTCCAAGATTAACTAGATTGTACACTATACCATGGATAGCTCGTAAAATGCAATGGCACAAGAAAGCTACACCCACATGGAATTCCATGTGACATGCTATAGATTCAGCTGAATGGAGATCAGTCAAAAGTCAGTGGTTGGAATTTGCTAGTGAAGGACGCAATGTTTGGCTTGGTATTGCTGCTGATGGTTTTAACCCAAATGGAGTCCTCTCCAACAATTATAGTAGTTAGCCCATATATTTGATATCTTATAACCTGCCCCCTTCATTGTGTACGAAATAAGAACTTCAAATGTTGAGTCTATTAATCTCTAGACCAAATGCACCAAGTCAAAACATTGATGTATACTTAGAACCTCTTATAGATGAATTAAAGCATCTTGGGGTCGAACGAGCGTCTGTTTTGATACAGATAAGCAAGGAATTTTCAATGTGAAAGCAATATTACTATGGGAAATCCACGATTTCCAGCATTTGGTAATTTATCTGGTTGTGTGACGCACAGTTATAAGGCGTGTCCTATTTGTGCCACCGAGACCGAATTAGAGCACATCGGCAACAAGATCGCCTACCCAAAGTATAGAACGTTTTTGAAGGATGATCATCCACATAGAGCATTAAAACATGGATGGTATAAGGATGTTGAATGCAAAGAACCTCTAACTCAGTTAGGGGCTCATCTCTTTTAGAAAAGATTGAGTGTATCAAATATGTTCCTGGAAAACTACCACAAAGCAAGAAGAGGATGATTTCTAAAGCTTACGATAACGTAGATTGTTTTTTCAATGAGGATGAAAGACCGACATGGTATAAGAAGTCAATTTTGTTTGACTTAAACTATTAGAGCAGACATAAAGTTCGCCAAACTATTGATGTGACGCGCATTGATAAAAATGTTGCTGAACACCTCATCAATTTTATGTTTGATAAAGAAAAACAATCTTCTAAATATGCATGGGATAAGATTCACAAGTTACAATGTTGCCAAGTTCTTAAAGATGCAAAACTTCCATTATGTCTTCCAACTAAATTACACGGCTTTATATGTCTTTAACCACCCAGTTTGCAAATTAAAAAGACATGCGATTATCATATTACTATCCAGTAGTTGCTTCCTATCATGGTTCAACATGCGTATCCAAAGTGTCATGAGTTAAGAAGAGCTCTTTTAGAAGTAAGCTTGTACTTCAACATAATATGTTCAAAAGTTCTAGTTCGGGAGCATGTGCAAGCTGCTAAAGATATAATTGCTGAAGCATTATGTGTGTTGGCACATTATCTTCCAATGCAGTTTTATGATATAAGCATCCATCTAATGGTACATTTAGCCGATCAAGCTCTACTTTGTGGACCATCAAACTATATATGGATGTATCCATTTGAAAGGTAAAATATTGTTTTTGCATTCGAATTATTTCACCTAAGGGCTGTGAAGTAACTAACTATAAATATACATATTAATTTTTGTGTATTGGGGCTACGAAGGATTGCAAAAAACACATATAGTAATCAAAGGTATATAAAGGGATCAATTTCTGAAGCATGTCTTGTTTCAGAATCAGTTCGATATGCAATGGAATATATGCCAAACCCACATGATGGAAATCATAGCTCTAAACAAGCATCCTTTGTAGATAAGAATAATGATGATGGATACGAGCACTCCATTATTGATGAAAAACTGTTAAAGTTATCTAGGGTGAAACGATCGTAGATTCGACGATGGATATTATTTAGAATTGATATACCAGAACGAGATGAATACTATAGGTTATACTTTTTTCACTTTTTTCATATACTTGTAGCATATTTAGTCAGGCATACACACACACACCACGATATTCAATTTGTAGTGCATACTTCTTATCTTTATGGGATAGTTCTCGTGGTAAAAGGAAAATTATCACAAAGGAAAAAGTAATAGTCCAATCTGAATTTATTGATTGATTACACAAGAAGGTATGCTACTTATACTTGAAAGTATTACGTTTCTTCTTCAACTGATGTTATTTTATTATTATTTTTTATTTGTAACAGTTAGTGGAAGAAAAATGCATGGACATAATGCTGTGGATGTATACCAGTGGTCCAAAGTGGGAAGCCAAAACTTATCTTAAGTATAGAGTGAATGGCTACACATTCTCTCCTCCACATTATGACGACACAATTTCAACACAAGATAGAGGCATGTGGATGGATGCGGTCACTACATTTGTTGCAAGTTGAAAAGACCTAAATCCTAGGGATGATGACACTACTTAGTATGGTGTTATTAAAGAGATCATGGAGGTTGATAACTATAATTGTCAACATGTAGTATTCTCTTACGACTGGTTGAATGTTGGAGATAAGACAAATGGTTGCAAGGTTTGTCAGATGCCAATATGTTGATGGGGAACTTGAAGAAGATCAAGAATACAAATGGAGAATATGATGAACCTGCTATTCTCGCATATGAAGCAAGTCAAATATTTTTATATAAAAAATATGTAAAATCCTGATTGGTCCATTGTTCGAAGCTCTCTTAAACGCATGATAGATAATATAGATGATTATAAAAGACCAACAACCTTTCAATCTATTTTGAAAGAACAACCAAACTTAGAACCATTATTGAAATGTATTGAATCGAAATCAACTTGTTGATTAGAACCATTTTGCATGTATTTTGCTTATTTTTTTCCATGCATTAACTCTTATTGATGTATTGTATGATCGTTTTGTGCTATGAGATATTTTGCTTGTTTTGATTCATGTTTGTTTTAATCCATGCATTAAATATTTAGATAGTTTGGATATTATTCAACTTATGATAAAACACGATGCATGATATCCTTTCATTTAATGTCTTCCAAGTGTTATATTACGTTATATTATGTTTGCCTCTTTTTATACATTTTTTCACTAAAATGATGAACAATTCAAACACCAATGCAAATTTAAGTACAACAGAGACTATTGGACCCCACCCACCTAAAGATAAAATGCACTTTACAATGGTTGATGCTGAGGGTGCAAAGGGAGATGATGCAGCTAAATGGCGTTCACGATGTGGTGATTTGATTCATTGTCATATACCTGTCGGCTACAAAGAATAGAGGAATGTAGATGTATTCTATAAGGATAAATAATGGGAAGGACTTTTGGTATTTCACACTCTTATTTGCATATTTAATTGATTTTTTTCCAGTTTTAGAAAATGGTCAAGTTTAAATTATGGTATATATTACTGCTTCATGAATTTTCTTTTCTTTTCTGGTAATAGAAAGAATTTGACATGGATGTAGATCATACCATAGCTCGAACATTATTGGAGAAACATTTCCCACCATTTTATGGATCAATGAAGTCATCATTACGAAAAAGTCTTCGTAGGGTTAATGGAACTATGATTCCTAAACCTGTTGCTATTGATAGATGTCCAGAGGATATAGATAAAGTGTGGTAGGAAAAGTTTCTTAATATTGAGTATACCGATGAAAAGATGGAGCAATGTAAAAGAAATGCCAAAAACAAAGCAAACTGTCTGATCATTCATACTCTAGGAAGAAAACCTAACCATAGAGTGCACGATGAAATGGTATTGGAAATATCTTTTCTAAATAGTCGTTGATAATAAATGTTATGCTAATTATGTGTTAACTTTGATCTTTCTTATAGGTCTTAGCAAACCCATAAAAATGTATTTCAAGAGTGATGGTTTGTAAAGTTGGACATAAAAGAAAATCTGAAGAAGTACTACCGTGTGCCATGGAAGCATATGTAAGTGGTTTGGTTGCAACATTAAAATCTATTTTTACTTTTAAACTTAGATATTCATCGATTCGATTGTGCTAAAGTTTTACTGAGGCCACGATGGCCTCAGTTTTACTATGGCATTGATGCTACTGGCCTCAGTCCTCAGTTGCAAACCTGAGGCCAATGGCTTCAGTTTTTGCAACTGAGGCCACTAGCCTCAGGTTCTGCAACTGAGGCCAGGCCAGTGGCCTTAGTTAAAGGAGGTCAGTGTGGCTTCAGTTCATCACGGTAGTTTATCGCACATAATTGTTTGTTTATTGTCCTTTTATTGTCAACAAGTGCTTGTTTCATTTAATGTCCTTTTATTGTTAAATCATGTGTTACCACCTTGATTACTATTTGTCATTATTTTTAGTATAAATACCATTCCAATATGATATTGAATGCATGTAGGCAATTTATAGAAGAAGCAGAAGTAAAGAGAAAATCGGATGGTAGTTCTAGTGGGAATGGTTAAGCAGAAGATCTTGAAAGTGATCCAATTGCGGAATTTTTTGGTTCCAATAGAAAGAAAAATTGTTGTCGAGCAATTCTTCTATGAAACAAGTAAAAATGACTCAAGCGGTGAAAGTTATAGCTAAAAAAAGCAAGCCATAGATTTGTCAATTTGGAAATTGGAGATAGAAAGACAAGTAGCTAATCAAGTAAATGAAGCCATCAAATCAATTACTTCAAATTTTATGAAATTTATAACTAACTTGCAAGAAAAGCATGTTGCAAGTCCTGTGGTGACTCCACATACGGAAGGTGCTTCTCATTTAGGAGATTCTCATATAAGCAATAATCTAATTGCCACTCCAACTGTCTCATATAATGATATTCATTCATCTATAATGGAGAAAAAATATGTAATGTTATTGTCATAAGACCTAGAGATGGACGTAGCCATAGATTATGTTGGATCACAGACAACTTGCCGAATGTAGAGAAAGTTATTTGGATGGTTGAAGTTCTTGAACCGGATGCACCTGTTTACGATGGTCCTCCAAATGGAATGTACAAGCCATGTGAACTTTCATATGAAGTCTTCGTCATATGGCCAGAGTTTTGTATTTGGTATTTGTAGACTTTAACTATAAACTATGTCTTATCTTTTGTTATTACAATTTAATATTAGTGTAGAATTGGCAAACTATGTATTTGTAACTTAATTATATATTGAATTTCTCTTTTGTTAATTGATGCTCTATTTTATTACCATGATTATGAATACTGTTTATTGACATTGACTGTGTATAACTCGCTAAATTAAGATAGTATTTCATATTGTACTTTATATCTTTCAACATTCATACTACTGGTAAATGTTTTTTGTTTGCAACGGTTATAAGCGTGGGTGAAAAATATGTTCCATTGCTTATAAACATTGGAGGAAAATGTAATCCAACACTTATAATTATAGGATGACATTTTTCGCAATGCCAATAAGCATTGGGTGATATTTTTCCTCAACGATTCTAAGCGTTGGGTAGTATTTTCCCCCAACGCTTATAAGAGTTGAAACATATTTTTCCCCAACGCTTATAAACATTGGGGAAGAATATCAGCCAACGCTCATAAGCATTGCAAATAAATGTCCACGCCCCTATATCAACACATATACGTGTTATTGAATTTTTTTGTAATGCTTATATTCGTTGGGAATCGTCTGTTTTGGTATGGTGAAAGGTTTTGAAAGGGTTTGAGAATGGTTTGAAAGGAAGGTTTTACCCTTTCGGCCTAGACAAAAGAAATGGTTTACTTGGTTTCGAAAGGGCACTTCCAATGGTTTCGAAAGGGGTACTTTTAATGGTTTCGAAAGAGGTACTTTCAAAGATTTAAGCTTTTTCATCAACTGAGAATTCGGTAAAGTGTGTATATATATATAACATAGCAAGGTGATTTTGAGTAAAGCATAGAGATTATATATTTTCCTTATTTCAGTTTGATTTAAAGGTTTAAATCATTTTGAAAAGGTTTTTAAGGAAAATTTTGGGAAGATATCCCTACGTAAGATGACTCAGATATTAGAATATCATATGAGACTGGTATAGGGTCACACTCTATACATTAGCAATTAGCCCTAGCTAATTTAGTCCAAAATTGCAGTGTGTATGGCTTTATCACAGGTAAGACTTATGGATACATACAGAAAGGAATATATTTTCATATACAAATAGGTTATTGGTGAGCCCGCAAAGCCATTAGAATCAGGTGACCCCGGATGATGATAAGTTAAGGATAGACCATCCAAAAGAGAAGAATTTCACATATAGTTAAGGAAAAAACATGCAGAAGAAGAGGAGTATCTAATAGATGTTAGGTAAATTTTGATATTTTGTCCGGAAGGCCCGAGTCAGCCAATCGTTCATAGTTAGCTAAATAAAACTAAAGTGCATGAACATATAGTTCATTTATTACCTAATATACATGTATGTTTACATAATAATGCTTTGCAGATTTTAACTAGTTTTGGTTACAGGAAAAGATTTGCAAAAGATATGTTTTAAAGGAATGTTAGTGAGGGAAACTCATTCCACTAAGCGGCGTGGTCTCACTTAACATAAATAACAAAGATAAACAGTATTATTCACACCAGGACTTATGTACGACTCAAAGTTTTTGTTTCCCTTTAAACTCTCGGGTGCTCAAAATTGATTTGAGTAGGCTGAGTATTGAGGTTTTCAGGTTTTTGTAGTTTTGGCGAACAAAGCTTCCGGAGAAGAGCAGGTGGCTGATGGATAGTTATTTAGGAACTTTAGATTATTTTGTTTTGATTCCGCTGTGTATGAAGTCAGATACGACTATATTGCTTTGATCATCCAAAGGGGCATCGTCATATGTCGATCTTGGCATATTATTGTAAATTATATTTGATCGTTGCTTGGGTAACGTTTTGGGGATTTTTGTAACTTGGATATGATATTGTTTTGAAATGTAATCAGCAAAATGTTATCTTTGAAATCCGTGATTTTGATCATATTCAAGTGTTTCTGATATTATGGATACCATTAACATTGCCTTATTTTGTCAATTGCCTTATTTTGTCACCAGAAGTTTATAGATGACCGCAACATCTATATTGCTTAGCTTTTGGCCTCTAGATACGGGATATTACCGCTTGGTATCAGAGCATAGGTTTATGAAAAACTTTAACTAAAAATGATTTTTGAAAACAAAATCTTAAGGAATTAGAGTAAGATTGGGGTTTGGGATAAAGCTATAGTATTGTACTTTTATTTGCTATATATAAGTATGCTCTTTATCTCCAATCTTCTATCTTTGATTTAGTCTTTCTGTATCTCATGAGATTTGGATACAAATATGAATGGTAGAAGAGGAAGTGTTAACCCAGGAGTGGAAGGCACCGATGGGAATTCAAGGCCTAGTACATGGAGAACCCAAGGTCTGGCATAAGCAGAGAATATGGGTGCTAGAGTCCCGTAGGTTGGAATGCAATTTATGTATCAGTTCTTCGTGAATATGGTGCAAGCGGGTGTTACTGCTGGAGTAGTGGTACGAGGAGTTCCGAAGGTTATAATTATCCATGACTATGCTAAGTTAAGTGGGGATTACACTATGCTTGGAGGGAAGCCATTTATAGGAACCGAGGATGCTATTGAGATGGAGAACTGGTTGTTGCACTGTGGAAGGATTTTTGCAGACTTGAGGCTCAATAATGAGCAGAAGATGAGGTTAGCATCCAGACAGCATCAGGGAGCTGCTTTGTTCTGGTGGAACGGTGTGACTGTGGCAATGGATGAGGAGACCATGACATGGGCAAATTTTAAGAGGAGGTTTCAAGAAAGGTCCATGTCGGTAATGGCGCACTTTATTTTGATTAGGAGGTTTTCTGAGCTTGAAAAGGGAGAGATGATTGTTCTAGAGTATGCAAGTAGGTTCGAGGAGTTAGCTCGATATGATTATGCTGCTGTTGATACAGTGATGAAGAGGAACGAGAAGTTCATCAGGGGATTAATGCCTGAGATGGCTAGAGCTACTTTACTGCATATTAGAAATCCCTGTGATGTGGTTGTGGAGATAGCTTTAAGGCACAAGGAGATGCTTTCTTGTCAGGAGAAGAATTAGGATAAGGAGGTCCAGGTTGGGTAGGGCCAGAAGTAGAAGTTTTTCCATAAGAAGGGTGCTCAGAAGGGTGGAGCAGCCAAGAGAGGGAAGTCTGACGTGGTCTACATTAAGTGCGACAAGAAGGAACAATTTGCCAATGAGTGTTGATCTGGGAAGGATAAGAAAGTGATCGGGAAGGGAATGTCAAGTGCTTTAACTGCGATCAGATAGGCCATTATAAGAACCAGTATGAGGAGCCCGCTAAGGATGGAAAGGGAAAGGTATATGCATTGGAGCCTGCTGCTTCTAAGCCGACGGCTCAGGAGAAGGGAAAGGCAGTTTTGGGAGGTAAGCTTCAGATTTATGGTATGTCTGTTAGTTTTCTATTTGATACTGGTGCAATGCATTCTTTTATATCTAGATGTTTGATAGATAAGATTAACCTAGAACCCACATATTTAGTTACTTCCTTGCGGGTTGTGAATCCAATAGGAGGTTATGCAACTTTAGGTTTGAGATGTGACCAGTTAGACTTTGACCTATTAGGTCATGCTTTTGTTCGCAGTTTGCATGTGTTTCATTTTGTAGGGTTCGTAATTATTCTTGGGATGGATTTGTTAAGTGAATACGATGTTAGGATATTTTGCTAGGATAAGAAGAATCTCTTAGACACCCTGATTGTAGCGATAGGATTTTTTGTACCGTAGAAGGTTTTCATGGTGAGATGTATGCCTTGTTAGGTGCCATGGAATCAAAAGATGAGTTGAGTTTTCTTGGTTAGAGAATTCGCGTATGTTTTTGAGCCTGTAATTAGATTGCCACCGAAGCGAGCCATTGAGTTTCAAATAAATTTGATTTCGAGAGCAGAACTAGTGAGTAGGTCACCAAGCAGGATGACCCCTTCCGAGATGAGGGAGTTGAAGGTGCAGTTGGTGGACTTGAAAGACAAGAGCTTTATCAGGCCGAGTAGTTCGCGCTGGGGTGCAATAGCAGTGTTTGCTAAAAATCCGGATGGATCATTAAGGCTATGTATCGATTTTGCAAGTTGAATGTGAGAAAGATAAAGAATCGATATCCATTGCCCAAAATTGACGATTTGTTCGACCACTTGAATGGGGCTAAGGTATTTTCTCAGTTAGATTTGGCAACAGGTTTCAATTAGCTCATAGTAGCAGAGGATAGTATACCTTTGATGGCGTTTAGGACCAGATATGGGTCATATAAATAGTTAATTATGCCATTCGGACTGACTAATGTGCAAACTTTCTTTGTGGATTTGATGAACTGAATTTTTCGAGAGCACTTGGATAGGTTCATATTGGTTTTCATGGTTGATATCTTGATTTACTCTAAGGTTGACAGAGAGCATGAAGTTCATCTTAGAGTGGTGCTTGAGACGCTGAGGCAGCATCAACTAAAGGCGAAATTCTCGAAGTGTCACTTCTAGAAGAAGGAAGTGAAGTTTGTTGATCATCTAGTTTCAGAGAGATGATTGTCAGTGGATCCGACTAAGACTGAAGTAGTGAATAGTTGGAAGAGACTTGAGACAGTGATGGAGATAAAGAGTTTCCTTGGGTTGGCTAGTTATTATCAGATGTTCATTAAGGATTTTACATGGATAGCAGCATAGATGACTAAGCTAACAAGGATGGATTAAAAAATTTATGGACTAATAAGTGTGGGAAAGCATTCCAGATATTGAAACACTTATTGACCCATGCACCAATGTTAGTTGTTTCGGAAGAGAATCAGGATTTGGTGGTTTATACCGATGCGTGTGGAACAAGATTAGAAGTTGTGCTGATGCAGAGAGGTAAAGTGATTGCCTATGCTTCTAGACAGCTCAGACTGAATGAGGTTAGGTATTCGACGCATGTTTTTGGAATTGGCTACAGTTATTTTTGCCTTGAAGATGTGGAAACATTGCCTTTTGGGAGAGAGGTTTGAGTTATATATAGATCATAAGTCGTTGAAGTATTTGTTCTCTCCGAACGAGCTGAACATGAGACATAAGAGGTGGTTAAAGTTTATCATCTCTTATGATTTGGGAATTGAGTACATACTGGGGAAAGGAAACAAGATTGAAAATGCATATAGCAGGAAACATTAGAATAAAATATTGACGATGATAACTGAGTGGAAAGATTTAGAAGCATTAGCAGATTGCACAGTGCTACGGAGATCCGAGGCAAGGTTTAGAAGAGAAACCATAGTGTCATCTTGCTTGGAAGTTCGACCGTGGTGATCGAAAGGATTGCTTATAAACAAGAAGAGGATCTGGTATTAGCAAAACGAATTAGGAAGCTTAGATATGGAACCGAGAGCGATGACTTGAAGGACTTCAGTCTTCACCAGAATGGGTGGTTGAGAAAGAAAGGAAGATCAAATGTTCCAAGTGTAGGAAACATAAGGAAAGAAGTCATGGAGGAATGCCATCTTTCGAAGTTCTCTATTCATCCAGGAGGTACTAAGATGTATCAGGATATGAAAAGGAGTTTCTTTTAGAAAGGTATGACGTGGGATATTGGTTTGTGTGTAAGCAGTGCTTTATTTGCCAACTGGCAAAGGCCGAACACCAGATGCCAAGTGGATTGCTTCAGCCATTAGATATTCCAGTGTGGAAGTGGGATTCTGTTTCCATGGACTTTATTGAAGGGTTGCCAAGGTCGAATAGAGGAAATGAAAGTATATGGGTCGTAGTGGATAGGTAGACTAAGAGCACCCATTTTATTCCAGTTAAGTTAACAAGGACGACACCTGTTTTAGCGAAGTTGTCTATGAGGAGCGTGGTTAGACTGCATGAAATTCCTAGTAGAATAGTTAGTGATAGAGATTCTTTGTTCACTAACGAGTTCTGGAAGAGTCTGTAGGAAGTTTTGGAAACCAAGCTCAAGAATAATACCGCTTACCATCCACTAACAGATGGGAAAACAGAGAGAGTTAACAATATATTGGAGGGTTTGTTAAGAGCTTGTGTTCTAGATTTGGGGGGATCATGGGAGGGCCATCTGCATCTTGTCGAGTTTTCATATAATAATAGTTATCAGGATAGTATTAGGATGGCGCCATTTGAAGCTTTGTACGGAAAACCATGCAAATCTCCCATATGTTGGTTAGAGACCAGGGATATGTTGGTTCTTGGTTCAAATTTGGTTAGAGAAGCTGCAGAGAAGATTGAGGTCATTCGGGCTGGAATAAAGGAGGCTCGATCTAGGTTGAAGAGTTACGCAGATAAGAGACGGAAAGATTTAGAGTTCTTAGTTGGAGACCAGGTTTTTATTAAGGTGTCATCGATTTAGGGTGTGATCAGATTTGGGAGATCAGAAAAGTTGGCATCGAGATTTGTTGGACCTTTTCCTATTGTTGAGAGGATCGAGGAACTCGCATATAGAGTTGAATTATCGAGCAGTTTGGCAGGAGTACACGATGTTTTCCATATTTCTCATCTCAGGAAGTTTGTTAGAGAATCGGTGACTGCGGTTGCACCGACTGTGCTAGATGACATAGTGGTAGAACTGGACTTGACCATAGTTAGACAATCAGGTTAGTCAAGGTCTAGTGGAGTGACGATGATAGGGACTGTACTTGTGAGGTTGAGAGCAGGATTAGAGGTGCGTTTTCTGATTCATTTGATGGTAGGTTTTACCTTCTTGTTTGTTTGTTGTGTTCCTTATCATAATTTCGAGGATGAAATTCTTTAAGGAGGGGAGACTGTAACACCCATATTTTAATAATATTATTTAGGATATTTAATTAGATAAACAAAATAAAAGTCATGCCCTTTAACAATGAATTAAAAGAAGAGTTTAACAAGAAATAGAGGAGGGGTAAAATGAGAAAGAGGCCATTCCTATATCTATTCCCTTAGGCAGTGTATTCATACACGTTCGTTTTCATTTGAATTTTTTTATAACTCAAGGCAGGCCACCGTTACAAGGAAAAAGGGGAAAACGATAGTGAAAAGCTAGAAAGAAGCTTAATCAAATCAAATATATTGATACCTCAATCTCCTTAATCACAAAATTTAAGGTGAATAATATTTACATCTCTAATATGTTTTGATTCAGTGTTAAGGAGAAATCCAAAATATTTTTCAATGTTTTTCCATGTTTTTGAATGATGGAATGTTTATAAATTCTTGTTGATGATTTTTACATGTTCATATTGATTTTATGATATATTTTTACTCTAAAACCCTATTTATGACATCTCAATGCCTTACGAATTTTTACGAAGATCAGAAATAATATTTTGAAGATGGGTTTCAATTTTCCGAATTTTTGGAATATATGTGGATTTAATATGAATTTTCTAGTAAAGAAAATGATAATTTGGGTTATAAATTTTATACGCGTAAATAATAAAAGATTTGGGTTTGAAAATTTTATATGTTAGAAAACATATTGAAAGAGATTTTCTAGAATTTTTTTAGATTTTTTCTAATTGTTTTGATGGTTATATAAAATTATTTAAGTATGAGACTTAATATTTTATATATTTTAAAAGCAGAAAGGGGCTTTTTGTAAATAATTTGAAATTGTTTTTTCTGGAAATTGGCATCACTTTTAAAAAAGTAAAATGGCAATCAATCAGATTTAGACAAACAAGGCAGGGTAAGTACAAAAGAAATAGTTTAAAAGTACAAATAAATAGGTTTTTTACCTTTTCGACACCAGGTTCCGCCTTCATTCCTTCGCCTCCAACATAGTCAAAACCAATGCACATGGTATCAGGCAACTGGTAGGTAGTAAATTGGACTTAGGCAAAGGGTACATGGTCAAAACCATGGGTTTCGAAAGGGTTGTGGCTTTGATTTGTTTTAAAAGAAAAATGCATCTGCTTGCTTTCGACTAAGATGCTTTTGACTTGGTTAGGTTTCGATCAGGTCAAATGCTTTAAAATGAAATGGTTTCGGTTGGGTTGTGTCTTTCTTTAGATGATTCTTTCAGCTAAGTCGAAGCACCTAGGTGCCGCCTTTTTACCTTTCAACCCAGGTGGTTTCGAAAGGGTTGCTTTATTTTAAAAATATGTCCGTTTCTCCAATGCTTTCGAATGATGGTTTCGACACCATCACTTCTTTACTTAGGAAATGCTTTCAAAAAGTTGACTTTCGACTTAAATAATCTAATGACCCTTACATTCAGTTGAAATATAACCCAAATTGGTTTCGAAAGAGATGAGTTAAATGATTTCAAAAGGTGTTTTTCACATGTTTTAAAGTGAACCCATGTGCTTTCAAAAGGTTTAAATTTAATGCTTTCGAAAGGTTTTAAAGAGGTTTCAAAGGGTGGTTCTCCAATAGTTTCGAAAGAGTCAAAAGGTGTAGTTTTTTTGATGGTTTCAATTGCTTTTGAAAGGAAAGGTTTTCCAAGGGTTTCGAAAGGCAAGGTTTAAAGGTTTTAGATGAAAGATGTCTTAGGTTTTAAAGCTTTCGAAAGGAAGGATTTCCAAAGGTTTCGAAAGGGTTTGAGAACGGTTTCGAAAGGAAGGTTTGGCCTTTCGGCCTAGATAAAAGAAAGGGTTTTACTTGGTTTCGAAAGGGGTACTTTCAATGGTTTCGAAAAAGGTACTTTCAATAGATTCGAAAGGGGGACTTTCAAAGGTTTAAGCATTTTCATCAACTAAGGGTTGAGTAAAGTATACGTATAATATGGTAAAGTGATTTTGAGTAAAGCATGGAGATTACATATTTTCCTTATTTGATTTTGATTTAAAGGTTTAAATCATTTTGAAACGGTTTTTAGGAATTTTATTTTGGGAGATATCCCTAAGTAAAATGACTCAGAGAATACCAGACGGGACTGGTATAGGGTCGCTTCCTATACATTAACTATTAGCCCCAGCTAATTTAGTCCAAAATTTCAGTGTGTAAGGCTGTGTCACAGATGAGACTAAAAGTATGGATACATACATAAAGGAATATATTTTCGTATACAAATAGGTTATTGGTGAGCCCGTCACTCGATCCTACTCTAGTTAAAAGATTCGTGGATAAAATCAAAGAAATGGAGCAAGAGATCGAAGTTTTTGAAAAAGACAAAACTAACGTCAAATTTTTTTTATCCTTTGAAATCTCTTCCATAGAAGGAGATTCTGATTCTGATGAAGAAGAAAATGATGATGAAGTCGTTATTGAGGAAGGCGGAAACGACGATGACAATAAAGATGATAACCCTGACAATGGGGATAAAGATCAGGGTTCAGGCGGCAACAGAGATAATCATGCTTGTTTTCATGGAGGGGACGACGAAGATATTCACAGGGCTTCGGAAGAAGTTAACCCTCATCCTAGTGGCCATGAAGCAATCCAAACCGGACTTCCTGAGCCTTCTGATCTCCACGAAGAACCACCAATATTGATGTTAGAGAACAGGCGGGGAAAATGTAGGCCCCACAAACTTCAATTCCTATTTCTCAGGTATGTGATTCTTTGTCTAGATGGCTTTCACTTCCAAGATAACAATAGTTGAAATCTTTTTCTTTTAGATAAAAAAGAAATCCATCAACTATATAAAACCAAGCATGAAAGAAAACAAGCGAAAATAAATAGCTTGTATAGCGAGTTAGATAAACAACTAAACTAACATAATGCACTCTCTGACAAGTATTATAAGCTTAATAAAAGCATTGTAGTATTAGCATCCTTTAAAGATCAAGAAGCTGCTCCCCGATTGAAAAGGGCGCACCTTCGATATGACAAGTAACTAGAAGAAAAAACTGAGAATTAATAACACTACTTTGGATGCTGATTGAAGACAAAGATATTCCAGTCGACTTCTTATACAAAGCTTATTGCTGGAACACAACCGTAGATTTTTCATACTTGGGTGACTTTTGCAAGGGTCTACTTAGATGTTTACATAGGAGATTTTTGGATGAATTTGGATATAACCCACATCTAGAGTTTTGCTAGAATTTACCACCAGTCGAATCAATCCCTCGTGAATTACCTCCGGAAAAACTCAAATATTATGAGAACAGATTTATTTTCGAGTTATTCAAAAAATCAGTTTTGTACGAATCAGATGAAGATTTGTAATATGTAATGTGAATTTGCTATATTAGTTTCCTTTTATACTAAGTTGCATTTTGTTATGTTATTACAAAGTATATGTCTCTCGAGCAGTCCTATCAATAGAGATTATTTAAGCGAATACGTCAAATTAAGAAGAGATTATTTAGAAAAGGCCTCACTCTTAAAATCCTCAAAATTGGCTAGATGTTGCTTTCTTAGAGATCTTCAGAGGCTTTATGCAACAACCCTGCCTTCATTTCAATTTTCTTGGGGAAGAAAAGGAAAAGCTTCTTAATGAAATCCGAACATATCATACAAATTAATATGTGGTCATAATAGTTCTCCTGCCGAGGAATGTGACTATAGAAAATATCCTCCGGTTATTAACCTGGAAGGATTTAATGCCCCTTTCGATCCGACGATTACTCTTTTAGCCAATTCTTTGAACAAAGTCAAAAATGCAGTTTCCCATCTTTAAGTGTAGTAAAATGAGTATTTGATTATAACAATGAGATCTTTCTTTTCGTTTTACTTCCTCTTGGGTTGTAACTTCCATTATTGTAATAAAAGAAACTAGTGGTTTGAGTACTATTTTTTTGTTTGTTTAATAGGAGTTACCTTTATCTACCACGCCGCTCTCATTAGATTCATCATCTCGATTTATCGACATCGGAGATAGGTTGGTAGAGGATATTGAAAATAGGAGCCTCCTTAGAGATCCTCTATCTATTCGTCTTCAAGGCAACACTGAAGCGTTAGAAGGGCGTAGAAATTTTTTGCTTTAGAAGACGATTGTAAGGGACCTTAACGATCAGATCACTAGTCTCGAAGCGGACATCAAGTGTAAAGATGAAATAATTTCTCAATTAAAACAAGTTAAATCAAATCCTTCATTGAATTTGATCAAGAATATCTAAGCTTCTTCAGCAGAAAAGCAATTTGGAGATAAAATTAAAAGATAATCAAGCCCATTGTAAATCCCTAAAATTTATCATGGGTGGTGACATCCAAAATATCAATTGTCCAACTTCTCCAATCGCCTCATCTATTGTCAAATCGACAAGGTCTTCATCTCTTTCTACTCAAAAATTTCCTACTATGACTAACCCTCCACTAGGTTTGGATGAAAAGATAGTGGATGAATTGTGTAGGAAGGTCAAATTTGAAATGTGAGATATTTTGATGACCAGCCGAAAGTGGGATATTCACAGGGCATTAATGAGTATACGACTAGAATGCAAAAACTTGAGCACAAAAAATGTCTTCTCTGAAAGCACATTGCCGATTTAGATAGGCAAAACAAAACCCTTAAAAGTGCCAACAGAGCTTTGAACCATGCTTTAAAGGCTTGTATTGAATCCATCAATGATGCTGGTGACATTAAGAAAAAAGAAAAGAAACTTAAAGAAATTCTTTATATAGCAATTCACAATATTGTGATCCTTTAAATGCCAAGATTCTAAATAAGGCTATCTAGGATCTATTAAATTTACACTTATACTAAATAATTTTATAAATTATGTAAATTATGTAGATACCATTTGGTTTCAGCTTTCACTTGTTCTTACAGTGTTATTTTCTGAACTTGCTTCCTAATAACCTTGATTATGGTTTTGGTATTTCATCGTCCCATTCAGTCTTCTTTGTTGATCTTGTCTTCCTGAAGAGTACAAAGTAGACAACATCTCTTATCATTAATTTGAAATTTATGCAAGAATATATTGGTAGTCCCTTATACTATTAATAATGGTATGAGGAATCCTGCTAATTCCAAAAATGTAATCAATGGAAGTTAACAGATCATCATGCAAAAATAATAAGTAAAGAGAAACTCCATAATTAGAAACGAATTGGAGTTTTGAAATCCAAATTTGATAAGAGAAGACCGAAAATCTGACTCTATTATATTAATAGAAGACCGAAGATTTAATTATGGAATTAATGATGGAAGGCTAGAAAACCTGAATCTAGCATTGATAATGGAAGTTCAGAAATCCTCTTCTAAAAGTAAATGATAGAAGACCAAGAATAATCGTTTAATAATAAAAGTTTAGATATCTTTATTTGGAAATAATCAATGAAGATTAGGAATCCTTAGAGGATTTGAAACTAGATTTTACAAGTGTTGCTCGAAAGTTAGTAATAAAGACCAGTGACCTTGATTTGGGTATTAGTAAGGTAGATCCCAAGTTTAACCGAAGATTATAAATTCATAGGGATTTCAATATCCATTAGTCTAGAACCCAGATTCGGGTATTAATGGGTGAAGTTCAAAAATTAATAGTCTCAATATCCAAGACTAGAAATTCATAGGGGGCACCTTGATCGGCCATAGCGTGGCACAATCAAGGGCCTATTGATGATTTATCCTGGCTATAGTGTGCCGTGGATAGAGGCTTGCTCTAACCTCTCTCCAAAAGGCTCTTTGACCTAGCCAACTCGGCACAGACAAAGGCTTTGACTGTTTAAAGTAATTTCTAAGTTTGAGGAGAATTTTACTCCTGACCATGTAGATTTCTTTTTGAAAAGTGGCGCTTTATCGAATTTGACTAAGATCACTTTACAAATACATTGATTTTTCCCTGTCTGAAAAAGTTGATCGCCATTCCTTTAAGTGCTCTACATTGATTTGTCTCATGCCCATTCATCATATGCTAGTGGCAGTAGGATCCACCTCGATTCCTTTTTTTAGGATTTTTCTTTTGGGATGGCCAATAATTAAGTTCCACCTTGGTTAGTAAATATATATTGTCAATCGATGTAGTCAGATTGCAACCCGTAGAAAGTCTCAACTTGAAGCTTATCTTTTAGGGGTTTGATTTCTAGATTTTTTATTGCTTGATTCTGAAGCTTCACCCTTAATGGCCAATTTCCTTTTCAAAACCTTTTGAAGCTCACACGTAGGTAATGTCTCACTTGTTATTTGATGCCATTTTGGTGCAATGGTATAGTAATCAGCCATCATTCCTTTTGCAAAGATAGTGCATTTGGTATATAATTGAATTGTCAACTTCATTTGATTAAACAAGTTATCACCCTTATCTTTTGTTCCCTCTAAAGCAAATATGGGTGTAGGGCCAATGTGAAAGGGGTTTAAGCTCCATTTATCTGGATCATAAGATTCAGCCTTCTTTTTCTTGATGATTCTCAAAGCTTCTAACCTTAACATTTTCTCTTCATATAGTTTAGAATCTTGAATATTTCCATGGGAGAATCCAATTAAGTGTGGCTTTGAGGATCCTTGTTTAAACTTTTAAATTTTTCTAAGTATGGTGTTGTAAATTCTAAAGTAGGCAAGCTTGGAATAGAATAAGGTTACAAAAAATAAAATTGGGAATTCAACAGAGTCGGAGGTTCAAGCCCTCCTTCTAGAGCCAAAAAATGTTAACAAGAAAACTTGTCAACACGCCAAAGCAAGGTTCAAGGTGTAAGTGAGCTTTTTGAAGCCACCTTTTGAACAGATGAAAATAGTTTATACCTTTCGAATCTCTTTATCCAAACAATTTAAACGACTTACATCTCCTTTAAGTCCACATTTCGAAAAGTTTGCGGCAAGTGAAACTTCTTCTAAACAACATTCTGATGCGATCACTTATGAAAATACCTTTCAAACTAGTTGAATTAGCTTAGGATCCTATCGAAACCTCCTTTCGAAGTGGTCGAGATGACTTAAGGTTAGGACCTAATGATCTAAGGGTTGTAGTTGAATTAAAGGGTTTCATCTCCTTCGAAAGGCAGCCTTTCGATCACATTGATACTGACAAATCATAACCAGAATCACATGGAAACATTAGATAAGCTAATATATCCAAAAATGCAATATATTTGCTTTATAATATTTTTCTGCTTTACTAGAAGCTTATGTAATACAAAGAAATAAAATCTCAATCTAATTTTAGAATTAGGGTTTACAAATAAAAAGAACAAGTATTGAGTGAATGAAATTCAATCCCTAAAACAATAGCCCTAGGGTCTTATTGTAAGCAAGGTTGGCACACTTCGAATCGATCCTCTTGACTTAGTCGAAAGGGTGCCTTGAAGACCTTTCGTTTCTGTTAACATAAGGGCTCCCTTCCACTTTTCTTTTAAATGGAACTAGAGTGTTTTCAAGTTCGGCGAAAGGTGTAGATGCGCTCTCTACTTTGTTGTTGATGCAATGTTGCTAGTAGGGAAGGATATGGACTTTCAACTATGTCGATAGGTGAATCTTTGGGGCTTCAAAGGAGTTGGAAGGCAGTTGAAGGTTTAATGTGGAAGGTAGCTTTCGAAGACATACTTGTTGACTGATGCGGAACCACATTCTCTAGTGTACGAAATGTTATATTGAACTTAAGCAAGCTTTTTATAATTATGGACGGTTTCCACCAACTCGAAAGGCTACTTTATGCTTTCAAAGGGGTAGTTGTGGTACAATGTTCTTCTGTGGAATGTAAATGATGGAGAAACCCACTGTTTCGAAAGGTTTGGCATGCATGTGAAAGATCGCAATCTATTGCCTTTGAAAGGTATTCCCCAACTCAATCGAAACCTCTTCTAGCTTGCAAAACCATCTATTTCTAAAAGAATTAACCAAATTGGAAGGATAGCCTGGTAAAAATTGGAAGAATAGCCTGGTAACCTTTTGACTTCTTCAAAAGTTCATTGCTTATCCAACATTCTCCATAAGCATCCCTTTGACTCTTTCGAATGGCTCTATTATTGTTGTTTCCCTTTGTAAATCCTTCCTTTGCATTCTTTATGATTTTGATAAAGGTAATATGATTTCTAATGCTAATAGAAATTATAACATTTTACCTTTCTAATATTATAAGAACATATGTTATATAATGTTATAATAATCAACATTAACAAAATGTTATCTAGCCTTTTGACCGGGCAGTATTTGAATAGACTTAAACAATCGATTTAGATGAGTAAACGACTGAGAAATGACCCAAGGACTTTGGAAATATCATAAAAAGATAGGAAAAGGAGAAATATCGAAAAAGAGCAAAACAAGTTGAAAATTTGGAAGTTCAGGTTTTTGGAAGGGTTGACTCTATGCAAACCCACAAAATCCTCCGGTCAGACTTCAGGTAGGATGGCATTGACAAAAAGTCCAAGCCGAACCAGAAGCAATCCATAAAAAACACCATAGGCGAGCCCAAGCATGGCTCGGTACTATTCCTAGGAACGACTCGATATCAACTTCAAATAACTCGGGTCAAACATTATAAAAACTCAGGTCTGACTCTAAGCGGACTTGGTACCGATTCCCAGGGACGACTTGGTATCGACTCCTAGTGGCTTGGAGAAAACACTCAAAATAATTGGTCTGACTCCAAGCAAGTGAAGGGAAACTCAAAACATGAAAATCTCAGGGTAAGCCCTAAGTAAACACCCAAATTTCTAGGGTCGGACTCCAAGTAAGTTCAACCACCTTAAAAGGCCAAGATAAGCAATAATACATCCAAGTTGAGGATCGGTACCGAACCCACTCTTGGGGATCGATATCGACTCCCAATCCCACCTTGATTGGACCCCATCTTCTACCTACATGTCTTACTCAATGCCAAAAGCTTTTTCCCAAGGTTGTTTTGATGAATAAATGCATTTCTCTATTGATCTCCATGAACTCATTAATTTATAACTTTTTTCTTCTATAACTTTACCATTTTTACCCAGAAACAAGCTGTTATTTATGCAAACATGAAATCTTGAAGCTAACTACAAGACGATCTGAGGTGAAGAATCGAAGATAGTAAATATGGCCAACTTAGGGATCGGTGATGACTCGCAAAATGATGACTCCTAAAATGATGTCTCCCAAAATGATGACTGCCGGCCGACAACTCCTGGTTACTGATGATATGGCATCTACTTTTTGGGGACAACTGGTATAAGTCATGGCTAATGGCTAGGAAATATTTGATGCGGGATTTTAGGCTTTCTACTCTATAAGTAGGAAGGTATGGCTCATTTTTTTGGAATCTTTTTGGATCTAGTTCCATTATTTCTTATATTTGTAACTCTAAAATTCTAAGGAGCTGTATCAAGTTCTGAGAACTTTTGCCCCTAAGTTGTAAATCAGCAATGAAATCTTCAAGAGGACATTGGCCTTGCTTTGCTGGACCACTATAACTGACCATGTCTCTTTCTTTCCACTTTTTCATTTATATTTCTATTATATTTCATCACTTTTGTTCTCTACATAATCTTTGGGTGTTTGGCCAACTTTTGATCAAAACATTATGGTGCTTCCATTGAGAGTCCGATTCTTAGGCTATATGATCCCAAATCTATTATCAGATCACCTAAGATTTAAGGAAGAGAACCAGTTTCTTTTCACTCGCATTTGAATGAAGTCTACAGGAAGCTACCTTCAATAGCCCCCTAGGGAAGACAAAGCTGTCACCTCCTCAAGTGTTATTGATGGAGCACAGAACGTTGACCATTAAATTCTTGACGAAGCTCCACAAAAGGATCCTACGAATGCCCAGATCTCATCACCGGGATTGATTTTGAAAGGATGATGAAAGAACTATAGGACAATCGGGTAGAGCTAAACTAGCAAATCTAGGAGAATAGGAGCTCGATGAACCAGTTGAACACTGTTCACAGAAGGGCTGGGAAAGAGCCAGCTCTTCCATAGTCGGAGTCTGTAAGTTCCTCCTTATCCGGCCATTTCCAAAGGAGAAGAAGGTAATGGATAGATGCACATGAACTAGGGATGTTATGGCAGGAGTTGAGAACTGTCCCCAACCAAGGTGGGAGATTCAGTACCGATCCTAACTTGTTAGTACCGATCCAACTTGTGGGGTTGATGCATAACCCATTCACAGAGGGTTCAGGTCTGTGACTCAGTGAAGGTGTGAACCGTGCGCACACTTTAACTGACTAGATGTCAAAAGTCAGGAATTTGCTAATGAATTGCCGCCAAGGAATGAAGAGTTACTAGGCAAATGATTAATCTATAACTAAAAGAGCCTAGACAACAAGGCATGAACAATGACCATTTACCGAGCAAAGCACAAGGAGTAGACTACGACTATCACAATCTAACAACCATTCAAGGACTAGATTTGACTGCAATGGTATGTCAGCTTGTGAGAGAAAGCCAGACCAAACTGCCAATGAATGAGGCACTTTTCCTAGTTAGAATCCTTTCGCAGAAGCTATTTTATGTGAAAAATACCTACAAAGATTCAACATGCGGACGATGCCCTTATGCTCAAGAAAGACGGATCCTAGACAGCATATCATGAAATACGAAAGGCATATGGACTCTGCCAGAGCCAGAAATGCCATCAAATGTAAATGCTTTCCCATTTCCTTAGAAGAGGGGAGACTACATGGTTTACTCAACTATCACCAAGGTTTATTTCATTATTTGACCAACTAGCAAGGAAATTTTGTCAAGCAATTTGGGATGCACACAACTCGACCCAAGTATGTCATGTCATTATCTAACTTGTTCCAAAGATTGAGGGAGTCACTCAAGGATTTTCTACAGAGGTTCGATACCACAGCGACTGAGGTGAGCAACACTCAAGAGAATATCATATTGATAGCTTTGATTAGAGGGATCCACCTTGATATGATTTCAAAGAATGGTTATCAAGGAATCCACCCTCCACTTTGGATCTCTTTTACAATAAGGTGGCCCTATACTTGCACAAGGGGGAGGCTCTATGGACTAGATAAAGGTATAGACCAGGCCATCAGGTCGAAGGAATTCAAAGCAACAATGCCATGAAACAATCTGGAGTATGTTCTGGGAACATAGTTATGAATGTTCAAAACATGAGCAGTGATTAGAAAAAGGGCCATAAAAGGATCCTAAACGAGAACCTGGATTCTAGAAGATGACTGAGAGTCCCGAGATTTGACACCTACACCCTTGAATGATTCGACTGAAAACATCTACTTAGCCTCCTACAACTCAGAGCAGTACATGAAACCATCATGAGAGAACTAACGGAAAACCAGAGAAAGTCTGGAACGATACAAATAAATGTAGACGCCTTTGTGATATGATCGAAGAATTGATCTTAAAATTAGGCTCCAACAATTTGTGAAAGCCCCGTAGGATGGCAGACATGGAATATCTGACCACACGCGAGGACAGACCTCTCCTAATGTCGAAAGACCTAGACAGCCTGAAGGAAGACTGGTTATAAAATAGACCCCAGATGGTCATCATAAAGCTGAGAAGAGCTGGAGCAAAATGGAATGGCAAGCATGACGACGTCATTTCATCTTGAATAAACTCTTTCTCTTATTTACTTTAAACTTTTTCATAAGGCAAACTATACTATTTTCTATTTTTAATGATTGCTTTTCAATCATGCAACCTTGTCTTTGCGTGCCATATGAGTCATGAAACGCGACTGGCTCGAATGAAACTTCATATGAACAATGCAGTTACGCGAAGATAGGTGCCCATCAAATCTCTACGGCCCATGGCCCGACCTTCTATCGAGATGAGGGTGATTTAACCACTCCTTAGCTAACTCTTGCCTCTGACTCAAGGGCAAGACCGTGATTCAAACTGGATGTGACTCGACCATCCACTCTAAAATCCATGCTTGGAATTTTTTCTAAAACACTTATGCCATGCCTGATGCTCAGCAGGCTCGAAATCAAATCGATCGTGAATGTAACCAGACCATCCATGCATAACCTTTTGCCCTCTATGTAGGGCCCAACACATTATCTGAGATGGATGCGACTGACCATCCATCTTCTAGCTCTTTCCCTCGACCCGACGGGGGGCACGAAACATAATATGAGATGGATGTGACTGATCGTCCATCTCCTAACTCTTTCACTTGACCCGACGAGGGGAGATTAACCCAAAAAATAAGTGGATGTGGCTGATCGTCCTTCTCCAAACTCTTTCCCTTGGATCAGTAGGGAGAGCTCAAACCAAAATGGAAGTGACTTGCCATCCGTCAACTTAACTTTTTCCCTTAACCCGACAGGTGGAGCGCGAAAATCGGGATGGCGTGACCCGACCATCCATCGTCAACCCTAAAGCGGATGTGATCCAACCATTCCTCTCCTAACTACTACCTTTGATTTGGCAAGGGGAAGTTCAAATCCAAAATGGATGTGACATGACTGTCCAACCAAGGCGAATGTGATCCGACCATTCATCCATCAACTCTATTTTTCATGGCTTCACCAGGATATAAACATGGAATGAATTCGATTTAACCAGTCATTCACCTACTCCTACCTTCGATCCATCAAAAAAAGCACAAACTCAGGATAGGTATGACCCAACTACCCATTCACTGACTCAGAGCTTAGACCCAACAGGGAAGGGTATCACTACATAAGGACGAGATTGACCGTCCGTGTACTAATCTCGTTGACCTCAGATCGGGGGCATAAGAACATCATCATCTTGTAGCTGAATACAGTAGCTCAACATTATGGCTCGTGCCTAGTGTTAGATGCAATTAAGGGTACAACCGAAAGGTTGCCTCAGAATGGAATGATCAGAATTGTTCGATCACTGACTCATGCCTTGAATTCACAATATCAGACGAACCTCATCATCAACACTTCCATTTTATCTTCTCAAAATCATCCTTAGCCTCCTCGACCTCTTGACTGATGATGAGTGCATGATTTAAACTAAACATCCTGGAATTGGATGTCAAACTGATAACTCAAGCAGGAATTGTTACAGTCAGCAACCAGAGTTAGTCATAATGACTGCCCTTCATCAGATTAGCCTAGAAACGACTTGTGATTACAATCCAGCAGAACTTGGCAATGACCTTTAGGCATACGAACATTCTTGGGAGCCAACGACACACCCAACATATAATTTCTAGAATCAACGGAAATCAAATTCTTACTTAAGACTTTCAAAAAGAAACCATTTCAGATGACTGAGATCTACTATTCCAATCAACTATCT
This sequence comes from Allium cepa, assembly GCA_030765085.1. NCBI lineage: Eukaryota > Viridiplantae > Streptophyta > Magnoliopsida > Asparagales > Amaryllidaceae > Allium > Allium cepa. Next base: position 157,485,751 of record CM060939.1, read on the forward strand.
CAATGGAATCAATCTCATGCAATTACCGAGGGAATACATTCCAATTTCACAATGATAGATATCAATCAAGCATCACAACGGACAGTTAGAGATATGACTCTTCGTGAAATCCACTCGACGGAAGGATAACGACAATTCGAGGTACTGAGTGAAATCCATTCCAGCATCCTAATGTGTCTCGATTCAAAGCATATCATGTTTGCAACAAGATGTACTTTGGAGGCCAATGTTATCCAACCTTTTGACCAAGTAGTATTTGAACAAACTTAAACAATCGATTAGGACAAGTGAACAATGGAAAAATGACCCAAGGACTTTAGCAATGTAGTAAAAAGGCAAGAAAATGAGAAATATCAAAAAACGAGTGAAAAATTTGAAAACTTGGAAGCTAAAGTTTTTGGAAGGGTTAACTCGAAGCAAACCCACGGAATCCTCATGTCAGACTCGAAATAGGATGACCTTGGAAAAAACCTTAAGTGCGACCCAAAGCAATCCATAAAAAATGTTAAGCGCGACTCAATACCAACTTCTAGGCATGACTCGGTACCGACTCCTAATGGTTTGGGTCAAGCATTCAAAAAACTCGAGTCTGACTCGAAGCGTGACTCGGTATTGACTCCTGGTGACTCGTAGAAAACACTCAAAAAAATCGTGTTTGACTCCAAGCAGGCAAAGGGATACTCAGAAACGAAAATGTTAGAAAATCTCATGTCAAGTCCTAAGTAAACTCCCAAATTTCTATGTTTGGCCTCCAAAAAATTCAAGCACCTTAAAAAGCCAAAACATACAATAATCCACCCAAGTTGAAGATCGATACCGACCCGCTCTTGAGGATCGATACTGACTCCTAATCCTTTGGGTGGACCCCATCTTTTTCTTACATGTCTTACTTAAAGCCAAAATCTTATTTCCAAGGTTGTTTTGTTGAATCAATGCAATTCTGTATCGATCGTCATGAACTTCTAAATCTGCAGCTTTGTTCTTCTATAATTCCATCATTTGGATCTCGAAACAAGCTGTTACTAATGCAAACAACTATGAAATCTCGAAGCTAAACACAAGAGGATCCAAGGTGAAGAGTCGAAGATAGCAAATATAGCCAACTTAGGGATCAGTGACAACTCCCCAAATGATGACTCCCAATATGTTGATTCTCAAATTGTTGACTCCCCACTGACGACTCTTGGTTGTTGATGAGGTGGCGCCTACTATTTGGGGAGAATTAGTCTAAATCGTGGCTAACGGCTAGAAGATATTTGATACGAGATTTTAGGCTCCCCACCTCTATAAATAGGAAGGTAAGGCTCATTTTTGGGGATCTTTTTAGCTCTAGTTCCACTATTTCTTATGTTCTTATAACTTTGAAATTCTAAATGCTGGAGTCGTGCTGAGTTCCATGAGCTTATGCCCCCAATTTTTATATCAGCTAAAAAATCTTGAAGTGGACGTTCGCCTTGCTTTGCTGGACCACTAAATGACCATGTTTCATTTCTTTCCTCTTTTTCATTTATATTTATGTTATATTTCTTCACTTTTGTTCTTTTTATAATCTTTGGGTGTTTGACTAACTTTTTGTTCAAACAATACGATTGATAAAATATTTATCCATTTCGATATACACATGAACTGATTTGAAGACTGACAAATAGAAATGGTATATACGCACACATGCGCGTGCGTGCGCTTAGTATTAAACACTTCTTGCATGTTAATGTTTTCTATACCCATACAAGTACTTAATTTTACAACTACTTAATACATTCATAATTTACTCGCTTACATGTTTATTTGGCTTAGACCATGTATGTAATTTATGAGTTCTAAACTCAAAAGCAATACGATACAATTGATATTTGATCTATATTCTATCATATATAATTGTTATATGGGGAACATTTATAGTTCACAACGTATGAAATTCGATGAAATTTTCATCCAAAATAAGTAAATAAAGCATAGTGAGAGATCAGATATTCAATTTGATTATTTATGATAAAGGTCACATTGTGTTTACAAGACCAAAACTACAATATAGATCTAAGAACTCGATCATTTAGTTTGATCAATTTTACGCAAAGTGAAATATATTTAATGCCCTTAGATGTTAATAATGTTCGAGTACACTTTGGTAAAGAGTTCGTTATGATGCTATAGTAAGGATTTTCTTTTGAATCGCTAAACCATCTAGAAAGAAAACGAATGTATAAGAAAAGATGTGAACATAGGTATAGTTGGGATGAAGAATGCAAACAGTCGCTTTTATTTCATAAAGAAACACGAAAACGAGAATTGTGAAATAATAACTTAATATTAGAATAAAAAATATGATTCTATACTAAAATGTATTTTCATATCGAATTTTTTTTCTATGAGATTTTTTTTGAGTTCAAGATATTTGATCAAAAAACTCTCTGCTGCAAACTAGTTACTGTACATGAAATAAATAATCTATATAAATTGAGTAACAGACCTCTATGCTATTAAAGTAATGGAAGAAATAGGGGGAGTATGTCATATAACACTTAGTGATTGCATCAAATTACGAAAATTATTTTTGCAAAACATACCGAACATTATTTATGAAATAGTAATTGTTTTTTAGTGTCAACTAAAAAATAGATATAGTTATATTTCAATGAGAATATTATGAATATTTGTTATGAAATAAAACAATAATGTGGTATTTTTCTTCACAATAAAAGTGATGCATTGGAAAACGCTGAAGTATCTAAAATTATTTAAAATTACTTTGCAATTATAGACTAAGACGAGCTGATAAGAAATAATTTTTATTGTATAATTATGAATCATATGATACTAGTTAATTATATCTCAAATAATTAAGGGTCATGCACCCATTTAGTGAGAGCAACATAAGAGTTGATGAACTTCTGGGATCGATACATATAGATGTATGCAATCATAAGTCTATTAGTACAAAAATGGTTCCATGTACTTCATCATATTCACCGATGAGTCATCATAGAAATGGACATGTGTATTATATATGCATGTATAGTATATAATAAGTTTGTAGAATATAAAACGAAGGCAAATACTATAACATGCAGAAGAATTGATTCGATTTGATCATTTGGGTAAGTTATATTGGAAAGTGTAACGACCTGTTCGACCCTCGAAAATGGGTACTTAATACATCCATGATATTAGAATGTCAAGCATCCAAGTGCTGAAAAGATAGATTATAATGGTACAAAAAAATTAGTAGGGAAAATAGAATCTCACAGTAGAATGATCACATATAATATAACAAAGACAGTAAAATTTGTCACTCAAAAATACATGGTATATAAGAGTTAAATTCAAACCTCGTCAGTCTGGACAGTTATAACTTCTTGACCTTACAATTGATGATGGTACACATAATGATATAGAAAAAATAAAAATGCCACGATAGGTGAACATCCAACTCTGCTCCATGAGCTTCATGTCCCACCAACAACAACCTAAAAAAACTTGGTCTGACCTGAGCATTATAATAAAATAACACACGGGTCAGTCTAGAAAACCAGCGTGAGAAAACTCAAAAAATATGGTGAACATATTATGAGACCACACCGCTAAACACGGGATGGTTTTACCTCAGAAGAACAACACCATACATAAAAGAATGGAAAAAAATTAGAACAAAACCAAAACTTGAAAGAAGGGACATAAACAAGATCATAATCCAAACTTATAGAATGGACACAAATAATTAAACATCAAGAAGAGATCCTGGCACTTCTCAACGCAATTAATAAAATGATTTAAAAGTTTGAATTAGGAACAAGGAAAGGAAAATTTTCCAATAATGACTAGAAGAGTGCACCCCCTTATCGAAAATATACTTGAGGACTATGATGGCTCTCAGAAAATGTACAAGCCGAATCCCATCAACCTTACCGAGAAGCCGAGTATTTCACAACTCCATGTGCATACAACTGAAACCAATCTAGAGTAGTTGTGAAGATACCCTAGTGGAAGCAAACCCACATAGCCTGATGTCCACTCGCTCTTTGATTTTAGTCTTTTCTAACAAAGGATATTAACACTCAAACGAGTAGTAAATCATCTTAAGTTGACGATACACAAAGAAGATAGTGGAGTCGACAGTCAATAAATCAACTATCAAGAATTATCAAAATGATCGTCCATAGAAATTAAATCTCATGCTCTTACCCTATTCATGATTTCAAACTTGTACCGTCACTCGGTTGAAAATGAAATTGGGCAAGTTAAGGCAGTGTTACCTTTAAGCCGGGCCTTGATGACATTTTTAACCTTTGAGATAGAAACGAGTTTCCATACCTCAACGGTTAGTGCTATGAATATGACTAAATCCTTTCCATATAAACGATATCATTTATGTCAACAAAAAGAAGTAAAAAATCAAATTCACAAATTTAATGAATCATCATGGGCAAAGCACAACAGATATGGCTAAAGTAACAAAAGGTGATGAAACATTTAACATCTTCATTTAATTCAAAAAATGAGACAAAAAGGCAATTTTGAAATATCATATGCAAAAAAAAAATATCACCGATAAAGCTAAAAGAAAACTAATTAAAGCCATAGATATAGAGGAGTTAAAGGTAGCCAAATTTCAAACAGAAAATGGTAGTAGCCCTGGACCAGATGGATTTAATGCAAAATTCTATAAAAGACGTTGGGACTAGCTGAAGGATGAACTACTTCAAGCAATATCCTATGCACACACAATGGGGTAGTTCACTAAATAAATAAATCATATTATTATTACATTAGTACCCAAACCATCTATAGTGAAAACATGAATGATTATAGGCCTGTATCATGTTGCATTGTCATTTGTAAAATCATAACCAGTATAATTTGCAACATAATGAAAGGCCTACTGAATGAATTAGTTTCTCACAATCAAAATGCTTTTATTCTAGAAAGGAGTATTTTAGAAAATTCTTCACTTGCATATGTGATAACACAGAACTATAAGAGAAGGACAAGCAAAAGCATTGCATTAAGATTGATTTTCAAAAACATATGACAAAATTAGTAGAGTTTATCATACACAAGATGCAATGATAGGCTTTCCTCCTCGGCGATTATCTCTTGTACATCGGTATTCTACACCAACTTTCTCTATCATCATCAATGATTCTCCTCACGGCTTCATATATAGCAATATAGGCATTAGACAAGAGGATTTGTTATCTTTTATTTATTTGATATTGTAATGGAATTCTTGTCCATCAAATTAGGGAGTGGCGCATGTTAGGAAATTTAAATTCAATGTATGAAACTTAACCGATTGTTAACCATTTAGTTTATGCAGATGACTTACACTTATTTGTTAAAGCAAATTAGGCCTGTCAATGGATACTTTTAGATGCGAATAACACCATACCCGTATCCGCATCCGAAATGATTTTCGGATATCAGATATCCGCATCCACAGATATAGACGGATATCGAATAATTATCCTATCCGCTAACGACCAATAAATCAAGAAATATAAACATAAATTTTAAGTTTAACATACTTTTTTTCAATCCAACTGATTATAAAAGTATTAAATATAAACAAATATGGCGATAATAAATAGTTTTGAGCAGTTAATAATCATTAAGTGCATATAATATAAACTACTAACTTAATACAACAATAAATAATTATCTTTCATTATACTAAAATACACATAATTTATACTATAATCTTGACAAAGACCAGACGGATAATTTTCAGATGCGGATGTCTTCATGTCAGCATCCGCATCCGTTTTTTCGGATATCAGATATTATCCTCTTTTCAGATACGGATGCAGATGAATTTTGAATTTATCGGGTATCCACTGACAGACCTAAAGAAAATGTCTCAAATGCAGTATATATTAAGCAATATAATAATGTAGGAACTAGAATAGCTATCAAATTTTAACATTAATACTCATAAAACAAAAAAATTCTTTGCCGAAGTTTTAAGACACACAGTACGAATAACTCAAGAAATCGAAGTTCAAAAGCAACATTACCTATCAGTATTTAGGTGTCCCTTCCTTGGCAAACAAATTGAAGGTGATAGGCTTTGGAGAACTAATGGAAAAAATACAATGAAAACTGGACTCATGGAGTAGTTAATGTCTTAATACATATGGGAGATTAGAATTGAAAAAATCAATAATATATCAAATAATAGAATATTCAATGAATATATATCAAACCCCAAAAATAGTACTGCACAAAACTGAAAGCGGCTGCTTAAACTACTTGGGACAAGGGAAATCATATAAAATTAGCTGGAGAAAGTATGCCCCTTAAAGAGGAGGGGTACTGGATCTGAGAAGTCTGGAAGATATCGACCAAGCATACGGTTCAAAAGTGTTTAACTATATAGGCGTTACACTCGACCGCAACTCCTCATATGTTCCTTTAGACCCACCATCTCCTCTTGAATATATTATGTCCCCAGAATCTTGTGCATGTTCATGATGATAAACATAAGACCTGTAATGATCCGTATTTTTAACTATTTTAAACTATTGAATTTAATATGATTATTGGATAAAAATGATTAGAATTAAAAATTTAATGATTTATTAATGTAGTTATCAAATGTTAATTTGAATAAAATATTGAAATAACCAATTTTGAAGATTTAGGCGATAACAAGCATTGAAAGGAAATTCTATGTTCGATGTGTTTATAATAAATAACTGGAGTTGAATAATAGAAATTGAATGATTTAGATGAAAATAAAATAATTGTCGATAACTAACATTCATTTGAAATTAATGTTTATTGTCATAATTAATTGAATAATTAAATTGTTTAAATTTTACATTGGGAATTATATAAATAATTGAATCCTGAATTTAGTATGAATGAAAATGATTTTAAAAGTTTATTTAAATTTTATTTAGACAACAATGAAGATTTTTAAATTTAAAATTGAATTTAAAAGTGAATAAATAGAAATTGGAAGTATTATATTTTAATTAACATGTAAAAATAGCCATTTTGGCCACTATTTAAGATTTTGACGAAATCGGTTTCATCGGGTCCGTAATGGTAAATTATTATAGAATTTCAAGTTTCGTAACGATCAGACTTATCGTTTGGCCGTGCAAGCTTGAAAGGTATAAAATTTAATTTTAGAATTTAATTAAAATAATTTGATTTTGAAAAGCTATCTTCTGTATACGATCAAATTAGGCCTTGAGACTTGTCCCATTATGTTCGAAATAGGGGTAAAACATATAAAACGCCAGGCGGCACGCTTCATTTGGAGTTTGAAAATTTCATGGGTCAATCGGGTTGACAACTTATATAATAGGTCGTTCATTTTCTTATTCACGTAACCCAATTCTCGACCGCGTTCAAAAATGATTTAGTGGCCGAAAATCCACCTTTTTCTCTCCTTGATATCTCTAAACCCATTCATCGAAATCAAATGCCACCAAAAGGAAAAGTGTAGATCACATCGAGATCTACATATTGTATGGCTGGATCGAGGCATGACATCACGAAATCGCCAAGATCTGGCTTTGTGTGTCATGCATTTTTGGGATTTTTCATGGCTAACAGAGGTGGTGCATGGGGCGGCACTTCAGGTGTAGGGGAAGGTGGCCGAGGCGCATCGGTTGGTGTTACCTGATGGAGCCTCAGTTGGGCGAGGTTGCGTGCGCGTGGAGGCATCATGCGCGTGATTCTGGGTTGAGCGGCCTGTGTATGTGAGAGAAAGGAAGGAAAAGGTAATGTTCATAATTATATTAGTTTATTTTTAAGTTTTAGTTAAATTTTAATTATCGATATGCTAATTTATTAATAATATTTTCATACGATATCCGATTCGAATGAAACAAGTTGCATTGGATTCGTATTGAAGTCGTCTACCACATTGAAACGAAGTGGTATTTATTTTAAGCTGAAATATTTTTAGTTTCAAATAAAATGTGAGTGTTTTAAATGCTCGTGAATGACTAATTTATTTTTGTGTTCGTTAAATTGACATTACGAAGTAATTAAATTTTATTCACTATTTTCTGGTAATTTAATTGGCAATTTAAATTGACATATGAATTGATCGTTAGATATTAAAATCGATAGTTAAATTTGAAATTGAATTAAACTGCTTGTTAAATTCTCGATTAATGATAATTGGTCAACTATTGTGATATATTGACTGTTTTGATGACTGATTCTGATAGATGTCAATTGATTGATATTTCAGATAATTAAATGTTTATTTATTTTATACATTCCTGTTATCACCCTATAAATTATTTTAGGGTATATAAAACTGTTAACTAAAGTATTTCGAATAAATTAAAAAATAGGTTGAAATGATATATACCTATGACATTATTTTGGACTGAAATGATACATATCTGTCCCTGAAATTAAATTGAAATAACTGATCACATGGCTATAAAATAGCAAATTATATATGAACACCGGATTGGTTAAATTAAATGATTTTAAATTCTTGGATTTGAATTTATTCAAATGATTTCATTTATAAAAACAAAATGGATTGAAATATACAAATTAAACTAATTACGAATTTGAGTTTTGAAATGTGAAACTAAATTTTTTAAATGAAATTGTTTTAAAATAAAATTTGAGATTTCGAAGTTATAATTGAAATATGACTTGAATTTCTGGAATTGATTTGTTAAAAAGATTTGAACCTTTACTTGAAGTTCCAAGATATTTAAGTAATGGTGATTTAAGTTGATATTTCAAAATTTTTGCTCGAGATTGAATTACTTTTAAAGATTGGAACATTGAATTGAACATCGAAGTTAAATTTGATTTAAATCGATATTTTGAAATCAAACTTGAGATTGATATAAATTTAAATGGCTTAAAATTGAGAATTAAATTAAAATTAATTCAGATCGAAATCGAAATTGAAATCAATTGGAATTGGAAGTAAAATTGAATTAATTTGAAATTGAGATCGAATTTATTTTGATTGAAATTGGAATCGAAATTAATTCGAATAGGAATCGAAATGGAATTGATTTAAATTGAAATGGAAATTGATTTGAGTGGGAAGATTTGGAATTGAATTAGTTTGAGTTGAAACTATTTTCAAAATAAATTATTTTAATATATAAACTATTTAAAAAATTATCTTTTTAAATATTAAAATTATTTTGATTTTCCAAACTACATTCCGATATAAACCGTTGTTAATATCTAAACCATTTTATCAAACCAATTTAACTTTTTAAACTATTAAAAAATTTCAAACTATTTTCTAAAAAAAATTCAAGCTGTTCAACGGTGGAATGTTTATATTTAAATCGTGGATTTAAATACGAATTCGGTTATAATGAAGTTATAACCTAAATGGAAATTTGAAATGATTTTGAAAGTAACATCGAGATATTGGAGTGTAAACGATTCAAGTGAAATTGACATATTTTAAATATATATGATATTTTGAAATAAATATGGTATTTTGATATCGAATATGGATCGTTTTTGAAATGTAAAAGAACCAACCGGTGTGTAAAACAATGTTTGGTTGTCAAGGAGAATGGGGTCTCTTATTGGCATACTCTCTCTCAATATTGAAACCACTTTAACAACTGCGTATGCGGAGGAGACTTCAGAACAAAGTGGTTGGATTGGTGTCGTTTGATGGACTTGAAAAAAGAGAACGATGATGGATAGACCCTGACACTTGTGCCAATTTGAAATGACTAAAACATGATGGCTTGACAGGGCTAAGCGGATTAGCTACCCTTAGCAGACATCTGTTCTTTGATTTTCTTGCACTTTTTCCATATTATTACTCTTGTTATTGGTTTCTATTGGTGCACCTTGATTTAGGATAACCTACATTTGACTTGATATGGGATGGATGGACGTGGTGGATGATCGTGGCTATGATGCGTTACCACCAGCCCTACGATCCGAACTGGTAGTATCCTACCTTGGGGATTGCCTCACATGCCTTATCATACTTTTATCCCTATATGAGAGCACTATGATTTTGGTTTAGTGTTTTCGTATCATGGCATCCCTATCTCCCGACGTGCTACTTAGGCGTTATATGCAAACTGTACGACAATGCTTAAAAACGCATTAAGGGGGATTAATGTAAATCCTTAACGTTATGAAAAATATTTATTTTACTGATTAGACATTATATATGTAGCATATTCTACTATATATAAACATTTTGATGGATCCTTAACTGATGAAAAATCTCTTAACGTCTCTTGAGTTATTGCACGCACGTTATACACTGGATATGAGATGTAAAAACCCATAAACATCTCTGATGCCATTACACTTATGTTACATGTGGTATTGATTTGAATCATATAAGGATATTTTAGTCCTGACTCGAGTGTTTTGTTTTTCCATTATGCTCGGTTATCCTTGGGTATTTCAATGCATTGAAGTTCATTGTCTGGAGGACAAAAACGAAGATTTGGTATATTATTACTAGTATTATTCCTTGCTTCATGTTGTCTGATACATTACTCTATAATTTTGTTGTATATATAACTCTGATAAATGATATAAAATTATAATCAAATATATAGTATAAACAGCTTCATGAGCTGTTTATTCAATTATTATGCTTTGTCATTCCGTTGGAAGATTTTGTGTTTGTTTTCTTCTTATTTTCTTATTTTTCTTAATTAATCTCATTGATTATATATGTTTCAGATTGTTTGAGTTGGACATGTGTGGATCATTGTCAATTTAAACCTTTTGAAATGTGGGTCGTCACAATTGGTATCAGAGCTTTGGTTTAGCAATAACCTTAGCTTTGTGGGGTTTGACTCATTAGTGAAAGGGTAGCAATAACCCTTAATGGGTTGGTTTGTTTGTGTGTTTGTGTGTGTGTGTATGATAGCGTGTACTTCTTAGTGTTATATAATGTTTTCTATTGTGTTCACTTATCCATTGAGTTGTTTATGAATTATGGTCAGTGCGTGGGACGCCATGTCATCGATAGGGATTTCTAAATACTTAAGCAAGGCAAGTAGACATATTATTGTTTTAAAATAGGGTAAATAATTAAATTTTAACTTAATAAAGATTAAATAAATTGAATTGGATTTGAATTAAACTAGATGAATTAATGAAGTGCATTAATTCCATTTAAGCTATATAATGAATTAATAAAATGAAAACGAACTTAAATTATAGGATAAAATACAAATTGGATGTAAATAAATTGAATGCAAATAGAGTGAGTTTAATAAATTAAAAGTTAACTAATTGAATATGAAATAAGTAAACGCTAAATAAAGAAATTTTGATACATTTAAGTAAATTGGTAAGAAATATTTGAGTTTAAATTATGAAATGAATAGGTTTATAAAATAAATTGGATATGAAGAGAATAGGCTGTAAAACCAAGTTTGGAAATATTAACCTAACTAATCTAAGTTTAGAGATGTTTATGAACCTAATTAATGAGTTATGAAACAAAAATCTAATCTTAGTTTAAGTTAAAAGAACGAATTTAAACCGAGAATTTGAGGACTAAAATTCTGGTGCTTTTAAATTTGTTTTAAAGGAAATAAATCATATACTCCCCTTTTCTGTCGTTGGAAAATAATTTCGGTGATGACGTCCGCGTCTCAGTTTCGAGTCTCAAAGTGGGAGACACCACTTAGTAGCTTTGCCACATATTTGGTTCAACAAAAAATTTTGATTTAAAATTTCTAAATATGATTTGGTATATAAAGATACGAGTATATATATTAATTTAAAATGATTTGAAATGAACCCGGTATTTGAATTCTTAAGATCCTGTTAATTAATGATTTTTAGTTTTAGAAATAAAGCGAATTATTTTGAATAATTGGAAGCTCCTAAAACGGGAGAAAATAAATTAAAGCTAAGTGTTTAAATAAAATACGAGAAGCTAAATTATTACTCTTAAATTTCAAGATAATGGAAATTTAATTTTGTATAAATTATTGAACGTTCTTATTTACTAAAACGAATAAGATTAATTTGTATAACATTTAGTTAATTCTAAAAATATATATAAAACTCACCAAAAACGTTAAAAAAGTTGAAATGCTAAATATGAATGGTAATAGAATATTATACAAGTTTGAACTTGAGTTATACTAAATTTAAAGAAAATTTTCAAATTGAAATTGTGTTTAAAGAAATGTTTATAATTTAAATTAAGTAGTTATAAAAAAAATTGTATAAACTTAGTTAATGTTCTAAGAAATGTTAAATGAACAATTTGAATAGTAAAAGGATATACTATTTAGATATGAACTTAAGAGAAAGTAAACAAATAATAAATTAAACCAAAACTTTGTAAATTATTTGGAAAAAATAAAATTTGTAAGGATGTTTTAAAATTTAATTGTAGCTTTCTAAGATAATTATAATTTGAATAATGTTGTGTAAAAGAATATACATTTGTATAAAATGGTTATACACTTAAGAAACGAATATATAAAATAAGTTCATGAAATAAATTATAAACTGGAATTTAGCTTAAGAAAAGTTGAACAAAATTGATTATGATAAAAATAAAATTTATTAATATAAATTTGAATTATAGAATAAAATTTACTTAAGTAAAATTATAAATATAAATTTGAATTAATAGAATTAACTAATGAAATGAATTAATGAATTAAAATGAATTTAAGTTATGAAGCAATAATAAACATGAATTGCATTTTGTAAAATGTTTATAATAAACTTAAATGGTTTTATGAATAGTTTATAAACGATATTAGTGTTAAAGAGAATATAATAAGTGGCAATGAAACAAAATTTAACACAAATAAGGTTAAATGAAATGATTTTATAAAGTGAACCTTAAATGAATTGATATGAGATGTTGTTATACATAAAATGAAATAATTGAAATTTAACAAATTGAATTGAATAAATTAAATGTGAATGAAATAGATGTGAATAAATTTGAAGCAAACCGATTAAATGTTAATAAAAATTGGATGTTAATAAGAAATGAAGTTTATAAATTAAATATTGACATTGGATAAAGTAAATTCACATGGTTATGAATTAATTGGATTAGTTGGATGAGTATTGATGGTTGAATGGTTTCTTTTGTTGCAAACCATTGTTATTACTGTTTTTGATTGCATATGATTGTTATAGTTGTGTATTTGTGCTTATGCTTATGATTTGGAGACAAAATTCATGCTACGTGGTTATATATAACTCATATATGTTGCTAAATCTTTTATAAGTTACTAGTATTATAAATAGAGTTGAGATAGGTACACGAAGACCGTTTAGACGTTTACGTGGATTTTATGCGCTTTTTCTTCCTTAGTATGAGTGAATTCACTCGCATTAATAATAATAAGGACGTATCTCATATTACATACAACACTTATATATTTTTTCCCTTCGGGATGCCTCATCATTGAGATGAAATGTATATTTGGTATATTTGATATATATTTGTCTTATATATTGTATTGTAAAAAAAATTCGATCGGGCCGCGCAAAGGAGACTCTATCGAAATTTTTCATAAATCCAGGTGGTAGAGAAAATTTGAAATTTTAAAATTTTATTGCTTGTTTTATAAATAAAATAACTTTCGTAAAGATGTTATCAAAGTGGCTAGTGGAAGCATAGTAACTGTTTCTAATAAAAGTTAATGTTTATAATTTAATTACTTTGAATAGAATATATCAAATGTTAAATTCCTTACTTAACACTTTTTAAAGGACGAAAAGTTTTGAGTGAGGGAGAATGTAACGACCCATATTTTTAACTATTTTAAATTATTAAATTAAATATGATTATTGGATAGAGATGATTAGAACTAAAAATGTAATGATTTATTAATGCAGTTATAGAATATTAACTTGAATAAAATTTTGAAATAACCATTTTCGAAGATTTAGGCGACAATAACTATTGAAAGAAAATTCTATGTCTAAATGTGTTTATAATCAATAATTGGAGTTGAATAATAGAAGTTGAGTGATTTAGATGAAAATAAAAAATTGTTGATACCTAAAATTCTTTTGAAATTAATGGTTATTGATGTAATTTATTGAATAATTAAATTGTTTAAATTTAACACTGGGAATTATATAAATAATTAAATTTTGAATTTAATATAAATGAAAATGATTTTAAAAGTTGATTTAAATTTTATTTAAACAACAATGTAGATTGTTAAATTTTAAAATTGAATCTAAAAGTGAATGAATAGAAATTGGAAAATTTATATTTTAATTTGTAAAAATGGCCATTTGACCACTGTCCGGATTTTAAAAAAACGAGTTTCATTGGATCCGTAATAGTGAATTATTATAGGGTTTCAAGTTTCATATCTATCGGACTTATCATTTGGCTGTGCGAGCTTGAAACGCATAGAATATAATTTCAGAATTTAATTAAAATAATTCGATTTTGTAAAGCTACCTTTTATATACGATCGAATTAGGCCTCGAGACTAGTTCCATTGTGTTTGGAATAGGGGTAAATCATACAGAACGGTAGGCGACACGCTTCGTTTGAAGTTTGAAAATTTCGTGCATCAATCGGGTCGAAAACCTATATAATAGGCCGTTCATTTTCTTATTCGCATAACTTTATTTTCGGTCGCGTTCAAAAATAATTTGATGGCCAAAAATCCACCTACTTCTTTCCTCGATGTCTCCAAATTCGTTCATCGAAATCAAACTTAACCAAAAGGAAAAGTGTAACATCGAGATTTACATATTTTACGATTGGATCGGCGCATGGCATCACGGAATCGCCAAGATCTTTGTATATCGTGCGTTTTATGGGTTTTTCATGGTGAACGGAGGCAGCGCATGGGGTGGAACTTCAGGCGTGGGAGAAGGTGTACGAGGCGCGTCGGTTGGCGTTACCTGATGGAGCTACGGTTGGCCGAGGTTGCGTACGCGTAGAGGCATCGTTCGCGTGATATTAGGTTCGAGCGGTCTGTGTATATGAGACAAAGGAGGGATGAGATAACGTTAATAATTATAATATTTTATTTTTAAGTGTTAATTAAATTTTAATTGTCGTTATGCTAATTTATTAATAACCTTTTAATACAAGATCCGATTTGAATGAAACAAGTTGCATTGGATTCGTATCGAAGTTGTCTACAGCGTAGAGTCGAAGTGGTTTTTATTTAAAGCTGAAACACTTGCAGTTGCAAATAAAAGGCGAGTGTTTTAAATGCTCACGAGTGACTAAATTGTTTTTGTGCTAGTTAAATTGACATCAAAAACTAATTCAATTTATTGACTGTTTTTTGGTAATTTAATTGACATATGAATTGACTGTTAGAGATTAAAATCGATAGTTAAATTTAAAATTGGAATTAAACTGCTTGTTAAATTCCCATTTATTGATAACTTGTCAATTGTTGTGATATATTGACCATTTGGATGATTGATTATGATAGATGCCAATTGATTGATATTTCAGATGATTGGATGTTTATTTAATTTATACATTCTTGTTATCACCCTATAAATTAATTGATAGTATATAAAACTGTTAATTGAATTATTTGGAATAAATTAAGAAATAGGTTGAAATGATATATACCTACGACATTATTTTAAATTGAAATGATATATATCCATCCCTTAAATTGAATTGAAATAACTGATCACTTGGCCATAGGATGAAAAATTACACACGGACACCGGATTGGTTAAAGTAAAATATTTTAAATTCTTGAATTTGGATTTATTGAAATTATTTCGTTTATAAAACTAAAATTGGATTGAAATAAAGAAAATAAACTAATTTCGAATTTGAGTTTTGACATGTGAAACTAAAATTTGTTGAACGAAATCGTTTTAAAAGGAAATTTGAGATTTCGAAGTTATAACTAAAACATGATTTGAATTTCAGGAAATGTTTTGTTTTAAAAGATTTGAACCTTTACTTGAACTTCGAAGTTACTTAAGTAAAAGTGATATAAGCTGACATTTCAAAATTTTGGATCGAGATTGAATTATAAAGATTTGAACATTGAATTGAACATCAAATTTAAATTTGGTTTAAATGATTTAAATCGATCTTTTGAAATCAAACTCGAGATTGATATAAACTGAAATTGTTTAAAATTGAGAATCGAATTGAAATTAATTCAAATTGGAATTGAAATCAATCGGAATTGGAAGCGAAATTGAATTAATTTGAATTTGAAATCGAATTTATTTGGATTGAAATTAGAATCGAAATTAATTCAGATTGGAATTAGAATGGAATTGATTTAAATTGAAATTGAAATTGATTTGAGTGGGAAGATTTGGAATTGAATCGGTTTGAGTTGAAACTATTTTCAAATTAAATTATTTTAATATATAAACTATTGAAAAATATACCTTTTTAAATATTCATGGGATTGTGTGGATGCGAGTAGAAATTGTGCTTTGCCTGAAGATCAATCATGGGATCGTTCTTTCATTTATTCTTCAGACGTTTTGGGTTACGATCCGAGTCTTGCTATCCGTTTCAGTCCCTTTGCTGGTCTATGTGGGAATCTCCCTTTGGTTTTTCCAGAGGATGGTGATTCTTCCTCTACTGAAGGGTCCTAGTTTCTTGGTGATTTTCGTAGTTCTTGTGGCATGTCTACCATAAGCCTGTGCTGTATATTATTTCCTGTTTTTTCATAGTAGTGTAGGTGCTGTTACCTACCTCCTCTACTTCAACCTTATTACTTTCGTAATAAAAGTTGACGGCCCACTTTAAAACCGGCTTGCTTTGCAAAAAAAAAAAAAATCAAATCATTTTGATTTTCCTAACTAATTTCCTACATAAACCATTTTTAATACCTAAACCATTTTGTCAAACTATTCTAACCTTTTAAACTATTAAAAAAGTCAAACTATTTCCTAAAAAATTCAAACTGTTCAAGGGTGGAATGTTTGTATTTAAATCATGGATTTAAAGACGAATTGGGTTAAAATGAAGCTATAATCTAAGTGGAAATTCGAAACGATTTTGAAAGTTACATCGAGATATTGGAGTGGAAACGATGAAGTGAATTTGACATATTTTAAATAAATATGTTATTTTGAAACAAAATGATATTTTGAAATGAATATGATATTTTGATATTGAATATGAATCGTTTTCGAAATGTAAAAGTACCAACCAATGTTTATGACGATGTTTGATTTTTAAAGAGACCAATGCCTCTTATTGGCATACTCTCTGTCAATGTTGGAACTACTTTAACAACTGTGTATGCGGAGGAGACTTCAGAATGAAGTGGTTGGATTGGTGTCGTTTACTGGATTTGAAGAAAGAGAACGATGATGGATAGACCCCGGCACTTGTGCCAATTGGAAATGACTAAAACATGACGGCTTGATAGGGCCAAGTAGGCTAGCTACCCTTAAGGGACATCCATTCTTAGATTTTCTTGGACTTGGTCCGTATTATTACTCTTTTTGTTGGTTTCGATTGGTGTACCTTGATCTAGGATAACCTCCCTTTGACTCAATATGGGATGGATGAATGTAGTCGACGATCGTGGCTACAATGCGTTACCACCATCCCCACGACCCGAACTTGTAGTATTCTACCATGTGCATTACCTTACATGCCTTATCATACTTTTATCCCTATACGAGACCACTACGATTTTGGTTTAATGTTGTCGTATCACGGCGCATCCCTATCACCCGACATGCTACTTGGGCGTTATATGCAAATTGTACGCCAATGCTTAAAAACGCGTTAAGGGAGATTAATGTAAAGCTTTAACACCAAGAAATATTTATTTTACTGATTAGAAATTACATATGTAGCGTATTCTACTATATATAAATATTTTGATGGATGCGTAAGAGATGAAAAATTCTGTAACATCTCTTGAGTTATTGCACGTACATTATACATAGGATATGAAATGTAAAAACCCGTAAACATCTCTGACACCATTACATTCATGTTATACGTGATATTGATTTGACTCATATAGGGATGTTTTAGTCCTGACTCGAGTCTTCTATCTTTCTATTAGGCTCGAGTCATCCTTGAGTATTTCAGCACATTGAAGATAATTTTATGGAGGACGAATGCGAAGATTTGGTATATTATTACTAGTATTATTCCTTTCATCATGTTGTCCTCTGCGTTACTCTATAATTTTGTTGTATATATATAACTCCGATAATTGTTGTAAAATCATAATCAAATGTATAACATTAATAGCTTCATGAACTGTTTATTCGATTCTTATATTTTGTCATTCCGCTGCAAGATTTTATGTTTGTTTTCTTCTTCTTTTCATATTTTTTTATAATTGATACCGTTGATTATCTTTGTTCCAGATTGTTTGAGTTGGACATGTGTGGATTATTGTCAATTTAATCCTTCCAAAATGTGGGTTATCGCAAGATCTCACACCTAGAAATCTATGGACCACTAGACATTAGTACCAGAGTGCAATGACTAACACTTTTGTATATCGTCGGATCGTAAACTATTATTTTAAAATCAAACTAGGTCCGAAATTAATATAACTTTAAGAAATGTTAACTAGTGACATTTTCCGCCTATAGAATTTTTATTGGACAGTCTTGACCCTGAACAATATTATAAGGCCTACAAATTTTTGGTAGAAGCCAAATTAGGATCTTAAATGTAACGGCCCGTAATTTTTCAATAATCAAATTATTGAATTTAGTAAGATTTTTGTAATTTAATACTTGAACAAATAAAATTTATGATTTATTTATGAGGATAATAACTAGAATGAAATATAACAATGTTAATGTGAGTTAACTTCTAACTATTTTATTGTAATTCCAATCAATGGAAATGATTGAAAGGTTATAATTGGTTATAAATTGTAAATAAGGAAATAGATTTAATGTTTTATTAATTTGTGAAGTAATATGTAATTAATTGTAATTAGACAAAATTATTATTGCGTAAATAATTAGAACACTGGTTGTAGATAACAAACCATAAATGTGATTAAATTAAGTAAAAGTGACAATTGTGATATGTTACATATTTATTTAATCCATTGAATTAAGTTGGAAATCAATTGCAATTAAATGTAATTAAATATTGCGTTAATGTAAACTAAGATGATAATTGTAGAATGTTAGTGTGAAAAGATGATAAACCAATGTTAACTATGTCCATAGAGTAACGATTGGTTGAATAAAAAGATTTAAATCAAATTAAATTAGTTTATTGAATTAAATTATAATTAACTAGATTTAATTGCAGTTGGAAGTGAACACTGTAATTAACGTAATATTTAAAATGATATGTAAATTTATTTTAAATTATTTTAAATTTCTAAGTAATCAAAAATGATAAACATTTGTTAGTTATTAAATCTGAAATTAAAAAGTTATTGAATTAATTTAATATTAATTTATTTAATTAACGTGAAAATAGCCATTTTGGCTGCTGTCTCGAATTTCGACGAAACTAGTTTCATCGGATCCGTAATAGTGAATTATTATAGGATTTCAAGTTTCGTACCGATCGGACTTGTCGTTTAGTCATAGGGGCTTGAAACGCGCAGAAAACAATTTCATGAATTCAATTGAAATAGACTGATTTTAAAAGCTAACTTCCTCATGCAATGAAATTAGGACTTGAAACTTGTTCCATTGAGTTTAAAATTATAGAAAAAAATCTATTTTGATATATGGGATGACCCACTTTCGTTTTGGAAGTGAAACGGGCTTTTAGGGTCGCTATTCGCCATTCGTAAAAATTCGATATGTGTTTATTTTCTTATTGGGCCCTGTTTGTATAAATAGTCTTGTTTTCTAAAACCCTAGCAGCCTTTCTATTTTCTGATTATAGTACGTACAATTCCATCCGTTTCTCTCTTCTCGGTGGCAGGAACCAATTCAAATTACAAACCCAAAATCCAAATTCCAAATCAATTTCAAAACAAATCTTCTCCAATATTTTATACTGAATTGAAGCTCTCGACGAGCGTAATTCACTGGTGCAACTCGTTTTTGAAATCGAAGCACCGTTTGCCCAAAAATCGATGATGAATCTTAGCCGCTGAAATTAGGTTTTTCACGAATCAACTGTGGATTTTCATCCGATCGACGATTGGAAGGTGGCGTTGGGAATGTGATGTCGAGTAGGTCATAGATCTGGTGTTAGCTTGTCGAGATCGTCATTGATTTCACTAATTTTAGCCATGATTGGGCTGGCGGCAGTTCGCCTTGATGGGCTCTAGAGGCACGAGCAGGGTCAGGTGGAAGCGGCTCGGCGTGAGCAAGATGCTGGTGCGGTCTGATCGAGTCGAAGTCGAGCGGGTGAACGGCAATAGGGGGTCAACGGTAGATGGAAGTGGCAGCGGCTCCTTCGTGCCCGAAAGAATTAGGGTTCGAACGCGGCTGTGTGCTGAATTGAGATGGAGTACTTACGCTGACGTGGGCCTTTCTAGTAATGTTAATTCCTTTTTTTTATTAATTTTAATTTCAATTTCAACTCGATCTAACGACCAATTTTTTTGCATATGAGCTCAGATTCATGCATGGTTTGCTCCGTTGCGATCGTATCAAAATTTCGAACATTATGGAATTGGTTTGGATGAATTCTAAGACTGTTGATTTTCGAGCCTTTATATGGATTTTTAAATCGATTTGAAATAAAAGGTGAGTATTTTTGACCTACTCACAATGATACATTATCTCATGTTAGTTAAATTAAATTTGCGATGTTATTAGAAATTAATTAGTTAATGTTCGGTATATTTAAATCTTCATTCTAGTTAAATTTGACTTTTATTGCATTTAATCACCATTTAATTAAATATTGAATTTAATTGTCAATTTAATTCTTGTTAATGATAATCAGTTGTCTATTGATGTTCATTGGTTGATTTGGATGATCACTGCGATCGATGTTTGATTGTTGATATTGGATGACTGGATGTTATATTTTATATTGTTATAACACTATAGGTTCCCTATGGGTTGAAATGATACATATCCGAATGATCATATAAAATAAGGGAAAATCGTTATAGGTTGAAATGATAAACCCTACTGATTTTCATTGAGTTGAAATTTTGGAATTGCGGGTTGAAATGGTATGCATCCGTAAATATTAATATTTGCGGATTGAAGTGATAAATATCTGTATCACTTAACCATAGGGTAGAAAATTATATATGGACACCGGATTGGTTAATTAAATGATTTTAAATCCTTAATTTTGAATCAGTCAAATGATATTTTGAAATCGAATTTATTTAAATGAATTGAAATATTGTTGAAAATCCGAGTTTTAAATGTGAAATTAGAACTGGTTTAAATGAATTATTAAAAGGACTTAAATTGAAATTTGAAAGCTGGACGTGGTACAGATGCGTTGAAATGAAAGAAATAGCTCAATTTGATACTAATTTCAAATTTATTATAATTAATTTTTTTTAAAACATACTACTTTTAAATCCTAATTATTAAGATTTTTAAACTATTAAACTAATTTAATCTATTTTGGACTATTTGAGCTATTTTAATCAATTTAAACTAATTTAATATGTTTTAATCTAATTTAATACTGTTTAATCTATTTTAACCTAATTAATCCATTTTTAAACTATTTTAAATCTATTTAATCTATTTTAAAACTATTTAATATGTTTTAAATCTATTTAATCTATTTTAAACCATTTAATCTATTTTAAATCTATTTAACCTATTTTAATCTATTTTAAACTACACTGATCTATTTTAAATTATATTAATCTATTTTAATCTATTTTAACTATACGAATCCATTTTAACCTATTTTAAACTATATTAGTCTCCATTTAAACTTATTTTAAACTATCTTAAACTATTTTTAAAACCAATTTGAACTATCAAACTATTTTCTGAATTTCAAATTTTGTAAAGTGGCGGTTTATATTTAAAATCCTTGATTTTAAATAGAATATGACTGAATGATGTAATAATCCAAATTAGGATTTAAATAACATATTTTGAGTAAATATGATGATTCTAAAATGAGGGTTTAGCCTATTTTGAAAATATAATTTCGAAAGTGAATATGATTCCGAAAGTGATATGGTTTGAATTGAATATGATATTTTGATATCAATATGAAATGGTTTTGAAAATGTAAAAGAAATATCCGGTGTGAAATAAGCATTTGGTTGTTAAAGAGACCGAAATCGGATATTTTCATACTCTCTACCAATACCGAAAACCACTTTAACAACTGTGTACATGGTCGGGATTCCAGAATGAAGTAGGATGGTTTGGAGAACGATTCTGTTTAAGGTATTTACGTAACCTTGACACCCGTGAGTCAGCTAAGGTGTTACAAAACAGGAGCTATACTGGGCCAAGTGAGGTTGCATCTCTAATCGGGCACATTTTTTCGATACCATACTATTACTTTGTGATTAATTTGGTGGCCACCCCTCGATTTGATTATGGGAGTGTGTCCGAGATGGGCAATAGTGGCTGCTATGCGTTGCCACCAGTCTGGGAGTGCAATTGGTAGAATCCTACCCTGGAATTATCTCGAGTGTCGTGTTCACATGTCATATCGCACCTTCTACAAGTTTGGTTTATACCATACCTATGGAGTGCCCTCTGAGTAAACCTCACAAAGGAGCTTACGGTACTATATAGCCTATGGGAATATATAAAATATGTTAAGGGAGATATGGGTAGCGCCTTAACGCTATTTTAATACTTTACTGTAGACACTATTATAGTGTATTATACTATGTACGTAAATAGTTTAACGGATCCTTAGGAGATAGAAATCCCGAACATCTCTTAAGTTATTACACTCACGTTTGACACTGGACAAGAGATGTCAAATCCCGTAAACATCTCTAATGCTATTACACTCATATTTACTTATTGTTGATTATCTTTAGTTCTCACTCGAGTGTTTTGTCTTTTCAATTCACGCGGGTCAGTGTGAGCTTTTCAGTGTATCGAAGACTGCTTTTCTAGAGGACGAAGACGAAGATTTAGTAATATTACAATTGATTATATTCATACTACTATTGCCGCTGCATTGTTATTTATTTCTGTTGTATGTAACTCTAATTTTCTTGTAAAAGGGTAATCAAACGTTATTTGTAAAACAACTTCATGAACTGTTTATTTGATTATTATATTTTATCATTCTGCTGTGAGATTCTGTGCTTGTTTTTCTTTCTCTCTCCATTTTTTCTTATTTACCCCAAAACAATCCTCCCTTTTGAATGGTTTGAGTCTGACGTGTGTGGTTTATCATCGATTTAAACCATCCAAAAAGGTGGGTTGTCACATTTGGTATCAAAGCTTTGGTTTAGCGATAACCTTAACTTTTGAGGGTCTGACTCATATTAAATAGGGTAATAATGTAACGACCCAACTTCCTATCTCCAGGAAGTCGCATCGCTAATAAGAAAGAAAGGGATAGAAAAGAGAAAGAAAGAGAAAGAAGAACACAAACAACATCAGAGAACTCACAGCGGAACGAATAAAATATAATATATCACATAGTATCTCATTATATCAGAGTACACAACTTATTCAACACATATTAGACAGTTATAAACATCTGTCTAATTCATACAACTCAAGTATACAAGAGAAACAGATATAACATACACAGCGGAATCAATATATCTACACGTCGAAGCCTCCTGCTCCATAACTCCTCCAGAATTCGTCAAGCTAACCTGATCCACTTGACTACTCATACATAATATGAGTACCAAAGAGTTTAATAAAACAGAAAATAAACACTCGGGCCAAACAGGGGTCTGGTGTGAGTAAACGGTTTAAAATTGCTTAACTTTAGAAAATCCTTTGAAAAGAAAAGGTATCACGTAAGACTTCCCGCACATAAACATGGAAAAGTTTTTACCTTACGCTAACCAAAACATTTAATAGGAAATCCAGTGATATTATAATAGTGTCTAGGGTTTTCAAGTAAATAAGAAATAGCCGAAATTGTTACATCTATTAAATTCCAGCTACTAGCCACAAAAGTGGGCAATACAAACAAAACCGTAGGGTCTCGTAGGGAAAATGGGTTTCCATCAATGGCAGGGCTACTGGGGTACCATCCGTCATAGTACGTGGCCTAGACAACATACCGAGGAGTACTCCCACTCCCCTGCAACACAAGGCCGGAACCATCCCTTACCGGACAGTCTCGAACAAGACAACCCCGCAGTTGGCCGCGACCCAACTGCCCACACAGCCGAATAAAAAGGGACTTCTAGACAGGGGAAAATCTTGCTCTCCAGTGGGAGCTACCCACGAAGCCTTGCTGCACCTCCCCTGTTTTAGCCATTCTCGGTTGATGAGCCTTGAGGTTACGATTACCTTTATAGGACACATTATCTTAGAATGCTCATCGTCCACCTGACGATGTGCTGAAAGCATTCAATCCATACAAGTTCGTTCCGGGTTCGAACGAAACCGAAGGCACTATCTCGTTGCACTCATTATTGGAATCACCCTCAGAGTCAACGACCATAGCCCTTGCACTCTGATTCGCCATCTCGAATCTATAAGCACTACTCCATCAAACTCATTACGGAATCACCCACAGAGTTATACTGACGTATAGCCCTTACACCTCGAGTCTTCACTTGCTCCACTTGGATACACGACCTAACGTTTAATTGGAATCGATGTGGTTTTCGGATCCCAAATATGGAAATCCGATCCCGGTCTCACCGAAACCAAACGCCATTTTAATGTCCAAGTTGTACTTAAGGGTTTAAACAGTTTAACTTATATTCAGGATGATATATAAACAGATAGATGAATCATATTATCACAATAGATAATTCATAACAATATTCATCTTCACAAAGCAGCATAATCACATAACAGATATATCCAAATCATCCCGTATCAAACCAATATCAAACATCCAATATCAACCAATCATCAATCTCCAAATATTGATCATCCAATATCAATCAATTAACCAGTATTATCCAATCAACCCATATTAATCAAACATCCAAATCAGAATTGATTATCTCTTAATCAATTGGATTACTATAATCCTTGTGCATTAATTATTATTCCAAATAAATTAATCAATCATCTCTAATGATCTTCACTAAATAATCTTCCTTGATTAATTACCTTTAATTACATTCAAGTAATTATCCTATCCATATTCAGTAATTAACCCTTTAATTACTATCATTAATTACAATAATTAATGTTCATACATTAATTAATTAACTATAATTAATTCAATTCTTAATTAATTACAATTAATTAATCACATTTAAATTAATTACTTATATTAATCAACCTTGATTAATATCATTAATCACATTAATTAGTGATCCTTATTGATTAATTATTCTTTAATTAATTAAATAATTAACTTATAATTAATCAACTCACTAATCATAATTAGTAATTAATAATTTGTAATTACTTATTTTAATTAATGAACTTCTTAATTAATTAATTACTAATTTAATTATATTAATCTTTGATTAATTAATCTAATTAATTGATCTTTAATTACTTCATTAAGTAATTAAACAATTTAAATTAACAATTAATCCTTATTTAATTACTTCATTAATTAATTATATTTTAATTAATTACACTTGGTAATTAATCTTAAGTTAAACTCATTCATCAATTACTTAATCACATTAATTAATTAACTAAAAATAAATTAAGTAATTAATTCTTAATTACTTACATAAGTAATTATCTCTAATCACTTTCACTAATAAGTCTTAATTACTTCCTTAATTCTTTAATTAATTAATCACTTTATAATTAATTAACTTCAACAATTATATTAATCAATTCTTTAATTGATATTATTAAGTGATTAACCAATAATCACTTCAACTAATTACTCCGTGAGTAATTATAATTAATTACTTCCATAAGTAATTAACTTCCTTAATTACATTCAACAATTAATCATTAATTACTTTATTAAGTAATTACACTTAATTAATCCATAATTAAGTGATTGTTAAAAATTTAATAAATAATTAACTAATTATTTAAAATTAATTAAACAATTAATTAATTAACATCTTATAATTCAAAATCCTAAATTAATTAAGAGAATATTAATCTTAATTAACAAATCATATTTATTAAGTATTCTCAAATTCATATCAAAATAATTTAACATTATTTATCTTTATAAATAAGTTATTTGAAATTGATTAAGCTTAAATAATTCAAAAACAAATCATTCAACTTGGTTTTTAATATTATAATCTTATCCTTATTTGAAAATAAAGGATTTAGAAATCAAATTCAAATTGAAAACACTTTAAGTTATCTAATTAGAACTTAGTTTAAAAATCATTACTTGATAATTTTGATTTAATATCTTAAAATGATAACTTTCTTTTGAATAAAAATTCAAAATTAAATCAAGATAATTACTTTCAAAAGCAATCATCTTAAACAATTTAAGTTTGAAATTAAATTAAATTATCACTTTTAATAATTTAATTTATATTTAATTCAAAGAACAAGTTATAACCTATAAATTTATTTCCCCTTTTATAAAAACTTAGGCTTGTATTTATTTATTCAACATCAAGTAACTTTTGCAGTTAACATTATACAGAATACCAACTCGAGATGACTACCCCTAAAACCCGAGTAAATCACTAATCCCACACGAGCTAGCATCGAAGAAAACCCAAACCTCTCATCTTCGAGTCAAACCCGAAACTCGCGCGAACCCAGACCTGAGAAAAACTCCATCTTCCCCATCGCATAATTTCCAGTGCACCACCGTATATACGTGCACCTTGCACAGCACCCACGGCCGGCGAAGTTCGCCGTGACCATCCTCCACAGTCCCAAATCCATACGCGAGCACCCTCATAGACCCAGATCGAAGAAAACACCATGCGAGCAAAAATTCGATTATTAGCTCGAAAATCAAAAACAACAACGACCCCTAAAAACCCATCGTCGCCGATGTACTCGCCACCAGCCCCTCCGTTACTTCCACCAGAACATCACCGCATCATCAGGGTACTATTTCCCACCCCGCGAACTCCACCAATCCACCATCGGTCATCGCGAAATCCCCCATAGCCGAGCCGAAACCCAATAACAACTAAACCCCAATTTCTTCAATTCCCAACAAATTGTTCATTGAAAAAAATTAAAAGTATTTTTCCTATAATCTACAACATACATGCTAGCTACAATCCAAGAATCAAATCCAATTATCAAGTAAAACATCCACAGTTCCTAAAAATTCCCAAATCCTTCAAACCAATAATTCTACTTCAATACACAATTAAAAATTGTGACACCAGCTCTAAAATTCATACCTTTACTATTGTAATCCAGATATACATTCAAATTTAAAGTTTGAAATCATAAATTTTTGTCCAAAGTTTGATTATTACTGTAAATTTGAAAAAGAATGAATAACTAATTTATTTAAAATCCCATAACCATTTTTAGATGATAAATTACTTAATTTCAAACATCTTTCATTAACAAATCATGGTCCAATTCGTGTTAAAAATCAAGTTATGGTGATTTTGAAGGATTTGAAACTGTTTTACCAAAACACAGTAACCATTCTAAATTTTCCCAGGCATTCAATACATCCAATTCAACATGCATTCCATTTAAAACAAGTATTTCCTATAATCATTATAATATAATCACAAAATCAAGATTAATCACGAATCAAACTGTTTTTTTAAAAAAAACATTTACTCACTTGTATTATTGCAGAGCAGTGCAGAGGACCTATTTTGTTTTCCTGGAATTGCATGTTTTGAGATTTCTTTGCTGAAGAAATTAAACCCTTGCATGTTTCAATTTGATGCTTTATAGTGTTGAAACAAATCTGACTTCCTTTTGCATGCTTAACAATTTGATGCTTTAGTTTGAATGCACGTTGAAACTTTAGTTTTGAACTGTTGTTGAACTTTGAAATGCAGACCTCCATTTTGTTGCAGGTTGAAGTCTTTTGTACAGATTTTCAATTTGCTTTTGGGATTTCAAATTCCAGGTTTGAATTGCATTTGGTTTAGATTTCAGATTTTAGAAAGTAAATTTTCTGGTTTTAGTTAAGAAAAAAAAACAAAGAAAAGTGTTATGTTTTTATTAAAATTAAAGAAAATGAATTTTCTTAAAAAAAAGAGACACTTGTCACTTTATTACTTAATTAACTTACATGTGTTTATTAAGGAAGTTAACATGTTTACACATGTTTGAATAATTTTAAATTAATTTTTCTCTTAATTTAAATGTTAACATAAACTAACATATTTAATTCACTTTATTAATTAATACTTACATGTGAATATAAATTTAGTCCTTTTAAAGAAAATTTTAGAAAACTAATTATGATATAAATGAATCTTTGTATTTGTATTTTAAAAATCTAATACATTTATACATATACATTAATAACCATTTAAAATTTAAACACTATTAAAGAAATAAAACAAAACTTTAATTTAAATCCTTTTTAACTATCATATTTTAAAACAACAATTATCTTATAGTTTGAAAACAAATTTGAATATATCTTAGATTAACTTTTGAAAAATAATAATTTTAAAACAAAACTTTTAAATTACAATTCATTCATAAATCAATTATTAATAGATTAAATTAAATTTCAAACAACTCAAATTATGACATATACATACATATATATTACAATTTGAAAATTAATCTTTAATTTAAAACAAAAGCTCTTCTATTCACAATATATATCAATTGTATATATTATAAACAGAATAAAATCTGATTAGCTTTGAAAAACAATTCTTATCAAAATTTAAATTGTCAGATTAAAATTCATTAACCTTTAAAAGATCAAATTCATAAATTTTAAATTAAAATTATAAAGAAAACTATTAAACCAATTAAATTATTAACACAGATTATTAAATTGTTATTGCCCAAAATTCCGGGTCGTTACAAATAATACCCTAGAATGAGTCGTTGAGTGCATACATGAGATAGTGTATTTGTTAGTGTTATAAAAGGTTTTGTATTGTGTTAGTTTAATCTGTTGGGTATTACAAATTCTGGTCGGTACAAGGTACGCTATGGCACCGGTAGGGATTTTTAAACACTTAATAGAGAAGACCGACACAGTTGTTTTGAAATATGGGTAAATAAAATAATTTTTCTTAGTATTATATTTTGTATATAAAGGAATAATTTTAAAGGAAATATAATTTGATGTGATATAATTGTTTGTTACTAAGTGAAATTCCATGTATAGTTGGTTGTGAAATAAGATTTACAAATAAAATGAATATAAATTGAAATTTGAGAACTTAAGTTCCAAAATTTTGGAAATTTCTTTCAAAAAAAATGGAATATTATATTAGAATTATATGAAAGTATTTTCTAATATAAATATTTCAATATGATTTGAAAGAAATGCTTAAAGGAAATTTAGAAGGAAATAAGTTCTGTACTCCCCTCTCTGTCGCTGCAAAATAATTTCGGTGATGAGTGCACTCATCATCGACATTCATTCTTGAGTTTCAAAGTAGGAAGAGTGTTGTAGTAGTTGTACTGCACATTTATTTTGATAACAAACCTTAACTTTTAATTTTAAATATGATTTCATATATATATATATATATATATATATATATATATAAGTTATGAGTATACATACATACATACATACATACATACATATATATATATATATATATATATATTTGAATAATTTGAAACATAAACCGAAATTTGATTCATAAATTTTCTAATAATAAGTATCTTTCTGTTACTATAATTGAATGGAATCTTAACTATTTTTATAATTAGAAATTTTAAAATAGAAATAAGAATCAATGGTTAAGTGATTAATGATATATAAGAGATTGAAAGTTGTAGCTTGTAAATTTAAGAACAATGAAAATTTGAAGATGAAATTATTGAGCAATTGTTGATTAAGATAAATAAGATAAACTTGTGACATTCAATTTCATTCTTAAGACATATATATAAACTACCAAAACAATATAAGTCGAAATGTAATTGAATACTATACAAGTAAACTTTAGTAAAAGAAAGTGTTCAATGGAATTACTTTTATAAATAAGAATTCTGATATTATAAATTGATATGAAATTAGGTTAACAGTTTGAAATGATACTAATCAAATGTAATAGAAAAGTGAATTATGTAAGAAAAACGATTGTAAACTTAAGTTAACATTTTAAGCTATTTATGATTAGATTGAATAGTAAAAGGTGAATACTATAAGTAAATAATTATAAACTTAACTTAATGTTGAAGCCATTTATAATTAAGTGGGTACTATATTAATTGAATGATTATAACTTCAAAAAACATTGAAATGATTTAGAAATGGATTTAATATTCAATAATACTGTATATGGAAGAATGAATGTGAAAAGAGGTAATATATTAAGTGAATTAAATTATGAAGAGACTTACATAATAATGGATAATCTAATAACTGAAATGAAAATAACTCATGTAAGAAATTGGATGTAAAGTAGTGAAAAAAATGTTATTGAATAAATGGATGGAAAATGAATTTTTTTAGTGATAAATGTAAAGTAATTAAACAAGCATTGTATGAACAAATGAAAATTAATAGTAAATAATGTGAAAAGGAAAATGGGTAAAAGGAATAAAACTTAAATATTATTTGAAATTTTTGTTTGTTTGGCTTACGGGTTGGTTGGGAAAGGATACTTTTAACTATATAAAATGTGTAAATAATATATTGATTTTTATCTAAGACTGTTGAGTGTATGGTATACTTAGTATTTCATTTATCACTTTATACGATTAAAAGTTTCTGAACCCGAACAAACCATTTTTTTTGTATCTATGGATGGATAATTGTTTTCTTTGTTGAAAATGATGTTTGTACTGTTTATTTCGAATGATTATTTTTATGTTGTGATTGTTTTGTTGTTATTAGTTGAAATAACTTAAATATTTCTCCATTACTTAATTATTAACCATTTTGGATTGGATAAGTGAAATATAGATTTATGGAAGCAATAGCTACTGCTTTTGGTTTCATAAACAAACGTTGTTCGCCCGACAAATATGTACGTTTTTGGATTACGGTTTTCTAGTGATATTATATTGTTTTACCATGGTTTGGAATATATTATTTTGAAAAATGTGGTATATATTGTTATTATTGATATTATTATTCCTCCTAGACCTCTCCGTACAAAGGAGAATCTGCCGAAATTTTCTGCGAATTTTGGACTTAGAAATTTATTTCAAATGTTTTCAAACTTTTATTAACTTGAATATAAAAGGATTTAATTATTTAAAATTGATATTTTATTTAAATTATTTAATTATGTAAATTGTTTGTTTATAAATTCAATATTTTGAATAAGATGCATCAATTCTTTATCCCTTCTTTTCCTTTTTCGAAGATGAAAATTTTTGAGTGGGGGAGAGTGTAACGACCCATAATTTTTTGATAATTAAATTATTGAATTTAATAAGATTTTAGTAATTTAATACTTAAAGAAATAAAATTTGTGATTTATTTATAAGGATAATAACCAAAATGAAACATAGCAATGTTAATGTGAGTTAATTGCTAACTATTTTATTGTAATTCCAATTAACGAAAATGATTGAAAAGTTATAATTTGTTAAAATTGTAAATAAGGAAATAGATTTAATGTTTTATTAATTTTTTAAATAATATGTAATTAATTGTAATTGGAAAAAATTAATGTTGTGTAAATAAATAGAACATTGGTTGTAGATAACAAACCGTAAATGTGAATAAATTAAGTAAAAGGTGACCATCGTGATATGTTACCTATTTATTTAATCTGTTGAATTAAATTGGAAATCAATTGCAATTACATGTAACTAAAAATTATGTTAAGGTAAATTAAAATGATAATAGTAGAATATTAGTGTAAAAAGATATAAACCAATGTTAACTATGCCTATAAAGTAATGATTGATTGAATAAAAAGATTTAAACCAAATTAAATCAACTTATTGAATTAAATTATAATTAACTGAATTAAATTACAGTTGGAATTGAACACTGTAATTAGTGTGATATTTAACATTAAACTGATATATAAATTTGTTTTAAATTATTGTAAATGTCTAAGTAATCAAAAGTGATAAAAATTTGTTAGTTATTAAATCTGAAATTAAAAAGTGATTTAATTAATTTAATATTAATTTATTTAATTAACGTGAAAATAGACATTTTGGCCACTGTCTCGGATTTCGACGAAACCAGTTTCATCGGATCCGTAACAGTGAATTATTGTAGGATTTCAAGTTTCGTAGCGATCGGACGTGATCATACAGGCTTAAAACACACAGAAATCAATTTAATTGAATTTAATTGAAATAGACTGACTTTAAAAGCTAACTACTCATACAATGGAATTAGGACTTGAAACTTGTCCCACTGAGTTTAAAATTATCGAAAACATCTATGTTGATATATGGGATGATCCACTTTCGTTTCAGAAGTGAAACGGGCTTTTTTGGTCGCTATTCGTCGTTCGCACAAAATCGATGTGTTTATTTTCTTATTGGGCCCTGTTCGTATAAATAGTCTAATTTCCCAAAACTCTAGCAGCCTTTCTATTGTCTGATTACAGTACATACTATTCCATCTGTTTCTCTCTTCTTAATGGCAGAAACCAATTCAGATTACAAACCCAAAATTCAAATTCCAAATCAATTTCAAAATCAAACTTCTCCAAACCCTACCATATTTTATACTGATTTGAAGCTCCCAACGAGCTTAATTCGTGGGTGCAATTTGTTTTTGAAATCGAAGCACCGTTTACCCAGAAATCGATGATGAATCTCAACAATAGAAATTAGGTTTTTCATGATCCAACGATGGATTTTCATCCGATCGACAATCGAAAGGTGGCGTTAGGAAGGTGATGTCAAGCAGGTCATAGATCTGGTGTTAGCTTGTTGAGATAGTCATCGAGTTCGGCAATTTTGGCTATGATTGGGCAGGCGACGACGGTTCACTATGATGGGCTTTGGAGGCACGCACAGGGTCAGGTGGAGGCAGCTCAGCGTGAGCAAGATGCTGGTGTAAGCTGATCAAGTCAAAGTCAAGTGGGTGAGCGGCAATAGATGGTTAACGGTTGATGGAAGTGGTAACGGCTCCTTCGTGCTCGAACGAATTAGGATTCGAACGTGGCTGTGTGTTGATTCGAGATGGAGTACGTACGCTGACGTGGTCCTTTCTTTGGTAATGTTAATTCCTTTTTTTATTTATTTAAATTTCAGTTTCAACACGATCTAACGACCATAAATTTTGCATACGAGCTTGGATTCACGCGCAGTTTGCTCCGCTGCGATCGTATCTAAATTTCGATCAGTATGGAACTAGCTTAAACGAACTATATGACAGTTGATTTTTGGGCCTTTATTTAGATTTTTAAATCCATTTGAAATCAAAGGCGAGTGTTTTGACTCACTAACAATTACTAAATTATCTAATGTTAGTTAAATTAAATTTATGATGTTATTAGAAATTAATTAGTTGATGTTTGGTATATTTAAATCGTCATTCTAGTCAAATTTGACTTTTATTGCATTTAATCATCGTTTAATTGAACATTGAATTGAATTGTCAATTTTATACCCGTTAATGATAATCAGTTATCTATTGATGTTTATTAGTTGATT
Organism: Allium cepa; assembly: GCA_030765085.1. Taxonomy (NCBI): domain Eukaryota; kingdom Viridiplantae; phylum Streptophyta; class Magnoliopsida; order Asparagales; family Amaryllidaceae; genus Allium; species Allium cepa. The sequence goes on from CM060939.1 coordinate 157,519,372, forward strand.
TGGACGATGATTGTGATGGGTGTTTGATTGTTGATATTGGATAACTGGATGTTATATTTTATATTGTTATAACACTACAGGTTCCCTATGGGTAGAAACGATACATACCCAAACGATTATATAGAATAAGGGAAAATCATTATGGGTTGAAATGATGAACCTTAACGATTTTCATTGAGTTGAAATTTTGGGATTGTGGGTTGAAATGATATATAACCGTAAATATAAATATTTGCAGATTGACATGATAAATATTCGTATCACTTGACCATAGGGTAGTAATTATGTACGGACACCGAATTGGTCAATTTAAATGATTTTAAATCCTTAATTTTTGAATCAGTCAAATGATATTTTGAAAGAGAATTTAATTTATATAAATTGAATTATTGTTTAAAATCCGAATTTTAAATGTGGAATTGGAATTAGTTTAAACGAATTGTTTAAAGGACTTAAATTGAAGTTTAAAAGCCGGATGTGGTCCGGATGTGGTCCGTATGTGTTAAAATGAAAGAAATAGTTAATTTCAAATTTATTATAATTAATATAAATTGTTTTAAAACATACTACATTCAAATCCTAATTATTTATATTTTTAAACTATTAAACTAATTTAAGCTATTTTGAACTATTTGAACTATATTAATCAACTTAAACTATTTTAATTTGTTTTAATCTATTTAACTAGGCCTGCTAATTAATTTCGAGATTAGAATTAATGCCACCTACATAGCAATCCTTAATCATTAGAAATACATCTCTAAACCTTCCCTAACCCTATTTATCCTCCATTGACCATCTTCTACCTAAATTCTATCATTCTTTCACTAAAAATTAACCTAAATTAACTTATAAAAAACATATTAAGCAAGAGATTTGCAAGAGACTTTTTAGATATCAAAATTGGCGCATAGAAAAGCATTTAATCCCTATCCAAATCTGGACCTACATTGTTTTGGTAAATCTACGCATATTTGGTGGGTTTTTGCTGATTCTACAACCTTAGTGAGTGATTCTATTCCCCCACATATTATAATTATTGAGATATGTGTTAAAATTATGCTTAAAATGTTTCAAAACTAAAAGTCATGATTTTTAACTTGGGTATTTGCTATAATTTTTGAAATTGCCATGATTTGTGTGTTTTTCATCAACTTTTGAGCGATTAGTAAGTGATCAATCATCTATAAACATGCTATATATGTTTCTGTACGTTCTGATATATTTTGAATCCATTTTTAAAGTTAAAAACATGTTTTCTCACTTTTTTTATAGTCAAAATGGAATAGCAACGAATTTTAATGCATTCAAAATGATTTAAACATGTTGTATTGAAGTATAACTGTTATTGAAAATGTTAGATTAGATTATGAACATGTTTTATGATATATTGATATGATTTGATGTATAATTACACGGTTTAATGTATTGTTGAATGTTTATTTATTGTCAAATGTGGATTTAAGATTTAAAAAATAATTAATTGAAATATGTGGTTTCTGTAAATAATGAAGATTTAATAAACTTTAATGAAATTGAATTATGTGATTTAATAATGTTATTATTTATGAATTTATGGAGAAATTCATAATTTATATTTTAATTTGATTTTTAGGAATTTTATTATTTTTAAAGTAGAAAGAGACTTTGAATAATGTGAATTTCAGTGAAGATAATTTTGCTTTGTGTAAATAGTGAAATGATTGACTTTATAATGTTCATAGATATTGTTGCTTGAGAAATAAAATAAAAGGTATTTTATGAAAAATAAAAACAATAATGAAAAAATATTTCTGAGTTTTTTGGTAAAGAAATTATTCATTTGAAGTAAATAGGAATAAAAAGGAGTTTCGATGATTTAAAATAAAATGTTGTATTTTTTGGGACAAATAGTAATAGATTCATTTTGGAAAGATTAACAAGTTTTCGATGTATATTATTATGTAAAATAATAATATAGTTTTGAAAAGTGATTTTATGAAGATTACTATTTTTATTTAAATATGAGGTTTTGAGGTATTTAAAAAAATGGAAATACAATAAAAGAATTAAAATAGTATATTGCCATTTAGAAGGAATTATTATTATTTTAGACGAATAAACAAAGATGACTTCATAATAAACAATAATAAAATAATTTTACACTTAAGAAAATAATTGATGCAACCGTATTATTTGGAACGTTGCTAGAAGTGTGATTAATTGTCATATATGTTATTTTATGATGATGGGATCACATTAAGGTAGGTATGCAATGTTTTCCCATTTTTATTACGAAACGAAGGATTGTTTATTATGGTTATTTGATTATGGATGTTGTGTCACTAATGATGATCGGATTAGTATATGTTTGATGATTGATTTGTGTCACGTTATGGGATGATTAGCACACATTTGATGGTTTATACTTACATTGGTGATGCATTACTAAAATAGATGAATAGTATGTATGTAGGTATATGTGTGTTGTTATCTTCCAGTTTGATGATTGGGATTGACACCGAATGTTGTTGACGACTGATGGTTGTGTGCTGCTATTATTTTTATTTTTATCCCACATGGTGATTTGTTGAGATGGATGAGTAGGAATGTTATTTTTGCTTTTACTCTTTGCATCGGTTTCATTTGGTTGTGATGGTTGCATGGATATTATGGTTGCATGGATGTTATGGTTGCAATGTAGTAACAGGCAATTGGATGCATGAGAAGAGAAGGAAATAGAACTACGTGGGCTTAATCCCCCAAATGGGTATGTAGGCAGTCTTCTCCTATGCAATAGTTATCGAGCCTATGGCTATAGTGTATAGGGTTAGGCATGACCAAACATAGTTGTGAAGTTGCATGTAGAAGCAGAGGAGGGAATGGAAAGGTAATGTAGGTTGTATTGTGATGGCTGATTGATATATTCTTTCATACCATTTTTTATTATTAATGAGTCAATGTTAATTGATGTATAAGGATGTTACTATGATGATGTTGTGAAATAATTATATTATTGATATAATGTTCATTTATATTAATGTTTGATTCTGTAGCAAGTTTTTTCCTTTTTTATTCACTATTTTGGAATATTTAATTTTTATCTACCCACAATCCACTGCCTTTAATATCTGAAATTACTTGTAAACATATTTTGACATCTTCTATAGTTAATTTTAGATTTTAAAAATAGTGGGTTATCATATAGAGCCTATTGATGAGCAAGGATCTGACCTCACCAACTATATGCTAACATAAGCAAGGAAACAACTTCACCCTAATTAGGTTTTGCAACCACTGATGATATGCTTGAACTATGAGAGATGCAAGGTCCGATAAACAACAGAAATGCAATATCAATAAAGAAAGTGGAAGGAACTACCCAATAGTTATCCATCAAACTCAATAAATCTTAAGCATCACTCAGAATCTAAAGCAAAGCACTCAAGAACTTAATGATAAGATGGATAAGATGCAAGAAATGACGGAAAATATTTTCTCTGAACAAAATTAAGTAAAGGATCGGAATGCTCAAGGAAGTAATCAAGAAATGATATGCCAAGATCATTATCTTCCCCTCAATTCTCTGCACCACCTTATAAATATAATACCTGTGTGTGACCTAATAATAGATCTCCAATACTGCAGACGCCTAATGCTGTCAATCTGGATCAAAGCAACCACTCCAGAATAATTGATCATAATGCGATTCAACAGAGGGATAAGATATGGCTAAATGGTAAACTAGACTTTCCTACATAAACTGGTAAAGAGAAAGTGACTGACTAGTCGAGAAAAGTTTAAAGATTCTTTAAGTATCACAACATGGGAATTTAAGAGTGGGTTCATGCAAACATCCTACTTTTATACACATATTATCCAAGAGTATTTCTGTATAACACCGTCAGATAATTTAATGAATGAGCCTATATGGGGTACACACATGGATATTCCCTTGGGCTAACACCGGTACATACTTGAAGATCAAATAAATGACTCGCTTGTACGTACACAATATCAGCAAAAAGCAATAAACATATGCGTCTCCAGGATAGAACAATACATAATATATAGTTAATGATAGAGAACATAGAGTCAAAGTTGCAGCAATAATATATAACACATAACAAATCATCTCTACTGTTGACTATCTCAATATAATACAATGTGTAGTCAATATTCAATACATTGACATACATATACAATGAATCAAGGTCCTCCTCTAAGCCCACTAAACACATGCTGGTCATATCGTCCATGTACCTGAAATTGTTTCGGACGGACCTGAGTAGTACATGAGTAACACCCGAGTCAGACTATGTCTAAATCAAGGGGTTATATACACATATAACTCAATATATACAAAGTGAAATAGTATGCTAACATCAGCAAAATAACTCATGAGAAATACTATAGTGTTAAGATTTAAGTGGTAATGAATGTTTGATATATAATCAAAATGTCATAAACAATTTCAAAGTATCACGAAATGTCAGGTATGTCAAATCCATACATAAAAATGTCATCACCCATATAGAAGCATATTAAATCGAAAATTGTAGAATTATCATCAATTGGGAGAATCATTTGTATCCGTGAATTACCTTAAAAATCCAAAAACCATCTATAAAGGAGATATCACCATCTATAATCAGGCTAACATGTAGCTTTGTCAAAATATATCACTCGATCTCAATAATATAGAAATCATCATCGGTATTTCTAAGATAGGCTGCCTATCAATGTAAATAACGATATGAGAATCCATTATACTTTGATCGACTATCATAAGTATAATCTCATCTCCTCATATATGAACTATCAAAATATATCAGGGCATAAATGAATATACGACATACTCGATGCTCCAAGTAGAGCTATATATATATGTGTGTGTGTGTGTATATATAGGTCACATAACCCATATCTATACCAAAGTGAGATGTATTAGTATTATATGCAAACTTACCACTCTATTAGTACTAAAAGGGAGACTGATAGCAGGAAGTAGGCTCCAAAGTCATGAAGTCTTAACAGTCTTAGTTACCTTCACAGTATCATGAAATGCATCCACCGATGTGCTCGTCAATGCGAGGATTGAGAAGTCAAGACACTGCTCCGGCTTTTATAGGAAACAGACTGTTGGCATACGTGACAGAGAGCCAAATATACGTAGTGAAAGCATAAAGCTATATGTGTGTGTGTGTGTGTGTGTGTGTGTGGTTTCACAAATCTGGGGCGCGACCCCATGATCAGGCTGTTAGGGTGGATTCTAGCTATCTGCCGCTTTCTGACACTAATAAAAGGAGAATATCATGATAGTTACACATAGAACTAATAAATATAGACATGAAGTCATGCTCATCATTAGGCACATAGTCTTACTTGCCAAATATAGGCATGAGACCATACTCGTCACACACATATCACCTCACACTCATAATTCTACTCTTGTCACGTGAATGTCATTTACTTATAATTAATAACCAAAATAAATATTTTTGAATAGCGTCTCATACCATTATGTGATACTCAAACCTTTATTCATTGCTTATAAACTACACTCAGTCACCACAATATTCAATATAACAGGTCCAAAGAATAATGGGAGGAATATTTCTGAATGCCTCAACCCAAACGGTATTACAACTCCATTTATTCCAATTTCTCGTCACATTGAATAAAAAACACCACAAAATCATATAAAAGGATGTCATCAACGTATCATATCAAAATCATAAATAAAATAAATATCAACGGTGAATCATTCATGATATCGAAATCCCTATAGGAAAATGAGGAATCGACAAATATAGAAATCATATACAGAATCTCAACTAAATTTAAAAATGAAATAATAATAACAAAGTTCAACAAAATCTTTCTTTAAATAATTATATAAAATGTTCAAATATATATATATATATATACATATATATAACATTTAAAATCACTTTATAAATCAAATTTCCTTTATAAAAGTCTTTCCATAATTTTCTATAATAAGCTACTGATTTTAAAATTAATATTTAAACTTTATAATAAATTTCTCTTTATTTCAAATTATAGATTACCAATTAAAACTTTGCTTTATACTTAAATCATTGGTAACTAATATTAAAATAACTTATTAACATTTTAAAATCATTTTAAAATTTTCTATAATTAGATACTATTTTTAAATGATTTTATAAGATCAAAATCTATTTCACACATTCATAATCAAATAAACACATTTTCAAAACCTAAATTATATACTAAAATTTCATAAAATATACTTTGAAAATTATAAAACATCAATTAAGAACCAATTCACATTTTTGTAGAAATTTATATGATTTACATAAATTTATTAAAAATAAAAAACTAAATTTTTGTTTAAATAATCTATTTCTAAATTAAATAAATAATAATTAATATCAGATAAAAAAAATTCTCCAGCTAAGTTTAACAATATACTAAAAACATCTTTTTATTTATAAACATTGTTATTATTATAAATTTTTAGTTAATATTTATATATAATAAGATAAAATAAGCAAAATGCACACACTCACAATATATGCACGTCCTATCGACCCAACGGTCGATCACAATCAGTTGACCGATTGCCCTAGGGCGTTGAATGGTCGATCATGTATTTGTGTAAACCGTCGCCACTTTCAGGCAATCTTCTCCTTCCTTCTCACCGTTATAACCTCCAATTCAAAGCATGCAACATTATGCACTCAAATATCAATCCAATTTATGCATTCATATATTGAATTATAAGATTTGACATTGATTTCGTCAGCGAAAATACCCACCTATGCTTGTTCTTCCATCCTATGTTCGCAAGCAAGGTTATAGGCTTCCCATATTCGATCAAACCCCAAATTTCTTCATTGCTATGCATATATAATGATATGATGAGTACCTTGGACAAATTTGGTAATTTATTATAATTTATTGAAATAAAGCAAAAAACATGAGGCACAAGTTGCAAATGGTTGGAAAATTCAAGGCAGTGAAAATTGTTCTCAAATCCTATTAAAATGCCCATAAATTTGTTAGCCTTACCAATAGAAGGTTGCCAAATTGTGTTAGGGACATAATGGATTAGGGAACTTGATGAAATATTTTTCAACTTCAAAAAATTACAAGTCATATTTCATTACAAAGGAAAAAAATGCAAGTGGCAAAGATTAACCACTACTGATTTTAAGCATTTAAGTGAAAAATATTTCAATAAAAGTGAATTATGCACAAGTCAAATTCATGCTTTAATATGCAGGAACAAAAACCACTCAAAACGGTCAACATATTCGCTCAGACAACAAGCAAATACTTAGTGAATTTCCTGCTATGACCACATCTATAAATTCCCTAACATAAAAAGGGAGTGTGACCACAAAACTCCATTACTTCAGGGTTTAAGACCAGTCATCCTAAAGCTGTATGGGCATTTACGTCATATAAAGAATGAATCAGATAAATTGCTCACTAAGATGCTAGAATCTGGTATATTGAGAAATAGTAATAATGTTTTTTCTACCATGATCATAATGGGAAGGAAAAAAGATGGTTCATATAGGGTTTGCATAGACTTTAAAGGTTTGAATAACCATAAATGATGGATCTGGCTATCAAGCAGAATACAAAAAAAGGTAGGAACTATACCGTATTTGACAGTTTATCGAGTAGATATGATCAAAGCGACTTGCAGCCATAAATTAAAGCTATATCAACAGTGTAAGCAGACTGGATATTTGAATTCAGAAAAGAAGTAAATGAAATCTCATTCTATGAAATCAAAAAGGAAAAGATCCTACAAGGTGAATTAAATAATGAAAAGTATAAGACCACTGATGAATTGATATTTTACAAAGTGAAAATTTTGCTTGACCATGAAATAAAGCACCGCTAAATATAATTTTATTTGAGTTTCACCCTTCTCCACTTAGAGGATAATTTGTGCTAGGAAATTTTTGAAAAAAGTAGAAAAGTAATTTTTTGGAAACTTACGAAGAAAATAATTGAGGAATGCATAAAACAACGTGATGAATGTCAAAGAGAAAAGTCAGAAAGCACTGATTGACCATGACCATTTCAGCTACTTCCTATACCAAAAGTGTGTGTCAGACATTACTATGGATTTCATAACTTATCTATCAAAAAACAACAATGCAGCTGTAATCTATGTGGTGGTACATAGATTATCAAAGTATGATCATTTCTTTTCCTTGCAGCATCCATAATGATGGAGTCAGGGGTATTCCCTATGGGCAATTATGTAATTCTTTACATATATCTAACTCGATAGCTACTCTTGTTTGAAATAAAAGATGTTATCTTTCTATAATATACTCGATATAATATGTTATATTAATTAACTAAAGATATATTTAATATAAAATTCATAAATCATATGTTTTGTAATAGTAGTAACAAAGTGGTGTGACCATGAATAATTTGTCACAACGAAAACAAATATACCAGCTTAAATGTTCCAAGTCAAGATGCATCGAGACTAGATATCGATGTATCCGTTAGGACGAGTACATAACTCTCTCCAAATTTTGGTCAGTGTACTAGTCATGACTGCTGAGGGCACCTAGGGGTTACATACTAACAGCTATTGGATAGCTGAGGAACGACTCACTCGATAGTTCCCTATTGGTTAATATAACTAAGATCAAACAGAAAATTCGATGTGGCAGGTTTACTTGAATCTCTCGACTTGATAATACTGTGGATTTTCAATATGAAAGGTCCACTTTGATTATAGTCAAATCATGGCACGGCGTCCATTGAGTGACTATAGTTGGGTCAAGTGGAAGCATTGGAAGTGAAGCACTGTCCAAGGGCGGATTCATCTCCTCAATTATATGAGGTTAGTATCACGGTCAACTCAAGTCAACTCAAAGTCAAAGTATCTAGCCAGAGCTCAAAGTCAAAGTATCAAGTCAACTCAAGTCAAGTCAACTCAAAGTCAAAGTATATAGCCAGAATATGTGTTTGGACTATAGAGATGAATATGGACGATATTGGAATTTTGACAGTTACTAGCTTCCATAAGTCCAAAGTGATATAGTTTTGATGAAGAATATTGGTGTAAATAAGTGCCATTGGATAACGCTTAATAAATTGAAATTGAATTTTACCAAAACTAAATAAGCAATAAATTTCGCTAAAATGTCAAACCACCTACTATGTGAGGTATGAACATTAACAGAGTAGTTCGATGTTAACCGCTGACTAAATTTGCACTTGACGAGTCACATAACCGAGATGATGAATTCTCTTTAGACTAAACGATTTAGTTAGTTTATAATTTTTATAAATTAATTAATATTTATGAATTAATAAAAAAATTAATATGATTTAAGAATAAATGTTGTTGTATATATTTATAATAGATATATATATATATATATATATATCAATCGATATGTGATATCAGTAAGCAACCTATGATGATAGGTCGATAAATTTGGTTGTTGTCAATCTTATTGTAATGCATACATACACACACACATACATATGTGTGTGTATGTGTATAAATTCATAATTTAGAAAAGAAAACGTTTATATATAATGTGTGTGTATTAATATTTATTTCAATAATGCACATATTTATAAATTGTCAATATTTTACACATACGCGCGCACACACACACACATATATAAAGATTTGTCATATTTATGTAAATAATAAGTTTAAATACATACATATATTTGGATAACATACAATACATAACAGATGAGCAAATGTGTCCCCGTTGCGATGTAAATCCCAACATCTGTACGTGGTAATGTTATACTTTGCATAGGTTATCATGTTACACATGCACACAAATACATATATTTATATGATACATATGTGTACATTTATATGCATAAAATACATATTAAATAAAAATCTATGTAATTTATAAATTTAAATAAAATATGATATTTTATTTAAAAAAATTAGAAATGTTCTAAATGAATTAGACTTCATAGGCCCAATAAAGATCTGATAGGATAAAAAATTTGAAATTCACCTATAACTTCTACTATAGGCCAGCCCGGTTCCAATAATGGTATTGGAGTCCAATATTTTATGTGGTCTAAATTAGTCATGTTAGGAACTATTAAACTCACGGCGCAAAGGTTATCCCTAATAGAAAAGGCCCAAATTTGAATTGGGCCTTAGGCTGGTTTTCAAAATTGTTTTGAAACTAAAAATAAAAGTTATAAATTAAAAAGCTAAATTTAAAATAAGAAAAATATTGTAAATGTTATAATATAAATTTTCAAATTATTTTGAAAATTGAAAACATAAGATTTTTAGGTTACTGTGATTGTCATGTAGCTAGTTGTTTATGTGATCGCCTTTGCGCAACTTGTGGTTTGTTTTGCTCCCTGCGTGGTTCTTGTGACTGCCTTTGCAGCTAGATAAGTGTATGCATCCAACGTGGTGTTTGAGTATTTATTTGTTTTTTAGTAGTTAGGCATGTTGCCTAACTCGTATGCTATAAGCTAGACTAGTTCAAATAGTAGTCTAGGCAATCGGCGTAACTTCTGGTTCTTATACGTACTTATTACTTTGTTGTAACAAAAAGTGAACGGTCCAATATAAAAACTGACTGGCCTTGCCAAAAAAAATATATAAGATTTTTAAAACTTAAAAGTTAAATTTAAAATATAATATATACATATTATAAATTTTACAATATAATGATGTGAATTTCCAAAATGATTGTTAACTAATATAAATTAATTTATAAATTTAAAATTTATTAATAAGATTTATAAAATATATTAATAAAAAAAATTGATTAATTAATAAATATATGTACATGTACTATTTCTTATGATATATGTTATGTTGTTTTAAAAAGTTAAATTAACATAAATATACCTATACGTATATAAATAAATTTCGAAATGAGTATAATTTAACTAAATTTTTTTAATTAAATATAATTAATTAAAGGTTAATTAATTAAATAAATATACACATATATAAGATAAATATGTAATACTATAGAAGTTACAGTACATATTAATTAATGTATATAAAAGTTATAATAATATGAAATTAATTAAAGTGTTAACTGATTAAAATGTTAATTAATCAAAATTAATCAAATAAGATTTAGTTAATATATTATTATACAGAAGATGATTACGCAAGTTAATTAAAATGTAAAAGTTCTTTAATAATAAAACTTATATAATATGAATGAATAAACTAAAGATGCAACATCAAAAAAACCCAAATTGTTGAGTATTAATACATTATTCCATAAGTCGGCATCTCTCGATATAGGTCGATATCTCGTAAGAAATACATTATTCCATAAGTCGATATTAATACATTATTCCATAAGAGTATGAATACACTTGAATCACGATGGTATCTCGTAAGAAATACATTATTACATAAGTCGATATCGCTCGATATAACATACTGAAGATTATGAATTTATATAAAATTATCTTCTATCATTTATGTATTAATAGATTACTTGCATACTCTTTAATTGTTGAGCTTTCCATAAGCTAAGGATGTTATGTGCAGTACTATTAATATATTGAATAGACGAGGTAAAATAGCTGCACATATTTGTTGATCTTTTCTCAAGATATGTGCATTGTACTTAGGTTGTTGTGAAATGGTAGGTCCTAGAAAAAAATCCAACTTATTTCATCTTTCCTTAAGGTAAAGGGAGGATTAGGACAAAGAATCACATGTTAGAAGGTGTAAGTGATACAACCGATAAGGAATTACCCATCATATGTAGGCCTATGATTTGTTGATCTTTCTTCAAGATGAGAATTCGAACGCATACGAATCCTAACATCCACTAGTGAAGTCGAAAGTGTTTTGTGCTTCGCTTAAGGTTTGATGAAACATAAAAGACTAGTGGATGCCTGATTAGAAAAATGAAATGACAACGTTTAATTTTTCTAATATTGTAAGAACATATCCTATAAAATGGTTAATAATCCACATTGATAAATTTATGCATTTTAATATAATGGATAAAATGTTTATCAATTAAGATATACAATTGAACTGAATTGAGGATTGACAATTAGAAATATAATATATACTTACTAATAAATCATTCTTGCATGTTAATGTTTCAATACTCATGCAAGCACCAGATTTATAACTACTAAATACATTCGTAATTTGGTTGCTTATTCGTTTATTTTTTCGAGACCGTGTATTGCAATCTATGAGTTTCAAATTCTAAAAGCAATACAAAGCTACGAATATTTGATCCATATACTAACACATATAAGTGGTATACCAGGGAACGATCATATTTTGCAATGTACGATACTTTGATGAAGTTAGTTCTTTCGAAATAAGCCAATATATAGTAATGTGAGATTGAATGTTCAATTTGATTGATTAAAAAAGGATCATATTGTGTTAAATATAACATTAGACCAAAACTACAAAAAAAGATCTAATCGATCGCTAAAATGTCAGTTTGATCAGTTTACGTAAAGTGCAACATACTTGTGTCCTTAAATGTTGAGATAAATCGAATGCACTTTTGTCAAGGGTTCATTATGATATTGTAGTAACAGACTTCTTTTAAATGGTTCGACTATTTAGAAAGCAAAATGAGTGTACAAGTGTAGATGTGATTTAAGGTACAGTTGGGATAAAGAGTGAACAGTCACTTCTCCTTCAAAAGAATCATTGAAAAAGAGAATTGTAAAATAATAATTAAAACTGAATATGGGAATAAGAAATACGATTTCTATACCGAAAATGTATTTTCATAGAAAATTGTTTTCTATGAGATTTATTTCTTTGAGTTCAATATATTTTATCAAAGAACTGTCCACTACAAAATAAGTATAGTATATTAGATAAATAACCTATATTAAGTGAATGATGGATCTATGAATTCAGTACACTATTATAGTAATAGCGGAAATAGTGGGAAAGTGACATGTAGCACTTATTGATTACATCATGTTTTGAAAATTATTTTGTAGAACACATGGAACATTATTTATGAAATAATGACTATTTTTGGTGTCCACTGAAAAATAGAAATAGTTAAACTTCAATGAAAATATTATAAATATTCATGATGAAATAAAATAATAATATGGCATTGGTTTTCACAACATAAGTGATGGAATTGGAAATATTGAAGTATTTAGAATTATTTACAGTTATTTAGGATCCATAGAGTAAGCCATAGTTTTGAGAAATAAATTTTATTATATGATTACAAATCATGTGATATTTGTTAATTACATCTCCATAAATTAAAGTACTATGCATCCATTTAGTGGGAGCTGATAGAGTTAGGAGTTTGCCTTAGGGGCAATTATGTAATTTATTACATATATCTAACTCGTTGACCAATCTTGTTAGAAATAAAATGTGTTTCCTTTCAATTATATACTTGATATAATGTGTTATATTAATTAATTAATTTAATTAAAAGTGTTTGATAGAAAATCCATAAATGGTATGTTTTGTGATGGTAGTTACAAAGTGTTGTAACTATAAGCAATTTATCACAATGAAAACAAATATACCATTTTAAGTGTTCCTAGTCATGCATTGAGACTGGATATCAATGTATCCGTTGAGACTAGAGTACGTAACATTGTCCAAATGTTGGGCATTATATTTCTCATGACGATTGGGGGGCACTTAGAGGTTGCGTATTGATGGTTATTAGACAACTATACAACGAATAACTCAATAGTTTTTTGTTAGTTAATATAACTAAGGTCAAACCGAAAATATCGATGTGACCGATTTGTACGCTTCTCTCAACTTGAGAATGTTGTGGATCTTTAACATGAAAACTCCACTTTGATTATCATGGAACAATGTCCATCAAATGACTATAGTTCGGTCGAGTGCAAGTATTGGAAGTGAAGCACTATTGAAGAGAGGATTCGTTTCCTCAGTTATAGGGGTATCACGGTCAACTCTGGTCAACCTAAAGTCAAAGTCTCAGACCAGAGCATTTTGATTAATAATTATAATTATTGACACAAGGACTTCGTATTTGGACTATAGAGTTGAATGTGGATGATATTGGAATTTTGACCATTGCCAAATTCCATAAGTCCAGAGTAATATAGTTTTGACAAAGAGAATTGGTGTAAATAAATGTTGCAATCGGGTAACGCTTATTAAACTAAAATGGAATTTTACTAAAACCGAGTAAGCGATAAATTTGGCCATAATGTCACACACCTGCTAAGTGACATGTGAACGTTAATATTCGAATTGTTTGATGTTAATTGCTGACCGAATTTACACCAAAGAGTCATATAACCAAAATGATGAATTCTCTTTAGATCAAATGATTTAATGAGTTTATAATTGTCATATATTTTATTAAATCAATTACATTTATGAAATATTAATTATGAAAATTGAATATGATTTGAGAAACAAATATTTATAATAGTTATAAATATATCAACCAATATGAGATGTTAATAAAAATTAAAATAGATTTAATTACCAAATTTTTTTAGGCTTAAATGGGGCATTAATCCATAGATTTGGAAGAGATTTTTGGCTGTAATTATATGATAAGGATGGCCAAAATGGATACAATCAGGGTTTAAAATTGATGGAAGAAATTTGGAAAGAAAAAGGAAAGATATTATCCTTTTTTTTCTCTTTCAAACATTATAAAAGGTCGCTTTAACCCTAACCTAAACGATTGATTTTGATCCGCCTCCATCTTTTAAATTATGGCTACCATTACCTTCCTATTGCTAGGTCGCTTTAACCTTAACCTAAATGATTGATTTTGAGCCACCTCCATCATTTAAGTTATGGATGCCATTATCTTCCTATTGCTGCCTAAAACAAAGTTCCATTTATCCCTACAGTTCTCAAATCACATTAAAGTGAAAACAAAACTAATCGATAATGGAAGGTCACTGATTCTAAACTAGCAATCTGACGGATCAAGGAACTTTTAGAGGAAGAGAATTCATTATTTCAACATGAACAAGGGAATCTGTTTTGGGTAATGTTTATTTATATGTTGATTATATTATCATGTTTTAATATTTGTTAATCATGTAAACTTATGTGTATAAACATATTATTGTTATTTTATTAGTTGGGTGAGATATTTGTATGTAACGTTATTGTCACAATGGAAGTTTGATATGTGTATAAAATTTGATGATCTAGTTCATGATTCTATTTGTAATCCAAAATTAAATATTAAAATAAATCTTATTTTAAAATTATATATGCGTATATATATATATATATATTTTGTTTGTATCAAAATTGGGCACAGCTCTCTTCGTAAGTGTTTGAAGAGATAAAAAATGAAGAAAATAAATGTAAAAGATGATTATCTAACAAAAAATTTAAATTATAATTAGGAAAATAGCAAGGAAACACAAAAGTTTAGAGTGGTTTGGCATATTTCCTACGTCCACTATGAAATGGTTGATCTTTATTAACTTTTGCTTGCTGGTTACAATGGATTACGATAGTGAATTTCGAGTACAACGGTAGTTTTCAAGCACAACAATGGTTTCGATAGAATCTGGACATAGGAGAGCCAAATTTCCCTTTTCTATAGGTTCTAGGCTACTATTTATAGGCGTAGGCTGCAAATATCTCGCTCAGATCTTGGGAGACCTCTTCTTGCACGTGGGTGGTCCCATGTGATCGATCCCGTGGTTTGCACTCGATCCGTGATCGATACGAACAAACTTCGTATCGATCAGTACTTCATCCAATTGAGTTGGGATCAATCGTGAATGTTGTTGAGGATGTAAGCAAGCTCCTGTGAAAATTTGGTAGCATTTGGACTTGTAGATTATGAGTTATAATCGATGCAAGTTTAGGTTTTCTAAAGATTGTTGAATTCGTATCGATTCTTGTCGTATCGATATGTTCGTATCGCTTTTTTAGGCACGTGCTCACAAGTTGACGTGGTGCTAACTCCACGGATCGATCCACTTTTCATGCCGTATGACTGAGTCTTTCATAGGAGTGTATCTTGTTCGCATCGATCACCATTGCCTTGTTCGTATCGGTCGTTATTGCTCTGTTCGTATCAATTGTCATTGTTCTGTTCGCATCAATCGCTTAATGGTCATTTCGTATCGATAGATGGACGTCGTTTTGTGTCGTTCCATTCGTATCATTCACGTGAAGCTTCCTCGTATCGATACAATATGTCTTCAAGTGATGGATACGAAATGGGATAAATGTGATCGATACGAAATGCGGTGCTTTTTCGTGGATTTGGACCAGTGGTCACCTGATGGATACGAAGTGACGACCATTTGATGGATACGAGCCAATATAGCCGATGGATATGAACTGTTGAAGCTTGATGGATGTGAACAAGGCCTTTCAGTTGATGGATACGAAGAGTCAGATGGATGCGAACGGAATCGATGCGAAGAGAGCGTAATGATGGATACGAACGAATTGATTTCCTTGGCCTGCATCCATCATATCTTGAGCATACGAACTCGGATTGACTTAAAATTTAGAACATTGGCTTTCATAGCTTTGCATGTCGTGTCATGTTAATTGTAGCTTGATCCGGACTTGAATAAAATTCATCGTTATCCATAGTGAGCCTATATATAAAACTGATCTTGGGGACGGAATGTCCTTGGTTTCAGTTAAGTTCTTGGTGTCACGGCCTTGCTAAAAGGTGGGATAGCATTTCCCCCTAAAGTACGTCTTGTGAAAACATGACATGCATTGAAAAGTTGCAATCTTCATCTTGAACAGTTTTATCTGACTTGTCTAAATGGTTGTCGTCTTTTCGTCGAAAGCTGTGACCTTTGATTGATCCATAGAAACATATATCATGAATTGTTGCTGCCTTCCAATTGTTGTACCGTGTACTGTTGTAACTGAGTCTTGTATGACAGTGATCTAGTGTTTTTTCTTGTAATTTTCACCAGATGAGTATTCATTTCCTATGAATTTTAAAAATTGGATGTTAGTCTGTTATACATGAATGTATGTTAGTCTGACTCTCGTAAACGTTTGCATGTTTACGAGTCGTTGTCGGTTTTTCAGTTTTTTGTATCGAAATTCACATTGACCCTCTCTTGAATCAATGTGAAATTCGATTTGCAACAACGCTTGATGGTTTTTTGGAATGTCCCTTCGTATCGATCCTCTCCTGGAGCAATGTAAAAGGTCGAAAAATTGTTTTCGTATCGATATCGGTCGACACGATTTTAGTCGTTGTTTTAGTGTAGTTCATATCGACGGATATGAGATCTTAGGGTCTTCAAGATGATGGATATGAAATAGGTGTTTCATATCGACCGAGTTGAAACAGATGGCTAGTAGTTGATGGTTATGAAGCACTAGTCTCTGGATCACTTCAGTTAATGGATACGAAGGTCGCTCTTCGCGTCGATAAATCTTCACTAACGGATATGAAATAATCGTTTCGTATCGATGAAGTTGCGTGGCTCCAGTGCAACCTATCTGCTCCTTTCGTATCAATGGATTGATGGATACAAAAGCTTCTCCCACAGTCGACCGTAGATGGATGAGAAGAAAGCGCTTTCGTATCGTCTTGTCTCTGACCGTTTCAATCGATTCATTACCACTGGGATGTGAATCGTTTCTTTCCCTTAGGTCTGAGTCCATACAAAAGGATTATGGACGTAGACAATTTTCTACCTGCCTTCACCTTCACTCCTGTTTCATATCGATACGAAAAGAAAACGAATTGCAGAACTATCATCCTCCAATCAACCAATTTTTTAATCTTGAATCCATATTTCATGAATTAGGTAGTCTATTGAATTACACCATTTTAACATGACGAGATTCGAGTTTCACAATTAAGGCATTGTTGATGCCGGAATTAGGCGAAGGTGAGATCGAATATGCGGTAATGGCACCTTGGAGGCTTGGGGAAGAAGATGAGAAATCGTGGAGACATGGGAGTCACTGACTTCCAATCTGGGGTTGTAATAGTTAAGGAGGGTGGTGAAGAAAGCACGCCCACGAACGATGATCCCGTAACCGGGCCTTTTGACAGTTTTTAGGGTTCCGAGGGAAGAAGAAAAAGCAAGGTAGTAGCACACAAGTGTCATAAATCTTCGAGATGGAAATCGTAATTGTGTCTTTGCCCGTCTCCGGTATTAGAATTTCGAAGGCTCCTCCCTAGCAAGTAGATAATCCTTTCGAAGGACTTGCTGATATTCCGATTTCGGACTATGTGTCACTTCAACATGACATTGGATTGGAGGAGATTCAAAGTGCTCTAGACTTAAGCGAGTCACTGCCCACAAGCGTGGCCGACATTAGTGGTTGGTTGGGTGGTTGCACACACATATACGCTTCATGCACTTCACGATTTCTAGTCTTAAGTTGTCCGCTTCGAGAGGTTACTAACTTTATTTTTCTTTTATTTTCAGATGCAATGACTAGGCAGGTTCTATGCTTGGAAGTCTGCATTCAGTGCATCAGTCATCGAGCTCGTATTATGAGACCAGCCGAAGGGAGGATGGCAGAAACCGTGGTAGCAGCTATTCCAGCCAAGAGCGTTATGAGAGAGATAGGGACAGAGAGCATAGATATCGATCCCGATCGAGTTCTCCACCTCCTTGAGTCCCTATACAACCTTCTACCCACCGCACACATACCCCGGAGCCTCCATGCCAAAAACCATCTTCTCACGCTTCGATGATAGAGTCTCAACACTGCAGGACCGAAGTTACAACCCTCATTGTTACAGATCAGGCTATTACCGAGCCTACGAGAGAAGGGGCGATCAAAATTGCCCAGCTGAAGATAGACTTTCCTAATATTTGCTTCGATGATTTTTTTCCCCCACACTTGAATAAAATTCCCTTTGAGGCTGAACAAACCATGCACGACTACATTCATGATGTATATAGCCAATACAGAGAATGGATGAAGACTGCTGATAAGGCCTCTGTGGTGGCTTTCAAATGGGTGAAGACGATTGAGAAGGTGGAAATTGATCTGGCCCAGAAAGACCGTATTATTCAAGTGCTCAACGATGAAGCTGAATCATTTCGAAAATCTAAAATAGAGGCCTCCCAAAAGGCTGATGAGGCAAACCTGGCTATGGAGAGGATGTGGCAAACACATTTTTCTTTGGTGGAAGAGATGGGCCAACGAACACCACCGTCACAGCCAAAAAGGACTCCACTATGAAAGAAATTAACGATCTTAAAAACAAATTTTCTAAAATTTTCAAAGAGAAGGATGATGCAAATAAAGCAGCCCAGGAGGCATGTGAATAGGCAGTGATGCTACGGGGTTAACGGGATGCTGTAGTACTCAAAACTCAGGGGGTGGAGTCCAAAGTCGAGGAGAAAGTCAAACTAGCGGAGTCTAGGCTAGAGACTGATATTGAAGATCTCCTCATTACTTATAATGCTAATGTTTTGAAGCTAGAAACCTAGCCTGTCTTGATAATTATTCGACACATTTTTACAATGCCTGAGGCCAATTAGTTGAAGATGAAAAGGCTATGCATCAGGGTGAATCCGTTGATGAGTTAGAGCTTAAAAACCGAATGCTGAATGAAGACGAACGAAAATTCTCCATGATACAATGATTTCATATGAATAGGAGAAACTTTTCACCCAGCACATGGAGATTGGAGAGTATTCACGTGTTGAGCATCATGATACAAGTCTTGAAATTCCTACGCCAACTCAGCCAGAATCTGTATCTGCGGTTTATCCTTAATCCATTCTTACTTATAACCCTAATCAACTGCATTTATCTCCGGCTCATGAACAAGTCTCTAAAGCTGCTCCGCCAACGATTCAAACGACGGAAGGTACTCCGATCATTGCTCATACTTATGCGAAATGGGGAGCTTTATTTGAAGTAATTACTAATAATTTTTCCTCTGCTTCTATCCAGGGATTGAAGCTACACCAACCGTGCCTCCTGTAATTCAAGAATAACATCAAGAGCAGGAGGCCATCATAACCGAAGCAACAATGACGACGGCTACCGCACCTACGGATGGGTACAGGGGAGCATACTGACTTTTGATGAACAAATGATGAAGGGACTCCTCGGTCATCACTGTGACCCCTTTGCTAATTTGCCATTTGTTATGCATGGAGTAGCACCGACCAGCTCTTCAGTCCCAACCACTAATGCTCCCAAAGAGGCTCAGACAATTCGTGAAGAAGAGATGATAGCCGAGATTAACGCAAAATTGGAGGCAGCCGCTCGAGCTAGTAGTTTTGGAGGTAGGATGGTGGGACCTGGCCCAGTTCTGTTAAGAATGATATCTCCTGGTGGTACGGTTTTCGACACCAGCATGCCTATCCCGCCTCCTATAGTTGATCCGGTCCCCCCGAATCCATCTTTAGGAAACATTCCCATACATGTGAGTTCGGAGGAGGAGGTTCATATAATCCCCCCGTTTGGAGATTGGTTACTGAAAGGCAATGGCTCGAAGAGAAAACTAAGTGACAAACCCAACGGGTCCACACCAAAGAGGAAACTAAAAAAGAATAAACAGTAGACACATCTCCTCGGTTCATTTTTGAGTAGATAGGAACTTCTTTAGCTTTTGTAGGCCGTGTATAGATGCGGGATCGACCCCTGCTAGTAGGATTTTTGGGATAAACTTGTACTTAATTTTCTTCCACAAATAGTTGAAATAAAATTCCATTTTGTCTTTAACTCAATTTTCATTTATCTGCTTAATTGTTTCAGCATTCGAACTCTAGTTCAGTACACTTGTAAATTTTTGACATTCGGATTGGATATGAGTTCATTTGTTAAGTCCTGAAGTCGCGGCTATAGGTCACCACCGAACGTTAAGCTAGACGCCGATGTTGCACTGCTCAGTCAGTGATTGGCATTTAAGTTCTAATCCCAGTTCCATGGACGAATTATAAAGATCAGTTAGCAATTGTATTTCGCCTTCGTCACATCGAGCTTAACGTCATTGAATTGATGCTGAAACAAGGAAAATTCGAGTGGTCGAATCACACTCGCTCATCTGCCAATGAATGCATCCACACTTTGGGGATTTGCATTTGTATGACGACGATCGATTATGCCTGTTTAATATTTATAACTGCATCCACACTCTAGGGACTTCAGATTGATTTTTAGGTGGTTAGTAACACCCGATTTAAGTTTATACTCTGGCCGCACTCTGGAGACTCAGAGTTGTGTTAAGCATATTTATGTTTAAACTCCAATCCGCACTCAGGGGATTCAAAGTTGATGTTTATACTCCAATTCGCACTTTGGGAACTTGGAGTTGGCTGACAGATGGTCAGTCACATCTGTTTAGACTCTAGGATTCCATTTACACTCTGGGAATGACGAATCTATCAAGATCATGGATGGTTGGTTCACATCCACCTTGATTTAACAAGCAAGGTCTTTAGATGGACGGATCCATCCTCCTCAAACTTGATCAAGATACGGACGAAGTCATTAGGTGGAAGAATCCATCCTCTTCGAGACCGTACTTTTAAGTTTAACTCCATCTCGCACTATGAGAATCTGGAATTAGTTAAAGGATTGTTGTGTATCAATCTTTTTTTTAACTTTGATTTGAAGACTTCCCTCGAGCTTGGGTTTCACTTAGCGAGAAACCGGTCGTATTACAGTTACTCCCTATTTGAATAAACCCCACCGTTGGGTGGAATTTAACTCTCCATGCATAGTGATAGTTTTATGACATTTCAAAAAAATCACAGCTCTGGCTCGAAGAGATGACATTTTATTGATGAAATAAGAAAATATGGAAAAGTCAGTTGCCTTATTACAAATTCAAATTTCGAGATGCAGAAACAAATTGAAAATGAAAAGTAGGCTAAATTAATAAAGTCTATTATGTGTAGTAGCGGCGTAGACTCTCACTTTTCCAGGCTCTTGCCAGAATTAGACCGTCAACGGTCGATAATTTAAATGTACCATCTTCGAGCTTTTGTTCGATCACATACGACCCTTCCCATATTGGTTTCATGTGCGAAGGGACTGGGTAGATTCTTTTGAGGACGAGGTCGTCGAGTTCAAAGGTTCGGGGTCAGACCTTGGCATTGTAAAATCGAGCGACTCGACTTCGATATGCGGTTGCCCTTAAATCAGCCTCTTCTCGCTTCTCATCTAATAAATCTAGGAATTCGGCAAGTAATATAGCATTTGTCTTTGGATCATAGTAAGTCACACGATGAGACGGTACTTCCATCTTGACTGGAATAACGGCTTTTGAACCGTAAGAAAGAGAGAACGAAGTGTGGTCGGTTGCAGACTTGTGGGTTGTTTGGTAAGCCCATAGAGCTATAGGAAGTTTATCGACCCACTTGCCCCTGGCCTTTTCCAGTCATTTCTTTAGAATAGACTTTATGACTTTATTCACAGCTTCAACCTAGCCATTCGCTTAAGGGTGTGCGACTGCGGAGAATTCCTTACGAATGTGGAATCTTTGATAGAAACTCCTAAATTCAACACTGTCGAATTGGGTTCCGTTATCAGTGATGATGGTGTGGGGGAGACCAAATTGGCAGACAATGTTGCGAACTACAAAGTTGATCACCTTCTTCGTCGTGATTGTAGTAAGGGGCTCAGCTTCCGCCCGTTTGGTAAAGTAATCAAATGTGAAGATGGCGTACTTCACACCACCTTTGGCTAGAGGTAGAGAGCCAATAATATCAATGCCCGATACACGAACGACCATGGACTGACCATTTGAGTTATCTCAGTAGGTGGGACTCAAGGAATTCGAGCATGCTTCTGACATCTGTCACATTTCCTGGGTAGTCTGATACATCGTGATTTATAGTCGGCCATAGTATCCATACTGACGCACTATCTTGGCAAGGGCTTGCCCCAAGTGTGATCGCCACATTCTCCTTTATGACCATCATACTGTACGCGTTTGATTTCATCATGAGCGGAGTAAAGGAACAGAGTATCTTCTTGTATACATGACTCCATTCTGAATAGTGGACCATGAAGCTTTTCGAAGAATTTGTCTCTTTTCACTCCTGCGCTCTAGCAGGGTCTCATGCTCGATATAATTTCTAAACGGAGTCATCCATGACTCCTTTTCGGGAATAACCTCAAATACCCAGCCCGTCTCTATTTGATTGATGCTCGAGGAAGATAATGTTTCCATAGGAACGAGTCCCATTTGTTGCGCTTCACATGCGCTGGCTAACTTTACTAATGAATCGGCTCTTCGATTGCGCTCTCGAGGAATGCAGTAGATGACATAATAATCGAATTGATTTAATATTTCTTGAACCCGAGCATGGTAAGCAACCAGTCTTGGGTCCTTGGCGTGGTACTCCCCCATGAACTTGACACACGACCATCACAATAAATCTCCACAGCAATGATTCTTAAATATCTGGCAAGTCTCAAACCGGCATGTAGGGCTTCATACTCAACTTCATTGTTGGTCGCATGAAAATAAAACTTCAAAGCATAACATATAGATCGACCTTCAGGAGTCTCAAGTACAACTCCGACGCCTGACCAACGGTCATTTGATGCACCATCAATATGTAGCTTCCAGATATACTTGAGAGATTCACTGGTTTCGGGCAGGTCCTTTGAGATGGTGAATTCGGCTATGAAATCTGTTAGGACTTGTCCTTGAATTGCTCACGTTGGAGTGTAGGTAATATCAAACCGACTTAGCTCGATATTCCACTTAAGTAACCTACCAGACATCTCAGGCTGCGTAAGGATCTATCGTAACGGCCGGTCGGTGTAAACGATGATAGGATGAGCCTGGAAATACGTACGGAGCTTCCTTCAGGCGATAACAAGACAATAAGCCAACTTATCTAGCTTCGAATAATTTCTCTCAGCTCCGGTTAGTCGTTTACTAATATTGTAGATCAGTTTTTGTATTCAGTCTTCCTCCCAAAATAGGGCAGCACTGATTGCATTTTCTGATACCGCCAAGTAAATGTATAATGTCTCATGATCAATAGGTTTTGAAAAAATAGCAGGTGTGGAGAGGTGTTAAATTAGTGCTCGAAATGCGCCCTCACATTCTGTATTCCATTCAAAGTTTCGTTTCCCTTTTCGGATCAAATCGAAGAAGGGAATGCATTTGTCAGTAGATTTCAAAATGAACTTGGTCGGTGCTGCTACTTTCCCGTTGAGGCTCTGGACTTGCTTTATAGTTCTTGGAGTCTCAAGATTTCTAATTACCTAGATCTTTTCGGGATTGGCTTCGATTCCTCGAGCGTTGACGATAAACCCAAGGAATTTTACGAATGCGACCCAAAGTGAAATTTCAATGGATTATGCTTCATTCTGTATTCTCGGAGGATATTAAACATTGATTCCAGGTCTCTGATATGATCAGCAAAGAATTGTGACTTGACTAGCATGTCATCCATGTATACCTCCATGGTTTTTCCAATCTGGTTGGCGAACATCCGATTAACCAATCGTTGGTAAGTTGCGCCGACGTTCTTGAGTCAGAAAGGCATAACCTTGTAGCAATAAAGTCCCAGATCGGTCATGAAGCTGGTATGTTCCTGGTCGAGCAAGCGCATGGGTATCTGGTTATAGCCTGAGTACGCATCATGAAGGATAGGAGTTCATTTCCAGCCATCAAACCTACGAAATGATTTCGATTCAAGGAAGTGGAAAACTGTCTTTGGAGCAAGCTTTATTCAACTCTGAGTAGTCAACACACATTCTCCATTTTCCATTTGGCTTCCAGACAAGTACAGGGTTAGATACCCACTCCAGGTATAATGCATCTCGAATAAACCCACTCGATTTAAGCTTATCTACCTCTTCCTTAAAGGGGTAGATCTCTCTGGATCCACGCCATGCCTTTTTTGTTTGACTGGGGCGTACCTTGGGTCAATGTTCAATGTATGGCTCGCGATGTTCGAGGGGATTCCACGCATGTCAGAATGTGTCCAGGAAAAAGCGTCAAGGTTTTCTGAGAGAAATTCAATCAATTCCTCTTGCATCTGTTGGATTAACCGAGATCCAATCTTTATCATTTTTTAATCGTTGTTATCATCGATCGGGAAATTGATTGTCAGTTCGATCAAAAAGCTTGACTGTCTTTACCTTCATCTTCACTTTCTGTATCTCTCGGGTAAAGATCTCTTTGGAATTGGTTAGGGTGCCTGAGCCTAGGCCCAGACATCAATTGTCAATCCTCAACAAAATGGACATAGAGAGATTCCTCTATGCCATTTCCTTTCTCTTTTCGATGCACCTCGCATGGCTCAGCAATATAACAGACTCATCCAACAGCCTGATCTCCTTGAACAACTCCAACTCCATGATCGGTGGGAAAATTTAGATCGAACACCATGGGGCAATGGCAGCCCTCAACTCAGCTAGGGCCGATCGGCCCAAGAAAGCATTGTATGGCGACTCTATATTCAGAACAACAAATTATAAGATCCGGACTTTTCGGCGTTCTCTAATTCCTAACTCCATTGGCAATTCCACCACCACAGCGGGTATAGTCGCACTTCCATTGAAACCATGAATACGGGGCTGACAAGGCTTTAAATCTTTGGTCTCCATTTTCATCTGGTCATAGGCTCGCTTGAATAATATATTCACAGAACTTCCACTGCCTACCAAGATTCTCTTCATTCAAGCAGAACCTACTTGAGATGATATGACAAGTGGATCGATGGTTGGGGCTTCGACCGTGTCGGCATCTCTGTCTCAGAAGACGATGTCGTCAGTCATCGTCTTCTGTTGCTTGGCCGGGGCCCCATCTTCTAAACTACTACAACACTCGAAGTTTGCATGCTTAATAGAACTGGCATACGACTCCATTTCCTTCCAGCTTCGGTTTGCTGGATGTGGACCACCACTAACAGAATTTATCACTGGCCTCTCGCTAGTACGAGAGGGTTCCTCCGGTCTCACCTGATTCGACACACAATTCTGATTCGACGGGTCCGCACCTCCAACTGCGGTGCTCGCACAAACTACTCATATTTTCTCTCACGTATCAACTTTTCAATGAGATCTTACAGGTGATGGAACTCATTCATGTTATGGCCATAGCTTTCGTGGAATCTACAAAACTTCCCCGTTTGAATCTATTTCTCCAATGACTGTTTCGGAGCAGGCTTCTTGTACTGAATAGTATTGCAGGTTTGTAGATAGACATTTCCAATGACGTATTCAAAGGAGTATAATTATCAAATATAGGAGCCCTATGTCGTGGACCACGATTCTGATCCCGCTTCCTACTTTGGTTTCCATTGCTTTTTTGCTGAGTTCGTTTATTCTATATGTTCAATGGCACTTTTTCGAAACTATTCCTGGTTTGTTTAATTGCAATATTGCTTTGAATCCCCTCCACATTAGGTCCCGCGTCATCCTGTTTTCTAGACTATTTCGCATCCTCTCTTCTTAAGAATTAGGCTGCCTTGGAATAGAAACAGTCCAATGACGCAGGAGGTTTTCCAGCCAACCAGTTGCCAAATTCAGAATCGAGATCAATCCCCTTAATCAGTGCCATCAAAATAGAGTTATCATTGGGATTGCTAATCTCAGCGTATGTAGTATGAAATCTCTCCAAATAATGTCTGAGTGTCTCTCCAGGAACTTGAGTGACACTAGACAAAGTGTTAACATCCTTTGGCCTTATTACATGCATCAAGAACTGCTCAACAAACTTTGTCGCTAACTGATCAAAACACGAGATAGATTGAGGTGGCAGATGGGTAAACCACATAGTAGCTATGCCCCCTAGAGAGATCGGGAAACTTCGGCATTTAACTGCATCATCAGCTCGTGCAGCATTCATTAACCATTCATACTTCAGGATGTGTTGATTAGGATCAGAGCTCCCTTCATAAACGATTAGAGTCGGCATCCTGAATCGTCGAGGTGGTTCGACATAGAGTATATCATCAGTAAAAGGATTATGACTCCAGGAGATTCCCCAATCGTCATTAGTGAGGCTTTGACTTTCTCAAATCATCTGACAAATTATCGTCGAGATATCCGGCATCTGGACGCTCTGGGCTCATTAAGCCAAAGTGTGGTCAGGTTCCACAATGCGGGGTTGGGCCAGTCACGGTCGACGGTCTGTATCTTGCCTCCTAGGTTCGATGTCCTCTGGAACATAAGGTTCAAGAGTATGTTGGCGATGGTTAGGATCATTCTGATTTCGAGCATCAATTTCCAACTCAATAGCAGCGGTTGCAGTGCGGTTGTCTGTAACATGGTGAGGAACTGTACCTTCCCAGGAGGACGGTCCAGTCTGATAGCTGGTTAATGGGCCAACTCTCGGTTGCCTAATATTCAGTGTATGCTGATACCCAATAACTTGAGTATAACTCCCATCCAGTCATGGATGTGTGGATCTATGATGGTAATATGAAGAGGCCGAATTCTCAGTAGATGAATAGGAGGCCTGATCTCTCCTAGATCTCGTTCATCATTGACGGTTCAATTGATTGGTTAATTCCGCATTAGCACGGAGTTGTTGAGTGAGCTGTTGTTGACTCTGTGTCAACTCTTGCATGAGCATTTGGAACTCTTCCCCGGCGATAGGGCCTTGTGGATCTGATGGCCCGGTAGCGTTCTGAACGGCAGGAGGTAGCTGTATGGGATTCTGCCTGTCCCGTCCTTCTAGATCTACGGCAACTGAAGTAGTCCCTATGTTAACCATGATGGATAGTGAAGCTCATTCTTAGATTTAATGTAAATCTGAATAGGATAGAAGAAATTTTAACTTTGAAATCTGGATCTTTTTCTTAGATTTGTGCAATCCGATATCGATAGTAGATCCAACGAGCATGAGAAAAACTGTGTTTTCTCAATGAAAGCATAAAAGTGATTGTACCAAAATTGGCCACAATCCTCTTCGGAAGTGTTTGAAGAGATAAAAATGAAGAAAATAAATGTAAAAGAGGATTATCTAACAAACACTCCAAATTATAATCAGGAAAACAACAAATAAACACAAAGGTTTAGAGTGGTTCAGCATGTTGCCTATCCCACTATGAAATCATTGATCTTTATTAACTTTTGCTTGCTAATTACAATGGATTACAATAGTGAATTTCTAATACAACAGTAGTTTTCAAGCACAAAAATGGTTTCGACCGAGTCTGGATCGTAGGAGAGCCAAAAGTTTTCTGTAGATTCTAGGATTCTATTTATAGGCCTAGGCTGCAAATATCTCGCTCAGATCTTGGGACACCTCTTCTTGCACGTGGGTGGGCCCACACGATCGATCTCATTCAGTTTGCACTCGATCTGTGATCGATACAGATGAACTTTGTATCGATCAATACTTCATCGAATTGAGTCAGGATCGATCGTGAATGTTGTTAAGGATGTACGCAAGCTCCTATGAAAATTTGATGGCATTTGGACTTGTAGATTATGAGTTATGATCGATGCAAGTTTGGGTTTTCTAAAGGCTATTGAAATCGTATCGATTCCCTTCGTATCGATATGTTTATATCGCTTTTTTGGGCACGTGCTCACAAATTGACGAGGCGCTAAGTCCTCGGATTGATCCAATTTTCATATCGCATGACTGAGTCTGTTATAGGAGTGTATCTTGTTCGTATCGGTCGTTATTGCTCTGTTCGTATCAGTCGTTATTGCCCTGTTCATATCGATTGTCATTGTTCTGTTCGCATCGATCGCTTAATGGTCATTTCGTATCGATAGATGGACGTCGTTTCGTATCATTCCATTCGTATTGTTCACCTTAAGCTTCCTCGTATCGATACAATATGTCTTTAGGCGATGGATACGAAATGGGGTAAATGTGATCGATACGAAGTGTGGTGCTTTTTCATGGATGTGGACCAGTGGTCACCTGATGGATACGAAGTGACGACCATTTGATGGATACGAGCCAATATAGCCGATGGATACGAACCGTTGAAGATTGATGGATGTGAACTAGGCCTTTCAGTTGATGGATACGAAGAGTGCAGGTCCAAATGGATGCGAACGAAATCAATGTGAAGAGAGAGAAATGATGGGTACAAACGAATTGATTTCCTTGGCTTGCATCGATCAAATCTTGAGCGTACAAACTCGGATTGACTTGAAATTTGCAACGTTGGCTTTCATAGCTTTGCATGTCGTGTCACGTTAATTGTAGCTTGATCCGGACTTAGACAAAATTCGTTCATATCCATAGTGAGTCTGCACATAATTGATCTTCAGGATGGGCCGTCCTCGGTTTCCAGTTAAGTTCTTGGTGTCACGACCTTGCCTAAAGGCGAGATAACATATACACACACATATATGATTTAACATTCACATATAATTTGAATTAAAACATATGTTTTCATTGTAATGTATAATATTGATCTAAATTTCTTCAGACACTTTTTGTGTTTATTATGAATTGTAAGTGCGGAAAATAATTTTTTATTATTAATATATATATATATATATATTACAGATATTTAATGATTACGTGATTCAATAAATTCATTTTAAATAATTCATGTCTCAATAATTCAATTTAATATTATTCAAAATTAATTTACTATTATCAATAGTTTAACTAAAAAAATTATTTTAATTAAGAAAAATCTAGAAATTTTTCCTAAGCCTTAAAATATGATTCTAGATTATCTGAAAATTTAAAATTTGAATTTTATCATATAATTATTTTATACTTATTCATTCTGGCCAAAACTATCTTATTCTTTATTATATATATATTATAATATTATATCATTATGACTTCAAACCTGATATGTTTTCAAACTGGTAGGTTATAGAAAATTATTATTATCAATTATTTTATTATATACAAACATGTATATGTATGTGTCTTTATTGTTATTTATAATACAATGTGTAGTTATATAAATAAATAATTTTTTCTAATATATTAATGGTAAAAAAAGTTATATATACATATAATCATTTGAAATTTATAATTATATGTTTGCGCACATATTTGGCAACGTACAATGAATACAAAATGAGCTAATGTGTGTGTTGCGATGTAAACCCCAACATCTATATACATCTACATATACCTTACATGGATTGCTATGTTACACATGCACACACACACATATATATGTATATGTGTGTGTATTTATGATACATAAATATATATGTATAATACATATATGTGTGTGTGTATATAGTTATATTAAGTAAAACCTAAATTAAATAAATCCCAAACTACAATTTATAAAGTTATATAAAATACATTATTTTATTTAAACTAAATTTAGAAATGTTCTAAATGAATTAGACTTCATAGTCTTAATAAAGATCCAATAGGATATGAAAAATTAAAATCCACCCATTAATTCCACCGTGGACTATTTTAGTTCCAACAAGAGCATCATAAGAGTTGATGAGCTCTTCGAATTAATATGTATAGATGTATGCAATTGTAGGTTTATTAATACCAAAATGGTTCCACATACTTTGTCATATTCACCGATGAGTCATCACAGACGTGGACATGTGTATTTGATAAGCATGCATAAGTGTAAGATAAGCTCATATAATATAAAATGGAAGTAAATAATGTAACATGCAATAGAAATGATTCAATTTGATCAGATGAGTAAGTATATTAGAAAGAATTCCAAAAATACTAAAATAAATAAAGATTCATTCCCAACAGTAACTTCTCCCTATAATATGTAATGATGCATTTATAAGAGTAGTCTAACTTTGTTGGACAAAGCTTGATTAATAACAACTGAAGTTGAATTAAACTTTTTTTATAAGATGTGTACTTAAGAGTAGTACACAAGGTTAAAATTGATATTATTTAAAGAATAGTTTAAAAAATCATACAAGAAATGGGTTTATAAGAAAACCCATCATGTCATAGGCCAAAGGGTTGGCGAGTTATGTGAGTCGAAAGACCGCCTAATAGTTATATGTAATTGATCTTGTATGAATCGCCCAAAAGAAGTTGGGTACGATAATCATTGGATGACTAATTTATGTTGTGAACATAAGTATTGTAAACTAAAATCAAATTAGTTTTATATATAAGGCAATTTATAAAGTGCTTATGAACACTCGTTTCGTTGCTGAGAAATAATAGTTGTTTTAAGAAATACCAACTTTATAGCGAAGGAATTTCTTCGAGAAATTATTGGCTATAAAATGGACATCGATATGATCCACGAATAAAACTAATTACAAGGAATGAAATGAAATTATCTGAACCTAAATGAACACAAATACATTAGAATGTATAATGAGTATTCTTCTACATTAAAGTTGTAACACGCTGCCTTTTTGTACGCTTTAAATCGATGATAAACCACACATGTCAGACTTAAACCATACAGAATGGCGGATTATTATTAGGGTGAATAAGAAAAAGAAGAGAAAGAAAAAACAAAAAAGAATCTTGCAGCGAAACGACAAAATATAATAATCAAATAAACAGTTCATGAAGCTGTTTTACAAAACATTTGATTACACTTGTACAAAACAGATCAGATTTACACCTACCAGAGAACAATAAATAATGCAGCGGAACAATGTGATGCATCAGAACAATATAATAAATAATAGTAATAATACAGTCTCCGTCTTTGTCCTCCAGAAATAAAGTCTTCAAATCCTGAAATGCTCACGCTGACCCGAGCGAATTAAGAAGACAAAATACTCGAGTCAGAACCAAAAGATCTTATGTGAGTTAAATCAACGGTAAATAATATCAGGGAACGACGTCAGAGATGTTTACGGGATTTGACATCTCCTATCCAGTGTCAACGTGTAACTTAAGAGATGTTTGGGATTTACATCTCTTAAGGATCCGTTAAACTATCTACTATGTAATAATATACGCTACTATAATAATGTCTATTAGTAAAATAAACTTACTTTAAAATAGCATTAAGGGTTTATCCATATAGCCCTTACCACGTAATAGTCCCAGTAGTCAATCCAGTATCACCGCATCTCCATATCGGGAGACTACCCTAAATACTCCACGGGTTATAGGAGAAATCCAAAATTGTGCAAGGCGCGCTAGGGTAGGTGACATGGAACAACTGGGCAATGCCAGGGTAGATATACCAATTACTATCAGGACTGGTAGTGACACATAGCGTGCAGCTACCGCCCACCTCGAGCCACACCCCAAAAAAAATATCAAAGGGCCCCAATCAATCACAAAGTAATAGAATGGTATCGAAGGAGTGTCTCCGATAAGAGGAGCTACCTCACCATCCCACGAATCGCTCCTGTTTTAGCCACCTTATGCCAACTCACGTGAGTCGGATCCACGTATGTACCTCAAAAGAACGCCGCCACCGTCCTACTTCATTCTGGAATCTCCACCGCGTACATGGTTGTTAAAGTGGTTTTAGAGTTGGCAGAGAGTATGACAACTTTCGATCCCGGTCTCTTTAACAACCAAACGTTATTACAACACCATGGTCATTACAAAATAATTTATACTTCAAAACCAGAATATCATATCCATTTCAAAACCATATAATTACGATATCATTTCCATTTCAAAAACCAAATCAATATGATATCATTTTCCCTTCAAAACCCAAATCAATATGATATCATTTTTATTTAAAAACCAAGTCAATATAATATCATTTTTATTCCAAATATATTCACTTCCAGCATCATAATACTTTCAAAGTTATAACCCTTTCAAAACGAAACACTTGAAAATATGACATTTCAAAACATAATACTTTGAAATTCATAGCTTCGAAACTATAACTTTCACCACTTAAACAGTTTTGATGTTCAAATAGTATATAAAATATAATAGTTTTAAATTTAACATTAATTTATAAATAAAATAATTTCCTCAACTTCAAAAACTGATTCAAATCAACTTGAATCCAAAATTCAATTTAAATCCAATCCCAGTTCATAAATTTCAACTCAATTCAGTTTTCAATAATCTATTTCAATTTATATCAATTCCTAATACAGATTCGAACCTCGAATAAACCATTTCAAATTCCATATATTTCAAAGCTTTAAATATTCCATAATTTCAAAACTAAATTTTGATAATTCCATATATATCAAATTCAATTACTATTATTTAGATTTGAAATGTTTACTTAATAAATCCAATATCATTTAAGTAAAACTTTTAAACTTCAAATAACTGAATATTCTTTCAATTTATTTAATTTGATATATTCATTTAAATCAACTTGATATATTCATTTAAATCACTTTAAACCAAAATCAAGTTATAAAATCATACCTTTAAAATCTCAAATCGAATTTATTTGAGTATAATTCTTAAATAAATTTAATTTCAAATCAATTTCATATTTATCTTCCACCTTAATTATATTTAAATCATTATAAACTCTGTATAAAATATAATTTAAATAAATACTTAACCATGTTATATTTTAATAAAATCAAACTTTATTGTTAAACTTATTTTATATTTTAAAACAAATTTATACATAGCTTAAAATAAAGAATTTAACTATATATAAAAATAACATTTATATAATATCGAAATCAATATTTTATAAAGCGATACGTTCCTTTCCAAAACCATAGAAATCCTTCCAAAATATTTATATATATAGACCACGGTGTCTGTATATAATTTTCTATCCTATGGTCAAGTGATACGGATATTTATCATTTCAATCCGTAATTTAAATTTTACGGTTATATATCATTTCGAACCGCCATCCTGAATGAAATAAAAATCCATAACAAACTTGCAGTTTATAACAATATAAAATACAACATCCATTCATCCAATATCAAAAGTCAAACACTTATCACAATCATCATCCAATTCAATCAATAACATCAGTATAGAACAGATAATAAACAACAGGTATATACTGGCATTCTATATTCAATAATAAATTAAATAATTATTTAATCATAATAAATTCAAATTAACTAAGATGATGATTCAAAATATGCCAAACAGTCATAAATACGTTTCTAATCACATCATAAATCAATATAACAAACATAAGAAATTTTAGAAGTGCGAGTGGATTAAGACACTCACCTTTTGAATTTAAATTGAATTTTAGATCCAATTTAAGCCCAAAATTCAAATGTCTTCGAATTCATCCAAACTAATGTCAAAATGTCCGGACTTTCGATACGATCCCCGCGCAAGAAACCGTGTGAAAAACCGACCTCGTAAGTAAAAGTTATTCGTATTAAAACACTTGAAATCAAAATTAAATTAAAACAACAAAATGAAAAAACGAAAAAAAACAACTTACATGTGATGCACGTCATCTCGCAAAGAAGCAACAACCCTAACCTCGATCTAACGTTCAAAACCAGCTGAAGCCTCCGCACCCTAATCAGAAACCACCAATGCCACGTGGGTCGCCGCCCTGATCAGGCCTCACCGTCGATCTCCCCGTGTCAGGCCGACCAAACCCCTTCCCCGGCAGCCACATCGGCATCAAAAAAACTATAGCCGCCACTTGCCTTCATCATCAATTCACGGCGATTTCGTGACCTCTGGGCAAGAACGGATGTTACCGCCTCAACCTGCTCATCACCACCTTCGCAACGGCACCACCCGATCGACAAAAAGTCGCCGATTCACCGTTGGATCTTAAACTCTAATATGGACAGTTGACATTCAATCTCAGTTTTTGGACAAACGATGATTCAAAGATAGAAACTATTTGTAGATATGAGATGCGCTCGTCGAGAGCTTCAGATTGATATATAATTCGATATAGTTTGTGAAGTTTGACTTCTGAAGTTGAAATTTTGAATTGAAACTGGATTGTGAATTTTAAGGTCTGTTTGCCATTGCGAAAGAGGAGCAACTACATATAGAAATGAGAAATAGGAAGGCTACTACGGTTTATGGATATATAGACATAGGCAGAACAAAATAGAACAGATGGGCTTGATCGAATTTGTGTTTTGAACGATAATTGAACCGAAAAGCCCATTTCGATTACGGAACGGAAATGGGTCAACCTATATATCAAAATAGATGTTTCAATTTTTTTCAAAATCAATGGAATAGGTTTCAAGTCCAAATTCCATCGTATGAAGAAGTTATGCTAAAATCAAGTTATTTCAAATTGATTTCAATTGATTTCAATTAAATTGATTTCTAGGCATTTCAAGCCCGTACGATCAAACGACAAGCCCGATCATTACGAAACTTGAAATCCTACAATAATTCACTGTTACAGATCCGAAGAAACTGGTTTCGTCGAAATCCGAGTCCGTGGCCAAAATGGCTATTTTCACACTAATCAAATAATTTAATAATAAGTTAATTAAATCAATTTTACAATTCAAGTTTAATTATTTACAAATTTTAATAGTTTGGATTACTTGGTAAATTTAGAATCCTTTAAACTAATTTCTACACCAATTTATCATTGAATATTTCCCAATTTACAGTATTTAATTTCAATTTCAATTTATCCAGTAATTATAAATTTAGATTCCCAATAAATTCATTTATTTGGTTTTAAATCCTATTATTCACTAAATTTTCATCTCATAGTTACAATTAACATTGGTTTGTATTTATTACATTAATACTTCCTATTTCATCTTTATTCAATCAACATAGTATTTAATTTCATTTACTTACAATAAAGCCATTTATTAGATTGAATTCCAATTAATTTTAATTAATTCCAAATAACTAATTTGATTCGATTCTAATCCTTTTTATTAAGTCTTTTATTACAATAAGGGTATAACTAACATTGGTTTATCTCTTAGCTCATTAATGTTTCCCAATTACATCTTAATTTCCCATTATCATAATATTTAAATATTTATTTCATTTATTTGCAATAAATCCAATTACTATCTTTTAAATTCAAATAAGTTAATAAATCTCGATTTCCATTCTTTTATTTAACCAATTATCATATTATGAATAAAATTAACATTGCTTCTAAATATTAACGTAAATTACATTGACATAATATTTAATTACATTTATTGAAATTTATTTCCAGTTTAAATTAACAGGTTAAATAGAGGGGTAACATACAATAATTGTTACCGTTAGCTTTTAATTACACTTATAAATTGTTATTAACAAACAAATGTTACAATTGCTTACATAACAATATTTTTATTCAATTATCATAATTATATGCTAATCCACCAATTGATTCAATATTACACTTGTTTTCCTATATTCACTTGATAACCAAGTTATAATTTTTAAATTATTTTGTTTTATTTGAATTTCATTCTAGTTCATTAATTGTTAACTTTAAGTAACCTTGTTACATTTCATCTTAGTTATTATTTCATTATTACCCTACAACTTTTTATTTCTCCAAATGTTAAATAACACGATTCATTAAATTAACAAATCAAATCATCGAAAATTTAAGGGTTGTTACAAAAGTGAAACTATGAGTTTCTTTTTAATGTCAATAATAAATAATGTTGGTTGTTTAATTAAACCATTAAGGGTATTGACTCTATGATATGGTACAATGCACGAATCTGAAACAGATTTCAAAGTACATTATCGAAG
Source organism: Allium cepa (assembly GCA_030765085.1). Classification (NCBI taxonomy): domain Eukaryota; kingdom Viridiplantae; phylum Streptophyta; class Magnoliopsida; order Asparagales; family Amaryllidaceae; genus Allium; species Allium cepa. Next base: position 157,555,797 of record CM060939.1, read on the forward strand.
TATGATTTTGATAGTTGTAACTGAAGGGATATGATCCATTGGTCGCTAGTGTGCCTTTAAGAGAAAGATGAATGCAGATGGAAATATGAGGCACATTGATCACAATAATACCATGAATTTCAAATGTTGAAATTAATGTAACAAATTCACCATTCGTTATGCTCAAGTTGGTTTGGATTTTACTCACAAAATTATTACCTCGTATGACTTTATTTTTGGTATGTATGTGTTGAAACAAAAAGTTCTGAATATACATTTAAACTAGACTATTTGAACATAACGGATACAAAAGTAAAATCTAAAAAGCATCAAAATTGAACAAATGTTTTTATAGATGCATCAAATAGTTTAATTATCATTCAAAATATGGACGAAGCATGTGCTCATAAGAAAGAAATTTAAAAGGTATATAGATATTTATAAATCATAAGTAAACAATACACTACTGTTTTTGCCTTGAAGTTTCCTCTTTTTTTCTTGTTGGTGAATTTGGTAAAGTGGCCTTGTGTTAAATAGACGTAGGTGGTGAAATCATGCAACTCTTATCAGTTCATTGAAGATAGTTATCGGTTCAACTGGTTTATCCCCTTTTTTTGTTTTTTTTTGTATTTGTTGCTTTTTGGTCTCATTAGCTTCTCCTAGGGACTTCATTTTGTAATAATAGTTTTGAGAGCTATCCCCTTCACATATACTCCACTTATTTTAAATTGTAGTCTCCTAGTGTATTGTACTTTGAAACTCTTTTTATGTTCATATATAAAAATAATATGTACTCTTTTCCCTTACAAGTTATCCATCTAGGTTAGGGGATTGTAAGATTTTGATGAGGCATATTATGAAAGTATATGAATTTGTTTACATTAATGAACCTTTCCAAAAAAGTTTAAAAGATATTTTGGGAATAACCCAAATCGACATGAAAGGACACCTTATTAAAATGTTTAATACAGGATTCCTTTTGCATTGGCGGTAAGAATTATCATACATATTATGTTGTCTATGATATCGTGATTGGTTTATATATTTGAAACATGAAGCAAATATCAAATCCAAATTGATATCGCTAAATGGTTGTTTAAGTGATGAACGTATTTCTCTGCAATTTAAACCGTTTATTTCACATATTTTTATTTTAATAAAGCGGTATTATACGGGTATTTTGTTGTGGTTTTGCAGATTATTCATTCCAAAGTGCAACGTTGAAATTAATCGGTTATGTCGTCCATTGGTTCAATAATCACGCAGCAAAGAGTGCAACATTTTGAGCATTGAAATAAATCAAAGCAATATGGACCAATTCAAGCAATGATGTGGACGTATATATGTTCTCTTTCACCAATTCAAGCAAAGGACCAGTTCCTCCTAAAAAGTAGCATAATACATAGCCATGATATGAAGCAAAATGGGACACATTCAAAAGTAGCTTACGTATGAATTTGGACCAATTCGCATATAAAAGTATTTCAAGCAATGACGTGGCAATTTGACTCTTCACCAATTCAAGGAATGGACCCAGTCAGTACAATTATCTTGGCAATTACTAAGAATAGAACCGGTCCTATTGCTAAAAAGATGGACTGATTTTAGGGGTTGAAAGCCTATATATACAGCATTATACAACACCTTGAAATCATCTCTTACCTCATCACTTTTCTTCAAGTTTAGATTTAAATTCAGCACTGTTTTTATTTTCGAACAGAATACGTAGGATTGTTGATTAGATTTAGCAATTTATTTATTCTTGTTCTTAGTTATTTTCTGCACTCTTTTCACTTAGTTAATAATTATTTCAGTTGTTTGCTCCGTTATCTTCTTTTCCGCAATTTCAATTTATGTTCTGATTTTTTTACAATTCTATATTTTGGTTGCAATTTCGATTAGTTTCGAAAACGATTCGGAGTATATTATTGTTTTTATTTTCTGTTCAAAATTCATCGTCGAATTCGTTTAACACGCCTAAGATTTAACTATGGATTTTAATTGTTTTAAAATACAATTTCCTGTGTTCGACCTGCATACTACACGCCTGTGCGCTTGCAGAATTTATTAAAATTTGTGCTTTTCTAATCAATAGAAAAGTCGCAACAAGTTTTTGGCGCTGTTGCCGGGGAGTTGCTATTTTGAGATATTCGATTTTTCGTTTTTAAGTCAATTCGTGTTAATTTAATTTATTTTATTTTTTTTCATTAGTTTTCAAAAAAAAAATTGTTTTTTTTTCGTTTTTCGGTTCCTTTCGCGCATACCTCACATAATCTTCAATCACGAATCACGTTGCTGCATATTTTCACGCATACCTCACATAATCTTGCTTTTACGTTTCTGCATATTTTTTTTTAAAAAAAAAATCATTCCTTCACAACATCTTGCTTTCACGTTTGCATAATCCCCACGTCTTCACAGTTATTCACGCGTGCCAGTACACATTTTTAGTTGCACTTGCACTTTCACATTTTCACGTTAGTTTGCATAAATTAATTTAAAAAAAACATTTTTTTTCACTGCATTGTTTTCACGTACGTTAGTTTGGTTACTTGCAGTTCCACTTTCACATTCTTGCATGCATTAGTTAGTTTAGTTTTCATATTTACGTAACTATCTCCTACACAGGAGCTTGCATACATTCGTTTACTCACGTAACATAGCAGTGTCATAGCAGTTTCATTTTGCATTCAACACATTCATTTTACTTAACTTTATTTTATTGGGCATGTTTTAAATTTTCTACATGTGACTGTTTTCATATATTTTCTGTCAGCAGCTTAGTTTTGTGCCTTTCACGAGCATTCACCTGCATGGAGAAAACTTCAACTCAGATAGCAAACATTTATTTCAACACAGACAGCTCCAACTCGGTAAATCTCAACCATTCGCTAGCGCTACTCAGCTGCGTTGGACAGACTATCATACACCTCTCTTAGTTTTGTGCCTTTCACGAGCATTCACCTGCACGGAGAAAACTTCAACTCAGATAGCAAACATTTATTTCAACACAAACAGCTCCAACTCGGTAAATCTCAACCATTCGCTAGCGCTACTCAGCTGCATTGGACGGACTATCATACACCTCTGTAAGTAATTTTCAACCCTACAGGTGTCCAACTGAAAACTGATTTAATTTACTTTTGCCTATTACACCTTGATTTGTTTATGCGCGTTTGGACAAGGAAATAATTTTAACCGTTTAGAAAGCCAAAATATTTCATTGAACAAATCAACGGAAATTTCAAATCAAACAAATATGAGCAATCACGGTTCACAACACAGTTCACAACACAGTTCACACCACAATTCACCGAAATTATCACCTAAATCACATGTTGGAAATAATGAATTTCATGAGAACCGACCATTATCCCTTAGAGACCGATGTTATCCAACACAGACTGTTCAACCTTCGGTTATTTCATTTCCACCTGCCGAAGGAAATAATTTTGAGCTAAAACATTTTTTTATCCAAGGGGTACCAAAATTCACTGGGTCTGAAAATGCATATGAATTTCTTAGTGAATTTGAGTTATATGCTTCTACAACTAAAATGCAACAACTTTCTAATGAATCCATCAAGCTAAGACTTATTCCATTCGCACTTCTAGAAAGTGCGAAGAGATGGCTTAATTCTCTTCCTAAAAATTCAATTAAGAGTTGGGACAATTTCGTTACTATATTTTTGAAAAAGTTTTTTCCTTTCCACAAAACTCTTAAAATTCGAACTGAAATCAACCAATTCTCTCAGAATGAAGGAGAAACTTTTTCAAAATATTTTGAAAGGTTCAATCAATTGTTATATAGTTGCCCACATCATGCAATCCCTAAACACGTTTTGTGCCAAATCGTTTACGAAAGGCTTAACTATCAAACAAGATCCCAACTCGAATCAATGTGCGGAGGAGAATTCATGGCAAAAACAGACGAGGAAGCTTGGGAATTTTTAGAAGAGTATTCGGAAAAGGATATGCAATGGAAAACAATTCGTGTTCCAATTCGTGCTCCAAATAGAGGAGTACATGTCATTGACCCATCACATCTTCCTATAGATGCCCAAATTCCTCAAGAAGGAGAAGGGCTATCTCATTACTACACACAAGACCAAATCAATGCTATAGCTCAAAACAGTCCTTATTCGTCCACATATAATCCTAACTGGAAGCATCATCCCAATTTTTGATGGTCAGATCCTAACAATGTGGCTAATCCATCACATATGTATCCAATGATACCAAATCCGAATTATCGAGCCCCAACCTCTAATGCTTAAAATTCTCAACCCGCTCCTCAAACAAAACCTTCGAATCAACCATACAGGCATCCTAATTTCAATCCATCAACCCAACCTTCTCAGCCTTCACAAGAAATTGCTCGACTGGAAAAACAACTCTCTAAACAAAATGAACAAATCACTAACCAAGATGCAAGAATTGAGCAAATTACCAAACAAAATGAACAAATGTTGATAATGATGAAGGATCTCATGAAAATCAATGAGAAAGGTAAATTGCCTAGTCAAACCGAAGTGAATCCAAAGTATAACTCTCGAGGAGTAAATATTTGTGAGGACGAAAATGTAAATCCGGTTAATGCTGTCACCACATTAAGGTCTGGAAAGAAGGTAGACAACAACGTTGGCAACCCCGACATCCTTCTTAAATCTTCCCATGTTCCAAATTCTGAAACTCAGTCGACAACCACGGCTGTCAATCAAAACGATTCTAATTCTTCATCTAAGGTTGGCAATCCCGACCACTCTTCACCTTCTGATGTTGGCAACCCCAACATTTCAGCTCCCTTATCTTCACCCTCTAATATAACACCTTCTTCTTCGAATGAAAAAACTTCCGAACGAGTCTATAAACCCATTGCTCCATTTTCCCATAGACTCAACAAAAAGAAGAAGCCCGCTAATTTTGACCAAAATTTTGAAATCTTCAAACAAGTTCGAGTCAATATTCCACTTCTTGATACCATCGAGCAAATTCCTCAATATGCCAAATGTCTAAAAGAGCTATGTACTCAAAAACGTGCCACTAACATTCCTAAGACTGCATTTCTAACTGCAAACACTAGCTCTGTTCTTTCAAATCTCTCCCCAATCAAGTATAAGGACCCCGGTTGTCCTACAATCGGCTATAAAATAGGTAACACTCACATTAGTCATGTCTTACTCGATTTTGGAGCGAGTGTGAATCTTTTGCCTTATACTGTGTACTGTCAACTTGGACTAGGGGAATTAAAACCTACAAACATCACAATTCAACTAGCTGATCGATCTGTCAAAAAACCATTGGGCACGGTTGAAGATGTTTTGATACAAATCGAGAAATTCTATTTCCCAGTCGATTTCATAGTCCTAGAGACTGCACCTGTCTCAAATCCTAATAGTCAGATTCCTTTGATATTAGGTCGTCCATTTTTAGCAACATCAAATGCTATCATAAATTGTAGGAATGGTCAACTCCGACTTTCCTTTGGGCATCTAACCATTAAACTAAATATCTTCAATCTTAACAGACAACCAAGGGATTTTGAAACAGAAGAAGTTGACATGATCCAAACAATTGTAGAAAATGATTTTAGTGATATTACGGAGTCTCTTAACATGTGCCTAGATCGTTTTAATTCCACTTTAAATGAAGATGAATACATTTATGAATTAAATGTTATGTTCGGCTCTTCTCACAATTCACTAGAATTCAATCAGTTAATGTCTATTGAAGCCTCAAAAGAAGTACGCCCTAAATTAGACCTCAAACCTCTTCCAAACGATCTTAAGTACGCATACTTAGATTCTTCGGAAAATTTCCCCGTAATCTTGGCATCCGATCTCATTAAGGACCAAGAAGAACAACTTTTGAAAATTTTAAGGGAAAATAAAGAGGCAATAGGATGGGTAATCGCTGACATTAAGGGAATTAGTCCATCAATCATTGAACATCGAATACATTTAGTCGACGAGGTTAAACCAACTCGCGAAGCTCAAAGGCGATTAAGCCCTAATATGAGAGAAGTGGTAAAGGAAGAAATTATCAAATGTTTAGACAATAACATTATCTACCCTATCTCTGACAGTACATGGGTAAGTCCAGTACAAGTTGTACCAAAGAAGTCTGGAATCACTGTGACCACAAATGAGAATAACGAACTTGTTCCGACTAAAGTCAAAACAAAATGGCGCGTTTGCATCGACTATCGGAAACTTAATGCAGCAACAAGAAAAGATCATTTCCCCTGATCTTTCATTGATCAAATGCTCGAACGCTTAGCTGGTCATGAATACTATTGTTTCCTTGATGGTTACTCCGGCTATAATCAAATTCCCATTGCGTTAAAGGACCAACACAAAACGACGTTCACATGTCCCTTCGGAACTTTCGCTTATCGTCGCATGCCCTTCGGTCTTTGTAATGCTCCCGCTACCTTTCAGAGATGTATGATGAGTATATTTTCTGATATGGTGGAAGATTTCTTAGAAATATTCATGGACGATTTTTCAATCTATGGGTCATCTTTTGATCAATGCCTCCTTCGTTTAGAACGTGTCTTAAAGCGATGTAAGGAGAAATCTCTTGTTCGTAATTGGAAAAAATGTCATTTTATTGTTAAGAGAGGAATAATCTTAGGTCATGTTGTCTCTAAAAATGGCCTAGAAGTTGACAAATCTAAAGTTGATCTTATTGTGGGCCTTCCTCCTCCACGGTCCGTAAAGGACATTCGCTCATTTCTCGGCCATGCAGGATTCTATAGGAGGTTCATTAAAGATTTTTCAAAAATTTCAAAACCTCTTTCGAATCTTCTGGCTAAAGACGTTAAATTTGAATTTTCCAATGAATGTGAAACGTCTTTTGAAACCCTCAAATCGATCTTGACCACTACACCTATCATCCAACCTCCAAATTGGACTTTGCCTTTCGAATTAATGTGCGACGCTTCTGATTATGCCATTGGAGCCATCTTAGGTCAACGAATCGATAAACTTCCTCGAGTCATCTATTATGCTAGCAAAACTCTTAATGAAGCTCAATTGAATTACTCAACCACAGAAAAAGAGTTTTTAGCAGTTATCTTTGCCCTCGATAAGTTTAGATCATATCTCGTAGGCTCTAAAGTCATAGTTTACACCGATCATGCCGCCTTGCGGTATTTACTCACGAAAAAGGATACCAAACCCCGCTTAATCCGTTGGATTCTCCTTCTTCAAGAGTTTGACCTAGAAATACGAGATAAAAAGGGTTCTGAAAATGTCGTAGCTGACCATCTTTCTCGTATAGTTCATGAAAACTATGATAACTCTTAAATCAACGATCATTTTCCCGATGAACAAATTCTTTCACTCTCTAGTGCACCATGATACGCGGACATCGTAAATTATCTTGTCACAAATGAAACACCTTCCCATTGGTCAAAACAAGATAAACAAAAATTTCTCTCCAACGTTCGAAACTTTTACTGGGACGATCCTTATCTTTTCAAATATTGCACCGATCAAATCATTCGCAGATGTGTCCCAGAACATGAATTCCATAGCATCCTCTCTTTTTCACATAATCAAGCATGTGGAGGACATTTTGGAGCAAAGAAAACTGCTACCAAGGTGTTACCGTGCGGTTTTTATTGGCCTTCTCTTTTTCGTGATGCCCATGAATTTTGCTCCAAATGCGCTAGATGTCAACAAACAGGTCGTATTTCCAAACGTGACATGATGCCCCTAAATCCGATCCTTGTCATCGAAATTTTTGATGTTTAGGGCATCGATTTCATGGGTCCTTTTCCTAATTCTTTTGAAAATCTCTACATCCTACTTGCAGTAGATTACGTGTCTAAATGGGTTGAGGCCATTCCTACCAAAACGAATGACAATAAAGTTGTTGTCAAGTTTTTGAAAGAAAACATATTTTCCCGTTTTGGCACACCTGGAGCCATTATAAGTGATAACGGTTCTCATTTTTGTAATCGTGCTTTTGAATATCTTCTTAAGAAGTATTGTATCACTCATAAACTATCTACTCCATATCATCCACAGACCAACGGTCAAGTCGAGATTTCCAATAGACAAATTAAACAAATTCTTGAAAAAACGGTTAACTCCAACAGAAAAGATTGGTCATCTAAATTGATAGACGCCCTTTGGGCATTTCGCACAGCTTAAAAAACCAATCTAGGAATGTCACCATACCGATTAGTCTTTGGAAAAGCATGCCATTTACCCGTTGAGCTCGAGCACCACGCACTTTGGGCAATCAAATACCTTAATTTTGACATAGAAAAAGCCGGATCGCATCGTAAATTACAATTGTCAGAATTAAAAGAACTAAGAAATGAAGCGTACGAAAATGCAAAGATTTATAAAGAGAAAACCAAATTCAATCATGATAAATCCATACTTCGTAAGACATTCGAAGTAGGTCAGAAAGTTCTCTTATATAATTCCAGACTTCATTTATTTTCGAGAAAATTGAGATCCCGTTGGACAGGTCCATATATTATGAAAATAGTATACCCTTATGGCGCAGTTGAAATTGAAAATCCTAGGGACGGTTCCATTTCAAAGGTCAATGGACAACGCTTAAAGCCATTTCTAGAGTTTGAACAACACGAGGACGATGAGTTCGTGGATCTTCACGAACCTAGCTATTCGGCATGAGACGCTCACTATCTTGCACATATCAGGTTGCATTTTTTTTAGTTTTTTTCTTCTATTTTGCATTTGCATTCTATTTGACAGTTGGGACACTGTCTCATTCCAGTGCGGGGGGGACGCGTATCTCATTCTGTTTGTTCATATTTCATAGTGTAGCATCATTTTTTTTTAAAAAAAAATCATCTCATTATTTGTTTTCAAATTTCCTTTCAATTTTTTTTTTCATTTCCCAATATTTTTAGGACTTCGATTTATTTTTAATTAGTCAAGACAAAGTAAGTAAGCAGTTGAAGTCAATTGATGAAGATTTTTGTGAATCACTAATTTCAAATGTAAAATATAATGAAAAGTTGAATTACAAGCGATAATAGTGAGGTTAGTATATAGGGGGATTCATAGGTGATGGTTATGAAATCTTTTCTAAACTGTAGTATTTGTTTAAAAAAATGGCAGATTTAAAGTACATGCGTTGACATCTCAAATCATTAAAGTTAAGTGGTGCTAAGTTGATTTGCATAACACTCTTTAGCTCTTCTCAAAAAAAAAAAAAAAACTAATAGGAAACACCTACAGTCGATAGGTGTGCACACTTGTGAAAGTGTGTGCACTCGCCACGCTCTATACTCTTCTCACGTAAGCCCGCAAGGCAGTGCATGGATGGTATATCTGGCCTCAGCATTCTGAGTTAGGTGTATAAATAATTAAATAAATAATCACCTAAGGATTACCGACCTTTTCTGACATAGTCAGCGTCGGTTTGCACAATCCGCCAAGCTCTGTTCCAACTCTCACGTAAGCCCGCGAGGCAGTGCATGGGTGGTATACCTTGGTCCAAAGGATCGGTGTAAAAAAAAAGAGAGAAGAAGAAAAAAAACTAGTAAAGAGAGACTAAGCTTTGAAACCCAAACACTTCTTGACTTTGTTGATTTGGCTTGTTATACAAATGGAAATGAAAAATACCATTTTGAAAAAAACTGTGATCAACAGTGAAGAATTTATTTCATGGCTGCACTATGTTATCGACCGAAACAACTGGCCAAACTAGAATCTAATGTATGAAAACTTGAGTTACATTGAAATTTGTGATTAGTGAGGAACCAAAAATTTGAAGAAGTTGACTAAAACTGATATACATTATTTTGTTGCAACTATTTTGAAGTAAATCGAGTCTCCATTTGTGTAGAATTTTGCATTCATGTAGTACATTAGAATCATCACATACTGCATTTGGATTTTGTGGGTAGTATCCGCTGAAAACCCTCACGAGACACCACTCGTCCTACTAGAGACACCTAGTGGTTTAACGGCTTGTTACATACGCTCAATGCAATCGTGTTTCCTACGAAAAAGGATTTAGTTAGTTTTATTTTCTTGCTTATTCGAGGACGAATAAAGTTCTAGTGTGGGGGTATTTGATGAACGTATTTCTCTGCAATTTAAACTGTTTATTTCATATATTTTTATTTTAATAAAGCGGTATTATACGGGTATTTTGTTGTGGTTTTGCAGATTATTCATTCCAAAGTGCAACGTTGAAATTAATCGGTTATGTCGTCCATTGGTTCAAAAATCACGCAGCAAAGAGTGCAACATTTTGAGCATTGAAATAAATCAAAGCAATATGGACCAATTCAAGCAATGATGTGGACGTATATATGTTCTCTTTCACCAATTCAAGCAAAGGACCAGTTCCTCCTAAAAAGTAGAATAATACATAGCCATGATATGAAGCAAAATGGGACACATTCAAAAGTAGCTTACGTATGAATTTGGACCAATTCACATATAAAAGTATTTCAAGCAATGACGTGGCAATTTGACTCTTCACCAATTCAAGGAATGGACCCAGTCAGTACAATTATCTTGGCAAATACTAAGAATAGAACCGGTCCTATTGCTAAAAAGATGGACTGATTTTAGGGGTTGAAAGCCTATATATACAGCATTATACAACACCTTGAAATCATCTCTTACCTCATCACTTTTCTTCAAGTTTAGATTTAAATTCAGCACTGTTTTTATTTTCGAACAGAATACGTAGGATTGTTGATTAGATTTAGCAATTTATTTATTCTTGTTCTTAGTTATTTTCTGCACTCTTTTCAGTTAGTTAATAATTATTTCAGTTGTTTGCTCCGTTATCTTCTTTTTCGCAATTTCAATTTATGTTCTGATTTTTTTACAATTCTATATTTTGGTTGCAATTTCGATTAGTTTCGAAAACGATTCAGAGTATATTATTGTTTTTATTTTCTGTTCAAAATTCACCGTCGAATTCGTTTAACACGCCTAAGATTTAATTATGGATTTTAATTGTTTTAAATACAATTCCCTGTGTTCGACCTGCATACTACACGCCTGTGCGCTTGCAGAATTTATTAAAATTTGTGCTTTTCTAATCAATAGAAAAGTCGCAATAAGTTTTTGTGGTTCCCCTTGGATAAAAACAGTGTCAATATCAAATCCAAATTGATATTGGGAATAACCCAAATCGACATGAAAGGACACCTTATTAAAATGTTTCATACAGGATTCCTTTTGCATTGGCGGTAAGAATTATCATACATATTATGTTGTCTATGATATCGTGATTGGTTTATATATTTGAAACATGAAGCAAATATCAAATCCAAATTGATATCGCTAAATGGTTGTTTAAGCTGTTATCGTATATTTATGAAATACTAGTGAATTGTTCATAGAAACAGTGAACTTATGAAGGGTCCAGACTTAAATTTCATAAGCGTATGGAGCACAACATGTCAATAATAAATTAAGAATCTTTAAGTTGGAAATGTTCCAAATAGAAGAGATTGTGGCGATTCATTGGTTTGCATAGCACTACAATAAAACAACGTATAAATATAATAAATGCACAAATTTATAACTGAGTCAAGGGTAATTCTAAATGTTGTGAATCATATAACATCGTTACACCTCGAACGGCACCCGACCTCCAACGGTCGCATCTCGCGTCAAAAGGCACCCGACCTCGAACGGTTGCATCTCACCTCGAATGGCACCTAACCTCGAACGGTTGCATCTCGCCTCGAACGGCACCCAACATCGAATGTTCGCATCTCGCCTCGAACGGCACCCGACCTCGAACGGTCTTATCTCGCCTCGAACGGCACCCGACCTCGAACGGTCGCACCGACATCTAACGGTCGCATCTCACCTCGAACGGCGCTCGAACTCGAACCGGTTGCATCTCTCCGCTTCGGTGCATCAAAGCTATTATTCACTCTTCGTTATCCTTTATCCTGATTTGAATCTTTCCCGGGTGGAGATCTCTGCCTTTGACTGCATAAACCTCAAATTCCTCTCCTTCCTCACTATCAGCTTTTGCATCTTTCTGTCGTAGAAACCTCTCTGCTTTGTGCTAAAACTCTCCTAAATCCATAGGTGGATCCCATGTTAGTGAATCCTTGAATTTTGTGCCATCAGTAATGCCAGACACAGCTGCCACCAAAACCATGGATGGATCTAGATGATCCACTGATGCATCCGCGGCATTAAATTGTGTTAGAAAACTCCTTAGAGACTCTCCGGTCCTCTGCTTCAGTGTTGCCAAACTCATCACATTCTTGGGTCTCGAGATTGAACTCCAAACTACCTCATAAACTTTCAATCAATTCTGTCGACGTTCCAATAGAGCCGCTTTCCAATTGTCTGAACCATAGTGATGCTATATCCATCAAATACAAAGGGAAGCACCATGCCATGACCTCCTTCGATGCCCTTCAGTACTTCCATGTGCTTCATATACCTTGTTAGATGAACATTATGATCTGTCCTTTCATCATATGTCTCCAGCTTCGATAGTTTGAATTTCGATGGATTCCTACCTTGCATAATTATAGGAGTGAAGGGAATCCTATTCACATCCTCCAAATCACTATTCACTAACCCTCCTCCCAAGGCCTGTTTGACCATTTTCGCTAACCTCTCGTTACCACCAAGTGGTAATCTTTGTCTATTGTCTCCAACCTACCACCCGAGTCCACGAGGGAATCTTGAAATCCATTCTTCTAGATGAGCATTCGCTTCTCTATCAATGCCAAACTCCACAGCATCGCCTAGTATCCTACTTAGAATTGAGCCAATATGATCCAAGGGCATGGCCCCTAGTTTAGGGGTTATTCCCGATGGCTCCACTCTATCCCGTATATCGGTTGCTCCATTTCCTTGGTCTGATTCTGGACTTCCTCTGCTCGTGCTTCGATTTCGCGGTCCACATTTCCAGTATTTGCTGCTAATCCATTCCCTTGGTTTTGCACTCCAGCTTGTCCAATTTGTCGAAGTAGATTCTACATCATATCCTCTTGCCTTTTCAGCATCGTTTCCATATCATGTCTAGTAATATAGATTGAAGTCTGATTAGTTCCTGAGAAAGCCTCCTGACTTCATGATTGCTCCTTTCTGTTCTTTGTTTCTGTGTTGATTGCCTAACCATAGCATCCCAAATCCAAGTTCATAAACTCTCAAATCCCAGATCCGAGCTTCCAAATCCCTGAGTGCTAGCTTTCTCAGTGAAAGCACCAAAATGTTGGCATCAAAAATTGGCCACCAACACCTAACTACACGTGAAAGCACCAATATCCAGTCACAGATCACAGATAGAGTATACGTAGAGAGTATAATATGAAGTATAGCCAAAATTAAAATGAAAGCAGTAAAAGAGACAAGATTTATAATGTTTTGGCTAACTCCAGCCTACATCCACTTTAGGAAAATCCATTTTATTATACTAAAATCTGATTACCGTTACAATTTGGAATTTCTGAATAAAAATGGCAGAGTAGCCTCTAGGTGGAAGAGGAAGAGAAACAAAGTAAATATCCTCTTTTCTAAAGCCACACCACTGTACTTATAGGGGAAACTCAGGTTATTGGGACTCCTCACCTACGTGGGCCCACTATAACCATAGTCGAGCCCATATCGTCCATTCTAGGCTAACCCGAATCCAATATAACGACCTGGTTTTTCGACAGTTAATTGAAATATTTAAATGGTTTTAAATATTGAATTTGAATTATAGATTGATTTTTAATATAGAAATTTGGGTTTATTTATAAAATAAATTCATAATCGAAATATAACGATTTATTGGATAATTTAATTGCGGAATTTTATAATTGAATATTGGTTAAATTATTGTACCTTGAGTTTTAAGCTCGATAAAAATAATTTAAAGGTTTATAAAATTCATATTAATAATAATGAAGGTAATAAAAGTTTTAAAATTTAATTTAAGGATGATATGTTCAATTTTAAGAATAGCTTGTTTAAATTGACATTTAAAAATAGCAATGCGGGACAAAGACTCGGATTTTGACGAAACCAGTTCCATTGGATCCGTAATATTGTACTATTATCGAATTTCAAATTTCATAGCATTTGGAGTTATCATTTAGTCGTATGGAGTAGAAACGCGTTGAAATTAATATTGAAAATTCAGTATAATAATTTGGTTCAAAAAGATATCTTCTCCATATGATCGAATTAGGACTCAAAACCTTTTTCATTGCATTCAAAATATGGGTATAACATTTCAAACGCTTGACGGCACACCTCGATAGGGGTTCATGTTTTTTTTTATGTTATTTAAGTGAGACGTTTCGAAGTTTAAATAATATATATATATAAATCATATAAAGGTTAAATCATGGCCATCTTCCCCAACCTAAACATATACGCTTCCTTTACCTTTTCAAACATGCAACCTTCATTCTTTCAGTTCATAAAAGCACGAATGTCCCATTTCTTTATCTTACATTATTCAAACTCGTCCGATTACAAAAACACACACACATGCACATATATATGTGTGTGTGTGTGTATATATATAATATCATGCGTTTGCACGCGTGATGAAGTTTAAAGGCATTGGGAAGTCGAGTAGCAGTTAGGAGCCAGGGTTTTCACATTCTAAATTGGGGATTTCGAGCTCGAGCTTGAGATCTAGATGCATGGGCGAGGTGCGACACTTGTGGGAGGTCAAGAGGCTGAGAATGGCTCATGGTTGCTAGGTTTTCGCAATTCGAACAAAGCGATGGAAGGTGGGCGATTTGCAACATGGGGTCGGTTTCACCGATTGGTCGAAGTCGTGATAAGAAGGTGGTCGAGCTCGATGGCAAGGGCAGAGGGTGGAGTGCTGGGGAGAAGGAGATAAAAGGTGGGGCCCTTTGTGAGTTTCGTCAATAGGGAGGAGGTTCCTGTTCAAAGTCTTGGGCATCGGCAATGGGTTCAGTTGATGGTTGGGAAAACGTTGGGAGGTTGCCACTGACTGATGGTGGTAGCAATCTACTGCTATGGTTAGGTTGAGCTTAGATGGATTAATACAGAAATAATTTTAAATTTAAAGTTTATCAATTAATTTATTTGGAATTTCACTAAATCATATTAAATTTGTACAAGGCCAAAAATCTGGAATCGGTTTGGAAATGGTTGATGTTAACTGGAATTTTTGGATTTAAATAGAGCATCGTTCATTTCGATTTAAAATTTAGGTCGATCAGCAAAACAAATCAAGATGAGAAAATTCTCATTCATTTAAAATTACCAACTTAATTTTTAATAATTAAGATTAATCATTGGATTCTTGCTTGAATTTATTAATTATTATATGTTGAATGATATTATATATATAGTAGCATATATATTAGTAGTTGGAGTGATATTCCCGCATACTATAGCGAATGAGACCATATATGCCCCGCATTATAGCGGATGACCCTATATACCATGATATCCCGCTCGAAGTGGGATTGGTATTTATTTTATGTTGTATTAATATTTGTGGATGCAGGGAAACAGGCTGGGGGGATCCACTGGATTCCTCGAATATATTGTTTATTTTTCATATATAGTGATATATGATTTGTGTAGAATAATCTATTATAGATTATTGTAGTGATTAGAATTATTGGATGGTATTGTAGCATTGGCCTGGATTTTGATAATTTAAATACCGTCAGTATATTTTTAAAAATTAAGGGATAAGGGGAATTTTTGATATAAAAATGTTATATTGGAATTGGAATTATTTTAAGGAAATTGAGTTAGAAAATATATTTGATTTTTGAGTATACTTAACTATTTCGAACTACTAAAAGGGGGTTTTAAAAATGAATTTTTATAAAAGAACTTATAAATGACATTCGAAAAATATAAAAAGGATTTGAAGTTGGTATTAAAAATAGATTGGAAATTATAAATCGGATTATAAAGAAATGTATTTATAAAATGGAATTTTATAAATAAGATCGCTTTTACGACAAGAGAAATTTGAAGGAGTTATAAATTTTTTATAAACGATGTTTATAAATAAGGAAAGTCGATATTAGGATGATAAATTGGGACTATAAAATTCGTAGGTGAAATTATACTAGAATATGGAAAATATGGTGAGGGAAATAGTGGATTACTATTTTTGAAAAGTGAAAACGATTAAGGAAATTGGAATAGAAGTGATGTGATGGAAGTCAAGAGGAATTTATAAGTTGAATTAGTGATTGAGATTTTAAAATTTTATTTTAAATTCTAATAAGAGATTTTGTTTAAAATGTAAATTTTATTGTTTTAATACAATGGAATTTTAAACCAGTTGAGATTTAAATACTTCAGTAAGTAGGTTTTCAAATGTTAAGTATTTATTTAATAAATTCTAACTTTAAAATTCAGCTCGAAAATCTATTTGTTCATCTAAAAATGATTTATTAATAATATAAAGGTATTTTCAATATTTTAAATAATAATTTAAACATATATTAAATAAATTATTGTTCTTTAAAGAAAATACTCATAATATATATATAGTTTGAAATGATTGTAGATTTATTTATAAATTCTCTCGAAAATGTAAACGGGTTTATCAAAGGTTGGTATTTTATAAGAGAAATCTTATAAATGGAAAGTTAGGGACTTAAGGAAAAATTTCGACGTCTAGATGCGATGACTTCGGGAAGATTTTGAATTCTTTTAAAGGAATTATAAATGGTTGGTTCGGATTATAATTAAGTATTGAAAATCATAGGAAGAATTTATTAAAAATTCTAGAAACTTATGAGATAAGCTGTGAAATATTTCCAAGTTAAATCTTGAAATGATTATGGAAGTTATACGTATAACTATTTTCCTAAGTATTGGAAGGAAGGTTGTGGAAAATATATTTAGTGGTAAAGATTTGGAATAGAAATATTTTCTAAGAGTTAAAAAAAATGGAAGTTGGGAATATTTCTAAGTATTGAAAATGGTGAAATATCCTGTTATGGATACAAATGCTGAAATTGTTTTCAAACATAGAAATATTGAAAGAGATTGGATATATATCTTAGAGAAGTTGTTTTGAAATAAATATTTTGGAGATTTATAAAAATTGAACCTAGTGACTATTAATGGATGTTTTGTTGATAGTTGAATAACCGACTATCAATGTTGGCCAATTTCGTTAATCGTTTCGAAGAGACCTAGATGGGATTTAATTATCCGAAAACCACTTTGATCCGGTTTTAACGTAATGAATAAATACCAGAAGATGGTGATTCGGTTTGTCTAGACCTAGGACAATTTGTATGGACGAATTCTATCAGAACATCATCATTGGAGGACGATGAGCATTCTAAGTAAAATTGTTCTTGAAAGATAACGCTTAGCCTCAAGCCTCCTCAACCGGGAATGACTAAAACCGAGGAGATGCAGTAAGGCTAAGTGGGTCGCACCCAAGTAGGGTATTTTATCACTTTTCTAGATGTCCTCAAAAAACTATTTATTATGGAATGGTTGTGCATGAACGGAGCGCTCGATAGTAAGGGTGGGAATACCCGGTGTGATAACATATTAGTTCTATCTAGGTTAGGGGTAGGCCGACCTTGTGTAGGATGGGATCCCGACGAGGTCCGCGGTACATTGTTCTCGAGGTGTACTATGATGGACGGTGCACCAGTGTCCCAGTCATTCATTAGAATCCATTCTCCAATACGAACGTACGGTTTTGTTTGTGGAGCCTAGTATGCTGGAATATAATTAACGTAACAATTTCAGCTATTTGAATAAGTATTTGTATTTAGACACTATTATAATATCACTGGATTTTCTATAAAATGTTTTGGTTATCATAAGGGAAAAACCCATCGTGTTTATGTGTGATGCGGTTTTACGAGATACCTTTGTTTTCAAAGGATTTTGATAACTCTAATAATTCAAATCGAGTGTGTTATCTCACACTGGTTTTCCAGACTGACTCGGGTGTTATTTTATTATAATGCTTGGGTCAGACTGAGTATAACAGATTCAGGATAGACTGCAATGGAGCTTAGGAGGTGAGCTGAAGGAGCAGAGATGTATCCATGTACTTGATTTATATTTTCTTTGTATGAGGACAAGTTAGTAAACTGTCCAGACTGATTGTGGTATATTGTACTCTGAAAATGGTATGTATATTAACACCACAGTTCTTGTATTTAAAATCTGTTGTTATATATTATATTTTGTTCCACTACGATTGTGAGATTCTGCTGTTGTTCTTCTTTTTTTTCTTCTACCTTTTTCTTCTTTACTCTAGTTATTTTCTCTTTTGTACACTTTGGGTTGGATAAGAGTGAATTAGTGTCAATTCAAGGGGTACGGAACTGCAGGTCGCTACATTAGGTATCAGAGTTGAAGGTTAAGCGAGAACCTTGGCTCTGGTGGGGATTACTCATTAGAGGTAGAGTCAGCAGTACTCTAGGATGAGTTTGAGTGTAATAATAGATATGAGCGTGTATTTTTTAGTGAATATAAAATGGTTTTATATTATGTTGTTTACTTTGTTGAGTGGTATATAAATTCTGATTGAATGGTGAGATGCCACTTAAATCGATAAGAGTTTCTAAACACTTGAATAGAGTAATTCGATATGGTATTGTTTTGAAGTGGGTAAATGAAATAATTTTACAAAAATTATATTTTGATATAAAAAGGGATAACTTTCCAGAAATTATTATAGTGATGTGCTTGGTTGTTATCATATAATCAAAGCAAGATTATAAAATCTGGAGTTGGTTTTATATATATATATATATATATATAACAAAATGGAAATTGCATAAGTATGGGCTACACAATTGAATTAAAACTAAGACAAGATTAAAAAACAAAGTTTGAAAAATTAAATCCCGGAGATTTTGGAAGTTTTTTCCAAATTATTTCAAAATAAATAATAGTATTACATTATGGAAATATTTTTTGAACTGAAAAATGTTTTTAAATATATTTTGGAAAGTGATAATAGAATTGAAATCACTTCTGTCTTTCGAAAATAATTTCAATGATGATCGCAACATCATCGGTGTTCGTTTTCGAGTTTCTAAGTGATGGATTGCTACTGTGGTCGTTGCTTTTGGATTGCCTTGAGGAAAAATAAGTTTGTTTGAAAATTCCGAAGGAGAGTTGTTTTGGAATGGAACCAAGTGAATTTTTAAAATTCCAATGGAATGGCTTGTTAAAACGAAGGGTTATATATGTATGTAATTGTTTTCAAAGCGATTTAGAATAAATACCGGGTGTTTGAATTCTGGGATCCTTATTTAAATAATTTAGAAACCATCAGGAAATAAGTTATAAACTTATAAATCGAGAACAATTCTAATAAGGAAAGGAAAATATGGAAATTGAATTTTAGGATAGATTTTAACTTGAGTAAGTTAAAATGAATAAAAACTTAACTTAAGCCAAGTTAAATAAAATGGAGTTGAATTTGAATTGGATTGGAAATAAAAGTTGAATTGAGTAATAGATAATGTTGAATGGAATTGATTTCTTACTTAAATAAATTAATAAAATGGTGAATTAACTAACTAAAGTTAAATGGAATAAATAAGTGAAGTGATGGAAATAATAAAAGGAATTAAAATTTAAATAAAAAGTGAATTGGATTTGAATCATATGGAATTGAATTAAATATGAAAATGTGAATTATAAGGTGATGGAATAACTATAAGCTATAAGTTTTTGAATGGAATAAATTTTAAAGGAAAGAGCGTGAAATGGTGAAAAATAAGCTATACAGCTTATAAAGATTGAAATGGATAGAATATAAAAACACTTAGGCTAGAAAGTGATGTAGATCTTGAGTTAAAAATGAAGTGTGAATATATTCGAGTATAAAATTGATGGAAATGGGAAAAATAAGCGCGTGACTTATAAAATTGAAAATTGGAATAGATAAGCCAAAATAAAAAGAGTTTGATATTTTGGAAACAAAATAAAAACCCAAATTTGTATTATAAAATAAATTTGAACTCAAGTAAATTGGTTGAAGTGATTTTTTTGAAATAAAAAAAATCAGATATTGAATTATAAAGTGGAAATGAACTAATTAGATAATTAGTTAGTTAATTGGATATAAAATGGATATTAACTGGGTTGAATAAATTTGGATTGTGAGTTAAAAAGGGAATTCGAAAATGGAACTTGAGTTATAAATAAAATTCAACTTAGATTGCAACTGAATGAAATACAATGGGAAAACATGTCGAATAAAAGGGAAAACGTGTCGAATAAAAGGGAATTGAAAGAAAAAAGGTTGAGTTGCAAATAAATCCAATTAGAATTTGAATGAATTAAATATGGCCGTGATATTATTTTAATGAATTGAGTTCAGAATTAAAAATTGAAGTGGATTGGATGAATGAACTAATTAAATTAATTAGCAAATGGAATGAAAATTGATTGAATAAAAATTAAATCAGTAATTTGAATTGGATATTGTTTACTAGAAAAAAATATTAAGTTGCAGAGTTGAAATAATTTGAAGAAAATAAATTAACTTAAGTAGATATTTCAAATGGAGGCTTTGTTTAAATTAATTTGTGAAATGGTTATTTAATATAACAACATGGAATGTTTCCGAGCTAAATTAAATGGATTTGAGTATAGTAAAAGTGAATTTGAATGGAATGCAAAATGAATTGATCGAAAATCAATTAGAAATGGAATAGAATTAAATATAAATTGAGTTGGAATCAATTTAAAATAGTTTAAGCACAAAGAACTATTTTATTAAATAAATAGTGCCGAATTTGCATAGAAAAATTGTTTTTCGACGAAAACGAAAGTAAATAAAATTCTATAAATGAATAGAATGAGAATAAGTTGATTTCTAAATCAATTTGTAGTGGATATGAGTTATCCGGTATAAAAATAAATTGAATGCGTGTAAAGTAAGTTGTAAATTATTTAAATTGAATGAAACAGTATATGGATTGATTAAAAGCAATTAAATTAGTATTGGAACCTCACATTTGCTTATAAATATATGTTAGCATGCATTGCATATGAAATTTATGTGTTGAAATTGTTTAAATGAGTGAAATGTTATTGAATTTAATATTTTTGGCACTTACGTGTCTAAACTGAGTAAGTACAGGTACCCGGAGGCTGTCGAGCTAAGTTTGGGTTGCGTAATTGCGTATGGTGTAAACTTGCTCGTTTAATAATGCTTAAAATGTTAAAATAAGGTACATTTTCAGATTAAATACTACGAAAATATAAAATATTGTTATATATTTATTTTTTAGACCGTGTGGGTCGATGTATATATATTTATCTCATTTTTCATATTGCAAAAGGTCCTCCATACAAAGGAGACTCTGCCAATAAGTTTCGAAAATTTAGAGTGATAGAAAATTTTTGAAATTTTTTGTTAACGACAATTTGATTTCAAATTGTAATTGAAATAAGATATTTAGGGTTTAGAATTGAAAACTAGTTGTTTTGGGCGAAACTAAAAGATTAAAAAGTGGATATCAAATTTTAACTAAGTGGGTTTTGATAAGTTAATGAGTTTGGAGCGTTTTTCATGCCTTAGCAAATTTCAGGGATGAAACTATTTTAAGGGGGAAGGAATGTAACGACCTGGATTTTTCAACGGTTAATTTGAAATATTTAAATGGTTTGAATATTGAATTTGAATTATAAATTGATTTTGAATATGGAAATATGGGTTTATTTATAAAATAAATTTAGAATTTAAATATAGTGATGTATTGGATAATTTAATTACTGAATTTTATAATTGAATATTGGTTAAATTATTGTATCATGAGTTTTAAGCTTGATAAAAATAATTTAAAGGCTTATAAAATTCATATTAATAATAATGAAGACAATAAAAATTTTAAAATTGAATTTAAAGTGATCTGTTCAATTTTAAGAATAGCTTGTTTAAATTGATATTTAAAAATAACCATCCGGGACAAAGACTCAGATTTCGATGAAACTAATTCCATTGGATCCGTAATAGTATATTATTATCGAATTTCAAATTTCGTAGTGTTTGGAGTTATCATTTGATCGTACGGAATAGAAACGCGTTGAAATTAATATCGAAAATTCAATATAATAATTGGGTTCCAAAAGCTATCTTCTCCATACAATCGAATTAGGACTCAAAACATTTTCCATTGCGTTCAGAATAGGGGTATAACATTATGAACGCCTGGGGGCATGCCTCGATAGGGGTTCAAGATTTTTTTTCTGTTACATAAACAAGATGCTTTGAAAATTAAATTATATATAAACATATATATATATATATATAAGATAAAGTTAAATCATGGTCATCATCCCCAACCTAAACGTACATGCTTCCTTTAACTTTTCAAACACGCAACCCTCATTCTTTCAGTTCATAAAAAGCACGAATGTCCCCTTTCTCTATCTTTCATAATTCAAACTCGTTTGATTATATATATATATATATATATATATATATATATATATATATATATATATATATAATATCGCGCGTTTGCATGGGCGATGAAGTCTAAAAGCGGAGGCGTTGGGAAGTCGAGTAGCGGTTAAGAGCTAGGGTTTTAATGTTTGAAGTTGGGGTTTTTCGAGCTCGAGCTGGAGATGTAGATGTACAAGCAAGGTGCAACACTTGTGGGAGGTAGAGAGGCTGAGGATAGCTTGTGGTTGCTACGGTTTCACGATGCGAACAAGGCGATGGAACATGGAAGATTCGCAGCATGGGGTCGGCTTCATTGATTGGTCGAAGTCGCGACAAGAAGGTGGTTGAGCTCGATGGAAAGGGCGGAGCGGTGGAGTGCTGGGGAGGAGGAGCTGAAAGGTGGGGCCCTTTATGAGTTTTGTTGATGAGGAGGAGGTTCCTGTTTGAAGTCTTGGGCGTCGGAGATGGGTTCAGTTGACGTTGGGGAAAATGGTGGGAGGTTGCTACTGACTGATGGTGGTAGCACTCTACCGCTATGGTTTGGTTGAGCTTGGAAGTAAGGTAATTTAATATAAAAATAATTTTAAATTTAAAGTTTATTATCAATTCATGTATTTGGAATTTCACTAAACATATTAAATTTATACGAGGCCAAAAATCTGGAATTGGTTTGGAAGTGGCCGATGTTAACTGGAATTTTTGGATTTAAATAGAGCATCGTTCGTTTCGATTTAAAATTTGGGTCGATCGGCAAAATAAATCAAGGTGAGAAAACTCTCACTCATTTGGAGTTACCAACTTAATTTTAAATAGTTAAGATTAATCCTTGGATGCTTGGTTGAATTTATTAATTATTATCTATTGAATGATATTGTGTGTGTGTGTGTGTATTGTAGCATATATATTAGTAGTTGGAGTGATATTCCCGCATACTATAGCGGGTGAGACCATATACTCCCTGCATAATAGCGGATTGTTGGAAACTATTGTGGGTACAACACAATGTTGGATCTTAAGGCTATTCAGACACCAGAAGTGGTGAAATGTGTATTAACTACTTACTTATGAATATAAAACTGTATTTACTCAAATTGCAAACAAAAAGAAGTAATCAGAGAATAAGTAAGTAATAAAGTAAAATGCAGTAATGTAAATAACACCCGGATTTTTATACTGGTTCGGATTAACCAATCCTACATCCAATCCTGCACTCTATCATGCAGAATTGCACTATAATCGCTTGCTTTCCACGGGTGGCAAGAATACCTTTACAATCTTGGTTTCACGGGCTACAAGACACACCTTCTTGATTTTACAGGCTACAAGAACACCTTCTTCTTATCACTAACAACAAACTATGTCAAGTAGTCGTATCTTTAATACAGATTCTTGCAGATTCGGTACAATGATCTTATAAACCTCCAATGACAATATATCTTTTAATTCTTTGAGGAATAGGATAAAATCAGAGAGGGAATGGTGTGAATTAAAGTACAACTCTCTGATATTGTGTGGTTTGCAAATCAGTGAAGAATTGGAGTGAAACGGTATTGATTTGCAAGGAGATTGAAAGAGTATGCAATGGATTTCTTTTGCAAATGTTTGGAGAAGAAGAAGTAAGAGAAAATAAGAATTCTTGATGTTAAATTTTGTTTTCAGATGTCATTATATAGTGTTTGAAGAGACATTTCTTTTGGTGAAGATGTGGAGAGAAATGTCTCCTCATTTAAAATTTGAAATTCTAAAAAACGGCTAGCATGTCGACAACCCCTTACCCCCCTTGTCGACAAGGGTGTGTTGCAAAACGAACAGCAACACTAATAAGTGTTGCGAATTTTCAGCATTTCAAATTACCTTATATTTATGGATTTTTGTGATTCGTTTAAGGTCAATGGTTGATGATCTTCAAGTATAATTGCCATGAGATCTTTAACAAGATATTCTAAGGTTCAACCAACTCCTCATCACTTCAAACACCTTTATCCTTCAGCATTCTTCTCTAATTGGGTTTTGTTCTTCAATTGCTCTGATTAACCTTCTTCTATAATTCATTTGCTTCCACTGTATTCTTGTTAATCTCTGTAAAAGTCTCCATAATATATCTGATATGACTGCATAACTCGAAGATACATTAGTAGTAATATTTATGAGGTTGTTGTCATCAAAATCAATACATAGGGTATTAACGCGGATGACCCTATATACAGCGATATTTCCCTCGAAGTGGGATTGGTATTTGTTTTATGTTTTATTAACATCTATGGGTCCACGGAAACAGGTTAGAGGGATCCAACTGGATTCCTCAAATATATTGTTTATTTTTCATATATAGTGATACATGATTTGTATAGAATAATCTATTATAGATTATTGTAGTGATTGGAATTATTGGATGCTATTGTAGCACTGGCTTGGATTTTGAAAATTTAAATACCATAAATATATTTTAAAAAATTAACAGATAAAAGGAAATTTTGATATAAAAATGTTATATTGGAATTGAAGTTATTTTACAGAAATTGAGTTAGAAAATATATTTGATTTTTGGGTATACTAAACTACTGTAAATTATTAAAAGGGGGTTTTAAAAATGAATTTTAATAAAAGAATTTATAAATGATATTCACAATAAGAAGAGGTTGAAGTTGGTATTAAAAATAGATTGGAAATTATAAACCAACTTATAAAGAAATGGATTTATAAAATGGAATTTTGATAAATAAGGTCGTTTTTATGGACAAGAGAAATTTAAAGGAGTTATAAAATTTTTATAAACGATGTTTATAAATAATGGAAATCGATATCAGGATGATAAATTGGAAAAATATAATTCATGGGTGAAATTATATTAGAATATGGAAAATAGGGTGAGGGAAATAGTGGATTACTATTTTTAAAAAGCGAAATTGGTTAAGGAAATCGGAATAGAAGTGATGTGATGGAAGTCGGGAGGAATTTATAAGTTGAATTGGTAATTGAGTTTTTAAATATATATTTTAAATTGTAAGAAGAGAGTTTGTTTGTAAGGAAAATTTTATTATTTTAAAACTATGGAATTTTAAACCAGTTGAGATTTAAATACTTCGATAAGTAGGTTTTCAAATGTTAAATATTTATTTAGTAAATTCTAACTTTAAAATTCAATTTAAAAATCTATTTGTTCATCTAAAAATGAGTTATTAAAATTACAAAGGTGTTTTCGATATTTTAAATAATAACTTAAACATATTTTGAATAAATTACTGTCCTTTAAAGAAAATACTCGTAATATATATAGTTTGAAATGATCACAGATTTATTTATAATTTCTCTCGAAACTGTGTAAACAGGATTATCAAGGGATGAGATTTTATAAGAGAAATCTTATAAATGGAAGGCTAGGGACTTAAGAAAAAATTCCGAAGTCTTGATGCGATAACTTCGGGAAGATTCTGAATTCTTTTAAAGGAATTATAATGGTTGGTTGGGACTATAATTAAGTATAACTGGTTTGGAAATCATAGGAAGAACTTATTAAAAATTCCAAAAACTTATGAGATAAGTTGTGAAATATTTCCAAGTTAAATCTTAAAAATGATTTTGGAAGTTAAACGTATAAATATTTTCCTAAGAATTGGAAGAAAGAATGTGGAAAATATTTTTAGTAGTAAAGATTTGAAATAGAAATATTTTCTAAGAGTTATAAAAGAAATGGAAGTTGGGAATATTTCTAAGTATTGAAAATGGTGAAATATCCAGTTAGGGATACAAGTGTTGAAATTGTTTTCAAATATAGAAATATTGAAAGAGATTGGATATCTATCTTAGATAAGATGTTTTGAAATAAATATTTTGGAGATTTATAAAAATTGGCCTAGTGACTAATTATTGATGTTTTGTTCATAGCTAAATAACTGACTATCAATATTGGCCAATTTCCTCAATCGTTTCGAAGAGATCGGGATCAGATTTAATTATTCAAAAACCACTTCGATCCGTTTTGAACATAACAAATGAATACCGTGAAGATAATGAAGACCGTGATTTGGTTTGTCTAGACCAATGACAACTTGTATGGACGAATGCTATCAAAACATCGTCACTGGAGGATGATGAGCATTCTTAAGTAAAATTGTTTTTGAAAGGTGACGCTTAGCCTCGAGCCTCATCAACCAGGAATGACTAAAACATGGGAGATGCAGCAAGGCTAAGTGTATCGCACCCAAGTAGAGTATGATATCACTTTTCTAGATGTCCTTGGAAACCTATTTATTGTGGATATGGTTGTGAATGGAATGAGCGCTCGATAGTAAGGGAAGGAACACCAGGGGTGATAACATATTCGGCCTATCCAGGTTAGAGGTAGGCCGGTCTTGTGTAGTAAGGGATCCCGGCGAGGTCCTCGGTACATTGTTCTAGAGGTGTACTGTGATGGGCGGTACCCCATTGACCCAGTCATTTATCGGAATCCATTCTCTAATACATGCCGATTTTGTCTGTAGAGCCTAGTATGCTGTAATTTAATTAATGTAACAATTTAAGCTATTTGAATAATTATTTTTATTTAGACACTATTATAATATCACTGGATTTTCTATAAAACGTTTTAGTTATCGTAAGGGAAAAATCCACCGTCTTTATGTGTGACGCAGTCTTCGAGATACCTTTGTTTTCAAAGGATTTTGATAACTCTAATAATTCAAATTGAGTGTGTTTTCTCATGCTGGTTTTCCAAACTGACTCGGGTATTACTTTATTATAATGCTCGAGTTATACCGAGTATTACAGATTCAAGATAGAGTGCTATGGAGCTTACGAGGCAAGCTGGAGGAGTAGAGACGTATCCCCATACTTGATTTATATTTCCACTGTATGAGGACAAGTTAGTAAATTGTCCAGATTGATTGTTGTATATAGTACTCTGAAAATGGTATGTATATTAACAGCACAGTTCTTGTATTTAAAATCTATTGTTATATATTATATTTTGTTCCGCTGCGATTGTGAGATTCTATTGTTGTTCTTTTTTTCTTCTACCTTCTTCTTCTTTACTCTAATTATTTTCTCTTTCGTACACTTTGGCTTGGACAAGAGTGAATTAGTGTCAAATCAAGGGGTACGGAACTACGGGTTGCTACACCCGAAGTAAACTCGTAGTCGATCCGAAGCAAGATGTATGCCGACCCCAAGCTTGATCTCCATAGCCAGCCCAAAGAACAACCTATAGTCGACCCGAAGTAATCTCCACAGCCGACCCCAAGTGAATCCATAACCGACCCGAAGCCATTCCTTATGGCGACCCCTAGTCATTCCTCTATGTTGACCGGGTGCCTTGTCGACCCGATGCTTTTCCAACCCGAAGCCTAGGAAATGATGACCCAATGCCAAACTATTGCCAACCTGATGCAACTACCATTGCCGACCCCAAGTGGTGCCGACCCCGAAGCATTACGCCGATCCCGAAGCAACCACTATTGCCGATCCGAAGCCAGACCATTGTCGACCTGAAGCAAATGCCAAACCCAAGCAAACATGTCGACCTCAAGTTGTTTCTATAGCCGACCCCAAGTGGACCAACTACCGACCCGAAGTAAATGCTTTCCTGACCTAAAGCAATCCCTTTAGCGACTCAAAGTAGACCCTAAGCAACCCATCTCATGCCAAAATCCATATTCCAAGTACCTTGCATCGTTTTTCCGTCAATCATGCTTAATCCCTACTTCATATTCATAATTATTGTTCGTAATCGATTGTCCATCCATCTATCTGAACCAAGTCTATGATATTCCAGTCTTGATGATTGTGAAGTCTATTGGATAAATCCGCTTGTATACTGCCTTTCCCAAAAGGCGGGTTAACACGACCAAACGATTTAATTATTTTACAATTGTTATAAATTAATTAAATAAATTAATATCCATGAAATATTAATTATAAAATTTTGAATATGATTTGAGGAATAAGTATTATTTTATGTATTTATAATAATTATAAATATATCGATCGATATGTGATATGATAAGCATTTAAATTAGATTTAATTGATAATATTTATTTGGGCTTAAATGGGATATTAGCCCATATTGACATGTTGATAATTTTTGCTATTATTGGGGTTATAAGGGGCGGCTAAAAATAAGTCAGGGGGTTAAAAATGGATGGCTTAGATTTAGTGAGAATCGATATGAAATACGATCCATAACTTTCTCTCATTCATCCACTATTTAAAGACTTTTAACCCTAATCGTTAAGTTCTGCTTTTGCTGCCACTATCCACCCCCATTGTTGGACGAGTTCATATTTAAAGAGCTCTAATAAATTCATCTCAAATCAGTTCAAAAGACGGCATCTATTGGATGGTCAAAGGTCTATGGTTCAAGAATTAGCAGTCTAGTGAATCGAAAAGTTTTCAAAGGAGGAAGAGTTTATCATTACTTTGTGTGGCTTAAGGGATTAAGTTTAGGTATGTTTTTACTATGTTATATGATTTATAATTTCCAAACAATATTTTATTATTCACATATATATTATTATTATATTGTAAGTTAGGAGACGATTCCTATATGTGTGTGTGTGTATATATATATATTGATGTTGTCACATACTAGATTGATTATGTGTATGTATTCATTAAAAAGAAACTATTTTTTCCCCATATAGATCAAATATGGATAGCTGAATAATCTGTTTACAATAGTTATCATTTTATTAATAAATATACATATATTAATATGTCATTTAATTATTTATCATACGGTTTGTATTTAATTATATCATCGTATCATGTTATAATTGAACATATATTTTATAAATGTATATTTACAATAATTATAATTATTGATAGCTGTAAATTATTTTTAATAATTATTTACTATTATTTATTGTACTTGAATCAATATACTATGTAAATAGATTATATAAAATAAAATATGTTTTGAAAATTAACTTTTAAATTTTATAAAAATATTTTATCATGAAATAAGCTCTCTGTCAAAAAATGAGAATTAAAAATCATTTTTATTATCATAAAATAGCGTCTACGAATTCTTAGTAAAGATCTTATATTTATCAAAGGCAAGCCTTTTATAGTCACTCCTTGGTATCTGTCTGTTGATTGTGCCAAAGAGCAGGTACTATCTATTCCTATATTGACTTACTTCTCTCATATTCCCTCCATTTTGCAACCTAAATTAGGTCTTAACTGGCTAGCTGGTGCGATAGATAAAGTAAAATGCTTTGATGCTAACACCGTAGCTGGGGAAAAACTATTATATGCAAAGGCTTTGATTGAGATTTCTCCGAACAAGCCTTTACCATATACAATCAAAGTTAGAGTGACTGAGGATCAGGTAGCGGAGATTCTTGCTCGCTATGGTTGGAAGCCAGACATATGTACGTCCTGTCAGTCTTTTGGACATATATCATCTACATGCTCTTGTACGTCATTTGTTGAACCATTTTCGGTTCAAACCCTTCTTCCTAGGCCCCCGACCATGAAATGGATTTCAAAAGTGTGCGACGTCCCTCCTCCTATGCATTCCTCTATCTCTTCCGCTGAGCCTTCAGTGCCTCCTACTATGCCTCCCCTCTCTGATGCTGATATCGATTCCTTTTCAGATCCTGGAGTTTCTGGTATTGTATGGCATCCTGTTGAGATGGCTTGGATCCATGTACAGTCTGACATGAGATATGACCTAGCTAGTCATGATTTCCATACGTTTGTTTGTAATGATGTTGGTGAATCTAGGCGTATACATTATGCTATAGATGGTTGTGTCATATTCTCTCGGTGGATGAAGCACGTGGTAAGCGGAATCGATCTCTTCTCCTTGATGATAGCTGGGATAGGATATATATATATATATATTCCAATCCTCAAAAATATCATGTTAGATTTTATGAAAGTTTAATATTTGAATAAGTAGTTTTAAAAGTATCTTTTGTTAATATTTTTTTTTGATTAATCAATTAATACATATATTTATTAATATAATAAAATTTTGTTATGTTGTGTATATGATTTGGAAGTTTATGTTACACATACATTTATTTAAAACTAAGAAAATAAGTGTATGTTGTGTATATACAGTTTATGTTACACATACATATATGATCTGGAAGTTTCATGTTACACATGCAGACACATACATTTATGTGTATGACACATATGTTTACATTTATATGTATACAATATAAATTAAATAAAACTCTATGTAATTTATATATTTAGATAAAATAGATTTTATTTAAATAAAACTAAGAAATGTCATAAATGAATTAGATTTCATACGCACAATAAAAAGATTCAATTGGATTAAAAAAAATTGAAATTCACCCATAAATTCCGCTACGGCCGACCTAACTCCAACACATGCATGACAAAGCAAGTAGATAAATTATTTTTTAAAAGGATATTTAAATTGCATGGCATGCCAAAAACAATAGTAACTAACAAGGATTGTTACTTCATATCACTTTCTGGCAAGAAATATTTACTTACAGGAATGTACACTCAAGTATAGCTCAACATTTCATTGTCAAAATGATGGAAAATTAGAAATAGCAAATAAGATGTTAGGAAACTACCTCAGATGCTTTCTTTATCACAAACCAAGTGAACGGAGAAAATGGTTAGTCTTATCTAAGTTTTTGTATAATACTTCCTTGAAAGAATCAACCAAACTGATCCCATTTGAAGTGTTATACAGTAGACCACCTCATACTCCCCTCTTTATATGATAAAGCAGATAAACATATATTTTAAAGGGGTATAACTTTGCAATTTTTGAAGGAGAACCTTATACTAGAACAAGAAAGAATGCAAAATTTTGAAATTTATAAAAGAACAAAAGAACCTTTAAAGTCAATGACTAGGTTTACTTGAAGCTTCAACCATATTAATAAATTTGAGTAAGCTCTCAAAAAACTAAAATGCTAACACTTAAGTATTATCGATAATTAGGGATAATAAAGAAGACATGAAAAGTGGCATATAAATTAGGCCTTCCAAGCATAGCCGGATTCACCATGTCTTCCACATTTCTTATTTAAAAAAGAACATAGGTTTTAAAATAATTATTCAGCAAGACATTCCATCATTTAAAAAAGAATTGTTTAATGAACCAAAAAGCATCATTGATAGAAGTTTATTCCACGAAATAATAAGGCGGTAATTCAAGCATTAGAAAAATGGAAAAATCAACTCATTTCAGAAGCTGTATGGGAAGATTATCAGGATATAGTAGCAAAGTGTCCAAGATTAGACCTTGGACAAGGTCACCTTTTATAGAGGGGGAATATTTTACACTCAGTCATTTCATAAAACACCCAGTGGCCAACAAGTTGGGGAGGAATTTCATCACATCATTCAACAAATAAAGCTTGACACACCTTCACAAGCACTTAAAATAAGCAAGAATGCTTCATAAAGATTAGGAAAGATTCAGAAGCAGGAAGAAAGGACCAAAAGCATCAAACCAACTTTTAGGAAGGAGAATTAAGTGTGTGCATATCGTGCATGTGTGCATAAGCATAGTTATGATATTTCTCTTTTACATTTGGAATGCTTTTGATTCTAAAATTCCTGTTGTTGGGTTATGATCTATGGAACCTTAAAATTGTAACGGCTAGTTGATAAGATTCCCTAAGTGTAATGCCTATATAAATGATCTAAAGCTATGTAACTTATTCATTATGGGTGATTTAATGAAAAGTACAATATTTTCTTTTACTTCTATTCTTACCGTGTGTATTATTTTTATTTTATTTTCTATTTTGAAAACCTTCTACTCGCTACTACACCTCCTTCTTCTTGTCTTACGACTACGACCCCTTACATCCTCCTTTAAACCTGCTATATCCTCTTGAATATATTCTGTCTCGATAATCTTGTGCATGTTCACGATGGAAAACACATGATTTCACACTCACAAATATAAGGAACACCACGAGTCAATGTAGATCAAGCGGAGCGGGAGATGAGGATGGGCCAGATTCGATTGTTTCCATTATAGAATAATTGGATCTAGGGTTAGCTTGTATAAGAAAATTGTCTAAATTTGGCTGCATTAAAGTGAAGATCAGAAATGAATAAGTTTTAATTATGTAGCATTCATAACAATTTTTTGATAGACAAAGTTTACGTCATATTGGACGTGTCAGACGCCTCTGATGTGGGACCCACACAAAGATTCTGTTGGTAGAATCATTGAAAATCAATGGTTTGCATCAGATGCCTCTGACGTGTTGGACGTGTCTGGTCCAAACTATTGGTTTTTTAAGGTTTTCCCTTATAAACCACCTTCCTCCTTTGCATTTCCCTTCCAACTCCATTCAATCATCTTCCCCATCTGCACTTCTCTTATCTCAAACAAAAATATCAATGGTTGAAACATACAGTTAAGGTGCTCATTCAAACTCTGATGTTAAAGATTTGGTTGATACACAAGCTTTTATTAGACTTAGAGTGCTAAAGAAAGCTCTAACAGACTATTCGCAATTTATCAAACAAAAAAATTCACTGGCTTAATGAGATACCATGCGATCATGCAGAATTTGTCAACGAAACTTCCAAATGAAAAGATTTTATTTTCTGACGTTGTGTGACCTATTGGAAGGTACTTTTTGAAGCCAACATCTAATATGTATGCTAGAGAAATGGTCATCGTCTTTTTATATATGGTTGCTTTGGCTATTCCTACACTATAAGTTGTTGAAAGATTTCAACATCGAACATGTTAGGAATTTGTCTTAGGATTCATACAAAATTAGATTTTAGAATAGATAAGAAGTGAGGAAAAACAATGGCAAAAAAATTCCTCTAAACAAAACCTTTATTAACACTCCAAATGATTACAAGAGAAAGCCTAAAAATCGAGAAGATATCTCAATCTTCAAAACCAAAAAGAAAAATAACTTTTTCACACACATCTAATGAACCATACACATGCTTATTTATAACAGTCTTGATTAAATGCCTTCTTTAATCAGACATTGATTATTTTTATCTTCCAAAATAAATCATTCTCATGTCGATAATTCTCTGCCCTTTTAATGCAATAAAATATGCAATTAATTATCTCCAAAATATACAAAATCCATAAAAGAGATGATGTATTAGAGTCATAATCCACCTTAACTCAAATAAGTTCAAAATCTAATTAAATATGAAATATTATATCACCAAAATCTAACAATCTCCACCTTGATACAATATTTCATAAATGTCATCCAAGCTCTACATAGAACCTCAAACTTTAAATAATCTTCAATATTAAAATGGAAACAAATATTTCCATCCAAAATAAAACTTAACCAACCTCCAAACCACATAAATATGCATGCTCTCTAATTGAACATGCATATCATCAATAAATAAAATTGTTTGTAATACCATAAAGGTCTTTAAGCAGACTTTGTGGTTTTCCGTTTCATGATCCATTTTGATTCTTGCAAATTTGTCACTCCAAAACTACTTTGAGAAGTCTCTTCATTGTCTACCATTCTTCCAAGCAACCTGTATACATTGTTGTTTCCCCTTTTTGCATCCATCACCTCCTTGTTACCCGTGCAAACCCTTGTAGTTCCATGTCGATTTGAAAAGTTGCAGTTTTTTTCCTTCCAACCGTTCCACTGAAATAAGATTTTTTATTTTATTTTCTGGGACATATCTAATTTCCATGAATTTCACCTCTCTTCCATCATACATCTTCAGCCTAACCGAACATATACCCTTCACCTCAACATCTCCACTACTAGCGGACTCCACCTTACTCTCTTGCTCCTTATAATTAATGAATGCTTCCTTTTGGTGACATGTATGAAAACATGAACCCGTATCTAGCACGCACTCATCTCATTCTCTTCCGTCAACACCGAGAATGTCATTACCAATGCCAAAATTCATCTTGTCGTCATTAGCTTCATCAAGCTATCTTTCCCTTTCTCTAATGCTTTTATCATTTCTTTGTCATTTTTAAGCTTGTTGCAAAAATTTAGTTTGTGACTAAGCTTTTCACATTAATGGCAGATGAAATCCCTCTCTATGTTTGATTTATTTGATCCCTTTTCCATGTTTGGTCGGTTACCCTTCTTTGCTAATTTCACCTCTCTTATTGGACTGCCAATTTCCTCATTTTCCTTATCTTTTTCTTCCATTAGATACATCATCTGCATCTTCTCATTAAGAAGACTACTAACTACCGATCTCGTTAAAACAATTCCATCCAAATTTGAGTTGTTCAATGCAAGCATAAGTGTTTTCCAAATCTCTGGTGATCAACTCATTAACATCAAGGCTTGTGTCTCATCATCCACCTTCTAATTTACAGCCGTCAATTAGTTCATAATTGCTTGAAAATTGTTTAGATGCTCTCTAATTGATCCACCTTTCTTAAGATTTAGATTTACCGATCTTCTTATAAGAAGTGTCTTGTTTGTTGCGGAGTTCTTTGCATAAATTCCTTCCAATTTCTTAGAAATTTCAAAAGTAGATGTTTCATTAATTAGCAACAATATGAAACACATTATTCTCCAAAAAACACCGAATAGCAGCTATAGTCTTCTTATCCAAAGTCTTTCATTTTTGTTTAGATACATTAGTAAGTTTCCCTTTTGTTCTACAATGGTTCTTGAAGATCATTGAGATAAATAAAATCTTACATCTTAGCCTTTCATAACCTCCAATTTCTCTCCTTAAGTTTTCAACACTTATTCTCCATAACTAAAACCCTCTTCAAAAATGTTGTGCAGTAGGCTCTAATACCAACTGCTAGGATTTTTCCTAGTCCTTATATAATTAGATTTAGAGGAGACAAGTAGTGAAGAAAAACAATGAAAAACAAATTCCTCCAAACAAAACATTTATTAACTCATCAAATGATTACAAGAGCAAGCAGAAATTTGAGAAGATATCTTAATTTCCGGAACCCCGAAAAAATAATTTTTTTCCCACATCTAATGAGCTATACACATGCTTATAATAGTCTTGATTAAATGCCTTATTTAATCAGGGGTTGATTATTTGCTCTTTTTAATGCAATAAAAGATGCAATTAATTATGTCCAAAATCTACAAATCCGTAAAAGAGATAATGTATTTGAGTCACAATTTCACATTAACCCAAAAACCTCCAAAAAAAGACTACAATATGGAATTTTGTATTAACAAAATCTAACAGAACAACACAGTCTGTATTTATTTTCACGAACTTTTGAAAATTATTGAACTAATTGCTAAGGATGTTATTTGGCCAGTAAACCCTTTATTTAATAGTCTCGAAACAAATTAGGATGTTATGTTGGTAGTACTCATTCCTTAAAAATTGTACTAGGGCCATTGATGGTATACATGTAGTTGCATACATGTCTGTTGTAGATATGCTATGACATGTTAAACGTTAAGAATAGTTTCTAAAAGAATTTCTAGAGGAGTATTATAAAATTCGAATGTCTAAAATAACACTACTAGAAAAAAGCGAAATAGCGACGGCTCGGGGCGACGGCTTCCGACGGTTAATTTCCGACGGCTTCCGACGGGCCGTCGGCGGCCGTCGGAAAGTCGCGAATACCTGCAGCCGGCCGAGCCTTTCTTCCTCATTTTCCAGCTTCCCCCAATCTCACCAAAAAACCCCCAAATTCACATTTTCCACCTCCATTCGCCAATTTCGTGATTTTTTATCCTTCCACGCTGCTGATTCAACATCTCTTTCTCTCAATCTCAGGTATAATCTCTTATTTTTCTGAAAATTTCAGTTTTTACCCTAATTTTAGATTTGCATAAATTGATAAATTAGGTCGAATTAGCGATTGCAATTGTTTGCATTAGCGTAATAATGGTTTATAGCATCACATGACATACTTATTTCATCTTTTATCGTGAAATTGTGAAAAACACGTATACTTTGTGGTTGTTCATGTATATGTAAATTGTTGTGTATGTCCTGATTCGACGATTGTATACGTTATTTGGCATACGATAAAATGATTGAATGAACTAGGAGTATTATATTGTGTATGTATTTACTTATGAAACAAAAAAATGCATTACTCTAAATTATAATTGTGTGTATTAAAAAAAGACAAAAATGTTAAACCAGCCTTTTTGATGCGTAATACGTCGAATAACTGTGTTAAATTTTTATATATTTTTGTAAATGTGAACAGTGAGTAAAACTGTATTTTTGAGTAAAATGCACGCATGTTAACCGACAAATGTCCATTAGAGAGTTTTTGGCCCCGTCTGACGAGTGTTGTACATGATCGTTGTATAAATAGTCGTTTTTTTCGAAAAACGACCATTTATATTCATCTGGTACAATGTTTGTCGGATTTGTCCCTGTATTGGACAAGTTATGAACACAGTAAGAATTTACATTTTGTATACTATTTCGTCTCAAACGGTTCATAAAACTTCGCCCTAACTTTTCTTTTTTGTTTCCTGCGTACACGCATTTGTGTACAATGCAGGGAACAAAAGGAAAATGCTGCCGAAATTTTATTGAATCGTTTGAGACGAAGTAATATACAAAATGTAAATGCTTACTATGTTTGTAATGGGAAGTAGGATGTCTGACCAATGAAAAAAAATTATATATATTTTTAATCGTTACGTACGTTAAAAAACGAAATGTGCCCCATTTGAAAATATTTTTAAATTTGTGAAGTTGTTCTTTAAATTCAAAATATTATACGACCATGAAAATAATCTTTTTTGAATTTGTATTCTTCAAAATAAATATTAATTTTTGAACTTCTCATTTTGTCAAATAGGAAAAATTATTGATTATTTTGTTGATCGGAGGAGATGGATGTACCAAAGAAAAGGACTGAAGGGCTCAATAAAAGAAGATTTTTATAATGGTGTAAACGTGTTTGTTGAATTCGCTTTAAGTAATAACGGAAACGATCCAGAAATTCGTTGTCCGTGTAGTAGGTGTATACATTTGAAGTATTTGTTACCAGATATTGTGAAAGTTCATTTGTGCCAACACGGTTTCGTACCCGAATATTATGTTTGGGATCGGCATGGAGAAGTTGTAGCAAATACTTCTGTAGAGTCTGAAAGTGTCGTTAACGAAATAGTTTCAACGACCCGTATAGAAAATATGGTCGAAGATGCAGCACGATCAATGTTTCCTATGGTTCAAGTTGACGACGATGATGGAAATGTTGAAGAACCAAATATTGAAGCTAAAAAAATTTACGATTTACTAGATGCAGCTAAGAAATCTATTTGGGGTGGTTGTAAAAGCGGCACTCAGCTGTCAGTAATCGCAGAATACATTGCGATGAAGTCAAAATACAACATCACTGAAGCTGGGTTTACGGCTGTTGTACAAGCTGCAAAAAGACATATGCCGCCCGATAATCTAATGTGTGAAAATCACTACGAAGTTAAAAAACTTATGTCGGCTTTTGGTTTACCGTATCAGAAAATAGATACATGTTTAAAAGGATGCATGTAGTTTTGGAAAGAAGACGCAAACCTTAGAAATTGTAAAGTTTGTAACCAGGAGAGATACAAACCAAGAAAAAAGAAAGGGAAGGAAGTTCCGTACAAGCGTATGCACTACTTACCCATAACTCCAAGACTTCAAAGATTATATGCATCTTCTGTAACTGCGTCTAATATGAGATGACATAGCGTGAGAACAGAGGAAGAGGGTACGTTGACACATCCGGCCGATGGAGAAGTATGGAAGCATTTCGATAAAACGTATCCAAATTTTGCAGCGGAGAGTCGAAATGTTAGATTAGGGTTATGTACGGACGGTTTTTCTCCATTTTCTCAATTTGGTTCTAAATATTCATCATGGCCTATTATCGTCACACCGTATAATTTACCTCCATGGATGTGCATGAAAACGCAATATATGTTTCTTACTGTTGTCGTTCCTGGCCCCGACGATCCGACACAATGAATCGATGTATATTTACAACCGTTGATTGAGGAGTTAAAAATACCGTGGAACGAAGGAGTAGAAACATACGATGTGTCCAAGAAGAAAAATTTTCGTATGTTTGCTTCTTTGTTGTGGACTATAAGTGATTTTCCTGCCTATGCAATGCTTTCGGGATGGAGTACTGCCGGTCGTCTAGCATGTCCATATTGCATGGATGAAACACGAGCGTTTTCTTTACCTCATGGTAAGAAAATTTCATGGTTTGACTGTCATCGATGTTTTCTCCATGTAAATCATCCCTTCAGAGGAGACAAGAAAAACTTTTTAGCTAATAGAGTAGAAACCAGACAACCACCGACGATATGGTCAAGCGAAGACATATATGAACTTGTTAAGGACTATCCAAAGATATATGAAATTGGCGAGCAAATAGAAATTGAAGGCAAATCAGTTGTTCATAACTGGTGCAAACAAACTATTTTTTGGGAGTTGCCGTATTGGAAACATCTTCTGCTTCGCCATAACATAGATGTGATGCACAATGAGAAAAATGTATTTGATAATGTTTTTAACACAATTTTGAATGTGAAAGGAAAGACGAAGGATGATTTGAAATCAAAACGTGATATAGAAGAATTATGCAAACGTCCTGAGCTTCATATGAAACCAAATGACAATAAAAAACCCAAAGCTTGTTACGAATTAGATAATAATCAAGTTAAAGCTGTGTTAAAATGGGTGGAAGGGTTAAGATTTCCTGATGGGATATCATCAAATCTTCGTAGATGTGTTGACTTTAAAAATGGTAGATTAAGCGGAATGAAAAGTCACGACTGTCACATAATGATGGAAAATTTATTCCCCATAATGTTCAAAGAACTACTGCCGTTAAAAGTTTGGAAAGTAGTAACGGAGCTTAGTATGTTTTACAAAGAGCTTTGTTCGACTACTTTAAAAGTGCAACGTTTACGTAAACTTGAAGTGGACATTCCTATATTGCTTTGCAAATTAGAGAAAATATTTCCGCCTGGTTTTTTTAATGTGATGGAACATTTACCTGTTCATCTCCCATCTGAAGCACGACTTCGAGGTCCTGTCCAATACGGATGGATGTATCCATTTGAGAGGTATGTAATATATATGTTATAACGTAATTTAATTGCATTTGAAAGATGAAGTTAATATAAATTAATGTTGCGTAGATATTTGAATCATCTGAAGAAAAAAGTGAGGCAAAAAGCACGGGTTGAAGGTTCGATATGTAAATCTTACATCGAAGAAGAAGCTTCGTTCTTTTTCTCTCACTATTTCAGTGACCATGTGAATATTTCATTTGAAAGTGTTCCTCGTAATGACGAAGACGACGAACAAGAGTCCACTCAAGCAATGTTATCTATTTTTAGACAACATGGTCGGCCTTCTGTAAAATGTGTAGAAATATGGCTAGACGATAGAGATCTTCATGTAGCACACACTTATATTCTTCTAAATTGTGCCGAGGTTGCACCGTTTATTAGGTAATCTGAAATAATAATTTGTGTCTTATTCTTTTCTTATATGCATGCGCGTGTATAACCTAATGTAACAATTTGTTTATATAAACAGTGTTTATGAACGTGAACATCCGAACGGAGATCTCAGTAAAGAATTTTCCGGTTGGTTTTCAAATTACGTTTATGAGCCGAGAAATTGTGTTGTTGACGAAGGGTTGAAACATCTTGCGATGGGACCAAAAAGAGTGGCCAAGACATATCCAATATATTTCGTCAACGGATATAAATTTAACACCAAAGAATACGGTGCAGAAAAATTAACAAATAATACCGGTGTATTTGTTAAAGGTAGTGACGATCCAGAAAATCATTTAAATGATTTTTATGGCGTTCTGACACAAATTTTGCAACTGACATATTTCTCACGACCCGCGGAGGAGGTGTTTCTATTTAGATGCAATTGGTTTAGCAATATTTCAGGTTCTGCAATTAATGTGCACAAGGATTATAATCTTATCGAAATAAAGCATACATCGCACTATCACAAGTATGATCCTTTTGTACTAGCCAAACAAGCATTGCAAGTTTATTACGCTCCTTATCCGTCTCTAAAAAGAGATAAAGCAGATTAGTATGCAGTTTTTAAAACAAAGGCCAGATTCACATTCGATGGGAAGAATATTTCCGACGAACAAGCTTATCAGGCAGATCTTGAGCAAAATAACGAAATAATAATTACAGACGATCATACAGATTTTGGTCCCTTGATCGATGAATCAAATGTTTTGGTAGAAGCGTTTGACAGTGCAGAGGAAAATATCGTCGAAAACGAGACCGAATCTGAATCAGAAGACGATGATGACTGATACAAATCTGAATCTGTTTTTTTGCAATTGATGTAACCGTGTTAAATTCTTGTTGTATTATGAAATTGATGTAACTATGAAACCAAATCCATTTATTATTGTTTGCATGTTGAATTCGTGATGTATTATTAAATTGATGTAACTATGAAACCAAATCCGTTTACTATTGCATGTTGAATTCTTGATGTATTATGAATCAGGTATAACACACTTCCATTTCTATTTCCATTTCAGTCATTAATTAAGTTGCAATTTGTACCGTTGATGTCATTTTCATATGAAATATATTTCATTATCATGTTTTTATACTCTTATATAATGGTGTGTATATGTCACAGGTTTATCAGTATGTCGTATAGAGGTAGGAGCTCTTCCCGATCTTCAGGAGGCGATGGTAGTGGCCCATCGCAAGAGCCACAGCGTGCTGTTGTATCTTTGGTCCCTAGAGCAGAAGGGTAATTAGAATTAAATTTTATTCAGCATCTTATTTTTTCTATGATATACGTATGTACTTATCTATATCGTACTTAAAAACAGGGGGTTCGACCTACTTCCCTCTAAGGTTGTGTTGGACGTCGCTAGAGCAGCATATCGCAGCAGGGTGAGTGTGTGCTGGCCGAAGTGGGATTCCATCCCTCCTCACATCATAGAGTGCATATGGCAGGATGTTCTAGTATGTATAATTTTTCTGTTTTCCATTTTTAATTCGTTTTTGTCGTTTTTCTATTGTTTATCGTTTAAAGTGTAATCTTTTTTTCAAACAGGCTGAGATAGACATCCAGACGGACGATATGATGCTGGCACGAGCATACTGGATGAGGAAGATGCGCAAGAACTACATGGACACGATCTCTGAGATTAAGAAATCTGGTAAGAAACCAAAGTGGATGGGAGAGAGCGTGTGGCAAGCTTGGTTGAGCTACTGGGAGACAGACGAGGCGAAGGCAAGTATACTATTTTTTTTGAATTATTAATTTGACGTGATTGAAAAATAATGTATCAAATTTTGAATGTACATGCAGAGTCGGATAGAAACTCTGCAAATAAAAATAAGAATCCCGTCACTCATCGCGGAGGATCGAAGTCGTTTCAGCAGTATCGGCAGGAGTTGGTAGATTTACTGAATAATAAATGTAAATAGTTTATGCTATATGATTCTAAATGTATAATAATTGTATGTAACAATCAAATTCAGGAAGCCGAGGCACAGGGTCCTGTCAGCTATATGGACGTGTTCACCCGTACGCATGCTGTCGAGCATGTTAATCCAGACGGGACTGTTTCGTACACATGGCAGGACGATAAATCTAGCAAAAGCCATGTAAGCATATTTCATTTTATTCACTATTAGTAATTGTTTTAATTGTTAAATTATGATGAAATAATATATGATATTATTAATTTGTTAATGCAGGAGATGTTTATGGAGCAGCGACAGAAACTCCTTGCTGATACAGGTCGAGAACAGCTGACGACCGATGAGGAGGACGTTATTTTTGAGTCTGTTATGACTCCAGCTGAGCATGGTCGACGATACGGATTTGGCAATTTAGCGGTAAATAATTTACTTTTTATTAAAATACTTAAAATATGATATTTTTACCTTTTCAAAACAATAAATTTGGATTTTATTTATTTTTCAATTATTGCAGTCCAGTAGTCATAGTAGGGGACGGCGGAGCAGACCACAGAGCGATTTAGCAAGTATAGAAGAATTGCGGACTAGAGTGTCCCAATTGGAGGAGCAAAACCGCCAACAGGCCTTGCAGACCGCACAGTTATTAGAGTACATGCAGCAGTTTGGTGGCCGCTTTCCTTCGTCGGCTGACTCTGGATCTGGAGGAGATTGACTCATTGCTTGCTTGTTCGTCGTTCATGTATGTTTTGTTTGTGTAGAATGATTTGATAGACGGTGCGGGTAATTATTGATTTGTATAATTATGTATGATACACTTGGTTTTCTAGTTTTATTAGGACATATGCATGAGAATATTGATAAATTTATGTATTAACAATATGGTGGAACAATTATTGTTAATGTTGGAATGGATATGTATGTTTTTTATCTTATTTTGATTGTATTTTTATTTATTTGTGCGTTTGTTAAATATGTTGTAGTTTAGGTTTGGATCTTTGATTGGATTATTGTATATTGGGTTGTGAAATATTGATATCAAAGTATTAGGAAGAGAAATGTGGTTGGAAGGCTATATTTGCAGCGAATGTAAAAAAATTTTTTTTGCAGATTTCCGACGGCTCCCGACGGCTTATTGGTCAAAATTTCCGACGGATTCCGGCGTACGCCGGAATCCGTCGGAAACCGTCGAAGTTCGTCGGAATATTATACGGCGCCGTCCGACGGAAGCCGTCGGAAGTACTGCTCCCCGGCGCAGTCTTTTCCGACGGCCGCCGTCGGTTTCTGGCCGTCGGAAATTCTGTTCCTCCTTGTAGTGTAATGATCGTGAATTAGTTGAAAGAAATGAATCAAATTCCACGACAGTTGTTTACGGTAATATACGAAATTAATTAGTTGTTGGTAGACCATGTAAAGAACTGTTTGCATAGTAGTAGTAATTTGTTTTCATACTCTGTTATGTATAAAGTACCTTCTTTTGGAAAATAAAAAGAGTTTCGAATGAAATTATTATTTTTAAATATATTATCCACTTTGCTTTTCTTTTACTTCTTGTACACTTTAGCTCTCTTTTACTATTTACATGTTTACTATATTGTTTTATTAGAATAACCTACATAACATAAACAGCAAGCCATGCAGAATTCCATATATGTCGCTATTACAAACATTTTCCGATTATTATAAATACACACCTGTTAAATCAGTCCAACTGTTGAGGCCTTGAATTTAAGGGTAGCCTAAGAGATAAAACAAACCTAATGCATCCATCTATTTAACTACAACACGCTTATCTTCACATTATCAATTATACTTGAACCCGTAGTGATAAAAGGACGAAAAGAAGAAAAGAACAAACAAACGTATTCATCACTCATGGCAGATGTATTACAAAATGGCATTGAATGGCAATCAGGCACGCTAGATACATGTGTCGCTTTCTTTCTTTCTTTTTGTGTGTGTAATTTTGCTAGCTTTATGGTCGGCAAAGTCTGCACTAAAAACAAATGTGAGGATACAAACCAAGACAAAAGATTAATTGCAAAATTCGCATACAAAGTCTGGAGTTCTTATATATGATTGGATTACACGCATTTCTTATGTTTCTATTATTGTTCCAATTATTATTTGTCAATCTAAAAGGATGGAAGAACGTGAGTGTGGCTTGGAAGATATAAAAATACACACACACGTGACACCATATGGAGAAAGGACCCTCTGTTTTTCTTTATAAATTGCAGCAACTATTGATCACGATGCCTATTCAAGCATTGACAACCATCATTTCAGAAATTCACTATAAAAAAACCGTGAAAACAACATTGAAAATTTTCAATTACATATATATGTGTGTGGGTGTGTGTAACTTTTTGTGAGTACTGTAAAATTGAATATATCTTGAATATATCAATTGAAAATTTAATATTAGTTAAACTACCATTTTTTGTTATAAACATGAATATAATGATAGTGTAAACTAGCATTATATTCATTACCATATAATTGCAATTTAGTTTGAATGCCACGTGTATATATATATATATATGTATGTATATATATATGTATGTATGTATGTATGTATGTATGTATGAAGCCGGTTTAAAAATCAATGATAACAGTTTGCTTTTAGCCAACAATTGAAAATGGTTCATGAGAAGAGGATGCGTCAATTAGGATTGTGACAAGATGGCACGATGTGGTGCATGGTGCAGGTGGAGTGGTAGAAT
The DNA here is from genome assembly GCA_030765085.1 of Allium cepa. NCBI lineage: Eukaryota > Viridiplantae > Streptophyta > Magnoliopsida > Asparagales > Amaryllidaceae > Allium > Allium cepa. Next base: position 157,600,246 of record CM060939.1, read on the forward strand.
CAGGTGACTGTTAGGGCTTTGTGACGGTTATGAATAGCAGTTAGGGTTTTGGATGCAGTGTGATGAAGGTGAAGAAGAAAGTAATCAACCTAATAGCAAAAGATGCAATCGTCAATAGTGATACATGTTTACTCCTTGAAATTAGAATTTGAGAATTTCTTTGATACTAAATATTGGAACTTATGGGTTTGAAACAAATTTTTGTTTTAAGTTTCTCATTAAGGCTCCACTTGCAAGTTTTATTATAACATTTATAAAAGGTTTTGAGCGTATCATTTAACCATCAACAAAAGGTTTTATATTTGAAAGTCTTGTTTCAATTGGTTATGAAAACCACTTTAAAATTGTTTGAATTTTCAAGTATCTTATGGTAACCTTTTAATAAAAATTACTTTCCTCACAATTGAGTATTTCCCTTAACGAAAATTACGGCTAACGCAACTTACAATCACGTTTCAAATAGGTGTAATCTTGAGTTGTGCCAACGTACAAATTTTTATGGACATAACTCCTAGTGGAACCATATGGGTCTTTTTAAAACAACAACCAACCCAACATTTTGATGTGTAAAGATCAGCTTACTTCTGTAAATAGTTTGAAAATTAGCCTAGATTTTGAAATGGTTTTTCGAATTATTATATTTTGAAAAATTATCCTAAAAACAATTATCTGAAAAGAAAATTCAAAACTTAAAAGCTTGATGGTGTTTGGGTACAAAACATGTTTTGTGTTTTGCGTTCTCTGCCTGTATGCCAAATGACAAGAGAGAAATTGAGAAGTTGAGAAATTTAATCATTTTAATAATGGAGAATAGCAAGCAAGAGAAAATAATTTTTGATGTTTTTCAAAAAATATTTATCTCCCACGGCCTAATTCTCCTGTGCCTCTAGTTTACAATACAAAAGTCCAATAATAGTACTACTGGCGCAATTAATCATCTAAAATGAGGTTGTTCGCACGAATTTTCAAACATATAATTTATACCTATACTCTCCTAACAAGAGGGCAATACGTTTTCTACTGAAAAAAATAAAATAAAATCAATAATTGAATCGAATTAATAGAGAAAAAAAAAATCAATAATTGAATCGAATTTCCCCCCACTTTCAAGCGGGTCCCACACTAGTCCGATTTAACCACTCATTTTTAGTAGCAACCCCTCTTTCAACATCATTCGCTATTCTTTCCTTGGATCGCAATCGCATCTTCCTCCTCTCTAAAATTCTCACATTTCCAGTTCTCACCGCCTATTATTATTATATAGAAAAAACACATCTTTCGTGATATTTTAGCAAGTGAGCCTAACTCTTCTGTGTTATAATCTATATAATATTATACTAGCGATTTTGGTTTCCTTTACCATTTTTGTACATACTTCGTTTAGGTTGTTGAAAGCAATGGGTTCATGTTCATCTGTACAAAAATTTAAGAATCCATCTGCAGTGGCATCGCAGGTTAAGGAAAAGACTTTAAATGGTGAGAAAGCAGAAATTGTTCTGCAGTCTACCTATAGCATAAAGGATTCAGAGTTCGGTATGATTTCTTTTCCCCCTTTTGATGGGATTTTTCTATTTCTATTTTCTCTTAAAAGTACTTAGTTGATGTATACGGATATATATGTTTTCTGTAAGCTATCAGTGAAAAGGATTTGAGTCAGTGGCGTTGAACAGTAGATTATTGGTAGATATCTTGATCCAAATTTGAAACTTATTTCATATTTTGACCGAATTGATTACCCCATCAATTTTAACATAGATGTAAGACTTTGTTTCGCTAATGTCTAAAAATTACCGAGGATTATTTATAGCAGTTGCCATATATTAACTGTTGTTGTAGTTTAAATAGTTTGAAATTTGCTTGGGCCTAACTGTGAGTTATTATTTTAATAACTGCTTATGGATAGTTTTGAGTTGCATTTAAGTAGTTTAAATGCGCAAATAGTGAAAACTAAAACTATTTTGATAGGATGTTGTTAACGTTTGCCACAAGGGCACATTTTAACAATGGTTGTTTTATGCTAAAAGGAAAAGGGAAAAAAAAAACCCTAATTACCGATTTTATCCTCACAATTTCAAAAGGTGTTGGAATTCAAAAGAGTTACTTGATAATTTAGCCATCTTAATGTTAACATTTTGCTTTGATATATAATTGAACATTTCACAAAGTTTAGTTGTAAATGATTAAGAGCCTGTCTTATAACTACTTATAAGTAGTTAAATAGTTAACATAAACTTATAAATTACCTTTTTATATATTTGCCTGCCGCCTATGAAAATCGGTGAAATTAATTGCGTAGATGTTGATAAGTCATAGACAACAATACTTTAACTTTTATAGTCAAATTTTATTACAATTCAACTTATTTGTCTATTCAGGGCATATGTTAGTGTTGGCCGTTTATAACTGATAAGTCATATGTCAATATTGGTTGTTTATAACTGATCAACATCTAAGCAATGGTCCTCGTCCTGTTAGACATCCTAAATGCAAATAGGTAAAAGTTTATCATGGCTACATGCAACTAGTTGCAATGCTTATAAACAGGTACTTAGTTTCACACCATTTTTGATATATTACCTCTTCTATTTTTATATTGAAAAAAAAAGTGATTTATTATTCGCTGGACCCAAATAATTATTAACGTATATAGTCACCCTCAAATGTTCCAAAGCATGCGTTTTCTCTGATTAATATAGGGATGAAGTTGGTCGAATAAGAAATAACAGTTGAAATAGCATTATATACCAACAGTTGATAAACCAGAATATTGTAATACATGTATTAGCATTTGACCCAATTTTAGTACTTCATCTAAATCCTAGCATTCTGTAAAACTACAAGATTTCAAATAACGCTAACTCTTTTGAAGGCATGTTATCTGCATTTTAAGATATCTACTCCCAAAACTAAAAATATTTTGAAGCTAAATTTAATAAATATTTTGGCATTTGGAAAATGACATATTGTTGACAGAGTAAATCAATGAGATGATGCATGATTGATGAAAAGCAGAGTATCTCAAATTTAAATAACCTTAATTTTATTACATAAGTCAAATTAAGTTTAAAAATTCAAACAATGCAAATCTGATCAATGCAGGCAGCCAGACTGAAGTGTTCTTCGACTCACGTGCATGGATAGACTCTGACTGCGAAGACGATTTCTTTAGTGTCAATGGAGGTTAGATTACTATTCCAGATTATAAGATCTCATTCAAAGTTTTATACTTTATTGATGAAATTTGATCTATTTACCTTGAAAGAAGATTTGATTAATTAATGATTTGTATAATACCATGTCCCCCATGTTGATCATCAAGCACAAGGAGATAGCATCTTTTCGATTAGCAACACATTAACAGTGACAACCAATAAGTGCGTATATTTTTGTTCGTAGTTTCCTATAAATTGGTATAAATAAACAACGCTTCAGCAATAATCAATGTTTTTCAAATGGTACTACAATATTAAAATTTTGGAGTTTGTCAATTGGCACTAGTTCCTAATATATTTCATCTTAAACCACTGTTCATATAATAATAATATTGCCACATCCACATATTATTATTTCAGCTTATGATATATACTGTTAAATAGCTTACACTGTATATCCGTGAATGCTATAGTAGTATATTGATGAATGCTATACTCAAATGATTTTTTCCTTTGAAAATAATAATCCCTCCAGAAATAAATAAATGTGTTTCATGTAAGAGAATAATACTCCCAATTCATAACATAGTGATTATCCGTAGTATTACAGGCAACATCGCACACATACATACACAGTTACATACATACAGTATTCATACATACACACTGCATGCATATCAAGACTCGAGATCTCGGTTTCAGTCTTTTGTAATTTAAGGAATTTCGATCTAATTCATAAATTTCGGTTAAAGTTTCAATTTCGGATTTCAGTATTTATTTTTCACATGATTACATATATGTGTGTTTGATCAAATGTAACAAGATGTATAACTTATGTTTTATTGGAAAATAAGATATAAATGAACAATATTGATTAAAATGTGAAACCTAGTGCACGAGGCTTTCGCACGATAACGGACTCTGAGAAGATCGATAATGTACGTAGTCTTTCCCTTGTATTGCGAAGAGGCTGTTTCCGAATTCGAAACTGGACGCCCAGATCACCGTGCATGTGACTTAACTGTTGCGCCAAAGCTCCACCTCAAATGAACAATATTAATTATCCATAAATATTTGTAACGCTAACAAATATTTTTTATTACTTCATATATAACTTTTTTAGTTACCTCATTCATATATTTTGTGATTTTGTATGTTTTCAAAGTTAAAATTTCAGATTTTGAATATTTGTATATTTGAAACTCAATTTTTTTTTTATTCTAAAATATGAATTTCGATAGTATTTTTTATCAAACTGAAGTTTTTGTTTGGTTACATACATATACATATACATATACATATACATATAGTATATTTTCATGAAACCGAGTTTTGTGTGTCAAAATTACCCCGTATTGTTCAAGCAGATTTCACACCTTCTAGAGGCACCACTCCAAACAACAACCCAACAATAACTCTTCCAAGGCAAAGTTCCGAGAAATCCTTCACATTCGACCTCAGATCCGATCCATCTCCAACAGGTAGAAAAAGACTGAGCGAACTCTTTCAAAGAACAGCCGATCAGATGGACACCGATGAGCAATCCAAAACCAACCACACGACAGATCAAGAAGCTTCCAAGCAAACTGCACCGAGCCAGTCTCATGATACGGTCAGGTCATTGGTTCTGACACCGAGTAGAAGTTCGAAGCACGAGAGAAGAATAAAGAAGACTGCAGACTGCTGCTTGCCGAGCTTTAGGTTTAGCGATAAGCAACAGCGGTCGAGTTCTGTTGATTGCAGAGCTTGATTCGATGAGATTTTCAATTGATGTAAATTTTGATGTGGTGTCTATATGCGTCTCTCTTAATTACATGTCTCACTGCAAGTTTTAGGTGTAGACTGTTACATGTGTAATTTGGCTGTCTTCTCTTATATATACATGCATGCATTCTGTGCATATATACTCTTTTGTGTCATGGGAGCATTTTTCATGTTCTGAAATTGTTTTGTGCTTCTTATTTTTTTCTGTTGTTTGCCATTTTATCATATTGTGAATACTAAGGCAAAGGGGCACGTATCTTCCTTATTGTTATGCATATTGTATGTTGGATCTATTGATGATATCAGGGTAGATGTGCATTTAGCATAAGTTTATGTTCGTTTCAAAATGCATGCTTGCTTTTGACATAGATTTATTATTAATGAGATGCTTGTAGATTTAATATTCAAATTTCAAGTATTGCACATTTGAAGCTGTCATTGCCATGAAGCAAAATAATAATGTGAAACGAATATTTGAAAGCGGTTGAGAATTGAAAAAACAAGGAAAAAATGCCTATATGGGTTTTAATGAGGTTGAGGAAAGGAACGAAAAATGAAGTAATTAGTGTCGTAATATTTTTTTACTTTTATTAAGCCAATATTATTAATATAATTTTATGTATGTTATTTGTGTAATATAGTATTCTTATTTTATGTATAAAAAATTGAAACTAAATAATATTTTTTTATAACGTTTTCGAAGCGATGAATTTAGTGATATAATTTATTTTCAGGACTAATTTAGCATTACTAATATAATTTTATGTGTAATACGGTAAATTAAAATAAAAAAATTCTTGTAATGTTTGCCGACACGTAGGAGCGAAAATCCCTTACGTGGACCCGTACCGAAAACCCCTTAAGTGGACCGCCAAGTAGCGATCCTACGTAAGATTGTAAAAATCGCTAGATGAATGTTAAGTGATAAGTTCAGTTACAAATTAATTAGTTTGTTGCAGGGCTTTAATGAAGACCAATTAGAGTTTGATATTGCTTTTGATGCCAATTAGAGTTTGATATTGCTTTTGATGCATTCATATATTTTTAAATACTTTTTACAAAACTTCTTTACTATTATGTAAAATACACATATATAATTTAATTTTGTTTTAAATGCAAAATGATGTTAATATTCTATTTTCTGTTAGAAATATCATACCATTTGGCACATATTCATCTATAATTATGCGACATAATCATTTATTCATTGCACCGTATTTGACCATAAGCGCTTAAATGCTTAGACAAGAGATATGACTCAATTAACTCTTAGGTGAATAAATTAAGTGGTAAGTCTCACTGGATGCTTAGATGTCATATAGAGTTTAGAAGGATTTTACAATCGTATTCGTGGATAACAGTTGATCTAGTCGATCGGATCGTGACATCTAGGAGACAACACCATCGAATTGCATGTGTGTTAGTTTTCACCAAAAAAGGTATATATAATTCATGTTATTTGTCTTTTACAAAAAATTACGTGATTATACATTATAATTGTAACGAACCAGAATTTCAACCCTAAAAAATTAACACTAATGCATTCTCGATATTCACGTGTCGCGGAATCAAGTGTTAGAAAAACCGATTGTTAGGGGGAAAAGAAAATAAAGATATAACATAATCTCACACGAATGCAATAACATATATTATTTCAACATTAATCTTTACAGCGGAATAATTTGTATACAATACCAGTGTCTAACCTAGATTCAGCCTGGACAGTTATAAACCTTTTGTCCTTGCAAATGCTGAAAAATAAAATAAAAAAGCAATTGATTCAGTGGATAATAGAATACGTTCATACGTGAATGAAGATCTTCAAATCTCCTCTGGAAACTCCAAATATCTTCAACTAAACCTGTGACTACTTAGATCTGACCCGTGTATTGAAAATACCCAGATCAGGCTTGATAAACCAGCATGAGATACTTGAACCATAAACATATGATTGAGTCATAAATGGGTACTAAACAAAATATTTGACAAGAATAGTATCCCGTAAGACCACGCCGCTCATAAATACGGACGAATTTTTACCTTGCGATAACCAAAATACTTTATACGAAAAATCACTTTGATATTATTATTAATGACATTGGTTTGAAAACACTTTCAAATAAATATATACAAAGAAAGTATCAATACCCGGACTATGGTAATATATCTGGACTAGGTCAACGGAATATACCAGATGGAATATATGATACCAAAAGGGGTAGCTGAAATGTTTGCAAAGCATTACGGCTACTTAGGGACTACAACCAAAACCTAAAGCTCGTATTGGAACTGGATTTCCAATATGACAGGGAACTAGTGGCATTTTCCTTCCTTTGTGGATTTCCACGTAAAGCAACTATAGTTCCTGCGGTGACCTTATTACTTGTCTCAAACTAGCCACTTGGAACTACACTTGCTACACTACTACGTATCCGGTGGCTTCTCATGCAAAGACTCACACACCACTATACCATACAATATAAGGGTCCAGATATCTTCTGGCCCACAAGGCAACAAAGGCCTTCTCATTTCGATCCGCTCATAAACCGATAGCCCAAAATATATGCATATATGTCCTACAGACCACATAGTTACCCATATTATTACCGGGATGTGAGGCTTGAGAGGTTATGCTCATACTTTCCACAGAGCCATGCTTTTATTTTCACAAAGTCGTACTTTGCTTTTCTCATAACAGGTTCCACTTTAAATGCCACATTGTCATTCCATAATCACACAACTGATTTCTACAAATGTATAACTCCTGCGCACGCACGTCTCAGGAAAGGGTGTTAAGTTAAGAGAAGTCGTCTTCTTCGCCACCAAGTAGATAATACGTTGATAGAGATCAATTAATATGATCAGAAATGCATTGTCAAACATTCGTCCATACAAGTTCGTTCTACGACTGAATGAAACCCAAGACACTCCTCCTATCACATCCTAGGATCAGTAGCGAGTCGTCCTTGCATTACAGAGATTTCAAAACATGATAGGACCACTGCTATAATAAAACCTCTATATTGGGAGCGATCCAGAGAATGTCAACAAGCGGTATTTTCGCTATGAAAATCTTCAGTTTTCAACACAACGAAGATTTTAGAATGTAAACACCACTGCCATATAAATATAATATAGGGTAAACCACCGGGACTCGTGATAGCAATCCCTACATTCTGAAGATCTTCGGTCTTCAATAATTATCATCTTTAACATGTCTCCATTTCCGAACATATACATTGGTTCAAAGTGGTTTTCGGATAGGAGTTGCCAAAATCCAACCCCGATTCCTTCAAACCAATCATCGAAAAAAGATGTTAAGTGTATATGTAATTATCAATCATCATTCAATTTAATTCATCATATTATTCATTCATAAATATCTCAGAGAGACATATTATTTTTAAATCATTCCACTTATCTTCTTAACAGTATATAGAATCATCAAGCCTCATTCATCAAATTCTTTTGGTTAATTAAACCATTTTGAATCTTGAAATACTTCCAAATCATTTCACCTTTTATTTGGGAAAATATTGCCAAACCATTTATTTAAATCTCATATTGAAAAACATTATTGAGTAAACCGAGTAAATCAAATTTACCAACCCCTCTGTCGACCCAGTCCGGGTAGTCAGGGAGGGTACGCAATTGGTTTTCAAACCCAAGCCCAGAGACTACATTTCTGTCACCCATAAGGTGGTCAAGTTATTTGATCGACTCTAAATCTTATAACATACTTAATTAACCACTAATTATTTTAGAGCATCCGAGCTTTCCCTTCAATCTGTTCCAAACGTGCTAGTCATTTCCGTATACTCATTTTTAAACCACTCAATCATTATTTAATTACTTAATTATTTTTTTGAAAAGGTTCACAACATATTCGGAAAAGAATAATTAAGTTAAAACCATTGTTTGCAAAAGTTATTAAAAAGTGTTGCAAAAAAGTGATGCAAATGGAGTTTTAACAGCTTATTTGATCAAAACAACATTTCTATCTTTTGGAAATTCATTTATATAACTCATATATCTTTTAAAACATTTTAAAAGATTAATAAAATTTATTTCATATTTTTAAAGAATTTAAAAATATCATTTTAAAGGAATTCCCGTTATGGATTCCGAACTGCAGAACCACGATTATTTAGAAAACTGAATTTGCTTGTATTTCAAAATCTACTTAAAGAAATCTTAATTTGTTTCTTTTGTTTAAAAACCATTAATATAATAATTCAAAAAATTCTTGTCTCAAAGAATTCCAAGCTATAATCCACTCTATATGTTCATTTAACTTTTCCAGCACAAAATCCCTAACTCTGAATGTAATAGTTCGGAAAATTCTTATCTCGAAGAATTGCAAGCTATACTCCACACATATGTTCATTTAACTTTTCCAACACGAAATCGTGAACTACCATTACGCGACGCGCCTTATTTTGACTTATTTTCGTAGCTTGTCTAAACTTCTCAAATTTGAGTTTTATTATTTTTAGAACATCAATAAACCATTTTAAAATATTTAAACAAATATTTTCCATATCAAACCTCATATTCACTTTTAAACCATTTCATAATATTATATTACTATGATACTCATTTTTTAACTTTTTATATTTTAAAACCATTAAGAGGCTAAATAACTTCATATATACATCCATATCATGAAATAACTATGGTTAATTACTTAATCATTTCAATTATGGTTTTCTTTTCATCATTCTCAACCAAGTTATCAACCATCTTAATGTCCATATAATCAATCAAGTAATCATCCAAGCATTTAGATCTATAATTTAAATATTCATATAATTATTTTCTAAATCAAGTACTTACCATAATCCAAACCGATACTTCCTACCAATATTCAACAAATCAATGCTTCACTAAACATCTCCTTAAAACCAAAAGCTCACGGCCATGCCCTTCCATCTTGACTTGGCTCTCGGCCCAACCTCCTCTCCTTTGTTAATCATTTTCCCTATGATGTCTTAGGCTCAATACTAGAGTTTAGAAGAGATTAGAGAAGATTTAGTTTACTTTTGAAAAAGCTAGAGAGTAATCAGTGGATTAGTGCTTAAGCATTTCCACTATTTTTAACTCTCCTACTCTTTCTCAAGTCTTGAGATTAAAGAAGAGAGGCCTCCATAGGAAGCCATTAGAGAGCATTAAAGAGCTCAAGAATGGTGAAGAAGTAGAGAATAAGAGAGGATATGGGTGTGTATTTATTGGGAAAAAATGATAGAAAATATCCAAAAGCAAATGGACAAAACTACCCTTATCCCACTGCTCTCCCATCCCATCACCTTTACACGTAAGCTCCCTTTCTTGTCCTCTTCTCCATGTGCAAGTGATGATGGTGAGTTAATGTAAGGGAAAGTTTGCTTTTTGGTTGCTTAAAGATGAAGAATGTGAAAATATAATGATATTTCTAAGGTTTATGTATTTATACATGTATGTATATAAGGGTATATGTGTATGTATGGAGATGTATGTGCATGTGTATGTGTCATCTACAACATTGAAATCATTTTGAACAACTTTCGTTTGTAAAACCATTGAAAATCTGAAAACCAATTCCCGATCACATTTTCACCTATTAATTAAATTACATATACATGTAAACAAAGTTTGAAAACTTATTTCTTATCATTATTAATAAATTAAAATGATGTTACTCGAATTATAAAACCATATAAATCAATATTAAACAATTATTTATAAAAAGTAGTATTATATCGATGAAACGATATCCATTTTTTTTATATTTTCAGTTCAACAATATATCTTTATGAAACTATTATAAATTATTTATTATCACTTTATAACTATTTAAAATGAATTATTATCATTTAAAACCGTTAATTAAATGATTAAAATAATCATTAAATCTTAATTGTAAAATCATAAATCAATTACTAAATATATGTATCGCTGATGACGTCGTAATTACATTAAATTTCCAAAAATAAAATAAATAATTTTATTTCATCTTCTTGTTCAATTATAAAAATAAATGTATGTATCCAGCTCTGTGCGCGACGTTTTACAATTATAAAGTTGTTTATCGATAAAATGGTTTTCGATCATTTTATCTATATTTTTTCAAAGTATATATATTTGTAAATACTTATTCAAAATAAGATTAATTTTTTTTAAATATTATTATCTATGTTAAAAAATCTTTTATTTGAAATATTGTAAAGATAAATATAATTTATCAAATTGATAAATTTATGGGTCGTTGCATACTTCCCCTTAAAGAAATTTCAACCCCGAAATTACACCAAACAATACCCAAAGGTATTTGCAAAAATATTTAATTTTAAACTTGCATTTGTATGAAGTATCATTCGATTTGATCTACTATTTGACTCCACAACTTTACTTCCGTACTAGTATTGATCTCCCTATCCTCTATCGCGGACTCTATTCAGTCTTTCCAATTAGAACTTTCAGTTTTCCTTGCAAAGCTTCCAACTATGATAGAAAATGCAAGTATCCAAACATAGATCCACATCAATGTTCATTGTCAAGACTCAAGTGAAAAAATACTTTTTCGGACAGGTGTAAACACCTCTAACTTCCATACTCGATTCTTAGATCAGAATCATGTGACAAAATGTTCTATTTATAACACCCGTACATTTCAATTCTCTATGAAAACATTTCATAAAACTATTGTCTTTTGCTCTAAATATTTTTGTAAACACTTTATTTCATCAAAACATTTATTCACAAAATACTTTTATCCTTTTTCCAAAAGAAATCATTTCAAATTAAAAAAAAATGATTTACCTCTTATTATTCTTTTTCAATAACTTCTCTTATTAAAATTTTATCTCAAAATCCTTTTGAAATTACTTTGTTAAAAAGCTTCAATTTGTACAACTTTCCCTTTAAATTTTCAAAAGATTAGGATATGAGTTCTTAAAAGTCCTTTCAAACATATATCTTTTACACTTTGTTTTGTAAAAGATACCTTTATAAAATATATTCTTAAATAAGTTACTTAATTTAAACACTTTTATAAAGCCATTTCTTAATTGTTTATCTTTGTTTACATTATAATAACAACAACTTAAACACACAACAAACACTACATGATAATAATCAATTATTATCATTCACTAACAACTAAACACACCATATATAACAATCGTCATTTCCAAAAAATTACTCTTTTATATATATAAAAAAATTAATCTAGGTAAAATTATTTCATTTACCCATTCTTAAAGCGATATTGTGCCGGTTTGCCTGGTTTGAGTGTTTATAAACCCTTATCAATATCGTGGCATTCTATGTACCGACCAGAATCATAAGCCACTCAATAAATAAATTAACACAATATAACATTTTTATAGTCACTAACAAATACGCACTTTATATATATATATATATATATATATATATATATATATATATATATATATATAAAATAATACACTCAAAACTCATAATAAGGCATTCCATTACCTTATCTCGTAACAAGTCGCCCCATCAAAGCCAAGGTTCTTGCTTAACCTTGCGCTCTGATATTAAATGTAACGAATTTGATTTTCGACTCTCGAAAATTAACACTAAAACATTCTCGATATTCTCGTGTCACAAATTCAAGTGCCAGAAAAATCGATTGCTATAAGAAAAAGAAAATAAAGATAGAACAGAATTTCACATAAATGGCATAACATATATTATTTCAATAATAATCTTATAGTGGAAAATTTTGAATACAATATCAGAGTCTAATCTAAATTCAGCCTGGACAGTCATAAACCCGCTATCCTTACAAATGCTAAAACATAAAAATAAATGCAGTAGATGCAGCGGATAGTAGAATATGTCCATACATAATGAAGATCTCCAGCTCTCCTCTGGAAACTCCAAGCATCTTCAACTAAACCTAAAACCATTCGGATCTGATCCGGGTATTGAAAATACCTGGATCATGCTTGATAAACCAGCATGAGATACTCGTACCTAACATATCATGGAGTCACAGATCAGTACAAAACAAAATCTTTGAAAAGGATAGTATCTCGTAAGACCACGCTGTTAATAAATACGGACAGGATTTTGCCTTACAATAACCAAAATACTTTGTAAGGAAAATCACTTTGATATTATTATTAATTACATCGGTTTGAAAACACTTTCACATAAATATATACAAAGAAAGTATCAATACTCGAACTATGGTAATATATCTGGACTAGGTCAACGGAATAGACCGGACGAAATATATATACCAAAAGGGGTAGCTGAAATGTTTGAAAAGCATCACAACTATTTAGAGTCTACATTCAAAACCTAAAGTTCGTATTGGAATAGGATTTCCAACATGACAGGGAATTAGTGGCATTTTTCTTCCTTTGTGGATTTCCACGTATAGCAACTATGTTCCCGTGGTGACCTTATCACTTGTCTCAAGCAAGCCACCTGGAGCTGCACTTGCTACACTATTACGTATCCGGTGGCTTCCCGTGCAAGGACTCACACATCACTATACCATACAATATAAAGGTCTAGACATCTTCTAGCTTACAAGGCAATAAGGCCTAAGGCAATAAAGGCCTTCTCATTCCAATCCGCTCATAAACTGATAGTCCGAAATATATGTCCTACAGACCGCATAATTAACCATATCATTACCGAGATATTAGGCTTTAGAGGCTATTCTCATACTTTCCACAAAGCCATGCTTTGCTTTTCACAAAGCCATGCTTTTTCGTTCCCATAACTAGTTCCACTTTGAATGACATATTGTCATTCCATAATGATACAACTGATTTCTACAAACATATAACTCTTGAGCTCGTACGTCTCAGTAAAGGATGTTAAGCAAATAGAAGGCGCCTTCTCCGCCACCAAGCAGATAATACGTTGATAGAGATCAATTAATATGATTAGAAATGCACTGTCAGACATTCGTCCACAAAAGTTTGTTCTACGATTGAACGAAACCAAAGGTACTCCTCCTACCACATCCTAAGATCAGTAGCAAGTAATCCATGCATTACAGAGATTTCAAAACATGACAGAACTATTGCTATAATAAATATCTCTATAGTGGGAGCGACCCAGAAAATATCAATAAGAAATCCTTTCGCTATGAAGATCTTCGATCTTCAATACAATGAAGATTTCAGAATATAGACACCACTGGGATATAAATATAATATGGAGTAAACCCCTACGACTCGTGACAACAATCCCTACATTCTGAAGATCTTCGACCTTCAATAATCATCATCTTCAACATGTCTTCGCTTCTGAACGTATACATTAGTTCGAAGTGGTTTTTGGATAGGGGTTCCCAAAATCAGACCGTGGTTCCCCCGGACCAATCATCGAAAAAGATGTTAAGTTCATATGTGATGGTCAATCAACATTCAATTTAATTCATCTTTTATCCATTCATAAATATCTTAGAGAGACATTATTTTAAATTACTCCATTTATCTTCTTAACGGTATATGGAATCATCAAGTCTCGTTCATCAAATTCTTTTGGTTAATTAAAAAAATTGAATCTTGAAATAATCAAAAATCATTTCACCTTTTATTTAGAAAAATATTTCCAAATCATTTATTTAAATCTCATATTGGAAAACATTATTTTTTCCCCTGTGTCGGGCCAGTTCGGGTAGCTAGGGAGGACAGACAACTGGTTTTCCAAACCCAAGCTTAGAGACTACCTCTCTGTCACCCATAAGGTGGTCAAGTTATTTGATCGACTCTTAATCATTTAACATACTTAATTAACTTCTAATTATTTTAGAGCATTCGGGCTTTCCCTTCGATCTATTCCATTCCTCGGTCGGATTTTCTATGACACTTACAAATGGAACATACATGCCAGTCATTTCACATACACATTTCTATCATCTTTAAATTACTTAATTATTTATTTGAAAATGTTCACAAAATATTTGGGAAAGAATAATTAAGATAAAACCATTGTTTGCAAAAGTTACTAAGAATTGTTGCGAAAAAATGCTGCAAATAGTGTTTTAAAAGCTTATTTGATCAAAACTTTGGAAATTCATTTATATAACTCAAATTTCTTTTAAATTTTTTTAAAATATTTATAGAATTTATTTCATATTTTTAAAGAATTTAAAAATATAGTTTTAAACGAATTCCCTTTATGGATTCCGAACCGCAAAGACGCGATTATTTAAAAACTTGATTTGCTCATATTTAAAATCTACTAAACGAAATCTCAATTTTTTCTTCTCTTTGAAAACTATGAATGTAATAATAGTTCGAAAAATTCTTATCTCGAAGAATTCCGAGCTATACTCCACACTATATGTTCATTTAACTTTTACAGCACGAAATCGCGAACTATCGTTACATGACGCGCCTTATTTTGGCTTATTTTTCGTAGCTTGTCAAAACTTCTCAAATTTGAGTTTTATTATTTTTAAAACATCTATAAACCATTTTAAATCATTTAAACAGATATTTTCCATATCAAACTTCATATTCACTTTTAAACCATTTCATAATATTATATTATTATGATACTCATTTCCAAACTTTTTATATTTTAAAACCATTAAGAGGCTAAATAACTTCATATATACATCCATATCATGAAATAACTATGGTTAATTACTTACCCATTTCAATTATGGTTTTCTTTTCATCATTCTCAACCAAGTTATCAACCATCTTAACATCCATATAATCAATCAAGTAATCATCCAAGCATTTAAATCTATAATTTAAATATTCATATAATTATTTTCTAAATCAAGTACTCACCATAATCCAAACTGATACTTCCTACCAATATTCAACAAATCAACGCTTCACTAAACATCTCATAAAAACCCAATGCTCACGGCCATGCCCTTCCATCTTGCCTTTGCTCTCGGCCCGACCTCCTATCCTTTGCTAATCATTTTCCCTATGTTGTCTTAGGCTAAATACTAGAGTTCAGAAGAGATTAGAGAAGATTTAGTTTACTTTTGAAAAAGCTAGAGAGTAATCAGTGGATTAGTGCTTAAGCACTTCCACTATTTTTAACTCTCCTACTCTTTCTCAAGTCTTGATATTAAAGAAGAGAGGCCTCTATAGGAAGCCATTAGAGAGCATTAAGGAGCTCAAGAATGGTGAAGAAGAAGAGAATTTGTGAAGAACAAGAGAGGATATGGGTGTGTATTTATAGGGAAAAAATGGTAGAAAATATCCAAAAGCGAATGGAAAAAACTACCCTTAGTCCACACCACTCCCATCCCATCACCTTTACACGTAGCCTCCCTTTCTTGTCCTCTTCTACATGTACAAGTGATGATGGTGAGTTAATGTAAGGGTAAGTTTGCTTTTTGGTTGCCTAAAGATGAAGAATGTGAAAATATAATGATATTTCTAAGGTTTATGTATTTATACATGTATGTATGCCATATGTATATATATAAGGGTATATGTGTATGTATGGACATGTATGCGCATGTGTATGTGTCATCTATAATGTTGAAATCATTTTGAACAATTTTCGTTCGTTAAACCATTGAAAATCTGAAAACCGATTCCTGATCACATTTTCACCTATTAATTAAATTACATATACATGTAAACAAAGTTTGAAAACTAATTTCTTATCATTACTAATAAATTAAAATGATGTTATTTGAATTATAAAACCATATAAATCAATATTAAACAATTTTTTACAAAAAGTAGTATTATATCGATGGAGCGATATCCATTTTTTTATATTTTCAGTTCAAAAATATATCTTTATGAAACTATTATAAATGATTTATTATCACTTTAAAACTATTTAAAATGAATTATTATCATTTAAAACCGTTAATTAAATAATTATAATAATCATTAAATCTTAATTGTAAAATCATAAATCAATTACTAAATATAATGTATCGTTGATGACGTCATAATTACATTAAATTTCCAAAAATAAAATAAATAATTTTATTTCATCTTATTTTTCAATCATAAAAATAAATGTATGTATCCAGCTCCGTGCGCGACGTTTTACGATTATAGAGCTGTTTATCGATAAAATGATTTTCGATCATTTTATCGATATGTTTCCAAAGTATATATATTTGTAAATACTTATTCAAAATAAGATTAATATTATTTTTTATTGTTTAAAATATCATAATATATGTTAAAAAATCTTTTATTTGAAATATTGTGAAAATAAATATAATTTATCAAATTGATAAATTTGCGGGTCATTACATACTTCCCCTTAAAAGAATTTCAACCACGAAATTACACCAAACAATACCCAAAGGTATTTGCAAAAATATTTAATTTTAAACTTGCATTTGTATGAAGTATCATCCGATTTGATCTACTATTTGACTCCACAACTTTACTTCCGCACTAGTATTGAACACCCTATCCTCTAGCGCGGATTCTGATCAGGCTTTCCAATTAGAACTTTCAGTTTTCCTTGCAAAGCTTCCAACTATGATAGAAAATGCAAGTATCCAAACATAGACCCACATCAATGTTCATTGTCAAGACTCGAGTGAAAAAAATCCTTTTTCGGACTGGTGTAAACACCACTAAGTTCCATACTCGATTCTTAGATCAGAATCATGTGACAAAATGTTCTATTTATAGCATCCGTACTTCTCAATTCTCTATGAAAACATTTCATATAACTATTGTCTTTTTCTCTAAATACTTTTATAAACACTTTCTTTCATCAAAATATTTATTCACAAAATACTTTTATCCTTTTTCCAAAAGAAATCATTTCAAATTAAAAAAATGATTTACCTCTTATTATTATTTTTCAATACTTCTCTTATTAAAATTTTATCTCAAAATCCTTTTGAAATTTCTTTGTTAATAGCTTCTATTTATACAACTTTCCCTTTAAATTTTCAAAAGATTAGGATATGAGTTCTTAAAATTCCTTTTAAACATATATCTTTTACACTTTATTTTGTAAAAGATACCTTTATAAAATATATTCTGAAATAAATTACTTAATTTAAACACTTTTATAAAGCCATTTCTTAATTTTTAATCTTTGTTTACATTATACTAACAACAACTTAAACAAACAACAAACAATAAATGATAATAATCAATTATTATCATTCACTAACAACTAAACACACCATATATAACTATCCTAATTTCTGTAAAATTATTCTTTTGTATATATAAAATTTAATCTGGGTAAAATTATTTCATTTTCCCATTCTTAAAACAATATTGTGCCGGTTTGCTTTGTTTGAGTGTTTAGAAATCCTTATCGATATCATGGCGTCCTATGTACCGACCAGAATCATAAGCCACTAAATAAATAAATTAACACAATATAAAACATTTTTATAGTCACTAACAAATACGCGCTCATGTATATAATACACTCAAAACTCATAATAAGGCATTCCATTACCTTATCTCATAACAAGTCGCCCTATCAAAGCCAAGGTTCTTGCTTAAGCTTGCACTCTGATATTAAATGTAACGAATTGGATTTTCGACTCTCGAAAATTGACACTAAAACATTCTCGACATTCACGTGCCACAAATTCAAGTGCTAGAAAAACCGATTGTTATAAGAAAAAGAAAATAAAGATAAAATAGAATTTCACACAAATGGCATAACATATATTATTTCAATAATAATCTTACAGTGAAATTTTTTGAATATAATATTAGAGTCTAACCTAAATTCAGCCTGGACAGTCATAGACCCGCTATCCTTACAAATGCAAAAACATAAAAACAAATGCAATAGATGCAATGGATGGTAGAATATGTCCATACATAAATGAAGATCTCTAGCTCTCCTCTGGAAACTCCAAGCGTCTTCAACTAAACCTGAAACCATTCAGATCTGATCCAAGTATTGAAAATACCTAGATCATGCTTGATAAACCAGCGTGAGATACTCCTACCTAACATATCACGGAGTCACAGATCGGTACTAAACAAAACCTTTGAAAAGAATAGTATCTCGTAAAACCACGCTGTTAATAAATACGGACAGGTTTTTACCTCACAATAGTCAAAATACTTTGTAAGGAAAATCACTTTGATATTATTATTAATTACATCGGCTTGAAAACACTTTCAAATAAATATATACAAAGAATGTATCAATATTCTAACTAGAGTAATATACCTGGACTAGGTCAACGGAATATACTGGACAAAATATATATACCAAAAGGGGTAGCTGAAATGTTTGCAAAGCATCACCACTGTTTAGAGACTACAATCAAAATCTAAAGTTCATATTGGAATTGAATTTCCAACATGATTGGGAATTAGTGGCATTTTCCTTCCTTTGCGGATTTCCATGTATAGCAACTATGTTCCGACGGTGACCTTATCACTTGTCTCAAGCAAGCCACCTGGAACTGCACTTACTACACTACTATGTATCCGGTGGCTTCTCATGCAAGGACTCACACATCACTATACCATACAATATAAAGGTCCAGACATCTTCTAGCTTACAAGGCAATAAAGCCTAAGGCAACAAAGGCCTTCTCATTCCAATCCACTCATAGACTGATAGTCCAAAATATATGTCCTACAGACCATGTAATTAACCATCTCATTACCGAGATGTTAGGCTTTAGAGGCTACGCTCATACTTTCCACAAAGCCATACTTTGCTTTTCACAAAGCCATGCTTTGCATTTCACAAAGCCATGCTTTTCCATTATCATAACTGGTTCCACTTTGAATGACATATTATCATTCCATAATCATACAACTGATTTCTACAAACATATAACTCTTGAGCTCGTACGTCTCAGTAAAGGCTGTTAAGTAAAGAGAAGCCGCCTTCTCCGCCACCAAGCAGATAATACGTTGATAGAGATCAATTAATATGATTTGAAATGCACTGTCAGACATTCGTCCATAAAAGTTCGTTCTACGATTGAACGAAACCAAAGGCACTCCTTCTACCACATCCTAAGATCAGTAGCAAGTAGTCCGTGCATTACAGAGATTTCAAAACACGACATAACCATTGCTATAATAAATATCTCTATAGCGGGAGCGACGCAGAGAATATCAATAAGCAATCTTTTCACTATGAAGATCTTAGATCTTCAATACAATGAAGATTTCAGAATATAGACACCACTGGAATATAAATATAATATGGGGTAAACCCCTGGGACTCGGGACAACAATCCCTACATTCTGAAGATCTCCAGCCTTCAATGTTAATCATCTTCAACATGTCTTTGCTTCCGAACGTATACATTGGTTCGAAGTGGTTTTTTGATAGGGGTTCCCAAAATCATACCATGGTTCCTCCAGACCAATCATCGAAAAAGATGTTAAGTTTATATGTGATTGTCAATCAACATTCAATTTAATTCATCTTTTATCCATTCATAAATATATTAGAGAGACACATTATTTTAAATTACTCCATTTATCTTCTTAATAGTATATGGAATCATCAAGCCTCATTCATCAAATTCTTTTGGTTAATTAATTTTTTTTGAATCTTGAAATAATTAAAAATCATTTCACCTTTTATTTAGGAAAATATTTCCAAATCATTTATTTAAATATCATATTGGAAAACATTATTGAGTAAACCAAGTAAATAAAATTTTCCCCTCTGTCGGGCCAGTTCGGGTAGCTAGGGAGGACATACAACTGGTTTTCCAAACCCACGCTTAGAGACTACCTCTCTGTACCCATAAGGTGGTCAATTTATTTGATCGGCTCTTAATCATTTAACATACTTAATTAATTCTAATTATTTTAGAGCATTCGGGCTTTCCCTTCGATCTGTTCCATTCCTCGGTCGGATTTTCTATGACACTCACAAATGGAACACACGTACTAGTCATTTTTGCATACTCATTTTTATCATCTTTAAATTACTTAATTATTTATTTGAAAATGTTCACAAAAGATCCAGGAAAGAATAATTAAGTTAAAACCGTTGTTTGCAAAAGTTATTGAAAAGTGTTGCGAAAAAATGCTGCAAATAGTGTTTTAAAAGCTTATTTGATCAAAACTTTGGAAATTCATTTATATATCTCAAATTTCTTTTAATTTTTTTTAAAATATTTATAGAATTTATTTCATTTTAAAAAAAAAATTAAAATATAGTTTTAAACGAATTCCCTTTATGGATTCCGAACTACAAAGACGCGATTATTTTGAAAAATTGATTTTCTCATATTTAAAATCTACTAAACGAAATCTCAATTTTTTCTTTTCTTTGAAAACTATGAATGTAATAGTTTGGAAAATTCTTATCTAGAAGAATTTCGAGCCATACTCCACGCTATATGTTCATTTAACTTTTCCATCACGAAATCGCGAACTACCATTACGTGACGCGCCTTATTTTGACTTATTTTTCGTAGCTTGTCAAAACTTGTCCAAATTGATTTTTATTGTTTTTAAAACAATTATAAACCATTTTAAATCATTTAAACAAATATTTTCCATACCGAACCTCACATTCACTTTTAAACCATTTCATAATATTATATTATTATGATATTCATTTCCAAACTTTTCATATTTGAAACCATTAAGAGGATAAATAACTTCATATATACATCCATATGGATTTATTTTTCATGAAATAACTTTATTTAGTTACTTAACCATTTCAATTATGGTTTTTTCATCATTCATCAACGAAGTTATCAACCATCTTAACATCCATATAATCAACCAAGTAATAATCCAGGCATTTAAATTATAATTTAAACATGCATATAGTTATTTTCTAAATCGAATACCACCATAATCCAAACGATACTTCCTACCAACATTCAACGCTTCACTAAACATCTCCTAAATAACCAAAGCTCACGGTCATGCCCTTCCATCTTGCCTTTGCTCTTGCCCAACCTCCTCTCACTTGCTAATCATGCTCCTTATGATGTCTTAGGCTCAATAATAGAGTTTAGAAGAGATTAGAGAAGATTTGGATGGCTTTTGATAACGTTAGAGAGTAATCAGTGGATTAGTGCTTAAGCATCCACTTTTTTTAACACTCTTACACTTACTCAAGTCTTGAGATTAAAGAAGAGAGGCCTCCATTGGAAGCCATTAGAGAGCATTAAGGAGATCAAGAATGATGAAGAAGAAGAAGAATGAACTTGTGAAGAATAAGAGAGGAAATGGGTGTGTATTTATAGGGGAAAAATGATAGAAAATATCCAAAAGTGAATGGACAAAACCACCCTTAGCCCACTCCTCTCCTATCCCATCACCTTTACACGTTATCCCCTCCTTGTCCTCTTCTCTATGTGCAAGCGATGATGGCGAGTTAATGTGAGGCTAAGTTTGCTTTTTGGTTGCTTAAAGATGAAGAAATGTGAAAAATATCATAATATTTCTATGGTTTATGTATTTATACATGTATGTATTCATATGTATGTATATAAGGGCATATGTGTATATATGGACATGTATGTTTATGTGTATGTGTCATCTACAATGTTGAAATCATTTTGAACAACTTCAGTTCGTTAAACCGTCAAAAATCTGAAAACCGACTCCCGGTCACATTTTCACCTATTAATTTACATATAAATGTAAACAAAGTTTGAAAAATAATTTCGTATCATTATTAATAAGTTAAAATGATCTTATTTGAATTATAAAACCATATAAATCAATATTAAACAATTGTTTACAAAAAGTGATATTATATCGATAAAGCGAAATCCAATTTCTTATATTTTTCAATTCAAATATATATCTTTATTAAACTATTACAAATGATTTACTATCACTTTATAACTATTTAAAATGAATTATTATCATTTAAAACCATTATTTAAATAATTAAAATAATCATTAAATCTTAATTTTAAAATCATAAATCAATTATTAAATTTAATGGTATCACTAATGACGTCATAATTACATTAAATTTCCAAAATAAAATAAATAATTTTATATCGTATTCTTTCTCAATTATAAAAGTAATTGTAAGTAACCAGCTCTATGTGTGACATTTTATGATTATAGAGCTGTTTATCGATAAAATGATTTTCGGTCATTTTATCGATATTTTTCCAAAGTATATATTTCTGTAAATACTTATTCAAAATAAGATTAATATTGTTATTTATTGTTCAAAACATCATAATTTATTTGAAAAAATCTTATATTTTGAATATTTTACATATAATTTATCAAATTGATAATTTGCTGGTCATTACAATAATAACATATATTTTTTAATGAAACATTACTATTAACATTTGTTGTTAACACTTAATAAGTTTAGTTACTTTTGTTAAGTAGCAAAGTAACATTGAAATCTAATGCACTGTAGGGACGAGTATGAATAGGAACCGGATTAATCGATCGATCCAGTTCTCAATTGGTTTGGTTTAGCTATGACATTTAAATTGGTTTTAATTTGATTTGTAAAGTAAATCATGTTCAGTTATCAGTTTAACCGATTAGCTGATCACTTTTATTAAATTATTCATATACGTTGCCTTATAAATATTTTTTATAATTTATGTTAGTAGTAAATCAACAAAGTTTACTTACTTGTACAAAACGTGCTAACTCTCCAAAAATAAAGTTGACACAGAAAACAAATCAATTTTCCTTCCAAACATAATGAAAGAGTACTCAATAAAACATATAATAATATTCCTTACTTACCTTTTAACTTCGATTAAATCGATTACCAATCAAATTAACCTAAATTAAGGGTGCTTGGATAAACTAGAATACATATTATTTTATTTTTTGCTTTTTGAAAGCAAAAGTCAAAAATTTCATGTGGATCCACAAAATTTAAAAGTTTTAAAAGTCATTTTTTAACTTAATTGAAAAGCAAAAAAATTGCCTTTTAAATCACAAAATGATTCAACAATAGAAAAAATTCAAAAAATTTAAAAAACCTAAAAAAGCATGAAATCCATAAATTTCAAATTAAAAGTTTAAATTCAAAATTCAAATATTAGAAATCAAAATTTAAAGTTTGAATTTTCAAATATAGAAACTGAAATTTTCAATTCAATTTTTGAAACTTAAAATTTCAAAATCAAAACTAAAATTTTCGAATATCAATTTTAAAAAAAATTGAATTTTATAAAATTAATATTTTGAATTTTTAAATTTTCAAAATTCTGAGTTTATCAAAAGAATTTTGCAACATTTTAAAATTCAAATCTCAATATTTATTTTTCCAAATTCAAAAGTTTTAAAATAAAATTTGAATTTTCCAAAAAATAATCTACTTTCTACTATTTAAGTTTTAAAATTCAAAAAATTTTATGTCTAAATTTTAATTTTTGAATTCTAAGTTTTTAAATGTTCAAATTTCTAAATTTGTACTTTTAAAATTTCAAATTTTAGAATTTGAATTTTTAAATTTCATCATTTATGCTCATACGTTTTCAAATTCAAAATATTAAATTAATCAAATTAAAATCCTGCTGTGGAATTTCAAATTTCAAATTTCGAATTATCAATTTTTAAATTCAAAATCTTGAATTTTCAAAATTCCATAATTTGTATTTCCATATTTTCAAATACAAATTTCAAACTTTGAATTTCCAAATTATATGGTTCCAAAGTTTAAAATTCAAAAACTGTAGTTTAAAATATTAAAATTACAAATTTTTATAACTTCAAGTTTGAATTATTAGATTTTTCAAATTTGATTTTTATAAAAAACTTAAAATTTGTTTTTTTATAACAGATTAAAATTTTGAAAATATAGTTTTTATATTCATGAAATTTAAATTTTGAATTTTGAATAACAAAAGTTCCAAAATTCAAATTTTGAATTCTTAAGATTTACGTTTTTTCATATATGAAAGAGTGATCCTTAACTTGAGGAAAACGCTCGTCGTCGTCGTTGTTATTGTTATTATATATAACACATTAAGCAAAAAACATCAAGTCTGATAGGTGACTACATAATGTGTATGGACTAAAAAATTCAAGATCATCACTTAGATGATCGGTATAGTACATAAGCATAATAATAGCTTTACAACAAGCCATAAGTGAGCAAGGAGTGTTGGATGTGGTATTGGCCTAAACGAAGCATGAAAATAGGCTACGTCGGGATATATCTAAGTAGAAAAAGCAAAGAGCGTGGGCCGATAAGTGCACTGACAACTATGAGATAAAACTAAGTAGGAAGCAAGGAATAATGTGAAAGTTGAAATGCTCTATGAGAGGGAAAGAGGTTTGCACCCAGGCAGCGAGTTGTAGTTGAGAGACCCCAACGCGAGCATGAAGGGAATCAACTCTCCACTAATCTCCTGCTTAGTTTTAAGAATGAGGACCATCAAGGGAATGAGTAGGACACATAATCTGGTCCAAATGAGATATCTAATCTGAGTGCCTTCTACTGGCCCTTGTCCAAAGAGAAATATGCCAGGCAATAAAGTATAAAATAACAACCAAGATTTTATACGTATTGTTGAATAGGTATTAATTTCTTTCATTCGGAACATCCTAACAAGAAATAGAGAAAAATGAATCTAATAACTTCCCATACTAACAATTGTATTTATATCCACAGTAGGTCCAATAATCATATAGTGATGGGATAGTAGTATTAATATAGAGATCAAAAATTTCAAAAAAAATTCTTGCTATTTGATGCGTGCAGTAACATTTGAAGAACAAATACACAGAGTTTTTAGGTGACATGTTGCAAAAATAACAATGGTTATTGCTAGGATTGTTTATAAGTTTAGTATTTAACTTAGTAATGTAATTTAGTTTGTCATATAATACAGTCCACATATGAATTTTAAATTTAGGTGACGCGTTAATTTTCCAAACAGGCTTAAAATACCATAGGGTTGAGTTTCCAAAAAAGATAAAACTTTATATATAGATTTAGAAGTGTGTTTTTCCATTCTATCCTAGCACCAAACCAAATGGTCAGGATGTGCGTTCAAATTGATATTGTCAATTTTATTAATAAGTCTTTGGAATTGCCTAAACATGTTGTATCATCCTAAATTTTCATTGCATATTATTTGGAATATTCAAATATGGGATGGTCAAATTAATGATATAGATGAGTTAGGAAATGTGGTATATTCCAAGTTAATGAATTTGGTCATTAATTAAGTAATAAAGGGAATGGTTTAAAAGAAAAAAGAAATTATAACAAACATAACTAAAGAAGGGTAAATAAGAAAGAGAAAATAGTTATCGTTCTCTCTCCCTTATTCTTTGTTTATTTTATTGTCATTCTCAAACTAAATATAAGAAAGTGAGACCGACCACCATTAATCATCTCTACTAATTCAACTAAGAAGAAGAAAAAGCTTAGGACAAATCTCTTCATTCCAACAAACCAAAGGTGAATAATATTTACATTTCTATGATTATTGTGTTTTATTCGGATTCTAGAGCAAACCCGAATTTTAATTGATGTTTATTATGCATATCGGTTAGATAATCATTTATATGAATTATGGTTATCATTTGAAAATTTATAAAAATTTCCTAAAGGGTTTTGATGTAAAAACTAAGTTTTTGATCTCCAAATACTATGAATTTTTGTCATGATGTTGGGAATGATATTATGGAGATGGGTTTTAAGTTTTATAATTTTCAAAATTATTTTGATTTAGCATGAATTTTCTAAGTGAGAAAAGACTATTTACATGTCGCAGCCGAGGATTTCGAGGTCAGTAGGAGTGAGGGCAAGGCTTGTAAGTTGTTGAGATCCATTTATGATCTTAAACAAACTTTAAGAAGTTGGAATAAGCAGTTTGATAAAGTTATCAAACTGTTTGGTTTTTATTAGAATACAGAGGAAGCGTGTTTATATCGAAAAGGACATGGAAGTTCAATAGTTTTCTCAGTTTTATACATCAATGATTTGTTGTTGATTGGCGACGACATTGCATTATTGCAATCAATAAAAGCTTGGTTATCCAAGAACTTTTCCATGAAGGATTTGGGACTTTAATAGCTTCTAAGACATTAGAATCTCCCGTACTGCAATCAACATTCATTCTTCTTAGTGCAAACTGAAATCCAAAGTGTTTCCATTTAATGGTGCTCCATTTGTCTTCATCCTTTAGGATATTGTAGACTTGCAAGAGATTGAAGTCAACTCCTTTACATTCTTTAACATATGCTTCACGGGCCTATTCAAGCTGAAATTTGTATAAAATATTAGAAGTTCGTAATACTAAATAGTTAGTTGTTGTAATGGTTGCTAATAGAAACGTACCAAATTAACGTCTATAGCCCCGCTTTGTTTTCTAGTCTCCATGACAGCCATGATCTCATTTCATTTTTAGCATGAGTCATTCACGTGTCTCCATCGAATTTTCAGAGATTCAACGGTTCTAGGAATACTATTGGGTAGATGAGCAAGGAATATGTTGGAAGTAGTAACAAACTTGGTTTGTGATATACCTTTCTTTAAATCTCCAAAACAATCTAGCAAACAAACAACAAGTTCTTCTTATTTATGTTTTGACCATTTCCTTTGTTTTGATGCAGGATTTTTGGAGGGTATTTCAATGAATTCAAGAATTAGTGACTCGTTTATGTTAATTCATCTTGTATTTCATCTTCTTAGCGTCCACTGAGATTCGTGAGTGAAATCATTGTTCTCAACCCATAAATTTTTATCTTTCATGTAAACTCCAAACTCATTTTGATTTTGATTGAATCCTCCATTAAATGATTCAAATTGAGAATTTAAATTTTTCTAAAGTTGGTACTTTGATTATAGTCACCTCATGAGCTACCACTGAAATTCTATGATCGATGGTGTGGACTAGTATTTGAATGGTGATTATTTGTTTGATCGTTGGAGCCTTCACTAATTTGTTGCAATTGGTGATGAGAACATGCTTGAGATATGTATTGAGAATTTGGTTGATAATTCCAATTGCTCTATTTGTTAGGCAGACAATTATCATAAATATCAAAGTTTTGGTTAATTTCTTGACTTCTCGTATATGTGGAGTTGATCGGATTTATTCCACTTTGAGTACTAGAATTTTTTGGTTAAACTTGTTTGAAATATTTTGGACTTAAGGCATTTAGAAGAAGAAACGGAAAAGAATTTTGTATTTGAATTATTAAAGAAAAAATGAAAACATATATAGAAAAGATGATGCAACGTTACTAATATTGTAATGACCTGGGATTTTTGACATCCCGAGTTGTGAATATAAAACTTTAATATTCAATAATATGATATTTTAGTCAATAAAAATCCCCATTAAACAACGTCTGATAATAATATACAATCTTTCAAAACTAATATAAAATTTTAATTTCTAGATTTTTAATTATAAAACAGGAGATTGATTTAAGTAGGAATTGCTTATGTATATATGTATGTATATGTATGCAGGACAACAAAAATATATATATATATATATATATATATATATATATATATATATATTGGAAAGAATAGGGGATTGATTAATTGGGAATTTCTCATGTCCACATTTTTACATATAAGAGCAATAGAATTTATATGTACGTATATAATTTGGAAAGATACTCATAGCAAACAAAAAATAGATGAAAAGCAAAAGAAAAATACTTTTAAATAGAAGGATTTTTAGCTTGCGAGCAATGTAGTACATTTTAAATAAAGGAGTTTAAAATTTAGCTTTTCTAAAATAAATGTATATACACATTGCATAGGAAGAAGGTATATATGTAATTATAAGTTCAAAAGGAAGGATTTATTGTGTTTGTAAATAGATAAAACATTTTATACTATAAACTAAAATGGTATATATATAAAAAACCATATAAGTAATGGTAGGAAAACTATATATATACACCAAATGAATTTCGCTTATTTAAAAAGTAATATATTTCGGTATATTAATAATAAAAGGAGTAAATATGAAAGAAGAAGTATATGTATATATACATAAGGAAATATATGTATGAAGGATTAAGTTGTTTTTAAAACCACTTTATAATCCTTGTTTTAAATTACACACATATGAAGACATTGTAACAACCCGCATATTTATCGATTATATATTTAAATATTTTATTTAAGTATTTCACCGTTCATCGGATTTTGGTCCGAAAAGCTACTTTGTGCAAACAGTCGAATTGGGACCCGAGACCACCCCCATTGAGTTCAAAATGACGTTTGCGACCTTTTTGAGTATAAGCTTCGATATGTTTGGAGAAAGTTGATTTTTGCCACTTTTTCACTTAGGGTTTTGGTTTGGGCTGAACCCACTTACTAACTCAGTCCCAACCCCCCTCTCCTCTTCACTTCATTCTTATTTTCCTAACACTCAAGCTTTAGCAAAAATGGTGGAAGAGAATGGGAAATAGAAATCCAAAACCCTAGTTCCTCTTGCTAGCTCAAGTTCTTCCTCCAAACTAATAGAAGAACCCATTGGTAAGCTTCTCTTCATCTTCCCCAACTCATTCTCTCTTTGATCTCAGAAATTTCCTAAACCTAACTTGGGGAATGTTCTTCTTTTAAGCTTAGATTCAAGCTTCTAGAGTTGGATTTGAAGAGTAGTTGATTCCCCTTTGCTTTCAAGCTTCATCTTCATAAATTTTAGTGCAAAGGTGAGATTTTTAATCTCACATCTATGCTTATAATTCTCTTCTATTATTAGGTATAAATTCCTAACACTTATTCATGTGCATTTGATTTTGATTTGGATTGCTTTTGTGAATATTCCAATTTTTAGTGTTTTGAGTTCAATTCGTTAAAAATCCTAAATTTGATGTTTGAACATGTTTTTGGTGATGCATCGAGGAGCATATAGGGCCGGGTAGTCGATTGGCATAAACCCTTAGCGCCGTTGCTCGTGCGATTGCAATTTGATCGAGAGTTGCACCTCTTTTGAAATAGGGTAGGAAGTGCAAGCATACAGGTTCGGCCGACCGAGCCCCTGGGCCGGTCGACCGACCTGTAGTCCAGGCACTTCCTGCCTCTGTTTGGAAGTGCTGGTTACAGGCTTCGGCCGACCGAGCCCCCTGGGCCGGTCGACCGACCTGGTGCCCCGAGCACTTCCAACCTCTGGTTCGGTCGACCGACTCAGGGAGTTCGGTCGACCGACCTGCTACTATTTGCCTGATTAGCCTATATTGCTAATTCGTTTGAATATCCAACTTTAATCGATTCGTGTTGTCTCCCTTTTGTTATTGTCATTTATTATTGACTTTGATGACCTTTTCTTTGGGAATTTTAGATATATCCACTTTGATGGATTTTATATCGATTTCTTTGGATTTTATTCACGTCTTCGAATGTGAATTTTTATGCCCGATTGTTTCTACAATCACTTCTATGATCTGTCACTTAAAAAAATATAAAGGTTTTCTATACTAGTAGTAAATATCAAAACTCTTTCTTCAAAGGATTTCAACACTATTTTATTACAAAGCTCGTTTTCTCAAACCGTTTTTCAATCTATTAGTATATACAAGCCTTTACCTCACTCGTATGAGAAATCTAATTAAACGACTTAGTAAAACGAGTGGTATGAAACGCTTGTGTTTACTTCATCGGTTAATTCTTGGACTTGTTCGATTGAATCTCTTGTGACAATTTTCTAGTGGAGATCTACAATTTGTTCGTAAATATTTAAGTTAAGCTAGTGGTTATGGGACATGAAGCTAAGCTCATATATTTACTAGCTTACTGTAACCGACACTTCTCTTTGATCATGACGATCATTTTATGGTTTAGACTAGCATTGTGCGATGTCTCTTTGTCCACGTGGAGGACTGTACGTCGTTTTTATTGAGCTTCGGCTCACCAGGAGGAGCTTCGGCTCAAAGTCCGCAATGGGGGACTATACCCTGTCACGAGGAGCTTCGGCTCACCAGGAGGAGCTTCGGTCAATGTCCGCAATGGGGGACTATACCCTGTCATGAGGAACTTCGGTTCACCAGGAGGAGCTTCGGCTCAAAGTCTGCAATGGGGGACTATACCCTGTCACAAGGAGCTTCGGCTCACCAGGAGGAGCTTCGGCTCAAAGTCCGCAATGGGGGACTATACCCTGTCACGAGGAGCTTCGGCTCACCAGGAGGAGCTTCGGCTCAATGTCCGCAATGAGGGACTATACCCTGTCAGGAGGAGTTTATTTTTCTGGGATTGGCCATCCTTTTTCTTGTGCTTTCTGGTTTTCATGTGTTGAATTCTGGAATTTATGCTTCACCTATTTTCGTGATTTCTATTGATTTGATTTATCAATTATTGTGGCTTGGTGAATGAAATTAGGAGTATGACATTCCTTTTATCTTGAGTAGATCTTTGTGATATTGATTAATCTCTTATTGATTTTTCAATTAGTTATTTATCACAGCTTGGCATTGTGATTATTATACGTTTAGTCATATCTCTTATTCTATATCATTTCTTCTGATATTTATAGCTAGACTGATCCATTTATTATTTTCTTATTAAATAATACTCGGGTCAGACCGAGATGTTACAGGTGCTTCTGCTTGACTTCTCATCCAGGATCATTACTCTGACTTTTGGCTAACTACTTAGATTAGTAGTTTATTTTGTTGTATACACTTGAGATATGGACTCATAGTTGTATTCTTTTGTATAGCACATGTTGCTATTCTTTTGTATTATTGTGGATCTTATTTGACCACTACTCTGATAAACACTTTCATGTGTTTTATTCATATCTATTTCCGCCTTTGTGATATGAACTGTCTGTGACTGATTTATGTTATGTTTACTTCTATATTTGTTTCCAAAGATATTATAGCCACTGTGTAGTAGCTTTGAGTTTGTGTCGGCATGTCGGATTTCCACTTGAAAAGAATTGCATGCTATACTATCTGACATATCGATGCTCGCACAAAGCAATTACACGGATGGTCGCTCCTCAACAGCCTTATTCTCCGTGCTAGTTGACAGCATTCACCGTAATGTTCTTGGCTAGCGTGGGTATAGAGGTGGGGCGTCACAGACATGTTAACAAAGAAACGTTTTGTAAGTGTGTTGTTTTATATCCTTAAAATTCGAATAACAAAGTTTCTTTTTACTTTAAAATGTAAACATTAATCTAGCAAAAGTAACAATACTGGGCTATTCAACATCATACATACTTTAAATTATTCACATTCAAAAATATATTGGAAGAGTAAATTAAATTAAATTAAAAAAACTAAAAAGGGTGAAGCAGCAAAAAGGTAAACAACATAAACATTGTTTGGTCAAAAGAGGTGTAAAAGCTGATATAAAACCTATAAACATATTACAGTATGTTTGCTTAACCAAAAATAGAAAGAACAAAAACATTGCTTCATGCTCATTCAATTTCCCTTCATACTTAAAGTAAACATCAACCTCAGCCACCCAAAAATCTTTTCAATCCATCGCTTAATCTCGTACGCCTGCATTTGAACTTGTACAAATATCAGCTGGTAGGAGTATTGGCTTCAATTGTTAGAAGCCTATTAAAAGAGAAACTAAGGTATAAGCTCTGTAAAATATATATATATATAAGCCCAGTGAAGAAAAGAAGAAGAAGAAGCCTCCATCTTAAAAATTTAAATACAAGTCCAGAAGCAAGGTTTCAAGCTACAACTAAATTCAGATTTGAAGTGAAGAAGAAAAATCACGTGGAAGGTGAGAAACTCTAAACTAAAACCTAGATACATTTACTTTATTCTATGTAACAGAAAATATTTGTTCCTATCCCACTTTCAAGAATCTATAACTTGAATTCTATTTCAAATCTTTAGATGTTGTAAACAAATCAAACGTTTATTTTTATGTTTACAATTGGCTAAAAATAGATTGAGGATGATTTATACTATGTATCTATGAAATGATAAGTTTTATAGCAAACAACTAAGCTTTGTCAAAATTTAATATAGTCAGATCGTAAAATCAGGTATACCATCGGGTTTCTCATATCAAAATAGGATTGTTAATAAAAGTTTTATGATTTTTATAAGTTCTCACTGTTATATATCTTAAGATGAGCTATAGTCATATATAAAATCATTTCTGGTGACCAAGTTGATGAGGGATGTTGCAGGTTGGTCGAGAAGAAGCCTAGCTTCATGGGCTAGAGGTTCACCACAGTCGATTCTCGATTTTGGCTTCGATTGGAGGCAGGGTGTTGTTTTTAGGGTTTAAGGAATGTCTCCACGAGGCATGGAACACGATCGAATCTGGAGATGAAGAGACGACCGAGGCACTTGGGGTTTGGTACGAAGGAGGTGACGTGGAAGGGTCCTTGAATGGTGGTATCGGCGTGCGTTTTAGTGGAGAGGGGTGGGAGCAGTTCAGTGGTTTGGGGTGATGGGTAGGTTTCAGGGTTCTATTAGAGGCCTCGTTTTGGATTCGAGGCATGTTGGACTTCAGCGAGGAGGCAATGGCGGTCAGGGGATGAGGAAAAGTCTTGTCGGGGCATTCAGTGATGATATGGGCACCGGGTGGGCGTGCACATGCACAGTGTGCACGGAGAAGTTTCCATGGCCGGGAGAAATCGAGAAAGGAAGGGAAGGGTGGTTTCGATCCAGGCTTTAGGCTGTGGCAAGTGATAGAGTCGAATCGTGATGAGAGAAGGGTTAGTTCGATTTGATCGGAGACGACATCGGTTTTGTGTTTTCTGCTGGTTTGGGAATGGAAGAAAGGGAGGGAGAGTGAAAGGGAGAAGGAGATTTGTTTGTAGGTAAGGGGAGTTGGGCTTAGGGCCATTTGAAAAATAAGTTAATATAAAGAAAAAAATTGGGCTAGGATCGGTTCAAGAAGGGAGGGTGAAGAATTCATTTGTAAATGTTTGAATTTCATAAATATAAAATGAATGGGAAAATATATGTACATATGATAACAAGATAATTTAAAATGAAGATTGGATCGGTTACAGTTTTTCAGAAAAATAATGAAAGTTCTTTGTAAAGTCTAAAAAGTGAAATTTTATTTGTAAAAATATATTATGCTTCGGTTAATTTTAAAGATGCAGGGACTAATGTTTACAAAACTGATTTACACTCAGTTGTTTCGATGGGTTTGTATCAATGGATATTACGCCGTCATACGACCCGTTGTCGAGTCATAACAAATGATATTTTTAGTCATTTGAGCGGACAGAAATTTAAGTGATAAATTGACACGAATATTGACATTTGAAGTTATATGCCCCATATATTGAAGTGTTTTTTCAGGTAAAAATAATGACGAGTTAATTTGGTTTTAAGTATGATGTTTTAACATCTGGCTAGCGGAATAAAACACCATTTGGCTAATTGCTTTTAATTGAACCCTATTGGCAGAATAAATCACCATTCTTCCATTATTAATGAATATATCTATTTGGACATTCACTAACAGAAGTAAAGAACCCTATTTTGTTATTACATTCGTATGGACATCTATTTATTTTATGGGGAAATATGATGATGAATTAATTATTTAAAAGCCGATTAATATGAATATCTGTATTTGTTATACTGGATTGTGATGGAAATTGAATGGTAGCTTGATTGAGTACCATTGAGATTGTTAAGCCTTCTTTGCTGGTTTGGGTTGACTCTGGACCAATATTTGTTTAAAGATGATTATTATTATTATTATTATTATTATTATTATTTAATGATGTTTTAAAGTTAAGTGGCTAATATTTTGGAAATGATTTAAAATAGATAATTTATTATTCTTAAAAAGCTTTATAAAAAGTATTGGTTTTCTATTTAAAGTTATTAATTACCTAAATTACTTCAGGTATAAAACTATTGATTAAAATGTAGTTTTAGTGATTATTTAAAGTTATTTTTTACTCTAGTATAATTAGTAACAAAGTATGTTTACTTCAAGATAAATATATTAAATATTGATGGTGCTTTAAGATAATATATTATATAGTAACTTTTATAAAAAAAAGTATTTTACTTAAATTAGAACTTGGAAAATTTATATTGAAAACTCCATAAGTATTATTTTGGAAAGTTATTAAACAAAGATTACGGGAGGTAAGGTATGCTATTGAGCAATGACCACGGTTAAATACCGCAGTAGTGCCGCCCAGATTTATATTTTAGAAAGGTTTCTTTCAAATATTTTGGAAAGAATGGTTTCGTGGGTATACTTATCCGATGAGATAAGCATATGCTGTTTGATTAAGTAATTTTAATTTATTGGGGATTTAAATTAAATAAGGCTTAATTTTCTCAATGGGAAATGGAACTTT
Organism: Allium cepa; assembly: GCA_030765085.1. NCBI lineage: Eukaryota > Viridiplantae > Streptophyta > Magnoliopsida > Asparagales > Amaryllidaceae > Allium > Allium cepa. Next base: position 157,635,301 of record CM060939.1, read on the forward strand.
GGATGAATTGATTGTATATTTGATGGTTAAATAACCGACTATAAAACTTGGACCCAATATAACTTTGGGAATATCTAGAGAAAACTCGGGAATTATATGGTGCGGTTACCGTTTGAGGTGCTATACTGTATGTATAAACTCGTATGTTCTCTAGGCGATTGTAATGAAATCCATCCACTATCGGTTTGGAGGTGATCTCCAATCTTATTTTCGTTGGTGTATTTCCTAAAGAACCGAGGTTGAGTTTACCAAAAATAGTGAACGTTGTTTTGAAGAGACCGGGATCGGATTAGTTATCCAAAAACCACTTTGATCCAACGAGTACGTTTTCGTGACGGGCGTTACCCCAGTAGCCCTGCCATTGTATGAAATCTAATCTCTAATAAGTGCCCTCGGACTTGATTGTATATCTATTATGCTGGAATTTAATGAATGTAACAATTTCAGCTATTTGAATAAGTATTTGTACTTAGACACTATCATAATATCAGAGGATTTTGATATAAATTTTTTTGGTTATCTTGAGTGAAAATCCGGCGTGTTTATTTGTGGCATGGATTACGAGATACCTTTAATTTTCAAAAGATTTTAGAAACTTTAATAATTTGAATTGAGTGTGTATCTCACGCTGGTTTTACCAGACTGATCCGGGTGTTGTTTTTCCTATATGCTCGGGTCAGACCGAGCATATTTCCAGGTTTAGTTGGAAGCTACAGGAGAGGAGCTGGGATGTCAAAGACGTATATACATAGATGATTATATTCCGTTGCATTTAGTTGTGTATATCAGCAAATTGTAAAGGCGGATTGTTATAACTGTCCATGCTGAGTGGGTGTATACTCTGATTTAAGTCTGTATACGTTTTTTAAGCTACAGTTTTTGTTTTATATAAAGGCGTATTTATATTATGGATTATTCATTCCTCTGTGAGATTCTATGATGTTCTATTTTCTTTCTATCTTCTTTCTGCCTTCTACCTTCTTTCTTTCTTTTTCCTATCCGCCTTCCCATGCGATTTGACTGACGAGTGTGGTTAAGGTCAGTTTAAATCCGTACGGAAAAATGGGTCATGACAAATATTGTCATTGCCTTATCTGACATTAATAATGCATTATAAATATGGGACGGTAGTAAGTGTTACCATTGCCTGCTGAGTTAGCCGGCATTACTAATGTTGAGGAACCCACTTACTCATAAGGTCATTGTAACAATCGACCTTTTCGATCTCTAAATGTCGACATTAATACATCCTTGGTATTCACATGCCAATCATCCAAGTGCCTGAAAGAAAGATTGTTAGGGTAAAGGAAAAGGAAAAAGAAAATCAAAAGGGACAAGAAAGAAGAGAACAAAACATTAGAATCTCATAGTGGAATGATATTGTATAATATCAAAAGACTGTACAAACTGTCACTCTAAGATACATAGCATTTCAAAGATGCAGTTCTAAATACTATTATCGGCCCGGACAGCTATAACAGCCTGTCCTCACAAATGTTGATATATACATAATAGTAATATAGCGGAAACAAGATTACTACGATAGGTGAAAGCATCTAGGTTGCCTCCTTAAGCTCCAAAGAGTATTAGTGAAAACCTGCCTTTCTCAGACTACTCGAAAGAGCACCCATGAAAATAAGGAAAATATAAAACCACGAGTCAAACATAAGTCTAGTTTGAGAAACTAAAAAATATGCGACTGGTATATAATGGTGCTTTTGAGACCGTTCGTATCACCACAACGGTTATCCCTTCAAAAGAACTAAATCATCTTATAAGTACATCAGATGATGTAATAGATAACGTCTGGGGTGTAGAATATAAATCATAAAATAGCTATGCGGGTTGAATCTCATGACGTAGCAATATTAGAAGTACAACTAATACTGCTAAGGTACATTTGCATAATGGTTTTCCATGGGGGTCTCCTTGTTAAAACAGAATCCGACCTCCCGCACAATGATTAAAAGCTACCTTCCAAGCGTCGTATATCTCTAGATAAAAATACCATAAGGTAAAAAAACGAGCCTACGCTCGAATAGGTGGAACCAAATATCATCAACTCTTGGTACCAACACCAATAAGCATCTCTAGATATAGAGTTGATATACCCTTTGGGTTAGCTAAACCCCATAGTTGTGCATCATACTCTGTCTTTAGACATTTTCGATGGTGAAGTCGTGTTCAGCATCTCAATACACGAGTCTTCATCATTCGAATAGATCTTGAACCTCTCTATGGATTCCCATAAAAGTCGTCCAATGAATACTAACTCTGTCCTCTCTATTGGAATCAACCTCAAGATAGATAGTATCCTCGGTAGCACCATTTCAAATGTTAACACTGACATCTCCCTTGAACTTAACCTTAGGATAGATAATTCAACTCTATAACATTTCACTTCACAACTATTTTCAAAACATAGAACTTGATTACCAATTTTAAAGTGGTTTTCGATAAGTAATACACTTATCTGATCCTGGTCTCTACAAAACTAAATCGACGAACTTTCGATTAACTCAATTCTAGTTCTTTAATAAGTAAAAACCAAAGGAGTCCTCCAGAAGGATCTCGTATATATACATTCTTAAAGAAAGAGACAATTCATACAAATGAGTCCTCCCTGGGGGATCTCAAACCATTTGAACATGTGATGCTTACATATAATTCCAAAGTTAATTTGGTCAAACTCGATAGTCGACTAGTCAACTACCCAGTACAAAATCGAAGCGATCACATATGGTAACCAAGTCTCATATACTTATCACATTTTCAACCTTTCCAATTTATACCATCTCTTGATCAAGAATGAAGTCAGTAGGTTCGAGCACTATTGCTTCTAAAACCTACTCGAACATCCTTCTTAATTCTCATAGATAGAGTAAATCCACTTTGCCGGCTTTTAGTGCTAAGTATAGAATTAGATACTTTCCATAAACAAGTAAACACTCAAAGCACGATTAAGTCACATAAAGCACGATTAAGTCACATAAGCGATTTCTAATCTGCTTTATATTTAACTTATTCTTTTATTTAAAACCTTTTTATAAATACTTGTATATATTTTTAAAATACCATTATAGAAGATATGTACATGCATAATATTATTTCACTATGCATTTCTACTGTTTCAATACTTAAAAATATATTTACATTCTTATTCCAAACGGTATAAGAATATTCACAAATCTTAAACAAGATTTCACATTTCCAAAAGTATAATTAAATGGGTTGGAAACAAATGACATTAAAACATTGTTACTACAAACCCAAAACCATTTCACTTATAATTATCTTTAAAACGTTCTTTTTAAATTTCTAATCAAATTTACAAGTATAATCAAAAAGGGTTAAAGACAAAAGTTATTAAAACATTGTCACATCAAACCCAAAACCAATTCATACATGTCAGTGTCCTTAAAAACATTCATTTTAAAGATTTAAGTATATCTACATTTATTAAACATGGTAATAAACTTTTAAATTAACTTTACAAAACTACTTATTATAACATAAGTATTATAATCCAAAATTACCTTTATTCTCTTATAAAATACTTAGCTTAACTTTTTCAAACTTATATATAAATTCTTATAAATAGGTTGTAAATATATATGTAAAATATTATACAGAAATAACTAAATTATAATTTATTTTAAAACTTTTATTATAAATGTTGCAGGCGAAATCTTTTAAAAAAAATTTAATATTTAATTATTAAAATATATACTTCTAATGCAACGAACTAGATTTTCGACCCTCGAAAATCGACACTAATACGTCCATTGTATCACATGCCGAACATTCAATTGCAAGAAATACCGATTTGTTAGGGTGAAAGAAGAAGGTAAAAGATAGAAGAAAACTAAATAACACAGAATCTCACAACGCAACGAATAATATATAATACAACAATGATCTTTACAAAAAGGAAACATCTTTATTCATATAATATCAGAGTACACTAGGCTCATCCTAAATTTGGACAGTTATAGAAACTTGTCCTTATGCTGACAAACATACAGACTCTATAATACAACGGAAGAAAAATATACGTGAATATGTCTCGACCATCCAGCTCCTTTTCAACTCAAAAGTATCAGCTAAACCTAGGAAAACATGCTCAGTCTGATCCAAGCATTACATAGAATAACGTCTGGGTCAGTCTAAACCAGCGTGAGTAAATCTCGATAACAAGTAATAACCAAACTGATTTCTACATTTAAAAACCTTTCAGACAAAGGGTATCTCGTAAGACAACACCGCACATAAAAACGGATGAGTTTTACCTTACGATAATCAAAACATTTTATATCAAAATCTAGTGATATTCATAGTGTCTAGGTTTAAAGTAAATAGATAAAATAGCTGAAATGCTTGCATCTCACATATCAACATACTAGGCACTACAATCGAAAACGTAAGGCACGTATTGGAGAATGGATTCCAACTAATGACTGGGCTATTGGGGTACCGGCCGCCACAACACACCTTTAGAAAAATGTACCGGGATCGTACCTAACGACCTCAACCAACACAGAACCGGCCTACCCTTACTGGATAGTATCGAATTTCATCACCCTAGTTGCTTTGGAACCTTTAACCGAGTACTCCCACGTACACGAATTCATTGATGATTGTGTATGTATCTAGAAGGGTGATGATATACCCTAATGGGTACGACCCATATAGCTCTGCTGCATATCCCCTATTTAAGTTATTCCCGATTAAAGAGGCTTGAGGCTACGTTTTACCTTTCTGAATAGCATTCCCTCTTGGAATGCTAACACTATCCTTCCCAACAGTAATGCAATGCCAACATTCATCCATACAAGTTGTCTAGGATAAGGACAAACCAAAGGCACTACTTCTACTATAGCTATTTTGGAATCACCCTCGGGATTAGTAGCAAGCAGCTCTTGTACTTCAATGGGCCGGCCTTCGATCCTATGCTACAAGATGTCTTCATTACGAAATGCTTGGGTTGGATCGAAGTGATTTTGGATAACATATTCGTTCCCGGTCTCTTCGAAACAACTTTCAAAAAATTTCTGTAAACTCAACCCCGATTCTTTAGGAAATAAACAGACAAACAACAAGAGCAGATTTCACCTCCTAACTGTTTGTGGACGGATTTCCTTATCATTCATCCTAAGAGAACAAAACGAGTTATACGTATAGTATAGCGCCTTCGACGGTAACTGCATCATATAATTCTCGTGTTTCTCCTAGATATTTCTAAAGTTACATTTCGGATCCAGCTTTGATAGTCGGTTATGTAACTCTCAAATAAACAAACATCCAATCATGGTTTAATTTTCATATGGGATCCACTAAGCCTTTATTAATTCTCTTTAATTAATAAAACCACTCTATAAAATCGGATCAAAAGATCTTTTCAAAACACTATTCCCAAACCACTTACATTTCCTTTATACTTGGAAACCTTTATATACCTATCTCAATGGTATAAATATATTACCAAAACATTTTACTTTTCATGCCTTGAAACAAAATCATATAAATATCTTATCGGTATAAGTATATTTACAAACTTTTCAAAGTTTCCTTCTTCCCAAATATAATCAATTCTTCCAAATAAAACATTTTGCTTATCCTTTATCAAAAAATCCCTTTTTTAAAATGCTCATCTCATATTTCAACTAACTTATAACTTTCAAAATAAAGTTATAACTCACTTTTATAAACCTTTAAGTTAATTTATAAACCTTTTGTTTTTTCAAATCTCTGAAATAATTTATAAACCTTTTTCTTATTTTTAAAACTATTTACATAAACCTTTCTATATTCTTTTATAAAATATCCTTTATAAATATCATTTGCAAAACATCATTTGTAAAACACCTTATTCATTAGAAAAAACCTTTTCTATAAACAAGTTATCCTTTATAAATACCTTTATAAGAATTATATAACTTGAAAAACCGTTTATAAACCCTTAGCCTTAAATTGATTAAATAATTAAAGTAAATTCAAACCATACTTTATAAATTCCAAATGAGGCTTAGCAGTCCCAATGATACTAATTTAAGTTACCATTTAATTTAATTCGATTTCCAGATCGCATAACAATTGTTTACATAATCTACCATATATGTAGATATAGTTCATATCCAATCAGGCAATAACAGATCAATATAACCAATTGGCATATACAAGTCCAAATAATATAACAACAGGACGGTGATTTATCCTGCTAAATAGATGTCCAAACAATTCAATCAATTTATAGTAGAACGGAAATTTATTCTGCTTAACATATGTCCACACAATCAAATCACTTATACTATAGCAGAATGGTATTTTGTTTTGCTAACTGATGTTATTTAATTCTCCTAACTATATGGGTTACTTACGGGCCCAGACAAGAGATCCTTTAGAATCGATTTACTTTGAAAAGGAAAATTGATTAAAACACATTCTGTTTAGTTTTAAATACCTTTGAAAAGTTAAAAGTTTATTTAATTAGCTTAAACCCTAATTAAACCTTAATCCAATTTAAATCAAGACTAAATCATAATTAAACTCAAATTAGGCTTAATGAACTTGATTAAGTACTAATTAGCTTCCTAATGCAACTTGGTTAAGGTTAAACCAAATTGTTTAAGAGCTAAACCCTTGTAATTAAATAAGTAACTAATTAACCATTAATATTAATTAAATAATTATTAATCACTTAATTACTTCTTAACCCCATTAATCACTAATTAAAACTTTATAAATCAATTAATAGTCATTAACTTAACTTAAGTGATGATTAACCTTTAATCACCTTCTTAATTACCAATTAGGTGCTAGTACTTTTAATTAACCAATTAATTAGTTAATTAATTAATTAATTATATTACAACTTAAATACTTTTAACATTACTAATTAAGTTTGAAAAATTTATAAACTAATTTCAAAATAAAACAAATTTGAAATCGAAATTTAAACCTTTACCGAACTGCATCCATAGCGACCGTCGCTATGAGTGCAGTTTGCTCTAACCAATATTTAAGCGAAACCACTTTACTAAAACCATACTATTTCATGATTGAAACATACCTTAGTAAATTTTCACACTTTAAAACCAATTATGCAAATTTTAACCACAATCTAAACTTTAAACTCTCGAAACTAGTTTGATTTCAAATCCGACCTTAAATCCATCACGACTACATATAAAGTTTCTACTTTATTTTCAACCAATCATGACTATAGTCAAGTTCATCATCAATCCTTCATATTCATACATCACATTCATATAACAAACTGTATACATATACCAATATATATGTATATATGTATACACACACACACACACAATTACTAACTTTGCAATAGGACATCCATTCGAGTGCTAACACTAACTCATACATTGGCACTTATCATCACATTTCAAACATGCCAATATCCAACATATATATAACATACATATAGCTAAGGATCAACACAACATATAAAGGAAAGTTCTTTCCAAAAGCTATAACATACATGTAGCTAATTATCACCGAAAGCTATCCTAACTCTCACTAAATTACAGTATGACAGAGCACTTCCATTCCTAAGCAACAAGATAGAGTCTTGAACCCTGAATGCACTAGATAGGCTCGGCCTTAAAGGGAAGAGGAAGCGAGCCAAGTTTTGGTAAGGTGGAGCGACTTTGGATAAACATCAAATTCTCAATAATAAACCCGAAAGTAGGTCATTTTGCAACTGATTTTTAGGCTACCTACTCACAGAATTTCAAAAAGGACACAAAGAAGAATTTATTGGAATATCTTTTTCTATCATTTTGAAAAAAGGAATCACTCATTTTTGATTTTTTTTTGAGGAAGTTATGATTAAAAGAAGAAGGGTAATTTTCAGACTTGAAATTCTAGGTGAAAAATTGCTTTGCAAAGATTAGGAATTTTGACATAGCTATGTTGAAATTTGCAAAAGTAGTCAACTATAATGTTGTAGCCATTAAAATTGCACATGGTTTAAAATAAAGAAAAACTCCATTTGAGTTCGAAATGAGGAAGAAATGGTTGGTGGAAAGAGAAGGAAAAATGGAGAGACATATAGACTATTTATAGGCAAGATTTCACACCTAATCACTTTTTCAAATCACATCACAAATCTTTTATAATATATATATATATATATATATATATATATGTATGTATGTATGTATGTATGTATGTATATATAATCATGTTTAATCACATCACTCTTTTATATATATAATTATGTTTAGTCACATCAATTTCTTTATATATATATATATATAATTATTATGTTTAGTCACATCACTTTTTATATAAATATATATAAGTTTAATTATTAATTAAGTAAGATGTGACAAGAGATTATTACGGTTTATGATTACAAATCTAAGACGTGACAATACTTAATACATATATTTATATCAAATGTTTATTATTTTTAAAACTGTCTTGTCACATCACTTACTAATCCAAATTAACCTAAGATAATTTATTTCTAAGTGTATCATTATATAGTTAACTAACTCTTATATATGTACATATAGTGCACAAAAATAAACAACGTTCCCGACAACTTTCCAGTGTCGAAAGGTCAAAATTTCGAAAAACGTTTTTCGGTCGCATTTTCTGTTTTCTATGAACTATTTAATTTGATAAACAAATTTTGAAAATGATTTACCATCATTATTAATTAATTAAAATGAGTTTATTTTCATTATAAAACCTATATATTGAATATTTAAACTTAATTAAATATCCATTAATCAAAGCAGTGAAATTTCGGATTGTTACTTCTAATCTTTATTATAAATGTTTAAACTTAAATCCATGTTATTAGACTTCTCTAAAAAAATTCCATAAAGAAAATAAATTATAAACTATTTAAATTATGAAAAGATGGCCAAAATATTTCATTTAAAACAAAACAATGCAACAAACCAAGAATTGTTATAGTAGACCAAAGACATCATTTATAAATGCAATCTGAATTTCTAAAGAGAGAACAAGATGACAATGTTTGATCTTTGTGACCAGTTTTAGCATAGCTAGCGAGGTTAACTAATTCCCCACTAGATTTATTGGAGAAATAAAGATACAACAAGAGAAGGCTTGGCAACAAGCTACCAAAGTCCATTCAAATACACAAGGACATAACAAATCAAAAAACAAACCCTAAAATAGAATACACGATCAATCAAAACAGTGATTGAAAAGGGATTCATTTAGGGTAACAAAATTATACACGGGTAACATAACCAAGTAGGCACATTTGATCTCATTTCCCTCTTAAAAAATTCTTGCATTGCTCTCTACCCATATCGAGTACACGAATCTCTTGACTAATCAAAGTAGGAGCTTCCCATTTTTCGTTTCTCCATCCGTTTGCTTTGAAGATTACAGCCCGTTCAGTAGTCAACTCGAGGGAGTATGATGACGAAATCTAATCAGGATAGTATGCCAGATTTTGAATGTAAAAGAGCAGTTAAAGAATAAATTATCATTGCTATCAGGCAGGCCATTGCGTAACATACAAGATGCATTAACTAAGATTCTCCTTTTTATTAAATTTGCTTGAGTGTGATTTGCATTTGTAATCACTTTCCAAAGCATTATATTCTCCTTAGGTCTGGAATTAGAACTCCACGTTCTACAGCTCCAAGGGAAAACAGGTTCCTATCACATCCTTTTGCATATTTGTAAACTCCAGCAATCGAGTAAGGTTTACCACTCCATCTAATATCTCCCTTATAAGCATTAAAGGACATTTTCTCAATGATTAACCAAAAATGACTGACACCCTGAGAGCTAGAATGTGGGAGAGAGATTTTCACATCATGAAGATAATTGGCTACTGGAGCAATGTCAGGGATACCAGTTTGAAGTTTCAGTTTATGTGGGATAACCTGACTGAGGGTGCAGCCAACAATTACCCAAGGAGAGGGCCAGAAAAGACAATAAGAATTATCAGAGATGATATTCAGGACCAAAAGAAGAAAAATCAATCTAGCTCTCAAGATGTTTCTCCAATATCAGCTGCAATCATTAGGATTAGGGACAATGCGTAATTGATGATTTTTAATTAATTATTTGCGAATCCAAATGACATATTGTCATTTTCTTGCTGCAAAAATTTATTAATATGAGTGAATACTGCTGCCAGTTTCCAAGACTTGTGTTCGTGATACCTAAACCTCCTTTATCAGGAGGGAGGAATAATTTCCCGAAAGCTAATGGAATTAATTTTTTGGAGAAGGGGTTAACATGCCATAAGAAATGGTTTAAAGTAGAGTTAATCAAGGATATAAATTTTTTGGAAGAACATGCATTCTTGCTAAATATAGGCACATAGAAGAAGCAATTAATTTGATAATAACGAGTCTACCAACAGAGGATATTTTGCAGCAGGCCAAGAAGTAAACTTGTTCATGATTTTATCAAATAATGGAAGGCACTAAACGTAAGTTATCCTAGATGTAGTTAAGGGAGACCCCAAGTAAACTGAACAAGAAGGGTGTAACGACCCGTATTTTACATAGTGGAGGATTGCAAAATATTCTTATTTTATTCGTATGACGTTGTATGATCCTATATTTTAGAATATAACTCTTAGTGACATTTTACACACCTATGATTTTTTTCGAATTTCAATGTACCAATCTGACCCTGAAATCTTGTTTGGATTAAACTTTTGACATGAGTCAAATTAAGGTCTCAAACTAGTTCCATAGCTTTAGGATGATGGTTTCCCATTTCATAGGTTGGTCATAATAGAAAAATTGACTTATGGTTAGGAAGTTATGACTGCTTTAAGTTTTTTAAAGTTGTTGGTCAGGATTAGTATGTAATTAATTAATTCGATTAGTCTAATTAGAGAACGCATAAATAGAGGCCTGACGAGTCAAATTAATTTTTTCTCTCTCGTTCTAAATAGGTCTAAGCCCTAATTAGCTCTAGATCCATTCTAATTTCATTCAAACTCATCCAAATTGCTCTCTGAATCAAATTAGATTGTAGAGTAGAGATTAAATCCTCAACTAGTAGCTAGAGATCATCAAATTGCTTGATTTGGAGTGCTTTTCTTCATTTTTTGGATAAGATCTACATATAAATTGGTTGAATTGGAAAATTAGTGAGTAGTTTACGCTTTCTCACTATGTTATACATGTTTATATGGTATAACTATAGGATTTCATGTTTTAAATTGATTTTCACCATAAAAACCTTTTGTAACTTTAGTGACATGTTAATCCATGCATATGATATAGATTGATTGGAAATCACCTTGATTTATGTTCATATATTCATGTTGTATGTAGAACTATGTTAGAAATTGCCTTGTTTATCCTATTTTAATGGATTGCGAGTTTTATTTGATGAAATTGCTTGTTATTCTATGTTCGAATGGTATGATTTGATGTTGTTTTCTTGTCCATGCATAGAAAGATAGGTCAGAGAATTGAGCAAATCGAAAGCTAAGTTGGTCGAAATTAGATGAAACTTGGTAGATGAGCTCTAGAGCATGGTAGGAAGATATGTGATGAGTCGCAACTCAGATGGAGCTAAGTACAAAACTCGACATAGAGTAATGCCTATAAGTCGGTACCTAGTTATAGTGAAGGAGGCTATGAGTCGGTGGTCAGCATAGATGGATAGAGCTTGGCTAGATGTGGTGTTCTATATCTAAGATGCAAGAGATTTGGCTAAGGGTTGAGTGTGCTACCGAATTATCTCTAGAACTAAATGATAGGGATTTGGATTGCGGCTGAGTTATTAAATAGGGATGAGTAAGTGTCTAAGGCACCTAGGGAAGATTAATATAGGCAAGGAAAGAGATGGTAGCCAATAACTAGCTAAGTGCATAACTCGGTGTTGAGTTATCTCGATGAGCCAGTTCCGTGTCATCACATTGCATGGGATAGATGTGAAACTTTTAGAGCAGGAAAAGGATGCTCTGTAAATTGTGTTGGAGGTGTTGGCTCATTCTTATCAAGTTGGATGACGATATAACGACATGATGAAAAGTTATGGTCTTCGGATGTTGGCTTGCGTTGGGAGCAGGTTTCAAAGATGGTGGCTCGTATGGGAGGGAGCCATATGATAGATGAATGTGGAAGGGTTCCTCATGAAAAATGGAAACTGGATTGAGCAATAAGTGCTTGGTATCCAAGTGGAGCAAATATGTGATTAGTTATATGTGCTAAGGAGTCATTGAGGCTCGAAGAGTTTTCAGTTGTACTCGAAGCAGTGGTATTATGAGTGGGGACGCCCATGGGTCAATTAAGGGACCTGTATATCTAGTTTATGTGGCTTTGGTCTAGCGTCCATCTTTAGGTTGTGGGACATGTATCCAACTTTGGTCTACGAGATACGAGAGTACAACAGAGAATTTCCCTTAGTCCTTGGCTTGGGGGCCATACAAGTTGTAACGTCCCGCCTTTTCACACGCTTTAAATCGACACACGTGCCAATTCAAACCATGCGGAAGGGCGGATTATTATGGGGTAAATTAGAAAAACAAGGAAGAAATAAAACAAATAGAATCTCACAGCGGAAGGATAAAATATAATAATTAAATATACAGTTTATAAAGCTGTTTTACAAAATATTCGATTATACTTACAACATTTATCAGAGTTACACAAACCAATAACAATGCAATGGAACAGTATGAGTATAGTGGACTAATAATAATAATAATAATAATAAATCTCCGTCTTCGTCTTCCAGAGCTAAGGTCTTCGAAATCCTGAAACGCTCGGACTGACCCGAGTGAATTGAAAAGACAAAACACTCGAGTCAGAACTAAAATATCTTATGTAAGTTAAATCAATAGGAATAAATATAAGTGCAATAACTCAAGAGATGCTCGGGATTTACATCTCCTAAGGATCCGTTAAACTATTTACTATGTAGTATATTGCGCTATTATAATAGTGTCTAATTGTAAAATAAACTTACTTTTAAATAGCGTTAAAGGCTTTACATTTTCCACCTTAACACGTAATAGTCCCAGTAGTCCATCCAATATCATAGTCCCTCCTGATCGGGAAGTCACCAGAGGATACCACACGGGCAACGGGAGAAATCCAAACTCGTACAAAGCGCGATAGGGTAGGTGACATGGCACAACTAGGCAATGCCAGGGTAGATATACCAATTACGCTTCCGGGTCGGTGGTAACGCGTAGCGCGCAACTACCGCCCACCTCGGACAAACTCCCCCAAATCAAAGAAATCAAAAGTGAAGGTGGCCACTGAATCAATCCAAAGTCAGAGTATAGTATTGAAGGGAAGTGTCCGATCAAAGGTGCTACCTTATTAACCAGTCGATCGCTCCTGTTTTAGCCACCTTATGCCAACTCACGGGAGTTGGGTCCATGTATTTACCTTACAGGAAACGCCGCCACCAACCTACTTCATTCTGGAATCTCCACTGCATACACGGTTGTTAAAGTGGTTTTCGAAGTTGGCAGAGAGTATGACAACTTTCGATCCCGATCTCTTCAACAACCAAACGTTATTATAACACCGCGGTTTTTAAAATAGTTTATACTTTAAAACCAGAAAATAATCATCCATTTCAAAACCCATAAATACGATATCATTCCCATTTCCAAAACAACTCATTATTTTTATAAAACCCAAATCAATAATATCATTTTTATTTCAAATATATTCCTTTTTCAAAATCATACTGCTTTAAAATTTATAATATCTGGAAACCAAACAATTGAATTATAACTTTCAAAACCTAATACTTAGAAATTCATAGCTTAAAACCATAACTTCTAAAACTTGAATGGTTTGGATATTCAAAAGTAGATAAAATAAAATAGTTTGAATTTAAAATTTCTTTATAAAATAATTTCTGCGACTTCACAATTTTTATTCATTTAAAATTTTACGTCTAAACCCCATAAATTTAGATTCACTTTTAGTTTCAATAAAATACTTCGATTTCAATATATTTCAAACTTTGAGTAATTAACAATTTCAAAACTAAGGTTGGAAATTTCAATTCAACAATTTATTGTCCTATTATTTAGTTTGAAATATTTACATAATGAATCCAAAATCATTAAAAATAAACTCAAATTACTAACAACTAAATATTTCCTTCAATTTATTTATACTAGATATATTCATTTAAGTTATCTTGAATAAAAATCCAGTTATAAATATCATACCTTTAAATTTCCAAATTTAAATAAGTTTACATCAACTTATGGAGTTTAATTTTTAAATAAGCTCAATTCCAAATAAATTTCCAATTTATCCTCCAATCTTAATTGATTTGAATCATTTAAAACTCTCTCTCTATATATATAAATTTTAAAACTGTACTTAAAAAAAATATAAATTATTAAACTTCATTTTTTCAACTTATCCATTTTTATTTTACAGATTTATACATAGCTTAAATTCAAATATTTACTATATATGTATATATAAAATAATATTTATATAATATCAAATTTTTATATTTATTAAACCGTATCCTATCCAAACCATAGAAATTATCTTCAAAGTAATTATATATAGACCGACGGTGTCTGTATAGAATTTTCTATCCTATGGTCAAGTGATACGGATATTTGTTATTTCAATCCGCAATTTTAAAAAAAAAAATTGCGGTTGTATATCATTTCAATCCGCAATCCCGAATGAAATGAAATGCATGATAACTTGCAGGTTTTGTAATATAGAACACATCATCCATTCACCACACATCAATCATCAACCATTTATTACAGTCATCATCCAATTTGAACAAAACATCAATATATGGCATAAAAAAATATAACAGGTATCAACGAACAGTTTATATTCAATAATAAGTTAATAACTGAAAAATTGGAAGTTTATACGCAAAAATAAATAAATTTAACTGTCAATTTATATGCAATAGTAAAATTAATTAACAATTTAATTTAGATAAATGCAATCTAACTGAGATGATGAATAAAATATGCCAAACATTCATAAATGAATTTCTACTCATATCATAAATCAATTTAACAAACATAAGAAATTTTAGAAATTGTGAGTGAGTTAAAACACTCACCTTTTGGATTTAAATTGAATTAAAATCCAATTTAAACCCAAAAATTCAACAGCCTCAGAATTTGTCCAAACTTGCGTCAAAATGTCATAAATCTCGGTACGATCCTAACAAAAAAATCGCGCGTAAATCGGACATCGTATGCGAAAGTTATTCAAGTTATAAGATGACTATTGTCATAATAAAGTGTGTATATATAGTGATATTAAAATAAACAAAATAAATACTAAATTTCACGTTTTGGGATGAGGAGACTAGGGTACCTGCTAACAAGGTGGTGGCAAGGTTTGGGTGAGGTAGAGAGGCTTTCATGCAACTCAAAGCTTCAAGAAGGATTAGGAAAAAGTGTTGCAAGCAGGTGAGGGAGAAAATGAAATAGGGTCATGTTTGCATAATGAAGTTAAGTGAGATTGGAAAATTGAAATGAGGCTAATGGAGGATGGAACCAATGAAATGAATACTTCAGGTAGCAAAAACGAAAATTTATACATTTCAAACAAAGAGGTGGTAACGAATAAATATAACGTAACAAATGGACCGGTTGTACTAAAACTTTGAGATCCAATTTCAAAACGTCTACTCCGCTAAATTAATTTCTATTAACCCTAAATATACACCTTATTAACACCCAATTAAATTTTATTAACACACATTAAATAAAATGTAACACTCCAACTAATGCCACTGGAGATCGCTGCACACAATAAAAGATGAACCGAGATTGGAAGTTCAAATTTAAAAACGGCGTTTTTCTCAGCGCGCAATCACGATTCAAAATATTTAATTTTGTAACGACCCAGGATTTTTAGTAATTAAAATTTGAATATTTAATTAATTTTAAATATTAATAAGTGAATTTATAAGTCGAATAAATTTTATTTCGAATAATTGGATTTAATTGGATAATTAAATCGATAATTTAATATGTGAAATTATGGAAATGATTGAAAATTGGGTTAAATATGATTAAAAATGATTTGTAAAATTTTATTTTATCATATTGAAGTTAGAATGACATTTTAGAACTTTTAAAATCGAATTAAAAGTTAATTTGTGAAAATTGAATATTTTAATATTAAAATCGACTAGTGAAAATAGCCAATTTTTGAACAGTCTCAGAATTGGACGAAACCAGTTCCATTGGATCCATAATAGTTAGTTATTACCGGATTTCAATTTTCGTAGCAATCGGATTTATCGTTTGATCGTGGCAGCTCGAAACGCATCGAAATTGTTTTAATATTAATTTGGCGAGTTAAAATAGTCATTTTTCAAACAGTCTCGGATTTCGACGAAACTAGTTTCATCGGATCCGTAATGTGATATTATTGTAAGGTTTCAAATTTCAAGTCGATTGGATTTACCATTTGTCCGGTGTAGGCTAAAACGCCTAGAAAATCGTTTAAATCGGTTTAATTTAAATTGAACGTTTATTGCCATAACTCGCACAGATGTCCGAATTAGCTTCCGAAACCTGTTCCATTGTATCCGAAACGCAGGGTAAACCCTAGAAACGCTAGTTACGGCGCGTGAATCGGAGTTTGAAAATTCCGGAATGAATAGTGTCGTTCGATTCCCTATAAATAGCCCCCTCTCTCACAAATAAATAAAAAAAAAATTTTAACCTAACCCTAATCCTACAGCCGCCGTCACCAACAGACCAATGGCCGAAATTTAAAGATCTTCTCCCCTCGAAAACTCCAAATCCGTTCATCGATTCAAGAAATCTCCAACTACAAAAGTATAGAGCATAGAGAGATCTTGGATTTCAACGGTCAAGATCGTTTAATTCGAAATGGATTGGTGGCTATTGAGGTTTGAACGAGTTGCGTTCGTTCTCGATTTTCGCGTCAAGGAGGGGGCCGAGCTCGAAGCACTTCAGGCCGAGCATTGAGGGGATGGAGGCGAGCATGTTGAAGGTTGATGATCGTCACTAAACTCGACGTGGTGGTGGCGTTTTTAAAACCTAATATTGGAGCTATGGGTTACGGTCTCGCGTGAATGAGAGGGAGAGGAGAAAGGAATATGCGGCCTGATGTGAAGGAAAGGAAATCAACGGCCGTGATTTATTTTGGGTTTGAAAATGAAAATTTAAGTTGTAAATTATATTAAATAAATTCGTGTAACTTCAAATATTGATATCCTTTTCATACGAGGTCGAAAACGTGCGAAACCAGTTGCGTTGGAATCGTATGGACGAGCACTACGCGATGGAGTTGGATTGGATTCGTTTGGAGTTAGTGAAAATTTCGGGTAAAATTAAACGTCCGTTTAATTTTATTCGAAATAAATCGCTAAAACGAAATTGAAATCAAGATGAGAACTTCTCACTCAATCGAATCAGTTTCGATTTTATTTTAAATAGTTAGATTTAAAATATTTGAATGCATGTTTGAATGATGATTGTTATCTATTGATTGTTAAAATAGACATTATACGCCGTTAGTAAGCGGATGTTATTTATTAAAAACATATACCACGAATATTTCATAAACAGTGAAATTGGTATTATATATATAATAGCAATATATATATATATATATTGGCATATGTATATATTGGAGTTATTGATTTCCCGCATTTTTTAGTTTAGCGGATGAGACCCTATTGCGCCGTCTATTAAGCGGATAATATTTTAAATCCCATATACCGCGATAATTACGTACTGGAGCGGGATTGGTATTGTGCTAATGTTTGTGGATGCAGGAAAACAGGTTGGAGGGATCCAACTGGATTCCTCAACAGTATTTATTTAATTTCAGATATTTTGATATTTGATGGATTATCATATCGATATATGATATCGTTGTTGTCGTAATTGACTATTTGGTATGTAACATCATTGGACCAAATTTTGGAACTTTAAAATGACTTCTAAAGTGATTTTTGAAAATATACTATATGTTTGGAATTGATCCACTTTAAATAAATAAACGTTATAATTTTAATGTTATAAAAATTATGATTTTTGAGAAATATAGTTAAAAGTTGATTTTTGAAAATATGGGTTAATAACTTTATAAAAAGAGTTTAAATTGGGATTTTTGGATTTATTGTAAAAAGTTCAAATTTAGGATTTATAAAATTTGATTATTTTATAAATCAAAATGGTGAGATTATAAAGGAGATTAAAGATGTTTTAAAATAATAGTATAAATTGATTTTATAAAGGATTTATAAATGGATATTTATAAATTAAAACGTTGGAATTATAAAACGAGATTTTATAATTGTTAGAATGAATTGTGAATGAATTTCATAAATGAATGAAATTTATAGAATTATAAACGGTGAAGTTATAAATGGAATTTTATAAGCAGTAGGTTTATAAAATTTATAAAGTTATTAAAAGAATGGTTTTGGATAAATAATTGAATCTTATAAGTTATAAGATTTATAATTATGAAGTTCAGAGGAACGATTTTTGCAAACAAATAAATTATAAGTGTTTAACTTATAATATGAATTTTAGTATATAATTGAGTTATAATTGAAAATAGGTTAATAAAGGAATTTATAAAAGGAAGTTGTTATAAAATAAATAGAAATGGAGTTTATAAACATTGTTTTATAAATCCGCAAACGACTTATTTTGATAAGAAAATTGTTATAACTTATTTATGGAGTTATATTCACATTTTTGACTGTGAATAATCCTTTGAAATAAAATGAATAGAAGTGATAAAATTGATTAACGTAGTATATTCACGTTTTTGAATAGTGAATAATATGTTAAAGAAATTGTTTTAGATGTGATGTTTTAAATAGAATTAAAACGATCTAACGATGTTTTAAAATGTGTTGAGATTCGAAACCATAGATTTCAACATTCATTGTTGAAATAGACGTTTTCGAGAAATAGAAGGAGATGGTGGACTATAACACTGTTGTTATAGTAAATGATTTCCGAAAGGAAATGTTTTGTATAGTATTGGGATTTATATATCTATTTTAATTTCGAATCCCTATACTAGTGATTTTGGGTTGTCGTAACGATGTTTTACGTAACATTCGTTTTGGCCCAAATAAATATGTTTAAGAGAATGATTTCCTTAAAGAATGAAATATATACGTAATCTCGATTTAAGTATATTGAATATTTTCCAAGTGTTGAAAATAAATAGGTTCGTGAATTACTTATTAAATAAGTATGGAAATGTCTTCCAATATAAAGTGAATATTTTGAGAATTTATCTTTTTGAAGATAAATTGAAAATGAATAATTGAAATCGTATATCAGTAGATATTGTGAAATGTAAATTCACTATGGAATTTATAAAAGAAAAGGGAATCTGTTTAAAAATAAATATTGATTTATTTTTGAAGTATGAAAATTATTTATCTTGTAAAGATATTTTTGGAAAATAAATAATTTGGAAAATTATTTGGAATCTGGTGATGTTGTGCATATCCATTGATAGTTCAATAACCGACTATCAATATATACCTTTGAAAGGTATTTGTTGTGATTTGCTTGAATTTGAATGCTACACTTATTTTTAAATTATTGCGCTCGTTATTCGGATTACCCATTCCGAATAGTGATACAACGTAATGGATAGCATTGAAGATCGGTGTTGAAGACCCGGTATTTGCGAGAGCGATAGGATGACCTGTCGATTGACTCTGCACCGAGTAGCTACGGTATTGAGTTTTCCTAAGTGATGGGAAATCCGATCAGGATTGTGGATATCCGGATTTCAAGGACTTCTTTGTAAGTGCCTTCGGTTCTGTTCGAGCCCGGAACAGACTTGTATGAATTGTATGTCTGACGTTACAAATTGAGATATAAAGCAGATTTCTTTCAAATATATTTCTGTTGGTGGCGGAGAATTTATTCTTTTAGCTTAACACCCTTCTCTGAGACGTACGAGCTCAGAGGTTATGTAGTTGAAGGTTATCAGCGATATATTCCCAATTTGGTAATGTGACATGCTGAGTGTTGCTGAAATGATCATTGTGTTGATTATTTGTGATAGGATCATTTATTTGATCGTCTATCTTTGTGATCATTTCTATGATCATTTGTTGACCCAAAGCATGGCTTTTGTATAATGTATGTTTTTGTGGACGTGACTTCGTCGAGCCTCACACCCCGTGAATGGTCAAAACAGGAAAGAAGCAGCAAGGTTATGAGGGGTAGCGCCCTTTAGGATATGTGCATTTCCTTCTGGAAAAGGGTGGTATCATGGTATGGAGCCCAGATACTTACTCATGTTGAAAACACTTTGTTATGATTGTGTGAATTGATTACGAGCGCTCGGTGAAAAGGTCCCAAAGGACCGGGGGATGGCATATTCGGTCAGTTGTTACTCAGTTAGGGGTAACCCGGCCTTGTGTTGGTAGAGATCCGGTTTGGTTCTCGGGGATGTCCTTCCAGAGGCATTCTCATGTGGCAATGGGAAGTTCCTTGGCCTGACCATTCGTTGGAAATCCAAAGAAACAATACGAGACTTGTACGGTTTTAGTTGTATAACCTGCTATGGAATGTGGCGGTAACCTGCTATTGAACATAGTTAGCTATAGTAGGCATAGTTCGAAATGTCTATGCTGGCTAAGATTTATATTCTACTTTCGAAATAAATTTTTCCTACACTATGCACTAGTAATAATATCAAATGTTCTTTTAAATGCGTATCAAGCATCTTTGACTATCATAAGGAGAAATCTCCTCCGATTCTGCGTTTGCATTGTGTGTGTGTGCGGGAGACCTTATGGTAGTCTCATTTTTAAAAGCATTTCGAATTGAATTTAAAAATATTCTTCTATTTTGATTTTAAAGATAAATAAACTGTTTTGAGTTCTCACACCAGTCACATGACTGACTCGGAGTTTATTGTTTTCCTTCCTAAACTCTGGGTGCCCACCAATTTCCACACGGGCAGTTAAGAGTTAGGTTTATCAAGATATTCTGGATATTCAGGAGTTGCTGGAGGCAAGCTGGATGGCATGGCGTATTACTAGTATATAGTATTTCTTTTCCGCTGTTTGTTGTTGTTTGTTGTTGTACACTCTGATGATGATGTAATGAAATGTGATGTAATGTAATAACTAATATAGTTCTTTGTTTAAAGATTATTCATTTATCTATTATATGTTGTTCCGCTGCGATTGTGAGATTCTGATGTCGTTCTGCTGTTTTCTATTCCGTTCTATTTTCTATGATCTTTCCTCTCCATTTTCTACCTTCTTCTCTCTTCTTCTACCTCTCTTTCTTCTTCTTAAACCCTAACATTTCGGTTTTTCGTCAACGAAAAATCAATATCGTTACATTTGGTATCAGAGCATATGGTTAAGCGACAACCATGGTTCTGTTGGGTATTACTCATTAGAGATAGAGTCAGTAGTGCTCTAGAATGAGTTTGAGTGTAATAATAGCTATGAGAGCGTATTTGTTAGTGAATATAAAATTGTTTTATATTGTGATGATTGGTTTATTGAGTGGTATATGAACCTTCATCAGCACGGTCTGGACAACTATGCCGAAGGGGTTTATAAACATTTGAATAGAACAATTCGACACAGTATTGTTTTAAATTGGGTAAATGAAATAATTTTACCTTGAGTATATTTTATATATGAAGAAATAATTTTTCAGAATTATTAAAGTGTATATATAAGTTGATTGTTTAGTTGTTTGAATAATCTAAATAAAAGAATAATTGTATAAGCAAATGAATTATAAGAATTGAATTATAATTAAAGTGATTTACAATTGTGAAATAAACTTATATATATGAGAAGTGAAACTATACGAATATATTTATGAATATGAGTTGTAAATAAAAAAAAATGGTTTGAATGTTAATCAATTTAATGCAAATAAAGTTGATATGGAATAATGAATGTAAGTGTTAATTCATTAAAATCTAATGTTATTGGAAAGTTGAATAGTTGAATGAAAATCAATTTAATTAAACCAATTGAAAGTGATGGTGTTAAACCAAATTGAATGAATATAAGCAAAGGAATTTGGTTGTAATTGATATACATTGGTTGTTATATGGTTGTTAGTTGATTGATTGTATATAATTCATTAAGCATTAATGAAATTGGAAGCTAAATTAATTGAAATTCAATTGGAAGTTAAGTGAATCTTAAATAGAATTGAATTTGAATTGGAAGTGAACCAACTTGAATATGAATTAGTGAATATAAACTAATTGAAAATGAATGTTAGTAAAAACATCCACTATTAATGAATCAAATGTGATTAAATTGAAAACCCATTTCATTGAATATTAATGAGAATATGAATGAATATTTATTGGTTATGAATGCTAGTTGGTTGATGGTTGAATATATTGCTTTTATTGCATTTGCTATGTTGACATATAAAGTTATTATGTTGCTATATGTTGTATATTGATACTATTGTCTACATGCATGTTCTCATGTTGTTTGTTGAGTGATTAGTAGGTACGGATCGCATTTGCTTCGCATTTGGAGCTCGCTTTCGCGCTATATTAGCCGTATATGCTTGCTAATAAAATATAAGGTACATATCTCGGATTACATACCGTACTTTTATACTTTTTTCCCTGCGGGATGCCTCATTACTTG
This sequence comes from Allium cepa, assembly GCA_030765085.1. Taxonomy (NCBI): domain Eukaryota; kingdom Viridiplantae; phylum Streptophyta; class Magnoliopsida; order Asparagales; family Amaryllidaceae; genus Allium; species Allium cepa. Next base: position 157,657,921 of record CM060939.1, read on the forward strand.
ATGAGATGTATATTTGTGATATATATACTGTCATTTTTTTTCGGATCGAGCCGCGCATAGGAGACTATGGCGAATTTTTCCGGAAATTTAAGGCGTTAGAAAAATTTGAGAAAAATTGGAAAATTTTGAAAACTTTAACTTTGATTTGGAGTTGAAAGTTAAACAATAGTAGTTTGGTTTGAAAAAATAACTAAGTATGATTTGAAAACTTAGTAAAGTTATTGTAAGAAATTTAACTATGAATTTTGGGAAAGTTAATAAATTCTGTAACTTTTCTTACTTGATAATTTCGAGGACGAAATTCTTTTAAGGGGGGAAGATTGTAACGACCCAGGATTTTTAGTAATTAAAATTTGAATATTTAATTAATTTTAAATATTAATAAGTGAATTTATAAGTCGAATAAATTTTATTTCGAATAATTGGATTTAATTGGATAATTAAATCGATAATTTAATATGTGAAATTATGGAAATGATTGAAAATTGGGTTAAATATGATTAAAAATGATTTGTAAAATTTTATTTTATCATATTGAAGTTAGAATGACATTTTATAACTTTTAAAATCGAATTAAAAGTTAATTTGTGAAAATTGAATATTTTAATATTAAAATCGACTAGTGAAAATAGCCAATTTTTGAACAGTCTCAGAATTGGACGAAACCAAGTCCATTGGATCCGTAATAGTTAGTTATTACCGGATTTCAATTTTCGTAGCAATCGAATTTATCGTTTGATCGTGGCAGCTCGAAACGCATCGAAATTGTTTTAATATTAATTTGGCGAGTTAAAATAGTCATTTTTCAAACAGTCTCGGATTTCGACGAAACTAGTTTCATCGGATCCGTAATGTGATATTATTGTAAGGTTTCAAATTTCAAGTCGATTGGATTTACCGTTTGTCCGGTGCAGGCTAAAACGCCTAGAAAATCGTTTAAATTGGTTTAACTTAAATTGAACGTTTATTGCCATAACTCGCACAGATGTCCGAATTAGCTTCCGAAACCTGTTCCATTGTGTCCGAAACGCAGGGTAAACCCTAGAAACGCTAGTTACGGCGCGTGAATCGGAGTTTGGAAATTCCGGAATGAATAGTGTCGTTCGATTCCCTATAAATAGCCCCCTCTCTCACAAATAAATAAAAATTTTTTTTTAACCTAACCCTAATCCTACAGCCGCCGTCACCAACAGACCAATGGCCGAAATTTAAAGATCTTCTCCCCTCGAAAACTCCAAATCCGTTCATCGATTCAAGAAATCTCCAACTACAAAAGTATAGAGCATAGAGAGATCTTGGATTTCAACGGTCAAGATCGTTTAATTCGAAATGGATTGGTGGCTATTGAGGTTTGAACGAGTTGCGTTCGTTCTCGATTTTCGCGTCAAGGAGGGGGCCGAGCTCGAAGCTCTTCAGGCCGAGCATTGAGGGGATGGAGGCGAGCATGTTGAAGGTTGATGATCGTCACTAAACTCGACGTGGTGGTGGCGTTTTTAAAACCTAATATTGGAGCTATGGGTTACGGTCTCGCGTGAATGAGAGGGAGAGGAGAAAGGAATATGCGGCCTGATGTGAAGGAAAGGAAATCAACGGCCGTGATTTATTTTGGGTTTGAAAATGAAAATTTAAGTTGTAAATTATATTAAATAAATTCGTGTAACTTCAAATATTGATATCCTTTTCATACGAGGTCGAAAACGTGCGAAACCAGTTGCGTTGGAATCGTATGGACGAGCACTACACGATGGAGTTGGATTGGAGTCGTTTGGAGTTAGTGAAAATTTCGGGTAAAATTAAACGTCCGTTTAATTTTATTCGAAATAAATCGCTAAAACGAGATTGAAATCAAGGTGAGAACTTCTCACTCAATCGAATCAGTTTCGATTTTATTTTAAATAGTTAGATTTAAAATATTTGAATGCATGTTTGAATGATGATTGTTATCTATTGATTGTTAAAATAGACATTATACGCCGTTAGTAAGCGGATGTTATTTATTAAAAACATATACCGCGAATATTTCATAAACAGTGAAATAGGTATTGTATATATAATAGCAATATATATATATATTGGCATATGTATATATTGGAGTTATTGATTTCCCGCATTTTTTTGTTTAGCGGATGAGACCCTATTGCGCCGTCTATTAAGCGGATAATATTTTAAATCCCATATACCGCGATAATTCCGTACTGGAGCGGGATTGGTATTGTGCTAATGTTTGTGGATGCAGGAAAACAGGTTGGAGGGATCCAACTGGATTCCTCAACAGTATTTATTTAATTTCAGATATTTTGATATTTGATGGATTATCATATCGATATATGATATCGTTGTTGTCGTAATTGACTATTTGGTATGTAACATCATTGGACCAAATTTTGGAACTTTAAAATGATTTTTAAAGTGATTTTTGAAAATATACTATATGTTTGGAATTGATCCACTTTAAATAAATAAACGTTATAATTTTAATGTTATAAAAATTATGATTTTTGAGAAATATAGTTAAAAGTTGATTTTTGAAAATATGGGTTAATAACTTTATAAAAAGAGTTTAAATTGGGATTTTTGGATTTATTGTAAAAAGTTCAAATTTAGGATTTATAAAATTTGATTATTTTATAAATCAAAATGGTGAGATTATAAAGGAGATTAAAGATGTTTTAAAATAATAGTATAAATTGATTTTATAAAGGATTTATAAATGGATATTTATAAATTAAAACGTTGGAATTATAAAACGAGATTTTATAATTGTTAGAATGAATTGTGAATGAATTTCATAAATGAATGAAATTTATAGAATTATAAACGGTGAAGTTATAAATGGAATTTTATAAGCAGTAGGTTTATAAAATTTATAAAGTTATTAAAAGAATGGTTTTGGATAAATAATTGAATCTTATAAGTTATAAGATTTATAATTATGAAGTTCAGAGGAACGATTTTTGCAAACAAATAAATTATAAGTGTTTAACTTATAATATGAATTTTAGTATATAATTGAGTTATAATTGAAAATAGGTTAATAAAGGAATTTATAAAAGGAAGTTGTTATAAAATAAATAGAAATGGAGTTTATAAACATTGTTTTATAAATCCGCAAACGACTTATTTTGATAAGAAAATTGTTATAACTTATTTATGGAGTTATATTCACATTTTTGACTGTGAATAATCCTTTGAAATAAAATGAATAGAAGTGATAAAATTGATTAACGTAGTATATTCACGTTTTTGAATAGTGAATAATATGTTAAAGAAATTGTTTTAGATGTGATGTTTTAAATAGAATTAAAACGATCTAACGATGTTTTAAAATGTGTTGAGATTCGAAACCATAGATTTCAACATTCATTGTTGAAATAGACGTTTTCGAGAAATAGAAGGAGATGGTGGACTATAACACTGTTGTTATAGTAAATGATTTCCGAAAGGAAATGTTTTGTATAGTATTGGGATTTATATATCTATTTTAATTTCGAATCCCTATACTAGTGATTTTGGGTTGTCGTAACGATGTTTTACGTAACATTCGTTTTGGCCCAAATAAATATGTTTAAGAGAATGATTTCCTTAAAGAATGAAATATATACGTAATCTCGATTTAAGTATATTGAATATTTTCCAAGTGTTGAAAATAAATAGGTTCGTGAATTACTTATTAAATAAGTATGGAAATGTCTTCCAATATAAAGTGAATATTTTGAGAATTTATCTTTTTGAAGATAAATTGAAAATGAATAATTGAAATCGTATATCAGTAGATATTGTGAAATGTAAATTCACTATGGAATTTATAAAAGAAAAGGGAATCTGTTTAAAAATAAATATTGATTTATTTTTGAAGTATGAAAATTATTTATCTTGTAAAGATATTTTTGGAAAATAAATAATTTGGAAAATTATTTGGAATCTGGTGATGTTGTGCATATCCATTGATAGTTCAATAACCGACTATCAATATATACCTTTGAAAGGTATTTGTTGTGATTTGCTTGAATTTGAATGCTACACTTATTTTTAAATTATTGCGCTCGTTATTCGGATTACCCATTCCGAATAGTGATACGACGTAATGGATAGCATTGAAGATCGGTGTTGAAGACCCGGTATTTGCGAGAGCGATAGGATGACCTGTCGATTGACTCTGCACCGAGTAGCTACGGTATTGAGTTTTCCTAAGTGATGGGAAATCCGATCAGGATTGTGGATATCCGGATTGCAAGGACTTCTTTGTAAGTGCCTTCGGTTCTGTTCGAGCCCGGAACATACTTGTATGGATTGTATGTCTGACGTTACAAATTGAGATATAAAGCAGATTTCTTTCAAATATATTTCTGTTGGTGGCGGAGAATTTATTCTTTTAGCTTAACACCCTTCTCTGAGACGTACGAGCTCAGAGGTTATGTAGTTGAAGGTTATCAGCGATATATTCCCAATTTGGTAATGTGACATGCTGAGTGTTGCTGAAATGATCATTGTGTTGATTATTTGTGATAGGATCATTTATTTGATCGTCTATCTTTGTGATCATTTCTATGATCATTTGTTGACCCAAAGCATGGCTTTTTTATAAAGTATGTTTTTGTGGACGTGACTTCGTCGAGCCTCACACCCCGTGAATGGTCAAAACAGGAAAGAAGCAGCAAGGGTATGAGGGGTAGCGCCCTTTAGGATATGTGCATTTCCTTCTGGAAAAGGGTGGTATCATGGTATGGAGCCCAGATACTTACTCATGTTGAAAACACTTTGTTATGATTGTGTGAATTGATTACGAGCGCTCGGTGAAAAGGTCCCAAAGGACCGGGGGATGGCATATTCGGTCAGTTGTTACTCAGTTAGGGGTAACCCGGCCTTGTGTTGGTAGAGATCCGGTTTGGTTCTCGGGGATGTCCTTCCAGAGGCATTCTCATGTGGCAATGGGAAGTTCCTTGGCCTGACCATTCGTTGGAAATCCAAAGAAACAATACGAGACTTGTACGGTTTTAGTTGTATAACCTGCTATGGAATGTGGCGGTAACCTGCTATTGAACATAGTTAGCTATAGTAGGCATAGTTCGAAATGTCTATGCTGGCTAAGATTTATATTCTACTTTCGAAATAAATTTTTCCTACACTATGCACTAGTAATAATATCAAATGTTCTTTTAAATGCGTATCAAGCATCTTTGACTATCATAAGGAGAAATCTCCTCCGATTCTGCGTTTGCATTGTGTGTGTGTGCGGGAGGCCTTATGGTAGTCTCATTTTTAAAAGCATTTCGAATTGAATTTAAAAATATTCTTCTATTTTGATTTTAAAGATAAATAAACTGTTTTGAGTTCTCACACCAGTCACATGACTGACTCGGAGTTTATTGTTTTCCTTCCTAAACTCTGGGTGCCCACCAATTTCCACACGGACAGTTAAGAGTTAGGTTTATCAGGATATTCTGGATATTCAGGAGTTGCTGGAGGCAAGCTGGATGGCATGGCGTATTACTAGTATATAGTATTTCTTTTCCGCTGTTTGTTGTTGTTTGTTGTTGTACACTCTGATGATGATGTAATGAAATGTGATGTAATGTAATAACTAATATAGTTCTTTGTTTAAAGATTATTCATTTATCTATTATATGTTGTTCCGCTGCGATTGTGAGATTCTGATGTCGTTCTGCTGTTTTCTATTCCGTTCTATTTTCTATGATCTTTCCTCTCCATTTTCTACCTTCTTCTCTCTTCTTCTACCTCTCTTTCTTCTTCTTAAACCCTAACATTTCGGTTTTTCGTCAACGAAAAATAGCTATCGTTACAAATTTACTTTAAAATATAAGGTTAGCATTAAAATCACTTCTATACTGCCTCTGATTGTTATAAAATGAATGTAAAATGTTGTTTCAAAATTCAAATTTTTCCTTTTTTATAAAATTTTACTTATCTTTAAAATGAAACGTTCACTTTATTTTTCTCAAACTGTTCTTTTATTTTCATTAAAAATGCTCTTCTATTTAACCAAAAAATGTAGGTTTCTTATATTAAATGACATAAATTTCAATTAACTTCTCTTTCCTTTTAATTTAAAGATTCCTTATATGGATTAGATGTTGCAAATTCCACACTTTCAAAGCTTTGACTTCTATTTCAACTGTTTATAGATTATACATTAAATCTTCCAAAATTTTCAATGAAATTAGCTTTCCATTTATTTTCAGCACATTCTTCTTATGGTATAATTATTTTGTTTCATATCTATTATTCAATTCACTATTCTTAAACGGATAAAAAAATTCATTGAATTTGCAAACTATCATAATATTCTTACATTCCATCTAACTTTCTATTAACGTAATAATTAAGTGTTAAATTTCATTTATTTGCCATAAATCCAATTATTGAATTTTTCTACACTTCAATTAAATTAAAAATCTTACTTTCCATTCTTTTAAATTCAGTCAATCATTATCTTATGGGTACATTTTACATTACTGCAAATCTAATTCCCTAATATTTTCCAGCAATCAACTAAATTTATATCAACGTAGTGATTAATTACGTTTATTTCAATGGATTTAGATCTAATTCACTAAATTATATACATAGGTAAACAATTAATAATTATCACAATAAGCTAAATCTACTCCTATTCATACCTGTTATCAATTGACAAAAAATAAAATTTCTTACCTAACATTAACGTCATAATTTATTTATATTTATTGTAATCGGTTACCAGTTATACTTTAATACACTAAATAAATGGTTAACCTAAATAATTGTTACCATTTAACATTTACTTCCACTTACAAGCTATTATTAACACAAATGTTGTCATTGACTTAGCTCTAATTAAGCAAATTAGATGAATGGGTAAATTTTAACAATTATCACTAAATGCCAAATTTACTCACATTCATACTTACATATCAACTACAATTTATTAAAATTACTCACCTAGCATTGATTCAATCACATTGCAATTTATTACGTACTATTTCTCAATTAACATAACCTTTGAATTAAATTTCCAATTTATTTAATGCAATCAATTACGACTTTTACAACTTAAATACATTCATTGGTTCGAGTTATTTCATTAACGTATGCTTCATTCCATACTATTTAGTTATATTTGCCAAGTATGTACACTAATTACTATTTATATTCTTAATCCATTTATTTTCTTGTGTACAATTTATAGCCAAATATACATTTAGATTATTTTCTATAATTGGAATTTTATGCAAGTTCATAAATCATTAACCTTAAATTTGCATTGTTCTATTATATTTTCATTCACCTCCGTTACCCTTTTAATAATCATTGTGGTAACGTATAATTTTAACAATGATCATTTAAAATTACTTTCTAACATTTATTGTAATTGGTTTTCATAATTTGGAATTCGCTAATTTAGTTAGCCTTAACCTTAATACATTAAATCTACATTCAGTTTCAATTAATATAGAATTTAATTCTGATTACTTACCATTTAATTCATAAATTATTGATTACCTTCAAAATTAGGTAAAATTTGATTTGATTGCCATCTTCACTATGTCCATTATACTTAACTTCAAATTTACAATTTCACTCAAATACAACTTTACAAAATTTTCCCAATTAATAGGTATTGCACAAATATCGTTACTTATCAACTTGCATAAACATTTTCACACACATTTTCATTCAACTACTATTCAATATGTTTTATTTCTGCGTTCATTTTAATATTAACTTATAAAGTTTTTTTTCTCTTTTTTTTTCATCTAAATTTAATTACTAAATTTTAATTTAAAATAACCAACTTAATTATAAAAATTCACGGGTCGTTACACTCTCCCCCACTCAAAACTTTTTGTCCCCGAAAAGGAAAAGAAAAATTAAGAAATCAATATATTTTATTTAAAATATTAAATTTATAAACAAATAAATTTACAAAATTAGTTATTTTAAATAAAATATACAATATATAACCATTAAACCTTTTATACTCAAATTAATAAAATTTGGAAAACATATTCAAAATAATTTCTAAGTCTGAAATTTTTGAAAACTTTCAATAGAGTCTCCTTTGTACGGAGAGGCTCGTAAGAAAATATAATATCAAATATAACAATATACACATATAATATCCAAATATTATATCCCAACACGGGAAAATATATAAAATAGCGCTATAAAACCGTAATCCGAGAACGTACCTATTTGTCGGGCAAATTATGCTTATTTTATGGAACCAAAAGCAGTAGCAATTGCTTCCATAACCAGCATTTCACTTATAAAATCTAAAAGGGTTAACAATTATATAAATGAAATATTAAAGTTGTTTCAACCACAACAATAATCAATTCCAACAAACAGCATACACAAAAATACAAATCAACCATTCAAGCAAACAAACACATAGTTGTTCGGGTCAAACTTTAAATTGTATGGAATGAAAAATAAACTATCAAGTGCACCATTTACTCAACAGTCTTAGATGAAACTAAATAGATTATTCACTCATCCAACCAATTTAAAGTATCCTTACCCCCAACAGCCATAAACCAAACAACAATTCAAATCAAATTTACTTATTATTAATTTTATTTCATACATTAGTTGTTTGATTTCCTTTCTTTCATTCATTCAGCGATTCCTTCATTTATTTCCATTTATTACTTACAATGATTCATTTCCATTAACTCAGGTCATGCCAGTTCCTTTTATTTCATCATAATTATTCATTCATTTATTGCATGCCCTCATTTATTTACATTCATTTATCAGTAGTATTCATGTCCCATTCAATTTCTTAGCATTTCCATTTTATTTACTTAAGTTTATAATCATTTCTTTATAACTTTTCTATTATATTTAATACAATTATTCCTTCATTTATTACTAAACTCCATTTATAATACTTACCCTCTAACTAGTAGTCTTTCAGTTATACTTAAGTTCTTAACATCTACAACACCAATTTCTTATTTATTAAGGAATTTCATTAATTACTTTCATTACCTCAAATTAATTACTTGTATAATATCTACTACATTTTCTTATTAACATTTTCAACCTTTAATATTTGGTAAGTTATATATATGTTTATAAGGATGTAATTGAAAATTAGGCAAGTTTCTTCTATTTCCTTTAATTAATTTAATGTTCAACAATAATATCCTTGTTTTATATGTTGCGCATTTCAATTTCTTTTAATTTCCATTTATAACTTAGCATTAAATCTCTTATTTCATTAGGGTTTCAATTATTAGTTAAATTCCCTTTCACTATATTAATTAAACTATTAATAAATGGAAATTTAAGAATTAAATACCGGGTTTAATTTCAAATTATTTTAAAATAATAGATAAATATACTTACAACTTATCTATATCCAAGTATATTTAAAATAAATTAAAAATTCACTTCTGTTTATCAAAAATAAATCTGTGGTAAAACTACTACGGTGGCCTTCCCACTTTGAAACTCGAAAATGAAAGTCGATGATGCGTGCACTCATTACCGAAATTATTTTCCAACGACAGAGAGGGGAGTACAACTTATTTCTTTCCATAATTTCTATAAAACCATATTTTCAAATTATATTGAAATATTTATATCAGAAAATACTTCTTTTAATAATATTATTATTATATTTCAAAATCATTCAAAAGAAGTTTCAAAACTCCAAAACTTAAGTTCTAAATTTTCAAATTTCATTTACTTTACTTTTCAAATCTTATTTCAACTATTATTTATAAATTTTACTACCTAACAACCAATATAATACAACCAAAAATAGCCTTTATAAAAATTTGTTTTATATATAGAAAATATAATAGGCAAAATTATTTCATTCACCTATATTAGAACCAAATATTATGTCGGTCTGTCCTATTAAGTGTTTAGAAATCCCTATTGATGTCATAGCGTCCCATGCACCAACTAGAATTTATGAATACAAAATGGAACATATTAACACAATATTAAAACCTTTTTATAACACTAACAAATAAGCTCTCTCATATATATACACTCAGCGACTCTCATAGTGTATTACTACTCTATTAATAAAGAGTCAAACCCCACAAAGCTAAGGTTTATCGCTAAACCAAAGCTCTGATACCACGTTGTAACGTCCCGCCTTTTCGCACGCTTTAAATCGACACACGTGCCAATTCAAACCATGCGGAAGGGCGGATTGTTATGGGGTAAACCAGAAAAACAAGGAAGAAATAAAACAAAATAGAATCTCACAGCGGAAGGGAGGATTGTTATGGGGTAAATCAGAAAAACAAGGAAGAAATAAAACAAAATAGAATCTCACAGCGGAAGGATAAATATAATAATCAAATATACAGTTTATAAAGCTGTTTTACAAAATATTCGATTATACTTACAACATTTATCAGAGTTACACAATACCAATAACAATGCAGCGGAACAGTATGAGTATAGTGGACTAATAATAATAATAATAATAAATCTCCGTCTTTGTCTTCCAGAGCTAAGGTCTTCGAAATCCTGAAACGCTCGGACTGACCCGAGCGAATTGAAAAGACAAAATACTCGAGTCAGAACTAAAAGATCTTATGTAAGTTAAATCAACAGGAATAAATATAAGTGCAATAACTCAAGAGATGCTCGGGATTTACATCTCCTAAGGATCCGTTAAACTATTTACTATGTAGTATATTGCGCTATTATAATAGTGTCTAATTGTAAAATAAACTTACTTTTAAATAGCGTTAAGGCTTTACATTTTCCACCTTAACACATAATAGTCCCAGTAGTCCATCCAATATCATAGTCCCTCATGATCGGGAAGCCACTAGAGGATACCACACGGGCTACGGGAGAAATTCAAACTCGTACAAAGAAAATAGGGTAGGTGACACGGCACAACTAGTCAATGCCAGGGTAGATATACCAATTACGCTTCCGGATCGGTGGTAACGCGTAGCGCGCAGCTACCGCCCACCTCGGACAAACTCCCCCAAATCAAAGAAATCAAAAGTGAAGGTGGCCACTGAATCAATCCAAAGTCAGAGTATAGTATCAAAGGAAGTGTCCGATCAAAGGTGCTACCTTATTAACCCGTCGATCGCTCCTGTTTTAGCCACCTTATGCCAACTCACGGGAGTTGGGTTCACGTATTTACCTTATAGGAAACGCCGCCACCAACCTACTTCATTCTAGAATCCCCACCGCGTACACAGTTGTTAAAGTGGTTTTCGGAGTTGGCAGAGAGTATGACAACTTCCGATCCCGGTCTCTTCAACAACCAAACGTTGTTATAATACCGCGGTTTTTAAAATAGTTTATACTTTAAAACCAGAAAATAATTATTCATTTCGAAACCCATAAATACGATATCATTTCCATTTCCAAAACAAGTCATTTTGATATTATTTTTATAAAAACCAAATCAATAATATCATTTTTATTTCAAATATATTCCTTTTCCAAAATCATACTGCTTCAAAATTTATAATATATGGAAACCAAACAATTGAATTATAACTTTCAAAACCTAATACTTAGAAATTCATAGCTTAAAACCATAACTTCTAAATCTTGAATGGTTTGGATATTCAAAAGTATATAAAATAAAATAGTTTGAATTTAAAATTTCTTTATAAAATAATTTCTACGACTTCACAATTTTTATTCATTTAAAATTTTAGGTCCAAACCCCACAAATTTAGATTCAATTTTAGTTTCAATAAAACACTTCGATTTCAATATATTTCAAACTTTGAGTAATTAATAATTTCAAAACTAAGGTTGGAAATTTCTATTCAATAATTTATTGTCCTATTATTTAGTTTGAAATATTTACATAATGAATCCAAAATCAATAAAAATAAACTCAAAATTACTAACAACTAAATATTTCCTTCAATTTATTTATACCAGAAATATTCATTTAATTTATCTTAAATAAAAATCCAGTTATAAATATCATACCTTTAAATTTCCAAATTTAAATAAGTTTACATCAACTTATGGAGTTTAATTTTTAAATAAGCTCAATTCCAAATAAATTTCCAATTTATCTTCCAATCTTAATTGATTTGAATCATTTAAAACTCTATATATATACAAATTTTAAAACTGTACTTAAACAAAAATATAAATTATTAAACTTCATTTTTTCAACTTATTCATTTTTATTTTATAGATTTATACATAGCTTAAATTCAAACATTTACTATATATGTATATATAAAATAATATTTATATAATATCAAATTTTTATATTTATTAAACCGTATCCTATCCAAACCATAGAAATTATCTTCAAAATAATTATATATAGACGGACGGTGTCTGTAAAGAATTTTCTATCCTATGGTCAAGTGATACGGATATTTATCATTTCAATCCGCAATTTAAAAATAAAAATTTGCAGTTGTATATCATTTCAAACCGCAATCCCAAATGAAATGAAATGCATGATAACTTGCAGGTTTTATAATATAGAACACATCATCCATTCACCACACATGAATCGTCAACCATTTATTACAATCATCATCCAATTTGAACAAAACATCAATATATAGCATAAAAAATATAACAGGTATCAACGAACAGTTTATATTCAATAATAAGTTAATAACTGTAAAATTGGAAGTTTATACGCAAAAATAAATAAATTTAACTGTCAATTTATATGCAATAATAAAAATAAATAACAATTTAATTTAAATAAATGCAATCTAACTGAGATGATGAATAAAATATGCCAAACAGTCATAAATGAATTTCTACTCACATCATAAATCAATTTAACAAACATAAGAAATTTTAGAAATTTTGAGTGGGTTAAAACACTCACCTTTTGGATTTAAATTGAATTAAAATCCAATTTAAACCCAAAAATTCAACAGCCTCAGAATCTATCTAAACCTGCATCAAAATATCACAAATCTCAATACGATCCTAATAAAAAAAATCGCGCGTAAATCGGACATCGTATGCGAAAGTTATTCAAGTTATAAGATGACTATTGCCATAATAAAGTGTATATATATAGTGATATTAAAATAAACAAAATAAATACTAAATTTCACGTTTTGGGATGAGGATACTAGGGTACCTGCTAACAAGGTGGTGGCAAGGCTTGGGTGAGGTGGAGTGCCTTTCACGCAACTCAAAGCTTCAAGAAGGACTAGGAAAATGTGTTGCAAGCAGGTGAGGGAGAAAATGAAACAGGGTCATGTTTGCATAATGAAGTTCAGTGAGATTGAAAAATTGAAATGAGGCTAATGGAGGATGGAACCAATGAGATGAATGCTTCAGGTAGCAAAAATAAAAATTTATACATTTCAAACAAAGAGGTGGTAACGAATAAATATAAAGTAACAAATGGACCAGTTGTACTAAAACTATGAGATCCAATTTAAAAACTTCTACTCCGCTAAATTAATTTATATTAACCCTAAATATACACCTTATTAACACCCAATTAAATTTTATTAACACACATTAAATAAAATGTAACACTCCAATTAATGCCACTGGAGACCGCTGCACACAATAAAAGATGAACCGAGACTGGAAGTTCAAATTTAAAAACGGCGTTTTTCTCAGCGCGCAATCACGATTCAAAATATTTAATTTACTTTAAAATATAAGGTTAGCATTAAAATCACTTCTATACTGCCTCTGATTGTTATAAAATGAATGTAAAATGTTGTTTCAAAATTCAAATTTTTCCTTTTTTATAAAATTTTACTTATCTTTAAAATGAAACGTTCACTTTATTTTTCTCAAACTGTTCTTTTATTTTCATTAAAAATGCTCTTCTATTTAACCAAAAAATGTAGGTTTCTTATATTAAATGACATAAATTTCAATTAACTTCTCTTTCCTTTTAATTTAAAGATTCCTTATATGGATTAGATGTTGCAAATTCCACACTTTCAAAGCTTTGACTTCTATTTCAACTGTTTATAGATTATACATTAAATCTTCCAAAATTTTCAATGAAATTAGCTTTCCATTTATTTTCAGCACATTCTTCTTATGGTATAATTATTTTGTTTCATATCTATTATTCAATTCACTATTCTTAAACGGATAAAAAAATTCATTGAATTTGCAAACTATCATAATATTCTTACATTCCATCTAACTTTCTATTAACATAATAATTAAGTGTTAAATTTCATTTATTTGCCATAAATCCAATTATTGAATTTTTCTACACTTCAATTAAATTAAAAATCTTACTTTCCATTCTTTTAAATTCAGTCAATCATTATCTTATGGGTACATTTTACATTACTGTAAATCTAATTCCCTAATATTTTCCAGGAATCAACTAAATTTATATCAACGTAGTGATTAATTACGTTTATTTCAATGGATTTAGATCTAATTCACTAAATTATATACATAGGTAAACAATTAATAGTTATCACAATAAGCCAAATCTACTCCCATTCATACCTGTTATCAATTGACAAAAAATAAAATTTCTTACCTAACATTAACGTCATAATTTATTTATATTTATTGTAATCGGTTACCAGTTATACTTTAATACACTAAATAAATGGTTAACCTAAATAATTGTTACCATTTAACATTTACTTCCACTTACAAGTTATTATTAACACAAATGTTGTCATTGACTTAGCTCTAATTAAGAAAATTTGATGAATGGGTAAATTTTAACAATTATCACTAAATGCCAAATTTACTCACATTCATACTTACATATCAACTACAATTTATTAAAATTACTTACCTAGCCTTGATTCAATCACATTGCAACTTATTACATACTATTTCTCAATTAACATAACCTTTGAATTAAATTCCCAATTTATTTAATGCAATCAATTACGACTTTTACAACTTAAATACATTCATTGGTTCGTAGTTATTTCATTAATGCATGCTTCATTCCATACTATTTAGTTATATTTGCCAAGTATGTACACTAATTACTATTTATATTCTTAATCCATTTATTTTCTTGTGTACAATTTATAGCCAAACATACATTTTGATTATTTTCTATAGTTGGAATTTTATGCAAGTTCATAAATCATTAATCTTAAATTTGCATCGTTCTATTATATTTTCATTCACCTCCGTTACCCTTTTAATAATCATTGTGGTAAGGTATAATTTTAACAATGACCATTTAAAATTACTTTTCTAACATTTATTGTAATTGGTTTTCATAAATTGGAATTCGCTAATTTAGTTAGCCTTAACCTTATTACATTAAATCTACATTCAATTTCAATTAATATAGAATTTAATTCTAATTACTTACCGTTTTGTTGGGCGTATTTCCACCAGACCAAGACCATCGGACCAGAACTCAACTCCACTCACCACCGGACCAAGACCACCGGACCAAAACTCTACTCCACTCACCACCGGACCAAGACCACCGGACCAGAACTCAACTCCACTCACCACCGGACCAGAACTCAACTCCAACACCACTGGACCAATCCATGCTTTCACCACCGAGCCAATGCTACCGAACCAAAGGGAAGAAGGCGTTACCGAACCAACATTGCCAGGCCAGATCACATCATCCCAGGCCCACCAGCAGCTATATACATCCAAGGTCCCTACCCCCAGCTTCACTCTATAAATTGAGGGGTAGGGGTACAGCAATAGAAGACAAGGTTTGAGGGCTCAAGCACGGACAAAACTTTCAAACAGCTTTCATACAATTATAATAAAAGCCTTGTACTTGTAATTTGAACAGTGAAAGAGAATAACATATAAAGTGGACGTAGGCACATTCTGGCCGAACCACTATAAATCTGTGTGTCTTTTACAGTTTAGTCCCTACTTTTTACATATTTGCATAAATCATCCAAATCATTAAGAGAAACATAAAATCGACTAAATCATACGACTTGGAGTTGTTTGCCCATTTTTTGTGCAAACATTTTTGGTGCTTTCACTGAGAACAGGGAGCTCGGAGCTTCAGCTTCTCCCACTTAACCTTCTTCCCAACAGCATCGCATATTGCTTGGAAGACATGCCTCCCAAGCAGAAGAAAGATGTTAACAAAGGAAAGAACATCGCAACTAGCAGTATTCCAGATCCAGTGGTCACAGATCAAGAGAATCGTCCCGTTCCAACAGCGGTACAAAATGGAAATCAGGCAAATCCGACAGCCCCTGCCACGGAGCAGCCAACAACAATTACTAGGGCAGATCTAGACAGGGTTGTGGCTGAAGTGACTAGCTACTTCACATCCCAACAAGAAGCCTTGGTGGACCAGCTCATGTCACGCTTAAGGGATGTCGAAGAATCCAACCGCAACACTGAATCATGGGATGAGTCCCAGTCTGGAGGATCTCGGAGGCAACAAAGATCTTTCTTCTTCGAAGAAGCTAACAACAGAAACAGCAATGGTAGGAGCCGAGCCCGAACTCAGCCCGAACTCCAACCCAAGGAAACACTTGGAACCGAACCCAGCGGGGGAGGTACCAGGCGAGGGTCGGCTGTAGCTGAGCCTGTCATGCTACCTAGCCATGAAAACACCAATGAACGGGGCCGGGCTAGGGTGCAGCCCGAAGTTGGATTCGAGAAAGTGCTTAAAACATAACCCAGCAGAGGAAGATCAAGGCAAGGGCCAACTGTAGCTGACTCTAGCATGCTCCTAGAAGACTGGAGACGGCCACTGGAAAATATTAGGAGTGATCGACGATACCATCCCTACAGGTCATCTGGACGGAATCAATCCCGCAGAGGAGAACCAAACTCATTTCTATCTGCTTCAAATTCTGATGAAAGGATGGCACGATTGTTCAAAGAGTGCGTCCAACGGGATCAAAGAGATCGAGGGATGGGCGCTAGGGTAACCAGCCATTTCGCCCGCAATATCGAAATTGCCATCACCCCCCGAGAATGGAAAATGCCAACAATGGAACCTTACAGGGGAACCTCTGACCTCGTTATACACTTGCAGAGATACACACAGCATATGCTCATGAGCGGAGCAACAGAAGGAGTATTGTGCAAATGCTTTCCACAATTCTTGGCAGATCTAGCTTCCTCCTGGTTCTGCCATCTGCCCCAAGGATCCATCAGCTCATGGGAAATGTTGAAAGAAAAATTCATCAGCCAGTTCTGCATTCACGTGGAACAACCCAAGGACGCTTATTCCTTATCTAATATCAAACAGAAGCCTGGAGAGACAGTGCAACAATATCTAACCCGATTCAATGCCGCAGCAGCCGTAGTCCAAGATGACGATGAGAAACTTATCTTAATAGCCCTCTGTAGTGGTGTGCATCTGGATACTAAATTTGCTAGAAGATTAACGAAAGAAAAATCAGCTACCTTACCTGACCATGAAGCCGGAAAGTATATGAGACTTGAAGACGCTGCCACTGAAAGGCAGACAGGGCAACAAACTGAGGCAGCTCATGGCGACACATCCGCTGCAGCAAAGGACGTTCGAAGAAGTGACTCCAGAGACGGTGCTGGGGGCAAGAAGGGAGAAAAGCGTCTATATCGGTTAGGACTGAGATTTGACACTTACACTCCTTTGAATGAAACAATCGAAAACATCTTCCAGGCCACCTAAGACGAAGTTAAATACAGACGCCCCCCGCACAAGAAGGAATCAGATAACGCAATTAAGTCTGGAAAGTTCTACCGCTTCCACGAATCTCATGGGCATGATACCAATGAATGCCATCATCTCTGGGACTTAATTGAAGAACACATCAGAAGGAAGAGACTGGAACGCTATGTAAAAGATCAGAACAGGACTCCATCTCCTGCCAATGAGAACCCAAGGCTACCCCCCCAGAAATAGGCGGAGGAAATCGCAACACCAGCGGCTCCAGTCAAGAGAAGATAGTGGTCCATACCATATCGGGAGGACCACACATCGCTGACAGAAGCTGGGCAGAGATGGGAAGATATGGAAAGTCGCTTAGAAACAATGAAGACCGCGTTAATTCTGTTATAGAAGAACGCCACCCGAAGCGGAAAGAGAATGATGACATCACATTCAATAGGCGTGACCTAGAGGGAAGGCAATACCCTCACATGGATCCTATGGTCATCTCTGCGTGGTTCGTTCCAGCCGAAGTTTTTCGAATTCTACTAGACACTGGAAGCTCAGTAAATATCCTATTCAAGCATGCTTTCGACAGAATGAAGCTGTCAATGAAGGATGTGTCTCCCTGCAACAAACCACTACACGGTTTCACTGGAGATGCGAAGATGCCCCTCAGGCAACTGGACCTTTTTGTTGAAATAGAAAGTCATCCCCGCTCCGTTGTGCGGAAACAAACATTTGTGCTAATAGAAAACCACTCGGCCTACAACGCCTTTTTAGGAAGACCAGCCTTGTCTGACTTCCAAATTGTCCTGGCCCTGTGGTGCCTGAAGATGAAATTTCCGACAGACAATGGAATAGGGGAAGTAGAGGGAGATCAAGACGCTACTCGAGATTGCTATGTAACTGAACTTCGCAATAATCGCAGGAAGGATAAAGGGAAGAATGCAGAGACTACTCTCTGCACGAAAAACTTGGAAGCATAGAAACTAAAGAAAGTCCCTCCTCTTCGATATACCAGTGATCCTTTCAATGAATTAGACCCCAGGGATGAAGAGAAGGAGGCCACCGCCGAGCCTGTAGAGGCTATGGAGTTTGTATCTGTAGACAAAAATGACTCAAGTAGACTATTGAAAATCGAATCTTAGCTAAAAGCAGAATTGAAGGATCGACTCATTGATTTTCTCAGCCACAACTTGGATGTATTTGCATGGACGCACGCTGACATGACTAGAATCTCCCCAGACGTAGCATGCCACGTACTGAACATCGATCCTACCAAGGTGCCAGTAAAACAGAAAAAGAGAAGTATGGGTGTAGAACGATCAGCACCCCTCGATGAAGAAGTTAAGAACCTACTTGCCAATAACTTCATACGAGAAGCCATCTACCCAGAGTGGATCGCTAACCCGGTACTAGTAAAGAAGGCTAATGGGAAGTGGCGAACATGCATTGACTTCTCCAACTTAAATGACGCTTGCCCGAAGGATTGCTTCCCACTCCCCCGAATCAATCAGCTTGTGGACAGCACAGCCGGGCACGAACTCTTATCTTTTATGGATGCATACTTAGGATATAACCAAATTCCTATGCATGCTCCCGATCAAGACCACACTAGTTTCGTCACCGACCGGGGATTGTACTGCTACAGAGTAATGCCTTTTGGACTTAAAAACGCCGGAGCTACTTATCAGCGCCTCGTCAACAAGATGTTCACGGAACTAATAGGACGAACTATGGAAGTTTATGTGGATGACATGCTAGTAAAGTCGAGGAAAGCCAACAATCACGTAAGCCACCTGGGCGAGATGTTTCAGGTACTTCACCAATTTGAAATGAAGCTGAATCCTCTAAAGTGCTCCTTCAGAGTATCATCAGAAAAGTTCTTGGAATTCATCGTCCATGCCAGAGGAATTGAAGCAAACCCCGAACAAGTCCGAGCTCTGAAAGATATTAGGATACCTTCCACTCGAAGAGAAATGCAAAGCCTAAATGGGAAAGTGGCCGCCCTAAGCAGATTCATCTCTAAAGCGACTGACAAGTGCATCCCTTTCTTCGAAGCTCTAAAGAAAGGCAAAAGAAAGTTCGAATGGACTGACGAATGCTTAACAACCTTCCTTAACCTAATCGAACACCTCCAGAGACCACCAGTACTCTCAACTCCAAACGAAGGCGAAGAGCTATTTCTATACCTTGCTGTGTCATCTCATGTTCTAAGCGCCACTTTGGTGAGAGAAGACAACCGCGCGCAGCGGTCAGTATACTTTGTAAGCAAGAGGTTTACAGGGGCAGAAGCCAGATATCCTAAACTTGAGAAGCTGGCATACTGTTTACTAATCACATCATGGAAACTGTGACACTATTTCCAATCTCATTCCATCAGAGTTCTAACCGATCAACCGCTAAGGCAGGTACTCCATCATCTCGACACTTCTGGACGACTACTTAAATGGTGCATTGAACTGAGTCAATATGATATCACCTACCATCCTCGCACTGCCATCAAGGGAAAAGCCATGGCCGATTTCATTGCCGAATTCACTACCAACGAAGGTAAGGAGTAATCTGAAATAGCAGAAGACATCAAGTGGAATCTCTTTGTGGATGGAGCATCAAACGAACAAGGCTCGGGGACAGGTATTGTAATAATCACTCGCAGAGGAAGGAAGCTACACTATGCTCTAAGGTTGGAATTCGCTGCCACCAACAACGACGCAGAAGCAGTAATAGATGGATTAGAACTTGCCTTAGAGATTGGAGTCAGTTCTTTATGTCTTCATAGTGATTCACACCTTGTTGTAAATCAAATATTAGGAGAATTTCAGACTCGAGGAGAACGACTCACAGCATATCTAAAGAAGACCAAACAGCTACTTGATCAATTGGATCGCTATTTAATCAAACAAATTCCTCGAGAAGAGAACCAAGAGGCCGATGAACTGGCAAAGCAAGCTAGCATGAAAGACGGTACCATTGCTGGAGCAGTAGCCATCTCAAACAACTAACCTCGAGTTTTGAGCAAGTGAATCTGATAGCTGCAATCGAAGAAGAAACTTGGATGACTCCCATCCAAAAATTCTTACAAGATGGCACACTGCCCAGCGAGCGTAAAGAAGTCAAGAGAATCTTGAGGAAAGCTTCCCGCTACACAATACAAGAAGGTGTCCTCTATCGGCGCGGCTTCTCTAACCCCTTATTAAGGTGTGTCGCTGGAAGGGAAGCCAAGGAAATCTTATCTAACATCCATCAAGAAAGCTGCAGAGATCACACGGGAGGGCAGACTCTGGCGAAGAAGATACTCCGATATGGATATTTCTGGCCCACCTTAAACAAAGACGCCTTAAACTTCGTCAAAAAATGTGACAGATGTCAGGAATTCGCTAAGATTTCTCGACTACCAACAAATGATATTACTCAAATGACCATCCCTTGGCCCTTTGCAGTATGGGGAATTGACTTAATTGGCGAACTGCCAGTGGGCCGAGGCGGAGCCATATATGCTATAGTGGCAGTCGACTATTTCACCAAATGGGTGGAAGCAGAACCTTTAAATAAAATATCTTCGGCAAAAATTAACTTCTTGATCAAAAGTGTTCTATGCAGGTACGGAGTTCCACTCAAAATCATATCGGACAATGGACTTCAGTTTAACAGCAAGGAGTTCGTCGACTGGTGCCAAGAGCACGGAATTCACAAGAGCTTCTCGTTTGTAACTTATCCCCAGGCAAACGGACAAGTCGAAGCTGTCAACAAAATTCTCAAAACTCTAATCAAGAAGAAACTTAAAAAGTCAAAAGGCGCTTGGGTGGATGAACTTCCTACGGCACTTTGGGCCTACTGCACATCTTTCAGAACATCAACGGGGCATACTCCTTTCTCTTTGGCATACGGATCGGAGGCCATGCTCCCAGTAGAAACTATAGGGCCTTCCCACCGTAGGATCCACTATAACCCAAAAAAGAATGAAGAACTCCTTCACATGTCTTTGGATCTAATTGAAGAGAGAAAAAAAGATGTAGCACTCAAAGCAGCAGCTCACAAGAAAAAAGTGGCAGCACAATACAACTCCAAAGTCAAGCATCGTAGCTTACAAGAAGAAGATCTTGTCCTCAAGCGAATCTTTCTGTGCCCCAGTGCACTAGATCCAATCTGGGACGGACCATATGTAACTCATAAAGATCTACACAACATAGCTTATATTTTGTCAACAGTGGACGGAAAAGTGTTCCAGAGGGCATGGAACATCCAACACTTTCGTCGATACTTTTCTTAACTTGTACCGTCCATATGAAGTGAATTAACAAAGAGAATCAGTGGACGTAGGCATTTTCATGCCGAACCACTTTAAAAACTTGTCTTTTTTTAACTTGTTTTCTTTATATCTTGGCTGCTTGTTAACTTTATCCTTTTCTGTTGAACAAAATCCTATGTAATGGCATTTCCATTCAAGACACATCACAGCGCGACTTCACCTGGACGAGACCTAACAAGTACTATACGAATCTATGTCCTCGCCAATGGGACACTTTTGCTCCAGCACCCCTCTGCTGCGGGTTAACTCATTGCTCGCGATCGGCCCTTAAAGCCAACTGTAATGAGCCGATTATAAGCCATCGAGTAGGCCGACTATAGCCTAGGTAGCTCATTACGGCGTTTGGCTCGCCGGCAACCGTTAACCTACTTTAAACCCTAACATAAGGTGTGGCCAGCCAGGGGTAGTTCATAGTTGACGATCGGCACTCACGCTAGCCGGCCACGGTAAATCGAATAATACCCACGATTACGGGCCATAATGGCTCAAGTAGTTATTGTGCGCGATCTCGACTCCGAGTGTCTTAAGTACGGCTGTGGTAAAAAAGAGAAACTCCCCGCGGAAGCGTAAGATGGGTGAAAAATGTCTCCAAGACCCACAGCTAGGGAAAATGACTACAAAACCCGTTTGCTACGAACTTAGGCATATCGCAGGCCTTCCGTGATTGGAAGTTTTACTATTTCTTATATTTCTATTTTATTTAAAAACTTTCCTCCTATCCTCTATAACGGTCCCTAAAGTGCAGGACACAAAATAGGAGACGCTCGCTAATGGGAATAGGAACTCACAACTGGATGACAGGTCACTCAGCTGCATTCCATACTCAATCATAAAAGACATTCAAAGCAACCATCTACGACTAAAACATGAAGGGCAGTACTTTCTTCTTTTGTATATGAATACGTAGCTGTAATTTATTCACGCATCACACTAACATTGCAAGATATGAAACTATATCTTAACCAAGAACTTGACATCAAACACAATTGAATCACGGGCGTGTGCACAGCTATATTTCTTATGCAACACACCGAAATAACAAAAGCATTCAAATATGACAGAATCGGCTTAAGTTAAAAACTACATGCCAAGAAAAGAGTTGTTCGTTACCAATAACACAATTACAGCTTAAAAGATACACGAATGTTTTGGGACTAGCATAGACAGCAATGTCAAAAGACCGAAAGATATCCAGATCAAGTCAAGGAATCGGCTGCATCGGGGCTTCACCTCTATCCTGCCGGATTGGAACTCTCGGCATGTTGGCCAGAGGTAATGGGTGCTCCAGAGGTCCCGCCTGTCTAATTCAGGAGAGAATCCTTTATTAGTCATAAACAATAAGCAATCAAGTTACGAGAAGCTAAAAGGGAAGACTTACCAGCATCTGCTCCTTGATCATCATCCTCTAACTGCACACCAACCTCCTCAGCAGTAAGCAGCCGCATACCCTCTTTCACCGCCGCTTTCTCCTCCTTGGTGAATTGAGTCGTGACCGCATCCATTCCAAAGGCCACGCCACCCTCCTTATCTACATTGGCCTTAGCCTTTCCAGGGCCCTGAGATAAATCCTTGCCATGACTCGGGGATAATCATCCATCCAAGATAAGTTGCCCTGTTTCCAAGTGCGAAAGTATATGTCCTGAAGCATCTCATCCATTATCCCCTCATTCTCCTCAAACTCCCTTATTCGGTCCTCAAAAGCCAACAACTTTACAGTAGCAGCATCCCTCTCCGATTGGTATTGCGAGCAGTCAGCCTGGAAGGATTTCCTCATCGCCTCCATCTCCTCCTTCAGCTTGGTTTGAATAAGCTCTGCGGCTTCAGGTTTCCCGGATAGCTCCTGTACCCACTCGAGATCCGCTTTTCGAACCTTATCCACTGTTACAATAGCCATATCAATCCGTTCCTTACAAGCAGCCTCCATTTTCCGTAACTTTGCTCTGTTGGCCTTTTCCATAGTTTTCTTTAGTTGTCTTGAGGCGCCTCATGTTGAGAGATATGGATAGCTTAATCAACAAGTTGTTTGGCCTGGTCGGAAACCATTAACCGCAGTCGAATGTTAGCACTCCCAATTTCTTCTCCAGCCTTGACCAGTCGGGCATGATGCCCCATCAGCTTCCTGGTTTCCTCAGCAACCCGGTCAATGTTTGCCTTAGCTTCGTCCCCCAAAGTTACAACCTGAGTGGTAAGCAAATCAAGGTCCAGAGACTTAGCTTCATATAGTACTCTTACCATAGGATTATGAGGGAGAAAGTGTTCACCGGTAGCCTCATCAAAAGTAATATCGCAAGAACCCGGATCCAGATCCGGATGACTTGCAAACGGATTACGAGCCAAGCCGGGATGATCTATCTGGGTAACGGTAGGATTTTCAGGCGGGTGCGGAGAAGGTATAAATTCAATATCCTTCTCCGTGGTATCCTGAAGAGGCTGAGTTGGGGACTGAGGACCAGGTGAGGATTCAAACAAGGAACGACTCCTCTTCTTCCTTTGGACATCCTCTTCGATAACTCCAAGAAGGGGCGGTAGCCGACTACGTCTCCAGGGCGGTTGGTCGGAGGCCTTGGTTTAGTTGAAGCCTTGAGAAGTTTGTATTATTCAAGACGGTGTCGAACATCTGACGTCTTGGCCGCCTTACCCGCTTCTGGGATAAAAACAACGTGTTACAGGCATACATTGAACTATAACTCAAGAAATATATCAAGTTAGGAAGAGTAAAGAGATGCTTTGTTATACAAACCCCGAGGAGGAGTAGGATACTGCAATAAGTCCTAGATCTCATTCTAGGATGGGAATTGGCCACAAAATGTTCCTAAATCCTTATCATAAATGGAGTCTGCAGGAGTCAAAAATTCACCTTGAATCGCAGGAATTGCCTCAGCTGAAGCGCTCTTGGAAGATGAATCGGCGCCGGCCTTGGCCTTGTCAGCTTTCTTAGGCTTCTCCACTACAGCCGATCCTTCCTCCAACCCTTCAAAATCTAGGCAGAGAGCATCGTCTGTCCACTCCTGGATCATACCTGCTTGCTTAGAAGATAAAGCCCCAGTACCATCACCACTCTGTCCGACGCCACCATCATCACTATGACCATCACCCTCACCTTCTCCACCACTTCCACTCTCCACCTCACCTCCTTCATCCTCGCCTCTTTCCTCCTCCACATCTTCCTCCTCTGGGATGTATGGACATGTGCTGGGGGAGGGTCCATCGGACTTCTTAAGTCTCTTCCCCCCGGCAGTTGGATGTTTCGAGAAGGATTTCCTTTTGCCACTCTTCGCCGTAGCCCCTCCTTTAGCCTTGGCGGCCTTCTCCTCAGCTGTGTCTCTTTGCTTGACCACAGAGTGGCGTGGCAGAATCAAGTTGAGCCCCAAAAGAGTAGCATTCCTGATCAAATAAGAAGCTGCCCTCTCATTTTCCGGAATGGCTTCTATTTCCTCAGCCATCCAAACCAGACGATCTTTCTCTACAACCGCAAAGCCACCTGTTGCTGGCAAGAAATAAAGCACATAAGGAGGAGCATTGCAGTCAGAACAGAAATTATAAATGAGATTCAACTTACAGCCAGAGGTGAAGCGGTAGAAAGAAACAGAGTCATCCCTGACAAAGAACCATTCCTTCTTGAACATGCTAAATTTTGAATATAAGTCCAGGACTGGCTTGAAAGACACGGCTGATTCTAAGCTTATATATGGAGACCCCTTCTTATAGCCTCTCAAGTTACACAGGTACCGGATCTCCCGGTTGGAAGGGGGACGCCCGTATTTTCTCTAGCAGATAATGAACAGACTCACCAAGATGGCATAGGAGTTGGGCTGAAGCTGGAAAGGGGCCACCTTGAAGTATGTGATGAAGCTGGCTATCCAAGCGTTGATCGGAGGGATGGCTCCGCACATGCAGTGATACCTACTGTAAACAAAATACCCTTCTGGAGGGTTATACGACATCACTCCTTCCCCCAGCAACATCATATGCGCTATGTCAATCCCAAAAGATCGAGATATGACGTCAAGCTGCTCATCTTTAAGGGAGCTGGGAAAGCAGTCAGGCGGTGAGTTCAAGAACTCCCGAGGACCGTACCCGTCTACTAATGATCTCGAGGTTGGTCCATGACGTTCTGGTTCTGTCCGAACTGGGGGCACTATGGATGACTCTCCTTTGTCCTTGGATTTATTCTTGTCAGAACGAGTTTCTACTTTATGAGACATTATCTGCAACACGAGAAAACACATCGTTAGAGTAAGGAATGTAGACAAACAAGTACCTATAGTCTAGAATCTCATTCATAATTCAAAACATCAAATCCCATTCGGCACTTGTACTCCCCGAGTTCATTCGGTAGTTCGAGGCTAAAAGTCCATTCGGCACTCGTACTCCCCGAGTTCATTCGGTAGTTCGAGGCTAAGGGCTCATTCGGCGCTCGTACTCCCCGAGTTCATTTGGTAGTTCAAGGCTAAGGGCCCATTCGGCACTCGTACTCCCCGAGTTCATTCGGTAGTTCGAGGCTGAGGGCCCATTCGGCACTCATACTCCCCAAGCTCAATCGGTAGTTCGAGCATGAAGTTCATTCGGCAGAAGAAAGCCTTACCTAGTTCGGCAGACAAAACTGGTTCGGTTATATGGTTGATTCGGCAGAATAGAAGCTTGGTTCGACTATTTCAAATAGTGAGGAATAACAGAGGCGTGAAGCCCATACTTATAGGCAAGCGTAGGATGACCGTACCAATTGGTTCGGCACTTAGGCCGAATGAGAGTGTCCAAACTGAATGATCTAAAACAAAGCACGACATATGCAGGCATATGCCCCACTTTGGGGGGCAAATGTTGGGCGTATTTCCATCGGACCAAGACCACCGGACCAGAACTCAACTCCACTCACTACCGGACCAGGGCCACCGGAGCAAGACCACCGGACCGGAACTCAACTCCACTCGCCACCGGACCAGAACTCAACTCCAACACCACCGGACCAATCCATGCTTTCATCACCGAACCAATGCTACCGAACCAAAGTGAAGAAGGCGTTACCGAACCAGCATTGCTAGGCCAGATCACATCAGCCCAGGCCCACCAGCAGCTATATACATCCAAGGCCCCTACCCTCAACTTCACTCTATTATTAAAGGGGTAGGGGTACAACAATAGAAGACAAGGTTTGAGGGCTCAAGCACGGACGGAACTTTCAAACAGCTTTCATACACTTATAATAAAAGCCTTGTACTTATAATCTGAACAGTGAAAGAGAATAACATATAAAGTGGACGTAGGCACATTCTGCCCGAACCACTATAAATATGTGTGTCTTTTACAGTTTAGTCCCTGCTTTTTACATATTTGCATAAACCATCCAAATCATTAAGAACAACATAAAATCGACTAAATCATACGACTTGGAGTTGTTTGCCCATTTTTTGTGCAAACACATTTAATTCATAAATTATTGATTACCTTCAAAATTAGGTAAAATTTGATTTGATTGCCATCTTCACTATATCCATTATTACTTAACTTCAAATTTACAATTTCACTCAAATAAAATTATACAAAATTTTCCCAATTAATAGGTATTGCACAAATATCGTTACTTATCAACTTGCATAAACATTTTCACATACATTTTCATTCAACTACTACTCAATATGTTTTATTTCAGCGTTCATTTTAATATTAATTTATAAAGTTTTTTTTTCTCTGTTTTTTCATCTAAATTTAATTACTAAATTTTAATTTAAAATAACCAACTTAATTATTAAAATTCACGGGTCGTTACACAAGTTATCATATATTCAGGGAACAAGGAGTGATGGTTAGGATTGTTAAGGATGCTTGCTTTGGCTGTTTTCTTTTGTAGGTTATCACTCATAGGTATCATGGGAAGTATGTATTGGAGATCGGAATACCTTGGAGACTGGTATCCTTTATTTGGTTTGTCGTGTATCTTTATGATATTGTAGAGTAGCATATTATAGTGTTATATGCTAACTCTTTGGTTGCAGGGACATGTCTGATATGGTTCGTGTACTCTCATTCCTTACCATATTTACCTGTATGGTATATTTGAGATTTATTTACCAATCACACCAGACTATTGTCTGACCCAAGATTTTATGCTTTGCTTCTTATTATCTTGGGTACTCTTAAATGAGTAGACTAGATAATAGATCTAGGTGACGCATTAGCAGTTCAGAGGACAAGCTAGATGGAGCTCTCTTTTATTATATACTTATATGGATTCTATGGTTATTCCGCTATGCAACGCTGGGGAGCCTTAGTAGTGACTGATTATATTTGTATTTGAGATAATTATTGAGTTTGTTTACATTGTATAAACTTTATGACATTTTGATCTGTACTCTGATGATTCGTTCATATAATTATTACTTTCTCTTCTGTTATATCTATGATATTATATTTTATCTATGCATTATGAGATATGACAAGTTATATGCTATATCAGTTTATTTCAACCCTAATGATCTACCTATATCAGCCAGGCATGAAGATCGCACTATTTATATACTATTGGTGCTGATGGTATAGGCAGTCGTCACATTTGGTATCAGGGATTTGGTTACACAATTAACTGGATTCAATACCACGATCTAGTAGAGATAGGGAGGGTGTTATTACCGTAGACTGGATCAAGAGTATATATGTATATGAGAGTGAGCGTACTTGTTATAAGTTTGGTTTCCTAAGCTATATAAAAATATATTATATAATATAAGTCGCATGCACATGAGCGTCATGGACATGGTTTTCTTTATAAGAAACCGATCATTCTTTTTATAGATAAGAATGAGCCTGCATACAAGGAATACTGTAAGGAATTCTGCTTCAGGAGTAAAGAAAGGGGTAGGATCAGGAGCTGCTATGCCTGATGTCCAAGCCATGTTCAATTCTATGATGGCTAATATGATGAGGAATGCTCCTAGAGTGGTGATAGGTGGAGGTGCTTCCATGCAAGCGCCTAGGACTGATTTCGTCAAGCTAAGAAAAGATGATTCTACTCTTGGAGGGAATTCATTCCATAGAACAAAGTCATCCATTGAAGTGTGAGATTGGTTGGATGCTTGTGAGCGAATCTTTGGTGATATGGAGGTGGAAGATGATATGAAGAGAAAACTAGCTTTGAGATAGCTTTAGGGCCGAGCTATAAATTGGTGGAATGCTGTCACTATTGATACTCCAGGAGACTAGTTTTCTTGGGATCAGTTTAAGATGAGTTTTGTGGAGGAGTTATTTCGGTTGCTCAGAAGTTGGTTCTATTCAAAAAATTTGCTGATCTCAAGCGAGGAGAGATGATAATTTTGAATATGCGGTATAATTTGATGCTTTGTCTAAGTATGGGATGTCATTCATCGACATTCCATTGAGGAATAATGAGAAATTATTATTGCTTTGGATAACTGCTTGGGAGAAAAGCAAGTGGACCATATAGATGAGCTGTTTGAGAAACTTATAGAGAAGGCACTTCGCCATGAGAGCTTGTACCCTAAGGCTAAGACTGCTATTGTTGTTTCTACTAGAAAATAAGAGTCAAAGTCGCTGTAATGTGGTGAAGGAAAGAAGAAGTGGAGCGGAAAGAGAAAGCAGTCCTAGGGAAAGAGTAGTAAGAAAAAGGGTAAATGGAAACCTACTTGCTTTGGATGCAATGAAAAGGGTCTTTTGATTAAAAATTGCAAGGCAGGTGAGAAGAGGAAATGCTATAACTATTACAAAGCTAGGCGTTTAAAGAAGAATTATCCAGAATCGATAAAGGAAAAGAAGGTAGTGAAAGCATATACCTTGGATTCAATCCCGACTTCATCGAATGCTCCTTTGGCGAAGGAAAAGGGAAAGGCAGTCGTCATTCAAGGTATGTTTTCTATTGGTGATGTTCATGTTTGAGTTTTGTTTGATACCAATGCTTCTCATTCATTAATCTACAGTGACCTAGTAAATAGACTGGATTTGAACTTAAGATAGTAGACCTGACCCTAATCGTGACAAACCCTGTCAGAGGCTTTATTAGTCCTTGCATGGTTTTTCATGGCCTAATTTTATTAAGTCACAGATGCTCATTGGTTTGTGATTATTTTGTTTGAACTTTTTTGGGTTTGCGATTATCTTGGATATGGATTGGCTTAGGAAGTGTGTGGCCATAGTGGATTGCGAGAAGCTATTGGTGAAAATTGGAGATATGGATGGGAGAACGGTAGTGATTGGCTGCCTACCAGAGGATGTAATGATGGTAGTTTTCCATATTCGCTTGAGGTTCCACATGAGCGATTGTCATTAGTGCCTATTGCTAGAGAATATCCAGATGTCATTGAGGGAGTGACTGGATTGCCACCACATAGAGAGATCAAGTTTCAAACAGACTAAGGAAGTCAAACCAATAGTTATGCCTTTGAGGCATATGGCTCTCAGAGAGCAGAAGGAATTGGAGGTGCAAGTGAATGACCTATGGGGGAAAGGGTTCATTCGAAGAAGAATATCTGAATATGGTGCACCTGTAGCATTCACAATGAAGGTGAATGGCTATTTAAGGTTATGTATGGACTATCGTGAGCTGAATAAGGTGATGAGGAAAAAAAGTATCCACTCCCACGTGTCGTTGACTTGTTTGATCCGCTGCACAGTGCAAAGGTGTTCTCCCAAATGGATTTGACAGTGGGATTTCACTAGTTAAGAGTAACAAAGGAAAATGTGCCTACTGCTGTGTTTCATACGCTGACAGGTTTATATTAATGGTTGGTGATGCCATTTGGATTGACCAACACTCTGGCATATTTTGTAGATCTCATGAATTAGGTTTTCAGAAACTAGCTAAATAAGTTCGTGTTGTTTTAATGGATGCTATTTTGATCTAGTCCAGAACTGAGGAGGTGCATAAGACGCACTTAAGGAGCATGCTAGAAATATTAAGGAAGCACAAATTGAGAGCGAAGTTCTCTAAGTGTCACTTCTGGAGAGAAGAAGTGAGATTCTTAGGTCATGTCATTTTGGAACCGGGTATAGTAGTGGATTTTGCAAAGGTGGCAGTCATCCAAGATTGGAATCAGCCTAAGAATGTTGCGGATATGAGAAGTTTCCGAGGATTAGTGGGATATTATAGACGATTCATAAAGGATTTCTTGAAGGTAGCGGTACCGCTGACTAATTTGACGTATAAGAATCAGACTTTTATGTGGGATGTGAAGTGTGAGCATGCATTGTGAGTATGAAAAAGAGGCTGATGAGTGCACTAGTGTTGACCGTTCCAAGTGGAAATAAAGAGTTAACAGTACACACTAATGTCTATGGTACTGGATTGGGTGTGGTATTGATGCAAAAGGGTAAAGTTGTTGCCTATGCATGTCGACAGTTAAAGACGCATGAGAGGAATTATTCGACTCATAATTTGGAATTAGTGGCAATTGTTTTTGATTTGAAGACGTGGAGGTACAATTTTCTAGGAGAAAGTTTTGAGCTATTTGAGGATCATAAATCCTTGAAGTCCCTTTTCTCTCAGAAGGATCTCAATCTTCGACAATACCCTGTGGTTGGAGCTCTTCGCCTATTATGATTTCAGTATTTTCTACACTCTAGGAAAATGGAATTCAGTTGTTGATGCATTGACTAGAAGACATGATGGGTTAGGAGCAATGTACTTGGAATGGAGGCAGATATAATATATTGCTAAATTTGATTTCAGACCTCACTGCGAGCTAGAACCTAAAATGTTAACAAGCTTATCGATTAGACCTACTTTGATTGAAAGGGCCGATACTAGTCAGAAGCGAGATGCTAGATTAGTAGAGATCATATCAATGATAGAGGAAGGAGTAGAATCTGAAGATATGAAGCAATGCAAACTCGATCGAGAAGGTTAGCTTTGTAAAGACAGGAGGTCGTTTGCTCCCGATGTTGATGGATTGAGAGATGAAATGCTAAGAGAGTGTCATCATTCCAAATTAACCATTCATCCCAGTGGTAACAAAATGTACTGAGATATGAAATGAACTTACTATTGGGAAGGTATGAAGAAGGATTTTGGGGCATTCATCTTCAAGTGTACGAATTGCCAATTGATAAGGTAGAGTAGAAGAAACTTAGTGGATTGTTGCAACCATTAGAGATTCCTGAATGGAAATAGGTAAAAGTATCGATGGATTTTATTGATGGATTGCCAAGGACTCAAGCATGGTATGATGATATTTAGGTCATTGTTGATCGGTTGACCAAGAGTGCAAGGTTTATAACTATCAAGTCAAGTAGAATGACATCTAAGCTAGCAGAGTTGTATGCAAAATGGATAATATGATTTCATGGTATGCCAAAGAGTGTTGTGAGCAATCGAGACTCGTTGTTCACTAGTGGGTTTTGAAAGAGATTATAAGAGGCGCTAGGGATGAAGCTATATCCTAGTATAGCTTATCACCAACAAATGGATGGGCCGACCAAAAGAGTAAATCGTACATTGAAAGATCTCTTGCAAGCACGTGTTATAGACTTTGGTGGGTCATGAGATGATCATTTGCATTTGGTGGAGTTTGTATACAATAGTTATCAATCAAGTATTAGTATGGCTCCGTATGAAGCACTATTGTATGGCCGACCATGTAACGCTCGTTTATGTTGGTGGGAAGCAGGCGAGAAATTCATACTTGGGCTAGATATGATTAAAGAGAATTTGGAGAAGGTTGAGGTCATTCGGGAATGAATCAAAGTTGCTCGAGATCGACAGAAAAGCTGCACGGATATGAGACGAAGAGATTTAGAATTTTATGTCAAAGATATGGTACTTGTGAAGGATTCTCCTCTAAAGAATGTAGCAAGATTCGATAGAAAAGGGAAGTTGGTACCAGGATTTGTAGGTCCTTTTTCGATAGTTGAGAGGATTGGGAAGCTAGCGTATAGAGTCAATTTACCTAAGAAGATGGCGGACGTTCATAACGTCTTTTATATCTTTTATTTATGGAAGTTTGTGCATGATTCAGGCATGGTGGTTACATCAGATCAACTAGAAGGTGTAGAACCAAAAGTTTTTGGATCTCGTAGGTCACTTCGTATTGTTGGGTACAATGCAAAACAGCTTAAGAGAAAGACGGTGAAATTAGTATAAGTACAATGGAGTGGAAGAGATGACGATTGTATGTGGGAGACGGAGGAGAGAATGAGGACAAGCTGTCCAAAGCTCTTTGAATGGTAAGACCTAATGTTTATCATATCTACTTTCAATATTGTATAGTATGTTTGATAGATTAGTATTCTTTATGCTAGGATAAGTTCACCTGCACCACTGATTGTGTGGCTGCTTGTATGAGATGTGTGATGGTTGCTTGTGGTTGGTAGGCATGCATGATAACTGTGGATACTTATACTTTAGCTTGCTTGGGTTTCGAGGGTGAAATTCCTTTTGGGGGAAGGGGGTGGGGGTGGGAAGAATGTAACGTCCCATATTTTATATACTGAAGGATCGTAAGATATTTTTATTTATTCGTATGAGGTCATGTGATTCTGTAATTTTGGGATCTGACTCTTAGGGAAATTTAACACACATATGATTTTTCACGAATTTGTATGTGACCATTTTGACGTTGAAAATCTTGTTTGGACTATAACTTTTGATACGGGTCGTTTTACGTTCTCAAATTAGTTTCATTGCTTCAGAATGATGGTTTCCTAGTTTATAAAGTGGTCATAATAGGAAAAATGGACTTACGTTAGGAAGTTGTGACTCTTTTGATTTCTATGAAGCTACTAGCTAGGATTAATGTGTAACAGATTAAGTCCATTAGTGAGCCCATTAGTCTAATTAGAGAACATTATAAACAGAGGGAGGGAGAGTCAAATTAAAACTTTTTCCTCTTACTCTAGATCAGATCTAAACCCTAATTAGCCTTAGAGAAAGCTGGGAAGATACATGAATCGAGTTATCGAAGAGGTATGAGTCAAGGTCTAAGGCACCTAGGGAATACTACTAGAGGCAAGGAAATAGATAGTAGCCAATAATTGGCTAAGTGCATAACTCAGTACCGAGTTACCTCGATGAGTCCGTACCGAGTTATCATATTGTGTGTGACGGATGTGAAACTTTTAAGGCGGGAAGAGGATGCTCTGTAGATCATGATAGAGGTGTTGGCTCGTTCGTATCTGGTTGGATGAAGATATAACAACGTAATGAAAATCTAGTCTTTAGATGTTGGCCCGTGTTGGGAGTAGGTTTTGAAGATGGCGGCTCGTAAGGGAGGGAGCTATATGATTAGGAAATGTGGAAGGGTACCTCATGGATAATGGACACTGGATTGAGCAAGAAGGGACCGGTATCCAAATTTAGTAAAGGTGGGCTTGAGTATCCTTGCTAAGGAATCTTTGATGCTCGGAGAGTTTTCAGTTTTACTCGAAGCAGGGGTATCATAAGTAGGGAGGCCGATAGGTCAATTGAGGGACCTGTATACCATGGACCTACGGCTTTAGCTCTAATGCCCAGCTTTAGGCTACGAGATACGAGATTACAATAGAGAACCAGGATTTCCATTAGTCCATAGCTTAGGGGCCACACGAGTTATCATATATTGAAGGTACAAGAAGTGATAGTCAGGATTTTTGATGAATGTTATGCATGCTTTGGTAGTTTTATTTAGTAGGCTATCACTTATAGCTACATGGGAAGTAGGTATTAGAGGTAGAAATACCTGGAAGATTGATATCCTTTATTTGGTTTGTGTTATATCTTTATGATACTGTAGAGTAGCATATTATAGTGTTATATGCTAACTCTTTTATTGCAAGAATAGTCAGTTATGGTTCATGTACTCTTGTTCCTTACCATATTTACTTGTATAGTATATTTGAGATTTATTTACCACTCACACCAAGCTGTTATCTGACCCAAGTTTTTATGCTTTGTTTCTTGTTATCTTGGGTACTCTTAAATTAATAAACTAGATAACAGGTCTAGATGACACAGTGACTATTCGAAGGACTAGCTGGATGGAGTTATCTCATATTATATACTTATATGTATTCTGCGCTTATTTTGTTGTGTAGCACTAGGGAGTTTTAACAATGACTACTTATACTTGTATTTGAGTCGGTTATTGAGTATGTTTCCATTGTATAAACTCTATGACATTTGATATATAACTGTGTGGATATGTACTTTGATGATTTGTTCGCCTATTTATTACTATCGCTTCTGTTATATCTACGATGTTATATTTTATCCATGCGCTGTGAGATATGACAGGTTATATGCTATATTGGTTTATTTCAACCCTAATGATCTCCTGTATCAGTCAAGCATGGACAACACACTATTTATATACTATTAGTGTGGTGGTATAAGGTAGTCGTCACGTAGAAGAAGCAATTGATTTTATAATAACAAGTCTACCAATAGAGGATAATTTTGCAACCGACCATGAAGTAAGCTTGTTCATGATTTTTTCAAATCATGGAAGACACTGAGCAGAAGTTATCCTAGATGTAGTCATAGGATCCCCCAAGTAAGATGAAGAAGAAGGTTGAGTGGCAAGCGCAGAAAGATTAGTAATGATATTTGCTTCATCCTGAGGAAGGCTAGCAATAAGAATATTTAATTTGCCTAAGTTAACAGCAAGGCCAGAGAAAAGATAGAATATGTGGAGGGTACTCAAGACACTAGAAACAGACTTAACATTTGGTTCAGTGAAGATGAAAAGATCATCGGCAAACAGTAAGGAAGCAATTTGTGGACCTTTGCATTTTGGATGGATGTCAATATCTTTAGCATTGATACCATTATTGATAAGGCTAGTCAAAGCTTCCATAACAGTAATGAATATATAAGGAGAGATTGGATCCCCTTGTCAAGTTACTTGGGTGCCTTTAGAAAATCCAAAATTCTCTCCATTTAACGCCGAACAACATGAAACAATAGATAGACAAGTATATATCCAAGCCAAAAAAGGAGGGGGGATGTAACGACCCAGAATTTTAATTTATTAAAATTTGAATATTTAATTAATTTTAAATATTAATAAGTGAATTTATAAGTCAAATAAATTTTAATTTGAATTATTGGATTTAAATGAATAATTAAATCGATAATTTAATATGTTAAATTATGGAAATAATTGAAAATTGAGTTAAATATGATTGAAAATGATTTGTAAAATTTTATTTTATCATATTGAAGTTAGAATGATATTTTAGAACTTTTAAAATCGAATTAAAAGTTAATTTGTGAAAATTGAATATTTTAATATTAAAATCGACTAGTGAAAATAGTCAATTTTTGAACAGTCTCAGAATTGAACGAAACCAGTTCCATTAGATCCGTAATAGTTAGTTATTACCGGATTTCAAATTTCGTGTCAATCGGAGTTATTGTTTGATCGTGGCAGCTCGAAACGCATCGAATTATTTTTAAATTTTAATTTGGCGAGTTAAAATAGCCATTTTTCAAAAAGTCTCGGATTTCGACGAAACCAGTTTCATCGGATCCGTAATGTGATATTATTGTAAAGTTTCAAATTTCGTGCCAATTGGATTTACCGTTTGTCCGGTACAAATTAAAACGCCTAGAAATCGATTTAAATCGGTTTAATTTAAATTGAGCGTTTATAGCCATAACTCGCACAGATGTCCGAATTAGCTTTTGAAACCTGTTCCATTGTGTCCGGAACGCGGGCTAAACCCTAGAAACGCTGGTTACGGCGCGTAAATCGGAGTTTGGACTTTCCGGATGAATAGTGTTCGAAAATTCTCTATAAATAGCCATAAATTCACAAAAAAAAAAGAAGAAAAAAAAAGCTAAACCCTAATTCAACATGTAGCCGCCACTTATATAACCGAAGGCCAGAAATGCTCAACGTTCATCCCTCGATTTCTCGAAATCCATCAACTTTTAGACAAAACCCTCAACTACAAAGATGAAGATCACAACGAGAGCTTCGATGTGAACGGTGGAGATCGTGTTTGGAGCGACGTGGAGGGAGCTAGGGGGGTGCGTGCGTGCCACGTTCATCTCCGTGCGCACGAGAGAAGGGGGGCCGAGCTTGGGGATATTCTGGCCGAACATAGAGGGGGTTTGGAGCTTCGACTTGGCACTTCCTGATCGTGTTTTAGTCGAGCGATGGAGTTGCTAAATTTAACCCTAGTTTAGGCAATGGGTTCGGCGGCTTCGTTAGTAACCTGTAGGTGAACGAAAAGAGGAAGGAGAAGGGGAGGCCGTTGGATCTGGAGATGGACGGCTATGGATTGTGTAGGGTTTTAAAATTTTATATTTATGTTATAAATATTAGTTTAAATCGTGCAAAACTTGTAAAATACATATCTTTTTCATACGAGGTCGAAAACGCGCGAAACTAGTTGCGTTGGAATCGTATGGACGAGCACTACGCGATGAAATTGGATTGGAGTCGTTTGGAGTTAGTGAGAATTTCGGGTAAAATTAAACGTCCGTTTAATTTTATTCGAAATAAATCGCTAAAACGGAAATAAAATCAAGGAGAGAACTTCTCACTCAATCGAATCAGTTTCGATTTTATTTTAAATAGTTAGATTTAAAATATTTGAATGCATGTTTGAATGATGATTGATATCTATTGATTGTTAAAATAGACATTATACGCCGTTAGTAAGCGGATGTTATTTATTAAAAACATATACCGCGAATATTTCATAAACAGTGAAATTGGTATTATATATAATAGCAATATATATATATTGGCATATGTATATATTGGAGTTATTGATTTCCTGCATTTTTTTGTTTAGCGGATGAGACCCTATTGCGCCGTTATTAAGCGGATAATATTATTAAAATCCCATATACCGCGATAATTTCGTACTGGAGCGAAATTGGTATTGTGCTAATGTTTGTGGATGCAGGAAAACAGGTTGGAGGGATCCAACTGGATTCCTCAACAGTATTTATTTGATTTCAGATATTTTGATATTTGATGGATTATCATATCGATATATGATATCGTTGTTGTCGTGATTGACTATTTGGTGTGTAGCATCATTGGACCAATTTTGAAATTTTAAAATGATTTTTAAAGTGATTTTTGAAAATGTACTATATGTTTGGAATTGATCCATTATAAATAAATAAACGTTATAATTTTAATGTTATAAAAATTATGGTTTTTGAGAAATATAGTTAAAGGTTGATTTTTGAAAATATGGGATTAATGACTTTTATAAAATAGTTTAAACTGGGATTTCTGAATTTATTATAAAAAGTTTAAAAATAGGATTTATAAAATTTAATTATTTTATAAATCAAAAGGATGAAATTATAAAGAAGTTTAAAGACGTTTTAGAATAATAATACAAATTGATTTGTATAAAAGATTTATAAAATGGATATTTATAAATTAGAATATTTTGAATTATAAAACGAGTTTTTATAAGTGTTAGAATGAACTATGAATGAAATTCGGAAATGAATGAAATTTATAAAATTATAAACGGTGAAGTTATAAATGGAATTTTATAAGCAGTAGGTTTATAAAATTTGTAAAGTTATTAAAATAATGGTTTTGGATAAATAATTGAATCTTATAAGTTATAAGATTTATAATTATGAAGTTCAAAGGAACGATTTTTGCAAACAAATAAATTATAAGTATTTCACTTATAATATGAACTTTTAGTATATCATTGAGATATGAATTGAGATAGGTTAATAAAGGAATTTATAAAGGAAGTTGTGGTAAAATAAATAGAAATGGAATTTATAAACGTTGTTTTATAAATTCGTAAACGACTTATTTTGATAAGTAAATTGTTGAAACCTATTAATGGAGTTATATTCACATTTTTGATTGTGAATAATCCTTTAAAACGAAATGTATAAAAGGATGAAATGTGTTAACGTAGTATATTCACGTTTTTGAATAGTGAATAATATGTTAAAGAAAGTGTTTAGATTTGATGTTTTAAATAGAATTAAAATGATCTAACGATGTTTTAAAATGTGTTGAGATTCGAAACCATAGATTTCAACATTTATTGTTGAAATAGACGTTTTCGAGAAATAAAAGGAAATGGTGGACTATAACACTGTTGTTATAGTAAATGATTTCCGAAAGGAAATTTTTTGTTTAGTATTAGGATTTATATATCTATCTTAAATTCGAATCCCTATACTAGTGATTTTGGGACGTTGTAACGATGTTTTACGCAACATTCGTTTTGGCCCAAATAAATATGTTTAAGAGAATGTTTTCCTTAAAAAATGAAATATATACTTAATTTCGATTTAAGTATATTGAATATTTTCTAAGTATTGAAAATAAAAAATATAAAGTGAATTACTTATGAATAAATAAGTATGGAAATGTTTTCTAATATTTCATTGAATAAGTTGAGAATTTATCTTTTTGAAGATAAATTGAAAATGAATAATTAAAATCATATATTCATAGATATTGTGAAATATAAATTCACTATGGAATTTATAAAAGAAAGTGGGATTGGTTTAGAAAAATAAATATTGATTTATTTTTGAAGTGTTGAAAATAATATATCTTGTAAAGATATTTTGGAAAATAAATAATTTGGAAAATTATTTGGAATCTGGTGATGTTGTGCATATCCATTGATAGTTCAATAACCGACTATCAATATTTCCCTTTGAATGGGTATTTGATGTGATTTGTTTGAATGTGAATGCCACACTTATTTTTGAATAAGCGCTCACTATTCGGGTTAACCGGGAAAGGACCATGGGGTCGTATAACCCATTCCGAATATGTGATACGTCGTTGTGAATTGCATTGAAGATCGGTGTTGAAGACCCGGTATTTGCAAAAGCGATAGGATGACCTGTCGATTGACTCTGCACCGAGTTGCTCCGGTATTGAGTTCTCCATATGTGATGGGAAATCCGATCAGGATTGTGAATATCCGGATTGCAAGGACTTCTTTGTAAGTGCCTTCGGTTTTGTTCGAGCCGGAACAGACTTGTATGGATTGTATGTCTGACATTACAATTTGAGATATAAAGCCGATTTCATTCAAATATATTTCTGTTGGTGGCGGAGAATTTATTCTTTTAGCTTAACACCCTTCTCTGAGACGTACGTGCTCAGAGGTTATGTAGTTGAAGGTTATCAGCGATATATTCCCAATTTGGTAATGTGACATGCTGAGTGTTGCTGTAAATGATCATTGTGTTGATTATTTGTGATAGGATCGTTTATTTGATCGTCTATCCTGGTGATCATTTCTATGATCATTTGTTGACCCAAAGCATGGCTTTTGTATAAAGTATGTTTTTGTGGACGTGACTTCGTCGAGCCTCACACCCCGTGAATGGTCAAAATAGGAAAGAAGCAGCAAGGTTATGAGGGGTAGAGCCCTTTAGGATGTGTGCATTTCCTTCTGGAAAAGGGTGGTATCATGGTATGGAGCCCAGATACTTACTCATGTTGAAAACACTTTGTTATGATTGTGTGAATTGATTACGAGCGCTCGGTGAAAAGGTCCCAAAGGACCGGGGGATGGCATATTCGGTCAGTTGTTA
The DNA here is from genome assembly GCA_030765085.1 of Allium cepa. NCBI lineage: Eukaryota > Viridiplantae > Streptophyta > Magnoliopsida > Asparagales > Amaryllidaceae > Allium > Allium cepa. The sequence continues at coordinate 157,698,253 of CM060939.1, forward strand.
CTCAGTTAGGGGTAACCCGGCCTTGTGTTGGTAGAGATCCGGTTTGGTTCTCGGGGATGTCCATCCAGAGGCATTCTCATGTGGCAATGGGAAGTTCTTTGGCCTGATCATTCGTTGGAAATCCAAAGAAACAATACGTGACTTGTACGGTTTTAGTTGTAGAACATGCTTCCTCAGGAGGTAGCTATAGTAGGCATAATATAATGGTACCTATGCTGGCTAAGATTTATATTCTACTTTCGAAATGAATTTTTCCTACACTATGCACTAATAATAATATCAAATGTTCTTTTTAATACGTATCAAGCATCTTTGACTAACATAAGAAGAAATCTCCTCCAAGTCTGCGTTTGCATTGTGTGTGTGGCGGGAGGTCTTATGGTAGTCTCATTTTTAAAAGCATTGCGAATTGACTTTAAAAATATTCCTCTATTTTGATTTTAAAGATAAATAAACTGTTTTGAGTTCTCACACCAGTCTCATGACTGACTCGGAGTTTATTGTTTTCCTTCCTAAACTCTGGGTGCCCACCAATTTCCACACGGGCAGTCGAGAGTTAAGGTTTATCAGGATATTCTGGATACTCTGGAGTTGCTGGAGGCAAGCTGGATGGCATGGCGTATTACTAGTTTATATAGTATTTCTTTTTCCGCTGCACTGTTTATTGTTGTTGTTGTACACTCTGATGATATGATGTAAAGTATAAAATGTAATAACTGATATAGTTCTTTGTTTAAAGATTATTCATTATTTATTATATGTTATTCCGCTGCGAATTGTGAGATTCTGTTGTTGTTCTGTTATTTTCTGTTCCGTTCTATGTTCTGTTTCCTCCCTATTCTCTCTATCTTCCATTATTTTTCTTTTTCTCTCTATTTTCTATCTTCTACCTCTCTTCTTATCTATCTTTTCTTTTTCTTAAACCATAACATTTCGGGTTTCCGGCCTTCGATTTCTCGGCAGTCGATAAAGTGAGTATCGATGTTGAATTTTCGAAAGTCGAAAATTTCCAGGGCGTTACAGGGGAAATTCATTTTATGAAGAACGTCAATTATTATAATTCATTGAATTGTATCAAAAGTCTTTTGAATATCAATTTTAATGAGCATGTAGGGGAAATATATTTTCTTTTGTATCCTTTCATCAGCTCATGAGTCAAAATAATGTTGTCTGTAATTGATTTTCTTGGTAAAAATGCATTTATATTTGAGGATATTAAAATCTTCATTTTGGAAGGAAGGATTTTTTTAGATACATTTATAAACAACATTACAACAAGAAATCAACCTAAATTGAGAAACGTCGGTAAGGGAATCTAACTTAGGAATAAGAGGCAATTGAGTGGCATTAGTACCCCTAAGCATTTTATTTTTAAAGAAGAAATTTTTAATTACCTAGATCATATCATTTTGAATTATTCCTATGCCTTTTCAAAAAAATAAGCATTAAATCCATCGGGAACTGGAGGGCTATCAAATTTCATTTTAAAAATAGTATTTTGATTTCTTTAGAGGATATTTCTTGAATAAGGGATGAGGATTCAGAAGACATAAAGGGGAGATGTAAAGTAGATAAGAGAGAATGGTCGAGGGATAAAGGAGATGGTTTACCTAGAGAAGAAGTGAAGAACCAAATAAATGCATTTTTTATTTGAGGATGAGATGGGTATTCATTGCCTGATATACGTTAATGATATTCACTCTGTTGTATAAGTTTTGAATTTCAAACAAGAGTGGAAAAAGGAGGTATTTCTGTCACCTTCAAGATCCCAAGAAATTTTATTCTTCTGCCTTTTCATATTATTTTTAGTGATTAGATCATTTCTTAGGGCTTCATATTGCTCTTATTTAAGAGTAGAAAGGTAGGAATTTGTTGGGTGGGCCATCATATCTATTTGAGTCTTTAGCAAATCCGTCCTTAGAGAAGTTGAAAGTTTTGGCCCATCCCTAAAGTATTAAAAGACCATTTCTTGAGTTTGACTTTGGTAATCTTCGTTTTGCTTGCAAAATGCAAATTGGGTTACCATTAATGTCAGTATTCCAGCTAATGTTTACAATATTGTAGTATTCAGGATGGTTAGTCCATCCATTAAAAGATGAAAATGTGGAAGGTCCTTTAATAACAGCTTTGCCCTGGTTAAGAATTAAGGGAGAATGGTCAGATGGAGAGGGAGTAAAGATGTTCAAATGAGATTAGGCCATACGTTCAGTGCTTGCGTGTTGAAGTAAACTCTATCTAATTTGCAGTATGTATTTATCCTACTCCTAATTTTACTTTTCCAAGTGTAAAATAATCCAGTCGAGGAAATTTGAATTAAGTTTGACGAGAAAATGGCTTTGTTTAATGGACTGGTTTCAGATTTCTTTTAGGGTTTTGGCTTCTAATTTTTCATTGTGTAATTTCATACAGTTCCAATCACCTAAACAAAGCCATGGAGAATCACCAGATTGAAGAATAGGAAGCATATCCAAGAATATTTGTCTAAAATATTTACTATTGTCAGCATAGATAAAACCGTAGTTGAAAGCGAAGGCGGAGAGAATATGAAGAATAGAGCATGGATAAATTGTTTATGGACAGTGACAAGGGAAATTAAGAAATAGAAAGGTTCCGTATTATAAGAATCCTCCCATAAGAAGCTTGAGCTAAATTATGAATATTTTTCCATGTTGAGGCAATGAGATTAACTACAAAAGCAGTTAGAAAATGATCAATTTTAGTTTCACATAGGCCTATGAGTTGGATTTTATGAGAATGAACAAAAAATTAATTTCTATTTGCTTTGCAGTTGAGTGAGCTCCTCAAACATTCCAGAGTGCGATTGTATCTAACATTGTAGAGTTTGGTTTTGCTGGTAGAAATTATAGTTGTGACATGATATATCTCTTTAGGCCTTTAATCGGATTGTTTAATGGTTATTTGATCAATGAAGAATTCTATTCCAAGATCAAGATCAAGAGGTTCTTTAGAAGTATTTTTCTCCTGAATTTATTTAGATTACTTATGTGTATTAGAACAAACAAGATTGAAAGGTAGCTTAGGCAAAGATAAAGAAGGAGAAGATGATTTACGGATAAGAAGATGGGAAGAGGGAAATATATGTAAATATGGACTCGAAACTGAAGAAATATTAGAAGATTGTGGTCAGAATTACTATTGGAAGAGATAGAGGATATGTGTACATGCATGGAATTGTTGTGCATGTTTTGGTGGAGTAAGGAAGGTCCATCCACAATAAGGTGAGCAATAGAGGGAATAGAACCAGATTTGTTAGGATCAAGTTTAGTTAGCACATTCAAAGTATCAAGTAGGTCATGAACAGGAAAATTAGCTTGATTGCATTTATTCATGTCCAGCTACGAGCAATTTTAACAACATAAATAAATAATTTTTGATCCAATTATTTTACAGTAAATAGTTTACTTAGGCTGCTTAAAAACCATGAGAAGAAACACCAAATTATATCTTCCAAATTAATTATAAAAACTCCCTAAAACAAGGTGTTTTTCAAAGTGCATTTATAGCGACTAATTCGCTTCTAACTTTTTCCACTTATTCAACTAGTTATATAAGTTGTTAAATCTCAACATTTTTGCAGTTAGAAGTACATATATTTTACTTGCTAAACTAGTAAAGAAACCCCTAAGGATACCTTTCAAAATTAACTTAAAAATTGCCGAACACAAGGCGATTTCAAAGTGCATTCGTAGCGACCTTTTCGCTTCTAATCACAACTTTATTCTATTATTTCCACAACTTTCCAAACCAATTTTTGTTGTTCCATACACCGAAATATGCATAGAGAATTACCAAAACAAGCAATTCCAAGTTAAGTTCATAATCTTCCATTTACATAAGTTAAAGTTAAAAGATATTAAAATGCACTTATATCAACCTTTATCGCTACCAACACTTTCAACACACTTCAACTTCACATAAAATCACAACGAGCATGTAAACACAAGGTCTAGGCCATGATACATATTTTAGAGGGTAATAGAAGTGATAATATTATATAGTAATTTATTGTTTTCTTTTCAAAGAAAAGGGTCCATTGTTCTTCTTATAACTTTACATTTGCATATACACATATATACATAATATATGTAATCAAACGGCGAGTTAACTCACTCATAACCATGAAAAATCCAAGAACAAGCACAAAAGAGTAAAGAACCACTTTCTGCCATCACTCAACTTTCAAAGCTACCTCCTTTTGCCTTCACAAGCCAAGCCATGCTCCCTCTCCCTTCCTAAAGCTCACGACCCAAAATGGTTGGGGAGTTTATTCTCCACTTCTTCATCATTTGAGTTGCTTTCCATGCTTCATAAGGTGATCTAAGACCTTGATTAAAGTTTGAAATGATTTGGAGTTGATTTTCTTAAGAAAATGAAGATTGAAGAGAGAAAGAGAGCTTAAATTCTTAAGTTTTTTTCACAAAACTAAGGCAAAATGATTATGAACCAAAGAAGATAAGTAACAAGAACTTTAACAAAGGCAAAATAAACCTCCTACCCTTCCATTCCTGGTCCAAAGAAGCCCCCCATGTGTTCACCTTTGCACTTCACCTTTGACTTAAAGAAAATATCTAAAACACTATTCATCAAAATATCTCCTCCTCAAGCCATTTGCTGATCCCTTTTTATTATTCAGATTTAGTTTGTCATATCATTGAAAATATTTTTAGTTGCTAAATAATTGCACGCTAATATATTTGAAAAGCGCTATAGGTTCGAACAACTTTTACCGAGCAAAAAGTTGTCTATCGATAAAACGATTTTCGATCATATTATCGATATTTCTTCGACCTGTTAATTTTTGTAAACATTTAAAAAATAATAATTTATCATCATTAATTATTAACTAAAAGGGGGTTAACAAGGTTATAAAATAAATTTAATCATATTAAATCCAAGATTCAAATATTTAAATAATTAAGGCATTTAAATACATAGTGTTTGAAATTCCAGGTCGTTACATTCTCCTTCACTTAAAACCTTTTGTCCTCGAAAGTCCAACGTGGCTAACACACAAAAGAAACAAGAACAGTCAATACTTAACATGTATTCAGAATTACTAGCAAGCAAAGCTCACAGCTTGCTCAAGTTCAAAAACTCTCTCATCGCACAAGGATGATAAATAATATACTAAGCGTACCTTATGCTCAACTGCATTAGGTTATTACTTAAAAGATCATTCAAGCTACCTCATAAAAAATCGAAGAGTCATTCCTTGAACTCTCCATAAGCCAACAAAATGTAGTATGCACATATACTTAATCCCGTAGATGCACATGGATCATCTGTAAGCAATATCAAATCTAATCACTTGCTCGATCACATAAATTCCACTTCTAGACTAGTATATATCACTTGCCATTGAGAATCGAGTGAAAAATACTTGCCCGGACCGGTGTAAACCACTCCAAAACCATGTTCTCAAATCCTAGATAAAAAACACACCAATGTCCTTTTAAATCACATTCATTTAAATAGTATATCTCTTTAAATACTAAAACCATTTATGAGGCATTTCATAAAAACACAACTTTAAGTTTATAAACATTTTATAAATACATAACTTTATTTATAAACCATTCCATAAAAACTTTACGTTATTACTTGATAATACTATTATATCCTAAGCGTGTATACAAAACATCAAATTCATTTTACTTTATAAAACAAATGAATGCCCAAAATAAATGTAGGTCTTATAACTGAGTCAACTTTACGACTTATCTAACTGTCGAGTAGGTAAGTAGCTAGGAAGAGCAGGACACTGGTATTCAAACTCAAAATTAGAGCCTACTTTCCTTAGACAACCCTAAGGTAAAGACGTTTATTAATTGTCCCAATAACATCGAATGATTACTTAACATGGATGTTCAAACCAATTTCAGATGTTAGCTTGCTACTTCTTGATTAAAGTGTTATTTAAACTCAACTCTATATTTTCAAGACATTTAGCCTCAAATTCTATAATGATTCGGAAGGTTCAGACCATCCATAATTGCTGAAAAATCCATTTCATTCTAACAAATTAAAAACTTTAGAACTAAATACCAGGTTTCATTCCAAATCATATGAAATAATAATACTTACATATTTTTTTGCATACAAATCATACTTTGGATTAAATCAAAAATCATTTTCAAGGCGGTATCAAATTCTTCGTAAAATAGTACTAAGTATCATGATATCAATTTATAAACCAATTTCTGTAATACTTATTTTAAAATCTATAGAACATACATTCACACACAGATATTTATTTATTTATTTATTTATCGACAAATAAAAAAATGATACGATGGAAATGGGTCCTACTAAGTCATACCATATGTCCCCTTACTAAGAAGGGTAATGCCCACGAGAAGTGCTTACCAACCTAACACGTCTCTTGCCTATTTTTTGTCACCTTCAAGCCTTTCGAGCTAAATAACATAAAAACCTTTATTCCTGAATCGATTTGTTAATTCCAAGAGCAGTCTCGAACTCGAACAAATCCTAAAAATTCTTTTCGAAACGTTAGTATTCTATAATACTTTCAAAAAATATTACTATTATTTTCTCTAAAGTCTTTAAAACAATCACAAATACATCTGGGTTTAAGTTCTCAAAATATAAGTTTAAATCCTCTTCGCTTGGAAACCAAACTTATATAAAGTTACTTTCTTACATAAATCCTTCACAAATGTTTATTTATAGAATATCTTATCTTTCCTTTAGATTACAATAAACATCTTTTACTAAATTTAATTTTAACTCAACATTATCACCGAATACCTTATGGTCATAGTCAAACTGTGAAACTCAATTCACAAGGTGATCAATGCTTTCACAAATACTGTCTACCCAACCCAAGCAGTGAAAAGGTAAAACTGATCATAAACTAGTCGAGCACAAATCAATAATTAGTGGTGATGCTAAATGCACACAAACTGGCTGATCATATCTAATCTATTTACAAATGATAATGATGCTCATAAACTGGTCGAACATGCCAATTCATTCTACAAAAAATAGCAATGCTTGGAAATTGGTCGAGCATAGCTAAACTATTAATGAGGGGTAATGAATGAACATCATTAATCCCTACATTAATTAGACCACACTTTTATAATTCAGACTTATACAAGTTACCTTATATAAGATCAGATATTTTCGTGGATAGAATGTCGTTAAGGCACATGTTTATAACAAATACAAATATGCTCTTATATGTATAATACACTCAACTCATTCTAAGGCATCGCTTACCATATCTCTAATGGGTTTACCCTACCAATCCAAAGGTTCTCACCTAACCTTCGGCTCAGATACCAAATGTGATAGTCAATCTTTTCGACCCCTAAATGTTGACACTAATACATCCACGGTATTCATGTCGAGCACTAAAGTGGCGGAAAGATTGATCGTTAGGATAAAATAAGAAGAAAAGGAAAAGAGACCAAAAAGAAGAGAACAAAAAATCAGAATCTCATAGTGGAATGATAATATATAATATCATAAAACAACACAGATTGTCACTCTAAGATACATAGCATTTTAGAGTTGCAATTCTAAAAACTATCATCAGCCTGGATAGCTGTAACAACCTATCCTCACAAATGTTGATATATTCATAATAGAAATGTAATGGAAATAAGCATACCACGGTAGGCGAAAGCATCCAACTTATCTCCTCAAGCTCCAAAAAATATCAACAAAAATATGTGTTTCTTATACTACTCGAAAGAGCACTCATGGTAATAGGGAAAATATATAAACATGAGTTAGACATAAGTCTAGTGTGAGAAACTCAAAAAATATGCGCTCAACATATAACAGTACATTTGAGACTGTTCATACCACCGTAATGGTTATCTCTTTAAAAGAACCAAACTATCTAATAAATACATAAGGTGATATAATAGATAATGTCTAGGGCATATAATATAAATCAGAAAATTGTTGTGATGCTTTCATCTCACAACAAATACCGCTAAGGTACGTTCGAATAATGGATTCTCATGGAGGTCTCCTCGATAAAATAGAATCCGACCTCCTGCACATGGATCAAAAGTTACCTTTCACTACTACAAAAAGTGCATATTGCTTCGCCTCATTTGCATCGGTTGAAGTAAAAACTGATGCAAATAGAACTATTTGCATCAGTTCTATCTTAATAACCGGTGCAATTAGTACGTGGAAAGCAATAGGTAATAAAAAATCAAATTTGCATCAGTTGTCACCAACAACCGATGCAAATAGTTTTATCGCATCAGTTTTAAAGTCAACCGATGCAACTGCGTTAATTTGCATACCTTAGTAACATTCTTTGCAAAACGTACGTTATTTAATCACGCCGCACAAAGACGTCAGCTTCAAGATCACCCTTTCTCTTTTCTGCTCACCAAAATTAAAAAAAAAAGCTAAAAGCATACATATCAGGAACCCTAGGAGAGAGAAAGCCAGACAATGGATCGTAGTACTCCAGTTCGCAAGCCACATACCTCCACTGCCGATTTGCTAACATGGATCGAGACTCCACTCCCCTCGGCACTGCCAGAATCTGCATCAAGGAGAGTGAATAAAGTACGTCTTTTTGTGTGTGTGTGTTTTGGAAATTTTGTGAAGTTTATTCGTGATTATTTGATATGCAACCCGCCCGTGGGATTAGTCCAGTGATGTTTGGAGGGCAAATGAGCGAGGAAGAAGCTGAAAAAGTTCTTAAAAGGTTAGATCTGTTTATTGTTTTAGAAGTACATCTGTTAATTTTATTTTCTTCTGAAAATGCTATTGCATATTGTTTGGGATTATATTAATGCTAAATACGAAACGTTATTAGACTGTTCTGATAGTTTATTTTAATTTTAGTTAAATCCCAAACAACTATTTTTCATAAAACGTGTCTAATTGTTAAATGATTTAATTTTATGACTGTTAAACAGATTTAACAGAATATTGAGAAGAAGAAGTGTTTAAATAGATAAGTAAAATTATGATAAAATATAGGGTCAAATGATGATATAAGTCATAAACAAGTTTTCTATGTTAAACTGAAAGTGAATAAGACCCTGTGGAAACACGAACACAACACCCTTACGAAGAACCTTGGTAAAAAGTTTGTTGCTTGGGTTGGATGTTACGAAACCAACATAGAGAGTGCCTTCTACTAGTGTTAGAATCTCGGTAGCTCTTGGATGAGTGTGAGGTGGGTTAAGGCCGTAAGGTGCATAGTCTATGCGAACTAGAGAGACGCCAAGCGTGTTTAAGCCTGGAATTTGAGCCACATTGACTTGGGTCACATTTGAACCGACTTTGTTTGCTGTATTTCCTGGACTCTGAAGTCCAAAGAAGTAGAAATCGTCTGCAATGGCAAGCTTTGGATCTTTGCAAACCATCCCGTTTACGAATACTGCATATTCATTGTATAACAAAACTGTTAATGAGTATTCTGGGTAGCAAAATAGCAGGCATTCTATCATAGTTGTATATTTATTTAATGATAATAATACCTTTAGTTGTTTTGTCCGCAACACAAAAGTCTTGAAGAGGGCTTGGATCAGAAGCAAACACAAGTGATGGAGCAATGAAGAAGGCAGATAGAACCAGACAGAGGAACTTTTTAGTAGCCATTTTTTTCAAACTTTAAGATGAGTAAATATTTTTAAGTTGGTCTTCTGTTTATGAGTTATACATTAAACTTATGACCTATATATATATATATATATAGTGATAATTAATAGGTAGGAAACTTCATTTTAAGTTGAATGAAACTTATTTTGGAATTGGTCTGATCAATTTTTTAAATATTGCAGCAGCCTTTGTGACTTTGAGCACTACAGTTTGATGCAGTCTTGTTTAAATTTTCTACTAGTTAATTGTTTACTGTTATGTAATGAAACATTCTCCTTGTTGTTTGATGCATGTATACTAAATCGCAACTGGAAGCGGTCGTGGGTGCAAGGGACGATACGAGTAGCTGACTTATGATGGGATTTACGATGACTACTTCCCAAATTAATATAATACGTGTTGCTTATTACCTAATGTTAAACTAGCATTCGTCACTAGCATTCAATGTGTCGTCTTGTCTGCTAACCATATGGTAAACATATACACTCTGAAATAAGTGACTCGTAAGAATCAGCAATGTATAACTATCCTTTTAATGAATGACAAAAGACTTGGCGCATAAGTAAAAATACAATTATAATTAATCTCAATAATTTAACGACTCATTTTAAATATATAATCATAACAAATCTCAATTGATTTGACTATTCATTTTAAATGTAAACTTCCATAAAAATTATTTTTGAAATCAGTTTTAAATTGAAACTTAGCCTTTTTAAGTTATTTACTGTTAATTTAGTTAACTATTATATTATTTAATAACCAAATTCTTTAAACTGTATTGTTTATTTACAGCTGAAACTGTACTATCAGTATATCAATTTTTGAAAACAATCAAAGCTTTTAGTTGAATTTTCTGTTTAATCTTCAATATGCGTTTCAATATGTGGTTTTCACCTATTTCTTCTCTTTCTAAATTTTAAAATTAAGTAGTAATTAAATATTGAATAATATCACTGACATATCGTTGATTTATCTCATATCAATCCTTAGTCGATTTTTTATTCAATAAGGTTTTATTCAATATATCACTTGGGGTGAATGGATGTACAACAAACTGTTCAATATGAATATATCACATTGAATTTAATATTTAGGTTATACATACATACATATACATACATACATATATATATATATATATGGTGTTTTTGACTATACCATATATGAAGCATGCCAGCAAATATTGTTTATAAATGACATGAAGGATGCAAGGGCATTCTTGTCCAATGCGAGCAGTTACTGGACGCGAATATATCCCTCTAGGTAAGTTAACAATGAGCGAATCACCAGTTTGAGCGTCATACCCAATCTCACAACAGACGAGTGAACCATCCCTCTAGTAGTTCGTTGTTATTAGTTAAATCTGTAATCCATTGTTTAGCTTGGTTCCAGTTGGCACTGCAGAGAGAAATCACGGCCTTGTACTTTTCCATTTACTTTGATTATCCATTTATAAATAAATGTAAACAGTACTGAACAACTATAACTAGCTACACAAGTGCCTGTGATATCTATTATTATTCCATTACGTAAATCTTTGAAGAAATAGGGAGGAAAGTGTTGGTTTTATTACACCTTAGTTTTTGTTCACTTCCAGCTCATATGGCTTGCAAAATGGAAGTATACACACATATGTATTTATGTGTGTATACGTCCAGACTTCCAGAAAGTTCTACCTAAATTTACATATTCTTGTTATGGAAAACTGCTACTAGTAAATGAATGGAGTCCAGGGTATCATTGCAACCAAACAAAATTTGAAACAGTATAGATCTTGGCAAATATACATAACCTAGATGTTAACAACGAGGCAATAAAGGTTATTTTTACACAATTTATATATGAATCATATTCAAGTTCGTCCGTTCCTTAACACTTGAAGGTTTTTACCTTTACCAGGCAGGTTTGAGGGCCCCACATGATTATCAGGTACTATACGAGCATCCGAACAGCAGACGCGAGACATGAAAAGCTGACCAAATCTCATCTACATGATACTTCGGTTATAGACAGTTCAATTGATGCACGTGTTGGGTTACATAAAGTTATTGTACCAGAAGATCCACACTTATCATCTAATAAGACTCGTAAGAAGGTATGGCATGATGCTAATTCTTTTTTTATTGAGAGAAAGCATATTGGTTAACATGTTTATTTGTTGTAAATATTTACTCCCTTTTCTGTTTCTGCAGAGCAATGCAAAAAAATTCCCAAATGATGTTGAACTCCATGAACATAACACAAGGAAAGACATTGATGGGCTAAAGATTCCGTATGGAAAGGTCCCTCTTTATTTCATTTTATGTTTCATGCTTTTAATACTGTTCAATTCCAAGTGTTACTGAATTGCAATTTTCAGAAAGAGAAGCGTTTGCAAAGGGAAATGGAGAGACTTGAACGTAAAAGAAGAAAAGAGGAAGAGAGGTTGTTACATGAAAAGCTGCGTGAACAGGAAAGATTATTGAACAGAAACGTGAAAACGAGCGAAGGGAGAAGTTTTTGCGAAAAGAAAGTCAGAGGGTAAGTTATTATCTCTCTATTAGTCTATCTCAGATATTTGAAATGCAAAACTAAAAAGTCAGTGAATGAGCATTCGATCCATTAGCAACTGTGAGCTATTCCCATGTTCAAATATGTTTGCAAGGGAATCATAAGGGTTTATGTTTCGAATATGTAGTTTACTAAGTAAGGTTATTTGTAGTTTATCCAAATGGCTCAGTGCAACGAATATTTAACCTTTAATGCTCACAATATATTGTCAAGAAATGACATGCGATATTTTGAAAATTTTGGGGATAAAATAGGGAAATATTGAAACCATATTAGTTGGTACATTAACAAGTTATTAATATCCACCTATGTATATAGAAACCATAGATGATGAAATATATTCGTATTTTAAAAGTTACCATTCACAAGTCAGTAGATAACAATCTGTCAAAACTTTCCACTACTTAATAATATGTGCTCAAGGCTCAGGCAGTGACAACATATTTGCAAGACGATACATGACAACATATTTGCAAGACGATACATGAGATAACAATTATTGTATATTATCAGGTTTAACTACTGTGCTCTCATATCAGCGGTCTTAATGCGAAATTATGGGTCCTTGGAAGCATATGTATGCATATTCACTGTGTGTGTGTGCGTGCAAGTGCAAGTGATCTTATTGCCATTGTAACAAAATATCGCACAAGGTTTCTAATAATATACGCTTTTATTTTTTATTGATTTTAGGCAGAGAAGATGAGGCAAAAAGAAGAATTGCAAAGAGAGAAAGAAGAAGCAAGACTGAAAGCTGCAAAAGAGAGAGCTAATGCATGTAAAATTGCTAAGGGAGATACTGAACTTATAGAGGATGAGCGCTTAGAACTTATGACAATAGCTGCATCAAGTATTGGGATACCTTCAGTAATGACCTTAGACAGCAATACCTTGCAATGGCTTGATATGTTCAGAGGTTAGCAAATGCTTTCATCATTTGGATGAACATCTTATCCGTGCAGAAAGCATGCGATGCAATAATTGTGTTATATTTAATTATGTTTATGCATTTTTTTTTGCCAGATAGCTTAAGTGTGTTTCCTCCTAAATCATTGCAAAAGCATTTTAAACAACCTTTTGCAACTCAACCGTGAACTGAATCCGAGGAGAATGTTGCTAACTTTCTGATGGTATTTCTATCTTTTTGCCTACTGAACGAGCACCAACTCTGTTCCCGATCTTCTTTGAGCAGGGTTAAACATCATTAAGGGTTTATGTTTCGAATATGCTTATTTTGGTATTATGTTATTCAATTTGTATTTGCCATCAAATTTAATTTTGAATGATTGTAATATTGCATGCAATAATTGTTCGTTATAATCAATAATATATATATATATATATTGTATATTTGAGTATTGTAATAATTATTTTTGAGAATGGCTTTTTTGCATCAGGTATAAATAGCTGATGCAATAGAGGGATTAGTTTGCATCGGTTGTTATAAAAAACCGATGCAACATGAGGGCTGTGTCCAAGCAACCAACCATATTTTGCATCAGTTGTTAGTAACAACCGATGCAAAAAGGACCTTTTTGCATCGGTTTTAGAGCTGATGCAAAACTGTTAAGCCTGTTGCATCGGTTGCATATGCATCGGTTGTTGAACTGATGCAAAAGGGGGGGGTAAACAACCGATGTAAATAGCCTGTTTTGTAGTAGTGTTTCGAGCGTCATACATCTCAAGATAAAATATATGCCTTAAGGTAAACATAAATAGCCAACGCCTGAACACATGGAACCGAATATCATCAACTCCCGATACCAACACGATAAGCATCTCAAGGTATAGAGTTGATATACCCTTTGGATTAGCCAAACCCCATAGTTATGCATCCTACTTTGTCTTTAGCCATTTTCGATGGTGAAGTCACGTTCAACATCTCAACACATGAGTCTTCATCACTCAAAAAATCTTAAATCTCTCCATGGATTCCCGCACAAGTCGTTCAACATATACTAACTCTGTCATCTCTCTCGGAATCAACCTTAAGATAGATAGTACTCTCGCAAGCACTATTTGAAATGTTAACACTGACTTTTCCCTTGGACTTAACCTTAGGTTAGATAGTTAACTATATGCCATCTACGTATAAAGTAAACATTTTTTTAGTGCTTACAGTAAATATAAATATTTTTTAAATATACATTTATAAATAATGTCATATTGTATATTTTAAATTTAAATAATTAAATTTATTTGAAATAATTTAGTGTAACCGATTTTTTAATTTATATATTTATATATCTTGCATATAAAATATATTTTTAAAATATGAAATTTAAATTTAACATTATCAATAATAATATATTATATATATATAATATTGTTTTTCATCCCATGACAAGAATAAAAATTTTCATGAATCCATGAATAAATAATGTTGTGTGTATATTATTTAAAAGTATACCATTAAAAAACTATATACATATAATATATAATGTATTTATACTATAATCAAATAACAGAATAGTTTATTATATATATACATAAATATATACATAAATATATATATATATATATATATATATATATATTCGTTTATATACATACATATAAAGATATATATATATCTTTATATACATTTGAAAATTTTGATTTTGATTTTTTAATTGATGGAAAATAATAATTAGGTTCATAATTTAAAACTAAATAATATTTATTCGAATGTTTACCTTCGAAAGAGCACTCATGGTAATAGGGAAAATATATAAACATGAGTTAGACATAAGTCTAGTGTGAGAAACTCAAAAAATATGCGCTCAACATATAACAGTACATTTGAGACCGTTCGTATCACCGTAATGGTTATCTCTTCAAAAGAACCAAACTATCTAATAAGTACATAAGGTGATATAATAGATAATGTATAGGGCATATAATATAAACCAGAAAATAGTTGTGATGCTTGCATCTCACAACAAATACTGCTAAGGTACGTTCGAATAATGGATACTCATGGAGGTCTCCTCGATAAAACAAAATCTGACCTCATGCACAAGGATCAAAAGTTACCTTTCGAGCGTCATATATCTCAAGATAAAATATATGCCTTAAGGTAAACACAAATAGCCAACGCCTTAACACGTGGAACCGAATATCATCAACTCCTGATACCAACACGATAAGCATCTCTAGGTATAGAGTTGATATACTCTTTGGATTAGCCAAACCCCATAGTTATGCATCCTACTTTGTCTTTAGCCATTTTCGATGGTGAAGTTACGTTCAACATCTCAACACATGAGTCTTCATCACTCAAAAAGATCTCAAATCTCTCCATGGATTCCCGCATAAGTCGTTCAACATATACTAACTCTGTCTTCTCTCTCGGAATCAAACTTAAGATAGATAGTACTCTCGCAAGCACTATTTGAAATGTCAACACCGACTTTTCCCTTGTACTTAACCTTAGGTTAGATAGTTAACTATATGCCATCTACATATAAAGTAAACATTTTTTTAGTGCTTACAGTAAATATAAATATTTTTTAAATATACATTTATAAATAATGTCTACTGTATATTTTAAATTTAAATAACTAAATTTATTTGAAATAATTTAATCTAATCGATTTTTTAATATATATATTTATATATCTTGCGTATAATATATATTTTTAAAATATGAAATTTAAATTTAACATTATCAATAATAATATATTATATATATATATATATTATTTTTCATCCCAAGACAAGAATAATTTTTTCATGAATCCATGAATAAATGAATGTGTGTGTATATTATTTAAAAGTATACCATTAAAAAAACTATATACATATAATATATAATGTATTTATACTATAATCAAATAACAGAATAGTTTATTATATATATATATTCGTTTATATACATACATAAAAAGATATATATATATATATATATATCAATATATACATTTGAAAATTTTAATTTTGATTTTTTTAATTGATGGAAAAAAATAACTAGGGTCATAATTTAAAACTAAATAATATTTATTCGAATGTTTACCTTCGAAAGAGCACTCATGGTAATAGGGAAAATATATAAACATGAGTTAGACATAAATCTACTGTGAGAAACGCAAAAAATATGCGCTCAACATATAACAGTACATTTGAGACCGTTCGTATCACCGTAATGGTTATCTCTTCAAAAGAACCAAACTATCTAATAAGTACATAATGTGATATAATAGATAATGTCTAGGGCATATAATATAAATCAGAAAATAGTTGTGATGCTTGCATCTCACGACAAATACCGCTAAGGTACGTTCGAATAATGGATTCTCATGGAGGTCTCCTTGATAAAACAGAATCCGACCTCCTGCACAAGGATCAAAAGTTACCTTTCGAGCATCATATATCTCAAGATAAAATATATACCTTAAGGTAAACACAAATAGCCAACGCCTAAGCACGTGGAACCGAATATCATCAACTCCCGATACCAACACGATAAGCATCTCTAGTTATAGAGTTGATATACCCTTTGAATTAGCCAAACCCCATAGTCATGCATCCTACTTTTTCTTTAGCCATTTTCAATGGTGAAGTCACGTTCAACATCTCAACATATGAGTCTTCATCACTCAGAAAGATCTCAAATCTCTCCATGGATTCCCGCATAAGTCGTTCAACATATACTAACTCTATCATCTCTCTCGGAATCAACCTTAAGATAGATAGTACTCTCGCAAGCACTATTTGAAATGTTAACACCGACTTTTCCCTTGGACTTAACCTTAGGTTAGATAGTTAACTATATAATATTTCACCTCATAATTGCTTTCAAAACATAGAACATATATATCAGTTTTGATGTGGTTTTCAGTAAGTAATACACTTATCTAATCTTGGTCTCTTCAAAATTAAATGGATGAGTTTCCAGTTAACTCAGTTCCAATTCTTTAAGAAATAAACGGACGATATAACGAACTCCACCTTAAGGGATCTCATATATATACATTCTTAAAGCCAGGGAAAATTCATATGAATGAGTTCTTCCCGAGGATTCCAAACCGTACTAATACTTGATGCTTACATATACTTCCAAAGTTAATTTGGTCAAACTGGATAATCGACTACATAGTACAAAATAGAAGCGATCGCATATGGAAACCAAGTCACATATACTTACCATGTTTTCGACTTTCTCAATTTATATCATTCCTCAGTCAATAGTAAAGCTGGTAGGTTATAGTATTATTGCTTCTAAAGTCTATTGAAACATCCTTCTTAACTCCCACGGATAGAGTAAATCTACTTTGTCAGCTTTTAGTGCGAAGTATAGGATTAAATACTTTCCATAACAAGTAAACACAC
Source organism: Allium cepa (assembly GCA_030765085.1). Taxonomy (NCBI): domain Eukaryota; kingdom Viridiplantae; phylum Streptophyta; class Magnoliopsida; order Asparagales; family Amaryllidaceae; genus Allium; species Allium cepa. Next base: position 157,715,740 of record CM060939.1, read on the forward strand.
AACGCACAATTAAATCACAGAAAGCATAATTAAGTCACGCAAAGGACGATTAAGTCACATAAGCGACTCCTAATCTCCTTTTTATTCAATTATTTATTTTACTAAATTAAAACTTCTTTGTAAATACTTCTATATATATTCAAAATACAAAAGATATATACATGTATACTACTATTTTACTATTCATTTCTACTATTTCATTAATCATCTATTGTTCTAGTACATAGAAATGTATCCATATTCTTATCGCAAATGACGCAAGAATATTCTCAAATCTTAAACAAGATTTCACATTTCCAAAAGTATAAATGGATTAAAATAAAATTTCATTAAAACATTGTTACTACAAACCCAAACCATTTTACTTATAATTATCTTTAAAACATTCTTTTAAAGATCTAATTATATTTATAAGTATAATCCAAAAGGGTTAAAGACAAATTTTATTAACACATTGTCGCAACCAACCCAAAACTAATTCATACTTGTCATTGTCCTTAAAAAATTCATTTTAAATATCGAAGTATATCAACATTTATTAAACAAGGTAATATACTATAAATTAACTTTACAAAACCATTTATTATAACATAAATGTTATAATACAAAACTAACTCTACCCTTTTATAAAATACTTAGCTTAACTTTTCCAAACTTTTATATGCTTTAAAAATACATATAAATAGGTTTTAAATGAATATGTAAAATATTATACAAAAATAATTGATTTATAATTTGTTTAAAACCTTTTATTATAAATGTTGCAACTGAAATATTTTTCTTTAAAAATAATATTTAATTATTAAAATATTTTTAAACTTCTAATCGTCAAATCCATGTTATCATACTTTCCTAAAACATTTCAACAAAGAAATTAAATTATAGACCAACTAGATCACAAAAAACTAGCTAAAATGTCGCATTTAAAACAAAACAATGCAACAAACCTAGAATTGTTGTAGTAGTCCCAAGACATGATTTATAAATGCAATCTAAAGTTCGGGACAGAGAATGGCATGAAAATGTTTGATCTTTGTTGCCAGTTTTAACCGCTTAAAAAAATTATCTTTGATCCAATTTTTTTTTATAGTAAGTAGTTTAATTAGGCTACTTAAAAATTATGAAAAGAAACCCTAAAGGATATTTTATAGATTAATCATAAAAATTCTCGAAAATAAGTATTTTTCAAAGTGCATTTATAGCGACCAATTCGCTTCTAATTTTTGCCACTTTGTTCAACCATTTCTTTAACTTTTTAAATCTTGACATTTTTGTAATAAGAAGCACATATATTTACTTATTAAAAAAATAAAGAAACCCCTAAGAATATTTTTCAAAATTAACTTAAAAGTCATCGAATACAAGGTGATTTTGAAGTGCATCCATAACGACCTTTTCGCTTCTAATTTTCACAACATTGTTCTATTATTTCCACAAATTTCCAAACTAATTCCTTGATCCATACTATACACCAAAATATGCATAGAGAACAACCAAATAAGTTATACCAAGCTAAGTGTTGGAACTGAGCCAGCCCGCAGTGAAGTTATAGGTAAGATTCATTTTTTTCACTCATTAGATCTTCGTTGGGCCTACGAAATCTAATTTATTTAGTAAATTTTTAAATTTTATTAAAATAAAATATTTTATTTTGTTTAAGTTTATAGAACGATGCAGTTTTATTTAATTTATGTTTTTAAATATATATACATGTATTATATACACATATATATGTGTATGCATGTGTAACATGTCAATTCTTGCAAGGTATAACATGCCCATGTATAGATATTGGGATTTATATCACAACGGATGTGTTAGCTCATCCAGTATGTAAATATATTGTCCAAATGTATGTATATATACACTTTTGTTTACATGTATGAAAATACTTTATATATAAATAAACTTTAATTAAAATATATTCCTCTAACATACCAATCCATGCAAGGTATAACATGCATATGTATAGATGATGAGATTTACATCGCAACGGACACGTTAGCTCTTCCAATATGTAAATATATTTTCCAAATGTATGTAAATATACAATTTTTTACATGTATAAAAATATTTTATATATATATATATATATATATATATATATAAACTTCAATTAAAAACTATATCCCTTTTTCTTTTTCTCTTTTTATAAATGCAAATGTAGAAAAAGTATAAATATAAATATTTGTAAATATATTATGAAATTTTAGCATTATATATAATTATGTGATTATGTTTAAATTAATTATAAATATATTAAATAAAATAAATAATAAACTTTTTTGTAAAACCGAGAATAATATATATATGGGTAAATAAAATATTTTATTATTATTTAATATATATATTATATTAATTACATTTTTAAATATATATTAAAATATAGATTAATATTTATAAATACATAAAAAAATTATTATTATATATTCACCTGATCTTGCGCATGACTCGAAAATTTTAAATATTATTTGACTAATATCCGTAGGTTTTAATTAAAATGTTAATATAAAATAATTTCAAAACTTAATTTTAAAATTAAAAATTTCGGTAAATTTTGGAGTAATATTTTGTACTTTGAAAATTTATTTTATGTTGCTTCACAGTAATTTAAATTAATTATTTGTTTTAAGATTATAATTAAAGTATTTTTAAATAATAAATATAAGGTATTTTTATTTTACCGAACATGTATTTTAAGATAATATAATTTTATAAAATGTGAAATATAATTTTTACATAATATATATATATATATATATTAACATATTTAATTTATGTGGTTAAATTATTTAAATAATACATATATGTATGTATAATTATTTTTATTACCGTTGAATATACTATATGTATAATACTTTATATACGAATTTATATAACAGATTTATATAAAGCATACTGTAGCAATTAAATTATAAACTACATTTATATGAATATATTTACAATATATATATATATATATATATATTTATTATTAAAATAAATGAAAAAATATCTAATTTTTGAGTCATGTCATTATAGGTATGAACATAATAATTTTTAAATTTTTTATAGGTATATACGTAAATACAATGAAAGCAATTTATGATAATACAATTTACATTTCAAAACCGTCACTCAACTAACGATATAATATATATATATATAAAATAAAATATTATAATTAAAAAAATGATCTTTATATAATGGTGACCAAATAAGCTATTCTTAAAACCCTGGGCGAGAACAAGGAGGATGATGGAGGTGGTTGGAAGAAGGTTAAATAGAAGGGGAAGTAGACTTTTGCAGAGGCGGTCAAGCGTAACCCTAGGCCGATGAAATTAGGGTTAGAAAAAAAAATCCAAAATCATTGGTTGATGTACTAGGAAGTAGGGTTGAAAAAAAAAGTAAAGGTTAACTTTTTTCAACCAATCAATGATGGGATGGAAGCATATTATTTTATTAATGATAAAGACCGTAAGGAGGCTAACGCTATATGGAAAAATTCGGCTTACACATATGTGGCAGGAAAACGGTCGTATTTTGTATACTTCAATGCCTATAGTAAAAGGTTTGGGACCCTAAAGGTTCGTGGGATGTCTATTCAAGGGATAATGGGTATTATTTGATTAAATTCTAAAGAGAGGATGAATATGAACATATTCTCAAAGGTGGTCATTGGTTCATGGATAGCAAACCGATCTTCATGAGAAAATGGTATGCGTTTTCTAATTATGAAAGGGCTATGCTGTCAACCTACCCTGTATGGATCAAATTTAATAATCTTAGTTTGACATTGTGGAACATAAGATGTATCAGCAAATTAGCTAGTTTAATTGGTAAAACCCTAGACATAGATGAAAACACTAGGCTAGTGCAAAGAATCAAATTTGCTTGAGTGTTGGTTAAAGTGGATGCTAGATCTGAGGTCCTAAAAACATTTAAAGCTATTGTTAAACATGGCAATGTTTATATGCAAGAATTAGAATATGAATTTGTGCCTCCTAGGTGTGGGAAGTGTAAGTGTTTTGGCTGTAATAGCCAACGGTGCAATAACATTTTAGACAAACCAAAACAAGTTTGGGTTGAAAAGACTAAAGCAAACATATCAATGCAACTACCAGCAAAAAACCAAATATTTCTATTAATTACCAAAAAATAATGCAACAACAAAAATGGATTTACAAAATGCTATAGTTAGTGGCCTAGAAATAACTTATGAACACAATGCCTCGCAATAGTTAATGAGTTGGACTCTCCAAAAGACCCAGGAGTTCCTCAAAAGCCAGATCAGTGTGCCGAAAAGAGAGATCTTGCACAAGAAGACCACTCTGCGCAGATGGTGGCACCAGAGTTTGAGGTGATTTCATAACATCACTTTGAAATACCGAGGATGAGCCGGGGGACGAGTTACCTGCCACTTTAGTGGAAATACAAAAATTAAACATTCAGGTGGAATCTTAAGAGGATGAAGGTGATGATAGTAATATTAACAAATATACAGTTACTAATGCAGCATACATAAAGCACCTTCCTAATAAAAAGGAGAAAGAAGCATGTAGTGCAGCTAAGGTAGTGTCTACTCCTATTACAAGGAGCAAAGCTATTAACCAAATATCAATAATATGTTGGAATGTTAGAAGTCTAAACAATGATATTAGAAAGTTATACCTCTACAATATAATTGCTAAGTCTAAGTCTACCATCTTCGTTATCGTAGAAAACAAATTTACTAAAGGGAACATTAAGATTTTTAAGTGTCCAATGGGTGATCAATGGGACATTATGCATGATAGCTCCAATTTGGCAAAGGGTAGAACCATGATTTTATGGGATGTAAATGTATGGTCTACAACTTTTGTCAACTCCGATGAGCTTGTAATAACAGTTGAATTCAAAAACATATAGGGATTGAATTATACACCACTTTTGTATATACGAGTAACTAGGCTTCAGAAAGAAATAACTTATGCAAACAATAATTCTAAATAGATTCACAAACCACTATTGACTGGATATTTCAATGTTGCACTAAGAACTATTGAAAGACAAGAAGGATTTACATTGAGGGTTGGCAAGGTAGCTGAGTTCAACAGCTGCATACTAGCCAGTGGGCTGTTGGAAGCATTCCAAATAGGATTGAATTTACATGGAGGAGTGGTGAAATGAAGAAAATATCATCATGACTAGACAAAGCTTTGGGAAATTTTTATCTATTTAACCAGATTCCTAATATTAAAATTAATGTCCTCCTAAGTTCCACTAGTGACCACTGCCCCTTATATATTAAATTTTAACGACGATGAACAATTTTAAAAAGGGAAACCATTCAGATATGCAAATCATTGGCATTTACTGGATGGATACAAAGAAGTAGTGAATTTCAACTTAGCCGAATCTCAAAGGGTAATTGTATGTACAAGTATGTAATACTTACTAAATGTATAAAAAATAAATTGAAATATTGGAACAAAAAGAGACCAAAATCTTTTGAGGAGGTTCAAAGAACTCAAAATCAAGTGGAAGCATTCAGAGAAAACTTGATGACAACTTTGAACATGAAGGTCTAAATTCAAATTTCTACTATCTATAGAGACAACTAAAGGAGGAGCTCAAGAAGCAAGCAATGGAATTGAAACAAAAGGCTAAAGAAAAGTGGCTTACAAAGGGAGATGAATGCAACAAATTCTTTTATACTAAAATATTTTAAAGAAAGGATCATAACAATTTAAATAATTCTTTGAATGAACATGGGGAAGCATTGGAAAACGTTCAAGAAGTTGAAGCCAAAGAAATTGCATATTATACTTAACTTTATATTGGAAAGTATTTGCGGTCTCTACCTGTAATTCAAAGTGGAAGGACATCTTTAGACGGAGGTTAAATTTTAACAACCAGAATTCAGGAAGAGAGGCTGAAAAGAGCCATTTTCTCTATCCACAACGATTCCTGTCCTGGCTCGGATGGAATGGAGGCACACTTCTTCAAAATGCATTGGGAAAACCTAGAAGATAGTTTGTTAAAGGCATATTAAGAAGCATTGGACATTGGTGAGTTTATTCAGGGAATCAATCACACATTTATACCCTTGATTCCTAAAGTGCACAAATCTAAAAGAATTAAAGAGTATAAGCCCATTGCTTGTTGTAACATCACTTATAGAATTCTAAGTAAAATCGTATGCATGAAGCTAAATAAGGTATTTTCTGACCTAATTTCTCAATGTTAAAGTGCTCTGTTAAAGGAATGTTCATTTCAAAAAACTCTTTGATGGCTCATGAACTAGTTAGAGAGTTCGATAAAAAACGAAGGTGGACAAAATGTGCATGAAAATTGATTTACATACAGTATATGATTGAATCGACAGGGAGTTCTATTGAATATGCGAGTATATGATTTTTGTTTGATGATAATAAACATATATATATATATTCATTTAAATGTATTCGTTAATGTACTATTTTATTTTTCACATAATTAAATAAATATTTGGTGAATAAAATAAATAACTCAGAATTTGAACTCAAACAGATATTTTATTCAAACAAATATTTATTACACTTGATAAAATTACACATGCCACAAGGCCGTGCACACCTATATATACACTTGATAAAATTACAGGGACAGGTGAGCACAGGTCAAACCCAAAACCCCGGGTTCAACTCAAGTGCAATAAAAATAATGTCACAATATCAGTACAAGGTCAAACCCGAGCTTTAAACTGGATTCAACTCAGGTGCAATACAAAATTGTCAAGTACAAGAGAAAATGCTCGATCAAAGCAACACAGCCTCAACAATGTAATGGCCATGTTCAAAACAACACCAAAATTGGAAACAAAAGCCCCAAACAAAATGAACAAATTGTCAATATTGCGTCTATGCAATTTCAAATAAGAATCCTAGACCAGAGAATACAACTAGTGCAGCAAGTGGTCAAACCAGGCTATACAATAAACACAACCACTTGAATATGCAACATTGATGCAACATACATATGCACAATGATATATGATATGGATTGATACAAGTAGTGACCCAGTGCAACTCATCACAAACATGTACAAGGTCAATACATATATGCAGCCTCGACTAAAGTTCGAATCATACACATGAGAACGACTCAAATGAACAAAGTGCAAACCCAGACCAACATACCAAATGAAGATTTGAACAAAGGCAATACTCGAGTACAAATAATGAAAATATACAGGTGCACATAGCAGCTCCAATGAGCAACTGCACAAGACAGGTTAACATGAAAGTAATATCAAAGGCAACAAAGATCAGGCAACAGGACAACACAATATATCATAGCAGTATGGAAGCAAGACTACATCAATCAACACTTCAACCTGAACCAGCCATGATATGGAAGCAAACCAGACCAGTTCAGGTTAAAGCAAGAAAGAAGTACACATGAAGCTTATAGCGCAACGGGTCAGGGAAGCAAGCAAGTTGTGACGACCCGCCTTTCTCAACTCCAGAAAGACGTTTCATCATTAAGAAAGAAAGAGATAGAAATAGAAAAGAATAGAAAGAAAGAACAACAACATCAGAATCTCACAGCGGAATGGAACAAAATATAATACATCACATAACTATTACATAGTTATACATACATCAGAGTCTTACAATATCAGATAACAGTACTGCCATATACATACATGTCCATATATACATCCAAAATACAGCATCACTAACTACACAGCGGAACTACATATATATAGCTACATACGTCTGGTCTTCTCTCCAGAATAGCTCCTCCAGAAAAGCAACACTTTTAGATACCTATCACTTGGCTACTCGTAAAAATTTGAGTACCCAAGAGTTTATGAAAACACAAAATATAAACTCCGGGTCAGACATGGGTCTGGTATGAGTAAACAGGTTAAAATTGTTTAACTTTGAAAATCATTTGAAAATAAAGGTATCACGTAAGACTCCCCACACATAAATACGGGTAAGTTTTTACCTTACGCTAACCAAAACATTTTATAGGAAATTCTGTGATATTATAATAGTGTCTAGGGTTTTCAAGTAAATAGAAAATAGCCGAAATTGTTACATTCATTAAATTCCAGCTACTAGCCACGGAAGTGGGTAATACAAATCAAAACCGTAGGGTCTCGTAGGGTAAATGGATTTCCAACAATGGCAGGGCTACTGGGGTACCGCCCGTCACAGTACGGGGCCTAGATCACCGTACCGAGGATTACTCCCTTCATCCCCTGCAACACAAGGACGGAACCATTCCTTACTGAACAGTCCCGAACAAGATAACCCCGCAGTTGTGGCCAACAACTGCCCACTAAGCCGAAATAAAAAGGGACATCTAGACAGGGGAAAATCTTGTCCTGCTTGGGCATGACCCACCTAACCTTGCTGCATCTCCCCTGTTTTAGCCATTCCCGGTTGATGAGGCTTGAGGCTACGATTACCTTTATTGAACATATCTTAGAATGCTCATCGTCCGCCTGACGATGTGTTGAAAGCATTCAATCCATACAAGTTCGTTCCGGGTTCGAACGAAACCGAAGGCATTATCTCGTTACACTCATTTTGGAATCACCCTCAGAGTTAACGACGATAACCCTTGCATTCTGAAACACCATCTCGACCTTCATTTGATAAGTCACGACCTATCGTTTAATTTGGATCGATGTGGTTTTCGGGGAATCAAATTTGATTCTTCCGATCCCGGTCTCATCGGATCCAAACGCCATTTTAAGGTCCAAGTTGTCTATTTAACTTAACATTTTAATTAAATATAAGAAGTATCAGATAAATCACATACAGTTATCACAGATATCCATAATATATATAACAACATATCACAGAACAATCATCAACAGATATCAATGTCAATCAACATATTTATCAATGCATACCAAACGGTTTAGTTTAACTAAATTATTTGCTTAAGAATAAACTACTTTATTTTATTTAATTAGTTACTGATTAATTAGCTGATTAATGATCAAGTAATTAATTAGTGAATCATTAATTATTAACCATCTCATCTTTAATTAATTATTTAAACTAATTAAACTTTTATTCATTAACTATTACTCAATTACTCAATTAATTAGTTTATTTTTAATAATTAATTATTAATTTATAACTTACTTACTGAAATGAATTAATTATTTAATTATCACAAATTAATTAACTTCCAGAAATAAGTTAACATTATTAAGATTTAACATTTCTGTAACATATAATTTATTTTAATTTACAAATTTAAAGTTGTCAATTTAAATTTTAAATATAAGTTAATTAACATTCTAGTTACTTTGTATAAATCAGCAATCTTTCATTACTTACTAAAATTAAACTTTTAGTCAGATATAAGTCTAACTGCTAATCGCCTAGTTAACTAAAATCAAAATACACTTGAACAACTTACATTCGACCCACAAGAAAACGACCCGAGGAAATTTCCTTCTTACTCGCGACGGTCACAAGTGTTTCCCTCCCTGTTTCCTTGCGTCACCCTCTCTCCATCTTCTCCTCCTCTCCCCAGTTCCCATCCTTCTTCTTATTTCATTTTTTTTTTTAAGTGATAAACGTTCAGCTGTTACTACTCTCGTTACGATACTCGAAGGAAACACAGAAATTACTCGAAGCATCTTCACGAACGTCTCGAGCAACCCATGCGATAACCCGAAACCAATAATCACGGCACTGATCACCACCGTGCACGTGCACGGTGGTTCGCGTCGCCATTGGCGACTCACAGCAACCCCCACGCATCACAAATCACCATCTCGTATGCATTCGAAATCCAAAATTCAATTACAAGTCGAAGCAAAAAAAACGACCTGTAGTTCGAGCAAACGTAAACGTCACTGATGAACCAAACACGCGTGCAGCCACCACACATCACCAGAGGTGATGAAAATTCACCAAGACGTCGCCTACACCTCCACCTAGCTCCTCCAAGCGTCGCGGCCAACTCGGTTAACATGAGATGCCGAAACTCATAATTTACAGAGCATCAAAAATATGAGCTCTAAAACCCTACTCGCGATTCAAACCCAAAATTTATGTATTGGAAAAATAATTTGACATTTTTCTAGTGTTAATACGACTTAAATCTTACTTCACTCCAAATCCCAGGAATTCAAATTCACTAGGTCTTCCAAATTTGACGAAAATTAGTAAAACCTCTCTTTAAAAACTGCTCTGAAATTCTTTACATAAAAAACTAAATTTTCATGTTAAAAATCATAATTACTTATATGAATTCTAAATATGTTATTGAATTTTCAAATTTAAACAGTTAAATTTTCACTTTGATTTCTTGTTGTAGGTTGAAATACAGTATTTACATCATACTGTCTAAACTTCCATCATGTTTACAGGGTTTGTTTTTAAACAAAACAAACTTGAATTTTCACAATGTACAATTCAAATGATTTTATGAATAAGTGTTATAGGTTTCATGATTTCATTTTTATCAGATTTTAAAAATTTCGGTAGAACACTTCATATGTTTCCAGTTAACAGAAGTTCTCAAGTTGAATAGCTCAATAGGTATCAAGGCACAAGTCATTGCAAGATAATATACAAAGTTTAAATTAAAAAAAATATAAGTTTACTCACTTGATCTAATTTGAACAGCAGATGTGTTGAAGAAGATACTGTAAATGAAGCTTTCCTGAAACCCTTCTTTGTTTCTTTTCTCTGTTTTTCTTTCTCTTGTTTGTTTTTTTCAGTTTTTGTTCTTTTTAGTTTTAAGTTTTGTTGCGTGTTAATGGATAAATTTGAAAGTTATTGGTGATATGTATATATAGATGCTTGAACAAAATAGATTGCAACTGGACAGGTTGTATCTAGGCAATTTATATTTGTATTGTCATGTTTCCTTCTCATTGGTTAAGTAATATCCTGCAGAAGCAATTTATTACAAGAATTTCGGCTGCAGGCATTTATTCATACAAGATATTGTGTTAATTAATGTTCATGCACTTAATTATGATAACATGTATTTAATGTTTTGTTGAAAACTCTTATGTGTTGTACAAAGATATTTATTAATTTGCTTTGTCTTACTTAAGAAGCTTGTTTATGAATCTAAGTGTGTTATATTATTTTATTTTATTTTTATTTTCTGGACAAGACATTTGATTGTTGCACAAAGGAATGTTATAGCTTATGCATAAAGATATATATTTCATAATTCGGCTAAACATATTTTGTATTCCCGGTTACAGTTTATAAATGTTTATGTTTAATATTGCTATGTTTATTGTTAAATATTCAAGATTTCATCAAATTTAAACATTGTCAAGCTTATATTTACTTTAAATTTAGATTAAATATTCATTAAAATATGCTGTAAAAATTCCGGGTCGTTACATTCCTCCCCCCTTAAAAGAATTTCGTCCCCGAAATTAAAACAACAGTTAAATCAAAAGCTTTTATATTAACAATCCAAACATACATATCATTCATACAATAGCAAACAAACAAACAGTTTATACTAACAAACAACACTAGATATCTGAACATAAATCCGGATAAGCATTCTTAACAATATCGAGAGTTTCCCAGGTACAGTCTCTGGGATCCTCACTCCATTGCACCTTGACGAGTTTCACCACTTTGTTCCTGAGTTGCTTCTCGTCTCTGTCCATAATATGAACTGGATTTCTGACTACAGTTAAATTGGGTTCCACTTCCAAATCTTCTTGAATTACCGGTTCTACAACCAGTGAGGGATCATGAACAAATTTTCTCAAATGCGATACATGAAACACATTGTGAATCCCAGACATCCGCTCTGGTAATTCAATCCTGTAGGCTACAGCTCCAATTCTCTCCAACACTCGGAACGGTCCAATGTATCTCGGAGCAAGTTTTCCCGTCTTTCCGAATCTTATAGCACCTTTAATTGGGGAAACTTTAACAAAAACCAAGTCTCCGATCTCAAATTCTAATGGCCTTCGCCTTCTATCCGCATATTTCTTCTGACGATCTTGAGCTGCTTTCATTCTTTTCTTAATAAGCTCAACCTTCTCAGAAGCTTCATGAATAAGATCGGGTCCGAGCACAAGACGATCCTTCGATTCAATCCAACAAGATGGAGATCTACACGGTCTTCCATATAGAGCTTCATAAGGAGCCATCTTAATACTCGCTTGATAGCTGTTATTATAAGAAAATTCCACAAGATGAAGATGGTCTTCCCAAGATCCCCCAAAATCTAAAACACAAGCCCGTAGCATATCCTCAAGAATACGATTCAGCCTCTCCGTCTGTCCGTCCGTTTGAGGATGGTAGGCTGTACTTAATCTCAAATCTGTTCCCATTGCTGATTGTAGAGCTTCCCAAAATTTGCTAGTGAAAATAGGATCACGATCACTTACTATGCTGATTGGAACTCCATGCAATCGAACTATCTCCTTCAAGAAAATTCCCGCCAAAGAAACTGCAGTACGGGTTGCCTTTACTGGTATGAAATGGGCACTCTTAGTTAAACGATCTACAATAACCCATATACCGTCATTTCCTTTCCTGGTTCTAGGCAAACCATCAATAAAATCCATCGAGATCATTTCCCATTTCCAATTCGGAATTTCCAGAGGTTGCAATAACCCGGCAGATTTCTGCTGATCACCTTTCACTCGCTGACAAATGGCACAACTGTTCACAAATCTAGCAACATCCTCCTTCATGTCCTTCCACCAAAAGACTCTCCTCATGTCCTTATACATCTTCGAAATTCCAGGATGAATATTCAATTTGGAGCGATGACTCTCGGATAAAACTTCCTGCTTCAAATCCTTGTCGTTCGGAACACAAATTCTCCCGTTGATCCTTAGCGTTCCTCGGTCATCGATGTCAAAACTAGGACACTGACCCTTCCTGACTCTCTTGATGATCCTCCTCAACATCTTATCAGATTCTTGCTTGCTTGATATCCTTTCAATAAGAGATGGAACCACTTCCAGAAGAGATAAAACTGCATTTCTACTGAGAGCATCAGCTACGACATTCGCTTTCCCCGGAGTGTACAGAATATCCAGATCATAAGATGCAAGAAATTCAACCCACTGCTGCTGTCTCAGATTAAGGTCTTTTTGAGAGAATAAATATTTCAACGGCTTGTGATCTGTGAACAATTCAAACTTCTCTCCTAAAAGATAATGCCTCCAAATCTTCAGAGCGAAAACAATGGCAAGCAATTCAAGATCATGCGTAGCATAGTTCTTCTCATGAGGCTTTAAATGTCGACTAGCATACGCAATAACCCTTCCGTTCTGCATCAGAACCGCTCCCAAACCCACAATACAAGCATCAGTATAAACTTCGAATTTGCTTTTCCCATCCGGAACAGCAAGTACTGGTGCACTCGTGAGCCTTATCTTCAATTCCTGAAAAGCTTCTTCACACTGAAGCGTCCATTTGAATTTCGCTCCTTTCCTGGTCAGCTTAGTCAAATGTGAAGAAATCTTGGAATAATCTCTAATAAATCTCCTGTAGTAGCCCGCCAATCCTAAGAAACTGCGAACTTCCGTCGGTGTCTCTGGCTGTTTCCATTCCAGAATAGTTTCCACTTTCGTTGGGTCTACAGAAATGCCTTCACCCGAAACAATGTGTCCTAAAAATTTAACTTCCGATTTCCAGAAGTGACACTTCGAAAACTTCGCCTTCAGCACATTCTTCCTCAGAGTCTCCAATACAATTCTCAAATGTTCCCTGTGCTCTTCTTCGGATTTAGAATAGACCAAGATATCATCAATGAATACCAGCACAAACTTATTCAACACATCTCTAAAGACTCGGTTCATGAGATCAACAAAATAAGCCGGAGCGTTGGTTAATCCAAACGGCATAACCAACCACTCATAGAAACAATTCGGTCCCCTAAATGCAGTCAAGGGAATACTGTCTTCTGCTACCCTCAACTGATGGAAACCCGAAGCTAGATCCAATTGAGAAAAGATAGAAGCACCATGCAACTGGTCAAAAAGATCATCAATGCGAGGAAGAGGATATTTATTACGGATAGTCACTTTATTCAATTCTCTATAATCCACACAGAACCTCAGTGATCCATCCGATTTAGTCACAAATACTGCTGCCGAACCCCAACAAGAAAAACTAGGTCTAATCAATCCCTTCTCTAAAAGATCCTGCGTCTGCTTAATCAACTCTTCTCTTTCCCTAGGAGCCATTCTCCTACTGGGTTGAATTACTGGCACAGCTCCTGGAATCAAATCAATACGGAATTCTATCTCTCGATGTGGTGGCAAACATTTAACTTCTTCGAAAACATCCGCAAAATCTCGAACCACATCGATATCTTCAACACTCTCTTCAGAATTCTCAATTCCATGCAAAAGACTGCTCAAGTGAATTCCAGAATCATCACATGACACTCTGGCAATTCTACCCAGATCAGTTTCCAACGAAACTGTTCTTTCATCACAATTCAAAACGGCTTTATACTTATCCAGCCAATCCATACCCAAAATAAGATCAAATCCCTTAAAATTTAACACATACGGGTCACAAGAGAAACTGTGGGATAGATAAGAGATCTTCAAGTCCTTACAGATAGTATCTAATTTAGTCACTCCTCCTATAGGATTAGATACCAAGATAGAACTATCTACAGAACTAGGAGCAAGAGAAAACTTTTCAACAGAGTCCAAAGAAATAAAACTCAAGGAAGCACCCGAATCAAACAAAACTCTAATATACTTTCCATTTAAAAGTAAAGTACCTTCTAATACTCCTTTGCCCATCGAAGAAGAAGATGGTCCAGCTTCCAAAGCAAAAACTTTATTCTGAGGTGCTCTCTGCAGAAGTGGACAGTTCTTGATCATGTGCCCTGGCTGATGACAATTAAAGCACAATGATTTCTGAACCATAGCTGATCCTGGGCCACTCTGGTGCGGTTGCTGCTGTTGCTGCTGGAATCCCTTCCTAGGACACTTATTCGCCAAATGCCCTTCCTGATGACAAATGTAGCACTTTCGGGGTCCGTTGTTATTCCCAGGTTTCTTCTTATTCGGCTTCCTCCATTTAGGATCAAACTTTCGCTTATTCGGATTAGTGAAATTCCCACCTGAAACTGCAGCTGAATCCACCGGCTTCTTACTCATCAAACTTTCATACCTTAATGCCATATCAATCAAATCAACAAAAGATCCCTTCAGAAGCACCGTCAATTTCCCATGGAATTCAGGTCTCAATCCTTGTACAAATTTCTCATTCTTTTTCAAAGGAGTATCAATGAGTCCCTGTCCATAACAAGAGAGCTCGTTGAATCTGGTTTCATATTCCGAGATAGACATACTACCCTGCTTCAAATTCAGAAAATCCTGATACAATTGGGTTTTCCCTGCCGTCGGCACATACTTCTCTTCGAACAACTCCTTGAATCTGTCCCAAGAGATATCATCCTCAGAAATATTAGTAATAGTTGAATTCCACCATGCTGCTGCACCACCTTGCAACTGCCACGATGCCATATGCCTCTTACGCTCATCAGACAATCTCATGCTCTTGAAAATGCGCTCGCAAGAGCGTAGCCAGTCCTGAACTTCAATTATTGACTCCGAACCTTTGAATGGTTGACCTCCAAGATGTTTGAAATCCTTGCATAAGGCTGCAAAGCTAACTTGAGATGGTACTGGATTGACAGCTTCACTAACATTCTGACTCCGTCCATTATCTGTTGAAGTACTGGCCCTAACTCTGCCTCTTCTTCCTGAACTCATGTCGGTCACCTGACAAGGTACCTCAACCAATTTAGATAGATAGATGGATATATATATAATATTATATGAAAATACAAATACGCACTCTCTAGAGAACTATAACACTAGAGCCTAGGTACTCGCTTTACCTAGCGCTCTGATACCAACTGTGACGACCCGCCTTTCACAACTCCAGAAAGACGTTTCATCATTAAGAAAGAAAGAGATAGAAATAGAAAAGAATAGAAAGAAAGAACAACAACATCAGAATCTCACAGCGGAATGGAACAAAATATAATACATCACATAACTATTACATAGTTATACATACATCAGAGTCTTACAATATCAGATAACAGTACTGCCATATACATACATGTCCATATATACATCCAAAATACAGCATCACTAACTACACAGCGGAACTACATATATATAGCTACATACGTCTGGTCTTCTCTCCAGAATAGCTCCTCCAGAAAAGCAACACTTTTAGATACCTATCACTTGGCTACTCGTAAAAATTTGAGTACCCAAGAGTTTATGAAAACACAAAATATAAACTCCGGGTCAGACATGGGTCTGGTATGAGTAAACAGGTTAAAATTGTTTAACTTTGAAAATCATTTGAAAATAAAGGTATCACGTAAGACTCCCCACAAATAAATACGGGTAAGTTTTTACCTTACGCTAACCAAAACATTTTATAGGAAATTCTGTGATATTATAATAGTGTCTAGGGTTTTCAAGTAAATAGAAAATAGCCGAAATTGTTACATTCATTAAATTCTAGCTACTAGCCACGGAAGTGGGTAATACAAATCAAAACCGTAGGGTCTCGTAGGGTAAATGGATTTCCAACAATGGCAGGGCTACTGGGGTACCGCCCGTCACAGTACGGGGCCTAGATCACCGTACCGAGGATTACTCCCTTCATCCCCTGCAACACAAGGCCGGAACCATTCCTTACTGAACAGTCCCGAACAAGATAACCCCGCAGTTGTGGCCAACAACTGCCCACTAAGCCGAAATAAAAAGGGACATCTAGACAGGGGAAAATCTTGTCCTGCTTGGGCATGACCCACCTAACCTTGCTGCATCTCCCCTGTTTTAGCCATTCCCGGTTGATGAGGCTTGAGGCTACGATTACCTTTATTGAACATATCTTAGAATGCTCATCGTCCGCCTGACGATGTGTTGAAAGCATTCAATCCATACAAGTTCGTTCCGGGTTCGAACGAAACCGAAGGCATTATCTCGTTACACTCATTTTGGAATCACCCTCAGAGTTAACGACGATAACCCTTGCATTCTGAAACACCATCTTGACCTTCATTTGATAAGTCACGACCTATCGTTTAATTTGGATCGATGTGGTTTTCGGGGAATCAAATTTGATTCTTCCGATCCCGGTCTCATCGGATCCAAACGCCATTTTAAGGTCCAAGTTGTCTATTTAACTTAACATTTTAATTAAATATAAGAAGTATCAGATAAATCACATACAGTTATCACAGATATCCATAATATATATAACAACATATCACAGAACAATCATCAACAGATATCAATGTCAATCAACATATTTATCAATGCATACCAAACGGTTTAGTTTAACTAAATTATTTGCTTAAGAATAAACTACTTTATTTTATTTAATTAGTTACTGATTAATTAGCTGATTAATGATCAAGTAATTAATTAGTGAATCATTAATTATTAACCATCTCATCTTTAATTAATTATTTAAACTAATTAAACTTTTATTCATTAACTATTACTCAATTACTCAATTAATTAGTTTATTTTTAATAATTAATTATTAATTTATAACTTACTTACTGAAATGAATTAATTATTTAATTATCACAAATTAATTAACTTCCAGAAATAAGTTAACATTATTAAGATTTAACATTTCTGTAACATATAATTTATTTTAATTTACAAATTTAAAGTTGTCAATTTAAATTTTAAATATAAGTTAATTAACATTCTAGTTACTTTGTATAAATCAGCAATCTTTCATTACTTACTAAAATTAAACTTTTAGTCAGATATAAGTCTAACTGCTAATCGCCTAGTTAACTAAAATCAAAATACACTTGAACAACTTACATTCGACCCACAAGAAAACGACCCGAGGAAATTTCCTTCTTACTCGCGACGGTCACAAGTGTTTCCCTCCCTGTTTCCTTACGTCACCCTCTCTCCATCTTCTCCTCCTCTCCCCAGTTCCCATCCTTCTTCTTATTTCATTTTTTTTTTTAAGTGATAAACGTTCAGCTGTTACTACTCTCGTTACGATACTCGAAGGAAACACAGAAATTACTCGAAGCATCTTCACGAACGTCTCGAGCAACCCATGCGATAACCCGAAACCAATAATCACGGCACTGATCACCACCGTGCACGTGCACGGTGGTTCGCGTCGCCATTGGCGACTCACAGCAACCCCCACGCATCACAAATCACCATCTCGTATGCATTCGAAATCCAAAATTCAATTACAAGTCGAAGCAAAAAAAACGACCTGTAGTTCGAGCAAACGTAAACGTCACTGATGAACCAAACACGCGTGCAGCCACCACACATCACCAGAGGTGATGAAAATTCACCAAGACGTCGCCTACACCTCCACCTAGCTCCTCCAAGCGTCGCGGCCAACTCGGTTAACATGAGATGCCGAAACTCATAATTTACAGAGCATCAAAAATATGAGCTCTAAAACCCTACTCGCGATTCAAACCCAAAATTTATGTATTGGAAAAATAATTTGACATTTTTCTAGTGTTAATACGACTTAAATCTTACTTCACTCCAAATCCCAGGAATTCAAATTCACTAGGTCTTCCAAATTTGACGAAAATTAGTAAAACCTCTCTTTAAAAACTGCTCTGAAATTCTTTACATAAAAATCTAAATTTTCATGTTAAAAATCATAATTACTTATATGAATTCTAAATATGTTATTGAATTTTCAGATTTAAACAGTTAAATTTTCACTTTGATTTCTTGTTGTAGGTTGAAATACAGTATTTACATCATACTGTCTAAACTTCCATCATGTTTACAGGGTTTGTTTTTAAACAAAACAAACTTGAATTTTCACAATGTACAATTCAAATGATTTTATGAATAAGTGTTATAGGTTTCATGATTTCATTTTTATCAGATTTTAAAAATTTCGGTAGAACACTTCATATGTTTCCAGTTAACAGAAGTTCTCAAGTTGAATAGCTCAACAGGTTTCAAGGCACAAGTCATTGCAAGATAATATACAAAGTTTAAATTAAAAAAAAAATAAGTTTACTCACTTGATCTAATTTGAACAGCAGATGTGTTGAAGAAGATACTGTAAATGAAGCTTTCCTGAAACCCTTCTTTGTTTCTTTTCTCTGTTTTTCTTTCTCTTGTTTGTTTTTTTCAGTTTTTGTTCTTTTTAGTTTTAAGTTTTGTTGCGTGTTAATGGATAAATTTGAAAGTTATTGGTGATATGTATATATAGATGCTTGAACAAAATAGATTGCAACTGGACAGGTTGTATCTAGGCAATTTATATTTGTATTGTCATGTTTCCTTCTCATTGGTTAAGTAATATCCTGCAGAAGCAATTTATTACAAGAATTTCGGCTGCAGGCATTTATTCATACAAGATATTGTGTTAATTAATGTTCATGCACTTAATTATGATAACATGTATTTAATGTTTTGTTGAAAACTCTTATGTGTTGTACAAAGATATTTATTAATTTGCTTTGTCTTACTTAAGAAGCTTGTTTATGAATCTAAGTGTGTTATATTATTTTATTTTATTTTTATTTTCTGGACAAGACATTTGATTGTTGCACAAAGGAATGTTATAGCTTATGCATAAAGATATATATTTCATAATTCGGCTAAACATATTTTGTATTCCCGGTTACAGTTTATAAATGTTTATGTTTAATATTGCTATGTTTATTGTTAAATATTCAAGATTTCATCAAATTTAAACATTGTCAAGCTTATATTTACTTTAAATTTAGATTAAATATTCATTAAAATATGCTGTAAAAATTCCGGGTCGTTACACAAGTGCACCAAAAACCAAACAAGAGCTAAACTACAAATGCATTTGCAACTGTAACTGTCTCGAAGTAAATGAAAACAAATGCAAAGACCAGTGATGCAACTCGATACATCAAAGACCAGGCACCAAGCATCAAGTGGCAGTTTTGATCAAAGAACAATATAACATGGACAAAGTACATAAAACGGTGAAATAGTGGCTCGATATCAATATGCAAGAAATCAAGCTACAACATGTACACCAAGCAGATTGTACATGAAACAAATATGCAAGACTAGACAACATGGATGCACAGACCACATGAACACATGAGTCAATGCTACAAAAGAAACAATGGCACAGTCTCAATATCAAAGACCAGAGGCATACATATGGTTGCAGTAGAGACAAAGCTTGAGGCTACCAAGTTAAACAATGAAAATTGCCTCAAAGCAATATGACAAAGCTACAACATATACATCAATGAAACCCAAGTCAAATACTATGTAAATGTACAAAGACTCCAAGCATTTCAAACACAAAGCAAATCAGTCACAGTGCAGTCTCCATCAAAGACAAAATGCAACATGGAAGTAGTGATAGTGTCGAAGTCACAAAGACATTGGTCAACATCAAGCATCAGAAAATGGCCAGAGTAAATCATTACCAAAGTCAAGGCCAATTTCAATCTGAAACAACCAGGGTGCAAGTTTAAACAATTTCAAAGATCATGGTACAACAATCATGGGACGGCAAGTAGAAATCAAACAAGTCAAATTCCAACATGCTACAGATGAAATGAATCAATATCGTCACAGCAAAGTCAAAGTCGTGATCAAAGAATATGATGAACAGGTTAGAGACGTGGTGGTCAGGAATCGAGCAAGGAAAATTCAATGCCGTGGAAAAAGTCAAAAATCAACACTGTGTTATTTAAGCGAATTGAAAATGTCAGAAATCATCACAATCACCAATGCAAAATCGAACGGCAAGCCGAACGTTATCAGACGAACTCGTATGAAATATACGAACGAAAAATTAGGAATTCGATTCCTATATAAGCAAGCAACATCATCGGCAATTACGCATCGAGTTCAAGTATTCAAAACAGAGAGAAAAAGCATAAATTACATACCGGAATCAAAGTCGAACTCAATCAAATAGAAGCAGCTGAAAGCATCTCAAGAGACGATCAATCGACAGAGCAAGGAAATCGAAATCAATTACTTGATCGATCTAATTAAAGTCGGCGTGTTCTAATTTGTTCAAAGCCCTAATTTTTAATCAGAGAGGAACGAACGAGAACGAGCAACAGGAAGCCACCATTTTTCACAAGGAAGTGGGCCGATAAAAATATAGGAAATAATATTTCACTTAACAAAAAATTGGGCCGGCCTTTACCTTTGTATTGGGTCTATATTAAAAGGCTTACAATTGTGGTTTTGTTTTTGTTTTTAAATTGTGTTTAAATTGTATTTTCCATTTTAAACCTTTGTAATTTCTAGTCATGTGACTAGGGGACAAACAACGTGGCATAGTTTGAGAATTCTCAACTTAGTGGCTGAGTTATGGCAGGGTTTTGAGCGTAGAGTTAAGGATAGTCGATAGCGGGTGTCACGAGTTTACGTATGTAAGCGTTTGACTGCTTAATTTCTAGTAGAAACCTTGGGGACAGCACGTAGGCAGGGTTATGCCGAAGTTGGGTAAATTCTGTGTCATTCTATTTCTGCATTTATTATTCTGCTATTATATGTGCTGCTATTTTGATATATCTTTATTAAAAATATTTTATAAACTTCCGCAATAATTTTTATAATTAATAGCATCACCTTATTCACCCCCTCCCCTTTAGGGTGAAATCGATCCTACAAGTGGTATCAGAGCAAGGTGCAAAAGCCATTTTTGTTTTCAAAAACCAATTTTTGTTTTAAAAATTTGAATTTTTTAAAATGGCTACTTTTGCTAAGGGTCGTTCCAATATTATTCCTTCTATTTCTGATGGAACAGGTTTTTTAAATTTGAAATTGAAAATGGAATTTTATTTAAAATCTGTTAATGTTAAATGTTGGGATATTATTGAAAATGGGTGTGATATAACAGATAAGATAATTATCTCGATTAATGCTCTGGCTATGCATATATTATATTCTCATATTAATCAAGATAATTTTAATTTCATCTCCCATTGTTAAAATGCACAGGAAATTTGGAATACTTTAAATGCAATATATGGTGCAAAAGTCAACAGCAATGAGAAATCCTCCACAACCAACTCAGTTAAAGAAATGTGCTTAACAGGATTGGAAAAAGGCAGTTGTGATGAGGATGATGATGATGATGGTGCAGCTGAGATGGCGCTACTAATAAAGAGATTCAAAAAGTGGAACCACAAATACGGAAATCCAGCTCCAAATCAACAATTGATAAGTAGAATAATCAAAGCACTAGACAACTCAGAAGAACACGGGATCATCTGTCATAAGTGCAACCAACCCGGACACATCAAGTCCAATTGTCTTCAAAATCGACGCGACTTTGAAAAGAAATGAAAAGGGAGAAATTTTGCAGCCACGTGGAATACAAGTGATGAAGATAATCAAATTACTAGCAGTGAGAGCGAGAAAGCAGATATGTGCCTTCAAGGTAATTTAACTGATAGCGACGGTGATGACCCAAGCGAGATATCAAAACTCACTCACTCAGAATTACTTATATATTTCCACGAAGTAAATGGCTGTTTTGAACGACTTAGGGAGAAATATGCTAAAATAGAATCACAAAAGATAGTTTGATAGAAGTAAATGAACAGCTGGAACAATTAGTTAAAACCTATCGAAGTAGGATCCCTAAGTGTGATTAGTGTCCAACATTCGAAGAAGAGATTAAAAAATCAGAAATCAAAATTAAACGCTTGAAAATGAAATTCTGATTTTGAAAGAGAGTGAAAAGACAAGAAGAGAAAATTCTATTAAAAAGTGCACACAATTATTAAACGAAAATGAATCTCTCAAAACACAAGTCCACAATTGTCAGCAACTTTAGATAAATTTTCAAAAAGTGAAAAATCGTTGAATATGCTATTAGGGAATCAAACTGTTAATACAGTTAGACAAGGACTTAGATATAATCAATCTGAAAATGTTAGAAATAAAATTAATCAAGTCAATTCAATGTGCACAATTTGTAGAAAATTTGAACACAATCAAAACAGTTGTTGGTATAGACCCAAACACGTGAAAACTATACCAATTTGGGTTCCAAAAGGCATAAATATAAAATCTCTCAAAGTTAAACAAATCTGGGTGCCGAAAGGAACATATATAAATAGTTTTGGGTCTCCACAAAATTATTCAAAATATTCTGCCACTAACAACAATGGACCTATAAAAACAAATAGGTCACAAAAACCTTTTATCGTGTAGGTATGGTGGCAGGCTAAGGAACAACATCAGTGTTAACTTGGATTCTGGCTGTTCCAAGAACACAATGGGTGACAAAGCAAAGTTCCTTAGCCTAGTACAAAAGTGACAGAATCACAATGGGCAACAACAAAAAATTATCGTAAAGGTAAAACAGGTAATGGTATATTTTGAACGATATATTAAATGTGATAATTTGCACCGTAGTCTGAATTAAATCAGCCAGTAATGTGATGATGAAATAAATGATGATGTTGATTCTGACTTTTTCAAAATTGTTGGCCAATTATACTTTTTCATGCCAAGAACACTACATGCATCTCTAGAGTCTTTAAATTACTTCATATGAATTTATTTAGACTAATGATGGTATCTTATTGACTGATTATTAATCTCGGTGCATGTAAATATGTTTGTTTATCCTACGGCTTCTAAATTTGACATTATATTTACGATTTTGTTTATTGGCACGGCTTCAATTAAAATTCAAAAGAATATTAATTTAAAAAAGTTGAAAAAAGGATTTCAAGAAATTGTTGAAAATTTCACGATCTGGTCTATAACATTCAATTAATGGTAATCTTGAGTGAAAGAGAAATTCAGATGCAGATTACACTGGTAATCTAGTTGGTAGAAAAATTACTAGTGGAACGTGATTTTTGTTCAGACATTTAGTAACTGCATCGTTTTTTAAAGAAAATATCTTCATATTTTTCATTTCAAATAGCGGAAAATTTTCTCATAAAACCCCTCTAGAAAATCATTTTTGACCTTATTTCAGATTAGTCATTTTAGAAAAGTTGATTTTATAATTATTTTTGAATACGATTTTAAATGATTACATTGACTAATCTGACTCCCTAATAATATGGAAAAGATAAATAGTGATTGAAAAAGTGATGAGTGTTAATATTAATCATATATTACAACTTGAGACGGTATATTTAGTAAATTTATTTAGAAATTTAAACAAGAGTTATAAAAACTTTTTGTTGGTAAAAATTCCATGACCATCTCCATTTCTATCATATTTCTAACGACCATCACCCATCAAAATTCTACATAGTTTGTCGATATATGGTACTATAAACAGGAATCGTTCGTTTTTCATTTTATATTTTTTTAATAATAAAAAAATAAAAAATAAAAAAATTCCAAAGTATTCACTCTCATTTAAAAGTCCTCACGGTTATGCATGGGTGAATTACTTGGAATTTGATTATGCTTCCATGCTCATTTAAAAGTCCTCACAGTTATGCATGTATGGAACGCACATCAAAATTAATTAATTAAATAAACAAGTTGATTCTAATCCCATTTAAAAGTCCTCACGGTTATGCGTGGTTAGAAGATACTTGAATTCATTTTAAAAAAATGGAATACTACTAATCTCATTTAAAAGTCCTAACGGTTGTGCATGGTAGTAGATATTCAAATTTCTGGAATAAATATACCATAAATAGACACAACTGTATGGTTTTATATGATGACATCATTCACATCATTCTAAAAGTGGAATGTGCGCCAAACAGAGTATTTATGATTTTTGTTTGATTTTTTATTGAAATTTAATATTTATATTCAATTGAGTTTTGATGTTGTATTAATATCTATCACTTATCTCTATTTTTCTAATACTATTACACTTTTGCTGATAACAAAAGAGGGAGAGAAAAGTAAAGATTTTGTCAAATAAAATCAAGTAAAGGTCAAATATTTTCTATTTGCATCTAGGCTCATTTGCATATTATTAATTGTATGCATATATGAAGGGGGAGCTTTGTGTAGAGAGGAAGCATTTAAATAGGGGGAGCAAATCGAGTATATCAACGATCAAATACATTTAACATAATCAAAATCTTAAATAAATGTTTGTTATCATTCAAAGGAGGAGATTGTTGAATATGCGAGTATATGATTTTTGTTTGATGATAATAAAAATATATATATTCATTTAAATGTATTTTTTAATGTACTATTTTATTTTTCACATAATTAAATAAATATTTGGTGAATAAAATAAATAACATCGAATTTGAACTCAAACAGATATTTTATTCAAACAAATATTTTATACAATTTTGAATAGTACAAATTCGAGCTCTCACTATACATACACAATTTTGATTACAATATAAATTCAATTACATCACAATCTTTCATTTACAAATGTCCTTACTACATATCGCTTGTTCACTCATAATTTATCTTCAACTTCATTCCAGATTAAATCCCGCATCTGAGCAATCTGCAAAAATAAATACTAATGCATTAAAATTGAAAAGGAAATATTTTTGCAGTGTAAAATAAAATGTGATTTTGAAAATATTATTTGCCTCGGTTATTTGGGTTGCTTGTCATCATTTAAATTTAAATTCACCATACATGAACAGCTTGTGACATGCACAGTGTATCTGTACATGCCACAAGGCCGTGCACACCGAAATATACACTTGATAAAATTACAGGTACGGGTGAGCACAGGTCAAACCCAAAATGCCAAGTTCACCTCAAGTGCAATAAAAATAATGTCACAATATCAGCACAAGGTCAAACCCGAGCTTTAAGCTGGATTCAACTCAGGTGCAATACAAAATTGTCAAGTACCAGAGAAAATGCTCGATCAAAGCAACACAGCCTCAACAATGCAATGACCATGTTCAAAACAATAGCAAAACTGGAAACAAAAGCCCCAAAAAAATGAACAAATTGTCAATATTGCATCTATGCAATTTCAAATAAGAATCCTAGACCAGAGAATACAACTAGTGCAGCAAGTGGTCAAACCAAGTTATACAATGAACACAACCACTTGAATATGCAACAGCAATGCAACATACATATGCACAATGATATATGATATGGATTGATACAAGTAGTGACTCAGTGCAACTCATCGCAAACATGCACCAGCTCAATACATATATGCAGCCTCGACTAAAGTTCGAGTCACACACATGAAAACGACTCTAATGAACAAAGTGCAAACCCAGACCAACATACCAAATGAAGACTTGAACAAAGGCAATACTCGAGTACAAATAATGAAAATATACAGGTGCACACAGCAGCTCCAATGAGCAACTGCACAAGACAGGTTAACATGAAAGTAATATCAAAGGCAACAAAGATCAGGCAACATAACAACACAATACATCATAGCAGTATGGAAGCAAGACTACATCAATCAACACTTCAACCTGAACCAGCCATGATATGGAAGCAAACCAGACCAGTTCAGGTTAAAGCAAGAAAGAAGTACACATGAAGTTATGGTGCAACAGGCCAGGGAAGCAACAAGAGCTAAACTACAAATGCACTTGCAACTGAAACTGTCTCGAAGTAAATGAAAACAAATGCAAAGACCAGGCACCAAGCATCAAGTGGCAGTTTTGATCAAAGAACAGTATAACATGGACAAAGTACATAAAACAGTGAAACAGTAGCTCAATATCAATATGAAAGAAATCAAGCTACAACATGTACATGAAACAAATATGCAAGACTGGACAACATGGATGCACAGACAACATGAACACATGAGTCAATGCTACAAAAGAAAAAATGGCACAGTCTCAACATCAAAGACCGGAGGTATACATATGGTTGCATTAAAGGCAGAGCTCGAGGCTACCAAATTAAACAATGAAAATTTCCTCAAAGCAATATGACACAGCTACAACATATACATCAATGAAACTCAAGTCAAATACTATGTAAATGTACAAAGACTCCAAGCATTTCAAACACGAAGCAAATCGGTCACAGTGCAGTCTCCATCAAAGACAGAATGCAACATGGAAGTAGTGACAGTGCCGAAATCATAAAGACAATGGTCAACATCAAGCATCAGAAAATGGCCAGAGTAAATCATTACCAAAGTCAAGGCCAATTTCAATCTGAAACAAACAGGGTGCAAGTTTGAACAATTTCAAAAATCATGGTACAACAGTCATGAGACGGCAAGTCTACAGAGATGAAATGAATCAATATCATCACAGCAAAGTCAAAGCCATGATTAATGAACATGATGAACAAGTTAGAGACGTGGTGGTCAAGAATCGAGCAAGGAAAATTCAAAGTCGTGAAAAAAGTCAGAAATCAACACCGTGTTATTCAAGCGAATTGAAAATGTCAGAAATCGTCACAATCATCAAAGAAAAATCGAACGGCAAGCCAAAAGTTATCAGACGAACTCGTATGAAATATACGAATGAAAAATAAGGAATTCGATTCCTATATAAGCAAGCAATATCATCGGCAATTACGCATCGAGTTCAAGTATTCAAAACAGAGAGAAAAAGCATAAATTACATACCGGAATCAAAGTCGAACTCAATCAAATAGAACAGCCGAAAGCATCTCAAGAGATGATCAATCGATAGAGCAAGGAAATCAAAATCAATTACTCGATCGATCTAATTAAAGTCGACGTCTTCGAATTTGTTCAAAGCACTTATTTTTAATCAGAGAGGAACGAACAAGAACGAGCAATAGAAAGTCACCATTTTTCATAAGGAAGCGGGCCGATAAAAATAAAGGAAATAATATTTCACTTAACAAAAATTTGGGGCGGTCTTTACCTTTGTATTAGGTCTATAATAAAAGGCTTATAATTAGGGTTTTGTTTTTGTTTTTAAATTGTGTTTAAATTGTATTTTCCATTTTAAACCGTTGAAATTTCTAGTCGTGTGACTAGGGGACAAACTACGTGGTGTAGTTTGAGAATTCGCAACTCAGTGGCTGAGTTGTGGTAGGGTTTTGAGCGTAGAGTTAAGGCTAGTCGGTAGCGGGTATCGTGAGTTTACATGTGTAAGCGTCTGACTGCTTAATTTCTAGTAGAAACCTTGGGGACAGCACGTAGGCAGGGATTTGCCGAAGTTGGGTAAATTCTGTGTCGTTCTATTTCTGCATTTATTATTCTACTATTATTTGTGCTGTTATTTTAATATGTCAGTGTTGAAAATATTTTATAAACTTTCGCAATAATTTTTATAATTAATAGCATAACCCTATTCACCCCCGTCTAGGGTGAAATCGATCCTACAAGTTCATCATCCACATGTTGAATTCAATAGGAATCCTTAATAAATTTATGTTGCTAATTTCTCACTTCTTAAACAATCCTAATTTTTCAGTCCTTATTAATAAGGTTCCTAAAGGTTACATTTGTAGCACTAAAGGGATCTGGCAGGGAGATCCTTTAAACCCATACCTACATGATGTTGCGATGGAGTGGTTTACTTTACAAATGGAACTTGCATGTCACCAACAATATATTAGCCCTATACATAATATTCAACCTTCAATCACACACTTGATTTATGAAGATGATTTACCTGTTGTGTGTAAGCCAATAATACTTCTATTGATAAATTAAAAGCATATTTAAGTAATTGGAAGTTTTCGCCGGTCTAAAGGTGAATGAACTGAAAACCAAATGCTACTTCAATAAGTTTTATAGAAACAAGCAAGGTCTATTAAAAGGTTTAGGAGTTCAAGAAGGAATCCTCCAAGTTAAATACCTTGGTGTGCCTCTTTCAAATAATACAATCACTGATGTTGAGTGTAGTAAACTAATTTAACAGCATTAAAGAAAAACTACAAGGATGGAGGTCTAAATTACTCTCTTTTGCAGGAATAATAGAACTTGTTCATTCAGTAGTAACTTCCAATGTGAGAATCTAGCTCTAAACTCTTCAAATCCCTGATTGTTTAATTTCCAAAATCAATGCTATGTGTGCTAATTTCATTTGGAAGGGTGGTTTACACCAGGTTAGTCATAAAGAATTATCCATACTAAAGAAGGAAGTTCGAGTCGGACTTAAAAATCTTTTTGAACTAAAAAAGGTGTATGGATTAAAATTTGGTTGGAAAGTTATCGAGCCTAACAACTTGCACGCTAAGTGGATGAGGGCCAAGTATTTAAAAGATATCTTTTGGACACTAAAAATTGACAATAATGCCTCCACCACAAGGAAAAATATTTTGGAACAAAGGGAGCAACTTAAAGAATCAATAGAGAGACAAATAACGTCGGGTAAAAAGACACCCCTTTGGAAAGATCTCTGGTTAAATAACAAAAGTCTGATTGATAAATTACGGTGGGACAGTTACTCAAACAATAGCACTCCAATAGTTAAGGTTGCCAGCATCATAAGGGGAGCAGAATGGAATTGTGACACTTAGGTAGTTACTAGAAATTTTAAACAGGAAATAGAAGCTATCCCTCTATATTCTGGTCAAACTGAAGATATTTAGGCATGGAGACAAAATAGCAAGGGGCAATTTGAACTTCATGATGCTTGTGAGGATTCTAGTACACAATACCATATTGTTCAATGGCATAAAACCTTTTAGATCAGATCTAGTAACCCAAAAATGGCTCACACAATCTATAAGGCTCTTATTTCTAGGCTGCCTATCTAAAGATGGACTTCAAAAATGGGGATAATTAGAGGAAGACACATGCAAGTTATGTAAACAAGACAATGAAACACACAAGCACTTATTCTTTGATGCAAATTTGGTAAGAGAGTATGGGCTATATAGAAACTTAAATCCATGCAAACTGAAGGGGTGAAATCGTTATAAAAAGAAGTAATTTACCTGAACAGAGGAGTGATATGTCAGATCTGATGAAGGAAATTATCAAAATTTTCTTAACAACTACCGTTTGGTTCATCTGGAGAGAATGAAATGATAGGACTTTCAACAAAAAAGAAAAAGATGAGTTAGTTATTTCTAATCTCATGCTCGAGACGTTGTTGTCATTCTAGGGAGAATTGTGAAGAAGATACTACCAGCTTAACGAAACTAAAATAGTGAGTACTAGAGAATTTAAGCTTGAAGGTAGAGATCGTAGGAACTCAAGTAAAGATTTTGCAGCCGCCATGATTGTTTCCACTTCTAATTTAATCTTGGTAACCTTTCAAAGTGAAGAATGTTTGAAATACGATAGTAAAGTGTTTGTTGTATTGTTTTGCATTTACATGGAATAGTTTGTATAGGCTTGGACCGCAAAGCCTATTTGGAGAAATAAAACCTTTAACCCATTTTCAAAAAAAAAATATAATAAAATAATATATCTAAGCATGGATAATTACATTTTGACTAGAAATATACCTCACTTCTAGTGCCTTTAATACACCTTGGAATGATGATGTATGCTCCTTCAAACAATATCCTATCCAAAAGAGTGCTAGTCCTTGAACCATTAACTACCGACTATCGAATAATAATTGAATTGACTTGATTTGAACTTGATAAATTGGAGAGTTCCCAAGGGGGATTTCGGCCAGGAAACGTATTGGGATAGAAGCTCTTAAAGATCAATATCAAATGGAGGAAGAGATGCTTAAATAGAGGAAGGAAAGAAGAGAATTTGTGGAATCTCATCTTTTACTCAATCTCCTTTAATCCGAGCCATCCAAAATCATGCCATCTCTTTCCATATTAGAGCCGCCTATAACCCTATTATGGCTGCATATACGATCCCATCTAATGGGCCATGAACCTATCTTGTCTGAACAAATATGTTACATTTTAAATCTAATTTAAAACGATTATCGATATTGTATATTGATTAATATATTTATAGCTTTTATAGATATATTTAATATTTTTTTATCAAATCAAAATTAAATTTATAAATAATATTTCATAAATATTAATTAGTTTATAATAATTATTAATTAATCAAATCGTTTGGTCAAAGAAGAATTCATCGTTTCAGTTGTGTGACTCGTCATGTATAAATTTGGTCTACGATTAATATCAAACTATTCGAATTTTAATGCTCACACGTCACTTAGCAAGTGGTGTAACATTTAGGTGAAATTCTACTTGGTTTCAGGAGAATCCAATTTTACCTTGTCAAGCATTACCCGATTGCGACTTTTATTTACACCAATTCTCATCGTCAAAACTATATCATGTTGAACTTATGAAATTTGGTAATGGTCCAAATTGCAATATCATTCATATTCAACTCTATAGTCCAAACATAAGTCCTTAGTTCAGTAATAATTATTATTAACCGAATTGCTCTAGTCGGTAACTTTGACTTTGAGTTTACTTCAGTTGACCGTGATAGTAACCTCATAGTATTTGGGAGACAGATCCTCTCTTGAATAGTGCTTCACTTCCAATACTTCTACTCAATCTAACAGTTGTTACTCGATGGACACCATGCTATGATTTGAGTATACTCAAAGCGAAGATTTCATATTGAAGATCGACAGTATTCTCAAGTTGAGAGAACTATGTAAATCAGTCACATCGATATTTTCTATTTGAACATAGTTATCTTAACTAATAAAAAATTATCAAGTGACTCGTTCCATAACTATCCAGTAATTATCTGTATGTAACCCCTAGTTTCCTCCGGTAGTCATAAGTAATACACATTCCAACATCTGGAGAGTACTACGTACTCTAGTCTCAACGGATACACCAATATTCAGTCTCGCGCCTTGATTGGGAACATTTAAAATAATGTATTTTATAATATTGTGATACAATACTTATAATTACAAGTATTTATAATTGCTATCACAAACACACCATTTATGGATTTTCTATTAGATATACTTTTAATTAAATTAATCAATTAATATAACATATTACATCAAGTATATAATAGAAATAAAACACCTTTAGTTTCGAAGAAGATCGGTTAACAAATTACATAATTACCCCTAGGGCATATCCATAACTCGATCAACCTCCCACTTGCACTTGGGATCAATTATGAAAACTTATTCTAACTTGTTTAATCGGTTCCTCAAAATCAATTAGGTCAGTCCCTCAATGGATGAGTATGCTATTATATTTTAATTATCCACTCTATCAATCAACTCCAGCCGTTGCTAATAAAATACCTTTAGCATGTGGAACGATTTGGAGTATGTCTCTCAACTTCCAGTGAGCTCTAAGTTCTACAACGAACTATACCATGACATTATTATCATATAACAATGTTATGAGATTCTCAACATTTGGAATCATCCTCAGCTCAGTTATAAATTTGTTCGTTTATATTTATATACATTTCTTTTATTACAGCACCATTCAAGGCGACGTACAGCCTTTTTCATTGTATCAGTCACAGTCTTTCATTTGGAACATTTCCAACTTAAAGACTGTTAACGTGAAATTATTTTTGACATATTGTACTCAATAGCACTGATGAAAGTTTGAATCTAAAGAATCCTTCATATAAAGTTTGTTGTTCTTGTAAATAATTATCTAGTATTTCATAAATACACGAGAACACCTCAAACAACCACTTAATGACATCAACTTGGATTTGATATCTACCTTATGTATTAAATACATAAATAAATCATGATATCGTAGACAACATAACATGTATGGTAATTCATTTTTTAAAAGGATAAGGAATCAATCGTACATGTCTGTATTAAACATTTTAAAAAAGGCGGCCTTGCATATCGTTTAGGACATTCCCAATATCTTTTATGCTTACTATAAAAGACATCATTTACAAATCTAACATCGAGTATTAAAACAACATAAAATGATTTTAACAAAAGTACACCGTTAACAATCGGCGCTGTATTGTTTACTTATAGTTTAGAAATATTTATGTACCTTTAAACTTTCTTTCATATGAGCGCATGCTTTCTCTGCATTTTGATTGACAATCAAACTACTTGATATTTCTATACAAAAATTTATTCAATTTTGATGCTTGTCGAATGACATTATCGTATCCATTCTTGGATCATATCCAAAAATCCACAAACTCAATATCGCTTCCACTGACTTCGAGACACTCTAGTTGTTATATGCAAACAAACTAGTGCAAATTTATATTCAAAACTTTCTATTTCAACACATACACACACGCATATATATATATATATATCACAACATAAAATCATATTGGATGATTATTTTTTGAGTAAAATCCAAACCAATTTGAGCACATCGAATGGTGAATCCATTACGTTAATTTCAACAATTGAAATTCACAGTAATATTCTTATCAATTTGGCTCGTTATATTCCAATTGCATTTGTCTTTCTTTTAAAAACACATTTGAGACCAATGGATTAAGCCCCTTTGGATACAACTATCAATTCATATTTTGATAATGTACTAGGAATCTATTTTGAATTTGTACATTATACCATATCATTGAGTCAATACTCTTAATGGTTTAATTAAACAACTAAAGATTATTTATTCTTGACATTGCCAAGAAACTCACAGTTTCTCTTCAATGTTCAAGCACACTCATTAAATGTTCAAACGTATTTGTGTTTATTTCGGTTTTATCAATTTTATTTCATTCCTTGCGATCACTTTTATCTTTGGATTGTATCCAAATTCATTTGATACCAATAATTTCTCAAAAAAATTATTTCACTATGAAGTTGGTATTTCTTAAAACAACAGCTGTTTCTCCCTGTAATGGAATAGGTATTCATAAACACTTTATGAGTTTCCTTGTATATAAAACTGGTTTGTTTTTATTTTACAAAACGTATGTTCAAAACATAAATTGGTCATCCAATGAGAGTCGTTCCCAAATTCCTCTTAGGGCGATTCATTCAAGATCCCCCACGAACAATTATTACATGTAATCTTTTGACTCGCACAACTTACCAACTCATTGGCCTAGGATATGTCAGAGTTTCTTATAAACCCTTGTCTTGTATGATTTTATAAATTATTTTTTACATGAAATTAATTTTAACCTTATGTACTGCTATTAAGTACATGATTTTATTTAAAGAAGTTAACTCAACTTCATGCACAATTAATCGTACCCCGTTCAATATAGTTTGATTACTCCTTATTGATACATCATTATGTATCATAGGAAGAGTGACGTTTAAGGTTGAATCTTTATTCACTTTTAGGTACATTCGGAATTCTTTCCAATGCATCACTTTTTTATGATGAAAAATACCACATTATAGTTTCATTTCATAATGAATATACTACAGTTTCACATTCAAATATAACTATGTCTATCTCCAGTCGACAACGAAAAATAGTCATTATTTCATAAAAAATGTATGGTAGGTTTTACGAAAACAACTTAGTAATTTGATACGATCAATAATTGTATATGGCATGCTCCTACTATTTCCACCATTACTATAATAGAGTACTAAATTTGGAGTTCCATTATTCATTTAATATAGATTATTATTTCATATACTGCAACTGGTTTACAGCGAAGAGTTCTTTGATCATATATCTTGAACTCAAAGAAATAAATCTCATAGAAGATAATTTTCTATAAGAAAATACATTTCAGAATAGAAATCGTATTTCTCATTGCAATGTTAAGTATCAATTATTATTATTACAATCCTCATTTCCAATGTATTTTTATGTAGCAGAAGTGGCTATTCACTCTCTTCATCCCAACTATACCTTGAATCACAGCTACTTTTGTACATTCATTTTATTTTCTAAACGGCCGAATCATTCATAAAAAATCTCTTATTACAATATCCTTATGAACTCTTTACAAAAATGAACTTGATCATCCTTAACATTTAAGGACATCAAATATGGTGCCCCTTACATAAACTAATCAAACTGACATTTCAGCGATCGATTTCTTAGATCTATATTGTAATTTTCGTCTTGTGTTACATTTAATCCAATACGATCCTTTGGTAATCAATCAAACTGAATAATTAATCTCATAATATTATTTATTGACTGATTTCAAATAAACTGACTTCATCGAAGTATCATACATTATGAACCGTGACCATTCCCTATATAACACTTATACGCGATAGTATATGAATTGAATATTCATTGTCTTATGTTGTTTCTAGAGTTCAAAACTCATAGAATGTAATACACGGTCTCGATCAAATAAACACGTAAGTAACCAAATTACGAATGTATTTAGTACTTGTAAAATCGGACGCTTGCATGGGTATTGAAACATTAACATGAAGGAAACATTTATTATTAAGTATATGTTATGTTTCTATTTATTAATCTTTAATTTAGTTCATTTGTATATCATAATTGATAAACGTTTTATCAATCATATTAAATGCACAAATTCATCTATATAGATTATTATAACATCATATATCATATGTTCTTATAATATTAGAAAAGTTAAATGTTATCATGTCATTTTTATAATAACTCCCATTAGTCTTTTATGTTTCACCAAACCCTAAATCAAAATATAGAAGTATTTTGACTTCACTAATGGGTTTTATTGTGACAACCCATTTTTCTAACCCCTAGGAATGACACTTAATACATCCATGATATTTATGTGTCATTGCCCAAGCGTCCGAAAGGCAAGTTGTCTTGGGTAAAATAAAGAACAGAACAAGACAAAATAGATAGACCTCATGTCAGAATGGTTATATATAATATAAAATAATATAGTACAAAAGGTTATTCAATTATTAGAGTTATAAAAAAGTGCTACATCTAATAGATTTTCAACTATACATTATGACTTGTCATTTTTAGATACAAAAAGCACCTAAATAATCATACCGTGGAACTAAATAACTAAGGAGCCGCCTACTCAATCATCATCTTGAAAGAGCTCCAAAGGGAAACCTACTACTCTCGTACTACTCAAATATAATTGTGCACCTGAGAGTTTAGAAAAAATGAACAACTTGGGTCAGACAAAATGTCTAGTATGAGTAAAGCTCTAAAAATAATTAGGGTGTATTTAATCAATAACATGTGGGACCATGTCGCTAACGTGGAATGAGTTTTCTCCAACATAAACAACAACCAAACATAACAAAAATAGAAATGAACAATAAAGGACAAATCCAAACATAGATGATGGGCATAATTAATAAACAACCAAACTTGAAAGAATGGAAACAGTTTGAATAGAAATCCAACCTGGACAGAATGGATAATCAAGATAACACTCCAAATTCAATAAAATGGGATAAACCAGATAACGGTCCAAACTCGATAGAATGAACTAAATAGGATAATAGTTCAAACTCGATAGAGTAGACTAAATCAATAATTAACACCGCGAAGAGTGTTGACTCCTCCCGTTCCAATTAAAGGAAATGAATTTAAAGGTTCGAATCAAATAAGGTAATGAAATCTCCAAAAATGATTAGGAGGGTGCGCCCCCCTTACCGAAAGTAAGCCTAAAGAAATATACTTGAGAGCTCTGATGGCTCGTGGAAACCTCCAAGCCAAACCCCTCTAATTGTTTTCAAGTATCCGAGTATTTCACATCTTAATGCGCAAAACCGAATCTAATCTAGAGTGGATGTGAGAATACCCTAATGGGAGCACCCCACATAGCTTGGCCAGCACTCGCTCTTTGGTTTTAGTCATTTCCAATAAAGGATATCAAAGCTCAATGGAGCAACACATCGTCTTAGAATGGCGATAATAAAGAAGCTGAAGTAAGCGATAGCTGAGAGACCAACTATCGAGGATATAAAAACGATCGTATATAGAAATTAAGTCCTGTATACTTATCACCACTCATCGAATTCCAACTTACACTATTTCTTGGTTAACAATGATAACGGACAAGTCAAGGTAGTGTTACCTCAAAGTCATGTCTCACGATTATTCTTAACTTTCAAAATAGCGACAAGTTTACTTCTTTGACGTTCAGTGCTAAGTATACAAATAAACCGTTCCCATATAAGTGAATCACTTTATGGAGATTAATTCATTTCCATAAACGAATCAAACTTTTCTTTTAAAAATTTGAATTCGTGCTTGGCCTCACATTACAAGTATTAGCTTTAGAACACTTTCTCATTAACTTCAAAACATTAATTTAAAAAGGATTTTATAACTTAAAACATCCTTATTACATTGATTAATTAAATTTAAACTTCATCATACAATTTGATTTTTCAACTTCAAATGTCTTTTTTAAGGGTAATCCACATTTAAACCTTATTAATTCAATAAATTATTAAAATATAATTAATTAAATTAATAAATAATTAATTAATTATCATTATTTAAAATGAATAACAAAGACAAAACATTATTGTTACTTTGATAAATTCACTTTGAAACTTCATAAATTAAGTTCATTAATTAACTCCAATAACCTTTAATTAGAAAGGGTAAATGACCTTTAAAACATCATTAATTCAATTAATTAATAAATTTAAATATAATTAACAAAATATCATTATTTAAAATGATTAATTAAAGTAAACCGTCATTAAAGAAAGGTTAATTAAAGTTAAAACAAGTTGATTTCCTTTTAAAGTCATTAATTAACAAGATTAATTAATTTTAAAAACATCGTTAGTTAATTGATTAATTAACTTTAATAATCATTATCAAAAGATTAATTAGCCTTAAACATCATTAAATAAAATGATTAATCATATATAAATCTTTATTAACTAAGTAGTTAGTTAAATTTGAAACACATCATTGATAAGCTAATTAGTTAACCTTAATCATTATTAAAGTAATTAATTATTTTTGAAAATAACAATGATCAAAATCTTGTTTAACTTGTAAAACAATTCCAAGCATGAAGGTGAAACCAAATGGTTTGATAAGAAGTGATTTTTCGAAAGTGCGGATATAGCGACTATCGTTATATGGCAGTTCGACAAACAAGTTTATAATATTTTCAACACAACCTAACATAACATAGTAATGGTTTAAGCATACATACAATAAGCATTCATATGCAATAAATATGAACATGAATATAGTTTTAAAGCTTTGGTTTTTTAGGATAAAATTTTACGTACTAACCAGTTTGCTAACTAACCTTTCTTAACATGTTTGCATCCATCACACATATACATCTCCAAACCAAACATGAATAAATTCACATCATATCCAAACCAAGTAAGCAATATATATCACAATATAACTAAAGAAAAATATTTTCCATAAAAGTTAAGAGTTTCACTCACCGAAAGCTATCCAAACCCTCGCTAACTTAGGGTATGACCTAGCACTTCCATTCCTAAGATAAAGATGGAGTCTTAGACCCTTAATGCACTAGGTAAGTTTGGACTTGAAAGAAGAAGGAAGTGAAGCTTGTTTTGGTAAGGTGGAGTGGTTTTGGATAATTATTGAATTCTAAAAAATGAACCCAAAAATAGGTCATTTTCAAACTGTTTTTTGGACCATTTACTCTCGGATTTTGAAAAGGCGGTAAAGAGTAAAGTTTTAGAAAAAAAATTCTCCATAATTTCAAAAAAATAATCACTCATTTTGATTAGTTTTTGAAGAAGATACGGCCAAAAGAAGAAGGACCATTTTCGGACTTGAAATTCTGGATCCAAAAACACTCTGTAACCATTGATATTTTTGACATAGCTTTGCTCAAAATTTGAAAATGTGATCAACATAAAAGTTATAGCCAATGGAATTTCACATGGTTTGAAAGAAATAAAATCTTGATTTGAAGTAGTATGGAAGAAGTTACGGCCGTGAGAAAAATGAGGTAAAATGGAGAAAATGGTGTGGTTTCGAAACAAGTTTTTTAGGATTTTGAAAGCCATGGATTTTTCTTTTCTAAATTTAGGAAGTTCAAAATGAAGATAAGAATGAGAAGTGAAAAAGAAATTAGGAAGAATTAGTTTTTTAAGAATACAAGGCTTCCAAAAGAAGCCAAAATAAGTTTATTAAGACGAAGCTTTCATGAGAAGCTATTACTAAGGAACAAGGCTTCAAAGAGAAGCTATCAAATTAAGGTGAAGTGTATTAGTGTATAAAAGGTGTTATGGCATTTTCGGTAACTTTCAGCATATGAAAAATCATAAATTTGAAAAACGAATTTTCGGTCACATTTTCGGTTTTTATCTGAACTAAATATTTTAGTAAACATATTTTGAAAGTGATTTTTAACATTATCAATTATTATTTAAAAGATTTTTATTTGGTTATTGAAATCCATTATTAAATATTTAAAAATGATTTAAATATTCAAACTCAAAGCGATTAATTTATGAGTTGTTATAGTTATGACTCGCATGCTTTGAGATTCTAACCTTGAGGAAAGATCAACAAATCACAGGCCCACATATAATGGATAACTCCTTATCGGTTGTGTATAATAAAACTCCTAACCCATGGTTTCTTGTCCTAATCCCACATTTACCTTGAAGAAATATCAACAAGTAAAGTGAGACTATTCACTCGGACCTATCATTTTGCGACGGTGTATATACGTTGAGGAAACCTTAAGAAATATGTGTAGTTATATTACCTCATCTATTCATTATATCAAAAGTACTACACATAAATCCTTGGCTTGAGGAAAAATTAACAACTAACAAGCATGCAAGTAATCTACTAATATATAAATGATAGAGGACAATTTTCTATCAAAGATTAATAGTCTTCAACATATTATATAGAGTAATATCGACTTATGAAATAATGTATTTCTTATGACGTACCCTCGTGATTCAAGTGTCAGATACATCTAAAATCACGGTATACGTATATATTTATCTCTTAAGTCTATGTTGGATTTCTTACTATTCAACATTTATATAAAAATTTATATATAATATTTATGTAAAGTATAATGTAGCGATTAAATTATATACTACATTTATATGAATATATTAACAATTTTATTTATATATTATTAAACTAAACAAAAAATGTATTTTGTATTTAGTTTCTTAGTCATGCCATTATAGGTATGAACATAATTTTTTTATTTTATAAGTATATACATAAACACAATGAAAACCATTTGTGACAGTACAATTTATATATCAGAATCGTCATATAAGCAACAATATAATATACAAACATACATACACATAGAGATACACACACGCACGGACGCATAAAATAAAGCATTATATCTAAGCATGGATAATTACATTTTGATCAAAAATGTACTTACTTCCAATGCCTTGAAGTACACCTTGAAATGATAATGTGTGCTCCTTGAAACAATTTTCGATCCAAAAGAGTGCTAATCCTTAAACCTTTCACCACCAGCTATCGAATAGCTGTTAAACTGACTTGATTTGAACTTGAGATATTGAAGAGATCATAAAGTTGGCCAGCAAACATAAGGAGATTGAGGATTTCAAAGATCAATATCAAATGGAGGAAGAGAAACTTAAATAGAGGAAGGAAAGGAGAAAAATTAAGATCTCATCTTTTACCAATCTCCTTTAATCCGAGCAATCCAAAATCAAGCCATCTCTATACATATTAGAGCTGCATATACCCCTATAATGGCCACATATACCTGGCCCCATTAATGGGCCAAGAATACATCTATGGCCCGAACAAATATTTTGCATTTTTTTAAATCAAATTTGAAATGCTTATCGATACCGTATATCGATTAATATATTTATAACATTTATAAATAAATATTTGTTTATCAAATAAAAATCAAATTTATAAATACTTACTAATTTAATTAATTTATAATAATTGTAAATTAATTAAACCGTTTGGTCAAAACATTGTTTTGGTTGTATGACTCGTTAGGTGTAAATTTGGTCAGCAATTAATATCGAACTATTTGAATATTAATGTTCACACGTCACTTAGCAAGTGGTGTGATATTTTGGCCAAGTTCATCACTTACTTGATTTCAGTAAAATCCAGTTTTACTTTAGTGTCAGTCGATTGTGATTTTAATTTACGTCGATTCTTATCATCAAAAATATATTGCTTTGATTTATGGAATTGGTAATGGTCAAAATTTCAATATCATTCATATTCAACTCTATCGTCCAAACACAAAGTTCTGGGTTCAATAATAATAATAATTATTAACTAAAATACTCTGGCCGTAGACATTGACTTTGAGTTGAATTCAGTTGACTGTGATATTAACCTTGTATAATTAATTGGACGGTTCCTCTCTTGAATAGTGCTTCACTTCCAATAAATCCACCAGACCCAACTATAGTGACTTCATGGACGCCATGCCATGATTTGACTATAATCAAAACGGAGCTTTTATGAAAATATTAATAATATTCTCAAGTAGAGAGAACTATGTAAATCAGTCACATTGATATTTTTGGCTTGACCTTAGTTATATTAAACAATAATTTTTTCCATGGTTATCCAATAACTATCAGTATGTAACCGCTAAGGTCACGAGTAATGTAACAACCCTGTATTTTGTAATTATTTTATTGTATATTTTAATTATTTGTAATGTAAGGTTTTGATTTAAAAACTTATTTTACTTATTTGAAATGATTAAATTTATTATTTAAATATAATCTTGATTTTTATATGAGTTATAATTCCAAACCTGTGTAAGTTGAATATTTGCCTGAAATGCTGATTTTGGTCAAAATAGTCAAACTGTGACTTTTAACTTAAAATTTTAAAAGTTTAAAATTTTAATTTTTTTTTTCTTTTATTATGAAAGTACATAAAATTCTAAGAACACCACTTTTCGTTTCGTTGAATTTGGATGTAAATTGTGAAAGTTATACCCTTTACAATATTGTGCGTATATAGGGTTATTTAACAATGACTATTTTAAATTGTATAAATCACTTCTTCTTTGTTATATTTTATTTTAATATGTGATAATATGTTATATTATGTATATTTTGACTTTTAAGTATTTTTAAAATGATAATATAATTTTTCTAAAGTTCATTTGAATTTATTTCTAATTTTAAAAGCCTAGTCTACAATTTTAAGCCATTTTCTTAATTTAATTATATATAATTAAAATTTATTTATTTATTTTATGCACTCACTTTTATTTGCTGTGTTTTACTTTATTTTATTCATTTTACATGTATTTAAATTAAAGTAAATTTTCCAAAGTGTATTGAAGTTATTTCTAATTCTTAATGCAAGTTTTCACTTTCTGTGCTATTTTTCTTATTTTAATCATATCTAATTAATATTTAATTATTAATATTTTGTTTATCTGTTATATTTTCGAATTCTAACTGAAATTTATAAGCGTTTTCAGTTATTTAAGATGTATATGAATATATATATAGGAAGTTTAAAAGGTTTGAAAGCAAAGAAACGTAAAACCGTTTTAACGTTTCTTCTTCCGTTTCTTTTCCAATTAATAGAATTAATTTCCTTTGACCGTCCTTTCTTTTTTGTAGATGTACATTTCTTACCTCATTTTCATGTGAAAACATTCCTCTCCACTTCATTTTTCACGGCTAGAAAGGTTTGGTAATGGCTCCTCTTTTCCTCTTCTTTTTGCTCTTCCTTTTCCATTGTTTTCTTATATTTTGCCTTGTTTTCTCATGTGTATTGCTTGGCCTCTCCTCCATAGCCACGGCCACCACCTCCTACACCTCTTCCCTTCCATCATCACCAGCTACCCCTCTGGTCTTGACCAAGGTCGAGCCCACCATGGTGCCAAAACTCCAAAAAAATGCAACAATGCCCTTGAACAATGCTAGTTTGACCACCTTTGCCTCATCTCCTTCAACCACCACCATAGCCACCTCCACCACCTCTGACCTGAACTACACCCTCTGCCACATCACCCAACACCCTCTAGAAATCAGACCATGACCAAGCTGTCAGGACACGATTCTTCGTCTTCCGAAAATTCGACATCGACACTCACTTTATCGACTGCCGAGAAATCAAATGACGGAAAACCGAACACTGAGGGTTTTATTTAAGAAAAATTTAGGAAAGAAGAAGAGAAAAAGATAGAAATTAGGGAGGAGAGAAGAGATAGGAAATAGAGAGAAAAGAAGATAGATAATTTTTAGAAAACAGAGAATTTTAAAAATAGAAGATAGAAGAATTTTTAAAAATAGAACGGACAAAAGAAAACAACAGAACAACAACAGAATCTCACAATTCGCAGCGGAACAACATATAATAATAAATGAATAATCTTTAAACAAAGAACTATATCAGTTATTACATTTTATACATTACATTACATCATATCATCACATCAGAGTGTACAACAACATACAACATCAAACAGTGCAGCGGAAAAAGAAATACTATATACAAGTAATACGCCATGCCATCCAGCTTGCCTCCAGCAATTCCAGAATATCCAGAATATCCTGATAAACCTAACTCTTAACTGCCCGTGTGGAAATTGGTGGGCACCCAGAGTTTAGGAAGGAAAACAATAAACTCCAAGTCAGTCATGTGACTGGTGTGAGAACTCAAAACAGTTTATTTATCTTTGAAAACAAAATAGAGGAATATTTTTAATCAATTCGCAATGCTTTTAAAAATGAGACTACCATAAGACCTCCTGCCACACACACAATGCAAACGCAGACTTGGAGAAGATTTCTCCTTATGATAGTCAAACATGCTTGATACGCATTTAAAAAGAGCATTTGATATTATTATTAGTGCATAGTGTAGGAAAAATTCATTTCGAAAGTAGAATATAAATCTTAGCCAGCATAGGTACCATTATATTATGCCTACTAATAGCTACCATATTAAATGGCAGGTTCTACAACTAATACCGTACAAGTTTCGTATTGTTTCTTTGGATTTCCAACAAATGGTCAGGCCAAGGAACTTCCCATTGCCACATGAGAATGCCTCTGGATGGACATCCCCGAGAACCAAACCGGATCTCTACCAACACAAGGCCGGGTTACTCCTAACTGAGTAACAACTGACCGAATATGCCATCCCCCGGTCCTTTGGGACCTTTATCAACCGAGCGCTCGTAATCAATTCACACAATCATAAAGTGTTTTCAACATGAGTAAGTATCTGGGCTCCATACCATGACACCACCCTTTTCCAGAAGGAAATGGACACATCCTAAAGGGTGCTACCCCTCATAACCTTGCTGCTTCTTTCCTGTTTTGACCATTCACGGTGTGTGAGGCTCGACGAATTCACGTCCACAAAAACATACTTTATACAAAAGCCATGCTTTGGGTCAACAAATGATCAACACAATGATCACTAAGATAGACGATCAAATAAATGATCCTATCACAATAATCAACACAATGATCATTTCAGCATCACTCAGCATGTCACATTACCAAATTGGGAATATATCGCTGACAACTTCAACTATATAACCTTTGAGCTCGTACGTCTCAAAGAAGGGTGTTAAGCAAAGAATAAATTCTCCGCCACCAACAGAAATATATTTGAAAGAAATCGGCTTTATATCTCAACTTGTAATGTCAGACATACAATCCATACAAGTCTGTTCCGGGCTCGAACAGAACCGAAGGCACTTACAAAGAAGTCCTTGCAATCCGGATATTCACAATCCTGATCAGATTCACCATCACATATGGAGAACTCAATACCGTAGCTACTCGGTGCAGAGTCAATCGATAGTTCATCCTATCGCTTTCGCAAATATCCGGTCTTCAACACCGATCTTCAAATGCGATTCACAACGACGTATCACATATTCGGAGTGGGTTATACGACCCCATGGTCCTTTCCCGGTTAACCCGAATAGTGAGCGCTTAT
Source organism: Allium cepa (assembly GCA_030765085.1). NCBI lineage: Eukaryota > Viridiplantae > Streptophyta > Magnoliopsida > Asparagales > Amaryllidaceae > Allium > Allium cepa. Next base: position 157,760,324 of record CM060939.1, read on the forward strand.
TCAAAAATAAGTGTGCATTCAAATTCAATCAATTCACATCAAATACCCATTCAAAGGGAAATATTGATAGTCGGTTATTGAACTATAAATTGATATGCATACATCACCAGATTCCAAATAATTTTCCAAATTATTTATTTTTCAAAAATATCTTCACTAGATATTAAATTTCAACACTTCAAAATATAAATCAATATTTATTTTTAACAAGTTTCACTTCTCATTCATAAATTCCATAATGAATTTATATTTCAAAATATCCATGCATATATGATTTCAATCATTCATTTCAATTTATCTTCAAAAAGATAAATTCTAATTTTTCACTTCATATTGGAAAACATTCCCATACTTATTAAATAAGTAATTCACAATCTTTTATTTTCAACACTTAGAAAATATTCAATATACTTAAACCGAATTAAGTATATATTTCTTTCTTTAAGGAAATCATTCACTTAACATTTTTATTTGGGCCAAAACGAATATTGCGTAAAACATCGTTACGACAACCCAAAATCACTAGTATAGGGATTCGGAATTAAAATAGATATATATACATCCCAATACTATTCAAAACATTTCCTTTCGGAAATCATTTACTATAACAACAGTGTTATAGTCCACTATTTCCTTTTATTTCTCGAAACATCTATTTCAACAATAAATGTTGAAATCTATGGTTTCGAATCTCAATACCTTTTAAAACATCGTTGGATCGTTTTAATTCTATTTAAAACATTCACATTCTAAACAATTTCTTTAACGTATTATTCACTATTCAAAAACATGAATAAACTGCGTTAACCAATTTCATTCTTTTATTCATTTTAATTCAAAGGAATATTCACTATTAAAAAAATGTGAATATAACTCCATTTCTAAGTTATAACAATTAACTTATCAAAATAAGTCGTTTGCGGATTTATAAAACAACGTTTATAAATTCCATTTCTATTTATTTATAAAAACTTCTTTTTTTATAAATTCCTTTATTAACATATTTCAGTTTATAACTCAATTTTAACTAAATGTTTATATTATAAGTTAAATACTTATAAAACGATTATTTTATAAAATCGTTCTTTAAACCTCATAATTATAAATCTTATAACTTATAAGATTCATTTATTTAACCAAATCTATTCTTCAATTAACTTCACAAATTTATAAATCTTACTATTTATAAATTTCATTTATAACTTCACAGTTTAAAATTTCATAAATTTCATTCATTTAGGAAATTCATTTTCACTATATTCAAACACTTATAAAAACTCGTTTTATAACGTCCATATTTCAATTTATAAATATCCATTTATAAATCTCTTAATATAAATTAATTTATATTATTCTTTTAAACGTCATTAATTCCTTTAAAATTTCACCGTTCTCTTGATTTATAAAATAATCAAATTTTATAAATCTTATATTCAAACTTCTAATAATAAACTCAAGAATCCAGTTTAAACTATTTTATAAAATCATTGGTTCATATTTCTCAAAAATCGACTTTTAATCGTATTTCTAAAAATCAGCTTTTTAACTATATTTCACAAAAACCATAATTTTTATAACTTTAAAAATTATAACGTTTATTTATTTATAATGGATCAATTCCAAAAATAAAGTATATTTTCAAAAATCACTTTAAAACCATTTTAAAATCCCAAAATCTGGGTCCAATGATGCTACACACCAAATAGTCAATCACGACTAACAACGATATCATATATCGATATGATAGTCAATCAAATATCAAAATATCTGAAATTAAATAAATACTGTTGAGGAATCCAGTTGGATCCCTCCAACCTGTTTCCTGCATCCAAAAACATTAGCACAATACCAATTTCGCTCCAGTACGAAATTATCGCGGTACATGTTTTTAATAAATATTATCCGCTTAATAACGGCGTAATAGGGTCTCATCCGCTAAACAAAAAATGCGGGAAATCAACAACTGCAATATATACATATGCCAATATATATATATTGATATTATATATAATACCAATTTCACTGTTTATGAAATATTCGCGGTATATGTTTATAATAAATAACATCCGCTTACTAACGGCGCATAATGTCTATTTTAACAATCAATAATTTACAGTCATCATTCAAACATGCATTCAAATATTTTAAATCTAACTATTTAAAATAAAATCGAAATCTATTCGATTGAGTGAGAAATTCTCACCTTGGTTTTAAATTCCGTTTAAGCTTTTATTTCGAATAAAATTAAACGCGCGTTTAATTTTACCCGAAATTCTCACTAACTCCAAACGACTCCAAACCAACTCCATCGCGTAGTGCTCGTCCATACGATTCCAACGCAACTGGATTTGCATTTTTTCGACCTCGTATGAAAAAGTTATGCATATTTGAAGATCGTACACGATTTTATAAACTTAAATTCAACATAACTTTTATAATTTAACATACAACTCATCCTAGCCACTAGATCCAACTTGAGCAAATCCTGGCCGTCCCCATCCTCATCTTCTCCCACGTTACAAGCTACAGGTTTTGGCCGCACTCATCAAACCCATTAGCTCAACTAGGGTTTCAATTCTAGCCTTCAACACTCGACGATATCCGATCACACCACTTGCAACTCGAAGGCCTTCACGATAGCTACACTCGGCCAGAAGGAGCTGAAGCTCGGCCTCATGTAGGTGCTCGCGCACGCCCCCCCTACAGCCCACGAACGGCCCATCATAGCTCACACCTCGCGACGCCAAATCCGATCATCACCTTATAGGATCGAAGGTCTTGATGAGATCTTCAAGTTTGTAGTTGAACAAATCTCCTAAAAACTTATGGATTGAGAGAGATTAAGAGATGAAATTCGAAAATTTCTGGCCCTAGAATCTAAAAGTGGCGGCTACATGAATGAATTAGGGTTAGGGTTTATATTTATCAAATTATGAAGGCAAGGGGTCTATTTATAAGGAACGAGCGACACTATTCATCCCGGATTTTCCGAACTCCGATTTAGACGCCGTAACCAGCGTACCTAGGGTTTATCCCGCGTTCCGGACACAATGGAACAGGTTTCGGAAGCTAATTCGGAAGTATGTGCGAGTTATGGCTGAAAACGCTCAATTTGAATTAAACCGATTTAAATCGATTTCTAGGCGTTTTAATTTGTACCGGACAAACGGTAAATCCAATTGACTTGAAATTTGAAACCTTACAATAATATCACATTACGGATCCGATGAAACTGGTTTCGTCGAATTCCGAGACTTTTTGAAAAATGGCTATTTTGACTCGCCAAATTTAAATTAAAAATAAATCGATGCGTTTCGAGCTGCCACGATCAAACGATAACTCCGATTGACACGAAAATTGAAATCCGGTAATAACTAACTATTACGGATCCAATGAAACTGGTTTCGTTCAATTCTGAGACTGTTCAAAAATTGACTATTTTACAGTCGATTATTAAATATTAAAATATTCAATTTTCACAAATTAACTTTTAATTCGATTTTAAAAGTTCTAAAATATTTCTATAACTCCAGTATGATTAAATAAAATTTTACAAATTATTTTCAATCATTTTTAACTCTATTTTCAATTATTTCCATAATTTAACGTATTAAATTATCGATTTAATTATCCAATTAAATCCAAAAATTCAAATAAAAATTTATTTGACTTATAAATTCACTTTTAAATATTTAAAATAAATTAAATATTCAAATTTTAATTTAATAAAATTCTGGGTCGTTACAATCTTTCCCCCTTAAAAGAATTTCGTCCTCGAAATTACAAGTAAGAAAGGTTACAAAATCTATTAACTTTCCAAAATTCATAATTAAACTTCTTATAAATCTTTACTAAGTTTTCGAATCATACTTAGTTATCTTTTCAAAAACAATCTATATCATTTAACTTTCAATTCCAAAATCAAAGTTATAGTTTCCAAAATTTTCTAAATTTTCTCAAAATTTTCTAACGCCTTAAATTTCCGGAAAAATTCGCCATAGTCTCCTTTGCGCGGCTCGATCCGAAAAAAAAAATGACAGTATATATATCACAAATATACATCTCATCAAGTAATGAGGCATCCCGAAGGGAAAAAAGTATAAAAGTGCGATATTTAATCCGAGATATGTACCTTATATTTTATTAGCGAGCATATACGGCTAATATAGCGCAAAAGCGAGCTCCAAATGCGAAGCAAACGCGATCCGCACCTACTAAACTCAACAAACAACATGAGAATATGCACATATGCAAATAATCTCAATATACAACATATAGTAACATATCAACTATATATATCACATAGCAAATGCAACAATAGCAATATATATTCAACCATCATCCAATTACCATTCAACAAATTCATAACCAATATATTCATTCATATTTTCATTCATATACAATGAATTGGTTTTCACTTTAAATCACATTTGATTTGTTTACATTGGATTTACTAACATTCATTCTCAATTCAATTAGTTAACATTTACTAATTAAATCCAATTCACTTTCAATTCTATTCAAATTTATTTATCTTTAATTTGAATTTCAATTACATAGCTTCCAATTTCATTAACTCTTAATGAATTTTATACAACCAATCAACAATCATATAGCAACCAAAGTATATTAATTACAACCAAATTCCTTTGCTTATATTCATTCAATTTGATTTAACACCATCACTTTCAATTGAATTAATTAAATTGATTTTCATTCAAGTATTCAACTTCCAATAAAATTAGATTTTAATGAATTAACACTTATATTCATTATTTTTTTATCAATTATTTTCATTCAATCGATTAACATTCAATTCATTTATTCAATTCAATTACAAAGTTGAATTTCATTCACATAACTTAAGTTCACATTTCTTTTAATCCACTTGATTATTTACTTCGATACCAAAATCAACTTAATTCAACAACACTTAAGTTATATTCCATTTAACTTTAAATTCATTTTTATTCACAACTCACATTCATAAATATATTAACTTCTTATATATATAAGTTTATTTCACAATTGTAAATCACTTTAATTATAATTCAATTCTTATAATTCTTTTACTTATACAATTCTTCTTTTATTTAGATTATTCAAACAACTTAACAATCAACTTATACATACTTTAATAATTCTGAAAAATTATTTCTTTACATATAAAAATATAATCAAGGCAAAATCATTCCATTTACCCAATTTAAAAACAATATCGTGTCGAATTGTTCTATTCAAGTGTTTAGAAACCCCTTCGGCATAGTCTTGCGGACCACGCTGACGAAAGTTCATATACCACTCAACAAACCAATCATCACAATATAAAACAATTTTTATATTCACTAACAAATACGCTCTCATAGCTATTATTACACTCAAATTCATTCTAGAGTACTGCTGACCCTATCTCTAATGAGTAATACCCAACAGAACCATGGTTGTCGCTTAACCATAAGCTCTGATACCACATTGTCAGGACACGATTCTTCGTCTTCCGAAAATTCGACATCGACACTCACTTTATCGACTGCCGAGAAATCAAATGACGGAAAACCGAACACTGAGGGTTTTATTTAAGAAAAATTTAGGAAAGAAGAAGAGAAAAAGATAGAAATTAGGGAGGAGAGAAGAGATAGGAAATAGAGAGAAAAGAAGATAGATAATTTTTAGAAAACAGAGAATTTTAAAAATAGAAGATAGAAGAATTTTTAAAAATAGAACGGACAAAAGAAAACAACAGAACAACAACAGAATCTCACAATTCGCAGCGGAACAACATATAATAATAAATGAATAATCTTTAAACAAAGAACTATATCAGTTATTACATTTTATACATTACATTACATCATATCATCACATCAGAGTGTACAACAACATACAACATCAAACAGTGCAGCGGAAAAAGAAATACTATATACAAGTAATACGCCATGCCATCCAGCTTGCCTCCAGCAATTCCAGAATATCCAGAATATCCTGATAAACCTAACTCTTAACTGCCCGTGTGGAAATTGGTGGGCACCCAGAGTTTAGGAAGGAAAACAATAAACTCCAAGTCAGTCATGTGACTGGTGTGAGAACTCAAAACAGTTTATTTATCTTTGAAAACAAAATAGAGGAATATTTTTAATCAATTCGCAATGCTTTTAAAAATGAGACTACCATAAGACCTCCTGCCACACACACAATGCAAACGCAGACTTGGAGAAGATTTCTCCTTATGATAGTCAAACATGCTTGATACGCATTTAAAAAGAGCATTTGATATTATTATTAGTGCATAGTGTAGGAAAAATTCATTTCGAAAGTAGAATATAAATCTTAGCCAGCATAGGTACCATTATATTATGCCTACTAATAGCTACCATATTAAATGGCAGGTTCTACAACTAATACCGTACAAGTTTCGTATTGTTTCTTTGGATTTCCAACAAATGGTCAGGCCAAGGAACTTCCCATTGCCACATGAGAATGCCTCTGGATGGACATCCCCGAGAACCAAACCGGATCTCTACCAACACAAGGCCGGGTTACTCCTAACTGAGTAACAACTGACCGAATATGCCATCCCCCGGTCCTTTGGGACCTTTATCAACCGAGCGCTCGTAATCAATTCACACAATCATAAAGTGTTTTCAACATGAGTAAGTATCTGGGCTCCATACCATGACACCACCCTTTTCCAGAAGGAAATGGACACATCCTAAAGGGTGCTACCCCTCATAACCTTGCTGCTTCTTTCCTGTTTTGACCATTCACGGTGTGTGAGGCTCGACGAATTCACGTCCACAAAAACATACTTTATACAAAAGCCATGCTTTGGGTCAACAAATGATCAACACAATGATCACTAAGATAGACGATCAAATAAATGATCCTATCACAATAATCAACACAATGATCATTTCAGCATCACTCAGCATGTCACATTACCAAATTGGGAATATATCGCTGACAACTTCAACTATATAACCTTTGAGCTCGTACGTCTCAAAGAAGGGTGTTAAGCAAAGAATAAATTCTCCGCCACCAACAGAAATATATTTGAAAGAAATCGGCTTTATATCTCAACTTGTAATGTCAGACATACAATCCATACAAGTCTGTTCCGGGCTCGAACAGAACCGAAGGCACTTACAAAGAAGTCCTTGCAATCCGGATATTCACAATCCTGATCAGATTCACCATCACATATGGAGAACTCAATACCGTAGCTACTCGGTGCAGAGTCAATCGATAGTTCATCCTATCGCTTTCGCAAATATCCGGTCTTCAACACCGATCTTCAAATGCGATTCACAACGACGTATCACATATTCGGAGTGGGTTATACGACCCCATGGTCCTTTCCCGGTTAACCCGAATAGTGAGCGCTTATTCAAAAATAAGTGTGCATTCAAATTCAATCAATTCACATCAAATACCCATTCAAAGGGAAATATTGATAGTCGGTTATTGAACTATAAATTGATATGCATACATCACCAGATTCCAAATAATTTTCCAAATTATTTATTTTTCAAAAATATCTTCACTAGATATTAAATTTCAACACTTCAAAATATAAATCAATATTTATTTTTAACAAGTTTCACTTCTCATTCATAAATTCCATAATGAATTTATATTTCAAAATATCCATGCATATATGATTTCAATCATTCATTTCAATTTATCTTCAAAAAGATAAATTCTAATTTTTCACTTCATATTGGAAAACATTCCCATACTTATTAAATAAGTAATTCACAATCTTTTATTTTCAACACTTAGAAAATATTCAATATACTTAAACCGAATTAAGTATATATTTCTTTCTTTAAGGAAATCATTCACTTAACATTTTTATTTGGGCCAAAACGAATGTTGCGTAAAACATCGTTACGACAACCCAAAATCACTAGTATAGGGATTCGGAATTAAAATAGATATATATACATCCCAATACTATTCAAAACATTTCCTTTCGGAAATCATTTACTATAACAACAGTGTTATAGTCCACTATTTCCTTTTATTTCTCGAAACATCTATTTCAACAATAAATGTTGAAATCTATGGTTTCGAATCTCAATACCTTTTAAAACATCGTTGGATCGTTTTAATTCTATTTAAAACATTCACATTCTAAACAATTTCTTTAACGTATTATTCACTATTCAAAAACATGAATAAACTGCGTTAACCAATTTCATTCTTTTATTCATTTTAATTCAAAGGAATATTCACTATTAAAAAAATGTGAATATAACTCCATTTCTAAGTTATAACAATTAACTTATCAAAATAAGTCGTTTGCGGATTTATAAAACAACGTTTATAAATTCCATTTCTATTTATTTATAAAAACTTCTTTTTTTATAAATTCCTTTATTAACATATTTCAGTTTATAACTCAATTTTAACTAAATGTTTATATTATAAGTTAAATACTTATAAAACGATTATTTTATAAAATCGTTCTTTAAACCTCATAATTATAAATCTTATAACTTATAAGATTCATTTATTTAACCAAATCTATTCTTCAATTAACTTCACAAATTTATAAATCTTACTATTTATAAATTTCATTTATAACTTCACAGTTTAAAATTTCATAAATTTCATTCATTTAGGAAATTCATTTTCACTATATTCAAACACTTATAAAAACTCGTTTTATAACGTCCATATTTCAATTTATAAATATCCATTTATAAATCTCTTAATATAAATTAATTTATATTATTCTTTTAAACGTCATTAATTCCTTTAAAATTTCACCGTTCTCTTGATTTATAAAATAATCAAATTTTATAAATCTTATATTCAAACTTCTAATAATAAACTCAAGAATCCAGTTTAAACTATTTTATAAAATCATTGGTTCATATTTCTCAAAAATCGACTTTTAATCGTATTTCTAAAAATCAGCTTTTTAACTATATTTCACAAAAACCATAATTTTTATAACTTTAAAAATTATAACGTTTATTTATTTATAATGGATCAATTCCAAAAATAAAGTATATTTTCAAAAATCACTTTAAAACCATTTTAAAATCCCAAAATCTGGGTCCAATGATGCTACACACCAAATAGTCAATCACGACTAACAACGATATCATATATCGATATGATAGTCAATCAAATATCAAAATATCTGAAATTAAATAAATACTGTTGAGGAATCCAGTTGGATCCCTCCAACCTGTTTCCTGCATCCAAAAACATTAGCACAATACCAATTTCGCTCCAGTACGAAATTATCGCGGTACATGTTTTTAATAAATATTATCCGCTTAATAACGGCGTAATAGGGTCTCATCCGCTAAACAAAAAATGCGGGAAATCAACAACTGCAATATATACATATGCCAATATATATATATTGATATTATATATAATACCAATTTCACTGTTTATGAAATATTCGCGGTATATGTTTATAATAAATAACATCCGCTTACTAACGGCGCATAATGTCTATTTTAACAATCAATAATTTACAGTCATCATTCAAACATGCATTCAAATATTTTAAATCTAACTATTTAAAATAAAATCGAAATCTATTCGATTGAGTGAGAAATTCTCACCTTGGTTTTAAATTCCGTTTAAGCTTTTATTTCGAATAAAATTAAACGCGCGTTTAATTTTACCCGAAATTCTCACTAACTCCAAACGACTCCAAACCAACTCCATCGCGTAGTGCTCGTCCATACGATTCCAACGCAACTGGATTTGCATTTTTTCGACCTCGTATGAAAAAGTTATGCATATTTGAAGATCGTACACGATTTTATAAACTTAAATTCAACATAACTTTTATAATTTAACATACAACTCATCCTAGCCACTAGATCCAACTTGAGCAAATCCTGGCCGTCCCCATCCTCATCTTCTCCCACGTTACAAGCTACAGGTTTTGGCCGCACTCATCAAACCCATTAGCTCAACTAGGGTTTCAATTCTAGCCTTCAACACTCGACGATATCCGATCACACCACTTGCAACTCGAAGGCCTTCACGATAGCTACACTCGGCCAGAAGGAGCTGAAGCTCGGCCTCATGTAGGTGCTCGCGCACGCCCCCCCTACAGCCCACGAACGGCCCATCATAGCTCACACCTCGCGACGCCAAATCCGATCATCACCTTATAGGATCGAAGGTCTTGATGAGATCTTCAAGTTTGTAGTTGAACAAATCTCCTAAAAACTTATGGATTGAGAGAGATTAAGAGATGAAATTCGAAAATTTCTGGCCCTAGAATCTAAAAGTGGCGGCTACATGAATGAATTAGGGTTAGGGTTTATATTTATCAAATTATGAAGGCAAGGGGTCTATTTATAAGGAACGAGCGACACTATTCATCCCGGATTTTCCGAACTCCGATTTAGACGCCGTAACCAGCGTACCTAGGGTTTATCCCGCGTTCCGGACACAATGGAACAGGTTTCGGAAGCTAATTCGGAAGTATGTGCGAGTTATGGCTGAAAACGCTCAATTTGAATTAAACCGATTTAAATCGATTTCTAGGCGTTTTAATTTGTACCGGACAAACGGTAAATTCAATTGACTTGAAATTTGAAACCTTACAATAATATCACATTACGGATCCGATGAAACTGGTTTCGTCGAATTCCGAGACTTTTTGAAAAATGGCTATTTTGACTCGCCAAATTTAAATTAAAAATAAATCGATGCGTTTCGAGCTGCCACGATCAAACGATAACTCCGATTGACACGAAAATTGAAATCCGGTAATAACTAACTATTACGGATCCAATGAAACTGGTTTCGTTCAATTCTGAGACTGTTCAAAAATTGACTATTTTACAGTCGATTATTAAATATTAAAATATTCAATTTTCACAAATTAACTTTTAATTCGATTTTAAAAGTTCTAAAATATTTCTATAACTCCAGTATGATTAAATAAAATTTTACAAATTATTTTCAATCATTTTTAACTCTATTTTCAATTATTTCCATAATTTAACGTATTAAATTATCGATTTAATTATCCAATTAAATCCAAAAATTCAAATAAAAATTTATTTGACTTATAAATTCACTTTTAAATATTTAAAATAAATTAAATATTCAAATTTTAATTTAATAAAATTCTGGGTCGTTACACAAGCCGTGCCCATCCATTGAAGTTAGCACCACAAAACTTCCACAAAACTCCTTAAAACATTGCCTAGACCACACATATCATCACCTACCCTCCATATCTTGCTTTGGCCACCCCTTAGCCACCACCACCAGCCACTCCACCATCTTTGGCCGCCGCTCCAGCTACTGTCCATACCTGTACAAGCATGGCCAAGCCACCACATGCCCATGGCCGATCCAAGAATGTCACAAAAACTCCACTTATTTAACCTTGACCCTATATATGCTTTATGTTGCACCACTACACCTTCATCTCCACTTGTTGCCTTGCCTATATGATGTTAAACCTGACCTATATGATGTCATACCTGAGCCAAAGCATCATCATAGCCAAGCATAAGTGTCCCTTAAGCCAAGCATTGAAGTGGTTGAAGCAAGGTCCAATCTATCTTGTTCATTTTGCTTTGTATTTCAAAATTGTTTCAATGTTATTTTATGTTGAATGTTTATATATTTCTTGTTTGTTTTGTTTTGGGTTGTTGATACAAAATCATATCTTGGCTATCTTTCAACTCAAATCAAAATTCGTGCAATTGTGCTTGTCGTGCCTTTGGAGTCGTGCTTGTATGTTGTTTTGGTCTCTAGCTTTGAAAAAAGTGAGTCTTTCTCACTCTGATATTTATACTTATGAAAGTGAATTGATGACAAGTGTTTAGTAATATAAAATGTTTATGCAAGTTAATGATGATCATATGATATTCTAGTCCATGTTATTACCATGTTATTACCATGTTAAAACTGTTAATTTTCACCTGACATCTCTTATATGACTGTATATTGTGATATTGACCTAGTTTATATTATTTCTGTATATGATCACACTGCAAGTTCCCTATTAGAAAAAAAAATGTTATGGGCTGAAATGATAGGCCTGAATGATTTTAAATTATTCATTTTGACTTGGGATTGCGGGTTTGAAATGATAAAACCCGGATTTTTTTGTAAATTACGGGTTGAAATGATATATTACCCGTATCATTTTACCTAGCGTAGAAAATTTTATACAGGTCCGTAGTTAAAATATGCTTTTATAAAAATTTTAAAATATTTTAGAAATTTAATTATTATAATATTTTGATTTGAAATTTAATAAAAATAAAATTTTTGTAAAATATTATTGATTTTCTGAATAATTGTAAGTGAAATGAATTAATGAAAAAGTTAGAAATTTTGAACGTAAGTTATTTTGGAAATTTTGATTTAATTTTAATTGAAAATTTAATTGAGTATGAAATTATGATAAATTTATGATAATTTGAATTTAAATGAATTTAAAATGATTTTATCATATTTATGATTTTTTTTATAAAGTTGAAATGTGAAATGAATAAATATTTTAAGTTGAAACTTTGAAATATAACTAGAATTGAAAATTTATGAAATTGACGTAAAGTGAACTTTTAGTTAAGCAAATAAAAATAAAACTAAGTTATATTTGAGAATTTGAACTTAAGTGTTAAGTTGAAATTTAATGTAATGGATTTTAAAATTGAACATTGCATTTTAATAAGTGGATTACTATTAAATCTTGATTTTTGAATGGAAATTTAATCCTGTAAAATCATGAACTTGAGGAAAATTAAATGATGTTATAAATGTGAAAATGTATGACTTTATAAGTTAAAAATGTTTTAATAAAAATATAATTGGTTGAGAAATTTTATTGAATATTTGAAGTTAATTGAATGCATTTTCTAAATGCTATTAATTACAATGTAAATGATATTACAGCAATTGTAAATACTGTAGTTGATGATAATGAACTATAAAAAAAGCTATTGAAAAAACTATTATAGAAATTGTTGTAAGTACTATGATTTTTGAATTTAACTAAGTTTATTTGAAATTTAAGAAAACTCTATTACAACATTTTTAAACGTTGTCTTTTGTTAAATTGAACTGTTTTGAATGTAACTTTCCGTAGAGTTTTCTAAATGATGCGAAAAGTGAATTTTCATTGTTTTAATAAACTTAAGTGAATAAATGAACATTGGGAGTTGAAATTTTTGAAAATTTAATAATTAAGCATAATAACTTCATTGAAATGAAAAAAATAAGAATTTTTGGAATATAAACTGTTTTAAAATATGAATTGAAATGGTATTTTAGATTGAATAAAATGAATAATGATTTGAAATGAATGAAGTTTTGAAAAGATACGATATTTTGATATATTAAAATGATTTGAAAATGAAGTTTTGAAACGATATGATATTTTGATATATTAAAATGATTTGAAACGAAGTTTTGAAAGATATGATATTTTTGATATTAAATGATTTGAAAAACGAAGTTTGAAAGATAGGACATTTTGATATTAACATGATTTAAAAGGAAGTTCTGAAAAGATATGATATTTTGGAACTGAAAGGTAGTGTTGAAAGGGTATGAAAATTTAATATATATTGAAATGGTTAGAAATGACTTGATATTTATTTTGATAAATATTTGAATTGAAAGATATTTTACGATGATATATTGAAATGGTTTTGGAAATGATTTAATCTTTATTTTGATAAAGATTTGGATTGAAAAGGATATTTTATTTTGAAGTATAAAATATTGTTTTAAATTTATAACTACGGGTTATAATAACGATTGGTTGTTAAAGAGACCGTGATCGGATATTGTCTTATAGCCGGCCAATACCGAAAACCACTTTAACAACTGTGTACGCGGTGGAGATTCCAGAATGAAGTAGGATGGTGGCGACGTTCTCGAGGTATATTACGTGGACCCAACTCCCGTGAGTTGGCATATATGACTAAAACAGGAGCTATACCGGGCTACACAAAGGGTCGCACCCTTTCATCGAGCATGCTCCATCGGAAATTATTCTATTACTGTTGTGATTCGATTCGGTGGCGCCACTTTGATTCGGGGGTATTGTTCGAGGTGGGCGGAAGCTGCTGGCTTGCCGTCACCACCGGTCCGGGAGTGCAAACGGTGTATCCACCCTGGCATTGCCTCGTGTGCCGTGTCATATCCTTATATTGAGCCCACTACGATTTTGGTTTTAAAGATCCGACCGCGTTAAGGTTCACCATCCCCTTAACGCTATTTTCTATATGATTATACTTTACTGATTAGACACTACCATATATAGCGTATATTACTACATAGTAAATAGTTTAACGGATCCTTAGAGGATGGGCGGTCCCAAGCATCCTTTAAGTTACTGATGCATTTTGTTACTGTTCACTTGAGTTGATTTACAGTTTATAAGTATTTATGTCCTGAGTCGAGGGTTTTGTATTTTGCTTTACGCTCGGGTCAGATTGATTGAGTTAGCATTCAAGATTCACCTTCGGCGTTGGAGCTTTCCTTGAAGATCCAGCCATCTATTTTGTTTCAGTATCCAGTGGTTCAGTGATGTATCTGATTTGTACCTGATGTATCCTGTTACTCTTCTGTTGTATCTTATTTAACTCTGATGTATCTTATATTTTATATAGTAGCTTCATGAACTACTATCTCTTTTTCTTCCGCTGCATTTTTATATACTCTGTGTCTGTGATCTGTGACTTTATTTACTGTATATTCTGAGATTTGCCAAATTTTATTTACAACGCGGTATTTTGAGCAATTCAATTTCGGCATGAGTGTATACCCATACACTTATAATGGATGCGAATGGTTGAAAATATCGGGTCGTTACAGTTGGTATCAGAGCTTTGGTAGCTCTAGGCAAAACTCAGCATATGGAGTGAATGTATTTACAGAATCACTTTCATTCGAGTTTGAATCTCTCCCTTTTGACTCGTTTCCTTTGAATTTTGGAACATTCCCTACGGTTCCAAAATCCATTCGTATCCCTCACTATTCATCTTCTTTTGACTCTGGAGCATTCCATAACTCCGCTTCGAATGATCTTTCTAGTGAGTTGGCGGTCACGCCAATTTCAAATTTAATTGAAAAAGGGGGAAAACTTCTTTGTAGTTAGCATCGATTCACCAGAGATTCTTATCTATCCTTGGTTTAGATGCTAATATCTTTTGTTATTTCAAACTCTAACTCTTGAGATCGAATGTAGATTTACCACAGAAAAATCCACATTGATCTTATTCTTTAAGTCACGGTTGACCCGGTTAAGGTTGCCCGTGATTTATTTAAGCTTATCCACCTCCCTACTCTGTTATTTAATCATATTGTCTTTTGTTTCCAATCTATTCCTATAAACATTTTGAATTGTACTTGTATATCTATGTTTTGTTTTATATATTATGTTGTTTGAGTTGTTGATGTTGATTTGGGTTTCTGATCGATTCGTCTGATCAACGTTATCGATAGGATTTCTAAAACACTTTGACAGAACAAACTGACACAATATTATTTTAAAATTTGGTTAATGAAATAAATTTTGATATATAAGTAAATTTATGGAACTTAATGAAATGATTTAAATTGATAATTTAAAATGATAATACTTGATTTATCATTTATTGTTCTACAAATAGATTTATAAATATTTGTTTATAAATTTATTTGGGAACTGAAATGAATTTAAAACAAGAATTTGAGGATTTAAATTCCGATTATTTCGAACTTTGGTTTAAAGTTTTAAAGGGTTATATTATTTAAAGTATTTTGAATAGAATTTGTTTTCAAAGAATTTTAAAGGTTTAAAATTTGTGCTCTTCTCTTTGTCGCTGGAAAATAACTTCGGTGATGATCGCGACATCATCGATGTTCATTTTCGAGTTTCGAAGTTAAGAGACTGTTCTGTAGTCTTGCTACAGCTTTGTTTTGGGAAATTAAATTGATTTGAATTTCTAAAATATGACTTGATTTATAATATATATATATATATATATATATATATATATATATATATATGATTGAAATTTGATTTGACATATTATATATGTATATATATTATTTCTTATCTCTAAATGGTCTGAAGAAATCGGAAATTAAATTCTTAAATTCTATTTTTAAAGAATAATTTCAATTATAAAAATAAAATTAAAAAAAATTGAATAAATGATTTAAGCTTGAAATGATTGAATTGGAAATTTTATTTGTATAATACAATTGCATTCAAATATAACTTACCAAAATTTCAGAAGTTAAAAATGTAATTGGATAATATACGATATAAAAAGATTTTATAAATAAAATTTGAGTAGTTATAATAAATGTTATACACTTAAATTGTAATTATAAAATGATTAACAGAGATAAATATAATAAAGGGTAATTGAATGACTTACAATAAAATGATGTTAAAAGAACTAAGAATAAAAGAAAGTAGTTATAAAAAAAAGTGTAAATATATTTAACATGAGTGATAAATATATTGAGAGGAATAAATTTAATTTTGATTAGGAATAAAGAAGAATAAAATTTATTAAGTACAATGTGAGTGTAATAAATGATTATTTTTCAAACCCATGGTTCTAAAAATTGTTAATTTAAGATGATTGGATAATAAGATAATGAAATTTGAGATAGTTAAGATTTAGTTAACTTGTGTAAAGATTTATTCTCTGTTTAAGTTGAAATTTCCATGCTTTCAAATTCATTTCCTTATTTTGTTTTCAAACTATCTTTTGGTTGTCCTTATTATCCTTATCTTGCTATAGACCGGTATAGGCATCTTTCTATAATATTTCTGTTTAGAAATCTTTCTATAATCTTTGATAGACCTTTGGTAATCATTTTGAATGCACCTTTTTCGTGCTTGTGTTCTTGATTCTGGAGGATCTTGGAAAGATCACCTCCACCTTGTTAAACTTACCTATAACAACAGTTATCAGGTATAATTTCAATCTTCTTGTCATCTTATCTTAATCCTATTTCACTCTATCTTTTTTGTGGCCTTCCATACCTCATTCCTTTTCGGGGACGAAAATTTTTGAGTGGGGGAGAGTGTAACAACCCTGTATTTTGCAATTATTTTATTGTATATTTTAATTATTTGTAACGTAAGATTTTGATTTAAAAACTTATTTTACTTATTTGAAATGATTAAATTTATTATTTAAATATAATCTTGATTTTTATACGAGTTATAATTCCAAACTTGTGAAAGTTGAATATTTGCCTGAAATGCTGATTTTGGTCAAAATAGTCAAACTGTGACTTTTAACTTAAAATTTTAAAATTTTAAAATTTTAATTTTTTTTCTTTTATTATGAAAGTACATAAAATTCTAAGAACACCACTTTTCGTTTCGTTGAATTTGGATGTAAATTGTGAAAGTTATACCATTTACAATATTGTGCGTATATAGGGTTATTTAACAATGACTATTTTAAATTGTATAAATTACTTCTTCTTTGTTATATTTTACTTTAATATGTGATAATATGTTATATTATGTATATTTTGGCTTTTAAGTATTTTTAAAATGATAATATAATTTTTCTAAAGTTCATTTAAAATTTATTTCTAATTTTAAAAGCCTAGTCTACAATTTTAAGCCATTTTCTTAATTTAATTATATATAATTAAAATTTATTTATTTATTTTATGCACTCACTTTTATTTTCTGTGTTTTACTTTATTTTATTCATTTTACATGTATTTAAATTAAAGTAAATTTTTCCAAAGTGTATTGAAGTTATTTCTAATTCTTAAGTCAAGTTTTCACTTTCTATGCTATTTTTCTTATTTTAATCATATCTAATTAATATTTAATTATTAATATTTTGTTTATCTGTTATATTTTCGAATTCTAACTGAAATTTATAAGTGTTTTCAGTTATTTAAGATGTATATGAATATATATATAGGAAGTTTAAAAGGTTTGAAAGCAAAGAAACGTAAAACCGTTTTAACGTTTCTTCTTCCGTTTCTTTTCCAATTAATAGAATTAATTTCCTTTGACCGTCCTTTCTTTTTTGTAGCTGTACATTTCTTATCTCATTTTCACGTGAAAACATTCCTCTCCACTTCATTTTTCACGGCTAGAAAGGTTTGGTAATGGCTCCTCTTTTCCTCTTCTTTTTGCTCTTCTTTTTCCATTGTTTTCTTATATTTTGCCTTGTTTTCTCATGTGTATTGCTTGGCCTCTCCTCCATAGCCACGGCCACCACCTCCTACACCTCTTCCCTTCCATCATCACCAGATACCCCTCTAGTCTTGACCAAGGCCGAGCCCACCATGGTGCCAAAACTCCAAAAAAATGCAACAATGCCCTTGAACAATGCTAGTTTGACCACCTTTGCCTCATCTCCTTCAACCACCACCTTAACCACCACCATAGCCACCTCCACCACCTCTGACCTGAACTACACCCTCTGCCACATCACCCAACACCCTCTGGAAATCAGACCATGACCAAGCCGTTCCCATCCATTGAAGCTAACACCACAAAACTCCTTAAAACATTGCCTAGACCACACATATCATCACCTACCCTCCATATCTTGCTTTGGCCACCCCTTAGCCACCACCACCAGCCACTCCACCATCTTTGGCCGCCGCTCCAGCTACTGTCCAGACCTGTACAAGCATGGCCAAGCCACCACATGCCCATGGCCGATCCAAGAATGTCACAAAAACTCCACTTATTTAACCTTGACCCTATATATGCTTTATGTTGCACCACTACACCTTCATCTCCACTTGTTGCCTTGCCTATATGATGTTAAACCTGACCTATATGATGTCATACCTGAGCCAAAGCATCATCATAGCCAAGCATAAGTGTCCCTTATGCCAAGCATTGAAGTGGTTGAAGCAAGGTCCAATCTATCTTGTTCATTTTGCTTTGTATTTCAAAATTGTTTCAATGTTATTTTATGTTGAATATTTATATATTGTCTTGTTTGTTTTGTTTTGGGTTGTTGTTACAAAATCATATCTTGGCTATCTTTCATGTTATTTTATGTTGAATATTTATATATTTATATATTACTGTTGTGATTCGATTCGGTGGCGCCACTTTGATTCGGGGGTATTGTTCGAGGTGGGCGGAAGCTACTGGCTTGCCGTCACCACCGGTCCGGGAGTGCAAACGGTGTATCCACCCTGGCATTGCCTCGCGTGCCGTGCCATATCCTTATATCGAGCCCACTACGATTTTGGTTTTAAAGATCCGACCGCATTAAGGTTCACCATCCCCTTAACGCTATTTTCTATATGATTATACTTTACTGGTTGGACACTACCGTATATAGCGTATATTACTACATGGTAAATAGTTTAACGGATCCTTAGAGGATGGGCGGTCCCAAGCATCCTTTAAGTTACTGATGCAATTTGTTACTGTTCACTTGAGTTGATTTACAGTTTATAAGTATTTATGTCCTGAGTCGAGGGTTTTGTATTTTGCTTTATGCTCGGGTCAGATTGATTGAGTTAGCATTCAAGATTCACCTTCGGCGTTGGAGCTTTCCTTGAAGATCCAGCCATCTATTTTGTTTCAGTATCCAGTGGTTCAGTGATGTATCTGATTGGTACCTGATGTATCCTGTTACTCTTCTGTTGTATCTTATTTAACTCTGATGTATCTTATATTTTATATAGTAGCTTCATGAACTACTATCTCTTTTTCTTCCGCTGCATTTTTATATACTCTGTGTCTGTGATCTGTGATTTTATTTACTGTATATTCTGAGATTTGCCAAATTTTATTTACAACGCGGTATTTTGAGCAATTCAATTTCGGCATGAGTGTCTACCCATACACTTATAATAGATGTGAATGGTTGAAAATATCGGGTCGTTACAAGTAATACACTACACAATATTAGGAAAGAGTTAGGTACTTTAGTCTCAACGAATAAATCGATATGCGGTCTCGATGCATTTTTCCTAGGGGCGTTTAAAATGATGTGTTTTATAATATTGTGATACAATACTCATGATTACAACTATTTGTAATTGCTATCACAAACTCATGATTTATGAATTTTCTATTAGATATATTTTTAATTAAATTAATTAATTAATATAACACATTATATCAAATATATAATAGAAAGAACACCTTTTATTTGGAATAACATTGGTTATCCAGTTTGATATATGTAAAAAAATTATAATTTCCCCTAGGGCATACCCTAACTCTATCATTAAGCTCACAAACTTTAATTTACAAAAGTCAAAGTTAAGAGATATTATAGTGCACTTATAGTGACCTTTCTCGCTTCAAATACTTTCAACACACTTCAACTTCACATAAAGTCACAATGAGCATGTAAACACAAGGTCTAGGCCATGATACATATTTTGGAGGGTAATAGATTGACTATATTACATAATAAGTTATCACTTGCTTTCCAAAGCAAGGGCTCCAAAATTTATAACATTCATTGTTCTTTTTATAACTTTACATTCATGCACACATACACACACAATATATATAGTCAAATAGTGAATTAACTCACCCATAACCGTGAAAATGCAAGCAAAAGCATAAAAGAGCAAGAATCACTTTCTACCACCACCAAACTTCCAAAGCTACCTCCTTTTGCCTACACGAGCTAAGCCATGCTTTGTTTCCCGTCCTAAAGCTCACGACCCAAAATAGTTAGGGAGTTTATGATCGACTACTTCATCATTTGAGTTGATTTCCATGCTTCCTAAGGTGATCCAAGGCCTTGGTTAAAGTTTGAAAGGATTTGAAGTTGATTTACTTAAGTAAAATGAAGATTGAAGAGAGATGGAGAGCTTGATTGTTAAGTGTTTTTCACAAAACTAAGGCAAAATGATTATGAACCAAGGAGATAAGTTACAAGGACTTTAAAAAAGGCAAAAGAAACCTTCTACCCCTCCATTTCTGGTCAAAAGAAGCCCTTTATGTGTTCACCTTTACATATCAGCTTTGACCAAAAACAAATATTTAAAACGTTGTTCATCAAAATATCTCCTCCTTATAGCATTTGCTAATCTGTTTTTACTATTCACATTTAGTTAGGCATATCATAGAAAATATTTTTAGTTGCTAATTAATTACACATTAGTATATTAGGAAAGTACAAGTTCGAACAACTTTTACTGAGGAAAAAGCTGTTTATTGATAAAACAATTTTCAGCCACATTATCGGTATTTCTTCGAACTGTTTATTTTGTAAAAAAAATCCGAAACAAGTTACCATCATTGGTTATTAATTAAAGGGGGGGTTAATAAGGTTATTAATTTAATCACATTAAAACCAAGATTTTAAATATTTAAATTATTTAGATATTTAAATATGAAGTGTTCAAAATTCAAGTCATTACAGCCGTCAAAGCGATCATGCGAGTCACTTGTGAGCTCATTTTTGGGCTCACTAAACTATTGCAGGGGCCCGACACTCAATCACTATTTTACATTAGGACAAATTTTATTTATAGATCCGAGAAAAAAAACTATTTCAACTTCAGGTCTCGTTCAAAAGTTATTACAAAAGTGGGTTACTTTTTTACTATATCAGCGTTTTATATTTATGCAATTTGAAATTATGCAAGTACGAATTAAAAAAAAATACTTTCTAATTTCAAAGTGTGCAGGTACAAAATAGTGTTTAGTGAAAACCATGCTAATTTTTGTAATAAGTATGTAAGGAGACATAAATTTGAAATAAGAATTTTTTTTTTCTCGAACCGACAAGTTTAATCTCGTCCTTTGGTTATTAATAACTTCATATTAGGGTTCCTTTGTGCAAAATACCATCAATATGTCAATGCACAACTCAATGCGATAGTCTTTCCTAATCCACATTAGTCGCTTTCTCTGTCATAGCGCGATTGTTCTCACCTTGGCTCTTCCCTTGCATTGTTCCACGACTGTAATTTCGAAGTAAAGATAATCGAAGATATGATACTACTCATGTCTTTAACATTTAATCTAAGACTCAAGAAAATACTAACACAAATGACTTGAGTGCTTCATGCATTTATTCTTGAATTCTTCAAAACTCACGAAGCTTCAAATATATCTCGATCAACTCTTGATTTATACCAGATCAGTTCTTCAAGCTTTTATTCATTCAACCATCATCTGTATAAACTTGTCAAATATTTTTGATATCCTGCACAATATATTATATAACTTGAGAAAATATTAATAACAATATTATAAAGTTATTGTCATCAAAATCAATACCTTGGATATTAATAAATAAAACATTCGATAATTTTTCTTACTTATTTTTTAACTTCGATCATACCGTTATCAATCAAATTAACCTAAAATAAGGGTACTTTGGATAGACTGAAATAATTTTTTTTTACGCTTTTTAAAAAGAGAAATAAAAAAAAATATGGAGGACAAAATTTAACAGCCTTTAAAAGTCATCTTTTTACTTATCTAAAAAGCAGTTGATTCGACAAAAGAAAAAACACAACAAATAAAAAGAAAACTGAAAAATATGAAATCCAAAATTCTCAGAAAAAATTTAAATTCAAAATTTTAGAAAATCAAAAGTTTAAATTTTAAACTCAAAATTTTATTTTTCAAATATTAGAAATGAAATTTTAAATTTAATTTCTGAAACTCAAAATTTCGAAAGCACTTAAAATTTCATATTTCAATTTTAAAAAAATGTAAATGTTTTAAAATAAAAATATTGAATTTTTAATTTCTCAAAATAAGAATTTAGAAAATTTATAAAGTACAAATCTCAATATTTATTTTACGAAATTTTCAAATTCAATAACTTCAAACTAAAAATTTCGAAAAAAGTAATTTCAACAATTTACGTATTTAAATTCAAAATTTTTAATTTGATTAAAGTTCTAAAATAAAAATTTAAACTATTAAGTTTTCAAGTCTCAAATTTTGAATTTTGAAAATTTTTAGAAATTGTGTTCGTACATTTTCAAATTCAAAATTTAAATTAGTAAAGTTCTAATTTTGAATTTCAAATTTCAAAGTTTGAATTTTCCATATTTCAAATTTAAAATTTTGAATTTTAAAAGTTCCAAAATTTGTTTCCATATTTTCAAATTCTAATTTCTAAAATTTCATACTTCGATATTTGAAATATTAAATTTTGAATTTTGAATTTCTAATTGTTTTCATTAGAAATCACTCCAACTTTATCGGAACCTAAAAGAATACAGAGGAAAGATTTATGAAGAATGATGGAAATAGCAAGACTTTTCGAAAGAGTCAAAGAGATCCTTCTATGAAATATTGGATGAGCAATGGACTTTCGAAGAGGTCGAAAGGGGACGAGGCTAATGTTTCGCTTCAGTTAACCCCTTTCGAAATAGTTGGTTCCACATGCATAAAGAGGTTTCCTATGAGTTAAAAACACCTTTCGAAGGTATCAGATAGCAAGCTTCCACGTATGTGCCAAACCTTTCAAAGCAGTTAGTTTCGTAATTGCCTACCGTTTGCAGAAGAACATTTGGCCAAAACAACCCTATCGAAAGCATAGATCAGCCTTTCGAATTGGTTGAAACCTTCCACAAATATGAAGGAGATCTCTCATATGACTAATATTGCTTCCTCAACACCAGAAGATGGAGGTTTCGCATTAATCAACGAGGATACTTTCGAAATCTACCTTCCGCAACGATGCCTTCTACTATAATTCAAATCATTCGAAGCCTAAAAAATACTCACTTTCAACAGCGTCGAAAGCCAACATCATTTCCTACTTACACAGCACATCGACAACAAGGTGAAGGATGTTTGTTTACCTTTTGATGGAGTCGAAATCACACAGGCTCCATTCAAAAGAGAAGTTAGAAGGGCACAACCTTCAATTACGTCAACCATTTCGAAAGGTGGTTTCAAGGAGTCTTAGGTTACCTTGACTATTTCGAAAGGTGCTTTTGAAGAGGTCATTCTCACTTTTAATCCTACTTACCTCAACCATTTCGAAAGGTGGTTTCGAAGGAGACTAAAATTACCTTGACTAATTCGAAAGGTGGTTTCAAAGAGGTTGTTCTCACTTTTAATACTACTTTGGGGCGTTGACAAGATTTCTTGTTAACATTTGTGGCGCTAGAAAGAGGCTTGAACCTTTGTCTTTACTGGACCCAACCTCATTTTCCTCTATCCCTATTCCATTCCAAGTTGACCTTAGACCCTACACCATAATGCTTAGCAAAGTCAAAAAATCCAAGCAATAATCTTCAGAACCACACTTGGTTAGGTCTTCTAATAAAATTGTTGAAGATTCAAGGCTATATGAAGAATAAAGGTTAAGATTAGAAGCTTTAAGAGTCATGAAAAATACAAGAGATGAATCTTATGATCCCAATAATTGGTGCCTAAACCCATTCCACATTGGCCCTGCACCCATCTTTGCTTTAGGAGAAGCAAGATGTAAAGGTGATAGTTTGTTTGTTCAAATGAAAAAGGCTCTCCAGTGCTATGCAAAAGAAACTATCTTTGAAGAAGGAACGATGACTGATTATTACACCTTTGCTCAAAAATGGCATCCTGCGACAAGTGGATCATTACCGACAAAAGAGCTTCAAAAGATTTTAAAAAGGAAATTGGTCATCGAGAATGAAGTTCCCGAATCAAGAAATAAAAAAGCTAGAAATCAATCTCAAAGGACAAACTTCAAATCAAGACTTCTTAAAGAGTGCAACTTGACTACATCGATGGAGAACATCTACATATTAACAAGAGAGGAACTCAACTATTGGCCATCCAAAAAGAACAAGCCCAAATATTAAAGGAATATGAAAGGATCTTATTATCATTACAATATGGTGAATGGGCACAAAACTAATCAATGTAGAGCTCTCGAAGGAATGAGTATCAACTTTTTGAGGCAAGGTAAAATCAATAGATTTGTAAAGCATACCTAGTCGAATTCAATAAAGCACATTTTTTCTAAGAAATATCTACATGGTTGGGAGTAGAATTCTCCTAAAATTTGAAAAATACCTTAAATGGTTATAACCCTTTATCTATGCCAAGTTGGCCAGGTCAAAGCACCTCCTGGTGGGAGGTTGGAGTATACCTTTATCCACGCCATGCTATGGCCAGGTTAAAGTATCTATAAGTCCTTGATTGCACCATGTTATGGCCAGGTTAAAGTATCTATAAGTCCTTGATTGCACCATGCTATTGCCAGATCAAGGCACCCTTCGAAGGGGGATGGAGTAAGCCCTTGAAAGTGCCACACTATAGGTAGGTCAAGGCACCGACCAGCCTTTAGTCATGCCTATAAGGCCTGGCTGGAGCACCTC
Source organism: Allium cepa (assembly GCA_030765085.1). Taxonomy (NCBI): domain Eukaryota; kingdom Viridiplantae; phylum Streptophyta; class Magnoliopsida; order Asparagales; family Amaryllidaceae; genus Allium; species Allium cepa. Next base: position 157,785,584 of record CM060939.1, read on the forward strand.
CTAGAGGGTGGACGGAGTAAGCCCTTGATCCCACCACGCTATGGCCAAGTCAGGACATCGAACAAGCCTTCAGTCCCACCTATAAGGCCTGGCTGGAGCGCCAACTTGAGGAAGGTCGGGTTAGTTCCTGGGTCCTTCTTATGGATAAGCTAACCAAGCGCACTGGACAACGGCATACTAAGATGTTCGAGCCCGAGAAGTGGCACACGAAACAGCAATAACAATACAAAGCTTAAAGGATGCCATATGTCAAAAGAATCAAAAATAAAAGAGGGGACATAAAGCAAAATATTCGAACAATCGACATTCAAGGTGAGGAATAAATTCCTAGTTTTCTACTACTTTCAGATGATACTTCATAGACTACGAATTTATGGTCTTTGCCTAATTTCTAAAAGATGATTTCTGGATTTCATTCACTAATACCCAGATTCGGGTCTCATGTTATTTCAAGTCTTCTGTTATAGACTTCTGGTCTTCTACTAACTTTTACATAATAATTTCGATCTCTCTCAATACCCGAATCTAGGTCTCAAGTCTACAACTATTAACTTCTGGACTTCACTTATCGAATCATTACACAAATCTGAGTCGTAGATCTTCTATTATTATTTCCAAAAGGGGATTTATGAACTTCTATTATTAATACCAGATCTAAATTGTTGGTCCTCTATTATTTCAGCAGTCAAATTTTTAGTCTTCTATTAATACAACTAAAGCTGCAATTATGAACTCTCACATTTATCAGATGCAGACATAGGGACTTCTATTATTAACGGACGATAATTTCCTATCCAATATTATTCCCAACTATGGATTTCTTGCCACTTATTATCTGAAGATAATAATCCATTAATTTTCATTATTCCCAAAACTAGAATTCTAGAATTTCATTATCAGAAATTCCAATATTATCTTCAATAATGTTATGAGCAAACTATTGGATATATTTTTGCATTAACTTCAAACTAATAATAAGGAATGTTTCCTACTTATACTTTGTAGGAAAACAAGATTGATGAGGAAGATCAGATGATTCAACAAACATAAAAGAAAACCATAGTCAAACCTATCAAGAGGCAAATTCAGAAACAACATTACGAATACATGAAAGAACAACGAACCAGGTGATATTTACATAATTTCAAAATTATGTACAAGAATATTATATGACATTAGCGTATACATCAAAGATCTTGAATAACCTTATCTAATTTCTCAACGGTTAAAGGGTCAACAATATGGCAAATCGCTATGCGAAGAATTTCTTTGAGCTTCTTTTCCTTCATTTTAATTCCATTGGCATTATCTATAGATTCAATACGGGTCTTTAAAGTGCTATTGAAAGTGTTATTAGCACCTTTAAGGGTTTTGTTTTGTCTTTCAAAATCGGCGATACGCTTTTGAAGAGGATATTTTTCATTTTCAAGCCTTCGGATTTTGGCTGCATATTTATTGATGCATTGCGAATACCTTACTTTCTGTTGATTGTCAAAATATGTCATCATTTAGAATTTAACCTTTCTACACCATTAACCTATCGCCTTCTCATCCAAACCTGGGGGAGGGTTTGTTATAGCAGGGAATTTTTGAATAGCTAAAGATGAAGACCTTGTCGATTTCACAACATATGAGATGATTGGAGAGGGTGGTAAATTAATATATGGAATGTCGCTTCCCATGATAAATTCCAAGGATTTACACTATGCTTGACTATATTTTAATTTTATCTTCAAATCGCTTGCCTATTGAAAAAGCTTAGACATTTCATGATCAAATTCGATCGAAGGGTTTGATTTAATTTAGCATTCATTTGGGAAACTGTTTCATATTTATTCTTGGTATTCGCTTCGAGATTGGTGATTTGATCATTAAGGTCTCTAATAATTGCTTTTTGAAGTAAAATTCACTTAAGCCATTCCAACGCTTCAGTATTACCTTGAAGTCGGGTGGACAAAGGATCTTTAATTAGGCTTCTCTTCTCTAGATCTACCACCAACTTATCTCTAATACTGGTGAAACGAGATAGTTGATCTAGTTAGAGTGGTGTGATAGCTAACTATAATTCCCATTCAAATAAACAAAAAACAAATTAATACCCAGAGAACAAATTCATTTTATTACAATAGTAGAGGTTATAACTCAAAAAGAAATAAAACAAAGGGTACAATATCAATGATATAATCAAGTACTTGCTTTATCGTATCACACTTAAAATCTATGACCAACATTTTTAACTTTATTTAAAGAGTTAGCCGAAAGAGTGATGGTCAACTCAAAAGTGGTATTAAATCCTTCTGGGATAATAATATAATCCCATTTCTGGCTGGAGGACTATCACAACCATAAATCAATTTTGTATAATATGTAAAATTTCCTTAAGGAGCTTCTCCCTTTATTCGCCTAGAAAGTCAAAGCAAAGGCAGGGATACTACATATACAGTTTATGCAGATCTCTAAGAAAACAATATCTAGCCAATCTTGAGGATTTCAAGAGCGAGGCTTTTTCTAATTAACCTTTTCTTAACAAGGCTTCTTGAGAGACATTTACTCTGTAATAACGTAATAAAATACGACTAAGTATAGAAGAAAACTAATGCCGAAAATTTATAGATCAATATGATTACCTGTTTACAAATTTTCATCTGGTTCATACAAGATTGATTTTTGAATAACTTAGAAATGAATTTATCCTTATAATATTTGAGTTTTTCTAGAAGAAATACGGGGGGAATTAAGTTGATCATGGGAGATTCCAACAAGCCCCCGGATGAGGATCAATCCATATTCGTCTAAATACCTCCTATGTAGATATCTAAGTAGACTCCCACTTAAATCATCCAAGTATGAAAAATCTACAGTTGGATGCCTGCAATAAGATTTATATAGGAAGTCTACCAGAATATTTCTGCACTCGATCAACATCCAAAAGAGTGTTATCAATTCTTTGTTCTCTTCTAAGAGCTTGTCATAGCGAAGGCGTGCCTTTTTAAGTCGAGAGGCCACTTCCTGATCTTTAAATAATGCTAATACTGCAGTGCTTTTATTAAGCTTACAATATTTGGAAGAGAGTGCATTGTGTTCTTTTAATTGTTTATCTAACTCCATGTACAAGCTATTTATTTCTGTCTGTTTTCTTTCAAGCTTTGGGAAAGATATTAGCCAATGTTATCCTAGAAGTGAAAGCTGCTGGAAACTGGGGCTACAACACAATGTTGGATCTTAAGGCTATTCAGACACTAGAAGTGGTGAAATGTGTATTAACTACTTACTTATGAATATAAAACTGTATCTACTCAAATTGTAAACAGAAAGAAGTAATCAAAGAATAAGTAAGTAATAAAGTAAAATGCGGTAATGTAAATAACACTCGGATTTTTATACCGGTTCGGATTAACCAATCCTACATCCAATCCTGCACTCTATCGTGCAGAATTCCACTATAATCGCTTGCTTTCCACGGACGGCAAGAACACCTTTACAATCTTGGTTTCACGGGCTACAAGACACACCCTCTTGATTTTATAGGCTATAAGAACACCTTCTCCTTATCACCAACAACAAACTATTGCAAGTAGTCGTATCTTTAATACAGATTCTTGCAGATTCGGTACAATGATCATATAGACCTCCAATGGCAATATATCTTTGAATTCTTTGAGGAGTAGGATGAAATCAGAGAGAGAATGATGTGAATTAAAGTACAACTCTCTGATATTGTGTGGTTTACAAATCAGTGAAGAATTGGAGTGAAACAGTATCGATTTGCAAGGAGATTGGAAGAGTATGCAATGGATCTTTTGCAAATGTTTGGAGAAGAATGAGTAAGAGAAAATAAGAATTCTTGATGTTAAAATTCATTTTCAAATGCCTTTATATAGTGGTTGAAGAGACGTGTCTTTTGGTGAAGAGGTGGAGGGAAATGTCTCTTCATTTAAAATTTGAAATTCTGAAAAACGAGTACCTTGTCGACAACCCCTACCCCCTTGTTGACAAGGGTGTGTTGCAAAATAAATAGCAACATTAATAAGTGTTGCAATTTTTTAGCATTTCGAATTACCTTATATTTGTGGATTTTTTGATTCGGTTGAGGTCAATGGTTGATGATCTTCAAGTATAATTGCCATGATATCTTCAACAAGATATTCTAATGTTCAACCAACTCCTCATCACTTCAAACACCTTTATCCTTCAGCATTCTTCTCTAATTGGGTTTTGTTCTTCAATTGCTCTGATTGACCTTCTTCTATAATTCATTTTCTTCCACTGTATTCTAGTTTATCTCTGTAAGTGTCTCCATTATATATCTGATATGACTGCATAACTCGAAGATACGTTAGTTGTAATATTTATGTGGTTGTTGTCATCAAAATCAATACCTAGGGTATTAACAATCTCCTCTTTTTTGATGATGACAACCATATAAATATTTGAGAGATAAAATATAATACTTTTATATTTGACTCCCCCTAACTGTATGCACTCCCCTTATCATTTTGCCTAGCATATTTATACCTTTTCTCCCCCTTTGTCATCAACAAAAAGGGCGACTCGCTTAAATCACTACTAGACAATATGTAGAGTTTGTATATAGAGATAAATGCTTATAAACAAAACACTTGAGGAGAAAGCAAATCAATTTGAAACATGAAATAAATTTATCAAATAAGATGATTTTTAGAGTTACCGACTTTGCCGATGCTAATAATAAATCCTTTTCATATTTATCCAATGTTCAATAGATTTTTTGTCATAAGCTTTGAGCATCTGCTACCTGATATACATTGTTTGGTACCTGAAAAATTATAAAATATGCACACTAGTACCCTTTTTATTATACGGTCCATGGGGTTATGTTTTGGAATGCCAAACCCATAAAGAGTTTGAATGTCCTCTTAAAATATAATCATTAGATGAATGAACCTTATTAATATAATTATCAATATATTTTTCTTTTTCAGTATCATCCAACCTTTTTGGAACCCATAAATTAATGAACCTATTTGGAGGTTTTAACTTTAATTTTATAGGTTTTGGTTTGAACTTGGTAGCCTTAAAAAACTTAGTACTTTGAGTACTATTTTTCTATGATTTAGCCTTACGGATGTATCCAAGTCCATGTTTATTCCTAGTGTGTTTAGATGCATATAATAATTTTTCTAGATTATCCTTCCCTTTGTTAAATTTATCAATATCAGTTTTCATTTTGTCAAAATTCTTATTATGGTTAAGAATAACATTGTCTAGAGATGTTATTTTGTCATTCATATCAGTGATCTGTGACTTTATTGAAAGGTTTTCTGATTTTAAGGATTCATTTTCACTTTTTAGTTTTTCAAAACTTCCAAGTGTCAAATCCTTTTCATCATTATACCCATTAAGTCTTCCAATTTCATCTTTTATACATTGTTTTTCTTCAGTTAACCTTTCATTAAATATTTTTAATCATCTATCTCTGCCAAACTATTGTTGTGCTCTTTCCTAAGTATTTTATATCCCTGATTCATATCATTCAAAACATTAATAATTTCTTTATTAAAAATTCCATACCTGGTCATCCTTTGCCATGAAGCACATGTTGGCATTTATTATTTCTGAATCACTATCACTTGATGATGTATCTGAATCATCCCATTTTACATTGAATGCCTTTTTCATCTCCTTATTGAAAGTATTTGACTTTGATTTCTTCAGTTTGGGACAGTCTCTTTTCAAATGACCGGGTTTATCACATTCGAAACACTTAACAACATTTCAATTATTGTTGTTATTTTTCGAAGTTTGTTTGTTATCCAATACTTCAAGAATTTCTTGAACTTGTTATCATAAACTCGATATCATCATCAATAGCATCATCATCTGGTTCATCTTTGTCGATCATAGCATTGAATGCTAATGATTTCTTCTCATTTGTCTGATTCTCTTTTCTAATCTACAACTTTACTTCATAAGACATTAGGTTACCAATTAAATCTTATAATTTCATAATACTAATATCATTAGCTTCTTCAATTGCTAGAGCCTTCTGATCCCATTCACTAGGAAGTGAATTCAAGATCTTTCTGACTTGGACTTCTTCAGTAATTTTCCTTCCTAATGATATTAGGCATGCACTATATCTTGAAATCTAGAATACATATCAGAAATAGACTCATTTGGTTTCAATTGAAAGAGTTGAAATTGGTTTATTAGCATAGATATCTTTGTTTGTTTTACTTTATTGGTGCCTTCATGTGTGACACGCGGAGTTCTCCAAATTTCATATGCAGAATTACAAATAAACACTCAATTAAATTCATTTCTATTTAAGGAGCAAAATAAAATGTTCGTGGCCTTAGAGTTATTAAGTGCATGTGTCTTTTGGTCTAGTGTCCATTTTGAATATTCAGCTTGAGGCTCTGTGTATTCTATTTGGCTAATGTTCCAAATATCCAAACCATTAGACTGTAAATAACATTTCATCCTATAAGCCCAATATGCATAACTACTGCCATCAAATAGAGGGGGCCTAGTGGTAGATTTCCCTTCTACAAAAGTGTTAAAAAATGTGTACTAGTGTCATTAGCCATTTATACTTTTCAAAAACCAAGTTATGAGTTTTCGAAAACCAAGGCTTTGATACCAAATGTTGGAAATTGGGGCTATAACACAATGTTGGATCTTAAGGCTATCAGACACTAGAAGTGGTGAAATGTGTATTGACTACTTACTTATGAATATAAAACTGTATTTACTCAAATTGCAAACAGAAAGAAGTAATCAGAGAATAAGTAAGTAATAAAGTAAAATGCAGTAATGTAAATAACACCCGGATTTTTATACTGGTTCGGATTAACCAATCCTACATCCAGTCCTGCACTCTATCGTGCAGAATTCCACTATAATCACTTGCTTTCCACGGGTGGCATGAACACCTTTACAATCTTGGTTTGACGGGCTACAAGACACGCCCTCTTGATTTTACAGGCTACAAGAACACCTTCTCCTTATCACCAACAATAAACTATTGCAAGTAGTCGTATCTTCAATACAGATTCTTGCAGATTCGGTGCAATGATCCTATAGACCTCCAATGGCAATATATCTTTGAATTCTTTGAGGAGTAGGATGAAATCAGATAGAGAATGATGTGAATTAAAGTACAACTCTATGATGTTGTGTGGTTTGCAAATCAGTGAAGAATTGGAGTGAAACAATATCGATTTGCAAGGAGATTGAAAGAGTATGCAATGGATTACTTTTGCAGATGTTTGGAGAAGAAGGAGTAAGAGAAAATAAGAATTCTTAATGTTAAAATTCATTTTCAAATGCCTTTATATAGTAGTTGAAGAGACGTGTCTTTTGGTGAAGTGGTGGAGGGAAATGTCTCTTCATTTAAAATTTGAAATTCTGAAAAACGGGTACGTTGTCGACAACCCCCTACCCCCTTGTCGACAAGGGTGTGTTGCAAAATGAACAGCAACACTAATAAGTGTTGTAAATTTTCATCATTTCAAATTACCTTATATTTGTGGATTTTTTTGATTCGTTTGAGGTCAATGGTTGATGATCTTCAAGTATAATTGCCATGATATCTTTAACAAGATATTTTAAGGTTCAACCAACTCCTCATCACTTCAAACATCTTTATCCTTCAACATTCTTCTCTAATTGGGTTTTGTTCTTCAATTACTCTGATTGACCTTCTTCTATAATTCATTTGCTTCCACTGTATTCTTATTTATCTCTATAAATGTCTCTATAATATATCTGGTATGACTGCATAACTCGAAGAAACGTTAGTAGTAATATTTATATGGTTGTTGTCATCAAAATCAATACCTAGGGTATTAACAAAAGCCATTTTGACAAAGAATTCTATACGTAAGAAACAGGGATTGAAGTTTGAAGGGTTTGCCTTTTCCCATCTTTCTCTCCAATGGTGTCTATTTCATAGAGATCGGAGGGTTTAGGAAATTCAGTTTGACCCGTTTCGTGGGCACTAGGATCAAGGAGGGCTTTATCTGAAGCCTTGGAAGTGTTGTCGTAACCCCCTCCGTGAGAGTCATCATGACCGCCCCCATTACCATCAGAACCCTGACCTGTATCATCATTATCAGGGATGTCGTCGTCATTATCATCATCTTTGTCGCCTTCTTCAACAATGACTTCATTATCCTCATCGTCTCCCAACTCATCTGAATCAGAATCTCCTTCTATAGGAGGGACTTTGAAAGTTAGGAGCTTTGAGGTGTCAATTTCTTCTCTATCAGCGACCACGGTCCCTTGCTCCATTTCCTTGATTTTGTCCATGAATCTTTTAACTGATACCTGATCGAGTGAGGGAAAGCTTAAATCTGGGCATTTCTTTATATTGTCGGAGTAAGCTAGCATGAGAGCATCCTCATAAGAATTTACGATGATGTCATTTAGAGAAGTGCTCAAAAATTGTGACACCTTTTGCTTAGCCTCAGAGATGGTTTTGATGGCCATGGTTAAAGAATTCCTTTTCTTTTCCAATTTCTATTTAAAAATTGTGCATCTCTTCTTGAGGGAAATATGTTTAGCATTCTCCTGACCTTTTCTTCCTTCGACTTTTTCAGAGTCATTATCAAGGCCAAAACTTCGTCGGCTAAGATTTGTTTAGCCTTCTTCTCCTCGAAAATTGTAGATTTCGCTTGAACAAGAGAAGCATTCAATCTTTCTTGTCCTTTCGCTGCGTTACCTTTAGGTGCAGTGAGGGAAGTAATCTGGTTACTTAGAGTTGTGACTTCTTCTTTGAGCTTAGATGTCTCAGCAAAAGACTTTGAAGTGTTTTCTTAGAGGAAGTATCAAATTTTGGAGATCCGAAAGTGACGCAGCTTAGAGTAGGCTTGATCAGTTTAAATACCAAACTGTCACAACCTATCCAGGATCTTCCTCACGAAATGATGATTTCGTGTCAAATAAACCGATAGAACGATAAATGTTTAATTCTATTGATCGTGATGACGCCGGAAACTAGCTATCTCTAACCCGTTGTTCTCGCAAGATACCGTGTTGAAAGATCTACAATTCGATCGTTGATCACTTGCAAGTGATACCGAGAATTGGCTTCAAATTCATCGATTCGCTCACGAATAAACCGAAGATGGAAAGTAGAAGGAGATCACACTCAACTTTCAACAATGGTAGCTAAAGCTCGCACAAAAATTTATTTCAAAATCAACCCCCCTTTACAAATGACAACACACCCCTATTTATAGGAAATTACAACACACCCGCGACTCAACATCATACGACTTAACAACAATTACAACATAACAACATACGACTCACGACATACGACTTATCAATACAACACACATGCGACTTAACAATACAACACACATGCGACTTAACAATACAACACACGACCTAACAACGTACGTCATAACAACATACGACTTAACAACATATGACATAACAACAAACGACTCACGACCTAACGACTCGGCGACATAAGAACTTGTGACTTAAGAAGATAGCATAGCTTCATGCGACATACGACTTAAGCGACATAAGCTTCCGGAACGGCTTAAGCGACATAAGCTTCATGCGACTTAAGAGAAATGCGGCATCAGTGAACGGCTTAAGGAAATGCGGCATAAGTGAACGACCTATAGAACTGCGACTTAAGGTTGAGCGACTTAAGGTTGAGATAACTCGCTAGGTCGCTTATCATGATGCGCTAACTCGATAGGTCGCTTATTATGATGCGCTAACTCGTTAGGTCGCTTATCATGATGCGCTGATGGTTGGGGCAGCTTAAGGTCATTGCGACTTGAGGCATGCGACATATGTTGGTTGCGACTTAACATGATGCGCTGCATCATCCTCCCCTGGTTGAAAAGAATTCGACCCCGAATTTACACTTTTCTCTACTTTGACATACTTATTATCATGATATGGAATCAAGTGTTTGACGTTGAAAACGTCGGCAGTATGGATATGATCCGGCAATCTTAAATGATAAGCATTCTTATTAATCTTTTTCACGATTTCCGAAGGACCAATCTTTCTAGCAGCTAGTTTGTTGTAAGTACCAATAGAAAATCGATCTTTAGTCAATACTGCATATACAAAATCTCCTTCTTTGAACTCAACATTTCGTCGTTTAATATCTACGGATTGCTTATATTTCTCATTCGCCTTAAGCAATCGTTCCTGCAGAACTTTGTGGCACTCTTGCAATTCATTCATAAAATCACGAGCTCGTTTGATCACTCCTTTCTGCTATGGTAATATAGATAAATCTAATTGTCCCTTAGGGATTGTTGAGTAAACGACCTGGAATGGACTGAACGTAGTGCTACGATTAACTGCATGATTGTGTGCGAACTCAGCTTGACACAGCTTGGAATCCCAACTCTTCAAATTGTCATTCACAAGGCATCTCAATAGATTACCTAGGGATCTATTCACAATTTTTGTCTGTCCATCCGTCTGTGGATGATAAGCACTACTAAATTTCATCTTTTTCCCGACCATTCTCCATAAACTCATCTAAAAATGACTCATAAAATGAGTGTCTCAATCCGAAACAATAGATCCAGGCAACCCGTGAAGACGATAGATCTCTCTGAAGTATAATTGTGCGACATTAACTGCATCTACAGTCTTCTTGCATGCGATAAAATGTACCATTTTTGAAAACCGATCAACCACCACGTAGGTAGAATCATTGCCACGTTGCGTCCTCGGCAAGCCAATACAAAGTCCATACTAACATCTACCCATGGTTTAGTAGGTATAGGCAACGGCATATATAAACCTGCATTTGTTGCGGTCCCCTTTGAAACTTGACAAATATGGCACCTCTGAACGAACTTTTCAACTTCCTTCCTCATTGACGGCCAAAAATAAGACTTTGAGATCAACTGCATAGTACGGTCGCGGCCCACGTGTCCTTCTTCATGTAATTCTTTGATGATTTTCATTCGGAGACTGCAATCTAGAATACACAACTAATTTCCTTCGAATAGAAAACCTTCAACCAGCATATATCCAACTATATTTCCCTGCTTGACTTTGTCTAGGATTTCGGAAAAATATGAATCTGCAGTAAGAAGATTTGGAAGTAAGTGAAAACCGATCACCTCTACTCACATGGTTGTTAGTAAATTCTCCCTCTGACTCAATGCATCGGCGACGCGATTAGTTACTCCAGACTTGTGCTTTACGACGAATGTAAATTGTTGCAAATAAGCTATCCACGATGCATGCCTAGCTGCAATTTTATTCTACCCTTGTAAATGTTTCAACGCTTCATGGTCTGTATACAAAAATAATTCTTTAAGGAACCAGTAATGTCTCCAATGCTTCACAGCCTGCACAATAGCATAAAACTCCACATCATAAGTATTGTATCTCATCTTTGCTCCAGAAAGTTTTTCACTGAAATAGGCGATTGGACGTCCCTTCTGACTCAACACTCCTCCAATTCCAACTTTGGACGCATCTGTATGTAACTCAAATAGTAACTAAAAATCTGGCAACACTAGAATCGGTGCTGAGGTTAAAAGTTCCTTGATTTGTTCAAAAGAAGATCCTGCCTCTTTCGTCCATGAAAACTGCTTTCCCTTCATACAATTAGTAATATAAGCCATTACACTACTAAAGTACAGTATAAATCTTCGATAAAATGAAGCTAATCCATGGAAACTTCTGATTTCTATTATAGTTTTGGGTTGTGGCCAATTTCTGATTGCGGCTACTTTACTCTGGTCCACTTGTATCCCTTCCTTAGACACGACATAACCCAGAAATAAAACACTTGGCGTCATGAACACGCATTTCTTCGTTGCTGCATAGAACTTTTCTTGACGAAGAATAGTTAACACCTTTCGCAAGTGTTGAATGTGCTCCTCTGTGCTAGCACTATATATCAAGATATCATCAAAATAGACTACAACAAACTTCCCGATGTAAGGTCTGAAAATTTGATTCATCACCCTCATAAATGTACTTGGTGCATTAGATAGACCAAATGGCATGACCAGCCATTCACATAATCCTTCCCGAGTCTTGAATGCTGTCTTCCATTCATCACCTGGTTTTATAAGAATTTGATGATAACCACTCTTAAGATCGACCTTTGAAAAGATTACAGACCCACTGAGTTGATCCAATAGATCATCAAGTCTTGGCACAGGAAATCTGTATCTGACAGTTATTTTGTTGAGTGCCCTGCTGTCTATACACATTCTCCATGAACCATCATTCTTCGATGCCAACAGAGCTGGTACAGCACAAGGACCGAGACTCTCTCGAACACGCCCTTGCTCAAGCAACTCCTCAACCTGTCTCCTCAACTCTTCATGCTCCTTTGGACTCATACGATAATGCGGCCTATGCGGTAAAACAATACCTGGCACTAGATCAATTTGATGTTGTATATCCCTCAATGGCGGTAATTCCTTGGGTAATTCCGTAGGAAAGACATCTTCAAATTCATTTAACACCGGTCCAACCTCCGCAGGAATTCAAGATCTTCACTTGTTTCATACCCAATCAACATAAACAATTTAGCACTATCTTCCACTTCTTTAACAAATTCGCTCGTAGATAATAGACTAGTTGATTCCACTTTCTTCTCTGACTTGCTTTCACTTTGTTCACGCTTCTTAGGAACTAAGGTAATTTGAGTACCTTCGAACATGAAACTGTAGCTGTTGGTGTGACCATTATGTTGTACAGCTTTATCATATTGCCATGGTCTTCCCAATAGTAGATGACACACATCCATATCAACAACATCACACCATATATCATCTTTGTACTTCTTCCCAATAGAAAATGTAACAAATGCTCGTCTTCCCATTGTCACTTCTCCACCTTTCTTTAGCCATGCCAGTTTATACGGTCTATGGTGTTTTTCAGTCTTCAACCCTAACTTCGTAACGGCTTCTTCAGAAATAATGTTATCGCAGCTTCCCGCATCAATAACAAATCGAAAAACCTTTCCCAAGATAGTACATGTAGACTGAAAGATATTGCTTCTCAGCCAACTAGAATCATTCTCATGCTTTGGCACTAAACAAGACCTCCTTATCATCAAGTTACACCCTTCGTCTCCTGACACAACTTCTTCATCTTCATCAAACATCGATGGTTGAGAATAATCAACTTCAGCTTCCACATCCTTATACTCACATTCCTTTGCAACTAATGCTCTCTTCTTTGGCTTTGTACATTCATTACTTTTATGGCCAAACTCCTGACAATTATAGCACTTGATACTGTTATTGACCTTTGCTTTAGCGGCTTCATTGACAATTGGTTTATTGACTTCCTTGGAAACATTAGCACTGCTACTAGCATCCTTAGTCTGGTTGTTAGAACCCGCAAACACACCAATTCCTTGTCTCCCTTGTTTCTCCCAAGCTAGAGCTTTTTGATGTGCTTCAGCAACAGACATTGGATTAAACATATTAACCATGTCTTGAATTTGCATTCGTAACCCTCCAATATATCTAGCCGTTAGCTGTTCCTCGGTTTCCATAATATCATTCCTTGCAATCAATTGATAGAATTCATCTGCATAGTCATTCACGGTCTTCTTCCCTTGTCTCAAATTCTACAAACGTTGATACATAAGAGATTGATAATTGTACGGCAAGAAAGTCGCTTTCATCATCTTTCTCATCTTCTCCCAAGTGACAACTTTTGATCTTCCCATTCTCTCCCGAGTTAGTTTAGTTTGTTACCATAGCTCTTCCCCTTAGTTTTGTAGCAATTAATTGGACTCTGCGATTCTCAGGTACCTCCTTGAATTTCAAAATTTCTTCAACATTCGACAACCAATCAATAAATTCTTCTGCTTGCATACCACCTTTGAATTCTGGAATTTCCATCCTCATACATGACTCCCATTTACGATCACTTTCTGAATCCAGATATTGATTTCGCACTTGGCCTCGATTTCGATAATGAATACTACCTCCATCACCATCCTCCTCAAAATCATATGTATTTCGATATCGATCCCGACCATCTACATCTCTACGATCACGCACGTCCCTTCTACCCTATCTTTCAGCATCACGATATGGTTCATTGTCGAACCTACGTTGAGTTCTTCCCTCTTCATTTCGGTATCCATGGTGGTCTCGCATCATTGAAACTGATGATTCTCTCCTATCTCGATAAGATTGGGGTGACATCCTCCTTTCTCCTGAAACCGATGATGAAACCCTGTTTCCACTCTGGTTCGAAACTGGTGACGTTCTCCTTTGATTTTGATTCATGTCGTTCATCAATTTCTCTAATTTTTCAATACCCTCATTGAACTTTTCATTGATACGTTGCTCCATCTGCTCAGCTTCTTGTCTTCTATACAAATCTTCAACATTATGATAGCGATTAGCACGTCTTGGAGGCATGATCATTAAACAGTCTCGTTTCCGTCTCTGATCTAGCTCTGATACTAATTGACGCAGCTTAGAGTAGGCTTGATCAGTTTAGATACCAAACTGTCACAACCTATCCAGGATCTTCCTCACGAAATGATGATTTCGTGTCAAATAAACCGATAGAACGATAAATGCTTAATTCCGTTGATTGTGATGATGCCGGAATCTAGCTATCTCCAACCCGTTGATCTCGCAAGATACCGTGTTGAAAGATCTACAATTCGATCGTTGATCACTCGCAAGTGATACCGAGAATTGGCTTCAAATTCGTTGATTCGCTCACGAATAACCCGAAGATGGAAAGGAGAAGGAGATCACACTCAACTTCCAACAATGGTGGCAAAATCTCACACACAAATTTATTTCAAAATCAACTCCCCTTTACAAATGATAACACACCCCTATTTATAGGAAATTACAACACACCTGCGACTCAACATCATACGACCCACGACATATGACTTAACAACAATTACAACATAACAACATACGAATCACGACATACGACTTATCAATACAACATACATGCGACTTAACAATACAACACACATGCGACTTAACAATACAACACACGACCTAACAACATACGTCATAACAACATACGACTTAACAACATATGACATAACAACAAACGACTCACGACCTAACGACTCAGCGACATAAGAACTTGTGACTTAAGAAGATAGCATAGCTTCATGCGACATACGACTTAAGCGACATAAGCTTCCGGAATGGCTTAAGCGACATAAGCTTCATGTGACTTAAGAGAAATGCGGCATCAGTGAATGGCTTAAGGAAATGCGGCATAAGTGAACGACCTATATAGAACTGCGACTTAAGGTTGAGCGACTTAAGGTTGAGATAACTCGCTAGGTCGCTTATCATGATGTGCTAACTCGCTAGGTCGCTTATTATGATGCGCTAACTCGTTAGGTCGCTTATCATGATGCGCTGATGGTTGGAGCGGCTTAAGGTCGTTGAGCGACTTGAGGCATGCGACGTATGTTGGTTGCAACTTAACATGATGCGCTGCATCAGAAAGGAAAAGTAAATCATAAGTTAAGATTCAATATAAAATGGTAATAAGAAAATCATGTAGTATGGAACATACCAGAAGTTGTTGTTCGATGAGGGATTGACAATGACTTGTTGGATCGAGTACGGAGGAAGGCAGTTGAATAGAAGTGAATGATGGAGAATTCATAATTTATTGTACAATCTCCTCAAAATCATTAAGAGACATCGGTGACGGAAGTCTAGGAGGATTCAACTCCTAGGAGGGTTGAAGTGCTTAAATCCTTTTGCATTTGCTCAATGACGTTGGGAGAATCGGATACAACTATGTAGACATGAAGTCGTCCTTTAGAGGAATCATTCTAGGTTAGTCAGCAGCGGCATCAAGAGTAGGACCTTATAAAGCTTTGCTTACATCAACCAGTTCACCCTCTTTTACGAAAGAGAAAACCATATATCAGCAGTTTTAATTTTCTTGGAAGAAGGACCTGTGGTAGTCACTCCGTTCAATTTTCTTTTACCGATCATTCTCGACCTAGAAATGGCCTGAGTCAGAGCTAAAGCACTAGATTCAAAAGGTGGAGGAAGAGGATATCTTGTGGAAAGTTTAGACGAAAGAGCGGTTGTTAAAACTAAAAGGCATATGTTAGCAAAGTAATCTAAAGAGTAACACAATAGTAAGTTACAAACTGTATACTTAAGTTTACTAGGCTGGTCAGGGCAAATCGGAGGCAAAGATGAAAAAAATTTAGGGTCACACAAGGATAAAAAATGTTTGCTTTTAGAAGTATGTTGGACAAGAGGAGGTTGTCCGAGAATCCTCTGGCCTTCTGGAAGGAGAAAATAATTTCGAAGGTTGTTGGGGGTCAGCAATGTGAGCCTATTTCTGATACTGTTTGAGGCAGCGGCTAACAGCTTCATAACTCTTTTGTCTTCATCATCAAGATCCTTGGGATCAGGGCCTACTAAGAAAATGTAATTCAGCAAAGAAAAATAATTTAGTGAAGAACAATGGTAATGATCTACTTACGAGGAGAAGAGAAACCTCATCTGATACTTGGAAAACCATCTCTCAATTTTTGAACTTTGAGGGTTAGCCCTGAAGAATTGGTTGTTTAAATTGCTAAGCTTGGCTAGATGCACCAATTAATTGAGAACTACATCGCTTAAAGAAGGAATGACCGAATCTAAGGCCATGAGCTCTAAGGAGATGAGATGCGTCTATACATTTGGCGATAATTAAATAGGTGCTATGCCAAGATGACTCAGAAACCTTGACAAGAACTTAGGAAATGGAATGAAACCTCCATACTAAATGTAGATGGCGGTATGAGCAAAATATCCCTCGGTGGATTTTGTATTTTGTCATTGTCCCTAGGAGAAATAGCTTCTGCTCCTGTAATTCCAAAGTCAATAAGGATTGTGTCTACTTCGTCTTGAGAAGATATAAGGCAATGTCTTGAAACTACTTTAGTCTTTTTTATGGAAGATTCCAGTTCTGAAACTATATCCTTTTCTGATTTTTTGGAAGCTCTTTTTAAACCCATGATCTGAAATAATTTTTTTAAAGTTATAATTCATTTCACCATTAATGCCATTAGAAGGTGTCGAAAGCATATTGCAATGGTTCAAATATCTGCCAAAGCATATGGTTCCATGCCTTCAAAAGGGGGTTGAAGTTAACAAAAATTATGAAATTCATTGAGCTTTTGACAGTGTCGAAAGGGAGGATGCAATACAGGCATCTGAACACACCCTTCGACAATGTCAAAAGCTTGAAGGAATTTTTTATTATTAATAAGTGCAACTATCCACATAAACCCAATATGGATATATACATTGTCGAAACAATTAACAACATCCCCCAATCGTGTCAGATATACCTTTCGACAACATCAAAACCCATAGATTTTATTCTACTTAAAATATTAACACTACCGAAACGCCATACACTTATTAAGTTGAGAGACTCAGAGCAAAGTAATTTCAATACAAACGAAAGGGACTTAAGACGTTTTGAAAATGTTTACATTGAGAAAATGATAGTTATATTCCTGTTGATTATTGTGGTTTCAAATAAGTCGAAAGGTCAAGATAGAATTTCGAAAACGTGCAAACGACTAAGTTTTTCCCGATTTTGGGGGTTTCGATCATGTTGAAAGGTTGGATAAGGTTTCAAACTGTAACAAAAAGTATATTTTTCTTAATTCAATTCATAGCGAGGGATGTTAATTTTAAAATTATAAAAAAAAATCCTCAAAGACAGATCAAAATTGAGCATAATAGAATTCGAGCCTAAATTTGCATTCTACAGCAGCAAAATCCCCACATTTATCAAATCTAAGCTTGAACCCTAAATTGATACCGTAAATCAATTGAAATCAACATATAAAATGAATCCAAAAGTCATTTTATATGAACGATAAACTCAAATCATTTTCAAAATTTAAGACAGTGACTTAAACTCAAACCCTAAGAATTTGAAATTGAAATCAAACGTGAAAAATCGATCTGTAACATAAAACGATGGATGTTTACCTTAAATCTGCACTAGCGCATTCAACAGTGACGAAAAGTCTTCAAGACACTCTTTCGACTAAGTCGAAAGGATTGATTGTTAGGAACTGAGTTGATGATGTTTTGATGACAACAACCTTATATAGTTATTATACTTTACTTTATAAAATATATACTAACATTTTCATATAGATATATATATATGTGTGTGTGTGTGTGTGTGTGTGTATAGGAAGTATATGCAGGTATTATCGAAGACTGATCAGTATAACGACTCAAGCATCAAGATGAAGATTAGAGATTCAAGATTCAAGACACTAGGGAATCAAGATTTCAAGATCTCAAGATAAGTGTCTAGTATTTTGTTAAAACTTCATAATAGAACTCTCATCTTTCTTCCAATTTTCTTTTGGGATGGAACCCAATTTCTATCGAAACCAGTGGCTTACAAACCCACGACAAGTAGCTTACAAACCTACGACAAGTGGCTTAAAAACCCACGAAAATCAAAATCATTTAAACTACTTTGTACAAGTTCTCGAGTCCTATGGAGGAGCTCTGCAGGAAGGTTCTTGCAATTTCAGTTTGAATAGATTTTTCAAAATGTTTTTAAATCTGTTTTCAAAATGTTTTAGCTTTCAAAATCATGTTTTCAAAAATGTTTTCAAACTTTGTTTTAGCCTTGAAATATTCCTCCATTCTGATTTTAAAAACTTCTATTTTTAAAACATCAAAACTTATTCTGATTTTAAATATTACTTATATAATTGACGGTCTATATCAATTATATATATATATATATATATTTAAAATAATGTTTTATATTCATTCTCTATCTCAAAATATTGTTTAAACACTTTATTTTGCTTCAGAGAAGTTTCAACTTGTTTTAAATTCAAATGCTTTTACAAAACAACATCTCTACAATTTTTAACTGAGGGATGTCGACATAAGGGGATACCCCATGTTGACATGGTGACAGTTGGATTCAAAATTCAAATTTCAAAAGAAGTGTCCATTCGTTCAAAAACCTTTCGCCAATGGTTATGACTGTTGTGCATCTATACAAAGGCTTCCAAAACGAATTTTTTAACAACTACTTTCTTATTTTTCTTCACTCTTTCTTCTCCACCATTCCATATCCATAAAACTTCATATTTTCAAGATCGTGCCATCATTCTACCAAATTCTCAATAGGAAATCATTTAGATACTCTCTCTATTTGATTCTCCATCATTCTACTAAAGATCAAAGTGCTATTCAGAGTTATAGAGTTAATTTGTATTCAAAAAGTCCATAGAGTCTATCCATTCAAAAGGATTGGTATTAGAAAGTATTAGGGTGATCTTGTGTCCCGTAAATCAAGAGAGTTTACCCCAGACTCGGAGATAGGAGGGTTCCTCAAGGCCTTAGAAATTGAGGGTTGTAATTTGGATATTGGCTTATAAAAATCTGTACAAGGATATTGCCTTGGTGCAGGACTGGATGTAGGAGGATTCCGAACCAGTATAAAATCCGATGTGTTCTTTCCTTTTACTTCCTTTACTTTACTATTTGCATTTGTTATATGTTCTGTGATCATTCTGTGTTAGAATTCTGTTTAGATTTGTGTTGAAAGTTTTAATTTAGTCATATAGTTCATATATTCTTTAAAACACTATTCACCCCCCCCCCTCTAGTGTTATTTCTGCCTTAAGATCCTTAATCCGCATCCCAAACAATTGGTATCAGAGCGTTGGTTTTCATTGTTTTCATAATCTGAAACTTAAAAAATATAAAAATGGCATTTTTGGAAAATTGTGTTAAAACTGTTTTGAATATATGCATTTCATCAAAGTTTCATAAGTCTGCATATAGTTATTTTGAAAA
Source organism: Allium cepa (assembly GCA_030765085.1). Taxonomy (NCBI): domain Eukaryota; kingdom Viridiplantae; phylum Streptophyta; class Magnoliopsida; order Asparagales; family Amaryllidaceae; genus Allium; species Allium cepa. Next base: position 157,805,395 of record CM060939.1, read on the forward strand.
ATCAAGTTATCTACCGAATTGGTGTGTTATGCAGGAACAGACATGTTATATGGCTTTTGACGAATCAACACCCAATGGACAAACTGTGCAAATTGAGAAAGATAAATGGATACTTGATAGTGGCTATTCAAGGCACATGACTGGAAATCCCGAGATACTCAAGGACATTACTTATCAAGATGGTGGATTAGTCAATTTTGGTGACAACTCTAAAGGATATGTGGTTGGTGTCGGCAATGTCGGTAACTCTAAAACTTTACTTATTTCTGATGTTTTATTAGTTAGGAACTTAAAACATAATCTGCTTAGTATAAGTCAACTTTGCGATAAAGGTTTTAAAATTAACTTTGGAAAAGTAAATGTCACATTGAAGATGATAAGTCTAATATAATTTTTGAAGGTATTAGGAAGAAAAATATTTATATCCTTAGTATGAAAATTTCAAATGATAACCTATGTCTTTTGGCTAATACAAGTGACCCTTGGATTTGGCATAAAAGATTTGGCCATTTGAATTTCAAATTATTATCTAGGCTATCAAAACTTGACTTAGTTAGAGGTCTACCTAAGTTAAACTTTAAAGTAGATAGTATTTGTGATGCTTGTCGATTAGGAAAACTTAAGAAAAGTTCATTTAAATTAAAAGATGCTATTTCTACCTCTAGTCCTCTAGAATTACTTCATTTAGATTTATTTGGTCCATCTCAAGTTCAATCAATTAACCATAGTAAATATGTTTTTGTTATAGTAGATGATTATTCAAGATATACTTGGACAATCTTTTTAAAACATAAAAGTGATGCTTTTGAAATATTTAAAAACTTTTCTAAAAGAATTCAAAAACAACATTCTTTCAAAATTAAAACTTTTCGAAGTGATCACCGTGGTGAATTTGAAAATGAAAATTTTGAGAATTTCTGTACTCAGAAGGGAATTGCTCACAACTTTTCATTTCCAAGAACTCCACAACAAAACGGAGTAGTAGAACGTAAGAATAGAACGATTCAAGAGTGTGCTCGTACAATGCTTTCTGATAGTAATTTACTTAAACATTTTTGGGCTGAAGCAGTTGCTACCGCTTGTTATATATTAAATAGAATTTTAGTTAGACCATTAACAAATAAAACTCCATATGAATTACTTTATAATAAGAAACCTATAGTTGCTTATTTTAAAGTCTTTAGGAGTAAATGTTTTATACTTAATACAAAAGATAATTTAGATAAATTTGTACCAAAAGCTGATAAAGGATTCTAATAGAAGCAAAGCATTTAGAGTTTTTAATTTAAAAATTAATACTATTGAAGAAACTATGCATGTATCTAATGATGAAAATCTTAAAGATATTGTACAAATAGATGATGAAGAAGATTTTATAAATTTAAATCAATCTAATGAAACTATTAGTAAAATAAATCAACCTAATAAGAGATTTAAAATATCAAAAGATCATCCTATAGAAAATGTTTTAGGAAATATTGAATCTGTAGTAAGAACTAGAAATCAATTAAGTAGTATGAGTAATGTAGCCTTTATATCAACAATTGAACCTAAAAATCCAAAGGAAGCATCGTCTGATGATTCATGGATTCTTGCTATGCAAGAAGAATTGAATCAATTTACCAGAAATGATGTATGGGAACTTGTTCCTAAACCCGAGGATAAAAGTATAATTGGAACTAAATGGGTTTATAAAAATAAAATGAATGAACTCGGTGAGGTCGTAAGAAATAAAGCTCGTTTAGTCGCCCAAGGTTATTGTCAAGAAGAAGGAATTGACTATGATGAAACCTTTGCCCCCGTAGCAAGATTAGAAGCTATAAGAATTCTACTTGCTTTCGCTAATTATAATAATTTCAAATTATATCAAATGGATGTTAAAAGTGCTTTTCTAAATGGTTTTGTAAAAGAAGATGTTTATGTTGAACAACCTCCACTTTTTGAAGATAATAAATTTCCAAACCATGTATACAAGTTAAAGAAAGCTCTATATAGTCTAAAAGCAAGCTCCTAGAGCCTGGTATGAAAGACTAAGATCTTATTTACTTCAATCTGGTTTTGAAATTGGTAAAGTAGATACAACACTCTTTATTAAAAGAAATAATCAAGATATTCAACTGGTTCAAATATATGTAGATGATATAATCTTTGGATCAACTAATAACATAATGAATAAAGAATTTTCAGATATAATGACTAAAGAATTTGAAATGAGTCACATGGGAGAATTAAGTTTCTTCTTAGGGCTTCAAATTAAACAACTAGAAAATGGAATCTTCATAAGTCAAGAAAAATATGCTAAAGACTTAATCATTAAATTTGGTTTAAGCACCTCTAGTGGGAAACCAACTTCAATGTCAACAAATGTAGGTTTAAGTAAAGAAGATAAATCAAAAAATATTGATCAAACTTTATATAGGGGTATGATTGGTTCGCTACTTTATATAACGGCGAGTCATCCTGATATTATGCATAGTGTTTGTCTCTGTGCAAGATACCAATCACAACCTAAAGAAACCCACTTAAAAGCTGTTAAAAGAATTTTAAGATATGTAAAATACACTTTAGATTATCGTTTATTTTATCCTAAAAATGATACTTTTGATTTAATATCATATTGTGATGCTGATTATGCTGGTTGTAAATCAGACCGAAAGAGTACAAGTGAAACTTGTCACTTTCTAGGACATTCACTGGTTTCCTGGTTCAGCAAGAAACAAAATACTGTTTCCTTGTCAACAACTGAAGTAGAGTATATATCTGCTGCTCTGGCCTGTTCACAAGTCATATATATGCAACAAACTTTAAAAGATTTTGGAATTAACATAAGTAAATCAATAATATATTGTGATAATACTAGTGCAATAAATCTATCTAAAAATCCAACTCATCATGCTAGAACTATACATATTGATATAAGACATCATTTTCTTAGAGATAATATAACTAAAGAAATAATAACTCTAGATTATATAAATACTGAAAAACAAATTGCTGATATATTAACTAAACCGTTAACCGAACAGAATTTTACTAAATTTAGAAGAGAATCAGGTATTTGTTCAAAATCTGAAATATAAAATAATATAATATAATAATCAATAAAAATTCAAAATAAAAATTACACTTTTTCTGAAAGACATATCGATATGCCCCATCCCCTGATGTCGACATACCCAACAAAAATTTGAAAATAGAATTTCCCTCCAAAGTTAGTTATTTGGTTATTTATCTATTTATTTTGTTTTCTCTCCTCTTTCTTCACTATATTCTCTGTAAATAACTTCTGAAACAATAAAATAATGGCCTCCTCTTCTACTAATGAACCCACTTCACCCACATCTCCTCATTCTGGTCCATTTCAACGATCTACGCACGCTCGAGTGATCAAATTACAAGAGAAGATGAAAGATATCCTTCAATTGTTGACTGAAATTCAAGTAAGTCAACTTAGGATGGTTAGAGAACAATAAAGGCAAGGGAATATTATTAGGAATGTACAAAAATTCCTTATGGATAACCGTACAAATCCTATTAATATTGAAGACTCTTCACAAGCCATGGAATCAGAGGAAGAAGAACCTATGGAAGAGCCACAAGAAGACCAAGAGGAAGATCAACCTTTTCCTCAACCCGAAGTCCCTATGAATACGGACGAGAGCGTTATTTGCGTTGGTGAGATCCTTGTTGATACTAATGGAAACATAATTGAACAAAGTGGAAACTTTTGTCTCCACTACCCCAATTGTTCTATTCATAAGTCTCCTATAGTTAAGGATCGCCATTAAAGCGTACCTTCATTTTATTCTTTGTTTTAAATTGTTTTGTTTGTTCGTGTTTAAGTATGTTCTTATATATGTTGAAATAACTAAAATGTGTTCACTTATACTCATTATTTCATGCTTGTTCTATACATATTATTTGTTCATACTAATCATTCTTGAATTCTTAAGTAGTTAATAGTTTTTGTTGATGACAAAGGGGGAGAAAGTTATAAAAATATGTGCTTGGTGTAAGGGGGAGTCATGGAATAAAGGGGAGTTGTAGTTTTAAGAAGAAGTCATGGAGTAAGGGGGAGTTATGGAGAGTTATGGTATGGTAAGAATATTTTATAAATAAAGGTTGTCATCGTCAAAAAGGGGGAGATTGTTAGGAACTGAGTTGATGATGTTTTGATGACAACAACCTTATATAGTTATTATACTTTACTTTATAAAATATATACTAACATTTTCATATAGATAGATATATATATATGTATATAGGAAGTATATGCAGGTATTATCGAAGACTGATCAGTATAAAGACTCAAGCATCAAGATGAAGATTAGAGATTCAAGATTCAAGACTCTAGGGAATCAAGATTTCAAGATCTCAAGATAAGTGTCTAGTATTTTGTTAAAACTTTATAATAGCACTCTCATCTTTCTTCCAATTTTCCTTTGGGATGGAACCCAATTTCTATCGAAACCAGTGGCTTACAAACCCACGACAAGTAGCTTACAAACCTACGACAAGTGGCTTACAAACCCACGAAAATCAAAATCATTTAAACTACTTTGTACAAGTTCTCGAGTCCTATGGAGGAGCTCTGCAGGAAGGTTCTTGCAATTTCAGTTTGAATAGATTTTTCAAAATGTTTTTAAATCTGTTTTCAAAATGTTTTAGCTTTCAAAATCATGTTTTCAAAAATGTTTTCAAACTTTGTTTTAGCCTTGAAATATTCCTCCATTCTGATTTTAAAAACTTATATTTTTAAAACATCAAAACTTATTCTGATTTTAAATATTACTTATATAATTGACGGTCTATATCAGTTATATATATATATATATTTAAAATAATGTTTTATATTCATTCTCTATGTCAAAATATTGTTTAAACACTTTATTTTTCTTTAGAGAAGTTTCAACTTGTTTTAAATTCAAATGCTTTTACAAAACAACATCTCTACAATTTTTAACTGAGTGATGTCGACATAAGGGGATACCCCATGTCGACATGATGACAGTTGGATTCAAAATTCAAATTTCAAAAGAAGTGTCCTTTCATTCAAAAACCTTTCGCCAATGGTTATGACTGTTGTGCATCTATATAAAGGCTTCCAAAACGAATTTTTTAACAACTACTTTCTTATTTTTCTTCACTCTTTCTTCTCCACCATTCCATATCCATAAAACTTCATATTTTCAAGATCGTGCCATCATTCTGCCAAATTCTCAATAGGAAATCATTTAGATACTCTCTCTATTTGATTCTCCATCATTCTACTAAAGATCAAAGTGCTATTCAGAGTTATAGAGTTAATTTGTATTCAAAAACTCCATAGAGTCTATCCATTCAAAAGGATTGGTATTAGAAAGTATTAGGGTGATCTTGTGTCCCGTAAATCAAGAGAGTTTACCTCAGACTCGAAGATAGGAGGGTTCCTCAAGGCCTTAGAAATTGAGGGTTGTAATTTGGATATTGGCTTATAAAAATCTGTACAAGGATATTGCCTTGGTGCAGGACAGGATGTAGGAGGATTCCGAACCAGTATAAAATCCGGTGTGTTCTTTCCTTTTACTTGCTTTACTTTACTATTTGCATTTGTTATATGTTCTGTGATCATTCTGTGTTAGAATTCTGTTTAGATTTGTGTTGAAAGTTTTAATTTAGTCATATAGTTCATATATTCTTTAAAACACTATTCACCCCCCCCCCCTCTAGTGTTATTTCTGCCTTAAGATCCTTAATCCGCATCCCCAACATTGATGTGAAAGGGTCCAACCTATGCCTATAAATAAGACCCTAGGGTATTGTTTTGGGGATCCGAATTCATTCATTCTATACTTGTTCTATTCTTAAATTTGTAAACCCTAAATCCTTGAATCAGTTGGGGATTTCATTTCCTTATAACACTTAAGCCTTATATATTCATGGAAAATTATTAATAAAACAATCGCATGGTGTTTTCAGGTACATAAGATCTGATTTAATGTCACATATGGATTGACTATTGAGTGCTTGCATTGAAGCTCTTCGAAAGGATACTTGCTGAAGGAATAAAGCCCTATCGACATAGTTAAAACCCATGGATACCATAAGGCCACAACCTTCAATTACCTTAACCATTTCGAAAGGTGGTTTCAAAAGAGTCTTAGGTTATCTTAACTGGTTCGAAAGATGCTTCCGAAGAGCTCGTTCTTACTTTTAGTTCTATTTACCTCAACCATTTTTAAAGGTGGTTTCGAAGGAGTCTAAAATTAGCTCAACTGATTCGAAGGTGGTTTCGAAGAGGTTGTTCTCACTTTTAATACTACTTTGGGGGTGTTGACAATATTTCTTGTTAACACTAATTATAAATGTTTCCAAATATTTAAATTCATAAACTAAAATTTAATATTTTAAAATAACAAATTTTTATATCTTAAACTTGAATTATCAAATATTTAACTTTGAATTTTCCAAATTTTAATTTGAGTTTTCGGATGTTAGATTCAAAATTTTGAAAACAAGAATTTTTATATTCAAAATATCACTCATAAACTTTTCAAATTTCAAAATTTGAATTCTCGAAATTTATGTCTCTGAATTTTCAAAGTTAAAATTTTTCAAAAAATTAATTTTCTTTGAGTTTGAAATTTTAATTTTAATGTTTGTTTTTTTATTTTTTAACATATAAGTCAAAAGTTCAATGTAATTTTGAACTTTTTTATTTTTCCACTTCTCAAAAGCAAAATGGCTTTTCAAATAAATAAATGCGCTTTTGCTTCATTATAAAAGAGATCCAATTCAGAACCATTACATGTCCAAGGTTCAATATTGAAATTATTTCAGATATTTTTCTTTATTCTTCCCGTGTCAATAAACAATTCGAAATATCTCAGTCTTTTCAAAACCAACTATGCTACAATGACCGAAAGGAATTTTGTTATTTTCTACGGGCCAATATGGCATCACACATTCTTCCTTTCTTACCCTACACTATTTATTTCAAAATTTTCACTTCCATTTATCTTTCGACTACTAGTTTATCGAAATGCCCAACAATTTTCATTCAAATATCCAACCTTACTCCCCAATGCTAAATTCCCTTGAAGTCTTTATGCAAATATCCAACAGTTTTATACTCAACAGTCAAGCGGATTCGGTACTAAAAGAAACTTCACATTCGAACTTAGCAGTGTGACTCAATTATGACATGATGTTCCATAAAACTTCATCATCCGCTTGAAGTCTTCAGTCATATCTAGGCTTACTAGTTTAATGAAGTACCGAATAGTCTAATGTGTTCCTTTCTATTTGTATTGAACTTTTGATGCATATACATCATCTTTAGGTAAACTTATTTCCAAAAGTTAAAAAAATAAAAATCAAATTCAAAGCAAACAAAACGTTAATGTTAAAGTAAACGAACAACCGAAAAGAGCATATATTTTCATCAATGTAACTTGAGAATCATGGACCGTTATCGTATTATCTCAATGTCTAACCATGGAATAAATAACATAAGTTACACAGCTTTACATCATAGATAAGTAGTTATAATGCACAAAATAAGCACAAGGTACGGACAACTACAATAACATGGTGCTCACATTAGGTTGACAACTTTACATCATGCACAAAATGACAAAAGTTTATATTGGCAAAAGTTTATATATGCATGTATCTTCTATCAATTCAACAGATGGAACTTGCACTTTTCCAAGCAAAAATTACATTTTACACCATAATATATTTCAACTAAGTATCACAAAATTATAATCAAATGAGCATCACATAACAAGTGAAAACCAAATGATTATCACAACAAATGATGACTTTCAAAACCAAAGTAAGAATCAGTTGCATAGTACAATACTTCTATAAGATTACAAGTAGAGAAATAGTTGTTCAAAAGAAAATTCTTATGTACAGTAAATTTTAAAACCCTGTATCAACTCCAAATATATATTTGAATGAAATATGAGAGTGATACAAAAGGAAGGTAGCTGCTTCAACATTTTCTTCTTATCCTTGTCCATTTGGTTCATAGTATCCCTGTATGAGTAGTTAAGTTTTATCAGTCAAATTGCAAAATAAATTGAATAGTCAATTAAAATATCTATAATAAAATAACTTACAATAGTATGTCTTGGACCGGGATGTAAATATCGAACCAATTTAGCAGACGATTGTTGCATTTCATAAGACAAATGAGGTGAAATAGTAGACAAGTCAATCATACATGAAGAACTACAAAGAGAAGGATAAGGTTATTGAAAGAAAATTCAAACTACATAAGAAAATAACCATCAAGTGAATTTGTAACGTATCGTTTATCACATTTCTTATGCCATGACATGATGTTGATGGTATAGTGAATTCAAGTGTTGTCCATATCCCCACGTTGAATTCATGTTTGCCTATGTTACACAAAAAAATTGTTTTAACAATCAAAGTAATAGTAAAAAAGTTTTGTGCAACTACCCGGATTTTTCAAAAGTTAATTTGTGATATTTAAAATGAATTTAAATAATTAATTTGAAATATAATTTGTTTTCAATATGAAAAGTTGGTTTGATTTAATAAAAAGAACTCAGAATTTAAATATAACAATTAATTGAATAAATTAAATAGTAATTGACAATTGGGTAAATTATTTAAATCTGGAATTGTAAGCTTGTTAGAAATATTTTAACGACTTATAAAAGTATATTGATAATACTGGAAGTAATAGATGGATTGAAATTGAATTTAACTGCCGTTTGATCAATTTTAAATTTACATCGTTTAAATTGACATTTAAAAATAACCTTCCGAGGCACAGTCTCGGAATTCAACGAAACCAGTTCCATTGGATCCGTAATATTGAATTATTGCCGGTTTTCAAATTTCGTAATTTTTGGAGTGACCGTGTGTTTGTATGATAAGTAAATGCGCTATAATTGAATTCGAGAAGATTTTAAAATATAACGTTTAAAAATAAAATAATTAGCGTAGCTTCCTCAACACACCATCGTTCGTCTTCCTGAATACGCCTCCCATCTTCTTTATTATCTCGATGCTTCTTGTTTATATCTTCGTTCAGAAACCAAAAATCAAATTTCATGGCCGCCTATAATCGCGTTTCTTCTTTCTGTATCTCAAAATCAAAAACCCTTCCTCCTTTATTTAATTACCGAACTCCTATCATTTTCCCTTTTCTCCTCTGTCGATTCACGGCTTTGAAAAAAAAAAATCGAAAACCCTAAATCAACTCAGGCGAACGCGCGAGTCAATTCGCGTTCGTGCCTTGCTCGCCGCGTTGTTGAAGTTGGATTTCGCGGTGATTTGAAGCGACAATGGGAAGGAAGCCGCAGTTGGTTCGCGACTTCGTGGTGTGGCACGCGAATTTGAGTCGCGTATGCAGGCGCGCGCTCGCGCGAGGACAGGGAGGGCAATGCAAGCTCAGGCCGATGGCAGTTGCTCGACTTGAAGGCGACGTGGTTGTTCACGAGTGGGGGAGGGCTCCCGTGCGCAAGGGGGTTTGAGGTCGATCGTGGGTAGCCGCGACATGAACGATGGTGGAAGTGAACCACGAGGCAAAGTCGCGTTGTCGTTGCAAGGAGGTGGGGTCGGCGGTTCAAGGCAGATAGCGCGATGGTGTGCGTTCGTTTTGGAGGAGCACGGTGGTTATGGGCTTCGGCAACGTTCGTTTTGGCATCTGCAGTTCGCGTGCTGTGAGGTATTTGTTTCTGTTTTATTTTATTCTATTTTATTTAAATTTAATTTAAATGTATAAACAGTAAAACAGAAAAATAGATAAGATTTTGAAAATTTGAAATTTAAATGTTGAAGAATTTATATACAGACAGGTTTGAAATGTGAGGATTTTAGGATGCTGAAAAGTCTATATATAAATTGGAATTTTAAAACCAGTAAAACAGAAATTTTATATAGAACTTTGGAAAATAATATAAATAATAATAATAATATTATTAAGATTAGATTTTTTTAAATATAGGTGTATATGTATGTGTTTCAAGGATAAAATAAATCCACATGTTTTAGATATTATTTTAAATAGTGGATTTAGTGATTAAATTATTTAAATTACCAAAAGATTTTTAAAAAGGAGAATAAGTTTAAAATTTAATTTATCTGTTTAAAATTGCACCACCGGTTAAAATTTAATTATTGAGTTAAAAAAATAAATTTATTTAAACGATAAATTTACTATTCGATTGTTCGAATATTAATAAAATTTCATACAATTGTCATTCAAGGTCAAAATTATGGGAACGAGTCGAGATTGGTAATGATTGCAACTTAAAGGCAAAGGTGAGATTTTCTCACTCATTTGGATGCCTTAAATTAAATTTAAATATGAAATTTAAATTATTGGATGTGTTTGATTGATTGATAATAATTTGTTCACTGGTTAATATCATAACCCATATACTGAGATATCCATTTGAAAGTGGAATTGATATGTTACTGTGCTAACATTTGTGGATGCAGGGAAGCAGGTTGGAGGGATCCAACAGGATTCCTCAAAATATTTATATATTATATATATGTTGTTATATGACAGGTTGGGTAGACTGATATGGATTTATATATGAATTGAGTTATTAACTGTAAATTACATTGGAAGTTAAAATTTGGATAAAATGCTATAATTTATTTTAATTAGAGGTAGTTAAATGGAACTTGAAGAGAAATATTTAATTAAGAAGTTTGGATTTTCTTATACTTGAAAATCTAAGAAAGGATAAAAGTTATTTATATTTTAATTTTTTGAAGTTAAGGTTAACTTATATATTGACAACTCAAAGGAATATTGTGAACCAATAAATGGAATTCAAGTAAAATGAAGTTCTATTAAGGAAATGAAACAAATTTTATTAAGGAATAAAATGAAATTTTTATTAAGAAACAATATGAATCATATTGAAGAATAAATTTTAAAGGTAAGATTATAAATAAAATTGTTTTTATAAATAAAAGAACAACTCAGGGAAGTTATAGAATTTATAACGAAGTTTATAAATGAAAGGAAAAGAAACCGGTAAATATGGGAAGAGATAAGTCAAGGAGAACTTATATGGAATTATAAATTTGTTTGAAACAGAAATAATAGAATATTTCCGAAAGTAAGAAGTGTGAATTTGGACAAGAGGCATTTATAGATGGATATTGGATTTCCTAAAATTATAAAGTTATTTTTAAAGAGAATATTTTTAAATTACTATACTATATAGGTTTTATAAATCATTTCTGAATTTAAATATTTCAAATTATTTATTTTTGAAGGCTTAGCAACTATTTGTAATAAACTCTAATTGTTTTCTAAAACCAGCTTTGAAACTTATAAATAACTAGATATAAATTTTAATATTTAATATTACTGATTTTATAGATCTATATGTTTTCAAAATGTTTTTAAAATCCAATTAAAATCCTCTTGTGATGGTAAGCAAATTTATGAGATAAGATTTAGGAGAAATCTTATTAAGTGGAGAAAGTGAGTTTGAGAAATTATAAGGAAAGTGTAAATTGATTTTTGAAGAATGAATGAGAAATAAAAGATATTTTCCAAAGGATAAATCAATGGAGAGAGTATAAGAAATCAATTAAGTGATTTCATAGGAATAAAAGGGCTTTGAAAATTTATTTCAAAATGGGTTAAATGGGAATATTATCTGTATGATAATTGGGGTAAATAATTTATAGAAATTATTTGATGGTTGCTTGTGTGTGATTAATTGATAGTTAAATAACCAACTATCAATATTGGACAATGCGCTGATCGTTTCGAAGAGTCCGGGATCGGATTTAAATATCCAAAAACCACTTCGATCCGGTTTGAACAATTACGAATGAAAACCGTGAAGAGTTGAAGACGGTGATTCGGTTTGTCCAAACCCAGGGCAACTTGTATGGATTGAATGCTTTCAAAACATCGTCGGGTGGACGATGAGCATTCTAAGTGACGCGTTCTTGAAAGGTAACGTTTAACCTCATGCCTCATCAACCGGAAATGGCTAAAACAGGGGAGGTGCAGCAAGGTTAGGTGGGTCATGCCCAAGCAGGACAAGATATTTCCCCTGTCTAGATGTCCCTTTTTATTCGGCTTAGTGGGTGGTTGGTCGCGCCAACCACGGGGTTTATCTTGTTCGGGACTATTCAGTAAGGAATGGTTCCGGCCTTGTGTTGCAGTGAAGCGGGCGTACTCCTTGGTACTCTGATCTAGGCCAAGTATTGTGACGGGCGGTACCCCAGTAGCCCAGCCATTGATGGAAATCCATTCTCCCTACTTGCCTTGTACGAGTTTTGTTTGTATTACCCACTCTGTGGCTAGTAGCTGGAATTTAATGAATGTAACAATTTCGGCTATTTTATAAGTATTTGTATATAGACCCTATTATAATATCAGAGGATTTCTATAAAAATTGTTTTAGCTATCGTAAGGTAAAAACCCGACATGTTTATTTGTGGCGTGGTCTTACGAGATGCTTTTGTTTTCAAAAGATTTTTCAAAACTTTAATAATCTAATTGAGTGTGATTTTCTCACGCTGGTATTCCAGACTAACTCGGGTGTTGTTTTATATGATACTCGGGTCAGACCGAGTTTAAACATGATTCAGGATATATGTTGGAGCTCAGGGGACGAGCTGGTGGCAGAGCGTATTTACGTATTTGTCTACTATCTCCGCTGTGTATGGACATGTATGATTGATGGATGTACTCTGATGATGGTATATATGTATATATATGTATACAGTATAGATTTCTTGTATTTAAAACTGTATTCTATATATTATACTTTATTCCGCTGCGATGTGAGATTCTGATGTTGTTTTCTTTCCTTCTTCTTCTACCCCGTTCTTCTTTTTCATAACTATCTGGAGTTTTCGGGTTCGAAAATTTCGGGTTGTTACACTTTGTATCAGAGCTGAAAGGTTAAGCGAGAACCTTGGCTCTGGCAAGGAATTACTCATTAGAAATGGAGTCAATTGTACTCAAGAATGAGTTTGAGCGTATTTATAGATATGAGCGCGTATTTGTTAGTGAATATAAAATGATTTTATATTGCGTTGATTGATTTATTGAGTGGTATATGAACCTTCGTCGGCACAGTCTGGACAACTGGATCGAAGGGGTTTCTAAACACTTAAATAGAGCAATTCGACACAATATTGATTTTTAAAAGTGGGTGAATGAAATAATTTCATCCAAAATATATTTTGATATAAAAAGAATATTTTTCTGAAATAATTATAACATGGATGTTTGGATGATGATATGTTTGACAAATGAGATAATTAAATTTAAAATAGTTATCTAATCAAGGAAAACATAAATGTTGAATTTTGGAATTAAAATCTAAAGTGAAAAGTTAAAGATGCAAATTTAACTTGGATTAAAATTTTAAACTTGAAATTTAATTAATGGTTTGGAGGAAATAAAATAGTGAATTTTAAATGAAGTTGAAATGAGAAATAAAACTTAAAGTGGATTGAAATTAATTTAAGTTATGTGAATGGAAGTAAATTGAATTAAACTGAAATTAAAATTCAGTTGTATTTGATTTAAGTTGTAATTGGAATTAAAAATGGAATTAGGTGATGAAACCCGAGTTATAAATAGAACTTCCATTGAAATGGTAAGTACAATCAAATATGAATCTCAATTATTGTGAATTGGACTAAAGTAAAGATAATTTGAAGTTACAAATTAGATCCAAATCAAGTATGGATGGAATAAATTGGCCTTGGGTATTGTCTTAACAAATTTATATTGGTTAATTAAATTACATGGGATTTGATCTATATGGGTATCAAATCAATTGCAATGAATTTAAGTAAGAAGTTCCAATAAATAAAATTAATTTAAGATGTAAAATTTATGGAAAGGTGATTTCGATGAAAGTGGAGATTCATTGAATAAAATAGATTAGTAAAGTACCTTAAACTTTGGATGTGATTGGGTAGTGAATAGCCAATTTAATTGGATTGATAACTTTGATTTAACTGGAATTAACTTAAGCTAAGTTAATGTTTGGAATTTGAATGAAGATGAATTAAATTAAGATATAGATATATTGTCATAAAACTCTCATTTGGGTAAAATTCATAACAATGAAATGAAGTTGAATTTGATGTAAGCTAAGTGAAATTTGAATTTGAGGTAATAAGACTTCGGTAGCTTATTAAGGAATTGAGAGGTGTTGAAATAACTTGGCTAAGTAAAAATGTATAAACCCGAATTAAAATAAAATGGGAATATGGTTAACTGTAAATAAATGGAAGTGTGAAGATAAATAAGAAGTGGACTTGTAAAATTATGATGGAATAAATAAGTCAAATAGAATTGTTTGAATCTGGAAAATGAATAGAAATCCAAACCTGAATTATAAAATAAAATTGAACCAAAGAAATTTAAATGAAGAGATTTTCGAAGCTAAAAACCAAATATTGAAATATAAATTAGGAATAAACTAATTTGGGAATAAATTAGTAATCTGAATATGTGAATAAACTTTGAATTGGTTAAATAAAGGTTGAATGGTAAATTAATAGACGTGGAGAGTGAGTTAAAGTGAATGGGGGAAGAGCCCTTGAATTATAAATATAAAATTCAATTTGGATTGGTTAGCAAATAAAATGAAATTGGATTAAATATAAATGGTTAGAAATGCAAACAAAAATTCAATTGTGTATAAATAAAGTGAAATGGTCTTGTAATAAGTTAAATAAGTTCGAGAATGAATCGAACATGGGAATTGAAATTTTTAAATAAAATAATTAATTGAGCTAAGAAGTAAATGAAAGAGATTTGGTTTAAATAAAATCAAATTAAATTGGAAAAGAATTTATGGGCAAATGAAATAATTGTTGTTGTCATAAACATGATTGAATAAAGTTCTATGGAATGATAAAGGTAATTAAATTTGATTCTTGAATAAAATTTCTTTGAATACAAAATAGTTCGGATTAAAAATAAACTGAATAAAAGAATGATGTGAAAATCATTCCGAATTGGATAGGGTGATTTAAATTAAGTAAGAGCAACTAAATTAATATGGAAAACTTATTACCTGCTTATAGAACTTGATTCGCATATAATTGCTTATAAAATATGGTTTTGAATTGTTAAGAAGCAGGAATTGATTTTTGAAATCAATTAAATTGGAAATGGGTTTGTTTAGGGATAATTATGAATTGGAAATAAGTAAATGTGTTGTAATCCACTTAAAGTTGAATGCAAACGGTGTTTGTGTCGGTTATAAACAATTGGAACTAGTTTTGAAACTATATAAATTTGTTATGAAGTTATTTATATTGCATTGCTTATGTTATTGATGTGTTGTGGTTGTTTAAATGAATGAAATGTTATAAAATTTCATAAATATTTTACTTATGTGTTTAAATTGAGTAAGTACAGGTACCAGAAGACTGTATAGCGGGATTTTGGGCACGTAGATGCTAAAATTAAATAAGCCGCTTGCTTAAAATGCTAAATAAGGTACGCCTACGCAATACAAAGTAGGAAATATGAACTGTTTTTGGTTTTTCCGACCGTGTGGATCGATGTATATATATTTATCTCTATTGTCAAATTGCAAAAGCTCCTCCGTACAAAGGGGACTCTGCCAAAAAAATTCGGAAATTTTGGGAGTTAGAAAATTTTTGAAGTTTGTGAAAATTTTGTCAACAATGAACGTTTTCAAATTTGAAATGAATAAATTAGTGAATGAAACTTATTTAAAAATAATGATATGAATTTGATATAAATGAAAAATAGAATTTAAATATTCGGAATTAAAGAGAGATTGAATTCATATGGAAATGGAAGAATCAATTGAATAAGAACGAATACAAACGAAAGTGATAAGATGAAAATAAATATAAGAGACACATAAAATGCATTCTCAATCGGGAATTGATATTTCGAATATAATTTAAGAATTGAATGAATAGATATGGACATTTGTGAGGATGTCGATAAAATGTTTTGTAAATTATGATTGGATATATTGCTGTGTAAGATTTGCAGGTAAGATAAAGATTAAGAGAATTGGGTTTGGTTTCAAAGATAAAATTGAATGCTCGACAAAGGTATGTGTTTGAATTTCTATATGGAAATTGATTGGGAGTTTGATTGAGCCGCTTGGCCTTTTGTTTTCTTTGAGTTTTTGAGAGGCCGTAGAGCCATTTTGTAGTTGTACCGAGCTAGCCGCGCAAAGGAGACGCTGGAAAAAAATTTCGGAAATTTAGGGTGTTAGAAAAATTTTGAGAAATTTTGATAATTCAAAATTTGAGTTTAAATTGAAAACTTAAATAGTTAAGCATATAGTATAGTTTGAAACTAGGAAAAAAAATTTGGAAGGTTAATATGAAGGGTAATGCGTCTTTTATTAAAAAGATAGTTTGGTAGGATGTTGAATGGTTAGTTTTGAAAATAGTAACGGGTTTTGGGCCATTCTTCCTAACTAGTAATTTCGGGGACGAAATTCTTTTAAGGGGGGAGGAGTGTAACGACCCGGCTTTTGTAGGATCTAGATTAACCCTAGAGGGGGGGTGAATAGGGTTATAGCAAATTTTCTCGAATTAAACACAGAAACAAACTGCAGAAATAAATATGCTGTAAAGTAAATCACACACAAAATTTACCCAGCTTCGGCAACCCCTGCCTACTGTTGCATTCTCAGATTTCTATTAGAATTAAACAGTATCACGCTTACAAACACTCTACTGGACTCACAAACATTTGCTCCCGCTCACAAACACTCTACTAGACTCGCAAACATTTGCTCCCGCTCATAAACACTCTACTAGTCTCGCACACCCTGCTCCGCCTATAGAGTTTCGCTTACTCGCAAACTCTTCTCCCGCCTATAGAGCTTTGATTACTCGCAAACTCTGCTCCCGCCTATAGAGCTTTGCTTACTCGCAAACTCTGCTCCCGCCTATAGAGCTTTGTAAACTCGCACACCCTGCTCACTGAACTAATTCTAACTAGACAATCTGACACTACCTAATCCCTAGGTGGTGATTTACAAATTCTTTGACTTGAAAAAATAAAAACAACAATTAACAAAAAATTAAACCCAAAAACCCTTATTTTTAAAGCTAAGCCCTAATTAAAATTATTAGAGCCGGCCCAAAACAAATGCGTCCTTCTTCTTCTCTTTTTATTTTTATCGGCCTGGTTACTTGAGAATAATGGCGGCTCTCTTCTCTTCTTTGCAAATCAGGGCTTCGTTCCCTTTGTTCCAAATTAGGGTTGTAATTTAGAAGCAGCCGATAGTAGCTCGATCGTATGATTGATTTAGCTCCTCTCTATGTCGATCGACTATTTCTTTGAGTTGCTCACTGCTGCTTGATCGAGTTCGATGTTTGCGATTTCGGTATGTGATTTATCCTTTTGCTTTACTGGGTTAATGCTTGAACTCGATGAATTGATTGCCGATGATGATTGGGCTTTTATATGCGTTCGAATTCCTTGAATTACGTTCGTCTAAATATATTTGAATTCGTCAATTTACTTGCTCTGGCCGCTTGATCTTGTATTGATGCTTGGGATTTCACCGACTTCTTCAATTTCGTATAAATTGATATTACTTGGTTGACACGGTGTTGATTCATTGCTTGATCAATACGGCGTTGATCTTGACTTGGTTCGATTTGCTCCGGCCTTGACTTTGTTTGATAATATCTGATCATTGCTCTGATTTATTTGCCTTGTCTTTCTTGTTGACTTCGGCATGATCACGGTTTTGATTTTGTGACTTCTGTATACTACGGATCTGACCATTTTTTGTGTTCATCTCTGATAGCACTTTCCAGTTGAGTTCGAGTTGTTTCAATGTGATGTTTACACTGTCTTCATATGCCCTTGACTTTGTTATACCTTGCTGTGCATTGCATTGATGATTTTGTTCTTCCATTGTTGTATACATGAGCTTGATACTGTAAAATTCTTGTTGGTTTAAATTTTAGTACACATCCTTGACCTGTTGTAGTTGTTCATATTGCCACCTCTGTTTGCTTTGGTTACTGAGTTTGAGCATTTGTACATTTGTTTTAACTGCTTCATCATGTCACTTGTTTCATCTTAATATTGCTTTTACTGCCGTTGTTACATTCATTAGCTTTGGCTTCGGTCTTGTATATATTATATGAACTGCTGTTTTGTTTCATGGTCAGTAGTGCACTGTGCCTTGTACTTGTAGTCTTGGTTTTATTGCTATAGCATGCACTCGACTCTGTAGTTGTAACTGGACATTTGAGTTTGTTGCATTTGTGCATTGCCTTTGATTCATGCTGTATTGTCTCTGTATATTTGTTATTCTCTCTGTCCATTTGGCTGCACATGTGAACTTGTGTATTTGGTCTCGTCTCCATATAGTTGAAGCTTGGTGTTATATTTGCTGTGCTCGAGCTCTTTGCACACTGATGCACTGCCTTTGTGGTCTTCACTGTGTTCATGCACTTTGGTCTTTGTTGCCTCTTTGTGTATGCACTTGCATACTGCTGCTATGTTGTAAATGTTGCATTCATGTAGCTTGTTCTCTACATTTGCTTGATTGTTGCAGTCCATGTTCTGTTGATCACTTGATTATTGTCTGCACCGTCCACTTGAACTTGTAGTCTACCTTGATCATCTTGTAACCTGGTCTGGTGCACCTTGTTTCATGTTTGAGACTGTGCTTGCATTGTTACTTGGTCGACACTTGCATCACTCTGGTTATTCTTCACTGTTGTATAATTCCCTCTGTCTATTTGCCTGGTGGTCTTCATTGTTGCTTGTATTACTGGTCCTCTGCACATATGATCTTGGTGGCATTTCTTTGTTTGCATATATCACTAGCTGTGTTGAATCCAGCTTGAGGCTCGGGTTTGACCTTGTGCTGTGAGTTGTGACATTTATGTTATTGCACGTGAGTTGAACCCGGCTTTACATTTGGGTTTGACCTGTGCTCACCTATCCCTGTAAATCAATCAAGTGTATATATCGATGTGCTTGGCCTTGTGACATATACAGTGATACACTGTGTATGTCACAAGTTGTTCGTGTATGATGAATTCAAATTTAAATGATGACGAACAACCCAAATAACTGAGGCAAATCATATTTTTAAAAATCATATTTTATTTTATATTGCAAAAATATTTCTTTTTCAATTTTACTGCGTTAGTGAATATTTTTGCAGATTGCTCAGATGCTGGATTCTAACTGGAATGAAATTGAAGATAAATACGAGTGTGAGTGATATGTAGTGAGGTGTTGATGTAAATGTGAAAATTGTGATATATTGTAATTAAAGTTGTATATGTATAGTGAGAACTTGAATTTGTACTATTCAAAATTGTAATAAATATTTGTTTGAATATAATATTCGTTTGAATTCAAAATCTGTGTTATTTATTTTATTCAGCAAATATTTATTTAATCTGTGAAAAGAAATAGCATATTAACAAATACATTTAAATGAATGTATATATGTTTATTATCATCAAACAAAAATCATATAACCGCATATTCAACAATCTCCCCCTTTTGATGATAACAAACATATATTTAAGATTTTGAATACATTAAATGTATTTGATGATTTCATTTGCTCCCCCTATTTAAATGCTCCCTCTCTACACAATACCCCCCCTACATATATGCATCCAAAAAAAAATGCAAATGAAAAATTCTTTGACCTTTTCTCTCCCCATTTAGACAAAATCTTAACTTTTCTCTCCCCCTTTTGTTATCAGCAAAAGAATAATAGTAATAGAAAAGTAGAGATATAGTGATCGATATTAATTCAACATTAAAACTGAATTAAATATAAATATTAAATTTCGATAAAAAATCAAACAAAAATCATAAATACTTTAATTGATGCATATTCCACTTTAGAATGATAGGAATGATTTCATCAAATAAAACCATATAGTTGTGTCTATCTGTGGTATATTTATTTCAGGAAATTTGAATATCTACTAGCCATGCATAACCGTTAGGACTTTTAAATGAGATTAGTAGTATTCACAATTTTTATTTTTATTTTAAAAATGAATTCAAGTATCTTCTAACCACGCATAACCATGAGGACTTTTAAACGGGATTAGAATCAACTTGTCTATTTAATCAATTAATTTTGATATGCGTTCCATGCATGCATAACCGTGAGGACTTTTAAATGAGCATGAAAGCACATAATCAAAAATCCAAGTAATTCACCCATGCATAACCATGAGGACTTTTAAATGAGAGTGAATACTTTGGATATTTATTTTTTATTGCTAAAAATATAATAAATTGAAGCACAAATGTTTTCCCGTTTAAAATACCACATATTGACATACTATATTGGATTTTGACGAGTGATGGTCGTTAGAAATATGATAGATATAGAGATGGTCATGGAATTTTTACCAATAAAAAGTTTTATAACTCTTGTTTAAATTTCTAAAGAAATTTACTAATTATATTGTCTTGAGTCATAATATATGATTAATATCAACACTCATCTTATTTTCAATCACTATATATCTTTTCAGATAATTTGTAGGGAGACAGATTAGTTAATATAGTTATTTAAAATCAATTTTAAAAATAGTTATAAATTCAAATTTTCTTAAATAACTAATCTGATACAAGGTCAAAAATGATTTTCTAGAAGGGGTTTTATAAGAAAATTTTCGGCTAAAATAAAAATTATTTCAAGTGAAAAATATGCAGATATTTTCTTTGAAAAACGATGCAGCAAATGAATGTTTCGAAAATTAATCACGTTCCACTAGTAATTTTTCTATCAACTATATTACCAGTGTAATCTGCATCTGAATTTCTTTTTCACTCAAAATTATCACTCGTTGAATTTGATAGACCAAACCATGAATTGTGCATCAAAAATTTCAAACTCAATTTTAGCATTTTAAATGTCATTCTTTTGAATTTGAAACAAAGTCGTGTTAACAATCAAACAAATATCATATTGTCAGTTTCAGAAACAGTTATATTCATGAGTAATCAATAGTCAATCAACATCATAATTATTTCAAAAACAATTTCTTGAAGTTTCAACAATTTCTTAAAATACTTTTTAACAGCTTTCTCATGAAATTTGAAATCGTGCAAATTTACAAGCAGTGACCAAAATGTCAAAACAAATATATCTACGTGTAGCATGAGTAACCATCATTTGACCGAACAAATTTATATGGATTAATTCAAAGTTGAAAATCTGATTGGTCATCATTTGAGCACAAATCAAGGTCATAAATAAGAACAAGTCAAAAGAAATCATATCAATTAAGAATAAGTCAGAATTAAAAACATCATTCATTTTATCATCACATTACTGGCTGATTTAATTCAGATTACGGTGCAGATTATCACATTTAATATATCGTTCAAAACAATTTTACCTGTTTTACCTTTACGATAATTTTTCGTTGTTGTCCATTGTGATTCTGTCACCTTTATACTAGGCTAAGGAACTTTGCTTTGTCGCCCGTTGTGTTTCTGGAACAGCCAAAATCCAGAGAACACTGTTGTTGTTCCTTAGCCTGCCACCACACCTACACGATAAAAGATTTTTGTGACCTATTTGTTTTTATAGGTCCATGGTTGTTAGTGGCAGAACATGAAAAATATGTTTGTGGAGACCCAAAACTATTTATATATGTTCCTTTTGGCACCCAAATTTGTTTGACTTTGAGAGATTTTATATTTGTGCCTTTTGGAACCCAAATCGGTATAGTTTTCACATGTTTGGGTCTATACCAACAATTATTGTGATTGTGTCCATATTTTCTACAAATTGTGCATATAGGATTAACTTGATTAATATTGCTTTCAACAATTTTAGATTGATTATATCCAAGTCCTTTTCTAGCCGTGTTAACAGTTTGCTTTCCTAATAGCATATTCAACGATTTTTCGCTTTTTGAAAATTTATCTAAAGTCGTTGACAATTGTTGGACTTGTATTTTGAGAGATTCATTTTCGTTTAACAATTGTGTGCACTTTTTAATAGAATTCTCTCTTCTAGTATTTTCATTTTGTTTTAAAATCAGAATTTCATTTTCAAGTGATTTCATTTTAATTTCTGATTTTTTAATCTCTTCTTCAAATGTTGTACACTTAACACACTTAGGGATCCTACTTTGATAGGTTTTAACTAATTGGTCAAGTTGTTCATTTAATTCTATCAAAGTGTCTTTTTATGATTCAAGTTTAGCGTATTTTTCCCTAAGTCGTTCAAAACAGCCATTTACTTCGTGGAAATAAATAAGTAATTTGGAATGAGTTAGTTTTGATACCTCGCTTGGCTTCATATCGTGCTTTCTGTTTTTGAAATTTTGATTTAGAGCTGGATTTCTGTATTTGCGGTTCCTCCTTTTGAATTTCTTCATCGGTAATGCCAGGTCGGCTTCTCCATCATCATCATCCTCATCACAACTGCTTTTTACCAATCCTGTTAAGCACATTTCTTTAACTGAGTCGGTTGTGGAGGACATCTTATTGCTGTTGGCTTTTGCACCATATATTGCATCGAGAGTATTCCAGATTTTCTGTGCATTTTCACAATGAGAGACGAAATAAAAATTATCACGATTAATATGAGAATATAATATATGCATAATAAGAGCATTAATCGAGATAATTTCTTTATTTGTTTTATCACACCAATTTTCAATAATATCCCAACATTTAATATTAACAGATTTTAAATAAAATTCCATTTTCAATTTCCAGTTCAAAAAATCTGTTCCATCGAAAATAGAAGGAATAATATTGAAATGACCCTCAACAAAAGTATTATCTGGTGAATTCATGACTCTAGAGTTAAAAATATATACCGGGCTCTGATACCACTTGTAGGATCTAGATTAACCCTAGAGGGAGGGTGAATAGGGTTATAGCAAATTTTCTCGAATTAAACACAGAAACAAACTGCAGAAATAAATATGATGTAAAGTAAATCACACACAAAATTTACCCAGCTTCGGCAACCCCGCCTACTACTGCATTCCCAGATTTCTATTAGAATTAAACAGTATCACGCTTACAAACACTCTACTAGACTCGAAAACATTTGCTCCCGCTCACAAACACTCTACTAGACTCGCAAACATTTGCTCCCTCTCACAAACACTCTACTAGACTCGCACATCCTGCTCCGCCTATAGAGTTTCGCTTACTCGCAAACTCTGCTCCCGCCTATAGAGCTTTGATTACTCGCAAACTCTGCTCCCGCCTATAGAGCTTTGCTTACCCGCAAACTCTGCTCCCGCCTATAGAGCTTTGCAAACTCGCACACCCTGCTCACTGAACTAATTCTAACTAGACAATCTGACACTACCTAATCCCTAGGTGGTGATTTACAAATTCTTTGACTTGAAAAAATAAAAACAACAATTAACAAAAAATTAAACCCAAAAACCCTTATTTTTAAAACTAAGCCCTAATTAAAATTATTAGAGCCGGCCCAAAACAAATGCGTCCCTCTTCTTCTCTTTTTATTTTTATCGGCCTGGTTACTTGAGAATAATGGAGGCTCTCTTCTCTTCTTTGCAAATCAGGGCTTTGTTCCCTTTGTTCCAAATTAGGTTTGTAATTTAGAAGCAGCCGATAGTAGCTCGATCGTATGATTGATTTAGCTCCTCTCTATGTTGATCGACTATTTCTCTGAGTTGCTCACTGCTGCTTGATCGAGTTTGATGTTTGCGATTTCGGTTGTGATTTATCCTTTTGCTTTATTGGGTTAATGCTTGAACTCGATGAATTGATTGCCGATGATGATTGGGGTTTTATATGCGTTCGAATTCCTTGAATTACGTTGCTTCAATGTGATGTTTACACTGTCTTCGTATGCCCTTGACTTTGTTATACCTTGCTGTGCATTGCATTGATGATTTTGTTCTTCCACTGTTGTATACATGAGCTTGATACTGTAAAATTCTTGTTGGTTTAAATTTTAGTACACATCCTTGACCTGTTGTAGTTGTTCATATTTCCACCTCTGTTTGCTTTGGTTACTGAGTTTGAGCATTTGTACATTTGTTTTAACTGCTTCATCATGTCACTTGTTTCATCTTAATGTTGCTTTTACTGCCGCTGTTACATTCATTAGCTTTGGCTTCGGTCTTGTATATATTATATGAACTGCTGTTTTGTTTCATGGTCAGTAGTGCACTGTGCCTTGTACTTGTAGTCTTGGTTTTATTGCTATAGCATGAACTCGACTCTGTAGTTGTAACTGGACATTTGAGTTTGTTGCATTTGTGCATTGCCTTTGATTCATGCTGTATTGTCTCTGTATATTTGTTATGCTCTCTGTCCATTTGGCTGCACATATGAACTTGTATATTTGGTCTCGTCTCCATATAGTTGAAGCTTGGTGTTATATTTGCTGTGCTCGAGCTCTTTGCACACTGATGCACTGCCTTTGTGGTCTTCACTGTGTTCATGCACTTTGGTCTTTGTTGCCTCTTTGTGTATGTACTTGCATACTGCTGCTATGTTGTAAATGTTGCATTCATGTAGCTTGTTCTCTACATTTGCTTGATTGTTGCAATCCATGTTCTGTTGATCACCTGATTATTGTCTGCACTGTCCACTTGAACTTGTAGTCTGCCTTGATCATCTTGTAACCTGGTCTGGTGCACCTTGTTTCATGTTTGAGACTGTGCTTGCATTGTTACTTGGTCGACACTTGCATCACTCTGGTTATTCTTCACTGTTGTATAATTCCCTCTGTCTATTTGCCTGGTGGTCTTCATTGTTGCTTGTATTACTAGTCCTCTGCACATATGATCTTGGTGGCATTTCTTTGTTTGCATATATCACTAGCTGTGTTGAATCCAGCTTGAGGCTCGGGTTTGACCTTGTGCTGTGAGTTGTGACATTTATGTTATTGCAGTGAGTTGAACCCGGCTTTACATTTGGGTTTGACCTGTGCTCACCTATCCCTGTAAATCAATCAAGTGTATATATCGGTGTGCATGGCCTTGTGACATATACAGTGATACACTGTGTATGCCACAAGTTGTTCGTGTATGATGAATTCAAATTTAAATGATGACGAACAAGCCAAATAACTGAGGCAAATCATATTTTCAAAAATCATATTTTATTTTATATTGCAAAAATATTTCTTTTTCAATTTTACTGCGTTCGTGAATATTTTTGCAGATTGCTCAGATGCTGGATTCTAACTGGAATGAAATTGAAGGTAAATACGAGTGTGAGTGATATGTAGTGAGGTGCTGATGTAAATGTGAAAATTGTGATATATTGTAATTAAAGTTGTATATGTATAGTGAGAGCTTGAATTTGTACTATTCAAAATTGTAATAAATATTTGTTTGAATAAAATATTCGTTTGAATTCAAAATCTGTGTAATTTATTTTATTCAGCAAATATTTATTTAATCTGTGAAAAGAAATAGCATATTAACAAATACATTTAAATGAATGTATATATGTTTATTATCATCAAACAAAAATCATATAACCGCATATTCAACAGCTTTTTCAACAGTTAATTTGTGATATTTAAAATGAATTTAAATAATTAATTTGAAATATAATTTGTTTTCAATATGAAAAGTTGGTTTGATTTAATAAAAA
The DNA here is from genome assembly GCA_030765085.1 of Allium cepa. Taxonomy (NCBI): domain Eukaryota; kingdom Viridiplantae; phylum Streptophyta; class Magnoliopsida; order Asparagales; family Amaryllidaceae; genus Allium; species Allium cepa. The sequence continues at coordinate 157,830,989 of CM060939.1, forward strand.
GAACTCAGAATTTAAATATAACAATTAATTGAATAAATTAAATAATAATTGACAATTGGGTAAATTATTTAAATCTGGAATTGTAAGCTTGTTAGAAATATTTTAACGGCTTATAAAAGTATATTGATAACACTGGAAGTAATAGATGGATTGAAATTGAATTTAACTGCCGTTTGTTCAATTTTAAATTTACATCGTTTAAATTGACATTTAAAAATAACCTTCCGAGGCACAGTCTCGGAATTCAACGAAACCAGTTCCATTGGATCCGTAATAATGAATTATTACCGGATTTCAAATTTCATAATTTTTGGAGTGACCGTGTGTTTGTATGATAAGTAAACGCGCTATAATTGAATTCGAGAAGATTTTAAAATATAACGTTTAAAAATAAAATAATTAGCGTAGCTTCCTCAACACACCATCATTCGTCTTCCTGAATACGCCTCCCATCTTCTTTATTATCTCGATGCTTCTTGTTTATATGTTCGTTCAGAAACCAAAAATCAAATTTCATGGCTGCCTATAATCGCGTTTCTTCTTTCTGTATCTCAAAATCAAAAACCCTTCCTCCTTTATTTAATTACCGAACTCCTATCCTTTTCCCTTTTCTCCTCTGTCGATTCACGGCTTTAAAAAAAAACCAAAATCGAAAACCCTAAATCAACTCAGGCGAACGCGCGAGTCAATTCGCGTTCGTGCCTTGCTCGCCGCGTTGTTGAAGTTGGATTTCGCGGTGATTTGAAGCGACAATGGGAAGGCAGCCGCAGTTGGTTCGCGACTTCGTGGTGTGGCACGCGAATTTGAGTCGCGTATGCAGGCGCGCGCTCGCGCGAGGACAGGCAGAGCGATGCAAGCTTGGGCCGATGGCAGTTGCTCGACTTGAAGGCGACGTGGTTGTTCACGAGTGGGGGAGGGCTCGCGTGCGCGAGGGGGTTCGAGGTCGATCGTGGGTAGCCGCGACATGAACGATGGTGGAAGTGAACCTCGAGGCGAAGTCGCATTGTCGTTGCAAGGAGGTGGGGTCGGCGGTTCAAGGCAGGTGGCGCGATGGTGTGCGTTCGTTTTGGAGGAGCACGGTGGTTCTGGGCTTCGGTAACGTTCGTTTTGGCATCTGCAGTTCGCGTGCTGTGATGTATTTGTTTCTGTTTTATTTTATTTTATTTAAATTTAATTTAAATGTATAAACAGTAAAACAGAAAAATAGATAAGATTTTGAAAATTTGAAATTTAAATGTTGAAGAATTTATATACAGACAGGTTTGAAATGTGCGGATTTTAGGATGCTGAAAAGTCTATATATAAATTGGAATTTTAAAACCAGTAAAACAGAAATTTTATATAGAACTTTGGAAAATAATATAAATAATAATAATAATATTAAGATTATATTTTTTTAAATATAGGTGTATATGTATGTGTTTTAAGGATAAAATAAATCCACATGTTTTATATATTATTTTAAATAGTGGATTTAGTGATTAAATTGTTTAAATTACCAAAAGATTTTTAAAAAGGAGAATAAGTTTAAAATTTAATTTATCTGTTTAAAATTGCACCACCAGTTAAAATTTAATTATTGAGTTAAAAAAATAAATTTATTTAAACGATAAATTTATTATTCAATTGTTCGAATATTAATAAAATTTCATACAATTGTCATTCAAGGTCAAAATAATGGGAACGAGTCGAGATTGGCAATGATTGCAACTTAAAGGCAAAGGTGAGATTTTCTCACTCATTTGGATGCCCTAGATTAAATTTAAATGTGAAATTTAAATTATTGGATGTGTTTGATTGATTGATAATAATTTGTTCACTGGTTAATATCATAACCCATATACTGAGATATCCATTTGAAAGTGGAATTGATATGTTACTGTGCTAACATTTGTGGATGCAGGGAAGCAGGTTGGAGGGATCCAACAGGATTCCTCAAAATATTTATTTATTATATATATGTTGTTATATGACAGTTTGGGTGGACTGATATGGATTTATATATGAATTGAGTTATTAACTACAAATTACATTGGAAGTTAAAATTTGGATAAAATGCTATAATTTATTTTAATTAGAGGTAGTTAAATGGAACTTGAAGAGAAATATTTAATTAAGAAGTTTGGATTTTCTTATACTTGAAAATTTAAGAAAGGATAAAAGTTATTTATATTTTAATTTGTTGAAGTTAAGGTTAACTTATATATTGACAACTCGAAGGAATATTGTGAACCAATAAATGGAATTCAAGTAAAATGAAGTTCTATTAAGGAAATGAAAAAAAAAAATATTAAGGAATAAAATGAAATTTTTATTAAGAAACAATATGAATCGTATTGAAGAATAAATTTTAAAGGTAAGATTATAAATAAAATTGTTTTTATAAATAAAAGAACAACTCAGGGAAGTTATAGAATTTATAACGAAGTTTACAAATGAAAGGGAAAGAAACCGGTAAATATGGGAAGAGATAAGTCAAGGAGAACTTATATGGAATTATAAATTTGTTTGAAACAGAAATAATATAATATTTCCGAAAGTAAGAAGTGTGAATTTGGACAAGAGGCATTTATAGATGGATATTGGATTTCCTAAAATTATAAAGTTATTTTTAAAGAGAATATTTTTAAATTACTATACTATATAGGTTTTATAAATCATTTCTGAATTTAAATATTTCAAATTAGTTATTTTTGAAGGCTTAGCAACTATTTGTAATAAACTCTAATTGTTTTCTAAAACCAGCTTTGAAACTTATAAATAACTAGATATAAATTTTAATATTTAATATTACTGATTTTATAAATCTATATGTTTTCAAAATGTTTTTAAAATCCAATTAAAATCCTCTTGTGATGGTAAGCAAATTTATGAGATAAGATTTAGGAGAAATCTTATTAAGTGGAGAAAGTGAGTTTGAGAAATTATAAGGAAAGTGTAAATTGATTTTTGAAGAATGAATGAGAAATAAAAGATATTTTCCAAAGGATAAATCAATGGAGTGAGTATAAGAAATCAATTAAGTGATTTCATGGGAATAAAAGGGCTTTGAAAATTTATTTCAAAATGGGTTAAATGGGAATATTATCTGTATGATAATTGGGGTAAATAATTTGTAGAAATTATTTGATGGTTGCTTGTGTGTGATTAATTGATAGTTAAATAACCGACTATCAATATTGGACAATGCGCTGATCGTTTCGAAGAGTCCGGGATCGGATTTAAATATCCGAAAACCACTTCGATCCGGTTTGAACGGTTACGAATGAAGACCGTGAAGAGTTGAAGACGGTGATTCGGTTTGTCCAAACCCAGGGCAACTTGTATGGATTAATGCTTTCAAAACATCGTCGGGTGGACGATGAGCATTCTAAGCGACGCGTTCTTGAAAGGTAACGTTTAACCTCAAGCCTCATCAACCGGAAATGGCTAAAACAGGGAAGGTGCAGCAAGGTTAGGTGGGTCATGCCCAAGCAGGACAAGATATTTCCCCTGTCTAGATGTCCCTTTTTATTCGGCTTAGTGGGTGGTTGGTCGCACCAACCATGGGGTTTATCTTGTTCGGGACTGTTCAGTAAGGAATGGTTCCGGCCTTGTGTTGCAGGGGAGCGGGCATACTCCTCGGTACTCTGATCTAGGCCAAGTACTGTGACGGGCGGTACCCCAGTAGCCCAGCCATTGATGGAAATCCATTCTCCCTACGAGCCTTGTACGAGTTTTGTTTGTATTACCCACTCTGTGGCTAGTAGCTGGAATTTAATGAATGTAACAATTTCGGCTATTTTATAATTTTTTGTATATAGACCCTATTATAATATCAGAGGATTTCTATAAAAAATTGTTTTAGCTATCGTAAGGTAAAAACCCGACATGTTTATTTGTGGCGTGGTCTTACGAGATGCTTTTGTTTTCAAAAGATTTTTCAAAACTTTAATAATCCAATTGAGTGTGATTTTCTCACGCTGGTATTCCAGACTGACTCGGGTGTTGTTTTATATGATACTCGGGTCAGACCGAGTTTAAACAGGATTCAGGTTATATGCTGGAGCTCAGGGGACGAGCTGGTGGCAGAGCGTATTTACGTATTTGTCTATTATCTCCGCTGTGTATGGACATGTATGATTGATGGATGTACTCTGATGATGGTATATATGTATATATATGTATATAGTACAGATTTCTTGTATTTAAAACTGTATTCTATATATTATATTTTATTCCGCTGCGATGTGAGATTCTGATGTTGTTTTTTTTCCTTCTTCTTCTACCCCTTTCTTCTTTATCATAACTATCTGGAGTTTTCGGATTCGAAAATTTCGGGTTGTTACATTTTGAGTACAAAAGCATTGAGTTGCTACATAAGAGTATACCATTTGATAGATAGGTGGAAGATATAAGTTTTGTTCCATTGAACCTACACTTTCAGCTACAGCCTCTGATTTTGAAGGTACCTCAAGTTGTTGAAAAAAATTTACACTATCATGTTCCACATTATCAAAAGTTGAAGTGTTAATATCATACATTTTTTCCTTTTTGGTTTTGGCATAAAAACCAGTCTGTCATTCACATCAGGCTACAAAATGGTAATTTTTTTTAGTTCAGTCATATGAATTTACAAAGCATGACAACATCATAAAAGTAGTACTAACATTATGGTGTGTATTTCATAGCCAATACAATTACCATATAACCATATTAAGAATAAAGGCATCGTTTATCTTTATACATACAAGATAAAGTATGTGTAACGACCCAGAATTTCTATTAATTACAATTTGTATATTTAATTGAATTTAAATATTAATAAGTAAGATTTGTAGGTCGAATAAATTTTATTTCGAATAATTGGATTTAATTGGATAATTAAATCGATAATTTAATAGTTGAAATTACAGAAATAATTGAAAATTGGGTTTAAGTGATTGAAAATGATTTGTAAAATTTTATTATATCATATTGGAGTTAGAACAGTGTTTATGAACTTTTAAAATTGAATTTAAAGTTAATTTGTGAAAATTAAATATTTTAATATTTAATTGACGAGTTAAAATAGCCATTTTTCAAACAGTCTCGGATTTCGACGAAACTAGTTTCATCGGATCTGTAATGTGATATTATTGTATGGTTTCAAATTTCGTGTCAATCGGATTTACGGTTTGTCCGGGGCAAGCTAAAACGCGTAGAGATCGATTCGAGTGAATTTTGAATTTAAATAATTCGATTCGAAATCGTATGTACCAAATTTGATCGAATTGGCTCCCGATATATATTCCATTGCATTCGGAATAGGGGTAAAACATTATAAATGCCAGGCGGCACGCTTCGTTTGGAGTTCGGAAATTTTCGAGATGAATGGTGCTTTGGAATTTTCTATAAAAGGACAAACTATTTTCCTATTTTCACTCAAGCCCTAGGGTTACTTCACAGCCGCCACTTGATAATTAATAGCCGAAATTCAGTTTCTTTCTCCCCTCAAAATCTTCAAATCCACAAAGTAATTCGAGAAACTTTCTAAACGAAAGTTGTAGATCGTCTCGAGTTCGATAGATCCAACGGTGGGAATCTCGAATCATCGACCATAGGCAGAGATACTTGCCCCCGTTCATGCTCGCTTCTTGCATGTTTTTCAAGTGCTATGGGGGACCGAGCTTCGCCTCCTTCCAAGCGTTGATGGTGTCGGCAATGGGCTTCGAAACCCATGTCTTCGATCATCTTCAAAGCAAGTGTAGTGGGTTGCGAAATTAGGTTAAAATGGCGGCCATGGGTTCCTATGTACGTGCGACATGCCTGGGAGAGGGAGAAGAAGGGGACGGCCTGATTTTGGAGCTTGGAAATCTAACGGTCTAGATGTGATAAGGTTGTAAAAATATTAATGAAAATGCAAATTAATTATATTAAAAATTATATAATGTTTAAAATGCAATATCTTGTTCATACGAGGTCGAAAAATTACGAAACGAGTTGCGTTGGTTTCGTTTTGTCGAACATTACGCAATGGAACTAGATTGGAGTCGTTTGGAGTTAGTGAAAATTTCGGGTAAAATTAAATGCACGTTTAATTTTATTCGAAATAAAACGCTACAACTGTTATCGGAAACTCAAGGTGAGAACTTCTCACTCAATCGAATTGTTTCGATTTAAATTTTAAATAGTTATATTTAAAATTTCTTGATTGTATGTTTGAATGATGATTGTTATCTATTGATTGTTAAAATAGACATTATACGCCGTTAGTAAGCGGAGGTTATTTATTAAAAACATATACCGCGAATATTTCACTGCAACGTGAAATTGGTATTATATATGTACTTAGAGTTGATTTCCCGCATTACATAGCGGATGAGACCCTATTGCGCTGCATAATAACGGATAATATTTTATGAATCCCATATACCGCGATATTCCGTATTGACACGGAATTGGTATTGTGCTAACTTCTGTAGATGCAGGGAAACAGGTTGCAAGGATCCAACTGGATTCCTCACCAGTATTTATTTGATTACAGATATTGTGATATTTTTTGATTATCATATGATGATATGTGATGTTTGGATGCCGTGATTGATTATTTGGTGCTGTTGCAGCATTGGTCCTATTTTGAAGTTTTAAAAATGTTAAAGTAACGATTTATAATTTAAAAAGGGTTTTAAAGTGATTTTTGAAAGTATACGTTTTATTAAATTTTGGAATCGATTCATTTTTAAATAAATAAAATGTTTTAATTTTAATGTTATAAAAATTATGATTTTTGAGAAAATAAGTTGAAAATTGATTTTTTTTGAAATATGGAGTTAATGAATTTTATAAAATAGTTTAAATTGAGATTTTTGAATTTTTATAAACGGTTTATATAAAAGATTTATAATATTGATATTTATAAATTAAAAATAATTGAATTATAAAACAAGTTTTTATAAGTGTTAAAATGAAGAATAATTGGATTTCTTAAGTGAATGAAATTTATCGATTTATAAATTGTGAAGTTATAAAATGAATAGATTTTGTAAAATAAAAGATTTATAAGTAATTAACTTATAAATCGGATTTTGGCATTTTAATTGAGATTTTCGAAATAGTATAAATGGTTTATAGATGAGATTTATAAAATATATATTTTATAAATCGAAATAATGGAATTATAAAAGGAGTTCTGTTAATGCTGAAAATGAGGTTATAAATGGAATTTCATAAGTAGTAAGATTTTTAAATTTTGTAAATTGAAGTCTTTATAAAATATAAATGGGAATTTATAAACATTTGTTTTATAAATCCGAAACCGACTTATTTTAATAAGCCAATTATTTAAGATTTTTAAAGGAGATAATATTCACGATTTTGGACGGTGGATAATCCTTTAAACAAAATGGGTAGAAAAATGTCGAATTTGGTTAACGAAGAATATTCACGATTTTGGGACGGTGAATAATATATATTAAAGAAATATTTTGGAAAAATGATATTTTAAATAGAATTAAAACAATTCAAAAATGTTTTAAAGTGTATTAAGTATCGAAACCATAGATTTCAACATTCATTGTTGAAATAGAAGTTTTCGAGAAACAAGGAAAAGATGGACTATAACACTGTTGTTATAGTAAATGATTTTTGAAAGGAAATATTTTTGTGTAGTATTGCGATTTATATATCTATCTAAATTTTGAATCCCTATACTAGTGATTTTGGGTCGTCGTAACAATGTTTTACGCAACATTCGTTTTGACTCAAATAAATGTGTTTAAGCGAACGTTTTCTTTAAAGAATGAAATATATGCTTAATTTCGATTTAAGTATATTGAATATTTTCCAAATGTTGAAAATAAATGGATTTGTGAATTACTTATTATTAAATAAGTATGGAAATGTTTTCCAATATGAAGTGAATATTTTGAGATTTTATCTTTTAAAGATAAATTGAAAATGAATATTAAAAATCGATTTGGAAATCGTATATTCATAGATATTTTGGAATTGTAAATTCAATATGGAATTTATAAAAGAAAGGGACGTTTGTTTAAAAATAAACGTTAATTTATTTTTGAAGTGTGGGAATAAATTTACGGATTTGGAACGTAAATATAAAGTAAATCGGTAAGGATTTATTCAGTTGGTTTAAATGAACCATTTTGAAATGAAAGTATTTCCGCATAAGGAAAATGATTGAAATTTGTTTTCAAAAGTGGTAAAGGTGAAAAGTGATTTGAAAATTTGTTTTCAAATGGTTGAAGTGTGGAAATTATATATCTAGTAAAGATATTTTTGGAAAATAAATAATTTGGGAAATTATTTGGAACTTGGTGATGTTGTGCATATCTATTGATAGTTAAATAACCGGCTATCAATATTTACCTTTAAATAGGTATTTATTGTGATTTGCTTGAATTTGAATGCCACACTTATTTTCAAAATAAGCGCTCACTATTCGGGTTAGCTGGGAAAGGACCTTGGGGTCGTATAACCCATTCCGAATATGTGATACGTCGTTATGGATTGCATTTGATGACCGGTGTTGAAGACCAGATATTTTTGAGAACGGAAGGATTACCGTCGAATGACTCTGCATCGATTGATCTCCGATATAGAGGTTTTATCACCCTTAGTGACGGGAAGTTCGCTCGTGATTAGTGAATATCCGGATTGCAAGGACTTCTTTGTAAGTGCCTTCGGTTCCGTTCGATCCCGGAATGGACTTGTATGGATTGTGTGTCTGACATTACAATTTGAGATGTAAAGCTGGTTTCTATCAAATATATTTCTATTGGTGGCGGAGAATTCATTCTCTTAGCTTAACACCTTTCTCTGAGACGTACGAGCTCAGAGGTTATGTAGTTGATGGTTACTAGTGATACATTCCCAAATTGGTAATGTGGCATACGAAGTGCTGTTGAGCATTTGTCGAACAAAGCACAACTTTTGTATAAAGCGTGGCTTTGTGGACGAGACTTCGCCGGACCTCACACCCCGGAAATGGTCAAAACAGGAAGGATGCAGCAAGGCTATTAGGGGGTAGCGCCCCTTTAGCGTATGTCATTCCTTCTGGATAGAGGTGGTATCATGGTATGGAGCCCAGATATTTAACCTATGTTGTTGCTGCAAATTTATTACTTTGTGGTTGTTGGAATCGAGGATCCTCGGATATAGATCGGATACGATCGAGGAATGACATATTCGTGTCACTAGTTACCCAGTTTGAAGGGTAACCCGGCCTTGTGTTGGCAGAGATCCGGTTAGGTTCTCGGGTCGTCTTTCCAAAGGCGTACCCATGTGGCAATGGGAAGTTCCTTGGCCTGACCATTTGTTGGAAATCCAAAGAAACAATACGATCTTGTACGGTTTTAGTTGTAGAACCTATCATTCACTTATGGTGGTCACCACTGTTTGGATGGTAGCTATAGTAGGCATAAGTGCGGAATGCCTATGCTAGCTAAGATTTATATCTTTACTTTCGAAATGTTTTCTGCACTATGCACTAGTAATAATATCAAATGTTTCTTTTTAATGCGTATCAAGCATCTTTGACTATCAAAAGGAGAAATCTCCTCCGATTCTGCGTTTGATTGTGTGTGTGTGCGGGAGGCCTTATGGTAGTCTTTTTTTCCAAAAAGCATTGCGAATCTATTTTAAAATTATCATGTTCTTTGTTTTAAAGATAAACTGTTTTAAGTTCGCACAGCAGTCCCATGACTGACTCGGAGTTTATTGTTTTCTTTCCTAAACTTTGGGAGCCCACCAATTACCACACGGGCAGTCTAGAGTCAGGTTATTAGGTCATTCTGGACTTCGGGAGTTGCTGTAGAGAATTAGAGGCAAGCTGGAGAGCATGGCGTATCAAACTAGTACATAGTATTTCTTTTCCGCTGTTTGTTGTTGTACACTCTGATGATATAATGTAATGTAATGTGATGTAATATAATAACTGATATAGTTCTTTGTTAAAGATTATTCATTTATATATTATATGTTGTTCCGCTGCGATTGTGAGATTCTGATATTGTTCTGTTGTTTCTTTCTGTTATGCTCTATCTTTTTCTCTCTTCTTCTATCTTTTTCTTCTTCTTTAACCATAACATTTCGGTTTTTCGGCCTTCGATTGCTCGGCAGTTGATACAGTGGACGTATTGATGTCAGTTTTCGAGCGTCGAAAAATCGCGATCGTTACATTTGGTATCAGAGCATATGGTTAAGCGACAACCATGGCTCTGTTGGGAATTACTCATTAGAGATGGAGTCAGTAGTACTCTAGCATGAGTTTGAGTGTAATAATAGATACGAGCGCGTATTTGCTAGTGAAAATAAAATTGTTTTATATTGTGATGATTGGTTTCTTGAGTGGTATATGGATTCTGGTCAACACGAGTAATTAACGTTGTTGATAGGGATCTCTGAACACTTGTACAGAACAATTTGACACGATATTGCTTTAAAATATGGTAAATGAAATAATTTTACCTTGATTATATTTATATATAAAGGAATAATTTTTCAAAATTATTAAAGTGTATATCAATTGATTGTTTGGTTGTTGAAAATGTAAGATATATGCAAGTTAATAAAAGTTGTTTGAATAAGTTAAATGAAACATATTGTAAAAGAATAAATTTTATAAGCGAAGAATTGTAAAGTATGGAATTATAATTAATGTGATTTACAATTGTGAAATAATATATAAGAAGTGAAATTATATAAGTAAAAGATTTATAAATGTGATCTATAATCTAAAAACAAAATTCCAGAGAAGTGTTTTGAAAGGATTTGATATTTTGGAAAATTATTTTGGAGAAATTAAAGCTCTACACTCTTTTCGGTCGTTGGAAAATAATTCTGATGATGATCGCGACATCATTGGTGTTCATTTTTGGGTTTCCAAAAGAGGAATTGCTGCCAAATTATTTTAAATGGAAGTTGTTTGGAAAAAATTGAGTTTGGTTTTGAAATTCAAAGGATAATTGAATTGATTTCAAAAATGGTTTTGAAAGGTTGAAAAGACTCTGGAATCCTATTTAAAATGGGAATGATAAACGAGTTAATAACTTATATAATTTGAATTTTGATAGAATAAATTTAACTTAAAGGATGGAGTTAAATTAAAGTAAGTATAAGTAAATCAATAAAATCCAAGTGGTAATTGTTGAATAAAAGTTGTATAACTTATGGAATGAGAAAATGAAAGTGAAACAAATTTTTTAAAATGGTTAAACAATTCTGTTAAGCAAAATAAATCTGAATTTGAATAAGTGATGAAAATTTGGCTTTGGTAAAAAGTTAAATAGAAATGAAATCTAAATTGAATATAAGTGAAAAGAGTTTTGAACTTATATTATGAGATAATAAATTTGACTTTGGTAAAAGTAAATGGAATTTACTTTAGAAATGGAATCTGAATTGAATTTATAAATGGAAACTTAAGTTAAGTTAAACAAATGATGTTTGAAAGAGAATATAACTTAAGTGAAGTTGAATAAAGTTGATTTTGGTATCGAAGTAAATTAATCAAGAGAAGTGATGAATATGAACTTGAGTTATATAAATGAAATTCAACCTTATATTGTTAAAGGAATTAGCAATTGAATTGATACATGGATGGAATATTAATCAATCGAATGTAAAAGAATTGATATGGAATAATGGATGTAAGTGTAAATTTATTAGAAGCTAATGAAGTTGAGAAATTGAATAAATTGAATGTAAGTCAATTTAATATCAACCAATTGGAATTAAGAGTGTTGAACCAAATTGAATGTAAATTGAATAAATTTGGTTATGTTGAATAAACATTGGTCGTTATTTGCTTGTTAGTTGATTGTGTAAAATTCATTAAGTGTTAATGCAATTGAATTAGCAAAAAAAATGGAAGCTAAGAGATTGAATTCAATGTGAATTGAAAGTAAACAAATTGAAAATGAATGTTGACAAAATCCAATGTTAAAAAATCAAATGTGATTTAAATGAAAAACCAATTCATTGAATATTAATGAGAATATGAATGAATATTGATTTGGTTATGGATTTGTTGGATGTTATTGGATGTTAGTAGTTTTGATGGTTGCATTTGTTGTTTTGTTGCATTTGCTATGTTGGCATATGTAGTTGTTGTAGTGATATATGTTGTATATTGATGTTGCTTTCATATATACATGTTTCTCATGTGGTTTGTTGAGTGTCTAGTAGGTGCGGATTGCGCTTGCTTCGCATTTGGAGCTCGCTTTCGCGCTATATTAGCCATATATGCTCGCTAATAATAAATAAGGTACATATCTCGGATTAAATATCGTACTTTTACACTTTTTCCCTGCGGGATGCCTCATCACTTGATGAGATGTATATTTGTGATATATATACTGTCTTTTTTTTTTGGGATCGAGCCGCGCAAAGGAGACTCTGGCGAATTTTTCCGAAAATTTAAGGCGTTAGAATATTTTTGAGAAAATTGGAAAATTTTTGAAAACTAAGTTTGGATTTGGAAACTTAGTAAAGTTGTTGAAAGAAGTTTAACTATGAATTTTGGAAAAGTTAAACACTTAAGAGATTTGAAAAATCTAAATTGAACGGTTTGTTTTGGAAAGTTAATGGATTCTATAACTTTTTCTTACTTGGTAATTTCGAGAATGAAATTCTTTTAGGGGGGAAGTTGGTAACGACCCAAAATTCCTATTAATTAAAATTTGTATATTTAATTGAATTTAAATATTAACAAGTAAGATTTGTAAGTTGAATAAATTTTATTCCGAATAATTGGATTTAATTGGATAATTAAATCGATAATTTAATAGTTGAAATTACAGAAATAATTGAAACTTGGGTTTAATGTGATTGAAAATGATTTGTAAAATTTTATTATATCATATTGGAGTTAGAACAATGTTTGTGAACTTTTAAAATTGAATTTAAAGTTAATTTGTGAAAAAATTGAATATTTTAATATTTAATTGACGAGTTAAAATAGCCATTTTCCAAACAGTCTTGAATTTCGACGAAACCAGTTTCATCGGATCCGTAATGTGATATTATTGTATGCTTTCAAATTTCGTGTCAATCGGATTTACGGTTTGTCCGGGGCAAGCTAAAACACGTAGAAATCGATTCGAGTGGATTTTGAATTTAAATAATTCAATTCGAAATCATATCTTCGAAATTTGATCGAATTGGCTCCCGATATATATTCCATTGCATTCGGAATAGGGGTAAAACATTATAAACGCCAGGCGGCATGCTTCGTTTGGAGTTCGGAAATTTTCGGGATGAATAATGCTTTGGAATTTTCTATAAAAGGACAAACTATTTTCCTATTTTCACTCAAGCCCTAGGGTTACTTCACAGCCGCCACTTGATAATTAATGGCCGAAATTCAATTTCTTTCTCCCCTCAAAATCTTCAAATCCACAAAATAATTCTAGAAACTTTCTAAACGAAATTTGTAGAGCGTCTCGAGTTCGATAGATCCAACGGTGGGAATCTCGAATCATCGACCATAGGCAGAGATATTTGCCCCCATTCGTGCTCACATCTTGCACGTTTTTCAAGTGCTATGGGGGACCGAGCTTCGCCTCCTTCTAGGCGTTGATGGTGTTGGCAATGGGCTTCGAAACCCATGTCTTCGATCATCTTCAAAGCAAGTGTAGTGGGTTGCGAAATTAGGTTAAAATGGCGGCCATGGGTTCCTATGTACGTGCGACATGCCTGGGAGAGGGAGAAGAAGGGGACAGCCTGATGTTGGAGCTTGAAAATCTAACGGTCCAGATGTGATAAGGTTGTAAAAATATTAATGAAAATGCAAATTGATTATATTAAAAATTGTATAACGTTTAAAATGCAATATCTTGTTCATACGAGGTCGAAAAATTACGAAACGAGTTGCGTTGGATTCGTTTTGTCGAACACTATGCAATGGAACTAGATTGGAGTCATTTAGAGTTAGTGAAAAATTCGGGTAAAATTAAACGCGCGTTTAATTTTATTCGAAATAAAACACTACAACTGTTATCGGAAACTCAAGGTGAGAACTTCTCACTCAATCGAATTGTTTCGATTTAAATTTTAAATAGTTATATTCAAAATTTCTTGATTGTATGTTTGAATGATGATTGTTATCTATTGATTGTTAAAATAGACATTATACGCCGTTAGTAAGTGGAGGTTATTTATTAAAAACATATACCGTGAATATTTCATTGCAACGTGAAATTGGTATTATATATGTACTTGGAGTTGATTTCCCGCATTATATAACGGATGAGACCTATTGCGTCGCATAATAGCGGATAATATTTTATGAATCCCATATACCGCGATATTCCATATTGACACGGAATTGGTATTGTGCTAACATCTGTGGATGCAGGGAAATAGGTTGGAGGGATCCAACTGGATTCCTCACCAGTATTTATTTGATTACATATATTGTGATATTTGTTGATTATCATATGATGATATGTGATGTTTGGATGTCGTGATTGATTATTTGGTGCTATTGCAGCATTGGCCCTATTTTGATGTTTTAAAAATGTTAAAGTAACGATTTATAATTTAAAAAGGGTTTTAAAGTGATTTTTGAAAGTATACGTTTTATTAAATTTTGGAATCGATTCATTTTTAAATAAATAAAATGTTTTAATTTTAATGTTATAAAAATTATGATTTTTGAGAAAATAAGTTGAAAATTGATTTTTTTTGAAATATGGAGTTAATGAATTTTATAAAATAGTTTAAATTAGGATTTTTGAATTTTTATAAACGGTTTATATAAAAGATTTATAATACTGATATTTATAAATTAAAAATAATAGAATTATAAAACGAGTTTTTATAAGTGTTAAAATGAAGAATAATTGGATTTCTTAAGTGAATGAAATTTATCGATTTATAAATTGTGAAGTTATAAAATGAATAGATTTTGTAAAATAAAAGATTTAAGTAATTAATTTATAAATCGGATTTTGGCATTTTAATTGAGATTTTCGAAATAGTATAAATGGTTTATAGATGAGATTTATAAAATATATATTTTATAAATCGAAATAATGGAATTATAAAAGGAGTTCTGTTAATGTTGAAAATGAGGTTATAAATGGAACTTTATAAGTCGTAAGATTTTTAAATTTTGTAAATTGAAGTCTTTATAAAATATAAATGGGAATTTATAAACATTTGTTTTATAAATCCGAAACCGACTTATTTTAATAAGTCAATTATTTTAGATTTTTAAAGGAGATAATATTCACGATTTTGGATGGTGGATAATCCTTTAAACAAAATGGGTAGAAAAATGTTGAATTTGGTTAACGAAGAATATTCCCTATTTTAGGACGGTGAATAATATATATTAAAGAAATATTTTGGAAAAGTGATATTTTAAATAGAATTAAAACAATTCAAAAACGTTTTAAAGTGTATTAAATATCGAAACCATAGATTTCAACATTCATTGCTGAAATAGACGTTTTCGAGAAACAACGAAAAGATCGACTATAACACTGTTGTTATAGTAAATGATTTTCGAAAGGAAATGTTTTTGTATAGTATTGGGATTTATATATCTATCTAAATTTCGAATCCCTATACTAGTGATTTTGGGTCGTCGTAACGATGTTTTACGCAACATTCTTTTGACTCAAATAAACGTGTTTAAGCGAACGTTTTCTTCAAAGAATGAAATATATGCTTAATTTCGATTTAAGTATATTGATTTCCAAGTGTTGAAAATAAATGGATTTGTGAATTACTTATTATTAAATAAGTATGAAAATGTTTTCCAATATGAAGTGAATACTTTGAGATTTTATCTTTTAAAGATAAATTGAAAATGAATATTAGAAATCGATTTGGAAATCGTATATTCATAGATATTTTGGAATTTTAATTCACTATGGAATTTATAAAAGAAAGGGAAATTTGTTTAAAAATAAACGTTGATTTATTTTTGAAGTGTGGGAATAAATTTACGGATTTGGAACGTAAATATAAAGTAAATCGGTAAGGATTTATTTAATTGGTTTAAATGAACCATTTTGAAATGAAAGTATTTCCGCGTAAGGAAAATGATTGAAATTTGTTTTCAAAAGCTGTAAAGGTGAAAAGTGATTTGAAAATTTGTTTTCAAATGATTGAAGTGTGGAAATTATATATCTAGTAAAGATATTTTTGGAAAATAAATTATTTGGGAAATTATTTGGAACTTGGTGATGTTGTGCATACCTATTGATAGTTAAATAACCGACTATCAATATTTACCTTTAAATAGGTATTTGTTGTGATTTGCTTGAATTTGAATGCCATACTTATTTTCAAAATAAGCGCTCACTATTCGGCTTAGCCGGGAAAGGACCTTGGGGTCGTATAACCCATTCCGAATATGTGATACGTCGTTATGGATTACATTTGATGACCGGTGTTGAAGACTGGATATTTTTGAAAACGGAAGGATCACCGTCGAACGACTCTGCATCGGCTGATCTTCGATATAGAGGTTTTATCACCCTTAGTGACGGGAAGTCCGGTCGTGATTAGTGAATATCTGGATTGCAAGGACTTCTTTGTAAGTGCCTTCGGTTCCGTTCGATCCCGGAACGGACTTGTATGGATTGTGTGTCTGACGTTATAATTTGAGATGTAAAGCTGGTTTCTATCGAATATATTTCTGTTAGTGGCGGAGAATTTATTCTCTTAGCTTAACACCTTTCTCTGAGACGTACGAGATCAGAGGTTATGTAGTTGATGATTACTAGTGATACATTCCCAAATTGGTAATGTGGCATACGAAGTGCTGTTGAGCATTTGTTGAACAAAGCACAGCTTTTGTATAAAGCGTGGCTTTGTGGACGAGACTTCGTCGGACCTCACACCTCGGAAATGGTCAAAACAGAAAGGATGCAGCAAGGTTATAAGGGGGTAGCGCCCCTTTAGTGTATGTCATTCCTTCTGGATAGAGGTGGTATCATGGTATGTAGCCCAGATATTTAACCAATGTTGTTGCTGCAAATTTATTACTTTGTGGTTATTGGAATCGAGGATCCTCAGATATAGAACGGATACGATCGGGGAATAACATATTCGTGTCAATAGTTACCCAGTTTGAAGGGTAACCCGGCCTTGTGTTGGCAGAGATCCGGTTAGGTTCTCGGGTCGTCTTTTCAGAGGCATACCCATATGGCAATGGGAAGTTCCTTGGCCCGACCATTTGTTGGAAATCCAAAGAAACAATACGATCTTGTACGGTTTTAGTTGTAGAACCTATCATTCACTTATGGTGGTCACCACTGTTTGGATGGCAGCTATAGTAGGCATAAGTGCGGAATGCCTATGCTGGCTAAGATTTATATCTTTACTTTCGAAATGTTTTCTGCACTATGCACTAGTAATAATATCAAATGTTTCTTTTTAATGCGTATCAAGCATCTTTGACTATCATAAGGAGAAATCTCCTCCGATTCTGCGTTTGCATTGTGTGTGTGTGTGTGCGCGGGAGGCCTTATGGTAGTCTCATTTTCCAAAAAGTATTGCGAATCTATTTTAAAATTATCCTGTTCTTTGTTTTAAAGATAAACTGTTTTAAGTTCTCACACCATTCCCATGACTGACTCGGAGTTTATTGTTTTCTTTTCTAAACTCTGGGTGCCCACCAATTTCCACACAGGCAGTCTAGAGTCAGGTTATTAGGTCATTCTGGAATTCGGGAGTTGCTGTAGAGAATTGGAGGCAAGCTGGAGAGCATGGCGTATCAAACTAGTACATAGTATTTTTTTTCCGCTGTTTGTTGTTGTACACTGTGATGATATAATGTAATGTAATGTGATGTAATGTAATAACTGATATAGTTCTTTGTTAAAGATTATTCATTTATCTATTATATGTTGTTCCGCTGCGATTGTGAGATTCTGATATTGTTCTGTTGTTTCTTTCTGTTCTGTTCTATCTTTTGCTCTCTCTTCTTCTATCTTTTTCTTCTTCTTTAACCATAATATTTCGATTTTCCAACCTTCGATTGCTCGGCAGTTGATACAGTGGACGTATTGATGTCGGTTTTTGAGCGTCGAAAAATCGCGATCGTTACAGTATGAAAAAGACTTACTACTAGAGTCTGAGGTTAGAAAGAATGACTTGCCTGTGCATCCTTACTTTTTAAAGTCATTCGGCTACTTCTCTTCATTTTTTTTTCCAAGGATGACTTGAATCTATTTGTTCAAGTTCGTCCTTTGGTTTTATTTCTTATTGGATCTGCACCTTTGGACAATCTCTTATCCTACCACATTCATCTCTGTTTAAACCAGTTTTAAATGTAAGAGATGCATTCCATTTCTGCAGAAAAAATCCAGACTTCTTACCATCTATCCATTCCATCACATGACTAAAAGAAACTTCATCATCCGCTACCAAATCAGCCACTTTATAAAATTCATTACACGTCTCTTTATATCTCAATCGTGCAGATGTTGCCGGTGCACCATCATAATTGAGTCGGATCCTCGTATGAGATCTCAATACATCTTTTCTCCATTTGTCTAAAATATATCTATTCGGGATCGTTGTCATTTTATTCTTGGTCAATACAAGAAGTGCACGTCTGCAAAGTATATCTTTAAACTCAAACTTCTGACAGCTACAAGTAATTTTGCAATTTTCTTTCTTAAATAAAACTGTAAATGATAGCAATTTTCTATAATTTTCAATAGACACATCTTTATATATATCAAACTTTGTACCATGTAACCCTCTCTAGTTTCAGTTATATCACAATATAACTTGGCGGTTAACTCTTTTTGAAATTCTTTGAACTTCTTAAGTGTATAAACACTTTGAAATTGCTTCTCTATATCATACATTGTTGAACATCGAATACTCTGTGAAAATGACTTGAAATAAGCTTGACTCTCCTTCTCTATTTTGCCCTTCAATGTGTGATTGTATTGCTCTACAAATTGCTTCAAAGTGGTTTTAGCATTCACATATCCGTCAAAGAAAGCATTAATAGTTTCACTTCTTTGAGTGGTGGACATCCTTGCCCAAAAATTTGATGTCACAAAGCATGGTACCCAGTGGTGTCTTTCCTTATATAATTCACTCAACCAAATATTATCATGCAAGTCAAACTTGTCTACCATTATTTTTCAACATTTCTCAAACTCCTTCAAGTCTTGTGTATCATATACCATATTTTGCAAAATACTTTTAATCGATTCATAAAAACCATGACTTCCAAATTTTTCAGGCAACTTCTTCATCACATGCCATAGACACAGCCGATGTCTAGTTTTAGGAAATGCAATCTCTATTGCCATTTTCATAGCTCGGTCTTGGTCTGTAATTATTCCTTTAGGAGCAACATTAGACATGCATGCAAGCCACGTTTTGAAAAGCCATAAAAAGTGTCTGTTGTTTCACTTGAAAGCAACCCACATCCTAGTAATATCGATTGTCCTTGATGGTTGACTCCAACAAAAGGTGCAAAAGGCATATCATACTTGCTTGTCAAATATGTTGTATCAAAAGTGACAATATCGCCAAATTCTTTATATGCCCCCCTACTTCGTTTATCTGCCCGAACTTTTTTTTAGTCGGCCATCATTGTCTAAGTCCACGCTAAAGAAAAAAATTTGAATTTTGTGCCTGCATATTTAAGAAATAGTTTTGAATCGCAACAGCATCTCCTTCTCCAAGGCGTAATTGCCTTACCTTATCAAGATAGTTTCTACAATCTTTTTCTATGAATGACAAGTTCTCATGTCCACTGGTCTCGACTACTAATGCGTTAAAAACTTTTCTTAGGTCCAATTCCAACAATATCGCAAACTTTAAGTTGTCTTTTTACATGTTCATCAATTTTTCGGTAACCTCGAAAGAATCGAGATTTCGTAGGAGTTATGATCAAGAAACAACTTGGTGATACGCCACTTTTCATCTTCTCCTAAACTTAAAGTGAGTTTCACTTTACAACCAATCTTGTTAGTTGGCTGGGGCATTAATGGATTTCCGCTTATACAATCTGGTTTTCCACATCGACCACATGCAAATGTTATATATCTTAAGTGTCCATCTTCATCCCTTTTACTTGACCTTTTTCTTGTTAGAAATCTCATATGCTTTGCATAATTTTTAAAATATTGAAATACTTCTTCAACGGTATTAAATTTCATACCAACTTCGAGTATTGTAACTTCTGTCGCAAATACAACTGATTTATCATTTACGGTCCCAACATCAAAACAATTTTTCGATTCCTCGTTATTTAAACTAAGGGAGGCATAATTATCAATCTTGTAGTTTGATACCTCTTTACCAATATCTAAGGAGTCATTGACCAATTCTGCAAAGGATCATATAAGGAGTGACAAAATGATAAAAATATCATAACGGTAACTCCAAAAATATGCATAAGAAGAAAAAAAATTGGACATGAAAATTTTAGATAGTAATTCAATGTGTCTTGAGTATGTATTATTTAGCATTTGATTTTGTATCTATTTTAGTTTTCATTATCTAATCGTATACATAGTATCTCAGTTAACTCATTTTGGTTAAAATAACGTAAGCAACAATATTCGAGTGCATGAACCGAAACCCATTGATAAGCGTAAAAGCAAATTATTGTGTTTGTGTCGAAGTACAAATTGAACATTGTACACAATAAAGTAATAAGTGGGTCAGAGCGTCTACTTTAGAGAATAAGTTTGTTGTTTTTGATTAAACAAACTTTTTAATTGTTGTTGCTATCACTTTATATGTGTTGAGATCCTTCATTATTCCAAATGGGTGATTGAGATTGGTAATGCAAAAAGTAAATAAATGCAATGAATCCAACCATGATTTTGAATGATAATGAAAATATTGAAACAAAAATTGATGAAAAATGATTACCATTGCTGCGGGGAGGAATTGCAAGCGTGTTGAATTGATTATCAAGGTACATATTTTGTGAAAAATGATTTGTGGATATAGCGATGAAAGAAGGATTTTCGAGAGAGGGAGAAAAAAAATGATTTGTGGAGTAGAAGGAGAACGTGACAGCATAATAATTTGTGTAAAAGTGTGACACGTGAGGCCGCATAAACTGATTAAATTAGTTTCGGGTATAATAGCATTATTGTTTCAGAAAAGATCGAAGTCAAATAGTAATGATTCCCAGGCACTTCTATTTACATTAAATAGGATGCCAATTCAATTATAAAATTTTTACCCCAAAATCTAAGACAACCTGCCCCTTCAGCTCAGGAGCTGAGATACACGTAGGTGGCATTTGTTATAATCTTTTATTTTACTTTATCAATAACTTCGTATTAGGGGGTCCTTTGTGCAAAATAACATCATTCTATCAACGCTCAACTCAACGCAATAGCCTGTCCTAATCCAGATTAGCCGCTCCCCCCGCCATAGCGCGGTTATTCGCACCATGGTTCTTCTCCTGCATTGTTCCCCGACTATAATCACCGCTCGTCTTGCTTACCGGCACCGACCACCTCCTTCTTCCTCCTCCAACACGCTTATGCTTCCGCCATTCAAAAACACTAAAAGTTCAAACAATCTCACCTCCCTCCAGTGCGACCATTTCAACTCGTAATGCTCTTTAAATTTTCATTCGAATTGTCGTTTTTATAAATTTTTGCAAATGTTTGTTGAATTGATTTAATTGAACTAGGTGTTCGGGATGCTCCCAAGAGCTGGATTTGGATAACCCGCACGTGCTTCAGGAGGCGGCGAAGTTCTTCAAGAATCTAGGCGTTTCTGATTTCAGTTTCGATGCTTGTAAACTGGTAACTAACTTTTCAACTAGATGGTAGTTTGTTTTGGTATTTTTGTTTAGTTCAACCAAATATCAGATTGTTTGTGTGTTTGTCTACGTTGAATGCACGTTGATTCTTAGCAGTAGTTGCATACACATTACATGTTGATGCTTGAAACATGTAGTGTGATCCTCTATATTTGGATTATTAAAAGATTGGTTATTTGTGCCCTGCGTACAAAATGAACAAATATCTTAGACACCATTAGGGAACACTTCTGTTAGTAGTATTTTTGAGTTGTAGTTAATAATAAAAAAGTAATAGTGTTGGATTTGGATAAAATGCACGAGGAATAAATGAAATAAAAGTTATAAGTGGTATTGGTTATGAATTATCAAAATACGCTTCTATTGTTGTCCAGTTGATTTTTTCTTCTTTATCTATTCATGTTTATAAACTATCTTTTTTCCTTTCTTCTGTTAAGTTATAATATTTATGTGTATTGAAAGTGACATTGTAGTGGGAATGGAGATGCCGAGCAAAGCTAGCTGTTCGTGGGTCATCTAAACATCCATTAATCGGGTTGTATCAAGAGGGCACACATAATGTTATCGATATTCCACAATGTAGAGGTAGAAGCAATTTTATATCTGCAAACTTATTTAGTTTTAGTTTTTTGTTATCAACGGTGTATTTGGAAATTTTCTGGTATATGTACAAATACAGGTAATTGTAAGTAAACTTGATTCTAGATTTATATAACAATCATCACACACACACACGCACACACACACGCACGCACACACGCACGCGCGCACACACACACACACACGCACACGCACACGCACACGCACACGCACACGCACACACCTGAATAGTTTTTTTTGTGCAGCTCATCACCCAAGGATTAATGCTGCAGTTGATCTCCTCAAACAAGGTATGCTTTAAACTTCATCTCTTGTTTAAAGGATGAATATCATTCACATGCTTATGTTTATCATATGAGTAAACTGTCAACTGTTATACTTCTGGGTAGTTACTATTGATATAACATCAACATATATAGGTATCTGTACATTGAATATTCAACCATATGATGAAGACTCTGGAAGTGGTGAACTTCGGTACATACAGGTTAGCGGGTTTTATCTTTATTCTTTCTTTCTTTTCTTTTTTCTTTCTTTTCTCAAGAGGAAAAAAAAAAACCAACAACAACGCTGTTACTACTTGCTACAAAGACTTGATAGGTTGGATGATAACCTTCTACCATATGATATATCACTTAATTTTCACATCTTTTGAGAATGCTTTGCTCATGAACATAGCTCAGACATATCTGCCCTAACGTAAAGGCTTGTACCATATCACATGATTCTTTTGCCTGCTGTTGTGTTTATTTGCCATTGTAAAATCTATTACGGTAATAGACAATTCAAGAGCACGAATTATATGAGGCACACATATTCGTTTATTATGCAGTAACAGCGGGGAATGGGGAATACATAAGCAGTCATTTAGTATCCAGGATAATATGAGATCAATGGTGATAATCAGCTGATCCTTTATAATTTGAAGATCTCTACATACCGATATGGATGTTTAAAAAAGAAAGGATAGGGACATTGATTTGATTTACTTGCAACATGGTGTGCTAATTAGTATGTTCATCCATGCAACTTAGTGGTATGATATTTATGTTGCTGACTTCTTATGCTGCACATGCAGTTGGCTGTGACTACATATGACACATCCCTTCCAGTGGCTGAAAGATATCTAAACGGTATAAGAAGACTACCAAGATTTTTGCATTAGTGCAGAATGGAATTTCATACATAAGAACATAAAATTGCATTATGCGCTGGTACATTATAGTTTACAGCTTCCCTCTTTTTTTCTTCAGGAAAAGTACAAGTGACACTAGTCTGGAACTCCAGAAGTGAGCAATCAGAGAGTTCTGAGAAGTTGAACTCCCTTGCGGAGGTAATTTTACATTTACCGTTGTGTTTATGCTCAGAAAACTGTTTGTTTTTTATTCATGTACGAATTGCATTTAGACTCCATTGAGAAACCCAACCCGTACTGTTTCTAGTTCATACGAACATTAACTATAGCCATGACCATGGCTATCTATATCCATAAATTTGCGACTAAATTTATCATTTTGTATACAGTTCATGTGGAGAACTGGTGGACCAAACAGTAGTTTATATATAATTCACTCCATCTGGGCCAACTTTCAGACATCCAGTAGTAATGTGAGTCATCCACAATTTTATGTCTTTTCCTATGCAAGCTCCTTTATTTTGTTCATTTTTACAACTTCTTCTTATAGAGAATGTAATGTTACTAACTGATTGTTATTTTTGTTTCATTCAGATAATTTTTGGGAATAGATGGAGGCACCTTTTAGGGGACAGAGAATTTTGGGAGCATATAGGGGGTGTTGATCTTTCAATAGATCCATCGAGCTTTGCTCAGGCAAACACACAGGTATTTGAAGTCCTTATATTATACTTGTCCACTAGCTGAATTGTTTTTCACATTTACCTGAATCAAATATTCAACTAGGACGAAATTATTAAACAGAAACATTATAAAGATGCCACAAATCTTTATTCTGCAAGCAATTTTCTGTAGCGACTACTCAAATACTAGTCCGCGACCATCTTCACATTTTTCTATAAGATACTATGTTACAAAATACCTAAATTGATAAATTCGATTTAATTTTCCTTCTTGCATACCAATGAATATTGGTGTTTTGAGTATCATAACCTTGTTCTTTTTGTCACTTAAATATTTGTTCATTTCCCCTATTAAATTAGAGGCAATAAGACGAGACCTTTAAAGGAATATATATAATGGTTTTTTTTCTTCTGCAATCTATGTCTATTAACTACTTTTGCAGGCATTTAATTCATTATTAAGGAGACTGCAGAAATACATTCCATATGGATCATCTGTAGTCGATCTATATGCAGGAGCTGGTAGCATTGGATTATCTGTAGCTGCTGCTAGGAAATGTAGGTATGTGCACAAGTTTTAGAGCTTGACTTGCATTTAGTTATCGTTGTCTTATAAATGCGTAGCTACCAATTCTTCCTTTTCCAGCTCCGTGAAATGTGTTGAAATAAACAAAGAATCGAAGCAATCTTTCGAGAAGTCGCTAAGTCGCCTACCAAAAACCGTTGATTGCAACATTAGTTGGCACAACACAGATGCTTCAATTGTATAACTTGTACTCTTCCAGTTTTGTGTTAATTTTGGATGAATTTTGAATTTAGACCTATTTTGATTATTATTGGAAAAAATATACTAATTTTCAAACATAGCTCAGCTTTTGGCAAGTCCCGATTTATCATCTTCTCTCATATATTAACATTTACGGATGCATTTGCCTTATTTAGTGATTTTTCTTTGTTGAATTTCGACATTTTTGTATCAGAGCAATTCAAAATTGTACGTGCACGCACAAATATATGTATATACACATACACATATGTTCATGTAGAATATTCAATTACACCTTTCTTTTCTAGCACCCATTTCATATGTATAAGACAGCAAGAAGACAGTTGTAAAAAAATCAGTACATATTTGCAAACAGTAAGAAAGTTGGTTATTTTTACTAGCAATTGTAAAAATTGGTCTAAATAAAAAGTTTATCCTATTTTTAATATCACGTTATGAACAAACTGCTTATCATTATCGGGTACATGTAGGAACCACTACACTGGTTAGAGGGTACAGATGTTGTTATTGTGGATCCTCCGAGGAAAGGTTTGCACTCGTCTGTAGGCGAAGCTTTAAATTCACTTTCAAAGAAGAAAAGCGTTAATAAAACTGCTAGGTAGGTAATGATTTTGAATAAAATAGGTGACATTTTGGTGCCATAAAGTTACTTGATATGTGTGCTTTTCACTAGTCCCTCCTCGAAGGTTAAAGAGGAAAAAAGGCCATGGATTCTGCGTGCAAGAGAAGCATCTGTTCTTGTGGATAGCAATACAGATTCTGAAATAAGCCATACGTGGCCTAATACTCTTATCTATATAAGCTGTGGATGGGAAAGCTTTAAGGAGGTATTTCTGATTGAACTAATTTATTTGGCAACCAATTACGTCACACTGATTTACATTTTACTTGGCAGTATAGTCATATTTGTTATCGAACTTCTGCACAAGAGCTGCAAATTTTGGACAAATGATCATGTTAAATTACAGTTCATGGAGAATATTATAATCAACACCCTATTTTTATGCTGTACAATCTATTGGGAAGTCGCAAACACTGTTATTCAGAAATATTTATTGGATATGTTTACTGATATCAGATGATAAGATGCAGTGTGCAAGTAACTTATGTTAGAAATACAACTATGTGTTTCAGGCAATATTCTGATGATCGTATCAGATTATATAGTGGGTAGATGTCAGCTGCATAAATAGCACTGTACATGGTTGGTGTAAAGGAGAGGGGATTGTTAATGGCCATTTAACTTGAATTATTTATTATTGTTATCACCAATTTGGTTCGTAATTCTAGATTTTGGCCTTTTAACCCAACTTAACTGTGATATTATCCGTTATATCGAAAGCCTTTAAACTGATTCAAATGTGTAACAGGATTGCAGCAACTTATTATCTACGAAGGCATGGTACTTAGAAAAAGCTCACGCCTTCAATTTCTTCCCAGGCACTCAAAGGTATCATACTGCTGGGAATCCAAATTCTACTAGTCTTAAATTTATTTTGATCTTTGTAATAAGCAATTTGAAACAGTTATAAGCTAATGAGTAATTATCATGATAATCATACTATTGATAACAGTATTGAAGTGTTAGCGGTGTTCAAACGAGGACCGAGGATCAGCCAGAAGAAAAAGAAAACAGGAAAGAAGAAGAAGAAATCCAAGTAATATTGACATATTGGAGGAAGTGTGCAATGTATTTCTCCAAAGGAAACACGGTTCTTGCTTGGACAGAGGTGTTTCTTTTTATCATTTTTATTTTCTATTTATTTTATTTTATTTTAGAGTAGTGTTTCTATTTATCTTTTCCTAATTGGACCGGCCTTTAGTTAGGGTTTATAAAAGATTTCATTTGTGAAAAATGTTATTTCGAATTAGGTAGAAGATTGCTAAAAAAATATTTTTTGGACAATGTAGAGAAAATCTAGTGGAACACAAAATGTAGACACAGTGGATCTTCACCATTTGATTGATTTTTGATTTTCAATCACCATACAAGGAGAGAAAGATCTAACGGATCAGTTCTTTTGTATTATCGTTTTTTTGGCCATCAATTGTGTTTTATTTTATGTCAAATAGCCGGCCTCTTTTTTTAACTAGTAGTTTCTAACTGAAATCTATTTTTGAAATAAGTTTTTTCAAGTCTGATTTGGTAATTAACTCAATAATAAAATCATATTGTCTAGGCATGTGCCAATATATTCTACATAAACAATATAAATCTACTAATGCATTGTAATTACTGCAGCTTGAAGCGCACAAGGTGATATGCAGAGTATGGAACCAGAAACCCGATTGCTGAGGTTTAGAGAGCTCACACAAGACCCTAGGGGAAAAAAAATTAGTGTTGCTTGCTAATAATGACTTAAAAATTGTTTGTTATTCGTTATGACTAAATTCTAGAGTATATTCTTTAATATAGCTACTCTGTAAGCAGCTTAAGATACTTCTATTTTATTTTATAGAATTCTTTTGTTTACTAATAAATTTTGGGTGTGGAAAATGTCAAATTCTATTCAAATACAAAAAAGCATCAAAACTCTTAATAATTTGGTGTACGTCAATTTTTTTATTTTACTTACAAAAAAATTGCAACACAGCTCCTATTTTCAATAAAATTACATTCCGATCGTTTTTCTTTTTTCAAACAAGATCCCAAATCAGAATCCAACCCAACGAGTTCAATTCTGTTTGCATAGCTAATTTTCACATCTTCTACATTATGTTAGTGATGCAGCACATCATGATAAGCAAGTTATGTCAACCACCTTAAGTCGCTCAACCATCTTATGTCGCATGCCTTACCTTAAGTCGCCCAACCATCATATGTTGTCGGTCTTAAGTCGCATGTCATGAATCGCATGCCTTATAAGATAACGGCTCAAGAAATCAAGCCGCATTTCTATAGGTCGTTCACTTATGCCGCATTTCTATAGGTCGTTCAGCTGTGCCGCATGGTTCTCTTATGCCGCTTATGTCGCTTATGTCGCATGGTTCTTTTTAAGTCGTATGTCGCTTAAGTCGTTCCTGAAGCTGTGCTATCTTCTTAACTCGTATGTCGCTTAAGTCGTTCCTGAAGCTATGCTATCTTCTTAAGTCGCATTTCTATAAATCGCTCAGTTATGCCGCATCGTTCTCTTATGTCGCATGAAGCTGTGCTATCTTCTTATGTCGTATGTTGTTAAGTCGTGTGATGTTGTAACTCGTATGTGGTTAAGTCGTGTGATGTTGTAACTCGTATGTGGTTAAGTCGTGTGATGTTGTAACTTGTATGTGTTAGGTCGTGAGTCGTCTGATGTTAAGTCGTATGTGTTAGGTCGTGAGTCGTATGGTGTTAAGTTGCATGTGTGTGTTGTAATTTCCTATAAATAGGGGTGTGTTGTCATTTGTAAAGGGGAGATTTTGAAATAAAATTGTGTGAGCTTTGGCCACCATTGTTGGAAGTTGAGTGTGATCTCCTTCTCCTTTCCATCTTCGGGTTATTCGTGAGCGAATCAACGAATTTGAAGCCAATTCTCGGTATCACTTGCGAGTGATCAACGATCGAATTGTTGATCTTTCAATACGGCATCTTGCGAGATCAACGGGTTGGAGATAGCTAGATTCCGGCATCATCACGATCAACGGAACTATGCATTTATCGTTCTATCGGTTTATTTGACACGAAATCATCATTTCGTGAGGAAGATCCTGGATAGGTTGAGACAGTTTGGTATCTAAACTGTTCGAGCCTAGTCAAAGCTGCGTCAATTGGTATCAGAGCCAGATCAGAGACGGAAACGAGATTTTTTAATGATCATGCCTCCGAGACGTGCTAATCGCTATCATAATGTTGAAGATTTGTATAGAAGACAAGAAGCTAAACAGATGGAGCAGCGTATCAATGAAAGGTTCAATGAGGGTATTGAAAAATTGGAGAAATTGATGAACGACATGAATCAAAATCAAAGGAGAACGTCACCAGTTTCGAACCATGGTGGAAACAGGGTTTCACCATCGGTTTCGGAAGAAAGGAGGATGTTGAAGTGTAAAAAAGTGCAGTGTACGTGCTAATATAGTACAAACGGATCGTGTAATATGGAATATAATATAAATGCGGAAATAGATGATAATAGCAAAGTAAATAAAAATAGAAAAATCACACCAGAGATTTTTATACTGGTTCGGACCTACGTCCAGTTCCAGACTTCTATCTAGATTTTCACTACTAACTACCTCGCTTCACCCGGAGGAACAGGTTTACAACACCCGAGCAGACGAACGGGATTTCACGCCTCTAATATACTGAGGACTTCAATACTTGCCTCTTACAACACCGAGGACTTCAACACTTGCCTCTAATAACACAAGGACTTCAACAAATGAAAATAATTGTTTGGTGACGGTATGTGTTCTTGCTAACACTATTTTGTCACTTATAGTACAAACTTCCTATAATCTTATCCTCAAATAGAATATTTGTATATATGAAGATTTGGAAGTGGATATCGTATTGAATCAAAAGAATGTTAAATAAATTTCAGGATTCAAAAACGATATATGATAGAATATGAGCAATTTGAGCGCTTTGAAAGTATAAGATTGAGATCAATAGAATAGAGATTGGAATAATAGAAATTGGTTAATTGGAATAATGATTTCATGATGTTTATATAAGAAATAAACAGTTATAACCCTTTGTGAAGCAAAGGTCATGATCATTGGTGAAGAGAAAGAGAGGCAACCATTGAAGAAAAGGAAGTGTCTATACGAAAGGTTGCTTTCTGTTTGAAAACGGTCGACAGGTCAAAAAGGACCAGTAGAAAGGTATTTGAATATATATACGTTATGGTCACTTGTGCACGTTATCTGTGCATTCTGGGCATAAACGGTCGACCGCCATATTTTAACCGGTCGACCGGTTTAGTCCAGTTTGCACAGCTAATGTGCATTTATTCATATATATACATATGTAAGAAAATTGAAGTTATACGATTATTTGAGGATAGATTTTAACATAAATAATATTACTAATCATACCAAATAATCAACCTCTAACATATGGAGCTCTTTGCGTCCGAAATAACTTCTTTTTGTCGATCACGTCTTATCCCTTTGTCAGAAATCAAAACTTTATAAAAATCTTGACTCAACATTCTCCCCCTTTTTGATTGATGACAACATAGTTATGAATCTTCCCCTGTATATGATATCCCCCTGAGATTGTGTCCTGCATATATACTGTTAGCACAATTTTCTCCCCCTTTGTCATCGACAAAAAGGAGTTGTTTAAATGGAGGATGTAAAAGAGATTATAAGCAACATAAAACTACTACCATAGATCAAGAGTAACATTCACACAAAATTATAATACACATAAGTCTAGTACGAATTTAAACATGACACTATTTAGTACAAGTGCCAGATAATGTCTTTAAAGCAAAAGTTAAAGTCATAAGTACGCATAAAAGATAAAAAGAGATAGACAAAAAAAACTATTCTGACTCCGTTTCACCCTCTTCTTCTTCTTCTTCAACAAGCCGAGATTTCCCGTGTCGACGTTCATGACTAGTTCCCGAGCTTGTACCCTCCTCCGAAGATGTCCAAGCAAAAGTAGGAGGAGCTGGGCGCTTGCCACGGTCTGAAGCTTGCATTGAAGAAGATGATGCACCACAAGATATTGCTTCCCATATAGAAACGAAGAAGGACTTAAGTTTGAACACATGGTCAGGATATTTTTCATGTACGAACAAAGGAGGTTGTTCGACATAGACATTCTCTTTGATAAATCCATTGAGAAAAGCACTTTTGACATCCATCTGATAAAGTTTGAAATTATGGTGACAAGCAAAAGATAATAGGATTCTAATATCTTCTAGTTCCCAAACGTCATTGCGCTCGAACTGATTTAGTTCTTCCTGCATGGCAATGATCCAGTAATCGTCTGTAGCAGCTTCTTTTGGATTCTTAGGTTCGATTTTTGAGAGAAAAGCGACATGACCCATTTGGTTGAGTTGATTCCTTGTTTTGACATGTGATGTTACTTCACCAATTATATTTTAGGCCGGATGGTCTCTTAATATTCTTGGTGGTGATTGTAACTCACATATTTGAGGAATATTCTCAATAATTATTTTCGAGTCAGAATCAACAGTTGTGATGATTGGATTGTCAGCGACTATTGTTTCGTCATCATCTGAAATAGTTTGAGGATGCTGATAGAATTCATCAAAAGAGACATGAAGTGATTCTTCAATAGTTTTGGTTCGTTTATTAAATATACGATAGGTCTTGCTTCGTTCCGAATAACCGACAAATATTCCTTCATCGGCTTTTGGATCGAATTTGCCAAGCTGGACTTTCGTATTTAAAATAAAGCACTTGGAACCAAAAACTTTGAAGTATGAGATTCTAGGCTTTCTTTTGTTAAATAATTCATAAGGAGTATTCTTGGTAAGAGGTCTTATGGACACACGATTTAAAACATAACAGGCAGTTGCGACGGCTTCTGCCCAGAAATGTTTTGGTAAGGTGGTTCCATTTAATAATGTTCTTGCACATTCTTGTAACGTTCGGTTCTTCCGTTCTACAACTCCGTTTTGTTGTGGAGTTCTGGGAAATGAAAAATTATGATATATACCTTTCTTTGTACAAAAATGTTCAAATTCATTATTTTCAAACTCTCCGCCATGATCACTTCTTATATTTTTAACTTTAATCCCTTTTGATTTTTGAATTCTTTTGACGAAAGATTTGAAATAATCGAAAGTGTCACTTTTGTTTTTTAAGAAAAATGTTCATGTGTAACGGGAGAAGTCATCAACAATTACAAGCACATATCGACTGTGATTTATTGACTGAACCCTAGTAGGTCCAAATAAATCCATATGTAGTAACTCAAGTGGTTGTAATGTTGATATGACTTTCTTGGATTTGAAAGATGATTTGGTCAATTTTCCCAGTTGACATGCATCACAAATGTTGTTAACCTTAAAACTCATTTTGGGTAGTCCTCTAACTAGATTGTTTTTGGCTAGCTTGTCAATAGTTCTGAAGTTTATATGACAGAAGCGTTTGTGCCATAGCCATGGATCATTATCATTAGCCACAAGACACATATCTGAATTATGATTAATATTCATATTCAGAATATATATATTTCTTGTCTCTATAACCTTCGAAAACTAAATTATGGTCTTTATATAAAATACTACACTTATTATTCGAAAAGGAAATTGTAAAACCCTTGTCACATAACTGACTAATACTAAGTAAATTGTGTTTCAAATTTCTAACTAGCATGACATTAGTAATGAGAGGTAAGTTAGATGTACCGCAATTGCTCACATCGCCTTTGCCGATGATATAGCCTTTTGAATTATCTCCAAAAGTGACGGAGCCACCATCTGAATATGTAATATTTGTCAATAAGCTCTTGTCTCCAGTCATGTGCTTCGAGAAACCACTGTCCAATATCCATTTTCCTCTTTTCTTAAGTGGGACCTGCAAAAAATAAAATTAAGTCCACGGTACCCACTTTTTATGGGGTCCTAAGAGTTAGGTCTTAGGAGTCCAAACCCTTACGGGTCTGGTATCCCCTTTATATACATAATTAATATTAAGATGCACAGTATTCATGAAATTCTGAATATATTTGTTCCTAATCAAATTGTTATTTGTTTTAGAAACCCATATTTTGATAGTCTTGACATTTTTCTTTTGAAATTTCACAACTGGTTTTGGTTTGGAATATAATAAACTAAGATTTTTCTTAGCTTTAGTTTTTTGTACTTTCTTCTTCCTTTTATTACCAAGATGTTTCTTGGTTTCTTGTTTCTTATATCCCAAACCTTGTTTATCCGAAATAGATTGTGAACTTTCAATGATTTGTGTCAAATTTTCTCGACCTTTGTTAAAGTTAGAAACATTTTGAGTAATGTTATCTAACTTAGTTTGTAAACTAGCCTTTTCTAGGTCCAGAGTTTTGACTTTTGCCTTAAGCTCATAATTTTTAGTAGTGAGAGCATCATTTTTCTCTTTTTGAGTTTCAGTTTCTTGACTCAAAAGAGATAATTGAGAATCAATATTAGATGATGATTCTTGAAAATTTTCAAGTTCTTCTTCTAATATTCTCTTCTCGTCTTTTAACATATCTCGTTCAAATTCTGCTCTACTCAATTCTGCTTTGGCTTCTTTTAGCTTTCGTTTCATGTCTTTATATTTGACTATCAATTCAGCATTTATATCAAGTACTTCATCAAATGTAGGAATTTGTACCTCATCTTCTGTTGCCATGAAACAGACATTTGCTTGTTCATCTTCCGTATCACTCTCACTTTCTGATGAGTCTGTATCATCCCATGTTACCGAGAATGTTTGTTTCTTTGATTTGTCCTTCTTATATCTTAATTTGTCATTTTCTGACTTCTTCTTTTGCTCTGGACAATCCTTGTGCATGTGCCCCTTTTTGTGACAGTTGAAGCATTCTATAGAGGATGATATTGGTTTATTTGATCCAGATTCCTTTCTGTTATAACGACTGACTTTTCGCTGTTTTAGGAAATTTTTGAAACCTTTTGCTATGAATGCCAAATCTTCATCTTCAGATTCTGATTCATTTTCGTCTTTTTCAGCATGGAATGCCATGTTTTTCTTTTCTTCTTTTTGTTCCTTTCTAGTCTGCAAGTTAGCTTCGTAGGACATTAGATTTCCTATCAATTCATCTGGCTTCATGACAGAAAGGTCATTAGCTTCTTCAATTGCTAATACTTTTCCTTTCCATTCACTAGTCAGAGAATGTAGGACTGTTGAGACAACATCAAAATCAGAATACTTTTGTCCTAAGCCAATAAGTGCATGGTGGATAGTTTGAAACCGTGAATACATATCATTGATTATCTCATTTGGTTTCATTTTGAAATTTTGAAATTGACTTTTCAGCATGGCTATTTTGGCTTGTTTAACCTTGTTAGTACCTTCATGAGTGGTTTTCAGCGTTTGCCAAATTTGATATGCAGTAGTGCAGATACTAACACGGTTATATTCATTTTGGTCTAATGCACAAAACAACATATTTATTGCCCTTGCATTTACGGCTGCTGCCGTTTTCTCAGCCGCAGTCCATTTTGATTAATCAGTTGTTGCATTCACTATTTCTTTTTGAGTGGCATTCCAGGCATCATAACTATTTGATTGCATAAAGAATGACATACGTGTTGCCCAATAACTATAGTTAAGACCATTGAAAAATGGAGGTCTTTGTGTCGATTGACCTTCCATGTAAGTGGTGTTTTGAGTGCTAGTACTTGCGTTATTTTCCATATTACAAGAATATATCAAATAACTGTGTTATGGTTATATGATGGCCGTGCTCTGATACCAAGTGAAGTGTAAAAAATGCAGTGTATGTGCTAATATAGTACAAACGGATCGTGTAATATGGAATATAATATAAATGCGGAAATAGATGATAATAGCAAAGTAAATAAAAATAGAAAAATCACACCAGAGATTTTTATACTGGTTCGGAGCACCGTCCTACGTCCAGTCCCAAACTTCTATCTGGATTTTCACTACTAACTACCTCGCTTCACCCGGAGGAACAGGTTTACAACACCCGAGCAGACGAACGAGATTTCACGCCTCTAATATACTGAGGACTTCAATACTTGCCTCTTACAACACCGAGGACTTCAACACTTGCCTCTAATAACACGAGGACTTCAATAAACGAAAATAATTGTATGGTGACGGTATGTGTTCTTGCTAACACTATTTTGTTACTTATAGTACAAACTTCCTATAATCTTATCCTCAAATAGAATATTTGTATATATGAAGATTTGGAAGTGGATATCGTATTGAATCAAAAGAATGTTAAATAAATTTCAGGATTCAAAAACGATATATGATAGAATATGAGCAATTTGAGCGCTTTGAAAGTATAAGATTGAGATCAATAGAATAGAGATTAGAATAATAGAAATTGGTTAATTGGAATAATGATTTCATGATGTTTATATAAGAAATAAACAGTTGTAACCCTTTATGAAAAGGTACAAGCAAAGGTCATGATCATTGGTGAAGAGAAAGAGAGGCAACCATTAAAGAAAAGGAAGTGTCTATACGAAAGGTTGCTTTCTGTTTGAAAATGGTCGACAGGTCAAAAAGGACCAGTAGACAGGTATTTGAATATATATACGTTATGGTCACTTGTGCACGTTATCTGTGCATTCTGGGCATAAACGGTCGACCGCCATATTTTAACCGGTCGACCGGTTTAGTCCAGTTTGCACAGCTAATGTGCATTTATTCATATATATACATATGTAAGAAAATTGAAGTTATACGATTATTTGAGGATAGATTTTAACATAAATAATATTACTAATCATACCAAATAATCAGCCTATAACATATGGAGCTCTTTGTGTCCGAAATAACTTCTTTTTGTCGATCACGTCTTATCCCTTTGTCAGAAATCAAAACTTTATAAAAATCTTGACTCAACAGATGTCACCCCGGTTTTATCGAGATAGGAGAGAATCATCAGTTTCAATGATGCGAGACCGCCATGGATACCGAAATGAAGAGGGAAGAACTCAACGTGGGTTCGAAAATGAACCATATCGTGATGCTGAAAGACAGGGTAGAAGGGACATGCGTGGTCGTAGGGACGTAGATGGTCAGGATCGATATCGAAATACATATGATTTTGAGGAAGATGGTGATGGAGGTAGTATTCATTATCGAAATCGAGGCCAAGTGCGAAATCAATATCTGGATTCAAAAAATGATCGTAAATGGGAGTCAGGTATGAGGATGGAAATTCCAGAATTCAAAGGTGGTATGCAAGCAGAAGAATTTGTTGATTGGTTGTCGAATGTTGAAGAAATTTTGAAATTCAAGGAGGTGCCTGAGAATTGCAGAGTCCAATTAGTTGCTACAAAACTAAGGGGAAGAGCTATAGCTTGGTGGCAACAAACTAAACTAACTCGGGAGAGAATGGGAAAATCAAAAGTTGTCACTTGGGAGAAGATGAGAAAGATGATGAAAGCGACTTTCTTGCCGTACAATTATAAATCTCTTATGTATCAACGTTTGCAGAATTTGAGACAAGGGACGGAGACAATGAATGACTATGCAGATGAATTCTATCAATTGATTGCAAGGAACGATATTATCGAAACCGAGGAACAATTAACGGCTAGATATGTTGGAGGTTTACGAATGCAAATTCAAGACATGGTTAATATGTTTAATCCAATGTCTGTTGCTGAAGCACATCAGAAAGCTCTAGCTTGGGAGAAACAAGGGAGACGAGGAAGTGGTGTGTTTACGGGTTCTAACAACCAGAATAAGGATGCTAGTAGCAATGCTAATATTTCCAAGGCAGTCAATAAACCAATTGTCATGAAGCCGCTAAAGCAAAGGTCAATAACAGTATCAAGTGCTATAATTGTCAGGAGTTTGGCCATAAAAGTAATAAATGTACAAAGCCAAAGAAGAGAGCATTAGTTGTAGAGGAATGTGAGTATGAGGATGTGGAAGCTGAAATTGATTATTCTCAACCATCGAAGTTTGATGAAGATGAAGAAGTTGTGTCAGGAGACGAAGGATGTAACTTGATGATAAGGAGGACTTGTTTAGTGCCAAAGCATGAGAATGATTCTAGTTGGCTGAGAAGCAATATCTTTCAGTCTACATGTACTATCTTGGGAAAGTTTTGTCGATTTGTTATTGATGCGGGAAGCTGCGATAACATTATTTCTGAAGAAGCTGTCAAGAAGTTAGGGTTGAAGACTGAAAAACACCCTAGACCTTATAACTGGCATGGCTAAAGAAAGGTGGAGAAGTGACAGTGGGAAGACGAGCATTTGTTACATTTTCTAGTGGGAAGAAGTACAAAGATGATATGTGGTGTGATGTTATCGATATGGATGTGTGTCATCTACTATTGGGAAGACCATGGCAATATGATAGAGCTATACAACATAATGGTCGCACCAACAGCTACAGTTTCATGTTCGAAGGTACCCAAGTTACCTTAGTTCCTAAGAAGCGTGAACAAAGTGAAAGCAAGTCAGAGAAGAAAGTGGAATCAACTAGTCTATTATCTACAAGAGAATTTGTTAAAGAAGTGGAAGATAGTGTTGAATTGTTTATGTTGAATGGGTATGAAATAAGTGAAGATCTTAAAATTCCTGCGGAGGTTAGACCGGTGTTAAATGAATTTGAAGATGTTTTTCCTGCGGAATCACTGAGGGATATACAACATCAAATTGATCTAGTGCCAGGTGCTGTTTTACCGCATATGTCGCATTATCGTATGATTCCAAAAGAGCATGAAGAGTTGAGGAGACAGGTTGAGGAGTTGCTTAAGCAAGGGCGTGTTCGAGAGAGTCTCAGTCCTTGTGCTGTACCAGCTCTGTTGGTACCGAAGAAAGATGGTTCATGGAGAATGTGTACAGACAGCAAGGGACTCAACATAATAACTATCAGATACAGATTTCCTATGCCAAGACTTGATGATCTATTGGATCAACTCAGTGGGTCTGTAATCTTTTCTAAGATCGACCTTAAGAGTGGTTATCATCAGATTCGCATAAGACCAGATGATGAATGGAAGACAGCATTCAAGACTCGGAAAGGATTATATGAATGGCTGGTCATGCCATTTGGTCTATCTAATGCACCAAGCACATTTATGAGGGTGATGAATCAAATTTTCAGACCTTACATCGGGAAGTTTGTTGTAGTCTACTTTGATGATATCTTGATATACAGTGCTAGCACAGAGGAGCACATTCAACACTTGCGAAAGGTGTTAATTATTCTTCGTCAAGAACAGTTCTATGCAGCGACGAATAAATGCGTGTTCATGACGCCTGATGTTTTATGTCTGGGTTATGTCGTGTCTAAGGAAGGGATACAAGTGGACCAGAGTAAAGTAATCGCAATCAGAAATTGGCCACAGCCCAAAGCTATAACAGAAATCAGAAGTTTCCATGGGTTAGCTTCATTTTATCGAAGATTTATACCGCACTTTAGTAGTGTAATGGCTCCTATTACTGAGTGTATGAAAGGAAAGCAGTTCTCATGGACGAAAGAGGTAGGATCTGCTTTTGAACAAATCAAGGAACTTTTAACCTCAGCACCGATTCTAGTGTTGCCAGATTTTTAGTTACTATTTGAGTTACATGCAGATGCGTCCAAAGTTGGAATCAGAGGAGGGTTGAGTCAGAAGGGACGTCCAATTTCCTATTTCAGTGAATAACTTTCTGGAGCAAAAATGAGTTACAGTACTTATGATGTGGAGTTTTATGCTATTGTGCAGGCCATAAAGCATTGGAGACATTACTTGTTCCACAAAGAATTTGTTTTGTATACAGATCATAAAGCATTGAAACATTTACAATGGCAGAATAAAATTGTAGCTAGGCACACATCGTGGATAGCTTATTTGCAGCAATTTACATTCATCATAAAGCACAAGTCTGGAGTAACTAATCGCGTCGTCGATTCATTGAGTGGGAGGAATAATTTACTAACAACCATTCAAATAGAGGTGATGAGTTTTGACTTACTTCCACATCTACTTACTTCAGATTCATATTTTTTCGAAATCCTAGACAAAGTCAAGCAGGGAAACATGGCTGGATATATGCTGGTTGAAGGTTTTCTATTCAAAGGAAATCAGTTGTGTATTCCAGATTGCAGTCTACGAATGAAAATCATCAAAGAATTACATGAAGAAGGACGCGTGGGCCGCGACTGTACTACGCAGTTGATCTCAAAGTCTTATTTTTGGCCGTCAATGAGGAAAGAGATTGAAAAGTTCGTTCAGAGGTGCCATATTTGTCAAGTCTCAAAGGGGACCGTAACAAATGTAGGTTTATATATGTCGTTGCCTATACCTACTAAATCATGGGTGGATATTAGTATGGACTTTGCATTGGGCTTGCCGAGGACGCAACGTGGCAATGATTCTATCTACGTGGTGGTTGATCGGTTTTCAAAAATGGTACATTTTATCGCATGCAAGAAGACTGCAGATGCAGTTAATGTCGCACAGTTATACTTCAGAGAGATCTATCGTCTTCATGGGTTGCCTGAATCTATTGTATCGGATATATACACTCGTTTTCTAAGTCATTTTTGGACGAGTCT
Source organism: Allium cepa (assembly GCA_030765085.1). Lineage (NCBI taxonomy): Eukaryota > Viridiplantae > Streptophyta > Magnoliopsida > Asparagales > Amaryllidaceae > Allium > Allium cepa. The sequence continues at coordinate 157,870,090 of CM060939.1, forward strand.
ATGGAGAATGATCGGGACGAAGCTAAAATTTAGTAGTGCTTATCATCCACAGACGAATGGACAGACAGAAGTTGTGAATAGATCCCTAGGTAATCTATTGAGATGCCTCGCGAATGACAATTTGAAGAGTTGAGATTTCAAGATGTGTCAAGCTGAGTTTGCACACAACCATGCAGTTAATCGTAGCACTGGGTTCAGTCCATTCCAGGTCGTTTACTCAACAATCCTTAAGGGGCCATTGGATTTATCTATAGTACCACGGCAGAAAGGAGTGATCAAACGAGCTAGTGATTTTGTGAATGAATTACAAGAGTGCCACAAGGTTGTGCAGGAATGATTGCTTAAGGCGAATGAGAAATATAAGCAATCCGTAGATGTTAAACGACGAAATGTTGAGTTCAAAGAAGGAGATTTTGTATATGCAGTATTGACTAAGGATCGATTTCCTATTGGTCTTTACAACAAACTAGCTGCTAGAAAGATTGACCCTTTGGAAATCGTAAAAAAGATTAATGAGAATGTTTATCAGTTAAAATTGCTGGATCATATCCATACTACTAACGTTTTCAACGTCAAACACTTGATTGCATATCGTGAGAATAAGTATGTCGAAGAAGAGGAAAGTGTAAATTCAGGATCGAATTCTTTTCAACCAAGGGAGGATGATGCAGCGCATCATGATAAGCGAGTTTTGTCAACCACCTTAAGTCGCTCAACCATCTTATGTCGCCTGCCTTACCTTAAGTCGCCCAACCATCATATGTCGTCGGCCTTAAGTCGCATGCCATGAGTCGCATGCCTTATAAGATAACGGCTCTAGAAATCAAGCCACATTTCTATAGGTCGTTCACCTATGCCGCATTTCTATAGGTCATTCAGCTATGCCGCATGGTTCTCTTATGTCGCTTATGTCGCATGGTTCTTTTTAAGTCGTATGTCGCTTAAGTCGTTCCTGAAGCTGTGCTATCTTCTTAACTCGTATGTCGCTTAAGTCGTTCCTGAAGCTGTGCTATCTTCTTAAGTCGCATTTCTATAAGTCGCTCAATTATGCCGCATTGTTCTCTTATGTCGCATGAAGCTGTGTTATCTTCTTATGTCATATGTTGTTAAGTCGTGTGATGTTGTAACTCGTATGTTGTTAAGTCGTGTGATGTTGTAACTCATATGTGTTAGGTCGTGAGTCGTCTAATGTTAATTCGTATGTGTTAGGTCGTGAGTCGTCTGATGTTAAGTCGTATGTGTTAGGTCGTGAGTCGTATGGTGTTAAGTCGCATGTGTGTGTTGTAATTACCTATAAATAGGGGTGTGTTGTCATTTGTAAAGGGGGGATTTTGAAATAAAATTGTGTGTGAGCTTTGGCCACCATTGATGGAAGTTGAATGTGATCTCCTTCTCCTTTCCATCTTCGGGTTATTCATGAGCGAATCAACGAATTTGAAGCCAATTCTCGGTATCACTTGCAAGTGATCAACGATCGAATTGTATAATTTTCAACACGGCATCTTGCGAGATCAACGGGTTGGAGATAGCTAGATTCCGGCATCATCACGATCAACGGAACTAAGCATTTATCGTTCTATCGGTTTATTTGATATGAAATCATTATTTCCTGAGGAAGATCCTGGATAGGTTGTGACAGTTTGGTATCTAAACTGTTCGAGTCTAGTCAAAGCTGCGTCAGTTAGACCTTACTTTAAGAGAATTACCGATATCTATTGCAATAATGGTTGATATGAAAATAAAATATTTTCAAAATAAAAAGAAATTATTCTAATCCATTTCAAGTTTGTAGTGAATTACGTAATTAAAACTATTAGTGTTAATGTTTGGTTTTTATATAACTTAGAGTTTTAGTTTAAAGAGCTCAAAAAACAATCGTTAATATCGCAATGAAGAAGAAGGACAGCTTTGTCTTAAAATTAATTTTGAAAATATTGATGTAGATTAAATGATTGTCGATGTTTGAAATTGGTCCTTTCAATGTGATAAAAGATATAAATTATATTAGAATATTAATGTATTTCATAATTCAATACAAATTCAATTTGTATTTAGTTCACGATAATGCTCATTGTAACGACTCGCTATTCATGGCATCCGTAATCCAGACTCAACGACACTCGAATTCTATAAGTATTACGGACGACTGTGCGTTAAGGGTGGAATTTTAAAATAGAACATTTAACATATCTATTATGTCTATATGTATACTAAATCTTACAACAGAAGGAATAAATAAATATCAAGGTAAACATATAATAGACGAAGTGCATATCATATCAAACAGACATAAAATTCAATATCATAATACATCGTTCAAATGATACATCAAATATCATATACAACATGTCTCAAAATGAATATAGTATAATATATCTACACAAAAACAAATGATAGATATCTCTACTACTAATAAAGAAAATTCGTTGAACTAATTTACTCGGTGCCTTTTTGAAATTTCAAATATGTCCTTGCTTTTCGTTTATATTTACAATAATAAAAACAGCCCGCGAAGCACGGGCTTACACTAGTAATCATGATGGCAATAATTATAGCTCTGTAACTCGCCTCAAGTTAGTTGAATGTCATTATGTCAGACATAAAGTCAAAAGAAAACATTACTAAGTTTCATGATTTAGTATGCCACTATATCATTTACAATAACAAATAGTATAATACAAGGTAATGAAACCATATTTTAACCTCCATCTTTACTTGCATCCAACAAGTTAGAGCGCCTCTACTATGGTACTATGTAATGCTGGATAAGTCCATAATATACTATGGTACTATGTAACATGGCTTAACCCTCATATATTATGCAAGTGGGTCACCGATCTTCCGGGAAGGCCATAACCCGCTCAGTATATTCACCAATATAACACAATACCACGACACTGTACCGCATCGTCCACCACTTATAAACTGCATCGAACTTAAATGGATTACATATATAAATATATGTGTGTATGCGCGGGTGTGTGCATTACTACTACAATTATCATGAGAATTTGGGACTAGTAATCCGAGGCTAGAAGCCCATTTTACAAAGTAGCTCAAGGTCTATTGTCTTTGCTACCAAGATAGAACGTCTTCTATATCTGAATCGTTGTCATCTAACATGAGCAATCGAGACAACCACACCTCATTCTATAAGTGGTCTATAAATATCAAGTCCCAAAGGCATAGCCAAGGATATGGACATACTCTGTACAAGAAACATCCTATGGAATAGTTCATCGCAATACACTAGTCATCTCCTCTCGAAACCAGCAGATGACTCTATAGAACCACCATAAGAATTGAACTGCATCTCGAACCATCTCCTTAGTCTCTATATGGCCTAACATCCATTGCACATTTTCCAAAATTTGGCGTACCACTCCTGACTCATTATATTGCTTCTTAGTCACCCGGACCTTCTGAACATCACATCGATCTCCAGTACAAATCTGATGTCCCGAAACGTCAACGTTTCAAAACACAAACCAACTCCACAAATACACAACGATTCAGACATCTAAATGAGGGCTTTAGATGTTTGGCCATAAATCCAAACGTTTGACTCAAAAATAAAGATGTTTGAATATCGTAATTTTACAGTGCGATATTGCTAAAAAAATTCCATAAAATTCAAACGTTTTGTTATTTTTGTTCAGATGTCTAAACGCCTAATGTGGATGGGGTTGAATCTTGAAGGCAGAATTTCTTCAGCGAACATTTATTCCACCTCTTTCTCATTCTTCTTTCTCTTTTTTTTTCTACGTTTAGCTTTGTACCACCAAGATACTTCGCACTAATGTTTGCCCACTCGAATTCAAACCTTGTTATAAGTTGTTTGATATTCGAACTAATATTGCTTCATAACCAACGAACACCTTTGAGGCAGTTAATACCGTTTCAAACAACCACCTGAGTCTAACTACTCGATTGTCGTTCTAACTTCTACGTTCATCCACAATGTCATTCACCAATGTGCAAGCTCATTCTCTACTCTTTGTATCACATCCAAACCAACAGGAATCATTAATAAATTACAACAATACAATACATCCATTACAAACTTTTAACACATCATAAATACTTATAAACATCATTTTTTTGATTAAACACTTGTAAAATTTCATTAAATCAAGTTTTACATCTCTAAAATCCTAACTCAAGTTTATCCTTCAAGGCCTAACTCAACCATTAGCATTTAACAACAATACGTAACACAAATGATGATAATAGGTTATGGAGGACAAATCCCACTCACTAAACATCACGAAATCCAAGTGTTAACTCAACCCAATTTTGAAGGTCTCATGATTTCGAAAATCCGGCTATAATCTACATCAAAATTTTGATTTGAATAGGTAGATATTTTTAGAGAATCTTTTAACTTAAATTTAGGGATTTTATTTTGGAACTTTTTTGTTGAGATTTAAAAGAGTTATGAAGGTTGTAATTTGAAGAAACCTATTTTCTTCTTTTGAAAAGATGAAGAATAAATGAGAAGTGAGGAAGAAGAAGTTTCACTTCAAAATTAATAAGACAATTTGTGTCAAATTACTATTTTGTCCTTAGCTTCTATTTTTGTCTATTTTATAACATTATCCAATTTTGACAAACTTTATTTGTTTTTCATATGCAAACGCACGAATGCAATGAAATAGGTCCCAACTCCTAATTCATTCATCTTTAAACCATTAGTTCGTTCAAGTCACTTAATTTATTAAAACAATTTACTATGTTAATTACTAAGTGTGACGATAGCCTTACACCTCCGACATTCAATATATTTGTATAGCGCACTGTAATGGTGTTCGATCAATGTAAGACGATCGTCAAGGTAGTAAAGTAACTAAACATCCAAAGAACCTATCGTATATCTCATAATGCATCAAATAAAATATAATAATCAGCATGGATATAAAACTGAGTTAATCATAGAAATCAGTGTACGGATCCATACAGTATACAGCATAAGTAATAGAGTTTATACAACTGATCATAAACTCAAAAGATAAATTGTCTCTAAATAATAAATTAAACACTGTTTGGGCTCCACGGTTTCGTATAGTGGAATAAGTAATAATGAGTCCAAATATAAGTATGAGAAAGCATCGTCTCCTACTCATCCATCTGTGCAGCTCCACGTGTAGCCTACACCTGCTACATAGTCACTCAAAGCAAAACACAAAATCTCAATTCAAACAATAGTCTGATGTGAGCAGAAGAAAATGTCAAATACTATAAAGTCAATATATTTGGACATAGGGTATGAAGAATCATACCTGACTCTTCTCTACATCCAAAAAGTTCACACATTATATAAAATATATGCTACTCTACATCATAATCATCATAGGTGTAATATATGTCGAGGAACAAATAGGTGTCCAGATGTCTACATCAATGATACCTACATCATGTGACATCCTTAATCAAACAAAGCAAACATAGTATCCATCATTTATTCTTACATCGGTCACTCAATGCATTGGATATATGATAACTCGTTTGACCGTGTCCTAGGTCAAAGACTACCCCACATCTCGATTTATCGATACTCGAATCTATGTCACTTAGTAGGCCAGAAACTAAATTATGCATCCTAGAAGTTTAGGGTAAGACGGATCAAAATGTCAAGAGAATCGGGGCACATCCTAGCTCAGGTGAGCATCCTCACATACACTTGCTTTAAGAGTGCACATCGAAATTTCCGAGTATCAACAATCCCTTTGCACACGTCATCCATGGTAGAGCGTATTCTAGGTTTGGTCCTTTAGATCATTGCATTATTCCCGTTATTGAGTTGCTATAGTCGGGACAGCTCTCGACAACCCTCATTAGTCATAAAACATCATCACTTATCCCAAAAACATTCTCTAGTGATCCCCTAGGTCTGGCCCAAAACCCTACTCCAAGTCTCGAAGTGTAGCTACCATATCAATGAAGCCATCACTCCCCATCACCAAGCCATGAATCCTCAAAGTCCACAATTCAACGTCGAGTTATATAACTCAATACTGATTCAAGACTTAACCTATTTCCACCTCCAAACTACTCCCATCCTTCCACGTGCATGAACCAAGCCCCGCTCCAAGACTGCACGGTCCTTCACAGTTTGCCACCTTCATGGTTCGGTATTGATCCATTTTACGTAGCCAAACTTTGCTTAAGTCCCTTTCACTGATCCAAGCTACCTCCTTCAAAGCAGATCCGAAGCAATCCCCTTCAAAACCCAAAGTCTCTAGCTATAAAACTCAAAGTCATAGCTCCATTGATATAAGATTTCCCTTTAACCAATCCTAGACTTTACCCTTAAGTAGACTCGAAGCCAACCCATTCATGACTCGGTCCCTAAAACTTGAAGCGGTTGCTCCACCAATCCATGACTTGAAGTCACAACTGACCCAACTTCCTTAACCCTTATCTTAAGCAAACAAGACTTAAATGACTTGAAATTTGAAATGTAGCTTCATAAGGTCTTACTTGTTATCCTTTTTAGATCGTACTTAATTTGGCTAATATTTTTCTAAAGTCGATGATCACTTGTAACATGATTTTCCTATTTCTAACTTGTCATTCGATCTGCGTTTTCAACCAGACAAACAACATATACACTGTGTAGTTAAAATGCTTAGCGGTTCCATAGCGATGGAGATGTAAAATATTACAGTGGGAATAAAGTGAGGATATAACAAAAAATAATGAATGTGCGAAAAGATTCTATAAAACTAAATATTTACAATTTATTCTCATTATCACATCATTTTTTATGAAAAAGAAATATTTTTTAATTTATATAACAAAACGGAAGATTATCATGATTTATGTAGTCCAAATTTAGTGACTAACAACATATTTCGAACCTATATTGAGCACTTATGGCTTCAAATTTAGTTTTTATCATAACTTTATTGATTTGGTTCAAAAGAGAACTAGTCAAATTAACATTTTTATGTTAGTATTGCTGACAAAAGCCTTGATTTAGCAGGTATAGTGGAAAACAGCAGGACTTGAAGCGGATCTACTGTCTAATAGCGTTATATTGAAAAAAGCATAGCGGCCGAAGAGCACTGTGCGCTATAGCGGCGATTTTGCGAGGCTTTAGCATGAACACGGCATATACGCAAACATTCAACATATACAATGCATTAAAACAGAGCAAACATACATAGCAAATTATAGCCTAAACCTAAAGTGTAAAAGAAGATGGGATATCCATGAAAACACATGAACTAGTTTGGATCCAACTTTACAAAAAATCTTACAGTTCATTTTCTATTTACATGGGTGTTTAAATATGGTTTAAAATATATTTTAAAATTCAAAATTCATCTTAAAAACATTATTTAAAAAAATAATTACTAATTAGTAAATGAGCAATTCTAACTGCTCAGCTCAATTCAAAGCAATCCAAACATGATCCAAATCCCAAGATGAACAGTAATGGCTCGGAATCCAAGGTCCTCCAAATAGCATGTCTCTAAAATCCAATGCTAATCTCATTAACCTCTCTATAAAATGACAAAATGCTAATTAAAATAAGGTTTAAAGTGGTTTATGACTTGGAGAAGGTCAATGGTGGTTTCACTAACTATTTTGAAAAGTCTGAATTAACTAGAGAAAGTCCCATCGGCCTCCCCTTGGCTCTAATCCCAAAATGGGTCTTTGGGCATTTCCACCAATCTACTAATTTCCCACTAAGCTATCCAAAATTAATCAAAACTTCAAACAACCGTATTTTCTAAATAGTAAGTCTTTTTTTATTATGACAACATTATGAAAAGAGAAACTACCATCCTGATCTAATGACAGTGGTTTTAGACCCAATTCTGTGTCTGTCAAAAGTTATATGCTTTATAAGCTTTTTAGGATCATGGTCGATAAAAACTCTAAAGATGAGAAACGTCACTAGTAAATACTTTTCAAAATTATAGAGTCATACGACCTCGGATCAATTAAATAACAATATTTTACAATTCTTCAATGTATAAAATACAGATCATTTATACACTCTTCCCCTAGAAATTCCGCCTTCGGAATTCACTAAACAAAATCAACAAAGTTACCATGCATGCCTAACCATCGTATACAAGCACTAGACAATCATCAAACGTCAACAATGCATAAATAGTGTCAAATATTACAAAGTAACATATATGTCTATCCTAGCATGTAGGATACTTAACTAAACTATGATATCAGAAAATGAAAGTAAATTCGACAAACATAAAGTCTTATCAAGTACAAAGCTCCTGATAAACTGTTCTCATGCTCTCCTCAGCCTTTCATGTGCAATTGTCACTGCAAGAAAAAATGGCTTTTAACAACCCGCTATCACAACGTTCTAATGCATAATGATGCTTTTGGTGCAATATTACTTTCAGGAAATTATTGTCAAGTACAAAAATTCACAGCTTTTTAGCCTCAAGGACAGATCTTCAATATTTTATCCTGAAGGACAACTTTCTGTAGGTATCAGTTTTTAGTTATTGATAGCAGTTTTTAGGTATCAGTTTGTAGTTATCGGTAGCAGTTTTTAGGTATCAGTTTTTAGCTCGGTATCAGTTTTGTTGTCCTTATGAATAATTTTGAAAAATGTTTGTCCTTGTGAATAAATTTTAGAAGAATGTTTGTCCTTGTGGCAAAAATATTGAGGTCGTGTCCTTGAGGCAAAAAATATTGAAATTTTTGTCCTTTAAATTAATTCCCCCTATTACTTTTATTAAATTAAATAAAATAATAAAAATAAAAACGCTGCGCCATCCCGAAATTTTAAGCAGGCTAGGTTTATTTTCATCGTTGCGTTCCTTGCTATTTTCATATGCCTCCCTCTTTCGTTTCGTTTCACATTTCCAGAAACCCTCTTCTTCGTTCTCGCATTCCTAACTTATTTTTCCACCTTTCTTCTTCATCTCTGTTGATGAATAGGGCCGATTGATAGGGCTTGGCCTATCAGGCAACGACCTAGGGCAAACCCCACAACGCACAACCCCCACATCGCACATAGAAATTGGGGTTTACAATTATTTCATGAAAATACAATACTAAGTAAATGTATAAATAACTTGTTCTGTTTAATTTGAATACCAAATTGAAATTCATTCTTTTACTAGTTGTGAAGTTCTTGTTTATAATTAACAAAAGAATGAATTAAAGCTGACGAGCTGAACTAGTTTGTAGATTTGTTTATGTTATAAATTCAACGGTTAATTATTTTTACTGATATGAATAAGTGAATATTAAATATAAGTATAAAGTTTATAACTTTCAAACTTATCTATTTGGTTAATTTCAAAAATGTGTAGGAAGTATAAGAAAATGAAGACGATAAAAAGCTAATCAGATTTCAGGAAAAAAAAACCTCTGAATCTTAAAATAGAATAGTTAAAAGAAAAAAGACGAATTAGGAGAATTATTTGTTATTCAATTTCTAATTTGTTTTAAAGAAAAATTTCTTACATTATATTGAATTTTTCACATTTCTGATATGTTATTATTAAATTTAAGCAATCTACAATTTATTTGCTGACATAGGAATGAATTTAATTTATTTTTTGATCTACTTTTGTTTTTCATTTTTAGATTAACCCAAATCTTGAATTCGTTTCAATTCTTAAATTGTCAAACAAAGAAAATACCGATTGATTATGCTGAAAATTCGTATATGTGTATTAAAATGGTACGTTTTTACCACACTACAGATCTCCAATAGGTATTAATGGCAAAAATACAAGTAAATATTTTATGACCAAGTTTACTTCAAAGCACTTGTTAATTAGAAATAAATAAATAAATAGTTGAATATTTGAGGGAAAATAATTAAACAATTATTTTGTTCTCCACTTCACTTTACTTACCTTTAATCTCAATAACTCATTGTATTCCTGTAATAACTAAAATTCAAAAATACAGTTATGCAGTTCAAAATCTTCTAAATAACTTTTGTACTGCTTTTGTAAGCAAATACACTAGTATGTGGCTGAAGAACAATACTTGACATTCTTCCCAAAGTTTAATGCCTTAATTATTCAGGATATATACCATTATTAATTAAAGTTGGGCAAAGTTCAATAATTAAACATACAGAACATAAATCCCAAAGTTTAATGCCTTAATTATTCAGAATATATACCATTATTAATTAAAGTTGGGCAAAGTTCAATAATTAAACATGCAGAACATAAATTATATAGTCATCTACGATCTAAGTAGATTGGTAACAAGTAAATTCAAGGCATTAAATAGTAAAAAAATAAAAATACTTGTGTATATTGTTCAGTGGCCTTAATAAATTATATGGCGAAGATTCATATTCCGATCCTTATTGTAGATTAAAATTATATACAATTGCTATGATGCAGATCTATCTTAGCATATACTTAAGTGTGCCTATAGAATACCTAATTGGCTTTTAGTGCTATATCTTTCTTGTAAGGAACTTATTCTGATAATAGATAATTTTCCTCATGTTTACTGTTTTACTTCAATTATCTCATCAGTAAATAGTAATTAATTAACATACCTTCAAGGCAGCTAATATTCATAGTTTCATTCAGTATGATAGTTGGTTTTGCAAATTATTATTGTGCAATACTGACAGCGAAATCGTGGATAATTAGTACATACCATCAACCATTATGCAGGCAACCAAAATTTAATCCATCCTAATGTACTTTTACATAATTCTTAGTTAGGTATCACTTAATCAAATAAATGCCATTGTCAGTTGTGGACTATTTATTATTAGAAAAGATGAAAATGCAATCAAGATATATATAATGGAAAATGGAAGTTGGCTTAACATCAACTAATTGAATAAAGTACATTAATATATAGTTTGATTTGAATAATAGTTCAGATAAGTTGAATAATAAATTTGCATGAAATTGATGACACGTCAAAATTTGTTTTAAGAAAAAGTTAACCATGTACTGAGAAAATTGAAGACGACAAAATGTGTATATAATAATAATGGGGGAATTAATTTAAAGGACAAAAATTTCTATATTTTTTGCCTTAAGGACACGACCTCAATATTTTTATCACAAGGACAAACATTCTTCTATAAATTATTCACAAGGACAAACATTTTTCAAAATTATTCATAAGGACAACAAAACTGATACCGAGCTAAAAACTGATACCTAAAAACTGACACCGATAACTAAAAACTGATACCTAAAAACTGTTATCAATAACTAAAAACTGATACCTACAGAAAGTTGTCCTTCAGGATAAAATATTGAAGGTCTGTCCTTGAGGCTAAAAAGCTGTGAAATTTTGTCCTTGACAATAATTTCCTGAATAAAATAATAATAGTTAATAGTTAATTATTATAAGTTGTTCTTTTTTTTCAATTGAGAAATAGAAGTGAAAATTGGAATAGTTACCGAATGGTTTTAAAATATGAAAACATATAGGAGGAATAGGGGAAAGCAACCTGACATAGATTTTGCAATCTTAGTTGAAGATAATTCTTACGAGAAAGGTCTAACTGATGTCACTTATCCGTAATACAACATGTCATTCACCAATGTATACACTGCCAAGAGCTTGCAACAACAATGGTGTTCTGCTAACCAGGCAATCTCTACTTTTTTACTGTTTCTGCTACACACATTAAATTTCTCATCAAGCATCAATTTAAATTTGTTACATTCTCAATTATAAGTTCTACTTTAACATTTGTGCTACAATGTTGCAGTATTGGGAAATCATGATTACAGAGGAAATGCGCTAGAACAGTTAGACCGGTCCTTCAAAAATCGAATAAACGATGGTTTTGCATAAGGTCATTTATTGTCAATACAGGTGAATAGACATGTATTATTGATCCCATAATAATTATGATTGAGATAACTATCGTTTTTCAGATAATCAAATAGTAGGAGTAGATTCAGTAGCATTCAGCCGTTGGATTTCGACTATCGTTTTGCACTTCTCTTCAACATTCCGGACCGACCTTGCTTAGTCCAACTTGATTGGAAGTTCGAGCTATTTTTGAATTGGTGCTTTGAAGATGGAGATTGCTGATATTGGAGTTCCTTCGTTGAAATTCAAGTTTATGTTATCTCTTTCCGCTGCTGTATCTTGTCTTTGATATTTGTATTGATATTCATTGTATTTGAATATTGTATGAAATGTTGTTGTATCAATGATATTATTCATTTTCTTTCGCTATGTTGTTGTACTTAATGTGTTATAAGCTCCGACGAATCAGATTTGAACGTTTGAATCTGCGACATTTGAATACGAATGGGGTATGGATATCGATTTTCGAACGCGAAAAATCCGGGTCATTACATTTGGTATCAGAGCACTGGTTAGTTGTATTTCGTTGGATTTGGTATTATTATGGGGATGGACTGGATTCATGGATACAGAGTGATGGTGGACTGTGAGAGTTCATTGGTGACGATAGGGGTGAATGATGAGTGTACGGTAGTGTTTGGCTGCCTTCCAGATGATGATGTGATAGTCAGCTTTCTATATTTGCTCTATATCCCATATGATAAGTTGTCATCAATGCTTATTGTTAAGGAGTATTCATACGTATTTGAGGAGGTGACCGGACTTCTTCCATACAGAGAGCTTGAGTTTCATATTAATTTAGTTAAAGATGCCAAACCGATAGTAATACCGTTGGGGAGGATGGCACCTAGAGAGTATAGAGAGATTGAGGTGCAAGTGAATGACTTACTGCGACGAGAGTTCATTCGCAGGAGTATTTCCAAGTGGGGAGTACCTGTAGTATTTTCCATGAAGGTGCATGTTTCCTTTAGATTATGTGTTGACTACCGTGAGCTGAATAAAGTGACGAAGATGAACAAATATTCCCTCCTACGTATTAATGACTTGTTCGACCAGCTTTATGGTGCTAGGGTATTTTCTCAGTTAGATCTTACGACGGGATTGCTCCAACTGAGAGTAGCAATGGCAAGTGCCGATTATAACGTTTCGTATGCCATCTAAATTACATGAGTGGTTGGTTATACTATTCGTACTAAACAATATGCCGACGTACTTTATTGATCTCATGAACCGTGTTTTCAGGGGTCAGCTAAATAAGTTCATGCTTATGTTCGTTGATGATGACAAAGGAAGGGCATAAGAGACATTTGAGGATCATGCCTGAGGTGTTGAGAGAACATCGACTGAAGGCGAAGTTTTCGAAGCGTCACTTCTGGAGGAGGAAAATGAGATTTTTGGTCATGTTGTTTCCGAGCAGGGCATTGCCCTTGAACTTGCAAACGTTGCAGCATTCTAAGATTGGACTAAACCAAAGAATGCTGCCGATGTGAGAAGTTTCTTGGGGTTTGCCCAATATTATAGACGATTCATCCAGGACTTCTCTAAAGTGGTGACACTGTTGACTTGCTTGATGAAAATGAATAATACATTTACTTGGAATGCAAGATGTGAGCATGCATTTGCGAGTTTGAAGGAATGGTTGACGAGTGAACCAGTATTGACCATTTCGAGTGGAAACGAAGAGATGATGGTATACACTGATGCTTGTGGTATCAGATTGTGTGCGGTACTGATGCAGAGGGGCGAATTTGTTACATATGCTAATCGACAACTGAAGCCACATGAGAAGTAGTATCTGACCCACGATTTAGAGTTAGTAGCAATTGTGTTTGCGTTGAATATTTGAAGGGACTATCTCTTGGGAGAGAGGTTCGAGCTATTTACCGACCATAAACCATTAAAGTGTCTTTTTTCGTAGAAGGATCTTAACCTTCAACAATGATGGTTAGAGTTTCTAACCTCCTATGACTTTGGCATTACATATACACCGGGTAAAGGTAATGCAATTGTTGATGCCTTAAGTAGAAGACATGCTAGCTTGGGAGTTATGTTCCTGTAGTGGACGCAGTTAGAGTATATTACTGGTTATTATTTCCAATCGAGATTCGAGCTAGAACCAAAGATATTAGGAAGCTTGACTATCATACCTACTTTGATTGAGCGAATTGGTACTGATCAGAGGCGCGATGCTAGATTAGCTAATATCATTGCTAAGATTGAAGTTGGAGTAGAGTCTGAGGCTATGAGACAATACAGACTCGATTGATAGTATTGACGTTGAAATCTAGACACCTGTTAGTACTTTGATGTATAGCACACCCATGATGAATTTGATGTACAATAACGTATATTTTGTATATATGCTAACTTTGTGGATTAAGGGGCATGTTAGATATGATTTCTTATATCATTTGTCCTATTATAATGGTATATTAGTATCTGGAAATTTATTACCTCTCACACCAGACTATTGTCTGACCCATAGTTTTATATTTTACTTCCTATTACTCTGGATACTCTTAAATGAGTAGATTAGGGATATCTGATCCGGTGAGCATGTAGAGCTGGACAGGTGGCAAGCAGCAGGTTATTCTCATGTGATTATATTTACCCAATTGCTATTCCGCTACACAACACTATGGAGCTTGCTAGTGCCTTTATTTAGAGAGTTATTTATGAGTTACATTTGATGTATAACTCTATTTCTAATGATGCATACTGTATGAGTCTATTACTTTGATTTTGTGATTCATTCGATTATTTACTGTCTCGTCTGTTTTATATCTAAGATGTTTATTATTATATTTTAGTCGATGAACTGTGAGGTATACGACAAGTTCTATATTGTTTATTTACTTTACAACCCTACCGGTCACCCCACAGCGACTGAGCACCTCTACAGTGCGCTAAACAGATATATTGGGTTTCGGTGGTGTACGGTGGACGTTACAATAGTGGTGAAGGATTACCTTTATTCTAAAAATACATACAAAATATAATGATCAAAAGGGTCGTGTCTTCAGTTTATCTGTATTTTATATCTTCTACCCCTAGATGAACAAAATATGTTCAAGGTATAACAATAGATTCATAAAGATGATATATTGTTGAAAATAGAAATTACAAATAGAATGAGCCTCATTTTGGCATTTACGGTATGTGAATATTATTTTTTTATTCCACAAATCTACCATCAATTGGTTTTTCTTAAATGAGCTTTGAAATTTCCGCACCAAGGTTAGTAATATTTCCATTGCATGGTACCCTCTTCAAAGTATAAATCCTCGGGTACCATTTTTTGTGTGTGATGTGCCAACTTAATATCAACCATTCATGTATAATATCATGAAAATAAGAAGACTGAAAAAATCAAATCACATTTTTGAATGAAGAACACAGGTTTTAAAATTTAGTCCAAAAAACATTGAATGCTATATTAATATAGCATCAGATAAAACAAATGCAATATGAACAGTAAAAATGAATGCTATATGAACATAGCATTATATATGTATAATGATATATCAATTTGACATTTCTTTAAATATGAAAATGGATGTTATTTTAGTTCATCTAGTGTAATTCGTCCAATATTAGTTTAATTTAGCATTCTATTTATCTGATGCTAGTTTGGTATCACATTCTATTTTATTTGATGCTATGTAAATATATCATTCGATGTCCTTCAGTCTAAAATTTTAAACTTGTGTCTTTTAAACTAAAATCAGTCTCGGGTTTTTTCTTTAAACTAACCCCCACTTAAAATATTTTGTAGATGGCCCCTCAGTAGAATGTCCGAAAAATATATGCAAGATCATTGAAAGGGCCGAAAACGCCCTTGGCACCGACCACACCAGGATCATCTACTCCTTCTAGTACTGCACCCCGAAACCCGAGCACGTCACGGTCGACACCTACATCCAGACCTTCTCTACAATGAACTCAACCTACAAGCCCTTATACTGCAACATCACATAGAGGTCTTGTGATCCGTACCCAGATATAACCCTAGATTTTATGGATCAGATGCAAAACAAGATAGGGATCGACATGATGATGCATTTGACATGTGTGGGGATGCCCGGAGAGAAGGTGGATCAGGCGTTGTACATGGTGAAGGAGAAAGTGGTGAGGGATAACATGGCCCTCACAAGAGATTTCTTACCCAGGATGGAAGATGGCCATGGTTTAGTGAGTGCCTTAGATCTTGTGAAGTATATCAAATTTAAACATGGTCCGTTGCCATTAGCAGCCTAGAAAATCTCTTTTGGCTTCTTTAGTTGTTGGTCACGGTATAAAATATGTTTATATGTTTTTTATTATCATACATTATTTTGTTTTATCAAATTAGCACTCAAATACTCAATTTCGCTGTTCGCATGTT
This sequence comes from Allium cepa, assembly GCA_030765085.1. Taxonomy (NCBI): domain Eukaryota; kingdom Viridiplantae; phylum Streptophyta; class Magnoliopsida; order Asparagales; family Amaryllidaceae; genus Allium; species Allium cepa. Next base: position 157,886,282 of record CM060939.1, read on the forward strand.
TATCATCGGACTATAATGGTAATGGTAATCATTACCGTTACGGGAAAATCATTGCTGTAACAATACTATTGGTAAGTCAAAAATGACTACCAATACTTTACTGTTATTCACTGATGTACCGTTAAACTGTTAAACCGTTGACTGATAATTGCAAATTTACCAATAAATAAAGCTACTAAAAATTTTTACATTAAAATTTTGATAATAATAAAAAGGTTAAATATTTTATTACTGATAGAACTCTATTAACGCTTATATTAACATTTAGACTTATTTTAATTAGCATAGAAATTTTTTTTTGTTCATCACAACTTGTTTACGTTGAAATAATAATTTTGTTAATCTTACACTTTAAAGTTAATAAAGCCAAAAAGAATTATCACCATAAATAATGCTACAAGCTCATGCGTAAAATATGATAAATCTTCAAAAAAGTTAAGGTTAAAGTTAATTAAAATAATGAAAAACCAGAATTAAAACGATTGGTAAATTTACCATAACCACTGGTTTTAACATTGCTAATAGTAAATTTACTATTACCATACCGATAGCATTGATATAGCAATGTAGCTCGGTATTGGTTACCAATTGCTTGGTATTGGTTTGGTAATGATAAATTTACCTTTACCATAACAGCCATAGTTTATCACCTTACCATATTGTAGTGAAAGGTCATTGATGAACTTAGAATAATGACGTTGGACAATCGTATGATAGTGAATGACTGTTGTAAATCAAAGACGTACTTGTTTTAGACCGAATGAAAAAATATAATTTGATGTTAAGTAGCATATAGAAAAATTGATACTTGTTACATTTTCAATGATAGGAAGAGGCACTTTCATATATGTCAATGACACCACGTTTTTTTTCTTATGAGCCTATGTAATTAAAAAAACACTCTAATAGTAACATGATTAAGCTTCTGAAATCTATCCATCAATTGTTCATCTTGAGCATACACGACAATTATCGAGTTTCAAAATTTGCTGAGGTGTTGTATAAAATATTTGATGTTATAACTTACAACATGCAGTAGTATTAAGTAGGAGATTTTCCTGATCCTCGGAGCATCGGGTTAAGTCCCTATATATAGATTCCCGATGTTCTTTCTTCCCATCCTCCTTTTACTTTCATTCTCACTTCCACACAATGTTAAAATAAAGGGGAATGAGAATGATAATGTTCAAGTTCATAGTCAAATCCAAAATCCAATTATAGACCGAACTCGGTCGTAGCTGCAAATCCAGTTCAAAACTAAAATCAGGTTTATGTTCAAATTATGACAGATGCTAGGCCGATTTTGAATCTATATTGGTTTGCAGATATTTCCTACACACATTGCACCATTAATTGCTTTTTGAAGAATTCATTGAGTTTATTATTGCTGTCAGCGTGAAACAAGGATGAAAAAATAATAAGAAGAAGAAGAATTAATGTAGCTTCTTTAAATCTAAGAATTTACCTAATGCTACGTTGGTGTAATGTTTTGTTTATCTGTAGTGTATCTGTGTGCTTTCACTTGTCTTACTGCTATGTTTTTTAGCTCATGAATTTCTTTTTTATAAGAAGTGATATATATGGTTTAACCATGAAAATAAGAATAAAATAAAATATTGTAATTTTCAGAAGCACAACCATGTCAGATTCCAGATAGAAGGGAAATGGCAAGAGAAGAAGGCTGTGAAGCAAATTTCCAATACCTGAAAAAGAAAGTGGACGCAGGAACAGATTTCATCATAACACAACTCATCTTCCATGCAGACATCTTCGTTACATTTTGTTATACGTCTAGTATACCAAAACAGAGAATAATCAATTATAAACTCGTCTCACAAGTTTATCAATTAGATTTCCACTACTTTGAAAGTTTGTATTAGCTAATTTAAGCAATAGGTATGCCGTAATTAAATTACAACCACAAACTAACAACTGTAACAATAATAATTATAGTGATAGATCAAACGTTATACTATTTAAAGAAATTGTAAAACGTAGAAACGAAAATGATATATATATATCAATTATAAACCTAATCGGTTGAAGAAGGAAATTCCGTCTGAGGCTTGTCGTAACAATTTTCTTAAGACTTTATTTAAAGTCTTCCAAGATACAACAGACGTAATCTGCGCGAGATTGTAAGGAATATGTCAACAATGTGATATATTGTATAGAGCAGTAGAAAAGAAGAAGCAGAAAAAATTAGAATTGGAATTGAATGAGAATGTGATCAGTATTCTCTACTATTTATAATTTCATCCGCACCCCTTCGAACAGTCGCGTCCGCCTGATGGGTGGCACCCGTTGCCTTTCATTGCTGCTGTTCGTTAAGGGGCCGCACCCGTTCGCTACTGATTCTCCGTTCGCACCCGCTACTGCCATAAGTGGCATCCGTTCGCGTCTAACAGGTCGCACCCGCATCCGTCTGCTAATGGATGCGTCTGTTCGCCAAAAATCTCACGCCTGCTTCAGAAGTCGCACCTCATTAGTCAATCCACGTCCTCTTCTGAACAGATTCGCACATATTCGTATAGTTTGCAACTAATAGAAAACTCGGCCCAGTTTTGCAGTAAAAATAGGATCATTTAGACCCAAATGCGAGCACGAGCCCTACCCGGTTCGGTTCGGTCGGACGTGCGGCGGCGGCGCGCACGCGTGTGTGGTGATGATGCATGATCTCCCTCCTCACAACGAAGCAAACATTTGGGTGCCCCAAGGCCCCAACCCCTTCATTGCAAAACTATTAATATACTACAATAACTTTGCAATTTTGACGATGTGGGACTATATTGTTTTCATTCATTTAGGAATTCTAACAATCCCGTACATGAATGATAATATACATATCCCCCACACAAAGCCAAATATCACAGAGTGCATATGGAATAATGTTTTATCGTGGATAAGTAGATATTTCACATTGAACTTTTCCTAGTTAAAACTTATCGGATCTACTTGGCTAATCGGTGAATTATTTCATCTTGAACCATCGGCCTTTATTGTATATCCAGACAATAAGCTTTACGAAGCATTGATTCCCTTCTCGTTCAATCTCTTAGTTGTGGCCATTTTGGTCCTGAATAATTTTTGGTTCTGCAAGTGTTTTTAGAGAATAAAAGCCATTAATATTCTCATAGAGCCGACCCAGCTTACACTAACATAGGTCGCAACCATTAAGAGTATCCTACATATACCCCACTTGTTATATTCAAGATATGGTCATCATTAAAAAACATAGTTTTAACCTTTAAATACTTCTGTAGGCATGCATTTATATTGTGCACCATAGGAATGGAGTTGGACTATGTCCAAGGAAATGCATTACGTCTTGATTTACTCAGAACTGGTTTGCCTATTGATCCTAATCTGTGGGATCTCCAGTCGCTAGGTTAGGTTTCCGTATAAGATAACTCTTGGTGGTTTAGGCTTTTAAACCCATTCCCCTCGATGCGCGGTCAATTTTCCCTCTTGGTAAACCTTTAGTAAATGCATCCGCTAGGTTATCATTTATTCTTACATAATCTATGGACATAGTTCCATTTGAGAGTAACTGTCTAACTATGTTATGGCGTCGACGAATATGTCGTGACTTTCCATTATACACAAAGTTGTGCGCTCTACTTACCGCAACTTGGTTATCACAGTGTATGCATATGGCCGGTACAGGTTTAGACCAAAATGGAATATCTTCTAAAAAGTGACGAAGTCATTCTGCTTCTTCACCTGTTTTATCTAAAGCGATGAACTCTGATTTCATAATGGATCGTGCTTTGCATGTTTGTTTAGTAGATTTCCATGACACTGTTGTCCCTTCTAAGGTAAATACATAACCACTCGTTGATTTTGATTCCTCTGAATCAGCAATCCAGTTTGCATCACTATATCCTTCTAAGATGGCAGGATATTTTCCATATTGTAAGGAATAATTTGTGGTATTTTTTAAATATCCAAGCACTCTCATTAGTGCTTTCCAGTGTTCCTTTCTTGGAATGTTTGTATACCTGCTCAGTCGACTTACTACATAAGCTATATCTGGTCTTGTGCAATTCATGAGATACATGAGACATCCTATTACACAAGAGTATTCCAGCTGCATTACACTCTCATTAGTATTTTTATGCAGTACTTCTGATGGAGTAAAAGGTGTTCTTACTCGTTTAATTCCAAAAATTTGAAAATTTTCAGTCGCTTTGTCTACATAGTGTGACTATTATAATTCAACTCCATTAGGTGTTCTTATTATTTTGATTTCCAAAATAACGTCTACAACTCCTAAGTCTTTCATATCGAAATTGCCAATTAACATCTTCTTTGTGGTCTCTATTACCTGAGTATTTGGACCAAATATTAGAATATCGTCTACATATAAACAAATCATCGTATATGATTGTCCAATCTGTTTATAATAAACACACTTATCACATTCATTTATACGAAAACCATTTCTCATCATGACACTACCAAATTTTGCGTGTCATTGTTTTGGAGCTTGTTTTAGTCTGTATAGTGATTTTACTAATCTACAGACTTTGTTTTCATTTTCTTTGGAAGCAAAACCTTCGGGTTGCTCCATGTAGATCTACTTATCGAGATCTCCATTAAAGAATGCTGTCTTTACACCCATTTGATGAATTTCTAGATTATAAATCGATGCAATTGCTATTAGCATTCTTATAGAGGTTATTCGTGTTACCGGCGAATATGTATCAAAGAAGTCTACTCCTTCTTTTTGACGATATCCTTTGGCTACTAATCTGACTTTATACTTGTTGATAGAGCCTTCTGCTTTCATTTTCTTCTTGAAAATCCATTTACAGCCAATAGGTGTTATTCCAGGTGGAATATCAACAATTTTCCAAGTTTTATTACTTAGAATTGAATCAATTTCACTTTGCATTGCTTCTTTCCAACATGAAGATTCAGAAGATGACATTGCTTCCTTGTACGTTTGAGGTTCGTGTTCTAACATATATGTGAAAAAATCCGAACCAAAAGTCCTGGAAGTCCTTGCCCATACGCTTCTTCTTGGTTCAACTTCCTCAATCTCATGATGAGTTTCATCTTCATGTGAATTGCTTGATTCTTCTCTTGTCCTTTTAGGGACATTATTCCCTTCATTCCTTTTGTGCGGTAACACGTCTTCAAAGAATGAGGCATCTCTAGACTCCATGATTGTATTTGCATGAATATCAGCTATATCAGACTTGAATACCAAAAATCTGTAGGCATTACTATTTTGGGCTGACCCTAGATAGTAACAATCTACTGTTTTTGGTCCAAGTTTGACTCTCTTGGGAGGCGGAACTAGAACCTTTGCCAAGCACCCCTACACTTTGACGTATTTAAAGCTTGGTTTGTGTCCTTTTCAAATCTCATATGGAATTGTTCCTGTTTTATTGTGAGGGACTTTGTTTAATATGTGATTAGACATATTTAAGGCTTCCCCCCACAAGTTCGTCATAGACCAGAGGTTAAAAGCATAGCATTAATCATGCCTTTTAATGTTCTGTTCTTCCTCTCGGCTACACCATTTTGTTGCGGTGTATATGGAGCTGTTGTTTGATGAGTTATACCATTTTCGGCACAGAACTGTTCAAATGGTGCTTCATATTCTCCACCTCGATCAGATCTCAATATATTGATCTTTTTATTTAACTGATTTTCTACCTTAGCCTTGTACTTTATAAATTATGTAATTGCTTCATTTTTACTATTCAAAAGATATACATAGCAATATCGTGTATAATCGTCAATAAACGTGATAAAGTACTTTTTTCCACCTTCTGTAGGCAACGATTTAAAATCACATAAATCTGTATGAACCAAACCTAGTGGTTCGGTGCTTCTATCAATAGATTGAAACGGTTTTTTAACCATTTTTGCTTCTACACATGTCTCACATATGTAGTTCTTATCTACTTGGAATTTCGAAATTAATCCTAGGTTTGATAATGTTTTCATTTTTCGAAAATTTATGCTCCCCAATCTATCATGCCATAGTAAAATTTCGTGCTCAAGCAAGTAAGAAACTTCAATTTTATTAATAGCACAATCAGAATACATGGTTTTATTGCCGATAACGGGTACATTTGCCTTAAATAGGCTATCACATAAATATTCCATTCCGATATACATTCCATCTTTAGACAGAACGATCTTGTCTGACTCGAACACCATTTTGAATCCTTTCTTCGATAGTACTACACCAGAGATTAGATTTGTAACAACTCTAGATTTTTGAAATATTTTTAAATTCGATTTTATTTCATTATGAAAATATTTTAAAATTTATTTTATTACAAGATTTTAGTTTTTTAAACATTTATTGTATTTTTTTTACAATTTTAATTCTAGTTTCAATTTAATAACTATTTTCTTATTTATTTTCTATTTTTCCTAAAAATATTTATTTATTTTCTTTTCACTTTATTTTATTTTCATTTTATTTCATTTACTTGATTTTTCTATTTTTTATTTTGAATAAAAGAAAATGGTAAATTAAAGAGGCAAAAACTCTTCATTTCTGGTGACTTTTCAGTGACTTGCCTTTTAACATTCTTTGGCCGTTCACTTCTTTCTCTTGGCAGTGTGTTTTACTTTGTATTTCACGTGAAAGAAACATCTCATTCCATCATTCTTTTGACCAAAATCATTTCTGAAATTTTTGGTGATGTCTTCTTCTCTCTTTTTTCACTTTTTCCTCTTCTTCTTTTATTGATTTTGCCATGCTTTTTCCCTAGCCTTACTCGGCCATAACTCCTCCACCACCTCCACCGACCAGCACTACCACCATCCACGGCAGCACCATCTCCTCTCCAATGGTCTTGACCTGGCCGTGACCTACCTATGATGCTTGCACCACAAAACTCCACAAACTCCATGCAAAATGCCATAGCCAAGCCTTGTTTGTCACCATCACTTTCATATATTGCCTCAGCCACCACACCAGCAACTACACCCCCTCTAGCCGTAGCTTCAGTCATCACCTGACCACCACCTGGTGTGGTAGAGCCCAAATCATGACAGGCCGAGCCTAAGTGATGCACCAAATCTCCACTTTTGCCTTGACCATTTGTATTCCATGTGTTGCAACTTCCACCCTTTCATCTCCTTGTAGTCGTGTGCCTATTTGGACCCATACCTGAGCCACTTACCACCTATAACACAGCCATGGTCGAGCATTAGAGCCCCTAGGCCGAGCACATGAATAGTTGAGGCATGGTCAAACCATTTTGTGTTTTGTTGCTTTTTATTTTAAATTGTTTCAATATATATTTTATGTTGAATATATATTTATATTGTCTTGTTTATGTGTTGTTCACAAGATCAACATCTTGGCTCTCTTACTATTGAGTCTTCGTCGTGTTACCGTGCTTTCTGGAATTCGTTCATGTTGCTTTGATTTGCTAACTCTAGCATAAAAAGGTGAGTATTCACTCATGACATCTTTACTTATATAATTTGTGAATTGATAGCAAGTGAATCTGTAGAAATATTATTTCATGTTATACTTGCCTGTGATATGTATCATATGATTTTAACCCCGTTTATAAACCTGATCTGATACTACTATATGTTTCTATACTGTTTATTTATATATGTTTCTCACAATGCAAGTTCTCTGTAGAATAGAAATCACTATGGATTGAAATGATACATACCCGAACGGACTTTAGAATAAGGAAAAATCATTATGGGCTGAAATGATAGGCCTGAGCGATTTTTATTTATTTTATTTGACTTGGGATTGCGGGTTTGAAATGATAGAACCGGATTTTTCTTTGTAAATTACGGATTGAAATGATATATTATCTGTATCACTTGACCTAGGTTAGAAAATATTATACTGACTCGTGGTTATTATATATATTTTTCTGGAATATTTAAAGTATTTTAAAATGTAAATGTTATAATATTTTCATTTAAAGTGAATTTAAAATGATTTTTTATAAAGTGTTAGTAATTTTCTATAAGTTAAATATATGAAATAAATGAATGGTTAAGTTGAAATTTGAGTATAAATTAATTTTTGAAATTGTGATTTTGTTTAAAAAATGGAGTTTGGTTAAGTAAATAAAAATATGATAATTTGATTTAGTTTAATTTTAAAATGACTTAATAAACTATATTTGATTTTCTATGAATTAAAATGGTTAAATAAACGAATACTTAAAAATGTAATTTGAAATATAACTTGACTTAGAAATGTGAATTTAGTTTAAAATAAAAGTTAAGTTAAGAAAATAAAATGGAAATTAAGTTTATATTTTGAAATGGTAATTAAAACTTAATTATTAAGTTAATTTTTAAAACGCAAAGAATGGTAAATTTGTATGCTTGAATTTAATAAGTGAACTATATAAAAATTTGATTTTATGTATAAATTTTACTTTATAAAAGTCATAAATTAAAGGGTATTTTAAATGACCATTTTAAAGTGGAAAAATATGAAATTTGATAAGTTAAAATGGTTTAAATTGGAATTTTATTATTGCTGAATTTGTATTGAAAATCTGAAAATTAAATTTATAGCACTTCAGAAATGTTAATGTTTTTGAAGTTAACTAAAATCTGTTGTAAAGGATACGACAGCACTTTGTAAGTGTTGTGGTTGATGCAAGTAAACTAAAAGGCTAGAATTAACTAAGAGCTACTATAGCACTTGGTAAGTGCTGTAGTTGTAGAATAAAAAAAATTAAAACCTGAAATTAATAAAAGAGCTACAGTAGCACTTTGTAATTGATGCAGTTGACTGAAATGAGATTTTTGAATATAACAGAACTATGACAACAGTCTTAAATGCTGTTTTTGTTGAATCGAATTGTTTTCAAATGTAACTTACCGCAGCATTTTCTAAGTGTTGTGGAAAGCTGAAATTCCACTGTTTTAATGTATTTAAGTGAATAAATGAACTCAAAAAAAGTAAATTTTTGGGAATTTAATATTTGATTTGAAGGTATAATGACTTCACCTTTTAATGGTTTAAATGAATAATTTTAATTCGAAATTATAAACCTTTTTGGAATTTTAACCACGGGTGCACTTCTCTGTATGCCTTGTGATTTTTAGATATACACCTTCAATGTGAAAGTGTGACTAGAGGTGAGCGATTGCTGCAGCTCTGCGCTACCCTAGCCACATTAACACTGTTATTTGCATAGTTTACTTTAATATAGGCATTTCTATGATAGCGTTTATTACTATTTAATTGATGGTATAACGGATCCTTAGAGGATGGGCGATCCCAAGCATCCTTTAAGTTATTGAGCATTACTACTACAGTTCACTTAAGTTGGTTTACATTATATAAGTATGTATGTCCTGACTCGAGTGTTTTGTGTTTTACTTTACGCTCGGGTCAGCCTGAGTATTCACAGCTTTGGATTTCTCTTTCTAGAGCTAGGAATCGCTGGAGATTCTACCTATCTAGTTATTTATCTACTTCAGTTCATCTATTTCAGCTCTTGTGTTAGTGATCTTATATGTATTTGGGGTTTCTATTGTGTTGTTTTCAGACTGATATTATATATTTGTTTTGAGACTTTGTAATAGTAGCTTCATGAACTACTATGGTATTTTATATTCCGCTGCGAGTTATTCTGATATTTCTATGTCTGTGATTCTATGAATGATTTTTTTTGCTTTAAATTTTATTACAATCTGTTATTTTGAATTATTCAAGTCTGACATATGTGGATTATTGTCGATTTGAATGGTCCAAAATAGTGGGTTGTTGCAGTTGATATCAGAGCTTTGGTTTTAGGCAAACTTTAGCCTGCGGAGTAAAAACTCATTAGAGAAAGGGTTGAAATACCCTAGAATGAGTGGAATCAATCTCAGAATCATTTCTTTGTGAGAGAACATATTTTCGAACTATAAAATGATTTCCAAATGATTTTAAAGGATTTTCAAAGATTATATGTATATATTTTTCTTATTTTGAAATCAAGATCTTCTAAACTTCATCCCATCTGTATCCACCTTGTTAGTAATCTCTTTGGTTAGGATTCACTAGGATTTGGAATTTCTATCTTGTTGATTCGGACTCTTTTCTTGATAGGAAGCTATTGTGGTTATGGCAAGATCGGAAGAGCAGAAAGCAGCTCGTCGAGCACGAAGAGCACTAGCCCTTAAGGAACGGGAGGAAGCAATCGAGAAGTGGGAAAGGCTGTGGAGGGAAAGGGCAGCACCTAGTTCTTATGACCATGTCATTTGTTATCGGTTTCAGAAAAAGGGACACTATGCATCCATGTGTGGGAAGAGAGATAAAGGAAAGAAGAGTGAGGGCAAGCGCTTTCGATCCGAGATTTTCTGTTTTAAATGCCGGAAGAGGGGACACTTTCCAAGTCGCTGCCAGATGGTGAAGAAAGTGAAACCTGCACTTCCTACATCAATCAGCCTATCAATAATTTGCTGCCACTGTAGGAGGGCTGGGAATATAGCCAGATATTGTCCTGAGAGACGACATGGAAAGAAAGCTGTGTACCCGATGTTCACTAAGGAAGTTGGGGGTGTAGTGCATTTATGCTAGAAATGTAGAAGTTGGAGGCATATTGAGGGGGAGTGTTCTAGACCCGTTGAAGTACCACCCGGTAGCATTAATACTGATGCATTGTTTATGTAGGAGTGGTATTCTGTGGATCTAGTTGTTATTTGTAGTATGTTAGGTTGCATTTAGTGAACTCTATTGTATCTTTTGTTTAGCTGAAGTTGTCAAACTAGAGATATTTTTGCTCCTGTTTTCGTATGATATGAATTTGAGTTTTCGTAATAATGAATGTGAACTCTTTCGTATCGATATAGGTTATATATCTCTAACCTTGGTTAGGATTCTTATCGATTTGGATTCCTTTGAACTTTGGAACGCTCCCACTTGTTCTGATTTGTAAACGGGTGAAACTCCCTTAAACTTGGCATTGATTAACCGAAGATTTCTGTATCCTCGGATTTCAATGCTACCTATCTCCAGCTCTACCTGGATTCTAACTTTGGCGATCGAATGTCGATTTGCCTTAGATTTCCACATTGATTATATTCCTGAAGTCATGTTTGACCAGTTAAGGTCACCCGCGATTTATATGGGCTTATCCATCTTCTATTTGGTAATTAAATTATCTCATCTTCGTTCGAGCTTATCTTCGAACCAGAATTTTATTTGATTAGAGTTCCTTTAAATTTGAATCTCTATTTGTTTGAAATCCATTCTAGAATCATTCCTTGGAAATTTATGTTTGGTTGTACTTTAAAATTGTGCATACATCGAAATTATTATTTTGATAAGGATGGCCACATTTTATATATAAAAGTGAAATATTTTCGATAAGGATTATATACCTTCCAAAAATAAAAATTTAAAGCTTCGAAAGGATTTGAAATTTTGGAAAATTTATAAGAATTTGATTTATATAAAAATGATTTATAACTGAAGAGCTTTGAATTTGAATTTCGAGGAATCGAACTCCGGTGTTTTAAAATCGGTTTTAAGATTTTGGAAAGTATATAATAATAATAATATGATTTAAAGATTTCAATGATTTCGAAAAGATTTCAAAGAAGTTTCAAGAAAATAGAAGCCTAGAACTCACTTGTGTCGCTGGAAAATAATTTGGTGATGAGTGCACGCATCATCGACATTGATTTTCGAGTTACAGAGTGGGGGAGAGGCCACCTTAGTAGCCTTGCTATGCGAGTGATTTTGTGAAACCAAATTGTGATTTCAGATTTCGAAGTATGATTTGATATTCGTAAGATATACTTCTGTGTGTGTGTATATTTGAAATGATTGAAAGTAAGCCGGTGTTCAGTCCTCGAGTTTCAGATTTGTTTTGGTATAACCTTATCTATTGGAATTAATTTACTGATTTGTTGCTAATTTCAACTCTTGGATTATAAAATTTGGTTTCTCTAACTATTTTGAATGTTCGAACACTTCCAAATCAGGGTTTAATTTTTTAAAGCTAAGTAATTTTCAAAAGGTAAATTGGATCTTCCATGTATGGAAATAAATAGTTTAAAGGTTTTAAATGGACAGTTATAAACTTGGAAATCATTTTAGGTATAATTGATTTTGAGAAAGATAATTGGTTTTGAAAATAGATTGGATAGTAAAATCCAGTATTTATATGATGGTTTTGTAAATGAATTTGTTTGACTTAAATTTTGTTGATTTGGAAACCATGATTATTTTCTAAACCTATTGTTTTGAGAAACTTTGAAACTGAATATATGTAATTTGGAAGAAATGATTTGGCGAAATCATATATGATTTTGAAACTGAAACGTTATTGAAAGGAATTGAAATTGAGAACCTTATTTTATTAAATATTTGATTGGGGGTTATCGAACTTATATAAAAGTGATTTGTATAAGTATGAAGTTGATTTGAAAAGGTACTCAATTTGGAAAGAGAAATCTCATATAATCAAAGTCTATATAAGTGTGATATTGATTTTGGAAAGTATTCGATTTGAAAATCAAATCTTATATATGATGGAATTTGTATAAGTATGATAATTGAAAGTGATTTGAAAGGTACTATATGATACATATTTTCAAAGTAAAGATATGGAAAGTGATTTCAGCTTGATATCCGCTTTGTGTCCACATTGTGCATTCATTCTACCGATATTATTCTCTCTGATTTGGGTTTTTCGGATATGATACTCGAGTGTCCATCGAATTCCATGGCGATCTCCATGGTCTTATGAGTGAAACTACATAGCGTAATTCTCCTGGAGGAGATGGCTTAAGGGTACGGATGTCTCCTGGGGATCCAGGCGTTACCATTGTGTATCTGTGATCTATGTAAGTCGCTTTTAGTAGCGAAATCCGCTGCTGAGATAGCTTAAGGGTACGGATGTTTCCTGGGGGATCCAGGCATAACCATTGTGTATCTACGGTCTACTAGTCATCATGGCGTAATTCGCAGGGCTGAGATAGCTTACGGATACGCATGTTTCCTAGGAGATCCAGGCGTAACCATTGTGTATCTGCGATCCATGGTTAGACAATGTTTTGGTTGGTTGATTTGTTTGGATTGTACTTTCCATATATGTTTTTAAAGGTTTTTCAGTATTTTCACTGGATGTTGAAACAAGTCTACTAAGTACCTGGAGAATTCTAGCTTTGCGCCTGATCAACGCATGGCCAGAGTCTACAGGAACGAGAGTAAACTTGTTAAGACATCGAGTTATAAAAGCATTTTGATAAAGTATTATATAAAGGATATTTTGATCATTTATTTTACTTTTCTAAATAATTTAAGATGTTTTAAATATTGTTTACTTCAAACTAACAAATTTGAATCAAATGACTATTCATCATATTATAAAATGTAATAAATATAAAAAAATTGAAATTGAAATTTATATGATTTTAAAATAATGGTTCATCCTTGTCTTTCAACCTACTTTCCCTTCTAGTTATTTCTACCTTCTTCCTCTTCGAGGGTCCTTTCCACATTATGGAAAGAGATGGTTCTTTGGTTTATCGTTTGGATTTGCCCGAGAAGCTTTCTAGAGTGCACGATGTATTCTACGTCTCACATCTTCGCTGGTATCTTCATGACCCATCTCTTTTTGTTCAGCCTTCTGCTCTTGATAGTTTGGATACTGAGCCTAATCTGACTGTCGAGAGGAAGCCACTTCGTATTGTCGACAGAGGTACGAAGCGGCTAAAAAGGAAATATGTTAGTCTGGTCAAAGCACTATGGAGTACTGATGATTGAGATTGTACCTGGGAGACGGAGGAGAGCATTCGTGCTTCGAACCCGAAATTGTTTTTTCAGGTACTATTTGCTTTTTCTATTTTGTTTTCCCTTATTTTCCTTGTTCGTTCTTTTCGAGGACGAAAAGGTTTGAGCGGGGGAGAGTGTAACAAACCTAGATTTTTAAAATATTTTTAAATTTGATTTTATTTCATTATGAAAATATTATAAAATTTATTTTACTACAAGATTTTATTTTTTAAAACATTTTTTAAAGTGTAGTAGAAATTTTTCCAATACTAGTTGTATTATGTTTACAATTTTAATTCTAGTTTCAATTTAATAACTATTTTCTTATTTATTTTCTATTTTTCCTAAAAATATTTATTTATTTTCTTTTCACTTTTTTTTTCATTTACTTGATTTTTTATTATTTATTTTGAACAAAAAAAAATGGTAAATTGAAAGGACAAAAACTCTTCATTTCTGGTGACTTTTCAATGACTTGCCTTTTCACTTTCTTTGGCCGTTCACTTCTATCTCTTGGCCATGTGTTTTACTTTGTATTTCACGTGAAAGAAACATCTCATTCCATCATTCTTTCGGCCAAAATCATTTCAGAAAATTTTTGGTAATGTCTTCTTCTCTTTTTTTTTAACTTTTTCCTCTTCTTTTTTATTGATTTTGCCATGCTTTTTCCCTAGACTTGCTCGGCCATAACTCCTCCACCACCTCCACCGACCAGCACCACCACCATCCGCGGCAGCACCATCTCCTCTCCACTTGTCTTGACCTGGCCGTAATCTACCTATGATGCTTGCACCACAAAACTCCACAAACTCCATGCAAAATGCCATAGTCGAGCCTTGTTTGTCACCATCACTTTCATATGTTGCCTCGGCCACCCCCTTAGCCACCACTACCAGCAACTACACCCCCTCTGGCCGCAGCTTCAGTCATCACCTGACCACCACCTGATGTGGCCGAGCCCAAATCATGACAGGCCGAGCCTAAGTGATGCACCAAATCTCCACTTTTTCCTTGACCATTTGTATTACATGTGTTGCAACTTCCACCCCTTCATCTACTTGTAGTCGTGTGCCTATTTGGACCCATACCCGAGCCACTTCCACCTATAACACAGCCATGGCCGAGCATTAGAGCCCCTAGGCCGAGCACATGAATAGTTGAGGCATGGTCACACCATTTTGTGTTTTGTTGCTTTTTATTTTAAATTGTTTCAATATATATTTTATGTTGAATATATATTTATATTGTCTTGTTTATGTGTTGTTCACAAGATCTACATCTTGGCTCTATTACCACTTGAGTCTTCAGTCGTGTTATCGTGCTTTCTGGAATTCGTTTGTGTGCTTTGATTTGCTAACTCCAGCATAAAAAGGTGAGTATTCACTCATGACATCTTTACTTATATAATTTGTGAATTGATAGCAAGTGAATCTATAGAAATATTATTTCATGTTATACCTGCCTGTGATATGTATCATATGATGTTAGCCCTGTTTATAAACCTGTCATCTCATCTGATGCAGGTATATGTTGTTATACTGTTTATTTACATTCGTTTCTCACATTGCAAGTTCCCTGTAGAATAGAATCGCTATGGGTTGAAATGGTACATACCCGAACGAACCTTAGAATAATGAAAAATCGTTATGGACTGAAATGATAGGCCTGAGCGATTTTTATTTATTTTATTTGACTTGGGATTGCGGGTTTGAAATAATAGAACTCGGATTTTTCTTTGTAAATTACGGATTGAAATGATATATTATCCGTATCACTTGACCTAGGTTAGAAAATATTATACAGACCCATGGTTATTATATATATTTTTATGGAATTTTTAAATTATTTTAAAATGTAAATATTATAATATTTTGATTTAAATTGAATTTAAAATGATTTTTTATAAAGTGTTAGTAATTTTAGATAAGTTAAGTATGTGAAATAAATGAATGGTTAAGTTGAAATTTGAGTATAAATTAATTTTTGAAATTGTGATTTTTAAAAAAATGGAGTTTGGTTAAGTAAATAAAAATATGATAATTTGATTTTATTTAAATTTAAAATGACTTTATAAAGTATATTTGATTTTCTATGAATTAAAATGGTTAAATAAATGAATACTTAAAAATGTAATTTGAAATATAACTTGACTTGGAAATGTGAATTTAGTTTAAAATAAAAGTTAAGTTAAGAAAATAGAATGGAAATTAAGTTTATATTTTGAAATGGTAATTAAAACTTAATTATTAAGTTAATTTTTGAAATGCAAAGAATGGAAGATTTTTATGCTTGAATTTAATAAGTGAATTATCTAAAAATTTGATTTTATGTATAAATTTTACTTTATAAAAGTCATAAATTAAAGGGTATTTTAAACGACCATTTTAAAGAGGAAAAACATGAAATTTTATAAGTTAAAATGGCTTAAATTGGAATTTTATTATTGATGAAATTGTATTAAAAATGTGGAAATTAAATTTACAGCACTTCAGAAATGCTATTGTTTCTGAAGTTAACTAAAATCTGTTGTAAAGGATACGACAGCACTTTGTAAGTGTTGTGGTTGATGCAAGCAAACTAAAAGGCTAGAATTAACTAAGAGCTACTATAGCACTTGGTAAGTGCTATAGTTATAGAATAAAAAAATTAAAACCTGAATTAATAAAAGAGCTACAATAGCACTTTGTAAGTGCTGCAGTTGGCTGAAATGAGATTTTTAAATATAACAGAACTATTACGGCGGTCTTAAATGCTGTTTTTGTTGAATTGAATTATTTTAAAATGTAACTTACCGCGGCATTTTCTAAGTGTTGTGGAAAGCTGAAATTTCACTGTTTTATTGTATTTAAGTGAATAAATGAACTCAGAAAAGAGTAAATTTTTGGGAATTTAATATTTGATTTGAAGGTATAATGACTTCACCTTTTAATGGTTTAAATGAATGATTTTAATTCGAAATTATAAATATTTTTGGAATTTTAACCACGGGTACACTTCTTTGTATGCCTTGTGATTTTTAGATGTACACCTTCAATTTGAAAGTGTGACTAGCGATGAGCGATTGCTGCAGCTCTGCGCTACCCTAACCACATTAACGCTGTTATTTGCATAGTTTACTTTAATATAGGCATTTCTATGATAGCGTTTATTGCTGTTTAATTGATGGTTTAACGGATCCTTAGAGGATGGGCGATCCCAAACGCCCTTTAAGTTATTGAGCATTACTACTACAGTTCACTTGAGTTGGTTTACATTATATAAGTATGTATGTCCTGACTTGAGTGTTTTGTGTTTTATTTTACGCTCAGTTCAGCCTGAGTATTCACAACTTTGGATTTCTTTTTCTGGAGCTAGAAATCGCTGGAGATCTACCTATCTAGTTATTTATCTACTTCAGTTCATATATTTCAGCTCTTGTATTAGTGATCTTATATGTATTTGGTATTTCTATTGTGTTGTTTTCAGACTGATATTATGTATTTGTTTTGAGACTTTGTAATAGTAGCTTCATGAACTACTATGGTATTTTATATTCCATTGTGAGTTATTCTGATATTTCTATGTTTGTGATTCTGTGAATGATTATGTTTGCTCCAAATTTTATTACAATCTGTTATTCTGAATTATTCAAGTCTGACATGTGTGGATTATTGTCGATTTGAATGGTCCAAAATAGTGGGTTCTTAGAAGATTCTTGCGTATGTCTAGAACGTGGAGCACGTCATTCAACTTGATATTTTTTCCAGAAGTAAACTTAAGGATTACTGTGCCACTTCCTTCGATCATGTACACTGCAGAATTACCCATATAGAGTTTTTCTTCGTGATCGAATTTCTGGTATGTAAAAAACATGGATTTGTCAGAGCAGACATGACGAGTAGCGTCTGTGTCTACCCACCATTGGTTAGGATTATAAACCAAATTGCATTCAGATACAACTGCCGAGAAGTTGGACTCGTCTACTTCCATGTTGTCTACTATATTTTCCTCTTTGTTGCGTTCCTTTTTATGTCTGCAATCTCTAGCGGCATGTCCAACCTTTCCACAAACCCAACGCTCACCATTAAACTTTTTGGTTCGTTTGTTGTCTTTTGGTTTGTTGTCTGGAGCTTTCCTTTTCTTCTGGAAATTCTTCTTTTTGTTTTTGGTCTTTGACCTTTCAGCCACAAATGCCTCCTCGCTTGGTTTTGTAACTCCACGGTTATCTGCCTCAATTTTTAGTCGGACTATGAGATCCTGTAAAGAGATTACCTTCTTCTTATGCTTTAGATAGTTGCGGTAATCTCTTCATGACGGCGGTAGTTTTTCCGTGATGGCTTCAACCAAAAACGATCCTCCAACTTTATGACCTTCCGCTTTGAGTTCATAAATGATGATTTGCAGTTCATGCAGTTGAGCAGTCACCGATTTGGAGTCAACCATCTTGTAGTCCATGAATTTGTCTACAATGAATTTCTTAAGACTGATATTCTACGTCTTATACTTCGTAGCAAGTGCATTCCAAAGTGCTTTTACTGTCTTTAGAGCCTGATATGCTTTGTATAGTACCTTGTCGAGACAATTCAGAATATAGTTTCTGCAGAGAAAATCGGAATGCTTCCACATATCAACATCTGTTTCCTTGCCTGGTGCAGGAATCAGTTCTTCCTCCTCGAGATACCGTTGCAGACCGAGTATGGTGAGATAAAATAAATCTGATTTTGTCATGTTAGAATGTCATCACCATCTCCTTTATAAGGATCGGGCCTGTTGTGTGTAATAGCCTTTATTGAGAGCTTTACTGTCGTCATCTCTGTTTTAGTTAAAACAGAAAAGTCTTAAGATGTTATATGTCTAGTATACCAAAACAGAGAATAATCAATTATAAACTCGTCTCACAAGTTTATCAATTAGATTTGCACTAGTCTGAAAGTCTGTATTAGCTAATTTAAGCAATAGGTATGTCGTAATTAAATTATGACCACAAACTAACAACTATAGTAATAATAATTATAGCGATAGATCAAACGTTATACTATTTAAAGAAATAGTACAGCGTAGAAACGAAATTGATATATATATATATGTATATATATATATATATATATATATATATGTATATATAAATCAATTATAAACCTAACCGGTTGAAAAAGGAAATTCCGTCTGAGGCTTGTCGTAACAATTTCCTTAAGACTTTATTTAAAGTCTCTCAAGATACAACAGACGTAATCTGCATGAGATTGTAAGGAGTATGTCAACTCTGTGATATATTGTATAGAGTAGTAGAAAAGAAAAAGCAGAAGAAATTAGAATTGGAATTGAATGAGAATGTAATCAGTATTCTCTTCTATTTATAATTTCGTCTGCACCCCCTTCAAACAGTCGTGTCCGCCTGACGGGTCGCACCCGTTGCCTTTCATTGATGCTGTTCGTTAACGGGCCACACCCGTTGCTGCCATAAATCGCATCCGTTCGCGTCTAATGGGTCGCACCCGCATCTGTCTGCTAATGGATGCATCTGTTCGTCAAAAATCTCGCGTCCGCTTCAGAAGTCGCACCTACTCGGTCAATCCGCGTCCGCTTATGAAAGATTCGCACCTGTTCTGAATGATTCGCACATGTTCGTATAGTCTGCAACTGTTAGAAAACCCGGCCCAATTTTGCAGTAAAAATAGGATCATTTAAACCTAAACCCGGTTAGATCGGCCGGACGGCGGCGGCGCGCGTATTGGTGGTGATGCATGATCTCCCTTCTCACAACGAAGCAAACATTTGAATTTTTCAAGACTCCAACCTCTTAATTGCAAAGCTATTAATATACTAGAAGAGTTTTACAATTTTGACGTCGTGGGAATATGTTGTTTTCATTTATTTAGGAATTCCAACACATTTATCGCAGACCACCGTGGCAATGGCATAACGTGCTCCATCGTTCCAGGAATTTTTGCTTTCGCAATTTGCAAAAGCTTCGAATCCATTACAAGGGCACCCAGAACTAGATTTCCAAAACAAGTGACATTGTGCAGTTGTGACTGAGTATGCAGTTGAAATTAGCCACTGGTATTTGTTCGCAGCATTTTCAAGGAGACCGGAACTTGACAGCTGCATTTTTACTATGTCCCAAAATTTACGTAACCGCTGGTATTTGTTTTCGACACCAATTTGCTATGTAAAGTTAAAATCATGTTTTTGATTGGTGGAGTAATAATAAGTACTGTTAATAGGTGCTCTAATTCTGACATCACCACCTACCAAAGTATGATGTTAGGTTAACACCCACCTTAATCAAGGGTGTAAACATTATTGGACTATGGTATCATAACTATATATGTTTTTTATACTTATTGGACAAGGGTGTAAACATTATTGAAAGTATGTAAATGTTTCAATTTTGACTGTACCTACTGTGTTACGCTTAACAAGAATATCAAATATATGTTTGTTTTATTTCTGACTTATCTATTTGTGTATTTGTGGGTTGTATAAATATATTAATAATTGATTAGAGAAAAAATAATTTTCGTTTTTTATTTGAAATACAATGTATTTGTAACCATCATTTTTTAATATACACTTCACTTCTATGATTAATTTTTCAAACTCCAAAGTAGTTAATATTATATATAAAAAAAAAATAGACATTCATTATTTGAAGGAAAAAAATTAATATAATTTTCTTTGGAAAACTTTATAGCATGAGCTACCAAAATATTCCCGTGAACGAACAAAACATGGATAGGTGCCGTTGAACTTGAAAACTAGAGGTCGGTGTGGGTTGGTCCAAGTTGAAGCTTAAACTGTTTTCGCACCGCATCAAACAATTAGGTAGAAGCAATAACCGTAATACAATTATTTAATATAGTCTGATTCCGATTCGATTTAGTAATAGTGTAATCCAATTTCGGTTATGTTTGCACTCATATTACATTTGTTTGAACAACTTGAGCAAATTCAAATTAAAGACACATTCACAATAATGTGCACGGCGAATATCTTTATACATATCAAGTACTAAAATAGTTCATTACCTAATCATTTGAATTTCAAACACTCATTCGCCTAATACTTCACTAATTTTAAGTTTTAAAAAAAACAAAATCCAATCAAAATTCTTGGATTCTACCAAGCGTTATGGTCCAATTTGATATAGTTCGTTCTATCGTTCAAAATGCAAATCAAATCTGTCCGGTTTTAAATACTTGATTTGATTAGAAAATATGATTTGGTTTACCAAACCATTTTAGTGGTTCGATGCGATGTGTTTCACGTGTCGATTCGATTTATTCCCCTTTTACTAGAAACATGAGAAAGGATTCGCCATACAACCTTCACCCCTCTTTCATACACCCTAGAATTTTTATTCATTAAAGAGCACTTGAGCAAATTTAATAATAGATATTGTTTATCAAATCGGCAACGAAGTTAAAATAACAAAACTCTGAAGAATGCTAAAGTTGAGATAAACGAGTTATTATGATCAAGTTGATTCAACAAGAAAGTTAATATGATCAAAAAATAAATATCATAAAAACTAACGAGCATTCAATGCTTTGACACATCATATATCATCAAAGAATTTCATCCACTACTATATATTATCATGCAATTTTTATTACATCAATGCTTCCTCTTTGGTAGACAAAAAATGAAGTAAAATAAGAATCCAAATACACTTGTTCACCGCTAGAGAATGCGGAAGAAGATAGATATCAAGCCAGTGTCTTCTGAACATTTGCCGCAGCAGAACCAAGGAACCAGTTAGACCATGTATTCTTTCTAAACAATGAGAAAATCAGTAACTAATACAATAGTAAAATAAAAAATATTACACCGACAAACTTACAAAATAGAGCTTGTAATGTTAATGCACTGGAATTTCAACAGAATCCATTAGCATCAAGGTTTGGGTACAGTTCTCCGGAATGAGCAGCAGAAGTCTTCCTTGATCTTGAACTTTTAGAAGAAGCCGAATAAGGCGAGGTATTGTAGTCATTGCCAGATGCGTAGAAGGAAGAGGGCAGGCCCTGAATCATGGGCAGTCCGGTTGAATCGGACACCATGTTGTTGTAGCCTCTTTCTACGTTTTCAGCATCAAGTGGTA
Source organism: Allium cepa (assembly GCA_030765085.1). Classification (NCBI taxonomy): domain Eukaryota; kingdom Viridiplantae; phylum Streptophyta; class Magnoliopsida; order Asparagales; family Amaryllidaceae; genus Allium; species Allium cepa. Next base: position 157,908,100 of record CM060939.1, read on the forward strand.
GCTCGTCTAAAGTCTAATCGATAAAGTAGGAAAAATAATTTAAAGACATAACATATAATAATATTTTGGTTAGGAGCTTTGAGTCTGATCCCATTTTTGATATGCTGGGAAGAAAAGTTTCTACCCCAATAAATATGTAAACTAGGTTGTTATTTCTAGAAAACAAAAAGGGCAAACTAACTTGTGTGTATACTAACATTTGGGCATCCAATTCCTTATAAAAAAAATATACCAACATTGGTCAAATGTACTTTAAGAAGTCGAAAAAAAAAATTGATTTCAAATTAAGTCAAAAGGAACTCTTAAAAGTTGGACTGGTTGTTTATTCAATTGACTTTTGACCTCTGCTATTGAAAAGCAAAGAAATAACTTAATTAAGCTATCTAAAGGACCCCATAGAGAAAGGAGTTGCGTACTCTATAGGCTTGTTCCAGAACTCGAAGTGTCTCTTGGATTCGTTTTCTTCTGATAGCTACATCGTCTGGTTCCTTCATCATGTCCTCAAAAAGATTTTCTCTATATATGGAAAAAGAAAATATATAATTATGTTGTTATGATTTTAAATTTTGTAGGAATAAGTAGTTTTAAATATTAGCTCTAAGAAAGGAACTTTGGTTGGTATAAGATGGATTTGATACCTGTAAAGTTTCTTGATAAAGACATTATGCAATTCCCTTTTCGAATGATTAACCTGAAAGAAGAAGAAAAAATGAGTGCATGAACATTAGTTGACACTGAAAGAAACTTCAATAAAAAAGATTTAAATAAATAACTACTTTAACCAATCGTTTATCTCAATGTCATTGTACATTTAGTGCAAAGATTCATAGAGGAAATAAAAGAAAACTAACCAGGAAATGCATAATAGCTTTAGGAACAGCGTCCTCGATATTTTTCCTCACAATGTCGTAATATGATTTCAGCAATAACTTTGTAATTGCTATCTCCACAGATTCCTGTTCAGTCTGTTTCTCTGATGGCTTCAGGACAACTGGGGGCTTAATAATAATATCATAAAGGTTAATTACTTCATTCGTTTTGTTCAAAACATTTAATAATAATACAGGAGCATATATGTAAGGTCTGCAGATTATTACTACCTCTTCCAACTGTATTAATGAGAATGAATGCTCCATGCCATTCATAGGGACAGCGTGAGACTTATTATTCATTGAAGTTTCTTTTGCTTGTGCACGGTTCTGACTAGAGCCAAAAATTGATGATATTCCCCAACTCGAACCAGTTGTACCTCCTTTTTTTAAAGTTAAAAGGAAATAAGCATTAGAGAATGGTACTCAAATATGGTACAATTTACAAATTCACAAAATAAATTTGCGCTACAAATGCAGTCCATTTATATAGCAATAACAAGTTTAAAAAGGTTTCTGTTAAATTTGACGATACCTACTAATGGATATATATTTTTTCTACCAGTACAAAAGGTAACGTGTCTTGGTTTTTTTGTTGTTGAAGCTAATGTCATCAAGATGGACTACAAATATGAAAGCAATGATTACAAACCACAAATGAAAATGCCCTTGATGTTACAACATATGCTTACCAGTAGAGCTTGGTTTATCAGAATGTACTATTGGTCGAATGCCCTACAAACATTAGAGCAATATATAAGCAATCTAGTAATCAAAATACAAAGCATTAAATCGGATACATGGTGAGAAGAATATCAAATGATAGAAACTAAAACCTGAGCTTGATCAGAAGCAAAGCCATTTGCACCAGATCTACCAAGAATTGGTCTAGATTTTTGCACCTTGTCAGATGCTTGTGATGCATCAGTATCTGCCCCATCCTGAGGTGTCACAAACAATAAATAAAAGAGGGAAAATGCCAAATTAATATAGATGGAGCATTGCACTAAATAAGTTACCTTATGTTCAGGTAGGCGTATCATATGGAAGTAAATAAAAACTCAAGAAATTACCATTGCTGAAGGTGCTAATCTTAATCTCAATAAATATAATTACAATGAAAGAAAGTGCTCTTGATTAACAAATACATTTACCGTAGATTTGGGAATGGTAGGTACTCCCTTAGAAGGTTTTACTTGCTGACGTGCGAACTCCATGGCTGTATTGCCACCAATAAAATTTGGATGTGATGTGTTTATGTAATCCATCTGGAAGGAAATTGTATTTAGAAGAAAAAATCATTTAACTGCAAGAGTTGGTGAGTATATGAATTGCTTGTAGCACAAAAATTGTAGGCAAGAGAATATATTTGCTTAAAATTCAAGCAGGGATCAAACTCACAGCTCTCCATTTGGATTAAATTTCCAGAGAAAAGAAAAAAAATCAGAAAAGACAGAGAGAAAAGCCGTGAAGAGGAAACAAAATCACATGATGCCATACCTCCATAGCGATAATGTGGGTTATCATTGCCTCCGCAGGTTGAAGACTTTCACGCAAGAATTTCCCAACTACATCATCCATGCATTTCCGTAGAATGGGAAATTGCTGTAGCTCATTAGGTAAGCATTTATGGCTTAGCTACAAAACAAAATCAACATCTGTTAGAATAATATGTTGTTATTAGGTACAGAAAACTGAACTGGAACTGGTAATACCATGCACTCTACCTTAATCAATTCATCGTAGATAAATCTTGCACATTGAATGCTAGGATCTAACAGACGTCCTATCTGTCTTCGGACTAGAATTTCAAAGGGAACCTGCAATAATAACACACATGGTATAAATAAAAATTGATGTTTGGTCAAGGCAGTAAGATGAATTGCATGCTACAAATTGATTGTGATTCCGTAGTAAGTAATACTTGCCTCCGGTACAAATAAAGAAGTCCTAGGACCAGTAGCATTTTGAATTGCCATGCGGATGTCCTCATCGGTTACATCCTCGAAAAGATCAACTTCCTACAATATATAATTCAGAAGTATTTCAGTATGTACATGACTACACACGAGCGCGCACACGCACGCTGTGCATGCGTATGGATGTGTGTGTGTGTGTGTGTGTTGGAAGAATAAACTAATTGACCGTTGGTGTTAATAAAAACAGGTTGCAAAAATAATTTAAGATTTTCCATTTTCAAGGTTGAGATGTAAACCTCTAAGCTCTTCACAAAAATCGACTGAAATATATAATGAATTCGGGCCCCACCGGAGAGTTCGGACCTTGACAATTCTTCATTTTTTCCTTCAACCATTGAGCAAAATGCTGCAACAAGTGCATTTGTTAGGAGTTGCTATAAGCTTTGATGCATCAAACAATGAAAAAAGAGGAGAAAGCATTACAGTCAATAGACAAATACTTCGTATCAAAATTTGTTTTTTCTAATTTACTGATATGAACTTTGACTAACAACATTTTTTTAACTCACAACAATTAACATGATAAAAAAAGGGATGACACTTTTTAGGTACCTTCAGAATATTTTGCAAGAATATTCAACAGTTTTACTCCTTGACCAGCCTGTGATTGACAGAATAGATAATGTAAGCAGGGGCACCAAGCACGTCAGTGTCAAAAACATGATGTAGTCAATGTTTAGTAACTTTGAGATAATTCTGCCTAACGGAGATTAAAAATTAGTTCAAAAATGACCAATTGGGTTATCATATATGGTTTTCAAATCCTAAGCTGCTACCGCAAAAACAAGCAATGTCAGTAAGATGATTTTTCTTTTCATATTATAGTTTTCCTCCATAATGTAAACAGAATGCTATTATACTATTACTTCGAAAGATATTATGGCAAACCTTAGAGTCTGGAACATCACCAAAAGCTGCATGCTCTTTTGCTACAGTCACCAAATGAGCATTTATACGAGATTTCAAGCCTGGTAGAACCGTCTTGATATGCTGCACTAAGATCTGCAAGGAAGTACACGTTAATCAAACATAGAAAGAATCTTGCTATTTGTTAAATATTTTATCACATTTTTGGATTGAAGATCTACATTTATATAATGCAGGAGGCATGGAGCAAGAAGTATCAAATTTGAATAGCATAATTTGAACCATTGGACATATTTTGATGTGCAGTATGTTGTATACTACCTAAGACTTGTAGTACTACAATGCCTCCCTCCCTCCCTCCCTCCCTCTCTCTCACACACACACAAAGTATTTCCTATATTTACCTGATTCAATTTCTTGGCCAGCTGAGGAATTCCACAGCAATGAGACAGACCATGGTAAACCTATAAGCAGTAAGGTACAGTAAAAAATGTGTAGAAACAATTTGAAAAATGCCTATAGGTAGAAGAATTTTTTTGATGCTTTACCGGATTGCGCTGGAAATAGCTCTCTTCTGCGGCAAGTGCATCTTTGATAGAGCGATTTTGATTAATATCCTAAATGGCATTAGACCAATGGAAATAAAATAAAGAGATGAACAAAATGATGTAAGAAAGAGATGCAATATATGTCCCTAACAGTAATTTATACACAGCAGGGGTTTATTTATTGCTTTTACTTGTTTATTTAAAAGAAAACTTTAACAGTTCAATCCCATTTAACATGACAGAATCAAAGTGAGAGTAAAAGTGAAAATCAAATTATGTGCTTGCATCTTAACCACGGCATACAAACAAAATAAAGGGAATAAACACAGCAAATAATGAACTCAGCGGTTTTGTAAGGACTAGTATAATGCAACAAACAAGTGAGCACTAATCTCAGATCAAGGTATTTTGAAACTAAGAAATTTCATGATCTAAGTTAAAGAAAAGTTCCGATGACAACTTTGCTTCTCATATTACTTAATCTGAACGTACAATATTATATCATAAGGCAGCAGAAATGATGAGTTTGTCAACATTCTTTATATGCTTAGTTACAGATGGAATAACTTTTTCACTTTTTATTCATTTACATCATAGTTAATAACTCTAATGTACTCTATTTTTATTTCCTGTGTAACTCATAGCAACAAGTAGAATACGCATCTTGTAAGTAAACCAACAAACATAGAATGATGTATGTAAATATGAAAAATGTGACATGACACATACATGTTGACTGCGATTCACCACACCGATATATCCTAGTTTAAGAGGGATCACATATCCCATCAGAAGTCTGCGAGCATCTGTACCTTTGTCCATTATATCCAACTGAAGTCAGACGAAAATTGGAAAATAACGTTTATGTCTCACTGCGCCAACTTGAAATATCACGGTTATAATATTTCAATTATCAAGGAAATATACCTTTGTGATAACACCAATTGTTCTCGAACCTGTCATAAAAAGATAGCAAAAATAGTGCCTGAGATCCATATACAACAATGAAGTGTGTCTTTATCCTAACAAATGGAAAAACCTCGCAGAATTACCATCTGGATCAGCAATTCTGGCCATCTGAAGAGCATCGGAATTAGACAGATCTGCATTTCCTGGCGAAACTGCTAATATTATGCAAGTTTCGTGTTTGATGTAAGATAGTATCATATTTCTAATTTTTGTCTCTATATCACTTGGTTGATCACCAACTGGAACTTTTGTTATTCCAGGTAAATCAACAAGAGTAATGTTCAAAACAGTTGGGGAAAAGATCTTCAAACGAATTTGTTTTTCTGAAAGTCCTTTATTCCCACCAGCTTCTCTGTCTGTTTCAGCCTGCATAAATAGCGACCATATAAACATAAATAAATGATGGTAATCAAACTAGTTATAATAAGATAAATGAGAAGCAAAAATAAAACCATTGATGAGAAGTTTGAAAGTAATATGCGCTCTTCATATGCGATCATTCATTTTTACCACATTATATTTGATCATTCATTCGTTTTCCTAAAAAAATAGAGGATGAAACATATTTCATTATTGGGAGAGATATTTTGATGAGCATAAAAATGTCATGCGTCAATGTTAATTAATTGATCTTTTCTTAAAGATCCAGAAGATCATAGGTACGCTTGTAAAATTTGAAACATGTTTGCACTAAACCCACAACACATACTACAGTTAAATTATAGGGTACCAACCGCCGTTACTAGGCTCGAACGACCTTTTGTCATAAAAAACAAGAGCATTGTTAAAGAACTCCGGTTTTAGATAAAGGGAGTATAATTTAAAGGAATTCCATCCTAAAATAAAATTGTTATGGAAAGGACATGAAAATGGATTCAAATCAAATGATTTACTGTTTTATCCTCGTTCAAAGCAAATATGGCGACATCCTATCGAAAACTGAAAAGAAACACAAAGGTAATCACCGAAAACTAAATTTGGCAGGTTTGACCAAAAAGAAAATCATAAAATATGGGATCCACCGAAAAAATGGCATAATGGGGGTAATAATGGAACTACAATTGATTTTGTTACGAAGGAATGAAATTCTCGTAGCAATTTTAAGAATATTGAAAAAACCTCCCTTTATCCAAAACCGAAGTCCCATTTAACAATGCTAAAAAACAATGATGAAAACAATATTGGTAAGTTATAATAACAAAACATAAAACAGAAGATTTGCAAATATTTATTGTTGAGTGGCGCATAACAGTTAACGCTCATGTGAACAGAAGACGAAAACATGCAACAATATACATATACATACACATACATACATAAATACATATGTACGTGTATTAGTGTATGTGCGTGGGTGTATATATACATAAATGTGTGTATGTTGATGCCAGGAACAACTGTGCATAGATAACAACTAGCCAACTTGCAGTTGTCAGTTAGTAATATATTCTTCATATGAAAGCTCATCCAACGTTATAACTCAACAAATACGAATATATCCTGTTTATTCATATAATGCTTTAGCATTACTACCCTTATAATCAGTATGAATAATAAATGATTTTAAACCTAGTCAATGTACTTTCAAGTCTGTGCATGCTATTAACGAAATCTACCTGAGCGCATTTTTATGCAATCAGAAATTAACCCAGAAACTTACTGACATAAGTCATGATTCAAAATACTCAGATAACCAACTTTGCTTAGCAACAATAGTTTATTAATTAGTTCAAGTTGATATCAATCTTGCAGATGAGGTACAAGTAAAATAAGGTTGGATCCATGATTTAATTCCAGAGGTAGCCTCAATACGTACTGAGCTAAGCACAAGAAAAATATATAATACTGGAAAGTGGAACAATTTTCAAGTAATTTTGAATGTTATGCTTTTTCCATCAAGTTTGCAGAAACAGTTACATACTGACTTGCAAATATACATCCTCTATTCATTTCAATTTAGTGCAGCGCTAAAAAACAATAAATAAATATATAAATAAATAATCCAGTGTAGACAATATTATTGTGGGCACAAATCCGTTTTGCCTATTTCTCCAAGCTCAAATGCAAAATCTCTCATCATCTTCCACATATACACTTTAAATTACTTGACCAATTATTAAATCGAACTGAACTTAAACCAAAACAAAAAAAAATCCTATTCACTCTCACTCTTAAAAAAGACCATGTTTTTTCCAAATTCTAACCCATTTCACATCAGCAAATACGTACGTACCCATTTCTTACAGGGAGATGCACATTTCTGCCTTTGCAAGCAGAAGCGATATTCGTGGAAGCCAATTGATTAATGAAAGATAGAGATAACAACTGATTGACCAAGAAATGAAATGTAAGTAGCTCAAAAACATTATGAATCACATAGACAGTCTTAGAGAAAATAATATTCTTCAAAAATGAAAGCTGTTCTTCAATTTTGCCAAAAAAATTCATACTAAACCATCTCATAAAAATACCAATTTGTTTATATCATATGGGATCAGTGGAGGCAATAGAAGAGCAACTTCTATGCATAATAACCGTACCTATACTAATAAAACAAAATCAAAATTCCTAATTCATACCTGAATCTCCTTCCGAATCAGCGAAAAATCATAAAATCTCTTCCCAGGCAAATGCAAGAACTCCCCCCACTCCTCCGGCTCGCTAGACTGAACCAGCTGAAGAACCAAAGGCCTCCTAGTGCAGATATCGTTGCCCCGTGGAAGAAAATCTCTACCTACAAGCGCTTCCAGAACGCTCGACTTGCCGCTGCTCTGGCTTCCAACCACCGCCACCTGCGGTAATTCTAATTCTACGGTGGACGAACTTCCAAGCTTAGCGAAGATGTCCTGTAGTTTATTCACTATTGGGATAACAGATTGGCCGATGGATCCCGTTGCCGTTTGGGATGGCAGGGCAGTGACTGGATCCTCCGCCATTGATGGATGATTGAGATTCAAGGGTTTAGTGGATAAATTATTTATTTAGCAAATTAGGGGTAAATTGATTTGAGAAATATAGGAGGGGTTTTAAAATTGAGGGGTAAGTAGGATTGTTTCTTTGGGTACAAGACGAGGAGGGTAGTGCCACCGTGGTGACGACTATTTCAGTCAGACCGGGTTGGACCATCAATAATTCCGGGTTCAAACATCTATCCTCGGACATACAAGATGTGGGATGTGTAATTAGTTACTATCTACACCAAAAATTTACTTTGTCTTGCTAAAAAATTCAATCAAGAAAGTCGACTGCTCTTCATTACGGTCGATATTTCGAAGTTGACAATGACTAGTATAACCGTACAACGGTGGAAAACCGACCGCTCAGTGATTACCTTTGTAAAAATAATATAATTTTTTTTATTGAGCTTAGTTGATCAGCTGATAAGAAATTGTTTATTCTAACAAATTTATTTTTGCAAATATCCATACAATATTGCGGATATCCATGCAACATTGTTTATTTTGACAAAGACATATTTTATTAACCTTTTATATAGCAAAGAAAAAAGAAGTTATATATGAATTCATATATAATATTGAAACAAGTAGAAATACACATAATGGATGCATTGATCTTTTAAGATCTAAACTAGTATTTTCATTTTGATACCAGACAAACATCTAAAGATCTATATCATAACTACCATGGCGTAAACTAACATCATACGCGTGACTTTTTTCTATTTAAAGGAACACAAAATATAATGTTATCAACCAATTTACATAGCAAAGTAAATAGGAAAAAAATTAACAATAATTTTATTTACAGAATTCAAACTTCAGAACCATATTCAATCCAATATAGCTTTGACTGAGCAATATATTACAAAATGAATTTAAGTATATATACATAAGAATCATCTTCAAAAGCAGTGTGAAATTCGGCAACATTCTCATGACCTTTAAAGGCTTTCATAATCTTGACTTCTCGTTTAACATCTTCAACGGCAACGGCTATGGAAAGCTTCATATAAAACAAATAAAACATTAGTGTTCTTTTCCTTCTCCGTTCTTTTTTTTGTTCGAGTGTTTGTCGTGGACTAATAGGATTAAGTCATAAATGTGGGATGTCATATCTACATATATGATTTTACAAAACATGCAGGTCATTTGCTACAAGGCTATGCTACACTATTAATGTAACGACCCAGAATTTTTAGAAATTAAAATTTGAATATTTAATTAATTTTAAATATTTATAAGTGAATTTTTAAGTCGAATAAATTTTTATTTGAATTATTGGATTTATTTGGATTATTAAATCGATAATTTAATATGTTAAATTATGGAAATAATTGAAAATAGAGTTAAATATGATTGAAAATGATTCGTAAAATTTTATTTTATCATATGGAAGTTAGAATGATATTTTAGAACTTTTAAAATCGAATTAAAAGTTAATTTGTGAAAATTGAATATTTTAATATTAAAATCGACTAGTAAAAATAGTCAATTTTTGAATAGTCTCAGAATTGAACGAAACCAGTTCCATTGGATCCGTAATAGTTAGTTATTACCGGATTTCAATTTTCGTGTCAATCGGAGCTATCGTTTGAGCGTGGCAGCTCGAAACGCATCGAATTATTTTTAATTTTAATTTGGCGAGTAAAAATAGCCATTTTTCAAAAAGTCTCGGATTTCGACGAAACCAGTTTCATCGGATCCGTAATGTGATATTATTGTAAGGTTTCAAATTTCAAGTCAATTGGATTTACCGTTTGTCCGGTACAAATTAAAACGCCTAGAAATCGACTTAAATCGGTTTAATTTAAATTGAGCGTTTACAGCCATAACTCGCACATACTTCCGAATTAGCTTCCGAAACCTGTTCCATTGTGTCCGAAACGCGGGTTAAACCCTAGAAACGCTGGTTACGGCGCCTAAATCGGAGTTCGGAATTTCCGGGATGAATAGTGTCGCTCGTTCCTTATAAATAGCCCTACCCCTTCACAAAAATAAAAAATAAATAAAAACAAAACCCTAGCCGGCCCTAGAAACTGAATGGCCAGAAATTAGTTTCGATTCTCCTCATTTATCTCTTGATCCATGCATCGATTCAAGAAAGTTTCAACTAGAAACTCGTAGAGGATGGTGAGATCTTGGATTTCAACGGTTATGATCGAGAATAGTTGAGCGGATCGATGGGAAATTGGGCACGTTCACTTGCGTGCGCAAGTAGCGGGGGGGCCGAGTGTGCCGAGCTTCTGGCCGTGGGTAGCTTGCGTTGTGTGCTTCAGGATGGCGGTGGTGTGATGGAGTTTAGTCGAGAAACGAGGTCGAATTTCTAAAACCTAATTTCAACTTGGATGGGTTCATATGCGGCCTTGTGCCTGTAGCCAACGTGATGAGGAAGGAGAAAGGGGGGTTGGGGACGCACGGGCCTGATGGCTTGGGGTAGAAGTGGACGGCCTAGATTGAGTTGAGTTTGAAATTGGTTAAGTATATGTTGATTATGTTAATATAAATTCGTGTAAACTTCAATAATTCATAACTTTTTCATACGAGGTCGAAAACGCGCGAAACCAGTTGCGTTGGAATCGTATGGACGAGCACTACGCGATGGAGTTGGTTTGGAGTCGTTTGGAGTTAGTGAGAATTTTGGGTAAAATTAAACGCGCGTTTAATTTTATTCGAAATAAATCGCTAAAACGGAATTTAAAATCAAGGTGAGAACTTCTCACTCAATCGAATCTGTTTCGATTTTATTTTAAATAGTTAGATTTAAAATATTTGAATGCATGTTTGAATGTTGATTGATATCTATTGATTGTTAAAATAGACATTATACGCCGTTAGTAAGCGGATGTTATTTATTAAAAACATATACCGCGAATATTTCATAAACAGTGAAATTGGTATTATATATAGTATCAATATATATATATTGGCATATGTATATATTGCAGTTATTGATTTCCCGCATTTTTTTGTTTAGCGGATGAGACCCTATTGCGCCGTTATTAAGCGGATAATATTTAATAAGAACATATACCGCGATAATTTCGTACTGGAGCGAAATTGGTATTGTGCTAATGTTTGTGAATGCAGGAAAACAGGTTGGAGGGATCCAACTGGATTCCTCAACAGTTTTTATTTGATTTCAGATATTTTGATATTTGATGGATTTTCATATCGATATATGATATCGTTGTTGTCGTGATTGACTATTTGGTGTGTAGCATCATTGGACCAAATTTGGAACTTTAAAATGATTTTTAAAGTGATTTTTAAAAATATACTGTATGTTTGGAAATTGATTTATTTTAAATAAATAAACGTTATAATTTTTAAAGTTATAAAAATTATGATTTTTGAGAAATCTAGTTAAAAACTGATTTTTGAGAATATGATGCTAATGATTTCATAAAATAGTTAAATCGGAATTTTAGAATTTATTGTGAAAAGTTTAAATATAGGATTTATAAAATTTAATTATTTTATGAATCAAAAAGGAAGAAGTTTTTAAAGGAATTTAAAGACGTTTAAAAAGAATAATATAAATTGATTTATATTAAGAGATTTATAAATGGATATTTATAAATTGAAATATGGACATTATAAAACGAGTTTTTATAAGTGTTTGAATGAAGTGAAAATGAATTTCATAATTGAATGAAATTTATAAAATTATAAACTGTGAAGTTATAAATAAAATTTATAAATAGTAAGATTTATAAATTTGTGAAGTTATTGAAAGAATAGATTTGGTTAAATAAATGAATCTTATAAGTTATAAGATTTATGGTTTAGAAAGTCTTTAGAGGAACGATTTTTGTAAAATAATCGTTTTATAAGTATTTAACTTATAATATGAACTTTTAGTTTATAATTGAGCTATAAACTGAAATAGGTTAATAAAAGAATTTATAAAAAGGAAGCTTTTATAAATAAATAGAAATGGAATTTATAAACGTTGTTTTATAAATTCGCAAATAACTTATTTTGATAAGTAAATTGTTGAAACCTATTAATGGAGTTATATTCACCTTTTTGACTGTAAATAATCCTTTGAAATAAAATGAATAAGGGAATGAAAGTTATTAACGTAGTATATTCACGTTTTTGAATAGTGAATAAGATGTTAAAGAAATTGTTTTGAATGTGATATTTCAAATTGAATTAAAACGATCTAACGATGTTTTAAAATGTGTTGAGATTCGAAACCATAGATTTCAACATTCATTGTTGAAATAGACGTTTTCGAGAAATAAAAGGAAATAATGGACTATAACACTATTGTTATAGTAAATGATTTCCGAAAGGAAATGTTTTGTATGGTATTGGGATTTATATATCTATTTTAAATTCGAATCCCTATACTAGTGATTTTGGGTTGTCGTAACGATGTTTTACGCAACATTCGTTTTGGCCCAAATAAATATGTTTAAGAGAATGATTTCCTTAAAGAATGAAATATATACTTAATTTCGATTGAAGTATATTGAATATTTTCCAAGTGTTGAAAATAAATAAAAATTGTGAATTACTTATGAATAAATAAGTAAGGAATTGTTTTCCAATATAAAGTGAATATTTTAAGAATTTATCTTTTTGAAGATAAATTGAAAAGAAAATTGAAATGAATAATTGAAATCGAATATTCATTGATATCTTGGAATTATAAATTCGCTAAGGAATTTATAAAAGAAAGTGAAATTGGTTTAAAAATAAATATTGATTTATTTTTGAAGTATCGAAATTTAATATCTAGTGAAGATATAATTTGTGAAATAAAAAAATTTGGAAAATTATTTGGAAACTGGTGATGTGTGCATATCCAGTGATAGTTCAATAACCGACTATCAATATTTCCCTGTGAATGGGTAATTGATGTGATTTGTTTGAATGTGAATGCTACACTTATTTTTAAATAAGCGCTCACTATTCGGGTTAACCGGGAAAGGACCATGGGGTCGTATAACCCATTCCGAATATGTGATACGTCGTTGTGAATTGCATTGAAGATCGGTGTTGAAGACCCGGTATTTGCGAGAGCGATAGGATGACCTGTCGATTTACTCTGCACCGAGTTGCTCCGGTATAGAGTTCTCCATATGTGATGGTGAAATCCGATCAGAATTGTGAATATCCGGATTGCAAGGACTTCTTTGTAAGTGCCTTCGGTTTTGTTCGAGCCCGGAACAGACTTGTATGGATTGTGTGTCTGACATTACAAGTTGAGATATAAAGCCGATTTCATTCAAATATATTTCTGTTGGTGGCGAAGAATTTATTCTTTTAGCTTAACGCCCTTCTCTGAGACGTACGAGCTCAGAGGTTATATAGTTGAAGTTATCAGCGATATATTCCCAATTTGGTAATGTGATATGCTGAGTGATGCTGTAAATGATCATTGTGTTGATTATTGTGATAGGATCGTTTATTTGATCGTCTATCTTAGTGATCATTGTGTTGATCATTTGTTGACCCAAAGCATGACTTTTGTATAAAGTATGTTTTTGTGGACGTGACTTCGTCGAACCTCACACCCCGGAAATGGTCAAAACAGGAAAGATGCGGCAAGGTTATGAGGGGTAGCACCCTTTAGGGTATGTACATTTCCTTCTGGATAGAGGTGGTATCATGGTATGGAGCCCAGATATTTAACCTATGTGGTTACTACGAATTTATTACTTTGTGGTTGTTGCTTTTCGGGATCCCGTGAGAAAGGTCGTTTACGATCGGGGAATGGCATGCTCGTGTCAGTAGTTACCCAGTTAGGGGTAACCCGGCCTTGTGTTGGCAGAGTTCCGGTTTGGTTCTCGGGGATGTCTTTCCAGAGGCATTCTCATGTGGCAATGGGAAGTTCCTTGGCCTGACCATTTGTTGGAAATCCAAAGAAACAATACGAAACTTGTACGGTATTAGTTGTAGAACCTGCTATTCACTTATGGTGGTCACCACTGTTTGGATGGTAGCTATAGTAGGCATACGATAATGGTCGTATGTTGGCTAAGATTTATATTCTACTTTCAAAATGAATTTTTCTTCTACACTATGCACTAGTAATAATATCAAATGTTATTTTAAATGCGTATCAAGCATCTTTGACTATCATAAGGAGAAATCTCCTCCGATTCTGCGTTTGCATGTGTGTGTGTGCGGGAGGCCTTATGGTAGTCTCATTTTTAAAAGCATTGCGAATTGATTAAAAATATTCCTCCATTTTGATTTTAAAGATAAATAAACTGTTTTGAGTTCTCACACCAGTCACATGACTGACTTGGAGTTTATTGTTTTCCTTCCTAAACTCTGGGTGCCCACCAATTTCCACACGGGCAGTCAAGAGTTAGGTTTATCAGGATATTCTGGATATTCAGGAGTTGCTGGAGGCAAGCTGGATGGCATGGCATATTACTTATATAGTATTTCTTTTTCCGCTGCACTATATTGTTGTTGTTGTATACTCTGATGATATGATGTAATGAAATGTATAAAATGTAATAACTGATAGTTCTTTGTTTAAAGATTATTCATTTATTATTATATGTTGTTCCGCTGCGAATTGTGAGATTCTGATGTTGTTCTGTTGTTTTCTGTTCCGTCCTATTTTCTTCTGTTTTTCTTTTTCCTCTATTCTCTTTTCCTCTATTTTCTCTTCTCTATTCTATTTTCCTCTATTCTTATTTCTTCTATTTTAAAATTTCCTATCTTCTCTTCTCTCTATTTTAAAATTCTGTTCTATTTTCTAATTTTCTGTTTTCTTTTCCCTCCATCTTCTACCTTATGTATTATCCTCTTTTCTTCTCTTCTTTTCTACTTTTTCTTTTCCTTTTCTTTTTTTTTAAAACCCGTAACTATTCGGTTTTTCGGCAACGAAAATCCGCGTACGTTACATTTGGTATCAGAGCTTATGGTTAAGCGACAACCATGGTTCTGTTGGGTATAATTCATTAGAGATAGAGTCAGTAGTGCTCTAGAATGAGTTTGAGTGTAATAATAGCTATGAGAGCGTATTTGTTAGTGAATATAAATTGTTTTGTATTGTGTTGACTTATCGGTTGATTGTTTAAAGATTCCAGTCGATGTAGTCTAGCTAACTATCGTAGATAGGAGTTTCTAAACTCTTAAACAAGATAAACCGACATAATATGATTTTAAAATTGGGTAAATGAAATAATTTTACCTTGATTATATTTTTTATATATAAAGAAATGATTTTTCAGAATTATTAAAGTGTATATAAGTTGATTGTTTAGGTTGTTTGAATAATCTAAATAAAAGAATATTGTATAAGCAAAAGAATTATAAGAATTAAATTATAATTAAAGTAATTTGCAATTGTGAAATAAACTTATATATATAAGAAGTGAAACTATATGAATATAACTTAAGTGATATGGAATGAAGTTGATATTAGTATCAAAGTAAATTAATAAAGTTAAGTGGTGGATGTGAACTTGAGTTATATAAATGAATTGAATGAATGGATTGAATGTTAATCAATTAAATGTAAATTTAAGTTGATATGAATAATGAATATAAGTGTAATTCATTTAAAATCTAATGTTATTGGAATTTGAATAATTGAATGAAAATCAATTAATTAAACCAATTGAAACCAAAGTAATTTGGTTGTAATTATATATACATTGGTTGATATTGAATATGATTGTTATATGATTGTTAGTTGATTGTATATAATTCATTAAGTGTTAATGAAATTGAAAGCTAAAGTAATTGAATTCAAATTAGAAGTAAATAAATTTGAATAGAATTGAACGTGAATTGGATTTAATTAGTGAATGCAAACTAATTAAAATTGAGAATGAATGTTGATAAAATCCAATGTAAATAAATCAAGTGTGATTTAAATTGAAAACCCAATTCATTGAATATTAATGAGAATATGAATGAATATATATTGGTTATGAATGCTAGTTGGTTGATGTTTGAATATGTTGCATTTGCTATGTTAGCATATATAGTTGTTATGGAGATATATGTTGTATATTGATACTATTGTCATATATGCATGTTCTCATGTTGTTTGTTGAGTTTAGTAGGTGCGGATCACGTTTGCTTCGCATTTGGAGCTCGCTTTTGCGCTATATTAGCCGTATATGCTTGCTAATAAAATATAAGGTACATATCTCGGATTACATATCGTACTTTTACACTTTTTCCCTGCGGGATGCCTCATTACTTGATGAGATGTATATTTGTGATATATATACTGTCATTTTTTTTTCGGATCGAGCCGCGCAAAGGAGACTATGGCGAATTTTTCCGAAAATTTAAGGCGTTAGAAAAAATTTGAGAAAATGGGAAAATTTTGAAAACTTTAACTTTTATCTAGAATTGAAAGTTAAACAATAGTAGTTGTTTTTGAAAAGATAACTAAGTATGATTTCAAAACTTAGTAAAGGATTATAAGAAGTTTAACTATGAATTATGGAAAATTAATAAATTCTATAACTTTTCTTACTTGTTAATTTCGAGGACGAAATTCTTTTAAGTGGGGAAGATTGTAACGACCCGGAATTTTTAGAAATTAAAATTTGAATATTTAATTAATTTTAAATATTTATAAGTGAATTTTTAAGTCGAATAAATTTTTATTTGAATTATTGGATTTATTTGGATTATTAAATCGATAATTTAATATGTTAAATTATGGAAATAATTGAAAATAGAGTTAAATATGATTGAAAATGATTCGTAAAATTTTATTTTATCATATGGAAGTTAGAATGATATTTTAGAACTTTTAAAATCGAATTAAAAGTTAATTTGTGAAAATTGAATATTTTAATATTAAAATCGACTAGTAAAAATAGTCAATTTTTGAATAGTCTCAGAATTGAACGAAACCAGTTCCATTGGATCCGTAATAGTTAGTTATTACCGGATTTCAATTTTCGTGTCAATCGGAGCTATCGTTTGAGCGTGGCAGCTCGAAACGCATCGAATTATTTTTAATTTTAATTTGGCGAGTAAAAATAGCCATTTTTCAAAAAATCTCGGATTTCGACGAAACCAGTTTCATCGGATCCGTAATGTGATATTATTGTAAGGTTTCAAATTTCAAGTCAATTGGATTTACCGTTTGTCCGGTACAAATTAAAATGCCTAGAAATCGACTTAAATCGGTTTAATTTAAATTGAGCGTTTACAGCCATAACTCGCACATACTTCCGAATTAGCTTCCGAAACCTGTTCCATTGTGTCCGAAACGCAGGGTAAACCCTAGAAACGCTGGTTACGGCGCCTAAATCGGAGTTCGGAATTTCCGGGATGAATAGTGTCGCTCGTTCCTTATAAATAGCCCTACCCCTTCACAAAAATAAAAAATAAAATAAAAACAAAACCCTAGCCGGCCCTAGAAACTGAATGGCCAGAAATTAGTTTCGATTCTCCTCATTTATCTCTTGATCCATGCATCGATTCAAGAAAGTTTCAACTAGAAACTCGTAGAGGATGGTGAGATATTGGATTTCAACGGTTATGATCGAGAATAGTTGAGCGGATCGATGGGAAATTGGGCACGTTCACTTGCGTGCGCAAGTAGCGGGGGAGGGGGGGGCCGAGTGTGCCGAGCTTCTGGCCGTGGGTAGCTTGCGTTGTGTGCTTCAGGATGGCGGTGGTGTGATGGAGTTTAGTCGAGAAACGAGGTCGAATTTCTAAAACCTAATTTCAACTTGGATGGGTTCATATGCGGCCTTGTGCCTGTAGCCAACGTGATGAGGAAGGAGAAAGGGGGGTTGGGGACGCACGGGCCTGATGGCTTGGGGTAGAAGTGGACGGCCTAGATTGAGTTGAGTTTGAAATTGGTTAAGTATATGTTGATTATGTTATTATAAATTCGTGTAAACTTCAATAATTCATAACTTTTTCATACGAGGTCGAAAACGCGCGAAACCAGTTGCGTTGGAATCGTATGGACGAGCACTACGCGATGAAGTTGGTTTGGAGTCGTTTGGAGTTAGTGAGAATTTTGGGTAAAATTAAACGCGCGTTTAATTTTATTCGAAATAAATCGCTAAAACGGAATTTAAAATCAAGGTGAGAACTTCTCATTCAATCGAATCAGTTTCGATTTTATTTTAAATAGTTAGATTTAAAATATTTGAATGCATGTTTGAATGTTGATTGATATCTATTGATTGTTAAAATAGACATTATACGCCGTTAGTAAGCGGATGTTATTTATTAAAAACATATACCGCGAATATTTCATAAACAGTGAAATTGGTATTATATATAGTATCAATATATATATATATATTGGCATATGTATATATTGCAGTTATTGATTTCCCGCATTTTTTTGTTTAGCGGATGAGACCCTATTGCGCCGTTATTAAGCGGATAATATTTAATAAGAACATATACCGCGATAATTTCGTACTGGAGCGAAATTGGTATTGTGCTAATGTTTGTGAATGCAGGAAAACAGGTTGGAGGGATCCAACTGGATTCCTCAACAGTTTTTATTTGATTTCAGATATTTTGATATTTGATGGATTTTCATATCGATATATGATATCGTTGTTGTCGTGATTGACTATTTGGTGTGTAGCATCATTGGACCAAATTTGGAACTTTAAAATGATTTTTAAAGTGATTTTTAAAAATATACTGTATGTTTGAAAATTGATTTATTTTAAATAAATAAACGTTATAATTTTTAAAGTTATAAAAATTATGATTTTTGAGAAATCTAGTTAAAAACTGATTTTTGAGAATATGATGCTAATGATTTCATAAAATAGTTAAATCAGAATTTTAGAATTTATTGTGAAAAGTTTAAATATAGGATTTATAAAATTTAATTATTTTATGAATCAAAAAGGAAGAAGTTTTTAAAGGAATTTAAAGACGTTTAAAAAGAATAATATAAATTGATTTATATTAAGAGATTTATAAATGGATATTTATAAATTGAAATATGGACATTATAAAACGAGTTTTTATAAGTGTTTGAATGAAGTGAAAATGAATTTCATAATTGAATGAAATTTATAAAATTATAAACTGTGAAGTTATAAATAAAATTTATAAATAGTAAGATTTATAAATTTGTGAAGTTATTGAAAGAATAGATTTGGTTAAATAAATGAATCTTATAAGTTATAAGATTTATGGTTTAGAAAGTCTTTAGAGGAACGATTTTTGTAAAATAATCGTTTTATAAGTATTTAACTTATAATATGAACTTTTAGTTTATAATTGAGTTATAAACTGAAATAGGTTAATAAAAGAATTTATAAAAAGGAAGCTTTTATAAATAAATAGAAATGGAATTTATAAACGTTGTTTTATAAATTCGCAAATAACTTATTTTGATAAGTAAATTGTTGAAACCTATTAATGGAGTTATATTCACCTTTTTGACTGTAAATAATCCTTTGAAATAAAATGAATAAGGGAATGAAAGTTATTAACGTAGTATATTCACGTTTTTGAATAGTGAATAAGATGTTAAAGAAATTATTTTGAATGTGATATTTCAAATTGAATTAAAACGATCTAACGATGTTTTAAAATGTGTTGAGATTCGAAACCATAGATTTCAACATTCATTGTTGAAATAGACGTTTTCGAGAAATAAAAGGAAATAATGGACTATAACACTGTTGTTATAGTAAATGATTTCCGAAAGGAAATGTTTTGTATGGTATTGGGATTTATATATCTATTTTAAATTCGAATCCCTATACTAGTGATTTTGGGTTGTCGTAACGATGTTTTACGCAACATTCGTTTTGGCCCAAATAAATATGTTTAAGAGAATGATTTCCTTAAAGAATGAAATATATACTTAATTTCGATTGAAGTATATTGAATATTTTCCAAGTGTTGAAAATAAATAAAAATTGTGAATTACTTATGAATAAATAAGTAAGGAATTGTTTTCCAATATAAAGTGAATATTTTAAGAATTTATCTTTTTGAAGATAAATTGAAAAGAAAATTGAAATGAATAATTGAAATCGAATATTCATTGATATCTTGGAATTATAAATTCGCTAAGGAATTTATAAAAGAAAGTGAAATTGGTTTAAAAATAAATATTGATTTATTTTTGAAGTATCGAAATTTAATATCTAGTGAAGATATAATTTGTGAAATAAAAAAATTTGGAAAATTATTTGGAAACTGGTGATGTGTGCATATCCAGTGATAGTTCAATAACCGACTATCAATATTTCCCTGTGAATGGGTAATTGATGTGATTTGTTTGAATGTGAATGCTACACTTAATTTTAAATAAGCGCTCACTATTCGGGTTAACCGGGAAAGGACCATGGGGTCGTATAACCCATTCCGAATATGTGATACGTCGTTGTGAATTGCATTGAAGATCGGTGTTGAAGACCCGGTATTTGCGAGAGCGATAGGATGACCTGTCGATTTACTCTGCACCGAGTTGCTCCGGTATAGAGTTCTCCATATGTGATGGTGAAATCCGATCAGGATTGTGAATATCCGGATTGCAAGGACTTCTTTGTAAGTGCCTTCGGTTTTGTTCGAGCCCGGAACAGACTTGTATGGATTGTGTGTCTGACATTACAAGTTGAGATATAAAGCCGATTTCATTCAAATATATTTCTATTGGTGGCGAAGAATTTATTCTTTTAGCTTAACGCCCTTCTCTGAGACGTACGAGCTCAGAGGTTATATAGTTGAAGTTATCAGCGATATATTCCCAATTTGGTAATGTGATATGCTGAGTGATGCTGTAAATGATCATTGTGTTAATTATTGTGATAGGATCGTTTATTTGATCGTCTATCTTAGTGATCATTGTGTTGATCATTTGTTGACCCAAAGCATGGCTTTTGTATAAAGTATGTTTTTGTGGACGTGACTTCGTCGAACCTCACACCCCGGAAATGGTCAAAACAGGAAAGATGCGGCAAGGTTATGAGGGGTAGCACCCTTTAGGGTATGTACATTTCCTTCTGGATAGAGGTGGTATCATGGTATGGAGCCCAGATATTTAACCTATGTGGTTACTACGAATTTATTACTTTGTGGTTGTTGCTTTTCGGGATCCCGTGAGAAAGGTCGTTTACGATCGGGGAATGGCGTGCTCGTGTCAGTAGTTACCCAGTTAGGGGTAACCCGGCCTTGTGTTGGCAGAGTTCCGGTTTGGTTCTCGGGGATGTCTTTCCAGAGGCATTCTCATGTGGCAATGGGAAGTTCCTTGGCCTGACCATTTGTTGGAAATCCAAAGAAACAATACGAAACTTGTACGGTATTAGTTGTAGAACCTGCTATTCACTTATGGTGGTCACCACTGTTTGGATGGTAGCTATAGTAGGCATACGATAATGGTCGTATGTTGGCTAAGATTTATATTCTACTTTCAAAATGAATTTTTCTTCTACACTATGCACTAGTAATAATATCAAATGTTATTTTAAATGCGTATCAAGCATCTTTGACTATCATAAGGAGAAATCTCCTCCGATTCTGCGTTTGCATGTGTGTGTGTGCGGGAGGCCTTATGGTAGTCTCATTTTTAAAAGCATTGCGAATTGATTAAAAATATTCCTCTATTTTGATTTTAATGATAAATAAACTGTTTTGAGTTCTCACACCAGTCACATGACTGACTTGGAGTTTATTGTTTTCCTTCCTAAACTCTGGGTGCCCACCAATTTCCACACGGGCAGTCAAGAGTTAGGTTTATCAGGATATTCTGGATATTCAGGAGTTGCTGGAGGCAAGCTGGATGGCATGGCATATTACTTATATAGTATTTCTTTTTCCGCTGCACTATATTGTTGTTGTTGTATACTCTGATGATATGATGTAATGAAATGTATAAAATATAATAACTGATAGTTCTTTGTTTAAAGATTATTCATTTATTATTATATGTTGTTCCGCTGCGAATTGTGAGATTCTGATGTTGTTCTGTTGTTTTCTGTTCCGTCCTATTTTCTTCTGTTTTTCTTTTTCCTCTATTCTCTTTTCCTCTATTTTCTCTTCTCTATTCTATTTTCCTCTATTCTTATTTCTTCTATTTTAAAATTTCCTATCTTTTCTTCTCTCTATTTTAAAATTCTGTTCTATTTTCTAATTTTCTGTTTTCTTTTCCCTCCATCTTCTACCTTATCTATTATCCTCTTTTCTTCTCTTCTTTTCTACTTTTTCTTTTCCTTTCTTTTTTTTTAAAACCCATAACTATTCGGTTTTTCGGCAACGAAAATCCGCGTACGTTACATTTGGTATCATAGCTTATGGTTAAGCGACAACCATGGTTCTGTTGGGTATAATTCATTAGAGATAGAGTCAGTAGTGCTCTAGAATGAGTTTGAGTGTAATAATAGCTATGAGAGCGTATTTGTTAGTGAATATAAATTGTTTTGTATTGTGTTGACTTATCGGTTGATTGTTTAAAGATTCCAGTCGATGTAGTCTAGCTAACTATCGTAGATAGGAGTTTCTAAACTCTTAAACAAGATAAACCGACATAATATGATTTTAAAATTGGGTAAATGAAATAATTTTACCTTGATTATATTTTTTATATATAAAGAAATGATTTTTCAGAATTATTAAAGTGTATATAAGTTGATTGTTTAGGTTGTTTGAATAATCTAAATAAAAGAATATTGTATAAGCAAAAGAATTATAAGAATTAAATTATAATTAAAGTAATTTGCAATTGTGAAATAAACTTATATATATAAGAAGTGAAACTATATGAATATAACTTAAGTGATATGGAATGAAGTTGATATTAGTATCAAAGTAAATTAATAAAGTTAAGTGGTGGATGTGAACTTGAGTTATATAAATGAATTGAATGAATGGATTGAATGTTAATCAATTAAATGTAAATTTAAGTTGATATGAATAATGAATATAAGTGTAATTCATTTAAAATCTAATGTTATTGGAATTTGAATAATTGAATGAAAATCAATTAATTAAACCAATTGAAACCAAAGTAATTTGGTTGTAATTATATATACATTGGTTGATATTGAATATGATTGTTATATGATTGTTAGTTGATTGTATATAATTCATTAAGTGTTAATGAAATTGAAAGCTAAAGTAATTGAATTCAAATTAGAAGTAAATAAATTTGAATAGAATTGAACGTGAATTGGATTTAATTAGTGAATGCAAACTAATTAAAATTGAGAATGAATGTTGATAAAATCCAATGTAAATAAATCAAGTGTGATTTAAATTGAAAACCCAATTCATTGAATATTAATGAGAATATGAATGAATATATATTGGTTATGAATGCTAGTTGGTTGATGTTTGAATATGTTGCATTTGCTATGTTAGCATATATAGTTGTTATGGAGATATATGTTGTATATTGATACTATTGTCATATATGCATGTTCTCATGTTGTTTGTTGAGTTTAGTAGGTGCGGATCGCGTTTGCTTCGCATTTGGAGCTCGCTTTTGCGCTATATTAGCCGTATATGCTTGCTAATAAAATATAAGGTACATATCTCGGATTACATATCGTACTTTTACACTTTTTCCCTGCGGGATGCCTCATTACTTGATGAGATGTATATTTGTGATATATATACTGTCATTTTTTTTTCGGATCGAGCCGCGCAAAGGAGACTATGGCGAATTTTTCCGAAAATTTAAGGCGTTAGAAAAAATTTGAGAAAATGGGAAAATTTTGAAAACTTTAACTTTTATCTAGAATTGAAAGTTAAACAATAGTAGTTGTTTTTGAAAAGATAACTAAGTATGATTTCAAAACTTAGTAAAGGATTATAAGAAGTTTAACTATGAATTATGGAAAATTAATAAATTCTATAACTTTTCTTACTTGTTAATTTCGAGGATGAAATTCTTTTAAGTGGGGAAGATTGTAACGACCCAGAATTTTTAGAAATTAAAATTTGAATATTTAATTAATTTTAAATATTTATAAGTGAATTTTTAAGTCGAATAAATTTTTATTTGAATTATTGGATTTATTTGGATTATTAAATCGATAATTTAATATGTTAAATTATGGAAATAATTGAAAATAGAGTTAAATATGATTGAAAATGATTCGTAAAATTTTATTTTATCATATGGAAGTTAGAATGATATTTTAGAACTTTTAAAATCGAATTAAAAGTTAATTTGTGAAAATTGAATATTTTAATATTAAAATCGACTAGTAAAAATAGTCAATTTTTGAATAGTCTCAGAATTGAACGAAACCAGTTCCATTGGATCCGTAATAGTTAGTTATTACTGGATTTCAATTTTCGTATCAATCGGAGCTATCGTTTGAGCGTGGCAGCTCGAAACGCATCGAATTATTTTTAATTTTAATTTGGCGAGTAAAAATAGCCATTTTTCAAAAAGTCTCGGATTTCGACGAAACCAGTTTCATCGGATCCGTAATGTGATATTATTGTAAGGTTTCAAATTTCAAGTCAATTGGATTTACCGTTTGTCCGGTACAAATTAAAACGCCTAGAAATCGACTTAAATCGGTTTAATTTAAATTGAGCGTTTACAGCCATAACTCGCACATACTTCTGAATTAGCTTTCGAAACCTGTTCCATTGTGTCCGGAACGCGGGGTAAACCCTAGAAACGCTGGTTACGGCGCCTAAATCGGAGTTCGGAATTTCCGGGATGAATAGTGTCGCTCGTTCCTTATAAATAGCCCTACCCCTTCACAAAAATAAAAAAAAAAATAAAAACAAAACCCTAGCCGGCCCTAGAAACTGAATGGCCAGAAATTAGTTTCGATTCTCCTCATTTATCTCTTGATCCATGCATCGATTCAAGAAAGTTTCAACTAGAAACTCGTAGAGGATGGTGAGATCTTGGATTTCAACGGTTATGATCGAGAATAGTTGAGCGGATCGATGGGAAATTGGGCACAAACGTGCCACGTTCACTTGCGTGCGCAAGTAGCGGGGGAGGGGGGGGGGGGGGCGAGTGTGCCGAGCTTCTGGCCGTGGGTAGCTCGTGTTGTGTGCTTCAGGATGGCGGTGGTGTGATGGAGTTTAGTCGAGAAACGAGGTCGAATTTCTAAAACCTAATTTCAACTTGGATGGGTTCATATGCGGCCTTGTGCCTGTAGCCAACGTGATGAGGAAGGAGAAAGGGGGGTTGGGGACGCACGGGCCTGATGGCTTGGGGTAGAAGTGGACGGCCTAGATTGAGTTGAGTTTGAAATTGGTTAAGTATATGTTGATTATGTTAATATAAATTCGTGTAAACTTCAATAATTCATAACTTTTTCATACGAGGTCGAAAACGCGCGAAACCAGTTGCGTTGGAATCGTATGGACGAGCACTACGCGATGAAGTTGGTTTGGAGTCGTTTGGAGTTAGTGAGAATTTTGGGTAAAATTAAACGCGCGTTTAATTTTATTCGAAATAAATCGCTAAAACGGAATTTAAAATCAAGGTGAGAACTTCTCACTCAATCGAATCAGTTTCGATTTTATTTTAAATAGTTAGATTTAAAATATTTGAATGCATGTTTGAATGTTGATTGATATCTATTGATTGTTAAAATAGACATTATACGCCGTTAGTAAGTGGATGTTATTTATTAAAAACATATACCGCGAATATTTCATAAACAGTGAAATTGGTATTATATATAGTATCAATATATATATATATTGGCATATGTATATATTGCAGTTATTGATTTCCCGCATTTTTTTGTTTAGCGGATGAGACCCTATTGCGCCGTTATTAAGCGGATAATATTTAATAAGAACATATACCGCGATAATTTCGTACTGGAGCGAAATTGGTATTGTGCTAATGTTTGTGAATGCAGGAAAACAGGTTGGAGGGATCCAACTGGATTCCTCAACAGTTTTTATTTGATTTCAGATATTTTGATATTTGATGGATTTTCATATCGATATATGATATCGTTGTTGTCGTGATTGACTATTTGGTGTGTAGCATCATTGGACCAAATTTGGAACTTTAAAATGATTTTTAAAGTGATTTTTAAAAATATACTGTATGTTTGGAAATTGATTTATTTTAAATAAATAAACGTTATAATTTTTAAAGCTATAAAAAGTATGATTTTTGAGAAATCTAGTTAAAAACTGATTTTTGAGAATATGATGCTAATGATTTCATAAAATAGTTAAATCGGAATTTTAGAATTTATTGTGAAAAGTTTAAATATAGGATTTATAAAATTTAATTATTTTATGAATCAAAAAGGAAGAAGTTTTTAAAGGAATTTAAAGACGTTTAAAAAGAATAATATAAATTGATTTATATTAAGAGATTTATAAATGGATATTTATAAATTGAAATATGGACATTATAAAACGAGTTTTTATAAGTGTTTGAATGAAGTGAAAATGAATTTCATAATTGAATGAAATTTATAAAATTATAAACTGTGAAGTTATAAATAAAATTTATAAATAGTAAGATTTATAAATTTGTGAAGTTATTGAAAGAATAGATTTGGTTAAATAAATGAATCTTATAAGTTATAAGGTTTATGGTTTAGAAAGTCTTTAGAGGAACGATTTTTGTAAAATAATCGTTTTATAAGTATTTAACTTATAATATGAACTTTTAGTTTATAATTGAGTTATAAACTGAAATAGGTTAATAAAAGAATTTATAAAAAGGAAGCTTTTATAAATAAATAGAAATGGAATTTATAAACGTTGTTTTATAAATTCGCAAATAACTTATTTTGATAAGCAAATTGTTGAAACCTATTAATGGAGTTATATTCACCTTTTTGACTGTAAATAATCCTTTGAAATAAAATGAATAAGGGAATGAAAGTTATTAACGTAGTATATTCACGTTTTTGAATAGTGAATAAGATGTTAAAGAAATTGTTTTGAATGTGATATTTCAAATTGAATTAAAACGATCTAACGATGTTTTAAAATGTGTTGAGATTCGAAACCATAGATTTCAACATTCATTGTTGAAATAGACGTTTTCGAGAAATAAAAGGAAATAATGGACTATAACACTGTTGTTATAGTAAATGATTTCCGAAAGGAAATGTTTTGTATGGTATTGGGATTTATATATCTATTTTAAATTCGAATCCCTATACTAGTGATTTTGGGTTGTCGTAACGATGTTTTACGCAACATTCGTTTTGGCCCAAATAAATATGTTTAAGAGAATGATTTCCTTAAAGAATGAAATATATACTTAATTTCGATTGAAGTATATTGAATATTTTCCAAGTGTTGAAAATAAATAAAAATTGTGAATTACTTATGAATAAATAAGTAAGGAATTATTTTCCAATATAAAGTGAATATTTTTAGAATTTATCTTTTTGAAGATAAATTGAAAAGAAAATTGAAATGAATAATTGAAATCGAATATTCATTGATATCTTGGAATTATAAATTCGCTAAGGAATTTATAAAAGAAAGTGAAATTGGTTTAAAAATAAATATTGATTTATTTTTGAAGTATCGAAATTTAATATCTAGTGAAGATATAATTTGTGAAATAAAAAAATTTGGAAAATTATTTGGAAACTGGTGATGTGTGCATATCCAGTGATAGTTCAATAACCGACTATCAATATTTCCCTGTGAATGGGTAATTGATGTGATTTGTTTGAATGTGAATGCTACACTTAATTTTAAATAAGCGCTCACTATTCGGGTTAACCGGGAAAGGACCATGGGGTCGTATAACCCATTCCGAATATGTGATACGTCGTTGTGAATTGCATTGAAGATCGGTGTTGAAGACCCGGTATTTGCGAGAGCGATAGGATGACCTGTCGATTTACTCTGCACCGAGTTGCTCCGGTATAGAGTTCTCCATATGTGATGGTGAAATCCGATCAGGATTGTGAATATCCGGATTGCAAGGACTTCTTTGTAAGTGCCTTCGGTTTTGTTCGAGCCCGGAACAGACTTGTATGGATTGTGTATCTGACATTACAAGTTGAGATATAAAGCCGATTTCATTCAAATATATTTCTGTTGGTGGCGAAGAATTTATTCTTTTAGCTTAACGCCCTTCTCTGAGACGTACGAGCTCAGAGGTTATATAGTTGAAGTTATCAGCGATATATTCCCAATTTGGTAATGTGATATGCTGAGTGATGCTGTAAATGATCATTGTGTTGATTATTGTGATAGGATCGTTTATTTGATCGTCTATCTTAGTGATCATTGTGTTGATCATTTGTTGACCCAAAGCATGGCTTTTGTATAAAGTATGTTTTTGTGGACGTGACTTCGTCGAACCTCACACCCCGGAAATGGTCAAAACAGGAAAGATGCGGCAAGGTTATGAGGGGTAGCACCCTTTAGGGTATGTACATTTCCTTCTGGATAGAGGTGGTATCATGGTATGGAGCCCAGATATTTAACCTATGTGGTTACTACGAATTTATTACTTTGTGGTTGTTGCTTTTCGGGATCCCGTGAGAAAGGTCGTTTACGATCGGGGAATGGCGTGCTCGTGTCAGTAGTTACCCAGTTAGGGGTAACCCGGCCTTGTGTTGGCAGAGTTCCGGTTTGGTTCTCGGGGATGTCTTTCCAGAGGCATTCTCATGTGGCAATGGGAAGTTCCTTGGCCTGACCATTTGTTGGAAATCCAAAGAAACAATACGAAACTTGTACGGTATTAATTGTAGAACCTGCTATTCACTTATGGTGGTCACCACTGTTTGGATGGTAGCTATAGTAGGCATACGATAATGGTCGTATGTTGGCTAAGATTTATATTCTACTTTCAAAATGAATTTTTCTTCTACACTATGCACTAGTAATAATATCAAATGTTATTTTAAATGCGTATCAAGCATCTTTGACTATCATAAGGAGAAATCTCCTCCGATTCTGCGTTTGCATGTGTGTGTGTGCAGGAGGCCTTATGGTAGTCTCATTTTTAAAAGCATTGCGAATTGATTAAAAATATTCCTCTATTTTGATTTTAAAGATAAATAAACTGTTTTGAGTTCTCACACCAGTCACATGACTGACTTGGAGTTTATTGTTTTCCTTCCTAAACTCTGGGTGCCCACCAATTTCCACACGGGCAGTCAAGAGTTAGGTTTATCAGGATATTCTGGATATTCAGGAGTTGCTGGAGGCAAGCTGGATGGCATGGCATATTACTTATATAGTATTTCTTTTTCCACTGCACTATATTGTTGTTGTTGTATACTCTGATGATATGATGTAATGAAATGTATAAAATGTAATAACTGATAGTTCTTTGTTTAAAGATTATTCATTTATTATTATATGTTGTTCCGCTGCGAATTGTGAGATTCTGATGTTGTTCTGTTGTTTTCTGTTCCGTCCTATTTTCTTCTGTTTTTCTTTTTCCTCTATTCTCTTTTCCTCTATTTTCTCTTCTCTATTCTATTTTCCTCTATTCTTATTTCTTCTATTTTAAAATTTCCTATCTTCTCTTCTCTCTATTTTAAAATTCTGTTCTATTTTCTAATTTTCTGTTTTCTTTTCCCTCCATCTTCTACCTTATCTATTATCCTCTTTTCTTCTCTTCTTTTCTACTTTTTCTTTTCCTTTTCTTTTTTTTTAAAACCCATAACTATTCGGTTTTTCAGCAACGAAAATCCGCGTACGTTACAATTAAGCTTTTATACAACCACCATTTATTTATTTTTCAAATTAAACTTTATCAATTTATCAAAAAATAAGAAGAAAAAGTGTGCTAGACAAGATATTGAATGTAGTATATAGAGCAATCTTTATTTTTGAGAGTAAATATACGAACATGCATAACATGAGATTCAGAAAATCATTAAATTATCAACATTTGCTAGAAAACCACTTACACACGTAAAAAATGATATCGTGTATTTATGTAGATCTCGTTGTATCAATGACTGACATTGGATTGATAACAACTATGAATGATTAAGAAATTACTCAAGCCACATCCTTAATTCTACCACGCCCTCTAATCAAATCCCAACAATCGGTGCTTGCTTCAACTCACTTAAGAGAGTTTCCTCTAGGACCAAGGAGGCGACCAACAAAGTTAAACTATAAAAAGAAAATAAATGGATTAATTTTCTATGCAAAAATATTATTTAATGCAATATGGGATAGAGAACTCTACACATCATGGTGAATGCTTTTTTCTTCTTCTTTTGTTGATGTTGCTTTGAAGTGTATAATTTGCAATAATAAAAAAATAGTGGAGTCCAAATTATCATCCTACACAGCACTTGAATATTCCTCTACCTGGAAATAAATTAGCTAACATTAAGCTGAATTTAACCAGTCACAAAATGACACTAGTAAAGCAGATGGAAACTACACCGACCATTTACTATGAATGACATGGGTTCTATTCAGGCGAGAGCTATGCAATCATAATAACAACTGGCCGAAATTCATCGTCGAACTGCATATCAATTGGGTTATACATTTTAACAAAAACAGTACAAGCTCTAATCTATAACCAAGTGAAAATAAAAACAGAATGATATGCCAAACAACAAAATACAAAGGAAAGGTATCTGCAATGTTAAAGTCGCCCAGTAAAGAATACAAAGGAAACTTACCTACAATTCAAAGTCATTTCCTTATAAAAAATTAAAATCGAATTTTAAATCAAATTGCAAAAGCAAAGGATGATATTTCCCTAATAAAATATAAATTTTTTCAATCGATCTTTTCAAATTCAATTGAATCATACTTTGATGCCAATAGTTCAGGTCTTTAATAACAAGTTCAACCAACAATAAAAAGTAAATAATTTGTGAAAACCTAATTTTTCTTACCTGCAAATGATGGTTGTAACGACCTGGTGATGTAAATATGCAAAACCCTAGTGGCATGATTGATCTAGCAGTCTATATTTGGAAAAATCATGGTGACATGATGGATCTGGCAATTTTGATGGTGCGATGGTTGAGGGCGAAGGGATATAACTAGAAAATTAGGGTTTGTATGAATCTAGAGCGATGGAGATGGCAGTCGAAACAGATATCAGCGATAGAATTGAAGAAAAAAGGGTATACCACTAGAAATGTAAGGTAGCGATACCTTTGAGGTCGATGAAACGAAGAAAATTATATCGAGAAAGGGGGAATGTGTTTTTGGCTTCAGAGTATTTGATTTTGGACAATGATGGTAAGCAAACCTCCCTAACGTTCGGTTTGATGAAGAATTCAAATATTTTCAGATGACTTCTTTATTACGATTGGCAAAAGTTGCCGACTACAATGAAAAGTACTGATTTAGATAAATATCGCTTCCATTTTTTCATTCAGAAAATAAATAAAATGAAGCAAAAAAATATATCATAAAGAAGTGGACAACTAAAGAAGCGTAGATCGTAGGTATACGAAGTCCTCAACATATGGGATCAGCATAGTACGGAAAGAACCAGACTTGTATTCAAACATTATCTTATTTAATTAATTTATCCTATTTATTTATTATAAATTTTTATAGGATGTTACATTCTTCCCCCTTAAAAATTATTTTTATTCCCGAAACGTTTCCAAGGGACGAATAACGTAACACGCAATAACATTCATGTTATACAACCAAGTTGTCTACACAATCATCTGCTCAACCAAAAGTGCAATGTGATTATGTACTATAGACATACTATAAGTGAGCACAATGTGATTATGTCACTTATCCAAATACATTTTGTAACTCTGTTTTAAAACTCCTATAATCTTTCGCAATCATTCTCTTACCAATCCCAATTTATTTCTCTTTTATTACCACTTTAAATTCAATAATATTCTTATTCAAATAAGTTCTAAATACAAATTGAAAAATGTATATATAAAATTCTCATCCTCCCATAAATGTTTTTTCTTATATACAAAATTATTCTAGCTCATTTATTAATTATCATTTAGTTCCATTTAATTGTCAAAAACACCTTCTACAACTTTAAATATGGAAAAATGGAGTAGACAATGATAACTTCTATATTATTAATTTCCTATCCTATTTCAATTACTTCTCTCCATATTATTTATTACTGGATTAAATTCCCAATGCTATTACTATATAAATTTTAGTTATTATTCTCTGCATTTCCTTATATGGGAATGTTCCTCCTGCATACCTTATTGGACATCACTGCCTTCTATTATTATTTTTCCTATTTCAGTCAAGCGTCATTTTCATTTATACACCCTTTAACAAGAATTTTAAAGAAAATAACTTTCAAATTTATAAGGTAGGAAAAATCATTGAGTCCAACACAGCCCTATTTTACATTTATTTCAAAAAAATGAAGAATCCAAAAATTGGAAACTTTTTAACTTAAAAAAAAAATTAAATTTAAGAATTTCAAAAATGGAAAAATCCTTTTTTACCAAAAACTTTTGACTTAGCAAGTTTTCAATTATGAATTTCCAAATCTTCTCGTCTTTTTTTTCAAAACAATAATTTACCCATTTAAACATTTCAAGGAATTTTTCAAAAATCTTTTATCAAATTCTTTCACATATGGTTGGGTTTAGAAATTGACTTTAATTGTTCCTTCTTTTGAACTTTCCTTCTCAACCTTTAAAATTTTGTCTCCTTATGGTGATTAATGTATACCTTCTTATGAAAACTTGTTTCATTCATTCTTTACATCTTACATTCGAATGTTTACAAATATCTTGTCTTATAGTAATTAATTACTACCTAACATGTTTTTTGCTATCCCTATAAATGTCATATTTCCGTAATAAATGATTATTATTCTAACCGGACATTTTCTAAAGGCATTTATTTATTCATACTAATTTTTACCCATTATTCCTTCCTTATCTCTCCATAAGTACCCTATTAACCTCTTTAATCGGTCTGTTTATATCCTTATTAAATTATTGTAACTTCCTATTTATTTCACGTTTATTGCCTCGAAGTTACAATCTTTTCCATCCACAATTTCTATCCCCATTTCTTATTACATTTATTGAGTTCATAATTATAAGGAAGTCTAGGTTCAATGAAGAAGTCAAGTACCACTCAACTTCTACATGTCATGGTCATACTCTTTTTAGCCCACTCCCTACGATGCGACCTCCGCCCCATAGGCAATCGGGGTAGGATTCTAAATGTAACCCTATTTATTTTTTCAACTCACAATCGCATTACCCAATTCAGAATATGGTCGCAACTACTTCTATAGTCGGCATTTACAAAGCTGTGTGTATGCTCAAAATAGGTATACATATATATATTTATAGTTATAATAGGATTTTTGAAAAACACTTTCAAATATAACAAGTACGCCTCTCATATGTATAACTATCCTCATTGATCGAGTAACTTGGCACTAATAGAAAATATAACAATGTGTCCTGAAATAGGTCTAATTCTGACCCAAAAAAAGGCCCATCGAAACTTAAACCCATTTCAAAGCTGGTTGTTGGTTGGTATAAAAAATAATATAGAGCTATTTATCTACACATTCAGAACTCACAGCGAAAGGATAAAATATAATAACAACACCCATTTCATTTAAAATAAAAATGTCATAAAATCCATAATGCAAAAACCAATAATAATTGTTATATATCTGTGGTACATCATATTCAAAATACAACAATTTCCAATTAGTACATCTGAAAATAACATAAATAGATCAATAGATAGACTACCACTTTCCCCGTGACTTCACCTTCAACGTCATCATCTTTTCTAACATTTGTCGTAATGAGGAGGGAGTCAGAACAACATATGTCGAATGAATAAAAATCTTGAACATTACTGTACTAGTACTTGGACAGTATAATTTAAATAGGAATATGTCCTACGTATTCTACGTACATGATCTTTTCAAATATAAGCCCGAAGGCTTTTCTCAAACATAAATAAAAAGGCTTTCCAAATATAAGCCCATAGCCAACTTTCTATCAACCCGATAACCCATGTCTATCATCCATAATGTCGTATCAATGTAAGAGATAGTACTTAAGTCACATAATACATTTTAATGAGAATTAGACGTTCTCCGACTTAATACCTTATTTAGGTCCACATCATTTGCTACTTACCCCAATGCATACTCCTCACTAGTAACTATCTAGTTGATATTGCACGGAATCTCTTCAGCCACTTAACATCTCCTATTGAAGTGGGCCTTTTCTCAAGATATCATCTGCTATGCTTAATCCATGACCCTGACCATTTACTACTTCCTACATAGAGAAGAGGCAAACCCTCACACAACCACTTATAACCTTCAATCCCTGAAGAAGTTCCTTCTTATTATGACTCATACCAACAGTGACGTCTCACACTAGTCCAACAATTTATAGTGGCCAGATTAGCTGGGTGGTTATACCCTATAGAATTTGAGACCAACCTCGCGTCAACTGTAGTTACTTATTATAGGCGATGCCTCACATCAATCCCAAAGACACACTACCGATAGCCTGATTAACCGGGCATATTTCCGTGTGTTTTTTACTGAACTTAGTCATAATCTAAACACTCTTTACATATATTATACACATCTCACTATTACCATAACTAAGGTCTTATAAGAAATCTTTCTTATTTTGCCTTTAACATTAATTACTTTCCTAAGGGGATTTTATAAAATTAATAACCTATTTAACTACATTATTATACGCTATAATTATGCGCTAACACACACACATACGATGAGTGTTCAATGACATCTCAAATAGTGCAACACCCCCAAATGCCCTCTGATTTCCACCACAAGTTTCGATTTGAATAATAGTGGTATTTAAATCAAAACTTGTGGTGGAAATCATGGGGCATTTGTGGTGCTGCACTATTTGGGGTGCCATTAAATGCTCCTATGCGCACATGCACACACATACACATCTACGCTATGGGAAAAAACAAACCAGACGACAAATATGCTCCGTTGTCTGATTGCACACCTATTTGTGTCGTTAAATCTCGTGTCGTCTCATTGCACGTCAGACCATAGAGATGACCCATCTTTTGATATGCACCAGCACAACAAAAAAACCATATGTTGTTTGATGTTATAGTATATCTTCTAGAAATTGCTATTAGACAACGTATAAATATTGACTAATATGAATAATTATTCACTGAATGAAATTGAAATAATTTATTTAAACAAATTTTTTATTTCACTATCACTCTACTTACATTTTCAAATATAATTTTCATTATCACTCTCTATATACAACATTTCTGTACTCTCACATACAACAGTTTTTTTACTCACACTCACAAGAGTTTGTTTTTTATGTTGATCTTGATTTGCTTGCTCCAGTTCATGTCCAGCCATCTCCTATACCTATCAAATAAACAACACGGTAAAATAGAAAAAGAAACTAACCTAAATTGCAAAAATAAAATTGAATTGAATATTAATATTGCCTCGGTTTATGGGTTTGTTTTCTCACAATTTAGACAAGGACAAATATATAAATGTTTGTGCACGAACAACTTATGATATGCATAGTATATCGTTGATGAATATCATAAGGTCAGACATCGATTAAATCCCACGGATAGCAAACCAAAGATGAGCATAACGAGAAAAAAAACTCAATGCGCTTCACATGGAAAACAAAATGAGGTTCAACCAACAGTGCACTGGAACAATATGGAACAAAATCAGTTCAGGCAGCAAACTTAACAAGTATCAGTTTTAGGAAAAACATTTTCAGGCAAAACAAGTGCTGAATCCCTTATATGCAAGCAACAAGTGCACATACAAGTTCATAGATTCAACCAACAGCAAGCTTTAGGGAGTCAATCAAAACAAACCAGGCATATATACAAGTACAAGCAAACCAAACAACAAGCTTCAAAGCTCAAGTAATATACGTATATACACATATGTATATACATGTATATATGTACATACTCAAAATGGTTCAAGCTTAAGTGCATACAAGCATATGTGAGAACTGAACATAAACAATTTGCAATTGAAAGTGTAACAAGAAATCACGGTGCACATAAACAAGCTCAAGCAAAACAACAAGCGCTATAGCTACACACATATACCCATATGTATGTACATGTATATATGCAACACATGTTCAGAGATTCAACCAACAACAAGCACCAGGGAGTCAATCAAAATAAACTAAGCACATATATAAGTACAAGTACAAGCAAACAAAATAGCAAGCTTCAAAGCTCAAGTGATATACATATATACACAAATGTATATACATATATGTATATAATCAAAATGGTTCAAGCTTAAGTAATTCAGAATTGTTTCGGCATAAAAGTATCAAAAGTATCTCAATACTGCCTTAAACCAGGCAGTAAAACCAAGCACACACATTGACTCAAATGCAATTCAAAATGGTTCAGAACTGAAAAAAGTTCAACTAAACCTCAAAATGGTTCAAGCATAGAAGTTCACACATTAAAATAGCAAATTGAAAGTGTAACAAGAAATCACAGTGCAAAAGCAACTGCCACAAATTAATATATATATATATATATATATATATATATATATATATATATATGCAGATATAAGAACAGTCACACATATATACATACATATGTATGTATATACATGGAAGTTCACATACACCCACACACACATATGCAGTGATATACAAATATGTAGTGAAATGCAGATATAAACATACACATACATATATACACATATGTATACACAAGTGCCAATGCAAATTCAGTAAACAAGGGACAGTTTCGACATAACTAGGCATACACATTTCGACACAACCAGGCCACTAATATATATATATACACATAAGACATGTATAAATGTACGTAGTGAGTAGAAAGGCAACTCAACAACATGTATGGATGAACTAAGACAGTAAAAGCAACATGGACCACCAAAGTGCACCAAGATGAACAAGAAAATTAAAACAATAGAGAAATCCACAACCGAGAAAGATCCTATAAACATACCTAAACAACAGCCAATATAAACATAAACATAATTAAATGTACTCACACATAAGCAAGCTCCAGGAAAATCGAATTCAACACAGCAAACAACTCAAACAACAGCCAACATAAGCATCAAAGTAAGAACCAACCAAACTACCTTCATCATCAATTAAGCATAAAAGACAACATTGTACATCAACTACAAGCAACACACACGAGTGTGGACATGAAACAATGGAAATCAAAGCATGAAATTTTCAAAATATAGGGAATAAAACCCTATAAATATACCCAAATCATCAGTGGCTTTCGACATAGAAGTTGCGAATAATATAAATCGAAATGGGTAGAAATCGTACCAATTTAAATCGAAGAACTCTCGACAAGAAGCAGCTACAACCATAAATTGCCTACTAATCGATGAACGCGAACATCAATTAAAGAAAAAGGCGATTCATTTCAACAATTTCAAAGAGGCAGTTCGAAATCAGAAACCCTAAATCAAAGCATGCAATCAACTTAGTAACGAGCCCACAAAGAAAGGCGATTGAAGAAGAAAGTCGATTGAAGGAGTAAGACGATTCAAACGAATTTCAAAGCGGTTGAGTTTTTTATATGGAGTGAAAGAAAGAAACGAGTAAAAAAAATAGAATAAAAAGAAAGGGGGAACAAAAATATACATGTGGGAAACAAAATAAAAAAGCAGCCATAAAATAATTGAGAGGTAAAAGATGGAGCCAAAAATAAAAAAATTGATAACTTAAATTACACGGTATATAAAATGTTGTTTGAATAACAAGCTTGTTCATAGTGATTTCACGGGCTATTCAGACAACAAATGAAAGATTCTATGGCTCTTTAGACAACAAATGGTTTTGTCATGTGTTGTGTAAAAAAGTGGGATAACAGAAAATTTACCTTATGTCGTGTGATCACTGTTATCCAATTCACCTTGTGGCATAGTGTTGTGTGTGTGTGCACCTAGCAATTTCTAGGCGAGGGGGTAGTTATGTGACAACTATCCTACACCATTGATACTCATACAACCAAACAGTGCCATGTTGGAGCACTTGGCCGATGTAGAATAATTGTCAAGGGAAAGAAAAAGAAATAAATATGAGGAATAGAATAAAAGAGAAGAGAATAGAAGAAAAGAGAAGGGAGTAAAATAATCACATAATCACATAACCTATCGTATATCTCACAGCGCATCATATAAAATATAATAGTCATTACAGATATAAAATAGGCGAGACAATAATACATATATAAACCACATAATCAGAGTATATAAGCTCACATAGTTATATAGAATAGCAATAGAGTTTATACAACTGATAAATAAACTCAACCGATAAACTGTCTCTAATAAATAGTAAGTCAAATTGTCGAGGCTCCATAGTATTACACAAAGGCATAAACAATAATAACTCAAAATACAAATGTAAGAAAGCATCACCATCTACTAGTCCATCCGCACATCTCCAAGTGTTATTTACACATGTTATCTAGTTTACTTATTTAAGAGCACTCAAGAAAATAAGAAGCAAGGCATAAAAACTCGAGTCAGACAACAGTTTGATGTAAGTGATAGATAATCTCAAAATACTATAAAAATCGGTATAGTATATGGAACAGAGGGTACGAAGAATCATACCCGACCTGTCCCTGCATCCACAGAGTTAGCACATAACATAAGATATATGCTACTTTATGTCATAGTCGTCATGGGTGTATTATACATCAAAGTACTAAAGGTGTCAAGATATCGATATTGGTAATATCTACATCATGTGACATCCCTAAGTTGATAGAAACATTCAAACAAACATAGCATCCATCATCCATTCTCATGTTCACTTGGTATATTGGATATATGATACGCGTATGATCGCCTTCATACAGTCAAGGACTTATCAACGCTCGGGTTTCTTGGTACTCGAAATCATGCTACTCAGTAGGCCAGGAACGAGACTACACCCATCATAGATAACCCAGGGTACTCAGATCGAAACACCATGTGATATGATGCACCCATCACAGACCCAAGTAAACGTCTTCACATGCCATTGCTTTACGAGTATACATTGAAATCTACGAATATCAATGATCCCTTTGCGTGCGCACCATCCATAGTAGGGCTCATCTTGGAATTGCTTACAACCCTCATCTGAAATTGTCACGACTGGGAACTACTCTAGACATCCATCATAAGTCATAGAGTGTCATCATGCATCCTGTAACCCTCCTCCAACTGTCCTATCGGTATGACTCGTAGTCAACTACTGTACATCTCAAAGCACTGCTATCCATCGTCGAAGCTGTCACTTTCCATCATGGAATCTTCATCATCGAATCATGAATTCATCGCATCGAAGCATCATATTTTTTCTTTGTCGCTAAAACCACTCATCGAAGAGCAGTAGCACCAAAATCGAACGTTGAACGAACGAACCATCACGTCATGCTCTTTGAGGCATCTCCATCGTTTATGTCAAAATCGACCAAATCGGTCATCATCAAGTGGTAGATAACGACCACTCCAGAGTAGTCAATAGCGACAACTTTGACCATGTACTTAACAAAAAATGGTTGAATACGAACCAAATAAAACATCCGGCATCTTCCCTAAAGTCCGAAGCATATATCCAAGTCTGTCATCCTTCATCTTCAGATTAGTCAAACGCATGAATATTCTTCCACGTATTTTCCCATCCATTCGAGTCTATCATCATTTGTGCACTCATTTGATATGCATGAAACACTATCACATCATTTGAATCCACATCATGTGTGCATTTGATCGATACACATTAAACTCTATTTAATGCGATTTTCCTGTATCGCCTTCGAATGATGTTTTCAACCAACTAATAAACAAGTAGACGTACAACCAACAAGCATAGAAATGTCTATAATAGCCTAATTATATCTATAATAACATAATACAATCCATCCAAGGGAAACAATCTGGGGTTAATATCAATATAGCCTAAATCTAGCAATGTCGTCAAAATAGTCCGTAAATCGGACGTCCATCAGGTATTACATTGCTTTCATAATCTTCATTTCGAGCTTCTTTCTCCTCTATATGTCCAAAAAATTTCAAAAATTCATTGAAAAACATCATGGATTCTTCTGCAAGATAGGATTCTGCAATACATCCCTTTGGTCGTGCATAGTTTCTTACATAATTTCATATATCGTTCGAATGTGTACATCCAACGAAAACGAACCGATAGTGCTTCTTTTCCAAGATGAATGGACAAATGTACCATTATATCAAAAAAAGATGGTGGAAATATTTTTTCAAGTTCGCATAAAACTTCAATAATCTCAACATTGATTTGTTCTGTTTTCTCTCTATCAAGAACACGTTGACATAATTTATTGAAAAAAGAACATAAGCGAATTATTGCTTTTCTTGCCTTATTTGCCATTAATCCTCTCGATGCTACTGCAATAACTGTTGCATTAATACATGGCAATCATGTGACTTCAATTCGCTAATTTTGCAATCATGCAACGAAATCTGATTCTTCAAATTTGAACAGTAGCCATCTGGTCCTTTTAAATCGTACAATCTTTTGCAAAATATTTTTCTCTCGGAATTTGACAACATGTATGGAGCCGGTGGAAGATATGTTTTATTCCCACGAGGTTGTGCATGAAGCTCATTTCGAATTCCCCAATCCTCTAAATCATTTCTACAGTTGGTTCCATCTTTTGATTTATTACCATGCAACAACGTGTCCAATAGGCTTTCACCGATATTTTTCTCCACATGCATTACATCTATATTGTGACGTAATGAAAGTTCCTGCGAAAACTAAAACTATAACGCATTTTTGAGTTTTTCTTATGTTAAAACAATGAAAAATAAATTAATTAACTACTAACCTTCCAATATGGCAAATCAAAGAAAATCGATCTTTTCTTCCATCTTGATAGCTCCAATTTTGTAGAATTGTTAATATTATCATATTCATATTCTGTATCATAAGCTCAATTTCTCTTCTTACTTTTCTCTTTTTTTTTCTTTTCCAAAATCATTTGGATAATCCTTCAACAATGCATAAATGTTTCTCTCAGTTGGAATTCTAGGAGCACTACATTTTTCTATGGTGTTATCAAACAACGCGTTTTGTTTCCTCCGTGAATCTGAAGTAGGTAGAAATCTTCTATGACCCATGTGGATGCTCTTTCGACTCTGATTCAACCAACGAGAATGGGTGTTGACACCACATAATGGGCAACATTTTTCCCCATTCACACGACATCCAACAAGATTTCCATAAGCCGGAAAATCATTAATCGTCCATAGCAAAATTGCATTCAATTAAACAAAGTTTTACTAAATGCATCGTAAGCATTAACTCCATTACACCACAAATGATGCAAGTCTTCCACCAAATGAGCCAAATATGCATCAATATCATTTCCGGGTTGCTTTGGGCCTGGAATAAGTAAAGATAACATAATATTTTCTTTCTTTATACACAACGTAGGCAAAAGATTGTATGTCACAAGCAATACCGGCCAGCAACTATATTTCAAACTCAACATGGAAAATGGATTGAATCCATCTGTAGCAAGTCCAAGCCTAAGACTATGTGGATCGGATGAAAAAGATGTATATTTTTATACACCATTTTCCATGTCATAGAATCCACGGGATGACGCATTTTTCCATCTTTGCTTGTTTTTTTAATATGCCATCTTAAATCTGTTGCCATCTTTTGAGATCTATACATTCTTTTAAATCTCGAAATTATTGGAAAGTATCTCAACACTTTAACTGGAATACCTTTTATAACCTCTTTAGTATCTTGATTCTTCTTCCATCTCAAAGAATCACATTTTGGATGAGACGACCCGACTTTCTCACCACAGAAAATCGCATCATCTTTAAAAAAGAAAGGGATAGAAAAGAGAAAAGAAAGAAGAGAAAGAAGGAACAACACTAGAATCTCAACAGCGGATCGGATAAATTATATTAATAACATAAGTATTACATGGTATACAACAATTTATCAGAGTTACACGGACATTACAACACATACTGGACAGTTATAAACACTTGTCTAGTTATTACAAGTCAAACACAATACAAATAAACACTCAGAGATACCAACATAGCGGAAAACTATATATCTACACGCAGAAGCCTCCTGCTCCATTGCTCCTCCACAATTCGCCAAAGCTAACCTGAATCCCTTAGCTACTCGTAAAAATTTGAGTATCCAAGAGTTTAAGAAAAACAAAAATAAACTCCGGGTCAGACATGGGTCTGATGTGAGTAACAGGTTAAAGTTGCTTAACTTTTGAAAACCTTTGAAAACAAAAGTATCACGTAGGACTTCCCACACATAAACATGGAAAAGTTTTTACCTTACGCTAACCAAAACATTTGATAGGAAATCCAATGATATTATAATAAGTCTAGGGTTTTCAAGTAAATAAGAAATAGCCGAAATTGTTACATTTATTAAATTCCAGCTACTAGCCACAAAAGTGGGTAATACAATCAAAACGATGGCACTTATTGGATTTTGGATTCCATACAATGGCAGGACTACCGAGGTACCTCTCGTCACAGTACGTGGCCTAGATCACCGTACCGAGGAGTATGCCCGCTCCCCTACAACACAAGACCGGAACCATTCCTTACTGAACAGTTCTGAACAAGACCACCCCGCAGTTGTGATCAGCAACCGCACCACAAAGCCGAAATAAAGGGACATCTAGACAGGGGTAAATCTCGTCCTACTTGGGCATGACCCACTTAGCCTTGCTGCACCTCCCCTGTTTTAGCCATTCCCGGTTGATGAGGCTTGAGGCTACGATTACCTTTATAGGACATATCACTTAGAATGCTCATCATCCACCTGACGATGTTTTGAAAGCATTCAATCCATACAAGTTCGTTCCGGGTTCGAACGAAACCGAAGGCATTATCTCGTTACACTCATTTTGGAATCACCCTCAGAGTTAACGACGATAACCCTTGCACTCTGAATCTTCATCTTCACTTGAGATTCATGACCTATTGTTAATTTGGATCGATGTGGTTTTCAGATATCCAAATATGGAAACCCGGTCTCATCGAAATCCAAAACGTGTCTTTTAGGTCCAAGTTGTTTTAAAGTTTAAAACAATTTCAATTTATTATCTATATGCACAGATAGATAATTCACAGATTCATAATAGATAACCAACATTATCATCAACATATAATCCATATCATAAACAGATAATCCATATCATCATCATAATGCAACCAATGCATCCATATCATATAACATTCCTTATCTCATAACTGAGATTACAAACCATACAAGGCAACCAATATCGATCATTCATACATAAGCAATGATCTAATGATCACACCATCTATAATTAATTTAAAATGAATTAAATTAATTACTTAATCTCTAATTAATTTAAAATTAATTAAATTAATTACTGCATCATTATAATCCTGCTTAACTTAACCATTAATTGATTACAATCAATTAAATAATCACCATCTCATAAGTCATTTCATATAATCATTTCTGATTAACAATTTTTCTAATTACAATAAGTAATTAGCCTTTAAATTAATTACACAAGTTAATTATACCTAACGCTTTATAATAATTAACTTTAATTACTTAACCAATTAATTAACTAAAGTTAATTACATTAATCATTTATTAATTAATTACTTCATTTATTAATTATTCCTTAATTAATCAATTCTAAATTACATCATTAATTAATTAATTAATGATTTCTAATTACAATTTAAGTAATCTCTCTATTAAAATTAATTACATTAAGTAATTAATCTGCAATTAAACCACATATATTAATCACCCTTGATTAATAACAATCCAGTAATTAACTACCCTTGATTACTTCATTAATAAATTATACCTTAATTTATTATCTCAATTAATCCCTTGGTTAATTTCAAAGTAATTTAATCCAAATTACTTCCATCGTTAACACCTTTAATTACATCCAGTAATTATCAATTAATTACTTCCCTAAGTAATTACAATCCCATTAATTACATTAAGTAATTATTCATCAAATGTTTAAATTAATTAACTTAATTAACTAACCTAAACAAATCACATTAACACAATTAATTACATTAAGTAATTAATTCATTAATTACTTTTATTAAGTAATTAAACATAAACAATTTCACAAATGACTATTATTAATTAATTAATCTAATTAATTATTAAAAATAAATCACATTATTAATTGTTAAATAAATTTTAGTTAATGACCTTCATTAACTATTCTTTAATTACA
Organism: Allium cepa; assembly: GCA_030765085.1. Classification (NCBI taxonomy): domain Eukaryota; kingdom Viridiplantae; phylum Streptophyta; class Magnoliopsida; order Asparagales; family Amaryllidaceae; genus Allium; species Allium cepa. The sequence continues at coordinate 157,952,421 of CM060939.1, forward strand.
TTATTAAAAAATCAACTCAGATTAACCATTATTAATTAATATTTAATTATCAATTAATTAATCCCTGATTATTAAATTATTTAAGTGTTAATTAAATCTTAATTAATCCTTAATCACTTGATTAACTAATCTTAATCATTAGTTAAAATTTAATTAAAAATCCTTAATTACAGATTAATTAACCTTAATTAATTAATCTCAAGTCTTAATTAATCAATTTAAAAATCCTTAATTACTTAATTAATCATTCTATCATTAACTAATTAAATAATTAATTACCCATTTAAATTAGCTTAATAATTTAAATGAATCCAAATTCTTAAAATTCTAATTTATTTTAAGAAAACATTTCTTCTTAATTAAGCATTTAAAAACAAATTGTTTTTAAATTCACTTTAAATTCCATTTTAAAATTTAAGATTTTAAATTGAGTACAAATTTTTAACTTAAACAAGATTTTAAAAACAATTTAAAACCTTTATCTCATATGTTAAAAGAAACATCCACTTTATAAAATAAGTTTAAAGAATTTAAATCCCAATTCAATTTAAATACAAATCAAATTAAAAACACACCTAAACATTCCAAGTTATTTAAATCAAATTTAAAAATATGCTTTTAATTTCAAATCTGAAATACAGCTTGAATCTTCATTCCAGATTCAAACTTAAATCTTTAAGACTTTATTTACATTTTACAACTTCCTTTTAAAAATTCAAATCATTTAACCTTTTTTAATGTAATTAAACAATTTAAATTTAAACTTATTTCATTTTAAAAACTGAAGTTTAAATTTAATTCTCGATTTAAAAGCCTAGATTTAAACTCATTTTAAATTTCTAATTTAAAATTTTAAACTTCCAATTCAAATTCAAAACACACATATGCTTTTACACTTATAAGTTTTAAAATCAAATTTAAATTTAAAAACATAAATTATTTCAAATCTCAGACAATCTAATTTGAATTCATATTTAAATTCAGTTTTTAAACTTAGTTCAAATTTTAATTTACATTTAAACTTTACTTTAAAATTTAAGATAACAGAACAGGTTTTCTGTTTATATTATTAAAACCTGAAACACAATTTTACTCGAGCCTCCCCTACCAATACTTCGAGTCAAAAACCTATCTGCTTCGAGAAAAAACTCAATTTCCCCGAGACCAACGCGATGCACCAAAATCCTGTAACCCAATATTCACTGCATATCCACCCTTGCTCCTGTGCACCTATACACCCCCTCCGGCCACCGCTGGCCAACTCAGCAACCTTCCCACAGTCGATACTCATCAACTCCGACCATCCAAATGACATCCCAGTCATCACTTGCTCGAATTCAAAATCGCGACCCAAAATTACAAACCTGGAACAAAACAGTACACACTACAACCCAAACCTGTCAACACTCTCCCCCGAAGCTCCGACCATCGTCACCTCTAAAACTCTGGCGATGACTTCGTCAATCCTCCAACCTCCATTCCCTAAAACCCCCGGAAACTCGAACCATAGAGGAGGTCGAACCCAAGTAAAAACAGTAACCCAGTAAAAACTGGGGTTCAAATCTTTAAAACCAAATCACAACATCAAAAACAAAATGAAACCCAATCCAATAATTTTCTTAACATCCCTGTAATCTCCACCATCTCCAGGAGCAATTTCAACTCAATCTAACACAAAAATCAACTATGCTAATCCAAAATGTAGAATACAGTAAAGATAGAGCTGCTCTTTGGTTCAAACATTATAAATTGTAATTTTAGATTTAATATTCATGAATTTGCATGATGTTTTGATATACAAACCTGAAACATAAATTCATATATTTGAATTTTCACTTTATACAAATTTTTACTCTGTTATTTATGTTTTCCAGGCAATACCAACATTGATTTAACTTGTATAAATTTTTAAGTTTTACTTTATCATAAAATAAACAAATTTCATTCAATTACAAGGCATAACATCAACCAGATCATAAGAAAAGAAATTTTTTTTATCACTTGCTTATACAGTAAACAGTCAGTACTTAGATGAATTAAACATGCATTCATCCATACACAAAGATATACTCAGCAATGTATTTAACAACATAGATAAGACTACTTATTCCCATGAATAAATCAAGCAACCATATTTTTATACTTAATTAAAAAAAATGTTAAGTTACTCACCTTTTTAATCATGCAGACAGAGCACAGTCCAGTTTTGAAAAATCCTTTAATCTTTTGAAACTTGCTTGAATGCCTTTAAGGCCCGAGTTGTTGAATGCTTTTAAAATGCCTTTGCCTCTTGATTAATTACAAACTTGCATGCATGCTCCAGCTTACAAGAAAATGCATGTTTTCTTGATTTTTCAGTTTTTTTTGAAGAATGAATGAAGGCCCTTGTTTCAGATTGAATAAAATGCAGACTTCTTGCTTTCCAGATTTAAAAAGAATTCAATGCAGGCTTGGAAATGAAATACAAGGTTTTTGAATACGGATCAGGGATTTGATCTTTGCATGTTTGAAGAGATGAAGTTTGCTATGCATTTGATTCTCAGATTTGCATGAGTATGATTACAGAATTTTTTTGATTGAAGATGAACTATGGTTTGATTTTTTTTTAGGATGGTTTCAGCTGAAAGAAAATTTCTTTGTTAAGAATGAAAATGAGAAAAAGAAAGAAATGGGAAGATGCAAGTTTATATAACCATATTTATGATTTATTTTAAAATCAAAGAAAAATAAAATTAAACATGACACTTGGCTTGAATTTTAACACTTGTTAATATCTTTATTTAAACACTCAACACATGTTAAATTAGGCTTTAATATACTTACACATGTCCTTTAAGCAATTAGTCTTTTTAATAAGGTTAATGAAAGTTTAAACTTAGTTAATTAGTTTTAATACTTAGTTATGTATATTGATAAATAATTAAAGAAAACAAAACCAAGTATGAATATAAATAAAAACAATACATATATCATTTATTTGAAAATAATATTTTTAATCATTTAAAATAAATTTATGAAAGAGATTATAAATTACTTGTTATTTAAATGAATAAATGTTTCATTTATTAATTGTATTTAAATTTCATATCTAATTTACAAATCATAATTATTAATCCATATTTTAAAAAGAATAAAACAAACATTTTTATAACTTATTTTAATATTCAAACTTAAGTCAAAATATATTTTAAACAAACAAAACATTTATCTTATATATTTAAAATCATTAGTTATTTTATTAAAATAACTTTGAAAAGCTTAATCATTAAATAAAATCATAATTTCCCAATTTCAAAATATTCGAAAATATGCTATACTAATTTAAATTTAAAACCAAACTTATCTATTTAAAATATATATAAATATATATACATATTATAAATAGAAAACAGATTATTAGATAAATTCACTAATTAAATATTAGTTAAAGAAGATTATTAAATCAAATCAAATTTATTTACAATAAATTATCAAATTAATTTAATTTTAAACATAGATTATTAAATTTATATTGTGTAAAATTCCGGGATATCACAATCCTCCCCCCTTAAAAGAATTTCGTCCCCGAAATTTAAAACAAATGTAATTTAATAATCTCATTAAAGATTTAATTTTAAAACACAGCATATGTTAATCATATGCCAACAACCATAACAACCATTTCACATAATCAAAACAAATCTAATTATCCAGAAAAATTCTGGATAGAACTTCCATGAGTTTCCCCGGTATAAATATCGAGATACTCGCTCTATAGAATCCAAACAATCAATACTACTAAGCTACAAAGCTCCTATTCATCTATATCTACAACTCTAAACAGAATATCAGACTACAGACGAGTCTGACTCAACAACCAAACCTCCTGAACTGCTAGTCCTACAACCATAAATATCAACACGTACTCCCTCAGAGATACGTGAAACACTCTGAATCCCAGTTATCCAAACCGGCAATTCAACTCTAGAAAACCAAACACTTATCTTACCAAAACACAGAAGAAACCCAAAACACCTCGGAGCTAGCTTCACAGACTTACCAAATTTTATAGCTCCTTGGATCAGAGAAAAACTTATCCATAACCCAATTTTCGACTCCAGAATCCAAATTCCTCTGCCTTTTATCCATAAAACTCTTCGGACGATCCTGGCTACCAACATCCCTCCTGATCAGCTCAACTCTAGCTGATGCCTCTAGAAACAGACTGGATCAAAACAACTCAACACCATGATCTCCTCAAGATCAATCCAAAACCAAGAACAAACTCTACTCAGAAGACAGAACAAACTTCTCCTTATCCCAAAAAGAAAACAGATGCACCCCTTAACTGCTTCCGCTGCATAACTCTGATCCGAAGTAGAAGAAAATGCTGATGAAGAGCACGAGCACAAACTGTACAACACATCCCAGGCATAAGATTCAACAGATCCATAAGAAAACTCAGATGTTCCTCCGAAACCTGAGTTGCTTCACCAACTCTATCTCTAGGAATCATCCTTCAACTAAACTGAACCACCGGTACCAATCCTGGAGTCCTAGCCGATAAGAAAACTCGATTTCCAGATGCGGACAAACCTCTGACTTCCCTGAAGACATCCGGAAAATCTCTAACAACTCAAGAGAACACTCAACTATCGCAAGTCACTTTTACGATCAACTCGGCCTAATTCCAAAGAAACTGCTCTCTCTTTACAAATCAGAACAGCTTATGCTGGCCTACCCAATTCACCGAAGAAAAGAATTCACACTGCTGCTTCTGAACTCTACTTCATAAAAAAAACTGCTAAGCCAGAAGACTTCCCGCAGGACACTCCGAGCTGCACTGCTAACACCAATGCCAAAGAATTCCTAATCCAAAGCTCTTCGAGAAACTCGGACCTCAAAGCAAACAGAAACACCCTGCTGAACTCAGCCACAACATCAAGCAGACTCACTTCCTTACTCTTGTTCCAAAGAAACATCTTCGGAAATATCCCTAGTCACTGCATCTCATCACGCAACTATTACTTCCTGAGGTATCAAAATACCATCACTAACTTGCTTCTGCCCAACCGACAGATCCAAACTCAACCCATCCAATTATGCACTTCAAAGATGAACTCCGAACCTTAACAGGTTTCCTTCAGAGATCGATGAAATCCATCATCATTACAAAGCTTACTCGAGACGGTATTAGGTCTACAGTCTCGACAAATACACTTCCAACCTCATCACTCAAACTCCAACCAATGGTAGTTGTGTTACACACACCGCTACCTCATCTACCTTATAACTTATATTGGAAAACCTGAACAAGTAACCCAACCAACACATGTCCTTTAAGTAGTTAAATTTTAACACTTGTTAATATCATTATTTAAACACTCAACACATGTTAAATTAGGCTTTAATATACTCACATGTCCTTTAAGTAGTTAAATTTTAACACTTGTTAATATCATTATTTAAACACTCAACACATGTTAAATTAGGCTTCAATATACTTACACATGTCCTTTAAGTAGTTAGTATTTTTAATTACAGTTAAGGAAAGTTTAAACTTAGTTAATTAGTTTTAATACTTAGTTGTGTATATAGATAAATAATTAAAGAAAACAAAACCAAGTATGACTATAAATAAAAACAATACATATATCAATTATTTGAAAATAATATTTTTAATCATTTAAAATAAATTTATGAAAGAGATTATAAATTACTTGTTATTTAAATAAATAAATGTTTCATTTATTAATTGTATTTAAATTTCATATCTAATTTACAAATCATAATTATTAATCCATATTTTAAAAAGAATAAAACAAACATTTTTATAACTTATTTGAATATTCAAAATTAAGTCAAAATATATTTTAAACAAATAAAACATCTTTCTTATATATTTAAAATCATTAGTTATTTTATTAAAATAGCTTTGAAAAGCTTAATCATTAAATAAAATCATAATTTCCTAATTTCAAAATATTAGAAAATATGCTATACTAATTTAAATTTAAAACCAAACTTATCTATTTAAAATATACATAAATATATATACATATTATAAATAGAAAACAGATTATTAGATAAATTCACTAATTAAATATTAATTAAAGAAGATTATTAAATCAAATCAAACTTATTTACAATAAATTATCAAATTAATTTAATTTTAAACATAGATTATTAAATTTATGTTGTCCAAAATTCCGAGATATCACATTGGACAAATATTTAAATCTTTGTATTCAAATCTATGTATTCTTTTCTGAAAAGGCAACAGTCATTCTCACAAGCATGTATCTTTTCAAAACCCATGTCGAATGTTCTAAGATATTTCTTTACTCCATATAAGGTTTTGGGAAGCACGTTATTCTTCGGTAAAAATAAATGTTGCATAGTTAAAAGCTTATCAAACCCACTATCAGACAAGCCAGTTTCACATTTTAGATTAAACAAGACGGTGATGGCAGATAATTTTGTGTGATCTATGCAACCATGATATAATCGAGTTTCTGCATCTTCCAAGTTCTTGAGTAACTCATTCTCTTTACTATGAGAATCAACATTATCTTTATCATCATGAAAAAAATGATTATTCAAAATATTCATCTTCATAGTGAATCATCTTGAATAAATCATATACGTCAAACGTATTTGTTTTCTTCCTTTCGATTATCTATTCGCCATGGTTAAACCATACATCGTGTATGTATTTAGGATCCATTCCTCCAATAATTAAATGTTCAACGATGATGTGATCACCATGACGAATAAGATTCCGACAATCTTTGCAAGGGCATAAATTTTTTTCTACACTTCTTACATTCCTCTTTGCAGCATGCACGAAATTCATTGCTCCTTGTCGGTACTCTATGCTAGTTCTATGACAAAAGTTTAAAACATAGAAAAGAAATTGAGTTTTAATATTATCTTACATGTTCTAATTCTCAAAGTATATATTAAGTTAAGCATTGTTTTATCACTTGTTTTAAAAAAACCTAATCTTTTTCCATCGTCGACATATGAAGGCAAATAAGTTCCCAATCTCTGACGTAGAAATTGGTGACACCTCCTCTTTTAATGTCTGATACTAATTTAAAAAAAAAAATAAGTTACTACGTTAATAGTACTTCTTAATATCGGGCCACCCAATCATTCTAAAGATTAGCCAAATAAAACTTTGTTCAATGACGTTTTAATAAATTTTTGTTAATAAATTATGAACAAGTGTAAGTGATTTCATACATGTAGGTTTTACTGAAAAATCAGTTCATTCAGTATAATAATACCATGGTATTTTGAAGTGTAACTTTTAACAAATTCGATATTTCAAAACATGGTAATAGGTTTTTTTGCTGCTTTAGGAACAGTTATAAAGCTGGTTACGTATATTTCTGGTGCTATCAAATAAGCATTTTTTAATTCCTATTACACAGCCTATAAATGGATTGAAGGTTATGGTCAAAACAACGCAATGCTATAGCATAGAATTTTATTACACAGGCCATAAAATTGATCTACACCATGGCTAGAAAAATAAGACTTAAAATTTATTACACAGGCCATAAAATTTATTACACAGGCCATAAAATATATAAAGAGTCTAAACCAATTAAATTTATATTGGAAGACAAACAATATGACTAATAAAACAAACAATTTTTCAAGCTCTGAAACTACTAAATCTGACTTATGTAAAACTACTACGTCCTTGATGCAAAATTATAAAAGTCAGCTAAATGGAAACTAGTTGAAAGTGACAAAGATGAGGAGTGTGATCAGATGGTTACTTTCTGGATAGCAGACTTGATTACATATGCATTAAATAATTGCAACTATAGATAAAAGAAAGAAACTGATTTTTTGCTTAGAAGGCATTGCTTGAAGTCATGTAGGCCGTAACACCTAAAGTGACCCATATGGAATCTATGTAAAACCTTACATCATATAAACAGATGCAGCATGCATCCCTGTTTTTGATTTATAGTTGCCGACTACTTCCAGGTTTCATGCAAAGCCACTTGCCATTTGCCGTTTACCTGTTTTTTTTTTAATTATAGGACAAAAGACATGATGAAGACACTTATTTATGACTTTCTCTATGATGTAAGTTATATTAATTGCACATTAACATATTGGTAAACGTATGGGTCATGCAACTCCTTTAATTAAACTTACCCAACTATCATGTTTCTCTCAAAGTATTAACATATGAAGGAAAAAGATTATGTATTACTTTGCAATTCACTATTGTTCTAATTTTTCAAATTGAAGTCTGGTATTACAGATAATTTTGACAAAATCATGGGTGTAGCCAGACTCTCCATGTCCAAACACATTGATATTCAATATCTTCCATAATTCAATTTTATGATTATTCGTACTTGGTGCACAAAATTTGTACTTTGGTTAAAACGGTAAAACAATTACACAGTTTAACCGTGGACATAGCTAAGCATTTATTCATTTAATAAAAAACATAAATATATAAAGGTGTAAACTAGGGTTGAATAAAAGATCTTCGTTATTAGGGTTGAATCAACAATTTTAGTTAGAAATTAGGCAGAAATTCAAATATACGATGCGTGCAAATTAGGGTTAAATAAAAATAAAATCACAAAATCCTATCACAAAATTGATTTAGACGATTCGTACCTAAATAAACCTAAGCGATTGCTGGCTGCCGCGAGGATGTTGAGTAATGCCGCGAGGACGTTGAGCAAGGATGGAGTGGACGATGAAAAGGGGAACTTGATCTTCAGTTGATTAAATTTGAGCGATTGCTGGCTGCTTCGAGGATTGAAAAGGGGAAAAAAATTTCTGCAGAAGTAGATCGAAATGGGGAGAGAGTTTTCTAAGTATACGTAAGACGGAAAATAATGATTGGTCACGTTTATTTTTGGCTAGGCGGAAAAAAATTTCTAAGGAGCGGGAACAAAAAAAATTTAGTCACGAAACATATTTTGGGAAAAATATTTTTGGTTGCATTTATGATAAAACGCCACGGTTTTTTACAACCGTAAATGGTTTTTCTTGTAGTGCTCTCCTATCATCGCGCAAATCTCCGATGAAGTAGAACCTAGGCACAACTAAAAACGTCGATCTCTATTAAAAAAACAGATTAAAATTCTGCCATGGTCGTTGCGAAGATCTCTTCGATACAAATTTAATGAAATAGGTTTCATATTTTTTCGTTGAGCGAATTGGTGGAAATTAATTTTTGAAGGTAGAAAGGAAGAGGCGGCCACTTTATTTGGTGGATGAATGGGATAGTAACTGCTAATGAGAGAGAGAGAGAGGGCTTTAGATTATTTATTTTAATATATTGTATTTATTCAAATTATCAAATAAAATGGTCAAACATTTCGAGCTCGCATGATCACACGTACGTCCGATCACAACGAAACTCGTCTGCATACATCACCTCATTTTTCCAGTCCCGATGGTATAAATTTCGTTGCCATCCTAGACAGCTCTCCCGAATGATAATTTCACGCATTTCGAGACTGTTTCGACATCATCCAATCGCCAAATATAGCAATCTTTATACTCTTTTTAATTCTCAACGTTGATATGAACTCAATGGAAGTGGTGTCGAGTTGTGATTCGATCATATGTGAAAAACCATATTTTGGAACCGTCAATTAATTAACGATTAAATATTTAAATCAATTATTTAAATATTCGATCATTGAAAATATGGTCATCACATTTTCCCATCCTTGAAAGGAGTTCTTCCTTGAAAGGACGAAGCAGACAACCAAACACCCTCACATAAGCGACAATACAAGAAAAATCGTCACTTATCAACTCTCGACAACAATCACTGAAAGTGGTCACAATAAAGGAAATAGACTCAGAATCAACTAGAGCCATCATCCTCATCCCTAAATACAATCACTATCAAATCCAAAATCAGTGTGGCTAAGCTAAACGTCTAAGTTACACACTTATTTGGAAAGAAATGGATAATGGAAAGCAAAAGTGTCAACTCACTAATCGAAAGGCAAGTCAACTAAATCTCATGCAATCCCGATTCTGTCGGCAACGTCTAATATCCTATACGTTGACTTTTCTCTCAATTTTGGCTTATGTTGCAGAAAATTTCGGCAGCACCTCCTTTTTGCAGCTGGTCTGGGAAAAATCCCAGCAGAACGTAAACATATATACATCCCATATCTGAGGTATCTCATTTTCAAGGACAACACAACATATATCACCAAATCTACTCTAAAAATGTTACATACCTCTAATTATAGCAAGAGCATAACATTTAGATGTGAATATAAGGTGATAAACATCCAAATAGCCAACACTTGCCTCCATGTACCTGATCAAGTACTCAACAAAGCGGATTAAGCACAAAATTAATGCAAATAAGTATACTAGATCATAAATATGGCAGTCTCTCGAATAAACACGCTATATCAAACCATAAATATCCTGCACGCCTGACAACCATACAAGTAAAAGTAATCATATCAAATACCAACAATCAATATCAATTGGCACACATACGATCAAACATCAAAAAGGTAACATCCATGCATATCCTAGCATGCATGATACTAAACTATTTAGTATAAAGCATCAAATATAATATCTAATACGAAAGCTGGCAAAAAATAGAAATCACCTTCGCTTTTACTCCACTAAACCTTTACTACTCCATCACCTTCCTTCTAGCCTATTTCGTACCATGCTATTAGTACGAATAGGCCTACGAGGTCTTGGAGTCTCTGGTTCAGTCTCGATATCATCTAGTCAATTTGGTGCTAAATTTCCAAATGCCTTTTGTAAGTTCCCCTAAAACCTACTAGTAAACAATGGGGTTCAGTCACTTGCAATGCTCTTAGCACATAATGGAATCACACTATCCATTCCCATTCCACTTAGGAATCTCAAGCGGTTGCAGAAACCACTTGGCTTCTCCTGTTCAGCATTTACAAGCTAATAATTCATTTGAAATAAACATACGACGTCCATCTTCATCCCTTTCTAATAAAATGTCTACCTTTTATCATAGATCATTTTATTTTCATCGGGATGTATGGTCAATCTCGAATGAGAACACTCTACTAGTATCTCGTTCTTCAATTCAACGACATTGGAAATATATAACATCTCATCATTTCGGAGACAACCGTCTCGGTCGAGTCCGCACTGCATCGTCTCTACAAACACTACTCACTATTCTAATTTAGTCACGATCTCCACTAGTGTAGCCTAATGCCTTTGACTAATACCAATTCGCTAAATCAAAGCAGGTCTGATGGTCAAACTAACCACCATCTTTGGCTATAGCTCATCGAGTTCTGAAGTCATAACTAGTGATAAACTCGAGCAATGCCCACTCTAGGATTATCGCTCCAAAACTGATATGTCTTCCACTCAAAGCACCAACAACAGCATTTCTCATACGTAGGTATATGAAATTTCAAAGTCGTAGAAGGCCAAGAATTTCAACCATCGCTACTACCTAAGGTCGAGATCCTTCTCGGAGAAGAGATACTTCAATGATGTGGGATCAATGAACAACTCGAACCCTTATCCTAATAGATAGAGCCTCCAAATATCCAAAGCAAATACTATAATAGCCAACTCAAAATCATGAGTCAAATACTCCCTCTTATGCGATTTCGGTAATCGACCAACATACATGAGAACCATACCTTTCGACATTAATACCGCACCTAGTTAAGTACCACATGAATGTGTACTATCGACTCCTCATTCCCGCTCAAAATGAGTAACATCGATGCACTTGTCAACCTCTTTGTTAGACTCACAAACGTGTGTCTACACCTCGTGTACCAGATAAAAGTGTTGAATATGCGCTTATATGATTTTTGTTTGATGATAATAAACATATATACATTCATCTAAATGTATTTGTTAATATACTATTCTATTTTTCACAGTTTAAATAAATATTTGTTGAATAAAATAAATAACACAGATTTTGAATTCAAAAGAATATTTTATTCAAACAAATATTTATTACATTTTTGAATAGTACAATTTCAAGCTCTCACTATAACTATACAACTTTGATTACAATTACATCACATTTCATATTTACAGTTGACCTCACTACATATCACTCACACTCGTATATTAATCTTCAACTGCATTCCAGTTTGAGTCCAGCATTTGAGCAATCTGCAAAAATATTCACTAACGCAGTAAAATTGAAAATAAAATATTTTTGCAATATAAAATAAAAGATGGATTTTGAAAATATTATTTGCCTCAGTTATTTGGGTTGTTCGTCGTCATTTAAATTTGAATTCATCATACACAAACAGCTTGTGACATACACAGTGTATCACTGTATATGCCACAAGGCCGTGCACACCGATATATACACTTGATAATGCTACAGGGACAGGTGAGCACAGGTCAAACCCAAATGAAAAGCCGGGTTCAACTCACGTGCAATATATTTAAAACCATGACACGAGCACAAGGTCAAACCCGAGTTTTTGTAACTGGATTCAACTCAAGCGCAAATCAAAAGTACACATGAATATGAAACTAAACAGTCAAGTTCAGTGGTCAAATGCAATAGGCCGAGAACCAGGCAAATGCATGCAACAGCAGTGAAAGTGATCAACACAGCAACTAGTAGAGCACGCATGAAACAGTGGTATGAACAAGTGAACCCAGACTGAAGTATGGATAGTGCAAAGTGCAATGATACACCAGGATATCAAGTTCAGTGAAACTCAAGTAAGTGCAAGACTAAACCAGCATGAATGCAACATAGCTAAGATGTCTCAAATAAACAAAACACCAAATAGACCATGGAACAGCAAAGTGATCGAACAAACAAGATCAGGGCAGTGGACAGTACAAGCCAGCAAATGCAACGACCAAAACCAGATAAACAAGACACAGGAGTAATCAGACTCAAGAGAGTACAATGCCACTAGAGAAAATTCACAGCAACCAGAGTAGACGCATATATGCAACATGAACATTTAAATGAATACACGAACCAGAATACACAGTGGCAACCACAAGATGCAGACAAACTCAAAGCAAAACTAGACCAACATGACCAAGTTCATATGCACAGTCCAGATCACTGTAATAAAGTAACATGACAACAGATCAATTCTCAATGCATATATATATCAGAGTGAACTATGAAGATCAACAAGTAAAGGCCGCAACAGAATACATCAAAAGCAAGCCGAGAACAAACACCAAGTGCAATAGTATGAACAAAAGATCAAAGAAAAAGATGGTCAGAGCCGTAATGTACAATGCATACATGAGTCAGTGCAGTAATACAGGGAATCACATGAACAAATAACCAAACAACATCATGATTGAAATTCAAGTACCAGAGAAGAAGGTCGAAGACTACAAGATGAACGAAATTCAACAGTTCAGAGAAATTCACGAACCAAACAAAATACTAGCAAAACCGAAGTTGAACAAGTCAATCAAGTATTCACCGTGTTATACAAGTAAAATGAAAAAGTGCGTATCTTTGAAATGGTCATTACATAATGAGCAAAGTCAAAATCGAAGCCGTGTCAACCAAGCATCAAAAATACGAAATTGACAAAGTCAGATTTTATCACAAGCATCCAAGTATAATCGAGTGGCCGAGATGAATAACATGACAAATTCAAATGATGTTGTACGAACGCAAATCTAGGGTTACAAACCCTATATAAAAGCCCAATCATCATCGGCAATCAATCCATTCGACTTCGAGCATAACAAAGAACAAATCATCCAACTCGAATCACGATCGAGTTTAAGCATCAACCCAGTAAAGCAAAAAGATAAAATTACATACCGAAGCAAGGAGTCAAACTCGATCGAACAACGAAGCAGCCGAAGAGAGCAACGAGAGAAGGTCAAAGCTACTCGCGCATCATTAATCAAACATAAAGTCGGCAGCTTCAAACCCTAATTTGGATCAGGGATGAAGCCCTAAATTTGCAAGAGGAACAGAGCGACCATTTTCACAAAGAAGCAAAGAAACGTACTAAGCAAAAAGGAACGGGTTAAACATAAGAGAATAGGGCCGGCCATATTTTAAAAGGGCTTTAGTATATTTTTAATTAGGGTTATTTATTGTTGTTTAATTGTTTTTTTGTTTTACGAATCAAAACTTTGTAAATCACCACCTAGGGTTTAGGTAGTGTCAGATTGTTTAGTTAGAATTAGTTCAGTGGCAGGGTGTGCGAGTTTGCAGAGCTCTATAGGCGGGAGCAGTGTTTGCGAGTAATCAAAGCTCTATAGGCGGGAGCAGAGTTTGCGAGTAATCGAAGTTCTATTGTAGGCGGGAGCAGAGTTTGCGAGTAAACGAAACTCTATAGGCGGGAGCAGGGTGTGCGAGTCTAGTAGAGTGTTTGCAAGCGGGAGCAAATGTTTGCGAGTCTAGTAGAATGTTTGTGAGCGGGAGCAAATGTTTGCGAGTCTAGTAGAGTGTTTGTGAGCGGGAGCAAAAGGGTCTGCGAGTCTAGTAGAGTGTTTGTAAGCGTGATACTGTTTAATTCTAATAGAAATCTGTGAATGCAGCAGTAGGCAGGGGTTGCCGAAGCTGGGTAAATTTTGTGTGTGATTTACTTTTCAGCATATTTATCTCTGCAGTTTATTTCTGTGTTTAATTCGAGAAAATTTGCTATAACCCTATTCACCCCCCCTCTAGGGTTAATCTAGATCCTACAAGTGGTATCAAAGCCCGGTATTTTTTTAACTCTAGAGTCATGAATCCACCAAATAATATTTTTGTTGAGGGTTGTTTCAATATCATTCCTTCTATTTTCGATGGAACAGATTTTTTGAATTGGAAATTAAAAATGGAATTATATTTAAAATCTGTTAATATTAAGTGTTGGGATATTATTGAAAATGGGTGTGATATAGCAAATAAGGAAATTATCTCGATTAATGCTCTTGCTATGCATATATTATATTCTCATATTGATCGTGATAATTTTTATTTCGTCTCTCATTGTGAAAATGCACAGAAAATTTGGAAAATTCTCGATGCAATATATGGTGCAAAAGTCAACAGCAATGAGAAGTCCTCCACAACCGACTCAGTTAAAGAAATATGCTTAACAGGATTGGTAAATAGCAGTTGTGATGAGGATGATGATGATGGAGCAGCCGAGCTGGCATTGCTAATGAAGAATTCAAAAAGGAAATTTGCAGCCACGTGGAATAAAAGCGATGGCAGTGAAAGTGAGAAAGTAGATATGTGCCTTCATGGGAATATAACCGATAACGACGACGATGAGCCAAGCAAGGTATCAAAACTTACTCACTCTGAATTACTTATTTATTTCCACGAAGTAAATGGCTGTTTTGAACAACTTAGGAAGAAATATGCTAAACGTGAATCACAAAAAGTTACTTTGATAGAATTAAATGAACAACTTGACCAATTAGTTAAAACCTATCAAAGTTGGATCCCTAAGTGTGATAAGTGTCCAACATTTGAAGAAGAAATTAAAAAAAATCAGAAATTAAAATGAAATCACTTGAAAATGAAATTCTGATTTTAAAAATTGAAAATACTAGGAGAGAAAATTCTATTAAAAGGTGCACTCAATTGTTGAAAGAAAATGAATCTTTAAAAACAAAAGTCCAACAATTGTCAACGACTTTAGAAATTTTTTCCAAAAGTGAAAAATCGTTGAATATGTTAATAGGAAAACAAACTGTCAATATTGATAGACAAGGACTTGGATATACTCATTTTGAATATGTTAGAAATGAGATTAATCAAGAAAATTCAATGTGCACAATTTGTAGAAGATTTGGACACAATCAAAATAACCCAAACACGTGAAAACTATACAAATTTGGGTTCCAAAAGGCACAAATATAAAAACTTTGAAAGTCAAACAAATTTGGGTGCCAAAAGGAATATATATAAATAGTTTTGGGTCTCCACAAACATATGTTTCATATTCTGCCACTAACAATCATGGACCTATAAAAACAAATAGGTCACATAAATCTTTCATCGTGTAGGTGTGGTGGCAGGCTAAGGAACAACAACGGTGTTCTCTGGATTTTGGCTGTTCCAGAAACACAACGGGCGACAAAGCAAAGTTCCTTAGCCTAGTATAATGGTGACAGAATCACAATGGGCAATCACGAAAAATTATCGTAAAGGTAAAACAGGTAAAATTGTTTTTAACGATATATTAAATGTGATTATCTGCACCATACTCTAAATTAAAATCAGCCAATATAGAAATGAACAAAAGATGATGATTTTGATGCTATGACTTTTTCAAAATATTGACCAACCATCTTTAAATAGAATTACTTGGAGTAATTATGATGGTTGACTGATTCGGACTTAATTGATATGATTTTTTGACTTGTTCTTAATTATGACCTTGATTTGTGCTTAATTGATGACCAATCAGATTTTCAATTTTGAACTAATTTATATAAATTTGTTCGGTCAAATGATGGTTACTCATGCTACATGTAGATATATTGGTTTTGACATTTTGGTCACTGCTTGTAAATCTGCACGATCTCAATTTTCATATGAAAGCTGATTTTAAGAAATTGTTTTTGAAATAACTATGATGTTGATTGACTGTTGATTACTCATGAATATAACTGTTTATCCTACGGTTTCTAAAATTAACACTATGATATTTGTATGAGTGTTAACACGGCTTCAATTCAAATTCAAAAGAATGATGTTAAGTTTGAAATTCTTGGTGCACACTTCATGGTTTGGTCAATCAAATTCAACGAGTGAATATTGAGTGAAATTTAAATTCAGATGCAGATTACACTGGTAGTATAGTTGATAAAAAAATTACTAGTGGAACGTGATTAATTTTTGAAACATTCATTTGCTGCATCGTTTTTCAAAGAAAATATCTGCATATTTTTCACTTGAAATAATTTTCAAATAGCACAAAATTTTCTTATAAAACCCCCTCGAGAAAATCATGTTTGACCATATTTACAGATTAGTCATTTTTGAAAAATTGATTTTATAATTTTTGAATTTGATTTTAAATGACAAATTTTGACTAATCTGACTCCCTTTGATTATCGAAAAGATGAATAGTGATTGAAAAAGTGATGAGTGTTGATATTTATCATATATTATAACTCGAGAAAGTATAATTAGAAAATTTCTTTAGAATTTCATAACAAGAGTTATAAAAACTTTTTGTTGGGTAAAAATTCCATGGCCATTTCTATTTCTATCATCTTTCTATCGACCATCACTCATCAAGATCATATTTAGTATGTAAATTTGTGGTAGTTAACAAAGGAAATCATTTGTTCTTCAATATCTTTTAATTTGTAAAGGAAATTATTTGTGCTTCAATTTATTATATTTAGCAATAAAAATAAATATCCAAAGTATTCACTCTCATTTAAAAGTCCTCATGGTTATGCATGGGTGAATTACTTGGATTTTTGATTATGTGCTTCTATGCTCATTTAAAAGTCCTCACGGTTATGCATGTATGGAACGCATATCAAAATTAATTGATTTAATAGACAAGTTGATTCTAATCCCATTTAAAAGTCTTCACGGTCATGCGTGGTTAGAAGATACTTGATTTCATTTTTAAATTAAATTGGAATACTACTAATCTCATTTAAAAGTCCTAACGGTTATGCATGGTTAGTAGATATTCAAATTTCCTGAAATAAATATACCACAAATAGACAGAACTGTATGATTTTTTGATGATTTTATCCCCATCACTTCTGAAAGTGGAATATGCGTCTGACAAGGGTATTTATGATTTTTGTTTGAGTTTTATTGAAATTTGATATTTATATTCAATTGAGTTAAATGTTTGATTCATGTCTGTCACTTCATCCCTATTTTTATAACACTGTTATTCTTTTGCTGATAACAAAAGAGGGAGAGAAAAGTTAAGATTTTGTCAAATAGAATCAAGCAAAGGTCAAATAATTTTCCATTTGCATATAGGCTCATTTACATATTTCTATTTGTATGCATATATGTAGGGGGAGTATTGTGTAGAGAGGAGCATTCAAATATGGGGAGCAAATTGAACGATCAAATACATTTAATACATTCAAAATCTTAAATATACGTTTGTTATCATCAAAAGGGGGAGATTGTTGAATATGCGCTTATATGATTTTTGTTTGATGATAATAAACATATATACATTCATCTAAATGTATTTGTTAATATACTATTCTATTTTTCACAGTTTAAATAAATATTTGTTGAATAAAATAAATAACACAGATTTTGAATTCAAACGAATATTTTATTCAAACAAATATTTATTACATTTTTGAATAGTACAATTTCAAGCTCTCACTATAACTATACAACTTTGATTACAATTACATTGCATTTCATATTTATAGTTGACCTCACTACATATCACTCACACTCGTATATTAATCTTCAACTGCATTCCAGTTTGAATCCAGCATCTGAGCAATCTGCAAAAATATTCACTAACGCAGTAAAATTGAAAACAAAATATTTTTGCAATATAAAATAAAAGATGGATTTTGAAAATATTATTTGCCTCAGTTATTTGGGTTGTTCGTCGTCATTTAAATTTGAATTCATCATACACGAACAGCTTGTGACATCACAGTGTATCACTGTATATGCCACAAGGCCGTGCACACCGATATATACACTTGATAATGCTACAGGGACAGGTGAGCACAGGTCAAACCCAAATGAAAAGCCGGGTTCAACTCACGTGCAATATATTTAAAACCATGACACGAGCACAAGGTCAAACCCGAGATTTTGTAACTGGATTCAACTCAAGCGCAAATCAAAAGTACACATGAATATGAAACTAAACAGTCAAGTTCAGTGGTCAAATGCAATAGGCCGAGAACCAGACAAATGCATGCAACAGCAGTGAAAGTGATCAACACAGCAACTAGTAGAGCACACATGAAACTGTGGTATGAACAAGTGAACCCAAACTGAAGTATGGATAGTGCAAAGTGCAATGATACACCAGGATATCAAGTTCAGTGAAACTCAAGCAAGTGCAAGACTAAACCAGCATGAATGCAACATAGCTAAGATGTCTCAAATAAACAAAACAC
The DNA here is from genome assembly GCA_030765085.1 of Allium cepa. Lineage (NCBI taxonomy): Eukaryota > Viridiplantae > Streptophyta > Magnoliopsida > Asparagales > Amaryllidaceae > Allium > Allium cepa. Next base: position 157,971,489 of record CM060939.1, read on the forward strand.
CAAATAGACCATGGAACAACAAAGTGATCAAACAAACAAGATCAGGGCAGTGGACAGTACAAGCCAGCAAATGCAACGACCAAAACCAGATAAACAAGACACAGGAGTAATCAGACTCAAGAGAGTACAATGCCACTGGAGAAAATTCACAGCAACCAGAGTAGACGCATATATGCAACATGAACATTTAAATGAATACACGAACCAGAATACACAGTGGAAACCACAAGATGCAGACAAACTCAAAGCAAAACTAGACCAACATGACCAAGTTCATATGCACAGTCCACATCACTGTAATAAAGTAACATGACAACAGATCAATTCTCAATGCATATATATATCAGAGTGAACTATGAAGATCAACAAGTAAAGGCCGCAACAGAATACATCAAAAGCAAGCCGAGAACAAACACCAAGTGCAACAGTATGAACAAAAGATCAAAGAAAAAGATGGTCAGAGCCGTAATATACAATGCATACATGAGTCAGTGCAGTAATACAGGGAATCACATGAACAAATAACCAAACAACATCATGATTGAAATTCAAGTACCAGAGAAGAAGGTCGAAGACTACAAGGTGAACGAAATTCAACAGTTCAGAGAAATTCACGAACCAAACAAAATACTAGCAAAACCGAAGTTGAACAAGTCAATCAAGTATTCACCGTGTTATACAAGTAAAATGAAAAAGTGCGTATCTTTGAAATGGTCATTACATAATCGAGCAAAGTCAAAATCGAAGCCGTGTCAACCAAGCATCAAAAATACGAAATTGACAAAGTCAGATTTTATCACAAGCATCCAAGTATAATCGAGTGGCCGAGATGAATAATATGACAAATTCAAATGATGTTGTACGAACGCAAATCTAGGGTTACAAACCCTATATAAAAGCCCAATCATCATCGGCAATCAATCCATTCGAGTTCGAGCATAACAAAGAACAAATCATCCAACTCGAATCACGATCGAGTTTAAGCATCAACCCAGTAAAGCAAAAAGATAAAATTACATACCGAAGCAAGGAGTCAAACTCGATCGAACAATGAAGCAGCCGAAGAGAGCAACGAGAGAAGGTCAAAGCTACTCGCGCATCATTAATCAAACATAAAGTTGGCAGCTTCAAACCATAATTTGGATCAGGGACGAAGCCCTAAATTTGCAAGAGGAACAGAGCGGCCATTTTCACAAAGAAGCAAAGAAACGTACCAAGCAAAAAGGAACGGGTTAAACATAAGAGAATAGGGCCGACCATATTTTAAAAGGGCTTTAGTATATTTTTAATTAGGGTTATTTATTGTTGTTTAATTGTTTTTTTGTTTTACGAATCAAAACTTTGTAAATCACCACCTAGGGTTTAGGTAGTGTCAGATTGTCTAGTTAGAATTAGTTCAGTGAGCAGGGTGTGCGAGTTTGCAGAGCTCTATAGGCGGGAGCAGTGTTTGCGAGTAATCAAAGCTCTATAGGCGGGAGCAGAGTTTGCGAGTAATCGAAGTTCTATTGTAGGCGGGAGCAGAGTTTGCGAGTAAACGAAACTCTATAGGCGGGAGCAGGGTGTGCGAGTCTAGTAGAGTGTTTGTGAGCGGGAGCAAATGTTTGCGAGTCTAGTAGAATGTTTGTGAGCGGGAGCAAATGTTTGCGAGTCTAGTAGAGTGTTTGTGAGCGGGAGCAAAAGGGTCTGCGAGTCTAGTAGAGTGTTTGTAAGCGTGATACTGTTTAATTCTAATAGAAATCTGTGAATGCAGCAGTAGGCAGGGGTTGTCGAAGCTGGGTAAATTTTGTGTGTGATTTACTTTTCAGCATATTTATCTCTGCAGTTTATTTTTGTGTTTAATTCGAGAAAATTTGCTATAACCCTATTCACCCCCCTCTAGGGTTAATCTAGATCCTACAAAAAGTCTGTTAATGGTGCTGCTATCTCTAAGAAGCTCTTGGTAATGCATCTATAATATCGTGCTAATCCAAGAAAACTTCTCATTAATCGGTGTTTTCTCAACATATCCAACACAATCATCAATCATGTCTTATGCTCTTCTTTCATCTATGGGTAGATGAAAGTATTATCAATAAGCACAAATGAAATCTACTCAAGCGATCTCTCAAAGCACAGTTCAAGAAATCAACAAGGCATGCTAACGCGTTGGTTCTCCCGAATGATATAACCAACTAATCAAAAATCAAGGTAGCCTACAAAATGCTATGATCGGCACATTCTTTTTAGTTACTCTCAGCGGATGAAACCCCATCGCAAGGTCCAACCAAGAGAATACATTCACGCTATAAAGATGATCGAACAAGCCATCAATAAGTGGGAGTGGTACTTGTTCGTCATGTCATTCAGCTCACGGTAATCAACATACAACCTCAAAGAGTCATCCTCCCTCCTTGGTGGCAAACACTATAGGTGCATCCCACTCAAATGTGCTCCTACGAATGAAAACTTGCATTAATAGGCCATCTGCTCACACCTTTAGTCTCATCCACTCTTTGAGCATTACATAGCTTAAAGGCATAATTGTCGGTCCAACACATCTAACCAGATCGATATGGAACTCAATCCATATATAGTGGTAATAATTTGGTTACCTCATTGAATGTGTCCGAACGCTCTCTAGCTACAGGCACATATGACAACTCATCATATGGGATATCGAGCGAATATATAAAGCTAAGCATCACCTCATCGTCAGGTGGGGATCTACATACTACCTTCCGCTCATCGTCGGTCCTTATCAACACCAAAGGCTCTTGCAATCCACCATTATTTTGTACCCCTCCAGCCAGTCAATTCCTATATACTCTAATACTGAACCTGAAGCAATCAATAGCAAACAAACATCCATGACTCGATAAGACAAATTTTCAACAAACCATGTATAATCTAGTGTAGACAAACCATGTGATAACACTCCCTCATTTTGAGGTCTGAAACTAAGCGCTACGGATGCTGTAATCATCCATATATTAGTTTCCACTGACAAAATATGGGATGTTACACATGTATTGTCTGGCTGAGCTCCCAATAAGGTTTGTCATAATTTAAAGGTCGATCAATTATTATGGGTCTCAATTCCTATCTATCTACAAATCGCTAGATATGAAGGAATGTGAAACCTCAGCGTCAAATAAAATAAGTATGGAATTGCCATAAGTGGAAAGCATACTCTAGATAGTAATGCCCTTTCCTATCAACTTCTCGAAGCTCTCGTCAATTTGATCAATCAATCGCTTTGTAAGATGATCGCTTAACCTAAAGATAAATTCTCTATTCCTTTTGTATGGAGTATCAATGAGAAATAGATCGTACTTCGATATGACATCGAATTCAGTCGCATACTCTGACATAGACATATCATCTTACTTCAAATTAACAAACTTCCTAAGCAACATCGACTTTTGAAAAGTCGAGATAAATTTTCTTCGAAGCGAACTATGAACTGATCCAAGGTAAAAACAATCCTTGGGAACTGAAGCTATACATGAACTCCACCAGTACATTGTTCGTCCCTAATGTCATATAGAGGTCAATTTCTACATCATTATATCATCTAACTTTAAGTCATTGAAGGTTCATTTACAAATATTCAGCCCATTTTGCATTTTAATAGCCAACTTCATTCCAAGCAGCGTTCTTCCTCTTAGACTCACATAATCTTTACGTAGTAGGCAAAGTCGGCTCTAAGAGTTTGCACTTGAGCACCATAATCATTTGGAGCAACTTTGGCATTCAAGAAAATGAATCGCACCATCTCTCTGAACGTATTCTGTAAATCAGAGTAAGTGGTTCTCGATCCTACCCACTTCTCAACTCCGAAGGTGGAGTCAATAACATTATTTCTTTTATGTTAGATCACTCTTAATACAAAATAAGAGTGATCAGTCTTCCATAGAGAAAAACTACATCAATAGTGCTCGTGTGTGCAATATAACCCATATACTATATATATATATATATTACCGTATAGCTTTGAACCAAAATATATAATAAATATGCACTCTCACATATATATGTATACTCTCGACCCAGTCTATGGTGACAAATCTTACCTTATCTCTACCGGGTCATGGTATCAATTTAGGTTAAACACGTAACCTAAACTCTGATACCAAATGTGATGACCGCCCTATACCACCGGTACCCATACAACCGAAAAGTACGATGTTGAAGCACTCGGTGGATGTAGGACGATTGTCAAGGGAAAGAAAAAGAAATAAAGATGAGGAATATAAAAGAAGAGAAGAGAATAAAAGAAAAGAGAAGGGAGTAAAACAATCACACAATCACGTAACCTGTCGTATATCTCACAACGCATTAAATAAAATATAATAGTCGTCATAGATATAAAACAGGTAAGACACTAATAACTATATAAACTACATAATCAGAGTATACATGCTCATACATTACACAAAATAGTAATAGGGCTCATAATACTGATAAATAAAAACAACTGATAAACCACCTCTAATAAATAGTAAGTCAACACTATCAAGGCTTCACAATGTCATACAGTGAAATAAATAATAATAACTCAAAATACAAATATGAGAAAGAAACTAATCAAAATTCCGCCATGTTCATTTCCACAATGTCACCCATTTCCTTGATTTTCGCTTAATGCAACTGATCAAAATTCCACCACGTTCATTGCAATGATCTCTTTAATATGGATTTAATGAAACTTGTTTCATAATTTTCGTTGAGCGGATTAGTGAAAATTAACTTTTGAAGGTAAAAAGGAAGAGGCGTCCATTTTACTTGGTGGATGAATGTAACTGCTAATGAGAGAGAGGAGAGTTTAGATTATTTATATTAATATTATATTGTATCTATTCAATTTCTCAAATAAAACGGTTGTACGTTTTGAGCTCGCATGATCACACGGCAGGTCCGATCGCAATGAAACTTGTCTGCACACATCACCTCATTTTTTCGGTCCCGATGGTATAAATTTCATTATTATCCAAGACAGCGCTCCGGGATGATAATTTTACGTTTTCGAGACTATTTTGGCCATCGAATCGTCTGATCCTCAATATAGCGATACTTATACTCATTTAATTCACAACATCGATATGAACTTAATGGAAGTGGTCTTGAGTCATGTTTTAATCGTATGCTAAAAAACAAATTTTGGAGTCTTTAATTAATTAACGAATAAATATTTAAATCAATTATTTAAGTATCATATCATTAAAAATACGGGTCGTTGCAACTTATGCCTTAGACTAGCGTTTAAACATCAACTCTTTCAATAATTATACAAGTCTCGTTCCATATTATCAACAATACCAAAATTCTAATATTCATATCCAAAAATTCTAATCAATAGATCTGTATCCCATTAAAATTTAAACTCAACTTATCACATCAAAATAATGAAATGTATTGATAATAGTAACTTACAATTTCAATTTTACGATCTATTCAACTCCATTTTCATGTAAAAATAAACAAGAGAATTTCTATTTAATTCATGGAAATAAGCGATGCAAATTATGAATAATATTCGTACCTTACACACTATTCTCAAATCAAACCCTTTAATCATATTCAGAGAGAAAGAATAAGAGGTGGAATGGAAGGTAAAATTATCAAAACTACAAATCTACATGATTCCCATAATTTTGACATAAATAATTTAAATTATAACGTAGAATTGGCATTTCATATTAGAGAAGTTTTAAGAGGTTTATGATATGATGTTTTCGCAAACCAAAAACCCCCGGGCATATTCAAACCTGAACTATACTAATCAACTACTAAAGTAAAATGGCTAAGATTTTCACTCACTGTAGGTCTTTACATCTTCCACATTTTGGATTTATAATGCCTTCGATAATTCCTTTTGAATCCCCCCTTTATATTTATACAAAAAGATTTGTATGTATGTGTGTGTGTGTGTATTAGATTCAGAAGTCGAGAGATCAGAGGAGAGTAGAATTAGAAAATAAAGTAATAAACTTCTAGAATTTGTTACCTAAAACCTTAAAGTACATTTTTTGAATCTGGAGAGAGCGACTTATAGAGCTTCACTACTCCCAAAATTCATGATATATATAACCATCAATATATGGCAATACATTGGTATGTAGGTTCACGATATCAATTTCTAACTAAACTAGCATATGACATGAATAAACATATTAGACATTATAAACAAGTAATATTATCTTTCACCAAAGCCTAATTGTTCGCACCTTGAAATGAAGAATTTAACTCCCTGAATTGAATCACGTATGCAGAAGTTGTTGGCTTCCCAAAAATATAACTACCACCGACGATTGAATCGACTTTAGTTTGATGTTAGAAATGCTTGAAAAGGTTAAGGGGTAAGGTGGAATTTTCAGGCAGCTAAAAGACGAAGAGGGGACTAAAAAATGAAAAAGAAAGTGAGGGTTTAGACATAGAAGGGATACCAAGGAGAATAATATGGATATGGATCCATGTTTCTCTCTTACCTTTTCTCCTCGTTTTTAATTCAAATCCAACCCATCCTTAACCATCGGTATGGCTTGCCTCCCCTTGCACGTTTCAACTAAAACATCAAGTCTCCTTATGGACCTCTAAATCATTTCAAGCCCAATACGTCATTGATATCGCATATTGATCGGTATATTTATAACTATTACAAATACACCATTTAGTATTGTTCAACACGTCAAATAAATTTTATAATTAATATTTGATAAATATTAGTTAATTTTATTAATTTAAAACAATTACAAATTAATTAAACCGGTTGGTAAAAGGTGTATTCAACATTTCAGTAAGTTTAAATTTGGTCAGTGATTAAAATAAAACAATTCGAATATTAATGTTCATGCATCACCTAGAAGGTGGTGTGATGTTATGGCGAAATTTGTCGCGTGTGATATTATTGTCAAATTTATCGCTTACTTGGTTTCGGTAAAATCGAATTTTACTTTATTTAGCGTTACCCGATAGTGATAGTTATTTACACTAATTCTATTCGTTAAAACTATATCATTTTGGACTTGTGGAATTTGGTAATGGTAAAATTTCCAACATCGTCCATATTCAACTCTATAGTTTAAATATAAAGTCCTTTGTTCAATAATAATAATAATAATTTACCGAACCGCTCTGGCCATGGACTTTGACTTTGAGTTGACTTTGATTGGCCGTGGTACTAACCACATATAACTGAGGGGATAAATCCTCTTTTGAACAGTGTTTCACTTCCAATGCTTCCAGTTGACCCAATTATAGTCGTTTGATGGACGTTATGCCATGATTTAATTATAATCATAGTGGAGCTTCCATATTAAAAATCAATGGTATTCTCAAGTCAAGAGAACTATGTAATTTTGTCACATCGATATTTTCCATTTGACCTCAATTATATTAACCAACAGAAAAATATTTAGTGGGTCATTCCATAGTTATCCAATAAATACCAGTACGTGACCCCTTGATGCCTCTAGTAGTCACGGGTAACACACTACATGTAATAACCAAGTAAGTATGGTTAATTAATAAAGTTAATAATAATTATGTAAGTGGTTAAAATGGATTTTAAAGATTTAATAATAATAATTTGAATTTATTTTGGAATATAGGAATTCTATAATAAATTATTAAAGATAAAAATTAAATTATTTTAGAATATAATATTTTACGGAATTATAGATTAATAATAAATAGGCTTAGAATATAAATATGTGATATTTAGATTTTTAAATAGACTAAATATGTGAAATAAATTTTATAAAAGTTTCAAATGATAAGTAATTACTTAAGAAATTTAAATATGGTTTTGTTTAATTTTTAATAGTGCTTTGTGTTGAGTGGAAAATTGTTTTATTAATAAATGGAAAAATAAATAAATATTTTCTTAAGTCCAAGCCCATATCAGCAAGCCCAAGAATCCCAAGCCCAGACTCCACTGTCGCGGTCCAAACATTTCCAATTCTGGATATGTCGCTCCTCTTTACAAATACAACTTACGTGTAAACCCAAACAACTTAATGTTGTTGTTCTTTCATGCTTTTCTTCGAAATTCTTAAATAAATCTAATAAATCGAATAAAATTCCCAAACTTAAATTTAAGCATGTCGACATTATTTTATATCGATCGCAATGGAGGAACCAAAGTTTTGGTGATGTAGTGGAGTTCTGAAGCGTGCACAGGGAGGAAACGAAATACATGAAGCTTTAGGTGAGTATATTATACTCATGAACCTATGTTAGATTCATTCTATGTCATATATATGTTATGCTTAAATTGATGTATGGAAGTATGTGAATTTGTATGCATCGAATTGGTGGAGATAACAACAAGGAGAGGTGGAATATGGCCTAAAATCGATTAACATTAGTCCAAGCAGGGTGCAATAGGGGTGGATTAAGCGGTCGACCACTCAAGCTCCAACCGGTCGACCACTACATGTCGACCGGTGGTGCTACCTCTTACATAAAACATTTGTAGTCTGGTGATAAAGGCATATGCCTTTCAACCAATCCACCCGGGTTCAAGACCCGCATTATACTATATTTGAAAATGTAAATTTAGTAGCAAATAAAGTATAGTTGTGTTGAAAATAAACGTGAGAAATTGAATAAAGTAAATTTATAATTTTATAAAGAAAAGTTTGTTTAAATTCGATATTTAAATATATTAAAAAAATTATTAACTTATTGAAAAAAATCCAATTTAGGTTTAAAATAATTATTTAAAGATTTATATAAATTTTGAAAAAAAATTGAGAAATAATTTCTAATTAATATTATAAGTATTTAAAACAGAATTTTACGATTAATAAGTTTAGTTAGAAGCATATTATGCTTATAATTCCATTGATTGAAGAAAATATGTATTTTAATAATTTGAAGCTTATTTAAATATCCAATTTAATTCTAAAATTATTATTATGTGTTTCTATTATTCTCATCTCTTTTGTATCAAATTGATTCATATGAATGATTCATAGTTGCCATTGATTTTATTAGTGTTTTGATATGATATAGTGACGACATCCTTTTGTATAGATTCATGATATTACTATATTTGGGATATTTTTGTTTATGATGATTTAAGACGAGGAATCTCAATAAACAAAGTTGTAATACCCTTTGGTATGAGACTTTTAGTAATATTTCTCTGGTTATTTTTTGGACTCGTTATATAGAATATTATGGAGATTGAGTTTAGTTTATGAGCATTGACTAAATGATTGAATATCACGCGGTGGTATGAGATGCTGATGTAATAATTATTCGGTTGTTCATTATAAGTAGATATCACTCAAGTGACGGGAACTGGGATATTAGGATTATACTTACGTGAGGTGATGCTTGAAATAAAGAAAACTAATGGATGATTGAGTTATGGGAGAGCACTCATATACATACATACATACATGCATACACACACACATATATATGTATATATACATTGTTATAATCTACTTGTCTAACATGATGTGCTCATAGTTATGTTTTTGGAGTTAGCAGATTAAGCTAATGTTCACCCTGGCGGCTTGATCGTGAGGTCGCACCCCTTACCTGTGACACCTGTGTTATATTAGATGTGCATTATGGGATTTTAGTGAAGGGTAGTTAGCCCTTTGGGTGGGTAGCCCTAGCCCAATTTTGTCACATAGGTCGGCAGTTTGTTACTATAGGGGCATGATCATGGGTCACGATTAGGAGTCCTTGTGTTCACGAGCACATTAAATGGATATTGTCATGATTGCCATGGTGGTAACTAAAAACTATAGGAGCGGATCTAGGTAAGTGGCCCAAATCTTTTGGAGCAGTTAGTTAGCTACCACTATCATGTATAGTTTTACACCGAGTGGTAGATAAGTAAATATTATTTATATACCTAACTAAGTATAGATGGTGGTGGAACCCATAGATTATGATACGACTCTACTTAGGACCTTGTTTTTATCGTACAATCAATTTCATCACTACTTATTTCTATATAAGGAGATGAGATTATACATGTGGTAAGATAAGTGTCCAAAGTATAGTGGATTCTCGTATCTTTTATTATATATGATTCTTATAAAGGCGGCTTATATTTCTATATTTTATATTGATTTTCATATTTTACTAATAAGATTGAGAGGTATACTTCGGCAATGATGTATGCTAGCCTAACTACACTTGGTGATATCTCATATTGATGATTTCGTGATTTTGATAATGGTTGGAGATTTGGATGATTCACCCATCCATCTTTGTTTCTACGATTTCTTATTAGATGTGTTTTATATAGGCTATGACAATATTTATATCTACATTGATTGATTACATTTCATTTGAGATATCAGAACTGGTTGACATGTATGCTGAATTTCTTATGTTGACTAAGATATCATTATTTATCTTAAATGTATTGTATATGTGCATTAACCATTCATTTAGATATACCCAGACCCGTATGTTATTTACGTAATACCTAGGTTATCCGAGACATTTCAAGTACAGGAATGAAGCGACCAACTTATGTTTAGTCGGCTTAATGGAGGCTTTATATTTAGGATTGTTAGGTATAATAATTGGTGAGTTAGACTCATTTTGTGTATATGACATCACGTAGTATATTGGACGTACTTTGTATATTTCATGCTATATCTTGTCGCTACGATTATAACTTTATGTTCTCAGTTATTTATTATGTATTTCTCTGTCCTAGAGGCACACATGTTTATTGATTTGTAGTTTGCAATAAGACCATATAAATTTATGGTGAGTATTATATGGTATAAGACATGTACCGGTATGAGTCCAAGGGAATATTCACGTGTATATCCCATATAGTCTCATTCTCCATATTATCCGATAGTATTACTTAGTGATACTCTTGGATAGTATAGATATAGAGGTGAAGTGTTTGCACTTGATGTCAGAGCAGGTTCAGAACAATACTTTATATATTTTAAGACACGAGTCAAGACCTTAGATGAGACTTAGGGTCCCTGTTCCCATGGGTGCATTGGGTAGTTTCCCTAATACATATACATATACATATACATATACATATACATATACATATACATATACATATACATATACATATACATATACATATACATATACATATACATATACATATACATATACATATACATATATATATACACATATAATTGGTTACAAACTTACTAATAGTGTCAAAATTAATATTAAATACTAGATCTTTAGTGGCTTGGCATTGAATTGTTGTATTTTAATTGATATTGATTAGAGTGCACAACGGAAACTGATGAATAGTTACTGCTGAGTGCATAAATTTGTTTATTTGTTATTTAGTTGATTGATTTAATTAGGTTGTGATTATTGTTAAGAATAATATAGAGTAGGAATTATTATTTAAAGACTGGAAATCTACTTCAACATTGAATCTAATGTTTATTATTGATTGATAGATGGTTATTTGGAAAAAAATTGAAGCTGTGAAATAAATTTAAATCTTGATGGTTACTTATTGTTATGAAGTGAGTTTGTGTTTTAATGTTTATGTTATTGAAATGGTTTATTGTTTTAATGAATATTTAAACATTGTTTGAAAAGGATTTGAAATTGGTAAATATTTATTATAAATAAAAATGTTTGGTTTATGAATAAAGTTTATTAGAAGTTGTATTAGTAAAACTAGGTGAATGTTTTAAGTAAAGGTCTTTCGATAAGGAATATGTTATAAATATGATATTTGATTATGTTTTAATGTAAGTTGAGAAATATTCTATAAAAGTTAGATTATTGAAGGATTTGTATATCTAATATTTATAGAAATTTTGAAATAAAATTTGTGTTAATTTGTGCATTGAGTGGTTTAAGAATTTTGGTTGATGCGTTTGGCCACATTATCGTTATAGATTCCTAATCACTAAAACGAGGCATTTGGGCACATCAATTTGGAAATTTTAAATATTTTGCCAAAATTTAATATTTTGAAAGGTTTAAAAAGTTTTATAAATACTTTTGTGATTCAGAAAAACTTAAATTTTGATGTATTTATTAGATGATTTATTTTGGTTTAGTAGTATGGTTGTTACTTTTGAATTATAAAGTACTGTAAAAATGTTTAAAGTCATTTTTTCTATATTTGTATATACACATGTATTTTGATGAATTTTGCTAAAGGTGTAAGTATATAAATTTAAAGGCTTAATAGTTTGAAATGAAAAACATGTTTGTATATAAATGAATTGTATAGTATTCTATGAGTGGTTTAAATAAGTTTTTATAAATCTAGGAATGTAAGTGTAATCATGTAAAGTAAAAATGAAAAGTAACCGATATATATATATATATATATATATATATATATATATATATATATATAATATGTGTGCGTGTGTTTGCAACAAACTACAATTTATTTATGTTTGGATCAAAATTGTGGAGTTTTAAATACATAAATTTATATGAATACAAGATATTTTATTTAGCTTAAGCATTTTGATTTATGTTAATATGATTTTTTCGAAATATATAATATTTTGAAGTAATATTTTGGTTAAGAAAGGATATAAAATATTTTGATTAAGGGAAATAATATTGTGGAATGATGTTTTGATAATATGTAATATTGAAATATGCAAGAATTTTTTAGGTTTTGATAACAATTGCGTCGATATAAATTATTTGGAAAATGTTATTAACATTGCTTGAAAATAAAGTTGTGAAAAATGTTGTGAGTTTTGTTTTGAAAAATTAAATAATTTTGAATACTCTGTTTTCGGGATTATGTGACATTATATGTAACAACCCATAGTTTTGTAAATACTTTTATTTAAATTTTTATTTGAAAACTTTAATTTTTAAATCATTTAAGATTTTATTTTCTGGAGTTTTGCAATGTAAGTTTGGAATTTGGTTGTAATTTATTTTCCAAATGCAATGAAATAAAGAATTTTTGAAAATTTGATATTTTGGTCAACTGAAAGTCAAATTTTGACCACGGTTGAAAATTTTAAATTTTAAAATTTTGAGTTCCAATCTTTTTCTTTGAAAATGTATTTTATTTTAATTTTAATTCTGCTTTTCGTTTTGTAAAATTTTGTTTTGTACTTTTTAAATTTGATAACTTTCGGCGTTTTACACACGATTGTTTTCAGTAAAATTTGTCTATTTTATATTTTCATTTTTCTACCTCAATTCTATTTTTCTATTTTCTACTTTATTTAATTTTCCATTCTCTTTTCTAATGGATTTTATTTGGATTTTTGATTGGAAATTCAAATAGATTTAGGTTACTTTTCTTGGATAGGAAGTTAGGCATTTTCATTTGCCTTAGCCTTTTTATTTTCTATTTTCCTTTGTTTATTTCTCTAATTTTTATTTTCTATTTTATTTGTATAAACTATAAATATACACATTTGATTGGTTTTATTTTTAATAATAGCTTAGAAATTTCAAGAGACATAGGTTACTTTTTTTATTTGTTGCCTTTTTCTTTTCCCTTGCCTTTCCATTTGCATAGCCAATTACTTCCCACATTCATAGCCGTGATTTTCTCCTATCAAATCATGTACATATTGTTCCTCAAACTCCACTTTTCATTGCGTGCAAACAATTTTTTTTTAATTAAATCCATCATGTTATTTGTTTTATAGTGCCTTTTTATTTTCTAAACCATTCAAACTCTTACCTTTTATTGCCTAGCCTCTTTATTACATCTTTATCCGTTCATTGTTTTTCTAAACCTAGCCGCTACTTTTATTATTATTGCACGTGAAAAGTTTCTCATTTTATTATTTGCGTGAAGAGGAAAAAATTATTATCTAGATCCATGGCTTCCTTCTTCCTCTTTCTCTTCTCCTTTTCTCTTTTGTTTTGCTTTTCTCTTCATGCTAGGCTCGGTTATGCACCTCCTAACCAACCTCACCACCACTCCACCACCACCATGTCGACCATCACCACCTCCTCCATCACCCTAAACCCTAGCCGTGACCATGGATCCAAGATCCATCACTCGAACAAGTGCAAAGCCTAGCCAAGCTTGTGTATTGCATCCACTTCCTCCTTTAGCCTCGACCACTGCTCAAAACACCACCACTTCTTTTCCATGCCTTGATCTACATCACTTAGCCATGCACACAAACCATCTAGGCCGAGCACAACATGATGGTCTAGCCCATTGAAGCCATGGCCGAGCCCACTTGCTTGGTGATTGATCATCTTGCTTTGTTTTATCAAAAGGTTGTGTCCTCTTTAATTCATATTTTCATTTGTTTAATCCATCATTGTTTGTATTAAAATCTAATTCTTATGTTTATTGTATTTGTTGTGTATAAGATTTGGATCTTCTCTTCATTCACTCAAAAATATAGTCGTGCTTTGTCGTGCCTTTTCGTGCTTTGAGGATTTGGATTTGTGTCTTGAATTTCAATTCTAGCTTTAAAATGGTGAGTTATTCACTCCAGACATACGTACTTTTATAAATGTGAAATGATGACAAGTGAATATTTAAAACTGATATGTTATGTTGAAATATGCCTGTGATACATATCCATATGATGTTAAACACTATTTATATATCTGTTACATCATCTGTTATGGTATTTTATTCTGTACTGTTATTTTATTCCTGTTTATCATACTACAAGTTCCCTATCACTATGGGTTGAAATGGTACATACCCGAACGGACTTTAGAATAAGAAAAATCACTATGAGCTGAAATGATAGGCTCGAGTGATCTTCATTGTATTTATTTTACTTTGGATTGTGGATTTGAAATGATAGAACTCGGATTTTTCTTTTTAAATTACGGATTGAAATGGTACATATCCGTATCACTTGACCTAGGTTAGAAAATATTATGCAGGCCCATGGTTACATTTTTAAATAATATTTTCCTTAAAATTTATTAAGTATTTTTAAATAATATTTTCCTAAAAGATTATTAAGTAATTTTGAGTTCATAAATATATGAAAGTTTGACTTAAAATTTGATTTAATGCTTTAAATTATAAAGGTATATTGGTTTTTCTGTAAGTTAAAATTTATAAGTTAATAATTGGTTTTAAATTGAATTAAAGATCTTTATTGATGATAAATAACTTAATAATTGAGTTTGACCTAATATGGAAGTGTAAATCTAACCTACAAATTGTTATGAATTTTACTTTATGAAATGGTCATGTTTTGTATAATAAATACTGTATTTTGAACCGATAAAATGGAATACAGTTTCAATTGGACAATTTGTAATAAAATTTATTTAACTAGAGAATCATAGTTAATTGATGTCTAAATGAATAGATCTATGAAGAAAATTTGATTGTTATATTAACTATGATAAAATATTCTTTCATGAAATGTTATGTTTTGTAAAAAATAGCTATGACTTTAAAATGGAAAAATGTAAGTGAAAACATACATGTGAGATGTAAGTTTAATTAATATTTTAATTGATTAATATAATAAATGTTCTTTACTGTAATAACAGAAACAAAAGAAACATGTAAAGTTTTAATTAATGCAAGAAACATGTAAAGTTTTAATTAATGAAAGAAATGTGTAAAGTTCTAATTAAAGAAAGAAATGTGTAAAGTTTTAACTAATGAAAGAAATGTGTAAAGTCTTTCGAGCTACGGTTATGCTGCTGTCATACTTCCCTCTGTACTTATCAGCGAACTCAAAAAGCTGAACGAAAAAATTTAACAATGTTAATAAACAGTCACTGAGTATGTATTGAACCCTTAAGGAGTACAACATGTTTAAAAAGTTCACAAAAACTTAAACTACTGCATCTTCATGTTTTGTAGTCAAATACATTGTTGGTCCATTACATTTGTTATGTCTCATGAAAGAGTGGATTCAATGGTAATAAAACATAAGTTTTATAATATTTAGAAACTAAAGTGCTCAGTGTAAACACACCATTTCTTTGTGTACATTTGATAGATTACACCAGAAAGAAGGAAATAGGGATCAAGTAGAAGAATAATGTTAGAAAATATCTAAAGACAACAAGTACAGTAAAAGTGGACTGCAAAAAAGAATATAAAAAAACAATATCAGTTACATGCGGTCTTAGGTTTTTTTCCTTAAAAATTGATGGGGTCAAGTCTAAACCTAAAGGAATCAATAAGACATAGGGTACTTCACTTCATCTTTAATGTGTGAACCATGACACAATCCTAGCTGCCAAGATCCGATAATCATAGTAAAATTAAATAACAATGAGTGCAAATAACTCGTTGGAAGGTAAATTTTTTGTAAATTATTTAAATTAGCTGAGACAAAGATGAGGAATAATGAAAGTTTGAAAAGATAATATTGTTACTTCAAAAAGCATAGTTGAATCACAAAAAACACATTCTCTTCATTATAGTAGAGAGAATAGATAATCTCAAAATCTACGACTAAGTTAAGTCACCTAAGCCTTATTATAATGATCGACACACAGGCATCTAACACTGTAATAATGCACCACCTCTATTTGTATAGTGCTTTATTACATCATATATACTAGGAAAAAGAAAATCAGTACTTATTCTTCCACCCCTCCTGTAAAATGCATAAACTATACAAAATTTAAACAATAATTGTCTTATAAGACAAGACTAGTATTAGCTAATTTGATATAAGTAACAGACAATGAATAGTTTAAATTTAAACCAATACAAACACGATATGTATACTCAATCAACCATCCTTATCTAAGTACAGATTCATTATCAATATTAATTTCACTGTTATCTTACATGACTACACCACTAAAGGAAAAATGCCTGCAACATTATTTCGTCAATATAAGAGTGTTCGTTCGACGTAAATCCTTTATGATGGATGTCACTTTCGCTAAATGATTTTTCATTGGCATTTTGTGTGTTTGTGAACCGGAACTTTGTTTATTAGCCATGCCAGAATTTATAGAGTACCAGATTATTCTAATCACAGAGTAAACTTTTTAGGAAACTTAAATAAATTACAAGAAATAAAAAAAAACTCATTTAAAGATTAAAGTGTATGTTTAATGATAATGAGGAACTACTTCTTTTGTAATCAGCTAATTTCTTTGGTTTCATTGACGACAACAAAAATTCAGGTTAACATATTGACATTTAAAACAAGAATGTTATGTGAATAAATGTTATTGACGGTCTTAGAACTTTGTTGCATCTGTACCAAATTTGACTAGTAAGGTATGCGAGTTCTCATATGTCTAGTACCAGTTCATATAAAGTTGATTTAATCATGTTTTTACAATTTATACAAAAAAATACAAGCTATGTAGTATTCTTCTATAATCTTAAGAGTTCAGGCACTAAAATCAAACTTGAATACTGCGAAGTCTATGTAGCTGTCCCATTCAATATGGCTATGAATTCTACAAGGGGCGACTTCTCAATACTCGACTTAAAATTGGTTTACATTGAATAACTTTAGTAAAGAAAATTATTAATTAAGATGCTTGAATTTTAACGAAGAAAATATCAAAGTAACAGTTATTCAAAGATGAAACAACCAGCTACCTCACTTAAGAACCCTGAAGTTTGTCTTCCTCTAGCAACAGATGAATGATAGACCTCACTACTTCATTACTGGAAATTGTTGTCATCTGACGCGCATAAACAACACAATATTAGAATATGAGAAATAATACCAAGAACAATCGAAGTTACATGAAGTGACACACAATTAACTATACAGAATAAATGTTGAAGACTTGAACATTTAGAAAGCAAAAAAAAAGTTGCAACTGCATAACCAACAAAATAATAAGTGTAAAAGACAAATGCCAGCAATGTAATTGTCATGAAATATTTGCGGGTATGCATTACTTGATATAAGAAGTCCTCGCGCTCGCGCGCACACATGACTCCATACGCAACTTCACCTACACACACAAATAACCCAGTTCATGCATGCAATATAATACCCTTACACACACTCACGCAAACACTTATATATATATGCATACATGCACACAACACACACTATACACTCACATAAATGCATCCCTATAAGATATGAGACATTTGCAAGATTTGGAATGGTAAAGAAAATTAAACCGACAACACTAAAATAAAAAATAATGCACAAATATACCTAAAACATGTACATGTGCAATGAGAAGAAAGATGAGGATGTACAACATGCTAAAGAAATATACCAAGAGGAAGACTATAAATCATTTCAGCAAGAGGATTCTCATAGCAAACCATGAGAGCAAGTGCATTAACAATTTTATACATGCACACACTGGTATTCACATACATATATAAACTATATGTATATTTCTCCTATTTTAATGTTCCAGTCAGATATACAAGTTAATAAATGAAACCAGAGAGCATAAGAAATGTTACAACAACAAATGTAAATATATTTCTGATTTTAAATTACTGAAGCTTGCCATGCACATGCATATGCTTTCCCAAATATTACAACCAATTTCATATTCAAATAGTGTATCTTATAAATATGCTCTTTGTTGACATAAAAATTAATTGACATAACAATTAAGTAAAATATAAAATGGTTGTTGTTCACTTTAAATAAAAATGGTTATACTAAAAGTCAAGTTATGGCAACACAGAGCAAGACAATGTCAGAAGAGTAACATAGGAGCAACAACAAATCATGCCATGCCAAACTACTTGCTTTTTCCATTTTATGCAAATTGAATAGTAAATTTTACTTGTGAAGGAGTGAATGAGAATGCCCTGCCTTAGATTTTTAGCTGGGTTACATCTCATTAGTCCACCACGATCAATATTCATGGGGAATTATCTCAGGGTACTTGCACTTGCTAATATTGCTAGTAGGTGAAGATAGTCAGTACTAAAATACTAAAAAATGGTTTTTGTTGTGTAATTGTGTGTTGACATGTTTTGAAAATAATGCACCGTTCTGCTAAAAAACTATTGCAGAACCATTGAAATAATCATCCTTATTAATGCCAAATTATGAGTTCATTGACCACATCTTCATTTAACTTCATTGGCTCAACCAATTCAGCGATTCCATTTGAATTCAATCTCTTCAATACCCAATCCAACACCCATAATTTCCAAAACAAAGCTCATACATTTCTAGATGCAAAGAAGTTATTAATGTGACTACTTCCAAAACCTGATCATAACACATATATTGATCAATCATACCATTTACAGAAGTGCAAAGTCCCATTTTATTAAATAGAAACTTAGCACAATTGTAAATGACATAATTTAAGAATTAAGCTTACTTTTCAATTACCATCCTATCATCGAAATGGTCATTAAGAATCAGTATTTTAAATAAGCTTACAAAAACATTCTGAAATTAACTTGCGGTTTCACAGTATCGAACATGCCAAAAAAAATATAACTTTGATCTACTATGGCTATAAAACTAAGTAATCACCAAACCTAGAAATTGAAAATCGATGTAGGCACTAAAGATTGAACGTTGTTGTGCCTTTCAGTAACATACATACCCTAAAAAATGGCACTTTGAATCTCAGCGGACTGTCAATCTAAATAATCTCCAAATCCAAAGATCGATTATAAAACTCTTACCCAAATAGTGTGTTAGATAATCGACAATGATCACCACAAACACACGCAATATTTCCAGATCCTGCTTGCTAGATCCATAAATCAAAGTTGATAAAGATCGGTAGAAGATAAATGGAATTTGAGATGCGATTTCTTGCCCTATCTCCTAACTTTAAATCGATATGGATTGAGTCAACATAGGATATGGTTGCATAATACCATATGGATTTAAAGATCGACTACTGTGTGTAGATCCGTAATGAAAATTTGAGAGCAAAATTCTATAATCGAAACTCAAATTGAAGTAAAACGTGCTCAAAACTCAATCGCCAGAATTCAATCTAGGTATTGGGATTATGATACACGATTTCACCCAAGCGCTTCTTGCAATACTCTAAAACGATTATGGCCTGGCTTGATACATCGTACCATTTTGGACAATAACGCGTGAATTTACATGTGCAAGTTTTATAAGGATATGGGCGGAAACAGAAATGGATTTAGGGTTTTGCAGGAGGAGAAGTAAATGGAGAGACGCGATATGGAAGGAAACGAAAATGGACTTAGGGTTTTGCGGGAGGAGAAGTAAGTGGAGAAACACGATAGCGAGGGAAATGAAAATTATTTTTGGGTTTTGCGGGAGGAGAAGTAAACAGAGAAATATGATATGGAGGGAAACGAAAATAGATTGAAAACAATTGGAATTTTCCCCCACTGAGTACAGGTGAGAGGGGTACTAGTAGCGTTTTAACCAAATAAAACAGTGAAAATAAAAAGAGCCAAATAACATTAGTTGCACTTAGCTCACAAATGCTACTAATATATGCCACTAAAAGTCATTTTTCTTATAGTGATTATATAAAATGTTAAAGTGGAATGTAGTACATTCCAAAGATGCTATGATTCCTTAAGGTTACATTTCCATAATGCCATTAAAGGAATATTTCAAGTTTAATAAATTGATGGAAATATTCAGTGATTTGGAAATTTGGGTTTATTTAGATGATATATTATTGAATTAGTTTTGAAATGGAAATGATACTATTGTGATATGGTTTTGAAATGAGTATGATATTTTGGTTTTGAAGGTATATACTATTTTGAAAGAAATGATATGATTTTGAAATGGATATGCTAGTTTTGTTTTGAAAGTATAAATGATTTTGAAATAAATATCCATGGGTTATAATAACATTGGGTTGTTAAAGAGACCGGGATCGGAAGTTGTCATACTCTCTGCCAACTCTGAAAACCACTTTAACAACTGTGTACGCAGTGGAGATTCTAGAATGAAGTAGGATGGTGGCGGCGTTCCTTTAAGGTATATATGTGGACCCGACTCCTGTGAGTTGGCATAAGGTGGCCAAAACATGAGCGATCGGCGGGGTAAGGAGGTAGCAGCTCTTGTCGGGCACGCTCCTTCGATGTCATTCTATTGCTTTGTGATTGATTAGGGCCCTTTGATTTTGGGGGTGTGGCTCGAGGTGGGCGGTAGTAGCTACCACGCGTTACCACCGGTCCGAAAGCGTAATTGTTATATCTACCCTGGCATTGCCAAGTTGTGCTGTGTCACCTAACCTAGCACGCCTTGTACAAGTTTGGTTTTCTCCCATAGCTCTTGGAGTATTTAGGGTAGTTCTCGATCTGGAGATGTGCTGATACTGGATGGACTACTGGGACTATTATTGTGTTAAGGGGGAGATTGGGTAACTCCTTAACACTATTTAAAAGTAAGTTTGTTTTACTGTAGACATTATTATAATAGCGAAATATTACTACATAGTAAATAGTTTAACCGATCCTTAGAGGATAGGCGGTCTCAAGCATCCTTTAAGTTACTTGTACATTTATATTACAGTTCATTTGAGTTGGTTTACATTGTATAAGTATGTATGTCCTGACTCGAGTGTTTTGTGTTTTGCTTTACGCTCGGGTCAGACTGAGTGATACAACATTTGTGACTCACCTTCGGAGTTGGAACTTTGCTTGCAGATCCAGCTATCTTTTTCATTTTAGTCATCCAGTTGATTCCAGTTATCCAGTTATTTCCAGTGTTGTATTCAGCTTGGTACTTGATTATCATCTTGTTACTTCTGTTGTATCTTGTTTAACTCTGATGTATTTGTATAGTAACTTCATGAACTACTATCTCTTTGCTTCCGCTGCATTATATTACTCTGTGTCTGTGATTCTATGATTTATTTATTTGCTATATATTCTAAGATTTGCCAAATTTATTTTACAATTTGGTATTTTGAGCAATTCAAGTCTGACATGTGTGGATGCGAATGGTTGAAAATATCGGGTCGTTACATTTGGTATTAGAGCTTTGGCTCTAGGAAAAACTTAACATATCTGGTAAATGTATTTACAGAATCACTTTCATTCGAGTGTGAATCTCTTTCTCTTTGACTCCGTTTCCTTTGAATTTTGGAACGTTCCCTCGGTTCCGAAATTCATTCTTGCCCCTCACTCTTCGTATTCTTCTAAATTCTGGAGCATCCCATAGCTCCACTAATGACTTGTAAAGGGGTGAAACTCCTTTACAATAGGCATTTATTCGTCGAAGATTTCTATATACGCGGTTTAGATGCTAGTATCTCTTGTTGTCTCGAATTCCACCTCTTGAGATCGATTGTATATTTGCCTCGGAATTCTACATCGACCTAATTCTTGAAGTCGCGGTTAACTCAGTTAAAGTTGCCCGTGATTTATATAAGCTTATCCATCTCCTTATTCGGTTAGTTAATCATCTTACCTTTGTTCCAACTTAGCCACAAATAAAAAATTTCTTTGTTTTGAGTTAATCAAATTTGAACCTCTATTCTTGCTTTGTAAAACTATATTCAAAATATTTTATATATTGTGTCGTTTGAGTTGTTGATGTTGATTTGAGTTTTCGATCGATTCATCTGATCAACGCTATCGATAGGATCTCCAAAACACCGAGACAGAGCGAACCGACACAATATAGTTTTCAAATTTAGTAAATGAAAAATCTATATAATTATATTGTATATGTATATAAGTATAACTTTTTGGATTTTGATAGTTAATTGAATTGGATGTTGAGAAATAATATTTGACTCTGCGTATATAGCTTGTAACCATTAGCTTTTGTTTCAAATATAAATAATTGAACTATAAACATGGCTATAAATTAATTTGAAAATTTATATGAATTTAAAACGAGAAACTAATAATTTAATTTTCGATGGCTTCAAACTTTGCATTTAAAAGTTTTGAAGGGCGTATTATTTAAAGTATTTCAAGTAGAAATTTTTTCAAAGAATTGTAATTTGTAAATCAGTGCTCTTTTTCTTTGTCGCTGGAAAATAATTTCGGTGATGACTGCAGCATCATCGACATTCATTTTCACATTTCGAAGTGAAGAGACCATTCTGTAGCTTTTCTACAGTATTGCTGTGGAGAATTAAATTGATTTTAATTTTAAAAATATGACTTGATTTATGATATATGTTATATATGATTTAAAAATATGTGATTTGATATATATTGTGTATATTTGTTTATCTCTAATTATTTGAAGTTAATTGAAAATTAATTCTAAAATTTTATCTTAAGCGAAAATTTCAATAATAAAAGGAAATCAAATTATGATTAAACATGTAAGCTTGGATAATTGAATTAAGAAAAATTTTATTTGTATAATATTCTATTGCATTTCAATGTAACTTACCTAAATTATTTAAAAGTTAACTATGTAATTAAATAATATACAATATGAAAGGATTTTATAAATAAAATTTGAGTGTTTATAATAAATGTTATACACTTAAATTTTATTATAAAAAGATTAATAGAGATAAATAGAATAAGTGTTAATTGAATAAAATACAATATAGATGGTGTTAAAGGAATTTATAAATAACTGGAAATAGTTATGGAAGGTGTAAATACACTTAATGTATGTGATTAGATATATTAAGTGGAATAAATTTAAAAAACTAATTTGGAATAAAGAAGAATTAAATTGGTTGAATAAAATGTGATTATAATAAATGACTATGCAAATTTATGATTTTAGAAATTGTTAATTAAAGATAACTGGATAAGATAATCAAGTTAGAATAATTAAGATTGATTTAGCTTAAATGAAATTCAACGGATGAAATCAATTATTAAATTAAATTGAAATTTATATGGTTTAAAAATTTATTGTTTTTCAATCTATTTTCTTTCTGATCATTTCTATTCTCCTACCTCGTTCCTTTTCAAGGACGAAAAGTTTTGAGTGGGGGAGAGTGTTACAACCAATAGTTTTGTAAATATTTTTATTTAAATTTTTATTTGAAAACTTTAATTTTTTAATTATTTAAGATTTGATTTTCTGGAGTCTTCCAATGTAAGTTTGGAATTTGGTTGTAATTTATTTTCCAAATACAAATGAAATAAACAATTTCTGAAAATTTGATATTTTGGTCAACTGAAAGTCAAAGTTTGACCACAATTGAAAATTTTAAATTTTAAAATTTTAAATTTCAATCTTTTTCTTTGAAAATGTATTTCATTTTAATATTAATTCTGCTTTTCGTTTCGTAAAATTTTGTTTTATACTTTTTAAATTTGATAACTTTCAGCGTTTCGCACGCGATTGTTTTCAATAAAATTTGTCTATTTTATATTTTCATTTTTCTACCTCAATTCTATTTTTATATTTTCTACTATATTTTATCTTCCATTCTCTTTTATAATGGATTTCATTTGGATTTTTTGTTTGGAAATTCAAATAGATTTATGTTACTTTTCTTAGGTAGGAAGTTAGGACTTTTCATTTGCCTTAGCCTTTTATTTTCTATTTTCCTATGTTTATTTCTCTAATTTTTATTTTCTATTTTATTTGTATAAACTTTGAATATATTCATTTGATTTTTGATTGGTTTTATTTTTAATAATAGCTTAGAAATTTCAAGAGATATAGGTTACTAGTTTTTATTTGTTGCCTTTTTCTTTCCCTTGCCTTTCCATTTGCATAGCCAATTACTTCCCACATTCATAGTCGTGATTTTCTCCTATAAAATCACATAAATATAGTTCCTCAAACTCCTCTTTTCATTGCATGCATAAAAGGAATTTTTTTAATTAAATCCATCATGTAATTTGTTTTATAGCATTGCCTTTTTATATTCCAAATCATTCAAACTCTTATCTTTTATTGTCTAGCCTCTTTATTACATCTTTAGCCGTTCATTGTTTTTATAACCCTAACTTCCACTTTTATTATTATTCCACGTGAAAAGTTTCTCATTTTATCATTTGCGTGAAGAGGAAAAAATTAATATCTAGATCCGTGGCTTCCTTCTTCCTCTTTCTCTTCTCCTTTTCACTTTTGTTTTGCTTTTCACTTCATGCTAGGCTCGGCTATGCACCTCCTAACTGAACTCGCCACCACTTCACCACCACCATGTTGACCATCACTACCTCCTCCATCACCCTAAACCCTAGCCGTAACCATGGATCCAAGATCCATCACCAAAACAAGTGCAAAGTCTAGCCAAGCTTGTGTATTGCGTCCACTTCCTCCGTTAGCCTCGACCACCACTCAAGACACCACCACTTCTTTACCATGCCTTGATCTACATCACCTAGCCATGCACACAAACTGTCTAGGCCTAGCATAACTTGCTTGGGGATTGATCATCTTGCTTTGTTTTATCAAAAGGTTATGTCCTCTTTAATTCATATTTTCATTTGTTTAATCCATCTTTGCTTGTATTGAAATCTTATTCTTATGTTTGTTGTATCAAAAGGTTATGTCTGCTCTTCATTCACTCAAAAATATAGTTGTGCTTTGTCGTGCCTTTTCGTGCTTTGCGGATGTGGATTTGTGTCTTAAATTTCAATTCTAGCTTTAAAAAGGTGAGTTATTCACTCCAGACATACATACTTTTATAAATGTGAAATTATGACAAGTGAATATGTAAAACTGATATGTTATGTCCAAATACGCCTGTGATATATATATATCTATTTGATGTTAAATACTGTTTATATATTTGTTACATCATCTGTTATGGTATTTAATTTTATACTATTATTTTATTCATGTTTATCATACTGCAAGTTCTCTATCACTATGGGTTGAAATGATACATAATCGAACGAACTTTAGAATAAGAAAAATCACTATGGGCTGAAATGATAGGCTCGATTGATTTTTATTGTATTTATTTTACTTGGGATTGCGGGTTTGATATGATAGAACCCGTATTTTTCTTTTTAAATTATGGATTGAAATGATACATATCTATATCACTTGACCTAGGTTAGAAAATATTATACAGGCCCATGGTTATATTTTTAAATAATATTTTCCTAAACATTTATTAAGTATTTTTAAATAATATTTTCCTAAAAGATTATTAAGTAATTTTAAATTTATAAATATATGATAGTTTAACTTAAAATTTGATTTTATGCTTTAAATTATAAAGGTATATTAGTTTTTCGGTAAGTTAAAATTTATAAGTTAATAATTGGTTTTAAGTTGAATTAAAGATCTTTATTGATGATAAATAACTTAATAATTGAGTTTGAACTAACATGGAAGTGTAAATCTAACCTAGAAATTGTTATGAATTTTACTTTATGAAATGGACATGTTTTGTATAATAAATAATGTATTTTGAACCGGTAAAATGGAATACAGTTTCAATTGGACAATTTGTAATGAAATTTAGTTAACTAGAGAATCATAGTTAATTGATGTCTAAATGAATAGATCTATGAAGAAAATTTGATTGTTATATTAACTATGATAAAATATTCTTTCGTGAAATGTTATGTTTTGTAAAAAATAGCTATGACTTTAAAATGGAAAAATGTAAGTTAAAACATACATGTGAGATGTAAGTTTAATTAATATTTTATTTGATTAATATAATAAATGTTCTTTACTGTAATAAAAAAACAAAAGAAACATGTAAATTTTTAATTAATGCAAGAAACAAGTAAAGTTTTAATTAATGAAAGAAATGTATAAAGTTCTAATTAAAGAAAGAAACGTGTAAAGTTTTAACTAATGAAAGAAATGCGTAAAGTTCTAATTAATGAAAGAAACATGTAAAGTTTTAATTAATGAAAGAAACATGTAAAGTTTTAATTAGTTTGATATTGATTAAATTAATAAATGCTCTTTATTGTAATAAAAACGTAAATTAAAACGTACATTTGATAATGTAAGTTTTAATTAGTGTAATATTGATTAAAATAATAGATGCTCTTTATTGTAATAAAAACGTAAATTAAAACGTACATTTGATAATGTAAGTTTTAATTAGTGTAACATTGGCTAAAATGATAAATGCTCTTTATTGTAATAAGTGTAAGTTAAAACATACATTTGACATGTAAGTTTTAATTAATGTAATGGTGTATTTTAAATTGATTAAAATGATAAATGTTCCTTAATGTAATAATAAAATGTAAGTTGATAATGTACATTTGATATGTAAGTTTTAATTAATGTAAATGGTATATATTAAATAATTAAAATAATAAAGTTTCTTTATGGTAATAATAATGTAAGTTAATAAGGTACTTTTAACTTAACATAAGAATTTCAGCTTTAAATTGGATATTGCAGTAACAAAGTTTATTTAACTATAAGGCTATGACAAAATGACCATGTTAAAATTTGTAACTATATAAATACCTTGATTATATAAAATGTTAAAGTGGAAAGTATGACATTCCAAAAATGCTATGATTCCTTAAGGTTACATTTCCAGAATGCTATGATAATTTAATGGAATATTTCAAGTTTAATAAATTAAAGGAAATATTCAGTGATTTGAAAATTTGGGTTTATTTAAATGATATATTATTGAATTAGTTTTGAAATGGAAATGATACTATTGTGATATGGTTTTGAAATGAGTATGATATTTTGGTTTTGAAAGTATATACTATTTTGAAAGAAATGATATGATTTTGAAATGGATATGCTAGTTTGGTTTTGAAAGTATAAATGATTTTGAAATAAATATCCATGGGTTATAATAACGTTGGGTTGTTAAAGAGACCGGCATCGGACGTTGTCATACTCTCTGCCAACTCCGAAAACCACTTTAACAACCATGTACGTAGTGGAGATTTCAAAATGAAGTAGGATGGCGGCGACGTTCCTTTGAGGTATATACGCGGACCCAACACCTGTGAGTTGGCATAAGGTGACTAAAAGATGAGCAAACGACGGGCTAAGGAGATAGCACCTCTTATCAGACACACTCCTTCGATACCATTCTATTGCTTTATGATTGATTGGGGCCCTTTAAATTTGGAAGATTGGCTCGAGGTAGGCGGTAGTAGCTGCTACGCGTTACCACCGGTCTGGAAGCGTAATTGTTATATCTACCTTGGCATTGCCTAGTTGTGCCGTGTCACCTACCCTAGCGCGCCTTGTACGAGTTTGGTTTTCTCTCGTATCCCATGGAGTATTTAGAGTAGTCTTCCGATCCGGAGATTCGTTGATACTGGATGGACTACTGGGACTATTATTGTGTTAAGGGGGAGATTGGGTAACTCTTTAACGCTATTTAAAAGTTTATTTTACTGTAGACATTATTATAATAGCGAAATATTACTACATAGTAAATAGTTTAACGGATCCTTAGAGGATGGGCGGTCCCAAGCATCCTTTAAGTTACTTGTACATTTATATTACAGTTCACTTGAGTTGGTTTACATTGTATTAGTATGTATGTCCTGACTCGAGTGTTTTGAATTTTGCTTTATGCTCGGGTCAGACTAAGTGATATAGCATTTGTGACTCACCTTCGGAGTTGGAGCTTTACTTGAAGATCCAGCTATCTTTTTCATTTCAGTCATCTAGTTGATTCCAGTTATCCAGTTGTTTCCAGTGTTGTATTCAGCTTGGTACTTGATTATCATCTTGTTACTTCTATTGTATCTTGTTTAACTCTGATGTATTTATATAGTAGCTTCATGAACTACTATCGCTTTGCTTCCGCTGTATTATATCACTCTGTGTCTATGATTCTGTGATTTATTTGTTTGCTGTATATTCTGAGATTTTCCAAATTTATTTTACAATTCGGTATTTTGAGAAATTCAAGTCCAACATATGCGGATGCGAATGGTTGAAAATATCGAGTCGTTACATTATAGATACCTAAAGTGATAGTTTGTATGGAATTTTTTTTTTTATGATGAAATGTTTTGGAAATATTTATTCGTGAATTGTTTTGTGTAAGAAACATGATTTTAGTTTTGAAATATAAAATTTTGAACCTCCTCAAAAATATATATGTATATATGATTTTTTTTAATGAAATGTTTGCTATTTAGGATATTTTGAAAGTATTTGAATTAAGATTATGAAATGGAAATTATTTAGAAAGCCTTTTTGAGAAAAAATTTAGTTATAATTAAAATATTTTAAAGTTTAGTCATTTGGAATCAAAATTTGGTTAGAATTTGATTGTCTATAAATGAGAGTTTTGGGAAGAGAATAAGAAATGAACTTGTTAAGTAAAATATTCTGAAAGTGTGAAAGTAATTTTCAATTTTGGTGAATACATATAGTTTAAGTAAATAAAATTCATATATTGCTGTAAATTTCCTTTCTTTGGAAAGTGATTCGTGAATTAAATATTACAATAATTTAAAATGTAGAATTAAATCTTTTGATAAGCCATCGATAGAAAAGTCTAACCATTGATTTTGTATTACATTATTTAATGCCTGACGAGCCAATGCAGATCGCTAAACATGTTGACTCTAGTTAGTAGAGATGGAATATTATGAGTTTGTTTGATGGATGTATGTTTTATATTTAAATATAAATTGATAATAGAGTTATTGGCTTTGTTATAGATACTTTCTAAGGAAATGAAAGGACGCAATTTTCTTAAGGGGGGAGTTAACAACAACCCGTTAATTAGGGGTAGTTAATAAAAGTTAGTAATAACTATGTGATTGATTAAAATGGATTTTATAGATTTAATATGAATAATTTGAATTTATTTTGGAATATTGGAATTTTATAATAAAGAATTCAAGATGAAAATTATATTATTTTTGAATTAAATATTTTTGGGAATTATAAATTAATTAATAAATGGGCTTAGAATATAAATATGTGATATTTGAATTATTAAATTGATTAAATATGAGAAATAAATTTTATAATGTTAAGTAATTGCTTAAGAATTATAATATGATCTTATTTAATTTTAATAGTGTTTTGCATTGAGTAAAAATAGTTTTGCAAATAATTGGAAAATAAATAAATGAACAGCAATGATAATAAGTAAATATTTATTTTAAAAGTCCAAGCCCATATGAGAAAGCCCAAGAATACCAAGCCCAAACTCAACTGTTGTGACATTTCCAGTTCTGGATGTGTTGCTGCACTCTACAGATACAACTAACATTTAAACCCAGGCAACCTGACGATGTTGCTTCTTCTATCCTCTTCTTCTAAATTCTTCAATAAATCCAATAGATTACATAAAATTTCAAAACTTAAATTCAAGCATCTCGACATCATTTTATATAAATTGCAATGGAGAAATCAAAGTTTTGGTAACGTGGTGGAATTCTGGAGTGTGCACAAAGAGGAAACGAGGTACAAAAAGCTTCAGGTGGGTATATTTTACTCGCGAACCCATGTCAGATTCATGCTATTTCACATATGTGTTGTGCTTAAATTGATGTATGAAAGTATGTGAACGTGCATGCATCAAACTGGTGGTGTGATAACCCGGATTTTTGGACATCTGTTAATTGGTAATTAACTGGATTAAATTATTAAAAATATTGATTTATAAGTTGAACAAAAAAATTCTGATAATTAAAAATTTCTGGATATAAATATTAAATTGATAATCTTCTAATATAATTATTTAAATTTGCAAAACTTGTCATTTTAAAGAAAAATAAAATATGATAGCTATTTTACTATTATTCATATATATATGGTTTGTGAATAAAACTATGATTTGAAATTCAAAATATATATATCTTAAAAATAAATTAGATTTAAGACTCTACATTTTAAACACTAGTGTATATATATGTATATGGTTATTAATTAATGTATATTTAGGTTTTATATCATTTTCTTTGAAGTTTTATAAATGTTAGTAAAAAAATAAATGTATAAATAAAAACATAAGAAAATATAAATAATTGCATTAGACATTTGTAAGCTAGGGGATGACAATATAACACAAGGGTCAAACATTGTTTTCTTCATTTTCAAAAAGAAAAAGAAAAATGAATTTAGTTGAAAACCAGGCTATATACAAGAACATTCTTTACATATATATTTTATCTCTACTTCTTTCTTCATCTTTCTTTCAAACAAACAAAATCAGAAATAAAACGTAGAAGCTAAATAAACTTCTCCAAACTTATAACCGAAGCAAGCAAATTTAAGCTCAACTTAAAATCAAAATCCAACTTAACTCAACAAGATCAAAGCCTGAAGCATTCAAGAACAGGAAGCAACAACATGCAAGCAGCTTTCAAAAAGCATGTGTTCTGTTCCAAGGAAAAGTGAGTAAAACAGTTTCTTTCCCAATTGATTTTATATACATATAATGTGAGCAAAGTAATATTGCATGCTACATATATCTACAAATGACTATGGTTGGCTTAAAATCTTTGGTTAATAAAAGGCAAATATGAGATCAAGTGAACCTGGGTACATAATGTACTCTAAAAAAAAGTAGTGTTTTTCTAGTGACCAGTGAGTAAACATCATTTCTTTTAAACCAAATTCTCTTTATATCACCTAGCATGTAAAATATGATTGTGGAAATGACTTGAATATGTTTTACATGGAGGCATGAATGTGTTTGTGATATCTTGGAAATTTCAAGTAAAATTAAATGTAATAAACCCCTTTATAAATTATTTTAAATTGATAAAAATTGTTATTTTCAAACAATAATGATAATGGGTTGTTTTTAAATATAGATAAATAAATTTTTAAATAGAATTATTAATTATAAATTGAATTTGGGTTTTTTTAAAATATATAAGCATTGTTGAATTGATTTTAAATTATATTTTTAGATTTAAACTTGAATTTAGATTTAAAATGGAAACTCAAAAGATACATATTTAAAAATATTTTGGATTTAAAAATATGTGTAAGATTTTAATTGTGAATAATTTGTTTTATTTTATTTTCTCTAAGGAAATTCATATATATATATATATATATATATATATGTAGGTAAGCATTTATAAAATAATAAAGTAAATATAAAACTTCTATTAACATTTAATATAAATAAAAATACGTATTAATTACTTAAAGGGCAAGTGTAAATCTATGGAAGCTTAGGAATTCATCTAATTACAAGTGTAGACAAATGTAAGTTGATTTTAACAAGTGTCTTTAACCTCTTTTATTTTCAAAATAATTAATTAATAAGAAAATTAAGTTATATAAACATCTCCATATTCCTCTTTCATCTTCTTTGATCAGTTGATTCTCTAAAACAAGAAAAAAAATGAATGAAAACAAGAACAAAATCAAATAGGGAAACCAAAATTATGTAGCAAACCAGAGAAGAAATTACATTCAAAACTACCTCAAGCCTTCGCAATCTAATAGCCGAAGCTCAACATAATTGAGATTCAACTCAGATCAGAACAAATCCAAAACAAAATTTCAGTTTCAATTAGCAGATCAAATTTCCATCTTGCTCTGTTCTTAAGAAACAGGTGAGTAAACAATCATTTATTTTAATCTATTATATGATTGTTGAAGTGAATGACTGCATTAATAAATTTATGTGTTTATGTGTATATAAACATGATTTCTGTGCATGCTTGTGTGAATGCTTATGTATATAAGTCTGTGAAAAAAATGGTCATGCAAAATCTAAATCAACTCAATTCCTCAACATATGTTAAAATTTAGGTAATGATCCTTAAGATAAATGATAGTAACAACTAAGATTGGATTTTTAATAATATCACTAAGCAAATCAACAGAAAGATTTGCTGGTAATAAGAAGGGTCAGTGAGAATTGAACACAAATCGAAAAAAATTAATTTTTAATTTTTCGAGTTTTGATCACATGAACTAAATTGTATTGTAAAATACTGATTTTTGATTCTAGTTTCAAGATTTTTGGGCTCGGGGTTTTCAAGTTATAGCGAGTTGATCAGAGTTCGAATTTTCGTCGTTTTCTGGTGATCTAGGGAAGGATGAGTGACGTGATTGATGTTGAAGGAAGCCGGAGAGGAGGGGATTTCGGGAAAAATACTCAGAAAAATTCTAGAATGCTGTGATGATTGAACAACGGTGAACTTGGGTTTAGCACGCTTGTTTGTTTGACGTGTTAAAGAAGGAAATTGTGAGATATTTGGAGATTTGGAGTAGATCACGTGTGGTGGAGATTGAACAGGGAGTCGTGGCATTTCTCTAGGTTGGACGGCGTGGGTGCCGAGGGTCGGAGGAGTCGGCAGATGGGTGTTTTCCGATGGGATTTGGGATACAGGTTTGATCGTTGGGTCGTTTTTGGTTTCACAGGCAGGAACGTTGATCTGGATGGTCGAAAGAGTAGGCGAGTTCATTGATGACTTGCCAAGGGTGGTTCTGATGATCGGAGCAACGCCGATTATTTGTGCATGTGCACGTGCATCCGATGTGTCAGGTGCTTGAAGTTGGGTGATTGAGCTTCGGGTATGTTGGGGTTATTCTTCGAGTCAATCTCATGTTTTCATGGGGGAGCATGAATAAAGGGACCAAGAGGGGTTTGTATCGGGTTACTTTGAGTTTACTTCGGCCTGTACCGAAGTTTTATGCTTGGATGTTAAAATATTAAATCAAGTTTAAAGATTATCGAAGTATATAAGTTTTTTTTCAAAAGAGATAATAAGTCAGAGCTGAATAAAGTATGAGCGAGTTTATAACAATTTTTTAAAAAAGGTTTTAATTTATTTTAAATTGTTTGTTTAGAGGTAATTATATAATAAGATTAAATTAATAAATGTTTTCAAGGGTAAATCAAATGATGTAATTAAATAAAGGGTTATTTATTTAATGTATTGAAGATGATTAATTTGTGTATCAATTTAAGGGATTGATTTATTAATATGATTAATTAACTAAGAATAATTTATTACTTAATTGAGAATTGATTAATCAAGGTTAATCAATTTAGAAATAATTGGGTAATAAGTAATTAAGAGGTTAATTACTTAATGTTAAGAAGATTATTAATGGATATTTACTTAATGTAATTAATGGAGTATAATTACTTAGTGAAGTAATTAATGGGTGATTACTGGATGTAATTAAAAGAAAATTACTGTATAGGAAGTAATCAAAGGACAATTACTTAGGGAAGTAATTAAGTGATAATTACTCAGTGTAATTAAAGGATTAATTTATGTAATTAATCAAGGATTTGATGTTATTGATATAAGTAATTAAGGGGAGATAATTACTGATTAATGACTTATAGGTGATTTTCTAAATAAATGGGAGATTTTCTAAATGTGATTTATTTAATGATAATTTCTTAGTGAAAGTAATTAGTAATTAATTACTTATTTCAATTAATTAAAGAATTAAGTAATTATAGAAATTAACTAAAGGTTAGTTAAGGAGTGTGATTAATTAAGGAATAATTAATAAATATGTAGGATAATTAATTTGAGTAATTAATTACAGATCAATGTAATTAATATGGATAGGTAAAGGTTAATTAATTTGTGTAATTAATTAAGAGATAATTACTTATTGTAATTAAAGGATAATTAATCAAAGGTGATTAATTAAGATGGATAATTAAAGGATGATTAATTAATTGATTTGTAATTAATTAATGTTAAGTAAAGGTAATCTAAGTGAGTAAAGATTTGTAATTAATTTAATTAGAGATAAATTAAATTAATTTTGTAAATGATCCATCTTGCTTATGAATGATTGAATGATGATTAAACGTCTTGAATTGATTGATATCTTTGATATGAAATGCTTTGTGATATAATACGTTTTGGGTGGACAATGATAATGTGGTTATCTATTGATGATGAATTGCTGTGTAAAAAGGTGACATCTTTTATTTAAAGTTGAATTTTATTTCACTTGAATAACGTGGGTTAATGTAACGATCCCAGTTTTAAGCCAAATTAATTTAGTAATTAATTTGATTTTTAGATTAAATTGTAAATTTAATTGTGAAATTAAATTGAAAATGTGGGAATAGAAATATATACATAAGTTTTCAGATAAAGAATTTGATTTGGAAATCTAGAAAAAATGTTTTGAATAATATATTAATTTTAAAAATTAGATTGTGAATTGATTTGAAGATTTTGAATAATTATATTATTAATATATATAGATTTAAAGTTAATTGTAAATAAAATTTGATTTTGGAAAGAAATTCAAATGTAAATATTTATAAATAAATTGGATTTATTATAGAAATTAAGTTTTAAAAATATTTTCCTTTAAAAGTTATATTAGATTAAATATTATAAAATGTATAAATATAAAACTTCATTCATTTAAAAAGAATAATAACTTGAATTTGAAAATTTTAAACAAATATAAATACCAAGCTTTAATTTATACATATCTTTGAAATTAATAAGATAATAAAAGTTTGTTTTCCTGTTTTAATATATATGTGTATACATCTTTATTTTTGAAGGTTGTGATTTGAGAATTAAAGTAATAATTTTCAAAGGACTATTTAAAGTTGAATAAATATAAATAGTAAACATGAAAATTTAAAGTGTTTAAAAATATAACACATGTATAAATAAGATGTTTATAAAAACATTAATGTATAAATAAATAAAAATGAAGTAAGGGTTTAAAACACAAAAAAATCTTTGTTTGTGACATTTGTAAAGCAAGGGGATGCATCCATATTACAAGTGTTAGCTAGTGTTAACAAGGGGCAAAAGAATCAAATTTTCTTTTGGAAATTTAATTTCATACTCAGTTCAAAAATTTCAAACTGAAAACATCTTAAATCCGGAAACTCAAATTAAAACCAGAGAGGAATGCAAATTAAATCAGATAACTACTTCAATCTAAAGATCATCTAAAGCAATCCAAAAACCAAAAAGTAAAAATCTGAAAGCAAGTTTCAGATTCAAAGTCAAGTTGCTTGAAGCAATGCAAAGAAAATAAGGATTCAAGCAAATCAGAATGCAAGAATTCAAATCAAACTCAGAAGAAGAAAAAACCTGGAAGACAGTTTTTGTTCTCAAACAGAACCTGATGCAAGTTAAAGTAAAGATCAAAACCACAAAACAAATTTGTTCTCAAAATTCTTCAAGCCTGGAAAAGAAAAAAAAACTCAAACAAGCAAAAGTTTCAACTTGGAATATGCTTCAGTTTTCAAAAATGGCAGATCAGCTTCAAGTTTTAAATATGGGAATCAAAGCAATCAAATTAAAAGCATTTCAAACTTAAGTAACAAATCAAAGTTCCGGCCCAAATTCAAGACCAGATACAACTCAAATGCATCAAATCAAGTTTCCAGGCTTGAGTACTTCTCTGCTTCTTCCCATCAAGGTGAGCAAACTCTTTGACCTTGCTGTTATTTTGATGTTTGAAGTTATATTTGGAGCTATGATGTGAATATGCTAGAATGGATGTGTTAATATGACTGCATGTCAAAAATATTTGTGTGCATGTTTATATGTATAGGAAAAAAAATCACCTCTGTCCATACTTTACAGGTTTTAAAACCTGATTTAAAATTTCAAATCACCACCTACAAACAATTTTAAAATTTGAACTCCGAACGAAGGTGTTTGTACGTGTATGACATCATTCCCAATATAGATTCAAGAAAAAAATTTTGAGTAAATATTTTGTAATAATAAATAACAGTGAACTCTAAATTAAGTCAAAAATCCAATGGTCTCGATTGTATGTTTTAACTTTACAAATAGATTTGTATTTCAAAATGACGAATTTTAATAATAAATTTGTGATTTTTAAGTCTGTATACAATGAGATATTTCAAGATGAACGGAAAGTGCACTTCTGTAAATTGCCACTGATCGGCGATGAACTGTTCGTTGAGCATGGGACTGAAAGTAGCCAGTATGATCGAGAAACATGGAAAAATACTCAGGAAAATCCTAGAGTGCCGACGTGGCGTTACGATGAAGATTCAAGTTTTAACCCTAGTTTTTGTCGACATTGTTTTCGAATCAATTTCGACATCGTCATCGCATCGAGTTGCATGAAACCCAGGGGAAAAGCTTCGGGAGTGAGTAGTGAGGGTTTGGGCTGGAAGGCAGGGTGACCGGAGGACGGAGTCGTCATGTCGAAGTAATTTTCTGGCGATTGGATTATTTCAAGTCTGATCAACCATCCTCGATTTTAATTCGTGGATGTTTTCGAGGTTTTCGGTGTTTGGGAAGCTAAAGGGGGTTGACGTTGGTGTGTCGATGATCACGGCACTGATCGGAGCATCGCTGGCCGGTGGTGCACATGCACATGTGCATACATGTGTCTGTTGATCGAAGTACTAGGGAAGAAGAAGGAAGAGCTCGAGTTTTCTCTCGGGGATTTATGTAATTGGCTCGAATTCGTGCTCGTATGTTTTAAACCGGATATAATAGTTTCAAAGAAAGTTCTAAAAGAAGAAAAAAATGTAGTATAACTCAAAGTGGAGCTCGGGTAAACAAGTGCTGGGGCTCGGGTTCATTATTCCAAGAACCAGGAAAAAAGTTGAAAAAAAAAATTCTTCCAGGTTTTGAAATTTTCAGAAGAACGAAAAAGGAAAAGTTTTGAAAATAAATTTGTTCCAGGATTTTAAAAATAAAGGAAACCATAGTTTTGAAGTAAAAAAAAAAAATTAGTAACAAAGTTTTTCAAAGCTAGTGATAAGTTTTCAAAGCATAAATAATCATCAAGTTTCAAAAACAAGTTTTCCAAAGATTTGATTTTAAAATTAAGATATGTTTAAAATTGTTTTGGGATTTTGAGTAATTATATTTAAAATATTCTTAAGTATTTCAAATAGAATTTGATGAGGTGATTAAAATAAGCGATTAAGATAAATGGTTTATGTTAAGTAAATTAAGGCCTTGAGTAATTAGAGGATCATTTATTAAAGTAATTAAAAGTTGATTTATTAATTGGCTGTTAAAAGTTAATTAATGATAAATAAATTAAGAACAATTAATTACTTGAAGATAACTACTTAATTAAAGTAGTTAATTAATGATTTAAGTTGATTAATCAAATGGTTAACTAAAAGACAATTAATTAATATGGTAATTAGTTTGGAGATAATAAAGGTTAATTAATTAATGTAAGTGGTTAGGGATAATCACTTATTTTAACTTTATTAATTAAATGGAAATTAATTCAGGGTTAATCAATTAATGTAATTAACTTGAGGTTAATTTAATTAATGTAATTAAGTAAGGATAATTAATTAAAAATAATTACATAATTAAAGTTTAATCAATTTATTAATAAATGATTAAGGGATAATTAATGAAGATGTTTTGTAATTAATCAATAATTAATCAACGAGGATTAGTAGTTATTCAAAAGTAGTTAAATCTGATTTAAAATTAATCAAATGATTAGTTAATCTTACTTATGAATGTTTGGATTCAATTGAATGTGGAATTGTTTGATATTCCTGATGTATGATGCTTTGTGTATGAATTATCTTTAATTTGAGATATGATGTATGTAATTTATTTATCTATGACGAATGAAATTTATTTATCTGTTATAAATTTATATCTGTGAATCTATGAATGGAGATAAGCGTTATAGATTTTACCGCTTATCGATATTGATGTGATTGAACCTATGATGATTGATGTTGTTGCACTATTATGTGAAACCCCTGGACTACACCGTACACACACAAATATGGATTGCATGAGGAAATTGGTTAAGTCATAGATTTTTAATGATTTCAAAAATTGAATTTTTGAATCCAAAATAGTTTTGGAAATGGAATTGAAAACTTTTGAAAGAAGTTTCAAAGATAAAAGTTATTTTAAATAACTTGATAAAATTTTGAAATTTGAATAATTTGATTTGAATTCAAAATTTGAAATTGAATTCTATGTTTGGAAATTATGGTTTAAAAGGTGATACAGGTTATAACTGTGTTTATATGGGTTTTGGACCATTTTAAAAGTATTATTTTGGAAATTTGAACTTAACCCAAATTTTGTACTTGGAGAGCTTTAACTCATGCAAATGTAATTGGATTTTTCCAAAATGAAAACTATTTGTTTTCAAATAATTATAGCTTTCGTTTGAAAGAAGGGATTTCCAAATTGTGTAGAAAAGATTTAAAGTTTGAAATTGAATTGGTTGGCAGTTATGAATAAATCTTTGCGAAAGATTATTAAACCTTGTTTTTGAAATTAAAGGTATTTTAAATGGTGTATCTGTTGTATAAAAGATTTGAATTGAATTGTTTTGAAGGCTATAATTGAATCTTTGTGGAAGGTTGTCAAACTTTGTTTTGAAATTGGAAAAGTATATCTTTTGTATAAAAGATTTCGGAATTGAAATAGTTTTGAGAACTATGAATAAATTTTGTTGAAGATGAGTGAACTTTGTGAAGTAAATCTTTTTGTTTAAAAGATTTGAAGTGGTAATTTGTTTAAACCATTTGAAAGAAATGTTTTGGACTTTAAGTTGTGACTTAACTGAGATCCAATATCCATATGTTTTTAAATCTTGCGCTCATTATTCGGTTTAGCCGGGAGAGGAGCTTGTGTCATATAACCCATTTCAAATAATGATACGACGATATGCATATCATTTGAAGACCGGTGGTGAAGACCGGGTATTTTCAAGAACGAAAGGATAACCCGTCGATTGTCTCTGCACCGAGTCGCATCGGTATAGAGATTCCCTAAGTTATGGGAAGTCCGATCGGGATTGTGATTAACCGGATTGCAAGGGCTTCTTTGGAAGTGCCTTCGGTTCTGTTCGAACCCGGAACAGACTTATATGGATGTGTGTCTGACATTACACTTTGAGATGTAAAGCTGGTCTCTATCAAATACATTTCTGTTTGGTGGCGGAGATTTATTCTCTTAGCTTAACACCCTTCTCTGAGACGTACAAGCTCAGAGGTTATCTAGTTGATAGTTATCAGTGATATACTCCCAATTTGGTAGTGTGACATGCTAAGTGCTGCTGTGTGTTTTTGATCATTTGTTGATCAAAGCATGGCTTTTGTACAAAGCGTAGCTTTGTGGACGAGACTGCATCAGGACCTCACACCCCGGAAATGGTCGAAACAGGAAAGATGCGGCAAGGTTATGAGGGTCGCACCCTTTAGGGTGTGTCATTCCCTTCTGGAAAAGGGTGGTATCATGATTTGGAGCCCAGATACTTAACTCATGTGGTCATTGCAAATCTATTACTTTGTGATTGCTTTGTGGTTGTT
The DNA here is from genome assembly GCA_030765085.1 of Allium cepa. Classification (NCBI taxonomy): domain Eukaryota; kingdom Viridiplantae; phylum Streptophyta; class Magnoliopsida; order Asparagales; family Amaryllidaceae; genus Allium; species Allium cepa. The sequence goes on from CM060939.1 coordinate 158,011,392, forward strand.
GGTTGAGAGGCGCCTCGGGTAAAGGTCGCAAACGACCGTGGGATGGCATGCTTGAGTAGTAGTTACCTAGTTACAGAGATAACCTGGCCATGTGTTAGCAGAGAGCCGGGTAGGTTCTTGGGACGTCCCTCCGGAGGTGTACCCATGTGACAGTAGGAAGTTCCTTAGCCTGACCATTTGTTGGAAAATCCAAAGAAACAATACGTGCCCTGTACGGTTTTAGTTGTATAACCTGCCATGGAATGTGGCGGTAACCTGCTATTGAACATGGTAGTTATAGTAGGCATACAATAATGGTTGTATGCTGGATAAGATTAATATTATACTTTCGAAAGGATTTCTGCACGATGCACTAATAATAACACCAAAAGGTTTTTGCGTATCAAGCATGTTTGACTATCATAAGGAGAAATCTCCTCTAATTCTGCGTTTGCATTGTGTGTGCGGCGGGAGACCTTATGGTAGTTTCATTTTCCAAAAAGCATTGCGAATTTCAATTTTAAATTCCTTTGTTGTTTGTTTTAAAGGTAAAACCGTTTTTGTTTGCTCATACCAGTCCCATGACTGACCCGGAGTTTATCGATCCCTTTCTAAACTCTAGGTGCCCACAATTTTCCACACGGGCAGTCTAGAGTTGGGTTTTTTAGATAGTCAAATAGTATATATTGATTTGATACCCTTCAGCTTTCTCTTTGGAATTCTTTGGAGTCTTCGGATTCATGGATTGGACATGCTTAGCTTAGTGCAACTTGATGGTGGTTCAAGCTTATGGTTTGGAGCTTTGGCTTGGAGCTTTGGATTAGGATGCAGTTGTGGATTCATTCTTGTCTGAAGTTCACTTGGAGTTATCTTTTCTATTGATATCTTTTCCGCTGTAGAATTGTATCATACCTATGAAATTTGTTGAGCATTAATGATATCATTATTGTATATCATTCTGGATATTGTATTCATTAGAGTTGTATATGATATCATTCATTTCTCTTCCGCTGTGTTGTTATACTTAATGTGTTATAAGCTCCGGCGAGCCAGATTCGGCGTTTGAATCTGCGGGATTCAAGTACAATTGAAGTACGGGTGCTGATTTTCGAAGGCCGAGTCAGGACCGTCACATTTGGTATCAGAGCTGAAGGTTGAAACTTTAGCTCAGGAGTATAACACATTAGGTAACTCATTAGAGATAGGGTGAATTATACCCTAGAATAAGTATATCCCTAAGATATCCGTCCGAGTGCCTCAGTAAATTCTCTTACTATCCACTGATAGTGAGTATGAATGCAAGAAGAGAACGAGATAGGGGACAGGGAAGTACCACTACAAATACCCTGTAACAACAACGGAAATAACTTTCTCTTCTCAATCTCCTTTGATCCGATATCAAATTCCTTGATGGCTTCGTGGAAGCTCGAAGAAGAAAGCTTCGGTGTAATGGTGGCCCTACGAATCGTTGTAGAAAATCCTTACTTCGTATATTCATCGTTTTCTTATCAGTTTTTCTATTTAAACTTTAATGAATTTGAAATTTGAGTTTGAAATTTAAATAAATTGGTTAATAAAAGATGAAGTTAAAATTGAATTGTATCAATAAAACGATATCGGTTAAAACCAAGTTTGAAATTCTATTGTAATTTCTTGTATGGATCCAAGTCCGAAGAGGGACAAGTTGGTGTCTACTTTGTGATATTCCAATCTGAATTGAGTATCCGTTGTTTGTTCTGTTGGGTCCAGATATATTCTATGAGTGGTTAGCTATCCCTTCGAACTAACCAATGCCCCTACATGCTTCGTAGATCTGTATGACCCGAGTATCTTGTGAAGTGTTAAATAGATTCGTTCTTGCATCTACTGTTGATATTCTGATTTGGTAAGCCAAAAGCCGAGCAAATATTCAATTTGATCTAGTGGATCAATTTTTTTATCTCAGATGTGTTCATCTGTCCTTTCTTGTCTCCCTTGCAAATTTTGAGGACGAAATTTTCTTAAGAGGGAAATCTGTAACGATCCCGATTTTTAAGCCAAATTAATTTAGTAATTAATTTGATTTTTGGATTAAATTGTAAATTTAATTGTGAAATAAAATTGAAAATGTGGGAATAGAAATATATACATAAGTTTTTAAATAAATAATTTGATTTGGAAATCTAGAAAAATTATTTTGAATAATATATTAATTATAAAAATTGGATTGTGAATTAATTTGAAGATTTTGAATAATTATATTTATGAATATATATAGATTTAAATTTAAATTGTAAATAAAGCTTTGATTTTGGAAAGGAATTCAAAATGTAAATATTTATAAATAAATTGAATTTATTATAGAAATTAAGTTTTAAATATATTTTCCTTAAAAATTTATATAAGATTAAATAATATAAAATGTATAAATATAAAACTTCATTCATTTAAAAAGAATAATAACTTGAATTTGAAAATTTAAAACAAAGATAAATATCAAGCTTTAATTTATACGTATCTTTGAAAATAATAAGATAATAAAAGTTTGTTTTCCAATTTTAATATATACATGTATACATCTTTATGTTTGAAGGTTGTGATTTGAGAATTAAAGTAATAATTTTAAAAGGACTATTTAAAGTTGAATAAATATAACTAGTAAACATGAAAATTTAAAGTGTTTAAAAATATAACACATATGTAAATAAGATGTTTATAAAAACATTAATGCATAAATAAATAAAAATGAAGTAAGGGTTTAGAACACAAAAAAAATCTTTGTTTGTGATATTTCTAAAGTAAGGGGATGCATCCATATTACAAGTGTTAGTTAGTGTTAACAAGTGACAAAAGAATCAAATTTTCTTTTGGAAATTTAATTTCATACTTAGTTCAAAAATTTCAAACTGAAAACATCTTAAATCCAGAAACTCAAATTAAAACCAGAGAGGAGTGCAAATTAAATTAGATAACTACTTCAATCTAAAGCAATCCAAAAACCAGAAAGTAAAAATCTAAAAGCAAGTTTCAGATTCAAAGTCAAGTTGCTTGAAGCAATGCAAAGAAAATAAGGATTCAAGCAAATCAGAATGCACAAATTCAAATCAAACTCAGAAGAAGAAAAAACCTGGAAGACAGTTTTTAAACCAGATTCAAAACCCAAATGCCTGCCTACAACTTCAAACCTGAAGATTAAAGGTTCAACTCAAACAGAACCTGATGCAAATTAAAGTAAATATCAAAACCACAAAACAAATTTGTTCTCAAAATTCTTCAAGCCCGGAAAAGAATAAAAACTCAAACAAGCAAAAGCATTCAACCTGGAATTGGCTTCAATTTTCAAAAATGGCAGATCAGATTCAAGTTTTAAATATGGGAATCAAAGCAATCAAATTAAAAGCATTTCAAACTTAAGTAACAAATCAAAGTTCAGACCCAAAATCAAGACCAGATACAAGTCAAATGCATCAAATCAAGTTTCCAGGCTTGAGTACTTCTCTGCTTCTTCCCATCAAGGTGGGAAAACTCTTTGACCTTGCTGTTATTTTGATGTTTGAATTTATATTTGGAGCTATGATGTGAATATGCTAGAATGGTTGTGTGAATATGACTGCATGTCGAAAATATTTGTATGCATGTGTATATGTATAGGAAAAAAATTCACCTCTGTCCATACTTTACAGGTTTTAAAACCTGATTTAAAATTTCAAATCACCACCTAAAAACAATTTTAAAACTTGAACTCTGAATAAAGGTGTTTGTATGTGTATGACATCATTCCTAATATATATTCAAGAAAAAATTGATGAGTAAATATTTTGTAATAATAAATAACAGTGAACTCTAAATTAAGTCAAAAATCTAGTGGTCTCGATTGTATTTGAAAATGATGAATTTTAATAATAAATTCATGATTTTTAAGTCTGTGTGCAATGAGATATTTTAAGATGAACGGAAAGTGCACTTCTGTAAATTGCCACTGATCGACGACGAATTGTTCGTTGAGCATGGGACTGAATTTAGCCAGTATGATGGGGATATAGGGAAAAATACTCGGGAAAATTCTAGAGTGTCGAGGTGGCGTTACGATGAAGATTCAAGTTTTAACCCTATTTTTTTCGACATTGTTTTCGAATCAATTTCGACATCGGCATCGGATCGAGTTGCACGAAACCCAGGGGAAAAGCTTCGGGAGTGAGTAGTGAGGGTTTGGGCCGGCAGGGTGACCGGAGGACGGAGTCGTCATGATGAAGTAATTTTCTGGCGATTGGATTATTCTAGGTCTGATCAACCATCGTCGATTTTAATTCATGGATGTTTTCGAGGTTTTCGGTGTTTGGGAAGCTAAATGGGGTTGACGTTGGTATGTCGGTGTTCACGGCGATGATCAGAGCATCGCTGGCCGATGGTGCACATGCATCTGTGCATACTTGTGTCCATTGATCGAAGTATTGGGGAAGAAGAAGGAAGAGCTCGAGTTTTCTCTCGGGGATTTAGGTAATTGGCTCGAATTCATGCTCGTAAGTATTAAACCGGATATAACAGTTTCAAACAAAGTTCTAAAAGAAGAAAAAATATATATAGTGTAACTGAAAGTGGAGCTCGGGTAAACAAGTGTTGGGTCTCGGGTTCATTATTCCAAGAACCAGGAAAAAAAATAGAAAAAAATATATTCTTCCAGGTTTTGAAATTTTCATAAGAAAGAAAAAGGAAAAGTTTTGAAAAGAAATTTGTTCCAGGATTTTAAAAATATAGGAAACCATAGTTTTGAAGTAAAAAAAAAATTAGTAACAAAGTTTTTCAAAGCTAGTGATAAGTTTTCAAAGCATAAATAATCATCAAGTTTCAAAAACAAGTTTTCCAAAGATTTGATTTTAAATTAAGATATGTTTAAAATTGTTTTGGGATTTTGAGTAATTATATTTAAAACATTGTTAAGTATTTCAAATAGAATTTGATGAGGTGATTAAAATAAGCGATTAAGATAAATGGTTTATGTTAAGTTAATTAAGGCCTTGAGTAATTAAAGGATCATTATTAAAGTAATTAAAAGTTGATTTCTTAATTGGCTATTAAAAGTTAATTAATGATAAATAAATTAAGAACAATTAATTAGTTGAAGATAACTACTTAATTAAAGTAGTAAATTAATGATTTAAGTTGATTAATCAAATGGTTAACTAAAAGACAATTAATTAATATGGTAATTAGTTTGGAGATAATAAAGGTTAATTAATTAATGTAAGTGGTTAGGGATAATCACTTATTTTAACTTTATTAATTAAATGGAAATTAATTCAGGGTTAATCAATTAATGTGATTAACTTGAGGTTAATTTAATTAATGTAATTAAGTAAGGATAATTAATTAAAAATAATTACATAATTAAAGTTTAATCAATTTATTAATAAATGATTAAGGGATAATTAATGAAGATGTTTTGTAATTAATCAATAATTAATCAACGAGGATTAGTAGTTATTCAAAAGTAGTTAAGTTTGATTTAAAATTAATCAAATGATTAGTTAATCTTACTTATGAATGTTTGGATTCAATTGAATGTGGAATTGTTTGATATTCCTGATGTATGATGCTTTGTGTATGAATTATCTTTAATTTGAGATATGATGTATGTAATTTATTTATCTGTGGCGAATGAAATTTATTTATCTGTTATAAATTTATATCTGTGAATCTATGAATGGAGATAAGCGTTATAGATTTTACCGCTTATCGATATTGATGTGATTGAACCTATGATGATTGATGTTGTTGCACTATTGTGTGAAACCCCTGGACTACACCGTACACACACAAATATGGATTGCACGAGGAAATTGATTAAGTCACAGATTTTTAATGATTTCAAAAATTGAATTTTTGAATCCAAAATAGTTTTGGAAATGGAATTGAGAACTTTTGAAAGAAGTTTCAAAGATAAAAGTTATTTTAAATAACTTGATAAAATTTTGAAATTTAAATAATTTGATTTGAATTTGAATTCAAAATTTGAAATTGAATTCTATGTTTGGAAATTATGGTTTAAAAGGTGATACAGGTTATAACTGTGTTTATATAGGTTTTGGACCATTTTAAAAGTATTATTTTGGAAATTCGAACTTAACCCAAATTTTGTACTTGGAGAGCTTTAACTCATGCAAATGTAATTGGATTTTTCCAAAATGAAAACTATTTGTTTTCAAATAATTATAGCTTTCGTTTGAAAGAAGGGATTTCAAATTGTGTAGAAAAGATTTAAAGTTTGAAATTGAATTGGTTGGCAGTTATGAATAAATCTTTGCGAAAGATTATTAAACCTTGTTTTTGAAATTAAAGGTATTTTAAATGGTGTATCTGTTGTATAAAAGATTTGAATTGAATTGTTTTGAAGGCTATAATTGAATCTTTATGGAAGGTTGTCAAACTTTGTTTTGAAATTGGAAAAGTATATCTTTTGTATAAAAGATTTCGGAATTGAAATAGTTTTGAGAACTATGAATAAATTTTGTTGAAGATGAGTGAACTTTGTGAAGTAAATCTTTTTGTTTAAAAGATTTGAAGTGGTAATTTGTTTAAACCATTTGAAAGAAAGGTTTTGGACTTTAAGTTATGACTTAACTGAGATCCAATATCCATATGTTTTTAAATATTGCGCTCATTATTCGGTTTAGCCGGGAGAGGAGCTTGTGTCATATAACCCATTTCAAATAATGATACGACGATATGCATATCATTTGAAGACCGGTGGTGAAGACCGGGTATTTTCAAGAACGAAAGGATAACCCGTCGATTGTCTCTGCACCGAGTCGCATCGGTATAGAGATTCCCTAAGTTATGGGAAGTCCGATCGGGATTGTGATTAACCGGATTGCAAGGGCTTCTTTGGAAGTGCCTTCGGTTCTGTTCGAACCCGGAACAGACTTATATGGATGTGTGTCTGACATTACACTTTGAGATGTAAAGCTGGTCTCTATCAAATACATTTCTGTTTGGTGGCGGAGATTTATTCTCTTGGCTTAACACCCTTCTCCGAGACGTACGAGCTTAGAGGTTATGTAGTTGATTGTTATCAGTGATATGCTCCCAATTTGGTAGTGTGACATGCTAAGTGCTGATGTGTGTTGTTGATCATTTGTTGATCAAAGCATGACTTTTGTATAAAGCGTAGCTTTGTGGACGAGACTGCATCAGGACCTCACACCCTGGAAATGGTCGAAACAGGAAAGATGCGGCAAGGTTTTGAGGGTCGCGCCCAAATTCCCTTCTGGAAAAGGGTGGTATCATGGTATGGAGCCCAGATACTTAGCTCATGTGGTCACTGCAAATCTATTACTTTGTGATTGCTTTGTGGTTGTTGGTTTAGAGACGCCTCGGATAAAGGTCGCAAACGACCGGGTGATGGCATGCTCGAGTAGTAGTTACCTAGTTACAGAGGTAACCCGGCCTTATGTTGGCAGAGAGCTGGGTAGGTTCTCGGGACGTCCCTCCAAAGGCGTACCCATGTGGCAGTAGGAAGTTCTTTAGCCCGACCATTTTTTGGAAAATCCAAAGAAACAATACGCGCCCTGTATGGTTTTATTTGTATAACCTGCCATGGAATGTGGCGGTAACCTGCTATTGAACATGGTAGCTATAGTAGGCATACAATAATGGTTGTATGCTAGCTAAGATTAATATTATACTTTTGAAAAGATTTCTGCACTATGCACTAATAATAATATCAAAAGGATTTTACGTATCAAGCATGTTTGACTATCATAAGGAGAAATCTCCTCTAATTCTGCGTTTGCATTGTGTGTGCGACGGGAGGCCTTATGGTAGTTTCATTTTCCAAAAAGCATTGCGAATTTCAATTTTAAATTCCTTTGTTGTTTGTTTTAAAGATAAAACTGTTTTTGTTTGCTCATACCGGTCCCATGAGTGATCCGGAGTTTACCGATCCCTTTCTAAACTCTAGGTGCCCACAATTTTCTACACGGGCAGTCTAGAGTTGGGTTTTTCAGGTAATCAGATAGTAGATATCGATTTGATACCCTTCAGCTTTCTCTTTGGAATACTTTGGAGTCTTCGGATTCATGGATTGGACTTGCTTAGCTTAGTGCAACTTGATGGCGGTTCAAGCTTATGGTTTGGATCTTTGGCTTGGAGCTTTGGATTAGGATGCAGTTGTGGATTCATTCTTTTCTGAAGTTCACTTGGATTTATCCCTTCTATTGATATCTTTTCCGCTGTAGCATTGTATCATACCTCTGATATTTGTTGAGCATTATTGATATCATTATTGTATATCATTTTGGATAGTGTATTCATTGGAGTTGTATATGATATCATTCATTTCTCTTCCGCCGTGTTGTTATACTTAATGTGTTATAAGCTCCGGCGAGCCAGATTCGGTGTTTGAATCTGCGGCATTCAAGTACAAGTGAAGAATGGGTGCCGATTTTCGAAGGCCGAGTCAGGACCGTCACAGTTAAGATGGTATTGAATTCGAAGAGACCGGAGTCGGGTATTAGTAAATGCCCGAAACCACTTCGATTCTTTATAAATTGATATGTGAAATCAATAGGCTGAAATGGAATGATGTAAGCAAATTGACCTTTTAATCTAAGTTTTGGAACTTAGAAATTGATGTGTGAAATAAGTGATGTCTATAACAACTTGTAAAGTTGTAAATTGATACAAGTTACCCCGGGTTTATATAAATTGTATGCTTTTTGTATTCCATGATAGATGGGTTTACTCACGCTGGTTTCCAGCCTGACCCGGGTGTTACTTTGATGCAATGCTCGGGTCAGACCGAGTATTACAAATTTTCAGGTAAGGACGTTTTGGAGCTTAGGAGACGAGCGGATGGCAGGAAAGTATAGAGCATTACGCTGTGAATATTATTGTTTGTAATTCTGGAACATGTTGATTTTAACTGTTCAGTGTGTATTGGTTGTAACTCTGATGTATAAATATAAATTGACAGATATAGTTTTCATTGTATAACTGTTATTATTTGATATTATATTTTGATCCGCTGTGAAAGTGAGTTTCCGTGACTTGTTTTTCGTTTCTTCTTCTATCTTTTTTTTCTTTTCCTAACTATTTGGAATTTTCGGGATCGAAAATTCCAGGTCGTTACATTTGGTATCAGAGCTGGAGGTTAAGCGAGAACCTTGGCTCTGGTGGGATTACTCATTAAGGATAGGGTCAATGGCACCCTAGAATGAGTTGAGTGTATATATATGAGAGCGTACTTGTTATTTTCTTATATAAAGATTTTAAATGATTTTATATAAGAATATATTTTGATATATAAAGCAATATTTCTTTCTAATAAATATAAAGGTAATGGGTTGTTAAATTTATTGGAATTAAATTAAGTGGAAATAGAAATACAACCAAACTGAAATTGAATAAAGATAAGTTTAAAATGGATTCAAAGTGAAATTAAAATCTTGAAGTTGAGGAAGAGTTTCAAAATAAGATGAATTAGAATTGGTTTCAAACCCGAAAATAGAATGGTTATTGTGTTTAATAATGGGATGATTGTTTTCCAATAAACGATAATTTTTTTAAGGAAGTAACCATTTGATGAGAATAACTTGTAAATTAGAAAGGATGTAAATTAAAGTGGGTTTCAAATTGTGAAGTTCTGAATTCTAAATTTAAACATTTGAAATTGTTTCTAAAATGTTAAAGGAAATAACATTATTCAAACTATTTTGAATGTAATTTTATTTTAGAATAAGAAGTTGTTTGTAAACTTTAAAAGAATTTGTTTGAATTAAAACCAAGGGTGGTTTAAATTTTAAAATTTGGCATGATGGGCCAAGAAGTAAATATGTATATATGTGTGGATGTACATAATATCAAAGATGGTTTGAAGTAAACTCTAAATGTTGAGTTTTAAATTTGGAATGAGATGTGATACCCAAAGTGATAAGTTTTTGAACTTATAAGTAGGAAGTTTATTAATGTGAAGTTTAAAATTTGAAATGGGAATTCTAATTGGGAAAGGTTTTAAGTTAAATAATTTAACAAGCAACCTGAGTTGGAAATTTCAAGGTGAAGTTGGGATTTAACTTGGGAATTTAAATGGTTAATTTGAATTGGGAGTTTGTGTGATCTCAAAATAGGTTTGAGATCTGAAAATTGGAAATGGATGGATGTTTTAGAATAATTTGAATGATATCATCATGTTGTTATTAATAATATTTAAGCTGAAATTTGATTTGTTTAAATGAATGAAGAAATGGAGTGTGATAATATATCCATTATTAAGATAAAATGGAATCATTTTGGACTTAAGATTTGAATGTTTAAGATAAACTTCAAAGGTTGGATTTCAAAATTGAAATTTGGTGATAAATTGAATTTCAAAGATTTAGTTGTTTAAAAAGGATTTGAATTATTATTTAAACTTTGAAATAGGTTAAAAATGGAATTTGGATTCAGAATTAAATGGTTTAAAGATATAAGTTGATTTGATTTAAAGGATTAAATCAACATTTAAAAAAAATTAACTCGAATTTATATAATCCGGGATGGTTTAAATTTGAAATTTGAATTGAATTAGTTCAAATTGAATTTGATTTGAATTAATTGGAATTGTGATTGAAGATGGATAAGTTTAAAAATTCAAATGGAAAATTTGAATTGGATTAATTTGAAATGAAATTAAAGTTGAATAAGTAAATTCAAATGGATTTTGATTTGAATTTAGAAAAGAAATTGAGGATTAATTCAACTTGAATTGGGGTTAAATCAATTTTAATGGAAATTGAAGATTATTTAAATTGGAATTGAGTCAATTTAAATGAAAGTGTAAATTTAAATTGCATTTATGGGAATGGAGATTGGGAATTGAACAGTTTGGCTCTGAACTATTTTTCCAAATAAAATATTTTAATATAAACTGTTTTAAATCTATTTTACTATCTATTCACTATACAACTTTTCTTTTTAAAACCCAAACTATCTTATACTTGTTTTGCAACTACTTTTGGAACTATTTAACTATTTTACAACTGTTTTATAAACTAATTACTATCTTTCAACTATTTTATAACTAGTTACTATTTTACAACTATTTTGCAATTATTTAAAATTTCTATAACTATTTGACTATTTTGTAACTATTTTATCATTACTTAACTATTTTACAGCTATTTTACAATTAATAATTATTTTTCAACTACTTGTCTATTTTAAACTTTCAAATTATTTTCTAAATTTAAGCTGGTCAGAGTGTAAACTGTTTATGATTAAAAATCCATTTGAGATAAGAATTGAGGTGATAATCCAAATGTGGATTTAAATAATTATGAATAAGTGGATAAAAATTAAAGTGAATGTGAATAGAAAAGGAAATTGATTTGGCTAATAATCAATGGAGATAAATACGTAGGATGTATGTATATTATTCTATTCGCATAATAATTTGATCTAGATTTGAGCATAGAATTTCGTGATAATATATCGATCCGAATCGGGATTTTTCACTCGATTTTCGATGGCAAACCTGGATATGGGTTGTTGATTGGTTTCGGATATTCTCTATCATAGCTATGGCTATGCAAGGACAATGATGGTTTCTGATCAAGAAACCAGATCTGAGTCCGCACTAGGAAGTCAGGTGGACGATACTAGTTCGGAAGTGAAATTGTGTGACCGAGTGAGCGATCAGATTGGTATAACGTATGAATGATATGTGTACATCGTAGGGATTTGAATGAAATTGATATTGGGAATTTGTGGATAAGAAATGTGAAATGATTTTTAGAATGAAAGGTATATTTTATGAAATATATGATGAAGTAAAGTGGAAATTGAATATTTTATGGTAAAAATTTACTTTATGGAAGTAAGTAAACTAGTAAGTGACTTTATAGAGTAATCAAATTTGAATATTTGATTTGGAATAAACAAAGTTATATATCTTTGTTATATAAAATAAATCTTCCCTTGTCAAATCTATTGCCGGAAGGAAAGGATTTTTGAAAGTGTTTGAAGTATAAAAGGGAATTTATACAAGTTTGAAGTGATCCAAAGATTTTTAAAAGTTATATATATATGTGTGTGTGTGAAGGATCTTATGAGAATGATTTTGAGAAAGGTTTTTGGAACCTTTGGATTTGGAAAGGCTTTTTGATTTTTGGGTAAAATCAATATTGGAATTTGGAAAGCCAAGTTTGAGAATTATCGATTTTGGGAATTGATTTCGTGTAAAGGAGATTTGGATGAATATCATAAAGGGTATGATTTGAAAGATACTATAAGAGTATAGTATAAAGTGTTTTGAAAATGGCTCTGGAGAAAAAGGCGCTCCCTTGAAATGAACTTCTCAGGAGCATCATAGGTTGGTACTGCCTTGAGCCTCAAATGGGGAGGTTCTAAAGTTGATCCTGTGAGGAGTCCGGACAAAACTAGCTCCTGAGGATTATGAGTAGTGTGTAGTGGAAGTCGAGGGAGTTGATACCTACAGAGACATTTGAGTTATGCTGTGACGACAGTTTAACTCGATGTCACTGCGATCTACTGCAGACCATAGCGAAAGTCGTGTGTGCCGTTGAGAGCCAACAGTCTACGTTTGATTTTATATCGGTAGACTGCGACCTATGGTGACATAGCAAAAGTCGTGTGTGCCGCTAAGAGCCAACAGTCTACGTTTGATTTTACATCGGTAGACCACGACCTATGTAAGAGTTGAGAAGTTTCATTTTTGGCAGCGAAAATCGAGGGCGATGATGCCTACAGTTACATGGACTTTTGCTGTGATGGCAACATAACCCTGGAATGTAACAACGATCTGTGGCGGTTTCATGGCGTAATCGAGAGGCGCGGAGTGCCTACAGTTACATGGACTTTGCTGCGATGGCAACGTAACCCAGGATGTAACCGCGACCATGGATGTGAGTGATGATTTCCAGAGCATTCTCACCAAAGATATTTCCTCTATTTTCAAAAATATTTTTTATATTTTCAATAAAATCATTTTCCAAATATTTTCATTGGATGTTGAAAATGGGTTTACCGAGTACTTATAGATTTTCAGTCCTACGCTTGATCAACGTATGACCGAATTTCTGTGAGAACGAGGACGGACTTGTTGAAACATTGAGTTATAAAATGGTATTTTTATAAAAATTATTTTAGCAATATTATATAGATTTTAAAATATTTTAAAAATGTTCAAAGAGAAAATTTAACTGATATTAAGTATTTTAATAAATTCTGGTTTCGTTCCTTTTCGAGGACGAAAAGATTCAAAGGGGGAGGAATGTGATATCCCAGAAATTTCAAGCAAAATTAAATGTAATAAACTCCTTTATAAATTATTTTGAATTGATAAAAATTGTTATTTTCAAACAATAATGATAATGGGTTGTTTTTAAATATAGATAAATAAATTTTTAAATAGAATTATTAATTATAAATTGAATTTTGGTTTGTTTAAAAAATATATATTGTTGAATTGATTTTAAATTGGATTTTTAGATTTAAACTTGAATTTAGATTTAAAATGGAAACTCAAAAGATAGATATTTAAAAATATTTTGGATTTAAAAGTATGTGTAAGATTTTAATTGTGAATAATTTGTTTTATGTTATTTTCTCTAAGGAAATTCATATATATATAGGTAAGCATTTATAAAATAATAAATTAAATATAAAAGCTTTTATTAACATTTAAAATAAATAAAAATAAGTATTAATTACTTAAAGGGCAAGTGTAAATCTATGGAAGCTTAGGAATTCATCTAATTACAAGTGTAGACAAATGTAAGTTGATTTTAACAAGTGTCTTTAACCTCTTTTATTTTCAAAATAATTAATTAATAAGAAAACTAAGTTATATAAACATCTTCATATTCCTCTTTCATCTTCTTTGATCAGTTGATTCTCTAAAACAAGAAAAAAAAAGAATGAAAACCAGAACAAAATCAAATAGAGAAACCAAAATTCTGTAGCAAACCAGAGAAGAAATTATATTCAAACCTACCTCAAGCTTTTGCAATCTAATAGCTGAAGCTCAACATAATTGAGATTCAACTCGGATCAGAAAAAATCTGGATTTAATCAAGCAAAACAAAATTTCAGTTTCAATTAGCAGATCAAATTTCCAGCTTCCTCTGTTATGAAGAAACAGGTGAGTAAACAATCATTTATTTTAATCTATTATATGATTGTTGAAGTGAATGACTGCATGAATAAATTTATGTGTTTATGAACATGATTTTTGCGCATGCTTGTGTGAATGCTTATGTATATAAGTCTGTAAAAAAAACTAGTCATGCAAAATCTAAATCAACTCAATTCCTCAACATATGTTAAAATTTAGGTAATGATCCTTAAGATAAATGATAGTAACAACTAAGATTGGATTTTTAAAGATATTACTAAGCAAATCAACAGAAAGATTTGCTGGTAATAAGAAGGGTCTGTGAGAATTGAACTCAAATCAAAAAAAATTGATTTTTAATTTTTCGAGTTTTGATCACATGAACTAAATTGTATTGTAAAATAGTGATTTTTGATTCTAGTTTCAAGATTTTTGGGCTCGGGGTTGTCAAGTTATCGCAAGTTGATCAGAGTTCGAATTTTCATCGTTTTCTGGTGATCTAGGGAAGGATGAGTGACGCGATTGATGCTGAAGGAAGCTGGTGAGGAGGAGATTTCAGGAAAAATACCTAGAAAAATTCTAGAATGCTGTGATGATTGAACAACGGTGAACTAGGGTTTAGCACGCCTGTTTTTTCGACGTGTTAAAGAAGGAAATTGCGAGATACATGGAGATCTGGAGTAGATCGCATGTGGTGGAGATTGAAGCAGGGAGTTATGGCGTTTCTCTGGGTTGGACGGCGTGGGGGCCGAGGGTCGGAGGCGTCGGCGGGTGGGTGTTTTCCGATGGGATTTGGGATACAGGTTTGACCGTTTGGTCGTTTTTGGTTTCACAGGCAGGAACGTTGATCTGGATGGTCGAAAGAGTAGGCGAGCTCATTGATGACTTGCCAAGGGTGGTTCTGATGATCGGTGCAACGCCGATTATTTGTGCATGTGCACGTGTATCCGATGTGTCGGGTGCTTGAAGTTGGGTTTCTTCGGGTGTGTTGGGGTTATTCTTCGAGTCGATCTCGTGTTTTCATGGGGAAGCATGAATAAAGGGACGAAGAGGGGTTTGTATCGGGTTTCTTTGAGTTTGGTTCGGCATGTACCGAAGTTTTATGCTTGGACGTTAAAATAGTAAATCAAGTTTAAAGATTATCGAAGTATATAAGTTTTTTTTTCAAAAGAGATAATAAGTCAGGGCTGAATAAAGTATTAGCGAGTTTACAACAATTTTTTTTAAAAGTTTTAATTTGTTTTAAATTGTTTGTTTAGAGGTAATTATATAATAAGATTAAATTACTAAATGTTTTTAAGGGTAAATCAAATGATGTAATTAAATAAAGGATTATTTATTTAATGTATCGAAGATGATTAATTTGTGAATCAATTTAAGGGATTTATTTATTAATGTGATTAATTAATTAAGAATATTTTATTACTTAATTAATAATTTATTAATCAAGGTTAATCAATTGAGAAATAATTAGGTAATAAGTAATTAAGAGGTTAATTACTTAATGTTAAGAAGATTATTAATGGGTAATTACTTAATGCTGTAATTTAAAGTAATTAATTTCTCTGTGAAATTAATTAAGTAATGTGGTTAATTTTAGTTAATTAAGTAAGTTTAATTAATAAAAAAAATTACTTGAAGATGGATTAAGTATAATTACTTAATATAATTAATAGAGTATAATTACTTAGTGAAGTAATTAATGGGTGATTACTGGATGTAATTAAAAGAAAATTACTTAATAGGAAGTACTCAAAGAATAATTACTTAGGGAAGTAATTAAGTGATAATTACTCAATGTAATTAAAAGATTAATTTATGTAATTAATCAAGGAGTTGATTTTATTGATATAAGTAATTAAGGGGAGATAATTACTAATTAATGACCTTATAGGTGATTTTCTAAATAAATGGGAGATTTTCTAAATATGATTTATTTAATGATAATTTCTTAGTGAAAGTAATTAAGAATTAATTACTTATTGTAATTAGTTAAAGGATTGAGTAATTAAGGAAATTAATTAAGGGTTAGTTAAGGAGTGTGATTAATTAAGGAAGAATTAATAAATGTGTAGGATAATTAATTTGAGTAATTAATTACAGATCAATGTAATTAATATGGATGGGTAAAGATTAATATGGATGGGTAAAGGTTAATTAGTTTGTGTAATTAATTAAGAGATAATTATTTATTGTGATTAAAGGATAATTAATCAAAGGTGATTAATTAAGATGGATAATTAAAGGATGATTAATTAATTGATTTGTAATTAATTAATGTTAAGTAATGGTAATCCAAATGAGTAAAGATTTGTAATTAATTTAATTAGAGATAAATTAAATTAATTTTGTAAATGATCCATCTTGCTTATGAATGATTGAATGATGATTAAATCTCTTGAATTGATTGATATATCTGATATGAAATGTTTTGTGATATGATACGTTTTGGGTGGACAATGATAATGTGGTTATCTATCGATGATGAATTGCTGTGTAAAAAGGTGACATCTTTTATTTAAAGTTGAATTGTTTTTCACTTGAATAACTTGGGTTAAGACGGTATTGAATTCGAAGAGACCGGAGTCAGTATTAGTAAATGCCCAAAACCACTTTGATTCTTTATAAATTGATATGTGAAATCAACAGGCTGAAATGGAATGATGTAAGCAAATTGGACATTTTAGTCTAAGTTTTGGAACTTAGAAATTGATGTGTGAAATAAGTGATGTCTATAACAACTTGTGAAGTTGTAAATTGATACAAGTTACCCCGGGTTTATATAAGTTGTATGCTTTTTGTATTCCATGATAGATGGGTTTACTCATGCTGGTTTCCAGCCTGACCTGGGTGTTACTTTGATGTAATGCTCGGGTCAGACCGAGTATTACAGATTTTTAGGTAAGGACGTTCTGGAGCTCAGGAGACGTGTTGGATGGCAGGAACGTGTAGAGTATTACGCTGTGAATATTATTGTTTGTAATTCTGGAACAGGTTGATTTTTACTGTTCAGTGTTTGTGTATTGGTTGTAACTCTAATGTATAAATATAAATTGACAGATATAGTTTTGATTGTACAACTGTTATTATTTGATATTATATTTTGATCCGCTGCGAATGTGAGTTTCTGTGACTTGTTTTCCGTTTCTTCTTCTATCTCTTTTCTTCTTTTCCTAATTATTTGGAATTTTCAGGATCGAAAATTCCGGGTCGCTACAGTGTTTGTCTGGAATATAGGTTGAATACTATATGCTTGCCTATGTGTGTAAATGCATGACTCTGTTTTGTTCAACAGGCCCAAAAACAACTTAAATTTTGATTCCTCTTCATACAAACCATTGTAGGTTAGGATGTTTAAGGGAAATATGTTTTAATTAACTAAATCTTATTTTTTTAAAATGTTTTAATGTGTAGTTAGCACGTAGTTTTACTGGAAAGAAGATAAAACATTGAAAAACAAATCAAGTCAGAAATTTAATTGTTTAAATCTCAAATTTTGCTTATTTCATCAGATTCGATTTTAAAAATGATGATTTTTAAAAGTAATATCATAATTTTTAAGTCGGTATTGGTTGAGATATTATGAGATGAACAGAAATTGGTCTAAGACCGATTCCCGGCGACTCGGTCACGATGGGGGGACGGGGTCTTGGTCGAAGGAAGGAGGACTAGCGGTCTCAGGAAAAATGATGGCGACATTTTTCAGGCGACGAGGTAGCGAGGAGGAGGTGATGTAGGGTTTAGCTTTGGGTTTAGGTGGGGACCGGTCTCAGGCTAACTATAGCGATGAGGAGTATGGGGATGAGTGCACGAGGTGGGGAAAAGGTAAGGAAGATGGTGGCGTAGCTCTGGTAAAGTTTTGGTGGTAGTTCGTGAACGTTGGTGGTGGTAATTGACTAGTAAGGGGTCGGTTCATTTTTTGGTAGGGGAGCTATTTTTGTTCGATTTTGATTTTGGGTTCTCGAGGAGAAACTGGGTGGTCAGGGGACTTGCAGGGCTCGGAGGTGATTAGTAAAGGTGGTCGGAGGTGGACGGCTATGCTTGGTCAATGCGTGAACGTGCACGTGTGTTCCGGTGCAGGTCAATAAGGAGGGTAGGTTGGAACACTAGGAATTAAGGAAAGAAAGAAGAAGGGGAAGCCTGGTGTTCTCTTGTGTGTTTGGGCCATGTTGGGCCAGGGAGGAAATCAAAGGAACTAGGAGGGAATGAAAGTAAAGGTAAATAAAAAGAATTAAGTAAAGGAAGAGAAGAATAGGAAGGGTGAGGAAAAGAAGTTGTTTTCAAAATAATTAGTTTATTAATTTGAACATAAGTTGACTTAAAAACTTAGGATAGATAAAGAGGATTTAAACTTAGATTTTTAAGTTTGAATAATTAGATGTAAATTAATTATTTAATTGATTTCTTAAGTGTATCTAGATAAAATAATTAGTGTAATTAGTTATGGTTATATAAATTAAATGATTTAAACCTTAAGTTAACTAATTTCCTTAGGATTAGTAATGGCTAGGATAAATAAAACAATTTAAACTTTAAATTAATTAAGTAAAGTAATTATATATATATGTTAATTATCTATTAATTACTAAGGTTTATTTAAGTAAATAAATAGTTGTAATTAGTAAATAGTTAATGATAAAATTAAGTGATCTAGCCTTTAAATAGCTAATGGTAGAAAACGAATAAATACAATTGTAACGAAAACGGCATTTTGCCCGCTCGAAAATCGACATCCATACTTCAAATCGTATTCGAATGCCGTAGATTCGACCGTTCAAATCCGATTCGTCGGAGCTTATAACAACATTAAGTAAATAACACAGCGGAATAAAAGAATAATACATTGATATACAACTTTGATACAATATCTGAAACAACAGATGATACAATAGATATCAATATACATCAGAGATACAATAAAATAGCAACGGAAAAGAAAAATAGATAGAACCAGCAGCGAAACAAATAACTCTAAGATAGTCTTCAACGAAGAACTCCAGCAGCAGCTCGAACTAACGTCACGATACACTAAGACAAGAAACTCTCGTCCACATCCAAAGACTGAATCTAGCTCCACATAATCCACTGAACCTAACTATCTGAAAAGCCCAACTCTAGACTGCTCGTATAGAAATAGTGAGCATCCAGAGTTTAGGAAAGGAACAATAAACTCCGGATCAGTCATGGGACTGGTGTGAGCAACAAAAACAGTTTATCTTTAAAAACAATTAACAAGAGAATTTTAAAGTAAATTCGCAATGCTTTTTGAAAATGAAACTACCATAAGACCTCCCGCCACACACACAATGCAAACGCAGACTTGGAGGAGATTTCTTCTTATGATAGTCAAACATGCTTAATACGCAGAAAATTTCTTTGATATTATTATTATAAGTGCACAGTGCAGAAAAGCATTTCGAAAGTAGAATATAAATCTTAGCCAGCATAGGTACCATTATAGTATGCTTACTATAGCTACCATATTAAATGGCAGGTTCTACAACTAAAACCGTACAAGGCTCGTATTGTTTCTTTGGATTTCCAACAAATGGTTAGGCCAAGGAACTTCCCATTGCCACATGAGAACGCCTCTGGAAGGACGTCCCCGAGAACCTAACCGGATCTCTGCAACCACAAGGCCGGGTTACCCCTAACTGGGTAACTACTGACACGAGTATGCCATCCTCCGATCGTAACCAACCTTTATCCGGGATCCCGATAACCAACAACCACAAAGTAATAAATTTGCAGTAACAACATAGGTTAAGTATCTGGGCTCCATACCATGATACCACCTCTATCCAGAAGGAAATGAACATACCCTAAAGGGGCACTACCCCCTAATAACCTTGCCGCATCTTTCCTGTTTTGACCATTCCGGGGTGTGAGGCTCGACGAGGTCTCGTCCACAAAGTTACGCTTTGGTACAAAGCCATACTTTGGGTCAACAAATGATCAAAGTAATGATCACAAAGATAAATGATCAAACAAATGATCATATCACAAATGATCAAACAATGATCATTTCACAGCAACACTTAGCATGTCACATTACCAAATTGGGAATATATCGCTGATAACCTTCAACTACATAACCTCTGAGCTTGTATGTCTCAGAGAAGGGTGTTAAGCTAAAAGAATAAATTCTCCGCCACCAACAGAAATGTATTTGAAAGAAATCTGCTTTATATCTCAAAATGTAATGTCAGACACACAATCCATACAAGTCTGTTCCGGGCTCGAACAGAACCGAAGGCACTTCTTACGAAGCCCTTGCAAATCCGGGTATTCACAATCCCGATCGGATTTCCCATCACTCAGGGAATCTCTATACCAGGAGCTACCCAGTGCAGAGACAATCGATAGGTCATCCTATCGCTCTCGCAAATACCCGGTCTTCACCACCGATCTTCAAATGCTATCCATAACGACGTATCACATATTCGGAATGGGATATATGACACAAAGGTCCTCTCCCGGCTAAACCGAATAGTGAGCGCAACATTTAAAACATATGGATATGGGATTTCAATTAAGTCACAACTTAATAATTCAAAACTTTCTTTCAAATGGTTTAAACCAATTTCATTTCAAATCTTTTAAACAAAAGATTTATTTCATAATGTTCACCTACTTTCATAAATATTCATTCTCGGATTTCAAAACAATTTCGTTTCAAAAAGCTTAATTCATCAAATCTTTAAATTCAAAGATTTGTCTTATAGTTTTCAAATCGTTCCCAAATTTTCAAAACTCATTTCCAAATATTTGTTTATAACTTGGAAAACTATTTTATTTTAAACTTGAAATCCCTTTAATAAAACTTCAAACGAAAACTTTTTATCTTTTAGAGACAACAGTTTTATTTTGGAAAATCCCGGTTTCATTTATACAAGTTACAAACTTTGACTTAATTCAAATTCCCAAAAACAATACTTTAAATATGGTTTCAAACTAACTTAACATCTTTAATTCCTAATTTCAAATCATAGAATTCAATTCCTAATTTTGAATTCAAATTTAAATCATATTGTTTAAATTTCAAAACTTAATTAAAATAAATTTTAACTTGAAATTCCATTTTAAAAGCTTTTCACATTTATTCTGATTCCATTACCAAAACATTTGAATTTAAAAATTCGAATTCAAAACTATTTCAAAAATCTGTGACTTAACTGATTTCCTTGTGAAATCCATAATTGTGTGTGTATAAGTGTGGTCCAGGGGTTTAACACAATAGTGCAACATCATTCAATCATCACAGATTAAAACACAGAAATATAGTTGATAAGCGATATAAACTATAACGCTCGTCGTCCATTCACAGATTCACAGATAGTATACGGATGTATCATCAATAAATGAATAAAATTATTCATAGCACAATTCATAGATCAAAATATCACAAATCAGATAGGATAACCAATTCAAGGCATCTCATACAATACAATCATTCATAAGTAAGGTCAAGCATTTAATAATCATTTATAAACAGGATTAATCAATCATTTAATCCTAATTAATTCAATTTAATTTCGATTAAATTTAATTACTTATGAATTTATTATCAAATTCTGATTTATTAATTACAAATCGTTTGATATAAACTAATTTACCAATTTCCTCAATTTATTAAATGATTCTTAGTTAATCACATAAATTAAATTAACCTTAAGTTAATTACATAATCATTTAACCTTTAATAAATTAATTATCCTTAAATAAATTTCCTTGGTTAATTTATCACATTTACATTATTTATTGGTTAATCACTTGATTAATCAATTTTAATCATTAATTTATATTTAATTAAAAATCCTTAATGTACAAATTAATTATTCCTCAATTAATTAATCTTTAAACCTTAATTAATGATTTTTTTTAAACCCATAATTCCTTATTTAATTTACCCAACTCATTAATAAATTAAATAAATAAATTATTCATTTTAATTAACTGAAGACAAATCTCTTTCTTATTAGTGATTTATTATCACTTATAAATATGTTGACAATTCATATTCAATTTACTTTTAAATTCATTTCAAATTTAATTAATTAAAACGAATAACCCTTTTTAGAATACACTTAAGTATTTAACGTTTTCCAGTTATTAAACAAATTTAAATTTTTAAACTTTGTTTCCAAACTAAGTTTCAAACCAAACTTAAATACATATTTAAAACTTAAATTTATAAGTTCAGTTCAAAACTTGCTTTAGCCTTGCTCAAATCTTTCTTTTACAAATCAAGTTCAAATTTTTAAATTCAATTTCCTTTTCAAATCTACTTAGTTTATTATGTAATTTCAAGTTATTAAACTTTATTTATTTTCAACTAAGTTTCAACTGGACTTGGATTTATATGTAATTTTGATTCAAAACTTATTTTAAACTTTGTCTGATCATTCAAATTCAGTTTAAGTTTTCAAAACAATAAAACAGGTTTCTATTTAAACCTGGAAAACACTCATACCCGAGCCACTCAAAAGTTTGCTTCGAGTCTTTATCACGTTCTCATGCACACGACCCCGAGACAATCAAACAAAACTTCGAGTCTTCCTCCATGCCACTTCTTCTTCCCCAAATATATGCACGAAAATTATCTCGTGCACATGCACGCCTGAGACGATCGCCTCTGATCAACTCCACTAGCCTTCCCAAGTCGACGACCATCTCACCAAATGCTCCGATCATTCAATTTGACAATTTCAACGACAGATCAAAATCGAGACACCTGACACCCAAGAACCCAAAAACCCATCCACGAAAATCGCTTCGCTCCTCCTCCCCCGACCATCAGAGATCGAGTGCTTCTGGTCAAAGCATCGTCCATACTCCTCCTTCCATCTCCCAGGGACTCGCGACGCTCGATCAATCGAAGATGGCGAACGAAACGAACAAAACGGCCTCACAAAAATTAGGTTAAAAATATTCAAAACCCCACCGCCGCTACCACGTCGAGCTGGAGCAACTCCAGATAATTTTCCCAACTCCTCCGGAGGCTCCTTCACCCCCACGCGAAACGCCGAGTATTCCGGTCCACTTGATCACCCAAGAAACGACCATAACCCATTTTTGTTCAACTCAAAATTTCTCATTCAATACTTAACAAAAAAATGTGAATTTAGTTTTAAAAATCCTAATTTCAGATGAGAATTCAAGTTATAAACCTGAATTTATATTTTTAAGATGTTCGAAATCATCACTTATTTTCAACCCTTAACTGTTCTTAAGTTTTAGAGCAGACTCTAATTCATTTAACTTAAAATTCAAGTTTAAATTTTTTACTTTATAATCAAACAAACATAACTTGTTAAGATACTAAGTCCTAATTTCCAATGGATCAAGCAGAAAAGGTTTTCTTTGAGTAAATCCTGAGCTTGAAATTGAAACAGAGGTGTTCTACAGGTCTTGTTTTCAGCATGCATTCAATCATACAGGTATCTCTTCCATATATATATACTCATATCAAACATAAATCAAGCAATCAGTTATATAAAAAAAACTTAAGCTTTTTAACATGAAGTTACTCACCTTAGTTAACAAAGAGCACTACAGGCTTTTCTTTTATTTTCCTGGAACTGTAAATTTGAAATTTTGCTTTGCTAATGAAGTTGAACTCTTTGCATGCTTGATACTTATTACAGCTTTGAAAATGTTTGAAGAATTTGAGAAAATGTTTACAAGTATGCTCAGCCTTGTGAACGAAAGCTGTACACATATAGAAAGAAAGAGGTGTGCAGGTACAAGATTTTCTTTTATTTGGTCAGGGATATTTCTTTCTTATGGAGGCTGAGGTGATTTCTTTGCCTGTACTAGAGATGATGGCATTAAATGCCTTGGTCTCTTTTCAAGTTTACATATACCATTTCTTTATTTTTGCATGTGCAATCTTGCTTATTTTATTTTCCTGTACTTTTCTTGCTTGTCTCGGCTGATGGATATAAGGTAGTGTACTAGAGATATTAATTAGACTTGCACAAATATATATTTTATAATTTCCCTACTCTAGTTCGGCTGTACATGTTTTTGAGATAACATGATGCCTACTTTTACAAGCTTCTATACTCTTATATATATTTGTATTTCTTTTGAATTTGTCTTGTATTTTCTTTCCTTTTACTTTGCTTTTAGTTTTATGTTCTTTTAGCTAGCTTTGTATTTGAGCTTTGTTCATTCTTGCATATTTATTTTACTTTGTTTCATATAAGTGTTGTTTCTTTTCTTTTTCTTATGGCTTAATAACATAAATAAATTTCTATTTTATTATGTTTATTTTACTTTTAAAGACTTCATTTTGAAATTTCAAATCAATTTATCAATAAATTTCACCATTCTAGATCAAAAATAAATTAAATTATCGATTTAAAATAAATTAAAATTCGGGATCGTTACAACAATTAACTCAGTTTCTATAAATAATGAAGTTTTAGTTGATCAGAGAGATCTTAATAAGGCTTTTACAGATTATTATAAAGATATTTTTGGTACTAAAAATAAATTTAGAATAAATGCGAATTGGAATGATATTCATCCGCATGAATCCATTGTTGATCTTTCTGAATAGATAAACCTTTTGCTGTAGAGGAAATTTGGAAATCTATTAATGACATGCCTAGTGATAAATCTCCGGGTCCAGATGGTTTACCTATTTTTTTTTTTTATAAATTTTTTTGGGATGTTTTGAAATTAGATCTAATTAATATGTTTAAAGATTTTTATAATGGAAGCTTGCAATTAGGAAGATTCAATTTTTCAAATGTTATTTTATTACATAAAAAAGTAGGTGCAAATAATATAAAAGATTTTAGACCTACTTCATTGATTAGTTGTTCTGTTCAAATTATTTCAAAAGTATTAGCTAATAGACTGAGTATAAGAATGAATGATCTAGTTGACTGTTCACAATCTGCTTTCATTAAAGGAAGAAATATCACTGATGGGGTGGCTGTTGTTCAAAAATATATTAATCACTGTTGTAAAACAATATTACCTGTGTTATCTTAAAACTAGATTTCGCTACAGCTTTTGATTTCGTAGATTGGGATTTTTTAATAGATATTTTTCATGCTAGAGGTTTTAGTCATAGATGGATTAACTGGATCATGAATTTGCTCAAAACTGGTAACTCTAATATTATGGTTAATGGTATTTTAGGTAATATAATTCAATCTAAGAGAGGTTTAAGGCAAGGGGATCCTTTATCGCCTCTACTGTTTAATCTCACTGCAGACGTTTTTGCTAAAATAATTAAAAAAGCGGTTGATAATGGATCTTTGGGAAATATAGGTAATGATATATCACGTAATGTTATATCAGTCCTTCAATTTGCTGATGATACCATACTTTTTTCTTCTCATTTACCTAGACATATCATTTCTCTAAAGTTTATTTTATATTGTTTCGAACTTCTATCATGTTTGAAAATAAACTTTGATAAAAGTTATGTTGTAGTTCTAAATGATCATGAAAATAATGAAAACTTAGTTGCAAATACTCTTAATTACAAGACTATGAACTTTCCTTTTGATTATCTCGGTTTTGTGATAGACCTTCTAAACTCAAACATGATGACTGGTTTATAATCATTGATAAAATCAAAAATAGAATATCTAATTGGAATGAGAGATTATTATCTAGAGCAGGTAGATTAGTTTTAATAAATTCTGTTTCATTTGCCCTCCCGATATATTGGATGTCCATGCATTTATTTCTCGATTGGGTAATAGATAAAATTGACAAAATTAGAAGAGATTTCTTATGGAGTGGGGAAAATACTATAGCATAAAATGCTTAGTAAATAGGGAAACTGTTTGCAAAACTAGAAAGAAAGGTGGCTTAGGAGTAATTAATTAGCGTAATATGAATTTGTCTTTGCTAGGTAAATGGTTATGGAATTTTAAGGATATAAACGATAATGCTACTTGGAAAGAGATCATTATTAAATATTATTATAATGGTTGTATTAACTCATATCAAATCATTTCTCCTGACAATCAAAATCTTTCTAATTTTTGGAAATCCATTTTGAAATGTCATGATATTTTCAACCTAGGCCTTAGTACGATAGTTCATTCTGGTAATTGTACTTCTTTCTGGCATGACCGTTGGATTTTTGTTCTACCTCTTAAGATAGAATTGAAAGAGTTTTATGAAATCTGTAATTTTAAGTATGCTTTAATTAGTGAAGTTTTTTCTTCTGAAAACGATCCCCTTTGGATGTTAGTTTTAGCAGAATTCTAGAAGGTTCAACTATTAGGCAACTTTCCATGCTTTATGCTAAATTAAATCTTTATAATATTGATAATGATAATGACATTATTAGGTGGGAATTGAATAAGAGTAAGAAATATACATCAAATTCTTTTTACAAATTTATTAACTTTTCAGGTACAACAAACATCTCTTTTAAATTTAAGCAAATGCCCCTCCTAAATCTAAAACTCATATGTGGTTAATGCTTCATGGAAAACTTAATACTATAGAATTATTAAAGAGAAAAAACATTCAAAATGACAACAAATGTTATTTTTGTAATATGCATTCTGAAGATATTAAACACATTTATTATGTCTGCATGGATTCCTATTACATCCTAAACAATACTCTAAGAATTTTTAATTTTATTATAATAACAAAAATTAAAGACTGTGAATTCTACTGGAGTAATTTTAGATTCAAAAAGAATACTAGATTCTTACTAGATACTTTATTCATTATTATTTGTTGGTATATTTGGTTTGAAATAAATTAAAGAATTTTTCATAATAATATTAGTCATGTTAATAAACTGATTTATACTATTTTTTCTTTTTGTTTTAATTGGATTTCTAATCCCAAATTTAAGTTAGCTAAAAATAAACCTTTTAAAGGGTTTCTTAATAAAATTAAGTACGATATTAATTCATTTAAACTCAATAATAATATTTTCAACACTAACAATAATAGTTTTTATATTTATCCAAACTTATCCAATGAATTCACTGTCAACCATAATTTGCTTAGAATCGAAGGTGCCTAAGATTTTTTTAAGTTATTGTACCATTTTTTGTACTTGTCTTTATTCAGATAGTTAGTTTTACTTAGACATCTTATCTTCCTCCCTTTTCATACACATATGTGTATATTAATTAACAAATATACATATATATGTACCATTCTAATTCTTTTCTTAGTCGTTCTTTAAACGCAGGTTCGGGTGACAGGGTGCTTAGGTTCACTTTGCAGGTTTCCACGACTTTAGATTGCAGGACTTCGGATCGCAGAGAGGGCTTCAGCGCAGAGTTTTCATCTTCGTTACAATGTTCGTTCCACCGTAGATGCAGGACTGCAGGATATTGGATTTCTTAGAGGCCATCAGAGCAGGCTTTTCCTCTTAGACCCGCTAACTTATCCACCTCATATACATGGCTCCTTCATCTTCATATGGAGTTCTTCATTCTAGAGGATCTGTATTTTTGCTTGGCTCTTATTCCATTGTAGAATGGAGCTTCTTATTTAGCTTGTGATGACATATTGTATTATTGGTTTTTCTTTAGCTTTTTAGGTACTTCAAACACTTTAATATCGAGCGATGGCCATGCTGGAGCTCGATATTAGGGTGTGATGGGTGGTGGCTTTGCCTGATCTCATCTTAGGGGTACCTGATTATTTTTTGTTTTTTTGTACCTAGCTTCTGTTACCTACCAGGCATGTTGGCAGCGCCTTATTTTTGTGTTATATATATATACCTATATGTATACTCTCTTCTATTCATACAGGATCACACATTTCTCTCAAAAATTAGTTGAAAGTCTTAAGTTAATTAAACTTGTTGATTATAATTAATTCCAGATATAATTAGAATAAAATGGTTTTAATTAGCTTAATGATAATTAAACATGATTTAATTAATTGATTTTGTTTAAAAATAAATTAATGATTTGTGTGACTAGTTAAGCTAGTCTATTAATAGTTTAAATTAGATTTAGTACATTGGATCGCTTTGTTTCTCTAATATGTTGTTTCCAGTTGATCTGCGGTATGAAATAAACTAAAATGAACTGTTGAGTATAAAAGATGAGACACTTTATTTTAATAGAACTGTGATGGAATTTTTATGTGAATGTTGACATTTTGGGAATTAAATTGTTCTGGCTTAAAGATGGCATTTGGATTCGAAGGGACCGAGATCGGATATTAGCGATATCCGGAACCACTTCGATTTATATGCGCATAATTTTTTATAGATTTGGTTATAGAATCAAATAGGCTGGAATGAAATAAATTAAGTAAACTTGGCCATTGAAACTAAGTAACGACACTTAGATATTGTTTTGTGGAATAGATATTTGACTATAGCAAGATAAAACTAGCAGTGATGAACGAGTTACCCTGGTTTTCAAAGAAGTTTTATAACTTAGTATTTCAAGTTATATGGGTTTACTCACGCTGGTTTCAGAACTGAAAGGTTAAGCGAGAACATTGGCTCTTGTGGGGATTACTCATTTAATAGAGTCTGTAGTACTCTAGAATGAGTTGAGAATATATATATATATATATATATATATATGAGAGCGTACTTGTTATTTTCTTATAAAAAGATTTTAAATGATTTTATATAAAATATATATTTTGATATATAAAGTAATATTTCCTTCTAATAAATATTTAGGTGATTGGTTGTTAATTATTGAAATTAAAATTAAGAAGTAATATAATACAACCAAATTGAAGTCTTGAATTGGAATTAAATTAAGTAGAAACAGAAATACAACTAAATTAAAATTTAATTAATTGAAAATAAAATTCTAAATCTGGTCACGGAATTTGAAAATTTTGTTTCAAAGTGATGAAAAATAATAAATAAGTATTATTTGGATAATTGGGACTTGTTGCAAACAATGGGTTGTTTGAAAATTGATTTGAATTTAAAACCAAGGGTGGTTTAAAATTTTAAAACATGGCTGAGAGGACCATGAAATAAATATGTATGTATGTATGGATATACATGATATCAAAGATAATTTGAAATAAACATTAAGAGATTGAGTTTGGATTTTCCCTGAAGTGTGATGGAAAAAAAAACCCAAAGTGATAAGTTTTGAACTTATAAGAGGGAAAGAATTTTAAAGTTTGAAGCGGGAATTCAAATTGAGTAAGGTTGATTGGATTAAGTAAATTGAAATTTAACTTGGAAAGTTAAATGGTTGATTTGAATTGGGAATTTGTGTGATCTCAAAACGGGTTTGAGATTTAAAATTTGAAAATGGATGGACGTTTTAAAATAAATTGGATGATATCATCCTATTGTTAATAAAAATCTTTAAATTAAGAATGGTATCGTATAAAATAAAATAAATTTGAATAATTGAATTGTAAATTAAACTTGTTTAAGAACCGGCTTCAAACCGGAAGATAAAAATTGAATAATAAATTAATTTTTAAAATAAAATTGTATTTAACCCTTATTTGAACCTTGAAATACATGAGTAATGATAATTTAAAGTGGAATTCAGTTTAATTTGGGAAAGGAATCAAGATAGATTCAACTTGAATTGGCTTAAATAAATTGCAATAAAAATTGAAGTTATTCAAATTGAAATTGAGTCAATTTAAACGGAAGTGGAAATTAAGATTGAATTGTTGGGAATGTGAACAGTTTGACTCTGGACTATTTTTTTTACATAAATTGTTTTAATATAAATAAATTTTTCCTTGCTATTTAATATATACAACCTTTCTTATTAAACCCAAAATTATTTTATACTTATTTTATAACTACTTTTGGAGTTATTTAACTATTTTGTAGCTGTTTTATAAACTAATTACTATTTTTCAACTATTTCACAAACTAATTTCTATTTTACAACTATTTGGCAATTATTTAAAAATTTCTGAAACTATTTAACTATTTTCAACTATTTTACAATTAGATAACTATTCTATAGCTATTTTGTAAACTAATAATTATTTTTCAACTACTTATCTATTTTTTTAAAATATCCAAGCTATTTTCTAAATATAAACTGGTCGGAGTTCAAACTGTTATTGATTAAATACCCAACTGAGATAAGAATTGAAGTGATAATTCAATGGAAGTGAGGCAATTATGAATAGAAATGGGATTGATTGGGCTAATAATCAATCAAAATAAATACGTAGGATGTACGTATACTATTCTATTCGCATAGTGATTTGATCCAGATTCGAGTACAGAATTTCGAGATAGTTTATCGATCCGAGTTGGGATTTTTCATTCGATTTTCGACGGCGAACCTGGATATGGATTGTTGATTGGTTCTGGATATTCTCTATCATAGTTATGGCTATGAAAAGAGAATGACGGTTTCTGATCAAGAAACCAGATCTGTGTCCGCACTAGGAAGTCGGGTGGACGATACTAGTTCGGAAGTGAAATTGTGTGATCGAGTGGGCAATCAGATTGGTATAGTGTACGGATGATATATGTACATCGTACGGATTTGAATGAAATTGATATTAAAAAAAAGTAATCAAATTTGAATATTTGATTTTGAATAAACAAAATTATATATCTTTGTTATATAAGATAAATCTCCCCTTGTTGAATTTATTGCTGGAAGAAAAGTATTTTTGCAAGTGTTTGAAGTATAAAGGAATTTTATATAAGTTTGAACGATCCAAAGTTTGGAAAATTATATATATCTGAATATATATATATAAAGGATCTTATGAGGATCTTGGAAAAGGATTTTGGAATCTTTGGATTTGGAAAGGCTTTTGAGTTTTGGGTAAAATCAATATTAAAATTTGGAAAGCCTAGTTTGAGAACTATCGATTTTGGGATAATCGATTTTGTGTAAAGAAGCTTTGTATGAGATCATACTAGGTGTATGATTTGAAAGATACTATATGTGTATAGCATAAAGTGTTTTGATGATGGCTCTGGGGAAAAAGGCGCTCCCTTGAAATGAACTTCTTAGGAGTGCCACCGGGTGGTGCTGCCTTGAGCCCCAAGGGGGGGTTCTAAAGTTGATCCTGTGAGGTGTCCGGACAAAACTAGTTCCTGGGGATTATGAGTAGTGTATACCATAGCAGAAGTCATGTGTGCCGCTGAGAGCCAACAATCTACGTTTGATTTTATATCGGTAGACTGCGACCTATGGTATAACATAGCGAAAGTCGTGTGTGCCGCTGAGAGCCAACAGTCTGCGTTTGATTTTATATCGGCAGACTGCGACCTATGTAGGAGTGGAGAGGTTTCATTTCGACAGCGAAAATCAGAGGCCGCTGAGAGCCTGCAGTTACATAGACTTTTACTGTGACGGCAACGTAACCCTGGATGTCACTGTGATCTGTTATGGGTTCCATGTCGTAATCGAGAGGCCGCGGAGTGTCGGCAGTTGCATGGACTTTTGCTGCGATGGCAACGTAACCCTGGAATGTAACTGCGACCATGGATGGGGGTGATGATTTCCAGAGCATTCTCACCAAAGATATTTCCTCTATTTCAAAATGCTTTCAATATTTTCAATAAAATTACTTTCAAAGATATTTTCACTGGGTGTTGAAAACGGGTTTACCAAGTACTTATAGATTTTCAGTCCTACGCTTGATCAACGTATGACTGAATTTCTGTGAGAACAAGGATGGACTGGTTGAGACATCGAGTTATAAGAAGTATTTTTATAAAGAGCTATTTTATTAAGTATGATGTGAATTTAAAAGCATTTCTAAATTTTTTAAATAAAGATGTTAGAATTTTGGGGAAATAAAAGGAAATCCAAACTGGAATTTTAATGAAGTAATTTTGTAATTAAAATCGAATATTGATTTAGAAGTTGGAAATAAGCTAATTGGTTAAATAATTGTTTGATTGAGTATGCTAATAAAATTTAACTTTGGTAAATAAATGGATTGTAAATTAATAATTGAGTTTGGAAATGAATTAGAATTATAGATAGAATCCGACTAGGATTTGATAATGAATTAAATAAGAGGAGATGTTGTAAAATAAAAATAAAATAGAGTTGGATTGAAAAATGTGATGGTTTGAATTACAAATAAAATTCAAGGGTGATTTGAATAATATTTAATGAAATTTGCAAGTAAATTAGATATAATGGAAGTGTTGTCGAATGAAATGAGGGTGAATTATAATAGAAATGGTTGAATTGTAAACATAACCCAGATATGTAAAATAAATTGAAAATGGCCTTTTAATTAGTTAACTGAGTCGTGAATGAATTGAATTTGGGAATTTAATTTATAATGACTAATCAAATGAATTTGTAGATTGAAATGAGATTTGAATGAAATAAAATCAAGTTAAGGTGAAAAGAAAATTTTATTTGCAAATGATGTGAGCTCAAGTTATGAAGTTGAAATAATTTGAAGAAAGTAAATTAACTTAAGTTTAAAATTTATAGAAATTTGGCTTTGAGCAAAAGTAAAAGATCATAAAAGTCAGGGTTAAATTAAAATGGGAAATGGTTATTAATTTATAAGTTGAATGTGCCAAGCTTAATAAATTGTTTTGAATGAATCCAATGCGGAGATGAGATGAAATGCAATGTGTGGTTGGTAAATAAATTAGACTTGAAATGGAATTGAATACATAATGAGTTGAAATTAATTTAAAGTAGTTATAAATTGAAATAGAAACTCTATTAAACGAATATCGTCGAAATTGCATAAAAATAGTTGTCGTTCGGCGTAAATAAAAGTAACTAAAATTCTATGAATTGATAGAGATTAAATAAAATTGATTCTGAATCATTTGAAGTGAATATGAGCTTGTTTGGATTAAAAATCAATTGAATATAAGAAATTGAGTTGCAAGCCATTAAAATTGAATGAAATGGCATATGAACTGGTTGAAAGCAATTGAATTAGCTTTAAAGTTATATAAATCGCTTATGGAAAGCGTTTTGGTGCTTGTTGCTTATGATATACATGTGTTTAGCTACTGAATATAAGTGAAATGCTAATAAATTTTCTATATATGGCGCTTACATATTTAAATTGAGTAATTACAGGTACCTGAAGGCCGTTTGGTTGGATTTGGACGCGATATATGCTAAAATAAATAAGCTGCTTGCTTAAAATGCTAAATAAGGTACGCCTACGCAATAAAAATAGGAAATATGAACTATTTTTGCTTTTTCCGACCGGGTGGGTCGATGTATATATATTTATATCTCTTGTCAAATTGCAAAAGCTCCTCCGTACAAAGGAGACTCTGCCAAAATTTTGGGAGTTAGAAAATTTTTGAAAATTTTTGGAAATTTTTTTGTTAACGACAAAACAATTTCAAATTGAAAATTTAAAGTAAATTTAATTCGTATGAAAGTGGAGAAACTAATTTGAATAAAAGTGGGTATGAAACTTATGTAGGAAAGTGCATACAATGATTTGGAAGGGTTACGATTGGATATTATTGTCAAGTAAGATATGCAGGTATTAATAGGGGAAAAGAAAATTGGATTTGATTCCAAAAGATAAATATGAATTGTCCGACAAAAAGGTATGCATTTAAATTTCTATATGAAATTGGATTGGGTTTTTGATCTAGCCACTTGGCTTTTGTTTTCTTTTGGAATTTGGGAGCCCGTAGAGGCCTTTTGTAGTTGTACCGAGCTAGCCGCGTAAATGAGACGCTGGCAAAATTTTCCGGGAATTTAGAGAGTTAGAAAATTTTTGAGAAAATTTTGATAATTCCAAATTTGGTTTTAAATTGAAATTTAAACGATTGGGTAAAAATGGATTGTTGGAAACCATGAAAGGTTTTGGAAGTTGGTTGAGGTAATAGTGAATCTTTAATAAAAGATATTGTGGCAAGTTGATAAAACTGTTGGTTTTGGAGGAAAGGTAAACGGGTATGGTTCCATTCTTCCTAACTAGTAATTTCGGGGACAAAATTCTTTTAAGGGCGGAGGAACGTGATGACCCAGGATTTCTAACAATTTACATTTGAATAGTTAATTGATTTTAAAATATTTAAAAGTTAATTTTAACTTGAATTCAAGATATCAATATCTACTTGATAATTAAATCATTGAATTATATAGTTTAAATATTGAATTTAATAATTGAGATTGGGTAAATAGTTGAATCTGAGATTCTAAGGCTGTTTAAAATAATTTTAAGGCTTATAAAATCTATAATGATGATACTGAAGATAATAGAATGGTTGAAATTTAATTTAAAGGTAATTTGTTCACTTTTAATAATATATCGTTTAAATTGGAATGTAAAAATAGCCTTCCGAGGCACAGTCTCGGAATTCGACGAAACCAGTTCCCTTGGATCCATAATAGTTAGTTATTATCGGATTTCGATTTCCGTAGCAATCAGAGTTGTCGTTTGACCATGACAACTCAAAACGCTTAGATTTATTTTAATCGATTTAATTGAAATTTGATCGTTTTCTTTTGTAATTCGCACATACGATCAAATTAGCCTCCGAAACACGTTCCATTGTGTTCGGGATACGGGTAAAACCTTATAAATGCCTAGCGGCATTCCTTGAGAGGAGTTCAAAATTTTAATGGCAATTATCGAGACGTTTTTAAATTTTATAATATAATAAAATTTAAAGTAAAAGTCAAAGATATTTTATTAACAAGAACGCGTATTCAAGAAGCCTCCCCAAATTGATATTTATCGCCAGCTCCCTCTCTAATTGAAAGGCAGAAATCGAACAAAAGAGGAAAACAAAATGGCCGATATTCCTTCTTTCCCATCTTCAGATTCGAAAGGCAATTAAATCGTTCAAATCAATAAAAATATATAAATGGCTGATTATTGTTCAAGCCGAGTCTCTCCTTCTGTTTCGAAATCAAATCGATATTTGATTTTCGTCTGTATCTCTCATCTTTCATCAGAAGTCGTAATTCATAAAAAAAAGAAAGAGAGAGGAGCGAACGGCATCACCGATGCTTGAAGGAGGAACGCGACAAGAGGGCTGCTCGCATGAGCGAGATGCAGGTCAATTGAAGCAATTTTGGAGGGGATTAGGGTTGGCTAGTTTGTGGATTCAAAAGAGAGATAGGAGGAACCGAAGGAGACGACGTCAGAGGCGAGCATGAAGTCGAGGAGGTTGTTTTCGGTTGAGACTTTGGATTAATAACGCGATGGAAATTGTCGCGTTATAGTGGTCGATGTGAGGGAGAGGCTGGAGGTCGGTCTCTTGGTTTAGGTTTCAGTACGTTGACTTGGGGAAGGCTACGCGATCGAGGAATGTTCGGTTGAAGCAGATGCTGGATCGAGCATTTGGGTAACTCTTTCTAATTTTTACAAATTAAGTTCTAACTGATTGCATGCAATACGTTAATTCACTGATGAAGTTTAAGGGAAAACACAGATTTATTTGATTTTAAGAACATAATAAGGTTTGTGAACAAATGTTATCTGAGAGTTTACCTATATATATATAGAATAGATGTGTGAAATTATAAATAGAAAAGGTTAAAATAGTTGATAGTTTATTTACAGTATGATTTTGGAAGTTATATAGATTTTTATAAAAATATTTGTAGTTTCAAAAGAAAAATATAATAAATATAAGTATGTACATTTTAAAATTTTAGAATTTTCTTAAATTAATGGAATATAGTGATTTATGTGTTTAATTAACTTATCATTTTAGTTACTAAAGGTTTTTTTTAAAGGAAATTAGTTTTGAAATTTAATTATTCATTTAAAATTTAAATCATTAGTTAAATTAAATTATTAAATGACGATTGATTGTTTGGATGTTAATAAAACCATCTAATTATTGATACAAGGTCAATAATCGAGGAAGCAAAGGCAAATTTGAAGTGGATTGCACGTAAAAGCAAAGGTGAGTAAATCTCACTCTGTTGGATTTCTATTTAAATTTAAGTGGTTAAATTTAAATATTTGGTTGAATGATTGAATTTATTTGATATGCACTGTGAATTGATGATCTGGTGATTTTGGTATTGGATGGTTCTCGAGTTAATGGTTGCTTAACTCGAAGTATTGGGAATTTTAAGTTGTTTTAAACTTAAAACAATAAATAAGAAAATGTTTCCGTTTTAAAAGTTACTAAAGGCTTAATGATTTGTGATACATTAAATTAGTAGGGTAATTAAAATGGATAATTAATTAATTTAATTAATTAATGATTTGGGCTATTTAATTCAGTAATTAAAGGTTTGAATAAATAATAAATTAAGTTGTAAGTTAATTGACTAAGTATAAGTAATTCAGAATAATCATTTGATGGTGTGATAAATAATTACTTAATGAAATTAATAAAATATAGTTACTTGGTGAAATTTATCAAGAGATTAATTAAGGAGTAATTAATTTATTAATGAAGTAAATAAAATAATAGTTAATTACATATTGGGATTAATCGAGAATGATTAATATTGGGGTTGAATTAAAGCAATTAATTTAGATTAGAACAAATCAAAACATAATTGGAAATCATTAATTTATATAATCAACGATGTAATTAAAGATTGATTAATTAAGATGAATTAATCATAAGTGACTCATGAGAAATTAATTAATGTAAGTAATTAAGAATTAGTGTAATTGATTATAGTTAATTAATCTGTGAAGTAATTAAAGATTACTCATTAATTTGGTCAGAATAATTAATGTCGCGAAATGAATTAAAGATAATTACTTGAATGGAATTGGAAGATAATTAATCCAGGGTGATTAATTAAGATGAATAAGGAAGGGTTGATTAATTAATTTGGAATTAATTAATTAAAGAATCTAAGTGATTAAGGTTTGAAATTCAATTAGAATCAATAGAAATGATTTGTATGTGATTAAGCTTTGCTTTTGAATGATTGAATGGTATTGGATGATTTGAAGGAGTTGATAACTCTGATATGAAATGTTGAGTATTTCTTTTGGATAACTTGGAATAGAATGATATGAGATTCGAAGAGACCGGGGTCGGGTATTGGGGAAATACCCGAAACCACTTCGAATGTTTGTCGATTGATATATAAAATCTATATGCTGGAGTGAAGTAATTTGGAGGTATTGGACTGTTTTAAAACTTAAATCTTTGGTATTTAGAAACCTATATGTGGGCTAAGTGTTGTCTATAATAATTTGTGGCTTGTGAATTGATATAAGTTACCCGGGTTTATATGAGTTGTGTACTTTGTATTTCATGTTAGTTGGGTTTACTCACGCTGGTTTCCAGCCTGACCTGGGTGTTATTTTGGTGTAATGCTCAGGTCGGACGGAGTATTACATATTTTCAGGTTAGGACGTTCTGGAGCTCAGGAGGCGAGCTGGATGGCAATAGCATGTAGAGTATTTCCGCTGTTTTTATATTATTGTTAATCTGAGACATGATAATTGTAAATATTCAGTGATTGTATAAAATGTGAAACTCTGATGTATTAGAATGTAATCGACAGATATGATATTCTTTTGTGGACTGTTATTATTTATTATTATATTTTATCCGCTGCGAATGTGAGATGTTAATGTTTCTGTTCTTCTTCTTCTTCTATCTCTTTCTTCTTTTCATAACTATCTGGAATTTTCGGGTACGAAAATTTTGGGTCGTTACAGTTTGGCATCGATCATATCTATGACTTCGTCATATGATTATGGTTCAAGTTTCTCATGCTGGTTTACCAAGCCTAATTCGGGTATCTTTAATACTCAGGTCAGATCCGAGTAGTTTCAGGTTATTCGAAGATGCTTGGAGTCTCTAAAGGAAAGCTGGTAATCATCATCAACTTATGGATGCATATTATATTCCCGCTGCATTGGCTTTATTGTTTTGGCTTTTTAGAAATTGTAAGGACAAAGATTTGTAACTGTCCAAGCTAAGATTAAGTTGGACTCTGATATATGTATTTCAACTTTTATGCTGTAAAGATTATTGATATTATAAATTATTCCATTCACGTGAGATTTCGTTTCTTATATTCTTTTTCCCCTAACTATCCGCCTTTCCGATACTTAGATGCTCGACACGTGAATACCGTGGATGCATTTGTGTCGATTTCTATGGGTCGAAAAGGTGGGCCATCAAAGTGGATTTTGATAACGGTTGGAGATTTGGATGATTCACCTTTCTATCTTTGATTGTATGATTTCCTATTAAATGTGTTTAATATAGGTGAGGATAATTTTTATATATATCTACTTCGATTGATTACATTTCGTTTGAGATATCAGAACTGATTACCGTGTGCACTGACTTTCTTATGTTAATTAAGATCTCATTATCTATCTTAAATGTACTTTGTATGTATATTAACCCATTCATTTAGACATAGTCTGATCCGTGTGTTATTTACGTAGTACTTGGGTCAGGCCGAGACATTTCAAGTACTGGAACGAAGTGATCAGATTGTGTTTAGTGGGCCTAGTGAAGGCTTTATGTTTAGGATTGTCATGTATGATATTTGGGTGAGTTAGACTCATTGAATATATGACATCGCGATAAATATTGGACATACTTTGTATATTTCATACTATATCTTATCGATGCGATTTTGACTTTGTGTTCTCAGTTATTTATTATATATTGTGTATTTTTTTGTCCTGGAGGTATATGTGTTTATTGCTTTGTACCGAGATCATGTACATTATGGTGAGTATTTTACCGGTGTTGGTCTAAGGGAATATTCACATGTGTACCCCATATTGCCTTATTCTCCGTATTATCCGACAGTATTACATAGTAATACTCTTGGAGGGTATGGGATTGAGGTGAGATGTTTACACTACCCAACATTTAGGAGCGTTATGTATTCTAGTCTTAATGGATGCATCGGTATCTAGTCTCGATACAATTTGATTAGGAATATTTAAAAGGGCATGTTTAATTTAACTGTAATAAATTACTCATGGCCACAACACTTTATAACTACTATCAAAAAACATACCAATCATGAATTTTTTGTTGAATATACTTTTAAATGAATTAATTGATTAATATAAAATATTATATCTAGTATATAATAGAAAGAAAACGCCTCTTACTTCAAACAAAATTGGTTATCGAGTTAGATATATGTAACAAATTATACAATTGACTGTAAGGCATAATCCTAACTCTATTAATCTCCCATTTGCGCTTGGGGTCAATTATGGAATCTCTGTCCTATCCCTTTAATAGGTTTGATGAGAACTGGTCGAGTTATAGCCTTCATGAATGGATCTTCTATGTTGATTTGATTATCTACTCTCTCAATCAACTCTATCCGATGCTGATAAACTTCTTTTATCATGTGGAAGTATTAGAAGTATGTTTATTGACTTCCAGTGAGCACTTATTATTACATTGTTATCATATAACAATGATAAGTATTCTTAATACTTGGAATCACCCCTGGCTCAGTTATAAATTTTTGCATTTATATATACACATTGCTTTTATAGTGACGCTATTTAAGATGATGTACTTAGCCTTTTCATTGGATCAGCCATAATGTTTCATTTGCAAATTTCCAACTCAAAGCTTCCTAATTAAGATTTGAACATGAATTTAATATTGACATATTATACTTGATAACACTTATGAAATTCAAGTCCGAACACTCTCTCATAAAGAGTTTGTTGTTTCTGTAAAAAATCTCTAGTATTTCGTAAATACTTGAGAACACCTAGAACTACCATTTATTGATCTTAATTTGGAATTTGATATTGCATCAAATACGGCAAAATACGATATTGTACATAATATAACATGTATGATAATTTATATTGCTAAAGCATTACGAAGCCATCTTACATGTTCCTTATTAAACATTTTAATACGGTGTTTTTGCAAATTGGTTGGGACATTCCCAATGTCTTAATATAAAAATTATAATTTACAAATCCAATATCAAGTGTTAAACAACCAAACTATTACTTATTTTAATATAAGTACATCGTTAGGAATCAGCAATATGTTGTTTACTTATAGCCTAGAAATATCTATGTACATTTTAGTGGTTATTTCTTATGGACAAACGTTTCCTCTGCATTTTAACTGAAAATCAAAAATTTGATCTTTCTATCAAATACTTACTCAATTCAACTGCTTATATAATAATACCTTCGTATCGTTTCTGTGATCATATCCAAAAACCCATAAATTCAATATCGCTTCCACTGAATTCGAGACACTTTGGCTATTATGTGCATATAGTATATTCTAAATTATTATTTAGAATTTTCTATTTCAACACATATGTACTAAAACATATATTACCCTAATTTTAATCAACGTTTTTTATTGTATTCCAATTGTATTAATCTTGCTCTTGAAGACTTATTCACGGCCGAAGGATCATATCCGTTTGGGTAT
This sequence comes from Allium cepa, assembly GCA_030765085.1. Lineage (NCBI taxonomy): Eukaryota > Viridiplantae > Streptophyta > Magnoliopsida > Asparagales > Amaryllidaceae > Allium > Allium cepa. The sequence continues at coordinate 158,051,735 of CM060939.1, forward strand.
AATTATCAACATCATATTTTGATATTTCATTTGGAATCCTTTCGGATTCATGCATCATATCATATGGAAAATTCAATACTCTTAATGGCTTAATTAATAGCTAAAGGTTATCTATTCTTGATATAAATAAGAAACTCGTATTCTCTCTTTAAATGCGAGAAATTTTATTAGACATTCTAATGCGTTGTATTCTTTTATGTTTGGTTAGTTCTATTTTAATCCTCGTAGTCAGTTTTATCCTTAGATCGCATCCACACCCATTGTACTACCAATAATTTCTAAAAGAAATTCCTTCACAGTGAAGTTGGTATTTCTTAAAACAACAATCGTTTCGTAATGCAATGGAATAGATATTCATAAACACTTTAGGAATGGCCTTATATACAAAACACTTTATGAATTGCCTTATATATAAAACACTTAATGATTTTTATTCTCATCAATGTTGCTCACTATATCCCAACTGCTTAGTCTTTTTCTTAAAGACACATTTACGGCCGATGAATCATATGCCTTCGAGTACACCGTCAAATGACATTTTGATAATGTACTTGGAATCCTTTTGGATTTGTGCATCATACCATATGACATAGTCAATACTCCTAATGGTTTAGTTGACTAGTAAGGATTATTTATTCTCAACATCGATAAGCAACTCCTAATTTCTCTTTAATGCACATGAATATCTATTAGACATTCTAATGCATTTTGTTCATTTAAGGTTGGTTAATTTCATTTCATTCCTTATAATTGATAGAATTAGGGGTATGCTTTAAGGGCAATAATGTAATTTGTTACATATATCTAACTTGATGACCAATCTTGTTCAAAATAAAAGATATTTTCTTTCTGTTATATACTTGATATAATGTGTTATATTAATTAATTGATCTAATTAAAAGTATATTTAGTAGAAAATCCATAAATCATATGTTTTGCGATAGTAGTTACGAAGTGTTGTAACCGTGACTAATCTATCACAATAAAAATAAATATAACATTCTATACATTCTTAGTCAAGATGTATTGAGATTAGGTACAGATACCTTCGTTCAGATTAGAGTACGTAGCGCTCTTCAAATGTTGAATAGTGTATTACTTATGTCTACTGGAGCATCAAAGGGTTACGTACCGATATCGGATAACTATGTAATGACCCACTCGATAGTTTTCTGTTGATTGATATAATTAAGGTCAAACGGAAAATATCGATGTGACGAAATTATACAGTTTTCTTGACTTGAGACTACCTTTGATCTTCAATGTGGAAGCTCCACTTTGATTATAGTTAAATCGAGACACGGAGTCCATCGAACGACTATAGTTGGTTTGAGTGAAAGCGTTGTGATTGGAACATTATTCAAGAGAGAAATCATCTTCTTAGTTATATGAGTTTAGTATCATGGTCAACTCAAAGTCACTACACTAAAATGTATTTTTGATGGCGCACCAAAAACGCTACCATAACTTACGGTAGTATTTTAAAGAACGTCGCTAAAAAACATACAACTAAAAATCCAGGACTTTCCATTGCATTTTCATAAACGCTACCGGAAAGCAACATATTGTAATGTTTTTTAAACATATAAATTTGTTTTATCGTAGCGTTGTATAAACACGAGTAAAAAATATTATTGACGCTACTATAAAATATTACAACGGCCTTTTTTGTTTGCCACCATATATATTTTGGTAGCGTTTAATAAATGCACTAATTTTTTTTTATTTTTTGTACAAATTTCCCTCGCCGTGTCAGTTCATTAAGTTTCCACTTTATTCTGTTCACGATATATATTTAGTAATAATTAACATATTTCAGTATGGAATCAGCAATCTCTCGTAATTATCATATTCAAACAATTGAAATACACATAATGAAATACAATATACAAACAATTCGATACAAATTATTGGACAAAGTGAAATACGCTATATAAACGCCTATTTGCCAAAGAAAATACAGTAAATCCAAATTCTTAGACATATGCCAAATGCTACTACTATGATGTGATCGCTCAGTAATGCTTGTACATACTATGCATAAGACCCTGCTACTTCCCATTTTTCTGTGCATGCACGTTTGGTGCTGCTGCACACTTTCAGCACAGCAACTTCTCTTCTCCCCATGATGCTTTGAGGTGAGATTGGACATTCTTCTTCATTTACTACAATAATCAAACTAGAAAAGCCACGAGAGATGAATAAAGTGCATAGAGCTTTTGCCGCTTTAAAGAAAACAACCTCAGTATGGAATAAACACACTAAACTTATAGAATTAGTGAAAATAGAGAACAAAACATGCGAATAACCACTTGTGCATATCGCCAAATTTAAACCTGGATATAATCACTTGTACATACTGATCTATTTAAATGAGGCTATAATCACTTGTGCACACCGTTCTTGTTAAACCTAGACACTGCTTAGTCTGCTTCTAGTGAGGCTTTCAGACTTACTAATCGAGCAAAGATTCATTGGCGTTGTACTAGTCCTAATATTACAACATCCCAACTTCTTATATGCTATTATATGAAAAATAACACATATGTAAAATCAATAAAACAAAGTAATGTACCTAATATGCAATTGAGCAAATGATAACTTATTAAATATTAACAGATAATTTAACAAAAAATTCAATAAATAAAACTAAGTTATGTAAAATGATACCTTGTTGGTTTCCCATGTGCAAACATATTGCCACTTGCATTCAGAATCCAATATGAAAGCTATTTAGACCGTTTCTCTGACATCCAAAAAATAAAGAATGCATCCAATTAGCCATTGCGATAATTCGAATCCTGGATCCACTTCTTTAGCTGCCCATGCTAACCTACTTGATACATAATTCCTACCAATAATATACTGATATACAAACATTCAGCATATTCAGCAACTTAATCAGTTAGAAACTACAAATAAACTATAATAATGTAGATCATGTAAGCATGTGGTGCATTAGGATTTAAACAATACTATGTTAGAGAGTGATGAAGCGCCTACCTTAAGTCGCGGCCGACTCATCACTTCGCTGCCGCCCACCACCTTAAGTCGTGAACGACACATTCCGCCCCCACCACGACTTACGACACAACATCACTCGCGACCACGACTTACGACACATCCCCCACCACGACTCAACTCCACCTTCCCCTCAATTCCATAAGTCGCGACCTACGACTTACCCTTTTCCCCTCAATCATTTCACCGACACACAACCTAAACCTAAGTCGTCACCGAGACATAATTTTTTCCCGACCTATTTCGATCGCAGACATGCCAAATCCATCTCCCCAAATTTGCAGCCGATCCATCCATATGTCGCAAACGATTCATCTACCTCTTCCTTAAGTTGCGAGTATGTGCCATGCCCTATTTCGTTAAGTCGCGAACGAGATAATTTTGAGTCGCGAACGACTTATTTATAAGTCGCAACCATTTTTTTTACTGAACCTTCTATTGAGTCGTTGCCGAGATAAAAGATGAATTGTAGCCAAAGCCTGCTGATGAGTCGAGTTTGATGAGTCGTAACCGGGTTAACATGAAGTCATTGTACTTTTCTTTAAGTCGCGAGTCACGTTGAGTCGTGGCCGAGTCAAGTTGAGTCATGTACTGTTATATTGTTTAGGTTGTTTGTGTGTGTGTTTGTCGTACCGCTTTGTTAAGTCGTGTATTGAGTTGTAAGCCTATAAATAGGCATGGGGTTCATTTGTAATGGGTTGTTGACTTTTGAATAAAATTTCCATTTGATTGCTTTGTGCTTTCTCTTAATTGGTAGTCGAGTGTGATCTCCTATCTACACTTACGTCATTCGAGTGCGCTCGAATCCACGTTTGTTGAAGCCGATTCACGGAATCTTATGCGCAAGATCAACGTTGAAGAATCGTAGATCCTTCATCACGGTATCGTGCGCGATCAACGTGTTAAGGATAGCTAGAATCCGGTATCCCTTGAGATCAACGGATTTGGCATTTCAGTATCATTCAATCCACCGATTGCTAATTCCATCGACATATCAAGTTTTGTTAATCCGCTACGTCAGTTTGGTATCAGAGCTTGTTTTAGCTAATCATAGCTAAATCGGGTCTTGGAACCAAGTATTTGAAGTTTGAAGTTGTTCATCGTGTTCTTCATTGGTTGCAACAAGTTTGGGGTGTTTGATCCATAATCATTTGGATCAAAGTGTGGGAAAGGTGTTTGAATTTGCGTGGGAGAGTTTGCACGCCAAAGTGAAGTTCGAAGCAAGCTTGAAGCCGTGCTAGTTAATTTGAATTGTAGTTTTGGAGTTGTTTTGTTTGAAGATTTTTGAAGTCAAATTTGTTGAATTTTGATTTGTTGAAGTTTGGAGATTTGTTGAATTATTTGTTTGAAGATCAATCATGCCTCCGAGACGAGCTCAATGTCATCGCAATATTAATGCCTTGTATGGAAGAGAAGAGGCCGATGAAATGGAGCAACGAATCAATGGGAGTTTCACTGAGAAGTTGAATGAAGGAATTGGTCGCTTAGAGAGAATGATGCTTGAAATGAATCAAAGTAGAAGAAGAGTTTCACCTGAATCGAGCCATGGGAGAAGTAGAGCTTCAATACATTCAGATCGGGAAAGAAGAGAAGGTCATAGAAGTATTGACAATCGTGATAGGAATGTTGATCGAAGGTGTGGTAGTAGAGATGTTGGAGGTCGTGATCGACATCGATATACTTCAGATTTTGATGAGGAGTTTGATGGTGATAGGGGAAGTGTTCATTATCGAGATAAAGAACAAACACGACGTCAGAATCGAGATGTAGATGATGATCGTCGATGGGAATCGGGAATGAAGATGAAAATTCCAGAGTTCAAGGATGGAATGGTTGTTGAAGAATTTTTGGATTGGTTATCTAATGTTGAAGAAATCTTTGATTTCAAGGAAGTGCCGGAGAATCGTCGAGTGAAGTTGGTTGCTACTAGGTTGAGGGGAAGAGCTTTGGCATGGTGGCAGCAAACTAAACTTACGAGAGAACGGATGGGGAAGTCAAAGGTTATAGAGTGGGATAAGATGAAGAAAATGATGAGAGCTACATTTTTGCCATACAACTATCAATCACTCATGTACTAGAGATTGCAGAATCTACGGCAGGGGACGAAATCAGATAATGATTATGCAGATGAATTTTACCAACTCATTGCCAGGAACGATATAATGGAAACATAAGAGCAGCTGACAGCAAGATTTGTTGGAGGGTTACGAATGCAGATCCAGGATATGGTTAATATGTTCGATCCAAGATCTGTGGCGGAAGCACACCAAATGGCGTTGGCTTGGGAGAAGCAGGGAAGGCGTGGAGGTGGTGTGTTTACTAATTCTAACAATCAAGTGAAGGGAGTCAGTGGAAGTTCTAATGTTCCTAAAGCTGTTACAAAACCAGTTGTGAAGGAGACTGAGAAGGCGAAGGTTAACAGTGGATTCAAATGTTACAATTGCCAGGAGATGGGTCATAAAAGCAACGAGTGTCCGAAGCTGAAGAAGAGAACTATGATAGCTGAGGTTGAAGATGAGGAAGAAGAGGCAGAGTGTTCTAATTCATTACCGGTTGAGGAGGAAGACTTGTTGTCGGGAGACGAAGGGTGTAATCTAATGATGAGGAGGTCTTGTTTAACACCAAAGCAAGAAGATGAAGCTAGTTGGTTGAGGAGTAATATCTTTCAGTCGACATGCACTATATTGGGAAAAGTTTGTAAATTTGTGATTGATGCAGGAAGTTGTGACAATATTATTTCTACAGAAGCAGTGAGAAAATTGAAATTGAAAACGGAAAAACATCCAAATCCTTATAAGTTAGCGTGGCTGAGAAAAGGAGGGGAGGTGAAGGTGGATAAGCGAGTTTGAGTTCCATTTTCCATTAGAAAGAAATATAAGGACGAGATTTGGTGTGATGTAGTTGAGATGGATGTTTGTCATTTGCTTTTGGGAAGACCGTGGCAGTATGATCGAGCAGTGCAGCATGACGGTCGAACCAATAGCTACAGTTTTATGTTTGAAGGTGTTAAGATTATTCTAGTTCCAAAGAAGAGACAGCAGGAAGAGAGTAAATCTGAGGAAATTGAGGAGCTGAAAACTTTATTGACTTTGAAAGAATTTGTTGAAGAAGTAGAGGAGAGTGCAGAGGTGTTTTTGTTGATTGGACATGAAGCCACTGAATCCATTGAAGTTCCAGAGGAAGTAAAACCGATATTGGAAGAATTCAGTGACGTGTTTCCAGAAGAATTACCAAAGGAGTTGCCACCATTGAGAGACATACAACATCAAATTGATCTAGTGCCAGGTGCTGTATTACCTCACAGGCCACATTACCAGATGAGTCCCAAGGAGCATGAGGAACTAAGAAGGCAGGTGGAAGAGTTGCTTGAACAGGGACGTGTTCAGGAAAGTCTCAGTCCGTGTGCTGTACCATCTTTGTTAGTACCGAAGAAGGACGGGACATGGATGATGTGCACTGATAGTCGAGCCTTGAATAAGATTACTGTGAGATATAGATTTCCAATGCCGAGGTTGGATGACTTGCTAGATCAGTTGAGTGGGGCTACTATCTTTTCAAAGATTGATTTGAAAAGCGGATATCATCAAATTCGGATTAGACCTGGAGACGAATGGAAGACAGCCTTCAAGACGAGAGAGGGGTTATACGAATGGTTGGTTATGCCGTTTGGTTTATCAAATGCGCCTAGTACGTTCATGCGGGTGATGAATCAAATCTTTAGACCATTTATTGGGAAATTCGTGGTGGTGTATTTTGATGATATTCTGATATATAGCAGGAGTACGGAGGAGCATGTTCAACATTTGAGGGAAGTGTTGATTATTCTTCGTGAGGAACAATTTTATGCTGCTACGAAGAAATGCGTGTTCATGACGCATAGTGTTTTATTTCTGGGATATGTTGTGTCAGGAGAAGGTATACAGGTGGACTAGAATAAAGTTGAAGCAGTCAGGAATTGGCCACAGCCGAGAACAATAACGGAAGTGAGAAGTTTTCATGGATTGGCGTCATTCTACCAAAGATTCATTCCACACTTCAGTAGCATGATGGCACCGGTTACTGATTGTATGAAAGGGAAACAATTGTCTTGGACAGAGGAGGCTGGGATTTCTTTTGAAAGAATCAAAGAATTTTTGACTACAACACCAATTCTTGTATTACCAGATTTTCAGTTATTGTTCGAACTACACACTGATGCGTCAAAGGTTGGAATTGGGGGGTGTTGAGTCAGAATGGGCGTCCTATTGCATATTTCAGTGAAAAGTTGTCGGGAACAAAGATGAGATATAGCACTTATGATGTCGAATTCTATGCTGTGGTACAAGCTGTTAAGCATTGGAGACACTATCTGTTTCAGAAAGAATTTGTTTTGTACACTGATCATGAGGCGTTGAAGCATATGCAAGGGCAGGACAAGATTTCTGCGAGACATGCATCGTGGATTGCCTATTTACAGCAATTTACTTTTGTTGTCAAACACAAGTCTGGGGTGACGAACCGTGTAGCTGATGCTTTGAGTAGGCGGAATCACTTGTTGACAACGTTGAAGGTTGAAGTGACAGGATTCGAATTATTGCCTGAGTTGTTTGAGGAGGATCCTTACTTTGCAAAGTTTGTTGAGAAAGTTAAGGATGGTGATACTGGTGAATTTGTGTTGGTTGATGGATTCTTGTTCAAGGGGAATCGATTATGTATACCAGACTGTAGCTTGAGAATGAAGATTGTTAAAGAATTACATGAAGAAGTCCATGTGGGTAGAGATCGTACCTTACAGTTAATTTCACAATCTTATTTTTGGCCGTCAATGAGAAAAGAGGTAGAGAGATTTGTGGAACGATGTCATATTTGCCAGATTTCGAAGGGAACAGCTACGAATGCGGGATTATATATGCCGTTACCTGTGCCAACCAGACCATGGGTTGATATCAGCATGGATTTCGTTTTGGGTTTGCCTAGAACTCAGGGGGAATGATTCTATATTTGTTGTGGTAGACAGATTTTCGAAGATGGCACATTTTATTGCTTGTAAGAAGACGGCAGATGCTGTTCATGTTGCTCAGTTATTTTTCAAGGAGATCTATCGACTTTATGGATTACCGGAGTCTATTGTGTCAGATAGAGATACTCGTTTTCTGAGTCATTTTTGGTTGAGTTTGTGGAAGATGGTAGGAACGAAGCTGAATTTTAGTAGTGCTTACCATCCGCAAACAGGTGGGCAAACAGAGGTGGTGAATAGATCGTTGGGAAATTTGTTATGATGTCTTGTGAAAGATAATTTGAAGAGTTGGGATTTAAAGTTGTGTCAAGCTGAATTTGCTCACAATCATGCAAATAACCGAAGTATAGGATTCAGTCCATTTCAGATTGTATATTCAAATTTACCCAGGGGACCGTTGGATTTGGCAGTAGTACCACAACCGAAGAGTACAGTTAAACGAGCTGCTGATTTTGTTGATGGGCTGACGGAATGCCATAGAATCGTTCAGGAACGATTGGAAAAGGAAAATGAGAAGTATAAACAAATGGCGGATAAGAAACGAAGAAGTGTAATCTTCAAAGAGGGTGATTTTGTTTACGTGGTATGGACGAAAGATCGTTTTCCAGTTGGAACTTACAATAAATTGAAAGCTCGAAAGATTGGTCCAGTAGAAATCTTGAAGAAGATCAATGATAATGCGTATCAGTTAAAGTTGTCGGAAAATGTTCTTACTTCTGATGTTTTCAATGTCAAACACTTAATTCCGTATTATGAAGAGGAACTTGACGAAGATGACGAAAATGTGAATTCGAGAACGAATTCTTTCCAACAAGGGAAGGATGATGAAGCGCCTACCTTAAGTCGCGGCCGACTCATCACTTCGCTGCCGCCCACCACCTTAAGTCGTGAACGACACATCCCCCCCCCCACACCACGACTTACGACACAACATCACTCGCGACCACGACTTACGACACATCCCCCACCACGACTTACGACACATCCCCCACCACGACTCAACTCCACCTTCCCTTCAATTCCATAAGTCGCGACCTACGACTTACCCTTTTCCCCTCAATCATTTCACCGACACACGACCTAAACCTAAGTCGTCACCGAGACATAATTTTTTCCCGACCTATTTCGATCGCAGACAAGCCAAATCCATCTCCCCAAATTTGCAGCCGATCCATCCATATGTCGCAAACGATTCATCTACCTCTTCCTTAAGTCGCGAGTATGTGCCATGCCCTATTTCGTTAAGTCGCGAACGAGATAATTTTGAGTCGCGAACGACTTATTTATAAGTCGCAACCATTTTTTTACTGAACCTTCTATTGAGTCGTTGCCGAGATAAAAGATGAATTGTAGCCAAAGCCTGCTGATGAGTCGAGTTTGATGAGTCGTAACCGGGTTAACATGAAGTCATTGTACTTTTCTTTAAGTCGCGAGTCACGTTGAGTCGTGGCCGAGTCAAGTTGAGTCATGTACTGTTATATTGTTTAGGTTGTTTGTGTGTGTGTTTGTCGTACCGCTTTGTTAAGTCGTGTATTGAGTTGTAAGCCTATAAATAGGCATGGGGTTCATTTGTAATGGGTTGTTGACTTTTGAATAAAATTTCCATTTGATTGCTTTGTGCTTTCTCTCAATTGGTAGTCGAGTGTGATCTCCTATCTCCACTTACGTCATTCGAGTGCGCTCGAATCCACGTTTGTTGAAGCCGATTCACGGAATCTTGTGCGCAAGATCAACGTTGAAGAATCGTAGATGTTTCATCACGGTATCGTGCGCGATCAACGTGTTAAGGATAGCTAGAATCCGGTATCTCTTTAGATCAACGGATTTGGCATTTCAGTATCATTCAATCCACCGATTGCTAATTCCATCGACATATCAAGTTTTGTTAATCCGCTGCGTCAGAGAGAAATTAATTGAACCAATAAATTACTTACATTTCCAGTTGCTGCTCTTCTTCCCGATTGGTAGCAAATCCGTTAATGACATTCATATTTTGGGGGAATAAATAATTGCATCTTCTGCCTACCACCTTCTTTTTACTATAATTATTAATCATATCATAAATGAAACATGATTAAACCAAAAAACTAAAAAATTATTAGATATACTTGTTCTGGCTTAAACAAAAACAGTGCTGCAAACATGAATATCCATAAAACAGACGACTTTTTGAAAAATTATTAGTATAAATATGATCAAGTCTCTATGTTATTACAAGCAAAGTGTTAGGAACCAATGTCTTTAAAAGGTGAGGTGGAGTATGACATCATTATACACTTGGGTGCCAGTCTTGAAAAAAATAAATCTTAGGTAAATCATGATTAAGTAATTGTGTGAAAAATTATAAAAATACTTTAATGCAACCGCTGTCAGTTAGATACAGAAAACAAAAGAACAAGTACTGCATACATACCAAACTGAACTGCCCAAGGAAAAATGGTCCATCATCAAACTTAGCAAGGTACGTTTTCAATTTGTCCTATGCAACATCCAAATAGAAAGGGAGCAATATAACTTATATCAGTAACTACTAAACTGGAAACAGTTCTTTTCAAACCAAACATTTCAAAGACATCCATAGAACACTCACCAAGATCGCTAGGAACGTCTCCTTTAGAGGTTAAAGCAGAGCAATTAACACTATTAAAAGTATCACTATAGGAGAAGAGTTCATTTGCAAATTGACTTTTGGCAGGATCCTATGAATTATTAAAGCACATATCATTAGGTGAGTATTCAAATCACATACGGTTAATGACTACAAAATACCTGCGTGACAAACTGATAGCAGCAGCATCCATTTCATAAAGCACAATCATGTAGATAAAAATTGTAATTGTCATAGGCTTTGTTGACATAACAGTTCAGAGAAACTAATTATAAGATTACACATAATCAAAGTTGATAGAGCAGAACAATCATAAAGAATTTAGAAGTTTTGTTCTTACATCTTAAAGGTTACACTTAGTTATAAGCCCATAACTGCCAAATGGTTGAATCTTGGAGTAATTTTTTTAATTAGCTCAATAATTTTAGAATCAATCATATCGGTGGTTTTTCAAGCACTAGTTTCAATGCAAAAAAACATACATACCAAATTAATAACCCTAAAATAAAATTGGTAAAATAGAACTTGTAACTAAAATAAAATCAATCAAAATGCAATAATTAGAACACTAAAAAAAGACCAAATCTGATGAATGAATTACATTACGTAATCAGAAGCAAAAATGCAATAAACGACGTACACTCTTTATACATACTCCAAATTAACATGAAAACAAAAATTGCTTCAATCTTATGGAATAGACTCTTTTTTTATTGCTGTGTTGAGCCAGTCAAGAGTGTTTTTCTGTTTTATGGTTATAATTCCTATTTGTCAGGATCATGCTAGCTGTTTTTGAATTAGTCACCCATGTTATTAGGTTTGCAAAATGTGGGCTGTTTTATTTTGTCAGGTCGTTTTAACTTTTAAGGCTATATATGCCTGTTCTTTATTTTGTACTTTGTGTGTTATTTTCCACCAAGAAATAAAGTTTCTGTGCTTGTTTAGATCTTCAACAATTCTGGTATCAGAGCAAAGGCCTGGTTGTGAGAGAAGAGAAAGTGTGAATTAAACACTCTGAAGAAAAGTGCCTCTGAGAGATGGCAGCTGCTGAAGGAAGCAATTTTGCTCAACCATGTTTTCCCAAATTTGATGGGGACTATGAGCATTGGATTATGCTGATGGAGAATTTGTTGTGGTCAAAGGAATGCTGGGGCATCATTGAAACAGGATTTTCTGAGCCAGCTGATGGAGTAGTGATGACTGCAGCTTGGAAAAAGACATTGGAGGAGATGAAGTTGAAGGATCTCAAGGTGAAGAACTACTTATTTCAATCAATTGACAAGTCCATTTTGAAGACCATCCTTCAAAAAGACACCTCCAAACAATTATGGGATTATATGAAGACAAAATACCAAAGAAATATGAGAGTGAAACGAGCTCAACTTCAGGCTCTGCGAAGAGACTTTGAAGTACTGGAGATGAAGATGGGTGAAACAGTTACAAGTTACTTGTCAAGGGTTATGCTGGTGGCAAACGATATGTGAAATTATGGGGAAGAGATGCCGGATGTGAAGATCGTTGAAAAAATTCTACGTACCTTAACTGAAAATTTAATTATATTGTGTGTTCTATTGAAGAGTCGAAGGACATTGATACTCTTTCAATGGATGAGTTGCAGAGCTCGTTACTTGTGCATGAGCAAAAGTTCCGTAAGAATGGAAATTATGAGCAAGCCTTGAAAGTCACTACGGAAGATGTAATTACGAGAAGAGGAAGGGGACGTGGAACCTTCAGAGGAAGAGGACGAGGCAGAGGAAGGACTTCTTTTAACAAGGCCACTGTAGAATGTTATAATTGTCATAAATTAGGACACTTTCAATTCGAGTGTCCTAGCTGGGAAAAGAATGCAAATTATGCTGAGATGGATGAGGAGATGTTGCTTATGTCACATGTTGAAGTATATAACTCTAAGAGGGAGAACGTATGGTTTCTTGATTCCGGTTGTAGTAATCATATGTGCGGAAACAAAGAATGGTGTACATACATTAATGAAAGCTTTAAGCATACAGTGAAGATTGGGAATAATATGAGAATGGCTGTTATTGGTAAAGGGAATGTGAGATTTGATGTGAATGGGATTAAACAAGTGATTGCAGAAGTATTTTACATTCCAGAATTGGAAAACAACCTGCTTAGCGTTGGTCAACTTCAAGAAAAAGGTATTGCAATTTTAATTCAAGAAGGAATGTGTAAGTTATATCATCCAGAAAGAGGCCTCATTGTGCAATCAGAAATGACTACAAATCGAATGTTTGTACTCTTAGCTAATATGCTACCTGAGAAGCTTGAAGTAGCACAAAAAGATTCAAACTGTTTGCAAGCAAGTTCAGAGGATGTGGCGCACTTGTGGCATTGTCGGTTTGGTCATCTGAATTTGAAAAGTCTGAGAATGCTTCAGCAAAAAAATTTGGTTTGGGGGCTACCTATTCTCAAGTCCAGCAGTCAAGTGTGCACTGATTGTTTAGTAGGGAAGCAACACCGAAAATCTATACCAAAGAAGAGTGCATGGAGGACTTCTCAAAGGCTACAGTTAATCCACTCTGATATATGTGGACCAATCACGCCCGTCTCCAACAGCAAAAAGAGGTACGTTATTAGCTTTATTGACGACTTTAGCAGAAAAGTTTGGGTTTTATTTTTAAGTGAAAAATCAGAGGCTTTTGGTATGTTTAAATTTTTCAAGAGTTTAGTTGAAAAGGAAACCGGAGATGTCATAAAATGCTTGCGTACAGATAAGGGTGGTGAATACACTTCTTTTGAGTTTGACCAGTTTTGCAAAGTAAATGGTATCCGAAGACAACTGACACTGGAATATACCCCACAACAAAATGGGGTAGCAGAACGAAAAAACCGCACTATGATGAACATGGTTAGAAGCATGCTGTCTGAAAAGAAGATACCAAAGGAGTTTTGGCTAGAAGCAGTAAATTGGAGTGCTTATGTGTTAAATAGAAGTCTCACTGCAGCTGTGGAAGATGCAACTCCAGAGGAAGTGTGGAGTAGTATTAAGCCAAACGTGGATCATTTTCGTGTATTTGGATGTGTGGGACATGTACACATTCCAGATGAAAAAAGGGTGAAGCTAAGTGATAAAAGCTTTCCATGTATATTGTTGGGGATGAGTGAGGAATCTAAGGGATACAAGCTCAACGATCCTGTGTCAAGGCATATCGTAGTGAGTCGAGATGTAGTGTTTGAAGAAAGTAAATACTGGAATTGGGGTAGAAGCAAAGGCGAGGAGAAGAAGGATACGTTAGTTTGGGAAAATGATGAAGAAGTGCCTAATAGCGAAAATGAAAATGATAGTGGGGTAGAAAATGATAGTGGGGTGAACATAGCAGCTGGTGGAGCTCAGGAAGAAGTAAACAATGGCGTTGAAGCTGCTGAGAATACACCAGTAAGTTTATCTACATCAATCATTGAGAAAAGAACTAAAAGGCCACCTTCATACTTGGACGATTATGTAAGTGGAGAAGGAATTGAGTTATCAGAAGGAGAAGGAGATGTTAGCAATATGTCTCTCTTTGCTGCTGCAGATTCAATCGCATTTCATGAAGCAATCAGAAATTCAAATTGGAAAGAAGCCATGGATCAAGAGATCAATGCCACTGAAAAGAACGATACATGGAACCTGGTATATTTGCCTATCGATGCGAAGAAGCTTGGTTTTAAGTGGTGTTTAGAATTAAGTTGAATGAACTTGGTGAAGTTAATAAGTATAAAGCACGTCTTGTGGTGAAAGGGTATGCGCAAGAACAAGGTATTGACTATAATGAAGTGTTTGCTCCAGTTGCAAGGTGGGATACTATTAGAACAATAATTGCTCTTGATGCATACAAAGGTTAGAGTATCTTCCAACTAGATGTGAAGAGCGCTTTTCTTCATGGTGAGCCAGCAGAAGACGTATTTGTAGAGCAACCTCAAGGTTATGAAAGGAGGGGAGGAGAACACAAAGTTTACAAATTGAAGAAAGCACTCTACGGCCTCAAACAGGCTCCAAGAGCATGGTACAGCCGGATTGAGTCATATTTCATAGGAGAAGGCTTCGAAAAATGCAGCATGGAGCATGCTTTGTTCATCAAATCCGAAGTAGGAAGTAAACTGCTTGTTGTTAGTTTATATGTTGATGATCTTATCTTTACAGGCAATGATATTGGGATGTTTGAGAAGTTTAAACAGTCTATGATGCATGAGTTTGAGATGATCGATCTTGGAAGAATGAGATACTTTCTTGGAGTGGAGGTCCTACAAAATGAGGAAGGCATTTATATCAGTCAAAAGAAATATGCCGGAGACATTTTGAAAAGGTTTGGCATGGCAAATTGTAATCCAGTAAATAATCCTATTGTGCCTGGGGCTAAACTGCATAAAGAAGAAGAAGGAACAAAAGTTGATGTTACTTCCTTCAAGCAAATTGTAGGAAGCCTGATGTATTTGACGGCAGCAAGGCCAGATTTGATGTATGTTGTAGGTTTGATCAGTCGTTATATGGGAAGCCCAACTGTAATGCATTTGACAGCTTTGAAAAGAGTGCTTCGTTATGTTAAGGGTACTATGGACTTAGGTATTATGTATAAACACAGGTCTAATGGCTGTGATAATAGTAGATTGGTTGGTTACACTGACAGTGATTATGCGGGTGATTTAGATGATAGAAGAAGTACCTCCGGCTATGTGTTTAAGTTTGGGAATGGTGCAGTTGCCTGGTCTTTGAAGAAACAACCCATTGTGACTTTATCCTCCACTGAAGCAGAGTTTGTGGCTGCCGCCTCTTGTGCATGTCAGTGTGTTTGGATAAGAAGAATTTTTGAGAAACTTGGAGAAGCTCAGATTGGAAGCACACCAATACTTTGTGATAACAGCTCCACTATCAAACTTTCAAAGAATCCAGTGCTTCACGGTAGAATCAAACACATCGATGTGAGATTTCATTTTCTTCGCGATCTTGCAAGGAATGATATTGTAAAGCTTGTTCATTGTACCACTGGGAATCAGGTGGCGGATGTGATGACGAAACCTTTGAAACTTGATACGTTTCTGAAGCTCAGATAGCAGCTTGGTATGTGTGAGCTGCCGAAGTAAACTGAATGCAGATGCATATCAGTTTAGGGGAGGAATTTGTTGAGTCAGTCAAGAGTGTTTTTCTATTTATGGTTATAATTCCTATTTGTCAGGATCATGCTAGCTGTTTTTGAACTAGTCACCCATGTTATTAGGTTTGCAAAACGTGGGCTGTTTCATTTTGTCAGGTCGTTTTAACTTTTAAGTCTATATATGCATGTTCTTTATTTTGTACTTTATGTGTTATTTTCCACCAAGAAATAAAGTTTCTGTGCTTGTTTAGATCTTCAACATGCTGGACCTAAATAGCCCCAGCCTAACCACCATAGAGGGTTGCAGGTCCACTTACTAAACAAGTGGGCCTCAGCCTACTTGTTCTCACCAGTGCAAGAAGGTGAGAACATCTCTCCTGCTTGCGCAGGTGAGTGGAAGTGAGGTGTTTGCTGTGCATTTTAGGCACAACATCAGAAAAAAAACAAAATTTGATGTGCCAAAAGGCACAACAACAACTTTAATGCTGCTGTATGCAGCACCCAGCACAGAGGGATGATTGCGTCTTTTAATGGAAGCTCAACATTTTAGAATGTGCAAAAAATAATTTATTTTGACCATCCAATTGAAATCTAACTTTGAAGTAGTTAAAGGTTTAGGAATCATACAAAGTTTTATTGAAATAAATCTTAAAGAATTTTAACATATTTTGAAAAAAAATTACTTTGTTTGTATATTTTTTTAAACAAATAGAGTAACATATAATTTGTAAAGGATGATCATGCACATGTCCTACAATATACCATAATGTACTTGGTACACTCGAATGTCTTTTAGAGTTACAAAGTCAACAAAAGTTTATAAATACATCTTATATGATATAGGAATATCTTTAAAATATTTTAGCTAATTTTTAAAATTCTAACATATCCAAAATAATACCCTAAATATACAGTTAAACTAAGCATTCTAGCTATCTATATTGCTTTAAAATTTTGAATATGTCAGTAGTTATGCAATGATCTTAGTTTTTGTGGATATGTTGCTAGTATTATAGACTAAACATCCCTAAATTGATTTCAAATTACTTAACCAAAAAAACCTAAGAGGTGTGGAAATATGTGCAAAAAAATATAGGTTTATAATGGAAAATAAATGAAAATGGCATTATACAAAAACTAATCCTTGAAATGTAATTTCCATAGATGTTGTGATAGATGAAAGTGTGAACACAATATTAAAGATGATAATTGTGTAAAAATTAAAGGGGAACTGTAAATGTAAATGTTAATACAATTTCCTTACTGTACAATCTAACAAAGAAAACAAAAACTTGGAATAATAATCATAAGAAAACTACTAAACGAAGAAATATGTTGCAACGAAATGATTTATTGTGAAGGCCTTCATGTTTTTGCATACTGTAAGATAAGAATGCATCTATAATGCTTTCGTGTGAAGTCTAATAAAGTAGATCATTTTAAGTCTAGGTAAGCCCTTGGGCGATTCTTGTGTATAAGCTATTTTGGTGGCTTAACAATTTTTTTCATCTTTAGACATAAAAAATGCTAGTGATTTCCTCGATGTCTGGTTATTCACTTTAGGCCAAGCGCACATAAATTAAGTATATAATCATAAACATGTTAAACAAAAATAGAACATAAGACAAGTTATGGAGAACAAACATGAGTTTTAACAAGAGACATAAGTAATACAAAACAAAAGAGAGTGAAGTAAGAATTTTTCAAACTTGGTCCTTTGGTCCACTTTAGAAATTTTTTTACCCAATGATACTAAAGAATGTACTATATCTTGAAACATACAATACATGTCAAAAATAAACTCATTATGATTATTTTGAAATTTTGAAATTGATTAGTTAACATGATTTTTTTTTCTGCTTAACTTTACTAGTGTCTTCATGTGTAACTTGCAGTGTTCTCCAGATTTCATATGAATATTTGCACATACTGGTGCACTAGTGCGCATTCATGATTCGAGAATTAGTTTTTAATTTTAAAGTTTTTGATTTCGGATTCGATTTGTACTTCATTTTCTTAGGTTTTGATGAATGTACATTGTATATACATGTTGTTCAAGGACTTCCCAAAAATAGCAGCAGCATTGACCAATTTGACAAAAAAGATGCAAGGTGCGAGCATGCATAATGTGTCTAAGGAGAGGTTGACGAATGCACTAGTGTTAACCATTCCGAGAAAGGACAAGGAGATGACAGTATCACGGATGCATGTAGCACACACACAAAACCCATTCTCCTTAAGGTTATCATTCAAGTTATGTTTTTACTATCAAAGAATAAAATAGTATGACAATCAAACAGTCAAACACTCTTAATACATAAATGCTAGTTACAAAATAATATTTTAAATAGATAATCTCGACAATATCATAATCAAAAGTTGAAATAAAATTATTGACAGTTTTGAATTAAAATAGCGTTAACCATTATAAACTAAATTATGTAGTTGTTTTAAGATCCAATTATGGATTTGAATAGGCTTACAATAATGCAAAAGTAGATAAGGACATGTTTTTTTTTTTTTGAATTACCTAGAGAACCAAGCTTCGCTTGTAAACTCTAGGGAAGTATGTGCCTGCCAAACACATACTTCGGGTACTTGTTACAGGGTTGTCAGTTTCAATCAATTAGCCAATTCAAGTAACCAACTCTAACAACATAATCTAAGAATCAACCTATTCATATTTCGGATAAACAAAAATCAATTCAAACAAGTTAGCAAATTTTGAACACAATTCAACAACAACCTCAAACAAAATTGATCTAATCCAGTTCAAAATTGAAATAGAAAAGAAAATTTGTTTTTAAATTACCTCATAAGAGTTGAATTGTATGAGGTGAAGGATGAATTTTCAGCTATATTTTAGGTGCTAGGGTTTGGGGAGGAATCGACATGTTGAATTGCGTGAGCTAGAAGATAAGGTATTTTATGATGAATTTTATCGATTGATGATTGATAAAAAAGGACCAGAGAGATTCAAAGATTTTAATTTTTTTTTGGGGTTTTCATTGTTCTTTCATGGGGATAAAAAAATGTTTAAGGGTTAAAAGAGATATGAGCGGCCATGTAAAATTCTAGTAAAATTTTAGTGAAATGTTGGTGGGAATCAATCAGTGGAGTTTCTTTATTGATTTTTATATTTTAAAATGATCAACAGTGGCATATAGCATTAAATGCTACCAACAAATGCAATTAATAACGAGTTTTATTGTAGTGAGTTAAAGTCTCTGGCCAGATCATTTCGTTAATAATAATTGTTGTTCTTTAACCTATTGTGTTTGGACTTTAGACCAAAATGTCAGGCCACCTGCTAAGTGATGTGTGAACGTTAGTATTTGAATAGTTCGATATTAAGCGCTGACCAAATTTACACCTAACGAGTCACACAACTTAAATGATAAATACTTCTTTAATTAATTTGTAGTTATTATAAGTCAATTAAATTAATTAGTATTCATAAATATTAATTGTAAAATTTGATTTTGATTTGATGAACAAATATTATTAATTGTATTTATAAGAGTTACAAATATATTAATCGATATGGAATATCGATAAGTGTTTAAATTAGATTTCATGTAAAATATTTTATTCGGGCTTTAAATGGTTTTGAAGCCCATACAGGGCTAGTTATATTCCGTTACAATAGGTTTATATGCGACAATATAATGGCTTTGATTTGGATGGCTAGGATGTAAGAGAATATGTAAGAGATAAAGGGGTATCTAGATACTAATTTGCCTCCAAATTCTCCTCTATATAAGCATTCGTACCCTCATTTTTTTGAAAACTTTGATGCCTCCGTATTACCATTGTAACGACCCGTTAAATTAATAATATTAAATGAATTGAATTAATATAATTTCTAATCTAATTGAGAATAAATGTAGAAATTTGGTATAGTAGTTGTAATTTAGTGTAACAATAAAATTTTATGACAATAGATTTGGATAATGTAGATTGTCACAATTTGATTTAAAGTTAAATATAAGAAACTGATATAAGGGTTGAATTAGTGAATATCAATAAAAAGATTTAAGTAGAATGGAATTCATTTAATATAAAATAAATAGTGGAAGACTTACATTGGATTGTAAAATGGATAGTAACTAAATAAAAGGTGACCGCTGAATAAATCAATGCAATAAGTGTTGATAAGGAAATTTAATGAATGTTGTCAATAATAAATAGACTTAAGATAGTAATAAAATTTGTTTTGCCTATGTAAATTTTATGTATTGATAAGCCATAATTAAATTTGAAATTTGGTAGTAAATAGGGGATAAGTTGACTAAGGCAATTAGTAATTTAATAAATGAATGCATAGTAAGTAAGTGGAAATGTATGCATAAAAATATTTTCATATATGGGATAATTACAAAAGTTTACCCATTTATCTAATGTATATAATTGAATCTAAATTTAGGGCAACATTTTGTTATTGATGGTCTAAGTAAATGTAAATAAAAGGGTAAAAATTATGTAGATTTAACATGTATTGAGTATATAGCTAAGAAGGGCATTCGATGTAAATGAATCTAAATTAATGTGTCTAGTCAATAATGGAGAACAAAAGGGTAAATAATAATATACAAATATACTAAACATTAAATAGTAGGATTACTAGAAAATTCAATCATTTACCAATATAGATAGTTGATGCGCCTTAATTGTAATTAAGAAACAACGAAAGGTGTAAATGAAATTTTTTAGAGTATAAATTATAATTGGACAAAGATTTTAGTATAAAATGTTAATGCAAGGAAATTAATGCTGAATTTAAGGCAATAGTAATGAATAGTAATTTATTTAAAAAAAAAATTGTAACACCTATCATAAAAATCTATCTGCTTATTTGTTAATGGGATTAGGATCGGTAATAGGTGGTAATAATTAAATGAATGTTACACTAATTGAAAGTGGGGTAACGTTCGTTTAAAAGTTGAGAAATTATAGGAGCATATTTATTAAGCGTTACTTTAAAATTTATGTTTGATTGTGAAATTTATACGAGAAGTTGCAAAGTAATAATTAACAAAGGATACATATAAATTGTTTATAACCTAAAACTTAAGGGTAGTTAAATGTTGAAATTGAATCTAATCAATTGGAAACTTAATTAAATTGGGTTCAATGTAAATAAAGGGTTATTTTAAGAAATTGAAATAAGTATTATAATTGGCAAATTTAGTTACTTTAAAGTGAAACGGAAAATATTAACGCAATAGTTTGAATGCAATATTTAATTCATCTAATTTATATTAAAGATTCGTTAGATTAATTTAATAGAAATTTTGGGACATTTAATAGATAATTGCTGATTTTGAATGGAATTAAAGGAATTACTGAAATCGAAATTTAGCAACTTTTAAACCTTTGCAATTGATTTTGGATATAAAGAGTCAATGGAAATTTGTGGATTAATTTATGAATTCATGAAATCAGTGTATTGACTTAGTTGTAACTATATGTAAATGTACGCAATAAGGTTGTGCAATACCAATTATTTGGATTCAAATTTATATTAAATATAATGTTGGTAGCAATTGGAATTTACCGTTTTGCAAAATAAATGAGAAATCAAGTCAAATGTAAATTATATCATAAAGGATAAATTCATTTAAACAGTAAGATTTTTAAATAAATAAACGTTTCACTTAGGTTTCATTTGGATAATTTATGTAGTATAATGGGAAAGCAATTGAAATTGATTACCCTAAATTTGTGCAGTTAGGGTAGTTTTGATTTGTCACTTAAGATGGTAAATTCTATAAAATGTGATAAATGTAGTTTTAATTAAATTATGACGATTGGGTATTTAAGAAGTGATAAACCAAAATTTATTGATTTATTTGAAATTAAATTGTGGATTTATTTCAATAAGTGAAATTTATGTTTAACTATTACATCAATAGGAATTAATCTAATTTAAGGATATATTAATATAATTTGGGAAAAAGGGTGTTTGGACTAGGGAATAATATTAATCGGCTTTAGAAACCTTAAATATAAAATGGGAAGTAGACAAGATTTAACGTTACAACCATTTATACAAAATCCAGGATGTGTGTAGAAGTATTTATGGAATAAAACGTAAACAATTGTTGGATAAAAAGAGTAGGAATCAACATTTATTTATTTAATTGGATATAACTACGATAGTATGATTTATTGCATTTAAATGAAATCTAATATATAGAACATTGCCTAAAAAGGAAGAATAGATAAAATTAATGATAAATCTATATACTATATAAGATTTATTGATTTAAAGACAAAAGGGGCAAGATGTATAAATTAGATTAAGTGCAACCTTCAGTAAATAAAATTTGATGGAATAAGAACATTTGGGTAATTTATTTCTAATTAAATCAATTCACATTTCAAAATTTAATGCTAGTTTATTACATATATGTTTATGCCTAAATTTAAACTTATGTTTAGATCCAATCCGATCCATCTATTATGTTTCAGCCTTGTCTATATATAACCTGTTATAAACCCTAGCCACTCTTTATTTTCATTTTTCTATACGTAGATCTCCTTTTCAACTCCTCATTCTAATGGCAAAAAAAAAAACCTAATTCTCAAATTAAAAAAAAAAAAAAAAAAATCGGATCTGCAGCAGCTTCTGGTCGCGCTTCGGGTTTCAGGGGAGAAAACCCTAGAGTAACTTCGGGTCAGGAAGAAAATGACTCAGGTCGCTCCGGGTCGTTTTGGCGAAAACTCCAAGCAAGCACCGGGGAATTGAGGCGGCGCACCGAAGTCGAACCCGCAGTCGACCCAGGACCAGAATTTTCCATTTTTCAAATTTTCATAACTTTTGCATACGAGCTCGGATTCGCGCGCGGTTTGTTTTGATGGGATCGTATCGGAATTTCTGACGTTTTGGCACTAGTTTCGATGAATTTGGAGGCTGTCCAAATTTTGGGTTTAAATTGGATTTGAATTCAATTTAAATTCAAAAAGGTGAGTGTTTTAGCCCACTCACAACTACTAGAAGCTTTTATGTTTGTTAAATTAATTTTAAAAATGAATAGAAATTTATTTATGAGTATTTGGCATGTTTATTTTATTCATATCTGTGGAA
The DNA here is from genome assembly GCA_030765085.1 of Allium cepa. Taxonomy (NCBI): domain Eukaryota; kingdom Viridiplantae; phylum Streptophyta; class Magnoliopsida; order Asparagales; family Amaryllidaceae; genus Allium; species Allium cepa. The sequence continues at coordinate 158,074,543 of CM060939.1, forward strand.
TTGCATTTATTAAATTTAATTGTTAATTTAATTAATTTATTGCGTATAAATTTACAGTTAAAATTTATTTGTTTGGATATGAACTACTAGTTAACAGTTATATAATTTATTACCGAATATAGACTGTAGATTAATAGCTGTTAAATTTAATTTGAATAAAATTGCCAGTATTACCTGTTATGTAGTACCAAAAATAATATTGTTATTGATTGATATTGATTTATGATTGCGATTTGGATGATGGATGATGTTGATGAATGGATGTTTATTGTATATCATTAAATTGCAAATTATCATGCATATTTCCTTTCATTCGGGATTGTGGTTTGAAATGATATACAACCGCAAAATTTTATATCTTTTAAATTGCGGATTGAAATGATAAATATCCGTATCACTTGACCATAGGATAGAAAATTATATACAGGCACCGCGGTCTATATATAACTATTTTAATGTGATTTCTATGGTTTGGATGGAATACGGTTTATAATAATCTTAAATTTTATATTGTATAAATATTTTTCTTCCATATATATATACATATGAAGTTGAAAATTTTGAAATTAAAAGGTGTATAAATCTCTTTAATAAAAATGGAAAAAAAAAATTAAGAAAATGGAGTTTGATAATTTATATCATATGTTTAAATGTTAAGTTTGGAAATTTTAAGATATGATATTTATAATTGGATTTTTCCCAAGATAAATTGAAATGAATATTCTAGTATAATTTGAATTGAAAAAAATATATATTTTATTACTAGAAATTGGAGTTTTATTTATTTATGGATTTTATGTGAATATTCAAGACTAATAAATAGAACATTCGATTTGTTGAAAGAATAAAATCCAACTTTAGTTTGAAATATTAATACTCCAAATGGATATACGTATATATATATATATATAAATTGAAGTGGTTTTGGAACTTGAGAGAGATAATACAAATTTTGGTTTAGACTTTAATAAAGAAATGTATTTGTAAAGCCATGAGAACTATTTTCTTTACAAAGTAACATTTAAGTTAAACCTTTTAATTCATATACCGTTGAATATCCAAACCATTCAAGTTTTAAAAGTAATGGTTTTAAATTATGAATTTCGAAATATTATGCTTTGAAAGGATATTTGGCTTTCAGACGTTATAAATTTTAAAGCATTTGGATTTTTGAAAAGGTTTATATTTGGGATAAAGGATATCATATTGTTTTGGGTTTTAAAATGATATCGTATTCATGATTTTAAAATAGAAATGTTTATTCTGGTTTTAAAGTATGGGCTATTTTTAAATGACCGCGGTGTTATAATAACGATGGGTTGGCAAAGAGACCGGGATCGGATATGGACATACTCTCTGTCGATACCGAAAACCACTTTGACTAACCGTGTACACAGTGGAGATTCCAGAATGAAGTAGGTGGTGGCGACGTTTCCTGTAAGGTAAATACGTGGACCCGACTCCCGTGAGTTGGCATAAGGTGGCTAAAACAGGAGCGATTCTCAGGCCAATGAGGTCATTCCTCTGATCGGACCCTCCTCTTCGATATTATACTTTGACTTTGGATTGATTCAGTGGCCACTTTTACTTTGATTTTGGGGAGTTAGTCCGAGGTGGGCGGTAACTGCGGCTACGCGTTTCCACCAGCCTGGATAGCAATTGGTATATCTACCCTGGCATTGCCTAGTTGTGCCGTGTCACCTACCATACCGAGCCTTTACTACGAGTTTCTATTTGTGTCGTACCTATGGAGTATCCTCTGGTAGCCTCCCGATCAGGAGGTATTACGGTACTGTATAGACTATTGGCATTTTACGTGTTAAGGTGGAAAATGTAAAGCCTTAATGCTATTTAAAAGTAAGTTTATTTTATAAATAGACACTATTATAATAGCGCAATATACTACATAGTAAATAGTTTAACGGATCCTTAGGAGATGTAAATCCCGAGCATCTCTTGAGTTACTGTACTCATATTTATTTCTGTTAATTTAACTCACATAAGATCTTTTAGTTCTGACTCGAGTGTTTTTGTCTTTTCAAATTCGCTCGGGTCAGTCCGAGCGTTTCAGGATCGAAGACTTTAGCTTTGGAGGACGAAGACGAAGAATCCGTATTATTATTATTTATAGTATTGCACCACACTCATACTGTTCCGCTGCATTGATTGTATTGGTATGTGTAACTCTGATATTTATTGTATAAAGCAAATCAAGTGTTTGTAAACTGTTTGAATTGTATATTTATTATTATATTTTATCCTTCCGCTGTGAGATTCTGTTTTGTTTTTATTTCTTCTCTGTTTTTCTTATTTACCCCATAACAATCCGCCCTTGCGTATGCTTTGAATTGACACGTGTGTCGGTTTAAAGTGTGCGAAAAGGCGGGATGTTACAGTTGGTATTGGAGCTTTGGTTTAGCGATAAACTTTGGCTTTGTGGGGTTTGACTCTTTGTTAATAGGGTAGTAATACCCTATGGGAGTCGCTGAGTGTATATATATGAGGGAGCGTACTTGTTAGTGTTATAAAAAGATTTTAATATTGTGTTAATCTGTTCCGCTTTGTATTTATAAATTCTGGTTGATGCATGGGACGCTATGTCATCAATAGGGATTTCTAAACACTTAATAGGACAGACCGACATAATATTTGTTTTTAATATAGGTGAATGAAATAATTTTGCCTATTATATTTTCTATATATAAAAATATTTTTATAAAGATATATATATATATTTGGTTGCTATAGATTGGGTGTTAGGAAATAAAAATATTTATAACAATTGAAGCTAAGTTGAAATTATAATAAATCAAATTGGAGATTTTAGAACTTAAGTCCGGGATTTTGAAAATCTGCTTTCAAAGGATTTATGAAATATAATGATTTGGTTTATAAATATTTTCTTATATAAATATTTAGTATAATTCGAAAGAATTGGTTTAAGAGGATTTTGAAGAAAATAAGTTTGTACTTTCCTCTCTGTCGCTGGAAAATAATTTCGGTGATGGCGGCTGCATCATCGACTTTTATTTTCGAGTTTCGAAGGGAAAGGCCACTGTAGTAAATTCTACTGCAGATTTGTTTTGAAATTTTTTAAAATTTTAATTGTTTAAAGGTAATTCGAGATATAAGAGTTGTAAGAAATTAATTATCTATTATTTTAAAGAAATTTTGGAATTTGACCCGGTATTAATTCTTGAATTTCCATTAATTAGTTGTAAAAATTTAGGTTAGTGAAATAAAAGAAGTAATCAATGAATTAAAAGAGTTGAGATTAAACTTGCATAAGTTCTTTTGCTTTTTCTTTAACATAAATAACTTACCAAGTATAAAAAGTTGAAATGTAAATTAAGAGTGGAATAGAATATTATGCAAGTAGAATTTTTGGAAATAATGAAGTATTCAATAAATTACTGTTATAAATAAGAATTTAATGGTATTAACTTAAGTGATGATTGGAATTTTACTAAAATTAAAGGTTGTATTATTAAAAGGTGATTTTAACCTTAAGAAAGTAAAAAATGAAATTCCTTAATTTATAAAGTTTGATTGTAGGGTTATTAACTTAAGTACGCCTTAATTTCCCCCTATTCTAATATAAATGACTGCAATCCATAGTTAATGAATGAGTAAAATCTTTCACTTATAGGAATGCAAGTTATAAGGTTAATAAATTAAGTGTAAGTAGAGGGTTACTGTAATTAAATATAATGGAAACTTCAACATTAAATAAATGAATGAGATTAAAGGTAAGTCGAAATTGTAATTTATAAAACAAATATATATTAATTAAAGAAATGGAGAAGAAACTTGTAAATTTTCACTTACATTCTTAAAACATACATAACTTACCATATAATAAAAAGTTGCAATGTTAGTAGGAAAATGTAAGGGGAAATCTTACAAGTGAAGAGTAAGGTAATAAAGGTATTCTATTAATTTGCTATTATTAATAAGAATTAATTGTATAGACTTAAGTTAAATTGGAAATTTCACTATAAGTAAAGGTAAGTAGTATAAATAGATGATAGAAACTTTAGTAAATAAATTGGAATACAAATATAATGAATTTTGTGATAAATGGAAAATGAAAATTTGTAAGAAATAAAGAAATCACTCCATAAATGAAAGAAAGAAAATCAAACCATTGAAGCATGAGATAAATGTATAATAAATAAATTTGGGTGTTGGTTTGAATTGTGTTGTTTGATTTATGCTGTTGGGTAAGAAATTTGAAGTGGTTAAATGAATAAGTATCTATCTTTGTTCCATCTAAGACTGTTGAGTAAAGGATGCACTTGATAGTTAATTTCATTTCATACAAATTTCAAGTTTGAACCCAAACAACTATTTGTTTGATGGATTAAATGGTTGCTTTGTTTGTGTATGTATGTTGTTTGTAAGGTTGATGATTGTTGAATTGTTTGGTTGATTAATGATTGAATCCACTTGAATAGTTCACTTTAAAATAAATATTTAACCTTTTAGATTATATAAGTGAATACAGGTGATGGAAGCAACTGCTACTGCTTTTGGTTCCAAAATAATAAGCGTATATTGCCCGACAAATAGGTACGTTTTCGGATTACGTTTAAAGCGCTATTTTTCCCGTGTTGGGATATAATATTTTGATAATATATGTAATATATTTGTATATTTTGATATTATATTTTCTCCCGAGCCTCACCGTACAAAGGAGACTCTGCCAAAAAATTTCGTAAATTTTGGACTTAGAATTTTGTTGAATATTTTCCAAACTTTAATGATTTAAGTATAAAAGGTTGTAATGATTATAAACGGGTATATTTCATTAAAGGAAATTAATCCAGTAAATTATTGTTTATAAGTTAATATTTGAAATAAGATGTACTGTTTATTCTTCCTTCTCCCTTCTTTTTCCTTTTCGGGGACGAAAAGTTTTGAGTGGGGGAGATTGTAACGACCCGTTAAATTAATAATATTAAATGAATTGAATTAATATAATTTCTAATCTAATTGAGAATAAATGTAGAAATTTGGTTTAGTAGTTGTAATTTAGTGTAACAATAAAATTTTATGACAATAGATTTGGATAATGTAGATTGTCACAATTTGGTTTAAAGTTAAATATAAGAAACTGATATAAGGGTTGAATTAGTGAATATCAATAAAAAGATTTAAGTAGAATGGAATTCATTTAATATAAAATAAATAGTGGAAGACTTACATTGGATTGTAAAATGGATAGTAACTAAATAAAAGGTGACCGCTGAATAAATCAATGCAATAAGTGTTGATAAGGAAATTTAATGAATGTTGTCAATAATAAATAGACTTAAGATAGTAATAAAATTTGTTTTGCCTATGTAAATTTTATGTATTGATAAGCCATAATTAAATTTGAAATTTGGTAGTAAATAGGGGATAAGTTGACTAAGGCAATTAGTAATTTAATAAATGAATGCATAGTAAGTAAGTGGAAATGTATGCATAAAAATATTTTCATATATGGGATAATTACAAAAGTTTACCCATTTATCTAATGTATATAATTGAATCTAAATTTAGGGCAACATTTTGTTATTGATGGTATAAGTGAATTTAAATAAAAGGGTAAAAATTATGTAGATTTAACATGTATTGAGTATATAGCTAAGAAGGGCATTCGATGTAAATGAATCTAAATTAATGTGTCTAGTCAATAATGGAGAACAAAAGGGTAAATAATAATATACAAATATACTAAACATTAAATAGTAGGATTACTAGAAAATTCAATCATTTACCAATATAGATAGTTGATGCGCCTTAATTGTAATTAAGAAACAACGAAAGGTGTAAATGAAATTTTTTAGAGTATAAATTATAATTGGACAAAGATTTTAGTATAAAATGTTAATGCAAGGAAATTAATGCTGAATTTAAGGCAGTAGTAATGAATAGTAATTTATTTTAAAAAAAAAATTGTAACACCTATCATAAAAATCTATCTGCTTATTTGTTAATGGGATTAGGATCGGTAATAGGTGGTAATAATTAAATGAATGTTACACTAATTGAAAGTGGAGTAACGTTCGTTTAAAAGTTGAGAAATTATAGGAGCATATTTATTAAGCGTTACTTTAAAATTTATGTTTGATTGTGAAATTTATACGAGAAGTTGCAAAGTAATAATTAAGAAAGAATACATATAAATTGTTTATAACCTAAAACTTAAGGGTAGTTAAATGTTGAAATTGAATCTAATCAATTGGAAACTTAATTAAATTGGGTTCAATGTAAATAAAGGGTTATTTTAAGAAATTGAAATAAGTATTATAATTGGCAAGTTTAGTTACTTTAAAGTGAAACGGAAAATATTAACGCAATAGTTTGAATGCAATATTTAATTCATCTAATTTATATTAAAGATTCGTTAGATTAATTTAATAGAAATTTTGGGACATTTAATAGATAATTGCTGATTTTGAATGGAATTAAAGGAATTACTGAAATCGAAATTTAGCATCTTTTAAACCTTTGCAATTGATTTTGGATATAAAGAGTCAATGGAAATTTGTGGATTAATTTATGAATTCATGAAATCGGTGTATTGACTTAGTTGTAACTATATGTAAATGTACGCAATAAGGTTGTGCAATACCAATTATTTGGATTCAAATTTATATTAAATATAATGTTGGTAGCAATTGGAATTTACCGTTTTGCAAAATAAATGAGAAATCAAGTCAAATGTAAATTATATCGTAAAGGATAAATTCATTTAAACAGTAAGATTTTTAAATAAATAAACGTTTCACTTAGGTTTCATTTGGATAATTTATGTAGTATAATGGGAAAGCAATTGAAATTGATTACCCTAAATTTGTGCGGTTAGGGTAGTTTTGATTTGTCACTTAAGATGGTAAATTCTATAAAATGTGATAAATGTAGTTTTAATTAAATTATGACGATTGGGTATTTAAGAAGTGATAAACCAAAATTTATTGATTTATTTGAAATTAAATTGTGGATTTATTTCAATAAGTGAAATTTATGTTTAACTATTACATCAATAGGAATTAATCTAATTTAAGGATATGTTAATATAATTTGGGCAAAAGGGTGTTTGGACTAGGGAATAATATTAATCGGTTTTAGAAACCTTAAATATAAAATGGGAAGTAGACAAGATTTAACGTTACAACCATTTATACAAAAGCCAGGATGTGTGTAGAAGTATTTATGGAATAAAACGTAAACAATTGTTGGATAAAAAGAGTAGGAATCAACATTTATTTATTTAATTGGATATAACTACGATAGTATGATTTATTGCATTTAAATGAAATCTAATATATAGAACATTGCCTAAAAAGGAAGAATAGATAAAATTAATGATAAATCTATATACTATATAAGATTTATTGATTTAAAGACAAAAGGGGCAAGATGTATAAATTAGATTAAGTGCAACCTTCAGTAAATAAAATTTGATGGAATAAGAACATTTGGGTAATTTATTTCCAATTAAATCAATTCACGTTTCAAAATTTAATGCTAGTTTATTACATATATGTTTATGCCTAAATTTAAACTTATGTTTAGATCCAATCCGATCCATCTATTATGTTTCAGCCTTGTCTATATATAACCTGTTATAAACCCTAGCCACTCCTTATTTTCATTTTTCTATACGTAGATCTCCTTCTCAACTCCTCATTCTAATGGCAGAAAAAAAAAACCTAATTCTCAAATTCAAAAAAAAAAAAAAATTCAAAAAAAAAAAAAAAAAAAAAAATTCGGATCTGCAGCAGCTTCTGGTCGCGCTTCGGGTTTCAGGGGAGAAAACCCTAGAGCAACTTCGGGTCAGAAAGAAAATGACTCAGGTCGCTCTGGGTCGTTTTGGCGAAAACTCCAAGCAAGCACCGGGGAATTGAGGCGGCGCACCGAAGTCGAACCCGAAGTCGACCCAGGACCAGAATTTTCCATTTTTCAAATTTTCATAACTTTTGCATACGAGCTCGGATTCGCGCGCGGTTTGTTTTGATGGGATCGTATCGGAATTTCTGACGTTTTGGAACTAGTTTCGATGAATTTGGAGGCTGCCCAAATTTTGGGTTTAAATTGGATTTGAATTCAATTTAAATTCAAAAAGGTGAGTGTTTTAACCCACTCACAACTACTAGAAGCTTTTATGTTTGTTAAATTAATTTTAGAAATGAATAGAAATTTATTTATGAGTATTTGGCATGTTTATTTTATTCATATCTGTGGAATTGCATTTATTAAATTTAACTGTTAATTTAATTAATTTATTGCATATAAATTTACAGTTAAAATTTATTTATTTGGATATGAATTGCTAGTTAACAGTTATATAATTTATTACTGAATATAGACTGTAGATTAATAGCTGTTAAATTTAATTTGAATAAAATTGCCAGTATTACCTGTTATGTAGTACCAAAAATAATATTGTTATTGATTGATATTGATTTATGATTGCGATTTGGATGATGGATGATGTTGATGAATGGATGTTTATTGTATATCATTAAATTGCAAATTATCATGCATATTTCCTTTCATTCGGGATTGTGGTTTGAAATGATATACAACCGCAATATTTTATATCTTTTAAATTGCGGATTGAAATGATAAATATCCGTATCACTTGACCATAGGATAGAAAATTATATACAGGCACCGCGGTCTATATATAACTATTTTAATGTGATTTCTATGGTTTGGATGGAATACGGTTTATAATAATCTTAAATTTTATATTGTATAAATATTTTTCTTCCATATATATATACATATGAAGTTGAAAATTTTGAAATTAAAAGGTGTATAAATCTCTTTAATAAAAATGAAAAAAAATTTAAGAAAATGGAGTTTGATAATTTATATCATATGCTTAAATGTTAAGTTTGGAAATTTTAAGATATGATATTTATAATTGGATTTTTCCCAAGATAAATTGAAATGAATATTCTAGTATAATTTGAATTGAAAAAAATATATATTTTATTACTAGAAATTGGAGTTTTATTTATTTATGGATTTTATGTGAATATTCAAGACTAATAAATAGAACATTCGATTTGTTGAAAGAATAAAATCAACTTTAGTTTGAAATATTAATACTCCAAATGGATATACGTATGTATATATATAAATTGAAGTGGTTTTGGAACTTGAGAGAGATAATACAAATTTTGGTTTAGACTTTAATAAAGAAATGTATTTGTAAAGCCATGAGAACTATTTTCTTTACAAAGTAACATTTAAGTTAAACCTTTTAATTCATATACCGTTGAATATCCAAACCATTCAAGTTTTAAAAGTAATGGTTTTAAATTATGAATTTCGAAATATTATGCTTTGAAAGGATATTTGGCTTTCAGACGTTATAAATTTTAAAGCATTTGGATTTTTGAAAAGGTTTATATTTGGGATAAAGGATATCATATTGTTTTGGGTTTTAAAATGATATCGTATTCATGATTTTAAAATAGAAATGTTTATTCTGGTTTTAAAGTATGAGCTATTTTTAAATGACCGCGGTGTTATAATAACGATGGGTTGGCAAAGAGACCGGGATCGGATATGGACATACTCTCTGTCGATACCGAAAACCACTTTGACTAACCGTGTACGCGGTGGAGATTCCAGAATGAAGTAGGTGGTGGCGACGTTTCCTGTAAGGTAAATACGTGGACCCGACTCCCGTGAGTTGGCATAAGGTGGCTAAAACAGGAGCGATTCTCAGGCCAATGAGGTCATTCCTCTGATCGGACCCTCCTCTTCGATATTATACTTTGACTTTGGATTGATTCAGTGGCCACTTTTACTTTGATTTTGGGGAGTTAGTCCGAGGTGGGCGGTAACTGCGGCTACGCGTTTCCACCAGCCTGGATAGCAATTGGTATATCTACCCTGGCATTGCCTAGTTGTGCCGTGTCACCTACCATACCGAGCCTTTACTACGAGTTTCTATTTGTGTCGTACCTATGGAGTATCCTCTGGTAGCCTCCCGATCAGGAGGTATTACGGTACTGTATAGACTATTGGCATTTTACGTGTTAAGGTGGAAAATGTAAAGCCTTAACGCTATTTAAAAGTAAGTTTATTTTATAAATAGACACTATTATAATATCGCAATATACTACATAGTAAATAGTTTAACGGATCCTTAGGAGATGTAAATCCCGAGCATCTCTTGAGTTACTGTACTCATATTTATTTCTGTTAATTTAACTCACATAAGATCTTTTAGTTCTGACTCGAGTGTTTTTGTCTTTTCAAATTCGCTCGGGTCAGTCCGAGCGTTTCAGGATCGAAGACTTTAGCTTTGGAGGACGAAGACGAAGAATCCGTATTATTATTATTTATAGTATTGCACCACACTCATACTGTTCTGCTACATTGATTGTATTGGTATGTGTAACTCTGATATTTATTGTATAAAGCAAATCAAATGTTTGTAAACTGTTTGAACTGTATATTTATTATTATATTTTATCCTTCCGCTGTGAGATTCTGTTTTGTTTTTATTTCTTCTCTGTTTTTCTTATTTACCCCATAACAATCCGTCCTTGCGTATGCTTTGAATTGACACGTGTGTCGGTTTAAAGTGTGCGAAAAGGCGGGATGTTACAACCATATTTATAGCCAAACCATAACCTTCTTCTCCTTCATCATTCGAGTTCAAATCAAATACATTTCCATTCGATAACTGTGGTCATCAGTTTAGAGATTAACACTTTACTGTATTGGAAATCAGTTCGAGAAGCAAATCTCATTGTTTGAAGGCGTACTCATAGGCGTTGGACATAAGCTACATTTCTAATCTAATTTTAAATATTAATATTATCATAAAATGTTTATATAATTTATATATTATTGTTAGCAGATGATTCCAATATATAAATACATTGTCACAATCAGATTGGTTGTATGTTTACTTATTCTTTTATATTAAATGATATCTTTGTCATGTATATACCTATTGCCAAGAAGGCATAAAAAACAAATTCTCTATTTAAATAATTTAATATTCAACATTTAATTATATTCATAGTTTATAAATTTTAATACTACACCATATGTGGTTATAAGATTTTATTTATAAAGTTTCATAGATATAATAAATTTGGCAGTAATAAAAAAATATTTTTCATATATATATATATATAATTTAAATAAATTATTATCTAAATTAATAGTAATAATATATATTTATCATATAATTTATGTTTTATATTCTATAAAATTAAATTAATACTTAATGATCTTTAAGTAGAAAAATATTTTTTAATTTAAAATATTTAATTATTAATGGAAAATAAAAATAGATCGTAAAATTAGTATTAAATTATAAAATTACGTATTAAACATTTGAAATTACAAAATATCACTATGAATTTTACTAAAATTTAGAATTTTGTCTCGAGAATAATTATTTTATTCATTTTAAATAATATATGTATGGATATTTGTTTTAAAATGTATTTTCAAATTAAAAAAAACTTATGTTGTGCGCATGACCTGGCATGCATGAATATTTTAATATATGTATATTTTGTATATTTTAAACATCAATATATGTATATATATATTTTATTATTTATACTCATATATAAATACTTGTGTGAACATGTGCTTCGCACACGGGTGGGTGAAATAATTTGTTCAAAAATAATGACTGGAAATAGGTTTTTCAAATGAATTATCAATTCAGAGCAATTAAGGACGTCCTATTGGTACTTATGGTTTGAAAGTTAAAAAAGCTTGTACATTGTTATTTCTATTTAGTTTGCAACGAATGTCTTAATAATTGTTTCAAAAGAGTAACATGTCATAATGTATAAGGTACTAAATGTTTAAAATAAAATGTTCCTACTGTTTATTAACTAATAAATTCATAGCTATCTATCCGTTAGCACGTGAGCATATAATTATTTTGTCATTCTTTTTTTTGCAAACCCACGAGAACCCGACGGGCGGGTAAACTCCTGAGGAGGGTATAGTAAAGCCGTCTGTTGATCCAAGCTCCTATACTCCTTGGTAAATTTATATAGTATAGGGAAGCGCATGGTAGGAATCGAACCTGTGTCTTTTTACCATAACCTAAGCTGTCCGCTGATCCAAGCCTCCATTCCATTCCACCTAACCTAATTCCATGTGCAATATTTCTTGTAGATAAATTCGGTTAAGTTATAGAAATTTAGTTGTACAAACTTCTATACAAAAATGAAAAATAAGCACCAGTTTAGGCTTACATATTGACAGTGAAATCAGCATGCAATCCATTTCGCACGAGGAGTTATCATAGCTGAAGCATCTTTTGAGAGTTGAAACTTTTCGTGGAGATTTCCTTGCATAGTATATACGCACTGCCAAAAAGCAAGTAAGGAATAATATTTGTCTTTTCAAATTATAATCAACTTTCCCTTTGGTTAAACTTATCCAAAATTGTTTCTAACCTACTTATATCTTCATTGTAAGTGATCATATGCTAACTCCTAAAAGACACCATTAAAATGTTGGAATTAAAGCTACATTGAGAAATACATCACATTCTATAGATATTTATGTTTGGCTTTTGATCAAGTTTAATATTAGGCGAGTAAAGTAGTAAGAACTCAAACAATAAGAAACAATATGGAATTCATCCAATGTTAGGGGTACGTACGACATTGTCGTTATAAATATTTAGAAGAAAAGCAGTTTCAAGTTGTTAATATACACACAGATACATACATACACATGCATACATATGTGTGTTTATGTGCGTGTATATATATCCTTGGTAATAAACACTCTGAACAATTGTATATGGCTAGTATACAAAATAAAAATTACCTTACAACTTGGACAATTGATATATACAATAATTACCGACCAAAGGTGTGCAATTAATTCGCAATGAAGAGAAACTCTGTAGCAACACAGAAACTGTGTATTAAACCTATTTAGAACATAGGCGGCATAGAAAATAAGTTGAAAGTCTGTAGAAAACCAATTGATTCAAGAGTTAATATAAATTCCCACAAAATAAAAACAAAGCCCGAATAAAATGGCCAATGCAAATTCCATTTATTACAAATGGATCGCAGGTGTAACATATTTTATGAAATTAATTGGCAATGAATCCCAAAAAACAAAGTTAGTTGAAAGTACGGATGCAAAATGTAGGATTGTTCAATATAAGCAAATTCAATTTCAAACCCGGGAGCAAATGCAGAAGCTGAATGGACTAATATTCACGTTAAAAAGCAAGTCAATAAACAGAGGGAAAACAGGTGAGAAACGTCTGCCAACAGCATCAAATCCAAACACTCCTTTCAATTCGTTGCCATCTTCTTGTTTCTACAAATGAGTTTAGGGTAACATGTTAATAGAGGTTTGATGTATAGGATAATGCAGGCCAAAATATATAAAGTATTGTTTATACTAGATAGTATACCATACAGAGGTTAACAAATGTAGCAGCATGCCATAATGGAGCATTGCCCCAATAATGACTGAGGCATTGCTTCAGTGTAAACTGTGGCATTTGTCGTAGTCAGTACTACAATAATTGCCACATCCAGCTTCTTCAGTACTGACTGAGGCAACTATGTCTGTTCAACTAAGGCCATTATCGTAGTACCGATTGCGGCACTGCCTCAGATCATAGAGGAAGTTTTATGTGTGGTTTGCATACAAAAACTTTACTGTTTGATATCATTCATAGTACACAAAAATATCATGGTTCTATGCAATGGCATCAGCTGTTCATTTATTTTTAATATCTAAAATAATGCATGTAATGTTGATTCTAAGTGGAGTACTATTTTGAGGGAGAGATCCAATGGTACTTAGCATTTATACGACTCAGAGTAGATTTCCAGTAAGGTAAACAGTTTCTTAGAATTTACGAAAATCAGACATGACAGTCCACGAATAAGTTTGTATGAAAGAGTAATCTTCTATGTAGGATTCAATGTAAATAGCACTACCAAGTCCATGAGGTGAGTTACAATTCATATCATGAAAATAAATTATCTCAAGACTTGGTTACCCAATGTTTATATACTTGAAAAATGCAATCTGGTTAAAAATGGCAACCTTGGTAGATTGATATAGATGCCCGACCGTTGGATTATGAGGTAGTTATTGAATATGGAACATGCACGGATATACTTAGTAAAGATGGGATAGTAAGGAGAATTGTTATTTGGTCATGAATGTATCAAGCATTCAACCACTGCAAGCGGCGTGATTGAACTAAAAAAAATCATCAAATTTTAGATAATTTTGAAACGTAAATCAAATTGAAAATTTATGGGAACAGTATAATAAATTAATCAATTATGTTAGGGCTATAACCAACTATTTGTTAAAAGTTATTTATTTAGTGAATAGAAACGATAATCTTTGTCATTTTTGATTTAATAAGATAACAAATATAATCCAACATTCATTGAGAGTGCATTGTTAAGAATGTAACAAACTAAAACCTTGTATATAACCGTACTAACAATAACTGAAACAGATCAAGCTTACAATGATATTTAGGCACATATATGAGCCTTATCCTCCTACCCATATTCCTTTACGTCACATTAAGAAATGCTTGCTTTCCCATGCCAAAATACTATCAGAAATACTTAATTATCATACGCTTGAAAGCACAGAATTAATAAGGACTTCATTAGTTTAAATAAAAAAATTCAAGAAGTTGCACTAAACCTTTTAGTATAGTTTATGAAATTTCCATTTAAATCATTAAATAATCATTCCAAATCCTTTTCATAATTTTTAATAATTAAATAAAATTTACAAATGAGGGATTAAACTCCAAAATCAATTTATTACTTAACAATCCAATAATTGAGTCAATATTCCATTCATATTTATATTCTAATAAATATTTTTATCTTTGTTTTAAAGGAAAAAATTTGATATTTAAAGTCTATATATTTATAACAACATCCCCGGTAACTATTTTTTGAAGATTAGTATATGTAAAAAATATTGTTACAAGATATAATCAGAATGTAATACATGAACAATCATAAAAAAGTAAATATATGAATTATTAAATATCATGCCGCAAAAAAAATATAGTACCTAGTCACTATATTTGTCAATAACTGATGTGTACATAAATCAAATAAAGCATCTTCGCTATTCTTGATAATGTGCTATTGGAAATCAATAAGTAGGATGACTAATACATGAAGACCAATGCTTTATTTTATCTATAATTTTTGTTCTTTTTTTATTATTACTCTAAGACTGAGTAAACATGAAATAAATGGCCCATCACTACATTTTAGGCAAACATACTTAATTTCAAGTTAAAGAATT
Organism: Allium cepa; assembly: GCA_030765085.1. NCBI lineage: Eukaryota > Viridiplantae > Streptophyta > Magnoliopsida > Asparagales > Amaryllidaceae > Allium > Allium cepa. The sequence continues at coordinate 158,089,867 of CM060939.1, forward strand.
CAAACTTAATTTTTAGAAATATAATTTGATCTTAGATAATATAATGCAGAATAAAATAAACTATAAAATTAATTATCATATAATCTTTGAGCTAGACATTCCATTCTGTTTTTGTACTTAGTACCATGATAATAGACATATATAATTTGCTTCCATGGAAAATGAGATTTTTGTTTCCAAAATATTAGATTATATTATCACTATTCTCCCATATTTTGGCATTCCTTAAAAATACATGTTGCTATTTTCACAAACTATTGGGTAATGGTTTTCAACCATGGTCTATGGACCGAAAAACCGTATCGATTGGTTAGAAATTATAAGTTTGCAACCTTTAAACAATAATTATTTTATTAAGTGTTGCTACTTCATCCTAAATACAGAGAATAAAATGGACAGATTAAGGCAAGTGTTTATTATTTCTTTCCATAAATCTAGTAATAATAGTAATGAGTTATATGACCGGACATATACTCTATACAAATATTTATCAATGTTTTAAATAGTAATAATTAAATTCAATCAAATATGTAATTTTCATCACCTTTACCCACACATATAGAAATGCCTTTATTGACACTTAAAAGTAAATTATTGATTTTCTTATTTTAATACTTTATTTTAATCAGCTATGCACAAAGAAAATATTAAGATTTAGATCTACCCAAAAATTTTGTAGCAAATACACTCGAAAAATGATAATGGTATATATCTTCAACATAATAAGTTTCCAATATGTGATCTATATCTAAAGAAACATGAACTGTTACAAATACGAACAATTAGAATATAAAATATGATTCATTTATTCTTTCCAGATTGTTTCAGTTCGCATATAGATCAGTGCATCGTTGAAAAGAGGCATGTAAGGTTAATGTAAATCCATCCTAAGCTTATTATGAATGAAAATAAATTTTGGTAAAATATCCAACAAATAAATAAATTAGAAGGCAAAGAAAGGGAACTAAAATGCTTTGGAGTTTTCTCTACTATGGTGCATCTTGCATACCTCCATTTTCTAACCGAGGTAGCATTCGTTTCAAAAGTACACTATCAAAATTTACTTTTATGCAAATTTTACGTTTGTTATTCAAAACCATAAAATATATTTCTATTCTTAATTGAAAAATCGAAAACCAGTATAGGTACTAACAAATTTGCAACCACTTTCATTTATCTCTTTCCTTGTTACCCAAAAAGATGAGCAAGTAAACTAAAAGACTCCTACTTTAACAACAGTGAGCATTATTGTATTAAACTATTGAAACATATGCATTATATATATAGTTAGTGGAATATACACTGCTTATTTTAAGTGAAAAGTGGAAAGGGAAATGAGGCGAGATACTTTTCTCCTCTTTTATTTTTATTTTCCTTGTTTGGTAGCATAGGTGTCCAATGAAGGCTACTCATGCAAGTTTTTTATTAACTATTATTTTCTTGTTTATAAAGAACAAAAGACAAAAATTATTTTCCTTATAAAATCTACAATTAGAGCTTCTGGGTACTTAAAAGGATCATGCTGCTACCATGATTCATACCTAAAAGTTTTTTTATATTTATATCAATATCATTTTATTTTTACATATGCATAAACATGTTGAGTTGGGTGATGCACTAAGAAGTATTGAATATTAGCTTGGTAGTGTAAACTATTTCAAAGTCATGCGATGATGAGAGTAAGAATGGTTATGCAAGGTTGTAAAATGTAACTTCGTTAGCTGCCAAGAGAACAAATTATGAGATTACATAAGCCTAAGGTTGAATCTTTATGAATAGATAGTGATGTTTGACCAAGCCTATACATTGCATCAATCAAAAAAAGTAGCATTGAACATGGTGAATTATTCTCTTAATATCTGAGTAATCAGAATATATTCACTTCTGTAACAAAAATGCATTTAAACCTAAACCGATTACTCCACGTAAAAAAAAATTCAAAGTTCAAAAGGGGGAAAATAAAGAAGCTTGAACACAAACCTAAAGTCGAAATCTTTGATGGATCCAAGCCAACGTACATGTATGCTCGTGACTATCTGCCATAGATCCAATGCTCAAGGAGGGAAATGATGGTTGAAATTAATAGAATCTTACAAACTGCCATGTTTTCTTGTTTGAATTACTTTTTAGTAGTCTTTGCTTTTTGGTATAACTTGCATGGAAAGGGAACATAAAAATGATATTAGAACACATACACATGTATTCAATAACATCGAAAATAAAAAGGTTACAAGTAGTAGGTGTACAGAGGTCAAAAAAGTTCTATACGAAGATATATTAAAGTTTCATTATTATACGATGATGATGAAAAAGCAAAGGAAACCCAATGATATCCACATCTTTAGTGCAACAAAAATGTGGTAATAAAGTTTCATCTTAAAAGTGTCATCTTCACCATAAAGTAGACATCACATGCATTTTTAAAAAGTAGGTAGAATCTTCATAAACTATTCAAAAAGTAGAAAAAAATAGTTCACATAATATGATTTGTTAATTTGTTCCAATTATTGATTCTTTACTAGAAATCAAAAGATGTTACTTTAATCGGATTTTTGGTATTAAAATATGTATAAAAATGGTAAGTAATGTTTTATTTATTGAGCTGTAGAATTTAAGGAAAGAAAATTATTCCAAAATAAACCAAATACCATTGACAAACCATTGAATTGAAACCTCCATGTTGTAGTTATCTAACACGTAGTTAAAATCATTAGAGTGCAATGAACAATGCATCATCATTACAGAATAAATGAATACATTCGACAGTGGAACATGACAATCATACCTTAAAGTTAAGTTTAAGTAAGGCTGATGTTTGCAACCAAATTAGCCACAAACACACAATAATAGATTTATGTAGTGAAATAAATGAAAAAACAAAATTAAAACAAAGGAATATATCAAATTAACAATGATCTCACAACAGAAAATAAAAACAACAAGATTTATAATGGTTCATCATTGATTGCTTATGTCCACTTTGAATATTCTCCTTTATTGATTCATAGTAATCTTGATTACAGTAAGAAACAGCATGAGACAAGAAGAGAATGGAGGAAGTTGATTGCAATAATATTGCTATCTAACCAACAGAGCAAAGATCCTCAGAATGAGCCCTTAGGCCTGTATTTATAGGTGAATGCGACCACAAATCTGACTGGAATTTCGGCAACAGGACCTCCTCATCCTATGGGTCCACCATAGGGAGCTCTCGGCCCAAATCTCAATGGAGAGGGATCGGTACCAATCCCTCCATATTTTGAATTTGGGGGCAGCGATCCTATGGTAGCTTCCTTATGCTCGAATATGATGGTATCTCAAATGTCATGATGATTGGATATATGAAGATCGAATTCTGACTTGATATTTATTTTGAATTTACATTAAAGTTAACTCTACCGATCCCTCTAATAGGCTGTGCCGATCCCTCTGATTCTGTTGTGCTCTAATGAATCCTTCGATATGACATCCATTTGTATTCTCCAAACTTCATCACAAGGTGTCGATCGCTCTTGCTTTTGGATATTATGTTGATCCCTAGTCATTCGCATACAACCCTTAGTCTTTACCATAACATGCCGATCCCTCTTATGTTGCAACACTACACCGATCCCTTTCGCACCAGAACGTTATGCTGATCCCTCCTGTTCTATGATACTATACCGATCCCTCAATCATTAACAAGTCACGTTGAACTTGGCACGATCACCTATGTCGACCCCTCTTCTACACTTATCACGCTGATTATCCATTCAAATAGACATACCGATCCCTTTAGTATTTTATCTATGTTGACAAATGACTATGTCGATCCCTATTCCATCCAAATTGGTTTCCATATTTCTGACAACCTGCGTTTTCTGTCTATCAGCTTTGTTCAATCCTGGATTTGTATAATTGTCTGAATTCTATTTCTGGATCCTATAGCCATTGCTTCACAGTTATCCTTCATGATAACAGTCGAGTCTGTCTTGCGTGACCAGTCCAATATAGCAAAGTCAGGGTACCAGGTAACACTTGCCCCCCCCAAAGTACGTTTTGTGAGTAACATGATGTACTTTGAATCGGACTGAGTTGCCAGAAAGGAATCCATCCAACTTCCTGGTTAATCTCTATTTCTTCATCAACTTTCAATAATATAAGTCCGATGTCGCATCCCGTTAGCATATACAAATTCGGTCATGCGGGGCTCATAGGCCTTCTTTTATTTGATTCGATCTCGAATTTGAGAGTTTCGAGATTGATTGCATTGTTAATTGATTTCAAAAAGTCAAACTTTTATATCGTTCCTGTACATATCCACATACATTTTTCTATTGTTGGCTCCTGGACGTGTTCGAACGTTCAGTGGTCATTGCCAATTTTTATAGTATTCTGTTTGCTCATATTGCAGTCGAACCTTCGTGATAACGGTCATCAAACATCTTTCAAATGTCCGTCATTTCTCTTCTTCCATCTTACATTCCATTCGTTTTCTTTTCACTTCATTTTCCATCATTCATTTATACTATTTTTTTTATTTTTTTATATATAGTAGAAGGATCAACATTTGACATGCGGATGCTTTGCTAAGGATACGTGAGTAAGGATCAGCAGATCTTGGTGTCGATCCCTCCTCCCCGTCTTTGACTGGGCCACCCCTATAACTGGTGTCTCTCCATATCTCTACACATATATAAACTTGCTTCCTTTTCTTATTTTGTTTTACCTACTTTTGCATAAACATAACGAACTCAGATTATTGTCGATTGCTCTTGATGATCGAAGAAAAAGTCCTCAACTTTAGAACTAAATATGAGCACGAAAACGAGCACTTCCTCCATGTTGTCTTTCGTCCATCCTCAATCCAAAGCCTCGATCACTGGTCTGTAATTTAATCCAATATATATAGGTACGACATCTCTTTTAATCGTGTAATCAAATTATGAATCTCGAGCTTTGTTGAGCTCGAGTGTTTGTTGAATGGACGGCTTAGTAGGTTGCATCGGGATATAATAGTAAGGAGGAGAAGAAGAAGGAGGTAGAGAAGTAGGGTTCAGGTGAGATGGTGTTTTATGGTTAATGAAGAAGGTAGAGAGTTAAGCACTGGAATTGGAGGGATTGGTTTTGAGACCGAGGGATTGGTACAAAGTTGTTTGGTGAGGGATCGACATTGCTAGCTTTAGTATAGGGATCGGTGTAGATGTCTTAAGTTAAGGGATCGATAGGATGTTGTACTGATGATGGATCAGTGTGGTGGTTACTCAATGAGGGATCGGTAGGAAATGTCTATGGAAAGGGATCTGTAGGTCGTGGTGTTGATGAGGATCGGTATAAAAAGGTTTAGGGTATGAGATCGACATAGAGTGAAGGGATCGGTATCAACACTAAAGACCAACTTAATGTAATTCATTTGAACATTTGACTTCATATTGCCCTGCTTGAATATAAGATGAATAAGGACAATGTGACTTGCATACTTGGACCGTCGGACTTAATCTTAAACGAACAAACTTCCGGACTTCTCAATATGGACTAAGCAAAAAACCGGCTAATAAACTTGAATAATAAACATCATAATTCAATATGCTAATAACTGATCCTAAACTTTCATTGCCGATCAACTTTCTTATCGATTGAGACGGTCAGCAATGACGTCTCCCTGGACAAAACTCTAAGTCTTACCATTTTATTCTTGCTTTTTGATTTCAAATTATTTATGCTTGTTTCATGCTACACTGCACTACACTAGTCTAATCTTGATTTTCCATCGAGTATAGCTGACATAGATCCCAGACGCACGAAGCATTTTCAGTCAACATGTCTTCTGAATTAGTGGCGAGACACATCGGTTCCGAAGAAAAATCAAGTTCTGCCACTATATCCGAATGACCTTCTTCAAGCCGCCATGCAAAAAAACCAGAAGCGTCTAATCCCCAAATTAATCTCTTCTCCGATATCCCTATTCAACCAATAGAAACCATTACCCCGACTGCTGATGCTGTTGAGGGTGTCATTGTTCTAGATAACCCCGTCGACTCACAAGTTATCGAATCGGCGAAGCCACTCTTCGTCGATTGTGCTCTATCCACGGGATCACGTTCGAAGATGTATTAGTTCTCAAGAGGCAAATTAGATCTCACCTGCCCCCAGCCGGATATACAGCGTGTAACAAGTTCATGTGCTGGACTGGATGCACTCCACCTTTTAACTCCTTCATTCGGGAGATGTTGAGATATCTTGGGATCACCCCTATTCGGTTGCATCCAAACAACTACGTTTTTACACGCGGGACTTTCCTCTTGTTCATGAATGTTCTATTTCATCCGCCTACTCCCGAAGACATCAGATTTATCTATAACTTTAAAAGACGACCAGGGAGTCTTTCTTATGTCTTACTTGGCCCTTTGTCGGACTATCAAGTCTTAACGGGCGCATGGAACACACTTTCCTTATTTAAGCACAAGTGGTTATATGTGTGATGTTCTTACGGATCCGCTAGGAGATGATTAGAAGGACGTAAATGTTACTTCCATTTTCCTTTTAAGTTTGATGAATCAAGTCATAACTTTTCCTTTAAGTATACTAACATCCGAAGCTCTTTCAGGCAATCGTCTATATCCCGAAGGCGCTAAGTTTTCTAGAGCCGTCAATGCCATCTACGCCAGTCCGTTGAGGAACGGGATAATAAACTCTTGTAACTGATGAGCTTCTTCTTTGTTTGGCCTATTAGAGGACGGCTGTAGAATCGGACTCCCCAGAAGCCAAGCAGTTCCGAAGATTGTTATTAAATGAATAGAAGAAACAATCAACCCCGTCATGCCCCATGCCGAGAGTGCTCGGGAAGGTATCGAAGTGGGGAAGATCAATGATTCTCAAGCTAATAAACCTGGAGATGATGATGCAGGCCTCGAAAAAGCGCCGATGGCTGGTCCTTCACAAGTCGGGCAATCGCTGACACCTCCGAAGAGAAAAAAGAAGTTGGTGTACCGACTACGCAAAAGAAAGGCTAGATCAGATCTAGAATTAATTATTACTCCTCTCAGAGAGGAGTCATCTTCTCAGCGATTGGAAAGTTCGTTAAAAGGATTCTCCGACCTTTAAATTTCGGATGATATAATCTCCTACGAATTTCCCAATATTAATATCGAAGGACTTGACTTCCCTACTAGAAGCGGCAAAGGCGTCCAACCTACCAATAAAGGGGAAAGCACTCCGATGAGAGAAGCCACCGCTATCGGTCCGTTGGGGGGAACATTAGGACACTCACAAACACTTACCTCCACTGCACATTTGCTATTAATTTTTTGTACGACAGCTTTTAATATGTTCTTATTTGATTTTTACAGGTGCAATGTCTCAGTCTCGTGCCTTCGATTGTCTTCGGGATTCTTCAACGTATCACTGCCCCAGTCAAGACTCCGAGTCCGCGCAACTTTGAAAGAAGGATTATCGACTAGATAGAGACTATTATTCGAGGGAGCCCTCTTCCTCATCTAAGCAGAAATCCCAATCCCATGCTTCTCATCATGACGAACACTCACCTTCCTGCTCATAACGGAGAAAAATCTTTGTATCGCGACCCTCATGCCATCGCGCCTCACGAGCTACATTTTGGCTCGTATAGTTTAAGGCAGTTACGTGAGAGCCACTTTGGTAAACATTCACTTGCTACTTCTGATCCACTTCTGCTGGTTGGTGCTCCTGATTCTACCACAGCAGAAAAATTAGCCGAGCTTAAAGCTACTATTTTGAAAATCTACTTTGATGGTCTCAAATTTCTCCCCTCCGTACATGTCGTTCCTAGACATGCCAAAGAGAGCTCATTAGCGTGCATGAACGATGTATTCGCTCAGCACGAATCCTTCATTCATCTGGTCGAGAAAGTTTCCAAATTCTCCATAGAGCGTCAGCATGACATTGACCGTCTCAATTTGGAGCCATCCATGACAAAGATATCATCAAGCATCAGGACATTGAGTTGCTTGAATACAAGACCCAACTTGCAGAAGCCGAATAGAATGCAAAGGAGACAATAGAGGCGGTAAGTCGCTTGGAGACTTCTCATAGGAAGGAACTTGGCGTGGCCCTTCAATGCAGTTGCACGCTTTCTCTAGAAAAATACACTTTACAAAAGGAGAAATATGTTATAGCTTGCAGTGTTGAAGAGCTTGAAGAATTTTTAAAGAAGGAGATGAAGGAGAAAATTGAGGTGCAAGAGGAGTCGCAGAGATACTGCGACGAAATTGTCAAGGCAAGGAGCTTGATAACAAAGCTCGATGAACAATTCGCCAAGATTGAAGCTTTAAAGGAAGAAACCCGAGAAGAGGGCAGAAAAGAAGTGATTGAACAAGCTAACTCCCGGGTGGAGGCGGCCATCAAGTCCGGTAGGAATAAGATTAAGGACTTGTTCGTCCACTAATTATATAATATAATGCGAAGGTCCTTCTCCACCGCGACTTAGCTTTATTGGCGATGGATATCTTGAATCACTCGTCGAAGCCTGGGAACATATCGGCAAGATAAAGAAGGAAGAGTTGGGAGAAGTAGAATTCATTGAAGAAGAACTTGTGAGAGAAGTGCTTTGAGGAAACGAACCGTCTAATCTGGCCGCCACCAAACTTCAATTTTTTAAGGCTCCTACACTGACTAATGAAAGAGAGGATATTGTTGGGTTTTCTAGAACCAATCCTGAAGGTTCCTCTCCTATCCAAGTAGTCAGACCATCATCTTCTCATGATACGGAGCACGAACTTGGCTATGATCCGAACAAGCCTGGCAATGGGCCACATATGCTATATCTCATTCTTGAAGGAAGCATTCCGGCGACCACTGATAGCCAACCGGACACTGGTATCATACTAACTTCTTCAAATTCGAAAAGTTTATGCTCTCCATGCGTAATGTCTTTCATCTAATGTCCATACTTTAATAAATTTTTGCAGGTCCTCCGGGCCCTAATCAGACTTCTAGGAGCGGTGTCGCCATGGAGAAGTAGGAGAAGACGGTCGGAGTCCCGGCCGCTGTTGATATCCCGGGGCCTTATGCTCAAGTCATTGGTGTGCTTGATGAAGATAAACCCGAAGATTCGCCTCCTGTTGATGAATCATAAGATGTAATGATCACAGGAGCTTTGGAGCACATTACTAAAACTAGTATGAGGGAGCGGATCGAGAAGGACGAGAAGTCAAAGTGTAAAGTTAAAGGCGAGCCCATCGAGGTAGAATTTGAAGAACTTGATCTTGTACCACTTCAAGTTATTCCACCAGACGGAATGATTCCATGCGAAATCCTTCCTTCTTCTTCAAGCATTCCAACCAAGGGCGGCAAAGGGCCTCAGAAGAGAAGCTTAACCGACTTTACTCTTGAAAAATCAAAGTGGGAGAGAAAGTCAAAGAAGTAGTCATTACTTCATGTCATTGTACATGATTTGGATAATTATTTCTTTCCTTAGTCATAGGTGTTCGGGTATGAATCTCGACCACTTTTTTTTTGAAATAACTTGTACTAGAACTTTGAGACTTATGAATAAAAGTTTTCTGCTTTCGATTAATCATCGTGTGAATTGTTATTTTAATAATTGAATGATTACTTTTCATTCAATGTACTTGTACTTTATTGATTGCAAATTCCATTAACAATTCACGTCTCCATCTCAAGGCCTCCTTGAGGTCGTTGCCTTAAGTCGTAAAAATGCTAAGCTGGAACTGTAGTGAGCTATCATATCTAGTCTTTAGTACTTCGTATTCCTCCCGTTAGTTTCAGGTCAGAATTGGTGGGATAGGGAACAGTTGGAATTCGTTCATCTGTCCGTTGGAGTTTTAATGTCAGTCCTCGCTCTGGGACCTAAAGTTATTTTATGATCAGTCAATTCATGCTCGATTTATGTTTTTGTCTTAGTCCATACTCTGGGGTCTTAGAATTATCTCACGAGCGATCGGTTCACACCCGATTTGTTTATACTTCGATCCCCATTCTGAAGACTTAGAGTTTTCTCGTGGGCGGTCGGTATTCGCTCAATTTATTTATACTTCGATCCACACTATAGGGACTTAGAGTTGTTTTGCGAGCCATCGATATCCGCCTGATTTTTTACAATCCAGTCCGCACTATGGGGACTTAGAGTTTTTTTGTGGAAGCCACTCGATTTATGTTCATACTCCAGTTAGCACTCTGGGGACTTAGAGTTGTTTTATGGGCAGTCGGTATCCAACCGATTTATGTTTATACTCCAGTTAGCACTCTTGGGACTTAGAGTTGTTTTGTGGGCAGTCAATATCCGTCCGATTTATGTTTATACTCCAGTCCGCACTCTAGGGAATTAGAGTTGTTTTGTGGGTAGTCGGCATCCGCCCGATTTTTTTATCCTCCAATCCGCACTCTAAGGACTTAGAGTTGTTTCATGGGCTGTCGATATTCGTTCGATTTATGTTTATACTCTAATCCGCACTCTGAGGACTTAGATTTTTCTCGTGGGCAGTCGGTTCACACCTGATTTGTTTATGTTTTGACTTCTTTCGGTCGCCTCGATTTTGTTCAAGTCCCACAGTCCAGGGAGGGAGTTCTTTAATCTCCAAATTGCCGGCAATGTTGTTCCTTATTGCGTGTCCCGTCCTTCGGATCATCTACAAGAGTTGTTACCCGAGAAAATTAATGGAGCTCATCTTGGTTGATCCCATTGCGGATTAATATAGTTGATCGATTTCAAACTCCGAGAGCCTATTCATATATCACATATATCGATATCAATCAGTTTCATTATGTACTTAGCATAAAATGCAATGATAATTATATAAGCAAAAGAAGTTCGAGCCTTTATTCATCAAATGGAAAAGAACAAACTATTCTGTCTTATTACATATTTGGAGAAATCAAATACTAAAGCAAATATAGAAAGCAAATAGAACCGAAATGCAAAGGAAATGTTCTAAGTGAATAGCGTCGTAAATGCTCGCTATTCCACGCACTTGGAAGTGTAATGCCATCGACAGTCGCTAGCTTGAAAGTTCCTTCTCCAAGCCTTTGTTCAATGACATACAGTCCCTCCCATGTCGGATTCATGTTTGACGTGGCTGGAAAAAACCATTTTAGGACGAGATCACCAACTTCAATGGTTCTCGATAGAACTTTAGAGTTGTAATATTGGGCGACTCGATGTCGATATGCAGCTACTCTCAAATCGGCTTCCTTACGCTTCGCATCTATAAAGTCCAATGACTCTAAGAGAATATCTTTGTTCATTTTGGGGTCATAGTAAGTCACTCGATGAGAAGGGACTTCGAGTTCCACCAGAACAACAGCTTCAGAGTCGTAAGCAAAAGCGAATGGAGTATGGCCAGCTGTGGACTTGTGGGTGGTTCTATAGGCCCAAAATGCTGTAGAAAATTCATCCACCCACTAGCCTCTAGGGTTCTCCAAATGCTTTTTCAGAATAGACTTGACAACTTTATTTACAGCTTCAACCCGACCATTTGCCTGAGGATGAGCAACCGCTGCAAACCTCTTTTCAATGCAATATCTCCGACAAAATTCTTTAAATTCAACACTATCGAACTGAGTCCCATTATCTATTACGATAGTTCATGGAAGACCAAAACGACATATGATATTTCTAAATTGATTACTTTTTTGGTTGTGATTATGGCTAATGGTTTCGTCTTGGCCCATTTTGTGAAGTAATCAACTGCGACAATAATGTACTTCGCACCGCCTTTAGAGACTGACAAAGAGCCGACGATGTCAATACCCCACATTGCGAATGGCCATGGGCCGACCATTTGCGTGATCTCCATCAGCGGGGCTCTCGAGACCTTTGCATATATCTAGCACTTTTCACACCGTCTTACATAATCAACAACATCCTGGTTTATCGTTGGCTAATAATATCTGTAACAGAGTATCTTCTTTGCCAGAGTTTGCCCCCAGTGTGATCACCGCATTCTCCCTCATGAACTTCTTTCAGAACATGTTTTATCTCGTCATAAGTGATACATTGTAGTAAGGGAATGGAAAACCCTTTTCTATACATAGTTCCTTCTTGAATAATATACCGTGAAGCTTTGCGAAGGACTTGACGATTTTTGTTTCTCCTTTCAGGCATGATTCCATGCAATAAGTAATCTTTAAATGGAGCCATCCATGATTGCCTATCGAATTCCACTTCTAGTACTTGATCAGCTTCCATCATATTTATACTTGTGGTATGTAATATCTTTACTAGAACTAAACCCATCTATTGCGCATCGCCATTACTAGATAACTTAGCCAATGAGTCAGCCTCTTAGTTTTTCTCACGTGGGATATGTGAAATTTTATAGTATTCGATATCTGCTAACAACTCCTAAACTTAGGTAAGGTATAGGGAAAGTCATTGTCCCTTAGCCTGATAGTTCTTTCTGACTTGATACACCACCAATTTTGAGTCGTAAAAGATTTCAAGAGACTTCACTCCGAGCTCTCTAGCAAGTTGAAGTCTAGCAATCAACGCTTCATACTTAGCCTTGTTGTTTGTAACAGGAAAATCAAGCTTCAAAGCATAGCAAATTAACCGGTTCTTAGGCGTTACAGCACAATACCAGCTCTGAAACGGTGACCATTAGATGTTATTTCAGTGTACAACTTCCATCGCATGGTAGGGATTCCACTGCCTTCTGGAAGCTCGTCTTGCTTGGTAAATTCTGCTATAAAGTCTGCAACCACTTGACCCTAAATATCTCTTCGGGGAAGATATGTAATGTCGAACTGGCTAAGCTCGATGTTCCATTAAAGCAACCTTCCAGACATCTCAGGTTGCTATAAGACCTCCCATAATGGCCGGTCGGTGTAAATGTTGATCGGATGTGCCTAGAATGTAACATTCCCCTACTTGGAGGCCCAAAACTAATGGCTACGGATGCTGCTATCATCCATAGTTATTAATTCTCGATGACCAAATGCGAATTTGTTAGATTCATTGATACACAGAAACACATGAATATGGAGAAAATTTAAAACATCAAATAAGATCACATTCCATTTCAAATTTCCAATTCATTACATAATCCCACAATCGTTAGCCACGTTCAGAGAAAATATATTTATTACAATATACGCCAAGGGCGACATATGAAGATGCCCCATTGGACGAATAAAATATATATATGCAATTTAACAACTTTTTCATTACAAACAACACAATGGAATCTAAATAAAAGAGCATTCTAGATAGCTATCATGCCTCCTACACGTCTGTGGAAGCTTTATTCGTCTAATAAGGTACATGAAAACCTCAACTCTCAAACCACCCAAAATTAATTGTGTACCCGACATTTTAAGGGAAAACATAAACTTCGAGTTAGACATAAAGCCTGGTATGAATAATAATCTACCATCTCAAACCATTTAGATATCTAGTGAGACCATGCCGCTTAGCGGAATGGGTTTCCCCCCACTAGTATCTTAGAACCTTCATAAAACCATATACTGTGCTCCTGGATCCATAATGGTTAATACAATTAAAAACTATATGATATGATGATATGCAAAACAAGTGAATCAATTCTGGATTACCCATCCAGATTAATTCTGACTATCTGTCAAAGTTATAGTTTCTAGGGTTACTATTAACCTAATAGTTTTCATGGGCTTACTAATAACCGGTAAAATGATTTTGGACTCCCTGTCCAGTTGCATAGTTTTCATGGGATCACTAAGAACCTATTGGTAATTCCAATATCTTTACTCTTATCCTAGTTTTCATAGGTTGACTAGGAACCTATTGGTAACTCCAATATCTTTTCTTCTTATCCTGTTTTCATGGGCTGAATAAGAACCTATTGACATCTGTCAATATCTTAATCCGAATATAGTTTTCATGGGTTCATTATAAACCTATTGGTCCCTGCCAATATCAAATAATAGTTTTCATGGGCAAACTAAGAACTTTTATTACATCTTCAATTATACATGGTTTTCATAGGCTTAACTATGGACCTATTGGCCCATGCCAATATCCTTTCCTATAAACAATTTTCATGGGCTTACTGGGAACCTATTGGCCCCTGCCAATGTCTTCCTCTAATATTTTAGCATCTTATTTTATGGTCTTCCTAACCTCCTAGATGTAGTTATACTCATTCAGGAGTTAACTTAATTTATATTCACTACTGGGTCAACCTAGCAGGTTATTCTCCCTTTCTCCAAAATACAGTTATAGGTCTATTAATATGTGAATATATACATATATGAAGAAGTAAACACAATAACTTGGTTAATCATTTAACCTTTTAATCGAAGAAAACTTCTTCAAAAACTCCCTTTCAAAATATTTTATTTATTTATGTCATGATTTTTCCTTAAAATGAGAGGTTATTTGTTTTGAAAACTAAGGCTTTCGAAAACTTCAAAAACGTTGCTTTCGACCTCACGGGCTGACCTCCTTCGAAAGCATATAAATCTCTTTTCGAACCAATAGGCCTCTGCCTTTCAAAATACTTTAAAACTTCTCTTTCAAAACCTTTAGAATGTAATAAAGTTTTAGTTATTAACTCTTAGAAGCATAGCTTCGATGCCATTGAAAGGACCACTTTCAAAACCTTTGGAAGTATCCCTTCCGAAACCATTGAAAGTCCCCCTTTCGAAACCATTGGGTTTAATATCATTTGGATCAAAGTGAATATAAATGAAAGTATCTATTTTAAAACTATTCTTTATCATAAAAAAGTATTGGGTAAAGCTTGATGGCATCGGCACCATTCCTTTCGAAAGCTTTAAATCATTTGAAAAAAACACTGAAGGATAGAGTCAAAATCCCCTTTCGAAGCCATTGCCTTCAAAACCCTTGGACCCTTTGGAAAGCATTTAGGAAGTGGATTAAAACATTTTAAAACAAACTACCCTTTTAAGGCATTGATGACTTCAATATACTCGAAAAGCAAAAGAACGACAACAGGGCACCTCGGTTGGAACTCCTACTTTCGAAAGAATTATTTTTAGAAGTAAAGAAACCCATTCGAAAGCTTATTCTTTAAAACATAAAATGGCAACCCCTTCGAAAGCCTTTAGAAACCTCTTTTGAGAAGATAAGCTTCGACTCCTTCGAAGGCTTTAATAAAACAAAGGCAGGCGCTTCACTTTTTATAAGGTATCAACCCCATCGAAGCAATGCTTTTGACACCATGCCTTCCGCCTTTCTTCAATCCACTACGTACCATCTAAGTGATACATTTTGTATTGGTTTCGGCCTGGGTTGGTTTCAAATGAGATGGAGTGGAAGCATTGGAGTCGAAAGGTGCTTTTAAATAGAGGCGGAACCCACTTTTCTGGGTAAACCCGGTTAATACTAATTAAAGCAAACACTTTCTAACTAACCTGCCATGTTTAAACTTATGATTGTTTACTTTAACTTTTCAAATTCTTTACCAAAATAACCGTCGCTTAATTTCAGATCTAAACCAAGGTTAAGTTAGTAAATAAGCCCTTCCATTAAGCTAAACCAATATTGCAAATAAGTTATTCTTCTAAAATAAATTAATTTGCATAGCAAATCACTCAGGAAAAATCCCAAAAAATTATAGAAATTCACTTTAATCATGTTATCTAACATATCAAAATTTTAGACCCATATTCGCAATATAATTTTTGAAATAAATTTCTAAACCCAATTAACCATATTTTCTTTTGAAAATTCATAACAATATTTTCATAGCTTGGAAAATTATCAAAATTAACTCCAAAATCATGTTTTACACAACATAAAATTTTTCCATAGCATTCGAAATCAAATATAATCGATTTTACCCTTAAAACCATGAAAAATCGCATTTAAACAATCTTGTTTAAATGAACAAATTATGATCCAAGCACATTATCATTCAAATCATCATAAAATTGAATTTAATCTTAAATAGGAAAAAAATATGTTCATAAAACAAAATAGAGATGGTATCAATTATTATTCATCTTGATTATGATAGGAGATTGGATTGAGATTAAGATTTTCCCCCTTCTTTAATTCCTTAGCTTGATTTGAATTCTCTTCGCTTTCCTTCCTAGTAATGGCCGGCTCCTCAATACGTTTGTGTTTTGCATTTTTGTGAAATGAGAAAATAATTGTGAATAGTGTAAGGGACATAAATGTATATAAGGGTAGGGGTTATATGTGGCTAATTCCAATATACCCTTATGCAAATTAATTAACTTTAAGCCCATTTAATTAATTAATTTGAGCACGGCCCCTTATGTATTTATTCAAATCTTAATTCTCTTATCACTTAACATTTACATTATTCTATTTAATTTAACTAATTAAATCTCCTAAATGATGTTATTAAAAAATAGGGGTGTTACATGGAAGTACGGATGAAGTTTTCGTGATGCGATCAGCAAGTAGTATGCTAATTTCTCTATCTTCGGGTAGTTCCTTTCTACTACTGTTAACCGCATGCTTGCATAATACACATGCCTCTGAATCAAGTTCTCCTTGCTAATCAAGGCGGCACTTGTAGCATGCGCTGATACTTCCAAATAGATGTACAACTCCTCGTGATCTACCAGCTTTGACAAGACAAAGGGTCCTTCCAAATGACTCACCAGAACTCGAAATGCGCCTTCACAATCCCACGTCCATTAAAAGTTTCTCTTTTCCTTCCTAATCAAATCAAAGAAAGGAATGCATTTGTCAATTACCCTGGAGATAAATCGACTTAAAGCAGCAACCTTCCCATTCAAACTTTGCACTTGTCTAATAGTTTTGGGCGCTTGAATATCTCGAATAGCCTAAATCTTTTCTGGATTAACTTCAATTCCTCGAGCATTGGTAATAAAGCCTAAGAACTTTCCTGACGCAACACCGAATGAGTGTTTCAAAGGATTGACCTTCATGTTATAAAATCATAGGATGTCGAACATCTCTGCCAAGTTTCGAATATGGTCATTTGATCGCCGTGACTTCACAAGCATATCATCCACATAGACTTCCATTGTCCTCCCAATATGATCTTTAAACATCTTTTTATCTAAGCATTGATAGGTTGCTTCATCATTCTTCAATCCAAATGGCATTACCACGTAACAGTATAATCCAACATCCATTACAAAGCTGGTGTGTTCCTGATCGGGGACATAAATTGGGATTTGGTTATACCCCGAGTATGCATCCATAAAGGATAACAATTAATGCTCTACAGTTGAATCAACTAGCTGATCAATCCTTGAAAGGGGAAAACTATCTTTAGGACACACCTTATTCAAGTCTGAATAATCGATGCTCGTTCTCCACTTCCCGTTCGTCTTCTTCACCAGCACGGGATTAGATATCCATTTAGGATAGAGGGCGTCGTGAATAAACCCATTAACATTTAGTTTATCCATCTCCTCTTTAATAGCAACGTATCTCTTCGGATCCATGCTTTGCCTTTTCTGTTTTACCGGAACATACTTCGGATCAATGTTTAATGCATGGCTCGCGATGGTAGGCAAGATCCCACAAATGTCCAAATGAGTCCAAGCAAATACATCTAGGTTCACTTGGAGAAAATCAACAAGATCTCTCATCATCGAGGGGCTGAGCTATGATCCAATCTTCAAGACCCGTGATTGGTTGTCGTGGCTAACTGTTATATCAATCACAAGCTCAACGGGCACCATCTTAGTCTCCTTGGGCTCCTCCTCATCATCCCTTGGATCTGTATCTCTATAGAACCTATTGTGGCACCCAAGCCAAGGCTTAGGCGCCACTTGTCAATCTTCAATAACTTGGATGCGGACAGTGTTGTCCATACGCTTTCCTTTCTTCTTACGCTGAGCTTCTCTCAACTCAGCCATCTAGTCATCTGACCACCATGGATTACTCCTAATCCATTATCAGTCAGAAATTTCAAAGTCAAACACCACGGGGCGAGAGTTACCCGAAATTCAGCCAGGGTCGGTCGGTCCAGAAAAACATTGTATAATGACTTAACATCCAAAGGAATGAACGATAGGGTCCACAATCTCCTACGATTACCTTCCTCCAATTCATCTGGCAACTCCACATAACCAACTGCCTCAGTGGCCACACCATTGAAACCATGTATCCGAGCTTTAGATGGTTTTAAATCTTTAGCCTCCATTCTAATTTGATCATAAGCCATCTTGAAAATAATATTTACCGAACTTCCACAACCAATCAAAAATTTTCTCACCGGGGCAGGGCCAATCATGGCAGAAATGGCCATCGGGTCAATCGTAGGAGCCTCTACTCTATCTGCATCCCTGCTTCTAAACACTATATCAGCAGTCATCGTACGTTGTTGCTTGGTCGGAGTTCCGTCCTCCGTATTTGAATAATACTCAAAATCCGTGTACCTCATCGCGTTGGCATAGTGCTCCATTTCCTGCCAACTCCTATCCACAGGATGTGGTCCTCCAACTATCGTGTTTATCACTAATATTCCTCCAGTCTGCACATGCTCCTCGGCTCTATGCGGAGCATGTACTCGATTGGGGTCAGATGTCCCCTATCTGCCGTCTTGTGGAGCTTTTACGAACTGCTGCAGCTTCTTTTCCCAAATCAACTTCTTGATAGCATCCAGGAGATGCCTGCACTCATTCGTATTATGCCCGTAACACTCATGAAATCGGCAATACTTTCTAGTCTGTTTCTGTGCTTCTATTAATTCCTTTGGATGCGGCTTCTTGTATTGAAAAGTATTATGGGTGGATAAGTAAATATTCTCCAGGGATGCGTTTAAAGACGCGTAGTTGTCATACATAGGAATCCTAGGTTTTGATCTTCCAGGCTCCCTTTTTCGATCTCGATTTCGTTCACCATTTCTCTTCTACTGATTCGGCTTGTTCTGAACATTAAACTGAACCTTCCCAAAACTCTCATCAGACTGCTGTATACCGCTTCTCCTCTTGGTCCCACTGCATTGTTTTTATGGAGGACCTGGCCACTTCCTTCCTAATAAATTAAGCCGCCTTTAAATAAAAGCGTTCCAACATGGCCGGTGATTTCTAGCTAGCTAATCACCGAATTCGAAATCCCGATCAATCCCTCTCGTCATAGCCATTAGTATAGCATGGTCATTTGGGTTATTGACTTCTATAGAAGCGATATAAAATCTTTCCAAGTAGTCCTTCAATGATTCCCCTGAAGCCTGGATTACGCTGAATAATGACATCACATCTTGAGGACGAGCGACATGAATCCGGAACTGCTCCACCAACTTTGTTGCTAGTTCATCAAACCCTAAAATCGATCGTCGGGGTAATCTTGTAAACCACATCATCGTGATCCCAAAGAGGGTTATGTAAAGCATCTACATTTGGTTGCATCATTGGCTCTCATTAGGTCCATCAACCATTTGTACCTCATAATGTGCTGTCTGAGGTTGGTTTTTACCTCATAGGCAGGCATAGCAGGCTTGTTGAATCTTCTTGTGTACTCCACATGTAAAACATTGTCAGTAAACGAGGTATGTCTCCACAAAATTCCCCAATCATCATTCGTCAAACCCCGGTGTCACCAGTTGTCTAACATCGCGATAAGTCTGGTGTTTGAATGGGTGGTGTCAAGTGGTGGTCGCGCTCCATCTCACGTGAATGGTCCGGTCGATGTCTACAGGCCATTTCATGCCTCCTTAGTCTATTATCCTCGTGATGTGCACCCTAAGCATTCATCTCGTCATTATTCCAAAGGGGTAGTTGATCAGCATTCAAAACAGACTCCTGCATCCAAGCCTCCACAGATAGCTCCAAACCGATTCCCCAAGTGCAGCTAGGGAACCCCTCCTTTGGAGGAGGGATCGGTATCGATCCCTAAGGAGGGATTGACACCAATTCGTCTTGGCAAACCATGTTGGTCTGCCAAGTAATGCTCCAATGTCCCTGCTTGCTCTCCTTCGACCTTACAATGCCTACACCTGTGATGTTCATCTTCTGATGAGGTTGAACTCTCCGACGCCTAGTGAGAGGCAAGATCCCTTCTGGGCTCTGGCGCTGCTATTGAGAAATCTAGTTCATTATGTTAGCATTAGTCTAGTCTGCTCATTCAGCTGCCTACGGCTCTCCATTAACTCCCTCATCAAGTTGTTGAATTCAGCTCTAGTTATAGAATCAGTGGGGTTTTGGACTTCAACAGGCTCCACATTTAAATTTGTAGACTGGTTGCTTGGAGCTCCTTGTTGAATGCTGGCAGTTTCATTTGCATCAACATTCTGGGAAGTTGATCTATTATGCCTTACCATTCTGTATTCTTTGCTTAGATTCTAGTAAATCTGAGTAGTATCTACAAGCTTTTGAAGATGAATCTAGATCTCCTTCGAGGGATTTTCTCAATCCAATAGCAGCAAAGGGGATCCTAACGGGCTATGAATCAGAGTTCTTAGTGGAAGCATCAAAATGTTTACAATCAAATTGGCCACAAAAACCCAAGAATAGATTTGTGTAGTGAAATAAATGAAGAAATTAAATTAAAATAGAGGAATATATCAAATTAACAAGGTAATCACAGTATAAAACAAAAACAATAAGATTTATAGTGGTTCAACATTGGTTGCCTACGTCCACTTTGAATATTCTCTTTATTGATTCGCAATAATCTTGATTATAGCAAGAGATAAGAAAATAATGGAGGAAGTTGATTACAACAATAGTTTTATCTAACCCACTGTAAAGATCCTAAGAATGACCCGTAGGCCTGTATTTATAGGTGAAGGCAACTACTAATCTGACTGGAATTTCGAAAACATGACCTCCTCATCCATATGGGCCCACCATAGGGAGCGTTAGGCCCAAATATCCATGGAGAAGGATCGATACCGATCCCTCCATATGTTAAATTTGGGGCAACGATCCCTATGGTAGCTTTCTCATGCTCGAATATGATGGTAACTCAAATGTCATGATGATTGGATGTATGAAGCTCGAGTTCTCACTTGATCTTTAGTTCGAATTTACACTAAATTTATCTTTGCTGATCTCTCCAATAGCCTGTGCACATCCCTTTGGTTCTATTGTACTCCGCCGAACCTTTTAATACGCCATCCATTTGTATTCTTCAAACTTCATCACAAGGTGCCAATCCCTCTTGCTTTTGGATATTATGCTGATCCCTAGTCATTTGCATACAAACCTTAGTCTTCACCATAACATGTCGATCCCTCCTATGTTGCAACACTACACCGAACCCTTTCGTTCCAGAACATTATGCCGATCCCTCCTGCTCTAGGATATTATGCCGATCCCTCGGTCATTAGCGAGTCACGTTGAACTAGGCATGATCACCTATGTCGACCCGTCTTCTACACTTATCATGCTGATTTTCTATTCAAATAGACATACCGATCCTTATGTTTCACTTTGCTATACCGGTCCCTGTAGTATTTTATCCATGTTGACAAATAACTATACCAATCCCTATTCCATCCAAATTGGTTTCCATATTTTTGACACCCTGCATTGTCTGTCTATCAACTCTGTTCAATCTGTGATTCGTATAACTATCTAAACTCTATTTCTGGGTCCTATAGCCACTGCTTCACGGTTATCCTGCTTGCGTGACCAGTCCAATATAGCCGGGTCAGGATACTGCGCAACAGCTGCAAATAATTCATTAGATCATATGATTTGATAATATGCAAGGAGTTAAACTTATCATTGTAATTTTCTTTGATCAGTTGAAACATAAACACAATTTCTAGTTCAACTAAAACACTAAAATTTAGATGAGCAACCAATTCTCTAAGTTTATCTTTCATAGATACAGTAAGGTGGAAAGTTGACCAATGTAACATGCTATATTTTAGTTTATAACCAAATGAACCAAGACTTACCAGATTCACATATCATAGTTCTGCATTTCACCATAACATGTTTGAATAATATAGACCCATTAAGTTTGTTTTTGTTATAATATGGAACAAATTATGCCATATATGTTTTCATGTCAGTACACTTAATTAATATGTGCAAAATTTTGTGTCTTCTTTGTCAAGTATTAATGTATATACATAATTCATAATAGAACTAACAAAATCAAAGCACATCAAAATCAATCAACTTACTAAGTAGGTTATAAGATTAATTCCAATAAGTCATTTATACTTGCTAGCGCCAAGCAACCTTCAAAAAATATCAATCACAACTCCAAATCTGCGCTCAAGAAAAGCACATTATCACCAATAGTAAAGTCTGAAAGTCAAGCAATGGTCAAGTCAGAGGAAAAAAAACACGTAAGGAGGTATTAATTTGCATACTAGCCAGACAGAAGCAAAAGAAAATTATATTTTACATTCAAAAGTCGATAATTTCATTAAAAAGAGACTTATCAATAGAAAATGGAAGACCAATAGAAGTTGTAGGAACCATACAAATATTTGGGAAAACAAAAATTCAACTAAATCCATAAAGAAATTCATGAACCCGAATAGCAAATTCAAATGAAATACAAATATGATACTGAAGAATGAAGTAAGATTATTTAAAGAAATCAGTGCTTTAAAAAAGATTAGTATCATCTTAAACTTAAATGAGCGATAACATCATTCGTATAACCCTGTCAAACTTTAATGGCCAAGGGATTACAAGTCAAAAAAATGAAGATTGTAGCATATTTTATAAGTTATGATTAAAAACTCTTTAATAAATTTGTGATTAACTAATGTGAATTGCATTGCCCATTAATTAGAAAACTAGATGGGAGGGATGTGGATTTTCAATCCTTCAGTAAAAACTTCATTTGTTTTGGGTGTGCATATATAATGTGAGTTGCAAGTATAGGTCATGTATTTTGAAGGGAAGAAGCACTACATATACTTTCATAATACTCATTGATATTATTTCAGAATGGTAGCGTAGAAACTTCAATACTCAATTCATTTGCACAAATGTATGCAGATAATATTAAAAAATAACAACAACAAAAGTAAAATGCATGTATGCAGGATATCTATAGCTAGCGAAGAGAGAATTTGAATTTCTGTATGTTTTTTGGGTTTATAAAGCAGAGCATATTGATGTTTGTTGGTGTAGATTTTAAATTTTGATTTTAAACCAGCTAGTTAAATGTTGAGATCCAATAAAATACAAATTAATTTTAGTTGCTAAATTAAATAAATAATACAAAATATAATCAAACAATTAAATTATCTACTTATCATAACGGTACCAACATTAAAGTAGAGATTGATTGAATTTAACGTTAAAGCTTCCATTCATATAATCGAATATTATACCATGCAGTTCATTTCAACCATCATACAACTATAGGTTACCTCAAACTGACTCAACATTAGTTATCATAGAAAAGATAGGTTTCACCTACATATGCTTAAATTTAATATTAAAGTAGTTATCATAATTAGAAGTTGCCTGGAGAAATATCCCAACCATGAATTCTAGAATTTAATTTGCTTGGTCACTTACTTTGAAAATGAGGACTCTTAGTTAAAATTTAAATCTTTAAGGTATTTTAAGGAAGATGGGTAATAAATGCTCAAATAAAATAGCATAACAGTTGTTATTCTTAGCCTTCAAGCAATAATGGCAGTCACGGTTATTTTTATAACTTTAGAACGTTGGATTGAGTTTTTAATCATAAAATCGTCAAATATGTATAAAAAGATGCAAATTAGATGCAAATTAGATAAGCAAATTATATATATGTATACTATAAATGAAACCTTATTTCCATTATCTCTCATGATATGGGGAGAAATTTGTATATATATATTTCACTTTTATACTCAAATTATTTTTCTTCTTTGAATATGGAAGATGTTGAATATGCGATTATATGATTTTTGTTTGATGATAATAAACATATATATATTCGTGTAAATGTATTTGTTAATGTACTATTTTATTTTTCATAGATTAAATAAATATTTGCCGAATAAAAATAAATAACACAGAATTTGAATTCAAACAGAAATTTTATTCAAACAAATATTTATTACAATCTTTGAATAGTACAAAGTTCAAGCTCTCACTATATATTCAATTTCAATTACAATACAACCTTGATTACATCACAATTTCTAATTTACATCTGAACTCACTACATATCACTCATTCACTTAACTCGTATTTTATCTTTAATTTCATTTCAAATTGAATCCAGCATCTAAGCAATCTGCAAAAATAAATATTGACGCAGTAAAATTGAAAAGGAAATATTTTTGCAGTATAAAATAAAATGTGATTTTGAAAATAATATTTGCCTCAGTTATTTGGGTTGTTCGTCATTATTTAACTTTGAATTCATCATACATGAACAACTTGTGACATACACAGTGTATCACTGTATATGCCACAAGGCCGTGCACATCGATATATATACACTTGATAAATTTACAGGGATAGGTGAGCACAGGTCAAACCCAAATTATCGGATTCAACTCAAGTGCAATAAAATAATGACATAATTTTCAGCACAAGGTCAAATCCGAGCTACAAGCTGGATTCAACTCAGTCTCAAGTGAAAATGCTCGATTAAGTCAGTGACACTGCCTCAACTAAGCACATGCACCAGTAATGCCAGCGAAGACCACAAGCCAATCCTAACAACTACTACAATGAACCAGCAGTATGAAAAAGGGCAGTGGACAGGACAAGTGCAAGTATCATACTCGAGAACAAAGGCAATGATACAACTCAATTCAACAGTAAGCACGGCCTCAAACTAGAATAGCATATACAGGACTACAACAGGTCAGGAATGTGTACCAAGAAAATGCAACAACCAAAACCATCAATGAACAAGACTACAAGATGAACTAGACCAGGCAGCTAGCATATATGAAACAAAAATGCCAACTGACTCGAATGACTCAAGGGATACAAGAACAATGCTCAATGCACAACAATACAAAGAGATCAACATCAACCAATGACCAAATTCAAACAATACACACACAGTTTTAAAGATAGTGTAGTCAAGGCTCAGTGGTGAAGCAACAAAACCACAACATCATGTACATCAATGTGAACACATGAACTTCAAGCTAGCATATCAAGCTTCAGATGGTGCGCAAGTGGTGCAGAATAATAAACAGTGAAGTAAATGCATGCACACTTGTGTGTGTGTGTGTGTGTGTCTATATATATATATATATATATATATATATATATATATATATATACATATACAAGAAACCATACATGAACACTTGCAACATATATATATGAAATGCAATTGTGAAAGTGGACAGTGCTATCAGGGTGAAAACACATTGCAGGACAAAGCATAACCGAAGTCACCGATATATAAAACAATGAATCCAACAGATGCAAACTTCAAAAGATAATAGACTCGAAACAGAGACAAGTACACAAAGACTCCAAGTTTATAAGCATTTCAAACATTGAAGTTCCAGACAGTATCAAGTTCGAACAAATCCAAACCCGAGACAATACCAAACCAGATGGAACTGCAACAGCAGGTTACAAAATGACCAGAAGCAATAAACACGAATCGCCAAAGTCAAATATGATACTGAATAATCATGCCAAAGTCATGGACCGCATAAACAAATTCTAAGTGACCGAAGTCAAAGTACCAAAGAACTCAAAGCCGTGACAATCAATAAATCAGTGCCGAAGTGAACATTGAACCAAGTCAGTATGTTGAACAAGTCAGAGACATGGTGGTAAAGAAACGAGCAAAGTCAAAATTGAAGCCGTGTTAACCAAGCCAAAAATACACGATTTGAAAATGTCAACAATCATCACAATCATCAATACAAAATCGAATGGCCAAAGACGAATTCAAATAAATGTATACGAACGTAAACATAGGAATTCGGCTTCTATAAATTCCATCATCGGCAGTTTAAAAACCATCGAGTTCAAGTACGAAAATCATTAAAGCACAAAAAGGATAAATAACATACCGAAGCCTTCTCGAACTCGATCAATTCGAAGCAGTCAAAGTAATTAACAGAGACCAACGATTGACAGAAAAGGAACGCCGAATCAATTATTCAATCGAGCATTCAAAGACGCTTCTTCGAATTTCACGAAAAGCCCTAATTTTAGTCAGGGAGGAACGAACGAAGAAAGCCCTAATTTTGAACCAACACAGCCACCATTATCTCAATTAAGGAACGGGCCACAAAAGTTATAAAAAGAGAAAAAGGGCCGGCCTTTTATTTTATGAGGGTCATAGTTTTTAAATTAGAGTTTATTTGTTTTTAAATTGTTTTAATTTTGTATTTCAATTTTAAACCGTTGTGATTTCTAATCGTGTGACTAGGGGACAAACTACGTGGCGTAGTTTGAGAATTCGCAACTCAGTGGCTGAGTTGTGGCAGGGTTTTGAGCGTAGAGTTAGGTTAGTCAGTAGCGGGTGTCGCGAGTTTACGTGTGTAAGCGTGTGACTACTTAATTTCTAGTGGAAACCTTGAGGGAAACACGTAGGCAGGGTTTTGTCGAAGCTAGATAAATTCTGTGTCGTTCTATTTCTGCATTTATTATTCTGCTATTATCTGTGCTGCTATTATTCTGTGATCTGTGTTGAAATAATTTTATAAGCTTCCGCAATTAATTTTTATAATTAATAGCATCACCCTATTCACCTCCCCTCTAGGGTGAAATCGTTCCTACAAAAGAGATCATTTCCATTAGAAATCAAAATTTTGTTTTGGTTATTTGTCGCATCTTTTATTTTGAATCTATGTAAATTACTTTTTAAAACCAATAAGATGGCGGTTAAGCCAAATAATCATTTGGTCATTGGATTATGTAGAACAAATGTTGGTATACAGATTGTATTCTTTGCATAATTATTTTCTATCCAAATATCAAACAACAGTTGTGATTACGGTTGGAGATAATAACAATAGTTACCGTAACTGTACCACCCATATGGTGATATCTAGAAAGATACAAATACCAGATTTTGTTGACATATGTTTCCAAAGCATACCGACTCACAAACCTCTAACCTATCTCTGCATATAGAAACTTAGTACCATGAACATAAATCAAAACATGGATACCATGCAAGACACAAATAGGTGGACACTGCCAATCCCCATCAGTGAAAACAACACATTCAAACTGTGCAATAGTATAAATAAACCCGATCTTGTTGGAACAAGAGATATCAATATCAAAATATCAAACCTTTTCACATCCAATCTCTGCAATTTTGGTACTTCCTCCATCAACTTCGCCTTTGTTCTCCTAATTTTCGCATTCAATGCCACTACGACCGCTCTGCTCTTCTCTTGCCTTGCTAACTCAGCTTTCTAAACAAAAATATTAATATGAAGAAGTCCATAACTACATGGAATATTTATTATGTATTCCTCACAATAAATGTAAGTAACAAACCCTAGATACACACACCACTGGAAATCATAATTGTTAATAAACATTTCAAAGGGGACGATAGCTATAAAAATCCACATAATTCCTAAATTTGATAAAGCTATTGCAACCAACGACCAATTCGTATTTTTTAAACAGGAAAATAAGCACAAGGAAAAAGTTACAAAAAATTTTAGTCTTAGGGACGGTAAGTTTGTTTTTTAGTCTGAATGACACTTTATACTATAAACAGAAAATGATAACCACATCTATCATTCTGTGATTTACACTATAAAGAGTTCTTCAGACTAAAAAACAAACTTGCTGTCCTTGAGACTAATTTTTTTTGCAACTTCTTCCCTGTGCTTAAAAACTCCTTTTTTAAATTTGATGTGAAAATTACCTCCAAAATAGCTTCAATATCAATCTCGACGGAAGTGAAGAGTCTGGCAAAACCATCGTCGCCAGAGACATTGGGATCGGTGCGATGCTTTTCGACGTCGTATTTATCGTTTTTGTTGTAGATCGCATCGACACTATTTATAATGTCGTTCATGCTTATTTTCCATGGGATTTGGCTTCCTAGGATTGTATTTAGGTAGAAATTGGGTGGAAGAATCGCCTTGGAACCATAGTATTTTTCAATTTTAGTTTACGCAAAAAGGATGAAGAGAAAAGTAGCGTAGAAAAAAGAATAAATATAAAACGTGACTCCTCATTTCACAAAATGCCTAAATGTCTGTGCGTTTTTGAAATGCAACCCAGTAATAATATAATAGTATAGAGAATATATATATATATATATATATATATATATATATTTGTGCGCGTGTGTTTTAAAAATTTATATATATAAGGATTTAAGTTTTTGCAGAAAAAAATAAATCTAATATAATTTATAAATGATATAATATTTTTTAAGCTTTTTACTTTTAAGTGTTAATGGCTTCCATCCCAACCCATTCCACACCCACTGTCCCACCTCTTGCCCCCGTCACTTCCAAATCATCCCCATCCTTTTCCATTACTGCTTGTCCATGCTACCACCTTACCTACCGACCAACCAGTCCTTTCTTAAACTATCACCGTACCACCACCCGACCTTCCTATCAACCCACTTCCTGACACTTCCTTGTCTCTCATCTCCCCCCACCTCCGGCTCCACCTGACCCGCCATATCCACACTCCACCTCTACCCCTTGGTCAACCCTATTCAAAGCCAATCCTAGGAATGCTGGTGTGTTCATTCCACTATAATACAAGCTTGACTACACTGGTAAGCCTCTGCCTATTCCTATAGAGGTCACAGCTGCTAGTATACATGCCTGGTCTGACCATCCAGTCGGATTCTTCTTTGATGGCAACTTGTCTTACATTGTAGTCGTTGATCATTTAAACATGCATTGGAAACTGAAGGTTCCTATTGATTTAAATCTGACTCTTTATATTATTACTTTGAGTTTGCTTGTGATGAGGATAAAAAGAAAGTGTTGGAGGCTGATCCATTATCTATAAGAGGTAAGATGTTTATTATTAAGCCATGGGAAGCTACCTTTGGCAATATTCATTCGACTATTTAATTAAAAGGTTCCTACATGGATTCATTTTCACAAAATCCCATTGATGCCATGGACACTTGTTGGTATCAATTGGATCACTTGTCGTGTTGGAAAATTATTGTGTATGAATGAAGCAACGGAAAGGTTAACTCGATTTGAGTACGCAAAATGTCTCGTTGAAATAGGTGCAGACAATGAATTACCTGAGTTAATACACTATGGTGACTGGGATGAGCACTCTGCTATTGAATGTTACTACGATTGGAAACCAGACATATGTACGTTACGTAAGGTGTTTGGACATAAAACTGTCAACTATGTTACTGCATTTCACAACAAATTAAAACTCAAACAGCTCAACAAGCAAAAGAAGGGATGACGCTAATATGTAGTGATGAAAGGATCAAGCCCACACATTGGTGCTTAGACAATGTAGAAGACAAATGAAATGGATTAAGAAAACGACAGTGCAAAAATCCGTACTTACTATTGATAATGAACAGATACAAAACCAACCAGACCTTCATAGCATTGATACGGCTGATACATGTACACTTGCAAATGTGCATCCCAACGAACATGCCAATAAACCATTTACCTCTGGTAATTTTATTTCAATCTCCACTGTTTCACCTACCCATGCTACCCTATACACACCTCAATACATCCTTATATTCCAATATAAATCAGCATAAAATCAGCATTAATGTAGACTCATCACACCTACATGCAACTTATAATAAATTCTCTCCACTTTCTGATGTGCATTAGAGGTAGGCGCGGTCGGTTAACTGATCTAATCGATTAAAATTTATGGTTAACCGTTAAGGTAGGTTCAGTTCGGTTAACCGAGTTCGGTTAATTTATGTTCTGGTCCACAGACTGAACCGATTAAAATTAACCACAGTTAACCGGTTTACTGGTTAATCGGCTAATTGTTTATAGTTAACCATTCAAATTAGTCAGTTAACCGGTTAAAAAACTGGTTACCCCACCAAACAAGAGATATCCCAACTAATATTTTGGATACTGATGAAATGATTACACACAGAGCCACGGAATACATTCTGTGAAATACAGTTCAGGTCTTACACAATACATTACAGTCTACAGACATACATGATAAACTAATGTGTAACCCGTGCGTTGCACACTGTAATGTTGTAAAAGAAATTGTCAAATGTACATAGTTAAATGATCGACGTACAATGTAATATGCTGATG
Organism: Allium cepa; assembly: GCA_030765085.1. Taxonomy (NCBI): domain Eukaryota; kingdom Viridiplantae; phylum Streptophyta; class Magnoliopsida; order Asparagales; family Amaryllidaceae; genus Allium; species Allium cepa. The sequence continues at coordinate 158,119,902 of CM060939.1, forward strand.
TTAAACATATATTTTTTGATTTTAGCATGTTAAAATGTTATGTTTTCATAGTGAAATATATTCAAAAATTATTTTCGAACAGTTAAAATAAATCATATATTTATTATTTTCATATTCTAACTATTTAAAATGATAGATTTTGTTTCAAATTAGTTTTACGATAATATTCCTAAAGTTTAAGGAAATTATATGTTAAACATATTATTTTATTGATTTATACGTTTAAAAAATGTGTGTGTGTGTATTATTGTTATTTCCAAAATTTTATATTTTAAAACATTTACGTAATTTTAAAATAAGTGTAATTTATATTTTGAAATTAAGAAATTATACGTTAAATATGACTGATATACATATACATGTGAAACAATTTTTAATGTTTATGTATATGATAAATTTCAAAGAAAAATATAGAAGTAATGTGTTCCTTTTTGAAGCAATATTGAGTAAATTCATGATCCTGTGTGTTTTGATGCGCATGCGCACCCGCACATGTGCATGATGATGAGTTTTAGATGTCAAACTGCAAATCTGTATTGATAAGAATTTAAATGTAACATGAGATATTAAGGGAATTTTTTTAATTTACTAAATTGTGGATAATAATAATAATAAAGTAATGGAATGTATCACATGCATTGCACACGTTAATTTTATAAAAACATGGTACTCATACTTTAAATGTTGTTAAAATAAAATTTTGTTATGCAATGTTCGATATATCAATCATAAATTAAACTTTTATTATTGTTTATGCCTATAATTTTTGTTAAGTGATTCAAATATTTTTATATTTAAAAGAAATATCTACCATGTGTTACTACTAATGCGGTATATAAATTGAAATTGTCATTTTGTTTATAAATTATCAAAGAATTTAATGAGTATTAATTACTTGAATTTATTTATATAGTATAGATTTATAGTGTTTGATTAATTTAAATACATAGATTTAAATGTAAAATAATAAAAGAAAATTGATAAAAACTTTGTAAATGACTGTAGAAATTATAAAGTCTTTGTATATATGAATATAAAATCATGGAAAAAATTAACACAATATTTTGGATAACTATAAAAAGATAATTTATATGGATTCAAAAATAACGAAGAGAATTAATGAGTATAAGGGGTGAAAATTTTATAATTATTGTGATGATTTGTGATCTTTAAACTTCGATCATTTAACTAATAATTTACTAAAATAAATAATTATACATTAAAGTTGTTTGTATTTTTTTTATGTGATCCATATTTATACCGTTTTGTTACAATGAGCGTGATATTTTATTGGCATGGTTATCTATATTGTTTATTAGACAAATTAATAAATAATTGTTAATTAATTTTTTTAAAATAATTTATAATGAAATTATTTAATTAATTTAAATATACAAACTTAAATGTAAATTGTAATGAAAATTGAGGACTTTAAAAATAATTATAGAAAGTAGAAAGTGTAGATTTTTGAATGTAAAACGATAGTGTAAAATTAATAAAATCTTATAAACAATTCAAAACTAATGAATTGTATTAGGTCTTTAAAAAAAAATTAATAAACATCTAAAGAAAATTAAGGAGAGGTGCGAGAAATGCTAGAATTAACGTAAGAGCTAGAATTTCTTCTGTTTTACTATTATTTGATAGATTTAGTTACCATGCAATGAAATATTGAATCACTACCAGTCTACCCCTACATACTTCTACTTCATACATTAATAGTTCATAGAAACTCAAATTAAAATTACACTACATTAATATAGCATGTCAATCTACAAACTACAAAGTCAAACTTATAGTCACTTGACTCACTTCAGTCTTCAGACTCTCCACTCTCCAAGTCCATGTTTCAGCCGATATACACTTTGTTATTTGTCTAGTGTACTAAAACAGATAGCACGCTACAATAAACTCGTCGCACAAGTTTATTAATTAGAATTCCACTACGCTGGAATTCTGTATTAGATAAATGTAACAATAAGTTACGTTTGTAAATAAATTACAACAACGCTATACTATTGTAAGAAATAGTACAACTTATAAACGGGAAAGATTACAGTGAATCTAACCAGTATATAAAGGAAATTTCGTCTGAGGCTTGTCGTAACAATTTCCCTAAGAATTTTATTTCCAAACTCTCCCAAGATACAACAGACGTATTCTGCTCGAGACCGTAATGAGTATATCACTCTGTGATTTAGAGTATGGCAGTAGAAATGAAGAAGAAGATTCGGATTCTGAAAATTGAGTTAGGAAAGTGATCAGGTTTCCTTCTTATTTATAGTTGGTCCGTATCTCTTCCGAACGGTCGTGTCTGCACCCGTTCGCTCAAACAGCTGCGTCCGTACCACTTCGTACAGTCGCACCCGTCTGCCCGCGCCACTTCAATCGGGTCGCACCCGCTCATGCCGCATCCATTCGCCCGTGTCTGCTTCTCGCACCCGCTTCTGTTCGCATCTAACGGCCGTCCGTTTTATGAACAGCCGCGTCCGTCTTCACCCGCCCTCTTCTCTTTAAATTACAGGCCCAGCCCAGTTTCAGCCGAAGCCCAAAACCGTTAAACGATGGCCCAACAAAAGAATGGTCATTTTAGACCCGTACCCGTACCCGAGCCCGGCCCGGTTCGGTCGGACGGACGGCGGCGGCGCGTGCGCGTGTGGTGGTGATGCATAATCTCCCTCCTCACAACGAAGCATACATTTGGAAGCCCCAGGCCCCCAACCTCCACTTGAGAAAGCTATTAATATACTTGGTTTTCTTAGTGTATTAGGCGATGTGGGACAATATGTGTATTTGTCATTCATTTTTTACTATAGGAATTCCAACAATCCCCCACATGAATGATAATATACATATCCCCCACACAAAGCGAAATATCACAGAGTATATATGGAATAATGCTTTATCGTGGATAAGTAGATATTTCACTTTGAACTTTCCCTAGTTAAAACTTATCGGACCTACTTGGCTAATCGGTGAATTATTTCATCTTGAACCGTCGGCCTTTATTGTATATCCAGACAATAAGTTTTACGAAGCATTGATTCCCTTCTCATCCAATCTCTTGGTTGTGTTCATTTTGGTCCTGAACTATATTTTTGGTTCTGCGAGTGTTTTTAGAGAATAAAAGCCTTTTAATATTCTCATAGAGCCGACCCAGCTCACACCTAACATAGGTGATCGCAACCATTAAGAGTATCCTACATATACCCCACTTGTTATTTCCAAGATATGGTCATCATTAAAAAACATAGTTTTAACCTTTAAAACTTCTGTAGACATGCATTATATTTTGCACCATAGGAATGGAGTAGGACCAAGTCCAGACAAATGCATTACTTCTTGAGTTACTCATAACTGGTTTGCCTTTTGATCCTAGTCCGTGGGATCTCCAGTCGCTAGGATAGGTTTCCGTGTAAGGTAACTCTTGTTGGTTTAGGCTTTTAAACCCATTCCCCTCGATGCGCAGTCAATTTTCTCTCTTGATAAACCTTTAGTAAATGGATCCGCTAGTTTATCATTTGTTCTCACATAATCTATGGAAATAGTTCCATTAGAGAGTAACTGCCTAACTGTGTTATGGCGACGACGTATGTGTCGTGATTTGCCATTATACACAAGGTTTTTCGCTCTACTTAGCGCTGCTTGATTATCGCAGTGAATACATATGGCCGTCACAGGTTTTGGCCAAAATGAAATATCTTTTAAGAATTGACGAAGCCATTCTGCCTCTTCGCCTGCTTTATCTAATGCGATAAACTCAGATTCCATGGTGGATCGAGCTATGCATGTTTGTTTAGTAGATTTCCATGACACTGCTGCTCCTGCAAGGGTAAAGACATAACCACTTGTGGATTTTGATTCCTCTGAATCTGCAATCCAGTTTGCATCACTATATCCTTCTAAGACGGCATGATATTTTCCATAATGTAAGGAAAAATTAGTGGTATTCTTTAAATATCCCAACAATCTCATTAATGCTTTCCAGTGTTCCTTCCCTGGATTACTTGTATACTTGCTTAGTCGACTTACCGCGTAAGCAATATCTGGTCTGGTGCAATTCATCAGATACATTAAGCATCCTATTACACGAGAGTATTCCAATTGCATTACACTCTCATCAGTGTTTTTATGCAGTACTTCCGATGGATTAAAAGGTGTCCTCACTCCTTTAATTCCATACTCTTGGAATTTTTCAATCACTTTGTCTACATAGTGTGACTGAGATAGTTCAATTTCATTAGGTGTTCTTATTATTTTGATTCCCAAAATAACGTCTGCAACTCCTAAGTCTTTCATATCGAAATTGTTGATTAACATCTTCTTTATAGTCTCTATTACTTTAGTATTAGGACCAAAGATTAGCATATCGTCTACATATAGACAAATCATCACATATGATTGTCCAACCTGTTTGTAATAAACACATTTATCACATTCATTTATACGAAAATCATTTTTCATCATGACACTATCAAATTTTTCATGCCATTGTTTTGGAGCTTGTTTTAGTCCGTATAGTGATTTCACTAACCGATATACTTTGTTTTCATTTCCTTTGGAAATAAAACCCTCAGGTTGCTCCATGTAAATCTCCTCATCGAGATCTCCATTTAAGAATGCTGTTTTGACATCCATCTGATGAATTTCCAGATTATATATGGAACCAATTGCTATTAACATTCTTATAGAGGTTATTCGTGTAACCGGTGAATAGGTATCAAAGAAGTCTACTCCTTCTTTTTGACGATATCCTTTGGCTACCAATCTGGCTTTATATTTATCTATAGAGCCGTCTGATTTCAATTTCTTATTGAAAATCCATTTGCAGCCAATTGGTTTTATTCCAGGTGGAATATCAACTATTTCCCAAGTTTTATTACTTAGAATTGAATTAATCTCACTTTGGATTGCTTCTTTCCAACATGAAGATTCAGAAGATGACATTGCTTCCTTGTACGTTTGAGGTTCGTGTTCTAACATATAAGTTAAAAAATCCGAACCAAATGTTTTGGAAGTTCTTGCCCTTACGCTTCTTCTTGGTTCAGCCTCCTCGTTGTCCTGATGAGTTTCATCTTCACATGTCTCATCTCTGTTATCTCTTGTCCTTTTTGGGACATGATTTCCATCGTTTCTTTTATGTGGAAACACATCTTCAAAGAACGAGGCATCTCTTGATTCCATGATTGTATTTACATGAATATCAGTTATATCAGACTTGAATACCAAAAATCTATAGGCACTACTATTTTGGGCTGGCCCAAGATAATAACAATCTACTGTTTTTGGTCCATGTTTGACTCTCTTGGGAGGCGGAACTGGAACTTTTGCCAAGCACCCCCACACTTTGAGGTATTTAAAGCTTGGTTTGTGTCGTTTCCATATCTCATATGGAATTGTTTCCGTTTTATTGTGAGAGACTATGTTTAATATGTGATTAGACATATTTAATGCTTCCCCCCACAAGTTCGTCGGTAAACCATAAGTTAAAAGCATGGCAGTAATCATGTCTTTTAACGTTCTGTTCTTCCTCTCGGCTACACCATTTTGTTGTGGTGAATATGGAGCTGTTGTTTGATGAATTATACCATTTTCGGCACAGAGCTGTTCAAATGGTGATTCATATTCTCTACCTCGATCAGATCTCAATATCTTGATCTTTTTATTTAACTGATTTTCTACTTCACCCTTGTATTTTATAAACGCGATTATTGCTTTATCCTTACAATTTAAAAGATAGACATAGCAATATCGCGTATAATCGTCAATAAAAGTAATAAAATACTTTTTCCCACCTCTTGTAGGTAGTGATTTAAAATCACATAAGTCTGTATGTACCAAACCTAATGGTTCGGTGCTTCTGTCAACAGATTTAAATGATTGTTTGACCATTTTTGCTTCTACACATGTCTCACATTTGTAGTTCTTATCTACTTGGAAATTTGGAATCAATACCAAGTTTGATAATCTCTTCATTTTTCGGAAGTTTACGTGTCCTAATCTATCGTGCCATAGTAAAATTTCGTGCTCAAGCAAGTAAGAGACTTCAATTTTATTAATAGCACAATCAGAATACATAGATTTATTGCCGATAACGGCTATGTTTGCCTTAAATAGGCCATCACATAAATATCCCCTTCCGATATACATTCCAGCTTTTGACAGAACCATCTTGTCTGACTCAAACACCATCTTGAATCCCTTCTTTGATAGGACTGCACCAGAGATGAGATTCTTGCGTATGTCTGGAACGTGAAGCACGTCATTAAATTTGACAGTTTTTCCAAAAGTGAACTTGAGGATAACTGTGCCACTGCCTTCGATCATGGAAACTGCAGAATTACCCATGTAGAGTCTTTCTTTCTGATCGAATTTCTGGTATGTTGAAAACATGGATTTTTTAGAGCAAACATGACGAGTAGCTCCTGTGTCAACCCACCATTGGTTAGGGTTCTGAATCAAATTGCATTCAGAAATAACCGTTGAAAAGTTGGACTTATCCATTTTCATGTTGTCAACTGTTAACATCTCTGTTTTAGTGTAAAACAGTAAAATTCTTAAGATGTTATTTGTCTAGTGTATTAAAACCGATAGCACGCTACAATAAACTCGTCGCACAAGTTTATTAATTAGAATTCCACTACGCTGGAATTCTGTATTAGATAAATGTAACAATAAGTTATGTTTGTAAATAAATTACAACAACAACGCTATACTATTGTAAGAAATAGTACAACTTATAAACGGGAAAGATTACAGTGAATCTAACCAGTATATAAAGGAAATTTCGTCTGAGGCTTGTCGTAACAATTTCCCTAAGAATTTTATTTCAAAACTCTCCCAAGATACAACAGACGTATTCTGCTCGAGACCATAATGAGTATATCACTCTGTGATTTAGAGTACGGCAGTAGAAGTGAAGAAGAAGATTCGGATTCTGAAAATTGAGTTAGGAAAGTGATCAGGTTTCCTTCTTATTTATAGTTGGTCCGTATCTCTTCCGAACGGTCGTGTCTACATCCGTTCGCTCAAACAGCTGCGTCCGTACCACTTCGTACAGTCGCACCCGTCTGCCCGCCCCACTTCAATCGGGTCGCACCCGCTCATGCCGCATCCATTCGTCCGTGTCTGCTTCTTGCACCCGCTTCTGTTCGCATCTAACGGCCGTCCGTTTTATGAACAGCCGCGTCCGTCTTCACCCGCCCTCTTCTCTTTAAATTACAGGCCCAGCCCAGTTTCAGCCGAAGCCCAAAACCGTTAAACGATGGCCCAACAAAAGAATGGTCATTTTAGACCCGTACCCGAGCCCGAGCCCGGCCCGGTTCGGGTCGGTCGGCGGCGGCGCGCGTGTGGTGGTGATGCATAATCTCCCTCCTCACAACGAAGCATACATTTGAGAGCCGCAGGCTCCCAACCTCCACTTGAGAAAGCTATTAATATACTTGGCTTTCTTAGTGTATTAGGCGATGTGGGACAATATGTGTATTTGTCATTCATTTTTTACTATAGGAATTCCAACAATCCCCCACATGAATGATAATATACATATTATGGCAGTAGAAAGAAGAAGAAGATTCAGATTCTGAAAATTGAGTTAGGAAAGTGATCAGGTTTCCTTCTTATTTATAGTTGGTCCGTATCTCTTCCGAACGGTCGTGTCTACACTCGTTCGCTCAAACAGCTGCGTCCGTACCACTTCGTACAGTCGCACCCGTCTGCCCACGCCACTTCAATCGGGTCGCACCCGCTCATGCCGCATCCATTCGCCCGTGTCTGCTTCTCGCACCCGCTTCTGTTCGCATCTAACGGCCGTCCGTTTTATGAATAGCCGCGTCCGTCTTCACCCGCCCTCTTCTCTTTAAATTACAGGCCCAGCCCAGTTTTAGCCGAAGCCCAAAACCGTTAAACGATGGCCCAACAAAAAAATGGTCATTTTAGACCCGTACCCGAGCCCGGTTCGGTCGGACGGCGGCACGCGCGTGGTGGTGATGCATAATCTCCCTCCTCACAATGAAGCATACATTTGGGAGCGACAGACCCCCAACCTCCACTTGAGAAAGCTATTAATATACTTGGCTTTCTTAGTGTATTAGACGATGTGGGACAATATGTGTATTTGTCATTCATGTTTTACTATAGGAATTCCAACACACTTCAGTCTCCACTTTGGCACTTTCTTATTCTTCTAGTCTATCCAATTATAGGTTGAACCTGAAGATAAATCATAGAATTAATTTTATTTCCAGAGATGCACTTAATAACAAAGGTATAAAATTTACTTTATTTAAGATGCAATGTGATCATTGTTTCTGGGATAGTACAAACTACGCCTTTGCATAAACTATCATCTTTACAAGAGACATTTACTTTATTTAGCTTAGCTAAACAGTTCTGCCTTGCACATCAATAAATATTTGCAATTCATTGTTTTTTCTTTCTATCTATGCCTGCCTATACAATTCAGTATTGATATTCGCAGGGGAAGTACTGCATTTTAAAAGAAAGCCAATGAAATACATATTCTTAGGACGTGCATGGCATTAGAGCTAGCAATATAGTTTACAGATGCATTTCTATACCACTAGATGGATATGTAGCATTGACATTGTGTGCTGATGTAGAAAACTAGTTTATTTCAACAAAAAGTTCTTAGAATGTGAATTTGACTTTAATTACTTCTTTACTACATACGTTCTTGATGGTTGTTATTAGCTATGGTTCATTCCTAGCTTACAATATATATATGCATTTTACCTAAGAAATGGTTCGTTGAAACTCCTATATTTCTTCATTTTATTAATTATTTTGTTTAAAATAATCTCTCTGTCCTATCCCAAGCAATAGTATGTATGGCAACACATTGAGATCAAGGAATAAAGAGAAATGAGAGATGCAATAAAAGTTTCGGCGGAAAGTATAGAGGCTGTTAATATAAAAAATGTTAAGGTGGAATAATGCAAGTTCCTATAGTTAACAAAATTCATATATATCTGTCCATTTAAATAATATATTATATATTCCCTAGCCAAATACAGAAGAAATTCAATGAACTAGGAATTTTTTTAACAATCTGGTTTTTAACCGTTGGTAGTTAAAATGATTTCAATTCAGTCAACGAAGGTCTCGAGAAAAAAACAAATTTACCATACAAATTAAGCAACTTTAATAAAATCAACGTGGGGAATAATTTAAAATGAACTAGAATACCTACAACAAAGCCAGCAATGGGACCACAAAGCAACATAAGTGATGATAGCGCATGTGAAAGTCCAAGAGTCTAAGAAACAGAGGCAAGTGGCCAGAGTATTCTGCCATGATATACAGTTAACACTTAACAGAAACATGAATTGGATATGAATAAAAATTGAAGTTTGCTATTTCATATTGAGTTTGAAAACATGGTGCGGTGTAATACAAAAAGAGTTGACTTCAGAATACATAATTGTTATTCTGGATAGGAACTTGAAATCCAACCTCCTTACTTTATTGTATGGCTAAGTCAGATAATGCACCTAACATACAACAAAATCAAATCAAACTTGATGGTAGATGTGCATGCATTGTATACTATTGCGCCAATAACATGAACTGTATAGAATGATAGATATTCATTTCACATGGTTAATACACTTTCACTCGTAGAGTTAACCAATCAATAGGAACTGTTATATATGCATTTTTTCAGTTCATGTTTGTAATTACAAACCATCGCCTTAGCTTGAACAAAAAGAAGAGAAGAGAGAAAGCATGGGCTGAAGCAATCAACAGTTGAAATTTTACATATTCACCATTAGAGCTTCAAGAATAGTTCACATTCAGTATTCCTTTATGCTATACTCTTCTTTATCCATTAGTTAAACCAATCTCAAAAATATTTTTCTCAATCACTAAAACACAGAGTTCTTTCTCTATATCTTTCCATTGTAGTTTACAATTCGTTAAGAGGTTTAGCACAAATTCAAGAAAGAATCTAAACCAGCAACTTGATGCTACTGCGGAAAATTTACGGTGGAGTTATGCAATTTTTAGTCTCGCTCAATCCCACAGCCAAAGTTACATGAACAAAAATATACTTAATATTGAAGTTATGTAGTCATAAATTTTGATGTATGTATATATGAATGCATAACATTATATAATTATATTTTTCTTGCATCAAAAATATAATTGTGTATGTGATGTATATTTGCATATTATCATACAAATGCAAGATTGCAAGATCTCCCTTCCCTTACATTTTACAAAGCCTAAACCCATATACATATATGTATATGTGTGTGTGTATATATATATATATATGTATGTATATGTGTATGTATATATGTATGTATATATGTATATATATGTATGTGTGCATGTATATATATGTATATATATGTATGCATGTATATATATGTATATATATGTATGCATGTATACTAACACGCAATCATGATGAGAAATGATATGAACACATATAATGAATGTATGAAAAATCCATATATATTATATATTAACATGCAAAACCAGAATACAACACGAACACGCAGATTAAAACTAAAAATACACATAACTAAAACTAATAAAACTCACGTTCTTCCTTTTCCTGCTAGTAGTAGGGCCACTCATCATAGCTCAAATGGTCAAATCGAAAGCTAGGCAACAAAAAATCAAGAGAAAGAATGCGATTCTTTGTTGATTGCTTCTGCTAGCAAAGAATCAAGAGAATGATTCAAGGAGGCGGGGATCGAATTCTATTTGGATTGGAAGGTTTGGTATTTTTTGGGATAAAAAAACAAGTAAGGGTTTTGGAATGAATTGTATTCGTGATTTTTTGACGTGAATACTGCATAGCGGCTGCGGATGAGAAGCTCTCAAAATCTCGATTTGGACTAGGGTTAGGGAAAATCGGTCGGTCGGATTGCAAACAGGAAATTATTACAAAATTTCACAACTTTTAGCCCAAGGACAGACCTTCAATGTTTTTAGTTATTGATAGCAGTTTTTAGGTATCAGTTTATAGTTATTGTTAGCAGTTTTTAGGTATCAGTTTTTAGCTCGGTAGCAGTTTTATTGTCCTTACGAATAATTTTGAAAAATGTTTGTACTTGTGAATAATTTTTAGAAGAATGTTTGTCCTTATGGTAAAAATATTGAGGTCATGTCCTTGGGGTAAAAAATTATACAAATCTTTGTGCTCTAAAAAAATTCCTCCGATTGCAAATGCATTTGATTTGGGCCTTTTTTTTAAATTTAAAACATAGGGATCGGTTACCAGTTAACCGATGGATCAACCGCGATTTACCGTTAACCGAACCAATTTTGGTTGGTTGAGATCGGCCGGTTTTAAATCGGTTCGATTAAGGTCGGTTATATCGGTTCGGTTGGTTAACTCGGTTAAATGTCCAACCCTAATACGCATAAGATTCAACTGATCATGTACAAACTCCCCTTAAAAATCCACAACCTGATACTTTAACCTATGACCTCTCCCCAACACACATTGTAGCCATTTCCCCTTATCAACATATTCATCTACCACCTCATTTCAACTAACTCTTCATTGACCCTTTCTACAATACTCTGTCACCTCCAAAACCTACTCCTTTTTCATCTCCTTCACATTTACCCATCTCCCCCAATCTTATCACAACCGAAACAAATGCTGAGATCAAAAGCAGGAATAAGAATAAGAAGAAGAAGAGTGCTATCCAAGACACAGAGATTGATATAGGGTTTGTATCACCGCATGACTATGAACTCAACTTGCTCTTCACTGAAACGGTTGTTGATACACCTTCATCTAAAAAAGTTCAAACAAGAGGAAATACCAGGAGGAGCTCAAAGTGCAAGGCCAAAACCAAAACTAAGAAATATCAATGATGGACCACGTAGCATCATGGAATATACGAGGTGAACATACGCAAACTAAACAAGATGAAATCAAGAATACTATTTACAACAATAAATTAGGACCACCTGTTATCCTTGAACACAAACTTGATACTTCCTTAATCAAAAAGGCAGCTGCCTACATCAATCTCAACTTGAAACACATAGATAATCAAACCAACAATCCTAATGGGAGAATCATGATGATATGGAACCCTATCATATATAACATCATCCTTGTCCAAATAGACCCTCAATTCATTCATTTTCGTACAGTACATATTCCCACCTTCATAGTTTTTCAATTAACCTTTGTATATGCATTTAATCAAAAGGAACAAAGAGTTTACCTACATGACACCATCCTTTCCCTTTAAACCATCGTTTGTCCTTGGATCTGCATAGGTGACTTCAATTGTATATCACAATCCACTCACAAATCACGAGGTAACATTCTCTCTCTTACTGATATCACCCCTATAAACCAAACTCTTTTCAATGCCTGTCTTTATACTATCAATTTCTCTGGTCTACCATACACATGGAACAACATGTGAGAAATGCGGAACTCGGATCTTAAGGCAAGGATTAACACTAGAGGGGGGGAGGGGTGAATAGTGTTTAATGGAATTACTAAATCTTTTTTAGTTTTTGTTAATTTGAACACAAATATATGTAATATTCAGACACAGATATGATCACAGAATCAAACATAGATGCAGAAATAAAGTAAAAGTAGTAAAGGAAAGAACACACCGGATTTTATACTGGTTCGGAATTACCCTACATCCAGTCTCGCACATAAGTACGGATTTTCTTTCAAAAGCAATTGTACAATTGCACCCTCGATTTCAAGGCCACGAGATACACCACTCCAGATTCACAATCCTCTGGGTAGAGATACTTGATTTCAGGGACAACAAGTTCACCTAATTGATTTCCAATGCTACAATCTGTAACAGCCCGATATTTTCAACCATTCGCATCCGCACATGTCGGACTTGAATTGCTCAAAATACCGCGTTGTAAATAAAATTTGGCAAATCTCAGAATATACAGTAAATAATTAATCACAAATCACAGACACAGAGTAAATAATAATGCAGCGGAAGTAAAAGAGATAGTAGTTCATGAAGCTACTATATATATAAGATACATCAGAGTTAAACAAGATACAACAAAAAGTAACAAGATACATCAGGTACAAATCAGAATACATCACTGAAATCACTGGATACAGAAAGCAAAATGGATGGCTGGATCTTCAAGGAAAGCTCCAACTCCGAAGGTGAATCTTGAATGCTAACTCACTCAATCTGACTCGAGCGTAAAGAAAAATACAAAACACTCGAGTCAGGACATAAATACTTATGAACTGTAAATAAACTCAAGTGAACAGTAACAAAAATGCATCAGTAACTTAAAGGATGCTTGGGATCGCCCATCCTTTAAGGATCCGTTAAACTATTTACTATGTAGTAATATTGGGCTACTATAATAATGTCTACAGTAAAATAAACATACTTTTAAATAGCGTTCCGGGCTACCCATATCACCCTTCACACATAATAGTCCCAGTAGTCCATCCAATATCATGCCATCTCCACTCCGGGTGACTATCAGAGGATACCACACGGGATACGGGAGAAAAACAAACTCGTAGTAAAGGCTCGGTATGGTAGGTGACACGACACACAAGGCAATGCCAGGGTAGATATACCAATTACGCACACGGGCTGGTGGTAACGCAGCAGCCACATACGCCCACCTCGGAACACACTCCCAATCAAAATCGGAGGATGGCCATCTAATCAATCACCAGTAAGAGTATAGTATCGAAGGAATGTGTCCGATCGGAGGAATGGCCTCACTTGGCCCGAGATCGCTCCTGTTTTAGCCACCTTATGCCAACTCACGGGAGTTGGGTCCACGTAATATACCTCAAGAACGTCGCCACCATCCTACTTCATTCTGAAATCTCCACCGCGTACACGGTTGTTAAAGTGGTTTTCGGAGTTGGCAGAGAGTATGACAACTTCCGATCCCGGTCTCTTTAACAACCAAACATTATTATAACGCCGTGGTCATTTCAAAATAGTTTATACTTTAAAAAGATCAAATTATTTCATTTCAAACTATATTTCTTTCAAAATAGTTTATACTTCGAAACCAAAACCATTTTTATTTCAAAACTATTTATTCAATCAAAATAGTTTATACTTCAAAACCAAAAACATTTCAAACATATATTCATTTCAAAATCATAATATTTTCAAAGTATAACTCTTTCGAAACCAAAAATACTTGAAACAATTACACTTTGAAAATCATAACATTTCAAAATCATACATTTGATATCATCGGATATTCATTTAATTCTTTACATTTTACAATTCATTCAATTAATCCCAAATTTTCAATTTCCAACTTAATTCAATTCAAACCATCAGTTTCAATTAAATTTCCCAATAACCATTTCAAATCATATCATTTTCAAATATAGATTTGATCCACAAATTAAACTATTCAATTTTTAATAAATTTCAAAGCTTTAATATCCCGCATTTCAAAACTAAATTTTATAATTTCATATATCTCAAATCTAGTTTCATTATTACTTAGTTTTGAAATATTCATTTCATAAATCCAATACTATTTAAATAAACTCAATTTACAATTAAACTAAATATCCTTTCATACCAATATAAACTTCAAATATTCATTTATCAAAAGTACATATCATTCTAATTCATATTCTTTATCAAAATAAAGATCAAATCATTTCCAAACCTTATTATCAAATCATTATTTGAATTCAAATTCAAATACTTAAATCTAAATATCATTTTTAAATCAAATAAGTCATTAATTTGTTATTTCAAGTATCATTACAAAATACATTCAAAATTCCATTCAAAATTCATTTATCTCATTACATTTCATTCCATTTAACACATAACCAAGTAAACCTTACTTAAATTCAAATTCAAATTTAAATTCCTTAAAAATTCAAATTTAAATATTAAAATATATTCAAAACTTCTTAAATTTCACAATTAATCAATTTCCAAAATTTAAATCATTTAACACTTTAAAATATAACTCAAACAGTGTTAAAACTATAACATTTCAAACATTGTCAAATTATAGCAACGACAGCATTTATAAAGTGCTATCGTAGCTTATAGCTTCCAAAAATGGTTTAGCTCAAGAATAATGGCATTTATAAAATGTCGTAATAAATATTTAGTTATTTCAAACATTGTTAGATTTAAAACAATAGCATTTAAAAATGCTGTCAAAAGACTACAACATTTTGAAAATGCAATAAAATTCCAGATTTCATTTTAACTTTTCAAAAATAAAAATAAAACTCCAAATTTTTATTATAACTTAAAAATCATATTTCTAGACTTCAAAATTTCACATTTATAATCATTTTAACATATGATTTAACATAACAAAATTTTTAGATCAAATATTCAATTTAAAAACTCCATTCATTTATTAAGTCAAAATTCACTGTTTATTAACATATAAATTAAATAAAACTTAAAATTTTACTTCAAATACAATTTCAAAACTTCAAATTAAATTTCCATTATTTATTTACATTTTAAAATAAAATTTAAAGTCAAAAATCACATTTACTTCAAATTTACGTACTTAAATTCACAATTTCAAGACTTAATATTTAATTTTCTTAAAATCATAAAACATATATTTTTAAATCAAAATTTCCTACTTTTGAAAATACATAAAAAAAAATCATTTAAAAATATACCACGGGGTCTGTATATAATTTTCTAACCTAGGTCAAGTGATACAGATATATATCATTTCAATCCGTAAATTACAAAGAAAACCGGGTTTTATCATTTCAAACCCGCAATCCCAAGCCAAATAAAATACAATAAAAATCGCTCAGGCTTATTATTTCAGCCCATAACGATTTTTCCCTAATCTAAAGTCCGTTTGGGTATGTATCATTTCAACCCATAATGATTCTATTCTAACAGGGAACTTGCGGTGTGAATATATGCATAAACAATATAAACAATGTCAGTGTCACAATATAATGTCATATATCAGATGTCAGGTGATAATTAACAGTTTTAACATGGTAACAACATGACATAGAATATCATATGATCATCATTAACTTGCATAAACATTTTATATTACTAAACACTTGTCATCAATTCACTATTTCATAAGTATAAATGTCAGAGTGAGAAAGACTCACATTTTACGAAGCTAGAGACAAACAACACACACAAGAGCGATTCCAAAGGTACGACAAGCACGATTTGATTTGAATTGATGGAGACCCTTGTAAACCACACAAAATATAACATACATAAGCACAAACATAGATATCGACATACAAATATAATCAACAACTTTAGTTTGCAGAACAGTTGCAAAACAAGAGAGATGACCAAACCTTAGAAGCAAAAGACTTGCACACGACAACATAAGCTTGTCACATGATCAAATGGGCTTGCTCTCATCATACTAGGGTCAGGTTTGGGTCAGGTATAGCAACCATAAATGTCAGGTTACAAGTGGATGAAGGTGGTGGAACAGTTACAACATGAAGCATACATGGGTTCAAGGCAAATATGTGAAGTTTTTGGTGCATTTTGACTCGGCTATGACCACATATAGGCTCGGCCATGGGGTCTTCATGCCAGGTCAGATCTGGACAGTAGTGAAAGGGGCAGCCAAATGTGAAGTAGATGATGGTGGCGGTGGCTAAGGGGTGGCCAAAAGCAACTATGAAGGCAATAGTGGAGTATAGGCTTGGCTAGCATTGTTTTGGTGAAGTGCTTTGCAAATTTGAGGTGGTGGCTTCATCTAATGGTCATGGCCAGAGGTGGTGGTCAGAGGAGAGGGGGTTGGTGCTGCTGTAGATGGTGGAGAGGATGGTGGTCAGCAAGGAGAGAGATGAGGCCAAGCAAACATGAAGAAGAGGAAGGCTAAATCAGTGAAGAAGAGGGAAAATGTGAAAAGAAAAGCCATTGTTTTTATTTTTTTTCTCTCTTGAAGCTATGGAGCCGTGAGTTTGTGATGAGAAGAAACAAATTCACGTGAATGGAAGAGGGAAGTCACAGCAATAACAAAATAAAGTGGTCGGCCAATCAAAAATGAAGAGGCAATTGGAAAATGAAAGGACAAGAATACAAAGAGACTAAGCATACAAAGGGTTTCAAACTCTTCATATATCCAATGTTTCTTTTTAAATTTTTATATAACTGAAAAAACATATATAAATTCAGTTAAAATACGAAAATATAGTAAATAAACAAAAATAAATTAATTAATTATTAATTATATATAGTTTAATTAAATAAAACAGCAAAATTTGCAACTAGTCTTGAAAATATGAAAAATAAGTGCAATGAACTTGGGAAAAATTTTTATGTACTTAAAATATTTATAAATAAAGATAAGAACACAAAATAAAAAGGAAATCACAAAAATAAATAAATAAATTTTAATTTAAATATAGTTTAGATGAAGAAAATAGCAGAAAAAGGAAAACAGCCTTTTAAAAATAGAAAATCATCATAGTAAATTTTAGAAAAATTCTATCATCATTTCAAAAATATTTAAAAGTCAAAATATACATAATATAGCATATTAAAACATATTAAAATAAAATATGACAAAGAAAAATAAAATTTATACAATTTAAAATAACAAAATTGCAAAATAAACAATTTATACTCAAAATTGAAATGTACATATCTTTTGCAGTTTAACTCCGTTTTCCACGAAACAAAAAGCAATGTTCAAGTTATTAAATCTATTTTCATAATAAAAGATAAAATTTCAAACTTTTAAATTTTTAAGTTAAAAGTCAAAGTTTGACTATTTTGACCAAAATCAACATTTTCTGGAAATATTCAATTTATGCATGTTTGAAATTCTAATCCACATCAAAATCAACATTTATATTTCAATTAACAAAATATATTAATTTTAATAAATAAAATAAAGTTTTTAAATTAGGAATTTAAATTAAAATAATTAAAATATACAATTACAATAATCAGAAAATACAGGGTTGTTACACTCTCCCCCACTCAAAACTTTTCGTCCCCGAAAAGGAATGAGGTACGGGAAAGCACATAAAAAGATTGAATGAAATAGTATTAAGACAAGATGACAAGAAGATTAAAATTATACCTGATAACTGTTGCTATAGGTACGTTTAACAATGTGGAGATGAGCTTTCCAAGATCTTCCAGAATCAAGAACACAAGCATGAAAAGAATCTTTTAGAATCTGATTCACCCTTCCCGTTTGACCGACGGTCTGTGGATGGCAAGCGATGCTTAGATTCAAAGATGAGTACCAAAGATTATTAAAGATTATAGAAAGATTTCTAAACAGACTGGTATATGCAATAGCCTCCCATTCTGTAGCAAGATAAGTGAAATTAGGACAACCAAAAGATAGTTTGAAAAACAAAATAAAATAATAAATTTAAAACCATAAAATTTCAACTTAAACTGAAAATTAATTTTACATAAGTCAAATAAATCTTAAGCATCTCTAATTTCATTATCTTATCATCAAATTATCTTAAATTAACAAATCCCTAAAATCATGTATTTGAAAAATCTTTTATTATACTCAAAATGTGCCAAATAAAATTTAATTCTTCTTCACTACTAATTAAAATTAAATTTATTCCTCTCAATATATTTTATCACCTATGTTAAATATACTCACATTAATTATAACTGCTTCAATTTATTCTTAGTTTCTTTAACATCATTTTATATTGTAAATTATTCCATTACCCTTTTTCTATTTACCTCAGTTAATCTTTTTATAACTAAAATTTAAGTGTATAACATTTATTATAATCACTCAAATTTTATTTATAAAATCTTTTTTTTATATTGTATATTATTCAATTACATATTCAACTTCTGAAAATTAAGGTAAGTTATATTGGAATGAAATTGTGTATTATACAGATAAACTTTCCAATTCAATCATTTCAAACTTGAATATTTATCCAAATCTTGAAATTATACTTAGAAATTATCTTTGAAGATAAAATTTAGGAATTAAATTTCCGATAAATTCCAAACTATCTAGAGATAAATAAATGCTCATATACTATATGTTTATATCCATTCAAATTTAAATCATATATCAGCATATGTTATAAATCCATTCTTATTTTAGAAATTAAAATCAATTAAATTTTCCCAAAACAAAACTGTAGCAAGACTACAGAATGGTCTCTTCACTTCGAAACTCGAAAATGAACGTCGATGATGCTGCAGTCATCACCAAAATTATTTTCCAGCGACAAAGAGAAGAGCACTAAATTTAAATTTAAAATTCTTTGGGAACAAATTTCTATTCGAAAATACTTTAAATAATATATCCTTTAAAACTTTGAACACAAATTTTGAAATCCATCGAAAATTAAATTCTCAAATTCTTGTTTTACATTCATTTTAAATTTCCAAATAAATTTATAACCATGTTTTATAGTTCAATTAGATATATGAAACAATAGAAAATGATATATAAAACAAATATTATTTCTTAACAACCAATTCAAATAAAATCCAGATAAAGATATATAATAAAGGTACAAAATTTATTTCACAAAAATTTATTTTATTACTAAATTTTTAAAAACATACTGTGTCAGTTTGCTCTGTTCAAGTGTTTTGGAAATCTTATCGATGGCGTTGATTAGACGAATCGATTAGAAACCCAAATCAACATCAACAACTCAAACAACACAATATATAAAACATTTAAATATTTGTTTACAAATACACTTCAAGAACGATTTGAAGATAAGTTGGAAACAAAGATGAGATGATTAAATAACAGAATAGGGAGATGTATGAGTTTATGTAAATCGTGGGCAACCTTAACCAGGTCAACCGTGACTTAAAGAATAAGATCGATGTGGATTTCTTGGGTAAATCAACATTCGGTCTCAAGAGATAAAGTTCGGGATTATAAGAGGTACTAGCACCTAAACCGAGGATATAGAATCTCTGGTGAGTCGATGCTGTTGTAAAGGAGTTTCCCCCTTTACAAATAAATTTGAGGTTGGCGAGACCGCTGACTCATTATAAAGATCATTCAAAGTGGAGTCATGGGATACTCCAGAATCAAATGAAGATGAATAGTGAGGGACACGAAATGGATTTTGAAACCGCAGGGAACGTTCCAAAATCAAAGGAATCGAGTCAAAAGGAAGGGATTCAAACTCGAATGAAAGTGATTCTGCAATTTCATTTACCCTATATACTGAGTTTTACCTAGAGCTACCAAAGCTCTGATACCAACTGTAACAGCCCGATATTTTCAACCATTCGCATCCGCACATGTCGGACTTGAATTGCTCAAAATACCGCGTTGTAAATAAAATTTGGCAAATCTCAGAATATACAGTAAATAATTAATCACAGATCACAGACACAGAGTAAATAATAATGCAGCGGAAGTAAAAGAGATAGTAGTTCATGAAGCTACTATATATATAAGATACATCAGAGTTAAACAAGATACAACAAAAAGTAACAAGATACATCAGGTACAAATCAGAATACATCACTGAAATCACTGGATACAGAAAGCAAAATGGATGGCTGGATCTTCAAGGAAAGCTCCAACTCCGAAGGTGAATCTTGAATGCTAACTCACTCAATCTGACTCGAGCGTAAAGAAAAATACAAAACACTCGAGTCAGGACATAAATACTTATGAACTGTAAATAAACTCAAGTGAACAGTAACAAAAATGCATCAGCAACTTAAAGGATGCTTGGGATCTCCCATCCTTTAAGGATCCGTTAAACTATTTACTATGTAGTAATATTGCGCTACTATAATAATGTCTATAGTAAAATAAACATACTTTTAAATAGCGTTCCGGGCTACCCATATCACCCTTCACACATAATAGTCCCAGTAGTCCATCCAATATCATGCCATCTCCACTCCGGGTGACTGTCAGAGGATACCACACGGGCTACGGGAGAAAAACAAACTCGTAGTAAAGGCTCGGTATGGTAGGTGACACGACACACAAGGCAATGCCAGGGTAGATATACCAATTACGCACACGGGCTGGTGGTAACGCAGCAGCCACATACGCCCACCTCGGAACACACTCCCAATCAAAATCGGAGGATGGCCATCTAATCAATCACCAGTAAGAGTATAGTATCGAAGGAATGTGTCCGATCGGAGGAATGACCTCACTTGGCCCGAGATCGCTCCTGTTTTAGCCACCTTATGCCAACTCACGGGAGTTGGGTCCACGTAATATACCTCAAGAACGTCGCCACCATCCTACTTCATTCTGGAATCTCCACCGCGTACACGGTTGTTAAAGTGGTTTTCGGAGTTGGCAGAGAGTATGACAACTTCCGATCCCGGTCTCTTTAACAACCAAACGTTATTATAACGTCGTGGTCATTTCAAAATAGTTTATACTTTAAAAAGATCAAATCATTTCATTTCAAACTATATTTCTTTCAAAATAGTTTATACTTCGAAACCAAAACCATTTTTATTTCAAAACTATTTATTCAATCAAAATAGTTTATACTTCAAAACCAAAAACATTTCAAACATATATTCATTTCAAAATCATAATATTTTCAAAGTATAACTCTTTCGAAACCAAAAATACTTGAAACAATTACACTTTGAAAATCATAACATTTCAAAATCATACATTTGAAATCATTGGATATTCATTTAATTCTTTACATTTTACAATTCATTCAATTAATCCCAAATTTTCAATTTCCAACTTAATTCAATTCAAACCATCAGTTTCAATTAAATTTCCCAATAACCATTTCAAATCATATCATTTTCAAATATAGATTTGATCCATAAATTAAACTATTCAATTTTTAATAAATTTCAAAGCTTTAATATCCCGCATTTCAAAACTAAATTTTATAATTTCATATATCTCAAATCTAATTTCATTATTACTTAGTTTTGAAATATTCATTTCATAAATCCAATACTATTTAAATAAACTCAATTTACAATTAAACTAAATATCCTTTTAAATAAACTCAATTTACAATTAAACTAAATATCCTTTCATACCAATATAAACTTCAAATATTCATTTATCAAAAGTACATATCATTCTAATTCATATTCTTTATCAAAATAAAGATCAAATCATTTCCAAACCTTATTATCAAATCGTTATTTGAATTCAAATTCAAATACTCAAATCTAAATATCATTTTTAAATCAAATAAGTCATTCATTTGTTATTTCAAGTATCATTACAAAATACATTCAAAATTCCATTCAAAATTCATTTATCTCATTACATTTCATTCCATTTAACACATAACCAAGTAAACCTTACTTAAATTCAAATTCAAATTTAAATTCCTTAAAAATTCAAATTTAAATATTAAAATATATTCAAAAATTCTTAAATTTCACAATTAATCAATTTCCAAAATTTAAATCATTTAACACTTTAAAATATAACTCAAACAGTGTTAAAACTATAACATTTCAAACATTGTCAAATTATAGCAATGACAGCATTTATAAAGTGCTATCGTAGCTTATAGCTTTCAAAAATGGTTTAGCTCAAGAATAATGGCATTTATAAAATGTCGTAATAAATATTTAGTTATTTCAAACATTGTTAGATTCAAAACAATAGCATTTAAAAATGCTGTCAAAAGACTACAACATTTTGAAAATGCAATAAAATTTCAGATTTCATTTTAGCTTTTCAAAAATAAAAATAAAACTCCAAATTTTTATTATAACTTAAAAATCATATTTCTAGACTTCAAAATTTCACATTTATAATCATTTTAACATATGATTTAACATAACAAAATTTTTAGATCAAATATTCAATTTAAAAACTCCATTCATTTATTAAGTCAAAATTCACTGTTTATTAACATATAAATTAAATAAAACTTAAAATTTTACTTCAAATACAATTTCAAAACTTCAAATTAAATTTCCATTATTTATTTACATTTTAAAATAAAATTTAAAGTCAAAAATCACATTTACTTCAAATTTACGTACTTAAATTCACAATTTCAAGACTTAATATTTAATTTTCTTAAAATCATAAAACATATATTTTTAAATCAAAATTTCCTACTTTCTAAAATACGTAAAAAAAATCATTTAAAAATATACCACGGGGTCTGTATATAATTTTCTAACCTAGGTCAAGTGATACGGATATATATCATTTCAATCCGTAAATTACAAAGAAAACCGGGTTTTATCATTTCAAACCCGCAATCCCAAGCCAAATAAAATACAATAAAAATCGACCAGGCTTATCATTTCAGTCCATAACGATTTTTCCCTAATCTAAAGTCCGTTTGGGTATGTATCATTTCAACCCATAGTGATTCTATTCTAACAGGGAACTTGCAGTGTGAATATATGCATAAACAATATAAACAATGTCAGTGTCACAATATAATGTCATATATCAGATGTCATGTGATAATTAACAGTTTTAACATGGTAACAACATGGTATAGCATATCATATGATCATCATTAACTTGCATAAACATTTTATATTACTAAACACTTGTCATCAATTCACTATTTCATAAGTATAAATGTCAGAGTGAGAAAGACTCAACTTTTACGAAGCTAGAGACAAACAACACACACAAGAGCGATTCCAAAGGCACGACAAGCACGATTTGATTTGAATTGATGGAGACCCTTGTAAACAACACAAAATATAACATACATAAGCACAAACATAGATATCGACATACAAATATAATCAACAACTTTAGTTTGCAGAACAGTTGCAAAACAAGAGAGATGACCAAACCTTAGAAGCAAAAGACTTGCACACGACAACATAAGCTTGTCACATGATCAAATGGGCTTGCTCTCATCATACTAGGGTCAGGTTTGGGTCAGGTATAGCAACCATAAATGTCAGGTTACAAGTGGATGAAGGTGGTGGAACAGTTACAACATGAAGCATACATGGGTTCAAGGCAAATATGTGAAGTTTTTGGTGCATTTTGACTCGGCTATGACCACATATAGGCTCGGCCATGGGGTCTTCATGTCAGGTCAGATCTGGACAGTAGTGAAAGGGGCAGCCAAATGTGAAGTAGATGATGGTGGTGGCGGCTAAGGGGTGGCCAAAAGCAACTATGAAGGCAATAGTGGAGTATAGGCTTGGCTAGCATTGTTTTGGTGAAGTTCTTTGCAAATTTGAGGTGGTGGCTTCATCTAATGGTCATGGCCAGAGGTGGTGGTCAGAGGAGAGGGGGTTGGTGCTGCTGTAGATGGTGGAGAGGATGGTGGCCAACAAGGAGAGAGATGAGGCCAAGCAAACATGAAGAAGAGAAAGGCTAAATCAGTGAAGAAGAGGGAAAAATGTGAAAAGAAAAGCCATTGTTTTTATTTTTTTTCTCTCTTGAAGCTATGGAGCCGTGAGTTTGTGATGAGAAGAAACAAATTCACGTGAATGGAAGAGGGAAATCACAGTAATAACAAAAGAAAGTGGTCGGCCAATCAAAAATGAAGAGGCAATTGGAAAATGAAAGGACAAGAATACAAAGAGACTAAGCATACAAAGGGTTTCAAACTCTTCATATATCCAATTCTTTTTAAATTTTTATATAACTGAAAAAACATATATAAATTCAGTTAAAATACAAAAATATAGTAAATAAACAAAAATAAATAAATTAATTATTAATTATATATAGTTTAATTAAATAAAACAGCAAAATTTGCAACTAGTCTTGAAAATATGAAAAATAAGTGCAATGAACTTGGGAAAATTTTTTATGTACTTAAAATATTTATAAATAAAGATAAGAACACAAAATAAAAAGGAAATCACAAAAATAAATAAATAAAATTTAATTTAAATATAGTTTAGATGAAGAAAATAGCAGAAAAAGGAAAACAGCCTTTTAAAAATTGGAAATCATCATAGTAAATTTTAGAAAAATTCTATTATCATTTCAAAAATATTTAAAAGTCAAAATATACATAATATAACATATTAAAACATATTAAAATAAAATATGACAAAGAAAAATAAAATTTATACAATTTAAAATAACAAAATTGCAAAATAAACAATTTATACTCAAAATTGAAATGTACATATCTTTTGCAGTTTAACTCCGTTTTCCATGAAAAAAAAAGCAATGTTCAAGTTATTAAATCTATTTTTATAATAAAAGATAAAATTTAAAATTTCAAACTTTTAAATTTTTAAGTTAAAATTCAAAGTTTGACTATTTTGACCAAAATCAACATTTTCTGGAAATATTCAATTTATGCATGTTTGAAATTCTAATCCACATCAAAATCAACATTTATATTTCAATTAACAAAATATATTAATTTTAATAAATAAAATAAAGTTTTTAAATTAGGAATTTAAATTAAAATAATTAAAATATACAATTACAATAATCAGAAAATACAGGGTTGTTACACAATCACACATTTTCTTACTTGATTGATTTCCAAGGCTACTATCACACCTTTTCTCGCTTAATTAATTACAAAGAAGTATATAACTCTGAATAGCATTGAGATCTTGTTGAGATAATGATAGAGAATCAAACCAGAAATGATCTAGTTAGATTCAATGTTGATTTCAGCAGAGTAATGGTAAGAATATGTATAAAGAAATGTGAAAGAAGAAGAGGAGTGAAAACCAGAAAAATATGAATACAAATTCGTTCAAAACCACTCATATTTATAATAAAACAACAGCCACGTCCATTCGTGAAAGGATATGACGAATAGACACTTCCTTTGAAATTTAAAATTTTGAAATAAACTGCTACCATGCCGACATGGGGTACTTGAGGATGTTGACATGCCAAAGGAAATTTTTATGAATATTTTCTTTGAAAATAACTTCATCTTATATTAAAACTATTTTAAACTTTATAAATATACTTAACTATAGTTAAAATACATAAGTAAATACAGAGAATAATATTTTGGTTATATATATATATAAAATTTTACCATAATTTTATATTTAAATCTATGTATAAATATTAAATTTATTATTAAAAGATAGTTTAAAACCAAGGATAATTTTGATTTTGAAAATAAAGATTATTTTGAGGCTAAAAATATTTAAAACCAGGATAGATGTTTTTGATTCTTTTAAAAGGAAGATTTTAAAAATATTTTGAAAAGAAGATATAATTTTGTAAAACAATTTGAATAAAAGTTAGTGGATACAAAACAATGTTCCGCTAGATTTTTCCTAGGTTCCATCCCACTTAGGGTTCCATCCCTTTAACGAGCTCGAAGTGGATTCCATTCCACGAATAAATTAGATTTTAAGATGCCAGTGCTTCTCTGGGAGTTTTAACAAAATGCCTAATTAAAATACTTATTATTGAAATCTTGAGCTCTTGATAATCTTGATACTCATGAGTCTTCAATCTTGATATCTTGAATCTTTATACCGTACAGTCTTCATTCTTGGTAACTACATGGTTAAATCCTACATATACATATATATCTAAACTATAGTGTTAGTATTTATATTTTATAATCTTATTCTGAGGTTGTTGTCATCAAAAGCATCATCTCAAGGACTAACAATCTTCCCTTTTTTGATGATGACAACCTTTGTTTATAAAATATTACTTATATCCTAATAACTCCCCCTAAAACTAATAACCCCCCCTTAATTTATGCCTAACTATCCTATTTTATACTTCTCCCCCTTTGTCATCAACAAAAACTATCTCCAAACTATAGAACTCCCCCTCATTCTTGTACTAAAGTACCTGCATTAATAAACTATACAATGGAGTATATAATAGATAGATAATTATACTGATAAACATGATAACTAATCAACGATCATATAAATATCAATGTGTTTTTATACATGTTTTGCACACTAAATATCAATCCACACCAAGCCAAATCAAATCAAATCAATCCAAGCAATCAATTAAAATCAAACGAAGCAATCAAATAAAATCAAAATGAGGAACTTCCACCCATCCTTCTCCAAATATAGGGTCTCTTTAATGGCATCCCAATTTTCATTATCATTGGTGAGAGAGACAAGAGGATGTGCTTCATTATCATCTTTGTGCAGGGAGGAAATCATCCATCGTATTGCATCGAAATGCTTTTCTTGCTTCTTGATCATCTGTATTTGACTCAACTCTAAGTGACGCTGGTTACGAAGAATGAAAGAGAGAATATTCTTGAAAGAATTAAGGGTGTCTTCAAGATTCTCGGTCAAATTATGAATTGGATTGGCCATATTTGAGTTTGTGAGAAGAATTAGAGATAAAATGGATAAGAGATAATTCTCAGTGATGAATTCTGGAAGAAATAGGTATTTATAGGTGTAGAATTTCATTTGAAATGAATCGACATAAGGTAGTTATTCAAATTTCAAATTTCAAATGAAATATCATTTCTGACTAGTACATGTCGACATGGTCATGGGGGATGTCGACATGGTTTAGTGAATTTTGATGACTTATTTTGATTTTGTGAATAATTGTGTGTGTGTGTGTGTGTATTTAGAGATAAGATAAACTAGATAACAGAAAAGAAATTCAATTTCATTGCATAATAAAACTATACAATGATTAATCATAAAGAACTACACAAACATTCAAATCAAAACAAACTAAAACTAATACAACACGACATAAAAGGATAGAACTAGTTAGAGGATGATGAAGATGAAGATAATCCAAGCTTCTTGCTGACTTTGGAGTAAAACTTGTTCATCTTCGATGATATTTTATCCAATTTCTTACTAACGGACCGTTTAAGAATCCGTTGATTCTCGACAATAGTCTTTTGATTTTTGAATAAGGTTTTGTTGGTTGGATTAGGAGGATAGTCAATGCTTTCCAAAGATGTTTCACCTTCTTCTTCTTCTTCTTCTTCTTCTATTTCCATTTCATCCCCTTCTTCTTCTTCTTCCTCTTCCTCCACTTCCATCTCCTCATGAGCCAAACGCTCTTCCTTTTCGGCAAAAGTCTCATAAGGCTGAAAAACAAATGGAATTTTCATAAGAGAAATGTTTGAGTGATTAAAAACCTTTCTTGAAACAAATTCTTCTCCTTTGAAATCTACTCCAAAATAGTTAAAAATCCGAGTGAGATAGATTCCATGATACAAAGTGTTTTCTCCCATTTCAAGATTTTTGGGACGAAGTTCATCCAAAATAACTTGCGCCCAATTAATATCATAATTTCCAAAAATAGCAAAAAGTGCTTTGCAAACTTTTGAGGTAGGGTTGTTAAAATTCCTAGATCTTGGGGTCAAAGTATGTTGTAAAAGAAGATTAATAATTCTAGCTTTTGGTCGAAAGTTTCGATTTTTGAATTCAAAATCATCATTTCCTTCGAAAATATGATGAAATGTCCCACGATCATTTTCATCGATATTAAAACTAGAAAGATCCATTCTCGGGCTTTTGCAATTGAGAATAGTACCCAAAAGATCACAATTTAAAACGATTCTAGTTCTTTTGACACTACTCCAAATTTCATCATCATTTCCATTATAAAATCCACGATTTAAATTTGCATATAAAATTTTAACAAGACTTGGATAACAAACAAAATCATTTTGAGAAGCATCAACAAGACTAAGAACTTGATTGTTTGCAAAAAGAGAATCAATTTCATAAGAAGAAAAATCTTGAAATAAAGCAAACTTTCCGGGATGGACTTTTCCATAGTTAGCATAATTGATGTATGCTTTTATGGCCTCCAGATCATCGAAGACTTGCTCTTTTATCTTTCTGAAAATTCTCATTGTGGATGGGTTGCTTGAAAAAGCCATTAGAGTAGAGAGTAGAGAGCTTGAAGTTTTGAGATAAGAGTTTGAATTTGAAAACAAGAGTGAAAAGTTGTGATACAAGATAGTGAATAAATAGATTCTCAAAGGACATATTCTCTGGTTAAAAGGTGGTTTTTTAGAGAATTGAATGAAGTGAAAAGATGGAGGGAAATTCAATATTTGAATTCAAATTTTGAATTCAAATTTCTGTACCCATGTCGACATCATGGTGGGGACCATGTCGACATGTGCCTTTGAATTTCCATGATTATTTTTCTTAAGTATTCTAATATATATATATATATATATATTATTTTTAATGTCTGTATGTATATCTAGAATATTACCAGAATTATAATATATTCCATAAAATATTATGATGCTATTAAAAATAAAAATAAAAATAAAATAATAGAAAAAAATAAAAATTTTAAAATTCAAACAACACACCAATTCAAAATCAATCAATCAAGCATCCAATTCTAAGCATGCAATTTCAACCAATTGTATTGTAAATGTGTAACTTTTTATGAGTCTGTTTCTCTGAATTCGTCGGAGTTGTGAATTGCCGTGAAACACATATTTAAATTGTCTGTCTTCTGATAATCATCGCTTGAGGATGAGTCTGAGCCATCTAGAGTAGCAGTAATGCACATTTTCATTTCTTTACAGAATCATTGTTTATAGGAAGATTTTGCCTATCTAAATACCGACAACCTTTTTGATATGGTCTGGTTTGTCACGGTTGAAACATTTGATATTGTTTGGCACTACATTCTGATTTCCAGAACTCTTATAGTTGTTTCTCTTGATATTGTTCATCTTTTTGTATTTAAGGAATTTTCGAAAATTCTTGGTCATAAGGGCTATCTCTTCGTCATTATCGCTGTTTGAGTCTGATCCATCGATCAATACATTGAACGCGATTGATTTCTTTTCAGATGCTTTGCTTTCTCTTCTCTCAATCATTTGGACTTCAAACGACATTAGATTTCCAATTAATTCTTCTATCTTTAAGGTACTGATGTCATTTGCCTCTTCGATCGCAAGTGTCTTTTGATCCCATTCTAGAGTAAGAGAGTTTAAGATTTTTCTGACTTGATCTTCTTCCGAAAATTCATTTCCCAAGGATATTAGAGAATGCACAATATTCTAAAATCTACTATACATATCTGAAATAGACTCATTAGAATTCATTTTAAATAATTGAAACTGGTTTGTGAGCATGGAAATTTTGGTCTGTTTAACTTTGCTTGTTCCTTCGTGAGTAACTTGTAAAGTTTTCCAGATTTCATATGCTGACTTAAAACTGACACTCTATTAAATTCATTTCTATCAAATGAACAAAACAGAATATTCATAGCTTTAGAGTTATTTTGTACAACAGTCTTTTGCTCAGCAGTCCACTATACAAAATCAGTTGTGGGTTCAGAATATTTAGTTTGTGTGACATTCCAAGTGTCTAGTCCTATAGATTGTAAATATATTTTCATCCTACATGCCCAATATGCATAGTTACTGCCATTAAAAAGTGGTGGTCTGACAGTAGACTGATCTTCTACAAATGAACTAGTGATAGGGATAATAAAACCAGTGTTGGTAGTGTTAACAGTACCAGTATTGGTAGTGTTAACAGTACCAGTGTTGGTGACCATTTTAAATTTTTTTCAAAATTCAGATTATGAAAACTTTGAAAACCTTGCGCTGTACCAAATGTGAGAAATGCGGAATACGGATCTTAAGGCTAGGATTAACACTAGAGGGGGGGGGTGAATAGTGTTTAAAGGAGTTACAATATCTTTTTGAGTTTATGTTAATTTGAACACAAATGTATGCAATATTCAGTCACAGATATGATCACAGAATCAAACACAGATGCAGAAATAAAGTAAAAGCAATAAAGGAAAGAACACACCGGATTTTATACTGGTTCGAAGTTACCCTATATCCAGTCCTGCACACAAATACGGATTTCCTTTCAAAAGCAATTGTACAATTACACCCTCGATTTCAAGGCCACGAGGTACACCACTCCAGATTCACAATCCTCTGGGTAGAGATACTTGATTTCAGGGGCAACAAGTTCACCCAATTGATTTCCAAGGCTACAATCACACATTTTCTCACTTGATTGATTTCCAAGGCTACAATCACACATTTTCTCGCTTAATTGATTACAAAGAAGTCTATAACTCTGAATAGCACAGAGAACTTGTTGAGATAATGATAGAGAATCAAACCAAAAATGATCTAGTTAGATTCAATATTGATTTCGGCAGAGTAATGGTAAGAATATATATAAAAAATTATGGAAGAAGAAGAGGAGTGAAATCTAGAAAAATATGAATACAAATTCGGTTAAAACCACCCCTATTTATAATAGAAAAACAGCCATGTACATTCGTGAAAGGATATGACGAACAGACACTTCCTTTGAAATTCAAAATTTTGAAATAAACTATTACCATGTCGACATGGGGTATTTGAGGATGTCGACGTGCCAAAGGAAATTTTTATGATTTGTTTTTCTTTGAAAATAACTTTTATCTCATATTAAAACTATTTTAAACTTTATAAATATACTTAACTATAGTTAAAATACATAAGTAAATATAGAGAATAATATTTTGGTACATATATAAAATTTTACTCTAATTTTATATTTAAATCTAAGTATAAATATTAAATTTGTTATTAAAAAATAGTTTAAAACCAAGGATAATTTTGATTTTGAAAATAAAGATTATTTTGAGGCTAAAAGTATTTAATACCAGGATAGATGTTTTTGATTCTTTTAAAAGGAAGATTTTGAATTTTTTTTGAAAATAAGATATAATTTTGTAAAACATTTTGAATAAAAGTAGTGGATACAAAACAATGTTCCACTAGATTTTTCGTAGGTTCCATCCTACTTAGGGTTCCATCCCTTTAACGGGCTCGAAGTGGATTCCATTCCACGAATAAATTAGATTTTAAGATGTCAGTGCTTTCTAGGAGTTTTAACAAAATTCCTAATTAAAATACTTATTATTGAAATCTTGAGCTCTTGATAATCTTGATACTCATGAGTCTTCAATCTTGATATCTTGAAGCTCTGTACTGTACAGTTTTCATTCTTGGTACCTACATGGTTAAATCCTGTATATACATATATATCTAAACTATAATGTTAGTATTTATATTTATAATTTATTATAAGGTTGTTGTCATCAAAATCATCATCTCAAGGACTAACACAACAAATGCAAATCAGGCCCGAGAACTTTCTATAAGCTTGATCACTTATTTGCCAACAGTGAAGCCAATTAACCTCTGGCCGAACCTATATGTTAGTATTCCCTCACCTATCATACTTAACCATAGCTTGTTAATATTTCCCTCAATGGAAAACCATTAAAATGCAAACCTCTTTTAATTTTTTTAACATTTGGACCAATCAGTTTGATTTTTTAGACATTGTTTTACAGGGATGGCGTATACCCGTGTACGGCAATCCAATGTACATCTTACAGACCAGGTTGAAGAACACCAAAATCAAACTGAAGGAATGGGCTAGGGGTAAGTTTGGACATGGAAGTAAAGCCTCCGATGAGCTTAGGCAACAACTACAGAGCATACGGAAGGATATTATGGATGACCCTCACAACCTTGCTCACTCCACAAAAGAACATGAAGTAAAAAAATTGCTGGCTGATGCTTTAAATATAGAAACTAAAATGATTAGACACTTGGAAAGGAAAGCTTCTTCAAAGGTGATAGGAATACCACCTTCTTCCACACTACACCGAAGTTACAACGTTCTAAAGCTAAGATCAGCTCCAAACAAGACATGCAAGGGGTAAGACACACACACTGAACCTGAAGAAATACATAATGCACTACTTAACTACTTTACATCCACTTTCAACATGATCTCTCCACCGACTGACCATCAAAGCATCATGTTGTCCAACCTTCCATTTATCAGCATTGAAGAAAAAATGGGATTAATTGCTAAAATTATTGATGATGAAATCACTACTGCCGTGCATAATCTGAATTCTACTGGCACAGGTCCCCCTGATGGGTTCAATGCACACTTTGTCAAATTCTGTTGGCCTGTATTGTCCAAAACTTACATTAAAGCTATACGTCGTTTTTACAATACGAATACATTGCTAGGTGGCATCAACGCGACTAACCTGGCCATGATACCCAAAATTGATAGACTCACCAATGTAACACATTTCGGGCCAATTTCATGCCGCTCCGCCATATATAAAACTATAACTAAGATACTTGCTACAAGAATGAAACTTGTCCTTGATGGTATTATATCCCCAAACCAAACAACCTTTCTGCCCAAGAGAAACATCACTGACAACATACTGATCACTAACGAGTTACTCAAGGGATACAACACCAAGAATATTTTCCCTCGTTGTCTTCTTAAAATTGATATGCAGAAGGTTTTTGACAGTGTTAGTTGGAATTCCATTATTGTTATGCTTTAGAGCTTCTCCAACAGGTGAGAAAATTGCAAATCTGCACCCAAAATTCGTTCCAATAGAGTGCAAAAATACGAATAATGTGGAAAGCGGAGGAGAGGGATTATGTATTATGGATTATACGAGGCGTCTGTTAAACAGGCGCTTGGAAACCAAGTGCCTATTCAACAGGCCCCATATTGAGGCGCCTATTGAACATGCGCCTTTAATTTCCTCTACATATTGAGGGGCCCGTTGAATAGACGCCTTGTTTCCAGGCATCTATTTAACAGACACCTTTAATTCAAAAGAATACGGGTCCCTGTTGAACAGGTGTCTGATTATCAGGAGCTTGTTCAACAGGCGCCTGACCTCATTTCTGTTAGAGAAATGAGGCCTCTAACATTTCAGAGTGTGGAAAATCATATTTTCGCACAGATCTCTTATAAAATGAATTTCCCAAAGCGGGTCATTGCTTCGATATATACGTGTATATCCACACCTAGGTACTCTATTATGTTAAGTGGCAAGATTACTGGTTATTCCAAATCATTACATCGGTTGAAATAGAGTGACCCAATTTCATCATACCTCTTTGTTGTTGCCATGGAATTTTTGAGGGTTATACTTAGTCAGCAAGTTCAATTGAACAAGCTCGCCTGCACCCTAAGTGTAGAAACCCGCATATCATATGTCTATTATTTGCTTATGATGTTTTTATTTTCACCAAGTCCAATCAGCAATCCATTTCCATGATTTTTACTTGTCTTACCATTCTTGAAAACTCCACAGGCCTCACTGTCAATAAACAAAAATCCAATATCTTAATAGCTGGTCTCCAAGAAACTGAAAAGCTCTTCATTACATCCTTGTCCACCCTCACATTCGTGCCACCTAACTCGGTTTACCTTGGGATTCCTTTGACATCCTAGAGAATTTACACTAATCAGTGCTTACCTATGTTTGATGCTATTATCTCAGAACTGGATAGAAGTCCTATACAACTTCTTACTCAGGCTGGTCGACTTACGGTAATTAGCTCTATTGCGACTTCAATGGTGTCTTACTACTCCAGAACTTATATGCCTCCGCTCAAGCTGATTTCTATGCTAAATAAGGCCTTTAAACAACCTACGGTCTGGAAATTACTTCTCTAAAAAACCTATTCCTATTGGTTTCACACATATTAACTTACCCATTAACAAAGGCGGGCTTGGAATATTGCACCTAAGGTTGTAGAACGTTTCCACTGGCTCGAAACTGTTGAACTCTCTACTCTCTAACCAAGTCTCGCTTTGGAATACATGGACGCATACACACCGCTTGAAGAACAAACATTTCTAGACCATGACAATACCAACTAATACTAGTTGGGTTTTCAAAGGTCTATTAAATCTTAGAACACATTTACTTCCTCTCGTTAAATACAATGTTGACGTGGATAGCAACCATAGTTTTTGGCACACTTCTTTGGCCTTTATAGGTCTCTTACTTCATGAGGTACTAATGCATAATCAAAGAATGCAAGCTGGAATACCTGATAATGCTTTTGCTTGTAGTTATTTACATGGTTTAAGAATCATACCGCCTTATTCTAGCAATACATAAATTAGATAGCTTTGGAATACCCTCGAGCAATAGCAAACTCATGGTAGAAATAGTAATCTTACTTGAGGAGCTAAGGACTCTAAACACCCCATTAGTTTGATATATCATGAACTTATGAATATGAAAGTCCCGATTGATGATAAATGGTCTGGTAGGACTTGGAACAAGTATAAACACATAAGCACAATTTTATGTTGTCGAAGGTTGTTCACAATGCATGTTTAACTAGAGATGAACTAATAGCCAGAGGGATGAATGTTGATCCCTGTTGCATTTTATATGGCTTGCATTGTGAAACTAAGTCCCATCTCTTTTTTGAATGCCCTAACATTCTATATAAATAGAGGAAAATATTGGACAAACGACACTAATATTTTGGCTTGTACCAAGCTGATCAACAATAGAAATGGATTATGATAGAACATAGAAGAAGGATCGTGACTCAAGGATATTATTAATCGTGCTTAAAATTTTATGCAGATATGGTAGGAAAGAAATGGACAGATTTTAATGCTACAGCTAATACTGAGATTAGAATGTTCCATTTAATTTGGGAAGCTGTCACGACCACCTTTCAAAGACTTAGGCCGTATACCATACTTAATTCACTCATGAGATGGCGAATTACGGAAGTTTTTTGAACCTATTTCCTTGTTTTATTTTTATTTACCCTTTTTCCTTTGTTTTGTGTTCTGCCTTTGGCAGATCTTCTGTGTGTTTTCATGTTTTAATAAATATGGTAGGACACTATTTAACCCCGCTTGCCTTTTAAATGTATATGGACACACACACATACATACACACACATACATACAGAGGAAATTAATCAAATATATAGCTTATATATATATATTTGTATTTGTAATATTATTTATATATATACACGTAAGTATAAAAACATACATTTGGACAATATATTTTTATATTATATGAGATAGTGTGTCCGTTGTAGTGTAAATCCCAACGCATATACATGTGCATGTTATACCTTACACGGATTGATATGTTATATACACATATGCACGTATATATATAATATTAATTAAATAATTTAAAATCATATTGGATTTTAAATAAAATAAAGATTTTATTTAAAAGAAATTAAGAATGTTCTAAATAAATTAGAATTAATAGGCCTAATAAAGATGCAAAATGGTAAAAAAAATTGAAATTCACCGATTACTTCCACTGCGCTGGCCTAGTTTCAACAATGGTATCAGAGCCCAATTGCCCGTGCAGTTTAAATTAGTTATGTCAGGATTAACTGATTAAGCTCACAACCTAGGTAGTTGAGTGTCTAGATAGGTAGTATTGAAGCATTAACTTTGGATAATCAAGTACTCTGCCTTACCTGGCTATCGATCTGGCCCGAATTGATATATGAGCCTAAAGTTTGCCCCTAATAGAAACGACCCACTTTGAATTGGGCCTTGAGCCAATTTTCAAAATTGTTTGAAAATTAAAAATATAAGATTTTAAATTTAATAGTTGAATTTAAAATAAAATATACATATACATATTATAAATGTTACAATACAATAAAAAATTTCGAAACGTTTGAAAATTGATATAAATTAATTTCGAAATAAATAAAATTTATTAACAAGGTTAATAAAATATATTATTTAAATATTATGCATTATGATATATGTTATGTTGTTTTAGAATGTTAAAATAACATAAATATACATGTATGTATATAAATAAATTTCGAAATTAATATAATTCAATAAAAATAATAATTAAATAACATTTAATTAATACAATATTGAACATAACACTATTAAAGTAATATAAAATATATACTATATATATATAATAAATTTATATAATATGAATGTATAAACTAAAGCAGGAACATCAAAGAAACCCAAATTGACTTAAGGGATAAATACATGCGTATTATACTTATACCGTTATTTTAGATTTGTCCAACACTTTTTCACAAGGATATTTCATTAGAAATACATTATTCCATAAGTCGATATCACTAGATATAATATATTTTGAATCTTCAGTATAATGTTGTCATCTGCCATATATATTAACAAATTACATGCATACTCTTGGGTTGTTGAGCAAATTCAAGCTAGGAATGTTATGTGTAGTATTAATATATTGAATAGATGAGGTAAGATAACTATATATATTTGTTGAATAAACTAAAGGTACATATACTACACTTAAGCCATTGTGATTTGGTAGGTACGAGTGAATAATTTTGTTTCAATTTGTTGAGCAAACTCAAGGTCAAAGTGATATTAGGACAAAGTACCAAAGGTTAGGAGTTGTATATGATACAACTGATAAGGAGTTATCCATCATCCATAGAGCTATGACTTGTTGAGCAAACTCAAGGTCGGAATTTTAAGACGGACAAGTCCTAACGCTCCTAGTGAAGTCAAAAGACTTCTATGCTTCGACTTAGAGTTTGGCAAAACATAAAAGACTAGCGCGAGCCTTATTAGAAAAATGAAATGACAACATTTAACCTTCCTCGTATTCTAAGAACATATGCTATATAATGTTATAATAATCTACATTGATAAATTTATGCATTCAATATGATTGATAAAACAATTATCAAATAAGATATACAAATGAACTAAATTGAATATTTACAAATAGAAATATAACATACATTTATTAATAAATGCTATTGCATGTTAACTTTTCAACACCCATACAAGCGCCTAATTTATGACTACTAATTACGTTCGTAATTTGGTCGCTTATGTGTTTATTTGGTCGAGAGTGTATTAGTCTATGAGTTCAAACTCGAAAACAATACAAGCCTATGGGTATTTGATCCATATAAAATCGCTTATAAATGTTATATGATAAACAACCATCGTTCGTAGTATATGATATTTCGATGAAATTAGTTCATCCGAAATAAGCAAATAAACCATACTGTGAGATCGAGTATTCAATTTGATTGCTTACAATAAAGTTCATATTGTGTTAGATGTAGCAATAGACCAAAACTACAAGATAAGATCTAAGAACTCGATCGTTGAAATGTCAGTTTGATTAGTTTATGTAAAGTGCATCACATTTGATGTCCTCAAATGTTAAGAATCATCAAATGAATTTTTTAAAGAGTTTGATATGATATTGTAAAAAGGGACTTCTTTTGGATGGTTGATCATTTAGAAAAATAATGAATGTACAAGAGTAGATGTGATCTAAGGTATAGTTGGGATGAAGAGGGCGAATGGTCACTTCTGCTTTATAAAGAACATCAGAAATGGGAGTTGTAATAATAATGATCGATGCATAACATGGAATAAGAAACATGATTTATATTCCATAATGTATTTTCATATAGAAAATTATTTTCTATGAATTTATTTCTTTGAGTTTAAGGTATTTGATCAAAAAACTCTTCGCTGTAAACTAGTTTTAGTATATGAAATAAATAATCTATATTAAGTGAATGATGGACCTTCGAATTTAGTATGCTATATAGTAGTTGCAGGAATAGTGTGAACATGCCATATAGCACTCATTGATTACATCAAATTACAAAAATTATTTTTGTAAAACATACCGAACATTATTTATGAAATAAAGAATATTTCAGTGTTGACTAAATAATAGACAGTTATATTTCAATGTGAATATTATGAATGTTCATTATGAAATAAAAATATAATATGGTATTTGGTTTCACAGCAAAAGTGATGCATTGAAAATATTAAAGCATCCAAAATAATTTATATTTATTTTGGAATTATAGACTAAGCCGTAGTTTTGAGAATAATTTTCATTATATGATTATGAATCATATGATACTAGTTAATTATATCTCAAATAATTAAAGGTTATGCACCCATTTAGTGGGAGTATTATAAGAGTTGATGAACCCTTCGGATTGATACATATAGATATACGTAATCGTAAGTCTATTAATATCAAATTAGTTCCACATATTTCATCATATTCATCGATGAGTTATCACACACATGAACATGTATATTTGTTTTCCGTATAAGTGTTTGATAAGCTTATAGAATATAAAATAAAAGTAAATAATATAACATGCACGTTAATGATTCAATTTGATCAAATGGGTAAGCATATTGGAAATAGTTTTGTATGTACCTAATATGAATAAAGATTCAGTCTCAAAGGACAATCCTCACTATAATGCATAATGAGTTATTGATATGGAGTATATAAGGTGTTTACTTAAGAGTAGTATAGAAGATTAAAATTAATATCATCTAAAGAATAGTTTGCAAAATCATACGGGATAAGGGTTTATAAGAAACCCCTAAATATCCTAGGCCAAGGAGTTGGCAGGTTGTGCGATTCGAAAGACTGCACGTAATCGCTATATGTAAGAGATTGTATGAATCGCCCCAAGAGAATTTTGGGATTGATAGTCATTAGATGACTAATTTATGTGGTGAACATAAATATATTGTGAAGTAATGCAAAATCATTTTAATAAAGCATTTCATAAAATGTTTAATAATGCCCGTTTTGTTGCACCGAGGAACAACTGTTGTTTCAAGAAATACTAACTTCATAGCCAAAGAATTTCTTTAAGAAACTATTGGTATAAAATGAATTTGGATATGATCCAATGGTAACAATGATTACAATGGATGAAATGAAATTGACCAAAGTAAATGTACACAATACATTAGATGTCTAATGAGTATTCTTTTACATCAAAGAGAAAACTGTGGATTACTTGCCAATGTCAAGAATAAATAATCCTCGGTTATTTAATCAAACCATTAAGAGTATTGACTCTATGATATGGTATGATGCGCATATCCAAAATAGATTCCAGGTTCATTATCAAAATTTGATTTTAATAGTTGTATAAGAAAAGATATGATCCATTGAATGCAAATGTGTCTTTAAGAGAAAGAAAAATGAAAGACAAATGCAGTTGGAATATAGTGAGCCACATAGGTAAGAATAATATCGTAAACTTCAGTTGATGAAATAAACCTAATAGATTCACCATTCGTTGTGCTTAAATTGATTCGAATTTTACTCACAAAATTATCGCATAGTATGATTTTATGTCTTGGTTCGTATGTGTCGAAACAAAATTTTTTAAATAATGATTAAGAATAAACTGTTTACACATAATAACCAAAGTGTCTCAAAACCAGTGGAGCGATATTGTGTTTGTGAGTTCTTGGATAATATCCAAAAATCGATACGAAACTGTCATACGACAAGCATCAAAATTGAATAATTACTTTGGTTGAAATATCAAATAGTTTGATTGTCAATCAAACTGCAGAGGAAGCATGTGCTCATAAGAAAGAAAGTTAAAAGGTATATAAATATTTCTAAACCAAAAGTAAACAACACACTGTTGATTGTTAACGATGTACTTATGTTAAAATCAGCTTTAGTTGTTTTATTGCTTGAAGTTAGATTTGCAAATGATGTCTTTTATAGTGAGTGTAAAATATATTGGGAATGTCACAAACGATATGCAAGGGCACCTTATTAAAATGTTAATATGGAACATGTAAAATATATCCCTTAAGTATTAGCAATAAGAATTAGCATACATATTATATTGTCTCCAATATCGTGATTTGTTAATGTATATATTTGATACATGAAGCAAATATCAAATCCAAATTGATACCACTAAATGGTTGTCTGAAGTGTTCTCGTGTATTTATGAAATACTAGAGAAATGTTTATAGAAACAACAAACTTCTTAAGAAGGAGTGTTCAGATTCAAACTTTCATAAATAATATGGAGTATAATATGTCAATAATAAATTCAAATTAAGAGTCTTTATGTTGGAAATATTCTAAATGAAAGACCATAGCCGATTCTATGATAAAGCTAAGTATATTACCTAGAATAGCATCGCAATAAAGTGACGGATATAAATATAAATGCACAAATTTATAACTGAGCCGGGGGTGATTCCAAATGTTGAGAACCTCATAACTTTGTTATATGATTACAATGTAGTGATATAGTTCATAAAATAACTTAGAGCTCACTAGAAGTTGAGAAATACTGCAAGTTGTTCCACATGATAAAAATAGTACATCAGCGTCGGGGAGAGTTGACTGACATGGTAAATAATTGAAACATAATAGCATACCTGTTCATTGAGGGACTGTGTAACAACCTGCCTCGAAACGGTGCATATTTTCGACCCAGAAAAGGCTTATCAAATATTAGACCCATTCAAAAGTTGGCTGTTGGTTAGTAAAAATAATACACATAGCTATCTACTAACGCTATCAGAATCTCACAACAGAAAGGAAAGGAATATAATATCAAAAACTTTACCCAATTTATAAAAATTCAAGCATCGTAACAAAACCTAACATCTCAATATCTATGGTACGATATCCCAAAGTACAATAACATCATGTCTAAATGGGTATATCAAATTAAAAAAATATAAGTAGATAGTTAATTGTAACAACCCAGAATTTTGGTTATTGAATTTTAAATATTTAATTAACTTTAAATATTTAAATAATTAGATTTTGAAATTAAATAACTTATATTCAAATATAGGGGTTACTTTAATATTTGGATTTGTGAATTAAATTTGGGCTTAATAATCTTATATAACTCCTTTTGATTTATAAATAATATTAGTGGATTCAATTACAAAAATAAATATATCTGACAAATACGATATTAGATCGAAAATATAAAACAATATTTAAAGTGTGTGAAATTATCATCCCGGGGAACTTTCCTGGATTTTGACGACTAGTGTCATTGAAACCAGAAGGATAAATTGTTGTATACCGATGAGTTTCATGACGATTGGAAATACTATGTGATCGAGCGAGCTCAAAACGTGTAACGATTAATTTTAGAAAATTAAAATATTATAATTTGATTTAAAAAGCTAACTTCTATATACTATGGAATTAGCTCTTAAAAACAGTTTCATTGAGTTCGAAAAGGGGTATTTAGCCAGGAATGCCAGTGAGCACGTCTCGATTCGAGTTCGTCAATTTTCAGGCGTGAATAGCATCGATTCGAAATCCTATATAAATAACCCCTTGCCCTCTTTTTTTTGCCCAAAACCAGTAGAAAACCCTAACCGCTATTTATTTTAAATCTAACTCTAGAATCCAGTGGCCCAAGTTGATCGGAGTCTCTACAGGTGTAACGACCCAGTTTTTAATTCATCTGAATTTAGAATATTTAATTGGTTTTAAATATTTAAAAGTGAATTTTATAAGTTGAATAACTTATATTTCGAATATAGTGATATATTTTGATAATTAAATTATTAATTTAATATTAAAATTGCAGAAATAATTGAAATTTGAGTTTAATGTGAATGGAAAAAAATATATAAAGTTGTTGAATGCTATTTGAATTAGAATATAATTAGTAAACTTTTAAAATTGATTTAAAAGTTAATTTATAGAAATTGAAAATTTTAATATTCAATAGTCATTTTTGACACTATCTCGGATTTTGACGAAACTAGTTTCATTGGATCCGTAATAGTGAGTTATTATAGGATTTCAAATTTCATGTCAGTCGGACTTACGGTTTGTTCGTACGAAGCTAAAATGTGTAGGAATTTATTTAAGTAAATTTTAATTAAAACAATTCGATTCGAAAACATATCTTCCAAATATGATGGAATTGGCTCCCGATATATATTCCACTGTGTTCGGAATAGTAGCAAAACATTGTAAACGCTAGGCGGCACGCTTCGTTTGGAGTTCAAAATTTTTGGATGAACAATGCGCGAAAATTTTCTATAAAAGCCTCTTAATTTTTCCTCTTTTCACAAACCCTGGGGTTTCACACCCTAGCCGCCATTTTCAATTTCTATGGCCAAAAATGCATGAATCTTCTTCCTCTATTTTCTCCTAATCCATTAATCAGTTCGAAAATCTTCCAACTACAAAGTTGAAGAGCTTGGAGAGATCTATACATCCTACGGTGGATTTTCGTTATAGTCATCGAATGGAGCTAGAAATCACCATGTTTCGTTCATTTTTTGCACGTGTTTTTCCACATGTTGGAGAGGCTGAGATTTATGGGGCTAGGGGCGTGAGTGCAGGTGAGCATGTGCTATCATTTAGTGGTCGAGAGATGGGGTTTCGATGATCGTAGGTGGAGCATAATTCAATGGGAAATCAGGGGCTATGGGTTCATTGCGTGCTTGATTTCCTGGAAGATGAACGCGATGGAGAATAAACAAGGGGGCCACCGTGATGGGCTTGTGATGAACGTGCGGTTATGATTGGTTAGATACATAAAATTGTAAATTAATGTGTAATTAATTATAATTTAATTCATGTAAATTTCAAAAATTCATATCTTTGTCATATGAGGTCGAAATCACATGAAATTAATTGCGTTGGGTTTGTATTG
The DNA here is from genome assembly GCA_030765085.1 of Allium cepa. NCBI lineage: Eukaryota > Viridiplantae > Streptophyta > Magnoliopsida > Asparagales > Amaryllidaceae > Allium > Allium cepa. The sequence goes on from CM060939.1 coordinate 158,163,076, forward strand.
TCAAGCACCACATTATGGAGATGGTTTGGATGGATATGGAGCTAGTGAAAATTTTGGATTAAATTAAATGCCTATTTAATTTTAATCCAAACAAATTGCTATTGCGACGACTGTAACCAAAGTGGGTACAACTCACTCTCTCCGTCTTGCTTATATTTTAAGCGAGAATAAATTTATTTATGGTGATTGATAATTGTTTGGTTGATATATGATATTATACACACACATATTGGTTGGTTGGATATATTGCCGCATATTTTAGTGGATGCGACCCTATACGTTCCCGTGTATGAGCGGATGACCCTTTGTACGCGCGTTTGCCTCAAAGTGGACATTGTACATATTTTCTAATATGTATATTTGTTGCAGGTGACAGGATGGAGGGATCCAACTGGATTTCTCACCAGTGTTGATTTTTATTACAAATATTGTTATATATGTTGTTATCATGTGATATATGATATTTGGATGCCGTGGTTGATAGGATTGATGTGAATTCCATTATTTAGTACTTTTGCAGTATTGAGCCATATTTTGGAAATTTAAAATATTAAAATGGTGTTATTAATTTAAAAAGAATTTCAAAGTGATTTTGAATTTTTTTAATGATTGAAGAAATGGATTTATTTTAAATAAATCAAAAGTTATGATTTTTACGCTGTAAAAATTATGGCTTTGTGAAATATAATCAAAATATTATTTTTGAAATATGGAATTAACTATTTGGTTAAAAATAAGTTAAATTGAGAATTTTGAATTTATTATAAATGGTTTATTTATAAGATTTATAAAATTGTTAAAATAAGTTAAAATGAGATTTTGAACTTATTATAAATGGTTTATATATATGAGATTTATAAAATTGATATTTTGTAAAGAAAAAGAAATGGCATTATAAATGAATTTTATAAGCGTTAAAATGGAGTTATATTTGAATCTGGTACGTAGATAAGATTTGTAAAATTATAAAAAGAATGAATTTCTAAACAAGAGATTTATAAGTAAATAAACTTGTAATTGGATTTTGACATATAAATGAAATATAAATGGAATTTGTTAGTAAAGGAATTTTATATATGAAAGTTTATTAAAGGAATTATATTCACAATTTTGGATAGTGAATAATCCTTTAAATTAAATGTATAGAAGTAATGAATTTGGTAAGCGAATTATATTCATGATTTTGGATAATGAATAATCCTCTAAAATAAATATGTAGAAGTAATGAATTTAATAAGAGAATTATATTCACGATTTTGGAAGTGAATAATCCTTTAAATAAAATGGATGTTTTGGAAAGTGATATTATAAAAAGGGAATTTAAATGGTTTGAAATAAAATAAGTTGCGAATTTACTTATTATTACAACAAGTATATGCAAATGTTTTCCAAATGTCCAACAAGTGAAATAGTTGTGAATATTATCCTTTTAAAGATATTTTGAAGTAAATAATTGGGAAGTGTTTTGCATTATAAACAATTAATAATATCAGGCCCAGTGATTACGTAAGTGCTAGAATTTTTTTGTTGCTTTGATAGTTAAATGACCGAATATCAAGTTTGGCAATTTTAGTTCCTCAACTTGATGGGGAAACTAATTAGTTGTACACGTAGTACGTAACTGACTGTGTAGGCTTGATTATCGTTTGTTTTGAGAATGTTGATTCGTATAGTGTGTTGTGATTACTCCAATCTATCGAGCTTCCTTCTTAGCTGATGGATAGCAAGTTGAAAGGCCGAGATGTGATAAGTCTATGAGACTTAGTTTCTATGTGAGGCTGAGAAACGCTTTTTTGTTGTTGGTGCAAAGAGATCGAGACCAAATTTATCTGAAAACCACTTCGGACCAACATTTATACGAAGATTGTGTAGGTTGGTCTATGATATTGATATTTAGGATTTTTATAGTGAAGGACTGCTTGTTGATCGTTTGGGGTTAAAATCCCAATATACACATAGTAGCCATAGTCACTTCGTTATGAAATATCCAATGCAAGGACTATTCGCTACTAATCTCAGGGATTTCCTGATAGGATGTGGTAGGAAAGTGCCATCGGTTTGTCGTCTTCCTGGACAACCTACATGGACGAGTGTCTGACATTGCATTTCTAAGATTAGGTATATTGGTTTTTACTAACGTACATCTGTGGTAGCAGAGAAGACAACTTCTCTTAGCTTAACATCCTTCTTGAGACGTACGAGCTCAAGGATTATATTTTTGTGGAAGGCAATTAGTAGTTAATGGAAATGAAAATGTGTCATTCAAAGATGATGTGATTTGTGATATGTGAAAGTTAATCGATACGTCTTTGGCCTCGCTCCCTGGAAAATGACTGAAACAGGGATAGAAGCAGCAAGGCTAAAATGGGTCTCTCCCATTAGGAGATGTCATCACTCTTCTGGGTATATCTTCACATGCTATGACGTCATGTATCTGATTATTATTATGTATGCTTGTGGCCACAGATTTTAGGTCAGTAATGATCGGAGTGATGACATATTCAGTACTATCCAGTGTGAGGGTAAGCTGGTCTTGTGTTGGTTTATGCACTGAGTATCTCGACCCTAAGTGCATCCCTCTAGAGGTGTACCGAGTTTCGTAAAGGTAGTCCCTTCACCTAGTCATTTATATGGAAATCCAAAATCAAATACCTGCCAGCCATTTTCTATTGTAGAAAGCCTTGTATTACAAGGTGTATGCTGGAATTTAATAATGTAACCGTTTTCAGTTATTTTAATATTATATGTGTGCAATAGACACTATTATAATATAAGGGAATTTGATATGAAATGTTTTGGTTATCGTAAGGTAAAAACCTTGTCAGTTTTTATTTGCAACGTGGTCTTACGAGAAACCTTTTGTTTTGATAAAGGAAAAGTTTTGATAACTTTATAAATTCAGTTGAGGTGTGTTTTCTCACGTTGGTTTACTAGACTGATCCGGGCATTCTTCCCTTTCAATGCTTGGGTTAGACCGAGTATATTTACAGGTTCAGATTTGGTGCTTATGAAGCTTCAGCAGGCGAGCTAGAGATGTTCATGTCGCAATCTGTTTATTTTTCCACTACGTTGTATTGTTGTTGTTGTTGTTGTAAATTGTCAACATTTGTGAGGATAGGTTATTATAACTATCCAAGCTGAAGATTACTTATTGTGTACTCTGATATTGGTTTATTTATATTACAGTTTCTCTTTGTAAAGATTATTGATTTACATTATACGTTATTCCGCTATGATGCGAGATCTTGTATTGTTTTGGTTCCACTTCTCTTTTCTCATCTCTTCTCTTCTTCTTTCTTCTCTCTTTCTTCTCACCCTTTATTTTCTTTCTCATGATTATCTGCAAACGGTGCGCTCTAGGTTGGACATGTGTGGTTTGATGTCGGATTCAGAGAGTGTCGAGTGCGGATCGTCATAGGAGGCGTTTTCCGGTGATGGCCTCAACTAGAGAAAGGCTCATCTTGGTGAGTTAAGTGCTTCGATCGGTTACATTGGGCAATGAAGCGATGAGGTGGTAGCGAAGGCGAGTTGATTGCGGTGGGCATTTGGATTTGAAGAGGTAGATTTCAACGACCGGTTGCGTTGTAACCGCTGGCGATGGGAAGCTCATGGTCGGGGCTTTGATTGATAATGGAGCGACAGTAGATGGCAGCGCTTAGCGGCGGCTAACAAAAAGGTAAAGTTGGGAGTTTCATTTTTGTGTCCTGGGTTAGTTCGCGATAGAGGATTAGTGAATAATCAAGGTAATTAACATTTAGTTGTTAATTTATTTATTTATTTAGATAATTAATCGATTGAATGTTTGATAACCCATATCTTGTTCATACAAGGTCCAAATTGAGTGTGATCAGTCACGTTGCACTCCTAGGAATGATATCTAAGGAATGTAATAGGATTGTGGATTTTGAGCTTGTAGAATTTATGCTAAATTCGAACGCTCATTCGATTTCAGTCCAAACCAGAACGCTTTGACGTAAACTGGAATTTTTGTGAGTTTACTCACCTTTAAATTAGCTATACATTATTTGTGATGCTGAAAATTTATTATTAAATGCTTGGCTGATAGTTTGGATATTATTGTTGTTGTTTGGTTGAAAATCCTATTTTGGAAAAAGGATGATATATTAACTTAATTGCTACGAACCCATATGATGATATATATATTGTCAATAACCATTATTTTGTAGGGAATATTGTAGAGAGACCCTAAGGGGTTTCTCATCAATAATTGTTATAAACTTCCTTATGCTGCTTATATTGATTTTAGTTGAAATTAATCCTGATATTCTATTCGAATTGTTTAAATACCGTTATAGCAATTTTTGCTATATCGTCGGTTATGGAATATCATCTCCTAAACCCTTTGTGTATGTTGAACTTGAGCTTGTATTTTCAAAAATTAGATGTTTAAAATTAATTAATCATTTTAATTAGTGATATTTTAATTTAATTAATCATTCTAATTAATGATTATTTAAGTTTAATAAATCATTTTAATTAATAATGTTTAAATCTAATTTATAGTTTTAATTAGTTATAATTGAATTTAATTAATCATTTTAAGTAGCAATGTTAGATTTTTTTTTATATTTATAATAATAATTAGTTTCCTTCTTTCCCTATCTCTCATTCAGCTATTTATTTTAGTTATTCACTAGAGAAATTATGATATTGAAGTCGACCCAGCGCAAGTGTGAGCTCTCTGTTCCTGGTTCTCCTGTAGCTGGATTCTCCGGAACCAAAAGAATCCTTAGAATGAATGGGATTCCACTCAGCACCTTTTGAGATTTTGAGAAGAGTTTCTCTTTGGAGAGCACAGTACGATGAAAGTTGTAAGCTGTGTTCCAGGGAGGGGATTTATTGTCTATCGTTGGCCTCTATTGTAGAATCAGTCGGGGAGGCCTGAGAGGCGGTTGTTTACCATGTGGCGGATGTCAACGATGTTGGAAACTGGGGTGGCTACAACACAATGTTGGATCTTAAGGCTATTCAAACACTAGAAGTGGTGAAATGTGTATTAATTACTTACTTATGAATATAAAACTGTATTTACTCAAATTACAAACAGAAAGATGCAATCAGAGAATAAGTAAGTAATAAAGTAAAATGCAGTAATGTAAATAACACCTGGATTTTTATATTGGTTCGGATTAACCAATCCTGCATCCAGTCCTGCACTCTATCGTGCAGAATTCCACTATAATCGCTTGCTTTCCACGGGTGGCAAGAACACCTTTACAATCTTGGTTCCACAGGCTACAAGACACACCCTCCTGATTTCAAAGGCTATAAGAACACCTTCTCCTTATCACTAACAACAAACTATGTCAAGCAGTTGTATCTTTAATACAGATTCTTGTAGATTCGGTACAATGATCTTATAGACCTCAAATGGTAATATATCTTTGAATTCTTTGAGGAATAGAATGAAATCAGAGAGAGAATGGTGTGAATTAAAGTACAACTCTCTGATATTGTGTGGTTTGCAAATCAGTGAAGAATTGGAGTGAAACAGTATTGATTTGCAAGGAGATTGAAAGAGTATGCAATGGATTTCTTTTGCAAATGTTTGGAGAAGGAGTAAGAGAAAATAAGAATTCTTAATGTTAAAATTAGTTTTCAGAGGCCTTTATATGGTGGTTAAAGAGATGTGTCTTTTGGTGAAGAGGTGGAGGGAGATGTATCTGCATTTAAAATTTGAAATTCTGAAAAACGGCAAGCATGTCAACAACCCCTACCCCCCTTGTCGACATGGGTGTGTTGCAAAATGAACAGCAACACTAATAAGTGTTGCGAATTTTCAGCATTTCAAACTACCTTTTATTTATGGATTTTTGTGATTTGGTTGAGGTCAATGGTTGATGATCTTCAAGTATAATTGTCATGAGATCTTTAACAAGATATTTTAAGGTTCAACCAACTCCTCATCACTTCAAATACCTTTATCCTTCAACATTCTTCTCTAATTGGGTTTTGTTCTTCAATTGCTCTGATTAACCTTCTTCTATAATTCATCTACTTCCACTGCATTCTTGTTAATCTCTGTAAATATCTTCATAATATATCTGATATGACTGCATAACTCGAAGATACGTTAATAGTAATATTTATCTGGTTGTTGTCATCAAAATCAATACCTAGAGTATTAACAATCTCCCCCGTTTTGATGATGACAACCATATAAATATTTGAGAGATAAAATATAATACTCATTATTTGACTCCCCCTAACTCTGTGCACTCCCCTATCATTTTGCCTAGTATATTTATACATTTTCTTCCCCTTTGCCATCAACAAAAAGGGCGAAAAAAGAGTCACTTAAATCACTGCTAGGCAATATGTAGAGTTTGTATATAGAGATAAATGCTTATAAATAAAACACATGAGTGGAAACCAAATCAATTCAAAACATGAAATAAACTTATCTGATAATAAGATGAGTTTTAGAGTTACCGACTTTGCCGATGCCAATAACAAATCCTTTTCGTATTTATCCAATGTTCAAAAGATTTCTTGTCATATGCTTTGAGCATCTGCTATCTGATATACATTGTTTGGTAACTGAAAAATTATAAAATATGCACACTGGTATCATTTTTATTCTGGGGTCCATAGGGTTAAGTTTTGGGATGCCAAGCCCAAGAAGAGTTTGAATGTCCTTTCAAAATATAATCATTAGATGAATGAACCTTATTAATAAAATTATCAATATAGTTTTCTTTTTCAATATCATCCAACCTTTTTGGAACCCATAAATTAATGAATCTATTTGGAGGTTTTAACTTTAATTTCCTAGGTTTTGGTTTGAACTTGGTATTCTTAACAAACTTGGTATTCTTAACAAACTTGGTATTTTGAATACTATTTTTCTTTGGTTTAGCCTTAGGGGTGTATCCAAGTCCATGTTTATTCCTAGTGTGTTTATATGTAGATAATAAGTTTTCTAGATTATCCTTTCCTTTGTTAAATTTATCAACATCGATTTTCATTTTGTCAAAATCCTTATTACATTTAAGAATAACATTATTCAGAGATGTTGTTTTGTCATTCAGATCAGTGATCTGTGACTTCATTGAAAGATTTTCTGATTTTAAGGATTCACTTTTTAGTTTTTCAAAAATTCCAAGTGTCAAACCCTTTTCATCATTATACCCATTAAGTCTTTCAGTTTTATTTTTTAGACATTGTTTTTCTTTAGTTAACCTTTTAATAAATATTTTTAATCTATCTATCTCTACCAAACTATTGTTGTACTCTTTCCTAAGTACTTTATACCCCTGATACATATCATTCAAAACATTAGCAATTTCTTTATTAAAATTCCATACCTGGTCATCCTTTGCCATGAAGCATATTTTGGCATTTTATGTTTCTGAATCATTATCACTTGATGATGTATCTGAATCATCCCATTTTGTATTGAATGCCTGTTTCCTCTCCTTGTCGAAAGTGTTTGACTTTGATTTCATCAGTTTGGGACAGTCACTTTTCAGATGATCGGGTTTATCACATTCGAAACATTTAACAACATTTCCATTTCTAGAATTATTGTTGTTAGTTTTTCGAATTTTGTTTGTTATCCAATACTTCAAGAATTTCTTGAACTTCTTGGTCATAAACTCGATATCATCATCAATAGCATCATCATCTGGTTCATCTTTGTTAATCATAGCATTGAGTGCTAGTGATTTCTTCTCATTTACCTGATTCTCTTTTCTAGTCTGCAACTTTACTTCATAGTACATTAGGTTACCAATTAAATCTTCTAATTTCATAATACTAATATCATTGGCTTCTTCAATTGCCAGAGTCTTCAAACCCTATTCACTGGGAAGTGAATTCAAGATCTTTCTGAGTTGGTTTTCTTCAGTAATTTTCTTTCCTAATGATATTAAGGCATGTACTATATCTTGAAATCTAGAATACATATCAGAAATAGATTCATTTGGTTTCATTTGAAAGAGTTGAATCTGGTTAGTTAGCATAGATATCTTTGTTTGTTTTACTTTATTAGTGCCTTCATGTGTGACTTGCAGAGTTCTCCAAATTTCATATGCAGAATTACAAATAAACACTCGATTAAATTCATTTCTATCAAAGGAGCAAAATAAAATGTTCATGGCCTTAGAGCTATTAAGTGCTTGTGTATTTTGGTCCAATGTCCATTTTGAATATTCAGTTTGAGGCTCTATGTATTCTATTTGGTAATGTTCCAAATATCCAAACCATTAGACTGCAAATAATATTTCATCCTACAAGCCCAATATGCATAACTACTGCCATCAAATAGAGGGGGTCTAGTGGTAGATTTCCCTTCTACAAAAGTGTTAAAAAATGTGTTACTAGCGTCATTAGCCATTTATACTTTTCAAAAACCAAGTTATGAATTTTTGAAAACTAAGGCTTTGATACCAAATGTTGGAAACTAGGGTGGCTACAACACAATGTTGGATCTTAAGACTATTCAGGCACTAGAAGTGGTGAAATTTGTATTAACTACTTACTTATGAATATAAAACTGTATTTACTCAAATTGCAAACAGAAAGAAGTAATCAGAGAATAAGTAAGTAATAAAGTAAAATGCAGTAATGTAAATAACACCGGGATTTTTATACTGGTTCGGATTAACCAACCCTACATCCAGTCCTGCACTCTATCATGCAGAATTCCACTATAATTGCTTACTTTCCACGTGTGGCAAGAACACCTTTACAATCTTGGTTTCATGGGCTACAAGGCACACCCTCTTGATTTCACAGGCTACAAGAACACCTTCTCCTTATCACTAACAACAAACTATGTCAAGTAGTCATATCTTTAATACAGATTCTTGCAGATTCGGTACAATGATCCTATAGACCTCCAATGGCAATATATCTTTGAATTCTTTGAGGAATAGAATGAAGTCCGAGAGAGAGTGGTGTGAATTAAACTACAACTCTTTGATATTGTGTGGTTTGCAAATCAGTGAAGAATTGGAGTCAGCATTCATTTGCAAGGAGATTGAAAGAGTATACAATGGATTTCTTTTGCAAATGTTTGGAGAAGGAGTAAGAGAAAATAAGAATTCTTGATGTTAAAATTTGTTTTCAGAGGCCTTTATATAGTGGTTGAAGAGACGTGTCTTTTGGTGAAGAGGTGGAGGGAAATGTCTCTACATTTAAAATTTGAAATTCTGAAAACGGCTAGCATGTCGACAACCCCTACCCCCCTTGTCGACAAGGGTGTATTGCAAAATGAACAGCAACACTAATAAGTGTAGCGAATTTTCAGCATTTCAAATTACCTTATATTTATGGATTTTTGTGATTCGGTTGAGGTCAATGGTTGATGATCTTCAAGTATAATTTCCGTGAGATCTTTAACAAGATATTCTAAGGTTCAACCAACTCCTCATCACTTCAAACACCTTTATCCTTCAGCATTCTTCTCTAATTAGGTTTTGTTCTTCAATTACTCTTATTAACCTTCTTTTATAATTCATCTGCTTCCATTGTTTTCTTTTTAATCTCTGTAAATGTCTCCATAATATATCTGATATGACTGCATAACTCGAAGATACGTTAGTAGTAATATATATGTGGTTATTGTCATCAAAATCAATACCTAAAGTATTATTAAACCGTTCGAGTCCGCTTATCTCTAGAAACACATATAAAATAAGAAAAAGAAATTCTTTAGAGATTCTTTATTATATACCATATTTTGATTCTGCCAATTGAATACAATCAATTCTAGATGATACAACAAAAAAAGAAGATGGCTAGAAAAACTTATTAGATACCATCAACTCTGGTATCTTATAAGTTCTACCTACTATTGGATTTGAACCAATGACTTCCGCTGTATGAAAGCAATACTCTAACCATTGAGTTAAGTAGGTTATTTATCATCATAAAGGACCCATCGCCGCAGTGATTGTGGGTGGAATATTTTTCCTACGCAATACCAATCCATTAATAGTAAATGGATTAAAGAACTCTCATGTAGGTTCCGATCTTGACAAGAAATTCTATTCTCCCTGGTGATCTAAAAATTTCATATGAAAAGACCAGTCCCCTAGAGGTCACCGATGTTTATATTGTAGACCTCGCTTGCGAGGTTTCCTCTTTCTCGCTCTTTTCGTTCTTTTTCAGTAAGCCCTTCCTTATTTGTTAACGAAACTATACCTTTCCTCTGCCAATGAGCTAGCTAAAGATCCAGCATTATCCTTTCCTGCAAAGGAGACAGAATCAATGTCATGTCAGGTTTAAGATGATTACAAGCGGTTTAGACCAGATCAGCTTATAGCATTTCAAGCTTCGATCGTACAGAGTCTATTCTTCTTCTTCACGAGGCTCATAGAGCTCGCCTTCTAAAGAAGTTGTGCATAGTAGTAAGGGGAATAAGTCATGGAATCTAAATTTCACTATTCTCATTATGAAATGACAGGAGCTGGTATTTTTACAAGAAATCTCTAGCTAGCCTTCTCGTAAGAGGTTTTTTAAAGAATCATCGTATTAGTACTAGATAGAAATGGTAACACCAACGGTTTCTTTGTCCTCAATGCTTACTATTTCCAGGAATTAGTCACTTCAACAATCTTTGATGGTTATACGAGTATCCAAAGTACGAACGAGATGGATGTTTGTTGTCCTTACCATTCTTGTTAGCCTCGAAATCGAGAAATAGGTTTGATTATACATCTTTTTGATATATAGGGTATCCTACGGATAATTCAAATCAAAGCAAATTGATGTCTGGCTCGGGCCTATATGACCGATCGATAGAGATACCTCAACATTCCATCCACCTTTGCCCATATATTTCATATATCACTCTAGATAGATATCATATTCATGGAATACGATTCACTTTCAAGATGCCTTGATGGTGAAATGGTAGACACTTCAAACCCATCTTTTTTGTCAAAAAAAGTAAAATTTGAACAGAAGGTACACATGAATTTTTCCCTTTTTATGTTATTTTGTACTCTACAATTCCTTTTTGTGGGATCATTTTCCCCGAGAGGGTAATGAGAAGAATTATAGAATGGATTACTAATTATGCGTAGATCTCGGATAAATGAAAATTTATTGACAAGACCTCCTCAATTATAGCTAATATTTTATTACGAATAATTCCGACAACTTTAGGAGAAAAAAATGCATTTACCTGTTATAGAGTGGTGTGATTTAATTTTTTTGTTCTTATTTTTTTAGCCCTCAACGAAGTCTTACGATATGGCAGGCTAGCACTGACTCCTAAGCTTCTCACTCCGTTTTAATTAACGATGTTTGAATCTTATTTATCATATTAATTAATGATATTTGAATTTAGTTAATAAATCTAATTAACGGTGTTTTAAAAGTTAATTAATTGATTAAATAAAAGTATTTTAGAGTAAATAAATTAATTTAATAAAAGTGTTTTAAAGTTAATTAACTGATTTATTGTATTAAAGTTAATGAACTGATTTAATAAGATTTTAAGGTTAATTTCCTGATTAATTAAAGGTTTTCTTAGATAATTAGCTATTTAATAAAGATATTTGATTGGTTTATTAAAAGAGATTATAAATTGATTAAAATATCTTTTAGGGATAATTCATGTTGTTTCTACAAATATGAAAGATTATAAATGTGATTATTATCTTTCGGGATAATTAATGTTGGTTTTATAAAAGGTATTTTTTATTTTGCTTTATTCTGTTTTGGGAAAATTAACATGGTTTTAAAAGTTATAAAAAGGTTATAGAAATTATCATTTGGGATGATTAACCTTTGATTTAAAACTTATAAATTAATTCAATTGCTTTATTACCTTTTGGGATAATAAATATTGTGTTAAAATTTATAAATAATAGTTTATAAACAAGGTCTTCTAAAAAGAATTATTTCAAATAAAGCTAAGTGTAAATTGTTTTGGGTTTATAATAAATAACGTTTTGACATTTGTTTTGACCTTGGTTTTAATACTCATAGAAATTATAATTCGCCGTTTTAAAAGTATTGTGATGTGAAAATCAAACGCATGTGTGAATGACCATTTTATCATTCTCGATAGTTGACTTATCGACTATCGATTTCGATTCTGCTATCTTCTTTGTATTTCGTCACTCCAAGACGTTTTGTTGCTCTTTTGAGGTTTGTTATCCTTTGTCGAAAACGACAAAACCCAAAGAGTGAGTGGAAGGTAAACTATGTGTGATTGTTCCTATTAGGGTATTTCATATCAACTCTAGATTGGATTAGGTTTGCGCATTAAGATTTGAAATGCTCGGATTCTCGGTAAAGTTGGCGTGGTCTGGCTTGGACTTGTCCGAGAGGTGTCACAGAGTAAATGGCCCTCTCAAGTATAACTCTAAATCATTGTTGGAAAAACTTCTCCTTTTCCCGTGATGTTAATTTAAATCTTTGAATTGATTCCTTAATTTCTTGGAGAACTGACTTGTGCTCTTCTCTATGTTCAATTATTTGTGACCATTCTTTTAGATCTTAAATTTGATATTGTTTATGCCCATCCATTCAGTATGGGATTTTTTCTTACTAGTATCCACCTTTTTTATTTGGATTGTTTTTATTATTTATTTCCATTCTTTCTTGATTGGATTGTTGTTTTGATTTGTCTCCCGCTTCTTTATTTATGGAAGTTGTTCTTGTGAGGTAAAAAACTCATTTCATGTTAGCGACGTGGTCTCATAGAATTTTTATAAACTCATCATATTTCTTGAGTTTTCTCATGTTGGTTTTCCAAACTGATCCGATTGTCATTTTATTATAATGCTCGAGTCAGACCAAGTTTTTCCCAGGTTGGCTTTGATGATATGAAGTTATTGGAGAAGAGCTGGATGTGCACTTATCGTAGTGTTTTATTTTTCGCTGTATCATATGTTATACCTAGCGGCAATTTGTAAGTTCGGAATTTTATAACTATCTAGCAGATAAGATTTATTTTTAACTTGGATATACTCTATATTTTAAAGTGACGGTTTTTATTATCTTTGTTATATTATATGTTGTCGATTCCGCTGTGATATTCTAATTTCCCTTTTATCTGTTCTTTTCCTTTTATTTTACCCTAACAACCTACCTTTTCGGCAATTGGATATTCGACATTTGAATACCGTGGATGAATCTGTGTCGACTTTCAATGGTCGAAAAGGCGGGTCGTTATAATTTGGTATCGGAGCTGAATGTTAAGTAAGAACCTTTGTTTTGGTTATGTATGGCTCACTAGAGATATGGTTAATAATACCCTAGAGTGAGTCACTCATTAGAAATAGGGTAAGTGATACCCTAAAATGAGTTTGAGAGTATTATATATTACGAGAGCGTATTTATTCTTTCTATAAAAATGTATTGTGTTAACTGGTCTATTGAGTATTTTATGAATTCTGGCCGAGATTTGGGATGCCATTGTATCGATAGGTATTTCTAAATACTTGAACAAGAAAAAACTTACACGATATTTAATTTTTGAAAATTTGGTAAATGAATTTTTTGACCAAGGATTATGTATGTTATATATATAGGAATAATTTTTAAATTTATATAATTATTTATAGTGTTTTGTTGTTAATAATAATATTTCTTTATTACCATTGTTTGATTTGTCATGCTCAAATAGTTTAGGAGCATTGACTATTTTCTTTATTGATTTGTTAATCCATGCTTAATTAGTTTAAGAACATATATTATTTGATAATTGTAAGTACATTAAAACAAACCCTTGCGAGTTAAGTTTCACAATTTGAGTCTAAGGTGTTTAGAGTAAATGTTAAGTTAAAGTAATCTTTTAATAAAGGGTGTTTAAAATAATCTAAATGGTAAGATAAGACATATAGAGAATAAATATTTGAGAAGATTTTGTTATAATAAAGGAGAATTATTATAATATGGAATGACCTTATATGAAGGTAATTTTATATAAATTTGATTTATAAAATGTGTTTTAAAAAATATTACTGAATTTAAATCTCGGAATTGTTTGAAAATAAATTCAAAAGGATTTTAAGAAAATAATAGTAATAATATTTGGGTGAGTTTATAAATAAAAATATTTTAGAAGTGAAATTTTAAATGGAATGCATTTTCTTGTAGGGTAATTCGGAGGAAATCGTCTTGATTAGTTTTGTGGTAATTTGAATAACCTTCTAAATAACAGTCGGATGTTACATAAGCAAATGTTGTGTAGTACTTAGTAAACTATTCTCTTATCACTGTGTGGTCGAAATGAGTTCAAATCTCGACTAACCTAAAGTGAGTTCTAGTACATAAATTGTTTGAAGTTATTTCATATAGAAATATTTGTGGAATGTTTTCAAAAAGGAGATTTGAAATTAAAAAAAAAACTAGGTAACTAGTTTTAAGTTTCCTTAAAGGAAACTGGATTAAAATAAAAGTTATTCTGAGTAAAAATTTGATAAATGAATATTTTAAAACTCTTAGATAGAAAAGAAATAATTTAACTCAAGTTTTGAATGGGTTAAATTAGATAGAAAGGTTTTGGTTAATTTTTTTTAATTAAAACCATAGTTTTTGTTTGTTATCCCGCCTTTTGGCAAGGCCATAGATATGCAGGTTTAACCGATGGCTCTGTTATTGAGGCCGGAATATGATGAGTTTGATTCGACTAGATGGATAGACGATTAGTCACGAATGATAATCATGATTATGAAGCCGAGGTTCAACATAACAAATGGACAAAATCCATGGGACACTTGAAATACGAGTTTTGACAAAAACCAAGTCGCTTCAAATGTTTGGAGTTCGCTTCAAGTCGCTTGTGGGTCTGCTTCGGGTTTTGAAGCAGTTTACTTCGGGTTAGATGTAAGGTTGCTTTAGGTCATCACCTAGGAAAACATGGGTCGACACATTTATGCTTGCTTCAGGTCGGCAACTTGTTTTCTTGGGGTCGGTTAAAGTATTTCTCAGGTCGGAATTAAGAGGTCGGGTTGGTAACATTCTTGGGGTCGGCATGTTTTTACTTGGAGTCAAGAGGAAGTTTACTTTGGGTCAGATGTACGATTGCTTCGGGTCATCACCTAGGGAAACTCGGGTCGGCATGTTTATGCTTGCTTTGGGTCGGCACTTGTTTTCT
The DNA here is from genome assembly GCA_030765085.1 of Allium cepa. Taxonomy (NCBI): domain Eukaryota; kingdom Viridiplantae; phylum Streptophyta; class Magnoliopsida; order Asparagales; family Amaryllidaceae; genus Allium; species Allium cepa. The sequence continues at coordinate 158,178,158 of CM060939.1, forward strand.
TCAGGTTGGCTAAAGTATTTCTCGGGTCGGCACTAGGAGGTCGGGTCGCGACATTCTTGGGGTCGACATGTTTTTACTTGGAGTCAGGAGGCAGTTTGCTTCGAGTCACTAGTCAATCTGCTTCGGTTTCATGACTCGGTTCGCTTGGTGTCGGCATGTTTAGATTCTCAGGACGGCATGTTTTCTACTTGGAGTCACATTGCAATCCGCTTCGGGTCAAAATGGAGGCTGCTTCGGGTCACTACCCGGGTCTCTTGGGATCGGTATATTTTATACTCCAGGAAATCAGTGGTTGATAGTATGAACTAGACTATGGTTTGGTGGGCCCATATCACCTAGGAAGCCCAGTAACCCTGATTTTACCTATAAATACAGCAGGTGGGGCTTAAAAAAGGGGGATTCTCATTCTGTTCTTCCATAACTTCTTCTACAAACGGCTGTTCGAGTTATTCTGCCATTATTTGTTTTAAAAACTTGGGATTGTAACTGTAATCAATAAAAAGGGAATTTCTGGAGTGGACGTAAGCTGGAGTTAGCCGAACCACTATAAATCTTGTGTTATTACTGCTTTGTTTTTAATTTTTTATATTTTACTCTCTACATACACTCTATCTATTATCTGTGACTGTTAGTTGGTGCTTTCATCTGCGTTTGGGTGTTAGTGACCATTTTTTGTGCTAACATTGTTAATCATATAGTTGTGTAAACTATTTAGTGGTATTGAGCTAACCCATGAACATTTTTCCTTAGAGCACTTTAAGGTAAAGCGATCGTAGGGTTGACTCAGTTTTAAAGACCCATGTTTTGTTTGGACTTCCAATTAAATTTTGAGAAAAATAAAAGTAAATAACGAATAAAATAAATTTTATGTTTTATATATACTCTTAGGATCTAGGAGGGTATTATATAAGTAAATAAAATAGAGTAAGCTTTTATTTGTTGTTTTAGAAAGAATTGTCTTTGTGAAATGTTCGTTAACTTAAGTGGAAATTTATGAAATAATTCATGGATAATTTTAGTAGAAATACTATTAATGAGAATATGAGTGATTTAGAAAGAGATTGGTATTATTAAGAAACCAATCGAGCTAAGTACGTAAGTTATATGTAGATCATTTTTTTGATCTAGGATTCAAATACATAACTTCGGGTGATTCTCACTAGTCCAAAAAGGGTTTCTCACTTGATTCTTATTAGCGAGCGATTTGGTTTCTCGATATGATACTAAAGTTTTCTATCATAGTATATGGCTATGCACGGAGAACAGAAGTTTCAAATTAAGAAACCTAATCAGAGTCCGCTTTAAGGGAGGTCTAGTGAGTGATACTAGTTCGAAAGTAGAGATCAATGTATCTGAGAAGAGGTCGGGTCAAATATAGCATACTGATAATTTATGAATAACATGCGGACTTAGTATAATTGTATATTTAGTATGTGACTTAAGAAAGTTTGTGAACTTAAGCAAAATTCTAAATCTGGTTGTTAGTCATTTGATATTTTAAATAATGTTAAGTGTTGGATTTTTCCCTTTTGAAATTGGATTGATTGATAACATTAGTTTATTGTTATATGGAATTTGATTGGATCTGGTTTGATTGGTTGTGTGATTTATATACCATAGTTTATAAAGCTCGAACTTATAAATAGATTTTTTGGATTGTTGTTTGTTAGGACTTAAATCTCGGTGGTTTTAAAATCGTTTTAAAAGAATTTACAAAATGATTGTGAAAAGAAATAATAATATTATGATTTGAAGTATTTGAGAAATATTATTATTTTAGAAAAGAATTGGAATTTGTTCCAATAAACATTTGCAAAGTGTTTTACAAATATTTCTATTTATTGCGATGAATGACTAAAATCAAAGCGCCATTCGGAGTTTCCCCCATTTTGGTACTCGCTAGGTGTATTTACTCTATTGTTTTTAAGAGGTACCAGAATACCACTAAAGGCTTCATTGTTTTTGTTTAGAGTTATACCTTGCTTAGAAGGCGGACACACTTTTTTCTAGCCATGTTGGATCTATTTTTGATATATTTCTTCTTGAGGGGGTTTTAAAATATATTTTTGAATATAAAACCCAAGCTTTGGTTTTAAATTTATGGTTTGAAAATATTGGTTGTGTGGCATTTGTTATAGAATATTTTATGTATTTTGTTGATACATTACTTTTGGTTGCATGTAGCTTTATTTCATACTAGAGTTGTATGTAGATTTATATCATGTTGGTTTTTGCATATAGCGTTGCCTCGTTATTATCAGGTTCATCATATTGCCTTGTTGCCTATGACTGTTATATTGTTTATGCTATTTGAATTTAAGGTATAGATAATTAGTATATTTCCCTTTTATTAGTATGACTCTCTTTTGGATTATGCAAGTACAGGGAAGCAAGAGATTTCTACTTGACTTCTTGTGCACCTTATTTGCATCAAGATAATAAACTGCTTGTAAAAATATAAATCAAACACAAAATGGTACGTTGTAGATTTAGAAATTTGAAATTGGTTGATGGTTTTATGCCCCGGATATGGGAGGCACTTGGCTTTTATTTTCCTTTGATCGGTTTGGAGCCCGTAGAGGCAATCTCTAGTTTTTCCAATCGAGCTGCGCAAAGGAGGTGCTGTCGAAATTTTCCATAATATTTGGGAATTAATTAAATAATAAATTAATAAATCATTTTAATTAATAAGTTAACTTAAGGGTTTAAAGTCATTTTCTCCCTTGAGAATTGCAGGGATGAAATTCTTTTAAGTAGGGAGAATGTAACAACCCAGAATTTTTATCGTTGAATTTTAAAATTTAATTAATTTTAAATATTTAAATAATTGGATTTATGAAATTTAATAACCTATATTCAAATATAGGGATTGCATAAATTTTTGGATTTTTGAATTAAATTTGGATTTAATAATCTTATTTAACTCCTATTAATTTATAAATAATATTAGTGAATTCAATTTGTAAATTTAACTACAAAAATAAATAAATCAAATAAATATCGATTTTGGATCGAAAATATAAAACAATATTTAAAATGTGTGAAATTATCGTTTTGGGGCACGGATTTTGACGAAACTAGTGTCATTGGAACTAGAACAATAAATTATTATACGCCTACGAGTTTCGTATTGATCGGACGTACAACGTAATCGAGCGTGCTCAAAACGCATAATGATTAATTTTATAAAGTCAAAATATTATAATTTTATTTAAAAAGGCAACTTCTATATACAATAGAATTAGCTTTCAAAAATAGTTCCATGGAGTTCAGAATAGGGGAATTTAGTTAGGAACGCCAGTAAACATGTCTCGATTGGAGTTGGTTAATTTTCAGGCTTGGATAGTACCAGTTAGAAATCCTATATATAGGGACCCTTACCCTCTTCTTTTTGCCCAAAACCAGTAAAGAACCCTAGTTCCTATTTATTTTCAAACCTACCCTAGAATCCAATGATCCATGTTGATCGGAGCCACTAGAGGCATTTTCTGGTGGTGGCCTCGACTGGGGAAAGGCTCGATTGGGTTAGTTAAGTGCTTTGACTGGTTGGATTAGGCAGTGCAGCGATGAGGTGGCGGCAAAGGCGAGTTGGTAGCGACTGACATTTGGGTTTGACGAGGCAGGTTTCGACGACCGGAGGCGCCGTGACCACTGGCGATGGGAAGCTCGTGGTCGAGTCTTTGATCGATGATGGAGCAGTGGTGGATTGCAGCTCTTAGCGGTAATGACTAACAGAAAGGCGAGGATGGGAGTTTCGTTTTTGTGACCTGGGTCAACTCATGACAGAAGATTAGTGAATAAGCAATGTAATTAACAATATCCTAATCCAAAGCAGAACGCTTCTGCGTCAACTAGAATTTCTATGAGTTTACTCACCTTTAAATTACCTATATAATATCTATGATGCTGAAAATTTATTATTGAATGCTTGGTTGGCAGCTTAGATATTGTTGTTGTTCTTGGTCGATTGCTTGGTTGAAAATCCTATTTTGGAAAATGGATGAAATATTAAGTTAATTGCTATGAACCCATATGATGATATATATTGTTCATAACCATTGTTTTGCAAGGAATATTTATAGAGAGACCCTAAGGGGTTTCTCGTCAATAATTGCTATTTACTTCCTTATGCTGCTTATATTGATGTTTAGTTGAAACTAATCATGATATTTTATTTGAATTGTTTAAGTACCATTATAGCAATTTTCACTATATCGTCAATTATTGAATATCATCTCATAAACCCTTTTTGTATGTTGAACTTGAGCTTGTATTTTCACAATATTATATATTTAAAATTCATTAATCATTTTAATTAATGATATTTTAATTTAATTGATCATTTAATTAATGATTATTTGAGTTTAATAAATCAATTTAATTAATAATTTTTAAGCCTAATTTATCATTTTAATTAGTGATAATTGACTTTAATTAATAATCTTAAATGAATAATCATTTTAGATGATGCTATTTAAGTTTAATTAATTATTTAATTAATGATGTTTTAAATTTAGTTAATCATTTTAACTAACAATGTTTGAATCTAATTTATCATTTTAATTAATTATATTTGAAATTAGTTAATATTTTTAATTAATAGTGTTTTAAAAGTTAATTAATTGATTTAATAAAAGAGTTTTAGAGTAAATTAATTTATTTAATAAAAATATTTTAAAGTTAATTAACCGATTTAGTGTATTAAAGTTAATGAACTAATTTAATAAGGTTTTATAGTTAGTTAATTGATTATATAGAGGTGTTTTTGAGATAACTAACTGTTTAATATAGATATTTGATTAGTTTATTAAAGGAGATTAAAGTTTGAATAAAATATCTTTCGTGATAATTCTTATTGTTTCTAAAAATCTGAAAGATTATAAATGTGATTAATTATCTTTCGGTTGGTTTAAATTTATAAAAGGGATTTTTTTTGGCAAAGCCAATCGATTTTATAATGGCCATACCACTAGAATATAAATCGAAAACAGGTGTTCTGCACATGCACATAACAACTAGACCAATTTGATAGTGGCCAGAACATTTAACAAATAAGAATAGATGATAGACTATAATGCCACAATCAGCTGTAGATATAAAAATGTCATTCCCCAAAGGGGGAGTAACATGAACTCCAGCAACACCAAGATCAATACCATCCATGTATCCAGTGAAGAGACTAGCAAGTCTAGGAAGTAGAAAGAAGAATCACGTGTGTAAATACAGATCTATCCCATTAGCTATCCTCAAGAATATGCCTATTCCACTCTCCCTTTTCGCCATCCGGTGTCAAAATAAGCTCACCATCCAAATTAAAGTAATATAAACACCGTTGTTCATCTATATCCCCAGGTACAAATAAAAAAAACAGCATCTGGCAGGATTTTATCCCATATCAGAAGACCGGTGTTCCCAAGATTCCTCCTCAAGGACCTAGGAAATAGAGGGTCGAACAGACATATCAATCGAAACTGGAGGAGCTACAGAGGGAACAATTGGAAAATTAGCAGGGGCGATAACCAAAGGAACAAAACCAGGTACATAAGGGACACTATCAGAATGAGCCATAGCAGAGCAAACCCAAACTTTAGGAACCTAGCACCGGACAGGGGGCTGAGGGAGCAGAACCTTAGGCGGCGGAGGAGCCGAGGGCCGGTGCTTGCATGAGGTAGCAAGATGACCAAAGGAGTGACAAGTGTTACAAATACCAGGAGTCTGTCCATAATTAATACGAATCTGTGCTATATGACCAACATCAAGTTGAACACGAATCGAAGATGGAAGTGGTTTATTAGGGGATATCTCGATTAAACTTTTAATTTACTTTATTCTATTTTCGGAAAATTTATGTGGTTTTAAAAGTTATAAAAAGGTTACATAAATCATCCTTCAAGATGATTAACCTTTGATTTAAAACTTATAAAAGTAATTTAATTGATTTATTATCTAAGATAATATATTGTGTTAAAATTTATAAATAAAAATTTATAAACAGGAAGACCTTTTAAAAAGAATTATTTCAAATAAAGGTAAGTGTAAATCATTACGAGTTTATAATAAATAATGCTTTAACATTTGTTTTGACCTTGGTTTTAATACACTTAGAAAATATAATTTTCTGTTTTAAAAGTATTGTGATGTGAAAATCAAGCGCATGTGTGAATGACCATTTTATCATTCCCGATAGTTGATTTATCGACTATCGATTTCGATACTGCTATCTTCTTTGTATTTCGTCACTCTAAAATGTTTTATTTCACTTTTGAGCTTTGTTACCCTTTGTTGGAAATGACTAAACCCAAAGAGCGAGCGGAAGCCAAGCTATGTGGGTTGCTCCCAATAAGGTATTTTCACATCAACTCTAGATTGGATTTGTTTTGAACATTAAGATGTGAAATGGTTGGATTCTCAGTAAGGTTGGTGGGGTCTGGCTTTGACGTGTCCTAGAGGTGTCACAAAGTAAATGACCCTCTCAAGTATATTTCTAGAGGTACACTTTCGGTAGGGAGGCATACCTTCCTAGTCATTGTTGGAAAAATTTCTCTTTTTCCCTTATTGTTAATTCAAATCTTTAAATTGATTCCTTAATTGCATGGAGAACTACCTCGTCCTCTTCTCTATGTTCAATTATTTATGACCATTCTTTCAAAACTTAAATTTTATATTGTTTATGCCCATCTAGTCAGTATGGGATTTGTTCTTACTAGTACCCACCCTTTTTGTTTGGACTGTTTCTATCATTTATTTCCATTTTTTCTTGATTGGATTGTTGTTCTAATTTGTTTCCCATTTCTTCATTTATGGATGTTGTTCTTGTAAGGTAAAAAACCCATTCCGCATTAGCGGCGTGGTCCCATAGAATTTTTATATGTTCATCATATTACTTGAGTTTCCTGACGCTAGTTTTCCAAACTGATCCGAGTGTTATTCTATTATAATGCTCGGTTTAGACTGAGTTTTTCCCAGTTGGCTTTGGTGATATGAAGTTATTAGAGAAGAGCTGGATACGCTCCTATCGTAGTGCTTTGTTTTCCGCTGTATCATATGTTATACCTATTAGCAATTTGTAAGGTCATAATTTTATAACCGTCCAGCTGATAATGTTTGTTTTTAACTTTGACGTACTCTGTATTTTGGAGTGATGGTTTTTTATCGTCTTTATCATATTGTATGTTGTCGATTCTGCTGTGAGATTCTGATTTCCTTATTCCTTGTTATTTTCCTTTTATTTTACACTAATAATCTGCTTTTTTGGTGGTTAGATGTTTGGCATTTGAATACCGTGAATGTATCCAGTATCGATTTTCGATGATCGAAAAGGCGAGTCCTCACATTAACTGCCACTAAGATTCCGTCTCTGCCATCATATCCTAGATCTACATTGTCTTCCCTAACCTTTTTTGTAATAAGGAGAGAGTTATAACAATAATGTCAAGTGAATAATATCTCGAGTCTTTCCATTACAGTATTTTGGCATTATAATTTAGATAAGAAAATTCCTACGTATCCTAACTATATTTCTTATAAACACCTTCAACTGTAAGCCTGAAGGCTTTCCCAATCCAATCCTATAACTTACGCTTTTCTAGCCCAACTTTATACTTTCTTTCAGTTGTAAGCCCAAGGCCAGTCCTATGCATCCATCGTCAACCAAGTCCTAACAATGTGAGAGAAAGTACCCATGCCACTTAATACATTTTCAATGAAAATTAAGCCGACCATTTGATACCTATATCTTAGGAAGATCTTTGCCATTTAATATCTAACCCAAGGCGGACCCCTCTCTAGTACTATCTAGCTGACATCACACAATCTCATCAAGCAACTTAATACTTCTTTTTGGAAGAGGCGAAATCCTACAATAACCACTTAATACGTCAAACCAAAGCAGACTCTTCCCAAGATTTTTTGCTACCGTACCTAAAAAGAACCCCGACCATTTAATACTTCCTAATTAGGGAGGGAAGCAGACCTTACAATAGCCAATTACTACCCTCGATCCTCGAAGTAGGTCCTATGTATGATGACCTGTAACCCAAATTATGATGTCTCACATTAGTCTGACTATTCATAGGCACCGATAGCCAGATTAACTAGGCAGACTTACCCTACAGAATTAGAACTAACCTCATGTCCTCTATAGGTACTTATTATAGGTGACGTCTCATATCATCTTCAAAGTCACACTACTGGTAGCCAGATTTGCTAGGAAAACTTCCATGTGCTTTTGAATGACCTTGCATCCTTATAATTTAGTCATAATTTACACTCCCCTAACCACACAACCATATACCTCATCGCATTCTACTAATGCTATAAAGAAAGATCTTTTATTTTGCCACTAATCATAATCATCCATAACTTTAATCCTATGGGGTTTTAATGCTAATTACTAACCTATTTATTATGCAATTAATACGTTATTAATTATACATTATTCATGCGCTAATATATACTTATAAATGCGTAACTAAAATATTACTAGACGTGCGAAGATTATGCCTTAGACTAATCGTTAAATGTTAAAACTTCCGACTTATACAAGTCTAATTCCATACCATAACATACAAATAACTAATACCCTTAGCACAAAAATAGACTTGTATAAGAAAATAGAATTAATTACCAAACCTATTTTACATTAAAATAGTAGAATCAACATCAATAGAGTTTGCAATTCAATCCTTTTGCACTCTATTCAACTTTCACATATAAAATGGAAAAGGGATTCATATTTAAATTATGGAAATAGGCAGCGCAAATTACGAATAAGAGAATATGTATTCTACACATCAGTTTCTAACTTTAAGAACCATCAATCATATTAAAAGAGGAAAAAGAAAAGTGGAACAAAATGTTAAATATTAAAATTGCAACAATTACACAAATTCTACTATTTTAATGCAGAATAATTGAGATTCTAATAGCATAAGAATTGATATTTTGCTTTGGGTAATTTTGCGGATTTAGATTTGAAGTTTTCCTGAAATAAAATTCCCTAAGGCATATATCGAATCCAACATATACTACACAGCTACTATAATGAGAAAAACTAAGTTTTCCACTCACAGATAATTCCCAGCTTTCATCTTTGTATTTGAATATGCCAACTTCTTTTTCTCTTTTCAGACCACCTCCTTTTGGAATATACAATAATTGGATTTTATATTAATTAGATTTAGAATTTCAAAGATGGAGGAGAATCAAATTATAAATTGAATATTAATCTAAAATCCCTTATCTGAAGACCTTAAGAAATTCTAAAACATGTGGAAGAAAGGAACCGACAGAGCTCCGCTTACATTCCCAAATAATTTGTATACAAAAGTGAGGAAGCTAGGCTCTTATATATAGTGGTTAGAAGTCACCGAAACCATGAGATTTTAATCCGTTTAAAATAATAAATTCTAAGCTATTCCTGGCCTAAATAAACCTACCCCTACAACACTCACTGGTTGATCACTCCTACCTAGGCGGTCGACCCGCCCTAAGTAGGCGATCTACCATTGCCTATATATGGGAACATTTTATTATTGCTTTTTATTACGGTTTGAACCAAAAATAACACAAACACCCAGAAGATTAAGTAGAGAATAAAAAATGAAGAAAATTAAATGCTAAACGAGTAATAAAGAACACATAACAGTTTATAGTGGTTCGTCTAATCTTGGCCTACGTCTAATTAATGATTTTATTACTTATATTCTGACTTGGACAAGATTCTTACAAATCGGTACAACTCCGATCATGATTAAAAGAGAGTAAGGAGAGCAAGAGCCAAAAGATCATCAAAATTGAGCCTTAATTCTTATTTATAGAGGTAGGGAGTCTAAAATTTTTCCCAAAAGCTTCCATCTTATTCTCCATGACTTCGTATGTTTCTCTGCCAAAGTAGGATGCCACGCCATCAACTTATACAGGTTGGTACGACTGTAATGGCTTGGGTTAGTACAACTCCAAAAGATGGCTAATCTAGTCATCTTGAACTCTTCGCTTTTGTTCATCCTATGGTTAGATTTGTGATTCCATAGTTGTTTGTACCAATGTTAGCTTATTTTTGGAGCTAAGTTGCCGATTCATGAGTTCGTAGAGATCAACAGAGAATTACATTGGATCAATGAAACAACACTTGGCATAGGCTTTTGACATGTAACAACCCATACTTTAATGGTCCTAAATTTCCAAAAAAACCGAAAATCAAGTCCATCAAAGTACAAATTGTTGGATTTTGTACTAACAAATAAGCATAAGCATTAAAGATATTGATAGAAATAAAAACTAACAGCGGAAACAATAATAGGATAAGAATACAAACTATGATTACTACCTTCAAATTAATAGCATTCCTTCGATAGTAGATTGTCATATCAGCATTGAGCATGAGAGAAAAGAAGACTTCTTCAATAACAAAGCACATCCATCTCCAGTGATCTGTTCCTCTAAATCTATCTTGTGGGTTGTAATGAGGAGGGGGCCATAACAACGTTCTAGTGACTAGAAAATCCATAAACTGTTCATAACATAAATATATACCGATTGGTTCCCATTTAATTATTTGGTCCATTAAGGTTAGAAATTCTAATCTAACCTTGCATTTCACACATGATTACTTACTTATCCATTCCCAAGGTGCAAAATGACGATGAAGCCTTATCAACTACCCAACATTTCACATCCATTTTCCACTTACTGCTTCTAAATATGAAGCGGGCCCTTATAATACTTTTAAAAGAGAAATGAGTTGACTCTGGCATTTAAGACCTCAATCAAGGTAGACCCTATCATTTAAGACCTAAATGAAGGTAAACCCCATCATTTAAGACCTATTCCCAATGTGGTTTCCTAACAATATTGTCAATGGTCTGTGGGTCCTAACTACAAAGACCTCTGCTACTATTTAAGGCTTCCGACAGTTAATGTCCAACTATTACCGCGTCTATCCCTAATAAACATAGCCATGTAAGAGACAATACCCAATCTACTTAATACCTTTAAAAGAACAAAGAGGACTTCTGACCATTTAATACCTATATTTTAGGCAGGTCCTTATCATTTAATACCTATCCCAAGGCGGACTCCTCACTGGTACAATCGTTATTCTGGCCTTAGCAAGAGAGACCGTAATTCCTGACCATTTAACACCAATTTATAGGTAGGCCTTTGTCATTTAAAACGTAGCTCAAGGCGAACTTCTCACTGGTACTATCTAGCTGACATTGCTTGAAAAATTTATTGGACTACTTAATACTTCTTTTATAGAAAGGAACTAGAACATCTCGATCTTGCCGAGGTATTATAAAATAATAAATGGGCCAGTCTAGACTAAAATAAATTAGTTAGCAAGATAAATGATAGGTAAAATGAACTAAATCCCAAATATAGTCACCAAGTCAAGTATTGACAAATATCAAGCATACTTTATTAACTTCAAGAACAAAATCACTAAATATCAAAACCCATGATAGCTTATAAAGAAAAATCCCCAAAATTATTTGGTGGTAACATGAATAACATCGAATCCAAAAATCATAAATAGAAATCAAAAAAATCATATGAAAGGGGAAAAGGCGCTAAACTCCAAGATTGCTGAATAACTCACCTACATTGTAACTCCAAGATAGACATATGTGTTTATAAAAATCCAAGATGGGTATAATTCCCATAGTAAATTTAAGATAGGCGAGAGCCTATAGAGCTTCAATATAGATGCGAGACCGTCCAAGATGGGAACAAGTCCTATAAACTACATGATAGGTACAAGACGTAAAAAAACTCCAAGATAGGTACAAGACCTATAAACTACAAGATAAGTACAAGACCTACAAAAACTCCAAGGACGAGTCATAAACTCGCCAATATAAGTATCATGTACTTCCAAATAGCAACCGAATAGGTAACGACCATGTGTCCTATGCCATATGCATTTAATTAAACGTTTGCTATAAGATAGAAAATCCACTTGTGTGTATCAATAGTTCGGTCGAACAAGCCTGGGAATTAACTGGTCCATACCACTCTTTTTATTTAACCGTTTAAATCAATTCCTCATTCAATCAATGTCATGCAATTTTATAAAAATATTTCACTTTAAAATCATTTTTAGTAAATATTAGTTTATAAGCTAGAATATATATATATGTATGTTGAAAACCTTGGTTATATATTTGTGAGTACTATTTTAACGCATTGCTCTAAATCAACTTTAAAACCATTATTAATGAGAATAAATAATGTGTGTGTGTATTTCAAAATATTCTTTATATAGAAATTAGATTTATACATTAAAAGATTTCAATAAAATGATTTGATTTAAAAATCGTCCATTTATAAATTCTAGTTGAGAACGTGCATCAAAATTTGTGTATTGTGCCAAGGACCCAAAGAGCAATTCTATGATAGAGAAACACCAAAATGATTTCACAAATTCATAATTCAAAATCCTAAAATAGCAATGAGATCGGCAGGGAAAACAACATCAAAATCAAGCAAATAGCGAAAAGGAGCCAAACGGATGAACGAACGGGTGAATAGAGCAAACCAGAGGGACGAACTGAGTGGCCTGAGGATCAGACCATGTCATCGCTGATGCATTAGTCTAGCGGGACTGGTCCATTAGTAGGCACATCTGGAGTGAGCTCCAAGCGGCTCCGATGGTGCTCTGGTGCTCCATCGTTGCTCATTTCTTCGTCGTTGTTCATATCGACTTTTGGGGCACATATTTAACACTCATGCAAGCACAAAAACATCTACAATCGGATGATAATCAAGATCGTATGAAGTGGATTTCAGCAACATAGAGTTGAATAGCAAAAGTTGTGAATAACATAAGAGATCAAGATCAATTTCACATCAGATTTATCCATAAGAACAATAGCTACAAACATTCATCTATAGGCTAGAAGTGTGAGATTAACTCATCGATTAACGCTTGAACTGATATAAAGATCATAGATTCTTCTAGGCTAGTGATCCTCAATAATAAATCCTATGTTAAACTAAGAAAATAGGAAGAAAAAGGTATTAGCCCTAGCCTAAAAGCTGAATCAAACATAAGATAAACACCCAAGATTGAGAGGAAGATTACCTAAGATAGATTTATACATGAATTAGTCCTCAATCCTTTTGTAATGACCCGTAAATTTCGACAAATAAAAAGTGTAAATTTAATAAGGTTTTGTGACTTAATGTTTGAAGAAATAAAAAAACTTATGATTTAATAATAAGAATATAACTGGAATGAAATGAAATAATATTAATTTAAGGTAGTTGATAGCTGCTTTAAAGGTAACTCCAATTAATTAAAAGGATTAAAGAGTTATAATTGATATAGATGGTAAATAAATTATAGTAATGTACGTATTAATGGATAATTGGATTAAAAGAGGACGTGATAATTTAAAAGTTGATTGATTAATGAAAAATGTGTAAAATTGTAACTGAATAAATTTAGTGTTGTAGTAGTAATTATAACACTTGTTGTGGATAGTAAACTTGTAAATGTTATAAAATGTCAAAATGGTGACAATTGTTATTTGTTACCAATTTAATTAATCAATTGCAAATAAATGTAAATAAATGTTACAGTAATGTGAGTTAAGACTGCAAATTGTGAATGTAATAAAAGGTACAGAAATGTTAATTATATTTGCAAGGCAATAATTGATGTAATAAAAAGAGTAAAACAAAGACATTAATTTATTGAGATTCTAAATTATAATAAATTTTAAAAAAGTCCAATAAAATGGAAATATAGTAGTTAATAAAAAAAGATGGAAATTGGAGAATATTAATGTAATGAAATAGAAAACAATGTTAACTATGTCTATAGAATGATAATGGATTAAATAAAAAGGAATGAAATCCAATTAAATCAATTTATTGGAATTAAATGATAATTAACTGGATTTAGTTACAGTTGAAACTGAACATTGCAATTGGTGTAATAACCAACAGTGAATTTTATGTAAGCTTGTTTTAAATTATTATAATTGTCTAAGTAATCAAAAATTATGAAATTTGTTAGTTTATAAATATTGAATTAAAAAGTGATTAATTAATTTAATATTAATTTATTTAGTTAATGGGAAATAGCCATTTTGGCCACCGACTCGGATTTCTGACGAAACCGGTTCATCGGATCTGCAACGACGAATTATTCTAACGTTTCAAGATTCGTAGCGATCAGACTTGTCATTTGATCGTACGGACTCGAAACGCGTAGAAATAAATAATTAAAATCAATTGAAATCAATTTGAAATTAGCTGATTTTAAGCTAACTTCTTCATACGATGGAATTAGGACTTAAAACATGTTCCATTGAATTTAAAAATATTGAAAACATTTATTTTGATATATGGAATTACCCATTTTCATTCCGGAGGCGAAACTGGTTTTCAGGTCGTTTATCGTTCAAACCCAAATTGATCTAGTCCTTTCGATTCTATTTCTGATCTTCCTATATATAGCCCGTTTTAAACCCTGCCTATTTCTTATTCCATTTTTATACACATACAATTCTATCTGCTTCTCTCTTTCCAATAGCAGACAAACAAAAACCTAATTCCCAATTCCAAATTCAATTGCAAATCAAAATCAAATCGAAAAATCAAACCCCTCCAAACCCTAGCATATATTATATATCAATTTGTAACTCTTGACGAGCTCAAGTTAAATCTGCAGTCTTTTTTTCGATTTGGATTTCTATATGGCCAAAAATTTATGATTAATTCTCGGCCGCTTGTCGGGTTGCGATCGATTCCAACCGATCGTTGATTCATTGGTACTGCTGTATAGAGAGTCGAGTGCGTTGTCCATCGGTGTAGTTTGTGTGGCGTTTTGATGGCCAGATTTGCGATAAAATTCAATTAGGGTTATAAGTAAAAGCGACGACGTTGTCTAGAGGTGGAGACGGTGGTGGCCGCAGTCGTGCTGGAGGGGACGGCTGGCCTAGGCATGCAAGATCGAAGTGTTGGATCGTGGGCTGGATGGCCTGAATCGCGTGTGGCAAAGGGATGTTGCGGTGGCTGTTGGGTGAACGGCTCGATCAGGTTACTGTAGTAGTTAGGGGTTCGTGAGTGAGAGTGCAAGGAGGTGACGTGGCCGCTGATGATTGGGTAATTCTTTTTTTTAATTTATTTAGATTTAAATTTTGGAAATTTTTACGCTGATTTGGACGAATTCTAATCCGTTAAATTTTGAACATATTTTTGGATTTCAAATCGATTTGAAAATCGAAGGTCAGTGTTTTTAACCCACTCACAATTACTAAACTATCTTATGTTAGTTAAACTGAATTTATGATGTGATTAGAAATTGATTGATTGATGTTTGGTATATTTAAATTGTCATTCTAGTTAAATTTGACTTTTGTTGCATTTAATCATCATTTAATTTAATATTGTATTTAAATTATCAATTTAATACCAATTATTGATTATCAGTTATTTGGTGATGTTTGTTGATCGATTTGGATGATGATTGTGATGGATGTTTGATTGTTGATATTGTATGACTGGATGATTGTATTTTTAATTTGTTATAAACTGCAAGTTCCCTATGGGTTGAAATAATACATCCCCGAACGACATATAGATTAGGGAAAAATCGTTATGGGTTGAAATGACGGACTCGAGCTATTTTATGGATTTTTATTTAATTCGAGATTGCGGTTTGAAATGATATATAACCGTAAAATTTTAAATTATGGATTGAAATGATAAACATTCGTATCATTGACCCTAGGGTGGAAAATTATATACAGACATAAGATTGGTTGAATTAATGATTTTTAATTCTTTAAATTTTGAATTTAGTTAACTGGTATTTTGAAATAGAAATTTGATTTATATAAACTGAATTATTTTCGATAATCCAAGTGTTAAATGTTGAAATTGGATGGGTTTAATGAATTGCTCAAAGGATTTGAATTTGAATTTCAAAGTTGAAATGTCAAATATAAGTGAATTTATTGGAATTGAGTTACTGAAATTGGTTGGATATAACTTTGAATTCTTTTTAAACTAATTTAAACGATTTTAACTAAATTAACTATTTTAATCAATTTAAAATTATTTTAATTTATATTAATCTATTACAACCTATTTAATCCAAATCAACCTATTTCACCTATTTTAAACTATTTAGATTTATTTAATCTATTTTAAACCCATTTAATATGATTTAATCTAGTTAATCTATTTTAAAATTATTTAATTGTTTAAAAAAATCTACTTAATATAATGTAACTCTATTTAATCTATAATTAATCTATTTAAACATTTTAAATCTAATTAAATATATTTAATCAATATTTAATCTATTTAAATCAATTTAAATCTAGTTAAACCAAATTTAAATCTATTTAAAATATTTTACTATTTAAACTATTTTAATTTATTTAAACAATTTTTTAAAACTATTTATGACTATCTAAACTATTTTCTAAATTTGCAAACTGTGCAAAGTTGAAGTATTTATATTTAAATCCTTGACAATGATACAACTTAACTTGGAATTTGAAATTGATACCCTTTTGTGAAATGACATATTTGAGTAAATATGATTTTGAAAGTGAAGACGACTTTGGAAGTAAATGTAATTTGGAAAGTGAATATGATTTGAGAATGATATGCTTAGAGAATATGATATTTTGATATCAATTGTAAATGGGCTTTTGAAATGTAAAAGATCCATCCGGCGTGAAATAAGCATTTAGTTGTTAAAGAGACCGTGATCGGATATTGTCATACTCTCTGCCAATACCGAAAACCACTTTAACAACTGTGTACGTAGTGGAGTAGGGACTCCAGAAATGAAGTAGGATGGATTGACGAACAATCTTGTATGAGGTATTTACGTGACCCGGACTCCCATGAGTCAGCTTAGATGTGACTAAAACAGGAGCTACACTAGGCCAAATGAGGTCATTCCTCCTGTCGAGCACATTTCTTCGATACCATTCTATTACTTTGTGATTGATTTGGTGGCCATCCCTTGATTTTTATTATAGGAGTGTGTTCCGACTTGGGCGGTAGTAGCTGCTATGCGTTACCAACAATCTTGATCTGCAATTGGTATATCTACCCTAGCATTGCCTCGAGTGCTGTGTTCACATGCCTTATCACGCCTTCTATGAGTTTGTTTTGTGTCGTACCTATGGAGTGATCCCTGATTGCCCACCTGCAGGTGGAGATTACAGTATCCATAACGCTATTTTAACACTTTGCTTTACTATAGACATATTATGATAGTGTATTGTACTACATAGTAGATACTTAAACGGAACCTTAGGAGATGGAAATCCTGAACATCCCTTATGTTATTGCACTCACGTTAGACACTGGATATGAGATGTAAAACCCCATAAACATCACTGACTCCGTCACACTCATATTTACCATTGATTTAACCTACATAAGATCTTTTATTTCTGACTCGAGTGTTTTGTCCTTCCAAATTCTCTCGGGTCAGTCTGAGCTTTTCAGCTTACTGAAGACTGCTTTCTGGAGAATGAAGATGAAGATTTGTACTATTTATTACTTATTATATGTATTCCACTGCATTATTTTGTTTCGTTGCATTTATTTTATTTATTCTTGTTTTATGTAACTCTATTTTTGTGTTGTAAAAGAATAATCAAATGTATTTATAAAAAAGCTTCATGAACTGTTATTTGATTATTATACTTGGTCATTCCGCTGCGAGATTCTATCTTGGTTTTATCTTTCTCTGCGTTTTTCATCTTTACCCCATAACAATCTATCCTTTTGAAGGATTTGAGTCTGACCTATGTGGTTTATCGTTGAATTAAATCATCCAAAAAGATAGGCCGTTGCACCTTTGATTTACACTTGATTTATGGATTAATTTTGCTTTTACGACTATGGAGATAAGAGGATTTTTTTCAGGCTTGTGAGCTGAAATGAGAATGAAAAGAAACAATGTACAGAACTTGTTTTCTCATTTCATATTTCTTACTACTTAGGCCAAGAGGGCATGACATGGATCCAATAAGAGAAATGTTACAATCCTTTTTTTTTCCAATTTAAAATACTATTTTACACTTTACAGCAATGTTCTATAAAATATAAATTGATTTTTCAAAGTTTTACAAATCACAGCATGTCTTAAATTCCTATTCCTATTAATATTGAAATATTTTGTAAAATTAAACATAACTTTTGAAATTAAAAGTTATTCTCATTATTTTTAATAAAAATAAACTATTAATTGTAAAATATCCTTTTAAACAATAAATATCAATATCGACTTTTAATAAAATTTACACATTTGTTGTTACAATTTGAAATGGAAAATATTTATCATAAATTTCAATTTAAAATAAATAAGTGAATAAACCTTAGAAAAATTCACATTTTAATTTATAAATATTTGCATATGTTTTATCAAACTCTTATCTTTCCTAAGATTATGCTTGTATTATCAAATACAAGTAAAATTATACAACTTGATATTTAATGAATTTTCCTAAATTTATTTATTTCCATCCAGAAAGCCATTTTAATTTGGAAATTATATCTAATAAAAATTCCAAAATTCATCTTAAAATTAATTAAGATAAATTTTAAATCATATTTTAGATTCAATTCCAAGTAATCTCAATCAGAGTTGTTACAGACTCCCCCCCACAAAAATTGCATCCCTGGAATTTCCTTATGGGAAAAATTAATAACAAATTACAAATAATGTGTATTCTCAAAGGTAATTGAGCTATAAACAAGGGACAACTTAAAACAAGAGGCTCATTACAAATTAACTCAAGAAAAACATAGGCGACATTCGCTCGATGAACTTTCTAGCTCCACAAGAATAGTCCTTAGGATCATCGGGCCATTGGGCTTAGATGAGTGGAACATCTTTATTTTGAAGATGTTTAACTTCCAATGCAACAACATGAATAGAGCTCAGTTTATAAGTTATATTTTTGTGAAATCTCAAGTGCAACAAGGATTTTATGCCTAATAATAAAATTAGAATTTCTAAAGTATTTCTAAGGTTAAAACACATGAAGGGCGCCACAAATGCCAGAGAACAAGATTGGTTAAGAAACCCAGTAAGCAACAGGGCCACTACACTCAAAGGTAGTGTCAGCTCCAATATATCAAAGAGCCATTATCCCAAATTGACTGAAATACCAATTATCCAACAAGGAAGAAACATGAATAAAAACCCGATTTTCAATAGAGAAAATTCCAAGATCTTACTAAAAGATTCAGAAGAGTCGAGACTTAAGATCAATTTCTTTCCCAAACTCAAGCTAACAAGAGAGTAATCAATATGGTCTCCCAAATAAAGTCTCGAAAGAATCCTTACCGATATTGGATTAGAAACTATCAACAATGGGAAAATTCAATCAAGGTAGACATGATCCTCCTATCGCTACCCAATCAAAAATACAATCATGAGGTAGATTTCTAAGATTTTATCTATATTCAAACCATTAGAACCTCCCCATTTAATTTCCCATAAGATGCATTCTTATATTCTTATTAATTCTAGGATCTCCTTGATATGACCTCTAGATTCATAATATAAATTTATCTCATCATGAAATTCCTTTCCTAAAGGCATTTTAAATTTTCAAAAATTTCATATAAACCCCTATTATAATTTTTTTTAAATTTAATCCTACTCATTTCTATATTAGGTAAACTAATAATTAGCTTCAATTGAAAGACCCAAATTTTACAACTCCTTCTAAAGTATCCCTGTTATTTAATTAAATTTCCTTATAGATGTGGAGATAAAAAAGGAGATAAATTGGCATAAAATTTTCTTTATAGTCTTACACTACAAATTTCATCAAAAAAAACGAAGATTACTCTATACCAAAGGAATCCCAATTATTTTGCTTTGCTAAATATTTATTTCCCAAATAAAGAAACTCCCTTTAGTTATTTCCAAAAATTAGTGTTTAGTTTTGAAAACTTGAAGATTTTACAAAAGAGGTTTTTGTAGTTAAAGCCCTTAAAGTTCAACCATTACTTTTACCTATACACTTCACCTTTATCGCATAGTATGTATATAAATCAATAGGATCCTCCAATTAGATTTTATCCTCTTCAAGAATTTACTAATTAAAAATTTCCCATTTTCTTTTATGATTAATAAAAGAATTAGCTTTCCAAGAAATTATTATTATAATAATTAAGTCTCAAGAATTCATTTTCCCATTAGAAAATCATTTAAGGAACTCCTTCCTTAATTTCCCAAACTTCATTTTAATTTAGAAATAAAATTTCCAAGTATCTTAATTATTTACTTGTCTCAATATCAAAGAAGCTTATATTGGGTAAAAACCCAAAAAATATAAATCTAGTCTCATTTCTTATCCTTGGCTCTTCTATTTACAGTTTACCATCTTTTGAAATTTCAATTTTTTTTTCATTCCCTGATTATTTTCATTTGGAAAATAAATCCTTTTCATAGTGCAAGTTTATAACCTTAGATATTACCTAATTTTAATGTTGAATCAATATATACATGCATATTATATAAATACACACACATACATATACAATATATATATATATATATATATATATATATCATAGATTCAACTTACTAACTGTTTCTTAGGAGTGTATCAAATTGTATTTTAAATACAATTAGGGATGGAATCTCAAACTCACATATCATTAACCTAAGCTTATTTCCAAACTTAAAAGTTAGCCTCTTTTTGGCATTCAGAATTTGCTTTCAAATAATTCAAATAAAAGAACCATGCTTCATTTAGATTTTGTTGATTTGGCTATTTAAGGATTTACACTTATGTGTTTTTACTTAGATTATAACGGTCTTTCATAGCCTATTTAAAGCATTATAGCAATTTAATTTTTAGAGAAAATCTTAAAACAATTCCTAAATATCATAAACAACACATAAGTTTCCTCTCCATTTATTCAAAACAAATTGCCTTGACTATTGGCTGTGGTGTTGATTATAAAATCATCATCGCCTCGCCATTGTTCTCGGCGATCTATGAGATTAAGCATCTAAGTCCATTATTAAATTATTACTCATATGATTTATTTTTATTGTTATTTCTATTCTTTCTATAGTATAGAAATACCTTTATAGTTCCAAAATCTTAATATATACATATCTTTAAATATTTTCAAACATCATTCTATTTTAAACCACATCAATTTTCAAAAATATTTTAATTCCTTTTTGAATTAACATATGTCCAAAAATATGATTTTCCAAACACTTGCTTTAAGAAAAGTGCATGTCCAATTGTCTCACTTGAATGTTCAGGAATTCCTATCGAGGACGTTGGCCAGACGTCCATGACCAGAATCCTTAAAGCATCCAATGGGGAATTAATATTCATAAATATATATATCACAAATCATTTTTTAAAATAGAGAATACTTATATTTTTATATATGGTTTATATGTATATATTAACAAGCTTATAATCATCACCATTAAACATCTTATAGAAAACTCATGGGATGGTATTTCCTAATTAGGTAATGATTGCATTAAAATGATTCTTAATCAAACTCTTTGTTTAGAGTAAATAATAAATCATTTATTTTTGGTTAGTTGATAATCAAATACCAAAAGTTATCTCCAATCTCAATTGCTTACTTTTTATAATTACAAGATCTGGTCCTTGATTATTTTATTTCCAAGAAATTTAATATCTCTTGTGGTAATTTCTAATATGAAAATACCATTGTATTCGATTATTAACCTTTAAATAGAATTCTAATTATCTAGGGATAATTCTTAATTGAGTTTGAATTTTCACTGAGAATCCTATGCAGACAAACATCCAATCAACCAATCAAATAGCCATAATTACTGGATAATGTGCCCAACAGAATCATCTGTTTGCTTCCTCCATGCAACTATGACCATATAAAAATTGATAATAAACTTCATGGTTTGCTAGGTAGACAAAGTACAACATCTCAACTGGGCTCACTTGATTGCACAATTATAGAATGAGTGACTCAATGACCAGCCAACCACACTTTCGGAATAGATAAGATTGGATCAAAGATTGCTTAGGAGTCACATGATTCAATATTAGGAACATCAAAGAGTTGAAATGAAGGAAAGTTCTCTTAGAATCCCAAAAGACATGTCTTATTCTAAAGGGAATGATTCCCACAATCTTCCCCAAGAATCCCTAGTGGACGGTTTCTAAGACTCATCTAGGCCAATATTTGTGTCCGTAATAACATATTTTGTTCTGAACTCAACTATGGTACCAAGATGTGATGCCCTACTTCGAGACCCACACTAACAAAGGGTATTACTAGGTAATATTGCCTGTTAATGCAGAGAATATGGTTGATTAGGAGCAGCCATCCGTAAATTTTTCTTTAAGCAAGTATTGGTATGCCGATTAATATGCTCTATATTTTTCTTTCTCATGTGGAATCAACATGTGCAGATGTCTATAATACTATCTAGAATATGATAAATACAAATCACAGAATCTCAAATTATAGAATATACATAGAAGAATACAAATATATACAAGATGATCAAATCGAATAGATATATAATATCAAATACAAGACTCTAGTCAAAACGGTCCATATAATACATCTGTACTACATCTTAAAGATATGAACATGTACATAAAATGAGTCTAGCTTATCAGAAACATGAATATAAACATAATGATAACATGGATAAGCTTCTAGCTAAAAAGTATGAAGTCCATCCTAAAGGCATCAAGCTGAAGGGCCTGAAACATCTCAGTCTGACCCGAGTATTATAAAATAATAAATGGGTCAGTCTAGACTAAAATAAACGAGTTAGCAAGATAAATGATAGGTAAGATAAACAAGATCTCAAATACAGTCACCAAGTCAAGTACTGAAAAATATAAATCATACTTTAATAACTTCAAGAATGAAATCGCTAAATATCAAAACCCATGATAGCTTCTAAAGCAAAATCCACATAACTATTTGGTGGTAACACGAATAACATTGAACCCCAAAATCATAAATATAAATCTAAAAAATTTATATAAAAGGGGAAAAGGCGCCAAACTCCAAGATGGGTGAATAACTCACCTACATGCATGTAACTCCAAGATAGATATATGTGTTTATAAAACTCTAAGAAGGTATAATTCCTATAGTAACTTCAAGATATTCGAGAGCCTATATGTAACAACCCGTAGATTTTAATAGTTTTAAATGGTTTTATTTAACGTAAGTAATTGAAACTTTTGAGAAATTTTATATAATAATATTTTGAGATAAAAATTTAATATTTGCATTACGTCCAAATAAACATAGCAGATTTTAAATTTTCAATTTATTTTATCAAAGTTTATTCCATTGTGAAATTCTATTTAATTCAAGCTAGCTAATAAATTCCTTTAATAAATATTGCAAAATCAATTTCTTTAATAAATATTGCAGAATCAATGCACAGATGTTATCAATTTCATTTTTATGGTGGTACGTTCCTTTACGTTTCCTACCGGTTAAATTATAAATAATTTGCTTTGATGGGTCAGCTAAATCAAAGCAACGTGACTGTTGCTATTTATTTCTTTTATTAATTGCGACAATTATTTTCACCAAATCAAGGGTTGACCGTTACTTGGCTTTCATATTTTGGACTCTACATTCAAAAAGAAACGTATAATATAATAAGTACTTCATATTTATTTTCAGTACGTTTCATAAAATTTTCTCTGTCCGTTCTTTTCTATACTTGCAGCTGTTATCAATCCATCATTTCAATTTATTATATGGTCCGTTATTCTGCCTTTTCAGATTTGAACGTGCAACTGGTGGCATTAAAAGTTGCTTTAATTATCCACTGAATTATCGTGACCATCCCACTACTCTATACTTATTCCTGTACGTTTTATCTTCGCTTAAATTTCTCCGTCCATTCCTTTTTCCATTTTAATATCCTTGCCTTTCCATACTTACGTGCTTTCCAATCAAGCAATAAATTGTTTAAATATCCACCTTATCAACTTGACTGTTGTTATTGCATCACACCAATATATAATTCAAATCTATCATTATTCTACCATTTCTTCCTTAATAAATTATATGTAACAATATATCATAAATGGACAGCTCATTCTCCACCCATTCATTTTTTCTATTCAATTAATAATGGAATATAAAGTTATATATTTGGTATACAATTCAAACAACCGTTACCATTCATACCTCCTAAATTCTAGTGATTGACCCCTCTATTTCCATGGTTCCAATTTTAGTTGCTGGATTACTCATTCCTACCGTTCAACTATATTAAATATTTATAATGTGTAGTCTATGAGCCTATTTAGCTTCATTTTTTCTTCCTCTCTGTTGCATCTTGAAAAAAAAAAAGATTTTTCCCATTACAATGCTAAAACACATATGATGGAAAAATGAAAAAGGACCAGTTCTCCTTCCTATAGCTTCGTCAAGCCTCCGCCACCACAGCTTGAACCACCTGTCAAGAGCCACAACCCACTCCATGCCTCCTCCCCTCGTCATCCATATTTTTATAAACGGTATACGTATCATATTGCAATGTATGTTTCGTTTTTAAATGTTTACATATAGCATGAATATGTACTAGGACTATATATAGTCTATTTTGTTTAATGGATATGTTATACAAGCTGTGTTTTCTTTTGTCTAATGGATTTCGAAACTTATAATAAATATTATTGCATTAGTTGTTGTTTTCAACTTCCTGCAACACTTTGTTTTTTTATATATAAATTTTAGCTTGCTGCAATTCTCTTTTCATCTATATTATTGTATTCTATTATCTAATACATACATTTTATCTAGTTATATATATATATATTATACTATAAGGTGTGTATATATAAGTTTTCGTAACCCTTTATAATATGTAGCTATGTATATAAGATTGGACCTGTTATATATGAAAGCATTGGTTATAGCAATTAAAAATATGCAAAGGAATTTATGGTGATATTTACTTATGAATAAGAACAAGATACGTACCACCATCTGTATCTTCGTCTCTCTCCCCATGTTTTATTATTATTATATATATATTTTCTTTCTTTCTTTTTTTCTCTTTTCACTCCTTTCATTTTATAGCTTTTAAGTAAATTGACAAACGCTTTAGAAGTATTTAAACGCGTACAAGACAAATTTAATAAATAGTGGTGTTTTACGTCATTTATAGCCAAAAAAAATTGTTAAGTTCGTACATTTCTAAACTGAAAATAATAAATATATGATGCGATGGAATTTGAATTTTCATACGCCGTGCCATGAGCTGATCTTAAATTTAAAAAAGGTATGATATATCAATCGCTTACAAATAAGACGAAGATAACGTCCTAAATTAACTTTTAGCAAATTGAACGTTACTGTTGTTATTAAGAAACCAACGTATTGTGTCATTTGATTATTTGGGTACTAATAATACGTTACTTTATTCATTCCATCAATTCATTTCACACCACGTTATTTTAAATAAATTGCTACTCTTCTATTGAAATTTATCCAAAAATTTAATAAAAATGATCCGAAGGTGTATTAGCCTTCAGGACTAATCCCTGAATTCCAAACGTTGGATCCACTTTACATTTTTTTTCTCTTTTTCCATAAAACATATATAAATTATAAAGTTTATATTAGTATTCTGATGTTAGTTGAAATGTAAATATTGATTTTTAAATAGTATATCTATATATAAGCTACTTTTGTTGTTCGTATATAAATGGTATTGTATGTGCATTTTTATGAAATAGCGCCCAATGTATATTATTTTATAAAAGAATTCATTTGTTATGTTAACTAAATATATGTTACATTTGGTTTATATAAATATATTATAACTGATGTTGACTTCTTTCATTATACTCTTTCTTACAGCTAAAATATGTCAGTATTGTAACCTAGCACATGATTAATATTAGTCTGTTTATATAAGTATTTATTTCAAATTTCATATTGTATATATGCTTGATTCTAATTTATGTGTTTTAAATAAATAAAACAATGATTTTGGAAAATATACATATATATTTAATTTAATTTAATATGTGTTGAATTTAGAATATGACTTTATATATAGTTATGTATAGTTATATATATATATATATATATATATATATATATGAGTCCACTCATACCATTATCTTCGCCGATCCCGTTCTAACTTGTTCCATCAATTCTTGTTATCAGCTTTGATCGTTGAATTCGTGCCGATTTTGCTTTGCTTCGATTCATAATTCAAATTTCAGTGTCTGTAGCAGTATGCATATCCGAGTCATCTTCTGTATTCTCTAGGCTCAAGAGGTGAGTAATCACTCACGATTAACATTCTTTTATTCATTAAATTTGATTTCAATTGAAACGACAATTGAAATATGCTGCTGTAGTTATTTAAATTTGTTATATATGCTATTATCTGTAACTGTTCACCTGCAGGATATGACACCATATCCTGTTGTTTATATTATATTGTTATTGATGATATATGCCTGTTGTTTTATTGTATTTTCTGTTATCACTCTGCAAGTTCCCTGTAGTTTAGAAATCACTATGGGTTGAAATGATACATACCCGAACAGACTTTAAAATAGGAGAAAATCGTTATGGGTTGAAATGATAAACCCAAGCAATTTTCATTTAATTGAATTTGGGATTACGGGTTGAAATGATATCCACCCGTATATATGTAGTATACAAATGGAAATGATAAATATCCGTAGCACTTGACTATATGAAAGGAAATATACACAGACACCGTTGTTCCATATAAATATTTTGAAGATAATTTCTATAATTTTGGAAAGAAATATACGGTTTAATAAATTTTATTCTTAAGATATTATATAAATGAAAATTGTATATATAATTTAGTAGTAATATTTGATTTAAATTAGATTGATTTAATACATATAATATGGTTAAGTATTTATGTAAATCTATATTTCAAATAGATTCTCTTGTAATAAATTGAATAATTAAGATTGGGAGATAAATTTGAGTTTATAAAAATGGTATTTAAATAAGGATTTATTTAATTAAATCGATTTGAAATTTTTGAATGGGAAATTTAATGGGTATGATTTTATAACTGGATTTTTGATTTAAGTGATTTAATGAATATTTCACGTTTAAATAAATTAAAGAAAATATGGAGTAAAATGTAATTTAAGGTTACTTAAATGATATTGAATCTAATAAGGGAGTATTTCAAGACTAAATAATAATGAGGTTAAATCGAGAGCTATATGAAACTGTTATATAGAACATTTAAATATTAAAGCCTTGAACTATATTGGAATTTAAATGGTTTATGTTGAGATTCAGATCTGTATTTAAAATCAACGTAGTTGAATTTGTTATGCAGCAACTAAATTGAATTAAAATTAAAATTTAGGTTGAACTAAATTTGAATTTGTTATTTACAAAACTATATTGAATGAAAATTTAGATGAAACGTTGAATACTTAAAGTTTTGAAATATATGGAAATATAAAGGGGTATTTGTGATTATAAATTCGAATTTGAGATCGGTAAAATTTAAGTGGTTATTTTAGAAATTGAGTTGAATTTAAATTGATAAATTGAGATTGAATTTAATTTGAATGGGAAGGTCGGGTTGATGTTGGAACGATTTGTTAAGTTGAGAAAATTGAAAATACTTTACTGTATAAATTATTTAATATATATAAATACTATTTTGGGAAATATATAGATATTTGAAGTGAAAATGAGATTTGGTTTTGAAGTATAAATTAAGCTGAAATGACCACGGTGTTATAGTGTATATTTCTACCTTGTAGAAAGATCCATGGACCCTTAGAGGATGGTTATCCCAATATCCTTTAAGTTATTTGTATTTCATTTGATATTTCACTTGAGTTGGATTTATTGGTATAAGAATGTTAATCCTGACTCGAGTGTTTTGTGTTTTGCTTTACGCTCGGGTCAGACTGAGTAATACAACATTTGAGACTCACCTTTGGAGTTCGGAGCTTCATTTGGAAATCCAACTATCGGTTCAGATTCCAGCCTTTCCAATTGATTGGTTCAGAAAAGTCATCTGTTGCATTGGAGACTTCACTGCATTTGAACTATTCGGTTGTATTTTTCAAACTCTGATGTATATAGTAGCTTCATGAACTACTATTCTTTATCTATTCTGCTGCATTATATTACTCTGTGATCTGTGATTGATTTATTTACTATATATTTTAAGTTTTGCCAAATTTTAATTAACAATTTGGTATTTTGAATTATTCAAGTCGGATATGTATGGTTTTATTGTCGATTTGAATGGTCCAAAATAGCGGGTCGTTACAGTTGGTATCAGAGCATTGGCTTTAGGCAAAACTTAGCATATATGGTAAATTTATTTACAGAATCACTTTCGCTCGAGTTGAATCTCTTCCTTTTGACTCGATTTCCTTTGAATTTTGGAATGTCCCTCGGTTCCAAAATTCATTCTGTCTCTCCCTATTTATATTCATTTGATTTCGGAGTATCCCATAACTCCACTAAATGATTTGTAAATGGGGTGAAAACTCCTTTTCAATTGGCATTGACTCACCGAAGATTTCTGTACCCTCGGTTTACGATGCTGCTATATCTTGTTATGCCGAATTCTATATCTCTGGCGATCGAATGTCGAATTGCCTCTGAATTCTACACCGATCTAATTTTGGAATCATGGTTGACCGGTAAAGGTCGCCCGCGATTTATAGAAGTATATCCATCTTCTATTTTGTAATTTAATTATCTCATCTTCGATCGAGTCTATCTTCGAATCAGGATTCTATTGATTGGAGTTCCTCTAAATTAAATCGCTATCTTTGTTTTGAAACCCATTCTTGAATCATCCTTTGAAAATCGGGTTTTGTTTGTATTTTTGAAATTGTTTATACCAAAATTTTATTTTGATAACTATGATTTTTTTTATATATATATAAAAGTGAAAATATTTTCGATAAGGATTATATACCTATATATATAAGGCAAATAAGTAATGTTATTCTATATAAAAAGGTTTTGAAAGGATTTGAAATTTTGAAAAATTATAAGAAATTGATTTATATACAAATGATTTATAACTACAGAGTTAAATTTGAAATTCGAGAATTGAATTCCGGTATTTTGAAATTGGTTTTAAGATTTTGGAAAATATATAAAAATAATACGATTTAAAAGTATTTTTCCGAATAAGAAATGTTTCAAACGAGTTCAAATGAACTCCAATAATTTTGAAGAAATTTAAAAGAAGCTTTCACGAAAATAGAAGTCCAGAACTCACTTATGTCGCTGGAAAATAATTTCGATGATGAGTGCACGCATCATCGACATTGATTTTCGAGTTTCAGAGT
Organism: Allium cepa; assembly: GCA_030765085.1. Taxonomy (NCBI): domain Eukaryota; kingdom Viridiplantae; phylum Streptophyta; class Magnoliopsida; order Asparagales; family Amaryllidaceae; genus Allium; species Allium cepa. The sequence continues at coordinate 158,207,509 of CM060939.1, forward strand.
GGGGGAGAGGCCTCTTTAATAGCTTCGTTATGCGAGTGATTTTGTAAAACCATTTTGATTTCAAATTCCGAAGTATAATTTGATATCTTCGAAAGATATATGTATACATTTGAAACAATTTAAAATGAGACCTGTGTTCAGTCCTCGAGTTTCGGATTTAATAATTAATTTATTGATTTATTGTTGATTTTCAACTCTTGAATTGAAAATTTGATTTCCCTAACTATTTTGAATTTCAAACACTTCCAAATCGAGATTAAAATTTCAAAGCTAAGAAATTTCGAAGAGTATAAAATTTTGATATAGAATATAAATTTAGTTTTGAAATGTTTTGAAAAAAAAAAGTTGAATAACGGTTTTCAGAAAGGTAAATTGGATATTTCACATAGAAATATATAGTTTAAAAGTTTTAAAAAAAAGGGATAATTATAAATTTGGAATCATTTTGAGTATAATTGATTTTGGGAAAATATTTGGTTTTGAAATTAAATTGGAATTAAAAATCAGTACTTATATGATGATTTTTGGAAATGAATTTGTTTGACTTGAATTATTTTAATTTGGAAAATGGGATAATTTTCTAAACCTATTTTTTTACGAGTGGTCGAACTTATATAAAATGGATTGTATAAGTATGAAGTTGATTTGAAATCTATTGATTTGAAAGGTACTCAATTTGGAAAGAGATTTTATATAATCGAAGTCTATATAAGTATGATTTGATCTACTATTGATTTTGGAAAGTATTCGATTTGGGAAAAATGGAATCATATATATATGGACTTTATATAAGAACGATATTTGAAAGCGATTTGAAAAGGTACTATATGATATATATTTTCGAAGTAAAGATATGGAAAGTGCCTTCTGCTTGATATCCGCTTTGTGGCCACATCGTGGATTCATTCTATCGATATTATTCTCTCTGATTTTTGGTTTTCCGGATGTAATACTCGAGTGTTCTCACCGTGGCATAACCCATGGTTTTTTTTCTCTCGCGACTGCATAGCGCAATTGCCTGGCTGAGTCTGGCCTAGGGGTACGGATTGTTTCCTGGGGGATCCAGGCGTAACCATTGTGTATCCTGCAATCTGTGTAGGTCGCGAATAGTAGCAAAACTGCCTGGCTGAGACAGCCTAGGGGTACGGATTGTTTCCTGGGGGACCCAGGCGTAACCATTGTGTATCCTGCACTCTACTAGTCATCATGGCGTAACTCGCAGGGCTGAGAAAGCTTACGGATACGGATTGTTTCCTGGGGGATCCAGGCGTAACCATTGTGTATCTGCGAACCATGGTCGGACAAAGGTTTTGGTTTGGTTGTTTTGTTTGGATTGTACTTTCCATATCTGTTTTAAAGGTTTTTCAAGTATTTTCACTGGGTGTTGAAACAAGTCTACTAAGTACTTGAAGAATTCTAGCTTTGCGCCTGATCAACGCATGGCCAGAGTCTGCAAGAACGAGAATAAACTTGTTGAAACATTGAGTTATAAAAGTATTTTCGAAAGGAAAATTTATTTCGATATAATAGTATTTTATTATAAAAGTATTATTATAAAGGTATTTACTATAAAAGTATTTTTCCCAACAAAGAAATTTTGAATTAATATTTGAAATTTAAATTCTAATGGTTCTAGATTAATTATTCATGCCCGATACTATTCCTTGCATCTACCTTATCTGCTCAGTTTAGTTATTCACCTTGATTCTGTTTTCCAAATCTACCTTCCTTCCTTATTGGATATATCCTTTAAAAATATTGTTTAATTATATACTACATGGTTTAATAGAAATTTTAGTGTTATAAATATTTTAGAAGTTATTTATCTAAAATAAAACATATTTAAAAAAAAAAGATTTGTGATCTAATAATAATATTTGGAAGGTATCTTGAAACAAAATAAAAATTTATGAATTTTGGATTTAATATTTTAATAGCTTCTTTGTAAATATAAGTAATAATGTAAATTATTGTTTTCAAAGGAGTTTGAAAAGTATTAAAGTATTAAATAAAATTAAATTTCAAATGAAGTTATCAAATAAATATTTCAAATAAAATTTATATAATTTTAAATTAATTGTTTATCTTGTCTTTCAATCTATTTTATTTCTGGTTATTCTATTCTCCTACCTCCCATCTTTTCGGGGACGAAAAGTTTTGAGTGGGGGAGAGTGTAACGACCCGTAGATTTTAATAGTTTTAAATGGTTTTATTTAACGTAATTAATTGAAACTTTTGAGAAATTTTATATAATAATATTTTGAGATAAAAATTTAATATTTGGATTACGTCCAAATAAACATAGCAGATTTTAAATTTTCAATTTATTTTATCAAAGTTTATTCCATTGTGAAATTCTATTTAATTCAAGCTAGCTAATAAATTCCTTTAATAAATATTGCAGAATCAATTTCTTTAATAAATATTGCAGAATCAATGCACAGATGTTATCAATTTCATTTTTATGGTGGTACGTTCCTTTACGTTTCCTACCGGTTAAATTATAAATAATTTGCTTTGATGGGTCAGCTAAATCAAAGCAACGTGACTGTTGCTATTTATTTCTTTTATTAATTGCTACAATTATTTTCACCAAATCAAGGGTTGACCGTTACTTGGCTTTCATATTTTGGACTCTGCATTCAGAAAGAAACGTATAATATAATAAGTACTTCATATTTATTTTCAGTACGTTTCATAAAATTTTCTCTGTCCGTTCTTTTCTATTAAATATATACTTGCAGCTGTTATCAATCCATCATTTCAATTTATTATATGGTCCGTTTCTCTGCCTTTTCAGATTTGAACGTGCAGCTGGTAGCATTAAAAGTTGCTTTAATTATCCACTGAATTATCATGACCATCCCACTACTCTATACTTATTCCTGTACGTTTTATCTTCGCTTAAATTTCTCCGTCCATTCCTTTTTCCATTTTAATATCCTTGCCTTTCCATACTCACATGCTTTCCAATCAAGCAATAAATTGTTTAAATATCCACCTTATCAACTTGACTGTTGTTATTGCATCACACCAATATATAATTCAAATCTATCATTATTCTACCATTTCTTCCTTAATAAATTATATGTAACAATATATCATAAATGGACAGCTCATTCTCCACCCATTCATTTTTTCTATTCAATTAATAATGGACTATAAAGTTATATATTTGGTATACAATTCAAACAACCGTTACCATTCATACCTCCTAAATTCTAGTGATTGACCCCTCTATTTCCATGGTTCCAATTTTAGTTGCTGGATTACTCATTCCTACCGTTCAACTATATTAAATATTTATAATGTGTAGTCTATGAGCCTATTTAGCTTCATTTTTTCTTCCTCTCTGTTGCATCTTGAAAAAAAAGAGATTTTTCCCATTACAATGCTAAAACACATATGATGGAAAAATGAAAAAGGACCAGTTCTCCCTCCTATAGCTTCGTCAAGCCTCCGCCACCACAGCTCGAACCACCTGTCAAGGGCCACAACCCACTCCATGCCTCCTCCCCTCGTCATCCATATTTTTATAAATGGTATGCGTATCATATTGCAATATATGTTTCGTTTTTAAATGTTTACGTATAGCATGAATATGTACTAGTACAATATATAGTCTATTTTGTTTAATGGATATGTTATACAAGCTGTGTTTTCTTTTGTCTAATGGATTTCGAAACTTATAATAAATATTATTGCATTAGTTGTTGTTTTCAACTTCCTGCAACACTTTGTTTTTTTATAAATTTTAGCTTGCTGCAATTCTCTTTTCATTTATATTATTGTATTCTATTATCTATTATATACATTTTATCTAGTTATATATATATATTATACTATAAGGTGTATATATATAAGTTTTCATAACCCTTTATAATATGTAGCTATGTATATAAGATTGGACATGTTATATATGAAAGCATTGGTTATAGCAATTAAAAATATGCAAAGGAATTTATGGTGATATTTACTTATGAATAGAACAAGATACGTACCACCATCTGTATCTTCGTCTCTCTCCCCATGTTTTTTTTATTATTATATATATTTTCTTTCTTTCTTTTTTTCTCTTTTCACTCCTTTCATTTTATAGCTTTTAAATAAATTGACAAACGCTTTGGAAGTATTTAAACGCAGTACATGACAAATTTAATAAACAGTGGTGTTTTACGTCATTTATAGGCAAAAAAAAATTGATAAGTTCATACATTTCTAAACTGAAAATAATAAATATATGATGCGATGGAATTTGAATTTTCATACGCCGTGCCATGAGCTGATCTTAAATTTAAAAGTGGTATGATATATCAATCGCTTACAAATAAGACGAAGATAACGTCCTAAATTAACTTTTAGCAAATTGAACGTTACTGTCGTTATTAAGAAACCAACGTATTGTGTCGTTTGATTATTTGGGTACTAATAATACGTTACTTTATTCATTCCATCAATTCATTTCACACCACGTTATTTTAAATAAATTGCTACTCTTCTACTGAAATTTATCCAAAAATTTAATAAAAATGATCCGACGGTGTATTAGCCTTCAGGACTAATCCCTGAATTCCAAACGTTGGATCCACTTTGCGTTCTGTTTTTTCTCTCTTTTTCCATAAAACATATATAAAGTATAAAGTTTATACTTGTTTTTTGATGTTAGTTGAAATGTAAATATTGATTTTTAAATAGTATATATATAAGCTACTTTTGTTGTTCGTATATAAATGGTATTGTATGTGCATTTTTATGAAATAGCGCCCAATGTATATTATTTTATAAAAGAATTCATTTGTTATGTCAACTAAATATATGTTACATTTGGTTAATATAAATATATTATAACCGATGTTGACTTCTTTCATTATACTCTTTCTTACAGCTAAAATATGTCAGTATTGTAACCTAGCACATGATTAATATTAGTCTGTTTATATAAGTATTTATTTCAAATTTCATATTGTATATATGCTTGATTCTAATTTATGTGTTTTAAGTAAAAAAACAATGATTTTGGAAAATATAAATACATATATATTTAATTTAATTTAATATGTGTTGAATTTAGAATATGACTCTATATATAGTTATATATAGTTATATATATATATATATATATATATATATATATATGTGAGTCCACTCATACCATTATCTTCGCCGATCCCGTTCTGACTTGTTCCGTCAATTCTTGTTATCAGCTTTGATCGTTGAATTCGTGCCGATTTTGCTTTGCTTCGATTCATAATTCAAATTTCAGTGTCTGTAGCAGTATGCATATCCGTGTCATCTTCTGTATTCTCTAGGCTCGAGAGGTGAGTAATCGCTCACGATTAACATTCTTTATTCATTAAATTTGATTTCAATTGAAACGACAATTGAAATATGCTGCTGTAGTTATTTAAATTCTTTATATATGCTATTATCTGTAACTGTTCGCCAGCGAGATATGACACCATATCCTGTTGTTTATATTATATTATTATTGATGATATATGCCTGTTATTTTATTGTATTTTCTGTTATCACTCTGCAAGTTCCCTGTAGTTTAGAAATCACTATGGGTTGAAATGATACATACCTGAACAGACTTTAGAATAGGAGAAAATCGTTATGGGTTGAAATGATAAACCCAAGAGATTTTCATTTAATTGAATTTGGGATTACGGGTTGAAATGATATCCACCCGTATATATTTAGTATACGGATTGAAATGATAAATATCCGTAGCACTTGACTATATGATAGGAAATATATATAGACACCGTTGGTCCTTATAAATATTTTGAAAATAATTTCTATAATTTTGGAAATAAATATATGGTTTAATAAATTTGATTCTTAAGATATTATATAAATGAAAATTGTATATATAGATTTAGTAGTAATATTTGATTTAAATTAGATTGATTTAATACATATAATATGGTTAAGTATTTATGTAAATCTATATTTCAAATAGATTCTCTTGTAATAAATTGAATAATTAAGATTGGGAGATAAATTTGAGTTTATAAAAATGGTGTTTAAATTAGGATTTATTTAATTAAATCGATTTGAAATTTTTGAATGGGAAATTTAATGGGTATGATTTTATAACTGGATTTTTGATTTAAGTGATTTAATGAATATTTCATGTTTAAATAAATTAAAGAAAATATGGAGTAAAATGTAATTTAAGGTTACTTAAATGATTTTGAATCTAATAAGGGAGTATTTCAAGACTAAATAATAATGAGGTTAAATCGAGATCTATGTGAAACTGTTATATAGAACATTTAAATATTAAAGCCTTGAACTATATTGGAATTTTAATGGTTTATGTTGAGATTCGGATCTGTATTTGAAATCAACGTAGTTGAATTTGTTATTTAGCAACTAAATTGAATTAAAATGAAAATTTAGGTTGAACTAAATTTGAATTTATTATTTAGAAAACTAAATTGAATGAAAATTTAGATGAAACGTTGAATACTTAAAGTTTTGAAATATATGGAAATATAAAGGGGTATTTGTGATTATAAATTCAAATTTGAGATCGATTAAATTTAAGTGGTTATTTTAGAAATTGAGTTGAATTTAAATTGATAAATTGAGATTGAATTTAATTTGAATGGGAAGGTCGGGTTGATGTTGGAACGATTTGTTAAGTTGAGAAAATTGAAAATACTTTACTGTATAAATTATTTAATATATATAAATACTATTTTGGGAAATATATAGATATTTGAAGTGAAAATGAGATTTGGTTTTGAAGTATAAATTAAGCTGAAATGACCACGGTGTTATAGTGTATATTTCTACCTTGTAGAAAGATCCATGGACCCTTAGAGGATGGTTATCCCAAATATCCTTTAAGTTATTTGTATTTCATTTGATATTTCACTTGAGTTGGATTTATTGGTATAAGAATGTTAATCCTGACTCGAGTGTTTTGTGTTTTGCTTTACGCTCGGGTCAGACTGAGTGATACAACATTTGAGACTCACCTTTGGAGTTCGGAGCTTCATTTGGAAATCCAACTATCGGTTCAGATTCCAGCCTTTCCAGTTGATTGGTTCAGAAAAGTCATCTGTTGCATTGGAGACTTCACTGCATTTGAATTATTCGGTTGTATTTTTCTAACTCTGATGTATATAGTAGCTTCATGAACTACTATTCTTTATCTATTCTGCTGCATTATATTACTCTGTGATCTGTGATTGATTTATTTACTGTATATTTTAAGTTTTGCCAAATTTTAATTAACAATTTGGTATTTTGAATTATTCAAGTTGGATATGTATGGTTTTATTGTCGATTTGAATGGTCCAAAATAGCGGGTCGTTACACTATAGAAATTCAAGATAGGTGCGAGATATATAAACTCCAAGATAGGAACAAGTCCTATAAACTACATGATAGGTACATGACCTATAGAAACTCTAAGATAGGACAAGACTTATAAACTACATGCTAGGTACAAGACCTATAAAAACTCCAAGGCCGAGTCATAAACCCTACAATATAAGTGTCATGTACCTCCAAATAGCAACCAAATATGCAACAACCATTTGTCCCATACCACATGGGTTTTCTTAAAAGTTTACTATAAGATGGTAAACTCTACTTGTGTGTATCAATGTTTCGGTTCAACAAGTCCGAAAATTAACGAGTAAAAAAAATGCGAGCATTCCATACCACTCATTTTATTTAACTGTCTAAATCAATTCCTCATTCGATCGATGTTGTGCAATTTTATAAAAATATTTTACCCTAAAATCATTCTTATAATATTAGAATGATTGGCTAAAATATATACGTAGGTTAAAAACCTTGGTTGTATATATAAGTACTATTTTAATCCATTGCTCCAAATCAAATTTAAAACCATTATTAATGTGAATAAATAATAGATATACCTATATAAAAATTAGATTTATAATTTAAAAAGATTTCTATAAAATGATTTGATTTAGAAATCAGTCTTTTATAAATTCATGTTGAAAACGTGCATCAAAATTTGTATATTGTACCAAGGACCCATAGAGAAATTATACGGTATAGAAACACAAAAATAAATTCAAAATTTATAATTCAACATCCTAAAATAGCAATGAGATCGACAGGAAACAACATCAAAATCAATTAAATAGCGAAAAGGAGCCAAACAGACGAATGAACGGGCGAACCGCACGAACCGAAGGGCTGAACGGAGTTAGCTGAGGCTCAGTCTATGTCACCATCGGTGCACTAGTGTGGTGGGACCGATCCACTGGTGGGCACACCTGGAGTGAGTTCCAGGCGGCTCCGGTGGTCCATTATTGCTCATTTATTCATCATTGTTCCACCCAATTTCTGGGGCACGGGTTTAACATCCATGCAAGCACAAAACATCTATAATTCAATGATAATCAAGATCATGTGAAGTGGGTTTTAGAAACATAGAGTTGATTAGAAAAAGTTGTGAATAACATAAGAGATTGAGATCAGTTTCATATCAAATTCATCCATAACAACAACAGTTACAAACATTCATCTACATGCTAGTAGTGTGAGATTAACTCACCGATTAAGGCTGGAATTGATAGCAAGATCCCAGAATCTCCTAGGAAACGATCCTAAATAATCAATTCCAGGTTAAACCTAGAAATTAGGAAGAAAAAGGGTTTAACTCTAGGTTAAAAGCTGAAACAAACATCAATTAAACACCCAAGATTGGGGGGAAAGTTGCCTGAATTTGATTTATACATGAATTAGTCCACAGCCCTTTGGCTTACATTTGATTTAGGGATTGATTTTTTTTATAAGGTTATGGAAATAAGAGGATTTTGTTACAGGTTTTTGAGCTGAAATGAGAATGAAAAAAACGACGTGCAGATCTTGTTTTCTCATTTCATATTTTTACAACTTAGGCCAAAAGGGTATAATATGGACCCAATTAAAGAAATGTTACAAATCCCTTTCTTTTCCAATTTAAAATACTATTTTACACTTTACAACAATGATCTTTAAAAATATAAATTGATTTCTCAATGTTTTACAAATCACTAACAAGTCAAAAATTCCCATTTCTATTAATATCGAGATATGTTGTAAAATTAAACATAATTTTGAAATTAAAATTTATTCTCATTATTTTCAATAAAAATAAACTACTGGTTGTAAAATCTCATTTTAAACAATAAATCTCAATATTAACATTTAATAAATTGTAATAATTTGAATTGGAAAATATTCATCATAAATTTCCATTTAAAATAATTAAGTGAATAAACCTTGGAAAAATTCACATCTTAATTTACAAAATTATGTCCATATATTTTATTAAACTCTGATGTTTCCCAAGATTATTCTTATATTATAAAATATAAGAAGTAAAATTATACAATCTGATATTTGATATAAAAAATTCCAAATTATATTTCCATCTAGAAAGCCATTTTAATTTGGAAACTATATCTAATAAAATTTCACAAATTCGTCTTAACATTAATTAAGATAAATTTTAAATCATATTTTAGACTTAATTCTAGGTAATCTAAATCCGGGTTGTTACATATTCCATTGTTTAATTATCTAATTTGTAAACCTAGAAAGAATTATAATTATCCCATGCGACTAATTTCAAATTATTTAGTAATTATATTAGCAAATTCTTTGTTGTTCATTTGTTGACCCAAAAATAATGTCATCTACGTATATTTATATATGTTGGATATCATTGTTGACTCTTTTGGTAAATAACGTACTATCTACTTTGCCTATTTCAAAAATTAAATTGTATTAAGTATGATTTGTGTCTTTCATACCAAGCTTAGGTGCTTGTTTTAAACCATATATGCCTTGTTAATTTATAAACATAATTAAAGATTTTCATCTTTAAAAGGTGAGGGTTAAAGAATTTTCATCTTTAAAAGGTGAGGGTTGTTCAACATATAAATCTTCTTTGATAAAACCATTTAAAATGCACTTTTGATGTAACAACCCTATATTTTGTGATTATTTTAATTGTATATTTTGATTTATTTTATTTGAATTTCTTATTTCAAAACTTTATTTTATTTATTAAAATGAATAAAAAAATTGTTTTAAATATAAATTTTGATTTTTATGTGAATTATAATTCCAAACATGAATAAAAAGAATATTTTCCAAAAATGTGAATTTTGGTCAATATGGTCAAACTTTAACTTTTAAATTTAAAAATCTAAATTTTTGAATTTTTGAATTTTATCTTTTGTTATGAAATTAAATAAAATTTTAAGTATACTGCTTTTCGTTTCGTTGAAATCTGATTAATATTGTAAAAGTTATGCTTTTTATACCATTGTGTGTAAATTGTTTTATTTAACAAAATTGTTTATTTTAATTTACATAAATAATATTTTTGTTTTTCATATCATGTTCTAATTTGTATAACATGACATGTTATGTATTTATTTTATTTTTAAAACATTTTAAAAGTGTAGCTATAATTTTTAAATGTTCATTGTATTTTGTTTTCAATTTTAAATTCTAGTTTCAATATATTAAACTATTTTCTTATTTATTTTATATTTTTCCTAAAAATATTTATTTATTTTTGTTTTTACTTTATTTTGTTTTCATTTTTATTTTTATTTACTGATTTTATTAGTTTATTTTGATTTAAAAGAAAATAGAAATTTAAAGAGACAAAATCCTTTCATTTTCCTTGTGACTTTTCATTTTACCTTGGCCTTTTCTTTTCTTTTCTTTGGCTTTTCATGCTTTGGCCATACACTTTCTTATGGTTAGCCATGCTTTCTCATTCTCATTCACGTAAGAAACTTTTCTTCATTTCATTACTCACGTCCATTACCAAAATTTGAAAATATTTGTAAGTTTTTTTATGGTTTTTCTTTTCTCATTGTCTCCTCTTTCCATTGATTTTTTCCTTCCTCTTTTCAAAGCTTTGCTCGGCCTAGCCTCTCTACCATCACCACCGACCACCACCTCATCATCCATGGTAGCAACCATCAGCCTCTCCTCTGACCAAGATAGGCCGTGAACTTCCACTTGAAGCCATCACCTAAAAACAATGCAAATTCCTTGCAAACATGCTAGCCGAGCCTAATACATCACCATCTCCTTCATCTATCACTTCGGGCACCACCTTAGCTACCACCACCAGTAACTATACCTCCTCTGGCCACCACTTTAGCCAACTCCAGATCTGACCTGACCCATATGATGCATGGCTGAGCCCAATTGACCCTTCGGCCGATAAAGTTGAACAAAACTCCACCAATTTATCCTTGTCCCTTCGTATGCTTTATGTTGCAACCCATCCACTTCTAGCCATGCTTATGTGATGCCATACCCGAGCTATAACACATGATGGCCGAGCATATGTTCCACTTAGGCCAAGCATTTGAGTGATTAACGCAAGGTCAAGTCACATTGCTCTTGGTTGCTTCCTATTTTCAATTTGTTTCTATATTGTTTGTGTTGAATATTCATATGTATGTTGCCTTGTTTTGGTTATTGTTTACAAGATTAATATCTTGGCTCTCTCTTCCCACTTGAATCAACAGTCGTGCTGTGTCGTGTCGTATCGTGCTTTCTGAAATTTATTCGTGTGTTTTGATTTGCTAACTCCAGCGTAAAAAGGTGAGTATTCACTCATGACATTTATACTTATACAACCGTGAAGTGACAACAAGTGAATCTGTAGAATTATTATATCATGTTATACCGGTCTGTGATATGAATCATATGATGTTAACCCTGTTTATAACCTATCATATCATCTGTTACTGTTATATGTTGCTATATTATTTATTTTATTCCGTTTCTCATACTGCAAGTTTCCTTTAGAATAGAATCACTATGGGTTGAAATGGTACATACTCGAACGGACTTTAGAATAGGGAAAAATCATTATAGGCTGAAATGATAGGCCTGAGCGATTTTTATTTATTTTACTTAAATTGGGATTGCGGGTTTGAAATGATAGAACCCGGATTTTTCTTTGTAAATTACGGATTGAAATGAAATATTATCCGTATCACTTGACCTAGGTTAGAAAATATTATGCAGACCCGTGGTTATTTTATATATTTTTTTTTAGAATTTTAAAAGTATTTTAAAATTGTATATTATGATATTTTGATTTAAATTGGATTAAAAATGATTTTTATAAAAGTGCTAGTGATTTTTCTACAAGTTAAATATGTTAAATAAATGAATGGTTAAGTTGAAATTTGAAATATAAATTAATTTTGAAATTTGTGGTTTTTGTTTAAAAATGGAGTTTAAGTTAAGTAAATAAAATATGATAATTTGATTTAAATTGAATTTAAAATGAATTAATAAAGTGTTATTGATTTTTCTATGAATTAAAATGGTTAAATAAATGAACGTCTAAAAGTGAAATTTGAATATAACTTAAATATTTAAATTTGAGATTTGGTTTTTAAATAAAAGTTAAGTTAAGAAAATAGAATGAAAATTAAGTTTATAGTTTGAAATGGTAGTTAAAACTTAAGTGTTAAGTTAAAATTTTAAAATGCAAAGAATAGAAAATTGTGCATTAGAATTTAATAGTTGAATTATTAAAAAAGTTTGATTTATGTATAAAATTTACTTTATAAAAATCGTAAGTTAAAGGGTATTTAAATGAACATTTTTGAGTGGAAAATATGAAATTTTATAAGTTAAAATGGTTTAAATTGAATTTTAATTGTTGCTAAAATTGTATTGAAAATCTGGAAATTGAATTAACAGCACTTCAGAAATGCTATTGTTTCTGAAGTTTACTTAAAATCTGTTGTAAAGGATATTACAACACTTCGTAAGTGCTGTAGTTGATGCAAATGAATTAAATGCTAAAATTAACTAAGGGCTATTGCAACACTTGGTAAGTGCTCTAGTTGTAGAAAAGAAAACTAAAATCTGAAACTAATGAAAGGCTATTGTAGCACTTGTTAAGTGCTGCAGTTGGCTGAAATGAGATTTTTAATATAACTGAACTATTACAGCAGTTTTAAATGCTGTCTTTGCTGAAATGAATTGTTTTCAAATATAACTTATCACAGCATTTGCTAAATGCTGTGGAAAGCTGAAATTTAAATGTTTGTAGTTTTTAACTGTATAAATGAACTCAGAAAAGGCTAAATTTTTTGGAAATTTGAATATTGATTATTAAGTATAATAACTTCACTTTTAAACAGTTTAAATGGAGAATTTTGATTTGAAATATATACATTTTTGAAATGTGATTTGGAATGGCATTTAAAATTATATAATTTGAATAAGGTTTTTGAAAGGATATGATATTTAAACTTTGAAATGGTTTGTTGGGAAACTAAATTGAATTAAAACCGATGGTTTGAATTGAGTTAAATTGAAAATTTGAAATTTGGGTTTAATTGAATAAATTTGTAAAATGTAAAGAATTTAAGGAAGGTACCATGATTTCAAACGTATGATTTTGAAATGTTATGATTTTCAAACTGTAATGATTTCAAGTATTTGGTTTCGAAAAAGTTATAACTTTGAAAGTATTACGATTTTTGGAAGGTGAATATATGTTTGAAATGGAAATGGTAAACTATTTGATTTGAATATAGTTTTGAAATAAAAATGGTTTTGGTTTTGAAATATAAACTTTGAAATGTATAACCACCGGTTATAATAACGATTGGTTTGTTAAAGAGGCCGGGATCGGATATGGACATACTCTCTGTCGATACCGAAAACCACTTTAACAACTGTGTATGCGATGGAGATTGCAGAACGAAGTAGGATGGTGGCGATGATCCTGTTGAGGTATGAACGTGGATACGACTCCCATGAGTTGGCTTAAGGTGGCTAAAACTGGAGCGATCGATGGGCCAAGTGAGGTAGCTCCTCCTATCGGACACACTTCTTCGATACTATCTCTTACTTCTGGTTGATTTGATGGCCATCCTTCGATTTTGATTAGGAGTGTGTTCCGAGGTGGGCGGTAGTGGCTGCTATGCGTTACCACCAGCCCGGAAGCGTAATTGGTATATCTATCCTGGCATTGCCTAGTTGTGCCGTGTCACCTACCATATCGAGCCTTACTACGAGTTTGTTTTTCTCCTGTAGCCCATGAAGTATTTAGGGTAGCTTCCCGATCTGGAGGTACGCTGATACTGGATGGACTACTTGGACTATTACGTGTTCGGGGCTATATGGGTAACCCTTCAACGCTATTTTAAAGTAAGTTTATTTTACTGTAAACATTATTATAATAGCGCATTATTACTACATAGTAATAGTTTAACGGATCCTTAGAGGATGGGTGGTCCCAAGCATCCTTTAAGTTACTTATTCATTCATTGCAGTTCACTTGAGTTGGTTTACATTGTATAAGTTTGTATGTCCTGACTCGATTGTTTTGTGTTTTCCTTTATGCTCGGTTCAGCCTGAGTATTCACAGCTTTGGATTTCTCTTTCTGGAGTTAGGAGTCGCTGGAGATTCTGCTTATCTAGTTACTTATCTTTCAGTATCAGTTATTCTAATTCTGCTTTTGTATTAGTAAACTTCTATGTATTTGGGGTTTCTATTGTGTTTGTTTTTAGACCGATATTATGTATTTGTTTTGAGACTTCGTATAGTAGCTTCATGAACTACTATGGTGTTTTAATTTTCCGCTGCGATTTATTCTGATATTTCTATGTCCGTGTTTCTATGTGAGTGATTTCATTTTCTCCAAATTTTATTAGAACGCGGTATTTTGAGCAATTCAAGTTCGACATGTCTGGATGTGAATGGCTGAAAATATTGGGTTGTTACAATTGGTATCAGAGATTTGGTTTTTAGGCAATCCATAGCCTACGGAGCAAAAAATCATTAGAGAAGGGTAGGAATACCCTAGAATGAGTGAAATCAACCTCAGAATCGTTTTCTTTGTGAGAGAACGTATTTTCAAAGTATAAACTGATTTTTAAATGATTTTTCAAAGGATTTTTCAAAGATTATTTTGATATAGACTTTCCTTGTTTTAAAGGAAATTTTTTCTATACTTCCTTCCTTTCGTATCTACCTTGTTAGTATTTTCATTCACTAGGATATTCATCCAAGTGAATTTACCTATATCTTTAGCCTGGTCATTTCAGTAAGGCTTACCCTTCAACTGGGTAGGGCAATCCTTTTGATCCTTCTGGTATATTCGCTATCACCTCTGTAACTTCTTTAATGATGACCCAGTTTCTCTTTAGGGCACCTTTTCTTTATTTCAGTATCCTGTTCGTGTTTTATTTGATACTGGAAGCTTCCCATAGTTTTATTTCTGTTGATTTGTGTGATAAGTTCGAGCATCTCCTTTCTCCCGTGTATGCTTCTGTGCCTTTATGTGTTTTCAAATCCAATTGGGGGTCCCGCAAAGCTTAATCCGATTTGTAAGCAAGTGAAATTTCTCTATTCTGATCATCGCTTTAGTGATGATTTCTTTATTCTTGGCTTCGATCTATTACTTTTGATCTAACAGATTGGTTTGGTGGGTATGATGCCCATATCTCTTGTAAGCCTGGTCTGTTTATCTTGTTGATGATCAAGGGAATCCCTTGATATTTAGTGCCGCATGCCTCAGGATTTTGCTGGCAGTTTTATTTATTCTCTGGATTCTTCTCTTAGTGACACTACAAGAAAATAGGCTATCTATAGCACTAATTCATAGCGTTTTCGCCCCTAGTCCTATTAAACCCATTTGGAATAAAAAACTTTAAAATACAAAACGCTATGCATTTCCCATATAGACACAAACTAATATTAAATTTTCGTTAAACGCTGTATATTTCATTTAGACAATACCTGATAAAAGACTTACATTCGCGGGTTCTTTTCATTTCCATTTTTCGTTTGCCTCCTAAAATTTCACTTCCCACCGATCTTCCTCATCTTCCTCTTTCAACTATCGCAAATCCTAGTAGATCGCAACTATAAAAATAATGAAATCCATCGCAAATTTTATGCCCCGGCTTCCTCTTCTTTTTTCGATTGTAACTGTACATATCTTAACGGATCAAACCCTAGTTTTGCTCTCCACCATAGGTAATACTTTATCTTACTTCATCTATATACCTCTAAACCTGATGACTTCTGATTCCACTTTTGAGATTGGGAGGAGGTTGTATGCTTATGAGTTGCGCCCAGACTGCTGATTCCACTCAGTAATTCACTTGTTGAATATTCTGATTTTAGGTAATATTTGCGTTTTCTTATCTTTGTTATAGTGTGTTCAAGAGATTGATGCTGAGTTAAGGAAGTATGGATGTCTGGGCTTGTTCATATGTGTGTTGAATGATTGTGCTTATGCATTCAGTATTTTTCTTACAATCGCCATGATTCCCACTGATATACTCCATGAAGTTGTGTTGAATCATGTGCTTAGTTACCAACTGTATATTTGAGGAGCATGTCCGGTAGAAAACAAGTGAGTGAATAAACTACTATCTCGTCCCCACTTTCAAATAGTGAGGAATAAATATGTCACCCCACCTTCGAAAGGTCAGGAATAATCATCTCATTCCCTGACAAAGCAGTATTGGTCTTCATTGGATAAGTTAACATGAGACGTTGTCAGTGGCATATATATTAATTGCTAGAATTGTATTTGCGACGATTGTTACAAAAAGGCATTGAAATGAAATGAGGTTTTCCTGCCCCAAAATATTAAGTACTTCTAAAGAGCAATGTCAGCCACACTTGTGTTAATATTTAAGGAAAAATTATTAAGTGGTTCATAAATTATAACATGTTTGAAGAAGTATAGAGGAGGTCACTTGATCTCATAAATCAATGCCTGCACTAATACTTCAGTTCTCGTCTCCAAGGAGGGAAAAACTAAGTGAACTCTCAGATTCTATGCCTCTAAGTTGAGAATTTTTTCATTGTTCTAAGCTCATGTTTTTTTTTACTCTAGTATAATTGTCAATCTTTTTCTTTGATCACGAAACATGTTAATACGTTAAATTGAGATCTTCAAGAATTATTTTACGGCATCTTTGAAGTCTGCTGCATGAGTAAATAGAGTGATAATAAGTAGAAGGTTATTTGCACATAATTCAACTAGACCATATGAATACTGACCATAATGGAAAAAAAGGAAAGGAAGTAACTACTTGTGACAGATAAAGTTTAGGAACGTCTAGAACTAACGATAGGTAATATATTTGTGTATTTATGTTATTTTGTAGACACGCCTTAATCAGTTTGAAATACATGGAATCTGAAATAACCAATCTCAAACAAAACTTATGAAAAACAAGCTTTGTAGCTACATTAAACATAGCACCTAAATTCAACCAGTACATAGTTCAAATTCACTTTATACTGTCATGTAAAACACATGAATTGTAGAGTGAGTAAATTCTTTTGTATATACATGAAACTTCATCATGAAAGAAATTCGGCATACGATAAACATAACAATCAACATTTTCTTTATCAATAATGGTTATTTTTCTTTTGACTTTACTGCAATAGATAAAATTGATTCAGTAAGCATTAATTTGAGTTTAGATTTGCGGTTATAAAACTTACAACTTATGAAGTGTTTCAATTTTCTTTTGGAAACAAAATGGTGTGATGAAAAATCAAACCAGCCGATAAGACTTAATCAGAGATCACACACATTATTTATGGAGATATATTTGTGTACGGTGGGGAAACCGACCAAAAGTTTACACAAAAGGTAGACCATTATCATTTGTATAGCAAACAATTGAATATAACTTGAGTTTCTGTTCACAAGTAAATTAACATATTAAATCTATACAAGCTTGCAAGATTTTTGTTTGTGAAGTGCGCAAGCTTGGCAATTTTCATTTTAAAAGTACCAAAACACTCTTTGTTGCGGAACTAAAACTTCTTTCAAATTCATGGATGTTAAAAAATCATATTAGTACCAATTACATTCTAAGTAATTTTGTTTCTCCTGTTTCCATATCCCTGTCTTCTTTATGGTCTTTTAAGCACAAGCTTAGGCGATCATGTTCAAAACAAGCTGTCTCTTTTATCTTTGACCTCGAATTGTAATGCTCATCGCTATTTCTCCTTACCTTAATCAGATAAAGAGAGTTGATAGCTTTAGTTTTTATTATTCTCTATCAACTGGCTACATTGCTCAAGCGGCTAGAATTTGTCTGACGGTAATTTTTACAATTGGTTTTATTATATTCATAGATGCCATACGAAAAGAGAAGTGGCTTGGTATTTATGATCATTTATGGTTTTTCATTCTTGGTTTACTTTCTTGTGGGTGCTTATAGTTTATGCCTATGATGTGATCGGGGAATATCTAGACGAGGATATCCTATTAATGTTAGAGAAACTACGGGGATGATGATAATCATACATTGCTACCTATTTCATAAACAGCAGATCCGCACTGAATATGTTCAAAAACTAAAATATAATTGTCATTAAACACATCATAAAAGTAGGTATTATACAATAAGTACGCACGGTAACAGCTATTCCAATTAAAATGAATTCAGATTTGAGAATATCTACAAGTTTACAACAAACTGAACTTTATTGGAAGTGGAAAGATCAATGTTTAATATGAAATTTTTAAGTATATATAACTTCATTCACAATTGAAGAAGTTAAACATTTAACTGATTGCATACAATTGAAGGGACAAAAGTTGATGAGGAATGGTAAATCTAAAGGCTGAGTTAGATTAATTTAAATTATTGTTTTGAAAGTTACACCATTTGTACTTAAGTTTAAAAGATTCATCATTAAATCAAAGATAAGTCAGTTTCATCTAAGCAATGGTTTTTTACATTCATTGTAATCTGATGTATAATGTCACACTTAGTCCATATTTTTGGAAAGCGTACCAGCTACTCAATAGTGAAATTTACTCCACCATGTTGTATATTTTTTTGTACATAAATAAAAATATATTTATTTCATTCCTAATTATTCTCATGTAGGTACCGCAGTCGTCAACTACTTACCTAGAACCCTAAATCTACGCCTCTCCAATTTGAACCGCCGTAAGAGGTACTACAACATTTATTATGTATATTTTCATATTATTTTGGTTCGTAAGATCCTAAACATCGTATGGGAACAATTTTTATTGTCCAAACTGCAATCAATCTTCAGATCCAGAACGAAAATTAATTGCTTGCTTATTCCAAAATCAGCGATTTCAATACGTGTTTTGAAATCTTTGCTCACTCATCTTCCTCAACTCCGCTATAGGAAATTCTTATTTTTGGATCAAATTTCTTTTGTTGGATTCTTCTTCTTCAGCCAGGTAAGATTTACTATAGTCCCCTTTTACAAAATCGGGATTGATAAGTGAATTTATTTGCTAAACTATGGCTGCTAGCTAAAATGTTTATAATTATATTATGGTTAGCTAGAATTTTGCATTAAGGAAAATTTAACATTCATAGGTATAAAGGAGGTTATGATTACAAATATCAGTCACAACAAAATTGTCTGTATATCTTTTGTTTGTATTTTCTGAATTATGTTTATAGATAATATATGGGGGTGGCATGTGTCAAAAAGTTTTTATTACATAACGGTGGTCAAGTTTTGGTGCAATCCAAATCAACTATTATTATAATGCATTCAAATTTTGGTTATAATAAAGTGAGTATTTCTTTGTTTTTCGTTTTTATTGCCATTTCTCTATCTTTTTCAATATTCTTATATTCTTTGTCTGTCTTTCTCTCTTTCAAATTTCGAGGATGAAATTTTATTAAGGGGAGGAATCTGTAACATCCCCAAAATTTTATCAATTTAAATTTAGTAATTTATTTGAATTTCTGGTTTAATTTGAATTTGATTTGAAATTTTTCAAGACAAATAGAATTAGTATTGATTTATACATATATAAATGGATTATAATTAAAATTTGAATTTGAGCTTGAATTTAAAAAATTAAGTAAATGTCTTAATAAAATAATTTGGATTTAAAATTATATGTAGGTAATTTATTTAATGTATAATTAATTCTAAACTATTTTCTTTTAAATTGTATATATTTGAATAAAAGAGAAATGTATTTTTAAAATAGGAAAAAAAATTTAAGAAATAAGTATGAAATGTCTTAAAAATATTTGGATTCAAAATATTAATATATATGTATAATTTTATAAATGTATAAATTAGTATTAAAGCATTTTCTTTTAAAGTTGTATAAATATAAAAAGAGAATGTAATTATATAAATAAGAAAAGACTAATATAAAAATGTATTTAAAATATTTATGCATGAATAATACAAGTGTATGCTTAAGAACATATCAATTAACAAGTGTAGGTATTTTAATTAGAGAATTAACACATGTAAGACATGTAATTTAGGAAATAAACAAGTGTCATAATCTTGGTTTTCTTTTTTATTTTTAATTAAAAGAAAAATAAGGCCAGGTATATACATCTCTATTTCCTCTCTTCATCATTTTCTTTTCACCTTCAAAATTCAAAGAAAAGAAAAAAAAGAAACAATCTGTAAACAAACCAGGAAAAAGAAAAGTAATCAAAACAAAAATCAAAAGCCAAGCAAACTTCATCACAAATTCAACTAAGCAAGATCAGCAATCAAACAAGGCAATACAATAAACAAGATTCGAATCATAGCATCATCAAACATAGGAGCAAATTTCCAATTTTTAATTAATCAATTTCCAGTCTTCAAAGTTTAAAACCTAGGCATCTTTTATGTTTTTAAAGCAAACTTCCAGGACTCTGCTCAAATCAAATCTGTGAGTAAACCTATGAACTTAATGCTTAAATCTGTATATATAGATGTGTTTGTGACCATGCTTGAGGTAAAAAATTGAAAGTATGCATATATGAATACAAAATGCATACATATTTAGTTGTGCATGTCTGTATACATGGAAGTCTGCTCTGTTCCAGGCAACACAGATTTCAAAATCTGTTTGAAATTGAAAATCTCATCCTCTGATTTACTAGTGATCTTGATGTATGAATGAAACAGGTTAGAATTAACAAGATCTTGATTCTAAAAATAGTTTTAAGTATTAAAAATAAATGGTTTTGCTGAAAAAATAAAAACACAGTAGAACAAAAAAAATTGTTTAAAATTTAATTGATTAAAGTCCAGGATTTGATTTCATAATCCTGTTCGTCTTCAAAAAAATATGATTTTTAGTAAAAGATTTTGGATTTTTAAGTTATGAAATTACGAGCAATTTCGAGTTGAACGCGAAACAAACTCGGGACAACCCACGACGATCAAAGAAAAATTGAATTATGATTGATTTAAGAAATAAATTTTGGTTATAATAAAGTGAATAATCTAATCACTCATTCAATTTTTATTGTGAATAAAACATCTAGTTTCTCTTCAGTGGAACAAATAATATTGGTTTGTACTAGATTGGTAGTCCACTGAATTATGATTTACATGCTTCATAAATTGTACAGAAGGCTTGGAGCCTTAGATCCTCCATTGTCGGCTCTAACAAAAATGATTATATGTGCAATTAAAAGCAAACAATTACAACGTGAGTTTTGCTGCTTCTGCTTTGACTGCTACTTTCTATTGCTTCTGCCCTAGAGCAAGTTCCTTTGTTAATTGTTTATTTTAGGCACTGTAATTCTAGAATGTCATGCTCTGATCTTTCAACTACTAGTGGAGCATACAACATATAGAGTGTTCCATGCCTGCCCTTAGTTCCCTGCACCAGTTTACTGCATTGAGGCACTATATATAGGCACATATTTGTCCAACTTGCATTTACACGACAAATTGATTCCCGAATTTTTTAGCATTCATGCATTCAGGTTGCTTCCTTTTGCTGCTTTATTATTATTTGCTTCAAGCCTCAAAGCTTCAGCCTTATCACCAACCATTACTTCAGTTAATTCCCATACCCATTGTTTCATTGCCCGTGTGCTTATTCTTAGGATATTACTTTGGCCTGTTGTTTCAGTTTGTTGTCTCGGTCCTACCCTAATTACTCTTATGTCTGGTTTCAGGCTTCATTGCCTTTCAGTCTGGCTTCAGCCTTCAGGCCCCTTCAGTCTTCATTGCCTTTCGATTAGTTCAACACCTCTTCAGTCTGGCTTAAGTCTTCATGCTTCATCGCCTTTCAGTTTGTTGTTTCAGTTTACGACATTTGTCAATGGGTAGGGACACTGAATGACCACCACGACACAATTATAGAACCGACCTTTCAACAAAATCAATTGTGACGCTAACAAGTGAACCATCAGATTTCAACAAAACTATTTCAACAAAATTTTCAATTCAAATAGTACTAATGTGAAGCTCTATTTTTTTTTTGAAATCTTTCTAAAATCATAAGCGAAAGTATTCTGGAACCTAAGTTCGTATAGGACTTATCCAAGTCATTTACTCCATTGCCTACAAGTCATTGTCTACTTTGTCATTTATTGTCTACAAATTTAGTATATTCAACCTGGAGCTGTCATTGTCTACTTTGTCATTTAATGCAGGAACTTGGTTAACACTGAAGCAACCTGGAGCAATGTTTAGATCCTTGCAAGAATCTTCTGTAGCTGCCATTTCCGTATCATCGTCTCCATAACTGAGTATTTGTGTCCATTTGTTAGACTATTTTGAGCTATTATCATGTGACCGTGTCTTGTAGTATTTGTGTTCATTTGTTAGACTATTTTGAACTATTATCATGCGACGATGTCTTGTAGTATTTGAAATATTAGCAGAATTATTTGAAAATTTTCCACTGGTTTGATTGTGTGTTTTCAAATTAAAATTCACTGCAACGTTATCATTGTTACATATAGTTGTTGTCATTTTCTCGATTTGATATTTTTGGGATCCACATTTTAATATATATATATATATATATATATATATATATATATATATATATATATATATATATTTGTGTGTGTGTGTGTGTAATGTGTATACATATATCTATCTGTGTGCATATATATATATATATAATATAATAAAAAGAAAATTGAAACAAATGCTGAAAATTAATATGATATAGTATAGCGTCTGAAAAACGCTATTGATTCATCAAACGCTATCGCATCTGTATATGAGATGTAAGATTTATGCATAAAAAACGCTATAATAGAATCAAAAACGCTATAGTAGAAAATAAAAACGCTATACAAGCATAACAAGAAATGCTATTGAAAAACATTGTAACGCTATAACATGGTTTGATGAAACGCTATAAAATGTGTTCGAAAACGCTATAGAAGTTAAATGAAGGATTATATTCCCTATAGCGTTTAAGTTTAATAACAGAGAAAAAACGCTATGGTAGGTTGCAAACGCTATGCCCTTTTGTAAACGCTACTAGCTATTAGAGCGTTTTTCTTCCTGCTATGTAATGCTGCCGGCCTACCATAGCTTGTTGTTCCACGGCGTTCTCTGAAACGCTTTGGTAGCCTGTTATAGCGTTCTTCAAACGCTATGAAACCCATAAACTGTTGTAGTGTGATCTTCATTCGACCCGTGTGGTCAGATTCTATCCTAATGTGTTTAGTGAAGTCACTGCTTTACCTCCTAAGCGGAAAATTGATTTCCATATTGATCTTATTTCCAAGCTCGACCTGTTGTTCTTCCTCTTAGAAGAATGGCACTCCGTGAGAAGGTCGAGTTAGGAAAGCAAATTGAGGACTTGTTCTCCAAAGGTCTGATCAGACCTAGCCATTCAGAATGGGGAGCGGCGGTGGTTTTCATCACCAAGTCCAATGGATCTTCTGGATGTGTGTTGATTATAGGGAGCTAAACAAGGTCGCTATGAAAAACAGATATTCAATGCCTCGTATCAATGATTTGTTTGATCAGCTTTACGGTGCCACTATTTTCTCTCAGCTTGATCTTGCCACAGGTTTCCACCAGCTCAGTATTGTTGAGGAAAGTATTCCCAAGACTGCTTTCTGTACTGAGAATGGGTTCAATGAATGGTTAGTCATGCCTTTTGGTTTGACTAATGCTCCTGCTTTCTTTGTTGATTTGATGAATAGAAATTTGTTTTAGTCTTTGTTGATGATATCCTTGTCTTTTCTAAGACCAAGGAAGAACATGAGTCGCATTTGAAATCTGTTTTGGAGATTCTAAGAAATCATCAATTGAAGGCTAATTTTTCTAAATGCCATTTCTGGAAAGATGAAGTCCGATTCCTCGGACATATTGTTTCTAGTAATGGAGTTTCTGTTGATCTAGTCAAGATCGCGGCGATCAATGTAGTCTTTCTTTCTATCTCTTTTCCATCATCATTTAATTATTCTATCTTTTTATTGTTCTCCTAAGACTCCTTCTAAGATTTGTAGTTTTCTGGGCCTTGCCGGTTATTACAAGAGATTCATTGAGAATTTTGCTTGGATCGCTGCACGTCTCATTGCTTTGACTGGTAAGAATGCTATGTATGTAACATTACTGGATTTTAGCTAAAAATAATTTAATAATTGATATAGTATTTGGGATTAAATTTTGAAAAAATTGGTAATAAAATTTAATTTTGGATTTAATTTTGAATTTATTTAGAATTTATTTGCATTTGAAATATAAAAATAAAATTTAATTCATCAAATTTAATAAGATATATGTTCATTTAGTTATACAAATGAATTATGATAGGGAAATTAGATTTTGAAATTTAATAAATATATTGACAATGAATATCGTTGATTTGAAAATACTAAAATGAATATTTTGAAAACAAATTGGATTTATTTTGGAATAAATATGAAGATTCCAGAATAAATTAAAAGTATGTGTTTATAAAATAGCATTTTGGATAAGAATTCAATTATAAACATTTTGAAAATAAATATAGTTGTATAAAAATATATAAAAGTAATAAGTACAAGATTTGAATTTTATACATGTACAAAACAAAAATAAACATAGTTAATATATACAAGAAAATAAAATTTGTAAATACAAAACTAACTAAGGATCTAAATATAAATTAGATTGAATATGTTTAAATATCAATATATAAATAAAAACATGTTAGATAAATAAGAATCATTTTCTTAAGGTTGTATGAATAGTTATCAAAGGAAATATAAATAGAAAATGATATAAAGATGTTTGAATTTAATGGATTTTAAAGGTTGTATAAATATAATGTGTGAATACATTGATTAAGGATTTAAAATAAAATTTTTAAATTTAAGATAAAGTAAGATTTAATTTAAAATTTTAAAATGCTTTCCTCTTATATAATTAAAGATGATTATAGTTAAAATAAATATAAAGGCTTTGTTATGAATATACCTTTATGCAATAAACACATTAATATAAAGCATGTTTTATAAATTAAAATAAAATAAGGTTTAAAACACAAACTTGTAGGAAGGGGTTTAAGCACAAATTTCCTTCATGTTAACAAGTTTAAGGCATGCAATCACAAAGATATACAAGTGTAGTTGAATTGGCATGCAATGTAAACAAGTGGAAAATGAATGTTTTCTTCCAAATAAAAATGTAAATAACATGCTAAAAGAAGAACCAGGCCGTTCAGTTTCTTCCTCCTGTTTGAAAAAAAAACCTAGAAAACAAATTTGTTCATAAAGAAAAAAATAAAAATCAAAACCAAAAGCTACAACCTCAAATTTTAAAACCTGGGAATTCAAAGTAGAACCAGGAAAACATCTCAATCAAGCATGCAAATCAACCTAGAATCAAAGAATAATACATTCAAGTTCAAACTGGAAAATCAAACCTGAAGCAACTTGAAGTTAAAGCAATCAAATCACAACAACAAATGCAATCTGAGGCAAAGATTGAAGCTTCAACTCAGCATACAAGCCTCAAGATAAAAAAAAATTCAGTTTCAAAATCAATTCCAAGCCTCTGTTCTTTGTCATCTGCTTCCAAAATAAGGTGAGCAAACCCTCAGATCCTTATATGTTTGAAGTTGTTTGAATGAGTGTGCATGCAAAAGAAAATCTGTATGTATATTTGTTATGTTTGCTTGTGCATGTCTGGGATTAGAAAAGAACATCTCTATTCTTGTTACAGGAATTGAAAATCTGTTAGTAAATTTAAAATCTTCTTATCTAAGTAATTTCAGACTTCGATTTCTAAATGAAAAGTGATAATAACTATGAAATGCAAAGTTTAAAAATTATTTCAAGTATACTTACTGAGTAAACAGTTTAGAAATTCGAAATTACAGGATGAACACCCTTATATCAGAAAATCAAGTATCAATGTTTTTGAATTCCACTTACATCATTTAGTTCGATTTTGAATGACATGAATTTTAGTAGCAAATGCAAGATTTTTAAAACTATAATATGTGAGAAATTATAAATTGATCTAAATTGTGGTTTTTGTCAATTCCCGTCAATCAAAGAAAAATCAAGCTTCCAGTTTGAATCTAGAGGAGGATGAGGTGGAGTAGATTGTTGGAAAAAACTTGAATATTTTTCCGTTGATCGAAGTGATGGGTCGACATGGAATTAGGGTTTAACGGTAGTTTTTGATCGACGACGATCTTTAGGCTCGTGTGTCACCGTCAAGGCACTGGAAGTGATCGCATATGGGGGAAATAAAGAGGGGAGTCTGACGTTGCTTCGACCGGGGTGATAGGGTTTCAGGTGGTCGGCATTGTCATCGACGAAGCGTTTTGGGTTGATTGAGTTAGAATGCTTGGCGATCGAGTTGCTTGATTTAAATTCTTGGTTAAATTCATGAATCTGGGCCGTTGTTTGGGTAGTGCCGGTCGTCGATGATGTGGGGGAGAGATTGGCGATGGTCGGAGCAACTCCGACCATCTATGCACGTGTACGTGCATAATTTGGATAGTGCTGTTGGGTTTGGAGAGGACGAAGTGGAACTCGGGATGGTCTCGAGATTGTAATCGCGAAAACTCGAAGTTGTACTCGAAGGGATTTAAATCGTGGCTCGGGTTTTTATATTAAGGTTACCAGGTTTTCAAATTGTAAAAGAAACATGTTTCTAGGTTTCGGAACTTTAATAAATCGAATTTTCAAACCTTTTCTTAGTTAATAATAATAAAAAATTTATACTAGATATAGAATAAGTTAAATTAATTAAGTTAAAATTGTTTTAATGCCTTATTGTTTAAAATGAATTCTTAGGTTTATTTAATTAAAAAGACAATGGTTTTAATTAACTTAAGAATTTTAAGTTAGTTCATATGATAATTTAAATTTTTAAGGATTATTTAAATAAAACTTTAAAAAGATAAATGGTTTATTTTAAATGAAGTTTTGATTATGGATTAACTTAAAGGTTTAACATTGAATTATTTGTTAAAGAAAATCTATTTTAATTTATGAGATTTAAATGTTGAAATAAAGTGATCGTTAAGATAAGAATTTATTTGATAAATCAAAGACTTAATTAAAGGATTATTATTGATGTGTTAATAATTAAAATAAAAATAAATTTATTTGACTAATTAATTAGGGTAATTAATTTAAGGATAATTAATTAATTTAAAGATTAATTAATTAATGAAAGTAATTAAGGTTAATTGATAAATAAATCAAGAATAATTAATCTAATGGTAATTTATTAAGAATTAATTAATTATTGTAATTAATTAAGGATAATTAATCAAAGAATTAGCTATTAATTAATAGTTAATTAATTTATCGTTAATGGTTAATTAATAAGTGATTAAATGATTATTAATCAAAAAGATTTGTAATTAATTAATGAAGGTGATTAAGAAATGATGATTAATTATGGAGTAATAATTAATGTAATTAATTAAGCATATAAAAGAATAATCATTTAATGATTTAAGGATGATTAATTTGTAATTAAAGTTAATTAATCTATTATTAAAGGTTAATTAATAAATAATTAAAGGATAATTAATTAGAATAATTTGTAATTAATTAATATTTATTAACCAAGGATTAGTGACTAATCTGATATAAATAATCAGATAATTGATTAGTCTTGCTTATGAATGTTTGGATTCTTTTGAATGTTTGAATGGTTTGATATTCCTCATATGTGATGCTTTGTGATACGAATTATTCTGATTTGTGCTTTAAACTATGATGTAATTTATTCATTCATGATGTAACTTATTTATCTGTGAATATGTGTATATAGATGAGCGTTATTGAATATACCGCTTATCGATATTGTTATGATTGATGTTGTTACACTATTGTGTAAAACTCCTAGACTACACTTACACACACAAATGTGGATTGCACGAGGAAATTGGTTAAGTCACAAATTTGTAACAATTTTAAAGATTGAATTTTTGAATCCAAAATAGTTTGGAATTGGAATTGAAACTTTTTTTTGAAAATGAGTTTCAAAAAATAATAAGTTATTTTGAATAACTTAATAAAGTTTTGAAATTTAAATAATTTGATTTGAATTTGAATTCAATATTTGAATTGAATTCAATAATTTGGAAATTATGGTTTAAAAAGATTATACAAGCTATAAAGGTCTTTATATGGGTTTTTAACCATTTAAAAAGTACTGTTTTGGGAATTTAAATTTAAACCCAGGTTTTATACTTAAATGGCTTTAACTTATGTAAATGTAATCAGCTTTAACTTATGTGAAAGATTATTAAACCTTGTTTTGAAATCGAAGAGAGTTTTAAATGGTATATCTTTCATATAAAAGATTAGAATTGGAAATGGTTTGAAAGTTATGAATTAAATCTTTAATTTAAAGATTGGATAAGTTAATCCAATTTGAAATGAGATTGTTTTGAAAAGCAGTGAATGAACCTTTATGGAAAATTAGTGAACTTTGTGAAATAAATCTTTTTGTTTAAAAGATTTAAAATGGTAATTTGTTTAAATAATTTAAAGAAAGGTTTTGGATAATAAGTTGTGACTTAATCGAAATCCCATTATCTGTATGTTTTTAAATATTGCGCTCATTATTCGATTAAGCCGGGAGAGGACCTTGTGTCATATAACCCATTTCGAATAATGATACTCGTTATGGATAGCTTTTGAAGACCGGGTATTTTCAAGAACGAAAGGATAACCCGTCGATTGTCTCTGCACTGAGTCGCGCCGGTATAGAGATTCCCTAGTGATGGGAAGTCCGATCGGGAATGTGAATACCCGGATTGCAAGGGCTTCTTCGAAAGTGCCTTCGGCTCTGTTCGAACCCGGAACAAACTTGTATGGTTGTATGTCTAACACTACACTTTGAGATATTAAACTGATCTCTATCAAATACATTTCTGTTTGGTGGCGGAGAATTTATTCTCTTAGCTTAACACCCTTCTCTGAGACGTACGAGCTCAGGGGTTATATAGTTGATAGTTATGAGTGATATACTCCCAAATTTGGTAGTGTGACATGCTGAGTGCTGCTGTGTATCATTTGTTGATCAAAGCATGGCTTTTGTATAAAGTGTAGCTTTGTGGAGGAGACTGTATCAGGACCTCACACCCCGTAAATGGTCGAAACAGGAAAGATGCGGCAAAGTTATGAGGGTCTCCCCCTTTAGGGTGTGTCATTCCCTTTTGGAAAAGGGTGGTATCATGGTATGGAGCCCAGATACTTAACTCATATGGTCACTGCAAATCTATTACTTTGTGATTGCTTTGTGGTTGTTGGACTAGAGGTACCTCAGATAAAGGACCCAAAGGACCGGGGGATAGCATGCTCAGTAGTTACCTAGTTACGGAGGTAACCCGGGCTTGTATTGGCAGAGAACTGGTTAAGCTCTCGGGACGTCCCTCCAGAGGCCTATCCATGTGGCAGTAGGAAGTTCCTTAGCCTGACTATTTGTTGGAAAATCCAATCTTCAATACGCGCCTTGTACGGTTTTAGTTGTATAACCTGCCATCTACTTATGGTGGCGCCCCACTGTTTGGATGGTAGCTATAGTAGGCATACAATAATGGTTGTATGCTGGCTAAGATTAATATTGTACTTTCGAAATAGTTTTTCCTACACTATGCACTAGTAATAATATCAAAGAAATTTTCTCGTATCAAGCATATTTGACTATCATAAGGAGAAATCTCCTTCAATTCTGCGTTTGCATTGTGTGTGTTACGGGAGGCCTTATGGTAGTTTCATTTTCTAAAAAGCATTGCGGATTTAAATTTTAAAATCCTTGGTTGTTTGTTTTAAAGGAAAAAAAACTGTTTTGTTTGCTTATACCAGTCCCATGACTGACTTGGAGTTTATTGTTCCCTTCCTAAACTCTGGGTGCCCACAAATTTCCCATGGGCAGTCTAGAGTTGGGTTTTTCAGATAGTTAGGTTTAGTAGATTATCAGTAGCTAGTTCAATCTTTGGATCAGGACTGCACTTGCTTATCTTTGCGCATCGTTATTGGGAGTTTCAAGCTATTTCAGGATTGGTGCCTTGAAGATGGAGATTACCGATACTGGAGTTCTCTCTTGAAGACCATATTGGAGATATTGTTCCGCTGCTGGGGTTATCTTTTCTTTCCGCTGCTATTGTCTTGTATCATGTATCTGATGTATATTGATATTCATTGTATCATCCTATTGTATCAGTATTGTATCAAAGTTGTATATTGATATATTCTTTTTCTTCCGCTGTATTGTTATTCCTAATGTGTTATAAGCTCAGGCGAACCAGATTCGACGTTTGGATATGCGGCATTTGAATACGAGTGTCGTATTCGGTGCTGATTTTTAAAGGTCGAGTCAGGATCATTACAATGTATTAGGGTTATTATGGATAGACTGACCAAGTCCGCTCATTTCATTCCGGACAAGTCTACCCGTTCTACTTCTAGCTTGTCTGAGATCTATATGAGGGAGATTGTTCGTCTCCATGGTGTTCCTCTCAGTATTGTTTGTGATTGTGATCCTATCTTTACCAATCAGTTTTTGGAAAGCTTTTCTGAAATCATTGGGTACTCATCTGAATCTGAGCACTAGTTACCATCCACAGACCGACGATCAACCGTAAAGAGTGAATCAGATTTCTCAAAGATCTTCTTCATGCTTGTGTACTTACCTATAACAACAGTTATCAGGTAAAATTTCAATCTTCTTGTCATCTTGTCTTAATCCTATTTCATTCGATCTTTTTCTGTGTTTTCCCGTACCTCATTCCTTTTCGGGGACGAAAAGTTTTGAGTGGGGGAGAGTGTAACAACCTTGTATTTCGTGATTATTTTAATTATATATTCTTATTTATTTTATTTGAATTTCTGATTTTAAAACTTTATTTTATTTATTAAAATGAATAAATTTTGTTATTAAATATAAATTTAGATCTTTATGTGAATTATAATTCCAAACATGAATAAAAAGAATATTTTCCAAAAATGTGAATTTTGGTCAATATGGTCAGACTTTGACTTTTAAATTTCAAAATATAAATATTTGAATTTTTGAATTTTATCTTTTATTATGAAAATAAATAAAATTTCATATATACTGCTTTTTGTTTCGTTGAAATCTGATTAATATTGTGAAAGTTATGCTTTTTATACCATTGTGTGTAAATTGTTTTATTTAACAAAATTGTTTATTTTAATTTATATAAATAATATTTTTGTTTATCATATCCTGTTCTAATTTGTGTAACATGACATATTATGTATTTATTTTATTTTTAAAACATTTAAATGTGTGGTTATGATTTTTAAATGTTCATTGTATTTTGTTTTCAATTTTAAATTCTAGTTTCAATATATTAAAATATTTTCTTATTTATTTTATATTTTTCCTAAAAATATTTATTTATTTTCATTTTCACTTTATTTTGTTTTCATTTTTATTTTTATTTACTGATTTTATTAGTTTATTTTGATTTAAAAGAAAACAGAAATTTAAAAAGACAAAACCATTTCATTTTTCTTGTGCCTTTTCATTTTACCTTTGCCTTTTCATTTCTTTCCTTTGGCTTTTCATGCTTTGGCCATACATTTTCTTCTGGTTAGCCATACTTTCTCATTCTCATTCACATAAGAAACTTTTCTTAATTTCATTACTCACGTCCATCACCAAATTCTGAAAATATTTGTAAGATTTTTTTATGGTTTTTCTTTTCTCATTTTCTCCTCTTTCCATTGATTTTTTCCTTCCTATTTTCAAAGCTTTGCTCGGCCTAGCCTCTCCACCATCACCATCGACCACCACCTCATCATCCACGATAGCAACCATCAGCCTCTCCTGTGACCAAGATAGGCCGTGACCGTCCACTTGAAGCCATCACCTAAAAACAATGCAAACCCCTTGAAAACATGCTAGCTGGGCCTAATACTTCACCATCTCCTTCATCTATCACTTCGGCCACGACCTTAGCTACCAACACCAGTAACTACACCTCCACTGGCCACCACTTCAGCCAACTCTAGATCTAACCTGACCCATATGATGCATGACCGAGCCCAATTGACCCTTCGACCGATAAAGTTGAACAAAACTCCACCCATTTAGCCTTATCCCTTTGTATGCTTTATGTTGCAACCCATCCACTTATAGCCATGCTTATGTGATGCCATACCCGAGCTATAACACATGATGGCCGAGCATATGTTCCACCTAGGCCAATCATTTGAGTGATTAAGGCAAGGTCAAGTCACTTTGCTCTTTGTTGCTTCCTATTTTCAATTTGTTTCTATATTGTTCGTGTTGAATATTCATGAGTATGTTGCCTTGTTTTCGTTGTTGTTTAAAAGATTAATATCTTGGCTCTCTCTTCTCGCTTGAATCAATAGTCGTGCTGTGTCGTACCGTATCATGCTTTCTGGAATTTATTCGTGTGTTTGATTTACTAACTCCAGCGTAAAAAGTCGAGTATTCAGTGATGACATTTATACTTATATAACCGTGAAGTGACAACAAATGAATGTGTAGAATTATTATATCATGTTATACCTGCCTGTGATATGAATTATATGATGTTAACCTGTTAACCTGTCATATCATTCGTTACTGTTATATGTTGCTATATTATTTATTTTATTGTTTCTCACACTACATGTTCCCTGTAGAATAGAATCACTATGGGTTGAAATTATACATACCCGAACGGACTTTAGAATAGGGAAAAATCGTTATGGGCTGAAATGATAGGCCTGAGAGATTTTTATTTATTTTATTTAAATTGGGATTGCGGGTTGGAAATGATAGAACTCGGATTTTTCTTTGTAAATTACGGATTGAAATGATATATTATCCATATCACTTGACCTAGGTTAGAAAATATTATGCAGACCCGTTGTCATTTTATATATATTTTTTTGGAATTTTTAAAGTATTGTTTTGCAAGGCCAGCCGGTTTTTAAAGTGGACCGTCCACTTTTTATTACAACAAACGTAATAAAAAAATACGAGGAACAGGAGATAGGCAGGGCATCTATCCTATAATACGTGGAAATTAAGTGGAGCGACCACTAAAACTAACTAGCTTAGAGAATATGTGCTAGACAACATATCTAGACAGCTAATAGCAAATACACCACACAGGGAGAAACATCACAATAGTTTACCAAAAGGAAAGTATAAATACACAGACCTAAACATTTCCTTAGCAAACAATAACATAAGACTATGACATTGCGCATAACAAGCCAGCAAACTGCTAGCAGATGACATTGATCAATACATCATGATCACGATCACTAGAGGCATAAGCCAAACAGCAGACATGAAGCATAACAAGATTGCCAAAGGGAATCACATCTAGAATAACACATACAGGAGCTGCCAGTTGCAAAAGAATGACAAGCAAACAAGAAGACACCAAGAACAACAGTACCACACGACCACCGAACACACAAACTCATCCTTAGCAAGGCTATCACCACCGAGCGAGGCAGCGAAAGTGGAGCAGAGTTGAGGAGAAGCTTCCGCGATGAGAAGCCAAAATCCACTCACAACCCCAAGTTCAGATCCAACAAAAATCACAACAAACGACCCAGATTCAAAACCAGACGCATAAAACACACGACCAAAACTGAGATAGCTCACCAGAGTCTCGTGACGACAACCAAGGCTGCAAATCTGCCAAATGTTGTAAACAGTCACTAAGGCAGCAGACCACGTTGACAAAGAGAGGCCACAGGAGATCCGGAGGTTCCAGACATGGGAGAATCATCAGCGAAGAGAATCAAAGGCCGAAGAGTAAGGGTCAGATCTAGAAGTGAAGGAAGGGGTTTGAGAGTGGACCCATCAACAAATTGATAGTAGTGAGGAAAGCTAGAAGTAGAAGTGCAGCAATTGATGTAGCGAAGAGGGTTTGATGGGATTAGAAACGAAAAAGAAAATGATCGAGGCTGCTCCTCTGCCGTAGTCCCCATTTATGGGTATTTGTACGATGGCTGAAGACTAAAATAAAGAAGAGTATGTTTAAAGTATTTTAAAATTGTATATTATGATATTTTGATTTAAATTGGATTAAAAATGATTTTTATAAAAGTGCTAGTGATTTTTCTACAAGTTAAATATGTTAAATAAATGAATGGTTAAGTTGAAATTTGAAATATAAATTAATTTTGAAATTTGTGGTTTTTGTTTAAAAATGGAGTTTAAGTTAAGTAAATAAAATATGATAATTTGATTTAAATTGAATTTAAAATGAATTATAAAGTGTTATTGATTTTTCTATGAATTAAAATGATTAAATAAATGAATGTCTAAAAGTGAAATTTGAATATAACTTAAATATTTAAATTTGAGATTTGGTTTTTAAATAAAAGTTAAGTTAAGAAAATAAAATGAAAATTAAGTTTATAGTTTGAAATGGTAATTAAAACTTAAGTGTTAAGTTAAATTTTTAAAATGCAAAGAATAGAAAAATGTGCATTGGAATTTAATAATTGAATTATTAAAAAAGTTTGATTTATGTATAAAATTTACTTTATAAAAATCATAAGTTAAAGGGTATTTAAATGAACATTTTTGAGTGGAAAATATGAAATTTTATAATTTAAAATGGTTTAAATTAAAGTTTAATTGTTGCTGAAATTGTATTGAAAATCTGGAAATTGAATTAACAGCACTTCAGAAATGCTATTGTTTCTGAAGTTTACTTAAAATCTGTTGTAAAGGATATTACAACACTTCGTAAGTGCTGTAGTTGATGCAAATGAATTAAAGGCTAAAATTAACTAAGGGCTATTGCAACACTTGGTAAGTGCTATAGTTGCAGAAAAGAAAACTAAAATCTGAAACTAATGAAAGGCTATTGTAGCACTTGTAAAGTGCTGCAGTTGGCTGAAATGATATTTTTAATATAACTGAACTATTACAGCAGTTTTAAATGCTGTCTTTGCTGAAATGAATTGTTTTCAAATATAACTTACCGCGGCATTTTCTAAATGCTGTGGAAAGCTGAAACTTAAATGTTTTGTAGTTTTTAACTAAATAAATGAATTCAGAAAAGGCTAAATTTTTCGAAAATTGAATATTGATTATTAAGTAAAATAACTTCACTTTTAAACAGTTTAAATGGAGTATTTTGATTTGAAATATATACAATTTTTGAAATGTGATTTGGAATGGTATTTAAAATTATATAATTTGAATAAGGTTTTTGAAAGGATATAATATTTGAATTTTGAAATGGTTTGTTGGGAAACTAAATTGAATTAAAACTGATGATTTGAATTGAATTAAATTGAAATTTGAAATCTGAGTTTAATTGAATAAATTTGTAAAATGTAAATAATTTAAAGAAGGTATCACGATTTCAAATGTATGATTTTGAAATGTTATGATTTTCAAGCTGTAATGATTTCAAGTATTTGGTTTCGAAAATGTTATAACTTTGAAAGTATTATGATTATTGGAAGGTGAATATATGTTTGAAATGGAAATGATAAACTATTTGATTTGAATATAGTTTTCAAATAAAAATGGTTTTGATTTTGAAATATAAATTATTTTTGAAATGTACAACCACCGGTTATAAAAACGATTAGTTGTTAAAGATGCCGGGATCGGATATGGACATACTCTCTGTCAATACCGAAAACCGCTTTAACAACTGTGTATGCGGCGGAGATTCCAGAATGAAGTAGGATGGTGGCGACGATCCTATTGAGGTATGAACGTGGACCCGACTCCCATGAGTTGGCTTAAGGTGGCTAAAACAGGAGCGATCGATGAGCTAAATGAGGTAGCTCCTCCTATAGGGCACACTTCTTCGATACTATCTCTTACTTGTGGTTGATTTGATGGCCATCCTCCGATTTTGATTGGGAGTATGTTCCGAGGTGGGCGGTAGAGGCTTGTAACGAAACGACTTTTCGACACTCGAAAACCGACATCAATACGTCCACTTTATCAACTGCCGAGCAATCGAATGCCGGAAAACTGTACCGTTATGGTTAAAGAAGATGTAGAGATAGAAGAAGAGAGAAAGAAAAAGAAAACAACAGAACAATATCAGAATCTCACAATCGCAGCAAAACAACATATAATAGATAAATGAATAATCTTTAAACAAAGAACTATATCAGTTATTACATTACATCATATTACATTATATTACATATTCAGAGTGTACAACAACAAACAACAACAAACAGCGGAAAAGAAATACTATATACTAGTGAATACACCATGCCATCCAGCTTGCCTCCAGCAACTCCTGAATTCCAGAATATCCCGATAAACCTGACTCTTGACTGCCCTTGTGGAAATTGGTGGGCACCCAGAGTTTAGGAAGGAAAACAATAAACTCCAAGTCAGTCATGTGACTGGTGTGAGAACTAAAACAATTTATTTTTTTAAAACAAAGTACAGGATAATTTTAAAATAGATTCGCAATGCTTTTTAGAAAATGAGACTACCATAAGGCTCCCGCACACACACACACAATGCAAACGCAGAATCGGAGGAGATTTCTCCTTATGATAGTCAAAGATGCTTGATACGCATTAAAAAGAAACATTTGATATTATTTCTAGTGCATAGTGCAGGAAAAATCATTTCGAAAGTAAAGATATAAATCTTAGCCAACATACGACCATTATCGTATGCCTACTATAGCTACCATCCAAACAGTGGGGCGCCACCATAAGTGAATGATAGGTTTTACAACTAAAACCGTATAAGATCGTATTGTTTATTTGGA
The DNA here is from genome assembly GCA_030765085.1 of Allium cepa. Lineage (NCBI taxonomy): Eukaryota > Viridiplantae > Streptophyta > Magnoliopsida > Asparagales > Amaryllidaceae > Allium > Allium cepa. Next base: position 158,244,486 of record CM060939.1, read on the forward strand.
TTTCCAACAAATGGTCAGGCCAAAGAACTTCCCATTGCCACATGGGTATGCCTCTGGAAAGACGACCCGAGAACCTAACCGGATCTCTGCCAACACAAGGCCGGATAACCCCTAACTGGGTAACTACTGACACGAATATGTCATTCCCCGATCATAACCGATCTATATCCGAGGATCCTCGATTTCCAACAAACACAAAGCAATAAATTTGCAGCAACAACATAAGTTAAGTATCTGGGCTGCATACCATGATACCACCTCTATTCAGAAGGAATGACATACACTAAAGGGGCGCTACTCCCTAATAATCTTGCCGCATCCTACCTGTTTTGACCATTTCCGGGGTGTGAGGTCCGACGAAGTCTCGTCCACAAAGCCACACTTTATACAAAAGCTGTGCTTTGATCATCAAATTCTCAAAAGCACTTCGTATGCCACATCACCAATTTGTGAATGCATCACTAGTAAACATCAACTACATAACATCTAGGGTGTTAAGCTAAGAGAATAAATTCTCCGCCACCAACGGAAATATATTTGATAGAAACCAGCTTTACATCTCAAATTGTAACGTCAGGCACACATCCATACAAGTCCGTTCCAGGATCAAACGGAACCGAAGGCACTTACAAAGAAGTCCTTGCAATCCGGATATTCACTAATCACGACCGGACTTCCCATCACAAAGGGTAATAAATTTCTAAATCGGGGATCGGCCGATGCAGAAACATTCGACGATAATCCTTCCGTTTTCACAAATATCCGATCTTCAACACCGGTCATAATGCAATTCATAACGAAGTATCACATGTTCGGAATGGGTTATACGACCCCAAGGTCCTTTCCCGGCTAACCCGAATAGTGAGCGCTTATTTCAAAAATAAGTGTGGCATTCAAATTCAAGCAATCACAACAAATACCTATTTAAAGGTAAATATTGATAGTCGGATTATTTAACTATCAATAGGCGTGTTCAACATCACCAAATTCCAAATAATTTCCCAAATTATTTACTTTCCAAAACATCTTTACTAGATATATAATTTCCACACTTCAACCATTTGAAAACAATTTTCAAATCACTTTTCACCTTTCACACTTTTGAAAACAAATTTCAAATCATTTCCCTATACGGAATATATTCACAAATCTTTATTCATTTTCATTTCAAAATGGTTCATTTAAACCAATTAAATAAATTCTTACCGATTTACTTTATATTTACGTTCCAAATCCGTAAATTTATTCCCACACTTCAAAAATAAATCAACGTTTATTTTTAAACAAATTTCCCTTTCTTTTATAAATTCCATAGTGAATTTACAATTCCTAAAATATCTATGAATATAAGATTTTCAAATCGATTTCTAATATTCATTTTCAATTTATCTTTAAAGATAAAATCTCAAAATATTCACTTCATATTGGAAAACATTTCCATACTTATTTAATAATAAGAAATTCACAAATCCATTTATTTTCAATACTTGGAAAATATTCAATATACTTAAATCGAAATTAAGTATATATTTCATTCTTTAAGAAATCATTCTCTTAAACATTTATTTGGGCCAAAACAAATGTTGCATAAAATATTGTTACGACAACCCAAAATCACTAGTATAGGGATTCGAAATTTAAATAGATACATAAAACCCAATACTATATAAAACATTTCCTTTCGAAAATCATTTACTATAACAACTGTGTTATAGTCCACTATTTCCTTCTATTTCTCGAAAACGTCTATTTCAACAATAAGTGTTGAAATCTATGGTTTCGATAGTTAATACAATTTAATACATCGTTAAAACAATTAACTTCATTTGATAATATTCATTTCCCCAAAACATATCCATTTTATTTAATAATATATTCACTGTCCAAAATCATGAATATACTTCAGTAACCAAATTCAATATTTTCTACACATTTTGTTTCAAGGATAATTCGCTATCCAAAATCGCGAATATATCTCCTTTAATAACCTTCTATATTAAATTTATCAAATTCAATTGACTTCGGATTTATAAACAATGTTTATAAATTCCATTCCTATTTATAAAACTTCAATTATAAAATCCCTTTTATAAATCAATTCAATTTATAACTCAACTTTATGCACAAAATCCGATTTATAAGTTAATTATTTATAAATCTTTTATTTTAAAAAATCTATTCATTTCATAACTTCATAATTTATAAATCTATAAATTTTATTCACTTGTGAAATCCATTTATACTTCATTTTAACACTTAATAAAACTCGTTTCACAATTCCTATATTTTTAATTTATAAATATTAATCTTAGAAATCTTTTATATAAACCGTTTATAATAATTCAAAAATCTCAATTTAAATAAACCAATCCTTTTAATAATTTACAAAACGCTATTTAAAACTTATATAAGTCCAAAATCATACTTAAGTACTATTTTCCAAAAATATAACTTTTATAACAATAAAATTATAATGTTTATTTATTTTAGCAATTCAAAATTTAATAAAATGTATACTTTCAAAAATCACTTTAAAATTCTTTTTAAAATCAAAAATCATTATTTTAGGACTTCAAAAATGGATCCGATGATGCAACAACGTCACCCAATAGTCAATCACGACAACCAAATATCATGTATCGATATGATAATCAACAAAACATCACAATATCTGTAATCAAATAAATACTGGTGAGGAATCCAGTTGGATCCCTCCAACATGTTTCCCTGCATCCACAAACATTAGCACAATACCAATTCCGTTCAAAGCGGAATATCACGGTATATGGGATTTATAAAATATTATCCGCTTAATAGACAGCGCAATAGGGTCTCAACCGCTATATAATGCGGGAATATCAACTCCAAGTACATATATAATACCAATTTCACTTTGCAGTGAAATATTCGCGGTATATGTTTTTAATAAATAACCTCCGCTTACTAACGGCACATAATGTCTATTTTAACAATCAATAGATAATAATCAACATTCAAACGTACAATCAAGCAATTTTAAATATAACTATTTAAAATTTAAATCGAAACTATTCGATTGAGTGAGAAGTTCTCACCTCGTTTCAAATTCAATTTCAGCTTTTTATTTCAAATAAAATTAAACGTGCGTTTAATTTTACCCAAAATTTTCACTAGCTCCAAACGACTCCAATCTTGTTCCATTGCGTAGTGCTCATCCATACGATTCCAACGCAAGTCGTTTCGTAATTTTTCGACCTCGTGTGCAAGAGTTACAGGGTTTTAAATACTATACGAAGTATAAATACAAAAATTTACATTTTCTTTTTATTATTTTATCCTAAACTCATCCTGTCCTTGAATTTCAAACTTTGCTAATACAAGCCGTGCATCAAGCTTCTTCCCCCAACGTTCGTTTTCAGGTCACGAAGAACCCACCTTGCCGCCCCCAAAACCCTAATCCTCGCCTCCACCACGTCGACTTCTACAACGATCAGCGACTGCCATATTGAAGTCCATCTCGAGAGCTACCTTCGGCATGAACCTCATTGAACTCGGCCTCCCCAAGACGCGGGAATTCGTGCACGAACGGCAGGCCCACACGGCCCCCTAATGACCACCACACTGCTCCAAATCCAATCTCCACCGTTGATTAGCTAGATCTCCTTGCCCTCTTCGATGTTGTAGTTGACAACTTTCGTTAATACTGAGTGGATCGAGGGAAAAATAAGGAGGAACATGGCAACATTTCGGCCATTGATTGGGTTAGTGGCGGCTGAACGATTTTAACCTAGGGTTTGCCTTGTTTTTGCAAAATGGAGATAATAAGGGCCTTTTATAGAAAATTCTCCAAATTACTATTCACTCGAAATTTTCCAAACTCCAAATCTCGCGCGGTGACTGGCATTTCTAGGGTTTAACCCGCTTTTCGGACACAACGGATTAGGTTTTAGGAGCTAATTCGATCATCTGTGCGAGTTACGGCAATAAACGGTCAAATTTTAAATTAAACCGATTAAACGATTTTCTAGGCGTTTTGGCTTGCCCGGACAAACGATCCGATTGATACAAAATTTGAAACCATACAATAATATAACATTACGGATCCGATGAAACTGGTTTCGTCGAAATCCGAGACTGTTTGAAAAATGGCTATTTTAGCTCGTCAATTAAATATTAAAATATTCAATTTTCACAAATTAACTTTTAATTCGATTTTAAAAGTTCTATAACATTATCGTAACTCCAACATGATAAAATAAAATTTTACAAATCATTTTCAATCATATTAAACCCAATTTTCAATTATTTCAGAAATTTAACATATTAAATTATCGATTTAATTATCCAATTAAATCCAATTATTCGAACTAAAATTATTCGACTTATAAATTTCACTTACTAATATTTAAAATTAATTAAATATAAAAAATTTAATTGACAGAAATTCTGGGTTGTTACAAACTTCACCCTTAAAAGAATTTCGTCCTCGAAATTACCATGTAAGAAAAAATTACAGAATCCATTAACTTTCCAAAACAATAGTTAAACTTCTTACAATAACTTTACTAAGTTTTCAAATCATACTTATTTATCTTTTCAAACCAAAATCGATTGTTTAACTTCCAACTCCAAATCAAAATTTAGTTTTCACAAAAAATTTCAATTTTCTCAAAAATATTCTAACGCCTTAAATTTTCGGAAAAATTCGCCATAGTCTCCTTTGCGCGGCTCGATCCGGAAAAAAAAGACAGTATATATATCTCAAATATACATCTCATCAAGTGATGAGGCATCCTGTAGGGAAAAAAGTGTAAAAGTACGATATTTAATTCAAGATATGTACCTTATATTTTATTAGCGAGCATATACGGCTAATATAGCGCGAAAGCGAGCTCCAAATGCGAAGCAAGCGCAATCCGCACCTACTAAACACTCAACAAACAAATGAGAAACATGTATATATGATAATAATATCAATATACATCATATAGTAACATATCAACTACATGTGCCAACATAACTATGCATTCAATCAACAAATGCAACCATCTAACAACTATCCAACCAATAAACATCCAACAATCAATGTCTATCCAAATCAATTCATAACCAAATCAATATTCTTTCATTTCTCATTAATATTCAATGAATTGGTTTTTCAATTTAAATCACATTTGATTCATTTACATTGAATTTAATTAACATTCATTCATTCATTTCCAATTAGTTTACATTCACTAATTAAATTCACATTAGTTTACTTCCAAATTGAATCAAATTCAGTTCATATTCATTTACTTCCAATTTGGATTCAATTACTTTAGCTTTCAATTTGTTAATTCAATTTCATTAACACTTAATAAATTATATACAATCAATTAATCATCAAATAATAACCAAATCATAACCATCATAAGCAAATTATTTAATTTACATTCTACTTGGTTTAACACTTTTTAATTCTAATTGGTTGATATTAAATTAACTTCCATTCAATTATTCAATTTCCAATAACATTGGCTTTTAATGAATTTACACTTACATTCATTATTCCATATCAATTATTTACATTTGATTGATTAATATTCAATCCATTTATTAATTCAACTGCTAATTCATTTAACATTTCAAGTTGAATTTCATTTATATAACTCAAGTTCATATTCATCACTTCTCTTGATTAATTTACTTCGACACCAAAATCAACTTTATTCAACATTATTTAAGTTATATTCCATTTCAAACACCATTTGTTTAATTTAACTTAAATTTCCGCTTATAAATTCAATTCAGATTCCAATTCTATTTAACTTTTTGCCAAAGCCAAATTTATTAACTCATATTATAAGTTCAAAACTTATTTCACTTATATTTATCAGTTTCAATAGCTTATCTAATCCAAATCGATTTATTTAACTTTCCTTCAGTTAAATTTTAAATCACATGTCTTTGATGACAACTCAAATTTATTTCAACTTGGATTTTTTTCCTTTTTCAAATTTGTTTATCACAACAAAATTTCAATTCCCAATATACTATGGTAGCAAATCTATCACATAGAGACTCGAAAATGATACTGATGATGCTGCAGTCATCACCCATATTATTTTCCAGTAACAATAGTGAATTCAGTGCTTAATATTCTTTCAAAATATTCCTTTTATTTATAAATCATATTTACAAATCTTTTACTTATAGAATTTCACTATTTAACTTTTAATTTTGAAAAATAACTTCCAAAATAAACAGGATTCAAAATTTTCAAATACCCAGTCCAAATTCATTTTTTATATATTTACAACTCATATGAATAAATATATTCATATAGTTTCACCTTTATATACAAGATTATTTCACAATTGTAATCATATTAATTATAGTTCCATACTTATAATTCATTCGCTTATACAATTATTCTTTTACAATAAGTTTTATTTAACTTATTCAAACAACTTTTATTAACTTGCATATATCATACATTTTCAACAACCAAACAATCAATTGATATACACTTTAATAATTTTTTTGAAAAATTATTTCCTTTATACATAAAATATAATTGAGGTAAAATTATTTCATTTACCCTATTTTAAAACGATATCGTGTCAAATTGTTCTGTACAAGTGTTTAGAGATCCATATCAACAACGTTAATTACTCGTATTGACCAGAATCCATATACCACTCAACAAACCAATCATCACAACATAAAACAATTTCATATTCACTAACAAATATGCGCTTGTATCTATTATTACACTCAAACTCATTCTAGAGTACTACTGACTCCATCTCTAATGAGTAATTCCCAATAGAGCCATGGTTGTCGCTTAACCATATGCTCTAATACCAAATGTAACAAAAAGACTTTTCGACGCTCGAAAACCGACATCAATACGTCCACTGTATCAACTGCCGAGCAATCGAATGCCGGAAAACCGTACCGTTATGGTTGAAGAAGAGGTAGAAGATAGAAGAAGAGAGAAAGAAAAAGAAAACAACAGAACAATATCAGAATCTCACATCGCAGCGGAACAACATATAATAGATAAACGAATAATCTTTAAACAAAGAACTATATCAGTTATTACATTACATCATATTACATTACATTACATCATCAGAGTGTACAACAACAAACAACAACAAACAGCGGAAAAGAAATAATATATACTAGTGAATACGCCATGCCATCCAACTTGCCTCCAGCAACTCCTGAATTCCAGAATAACCTGATAAACCTGACTCTTGACTGCCCGTGTGGAAATTAGTGGGCACCCAGAGTTTAGGAAGAAAAACAATAAACTCCGATTCAGTCATGTGACTGGTTTGAGAACTAAAACAGTTTATTTCTTAAAAACAAAGTACAGGATAATTTTAAAATAGATTCGCAATGCTTTTTAGAAAATGATACTACCATAAGGCCTCCCGCACACACACACACAATGCAAACGCAAATTGGAGGAGATTTCTCCTTATGATAGTCAAAGATGCTTGATACGCATTAAAAAGGAACATTTGATATTATTACTAGTGCATGGTGCAGGAAAAATCATTTCGAAGGCAAAGATATAAATCTTAGCCAACATACGACCATTATCGTATGCCTACTATAGCTACCATCCAAACAGTGGGGCGCCACCATAAGTGAATGATAGGTTCTACAATTAAAACCGTACAAGATCGTATTGTTTCTTTGGATTTCCAACAAATGGTCAGGCCAAGGAACTTCCCATTGCCACATGGGTACGCCTCTAAAAAGACGACCCGAGAACCTAACCGGATCTCTGCGAACACAAGGCGGGGTTACCCCTAACTGGGTAACTACTGACACGAATATGTCATTCCCCGATCGTAACCGATCTATATCCGAGGATCCTCGATTTCCAACAACCACAAAGCAATAAATTTGCAGCAACAACATAGGTTAAGCATCTGGGCTCCATACCATGATACCACCTCTATCCAGAAGGAATGACATATAGTAAAGGGGCGCTACCGCCTAATAACCTTGCCGCATCCTTCTTGTTTTGACCATTTCTAGGGTGTGAGGTCCGACGAAGTCTCGTCCATAAAGCCACGCTTTATACAAAAGGTGTGCTTTGATCATCAAATGCTCAAAAGCACTTCGTATGCCACATCACCAATTTGGGAATATGTCACTAGTAACCATCAACTACATAACCTCTAGGGTGTTAAGTTAAGAGAATAAATTCTCCACCACCAAAGGAAATATATTTGATAGAAACCAGCTTTGCATCTCAAATTGTAACGTCAGACACACATCCATACAAGTCCGTTCCAGGATCAAACGGAACCGAAGGCACTTACAAAGAAGTCCTTGCAATCCGGATATTCACTAATCACGACCGGACTTCCCATCACAAAGGGTAATAAATTTCTAAATCGGGGATCGGCCGATGCAGAAACATTCGACGATAATCCTTCCGCCGGTCTTCAACACCGGTCATAATGCAATTCATAACGAAGTATCACATGTTCGGAATGGGTTATACGACCCCAAGGTCCTTTCCCCGCTAACCCGAATAGTGAGCGCTTATTTCAAAAATAAGTGTGGCATTCAAATTCAAGCAACCACAACAAATACCTATTTAAAGGTAAATATTGATAGTCGGATTATTTAACTATCAATAGGCGTGTTCAACATCACCAAATTCCAAATAATTTCCCAAATTATTTACTTTCCAAAACATCTTTACTAGATATATAATTTCCACACTTCAACCATTTGAAAACAATTTTCTAATCACTTTTCACCTTTCACACTTTTGAAACCAAATTTCAAATCATTTCCCTATACGGAATATATTCACAAATCTTTATTCATTTTCATTTTAAAATGGTTCATTTAAACCAATTAAATAAATCCTTACCGATTTACTTTATATTTACATTCCAAATCCGTAAATTTATTCCCACACTTCAAAAATAAATCAACATTTATTTTTAAACAAATTTCCCTTTCTTTTATAAATTCCATAGTGAATTTACAATTCCCAAAATATCTATGAATATATGATTTTCAAATCGATTTCTAATATTCATTTTCAATTTATCTTTAAAAGATAAAATCTTAAAATATTCACTTCATATTAGAAAACATTTCCATATTTATTTAATAATATGTAATTCACAAATCCATCTATTTTCAATACTTGGAAAATATTTAATATACTTAAATCGAAATTAAGTATATATTTCATTCTTTAAGAAATCATTCTCTTAAACACATTTATTTGGGCCAAAACGAATGTTGCGTAAAACATCGTTACGACAACCCAAAATCACTAGTATAGGGATTCGAAATTTAAATAGATATATAAAACCCAATACTATATAAAACATTTCCTTTCGGAAATCATTTACTATAACAACTGTGTTATAGTCCACTATTTCCTTCTATTTCTCGAAAACGTCTATTTCAACAATAAATGTTGAAATCTATGGTTTCGATAGTTAATACAATTTAATACATCGTTAAAACAATCAACTTCATTTGATAATATTCATTTCCTCAAAACATATCCATTTTATTTAATAATATATCCACTGTCCAAAATCGTGAATATACTTCACTAACCAAATTCAATATTTTCTACATATTTTATTTCAAGGATAATTCGCTATCCGAAATCGCGAATATATCTCCTTTAATAACCTTCTATATTAAATTTATCAAATTCAATTGATTTCGGATTTATAAACAATGTTTATAAATTCCATTTCTATTTATAAAAACTTCAATTATAAAATCCCCTTTATAAATCAATTCAATTTATATCTCAACTTTATGCACAAAATCCAATTTATAAGTTAATTATTTATAAATCTTTTATTTTACAAAATCTATTCATTTCATAACTTCACAATTTATAAATCTATAAATTTTATTCACTTGTGAAATCCATTTATACTTCATTTTAACTCTTAATAAAACTCGTTTCACAATTCCTATATTTTTAATTTATAAATATTAATCTTAGAAATCTTTTATATAAACCGTTTATAATAATTCAAAAATCTCAATTTTAATAAACCAATTCTTTTAATAATTTACAAAACGCTAGTTAAAACTTATATAAGTCCAAAATCATACTTAAGTACTATTTTCCAAAAATATAATTTTTATAACAATAAAATTATAATGTTTATTTATTTTAGCAATTCAAAATTTAATAAAATGTATACTTTCAAAAATCACTTTAAAATTCTTTTTAAAATCAAAAATCATTATTTTAGGACTTCAAAAATGGATCCGATGATGCAACAGCACCCAATAGTCAATCACGACAACCAAATATCATATATCGATATGATAATCAACAAAACATCACAATATCTGTAATCAAATAAATACTGGTGAGGAATCCAGTTGGATCCCTCCAACCTGTTTCCCTACATCCACAAACATTAGCACAATACCAATTTCGTTCAAAGCAGAATATCGCGGTATATGGGATTTATAAAATATTATCCGCTTAATAGACGGCGCAATAGGGTCTCATCCGCTATATAATGCGGGAAAATCAACTCCAAGTACATATATAATACCAATTTCACTTTGCAGTGAAATATTCGCGGTATATATTTTTAATAAATAACCTCCGCTTACTAACGGCGCATAATGTCTATTTTAACAATCAATAGACAATAATCAACATTCAAACATACAATCAAGCAATTTTAAATATAACTATTTAAAATTTAAATCGAAACAATTTGATTGAGTGAGAAGTTCTCACCTCGTTTCCAATTCAGTTTCAGCTTTTTATTTCGAATAAAATTAAATGTGCGTTTAATTTTACCCAAAATTTTCACTAACTCCAAATGACTCCAATCCAGTTCCATTGCGTAGTGCTCATCCATACGATTCCAACGCAAGTCGTTTCGTAATTTTTCGACCTCGTATGCAAGAGTTACAGAGTTTTAAATATTATACGAATTATAAATACAAAAATTTACATTTTCTTTTTATTATTTTACCCTAAACTCATCCTGACCGTGAATTTCAAACTTTGCTAATCTAAGCCGTGCATCAAGCTTCTTCCGCCAACGTTCGTTTCCAGGTCACGAAGAACCCACCATGCCGCCCCAAAACCCTAATCCTCGCCTCCACCACGTCGACTTCTACAACGATCAGCGACTGCCGTATTGAAGTCTATCTCGAGAGCTACCTTCGGCATGAACCTCATTGAACTCGGCCTCCCCAAGACGTGGGAATTCGTGCATGAACGGCAGGCCCACACGGCCCCCTAACGACCACCACACTGCTCCAAATCCAATCTCCACCGTTGATTAGCTAGATCTCCTTGCCCTCTTCGATGTTGTAGTTTACAACTTTCGTTAATACTGAGTGGATCGAGAGAAAAATGAGGAGGAAGATGGCAACATTTCGGCCATTGATTGGGTTAGTGGCGGATGAAGGTTTTTAACCTAGGGTTTGCCTTGTTTTTGCAAAATGGAGATAATAGGGGCCTTTTATAGAAAATTCTCCAAATTACTATTCACTCGAAATTTTCCGAACTCCAAATCTCGTGCGGTGACTGGCGTTTCTAGGGTTTAACCCGCATTCCGGACATAATGGAATAGGTTTTGGGAGATAATTCGATCATATGTGCGAGTTACGGCAATAAACGATCAAATTTTAAATTAAACCGATTAAACGATTTTCTAGGCGTTTTGGCTTGCCCCGGACAAACGATAAATCCGATTGACACGAAATTTGAAACCATACAATAATATATCATTAAAGATCCGATGAAACTGGTTTCGTCGAAATCCGAGACTGTTTGAAAAATGGCTATTTTAGCTCGTCAATTAAATATTAAAATATTCAATTTTCACAAATTAACTTTTAATTCGATTTTAAAAGTTCTATAACATTATTATAACTCCAACATGATAAAATAAAATTTTACAAATCATTTTCAATCATATTAAACCCAATTTTCAATTATTTCAGAAATTTAACATATTAAATTATCGATTTAATTATCCAATAAAATCCAATTATTCAAAATAAAATTATTCGACTTATAAATTTCACTTATTAATATTTAAAATTAATTAAATATACAAATTTTAATTGACAGAAATTCTGGATCGTTACAAGGATGCTATGCATTACCACCAGCCCGCAAGCATAATTGGTATATCTACCATGGCATTGCCTAGTTGCGCCGTGTCACCTACCATAGCGAGCCTTACTACGAGTTTTTTTTTCTCCCATAGCCCATGGAGTATTTAGGGTAGCCTTCCGATATGGAGGTACGCTGATACTGGATGGACTACTGGGACTATTATGTGTTGGGGGCTATATGGGTAACCCTTCAACACTATTTTAAAGTAAGTTTATTTTACTGTAGATATTATTATAATAGCTCAATATTACTACATAGTAAATAGTTTAACGGATCCTTAGAGGATGGACGGTCCCAAGCATCCTTTAAGTTACTTGTTCATTTACTGCATTTCACTTGAGTTGGTTTACATTGAAAAGTATGTATGTCCTGACTCGAGTGTTTAGTGTTTTTCTTTACGCTCGGGTCAGCCTGAGTATTCACAGCTTTGGATTTCTCTTTCTGCAGTTTGGAATCGCTGGAGATTCTACTTATCTAGTTATTTATCTTTCAGCATCAGTTGTTCTATTTCAGCTTTTGTATTAGTAAACTTCTATGTATTTGGGATTTCTATTGTGTTTGTTTTCAGACTGATATTATGTTTTTGTTTTGAGACTTTGTATAGTAGCTTCATGAACTACTATGGTATTTTAATTTTCCACTGCGAGTTATTCTGATATTTCTGTGTCTGTGATTCTGTGTGAATGATTTCATTTGCTGCAAATTTTAATACAATGCTGTATTTTGAGCAATTCAAGTCCGACATGTGCGAATGCGAATAGCTGAAAATATCAGGTTGTTACATTTGACATCCATTTGAAATAATTCAAAATTGTTATGGTTGCAAAAGCAAGTAGAATTCTTATGGCATCTAATCTGCCTATAGGAGCAAAGGTTTCATCAAAGTCTATTCCTTTTTTTTGGTTGTATCCTTGTTCTACTAAACATGTTTTATTTCTTATGACTTCTCCTTGTTCATTTAAATTATTTCTGTAAACCCATTTAGTTCCAATTACAAATTGATTTTCCGGTTGTGGAACTAATTCCGAAACATTATTTCGAGTTAACTGATTCGGTTCTTTTTGCACGACAATATTCATGAATCATCTAATGATGATTCTTTTGGTTTTTTAGGTTCGTTAGTTGAAATAAATGCTAAATTACTCATCATATTTAGATTTTTAGTTCTTACAACTAATTCTATAATTCCTATAATGTTTTCCTTAGGATGGTTTTTTAAAAGATTTGTTCATTTATTTGGATTTGAATTATTAATATTATTATTTTCATCATTAGTAGTTTCATTATTTGTACTTATGTTATTTTCACTCGGATTAAGATTTTCTTCCTCATCATTATTGGTTGCTTTAAATTTTTTATCAAATGAAACATGTTAATGTCGATTTTTCATGTAAGGGATGTGTAGTCGAAATCATGTATTTTGATTTAAACGAACTTTTGTAAAGTTTTCTAAGTTGACAAGCATCACATAGGTTTTTGACACTACAACTCATTTTTGGAATTCCTTTAATGAGTTCAGATCTGACTACTTTGGATAAATGTTTCAAATTTAAATGGCCAGATTGTTTAGGCCAAATCCAAGGATCACTAGATTCAGCCAAAAGAAAGAGATTATCACCAGACACTTTCATACTTAAAATATAAATGTTACGTTTCATAACTACTTCAAAAATAATTCTAGAATCATTATCCTCAACATGGTAAATGTATTTTTGAACTTAATTTTGAAACCCTTATCACATAATTGACTAATACCAAGCAAATTATTTTTTAGTTTGCTTATTAAGTTAGAAATAATTAACTCGCGATGGTAATGTATGTCGGTACCTATTAACATATGATTTACGTTGAAATGAATAGATTATCTCCAGAGCGGTATGAAGCTCTTCTTTGTAGGATAGTAGGTATGTAACGCATGATTTATAATGTCGAATAGGAAAAATTCCTGGAATATATCGACTCTTGAATTCGTTAAGTATTGAAATGCATTCAATGAGATAACTTCTTGAAAAACCTCGACCAACGACCAAGATAGTCAATCCATCACCCAAGCCCGCCCAAGAATCTTGGTTCTCCCTTCACCACTTCCTCCCTACAGTCATGTTGAAGTTTTTGACGATTTTTGAATGTTTGGAGGAGGGCTATGATGATGAAATATGACATCAACTTGAGTTGTCGTGTGGATCAATGACAACATGGATTGGTCAGGAAATGGGCAATGGTTATGGTAGCCTTGGTTTGTGAATGGTGGTGACCAACTTTCGAAAATTTAAATCTAAAAATGGTAATGCTTTGAGATTTGCATAGGGGAAAGAGATCAAGATTCATGTTCAAATGGCTCGGTGGAGCCTGTCCTTATAGGATGGGGCGGTCAAAATTGTTTGAGATCTAATGATGGCGAGGTAAAGGTCAAAGCAATGCTTGTAAAGAGATGATGGAGGAATTCAAAATAAATATTTATTATATCTAAAAGGTTGAAAATTCACTAAATATTTATTATATATAAAAGGTTGAAAATTCACTAAATATTTATTATATATATATTCAAGTCGAAGCTTGAAGTTGTAAACTATAGGGATAAAATTCACTAAATATTTATTATATATAAAAGGTTGAAAATTGTTTGGTACCCATTGATATTAATCAGTATCGACCAATGTGAACTCTCATGTATAGTTATAAAAAAGGGTATGCAATAAGAATTTACCTTACCGAGGAATGGAATTGATTTAAAAAAAAATCTTAGGAATGATTGAAGACTGCAAATGGAAGGCTTCCACATTTATATCCACTATAACGATGCAATTCGACGACTATTTGAAACGATGTGGTGATATTCTAAAAAAAGTGCAATGTTTCATGAAAATGATAAAAGTAAAAGAAGTGTCTTTGCATATTGGATTTAGTTTCTTATCTAGATCAAAAGCATGATTTGGCATCATAAAAGCATACTTTGAGGGGAAAGTGTTATCCGGTACTTGAACCAAATGAAATTTTGATGAATCCAGACTTTGAAATGATGAAGGATTGGATCAAGAAGGTTGGCAAAGATCAAGATTGGAAGTTCAAAAGGATTTGGCCAAGTGTGGAGAAAAATGCATTGATCGATACCAATCCATGTGGATCGCCATCGGTCGATCCAATGAATAATAGGGGATCAACTTTGTTTTTGTCTGACTCAATACTCAAGGTTGAAGGAAAAGGATCGGTACGTAGATGTGACATCATTTGGTGCCAAATAATGGATATGTGACATCAATCTGTACCGACTGATCCTTCGACTACTTTTGCTTTGAAGTTCCAAATTAGAAAGACTCAAGCTAATTTAAAGAGATGTGATGAAAAGTCAACTATATCGGTGGATCGGTATCGAGCATTCCAACTATTAGTAAATGTGTGATTTTTACTCATTCTTCATGCTAGAACTTGAATCAACATGTTTGAGTTATTCAACTAGTCATTCAGTGATTTTAAAGCGAGATTTGTCTACAAAAGGCGTCCTGCAACAAGTAGAAACAAACATTTAATTCTTTTACTATTTCTATGCAAAGCTGTAGCCAGATTTAAAATCAACTAACTTGAATCTCAAAACTGTAACATTACCAAAAATCAACCAAGATTAATTTGTTAATTAATTTAATTTTGGAATTAAATTGCGAATTTATTAGATAATTTCTAGAATAAATAATTAATTTTTGGATTATAAGTAGAATTTGGCTTAAAATTTAGGGATAAGTAATTTTATAAATAAAAATTGGATTTAAAAATAAATATTGATTCAAAGATTAATAGAAATTGGATTTAAAAATAAATATTGATTTAAAGATAAATAGAAATTGGTTTGAAATATAAGAATAAGTATTTTATAAACAAATATTAGATTTCAAAGTAAAATGTATTAAAAATAAAATAGAATTAAAAGCTTTAAATTAATAAAAAGTTTGGTTTCTAAATTTTTAAATATATTGATATTTGGAAACTGTAATTTAAGAATTAATGTAATAATTTTCAAAATATTATTTTTAAGATTTAATCTTCTTGTGTATATACATATATAAATAAAAAGTGATTAATTGTTAATATGTAACTAAAATATTTAGATCATTCTTTTCTTTTTAAAAGTTTTACAAAAACATAAATAATAAAAGAATGTATAAACTAGTTGTATATAAAAATAGTGAGCTAAATCAAAGGTTGAATGTGAAAGAAACAATAGGAATTTTTTTTGTGTAAATATAAATATAAATGAAAAACATAAACAAATTTTAAAACCAAGGCATATGTATACATGAAAATATAAGTACACGAAGGGTTAAACAAAAATTTACAAAATAATTTGAGTCAAAGGATTTAAACACAAATTTCCCTATATGTAACAAGTGTACAACATGCAAATAAAAGTTTACAAGTGGCATTCAACTTTTGAAAAAAAAGAAATTTTTATAATAACCAGGCCATTCAATAGTCTTTTCATCTCCCTTTTCAAGATTTCAAATCTGAAAATCAAAAACAGGAAAAAAAAAGATAAAAATCAGGTTGTGTTCATTCTCCTCAAACCTGAAGGGAAGAAACAGATTCATTTTCAACTTGAAAAAAAATTCGAATCCCTCCTCTTCAAAGAAAAAAATCCGAAACCCAAAAGTTAAAAACAAGAAAAAGAAAAAACCTGGAAAAGGAAAAAACCAACAACTCTTCAAAATTCTGAAAACAAAAGTGAGTTTCAGATCAAAGAAGCAAAACAAAGTTCAGGATCATAGCAAGCAAAAATCTGGATTCAAGCGAATTTTAAAACCTGGAATGATCAACTCGGGAAATTATGATCAAAACAAAAATAGAAGCAAGCATACTAATCAACTTAGTAACAACAGAAAAGCTCAATTCATTTCAACTTCAACAAAAAAAATCAAAGTTCAGGCTCAAATTTGTCCTCTGTTCTTCATTGTTAAGGTGAGCAAACCTTTAAACTCTCATATATTTTTGAAGTTGTTGTATGTTTGTGATTGTGCATGCATGATTGTGTGGTTATTTGATTATATTGGTCTGTGCATACCTGGAAACTAGAAGAAACCAGTTCTTGTTCTTTGTTACAGGCAAAAGTAAACTTCAAGAAATAAAAAGAAAAAAAAATCTCTTAAACGAATATGTATTATCCTCTGATATTTAAATGAAAAATATTTGTTTAAGTATAAAGATGATTCTAAATATAGTTTCAGGGATTCAAATTTAACAGAAAATTTTCTTTTGGGGAATAACAGTGAAAATACATATATATGTTAAAAATCCACCAATTTAATTCCTGTTTTGAATTGCATTAATGGATTCGTGAACAAAAATCATGATTTTTAACATACGTTTCATGATTTCTAGTTTGGTATTCAATTTGAATTTCTGAAATGAACGTCTTCGACATTTTGGTCGCCTGTCGTCGAACGACGATGAGTTGTACGGCATGCTTGAGCCTGAAGGAGGAGGGAGGTTGGAGGATCATGGGAAAAATGACAAGATGTCTCAATTTTTACTGTGGTGGATGGACGTCGTCGAAATAGGGTTTTGGAGCAAGTTTCGATCAGCTGGGGTTTCTTGGTTACTGCATCATCAACGTGGCATCGGGGGTCATCGCGACTGAGGGGGAAATCGCGTTGGTCGATGGCGAATACGTTGGCGCAGTGGTGTGCTTTGAATCGGTTAGTGGTGATGATGTGCATGGATTTTTTAGACGATCAGTTTCGTCTTGTCAGGTTTCGAAAACATTCGATTTTGATTTGATGGACTTTTCACGTGTCTAGGTGGTCGCGAGGCTTCAGGGCATCGTCGTTGACTTGTAGAGGATCGCGATAGTGGCCGGAAGGGGTTGGGGTTCATGTGCATGTGCACGTGTGTGGTTGGATATCTGGGGATGCTACTGATTGGGGAAGACAAAGTTATTCTCGAGTATGGCTCGAGAAAAATGCAGGTGCGACTCGAAGCAAAAGGAAATGTAGAAGACTCGAAGTAGGGCTCAAGTATTGCAGGGTTTAGCCCGGGTTTGGTGATTGGGAATAAACAGTTTTTAAAGGTTTTGAAATTCTAAACCAGTTTTATATAATTTAATCGAGTCTAAATAAAACTTTGTCAAACAACTTCTTTTATATATAATATGTGTTACTTTAGTATTGATTTAAAAGGTTCTTAAATATAGATTATCTTAAAATTTATTAATTGAAAAAGAAAAAAACTTTTAATGTATTTAAAAATAACCTTTGATATTTAAAGAAATAAATTTAAGATAAAGGAATTATCTTTTGATTTGATTTAAAACTTAAGTGTTTAAAAGATCAATTAATTGATTTAAGTAATTAAGGATAATTTATTTTAATGATTAAAGTTGATTAGTTGAATGATTGGTTAAAGGATAATTAATTGATATGGTTAATCAATTAAAGTAATTAATTTGAAGATAATTAATCCAAGGTTAACTTAATTAGTGTAATTAATTAAAGATAACTAATAAAAGTAGTTAAGAGTTAATTAATTTACAATTAAGGATAAATTGATTTAGATAATTAATTAAGAAATGATTACTTAATGACAGTAACTAAGAGTAGATAATTAATGATTAAAGATTGTTTAATCACATGTTAAAGGTTAACTAATTTAAAGAACAATTAATTAACACGGTAAATTAGTTAAAGTAATTAAATTAAGAATAATCAATTAATTAAAGTGATTAAGAAATAATTATTAATTAAAGATTAATTAATTTTTGTAATTAATTAAGAATTATTAATTAAAGAGTAATTAAAGATGAATTAAAGAATAATGAATTAAATGCTTGTAATTAACTAATTATTATTAAACTTGACTAGGAATTATCCATAGGCAAATGATTCTGGTTTAGATTAGTCAGACATTTTAATTTGGCTTTACTTATGGATGACTATATTCTATTGAATTCTGTATGTGATGTGATGCTATGTAATGCTTTGTGTTGAGCTGTTTTATTTGTAATGAATATACTGTTGTATGAATATGAAAACCCCCTGACCTGTAAAACGACATTTGAATATCGATGTGACAGTGAGTCGAATTCCAGTTGGTTATCCGAAACCCACATCGAATCATAATGATGAATCTTTGTGATTGATAAATTTACTTTATCTATGAATCTGTGAACGAAGATTAGCGTTATGGGTTATACCGCTTATCAATATTGATATGATTGAATCTGCGATGATTGATGTTGTGCACTAATGTGTAAAACCCCCTGGACTACACTATACACACAAATATGGGTTGCATGTGGAAATTGGTTAAGCCATATATTTTTGAAATAATTTTTAAATTGAATTTTTGAATTCAAATGGTTTTGGAAATGGATCAGATTTAAAGTGAAAAACTTTTGAAAAAGAATTTCAAGGATAAAAGTTATTTTTGAATAACTTAATTTAGTTTTTGAAATTTAATAATTTGATTTAGATTTGAATTCAAAATTTGAAATTGAAATCTATGTTGAGGACTTATGATTTTAAAAAGGTTATACAAGATTTAAACCATTTTTAAAGTGTTGTTTTGAGAATTTGGATTAACCCAAAGATTTTAACTTGTATAAATGAAATCGGATTTTTTTCGAAATAAGAACTGTTGTTTTCAAATACTTCATATAAGAAATGAATTTACAATTTGTATTAAAGGAATCTCAAGTTTAAATTGAAATGGTTTTCCAAGTTATGGATGAATCTTTGGAAACGTGTTTTCAAAGCTCTGAGTTAAATCTTTAATTTAAAGATTAAATGAATTAATCTAATTAAAATGGAAAGTGTTTTGAAATTAGTGAATGTATCTTTGTGAAACTGGGTAAACTTTGTGAAATAAATCTTTTTGTTTAAAATTTGAAATGGAAAATTTGTTTAAACCATTTAAAAGAAAGATTTGAATTTTAAATTTGTGACTTAACTGAAATCCCATATCCATATGTTTTTAAATATTGCGCTCATTATTCGGTTTAGCCAGGAGAGGACCTTGTGTCATATAACCCATTCCGAAAAATGATACGTCGTTATGGATAGTTTTTGAAGACCGGTGGTGAAGACCAGGTATTTGCGAGAGCAATAGGATGACCTATCAATTGTCTCTGCACTGAGTAGCTACGGTATAGAGATTCCCTAAGTGATGGGAAGTCCGATCGGGATTGTGGATACCCGGATTGCAAGGGCTCCTTCGGAAGTGCCTTCGGTTCTGTTCAAACCTAGAACAGATTTGTATGGATGTGTGTCTGACATTACACTTTGAGATGTAAAACCGGTTTCTATCAAATATATTTCTGCTTGGTGGTGGAGAATTTATTCTCTTAGCTTAACACCCTTCTCTGAGACGTACGAGCTCAGAGGTTATGTAATTGATGGTTACTAGTGATACATTCCTAATTTGGTAATGTGGCATACGAAGTGCTGCTGATCATTTGTTGATCAAAGCATAGCTTTGTGAAAAGCGTAGCTTTGTGGACGAGACCTCATCGAGCCTCACAAACCGGTAATGGTCGAAGCATAAAAGATGCGGTAAGGTTTCAGGGGTAGCTTCCCTAGGGTATGACCATTCCTTCTGGAAAAAGGTAGTATCATGGTATGGAGCCTAGATACTTACTCGTGTAGGCACTGTAGTATATTTATTACTGTATGATGTTGTTGGTGTAGAGGATCCTCGGATAAAGGTCCCAAAGGACCGGGGGTGGCATATCTTAGGTTTTACTTCCCGGGAAGAGGGTAACTGGCCTTGTGTTGGCAGAGAGCCGGGTAGGATCTCGGGGCGTCCCGCCAGAGGCGTTCCCATGTGGCAATAGGAAGTTCCTTAGCCTGACCATTTGTTGGAAATCCATTCATCCAATACGAGCCTTGTACGGTTTTAGTTGTAGAACCTGCCATTTAAAATGGCAGCTATAGTAGGCATAGTATAATGGTACCTATGTTGGCTAAGATTAATATTATATTTTCGAAAGGTTTTGTAACAACCCTGTATTTTGTGATTATTTTAATTGTATATTTAAATTATTCTAATTTGAATTCCTGATTTCAAAAAAAAATTGTTTTATTTATTTAAATGAATTAATTTTCTTATTTTAAATATTAATCTTGGTTGGTATGTGAATGATAACTTCAAACCTGAATATATTGAATATTTTGCAAAAAGGTGAATTTTGGTCAATCTGGTCAAACTTTGACTTTTAAATTTAATATTTAAAAGTTTGAAAATTTAAATTTTATCTTTTTTTATGAAAGTAAATAAAATTTCAAGAACAATGCTTTTCGTTTCGTTGAAATCCGAATAATATTGTGAAAGTTATGCTTTTTACAAAATTGGGTGTAAATTGTTTATTTAGCAATATTGTTTATTTTAAATTATATAAATAATTTTTTATTTATTTGTCATATCTTATTCTAGATTCTATTATATGTTATGTGACATATATTTTTACCTTTTAAATATTTTTAAAGTGATGTTTGAATTTTCCAAAGCTCATTGAATTTATTTTCTGTTTTTAAAGGTTAGTTTCCATTTTTCTGCTATTTTCTTCATTTAAATTATATTTAATTAAAATTTATTTATTCATTTTTATGTATGCATTTTATTTTTATGTTTTTATGTTTATTTATAAATATTTTTCATGTACATACAATTTTCCCAAAGTTCATTTCATTTATTTTCAAATTTTCAAGCATAATTTACATTTTCTTTGTTATTTTCTTAATTTAATTATATTTAATTAATATTTATTTATTTATTTTTGTTTATTTATATATTTTTTTGTTTTATCTGTATATATACATATTTTACATGTATTTAAATTTTAAAAAGAAATGGTGGAAATTTGAAAGGTTTGTGACTCTTTATTTGCTTAAGCCTTTTTGTATTCTGTCTTTTCATTTCTCAACCAACATCTCTTCAATTGGCTGCCTTAACTCCATTCTTCAGCCATGTATTCTTCTTTCTTTTTCACGTGAAAGGGAAGACTTCTCATCCCCTAAAAATCATGGCCATGAAGAAAAAAAACAAAAAAAACAATGGCTTTTCTTTTCACATTTTTCCCTCTTCTTCATTGATTTAGCCTTCCTCTTCTTCAAGTTTGCTTGGCCTCACCTCTCTCCTTACTGACCACCATCCTCTCCACCATCTACAGCATCACCAACCCCCTCTCCTCTGACCACCACCTCTGGCCATAACCATTAGATGAAGCCACCACCTCAAATTTGCAAAGCACTTCACTAAAACAATGCTAGCCAAGCCTATACTCCACTATTGCCTTCATAGTTGCCTTTGGCCACCCCTTAGCCACCACCACCATCATCTACTTCACCTCTGGCTGCTCCTTTCACTACTATCCAGATCTGACCTGACATGAAGACCCCATGGCCGAGCCTATATGTGGTCATAGCCGAGTCAAAATGCACCAAAAACTTCACATATTTGCCTTAAACCCATGTATGCTTCATGTTGTAACTCTTCCACCACCTTCATCCACTTGTAATCTGACCTTTATGGTTGCCATACCTGACCCAAACCTGAGCCTAGTGTGGTGAGATCAAGCCCATTTCATCATGTGACAAGCTTATGTTGTCGTGTGCAAGTCTTTTGCTTCTAAGGTTTGGTCATCTCTCTTGTTTTGCAACTAATATGCAAACTAAAGTTGTTGATTATATTTGTATGTCAATATCTATATTTGTGCTTATGTATGTTATATTTTGTGTAGTTTATAAGGGTCTCCATCAATTCAAATCAAATCGTGCTTGTCGTGCCTTTGGAATCGCTCTTGTGTGTGTTGTTTGTCTCTAGCTTCGTAAAAGGTGAGTCTTTCTCACTCTGACATTTATACTTATGAAATAGTGAATTGATGACAAGTGTTTAGTAATATAAAATGTTATGAAAGTTAATGATGATCACATGATATGCTATGCCATGTTATTACCATGTTAAAACGGTTAATTATCACCTGACATCTGATATATGACATTATATTGTGACATTGACATTGTTTATATTGTTTGTGCATATATTCACACTGCAAGTTCCCTGTTAGAATAGAATCACTATGGGTTGAAATGATACATACCCGAACGTACTTTAGATTAGGGAAAAATCGTTATGGGCTGAAATGATAGGCCTGAGCGATTTTTATTGTATTTTATTTGACTTGGGATTGCGGGTTTGAAATGGTAGAACCCGGGTTTTCTTTGTAAACTACGGATTGAAATGATATATATGCGTATCACTTGACCTAGGTTATAAAATTATATACAGACCCCGCGGTATATTTTTAAATGATTTTTATTAAATATGTATTTTTTTTAAGAATGAAATTTTGATTTAAAAATATATATTTTATGGTTTTAAGAAAATTAAATTTAAGTCTTGAAATTGTGAATTTAAGTACGTAAATTTGAAGTAATTGTGATTTTTGACTTTAAATTTTATTTTAAAATGTAAATAAATAATGGAAATTAAATTTAAAGTTTTGAAATGATATTTGAACTAAAATGTTAAGTTTTATTAAATTTATAAGTTAATAAATAGTGAATTTTGACTTAATAAATTAATGGAGTTTTTAAATTGAATATTTGATCTCAAAATTTTATTGTGATAAATCATATGTTAAAATTATTTAAATGTGAAATTTTGAAGTCTACAAATATGATTTATAAGTTTAAAATTTGTTAAATTGAAGTTTTATTGTTTTGAAAAGTTAAAATAAAATCTGGAATTTTATAGCATTTCCAAAATGTTGTAGTCTTTTGACAGCATTTTAAATGCTGTTGTTTTTGAACTTGACTATGTTTGAAATAACTAAATATCTATTACGTCATGTTATAAATGCCATTATTCTTGAACTAAACTAGTTTGGAAACTATAAGCTACTATAGTACTGTATAAATGTTGTCGTGGCTTTAATTTGACAATGTTTTGAAATGTTATAAAATTTAACACTGTTTGTGTTATATTTTAAAGTGTTAAATGATTTAACTTTTGAAAATTTATTATTTGTGAATATAAGGAGTTTTGAATATATTTTAATATTTTAATTTTAATTTTTAAGTAATTTAAATTGAATTTGAATTTAAATAAAGTTTACTTGGTTATGTGTTCAATGGAATGAAATGTAATAAGATAAATGTATTGGTGAATGTGATTTTGAAAGGTGTTTTGTAATGATATTTGAAATAATAAATGAATGATATGTTTGATTTTAAAATGATATATAGATTTGAATATTTGAATTTGAATTCGAAAATGATATGATAATGAGGTTTTGAAAGGATATGATATTTTAATGATTTTGAAATGGTTTGGAAATGATTGATCTTTATTTTGATAAAGAATATGAATGTGGAATAATATTTGATTTTGATTTATTTGATAAAGGAATATTTGAAGTTTATATTTATATGAAAAGATATTTGGTTTAATTGGAATTTAAGTTTTTTTAATAATGTTGGATTTATGAAATGAATATTTCAAAGCGAAATAATAATGAAATTAGATTTGAGATATGAATATATGGAATTATAAAGTATAGTTTTGAAATGTGGGATATTAAAGTTTGGAAATATATTAAAATTGGATTGTTTATATTGTAGATCAAATCTATATTTGAAATTTGTAAGATTTGAAATGTTTTGTTAGAAAACTAAACTGAATTGAAACTGATGGTTTGAATTGAATTAAATTGGAAATTTGAAATTTTGGTTTAATGGAATAAATTTGTAAAGTGTAAAGAATTAAAAGATTGATTTCAAATGTATGATTTGGGAATGTTATGATTTTCAAAGTGTAATGATTTCAAGTATTTTGATTTTGGAAAAGTTATACTTTGAAAGTATTATGAATTTTTTTAATGGTGAATATATGTTTGAAATGGAAATGATAAACTATTTAATTTGAATATAGTTTTGAAATAAAACGGTTTTGGTTTCGAAGTATAACTATTTTGAAAGGGATATAGTTTTGAAATGAAATGATTTGATTTTTGAAGTATAAACTATTTTAAAATGGCCACGGCGTTATAATAACGATTGGTTATTAAAGAGACCGGGATTGGAAGTTGTCGTACTCTCTGCCAACTCCGAAAACCACTTTAACAACTGTGTACGTGGTGGAGATTCCAGAATGAAGTAGGATGGTGGCGACGTTCTTGAGGTATATTACGTGGACCCAACTCCTATGAGTTGGCATAAGTGGCTAAAACAGGAGCGATCTCGGGCCAAAAGGGGTAGCTCCTCTGGTCGGACACATTCCTTCGATACTATACTCTTACTGGTGATTGATTAGATGGCCATCCTCCGATTTTGATATGGGAGTGTGTTCCGAGGTGGGCGTATGTGGCTGCTGCGTTACCACCAGCCCATGTGCGTAATTGGTATATCTACCCTGGCATTGCCTTGTGTGCCGTGCCACCTACCATACCGAGCATTTACTACGAGTTTGTTTTTCTCCTGTAGCCCGTGTGGTATCCTCTGACAGTCACCCGGAGTGGAGATGGCATGATATTGGATGGAATACTGGGACTATTATGTGTGAAGGGTGATATGGGTAGCCCGGAACGCTATTTAAAAGTATGTTATTTTACTTTAGACATTATTATAGTAGCGCAATATTACTGCATAGTAAATAGTTTAACGGGTCCTTAAAGGATGGGCGATCCCAAGCATCCTTTAAGTTACTGATGCATTTTGTTACTGTTCACTTGAGTTTATTTACAGTTCATAAGTATTTATGTCCTGACTCGAGTGTTTTGTATTTTGCTTTACGCTCGAGTCAGATTGAGTGAGCTAGCATTCAAGATTCACCTTCGGAGTTGGAGCTTTTCTTGAAGATGCAGCCATCTTTTGCTTTCTATATCCAGTGATTTTAGTGATGTGTTCTGATTTGTACCTGATGTATCTTGTTACTCTTCTGTTGTATCTTGTTTAACTCTGATGTATCTTATTTTTATATAGTAGCTTCCTGAACTACTATCTCTTTTATTTCCGCTGCATTATTATTTACTCTATGTCTGTGATATGTGATTATGTATTTATTGTATATTCTGATATTTGCCAAATTTTATTCACAACGCAGTATTTTGAGCAATTCAAGTCCGACACGCAGCGGATACGAATGGTTGAAAATATCGGGTTGTTACATTTGGTATCAGAGCTTTGGTAGCTCTAGGCAAAACTCAGCATATAGAGTAAATGAATTTACAGAATCACTTTCATTCGAGTTTGAATCTCTTCCTTTTGACTCGATTCCTTTGATTTTGGAACGTTCCCTGCGGTTTCAAAATCCATTTCGTGCCCCTCACTATTCATCTTCATTTGATTCTGGAGTATCCCATAACTCCACTTTGAATGATCTTTATAATTAGTCGGCGGTCTCGCCAACCTCAAATTTATTTGTAAAGGGGGGAACTCCTTTACAACAGCATCGATTCACCAGAGATTCTATATCCTCGGTTTAGATGCTAGTATCTCTTATAATTTCGAACTCTACATCTTGAGATTGAATGTCGATTTACCAAAGAAATCCACATCGGTCTTATTCTTTTGGTCACGGTTGACCCGGTTAAGGTTGCTTGCGATTTATATAAGCTTATCCATCTTTCTATTCTGTTATTTAATATCTCATCTTTGTTTCCAACTTATCTTTAAATCATTCTTGAAGTGTAATTTTAAACTAATATTTAAAATGTTTAATATATTGTGTTTTTGAGTTGTTGATGTTGATTTGGGTTTCTGATCGATTCGTCTGATCAACGCTATCGATAAGATTTCCAAAACACTTGAACAGAACAAACTTACACAATATGTTGTTTTTTTCAAATTTAGTAATGAAATAAACTTTGTAACTATATTATAAATCTTTTCTGAATTTTATTGAATGGTTGTTAAGAAATAATATTTGGTTTTATATATCATTATCTCTTGTTTCATTTATAAATAAGTGAACTATGAACATGGTTATAAATTTATTTGGAAATTTAAAATGAATTTAAACAAGAATTTGGGAATTTAATTTCCAATGGTTCCAAACCTTGTGTTTAAAGTTTTAAAGAATGTACTATTTAATGTATTTTTGAATAGAAATTTGTTTCCAAAGAATTTTAAAGTTTAAAATTAGTGCTCTTCTCTTTGTCGTTGGAAAATAAGTTCGGTGATGACTACAGCATCATCGACATTCATTTTCGAGTTTCAAGTGAAGAGATCGTTCTGTAGTCTTGCTACAGTTTTGTTTTGGGGAATTTAATTGATTTGAATTTCTAAATAAGACTGGATTTATAACATATGCTGATATATGATTTAAATTTGAATGGATATTTATATATATAGTATATGTGCATTTAGTTATCTCTAAATAGTTTGGAATTTATTGGAAATTTAATTCCTAAATTTTATCTTCAAAGATAATTTCTAAGTATAATTTCAAGATTTGGATAAATATTCAAGCTTGAAATAATTGAATTAGAAAGTTTTATTTGTATAATACATAATTTCATTCTAATATAACTTACCTTAATTTTCAGAAGTTGAATATGTAATTGGATAATATACAATATAAAAAAAAGAGTTTATAAATAAAATTTGAGTGGTTGTAATAAATGTTATATACTTAAATTTTAGTTATAAAAGGATTAACAGAGGTAAATAAAGAAAAAGTGTAATGGAATAATTTACAATATAAAATGATGATAAAGGAACTAAGAATAAATTTAAGGCAGTTACAATGAGTGTAAATATATTTAACATAGGTGATAAAATATAGTGAGAGGAATAAATTTAATTATAATTAGTAATAAAGAAGAATCAATGTTATTGAGTACATTTTAGTACAATAAATGATTTTTTTTCAAATCCATGATTTTAGATATTGTTAATTGAGGATAATAGGATGATAAGATAATGAAATTAAAGATAGTTATATTTATTTAACTTATATAAAATTAATTTTCAATATAAGTTGAAATTTTCATGGTTTCAAATTTATTATCTTATTTTGTTTTTTCAAACTATCGTTTGGTTTTCCTTATTTTCCTTATCTTGCTACAGAATGGGAGGCTATTTCTTATACCAGTCTGTTTAGAAATCTTTCTATAAAATTTGGAACTCATTTTGAATCTGAGCACTACTTGCCATCCACAGACTGTCGGTTAAGTGGAAGGGGTGAGTCAGATTCTAAAAGACTTTTCGTGCTTGTATTCTTGATTCTGGAGGATCTTGGGAAGATCATCTCCACATTGTTAACTTACATATAACAATAGTTATCAGGCATAATTTCAATCATCTTGTCATCTTGTCTTAATCTTATTTCATTCTATCTTTTTCTGTGCTTTCTCGTATCTCATTCCTTTTCGAGGACGAAAAGTTTTGAGTGGGGGAGAGTGTAACAACCCTGTATTCTGTGATTATTTTAATTGTATATTTAAATTACTCTAATTTGAATTCCTGATTTCAAAAAAAAATTATTTTATTCATTTAAATGAATTAATTTTTTTATTTTAAATATTAATTTTGATTGGTATGTGAATGATAACTTCAAACCTGAATATATTGAATATTTTGCAAAAAAGGTGAATTTTGGTCAATCTGGTCAAACTTTGACTTTTAAATTTAAATTTTAAAAGTTTGAAAATTTAAATTTTATCTTTTTTTATGAAATTAAACAAAATTTCAAGAACAATGCTTTTCACTTCGTTGAAATCCAAATAATATTGTGAAAGTTATGCTTTTTACAAAATTGGGTGTAAATTGTTTTATTTAGCAATATTGTTTATTTTAAATTATATAAATAATTTTTTTTATTTGTCATATCTTATTCTAAATTCTATTATATGTTATGTTACATATATTTTTACCTTTTAAATATTTTTAAAGTGATGTTTGAATTTTTCCAAAGCTCATTGAATTTATTTTCTGTTTTTAAAGGTTAGTTTCCATTTTTCTGTTATTTTCTTCATTTAAATTATACTTAATTAAAATTTACTTATTCATTTTTATGTATGCATTTTATTTTTATGTTTTTATGTTAATTTATAAATATTTTTCATGTGCATACAATTTTCCCAAAGTTCATTTCATTTATTTTCAAATTTTCAAGCCTAATTTACATTTTCTTTGTTATTTTCTTAATTTAATTATATTTAATTAATATTTATTTATTTATTTTTGTTTATTTACTATATTTTCGTGTTTTATCTGTATATATACATATTTTACATGTATTTAAATTTTAAAAAGAAATGGTGGAAATTTGAAAGGTTTGTGACTCTTTATTTGCTTAAGCCTTTTTGTATTCTGTCTTTTCATTTCTCAACCAACATCTCTTCAATTGGCTGCCTTAACTCCATTCTTTAGCCATGTATTCTTCTTTCCTTTTCACGTGAAAGGGAAGACTTCTCATCTCCTAAAAATCACGGCCATGAAGAAAAAAAAAACAAAAAAAACAATGGCTTTTCTTTTCACATTTTTCCCTCTTCTTCATTGATTTAGCCTTCCTCTTCTTCAAGTTTGCTTGGCCTCACCTCTCTCCTTGCTGACCACCATCCTCTCCACCATCTACAGTAGCACCAACCCCCTCTCCTCTGACCACCACCTCTGGCCATGACCACTAGATGAAGCCACGACCTCAAATTTGCAAAGCACTTCACCAAAACAATGCTAGCCAAGCCTATACTCCACTATTGCCTTCATAGTTGCCTTTGGCCACCCCTTAGCCACCACCACCATCATCTACTTCACCTCTGGCTGCCCCTTTCACTACTGTCCAGATCTGACATGACATGAAGACCCCATGGCCGAGCCTATATGTGGTCATAGCCGAGTCAAAATGCACCAAAAACTTCACATATTTGCCTTAAACCCATGTATGCTTCATGTTGTAACTCTTCCACCACCATCATCCACTTGTAACCTGACATTTATGGTTGCCATACCTGACCCAAACCTGAGCCTAGTGTGGTGAGATCAAGCCCATTTCATCATGTGACAAGCTTATGTTGTCGTGTGCAAGTCTTTTGCTTCTAAGTTTTGGCCATCTCTCTTGTTTTGCAACTGTTCTGCAAACTAAAGTTGTTGATTATATTTGTATGTCAATATCTATATTTGTGCTTATGTATGTTATATTTTGTGTTGTTTACAAGGGTCTCCATCAATTCAAATCAAATCGTGCTTGTCGTGCCTTTGGAATCGCTCTTGTGTGTGTTGTTTGTCTCTAGCTTCGTAAAAGGTGAGTCTTTCTCACTTTGACATTTATACTTATGAAATAGTGAATTGATGACAAGTGTTTAGTAATATAAAATGTTATGAAAGTTAATGATGATCACATGATATGCTATGCCATGTTATTACCATGTTAAAACTGTTAATTATCACCTGACATCTGATATATGACATTATATTGTGACATTGACATTGTTTATATTGTTTATGCATATATTCACACTGCAAGTTCCCTGTTAGAATAGAATCACTATGGGTTGAAATGATACATACCCGAACGTACTTTAGATTAGGGAAAAATCGTTATGGGCTGAAATGATAGGCCTGAGCGATTTTTATTGTATTTTATTTGACTTGGGATTGCGGGTTTGAAATGATAGAACCCGGGTTTTCTTTGTAAACTACGGATTGAAATGATATATATGCGTATCATTTGACCTAGGTTATAAAATTATATACAGACCCCGTGGTATATTTTTAAATGATTTTTATTAAATATGTATTTTTTTTAAGTATGAAATTTTGATTTAAAAATATATATTTTATGGTTTTAAGAAAATTAAATATTAAGTCTTGAAATTGTGAATTTAAGTATGTAAATTTGAAGTAATTGTGATTTTTGACTTTAAATTTTATTTTAAAATGTAAATAAATGATGGAAATTAAATTTAAAGTTTTGAAATGATATTTGAAGTAAAATGTTAAGTTTTATTAAATTTATAAGTTAATAAATAGTGAATTTTGACTTAATAAATTAATGGAGTTTTTAAATTGAATATTTGATCTTAAAATTTTATTGTGATAAATCATATGTTAAAATTATTTAAATGTGAAATTTTAAAGTCTACAAATATGATTTATAAGTTTAAAATTTGTTAAATTGAAGATTTATTGTTTTGAAAAGTTAAAATAAAATCTGAAATTTATAGCATTTCCAAAATGTTGTAGTCTTTTGACAGCATTTTAAATGCTGTTGTTTTTGAACTTGACTATGTTTGAAATAACTAAATATCTATTACGACATGTTATAAATGTCGTTATTCTTGAACTAAACAAGTTTGGAAACTATAAGCTACTATAGTACTGTATAAATGTTGTCGTCGCTTTAATTTGACAATGTTTTGAAATGTTATAAAATTTAACACTGTTTGTGTTATATTTTAAAGTGTTAAATGATTTAACTTTCGAAAATTTATTATTTGTGAATATAAGGAGTTTTGAATACATTTTAATGTTTAATTTTTAATTTTTAAGGAATTTAAATTGAATTTGAATTTAAATAAAGTTTACTTGGTTATGTGTTCAATGGAATGAAATGTAATAAGATAAATGAATTGGTAAATGTGATTTTGAAAGGTGTTTTGTAATGATATTTGAAATAATAAATGAATGATATGCTTGATTTTAAAATGATATTTAGATTTGAATATTTGAATTTGAATTCAAAAATGATATGATAATGAGGTTTTGAAAGGATATGATATTTTAATGATTTTGAAATGGTTTGGAAATGATTGATCTTTATTTTGATAAAGAATATGAATGTGGAATAATATTTGATTTTGATTTATTTGATAAAGGAATATTTGTATGAAAAGATATTTGGTTTAATTGTAATTTAAGTTTTTTCAATAATGTTGGATTTATGAAATGAATATTTCAAAGCGAAATAATAATGAAATTAGATTTGAGATATGGATATATGGAATTATAAAGTATAGTTTTGAAATGTGGGATATTAAAGTTTGGAAATATATTAAAATTGGATTGTTTATTTTGTAGATCAAATCTACATTTGAAATTTGTAAGATTTGAAATGTTTTGTTAGAAAACTAAACTTAATTGAAACTGATGGTTTGAATTGAATTAAATTGGAAATTTGAAATTTTGGTTTAATGGAATAAATTTGTAAAGTGTAAAGAATTAAAAGATTGATTTCAAATGTATGATTTGGGAATGTTATGATTTTCAAAGTGTAATGATTTCAAGTATTTTGGTTTTGGAAAAGTTATACTTTGAAAGTATTATGAATTTTTTTAAAGGTGAATATATGTTTGAAATGGAAATGATAAACTATTTGATTTGAATATAGTTTTGAAATAAAACGGTTTTGGTTTTGAAGTATAACTATTTTGAAAGGGATATAGTTTTGAAATGAAATGATTTGATTTTTGAAGTATAAACTATTTTAAAATGGCCACGGCGTTATAATAACGATTGGTTGTTAAAGAGACCGGGATCGGAAGTTGTCATACTCTCTGCCAACTCCGAAAACCACTTTAACAATTGTGTACGCGGTGGAGATTCCAGAATGAAGTAGGATGGTGGCGACGTTCTTGAGGTATATTACGTGGACCCAACTCCTATGAGTTGGCATAAGGTGGCTAAAACAGGAGCGATCTCGGGCCAAAAGGGGTAGCTCCTCTGGTCGGACACATTCCTTCGATACTATACTCTTACTGGTGATTGATTAGATGGCCATCCTCCGATTTTGATATGGGAGTGTGTTCCAAGGTGGGTGTATGTGGCTGCTGCGTTACCACCAGCCCGTGTGCGTAATTGGTATATCTACCCGGCATTGCCTTGTGTGCCGTGCCACCTACCATACCGAGCCTTTACTACGAGTTTGTTTTTCTCCCGTAGCCCGTGTGGTATCCTCTGACAGTCACCCGGAGTGGAGATGGCATGATATTGGATGGAATACTGGGACTATTATGTGTGAAGGGTGATATGGGTAGCCCGGAACGCTATTTAAAAGTATGTTTATTTTACTTTAGACATTATTATAGTAGCGCAATATTACTGCATAGTAAATAGTTTAACGGATCCTTAAAGGATGGACGAACCCAAGCATCCTTTAAGTTACTGATGCATTTTGTTACTGTTCACTTGAGTTTATTTACAGTTCATAAGTATTTATGTCCTGACTCGAGTGTTTTGTATTTTGCTTTACGCTCGAGTCAGATTGAGTGAGCTAGCATTCAAGATTCACCTTTGGAGTTGGATCTTTTCTTGAAGATGCAGCCGTCTTTTGCTTTCTTTATCCAGTGATTTTAGTGATGTATTCTGATTTGTACCTGATGTATCTTGTTACTCTTCTGTTGTATCTTGTTTAACTC
Organism: Allium cepa; assembly: GCA_030765085.1. Classification (NCBI taxonomy): domain Eukaryota; kingdom Viridiplantae; phylum Streptophyta; class Magnoliopsida; order Asparagales; family Amaryllidaceae; genus Allium; species Allium cepa. The sequence continues at coordinate 158,277,962 of CM060939.1, forward strand.
TGATGTATCTTATTTTTATATAGTAGCTTCATGAACTACTATCTCTTTTATTTCCGCTGCATTATTATTTACTCTATGTCTGTGATATGTGATTATGTATTTATTGTATATTCTGAGATTTGCCAAATTTTATTCACAACGCGGTATTTTGAGCAATTCAAGTCCGACACGCAGCGGATACTAATGGTTGAAAATATCGGGTTGTTACAGGTTTTCCACTATGCACTACTAATAATATCAAAAAGAATTTTTGCATAGTAAGCATGTTTGACAATCATAAGGAGAAATCTCCCCCATGTGTGTGATTGCATTGTGTGTGTGCCGGGAGGTCTTATGGTAGTTTCATTTTCAATAAGCATTACGGATTTCAAATTTAAATTCTTTTGTTGTTTTAAAGACAAACCGTTTTTGTTTGCTCACACCAATCCCACGACTGACTCGGAGTTTATTGTTCCCTTCCTAAACTCTGGGTGCCCATAATTTTCCACACGGGCAGTTTAGACTTTGGTTTTTCAGATAGCCAGGTAGTAGATATCGATTTGGTAGCCTTCAGCTTTCTGTTTGATACATTTTGGAGTGTTTGGAGTGCACGGACCAGACTTGCTTATCTTTGTGCAACCTTGATGGTGGATCGAGCTTGGAGTTTTGGGAGCTTTATCTTTGGAGTTTTAGAGGAGTTGCAGTATTAGATTTTGTTGAAGACTTATCTCATATTGTATCGTGTTCCGTTGTATTTTGTGTTGTATATTCTCTGATGATGATGATTATCAATGTATCAAATTGATATATTGGATATTGTATTCATGTTGTATTAGTGATGTCATCTTTTATTTCCGCTGTGTTATTTATCATCTAATGTTGTTGCAAGCTCCAGCGATACGAATTTGATGTTGTTTGTCGAACATCGAGTTCGGGTCGTCACAGTTGGTATCAGAGCTAAAGGTTGAGTAAGAACTTTAGCTACAGAGTGTAACACATTAGATGGCCCATTAGAGATAGGGTGAAGTATACCCTAGAATGAGTACAACCAGTGAAACCAAAATCCAAATTTCTCAGTCTATTTTCTTTATCTGTTGTTATTCTCTAAGATATTTCGTCCGAATGCCTAAATCGATTTTCTTACTATTCACAGATAGTAAGTATGAGTGGAAAAGGAGGACGAGATTGGGGACAGGGTAGTACCACTTCAACTGGTCAAAGCCCTGCAACGACGGATATTCCTATTCAAGCTCAACCAAATCTGGCTGATCTATATCGAAGCTTTTCTAGACTTGGTGGAAAGCCATTCACTGGCAAAGAATCTGTTATTGAAGCACAAGCACGGATTCGATCGTGCAAAAGGATTTTCAAAGGACTAAAGTTGGAAGATGGTCAAATGCGATTGATAGCTTCCTGGCAACTCTAGGAAGAGGCTTTAGTTTGGTGGGAAACAGTTACATTGGATGAGCCGGTGGATGAATTCACTTGGAGTTGTTTCAAAGAAGTGTTCGAGCAGCGATATATGCCATCTGCTGGTATCTCTAGAATGTACCAGGAGTTTATGGATTTGAAGCAAGGAATCTTATCATTTGAGGAATGCTTGAACAAATTCAATGAATTATCTCGGTTTGGTCCAGAATTGGTAGATACACCATTAAAGAAGAATGAAAAGTTTATTCAGGGAATGAACAAGGAGTTCCAGGAGAGGACGACTACACACATAAATGAATCATTTTCTGAATTGATTGATATGGGTTATAGATACGATACTCTGGATAAGCAGGAAGTTTCAGAGGAGAATGGAAATATAAGCAATCTGAATTGGAGGAAAAAGAAGTTTGGTGGAAAGAAACCGAGGAAAGATAAAGGAAAGAAGAATATACAGAAGAAAAAGATGAAAGGTGTTACTTGTCTCAATTACTTGGAGAAAGGTCATTAGTTGGATAAATGCAAAAATCCTTGGAAGCCAGGAATGAGAGAGCCATTTATGAGGCCAGATCAGGAATCTACGGGATGTTATTACTGCCGCAAGCCGGGATATAGGATCAAGGACTGTCCAGCTCATAAGCAAGCTCTAGTAAAGAAGGTTATGCAGTCAGAGATGATTCTTCAACCTCAAAGACTGATAAAGGAAAGGAAATTTTATAAGGTAACCTTCTCGTTTACAATTAAATTTTCAAGTTTGTTCGATATGAGAACTACCCTTAGTTTTAATTCTCAACAATTCGTAAATAAGTTAAATCTTGAATCTGAGATCGTAGTCGAATCTATTTCTGTCTGTTTCATTGGGTTTCGATATAATCTACGAATGGTTAGTTATCCCTTCGAACTTACCAATACCCCTGTATACTTCGTAGATCAGATAACCCAATTATTTCGTAATTGTATGAGTTGATTTTCATATTTGTTGATATTCTGATTTGGTAAACCTAATGCAGAATAAATATTTCAATCCGATCTGATCATTCATTTCTTTATCTATCATCTATTCCTTCTCGTCTTCCTAGCAAATTTCGAGGACGAAATTTTTTTAAGGGGGGAATCTGTAACATTCCTGAAAATCAACCAAGATTAATTTGCCAATTAATTTAATTTTGGAATTAAATGGTGAATTTATTCATGAATTTATTAGATAATTTCTAGAATAAATAACTAAATTTTAGATTATAAGTAGAATTTGGTTTAAAATTTAGGGATAAGTAATTTTATAAATAAAAATTGTATTTAAACATAAATATTGATTTAAAGATAAATAGAAATTAGTTTGAAATATAAGAATAAGTATTTTATAAACAAATATTGGATTTCAAAATAAAATGTATTAAAATAAAATAGAATTAAAAGCTTTAAATTAAAACAAGTTTGGTTTTTAAATTTTTAAATATATCGATATTGGGAAGGGGTTTTTAGGCACAACGAATAAGTTGTGAAAAATTTTAGTCTGAAGGACAACAAGTTTGTTTTTTGGTCTAAAGGACACTTTATAGTGTAAATCACAGAATGATAGTTGCAACTATCATTTTCTGTTTACACTATAAAGTGTCCTTCAGACTACAAAACAAACTTGCTGTCCTTGAGACTAAATTTTTTTGGAACTTTTTCCCTGTGCCTATTTTCCTGTATTGGAAAACTGTAATTTAAGAATTAATGTAATGATTTTCAAAATATTATTTTTAAGATTTAATCTTCTTGTGTATATACATATATAAATAATAAGTGATTAATTGTTAATATGTAACTAAAATATTTAGATCATTCTTTTCTTTTTAAAAGTTGTACAAAAAAATAAACAATAAAAGAATGTATAAATTAGTTATATATAAAAATAGTGAGCTAAATCAAAGTTTGAATGTGAAAGAAATAATAGGAATTTTTTTGTGTAAATATAAATATAAATGAAAAACATAAACAAATTTTAAACCAAGGCATATGTATACATGAAAATATAATTACATGAAGGGTTAAACAAAAATTTACAAAACAATTTGAATCAAAGGATTTAAACACAAATTTCCCTACACGTAACAAGTGTACAACATGCAAATAAAAGTTTACAAGTGGCATTCAACTTTTGAAAAAAAAGAAATTTTTATAATAGCCAGGCCATTCAATAGTCTTTTCATCTCTCTTTTCTCAAGATTTCAAATTTGAAAATCAAAAACAGGAAAAAAAAGAAGATAAAAATTAGGTTGTGTTCATTCTCCTCAAACCTGAAGGGAAGAAACAGATTCATCTTCAACTTGAAAAAAAATTCGAATCCCTCCTCTTCAAGGAAAAAAAATCTGAAACCCAAAAGTTAAAAACAAGAAAAAAAAAGAAACCTAGAAAAGAAAAAAACCAACAACTCTTCAAAATTCTGAAAACAAAAGTGAGTTCCAAATCAAAGAAGCAAAACAAAGGTCAGGATCACAACAAGCAAAAATCTAGATCCAAGCAAATTTCAAAACCTGGAATGATCAACTCAAGAAATGATAATCAAAACAAAAATTGAAGCAAGCATACTAATCAACTCAGTAACAATAGCAAAGCTCAATTCAAGTCAACTTCAACAAAAAAAAAAATCAAAGTTCGGGCTCAAATTTGTCCTCTGTTCTTCATTGATAAGGTGAGCAAACCTTTAAACTCTCATATATTTTTGAAGTTGTCATATGTTTGTGATTGTGCATGCATGACTATGTGGATATTTGATTATATTAGTCTATGCATACCTAGAAACTAGAAGAAACCAGTTCCTGTTCTTTGTTACAGGCAAAAGTAAACTTCAAGAAATAAAAATAAATCTCTTAATCGAGTCAGTATTATCCTCTGATATTTAAATGAAAACTTTTTGTTTAAGTATAAAGATGATTCTAAAAATAATTTCAGGGATTCAAATATAACAGAATTATTTTTTGGGGAATAATAGTCAAAATACATATATATGTTAAAAATCAACTAATTTGATTCCTGTTTTGAATTGCATGAATTGATTCGTGAACAAAAGTCGTGATTTTTAACATATGTTTCATGATTTCTAGTTTGGTATTCAATTTGAATTTCTGAGATGAAGGTTTTTGACATTTTGGTCGCTTGCCGTCGAACGGCGATGAGTTGTACAGCGTGCTTGAGCTTGAAGGAGGAGGGAGGTTGGAGGATCATGGGAAAAATGGCGAGAGGTCTCAATTTTTACTGTGGTGGATGGACGTCGTCGAAATAGGGTTTCGAAGCAAGTTTCGGTCAGCTGGGGTTTCTTGGTTACTGCATCATCAACATGGCATCAGGGGTCATCCCAACTTGGGGGAAAGTCACGTTGGTCGATGGCGAATACGTTGGTGTAGTGGCGTGCGTTGAATTAGTTAATGGTGATGATGCGTGGCATTTTCAGACGATCGGTTTTGTCTTGTCAGGTTTCAAAAACATTCGATTTTGATTTGATGGGCTTTTCTCATGTCTGGGTGGTCACAGGCTTCAGGGGATCGTCGTTGACTTGCTGAGGATCGCGACGGAGGCCGGAGGGGGTTGGGATTCGTGTGCATGTGCACGTGTGTAGTTGGATATCTAGGGATGCTAATGATTGGGGAAGACAAAGTTATTCTCGGGTATGGCTCGAGAAAAATGCAAGTGCGACTCGAAGCAAACGGAGATGCAGAAAGCTCGAAGTAGGGCTCGAGTATTGCAGGGTTTAACCCGGGTTTGGGTGATCGGGAATAAACAGTTTTTAAAGGTTTTGAAATTCTAAACCAGTTTTATAAAATTTAATCAAGTCTATATAAAATTTTGTCAAACAACTTCTTTTATATAATATGTGTTACTTTTGTATTGATTTAAAAGGTTCTTAAATATAGATTATTTTAAAATTTATTAAATTGAAAAAGAAAAATAAGTTTTAATGTATTTAAAAATAACCCTTGATATCTAAAGAAATATATTTAAGATAAAGGAATTATCTTTTGATTTGATTTAAAACTTAAGTGTTTAAAAGATTAATTAATTGATTTAAGTAATTAAGGATAATTTATCTTAAAGTTGATTAGTTGAATGATTGGTTAAAGCATAATTAATTGATATGGTTAATCAATTAAAGTAATTAATTTGAAGATAATTAATCCAAGGTTAACTTAATTAGTGTAATTAATTAAAGATAACTAATAAAGTAGTTAAGAGTTAATTAATTTACAATTAAGGATAAATTAATTTAGATAACTAATTAAGAAATGATTACTTAATGACAGTAATTAAGAGTAGATAATTTACGATTAAAGATTGTTTAATCACATGTTAAAGGTTAACTAATTTAAAGAACAATTAATTGATATGATAAATTAGTTAAAGTAATTAAATTAAGAATAATCAATTAATTAAAGTGATTAAGAAATAATTATTAATTAAGGATTAGTTAATTTTTGTAATTAATTAAGAATAATTAATCAGGGATTAATTATTAATTAAAGGGTAATTAAAGATGAATTAAAGAATAATGAATTAAATGCTTGTAATTAACTAATTATTAATTAACCTTGACGAGGAATTATCCATAGGCAAATGATTCTGGTTTAGATTAGTCAGACACTTTAATTTGGCTTTACTTATGGATGACTATATTATATTGAATATTGTATGTGATGTGATGTTATGTAATGCTTTGTGATGAGCTGTTTTATTTGTGATGAATATACTGTTGTATGAATATGAAAACCCCTTGACCCGTAAAACGACATTTGAATTTCGATATGACAGGGAGTCGGATTCCAGTTGGTTATCTGAGACCCGCATCGAATCGTAATGATGAATCTTTGTGATTGATAAATTTGCTTTAACTATGAATCTGTGAACGAAGATAAGCGTTATGGGTTATACCACTTATCGATATTGATATGATTGAATCTGTGGTGATTGATGTTGTGCACTACCGTGTAAAACCCCCTGGACTACACTATACACACACGAATATGGATTGCATGTGGAAATTGGTTAAGTCATGGATTTTTGAAATAATTTTTAAATTGAATTTTTGAATTCAAATGGTTTTGGAAATGGATCGGATTTAAAGTGAAAAACTTTTGAAAAAGAATTTCAAGGACAAAACTTATTTTTGAATAACTTAATTTAGTTTTGAAATTTAATAATTGATTTAGATTTGAATTCAAAATTTGAAATTGAACTCTATTTAAGAACTTTTGACTTTAAAAAGGTTATACAAGATTAAACCATTTTTAAAGTGTTGTTTTGAGAATTTGGATTAACCCAAAGATTTTAACTTGTATAAATGAAATCGGATTTGTTCCGAAATAAGAACTGTTATTTTCAAATAATAAAAGCTTTCATATAAGAAATGAATTTCCAATTTGTATTAAAGGAATTTTAAGTTTAAATTGAAATGGTTTTCCAAGTTGTGAATGAATCTTTGGAAACGTGTTTTGAAAGCTATGAGTTAAATCTTTAATTTAAAGATTAAATGAATTAATCCAATTAAAATGGAAATTGTTTTGAAATCAGTGAATGGATCTTTATGAAACTGGGTAAACTTTGTGAAATAAATTTTTTTGTTTAAAGATTTGAAATGGTAAATTTGTTTAAACCATTTAAAAGAAAGATTTAAATTTTAAATTTGTGACTTAACTGAAATCTCATATCTATATGTTTTTAAATATTGTGCTCATTATTCGGTTTAGCCGGGAGAGGACCTTGTGTCATATAACCCATTCTGAATAATGATACGTCATTATGGATAGCATTTGAAGACCGGTGGTGAAGACCGGGTATTCGCGAGAGCGATAGGATGACCCATCGATTGTCTCTGCACTGAGTAGCTACAGTATAGAGATTCCCTAAGTGATGGAAAGTCCGATCGGGATTGTGGATATCCGGATTGCATGGGCTTCTTCGGAAGTGCCTTCGGTTCTGTTCAAACCCAGAACAGACTTGTATGGATGTGTGTCTTACATTACACTTTAAGATGTAAAACCGGTTTCTATCAAATACATTTCTGATTAGTGGCGGAGAATTTATTCTCTTAGCTTAACACCCCTCTCTGAGACGTACGAGCTCAGAGGTTATGTAATTGATGGTTACAAGTGATACATTTCCAACTTGGTAATGTGGCATACGAAGTGCTACTGATCATTTGTTCATCAAAGTATGGCTTTGTGAAAAGCGTAGCTTTGTGGACGAGACCTCATCGAGTCTCATAAACCGATAATGGTCGAAACAGGAAAGATGCTGCAAGGTTTCAGGGGTAGCTCCCCTGAGGTATGACCATTCCTTCTAGAAAATGGTAGTATCATGGTATGGAACCTAGATACCTACTCATGTGGGCACTGTAGTATATTTATTACTATGTGATGTTGTTGGTGTAGAGGATCCTCGGATAAAGGTCCCAAAGGACCGGGGGTGGCATATCTTAGGTTTTACTTCCCGGGAAGGGGGTAACGGGCCTTGTGTTGGCAAAGAGCCGGGTAGGTTCTCGAGCCATCCCGCCAGAGGCGTTCCCATGTGGCAATAGGAAGCTCCTTAGCCTGACCATTTGTTGGAAATCCATTCATCCAATACGAGCCTTGTACGGTTTTAGTTGTAGAACCTGCCATTTAAAATGGAAGCTATAGTAGGCATAATATAATGGTACCTATGCTGGCTAGGATTAATACAATATTTTCGAAAGGTTTTACGCTATGCACTAATAATAATATCAAAAAGAATTTTTACGTAGTAAGCATGTTTAACTATCATAAGGAGAAATCTCCCCCATGTGTGCGATTTGCATTATGTGTGTGCTGGGAGGCCTTATGGAAGTTTCATTTTCAAAAAGCATTGCGGATTTCAAATTTAAATTCTTTCGTTTGTTTTAAAGACAAACTATCACGACCCGAATTTCAGCGTTCGAAAATTGACACTCGTACTTTACTTGTACTCGAATGCCGCAGATCCAACCGTTGAGATTTGACTCGTGCCGAAGCTTATAACACACCAAGCACAACACAGTGGAAGAAAAAGAATAATACATTTGATATACAATATTTGATACAGTACAATGATGATACAACAAAATGATACAATAGATATCAATACTATCAGAGATATAAGAAATAGCAGCGGAAAGATAATGTCTTCAACAGAATACATCTCCAAAATGCAACTGCAACACCATCTCGAACTACAGATAGCTCGAACAACCAACACGTTGCAGCAAGCTAAGCAAGGTCAGCCATGAAAGCTGAAGTGTAGAAAATTCGATCCACAAATCCAAAAGGCTTTGAAGGCTATCGAGCCAATTCCAATTATTTGACTATCTGAAAAAACCCAACTATAGACTGCCCGTGTGGAAAATTATGGGCACCCAGAGTTTAGAAAAGGAACAATAAACTCCAGGTCAGTCGTGGGACTGGTGTGAGTAACAAAAACATTTTATCTTTAAAAAAACAAAAGAATTTAGATTAAAATCCGCAATGCTTTTTGGAAAATGAAACTATCATAAGGCCTCCCGCCACACACACCATGCAATCGCAGAATTGGAGGAGATTTCTCCTTATGATAGTCAAACATGCTTAATACACAAAATCCTTTTATTTGATATTATTACTAGTGCATAGTGCAGAAAAACATTTCGAAAATATAATATTAATCTTAGCCAGCATAGGCATTTCGCACTTATGCCTACTATAGCTACCATGTTCAATAGCAGGTTACCGCCACATTCCATGGCAAGTCATGCTTGATCACAAATGATCAACAAATGATCATCAACACACAGCAGCACTTAGCATGCCACACTACCAATTTGGGAGTATATCGCTGATAACCTTCAACTACATAATCTCTGAGCTCGTACGTCTCAGAGAAGGGTGTTAAGCTAAGAGAATAAATTCTCCGCCACCAACAGATATATATTTGAAAGAAATCTGCTTTATATCTAAAAGTGTAGTGTCAGACATACAACCATACAAGTCTGTCCCGGGTTCGAACAGAATCGAAGGCACTTCCGAAGAAGCCCTTGCAATCCGGGTATTCACAATCCCGATCGGACTTCCCATCACTTAGGAAATCTCTATACCGGCGCGACTCAGTGCAGAGACAATCGACAGGTTATCCTTTCATTTCCGAAAATACCCGGTCTTCACCACCGGTCTTCAAACGCTATCCATAACGACGTATCATTATTCAGAATGTGTTATATGACACAAAGTCCTCACCCGGCTAAGCCGAATAATGAGCGTAATATTAAAAAACATATGGATATGGGATTTCAGTTAAATCACAACTTAAAATCCAAAACTTTTCTTTCAAATGGTTTAAACAAATTGCCATTTTAAATCTTTTTAAATAAAAAGTATATTACAAAGTTCACCCAGTTTCACAAAGATCCATTCACGGATTTCAAAACAATTTCCATTTCAAATTGGATTAACTATCCAATCTTTCGATTAAAGATTTAATTCATGACTTTCAAATTTCAATTCAAATCTTGTATATGGAAGATATACCATTTAAAATCCTCTTCGATTTCAAAACAAGATTTAAATCGTCTTCCCAAAGGTTAATTCATAGTTTTTTCCAAACTATTACAGTTTCATTTCAACTTGAAATCTTTCGACACAAATTGGAAATCCTTTCTTTTATGAAAGCCATTATTACTTGATAAAAATAGTTTTCGTTTTGGGAAAACCGATTACGATTTACATAAGTTAAAGCCATTCAAGTATAAACTTGGATTTAAATTTAAATTTCCAAAACCATACTTTTTAAATGGTTAAAAACCCATATAAACACCTTTATAACTTGTGTAATCTTTTTAGACCAAAATTTCCAAATCATTGAATTCAATTTCAAATATTGAATTCAATTTAAATCAAATTATTTAAATTTGAAGTTTTATTAATTTATTTAAAATAACTTTTATTTTTGAAAACTCATTTTCAAAATTTTCCAATTCCAATTCCAAAACTATTTTGGATTCAAGAATTCAATCTTTAAAATTGTTAAAAATCTGTGACTTAACCGATTTCTCATGCAATCCATATTTGTGTGTGTGGTGTAGTCCAGGGGTTTTACACAATAGTGCAACATCATCAATCATCACATCACATATTTAAGCACATCGATATTAATAAGTCGTATGATCTATAATGCTTATCATTCATTCATAAATTCACAGATAAATAATATAAATTTATTACAGATAAATAAACTACATTCATCACAGATCACACCGAAACAATTCATAGCACAAAGCATAACATATCAGATCACAATATTTGATAATTAACTTAAATTAATCAAATTAAACTCAATTAATTACAATGAGCAATTAATTTCTTAATTTCTTTCATAAAGTAATTACACTTACACAATTTCATAAATGATTATCATTAATTAGTTAATCTAATTAGTTGTTAATATTAATCACATTAATAAATTATTTAAATAATCTTAGTTAACGACCTTCATTAACTATTAACAATTCTTTAATTACTTTTCCTAAGTAATTAACTCAAATTAATCATTATTAATTTCAAATAAATTATCTCAATTACTTAACTTAGCCTTAATTATTTTATTCGAACCCTTAATTACTTAATTAAATAAATTAATTAATTATCCATTTAATTACCTTACTAATTTAATGAATCAAAAATCATTAAATCTGTATTAACTAAAAATAAAAACATTTCTTATCAATGATTAAATTATCATTAACAAAGCAATTTAAAACAACTTACTTTAAAATTTATTTCCAAATTTCATTTTAAATTTAAGATTTAAAACGAAAACAAACTTAACTTCTAACAAAGTTCAAAAACATTTTTAAAAATCTTTTAAAAATCTCATGTTAAAGAATTACTTATTTTATAAAGAACTTAAAAGAATTTAAACCAGATTTGCTTTTAAATTCTTACCTTTTAAACACACTATAAACATTCAAAGTTATATAAAAAAATTTAAATTTAAAATCTTCCTTCATTTCAAAACTAAAATACAGATTTGGATTTGAATCCAGATTAATTTTAGATTAAATATCTATTTTTATTTTAAAACTTTACTTTTAAATTCAAACTATTTAAACCCTTTTAAAGTTGTTTAAAACTTTTTAATTTATACAACTTAATTAAATTTTAAAACTAGGATACAAATTCAGAGTTTGAATCCATATTTTAAATTTGGTTTTAAACTCTATCTTAAAACTTGCTTCCAAATTTAAAGTCAAATTTAAATTTAAATTTGAAACTGACAAGTTTCCAAAGAAACCTGTAACAAATATTATACCCGAGCCCCCTCTAAAATGCTTCGAGCAAAACCCTATGCTACTTCGAGTCCAACACTCGAATCACTCGAGAGAAACTCGAGCCCAAAATCTCTGCAACACACCAAAACTACACCAGACAAAATCACTGCACCGAGCATATGCACGGTGGTTCCGACCCTCTCCGGCCACCACCAAGACTTCGAGCACGATGACGATCAACCCTCAAACTCATCACGATTATCAGACCGTGTCCAACAACCTGAAATCAAAATCGAGCGTCCAAATCAAAACCAAGAAACAACAGGCACACCCCATCCCAAAAACTGAAAACATTTCGCCCTTACATCTCCGACCACCGTGTTGTCAGAACCTCCAGTCACAACATCATCAATGCTCCAGCTAACCACCCCTTGAATCCCGATGCACTCGATCCACTGGGAAGAACGAGATGGTCAAAAACTCAAAACTATGTCAAAACTAGGTTTACAGATCAAATCGAACAACCACCATCACCACGATGATCTTCCACCACCTCCACCAATTTTCCCTTAGTCGCTGACCGCTCTACCATCACCAGAAGGAAACTCGACCTTCCAAACAATCGAGAATAACATAGACACACAAATTTCCATTTTCTGGTTAAACCAGAATTGCTATCAATTCCCTCTACTAAAAACTTCCATTTTAGCTTCAAAAATCAATTTTTGTTTTAAGCATTTGATTCATATACCTGAATTAAAGATTCTTGACAGTTTATTTTTGACTTATTTTTAGTTTACTATGTGGTTCAGTATTTCGAGAGCTAAATGCAATTGTTTTAACTTAAACAATTTAAAACTAAAGCCCATGATATAACAAATATATTTGTTCAAAACTTAAGTCTTAATTAAAGCTTTGATCAGGAGCAAGTAAATTTTGATTAGCTTTGAACCTGGAACTAAAGTCAGAGACAATCCAGACACATAGCAATGCATACACCAACCATTCATATATACATACAGAAATATATTTAAAAATATATTCACAAACATACTTAAGTTCAGAGATAAGCATGCAACTATAATCATATACTTAGAACATTTTAATTGTGATGTTACTCACCTAAAAAGATTTGAACAGAGAACTGCTTTGTTTGAAGCTGCAGTTTTTTATTCTTCTTTTAATCTTACTCTGTTGTTAAATGATCTTGTTTAAGTTAGTATAATAATGATGTTTATTTTCTGAAATGCTAAGTTTTGCCGAATGAAATGAAAAAATATGGATGAATATATGTAGAGAAAGGTGTTTACAGAGGGGAGGTATTATCTGGTTTAAGCTTATTTGTTGGTCAGAGATGTTTCTTCTTTTTTTATTTGATTTGACCAAAGATTTTTTTCTTGTTTTGGTGGCTGAGATGATTTGCTTCTTACTTTGGTGGCTGAAATGATGTTGTTATTTCGGCTGAAATGATATTTCTTTTGTGTGCTTATGTTAATGATATTTGTCTTGTTTTATAAGCTTATGCTTATCATTTTTTTTTACTTGTTTGCACATACATATTTAGAATTTTGTTTTCTTGCATCCATTCTTTTGTTTTATCTTCTCTTGTCTATACTTGTTAATATCTCATTCTTGTATGCTCTTAGATTTTTATTTGTTTTATTATCTTGCATACTTTTTATTTTATTTTATTTTATATGTATTTATCTTATGTTAGTTTACACACAACAACCATTTAATCCTTGTTTTTGTTTTTATTTCTGTCCATATACACATTATTTAAAAGAAACACTTTTAAATACTAACTACCCATAAATCAATTTACACAAATAATATTTTTAAACCCGATTCATTTTCTAAGTCATTTATTTAAATTTTAAATTCAAATACAAATTCAACATTCAAATTCTAAAGTTAAATTCAAATTAATTCAAAATTTATTCCAAAATTTTACATTAACTATTAATTTAACTTAATTCAAAATTAGGATCGTTACAGATTCCCCCCTTAAAAAAATTTCGTCCTCGAAATTTGCAGGCACGGAAACAATAAAGATAGATACACAAAGATAGAGAAACAGTTTTCTAGATCAAACTGGATATCTATTCTGTATTTGGCTTACCAAATCAGAATATCACCAATGTGAGAACAAACTCATTCAATATTACACGGGATACTCGGGTCATCAAATCTACGAAATATGCATGACGCCGGTTAGTCCAAAGGATAACTAACCACTCATAGAATATATCGAGACCCAAACAATAGATAAATGGATTAAATTTACCATTACTCTCAAACATTAGATATGGATTCCAAACTCAAGTCGGAATACCCCAAAGTATATATAACTTGTCCCTTTTCGGACTTTGATATTCACAAGAAATTACAATAGAATTTCGAATTTGGTTTAATCAAAATTGTTTTATCGATACAAGTCTTCATATTCAATTTTATATTTAATTTACCAATTTATTTCAAACAGAATTTCAAATTCATTGAAGTTAAAAACGAAAGGCTGATAGAAATTTAACGAAGAGAATATGAAATAGAAACTTATCCACACGATTCGTAAGAGCCACCATCACACCAAAGCTTCTCCCTCGAGCTGCCACAAAGCTAATCAAAGAATTGAAATCGAATCAAAGAAGATTGATAGAGAAAAATTGTTTCCGTTGTTGCAGGGTATTGACCATTCGTATGGTATTCCCCTGTCCCCTATCTCATCTTTTTCTTGCCTTCATACTCACTATCAATGGATAGTAAGAGAATTCACTGAGGCATACAGACGGATATCTTAAGGATTACTCATTCTAGGGTATACTTCACCCAATCTCTAATGAGCTACTTAATGTGTTATACTCCTGAGCTAAAGTTTCAACCTTCAGCTCTGATACCAAAATGTCACGACCTGAATTTCAGCGTTCGAAAATCGGCACCCGTACTTTACTTGTACTCGAATGCCGCAGATCCAACCGTTGAAATTTGACTCATGCCGAAGCTTATAACACAACAAGCATAACACAATGGAAGAAAATGAATAATACATTTGATATACAATATATGATACAATATTCAATACAATATTCAGATACAGTGATGATACAATAGAATGATACAATAGATATCAATACTATCAGAGAATACATCTCCAAAATGCAACTAAAAAACAATCTCTAACTACAGATAGCTCGAACAACCAACACATTGCAGCAAGCTAAGCAAGGTCAACCGTGAAAGTTGAAGTGTAGAAAATGCGATCCACAAATCCAAAATGCTTCGAAGGCTATCGAATAAATTCCTATTATTCGACTATCTGAAAAAAACCCAACTCTAGACTGCCCGTGTAGAAAATTGTAGGCACCCAGAGTTTAGGAAAGGAACAATAAACTCCAGGTCAGTCATGGGACTGGTGTGAGTAACAAAAACATTTTATCTTTAAAAACAAACAAAAGAATTTAGATTGAAATCCGCAATGCTTTTTGGAAAATGAAACTACCTTTAGGTCTCCCGCCACACACACCATGCAATCGCAGAATTGAAGGAGATTTCTCCTTATGATAGTCAAATATGCTTAATATGCAAAATCCTTTTATTTGATATTATTACTAGTGCATAGTGCAGAAAAACATTTCAAAAGTATAATATTAATCTTAGTCGGCATAGGCATTTCGCACTTATGCCTACTGTGGCTACCATGTTCAATAACAGGTTACCGCCACATTTCATGGCAAGTTACACAACTAATACCGTACAGGGCGCATATTGTTTCTTTGGAGTTTCAAACAAAAGGTCAGGCTAAGGAGCTTCCTATTGCCACATGGGAATGCCTCTGGAGGGATGCCCCGAGAACCCACCCTCGGTTCTCTGCTAACACAAGGCCGGTTACCCCCTTCCCGGGAAGTAAAACCTGAGATATGCCACCCCCGGTCGTTTGTGACCTTTATACGAGGATCCTCTATGCCAACAACATCACACCGTAGTAAATATACTACAGTGCCTACATGAGTAAGTATCTGCGCTCCATACCATGATACCACCCTTTTCCAGAAGGAATGAACATACCCTAGGGGAGCTACCCCTGAAACCTTGCCGCATCTTTCCTGTTTCGACCATTACGGTTTGTGAGGCTCGACGAGGTCTCGTCCACAAAGCTACACTTTTTCACAAAGTCATGCTTTGATCACAAATGATCAACAAATGATCATCAACACGCAGCAGCACTTAGCATGCCACACTACCAATTTGGAAGTATATCGCTGATAACCTTCAACTACATAACCTCTGAGCTCGTACGTCTTAGAGAAGGGTGTTAAGCTAAGAGAATAA
Source organism: Allium cepa (assembly GCA_030765085.1). Taxonomy (NCBI): domain Eukaryota; kingdom Viridiplantae; phylum Streptophyta; class Magnoliopsida; order Asparagales; family Amaryllidaceae; genus Allium; species Allium cepa. The sequence continues at coordinate 158,293,965 of CM060939.1, forward strand.
ATTCTCCGCCACCAACAGATATGTATTTGAAAGAAATCTTCTTTATATCTCAAAGTGTAGTGTCAGACATACAGCCATACAAGTCTGTCCCAAGTTCGAACAGAACTGAAGGCACTTGCGAAGAAGTCCATGCAATCCGGGTATTCACAATCCCGATCGGACTTCCCATCACTTAGGAAATCTCTATACTGGCGCGCTTCAGTGTAGAGGCAATCGATGGGTTATCCTTTCTTCTCGAAAATACCCTGTCTTCATCACTGGTCTTCAAATGCTATCCATAACGACGTATCATTATTTGGAATGGGTTATATGGCACAAAGTCCTCTCCCAGCTAAACCGAATAATGAGCGTAATATTCAAAAACATATGGATATGGGATTTCAGTTAAGTCACAACTTAAAATCCAAAATTTTTCTTTCAAATGGTTTAAACAAATTGCCATTTTAAATCTTTTTAAATAAAAAGATTTATTTCACAAAGTTCACCTAGTTTCACAAAGATCCATTCACGGATTTCAAAACAATTTCCATTTCAAATTGGATTAACTATCCAATCTTTCAATTAAAGATTTAATTCATGAATTTCAAATTTCAATTCAAATCTTGTATATGGAAGATATACCATTTAAAATCCTCTCGATTTCAAAACAAGATTTAAATCGTCTTCGCAAAGGTCAATTCGTAGTTTTTTCCAAACTATTACAATTACATTTCAACTTGAAATCTTTCGACACTAATTGGAAATCCTTTCTTTTATGAAAGCCATTTTTACTTGAAACAAATAGTTTTCATTTTGGGAAAACCGATTACGATTTACATAAGTTAAAGCCATTCAAGTATAAACTTGGATTTAAATTTAAATTTCCAAAGCCATACTTTTTAAATGGTTAAAAACCCATATAAACACATTTATAACTTGTGTAATCTTTTTAGACCAAAATATCCAAATCATTGAATTCAATTTCAAATATTAAATTCAAATTTAAATCAAATTATTTAAATTTGAAGTTTTATTAGGTTATTTAGAATAACTTTTATTTTTGAAACTCGTTTTCAAAAGCTTCTAATTCCAATTCCAATTCCAAAACTATTTTGGATTCAAAAATTCAATCTTTAAAATTGTTAAAAATCTGCGACTTAACCGATTTCTCGTGCAATCCATATTTGTGTGTGTGGTGTAGTGCAGTGGTTATACACAATAGTGCAACATCATCAATCATCACATCACATATTTAAGCATATCGATATTGATAAGCGGTATGATCTATAACGCTTATCGTTCATTCATAAATTCACAGATAAATAATATAAATTTATCACAGATAAATAAACTACAATCATCACAGATCACACCGAAACAATTCATAGCACAAAGCATAACATATTAGAAATATCAATCCAGTACACAATATCTGATAATTAACTTAAATTAATCAAATTAAACTCAATTACTTACAATGAGCAATTAATTTCTTAATTTCTTTCATAAAGTAATTACACTTACACAATTTCATAAATGATTATCATTAATTAATTAATCCAATTAATTGTTAAAATTAATCACATTAATAAATTATTTAAATAATCTTAGTTAATGACCTTCATTATCTATTAACAATTCTTTAATTACTTTTCCTAAGTAATTAACTCAAATTAATCATTATTAATTTCAAATTAATTATCTAAATTACTTAACTTAGCCTTAATTAATTTATTCAAACCCTTAATTACTTAATTAAATTAATTAATTAATTATCCATTTAATTACCTTACTAATTTAATGAATAAAAATCATTAATTATGTATTAACTAAAAATAAAAACATTTCTTATTAATGATTAAATTATCATTAACAAAGCAATTTAAAACAACTTACTTTAAAATTTATTTCCAAATTTCATTTTAAATTTAAGATTTAAAATGAAAACAAACTTAACTTTTAACAAAGTTCAAAAACATTTTTAAAAATCTCATGTTAAAGAATTACTTATTTTATAAAGAACTTAAAAGAATTTAAACCAAATTTACTTTTAAATTCTTACCTTTTAAATACACTTTGAACATTCAAAGTTATATAAAACAGTTTAAATTTACAAACTTCCTTCATTTCAAAACCAAAATACAGATTTGGATTTGAATCCAAATTAATATTAGATTAAATTTGTACTTTTATTTTAAAACATTACTTTTAAATTCAAACTATTTAAACCCTTTTAAAGTTGTTTAAAACATTTTAATTTATACAACTTAATTAAATTTTAAAACTAGGATACAAATTCAGTTTTGAATCCATATTTTAAATTTGGTTTTAAACTCTGTCTTAAAACTTGCTTCCAAATTTAAAAATCAAATTTAAATTTAAATTTGAAACTAACAGGTTTCCAGAGAAACCTGTAACAAATATTATACCCGAGCCCTCTATAAAATGCTTCGAGCAAAACCCTATGCTACTTCGAGTCCAACACTCGAGTCACTCGAGAGAAACTCGAGCCCAAAATCTCTGCAACACACCAAAACTACACCAGACAAAATCACTGCATCGTGCATATGCACGGTGGCTCCGACCCTTTTCGGTCACCACCAAGACTTTGAGTGCGACGACGATCAAACCTGAAACTCATCACGATCATCAGATCGTGTCCAACAACCTAAAATCAAAATCGAGCGCCCAAATCAAAACGTGGAAACAACAGGCACACCCCATCCCAAAACCTGAAAACATCTCGCCCTTACATCTCCGACCACCGTGTTGTCAGAACCTCCGGTCACGACATCATCAATGCTTCTTACTTTGGTGGCTGAAATGATGTTGTTATTATGGCTGAAATGATATTTCTTCTTTATGCTTATGTTAATGATATTTGTCTTGTTTTATAAGCTTATGCTTATCATTTTTTTATATTTGTTTGCACATACATATTTAGATTTTTGTTTTCTTGCATTTATTCTTTTGTTTTATCTTCTCTTGCCTATACTTGTTAATATCTCATTCTTGTATGTTCTTAGATTTTTATTTGTTTTATTATCTTGCTACTTTTTATTTTATTTTATATGTATTTATCTTATGTCAGTTTACACACAATAACTATTTAATCCTTGTTTTTATTTTTATTTCTATCCATATACACATTATTTAAAAGAAACGCTTTTAAATACTAACTGCCCATAAATCAATTTACAAAAATAATATTTTTAAACCCGATTCATTTTCTAAGTCATTTATTTAAATTTTAAATTCAAATACAAATTCAACATTTAGATTCTATAGTCAAATTCAAACTAATTCAAAATTTATTCCAAAATTTTACATTAACTATTACTTTAAACTTAATTCGAAATTAGGATCGTTACACAAACCGTTATTGTTTGCTCACACCAGTCCCATGATTGACTCGGAGTTTATTGTTCCCTTCCTAAACTCTGCATGCCCATAATTTTCCACACGAGTAGTCTAGAGTTTGGTTTTTTAGATAGTCGAGTAGTAGATATCGATTTGGCAGCCTTCAGCTTTCTGTTTGATACATTTTGGAGTCTTTGGAGTGCACAGACCAGACTTTCTTATCTTTGTGCAACCTTGATGATGGATCGAGCTTGGAGTTTTGGGAGCTTTCTCTTTGGAGTTATGGATTGGAGTTGCAGTATTAGATTTTGTTGAAGACTCGTATCATATTGTATAATGTTCCGCTGTATTTTGTGTTGTATATTCTCTAATGATGATGATTATCATTGTACCAAATTGATGTATTGGATATTGTATTCATGTTGTATCAGTGATATCATCTTTTATTTCCGCTGTGTTATTTATCATCTAATGTTGTTGCAAGCTCCGATGATACAAATTTGATGTTGTTTGTTGGACATTGAGTTCGAGTCGTTACAAAAAATGTGTTGTAATTAGGCTGTAGTTGTAATCTCATTTAGCAATAAAAGATATAGTGGACAGAGGTACTTGATTTATGCTATAGCACATTAAATTTTTGTGTGTTATCTCTTTCTCTTTTTATTTCTTACTTAACTAATTCATTTTTGATTGATTGGAAGTGTTTTTCGATTTTACATGCAAAAAATATTAGTGTTATGGGGAATACGTGCTATATAAGCTTGAAGCAAGTTAGAGATATATGGTAAGATGGTAGTTGGACCCAAAACCTATGATAAACTTTAAAACTATGTTGACTTATTATGCAATTTTCTCCAATTTATGTAAACCTAGTGGAAACATGATATTTACGATTATCATCTTGTATACATATGTTTGGTGGTAATGGGTATATATGCTGAAAATGGGCCAGCAAGCAACAAGTTAGTGGGTGAATGTCACTTTTTAATACCATTTCGGACCTTATTGGGCCTATGAAGTCTAAATTGATTTAGATCTGATCTAAATAAATTATAAATAAAATCATTATTTTATTTTATTTATGGATAAAATGGGTTTTGTTTGACATTATATATATAGTATATAGTATGTACGCGTGCACCGTATACACATGTACGTGTACGTGCACGTGCAAATTATACGGCGTGCATGGTTTAACATGCCCATACCTAAGTGCAGAGATTTACACTACAACGAACATGTTATCCCCTCAATATACATATATGCTATCTAATATACACAAGTAACGTGAAATAAAAATTATATTTGTATTTAACTAAATATGTTTATAAATAATGTTGATATATATGTGTGTGTGCGCATATATACATAAAATTGTTAGAACTGGGCTAGCTCGCAGTGGAAGAAATCGGTGTATTTTTTTACCATTTTGGATCTTTATTGGGCCTATGAAGTCTAGATTATTAAGAACATTTCTAAATTACTTTTAAATAAAAACATTATTTTATTTAAATTTATAATATAGTTTGATATTATGTAATTAATGTTATATTATATGCATACGTGTATCATACACACACACACACACCACACACACACACACACACACACATATATATATATATATATGCATGTGTAGCATAGCAATCCATGCAAGGTTTAACATGCTTGTGTATAAGTATTGGAATTTACACCGCAACGGACATGTTATCTCCTTTAGTACACAAATATATCGTTTAAATGTATGCTTATACACTTTAATTTATCTGTATATATGTGTATTTATACTTAAAAATCATTTAAAATTATATTAAAATTTATCTATTTATCTTTTATGAAAAAACGAAAACAAAATAAAATTTAATATTAAAATAAACGTATATGTATAATATATATATATATATATATATATATATATATCTTATAGACAATTTAATAATATATGTATATATTTATGCCTATATGAAATACATAAACACTATATAAAATAAATAAATATACATATTATAATGCTCACGACAAAAAAATAAAATTTTAAAATAAAATTTTTCGTGCGAAAATATTTAAAAATTAAGTAATAATAATTTATGAAAGAAAAATTTAAACTTTAAATTTTCAGTAAAAATCTGATTTATATTTTGATGTTTAAATTTTTAATATGTATTTTATAATTTAAAATTCTATTTAAAATTTAGTTTTTTTTATTTTTGCAGGTATTTAAATATTTAAAGATAAACTTGTTTTGCTAAAAATATGTCAGATTCAAATTTAATAAAACATATTTTATAATATATATATAATTTAATATTATTAATTTATGGAATTAATTAATTTAAATAATATTTCAATAGAATATATATATATATATATATATTATTTTATTTAGCCTAAAGTCTTTTTAAGTATGATGTTATGTTTATAAAATTTTAAGACTATATTTTATATAGTATAAAATTTAATATTTAAATTATGAAGCTAGTATAATTTAAATAATAATGTATATTAAATTAATTTAAATAAAAAATTAGTTTATTTATTTATTTGGAGCCGTGAGTATCAAAGGATACACACATCTTAACATTTTTTATTATATACAAGCATATAAACAAACAACTATCTAAATGTGATGGTATATTAATATACTAGATTCATCACCTAACCAACAAAATTATATATGACATATAAATTTTGTAAACATTAATATATAATTGTAGATCAGAAAATTACCTTATCTCCAATGCCTATCAATACACGTTGAAACGAAGATACAGACTCCTTGAATAAGATTCTAATTCAGCAAGGTTCTTGCTCCTGAACTGATGACCACCGGCTATCAAATAACGATAGTTTTAATTTGAGTTGAGCTTGGAGTTAGAGGAGGGAATGAGGATTTAATTTGGAGAGAAGACAGGCAGATGGAGGCACCAAAAAGTGATAAATGAGTGTGGGTTGAGATGCTTATATAGAAGAAAGATTAGAGAGATAAGTTAGGATCAAGATCCACATTTCTCTCTTATCTACTCTTTTCCTCAAATCTATCTAAACCCAAGCCTATTAGCCATCATGGTTGAAATACAAATTCCCCTATATAGGCTTCAAACCCATTTAAAGCCCGAAAAATTATATTGCATTTAAATCCAATTTAAACGCGTGTGGATATCGTATATTGATTTATATATTTATATCTATTATTAATATTTATATATTAATATTTTTCATCAAATTTTATAACTAATATTTCACAAAATATTAATTAATTTATAACAATCAAAAATTAATAAAATCATGAGGTCAAAGTAGTATAAAACATTTCAATTATTTGACACTTTAGGTGAAATCTAGGTCAGCACTTAATATCAAACTCTTTGAATATTAACATTCGCACGTCACTTAGCAGGTGATGTGACATTTTGGCCAAATTTAACGCTTACTTGGTATCAATAAAATCCATTTTACTTTGTCAAGCATTACCCAATTATGATTATTATTTACACCAATTCTCTTCGTTAAAATTATATTACTCCGGACATATGTGTGATATCCCAGAAATTTTGGCAATATCAATTTAATAATCTGTATTTAAAATTAAATTGATTTGATAAATATTTGTTAAATAAGATATGATTTGATTTAATGATCTAATTAAACGAATATTTAATTAGTGAATTTTATCTTTTAAAAACTAATAAAATGTTTTCCTATTTATAATGTGCGTGCGTGCGTGTGTGTGTGTATAATTATATATTGTGTAAATAGGTAAGTTTTGGTTTGAAGTTTAATAAACAAATAAAACCTTGTTTTTAAATTTTAATATTCATTTTGATAATTTGGAAATTATTATTATATTTAATATATAACTATTCAAAACTATTTAATAAATAACTATATGGTTTTAAGATACTTTAGGAAAATGTTTTAATTTGTTTAAATATATTTTAAGCATAGTTTAAATTTTAAATAAGATAAACAAAGGTTTACTTTATTTCTTTTTTGAATATAGTTTGATAAATATGATTTGAAATATATATAAGTTTAAATTACAATTTTTTTTCAAATGAAACATTAATTCATTTAAATAAGATAAGTGATAAGTAATTTATAATTTCTTTTATAAATTATTTAAATTTGATAAATATGTTATTTCAAACAATATTAAAAATGTATGAATATAGATAAGTTTTAAAAGACAATATTATTATAATTTTTAAATTAAATATGTTGATATAAATTAGTTTTAATTGCTTTTTTAAATGTATGAATAGAATTTGAATTTGAATAAATTTTGAAATTCAAAAGAATAAACATTTTTAAATTTTGAGAGTAAGCTCTCATTTTATATAATTTTTTTAAATTCATTTTCTTTAAAAAGAAATGAACATATACATTTACTTATGAAAATAACTTATATATATATATAAGTATTTAACAAATAAAGGAAAAAGGGTTTTATTTACTTTTAAATTAAATAAAAATTAGTAAAGTATGTATATAACAAGTGTTAAAATCTTAACTAACTAATGAGACAAATGTAAATTAATAATCTACTCTAATTGAAAAATGTAAAGATGTAGTACAAGTGTCATATTTGTTTTTAATTTTTTTCTTTTAATTTTTAAATAAATCTTTTTATCTTATATAAACACATACCTCATCTCCTCATTTTCTTTTAATCTTCATCTATTTTCAAAGTTAAGAAGAAAATTTCAGCTGAAAACAAATTTGTTTCCAAACTCTCGAAAACCAAAATTAAAATCATGTTCAAATCTGAAATTTCTCCTCAAACCAAAATCCAATTCAAAAGATTATAACCCCTGTATTTTTTTCAAATCTATAGCCTGTACATCTTCAAACACGAAAATCATAAACCATTTTCCCTGTAAACAAATTCCCTGATCAAATCTGTTCTGTAACGACCCAGAATTTTTAGAAATTAAAATATGAGTATTTAATTAATTTTAAATATTTATAAGTGAATTTTTAAGTCAAATAAATTTTTATTTGAATTATTGGATTTAATTGGATAATTAAATCGATAATTTAATATGTTAAGTTATGGAAATAATTGAAAATTGAGTTAAATATGATTGAAAATAATTTGTAAAATTTTATTTTATCATGTTGAAGTTAGAATGATATTTTAGAACTTTTAAAATCGAATTAAAAGTTAATTTGTGAAAATTGAATATTTTAATATTAAATAATCGACTGTAAAATAGCCAATTTTTGAACAGTCTCAGAATTGAACGAAACCAGTTCCATTGGATCCGTAATAGTTAGTTATTACCGGATTTCAATTTTCGTGTCAATCGGAGTTATCGTTTGATCGTGGCAGCTCGAAACGCATCGATTCGTTTTTAATTTAAATTTGGCGAGTCAAAATAGCCATTTTTCAAAAAGTCTCGGATTTCGACGAAACCAGTTTCATCGGATCCGTAATGTGATATTATTGTAAGGTTTCAAATTTCAAGTCAATTGGATTTACCGTTTGTCCTGTACAAATTAAAACGCCTAGAAATCGATTTAAATCGGTTTAATTTAAATTGAGCGTTTTCAGCCATAACTCGCACATACTTCCGAATTAGCTTCCGAAACCTGTTCCATTGTGTCCGGAACGCGGGATAAACCCTAGGTACGCTGGTTACGGCGTCTAAATCGGAGTTCGGAAAATCCGGGATGAATAGTGTCGCTCGTTCCTTATAAATAGCCCCTACCTCTTCATAAAAATTAAAAAAAAAAAAAATACAAACCCTAATTAACCCTAGCCGCCACCTACAATTGAATGGCCAGAAAATCATCAACTTCCTCCCTTAAAATCTCTCAATCCGTTCATCGATTCACGAAGCCATCAACTACAAAGTTATAGAGCTTCGCAAGATCTTGAAATCCATACGGATTTGATGATGTTTGGAGCTGTGTGGTGGTCGTGGGGGAGCCACGAAGGCAGGCCGTTCGGCCTCGTAGTGCGTGCTAGGGGGGTGACCGAGTTCTATGGCTTTAGGGCCGAGTGTAGAGGAAGCCAAGGCGCTTCGATTGGTGGAGGAGTGATGAGCTCTAGCTCGTCGTAGGTGATGCATAATTAAACCCTAGCATGGATGGAATGGGTTCTTGAGTCGGCCTTGCTTCCTGTAGGTTACGTGAGAGGGAAGAAGCAAAGAGGGACGGTCCAGATGTTGTGATGAAGGATCTTGTGGCTTGGATTTGCTGTGGGTTTAAAATAGTTAGTTTATATGTTGATTTGTGTATATAAATCGTGTACGATCTTTAAAAATTCGTAACTTTTTCATACGAGGTCGAAAAAATGCAAATCCAGTTGCGTTGGAATCGTATGGACGAGCACTATGCGATGGAGTTGGTTTGGAGTCGTTTGGAGTTAGTGAGAATTTCGGGTAAAATTAAACGCGCGTTTAATTTTATTCGAAATTAAAGCTTAAACGGAAATTAAAACCAAGGTGAGAATTTCTCACTCAATCGAATAGATTTCGATTTTATTTTAAATAGTTAGATTTAAAATATTTGAATGCATGTTTGAATGATGACTGTAAATTATTGATTGTTAAAATAGACATTATGCGCCGTTAGTAAGCGGATGTTATTTAATATAAACATATACCGCGAATATTTCATAAACAGTGAAATTGGTATTATATATAATATCAATATATATATATTGGCATATGTATATATTGCAGTTGATTGATTTCTCGCATTTTTTGTTTAGCGGATGAGACCCTATTACGCCGTTATTAAGCGGATAATATTTATTAAGAACATGTACCGCGATAATTTCGTACTGGAGCGAAATTGGTATTGTGCTAATGTTTTTTGGATGCAGGAAACAGGTTGGAGGGATCCAACTGGATTCCTCAACAGTATTTATTTAATTTCAGATATTTTGATATTTGATGGATTATCATATCGATATATGATATCGTTGTTAGTCGTGATTGACTATTTGATGTGTAGCATCATTGGACCCAGATTTTGGGATTTTAAAATGATTTTAAAAGTGATTTTTGAGAATATACTATATTTTTGGAATTGATCCATTTTAAATAAATAAACGTTATAATTTTTAAAGTTATAAAAATTATGGTTTTTGTGAAATATAGTTAAAAAGCTGATTTTTAGAAATACGATTAAAAGTCGATTTTTGAGAAATATGAACTAATGATTTTATAAAATAATTTAGATTGGATTTTTGAATATATGATAAAAGTTTAAATATAGGATTTATAAAATTTGATTATTTTATAAATCGAAATGATGAAATTATAAAGGAATTTAAAGACGTTTTAAAAGAAAAATATAAATTGATTTATATTAAAGATTTATAAATTGATAATTTATAAATTAGAACGTAGGAATTATAAAACGAGCTTTTATAAGTGTAAGAATAAATTGTGAATGAATTTCATAAATAGAATGAAATTTATAGAATTTTATACGGTGAAGTCATAAATGGAATTTTATAAGCAGTAGGTTTATAAAATTTATTATGTTGTTAAAATAATAGTTTTGGATAAATAAATGAATCTTATAAGTTATAAGATTTATAATTATGAAATTCTAAGGAACGATTTTGTGAAATAATCGTTTATAAGTAGTTAACTTATAATATGAACGTTTAGTTTATAATTTAGTTATAAACTGGAATATGTTAATAAAGGAATTTATAAAAAGGAAGTTTTTATAAATAAATCGAAATGGAATTTATAAACGTTGTTTTATAAATTCGCAAACGACTTATTTTGATAAGTTAATTGTTATAACCTATTATGGAGTTATATTCACATTTTTGAATAGTGAATAATCCTTTAAAATAAATTGAATAAAAGGATGGAATTTGTTAACGTAGTTTATTCACGTTTTTGAACAGTGAATAACACGTTAAAGAAATTGTTTAGAATGTGAATGTTTTAAATAGAATTAAAACGATCTAACGATGTTTTAAAAGGTGTTGTGATTCGAAACCATAGATTTCAACATCCATTGTTGAAATAGATGTTTCGAGAAATAAAAGGAAATGGTGAACTATAACACTGTTGTTATAGTAAATGATTTCCGAAAGGAAATGTTTTGTATAGTATTGAGATTTATATATCTATTTTAATTTCGAATCCCTATACTAGTGATTTTGGGTTGTCGTAACGATGTTTTACGTAACATTCGTTTTGGCCCAAGTAAATATGTTTAAGTGAATAATTTCCTTAAAGAATGAAATATATACTTAATTCGATTTAAGTATATTGAATATTTTCTAAGTGTTGAAAATAAAAGAGATTTGTGAATTACTTATTTTTGATAAGTATGGAAATGTTTTCCAATATGAAGTGAATAATTAGAATTTGTCTTTTTGAAGATAAATTGAAATGAATTATTGAAATCAAATATGCATGAATATTTTGAAATATAAATTCATTATGGAATTTATATGTGAAAGTGAAATTTGTTTAAAAATAAATATTGATTTATTTTTGAAGTGTTGAAATTATATATCTTATAAAGATATTTTGGAAAATAAATAATTTGGAAAATTATTTGGAATCTGGTGATGTATGCATATCAATTGATAGTTCAATAGCCGACTATCAATATTTCCCTTTGATTGGGTATTTGATATGATTGTTTGAATTTGAATGCACACTTATTTTTGAATAAGCGCTCACTATTCGGGTTAACCGGGAAAGGACCATGGGGTCGTATAACCCATTCCGAATATGTGATACGTCGTTATGAATTGCATTTGAAGATCGGTGTTGAAGACCGAGTATTTGTGAAAGCGATAGGATGACCTATCGATTGTCTCTGCACTGGGTAGCTCCTGGTATAGAGATTCCTTAAGTGATGGGAAATTCGATCGGGATTGTGAATACCCGTATTGCAAGGGCTTCGTAAGAAGTGCCTTCGGTTTTGTTCGATCCCGGAACAGACTTGTATGGATTGTATGCCTGACATTACAATTTGAGATATAAAGCCGATTTCATTCAAATATATTTCTGTTGGTGGCGGAGAATTTATTCTTTGCTTAACACCCTTCTTTGAGACGTATGTGCTCAAAGGTTATATAGTTGAAGTTATCAGCAATATATTCCCAATTTGGTAATGTGACATGCTGAGTGTTGCTGAAATGATCATTGTGTTGATTATTGTGATAGGATCATTTATTTGATCGTCTATCTTAGTGATCATTGTGTTGATCATTTGTTGACCCAAAGCATGGCTTTTGTATAAAGTATGTTTTGTGGACGTGACTTCGTCGAGCCTCACATCCCGGAAATGGTCAAAACAGGAAAGATGCGGCAAGGTTATTAGGGGTTGCTGTAGCTCCCCTTAGGGTATGTGCATTTCCTTCTGGAAAGGGGTGGTATCATGGTATGGAGCCCAGATACTTACTCATGTTGAAAACACTCTATTTATTATGGTGTGATGTTGGATATCGAGCGCTCGGTTGATAAAGGTCCCAAAGGACCGGGGGATGGCATATTCGGTCAGTTGTTGCTCAGTTAGGAGTAACCCGGCCTTGTGTTGGTAGAGATCCGGTTTGGTTCTCGGGGATGTCCATCCAGAGGCATTCTCATGTGGCAATAGGAAGTTCCTTGGCCTGACCATTCGTTGGAAATCCAAAGAAACAATACGTGACTTGTACGGTTTTAGTTGTAGAACCTGCTATGGAATGTGGCGGTAACCTGCTATTGAACATAGTTAGCTATAGTAGGCATACGATAATGGTCGTATGTTGGCTAAGATTTATATTCTACTTTCGAAATGAATTTGTTATACACTATGCACTAATAATAATATCAAATGTTATTTTAAATGCGTATCAAGCATCTTTGACTATCATAAGGAGAAATCTCCTCCGATTCTGCGTTTGCATTGTGTGTGTGTGCGGGAGGCCTTAAGGTAGTCTCATTTTTAAAAGCATTGCGAATTGAATTTAAAAATATTCCTCTCTTTTGATTTTTAAAGTTAAATAAACTGTTTTGAGTTCTCACACCAGTCACATGACTGACTCGGAGTTTATTGTTTTCCTTCCTAAACTCTGGGTGCCCACCAATTTCCACACGGGCGGTTAAGAGTTAGGTTTATCAGGATATTCTGGATATTCTGGAGTTGCTGGAGGCAAGCTGGATGGCATGGCGTATTACTAGTTTATATAGTATTTCTTTTCCGCTGCACTGTTTATTGTTATATGATGTTGTACACTCTGATATGATGTGATGTAATGAAATGTAATGTAATAACTGATATGGTTCTTTGTTTAAAGATTATTCATTTATTATTATATGTTGTTCCGCTGCGAATTGTGAGATTCTGTTGTTGTTCTGTTGTTTTCTTTTGTCCGTTCTATTTTAAAATTCTTCTATCTTCTATTTTTAAAATTCTCTGTTTTCTAAAAATTATCTATCTTCTTTCCTCTCTATTTCCTATCTTTTTTTCTTTTTCTTTCTATCTTTTTCTCTCTTCTTTTTTTTTCTTTTCTTTTTAAACCCCATAACATCTCGGTTTTCGGCCTTTGATTTCTCGGCAGTCGATAAAGTGAGTGTCGATGTCGAATTTTCGAAGAACGAAAATCCTTGTTTGTTACATTTGGTATCAGAGCTCTGATGGTTAAGCGACAACCATGGTTCGGTAGGGTATTACTCGTTAGAGATAGAGTCAGCAGTACTCTAGAATGAGTTTGAGTGTAATAATAGCTATGAGAGCGTATTTGTTAGTGAATATAAAATTGTTTTATATTGTGATGATTGGTTTGTTGAGTGGTATATGAACTTTCGTCAGCACAGCCTCGAAACTGAGCCGAAGGGGTTTCTAAACACTTGAATAGAACAATTCGACATAATATTGATTTTTAATTGGGTAAATGAAATAATTTTGCCTTGATTATATTTTTATATATGAAGGAATAATTTTTCTAAATTATTAAAGTGTATATAAGTTGATTGTTAGGTTGTTTGAATAATCTAAATTAAAGAATAATTGTATAAGCAAATGAATTATAAGAATTGAATTATAATTAAAGTAATTTACAATTGTGAATAAACTTATATATATAAAAGTGAAATTATATGAATATGAGTTGTAAATAAAAATGAATTTAAAGTTAAATGAAAATTTACTTTAGAATTGGAATCTGAATTTATTTACAAGTGGGAATTTAAGTTATGTAAAACTAAGTGATGTTTAAATGAAGTATAACTTAAGAGATATTGAATTAAGTTGATATTGGTATCGAAGTAAATAATCAAGTGGATTAAAATGGATATGAACTTAAGTTATGTAAATGAAATTCAACTTTTGTAATTGAATTGAATGAATGGCTTGAATGTTAATCAATTGAATGTAATTTAAGTTGATATGGAATAATGAATGAAAGTATTAATTCATTGAAATCAAATGTTATTAGAAGTTGAATAAATTGAATGAGAATGAATATAAGCAAAGGAATTTGGTTATAATTAATATACTTTGGTTGTTATATGATTGTTGATTGATTGTATGTAATTCATTAAGTGTTAATGAAATTGAAAGCTATGAAATTGAATTCAAATTAGAAGTAAATAAATTTGAATAGAATTGAATGTGAATTGGATTTAAATTAGTAAATGATAACTAATTGAATTGAGAAGGAATGTTGATAAAATCCAATGTAAATAAATCAAATATGATTTAAAGTGAAAACCAATTCATTGAATATTAATGAGAATATGAATGAAAATTCATTTGATTATGAATGGTAGTTGGTTGATGTTTGCATTTGTTGTTTGGTTGCATTTGCTATGTGACATGTATAGTTATTATGTTACTATATGTTGTATATTGAGATTATTTGCATATGTGCATGTTCTCATGTTGTTTGTTAAGTGTTGAGTAGGTGCGGATCGCGTTGCTTCGCATTTGGAGCTCGCTTTAGCGCTATATTAGCCGTATATGCTTGCTAATAAAAATATAAGGTACATATCTCGGATTAAATATCGTACTTTTACACTTTTTTCCCTGCGGGATGCCTCATTACTTGATGAGATGTATATTTGTGATATATATACTGTCATTTTTTTTTCGGATCGAGCCGCGCAAAGGAGACATGGCGAATTTTTCTGGAAATTTAAGGCGTTAGAAAAATTTTGAGAAAATTTAGAAAGTTTTGAAAACTTTAACTTTGTTTTGGAGTTGAAAGTTAAATGATAATAGTTGTTTTTGAAAAGATAACTAAGTATGATTTGAAAACTTAGTAAAAGTTATCATAAGAAGTTTAACTATGGATTTTGGAAAGTTAATAGATTCTGTAACCTTTCTTACTTGTAATTTCGAGGACGAAATTCTTTTAAGGGGGGAAGATTGTAACGACCCAGAATTTTTAGAAATTAAAATATGAGTATTTAATTAATTTTAAATATTTATAAGTGAATTTTTAAGTCAAATAAATTTTTATTTGAATTATTGGATTTAATTGGATAATTAAATCGATAATTTAATATGTTAAGTTATGGAAATAATTGAAAATTGAGTTAAATATGATTGAAAATAATTTGTAAAATTTTATTTTATCATGTTGAAGTTAGAATGATATTTTAGAACTTTTAAAATCGAATTAAAAGTTAATTTGTGAAAATTGAATATTTTAATATTAAATAATCGACTGTAAAATAGCCAATTTTTGAACAGTCTCAGAATTGAACGAAACCAGTTCCATTGGATCCGTAATAGTTAGTTATTACCGGATTTCAATTTTCGTGTCAATCGGAGTTATCGTTTGATCGTGGCAGCTCGAAACGCATCGATTCGTTTTTAATTTAAATTTGGCGAGTCAAAATAGCCATTTTTCAAAAAGTCTCGGATTTCGACGAAACCAGTTTCATCGGATCCGTAATGTGATATTATTGTAAGGTTTCAAATTTCAAGTCAATTGGATTTACCATTTGTCCTGTACAAATTAAAACGCCTAGAAATCGATTTAAATCGGTTTAATTTAAATTGAGCGTTTTCAGCCATAACTCGCACATACTTCCGAATTAGCTTCCGAAACCTGTTCCATTGTGTCCGGAACGCGGGATAAACCCTAGGTACGCTGGTTACGGCGTCTAAATCGGAGTTCGGAAAATCCGGGATGAATAGTGTCGCTCGTTCCTTATAAATAGCCCCTACCTCTTCATAAAAATTAAAAAAAAAAAAAAATACAAACCCTAATTAACCCTAGCCGCCACCTACAATTGAATGGCCAGAAAATCATCAACTTCCTCCCTCAAAATCTCTCAATCCGTTCATCGATTCACGAAGCCATCAACTACAAAGTTATAGAGCTTCGCAAGATCTTGAAATCCATACGGATTTGATGATGTTTGGAGCTGTGTGGTGGTCGTGGGGGAGCCACGAAGGCAGGCCGTTCGGCCTCGTAGTGCGTGCTAGGGGGGTGACCGAGTTCTATGGCTTTAGGGCCGAGTGTAGAGGAAGCCAAGGCGCTTCGATTGGTGGAGGAGTGATGAGCTCTAGCTCGTCGTAGGTGATGCATAATTAAACCCTAGCATGGATGGAATGGGTTCTTGAGTCGGCCTTGCTTCCTGTAGGTTACGTGAGAGGGAAGAAGCAAAGAGGGACGGTCCAGATGTTGTGATGAAGGATCTTGTGGCTTGGATTTGCTGTGGGTTTAAAATAGTTAGTTTATATGTTGATTTGTGTATATAAATCGTGTACGATCTTTAAAAATTCGTAACTTTTTCATACGAGGTCGAAAAAATGCAAATCCAGTTGCGTTGGAATCGTATGGACGAGCACTACGCGATGGAGTTGGTTTGGAGTCGTTTGGAGTTAGTGAGAATTTCGGGTAAAATTAAACGCGCGTTTAATTTTATTCGAAATTAAAGCTTAAACGGAAATTAAAACCAAGGTGAGAATTTCTCACTCAATCGAATAGATTTCGATTTTATTTTAAATAGTTAGATTTAAAATATTTGAATGCATGTTTGAATGATGACTGTAAATTATTGATTGTTAAAATAGACATTATGCGCCGTTAGTAAGCGGATGTTATTTAATATAAACATATACCGCGAATATTTCATAAACAGTGAAATTGGTATTATATATAATATCAATATATATATATTGGCATATGTATATATTGCAGTTGATTGATTTCCCGCATTTTTTGTTTAGCGGATGAGACCCTATTACGCCGTTATTAAGCGGATAATATTTATTAAGAACATGTACCGCGATAATTTCGTACTGGAGCGAAATTGGTATTGTGCTAATGTTTTTTGGATGCAGGAAACAGGTTGGAGGGATCCAACTGGATTCCTCAACAGTATTTATTTAATTTCAGATATTTTGATATTTGATGGATTATCATATCGATATATGATATCGTTGTTAGTCGTGATTGACTATTTGATGTGTAGCATCATTGGACCCAGATTTTGGGATTTTAAAATGATTTTAAAAGTGATTTTTGAGAATATACCATATTTTTGGAATTGATCCATTTTAAATAAATAAACGTTATAATTTTTAAAGTTATAAAAATTATGGTTTTTGTGAAATATAGTTAAAAAGCTGATTTTTAGAAATACGATTAAAAGTCGATTTTTGAGAAATATGAACTAATGATTTTATAAAATAATTTAGATTGGATTTTTGAATATATGATAAAAGTTTAAATATAGGATTTATAAAATTTGATTATTTTATAAATCGAAATGATGAAATTATAAAGGAATTTAAAGACGTTTTAAAAGAAAAATATAAATTGATTTATATTAAAGATTTATAAATTGATAATTTATAAATTAGAACGTAGGAATTATAAAACGAGCTTTTATAAGTGTAAGAATAAATTGTGAATGAATTTCATAAATAGAATGAAATTTATAGAATTTTATACGGTGAAGTCATAAATGGAATTTTATAAGCAGTAGGTTTATAAAATTTATTATGTTGTTAAAATAATAGTTTTGGATAAATAAATGAATCTTATAAGTTATAAGATTTATAATTATGAAATTCTAAGGAACGATTTTGTGAAATAATCGTTTATAAGTAGTTAACTTATAATATGAACGTTTAGTTTATAATTTAGTTATAAACTGGAATATGTTAATAAAGGAATTTATAAAAAGGAAGTTTTTATAAATAAATCGAAATGGAATTTATAAACGTTGTTTTATAAATTCGCAAACGACTTATTTTGATAAGTTAATTGTTATAACCTATTATGGAGTTATATTCACATTTTTGAATAGTGAATAATCCTTTAAAATAAATTGAATAAAAGGATGGAATTTGTTAACGTAGTTTATTCACGTTTTTGAACAGTGAATAACACGTTAAAGAAATTGTTTAGAATGTGAATGTTTTAAATAGAATTAAAACGATCTAACGATGTTTTAAAAGGTGTTGTGATTCGAAACCATAGATTTCAACATCCATTGTTGAAATAGATGTTTCGAGAAATAAAAGGAAATGGTGAACTATAACACTGTTGTTATAGTAAATGATTTCCGAAAGGAAATGTTTTGTATAGTATTGAGATTTATATATCTATTTTAATTTCGAATCCCTATACTAGTGATTTTGGGTTGTCGTAACGATGTTTTACGTAACATTCGTTTTGGCCCAAGTAAATATGTTTAAGTGAATAATTTCCTTAAAGAATGAAATATATACTTAATTCGATTTAAGTATATTGAATATTTTCTAAGTGTTGAAAATAAAAGAGATTTGTGAATTACTTATTTTTGATAAGTATGGAAATGTTTTCCAATATGAAGTGAATAATTAGAATTTGTCTTTTTGAAGATAAATTGAAATGAATTATTGAAATCGAATATGCATGAATATTTTGAAATATAAATTCATTATGGAATTTATATGTGAAAGTGAAATTTGTTTAAAAATAAATATTGATTTATTTTTGAAGTGTTGAAATTATATATCTTATAAAGATATTTTGGAAAATAAATAATTTGGAAAATTATTTGGAATCTGGTGATGTATGCATATCAATTGATAGTTCAATAGCCGACTATCAATATTTCCCTTTGATTGGGTATTTGATATGATTGTTTGAATTTGAATGCACACTTATTTTTGAATAAGCGCTCACTATTCGGGTTAACCGGGAAAGGACCATGGGGTCGTATAACCCATTCCGAATATGTGATACGTCGTTATGAATTGCATTTGAAGATCGGTGTTGAAGACCGAGTATTTGTGAAAGCGATAGGATGACCTATCGATTGTCTCTGCACTGGGTAGCTCCTGGTATAGAGATTCCTTAA
The DNA here is from genome assembly GCA_030765085.1 of Allium cepa. Classification (NCBI taxonomy): domain Eukaryota; kingdom Viridiplantae; phylum Streptophyta; class Magnoliopsida; order Asparagales; family Amaryllidaceae; genus Allium; species Allium cepa. The sequence continues at coordinate 158,313,581 of CM060939.1, forward strand.
GTGATGGGAAATTCGATCGGGATTGTGAATACCCGTATTGCAAGGGCTTCGTAAGAAGTGCCTTCGGTTTTGTTCGATCCCGGAACAGACTTGTATGGATTGTATGCCTGACATTACAATTTGAGATATAAAGCCGATTTCATTCAAATATATTTCTGTTGGTGGCGGAGAATTTATTCTTTGCTTAACACCCTTCTTTGAGACGTATGTGCTCAAAGGTTATATAGTTGAAGTTATCAGCAATATATTCCCAATTTGGTAATGTGACATGCTGAGTGTTGCTGAAATGATCATTGTGTTGATTATTGTGATAGGATCATTTATTTGATCGTCTATCTTAGTGATCATTGTGTTGATCATTTGTTGACCCAAAGCATGGCTTTTGTATAAAGTATGTTTTGTGGACGTGACTTCGTCGAGCCTCACATCCCGGAAATGGTCAAAACAGGAAAGATGCGGCAAGGTTATTAGGGGTTGCTGTAGCTCCCCTTAGGGTATGTGCATTTCCTTCTGGAAAGGGGTGGTATCATGGTATGGAGCCCAGATACTTACTCATGTTGAAAACACTCTATTTATTATGGTGTGATGTTGGATATCGAGCGCTCGGTTGATAAAGGTCCCAAAGGACCGGGGGATGGCATATTCGGTCAGTTGTTGCTCAGTTAGGAGTAACCCGGCCTTGTGTTGGTAGAGATCCGGTTTGGTTCTCGGGGATGTCCATCCAGAGGCATTCTCATGTGGCAATAGGAAGTTCCTTGGCCTGACCATTCGTTGGAAATCCAAAGAAACAATACGTGACTTGTACGGTTTTAGTTGTAGAACCTGCTATGGAATGTGGCGGTAACCTGCTATTGAACATAGTTAGCTATAGTAGGCATACGATAATGGTCGTATGTTGGCTAAGATTTATATTCTACTTTCGAAATGAATTTGTTATACACTATGCACTAATAATAATATCAAATGTTATTTTAAATGCGTATCAAGCATCTTTGACTATCATAAGGAGAAATCTCCTCCGATTCTGCGTTTGCATTGTGTGTGTGTGCGGGAGGCCTTAAGGTAGTCTCATTTTTAAAAGCATTGCGAATTGAATTTAAAAATATTCCTCTCTTTTGATTTTTAAAGTTAAATAAACTGTTTTGAGTTCTCACACCAGTCACATGACTGACTCGGAGTTTATTGTTTTCCTTCCTAAACTCTGGGTGCCCACCAATTTCCACACGGGCGGTTAAGAGTTAGGTTTATCAGGATATTCTGGATATTCTGGAGTTGCTGGAGGCAAGCTGGATGGCATGGCGTATTACTAGTTTATATAGTATTTCTTTTCCGCTGCACTGTTTATTGTTATATGATGTTGTACACTCTGATATGATGTGATGTAATGAAATGTAATGTAATAACTGATATGGTTCTTTGTTTAAAGATTATTCATTTATTATTATATGTTGTTCCGCTGCGAATTGTGAGATTCTGTTGTTGTTCTGTTGTTTTCTTTTGTCCGTTCTATTTTAAAATTCTTCTATCTTCTATTTTTAAAATTCTCTGTTTTCTAAAAATTATCTATCTTCTTTCCTCTCTATTTCCTATCTTTTTTTCTTTTTCTTTCTATCTTTTTCTCTCTTCTTTTTTTTTCTTTTCTTTTTAAACCCCATAACATCTCGGTTTTCGGCCTTTGATTTCTCGGCAGTCGATAAAGTGAGTGTCGATGTCGAATTTTCGAAGAACGAAAATCCTTGTTTGTTACATGTTCAAAGCGTGCAACTGCAAGGTTTTTTCAAAGTAAAGCATTTCCAAAATCAATCTATCTGCAATTTTTTTTCAAACCTGCGTGCAATTGCGGTTGTAATTCAAGGACTAAAGTTTTCAAAGAGCATTCAAATTTAAAGATTCAAATGCATCTGGAATCTGTTCAAGCCTTCATGCAAATCAAAGCCATTTGTAACTCAAGTTTTATCAAATTCAAAGAAGCATTCAAGTTGAAATTTTAAAAGCAAGGCACTTTGGTTTTTAAATTCAAAACAAAAAGCTTTTTAGAAAATCTTATGCTTTACTTCATCACTGTTTTCAGGTGAGTAACAACATCTTTAAAAAAAATTATAAATTGAATCTGGTTGCTCGATTTTATCTGAAATAAGTTGTTATGTTGAATATATACAAGTGCATGTTTTTGTATGGATGTATAGTGTTATTGTATATGCTGTTGTACTTGTTCCAGAGTCAAGAACAAATCAAAATTTAATTGCGATGAATTCAACCTTTGTTAAGACTTAAGTATTGGACGAATTATGGTTATTGTATCATAGTTTTAAGTTTTAAAATCTGGTTAAGTTAAACTAAATTGTATTTTTTCTGGAAATTGAATAACAACGGCAAACTTAAAAATAAGTCAAAAATAAATTGTCAAGATTCTTTGATTCAGGTATATGAATCAAATACTTAAACTAATATTCGATTTTTAAAACTAAAATTGCTATTTTTAGTAAAGAGATTTGAGAGCATTTTTGGTTTAACCAGAAAATAGAAAATTGAGTGTCTCTGTTGACCTCGATTGTCTGAAAGGTCGGGATTACTTCTAGTGATGGTAGAGTGATCAGTGATGATGGGAAAAATGGTGGAAGAGGTGGTACATCACTGTGGAGGCTGTGGTGTTGGGTTTTGTTCTATAAACCTAATTTTTGAGGGTGCAGCAATTTTGATCGTCACGACCTCTCTGAGTGATCGAGTGCTTTGGGATTCCAGGGATTTTTAGCTGGAGCATTGACGTAGACGATACCGGAGTTCTAGGGGTCATGGTGATCGGAATTTGGTTGGCGACGTATTTTCCAAGTTTTGGGATTAAGGGTGATAGCTGTTTTAGTATGTTTCCAGGTTTTGAATTGGGGGTACTCGAATTTGAGTTCGTGTGTTTGGTGAGTTTTTGATGATTGGGATGTGATTCAAAGTTGATCATCGTCATGCTCGATGTCTAGGTGGCAACCGAAGGTGGTCAGGACCATCGTGCATATGCACGGTGCAGTGGTGTGTCAGGTGAAGTCTTTTTGGGTTGCAGAATTTCTAGACTCGAGTTTTACTCGAATTTCGAGTAATGACTCGAAGTAGTGGAAGGTTTTGCTCGAAGTAAGTAAGGTAACTTGAGCCTGATGTTGGATTACAGGTTTTTCAAACCTGTTTGTTTTGAGATTTTAAAATGAAATTTTAAATTGTAAAGCAAAGGTTTGAGCAGAGCTTAAATCAAAGTTTTAAAATCTGAATTCAAAATCTAATTTGTATCTTAGTTTTGAATTAAAAAAAGTTTTATAAATTAAATTGTTTTAATAACTTTAATTGTTTAAAGCATATTTTAAAATGTTTGTTTCGGGTTTCAAATCAGTAGAGTTTTAAAAATTTAAAACTGGGATTTAAAATGTGAAGTAGAGACTTAAACTAGGTTTAAATCAAAAAGTTAAGTCTGGATTCAGATGTGGTTTGAATTCAGTTTTAAACTAAATTAAAGTTTTTTTAATAGTTTAAACAACTTTTAAAAGGGCTTAAATAGTTTGAATTTAAAGTAAATCTTTAAAATTAAAGAAGAGATCTAAACCTAAGTTTAAATCTGGATTCAAATCCAATTTTGAATCATAGTTTTGAAAGAAAGGAAGTTTTTAAATTTAGATTGTTTAAAAACAACTTTGAATGTTTAAGGTAATTTAAAATAGGATTTGTATTTTAAAATAAATGTGTGTTTAATTTCCTTCAAACTTCTTTATAAAATAAGAAATTTATTTAGTATAAGTTTTAAAGGGTTGTTTTTAAACTTTGTTAAAGCTAAGCTTGACTACATTTAAAATCTATATTTAAAATGGAATTTGAAACAAATTTAAGATAAATTGTTTTAAATTGCTTTGTCAATGATAATGAAATCATTACTAAGAAATGTTTTATTTTAAAGTAAAGCAAAGAATTTAATGAATTGTGATTCATTAAATTAGTAAGGTAATTTAAATAGGATAATCAATTTATTTATTTATTTAATTAAGGGATTGAATAAATTAATTAAGGTTAAATTAAGTAATTAAGATGAACTAAATTTGTAATTAATAATGATTAATTTAAGTTAATTACTTAAGAAAGATAATTAAGGAATTGTTGATAAGTTAATAAAGGTCATTAACTTGAGATTATTTATTAATTAATGTGATTAATTTTGATAATTAATTAGATTAATTAGTTTAGATAATCATTTATGGAATTTGGTTAAGTATGATTACTTTATGAAAGTAACTAAAGATATTAATTACTCATTGTAATTAATTAATTAAGTTGATTAGTTTAATTTGATTAATTAAGTTTAATTAATCATTGGATGGGTTGATAAGTAATCAATGAAGAATAATTACTTAGAGGAGTAATTAAGATAAGTAAATACCGGAAGTAATTAATTGAAGTATGGAAGAGTTTGGGATTAATTGTTTGTGTAATTAATATGAAAGGTAATTACTTAGTGAAAGTAATTAATAATTAATTACTTAGTGTAATTAATTTTAAGCATTGATTAATTAAGACATTTGAAAATAATGTAATGATGTAATTAATTAAGGGTAATTAATTACTAATGAGATTAACCAAGGATGATCAATAAATATAATTAATTATTTATTAAATGTAATTAATTTACTCAATGAAGTAATTAGAGTAGTTAATTACTGAATATGATTAATAATTGTGGTTTAATTAAGGTTAATTACTTAATGTAGTTAATTAATTTAAATGTAATTAGGAAACATTAATTAATATAATTAATGATGTAATTAAGAATTAATTAATTAAGATTAATTAATCAATGATAAGTGATTAAAATAATTAATTAAGGATTAATGTAATTAGTTATAGTTAATTAATTAATAAAGTAATTTAAAGGTTAATTGCTGTATTTGGTTAAGGATAATAAATTTGTGAAAATTAATTACTTGAATGTAATTAAAGGATGATTAATCAAGGGTAATTAATCAAGGGTTTTAATTAGTGGTTAATTAATTGATTGATTGGGTTGCAATTAATGGTTATATAAGCAGGAATTAATTTAATTTACTTTAAATAAATTAGTGATGAAATGATTAATTTAATTCACTTTAAATTAATTATAAATGGTGTGATTATTAATCCTTGTTTATATATGGATGATATGGATTTCCTTGAATGGTTTGAATCTCAGAAATGAGATAAATAATATTGTGTGATATGGATGCTTGGTTGCATTGTAATATGAATTATCTATTGATGATGATAATGTAGATTATCAATTTGTGATGATAATATGGATTATTTGTTTTGATGGTAATGTAGACTATCAATTGCGATGATGTGAATTATCTACCTGTGTGTATATAGATAATTAAATTGAATTGTTTTAACTTAAAACAACTTGGACCTAAAAGATGGCATTTTGGATTCAATGAGACCGGGATTGGGTTTCCATATTTGGATATCCGAAAACCACATCGATCGAAATTAACGAAAGGTCGTGAATCTCAAGAGAAGATGAAGATTCAGAGTGCAAGGGTTATCATCGTTAACTCTGAGGGTGATTCCAAAATGAGTGTAACGAGATAATGCCTTCGGTTTCGTTCGAACCCGGAACGAACTTGTATGGATTGAATGCTTTCAGAACATCGTCAGTTGGACAATGAGCATTCTAAGAGATGAGTTCTCAAAAGGTAATCATAGCCTCAAGCCTCATCAACCGGGAATGGCTAAAACAAGGGAGGTGCAGCAAGGCTAAGTGGTCATGCCCAAGTAGGATGGGGTTTTCCCCTGTCTAAAAGTCCCTTTTTATTTGGCTGTGCGGGCAGTTGGGTCGCGGCCAACTGCGGGGTTGTCTTGTTCGAGACTGTCCAGTAAGGGATGGTTTCGGCCTTATGTTGCAGGGGATTGGGAGTGATCCTCGGGTACGGTGATCTAGGCCCCGTACTGTGACAGGCGATACCCCGGTAGCCGTGCCATTGCATGGAATCCAAAATCCAATAAGTGCTGTACGTGTTGATTGTGCCCAACTATGTTGGAATGTGAGATGTAAGCATTCCAGCTATTTCTGTATTTTACTTGAAAACCCTAGACACTACTATAATATCATCGGATTTCCTATCAAATGTTTTGGTTAGTGTAAGGTAAAAACTTTTCCATGTTTATGTGTAGGAAGTCTTATGATACCTTTCTTTCCAAAGTTTTTTCAAAAGTTAAGCAACTTTAACCTGTTACTCACACCAGACCCATGTCTGACCCGGAGTTTATCTTCTGTTTTCTTAAACTCTTGGGTACTCAAATTTTTACGATTAACCAAGGGATTCGGGTTAGCTTTGACGAATTGTGAAGGAGCAATGGAGCAGGAGGCTTCCACGTTGTAGTTATCTAGTATTCCGCTATGTTGGTATCTCTGAGTCGTTTGTTTGAGTTGTTTTGTACTGTGTTGTAATAACTAGACAGATGTTTATAACTGTCTAGTATGTGATGTATAATCTGTTTAACTCTGATAGTGATTGTATACTATGTAATACTTATGTTATTAATATAATTTATTCGTTCCGCTGTTGAGGTTCTACGTTGTTTCTTCTTTCTCTTCTTTCTTTTCTCTTTTCTATCCCTTTCTTTCTTAATTCATGATGCGTCTTTCTGGTTAGTGGAAGATGGGTCGTGACAGTTGGTATCAGAGCACTAGGTTGAGTGAATACCTAGGCTTTGGAGTGTTTTCTTTCTTGAGAGAGCGTACTTGTAATTTTAATATATTTATTTATATATTTATTTCTACCTATTTTTTGGGTTACCTGTTTAGGTTTTCCAATATAGGTTATAAAGGTAGATAAGGTAGTGGTGTGTGTAACACGACTGCTACCATTGGTTGGAGTTTGAATATTTGAGGTAGGAAGTGTTATTGTCGAGACTGTAGACCTAATACCGTCTCGAGTGAGATTTCTGTGGTGAAATGATTTCATCAATCTCTGAAGAAAACATGTTAAGGTTCGGAGTCTATCTTTGAAGTTGGATGAGTTGAGTTTGGATCTGTCGGTTGGGCAGAAGTGAGTAATGGTATCTTGATACCTCAGGAAGTAGTAGCTACGTGATGAGATGCAGTGACTATGGATTTTGTCCGAAGATGGTTTCTTTTGAAACAAGTATTAGGAAGTATGTCTGCTCCGGTGTTCTGGCAGGATTCAGCAGGATGTGGTGGTTGGCTTTGAGGTCCGAGTTTCTAGAAGAGCTTTGGATTAGGAAGTTTTTGGCTTAGTGTCAGCAGTGCAGCTCGGAGTGTTCTGTGTGCCGGCAAGGAAGTTTGCTGGCGGAGCAATTTTTTTTCTGAGGTGGAGTTCAGAAGTAGAAGAGTGGATACATTTCTTCGATGGATTGGTTAGATAAGCGTAAGCTGTTCTGATTGGTAAAGAGAGAACATTTTTCTTTGGATATTAGGCTTGGTTGATCGCAAAAGACACTTGCAATAGTTTGAGTGTTCTTTTGAGTTATTGAAGATTTTTCTGGATGTCTTCTGGGAAGTCAGAGGATTGTCTGCATCCGGAGATTTAGATTCCTTATCAACTGGATTCCAGGACTGATACCGGTTGTTCAACTAGTAGAAGGATGGTTCCTAGAAATAGAGTTGGTGAAGCAGCTCAGGTTTTTGGTGGAACATATGAGTTTTCTTGGATCTGTTGAACCATATTTCTAGGAAGTGTTGTCCAGTCTGTGCTCATGTTCTTCATCAGCATTTTCTTCTATTTCAGATCAAAGTTGTGCAGCGGAACCAATTTGGGAGTGTTTCTGTTTTATCTTTTCCGGATAGAAGAAGTGAGTTTGTTCTTCTGATGTTTGAAGAGTAGAATTGGTGATCTTGGTCTTGGTTGATCTTGAGGAGATCGTTGTGTTGGATTGTTTTTGGTCCAATTTGTTTTTAGAGGCATCAGCTAAGGTTGAGCTGATCAGGAAGGTTATAGGCAGCCCAGGATTTTCAGAAGAGTTTTATGATTAAGAGACGAAGGAATTTGGATTCTTGAATCGGAGATTTGATTTTGTATAAGTTTCTCCGATCTAATGGAGCTATAAGTTTTAGTAAGACTGGGAAGCTAGCTCTGAGGTGTTTTGGATCTCTTTTGTGCTTTGGTTGGATTGGTGTTTGGTTTTCAAGAGTTGAATTGCCAGTTTGGATAATTGGATTCAATGAGATTCACGTATCTCTGAGGGAGTACGTGTATGAGCTATCTCTGGTTGTGGAACCAGAAGTTCAGAAGGTTTGATTGTTGAGTCAGACTCGTCTGTAGTCTGATATCCTGTTTAGTTCTGTAGATCTAGATGAGGAGAAGCTCTGTAGCTTCTAAATTTTGATTGTTTGGATTCTGTAGAGCGAGTATCCCGGTATATGTATATACACACACACACACACACACATACACTTGGGGAAACTCGAGGAAATTCTATCTAGAATTTTTTTTGGATAATTAAATTTGTTTGATTGATAAATTGGTTACTATGGTTGTTAGCATATGATTGATATATGCTTGTATTTTTAAATTAAAATCTTTAATGGGATTATTAAATTACCTTTGCTTTTAAATTTCGGGGACGAGATTCTTTTAAGGGTGGAGGAATGTGATATTCCAGAAATTTTGGCAATATCAATTTAATAATCTGTATTTAAAATTAAATTGATTTGATAAATATTTGTTAAATAAGATTTGATTTGATTTAATGATCTAATTAAATGAATATTTAATTAGTGAATTTTATCTTTTAAAAACTAATAAATGTTTTCCTATTTATAATGTGTGTGTGTATATATTTATATATATTGTAAATAGATAAGTTTTGGTTTGAAGTTTAATAAACAAATAAAATCTTATTTTTAAATTTTAATATTCATTTTGATAATTTGGAAATTATTATTCTATTTAATATATAACTATTCAAAACTATTTAATAAATAACTATATGGTTTTAAGATACTTAAGGAAAATGTTTTAATTTGTTTAAATATATTTTAAGCAAAGTTAAAATTTTAAATAAGATAAACAAAGGTTTATTTTATTTCTTTTTTGAATATAGTTTGATAAATATGATTTGAAATATATATAAGTTTAAAATACAATTTTTTTCAAATGAAACATTAATTCATTTAAATAAGATAAGTGATAAGTAATTTATAATTTCTTTTATAAATTATTTAAATTTGATAAATATGTTATTTTCAAACAATATTAAAAATGTATAAATATAGATAAGTTTTAAAAGACAATGTTATTATTTTTAAATTAAATATGTTGATATAAATTAGTGTTAAATTGGATTTTTAAATGTATGAATAGAATTTGAATTTGAATAAATTTTGAAATTCAAAAGAATAAACATATTTAAATTATGAGAGTAAGCTCTCATTTTTATATAATTTGTTTCAAATTCATTTTCTTTAAAAAGAAATGCACATATACATTTACTTATGAAAATAATTTATATATATAAGTATTTAACAAATAAAGGAAAAAGGGTTTTATTTACTTTTAAATTAAGTAAAAATTAGTAAAATATGTATATAACAAGTGTTAACATCTTAAGTAACTAATGAGACAAATGTAAATTAATAATCTACTCTAATAGACAAATGTAAAGATGTAGTACAAGTGTCATATTTGTTTTTAATTTTTTTCTTTTAATTTTTAAATAAATCTTTTTATCTTATATAAACACATACCTCATCTCCTCATTTTCTTTTAATCTTCATTTATTTTCAAAGTTAAGAAGAAAATTTCAGCTGAAAACAAATTTGTTTCCAAACTCTCAAAAACCAAAATTAAAATCATGTTCAAATCTGAAATTTCTCCTCAAACCAAAATCCAATTCAAAAGATCATAACCCCTGTAATTTTTTTAAATCTGTAGCATGTACATCTTCAAACATGAAAATCCTAAACCATTTTCCCTGTAAACAAATTCCCTGATCAAATATGTTCAAAGCATGCAACTGCAAGTTTTTTTCAAAGTAAAGCATTTCCAAAATCAATCTGTCTACAATTTTTTCAAACCTGCATGCAACTACGGTTGTAATTCAAGGTCTAAAGTTTTCAAAGAGCATTCAAATTTAAAGATTCAAATGCATCTGGAATCTGTTCAAGCTGCATGCAAATCAAAGCCATCTGTAACTCAACTTTTATCAAATTCAAAGAAGCATTCAAGTTGAAATTTTAAAAGCAAGGCACTCTGGTTTTTAAATTCAAAACAAAAGGCTTTGCAGAAAATCTTGTGCTATGCTTCATCACTGTTTTCAGGTAAGTAACAACACCTTTAAAGAAAATTATAAATTGAATCTGGTTGCTTGATTTTATCTGAGATAAGTTGTTATGTTGAATATATACAAGTGCATGTTTCTGTATGGATGTACAGGGTTATTGTATATGCTGTTGTACTTGTTCCAGAGTAAAAAACAAATCAAAATTTAATTGCTATGAATTCAACCTTTTTAAGACTTAAATATTGGAAGAATTATGGTTATGGTATCATAGTTTTAAGTTTTAAAATCTGGTTAAGTTAAACTAAATTGTATTTTCTATGGAAATTGAATAACAACAGCAAACTTAAAAATAAGTCAAAAATAAATTGTCAAGATTCTTTGATTCAGGTATATGAATCAAATACTTAAACTAATATTCGATTTTTAAAACTAAAATCGCTATTTTTAGTAAAGAGATTTGATAGCATTTATGGTTTAACCAGAAAATAGAAAATTGAGTGTCTCTGTTGATCTAGATTGTCTGAAAGGTCAGGATTACTTTTGGTGATGGTAGAGTGATCAGTGTGATGGGAAAAATGGTGAAAGAGATGGTAAATCACTGTGGAGGCTGTGGTGTTGGGTTTTGTTCTATAAACCTAATTTTTGAGGGTGCAGCAATTTTGATCGTCACGGCCTCTCTGAGTGATCGAGTGCTTTAGGATTCCAGGGATTGTTAGCTGGAGCATTGACGTAGACGATACCGGAGTTCTAGGGGTCACGGTGATCGGAATTTGGTTGGCGACGTATTTTCCAGGTTTTGGGATTAAGAGTGATAGTTGTTTCAGTATGTTTCCAGGTTTTGAATTGGGGGTACTCGAATTTGAGTTCATGTGTTTGGTGAGTTTTTGATGATCGGGATGTGATTCAGAGTTGATCATCGTCATGCTCGATGTCTAGGTGGCAACCGAAGGTGGTCAGGACCACCGTGCATATGCACGGTGCAATAGTGTGTCAGGTGAAGTCTTTTTGGGTTGCAGAATTTCTGGACTCGAGTTTTACTCGAGTAATTCGAGTAATGACTCGAAGTAGTGGAAGGTTTTGCTCGAAGTAAGTAAGGTAACTCGAGCCTGATGTTGGATTACAGGTTTCTCAAACCTGTTTGTTTTGAGATTTTAAATGAAATTTTAAATTGTAAAGCAAAGGTTTGAGCAAAGTTTAAATCAAAGTTTTAAAATCTGAATTCAAAATCTAATTTGTATCTTAGTTTTGAATTAATGAAAGTTTTAATTTAAATTGTTTTAATAACTTTAATTGTTTAAAGCATATTTTAAAATGTTTGTTTCGGGTTTTAAATTAGTAGAGTTTTAAAAATTTAAAACTGGGATTTAAAATGTGAAGTAGAGCTTAAACTAGGTTTAAATCAAAAAGTTAAGTCTGGATTCAGATGTGGTTTGAATTCAGTTTTAAACTAAACTAAAGTTTTTTTAATAGTTTAAACAACTTTTAAAAGGGTTTAAATAGTTTGAATTTTAAAGTAAAGCTTTAAAATTAAAGAAGAGATTTAAACCTAAGTTTAAATCCGGATTCAAATCCAATTTTGAATCATAGTTTTGAAATAAAGGAAGTTTTTAAATTTAAATTGTTTAAAAACAACTTTGAATGTTTAAGGTAATTTAAAATAGGATTTGTATTTTAAAATGAATGTGGGTTTAATTTCCTTTAAACTTCTTTATAAAATAAGAAATTTATTTAGTATAAGTTTTAAAGGGTTTTAAAATGTTTTTAAACTTTGTTAAAGCTAAGTTTGACTATATTTAAAATCTATATTTAAAATGAAATTTGAAACAAATTTAAGATAAATTGTTTTAAATTGCTTTGTCAATGATAATGAAATCATTAATAAGAAATGTTTTATTTAATGTAACCAAAGAATTTAATGAATTGTGATTCATTAAATTAGTAAGGTAATTTAAAAAGGATAATCAATTTATTTATTTAATTAATTAAGGGATTGAATAAATTAATTAAGGTTAAGTTAAGTAATTAAGATGAATTAAATTTGTAATTAATAATGATTAATTTAAGTTAATTACTTAAGAAAGATAATTAAGGAATTGTTGATAAGTTAATGAAGGTCATTAACTTGAGATTATTTATTAATTAATTAATGTGATTACTTTTGATAATTAATTGAATTAATTAATTTAGATAATCATTTATGAAATTTGGTTAAGTATGATTACTTTATGAAAGTAACTAAAGATATTAATTACTCATTGTAATTAATTTGATTAGTTTAATTTGATTAATTAAGTTTAATTAATCATTAGATGGGTTAATAAGTAATCAATGAAGAATAATTACTTAGAGAAGTAATTAAGATAAGTAATTACTCGAAGTAATTAATTGAAGTATGGAAGAGTTTGGGATAAATTGTTTGTGTAATTAATATGAAAGGTAATTACTTAGTGAAAGTAATTAATAATAATTACTTAGGTAATTAATTTTAAGCATTGATTAATTAAGACATTTGAAAATAATTTAATGATGTAATTAATTAAGGGTAATTAATTACTAATGAGATTAACCAAGGATGATCAATAAATATAATTAATTATTTATTAAATGTAATTAATTTAGGAGTAATTAATTTACTCAATGAAGTAATTAGGGTAGTTAATTACTGAATATGATTAATAATTATGGATTAATTAAGGTTAATTACTTAATGTAGTTAATTAATTTAAATGTAACTAGGAATCATTAATTAATATAATTAATGATGTAATTAAGAATTAATTAATTAAGATTAATTAATCAATGATAAGTGATTAAAATAATTAATTAATGTAATTAATTAAGGATTAATGTAATTAATTATAGTTAATTAATTAATTAATTAAGTAATTTAAAGGTTAATTACTGTATTTTGTTAAGGATAATTAATTTGTGAAAATTAATTACTTGATGTAATTAAAGGATAATTAATCAAGGGTAATTAATCAAGGGGATTAATTAGTGGTTAATTAATTAATTGATTGGTTTGTAATTAATGGTTATATAAGCAGGATTTATAGAATGAAGTAATTAATTTAATTTACTTTAAATTAATTAGTAATGAAATGATTAATTTAATTAACTTTAAATTAATTACAAATGGTATGATTATTAATCCTTGTTTATATATGGATGATATGGATTTCCTTGAATGGTTTGAATCTCAGAAATGAGATAAATAGTATTGTGTGATATGGATGCTTGGTTGCATTGTAATATGAATTATCTATTGATGATGATAATGTAGATTATCAATTTGTGATGATAATATGGATTATCTGTTTTGATGGTAATGTAGATTATCAATTATGATGATGTGAATTATCTATCTGTGTGTATATAGATAATTAAATTGAATTGTTTTAACTTAAAACAACTTGGACCTAAAAGATGGCGTTTTGGATTCGATGAGACCGGGATCGGGTTTCCATATTTGGATGTCCGAAAACCACATCGATCCAAGTTAACGTTAGGTCATGAATCTCAAGAGAAGATGAAGATTCAGAGTGCAAGGGTTATCGCCGTTAACTCTGAGGGTGATTCCAAAATGAGTGTAACAAGATAATGCCTTCAGTTTCATTTGAACCCAGAACGAACTTGTATGGATTGAATGCTTTCAGAACATCGTCAGGTGGACGATGAGCATTCTAAGAGATGTGTTCTCAAAAGGTAATCGTAGCCTCAAGCCTCATCAACCAGGAATGGCTAAAATAGGGGAGGTGCAGCAATGCTAAGTGGGTCATGCCTAAGTAGGACGAGATTTTCCTCTTTCTAGAAGTCCCTTTTTATTCGGATGTGTGGGCAGTTGGGTTGCGGCCAATTACGGGTTGTCTTGTTCGGGACTGTCCAGTAAGGGATGGTTCCGGCCTTGTGTTGCAGGGGACTGGGAGTGATTCTCGGTACATTGATCTAGGCCTCGTATTATGATGGGCGGTACCCGGTAGCCTTGTCATTGTATGGAACCGAAAATTCAGTAAGTTCCGTATGTATTGATTGTGCCCAACTATGTTGGAACGTGAGATGTAAGCATTCCAACTATTTCTGTATTTTTCTTGAAAACCCTAGACACTATTATGATATCACCGGATTTCCTATCAAATGTTTTGGTTTGTGTATGGTAAATTTTTTCCCATGTTTATATGTGGGAAGTCTTACGTGATACCTTTCTTTCCAAAGGTTTTTCAAAAGTTAAGCAACTTTAACCTGTTACTCACACCACCATTTCTGACCCAGAGTTTATCTTCTGTTTTCTTAAACTCTTGGGTACTCAAATTTTTACGAGTAGCCAAGGGATTCAGGTTAGCTTTGACGAATTATGGAGGAGCAATGGAGCAGGAGGCTTCTGCGTTGTAGTTATCTAGTATTCCGCTGTGTTGGTATCTCTGAGTCGTTTGTTTGAGTTGTTTTGTACTGTGTTGTAATAACTAGATGGGTGTTTATAACTGTCTAGTATGTGATGTATAATCTGTGTAACTCTGATAGTGGTTGTATACTATGTAATACTTATGTCATTAATATAATTTATTCGTTCCGCTGTTGAGGTTCTGTGTTGTTTCTTCTTTATCTTCTTTCTTTTCTCTTTTCTATCCCTTTCTTTCTTAATTCATGATGCGTCTTTCTGGTTAGTGAAAGACAGGTATGACAATATGGAATTAGGTAATGGCTAAAACTCTAGTATCAGTCATATTCAACTCTATAGTCCAAACACGAAGTCCTTGGCTCAATAATAACAATTATTATTGACCGAAATGATCTAGTCAGAGACTTTGAATTTGAGTTGACTATGATATCAACGTCACATAACCGGGAGATGAATCCTCTCTAGAGTAGTGTTTCACTTCTAATGCTTCCACTCGATCGAACTATAGTCATTCGATGGATACCATGCTATGATTTAGCTATAATCAAAGTGGGGCTTCTACATTGAAGATCAAACGTATTCTCAAGTCAAGAGAATTTTGTAATCTTGTCACATCGATATTTTCTATTTGACTTAGTTATATTAACCAACAGTACTAAGTTAGTCATTTCATAGTTATCAAATAACTATCAGTACGTAACCCCTTGGTGCTCTCAACAGTCATGAATAATACATTGTCCAAAATTTGAAGAAAGTTACGTACTATGGTCTCAATGAATGCATCAATATCCAGTCTCAATATATCTTTTTTTTTTGATAAAAGAGTGGTCCTCTTATGAGGAGAACACTCCTTATTTTATTAATAAAACAAAAGTATACAAGTGTCAGAAGGTTAGTAATGGTTACATCTTAATAAATAAGGTCATCCCTTATATAACCATTAAAAATAAGATGTCTCAAACTATCAAAAATACGTACAAGATACTGCCCATCAAGATGTAATCAAATAAATTGCTATATTGAGATCCATGGACACTTGTGTTTGAGGAATATGCCATGCCAGTTGTGTAAATGCTTGAAGATAGAGTGCAGAAAGGAGTAAATGCATGGTTGATGTATGGGGCAAGTGGGACTCAAATTGGATTTAGTTGCTGCATGTGAAATGTAGTTGTAGTAGAATTATGTACCCGCATGAAGAAAGTATGTAAATGCATGCCTCCGTGAGCAAGTATGTAGATGCGACAAGTGTAAAGCTATAGGCGTGGCAAAAGGATTTTGAGAAGGTCAAGTGTTAACATGCCATAATGCTGGCTTCCAAAAGTTGAAGATGTTAGGACATATTACATGCAAAAGAGGTGCACCTAGAATGAATGTGTGTCCACTTGTTGGCATGTGCTGGAGCGACAGTGTGAATAATCTATTGGTTGGATCGGGAGGTGAAGAGAGCAGGCAAATAGCTTCCATATAAAGCAGTCAAGATGAATGCATGCAGAGGTGCTGGGTCGATCGATTCACTGAACAAATGCTTGGGACGGAAGATGGTAGGGTCTACACTAAACTTCTAGATGGTTACCAATAAGGGAAGAGGTATGTCGGAGAACAGGTTATTATCCGTAATCTGACCAAGATGGGATCTCCAGTCTGGATGGCTTCTACAAGTCCCTATCCAAAAAGAGATATGATAGGCACTAAAGTATGAATTGCAGTAGAATTTTTATGTGAATTGTTGAAAAGATGTTGGTTTCTTTCCTTCTAAAGACCCCACTAAATGATAGAAAAGGTTGAATCTAAAAATTTTCTAGTTGCATGACTAAAGCCAAATCTAAAGCATGTCCGGTGCTCATGTGGAGATGGGATAGTAGTGTTAATTTCAAGGTTAAAAATTTGAGTTAAGATTCTTATTATATATTGGATAAAGCGACATTCAAAAAATTAATGCGAGGGTGTTTCAGGTGCTGAGTTACAGAAAACAGAGGTTATCGATGGGGTTGTTTATAAGTTTAATATTTAGTTTAGAAATGGTGTTTAGTTTATTGAGTAGTGTTATCCAAGTGTGAATCTTAACTTTAGGTGATGCATTAATTTTCCAAATGGGTTTAAAGTAACATAGTTTTGAATTTCCGGAGAACGATAAAAATGTATACATATATTTAGAGGTGTATTTTTCAGTTTTATCCTAACACCAAATTAAGTGGTCCTAGAGTTCGTTTAAATTAATACCATCAATCATGTCAATTAGTTTTTGAAACCGCGCAAATTCGTTCCCCAATATATACCGGATAAAAGAGATGTTCCTGCTTAAAACGTCATATGGCCTAAATACGTCTATAAGAAGACCATTCTTGTTGTTCGAAGCCAAATGAAGCTTAGGGAATTCATACTTCAAGGCTAATCGGAAAGCCCAAGGGTCGTTCCAAAACTATGTTTTTTCAATAAAACAATAATCATGTTGAGTTGGGTTAAATAGGTTTTTGGAACCATTATAGCAGAAGTTGCTAATTATTTCTTTCCAAGATGATGTTTTATTGTCTAGAAATTTCCAAAGCCATTTATTTAGTAGAGAGATGTTAAGGTTTTTAAGGTTTGTGATGCCTGGGCCATCATGTGTTTTAGTCTCGATACATCTTGACAATGAATATCTAAAATGGCATGTTTATTTTATTGTGATAAATCACTTATGTTACAACGCATTGTAACTACTATTACAAAACATACCATTTATGGATTTTCTATTAAATATACTTTTAATTAAATTACTTAATTAATGTAACATATTATATCAAGTATATAATAGAATGAAAACATTTTTTATTTCGAACAAATTAGTTATCGAGCTAGATACAATAACAAATTACATAATTACCCCTAGGACATACCCCTAACTCTATCAAAAATAATATTTATAAATATAAAAGACAATTTAAATTTCAAATTTGAAAATTTGATCTAGATACGAAAATATCTTCTAAGTTTAAATTTAAATTTTCAATTTAGCAAATAGATTATATATTATTAAAAAATATATATGTATGAAAATATATTATACATATACAATGTATATATAATTATATTTTAAAATTGTTATTTTAAAATCATTTATAATATAAAATGATGTTCCATAATTAAACATATGTATACTTAAAATATAATGTATATTTTTTATCTTATTTTGGCTATATTTATTTTTGAAAATTTTAATTTTTTAATTAATAAATATGTACGGATTTATTCCCCATTTTAAAAATATTCCGCGTGAAAAAAATTATTTTTTTGTTCTATATAAAATAGTTTCTAATGTTTGCAAATTTGTGTATATTAAAATATACCTATATGTGTTTATAAATTACTAAAATCTATTCAATACTTATGTACGAAAAATAATATGTGTTGTATGTGTACATAATTTACAAATATTTAATGTATATTTATTTAAAAATTCAATTTTTATTTAAAACTCTTTTAAAAGTGATTTTTGATTCAATTGTAAAAAAATTAGGCCGAAGGTAAAATACATACATCCATACATGTGTGTGTATATGTTATTTGTAACAACACTATATATATGTATGTATGTGTGTGTGTGTGTGTATATTCTAGATTGACAATACATATAAGGATTCATGATATATAGCTAATCCAACCAGATATATAAATGATATATATATGTATGTATGTATGTATGTATGTATGTATGTATGTATGTATGTATGTAAATGAATATGTATATGTATATTAATGTTGTATATATGTGTAGTAAAGTATTACCTCAACTGATACCTCGAATGTTGAATCAAAAGAACTCCTAAAATTTGATCCAATCTCTTCCTAAAAATGCTACCATACACACCTTTCTTTTATTTGATTTGAACTTGTGTTTGGTTTGAAAATAATATAGGAGGGGGTTGCTTTAAATTCTCCATTAGGGGTCTAGGGGATTAGAATCAAAAACTAAAATCTAAAATGTGAAGGGCGATGGATTTAAATAACAAAAGAATGAGAGAGCAAAAGTGGATCTAGATACATCCTTTTCTCCTTCCAACTTGTTTTAGCCACTAAATCATGGGCCTTATGGGATTCTGTTCAATTTTAAATCATATCGAATAATTTACATTTAAATCAAATTTAAATGTACATCAATGTAATTATTGATAAATATGTATATAACTATTGTATACGTACTATTTTCAATACTAATCAGTAGAAATCAAAATAAATTTATAATCAATATTTCATAAATATAATTTAATTTATAATATAAATTATAATTTATAAAAAATTATAATGTAATCAAATCAAGTGGTATTTAGAGTATTCGACATTACAATTGTGTGACTCTTAGGTACAAATTTGACCAACGTTTAATATCAAACAGATCGAATGTTATCATTCACACGTTACTTTAGCTAATTGTATGATAATTTGGATAAATTTATTACTTACACAGTTTTGGTAAAATCCAATTTTACCTTTTTTAAGTGGTTCCCGATTGTGATAGTTATTTACCCTAATTCTCTGCTTTAAAACTATGCCACATTAGCATTTATTGAATGAGGGAATTAGGAGGTAGGATAAACTTTAAAAAAATTAGGCTGAAAGACAACAAGTTTCATTTTTGGGTTGAAGGACAAACTTTGAGAAAAAATTAGGCTGAAGGACAATGCTAGTTATAACTAGCATTATATTCAGTTTTTACACTGTACAAAATGCTAGTTATAACTAGCATTAAATTTAGTTTTACACTGTACAAAATGCTAACTATAATTAACATTTTCGTTCAGCTTAATTTTTTTTAAATTTGTCCTTCAACTCAAAAATAAAACTTGTTGTCCTTCAGCCTAAATTTTTTTCCAAAGTTTGTTCTTGTGCCTATTTTCCGATTATGGAATTTGCTATTGGTTAAAATTCTAGTATCATCCACATTCAACTTGTATAATTCAAACACTAAGTCATTGGTTCAATAAAAACAATTATTATTAATCGAACTGCTCTGATCAGAGACTTTGACTTTGTGTTGACTTTGCTTAACCTGATACCGAACTCATATTATGAATTCTCTATTAAATGGTATTTAACTTTCAATGCTTCAACTCAGGCCCAGATACAGTAGTCCGATGGACGTCATGTCATGATTTAACTATAATCAAGATGGAATATCCAAATTGAAATTCAATGGTATTCTCAAGTCAAAAGAATTGTCTAATATTATCACATCCATATTTTCTATTCGACCTTAGTTATATTAATCAATAGAAAACTATCAAATGATTCATTTCATAATGATCCAATAACTATCAGTATGTAGCTCCTTGGTACCCCCGGCAGCCATGAGTAATATACTGCCTAACATTTAAAGAGCGTTACATAATCTAGTCTTAATAGATGTATCGATATATAGTCTCGATGCATCTTGACTAGGAATATTTAGAATGATATGCTTATTAAATTGTGATAAATTACTCATGATAACAACATATTATATTTTTTATTGCAAAACATACCACTTATGTATTTTCTATTAAGTATACTTAAATTAAACAATTAATTAATATAACACGTTATAATAAGTATATAATTGAAAGGAAAATACCTTTTATTTCGGACGAGATTTCATTACAGAGTTAATAATTTACAGTAAATAACAGAATTTCCCCTAGCGTATACCTAACTTTGTCGGTATAGATGCAGGTATATTTCATTTTAGTGCTAGTATGATTTACTTTACATTATTATGTGTAACTTAGTAAATGCCTTACATCACTAACCTTGTAGGGTGGTATTTCCCGTACACTCGTATATATATGTAAAATATCATAGCCTCTTATATTATGTACTATTTTGTAGCACTAGCACTATATTCATATTATGATGTCCCATTTATGTCAAAGAAGAAGTTTGATGAAGTATGATATCCTCTAAGTATCTTGCTTTTGTTGCTTATATTGTATATAGATTTACATATCAAGTATTTTGAGATAGTCCCCCTTACACAAAGCTTATGTTTAACCTACATTTTTTCCATGTTTATTCTTCTTTTTGACAACCTATAGGTTCTCCATGAGTAGGATGAGTGTAATGTTTTTGTGGACGATATAATAGAATATGCTGAATCTTTTGGAGATACGGAGATCACATCTACTATTAGTTATTTACTTCATGCATAAGAGATGTTACAATCATGTATGAGATTATTTAGTAATACTTGATGTATTAATAAGTACTCTGTATGTATGGAGATTACTTTTTTTGATAATAAGAGCGATACCTTATTTAAGCAGAGTACTCGTTTTGGTGTCTCGAGGGGTCAAACCCATTACCTCTAGAAATGTAGTCCAAAGATTTTATCACTTAAGCTAGTAGTCCTTGATATATATGCAGATTTATGTACTCCAATCATCGGTATCAAAATTTTATCAGTTGATTTCTCATATCCTATCTTAAATACAATATTTATCATGTTTCTTTACATGCATTTTTATGTGTATTATATTTTACCCTTCCACTATAAGATGGTCATTGTATGGATCGCGATTAGACTATTTTGATTTTAATTCATGCAACAATTTGTCATTTACGGCCGTAAGATATGGTATTTGAACATTGATCTACGGTGTCATGAATGACCAAATCATCACATAATATTTCTTTTAGAGATATCGTATATCCACAACTTCTGTAGTGATCATTGAAATAAGTACTTCAGTAGTGTTCAAATCCCTATCCCTAGGGTATTGTACTTATATATATTATCTTTTTTAAGAATATTTTTTTGACTATTACTTTTGGAGTGGATATTGAATGTCAAATGCTATAATAAAATTAGATGCGACGAAAAAGTCAAATTGTAAATAAAATCACTACTCTTAGAAGGATCATTAGATCGAGGGACAAGTGTTGTGGCACTTTAAACTATTCTAAAATAACCGCATTTAGAGTGTTGTATTAAAATTGTTACTTCTTGAGCGTTAAATCAATGTTCAATATCTTTTACACATATATTTTACAGTCAATGCTTCCGGATTGTTATATCAAAGTCAATACTTCTACATTGTTTAAGCTCACTACTCCTGGGGTATTAGTGACACACACTATTTCTAATATCTAAAATCAATGACAATGCCATCAAAATATGCTTCTCACTAATCTCAAACATTGAAAACAACACATTGTATATTTTATGTTTGTAATCTAAAATCAACATAGGCAAAAAGGGGAGAACTTCACAATGGAATAAAAATACACATCTCACAAAATAAATGCATACTAGATCTAATACATCAAATCACATTGACTCATTCTACTACATTGATCATCATTAAGTAAAAAAGAGAGTATCCATAATGTGTAAATTTGGTAAAGGTAGATAAATAAATGAAAATACGGTTATTTACATATTTTGAGTGGTATTTGCTAACAACAATGATTTAACAAATTAAACTATAATCAATGTGATTAATTTAATAAGGTTATTTTTTGAAATTTGATAAGGTTATTATTATGAATTTCGGGGTGAAATTCATAAAAAAACGAAGAATAAACTTTTAATGTAAATTGAGGAGTCTACCACTATTTATTAAATAAGGTAAGATGTCATAGATAATAATATGGTTTTTGTAAATATTATGTTTCTTTGAGTGAAAGAAAATATAATTCTTTTAGGCGTTCATAGAAGAAGATATTATTCTAATTATTGTTTAAGTAATAAAATATAATATTTTTTGGAATAATAATAATAATAGCATTTCTAGAATATCAAGCATATCACCCCTCATTCCCTCTCGTTTTGGTTGGCGAAATCATGGGCCTTATGGGTTCCTATGTAACTTCAAACCTATTAGATAATTTATTTTTAAATCAACTTCAAATGTACATCGATATTGTATATCAATATGTGTGTATATAATAATTATACAATAATTATTTTCAGTACTAATCAACATAAATGAACTAAAATTTTATAACTAATATTTCATAAATATTTTAGGTAATTAAATTAATTTATAATAATTATAATTTAATTAAATTAGATGGTTTTCAAAGTATTCAACATCGCGCTAGTGTGACTCTTATTTGTAAATTTGGTTAGCGATTAATATCGAACAATTCGAATGTAAATGTTCACATGTCACTTTAACTAGTAGTGTGGTAGTTTGGCTAAACTAATCGATAACATAATTTCTCTAAAATCCAATTTTACTTATTTTAGGTAGTCCCTAATAGTGACAACTATTTATATCAATTCTCTTCGTCAAAATCATATCACATTAGTATTTATGGAATTTAGATTGGTCAAAATTCCAACATCATCCACATTTAACTTGTATAGTCCAAATACAAAGTTCTTGGTTCAATAATAACCATTATTATTAGCTGAACAGCTCTGGCCAAAGACTTCGACTTTATGTTGACTTAAGGAGACAAGTTCTCTATTGAATAGTGTTTCATTTTCAATGCTTTAACTCAGACCCAACTATAGTCATTCATTGGACATCGTGCCATGATTTAACTATAAAAAAGTGGAGTGTCCACATTGAAGTTTAATAATTGTAACACACCAGATTTTTGGTAACATTATTTAGGATATTTAATTAGCTAAATAAAATAAAATAATATGTTGATTAGAGGATTGAGATTTGATTTAATCAAGGGGCAGTCATGCCATTTAAACAATATATTAAAATAAGAGTTAAATTGAAGTAAAGGAGAGGTAAAATAGGAAAGAGGTCATTCTTATACCCTAAACCCTTGGCCGTGTACCCCTACACGTCCATTTTCATTTCATTAAAATTTTAAAATAAGAGGTCGGCCACCAATAACAAGAGAAAGAGGAAGAAGATAGAGAAAAGCTAGGAATAAGCTTAAGCAAATCAAACTCATTCACATCTCAATCTCTTTAATATCTAAAGTTAAGGTAATAATGTTTGCATCTTAAATTTTTATTATTTTTGGTCTAAAGATGAATTTTTGAATATTTTGCATTGATTTGCTATGTTTTTGAATGATGGAATAATTATATATACTTGTTGATGAATTGTGGTTGTTCATATTGAATTCATGATATGTTTTAAGGTGAAAACCTTATAAAATGATATCCAAAATACCGTGCAAATTTTTATGATGATCCTAAATGATATTTTAGAGCCAGGTTTTAATTTTTAGAATTTTCTAAATAATTGTGGAATTTATAAGTATTTTCTAACAAAAAAATGTTAATTGGGTTAATAATTATTTATGGTTAAATAATAAACGATTTGGGCTTGAAAATTTTATATGTTGGAAAACATATTAAAATAAAAGAGATTTTTTGAAATTTTTGCAGAATTTTCATAACTGTTTTAATGGTTATATAAAATTATTTAAGGTGTGAGACTTAAATGTTTTATATAATAAATGAAGGAGAAGGGGATTTTTGCAAATAATTCAAAAAGATTAGTTCTAAAAATTGCAGTACTTTTTATTGGTAAATAAAGAGGCAACCAATCTAAATTTGAAATATAAAGCAGGTTAGGTGAAAAGAACTATTTCTACATGTTCTTCGCTGTTTCAACGCTTTCGGCACTAGGTTCCGCCTCCTCATCTTCGCTTCCGACATAGTCGAAACCAATTCACATGGTATTAAGGAACTGGTATGCAGTGAATTAGATGTACACGAAAGGTATGGAGTCAAAACTAGGGGTTTCGAAAGGGTTGTGACATTAATTTGTTTTTAAATCAAAAATGCGCCAGCTTGCTTTCGACTAAAATGGCTTTCGACCGAGTAGCTTTCGACTTAGTTAGCTTTCGACTGGGTTTAATGGATTTAAAAGAAAGGGTTTCGATTGAGTTGCGCTTTTGTTTTAAAAAATTTCTTTTAATAAGTCGAAGCCTTTTTATTGCAACTTTCCACCTTTTGACCCAGATGGTTTCGAAAGGGTTGTTTACATTGTTTTCTAAAATTCTGACCACTTCTCTAATGCTTTCGAAGAGATGGTTTTGACACCATCACTTCTTTACTTAGGAAATGGTTTCGAAACAGATGCTTTCGACTTAAATATTTTTAAGTCCCTTTTTCTATAATTGAATTAAAATCCAAATGGTTTCAAAAGAGATAGTTTCAAATGGTTTCGAAATATATGCTTTCGACTTTAATGGGTTTATGATCCTTTTACTCTACTTGAAGGTAGAATCCTAATGGTTTCGACTGAGATGATTTTCAAAGGTTTCAAAGGGGTGAAATTTGGTATGGTTTCGAAAGGTTTCCATATATTTTAAACTAAACCCAAAATGCTTTCGAAAGGATTGAGAATTTGACTGTTTCGAAAGGTTTTAATGGATGGTTTCGAAAGTGGTGGTTCCCCAGGGTTTCGAAAGGGTTGAAAGGAAGGGTTTTTTCCAATGTTTTCGAAAGGAAATATTTAAAGGTTTTAAAGGATGATGTCTAATGTTTTGAAGCTTTCGTAGAAAAGAAAGGAAAGTTTTTCCAATGTTTTCGAAAGGCTTTTAATGGTTTCGAAAGGGTCAATTTCAATGGTTTCGAAAGGGCTACCTTCAATGGTTGCAAATGGGTTGTTTAAAGATTTAAAAAAAAGTTTCGAATGTATTAAATAAGCAATACAGCCTAAATATTTTCATGTTAAAAAAGGGTTTTAACTTGTTTTGGAAGGATAGTTAATCCTCAATAAAATTCATCAACATTATTTTGAGTAAATTATATATGTCATGGAAAAATAGCTTAGGTAAAGCTAAGGATATATTTTCCTTATATAAGCAATTTAAAAGGCTAAATCATTTTGAAAAGATTTTCAAGGAAACAGATGAAGGGTAGTTAACCTTAAGAAAATGATTCGGACAGTTAGTCCATTTTGATCCGGACAATTAGTCCAGTTTGCTGGCAGTCGTTCCAGTTTTATGGATAGATAGTCCATTTGTTAGCATAAAGGACTTTGCTATTACGTTGTGGGTAGATAGTCCACTTATTACCTGTTTTATGGATAAATAGTCCATTTATTAGCATAAATGATATTGCTATTTTGATATATTCAGTTTGATTAATCAGTTTGGTTGTAAGAAAAGATTTGCAAAATATATGTTTTAAAGAGGATATTAGTAAGGGGAAAACCATTCCGTTAAGCGGCGTGGTCTCACTAATATCAGTAAATCGAGATGTAATAGAATTATTCATGCTAGGCTTTATGTCTGACTCGAAGTTTTTGTTTCCCCTTAAACTCTCGGGTGCTGAAAAATGATTTGAGCATGCTGAGGGTTAAGGTTTAGAAATTTTGGCGGATAAAGCTTCTGGAGACAAGCAGGCGGCTGGCGGATAGCTAATTAAGAAATGTAATTGTTTTTTTATTTTTTTCGTGTATTAAGTCATATTGACTATATTACTTTGATCATCCAAGGGGGCATCGTCATATGTCGCTCTTGGCATATTTTTGTAATGATTATAATTAATCTTTATCTTGGAAACGATATGGGATTATGTAACTTGGATATGAATTTGTTTTGAAATGTAATCAGTAAAATATTGTTTTTGAAAATCTGTGATTTTGTTCATATTCGCATGCTTTTGATATTATGGGTACCATTATCATTACCGTATTTCGTCACCAGAAGTTAATACTATGGATGACTACAGCTTCTGTAGCGCTTAGCTTTTGACCTTCAGATATAGGATGTTACAACTTGGTATCAGAGCATGGTTTATGAAAAAAAATTAAACTAAAAATGGTTTTTAAAACACAATCTTAATGAATTTGAGTAAGGTTGGGTTATGGGATAACGTTATAGTAACATACTTGTATTTGTAATATATAAGTATACGCTTTATCTCTAGTCTTCTACCTTATTGAGTTATTTTTTTGTATCTCATGAAGTTTGAATATAGATATGGAAGGTAGAAGAGGAAGATTTAACCTAGGAGGTGAGGGCACCGACGGGAATGCCAGACCTAGAACAAGGAGAACCCAAGGTCAGGCACAAGCAGAGAATGTAGATGCTAGAGTCCCGCAATTTGGAATGGAAGCTATGTATCAGTTTTTCATGAATATGATGCAAGCGGGAGATGCATCTGGAGTGTTAGGGGGAGTTGTTGCAGGAGTACAAGTTCCAATAGTTCCGGTAGTTAACCATTATACGAAGCTGAGCGAAGATTACGCTAAGCTTGGAGGAAAGCCTTTTCTGGGGACAGAGGATGCTTTAGAGGTGGAAAATTGGTTGCTACAGTGTGAGAGAATATTTGTACACTTAGGACTTTATGATGAGAAAAAGAGGAGGTGGACATCCAGATAGCTTCAGGGAGCTTCTTTGTTCTAGTGGAACAGTGTGACAGCTGGTGTGGATGTGGGGACTTTGTTATGGGCAGATTTCAAGAAAAGGTTCCAGGAGAGGTTTATGTCTGCAATAGCACGGTCTGCTCTGATAAGAAAGTTTGTTGAGTTAAAGTTCGAAGAGTTAGCCAGATATGGGTATGCTTTAGTGGATATAGTTATAAAGAGGAATGAGAAGTTTATCAGGCGGTTGAAGCCTGAGTTAGCCAGGGCTACATTACCTCATATTAGAGATTCTTCTGACTTTGTAGTGTAGATGGCCTTAAGGCATGAGAAAATTCTTGATTCTCTAGTGAAGAGTAAGGATAAAGAAGTCAAGATTGGGCAGAGTCAGAAGAGGAAGTTCTTTCCTAAGAAAGGTGCTCAGAAGGGTTGAGCAGCTAAGAAAGGGAAGTCAAAGATTGTTTGCTTAAAATGCGACAAGAAGGGGCACTTCGCTAATCAGTGTCGTGCTGGAAAGGCAAAGGTGGTGGCATGGAAGAAGGGTGTCAGATGCTTCAATTGTGACCAGATTGGCCATTATAAGAGTCAATGCAAGGAGCCAGCTAAGGATGGAAAGGGCAAAGTATATGCATAGGAGCCTGTTGCTTCGAAGCCAACAGCCCAGGAGAAAGGAAAGGTAGTCTTGGGAGGTATGCTTCAGATATATGGTGTGTCTGTTAGCGTTTTAATTGATACTGGTGCATCGCATTCTTTTTATATCTAGATGTTTGATAGATAAACTTAACCTAAAACTCACATATTTAGTTACTTCCTTATGAGTTGCAAATCCAATAGGAGAGTCTACAACTCTAGGGTTGAGATGTGATCAGTTAGAGTTTGACCTGTTAGGTCATACTTTTGTTTGCAGTTTGCATGTGTTTGATTTTATGGGGTTCGGGGTTTTTTTGGGGTGGATTGGCTAAATGAGTACGATGCTAGGATATTTTGCTAGGATAGAAAATATCACTTAGGCACTATGATTGTAGCGATCAGATTGTTTATACCGTAGAAGGTTATAATAGTGAGATTGTAACGATCTCCTATTTCAAACCGTTCAAATCGACAATCATCCACTTATGTCAGACTTGAATTGTTTAAAATAACATATTGTTAATTAATATTTGGCAAAATTTAGCATATACAGTAAATAAATCAATCACATACATAGAGCAATACAACATAAGCAGCGGAATATATAAAGAGTAGTTCATGAAGCTACTACATAAACATCAGAGTTAAAACAAAATACAACAGAAATCTCGAATATATAGAAGTTACTAATAAAAATGTCAATGATAAGTCTGAAAATAAACAGCTGAAATAACTGGAAACTGACTAGATATAAGACAGATCTTCAAGGAAAGCTCCAAGCTCCAAAGGCGAGTCTCAAATGTCGTGGCACTCAGTCTAACCCGAGTATAAAACAAAACACAAAACACTAGAGTCAGGATTAACATTCTTATAATAGTAAATCAACTCAAGTGAAATACAAAGTAATTCAAAGGATCTTTGAGATTCCCATCCTTTAAGGATCCATTAAACTATCTACATACATAGTACAATACGCTATATAGATAATGTCTACAGTAAAGTAAACTATTAAAAAAGTATTAAGACGTTACACATATCCCCCTTAACACATTTTATATATTCACGTAGTCTATACAGATACTGTAAGCTCCACCAAACATGTGGGATATTCAGGGAGCACTCCATAGGTACGGTACAAAACAAACTCGTAGAGGGCGCGATAAGGCATGCGACAAGGCACATGAGGAAATTCCAAGGTAAGATCCTACTGTTTGCACTCCCGGACTGGTGGTAATGCATAGTAGCTACTACCACCCACCTCGAGACACACTCCCAAATCAAACGTTCATCCAAACAAATCACAAAGTAATAGAATGGCATCGAAGAAGCATGCTCAATTAGAGGTGCAACCTCACTTGGCCTGGTATAGCTCTTGTTTTAGCCATATCAAGATGACTAGCGGGAGTCATCGTTGTGTTAATACCTTATATAGAATCGTCGCCAACCATCTTACTTCGTTCTGGAATCTCCACCACGTACATAGTTGTTAAAGTGGTTTTTGGTATTGGCAAAGAGTATGACAATATCCGATCCCGGTCTCTTTAACAACCAAACGCTTATTTCACACCGTGGTCATTTATAAAATCAAACTACTCATACTTCATACCACATTATCATATTCATTTCAAAATCATATCACTTTCGAAATCATATTCTTTTTCGAAATCATATTCACTTTAAATCATATTCATTTACAAAAACCATAACAGTACCAATTTAAATAATTAATATTAAAATTATTCGCATCTAAATCCATTAAATCTAAATGTTAACAGTTCTAGCTTAAATAGTTAATATTGAAAGTAATTTATATATTAGAATAGTTATTAAAAATAGTTTATATTTAAAAATAGGTTATTAAAACAGTTTATGTATTAAAATTGTTTATGTATTAAAATATATTTAAAATTGTTTATAAACTTAAAATAATATATATATAAAATAATTTTCATATATTTAAAAGAGTTCATATCAACAACAGTTTCAAACTAGAATTGTTTCTTCCAATTACACAAATCAATTCAAATCAACTTTAGTTCCAAAATTCAATTTAAATCAACCTTAGTCCAACAATTTCAATTAAGAGTTCAATTCAAATTCTTATTAAAACCATTTTAATTTATATCGATTTCAAATTCAGGTTTGAACTACAAATTTATACCACTTCCATTTTAATAGATTTTGAAGTCCAAATATTCAAACAATTTACAATAAATCAATTTTGATAAATCTCATTTATATTTCAAAATTCAACTTTAATTTTATTTAATTTTTTTAAATACTCACCTAATCATTTTTAATAAAATTTAAATAAAATATTAAGTTACAAATTCAAACCGGCATTAAATATTTCAATTTCAATTTATTTAAATTTGAAAATGTTCATTAATTCTCCTTGAATCAAAATCAAGTCATTAAGTTATAAAACATATCTTTAAAATAACAAAATCAATAAGCTCCAAATCAATTCTTATTTATATTAAATTCTCAAATAATTAAATTACAAATTAACTTAATTTATATTCCCAACCTTTATTTTATTAAAGCTAGTACAAAATATATTTTAAAAATATTAATTAAATTTTATATGAATACTAAATATATTATATAAACTAATTAATTAAATCTTGTTATTAAATCCCTTTTAAATCATATTTTATATATTTTTAAAAATAATAAAAATATAAATAAATCTTAATTTTACATTTTAAACTTAACTTATAATTTTAAAATTTCCAAAATATATAATTTTAAAAATCCAAATTTTACACATTTAATAAAATTAAAATCTTTTTATTATATTTAAAATCAATATTTAATATACCCATATATTTTCTTTCAAACTTTGGAAATCATTTTCAAAATATAGACCAACGGTGTCTACATGTAATTTTCTATCCTATGGTCAAGTGATACGGATATTTATCTTTTCAATCCGTAATTTAAATAATTACGGGTATATATCATTTCAACCCGCAATCCTAAAATTAAAAATTAATAAAAATCGTTTGCGTTTATCATTTAATCCATAATGATTTTCCCCTAATCTATAAGATCGTTAGGGTATGTATCATTACAATGCATAGGGAATTTCTAAACTAACAGGGAACTTGGAGAGTGTGAACAAATATGATAATAATCTAACATATCAACAACAGGCAAATATCATCAGTAACAAATTTAAATATAATATATACAACAGGTTATGGTGTCATATGTCATAGGTAAACAACTGGAGATAATGGCATATCATATTTAACAATTAAATAACTTAACAATTCAAATTTAGTAGTATATTTCAATCGTCATTTCCTGCAAATTAAACTTACTAAATACAAAAATGCTAAGCATGAGTGATCGCTCACCTTTCAAGGCTAGAGAAATTTGACAATAAATTGAGCTACGAATCCTAGCAACAAATTCCAAAGCAAAGTATGACGAACACAAATTTGACAGTCAAAGCAAAGCTGGTAGTTTGGAATCAATGGAAGAACAAATCAAAACTAGCTTGATATAAATGGAAACAAAAAATATATATTATATTTGTTTCTTCTAAAAATCAATATTCAATTAAAACACAAATTAAAGTAAAATCTTCATATTATATTTTAAAAGAAATCAATAGTTACTAAAAAATATATATAATAAGATCAATATATATATATATATAACAATGTTTAAAATAAATATAAATACCTTAAACATTCAGATTGAAATACTTTAAATATATATATATATGTAGAAGGAGGTTACAGGATGCCTGAGTTTTCATAAAGCAAAGTACATGTAAAAACTTGATATATATGTACATATATATAAAGTAAATTGATAAAAATGGCCATATAAAAGTATATATTAAACAGACAAATTGATAAACAGGTCGTATAAAAGTATAAATTGAGAGGAAGAAGGTGCTGCGTGAACGGCTGCAGGCTTTGACTTGGCTGAGCTTGGGGTCTAGTGGGCTTGTGGATCGGCAATGGCCATAGGCTTGCTGCTTGGCTGAGACTGGACGTAGGTAGGTTGCTCGAAACAAGGTGGATGTGGCCAGGGAGCAAGCGGTTGTAGGCTGGTAGAAAAGTAGTTAGCGACTTCGGCTGGAGCGGTGATCGACTAATGGTGATGGGTTTTCTCTGCGAGGTGATGGGAAGGGGTGGCGACTGTCACGGTGGTCAGTGTAGTGTTTGTGAGGCGGAGTAGGTCGAGTGTGGTGACAAGTTTGGTGGAGGCTGCACGTGTGAGAGGCCGTGGTCGGGTTTACAGAAGGCGAGCTGCAATGGGAAGGGAGGTTGTCGGCGTTGTGATGGGGCGGAGGGTAGCCGGCTGTCGTGGCAGCTATTGTGAAGATCTTCAGGGGAGGAGGCACGTGAGCTCAGAGGGTGGAAGGGAGAATTGGATGAGGTTGCTTTCTCGAGGAAGATCTGAGGCAGAGAGAAAGGCAAAGGCCAGAGAGGCTTGGTCGGCGAACAAGGCATAGGCGAGGTAGGTCAGAAGTATGCGGCGGCCAGTGGATTTATGATCAGGGAAGGGAAGAGGGGAAAGATGCGACAATAGTGGGTTAAGAGGCGGGAAAGATGGAAGAAGCACTATATAAATTTAAATGAACGGAACAAAAATAAATATGCTACAGATTCAAAAGTTTAGTCATATATTTTTTCATTTATAAATGAACTGAACGAAAGAGAAGGCAGAGAAAATGAACCACTATATAATAAATTGAAATGGTGGGAATGGTAATAGTCAGCCGTTGAATTCCGCAAATATTTATGGCTAGTGGCTATTAACTATAACAGATGAACAACGAAGGGACACATAAAGCCTAAAAGTTTCAAAACGGGTATCGATACGGCTAACCGTTTCGCAGATTTCACAGCGTACTAATCATTGAAATGCACAAATGAATAGACTACGGAGATCGGTTCGATGAGACGAATAGAATGGTACACAGATATGAGCGATACGATCAACCTATCAAAAGTCCATATTTGCTGCCAAAATACTACTAAACCGTCGAAAATAAGATAAACGGGGCTATAGCAGTTCAAATTTGACGAAACGAAATATGGTGTCTCATTTAGAAAAGGGTGTACATTTTTATTATGTATAAATATTCAGATTTCAAAATATTTAATTACCATCAAATTAACTGATTTTAAATTGAAATTGAAAATTACACAATAGAACTAACTTTCATATTTTCCAAAGAAAATCTGATACTTGCTACGTTTAAATAGATGCATACCAAATATCGAATTTTTATTGCTAAAACTTATTTCTTTTATTTTTCATGAAAAATTCAGTTAATTACGTTATTAAAATCATCAAAATTTCTGGGTCGTTACAAAGGTAAATGCTTTGTTGGGTGTTATGGAATTGGAAGATGAATTGAATCGAGTTTTCGTGGTTAGAGAATTCACAGATTTTTTTGAGTCTGTAGTTGGATTACCACCAAAATGAGCCATCGAATTTTAGATTGATTTGGTTCTAGAAGCAGAACCATTGAGTAGGCCACCAAGCAGGATGACCCCTACAGAGGTGAGAGAGTTAAAGGTGCAGTTGGTGGATTTAGAAAGCAAGAATTTTATCAGGCCGAGTAGTTCGCCTTGGGGAGCAGCTGTAGTGTTTTCTAAGAAACCGGACGGATCGTCGATGCTATACATAGATAGTTGAATGAGAGGACGATAAAGAATTGATATCCATTTCCAAGGATTGACGATTTGTTCGACCAGCTAAGTGGAGCCAAGGTATTTTCGTAGTTGGATTTAGCGACAGGTTTCCATCAGCTCAGAGTAGCAGAGGATAATATACCTTTGATGGCGTTTAGGACAAGATATGGGTCGTACGAATGGTTAGTTATACAATTCAGACTGACCAATGCATCGACTTGCTTTGTGGATTCGGCGAAGCAAGTTCTTCGAGAGCACTTGGATATGTTCGTATTAATTTTCATAGATGATATCTTGATATATTCTAAGGATGAAAGGGAGCATGAAGTTCATCTTAGAGTGATGCTTGAGACGCTGAGGCAGCATCAGCTGAAGGCGATGTTTTCAAAGTGTCATTTTTGGAAGAAGGAAGTGAAGTTTCTTGGTCATGTAGTCTTAAAGGAAGGGTTGTCAATAGATCCGACTAAGATTGAAGCAGTGAATAGTTCGAAGAGACCCGAGACAGTGATGGGGATAAAGAGTTTTCTTAAGTCGGCTGGTTATTATCAGAGGTTCATTAAAGGATTTTTTTGCGGATAGCGGCACCGATGACCAAGCTAACAAGAAAGGATGTGAAGTTTATGTGGACCGATAAGTGTGAGAAAGCATTTCAGAATTTGAAACACTTATTAACCCATGCACCTGATTGGTTATTCCAGAAGGGAATCATGATTTGATGGTTTACACAGTTGCATGTGGAATAGGATTGGGAGCTATGCGGATGCAGAGAGGTAAAGTGATTGCCTATGCTTCTAGACAGCTTAGACCGCATGAGGTCAAGTATCCGACACATGATTTGAAATTGGTTGTAGTGATTTTTGCATTGAAGGTGTGGAGACATTACCTTTTGGGAGAAATGTTTGAGTTATATACAGATTATAAGTCGTTGGAGTATTTGTTCTCTCGGAAGGAGTTGAACATGAGACAACAGAGGTGGTTATAGTTTATCGCTGCTTATGATTTTAGGATTGAATACACACTGGGAAAAGGCAACAAGGTTGCGGATGCACTTAATAGGAAATATCAAGACGCAGTGTTGGCGATGATTGCTGAGTGGAAAGATATGGAAGCATTGGCAGATTGCAGAGTGAAGTGGAGATCTGAGGTTGGGTCTAGCGAAGAAACCATAGTGTTATCTTGTTTAGAAGTTCGACCAGTGATGATGAAAGGATTGCTTCTAAATATGAAGAGGATTCAGTATTAGCTGAACGGATCGGGAAGTTAAGTGATGGAACCGAGGGCGATGACTTGAAATTTTTTAGTCTGGACTAAAATGGGAGGTTGAGAAAAAAGGAAGATTATGTGTTCCAAGTGTAGGAAACGTAAGGAAAGAAGTCTTAGAGGAATTCCATCATTCGAAGTTCTTTATTCATCCAGGAGGTACCAAGATGTACCAGGATATGAAGAGAAGTTTCTTCTGGGAAGGTATGAAGCGGAATATTAGTTTATGGGTAAAGCAGTGCTTGATTTGCCAACAAGTAAAGGCCGAACACCAGAAGCCAAGTGGATTGCTTCAGCCATTAGATATTCTGGTATGGAAGTGGGATTCTATTTTCATGGATTTTATTGATGGGTTGCCAAGGTCAAATAGAGGACATGATAGTATATGGGTCATAATGGAAAGATTGACTAAGGGTGCCCATTTCACTCTAGTTAAGTCAACCAGAACGACACCTGTTTTTGCAAAGTTGTTTATGAAAAATGTGGTTAAACTGCATGGAATTTCTAGTAGCATAGTTAAGATAGAGATTCCTTGTTCACTAGTGAGTTCTGGAAGAGTCTATAGAAAGTTATGGGAACCAAGCTCAAGATGAGTACCGCTTACCATCCACAGACTGATGGACAAACAGAAAGAGTTAAAAAAATCTTAGAAGATTTGTTAAGAGCTTGTCTATTAGATTTCAAGGGATCATGGGAGGACCATCTGCATTTTGTTGAGTTATCTTGTAACAACAGTTATCAGACTAGTATTGGGATGACACCGGTTGAAGCTTTGTATTGAAGGCCATGAAAATCTCCCGTATGTTGGTTAGAACCGGAGATAGGTTAGTTCTTGGTCCAGATTTGGTTAAAGAAGCTGAAGAAAAGATTGAGGTCAATCGATGTAGAATGTAGAAGACTCAATCTAGGTAGAAGAGATATGCAGATAAGAGACGGAAAGACTTAGAGTTCTCAGTTGGAGACTAGGTTTTCGTGAAAGTGTCACCGATGAAGGGTGTGATTAGATTTGGAAAATCAGAAAAGTTAGCACCGAGAATCATTGGACCTTTTTCTATTATTGAGAGGATCGAGAAACTTGCATATAGAGTTAAGTTACCAAGCAGTTTAGCAGGAGTCCATGATGTTTTCCATATTTCTCATCTTAGAAAGTGCGTTAGAGACGCTAAGACTACTATTTCACCGATTGTGCTAGATGATTTAGTGGCAGAACCAGATTTGACAATAGTAAGTATGCCTATTCATATTATTGCAAGAGATGAGAAGAGGCGTAGAACCAAGACGGTAAAATCAGTCAACGTCCAGTGGGGCAATGATGACAGGGACTGTACTTGGGAGATTGAGAACAGGATTAGGATACTTATCCTGAATTATTTGATGTTATGTTTTCCTCTTTGCTTGATTTGTTGTGTACCTTATCGTAATTTCGAGGATGAAATTTTTAAAGAGGGGAGTCTGTAACACCCATATTTTTGGCAACATTATTTAGGTATTTAATTAGCTAAATTAAATAAAGTAATGTGTTGATTAGGGGATTGAGATTTGATTTAATCGAAGGGTAGTCATGCCATTTAAACTATAAATTAAAATAAGAGTTAAATTGAAGTAAAGGAGGGTAAAATAGGAAAGATGCCATTCTTATACCCTAAACCCTTGGTCGTGTACCCCTACACGTCCATTTTCATTTCATCAAAACTTTAAAATAAGAGGTCGGCCACCATTAGCAAGAGAAAGAGGAACAAGATAGAGAAAGGCTAGGAAGAAGCTTAAGCAAATCAAACTCATTCACATCTTAATCTTCTTAATCTCGAAACCTAAGGTGAATAGTGTTTACATCTCAAATTTTTATTATTTTCAGTACTAAGATAAATTCCCAATATTTTGCATTGATTTGTCATGTTTTTTAACGATGGAATATACTTATTGATGAATTATGGTTGTTCATATTGAATTTATGATATGTTTTAAGGTGAAAAATCCTATAAAAGGACCAAATGCCTTGCGAATTTTTATGAAGATCCTAAATGATATTTTAGAGATGATTTTTAATTTTCATAATTTTTTGGGCCTAAAAATTTTATATGTTGGAAAACATATTAAAAGAGATTTTCTAAATCTTTTGTAGAATTTTCCTTAGTGTTTTAGTGGTTATATGAAATTATTTAAGATATGAAACTTAAATGTTTTATATAATAAATGAAGGAGAAGGGCCTTTTTGCAAATAATTCATAAAGATTAGTTCTAAAAATTGCAGTACTTTTTATTGGTAAAGAAATAAGCAATCAATCAAAATTTGACACATAAAGCAGGCAAGGTGAAGAGAACTATTTGCTACATGTTTTTCACTGTTTCAATGCTTTCGGCACCAGATTCTGCCTCCTTATCTTCGCTTTCGGCACAGTCGAAACAATGCACATGATATTAGGGAACTGGTACGTAGCGAATTGGATGTAGGCGAAAGGTATGGAGTCGAAACCAGAGGTTCTGAAGGGATTAAGGCATTACTTTGTTTTTAAATTAAAAATGTGTCGGCTTGCTTTCGACTAAAATGGCTTTTGACCAAGAAGCTTTCGACTCAGTTAGCTTTCGACTGTTTTTTGAAAGGGTTTCATTGGTTTGCGCTTTTGTTTTAAATAAGTGCTTTCGACTAAGTTGAAGCCTTTTACTGTAGATTTCTACATTTTGACCCAGATGGTTTCGAAAGAGTTGTTTATTTTGTTTTTTAAAATTATTGCAACCTCTCCAATGCTTTCGAAGGGATGATTTGGACATCATCACTTCTTTAGTTAGGAAATGGTGACGAAAGAAATGCTTTTGAATTAAATGTTTTTAAAACCCTTTTTCTATAATTGAAGTAAAACACAAATGGTTTCGAAAGAGATAGTTTTAAATGGTTTAGAAACAGATGCTTTCGATTTTAATGGGTTTCTTATCTTTTTGTTCTACTTGAAGGAAGAATCCAAATGTTTCGACCGAGACGATTTTCAAAGGTTTTTAAGAGGTGAAATTTTGAATGGTTTTGAAAGGTTTCCACATATTTTAAATTGAACCCAAAGTTCTCGAAAGGATTGAGTTTTGACTATTCCGAAAGGTTATAATGAATGGTTTCGAAAGAGGTGATTCCCCAGGGTTTCAAAAGGGTTGAGAGGAAGGGTTTTTCCAATGTTTCGAATGGCAATATTTAAAGGTTTCAAAAGGAGAACGTCTAATGTTTTGAAGCTTTCAAAGAAAGAAAGGATTTTCCAACGTTTTCGAAAGGCTTATAATGGTTTCGAAAGGGTCACTTTCAATGGTTTCGAAGAGGTTACCTTTGATGGTTTTGAAAGGGTTGTTTAAAGGTTTTAAACAAAGGTTTCGAATGTATTAAATATGCAATATAGCCAAAGTATTTTCAAGTTAGAAAAAGGGTTTTAACTTGTTTTGGGTGGATAGTTAATTCTCGTTAAAATTCATCAACATCACTTTGAGTAAAGTATATATATCATGGAAAAATAGCTTAAGGTAAAGCTAATGATATATTTTACTTGTATAAGTATGATTTAAAATGCTAAATTATTTTGAAAAGGTTTTCAAGGAAAAAGATGAAGGGTAGTTAACCCTAAGAAAATAGTTCGGACAGTTAGTCTAGTTTACGGGCAGTCAGCCCGGTTTTATGGACAGATAATCCATTTGTTAGCATAACAGATCTTGCTATTATGTTGTGGCCAGATAGTCCACTTATTACCTATTTTATGGACAGATAGTCCATTTATTAGCATAAAAGATATTGCTATTTTGATATATTCAGTTTGATTAACCAGTTTGGTTGCAGGAAAGGATTTGCAAAATATATGTTTTAAAGAGGATATCAGTGAGGGGAAACCCGTTCCGCAAAGCAGCATGCTCTCACTTAATATCAGTAAATGAAAATATAACAGAATTATTCACCCCAGGCTTTATGTTTAACTCGAAGTTTTTCCCCTTAAACTCTTGGATGTTCAAAAATTGATTTGAGTAGGCTAAGAGTTAAGGTTTTTAGGTTTATAAATTTTGGCGAACAAAACTTTCGGAGATGAGCAGTTGGCTGATGGATAGCTAATTAGGAATTGCAAATTATTTTGTTTATTTTCGCTATGTGCTACCATAGTTCGTCAATAGAAGCTAATACTATGGATGATTGTTGCATTTGTAGTATTTAGCTTTTGGCTTCCAAATACGAGATGTTACAATGGTATTCTCAAGTCAAGAAAACCATATAATATTGTCACTTCGACATAATCTGTTTGACCTTAGTTATATTAATCAACAGAAACCTATTAAATGAGTCATTACATAGTTATTCAATTACTATCAGTATGTATGCCCTTGGTGTCTTTAGCAACCATGAGTAATATATTGCCTAACATTTGAAGAGCGTTACATACTCTAGTCTCAATGAATGTATCGATATCCAGTCTCGGTACATCTTGACTTGGAATATTTAAAACAATATGTTTATTATATTGTGATAAATTACTCATGATTACAACATATTGTCATTTCTATAGCAAAACTCATTATTTATGGATTTTGTATTAAACATACATAAATTAAGCAATTAATTAATATAACACATTATAAAAATTATATAATAGAAAAAAATAACTTTTTATTTCAAACGAGATTTTATTACAGAGTTAATAATTTATAATAAAATATAGAACTGCTTCTAGTGCATACCCTTAAGTTTATCAATATGGATGCAAGTATATTGCATTTTAGTGCTAGTATGATTTATTTACTTTATTTGTTGCGACTTAGTAATGCATGACATCACTAGCCTTATACTGTAGTATTACCCATACACTCCTATATAAATGTACAATATCATAGGCTCCCATATTATGTAATATTTGTAGCACTAGCGCTATATTCACATTGTATTGTCCCGTTTATGCTCGAGAAGAAGTTTGTCAAGGTAAGATATCCTCTAAATACCTTACTCTTATTGCTTATATGTACATGAATTTACATATCAAGTATTTTGAGATAGTTCTTCTCACAAAAAGGGTATGTTTGACTCACGTTTTGTCCCTGTTTATTCTTCTTTTCGACAACACATATGTACTCTCATGAGTAGGATGAGTGTAATGTTTTGGGGATAATCTAACATAATATGCTGAATCTTTTGGAGATATGAAGATAATGTCCGCTACCAGTTTATTTACTTCATGCCTAAAAGATGTTACAACCATGTATGAGACTATTTTGTAGTATGTATTGTTAAGTACTCTATATATATAGAGATTACTTTTTTTATAGCAAGAGTGATACCTTATTTAAGTATAGTACTCATTCTGGTGCCCGAGGGGTCGAACCCAATACCTCTAGGACCGTAATCTATAGATCTATCACTTACGCTAGCGGTCCTCGACAAATACGGAGATTTATGTACTCAAATTATCAGGAAGACTTTATCAGTT
This sequence comes from Allium cepa, assembly GCA_030765085.1. Classification (NCBI taxonomy): domain Eukaryota; kingdom Viridiplantae; phylum Streptophyta; class Magnoliopsida; order Asparagales; family Amaryllidaceae; genus Allium; species Allium cepa. The sequence goes on from CM060939.1 coordinate 158,353,464, forward strand.
GATTTCTCATACACTATCTCAAATAATGTATTTATCATGTTTCATTGCATGCATTTTTATGTATATTATATTTTATCCTTCCACTACAAGATGATCGTTGCATAGATCGTGATTGGATAGTTTTTTTTTTAATTTCATATGACAATTCGCCATTTACAACATTTGTTAGTAAGATATGGTATTTCAACTCGATCTTTGGTGTCATGAATGGTGGATCATTACATAGTATTTGACCTATAGATATTTTGTATCCACAATTTTTATAATGTTATAATAACTAACTACTTCGGCAGTGTCCAAATCCCTGTCCCTGGGGTGTTGTACTAATATATCATCTCTTTCGAGAAGATTTTATAACAATTACTTCATATGCGAATATTGAATGTCAAATGCTATAATAAAATAAGACGTGATAAGAAAAGTCAAGTTGTAAATAAAATCACCACTCTTAGAAGGACTACTAGCTCAGGTGACAAATGACAAGTGTTATAACACTTTAAACCGAGGTTCTAAAAGTTAAGAGTTCGAACCCTCGAGATATCAAAATGAACGCTCTTCTTGAATAAAATGCGCTTTTATTCTCAAAAAGGTCACTACTCTTATTGTATTGTATAAAAACACACACACACACACATCCATTTTGAAGATAAATTTATATCGATATGGCGCGTTATTACAAAATATCATTTGAAGAAATATTTTAAAGTCAACACTTTCTAAGCATTATATTAAAATTATTATTTTTGTCTAGGACCACTGTACCGATGGTTAGGCATTTTGGTTTTGGTCCATGAGGTCACTGGTTTGAATCCTTCATAGCGGGGGATTTGAACCATTAGACATATATTGGCTTTTAATATGCTATACATTTAGTACAACTATGTACTACCATCAGGTACCCATTCTCAAAAAAATTACTTCTCGGGTGTTATATCAATGTACAATATATTTTATACACATATTTTATAGTCGATGCTTTTGGATTATTATATCAAATTCAGTACTTCTAGAGTGTTTAAACTCACTACTCCTGGAGTATTAGTGACGATCCACTATTTCTAATATAAAAAATCGATGAAAAACTCATCAAAATACACTTGTCACTAATCTTAAACACTGAAAACGACACGATGTGTGTTCTACAATTTGAAATCTAAAATCAATTGGGGCAAAATGGAAAAAACTTCACAACGGAATAAAAATATACATCTCACAATATAAACATCATACAAGATCTAGTACATATATACTCTTTTCGATACATTAATCATTATTAAGTAAAAAGTGAATCCTTCCTTGATGCATATATTTGAAAAATATTAGATAAATAAATGAAAATAAATTTATTTATATATTTTGAGTGGTATTTATAAATAACAATGAATTAATAAATTAAGCTATAAGCAATGTGATTAATTTAATATGGTTATATTTTATTGAAATTTAATAAGGTTGTTATTTATGAATTCTGGGTGAAATTCATAAATAATAATGAAGAATCTTCTTTTTATTTAAATTGAGGAGTTTATCACTATTTATGAAATAAAGTAAGATTTGTAGATAAAGATAGAGTTTGGAGTATCCCCTTAGGGAAATTGTGCGATTGTTACATATATCTAACTTAATAACCAATCTTGTTCGAAATAAAAAGTGTTTTATTTCTACTATATACTTGATATAATATGTTATATTACTTAATTAATTTAATCAAAATTATATTAATATAAAACCATAAACGATATGTTTTGTGGTAGTAGTTACAGTGAGTCGTAATCATGAGCAATTTATCATAATGAAATAAACATACCGTTTTAAATATTCCTAGTCAAGACATATTAAGACTGAATATTGTTACATCCGTTAAGACTATAATATGTAACGCTCTTCAAATATTGGGCAGTGTAGTACTCATAGCTATTGGGGCAGTAAGGGGTTACATACGTATAGTTATTAAATAACTATGGAATGACTCACTCTATAGTTTTCTATTAGTTAATACAAGCAAGGTCAAACATAAAATATCGTTGTGACAAAATTACACAATTCTCTTGACTTGAGAATACTGTTGATCTTCAATGTGAAAGCTCTGCATTGATTATATTTAAATCATGGCACAACGTGCATTAAACGACTATTGTTAGGTCGAGTAGAAGCATTGGAAGTGAAACTACCATCCGAGAGAGGATTCATCTCCTCGGTAATATGATGTTAGTATCACGGTCAACTGAAGTAGCTCAAAGTCAAAGTATCTGGCCAAAGCAGTATGGTTAATAATAATTGTTATTATTGAATGAAGGACTTTATGTTTGGACTATAAAGTTGATTGTGGACGATGCTGGAATTTTTACCATTACCAAATTCCATAAATCCTAACGTAATATAGTTTTGATGAAGAGAATGAGTGTAAATATTTGTCATTGCCGAGTAACGATTAATAAAGTAAAATTAGATTTTATCGAAACTAAGTAAACGATAAATTAGATCATAATGCCACAATACTTACTAAGTGATGTAACGACCCATTATTTTCCACTATTCAAATCGACAATAATCCACACATGCCAGACTTGAATAGTACAAAATAACAGATTGTAATAAAATTTCGGAGAAAATAAAAATCAAATCACAGAATCACAGGCACAGAACATCAGAATATCTCGCAGCGGAAACTAAAATACCATAGTAGTTCATGAAGCTACTATCACAAAGTCTCAAAACCAAATACAAAATACATAATATCTGTCTGAAAGTAAATACGACATCAAATCCCAAATACAAAGAAGTCCACTAATACAAAGCTGACAACAGAACAACAGACTGAAATATAGATAACTAGATAGGATGATAAATCTCCAGCAATTCCAGACCTCCAGAGAGTGGAAATCCAAATCTGTGAATAAACTCAGGCTGACCCGAGCGTAAATAAAAAGCAAACACTCGAGTCAGGACATACATACTTATCCGGTGTAAACCAACTCAAGTGAACTGTAGTAAAGGTACAAATAACTTAGAAGATGTCTGGGACCGCCCATCCTCTAAGGATCCGTTAAACTATTTACTATATAGTATATTGCGCTATTATAATAATGTCTAACAGTCAAATAAACATACTTTTAAGTAGCGTTTCGGGCTACCCATATCACCCTTCACACATAATAGTCCCAGTAGTCCACCAGTATCAGCATATCTCCAGATCGGGAGACTACCCTACATACTCCACGGGCTACGGGAGAAAACAAACTCGTAGTAAAGGCTCGGTAAGGTAGGTGACACGGCACACAAGGCAATGCCAGGGTAGATATACCAATTACGCACACGGGCTGGTGGTAACGCAGCAGCCACATACGCCCACCTCGGAACACATTCCCAAAATCGGAGGATGGCCACCAAACAATCACAAGTAATAGAATGGTATCGAAGAAATGCGTCCGATAAGAGGTGCTACCTCAGCTGGCCCGAGATCGCTCCTGTTTTAGCCACTTTATGCCAACTCACGGGAGTTGGGTCCACGTAACATACCACAAGAACGTCGTCACCATCCTACTTCATTCTGGAATCTCCACCGCGTACACGGTTAGTCAAACTGGTTTTCGGTATCGGTAGAGAGTATGTCCATATCCGATCCCGGTCTCTTTGCCAACCAATCGTTATTATAACCCGTGGTTATAACTTTAAAATTTATACTTTACTTCAAAATAAAACATCATTTCAAAACTCAATTCTTTATCCAATAAAGATTTTAATCATCTCCAAAAAAATCATTTCAATATTTCAAAACAACATATCTTTTCAAATTTCCCTTTTAAATCATATTAAATTCAAATGCAATTATCAAACTTAATACCCTTTTAAAGTTCAAAGATAACATTCATTTATTTCAATTTGAACTTCCCTTTAAAATGATTCATTTCCAATTTAATTTATTCATTTAGATCATTTTAAAAGTGGACTTATTGTTCTTTCATTTCAAGTATTCAATTTCCAAAGTTTCAAACTATTCAGAGTTCGTTTACTAAGTCAAAATCCATAATTATTGAAATTTCAGCCTTTTACAGCATTTAGAAAAAGCTGTTAGAAGTTATATATGAAAACATTTTTATTCAGCAAAGACAGCACTTAAAACTGCTGTTAAAACTCAGTTTTTAGTTGAATTATAGTTCAAAACAGAAAAGACAGCATTTCAGAAGTGCTGCGGTAGTTCAGATTTCAAAACAAAGGTTTAAATTGATTTCAGCAAACACAGCAGACCACTACATCATTTCCAGAGAATGCTATAATAGACCTGAGTCCAATATTAGCCTATAAGTTCACTTACAGCAACTACAGCATTTCAGAAATGCTGTAATAGCTCTATTTACACTATTTTAGTTCAATTCAGCAACTATATCATTTCTGAATGCTGTTAAAAGTCAATTTCTAGGGTTTTCGTATATTTCCAGCAATTAAATAACTTTATTTAAAACTTTTAAACATTTCAAAATCATATTTTTTCATTAAAAGATTCATTCACATATTATTTAACATAATATTTATATACAATAAATTTCTTATTATTAAATTCAATTTTCAGCAAATTCCTTTATTAAATTCAAGTGTAACATTCCAATTCTTCCCCTTTTTAAAATAAACAACTTAACACTTAAATTCTCCATTTTTTTCAAAAAAAAAAAATTATTTCAAAATTTATTTATATAACCTAATTTATTTAACAAAATTTCCAAATTTTCCACTTAAGTTATATTTCACAATTCAATGTAACTATTCATTTTTCCCAACATTTTACTTACCGAAAATTCTAAATTTCTATAAATAAAAAAATCCAATTTAAATCAAATTTTCATATACTTACAATTTAAAATTATTAAAATTTCCTGAAAAACATTTATAAAATAACCACGGGTCTGTATATAGTTTTCTAACCTAGTTTAAGTGATACAGATATGTATCATTTCAATCCGCAGTTTAAAAATAAAATCCGGGTTCTATCATTTCAAACTCGCAATCCCAAGTCAAAATGAATAATTTAAAAACCGTTCAGGCCAATCATTTCAGCGCATAACGATTTTTTCTTATTCTAAAGTCCGTTCGGATATGTATCATTTCAACCCATAGTGATTTCTAACCTACAGGGAACTTGCAGTGTGATAAATAGATAAAAATGAACAGTTTAACAATATACAATAGTAACAGGTGATGTGACATGTAACAGGTGATATGACATATAATTTAACATGTTAACATCATATATATAAAATCACATGGCAGTTATAACATCATAAATATTTCTACACATTCAGTTGTGGTTGTTTTACAACTACATAAGTATATAATTGTCGTGTGAGATTTACTCACCTCTAATTGCTGAATATTTCCAAACCAATGGCACGAATAGACAATAAGGCACAATGACACAACTACGGACTTGAGTGGAGGGTGAATCCAAGCTACAACTCTTGTGTACAACCCAAAATAAACAAACAAAAGAACACAATTCAATATGACTATAACATGCAATAACTTTGAAATAAAAGGAGATACGACTATGCAGTCTTTTGCTTTGCCTCCTCTACTATTTGGTATGGCTTGGGGTTTGATTTGGTTCAGATCTGGTCAAGGTTTTGGGTCTGGTTTGTGCTAACATAGCTCGGGTTCAAGGCAAGACAAGGTGGAGTTTCATTCATGAGAAGGTGAAGTGGTTTTTGAAGGCAACTAGGTAGTTTTTTAGTCACAAGATGGTTCGGCCATGGGGAGTGGGCTCGGCCTGTGGTGCACCATGACTGGACAGAGGTGGGAGAGGGGGTGCCGTGGTTAGGTCAGAGGGGTGGCGGCGGCTAGGGTGGTGGTTTGGGTGGTGGTTGAAGTGGATGAGCAAGAGGAGGTCAAACAAGCATGGATTTTTGCCTTTGGTTGCATTTGGAAGGGTTTGGCCATCAAGGGGTGTTCGGCCATGGTCATGGTTGGTGGGGTAGATGGTGGTGATGGTCGGGAAGAGATGGAAGGAGGTGGTGGCCGTGGAACAAGGGGGAGGCCGATCCAAACAAGGGGGAAAGCAAAGCAAAAATGCATAAAAAAAAGAAGAAAAAGTAGAAAGAAAAGAGGGATACCATTACCCAATTTCCTCTAGCCGTGAAGAATGAGGAAGATGCAAATTTTTTTCGTGAAAACCTAATGAGATACACGGCTAAACAAAAGGGTTTACACGGCTAAGGAGTAATAATTGAGGAGTTAAAGAAAACGAAGAGTTTTGAAGATAAAAGGGCTTAAGTTTCAACATGTTTTACAACCTTTCATATTTCTTTTCTTTTTAATCTTTATAAAAAAAATTCAGAAAAAAAATACTTTACAAACCGAAATCAATTAGAAATATGAGAGAACAAATAATAAATTTTGAAAAAAAAAATAAAATAATGAAGAAAATGCCTTAAAAATACCAAACAGTGTTCTAAAATTATAAATAAATCACTGTTAGTCTTGGAAAATTATACATTTCATTATAAAAATATTATGAAGTGGAAATTTGAATTAAATTAATTTACTTATCATTTTCAAAATAAAATAGATAATTAAATTGGAGAAAAACAGAAAAAGGAAAAAGAAATTGTTTAAAAATAGTAAACAGGACATAAAAATTACCAATGGCTTTGGAAAGTTATTTACATCATTTTAAAAATATAATAAGACAAAATTTGAAATAAAATTATTTTTAAAACATTTTCAAAGTGAAATAAATAATTAAATTCATAGGAATTATCAAAAGAATTGAAGAAATTGCTTAAAAATAGGAAACAGAACCTGAAAATTTCAATAAATTACCATTAATTCTGGAAAAATTTCTACTTCATTATAAAAATAAATTAAAATCAAATAAAATAAATTTCAAAAATATTGGGCTGTTACAAGTGACGTGTGAATGTTAATATTCAAATTATTCGATATTAATCGCTGACCGAACTTATATCTAAGAGTCACACAATTGAGACGTTGAATACTCATATCGCCATCTGATTCAATTAAATATAAATTTTTGTAAATTAATTAATATTTATGAAATATTAATAAGAAAATTTTTATTTGATGTTTTCTGATCAATATTAAAATGTGTATAATAGTTATAGATACACTGATCAATATATAATACCGATATGCGTTTAAATTGGATTTAAATGTGTCAATTATTGATCGAGTTTGAAATTATTTTGAGGCCTATAGGGGTCTTGATAGAGTTGGCTATGATAAGGCAAGAGGGGTCGCCCATATGATGGCCAATGAGAGTTTATATTTTGAATTAAAGAGAGGAGATTAGATAAGAGAAAATAAGGATCTAGACCTTATTTTACTCATTAGGATCTCCTTTATTTAAATCAATCTAACGCTCATTTTCTTATTTAAATTATTCCTCTTCTCTACATCAGATGAGGCTGGCAACTTCCCCTGCCCATATCTCAAATTTTCAAGCTTTAAAACATTGAACAAAATTCAATTCGATTGTCGATGGTAGTTGCATTCAAAAGGTAGCAATTTCTGGATTTAGGATTCGATTCAAGGAGCGTATAAATTCAATGTTTCTAGTTGTATCAATTAGGCTTTGGTGAAAGTAGTAATCTATTTTATATCGTGTGTGTGTGTGTGTGTGTGTGTGTGTATTCTCACTATGTAATTATATGTCGTCATTGTTTATATATATATATATATATATATATGTGTGTGTGTGTGTGTGTGTGTGTGTGTGTGTATATATATATTCAATATAAAGAATCTGTATATATAAGTGTTGTCACCATTAGATGGATTATGTGTATTTGTATGTAACAAACTTTTTTACATATCATACTATATGCTTGCGGCCAGAATTTTTTTATTTTTTGAATTTAGATATATATTAAATTGATTTTAACACATAGAAATAAAATAATATTATATGTATATATTAATGAACATATTTTATTGCATTAATTAAATATATATATTGTATTCGGATCCAATAATAAAAAAAATTAATTTTTATATATAGGTATTAAAATCCATATATTTTTGTGTATGCGTGTCCTTTGATATATAATTAAATTTAAATTCGTGTAAAATAAATACAAGAAAAGTTGTATAATAATTTTGCGAAACCTGCAATATGATTTGTAACGATTTAAAATTATTTTTGGATTTTTTAATTATATTTTACATTTTAATTAATTATTTCCATACGAAAATCAGTATTAAAATCGAAATAAAACCTGTGTGGCCGAAAGCATTTTTACTCACATATATTTAAAGATTTTATTAACATTTAATTGTATACATTTATATGTTTTATTTAAGTTATATGTAATTATATAAAACAATTTAAAAGTTATTTGATATTCAAAAAATTATTTATTTTTGTATATATTTTATATTTGTCACTTTATAGTTTTAAAATATTTCATGCATGTGTGTATATATAAATTAATTAATTGTATTAAATTTGAAATGATTTTATACACTTATGAATATTTATTATTTTAATATATTAAAATAACTTATTTAAAATATATACATACACATACACACACATATATCATTTTATAAAATCTTGCATGTTATAATTATTATTTCATTATACACACACACATTAGTGCTGTCTATGTATGTGTGTGTGTATTTATATTGACAAAACTAATGTATACAGAGAGGCTATGTCCATTGCGTTGTAAATCTCAGCATCTATATATGTGCATGTTAAACTATGTACAGCTTATTATGTTGCACATGCATACACATGTGTATATGATATGCATATCAAATAATATAATAATAACAAATAGGCCTTATTATAAATTAAATAAAATATTGATTTTATTTGAAACAAATTGAGATCTAAATAAAATTAGACTTTATAGGCCGAATAAGATTCAAATGAAAGAATTTTTTTGAAATGTACTCATTTACTCCACTACGGGTTGACTCAGTTCCAATAGATAATAATATGGTTTTTGTAAAAATTATATTGTTTTAAGTAAATGACAATATAATTCTTTTACGGTGTTTATAGAAGGAATTATTGTTGTTGTTTAAGTAATAAAATATAAGATATTTTTGGAGTAATAATAATAGCAGTCCTAGAAATTCATGAATAAAATGAAATATATACTTCTTATTTATATTGAGAAGTTTATCACTATAAAATAAAATAAGATAAGATTCATAAATAATAGTATGGTTTTGTAGAAATTATATTGTTTTGAGTAGATGGCAATGTAATTCCTTTTGCGGTGGAATAACAATAATAGTTGTGAAGATATGTTTCCAAAATTCATTTGAGTTAAATTATTATTGTTTAGAGATAAATAGCAATAAAACTAGTTTTGAAGTTTAGAATTAAAAAAGTTATTTTTGAGATAAGTGGCAAAATAAATTGGTTTGAGAAATATTAAAGTGGTTTGACGTAAAGTAATAATATTATTGTTTTGAAATGTAATTTGATAAAAATTATTATTTTTGATAAATTTACGATGTTTAGAGTTATTTGAAATTATAAAAGTATAATAGATAGTTTTTGAAGTATATTATCATTTTTGAAGAATTATCATTGTTTGAAGAATTATTATTATTTTGGGATAAAATAAATAAAGGTGTTTTTTTATTTTATGAAAGAGTGATCCTCTTATGAGTAGCGCACTCGTAACTTCATCAACTACAAAATCAAAAACCATATAAATGTTTATTTGGAGTTATCTAATACAAAAAAAGCAGGATCATCAGTATGATGATCAATAAAAAGAGAATGGAAATGGCGATCTAAACGAAAATAATTACAAGCTTTTGAACTAATAAAGTCAGATATAAGTAGAGCAAGTTGAGAGATGTTCCTGACTGAGTATGGATGATGTTGCAATGCTGTAATGGGTAGCTTGCTGCACGCGTGCAGAGCTTATAAATGCCAACTTGCTACTTGCGTGATGTTGCAATTCTGAATAAGGTTAGGGATGCTACAAGATTTAAAGTGCGAAGTTGGACGAGCCAGAGTAATGCATTGTTGACAAAAACTGTAGAAGGTCAATGGACTGTCATATTATCTCTCTTTGGAAGAATTTATAACGTCTATTTTTGGAGCTTTATTTCCATACGATATCAGTTTTTCAAACTAAGCATTTAGCTGTAGTAAGCAAAGTGAAGTGAAATAAATTAATTTAAAAGCTACGTAGGTTGTTGTAAATTATAATTTCTTATGTATACTTGTTGTAAACTGTCTCTTTTGAATTACGTTGTACAAGCAGTTATAAAGTTTTAAAAAGGGAATGAAGTCGGAAACAAGGGGAAGTTGAAAAGAGTAGGAAGTGGAGAGCTATCTTCTAATATATTTGCAGGTCTTTTGTTCCACCCTGTTACGAACATACACTATCGATCATCTACATAGAGCATGGTATACTATATTGTCATCATTCCTCAATTAAGAGAGGGCTTCATTGTACCCTTAATCAAGCAACTATTCTTTGTTTTCTTTGCCGCTATGAAAATAAAACCTTGAAAAATAACAATACGTCCCACTGGTTCATTAGTACAACAAAATGAACAATAACAATATGTTATACTGAATAATCACTACAGAAAAAGCTTGGTACAAAACAACCACCGAACAATTGAAAGATGTGCAAGTATACTAGTCATTCGTTTACTATGAGCAACACGGAGTTCATCAGACTGAAATAACATAAAAAACGCAATTCCCCATTAGTTTTCAATTTTTCAAATATCAAAATAAGAAACGAAATAAAAGGTCCAGCTGGCTCTCCCTGCAGAGTAGATCATAACTGATAAATATATACTCTCTTTACAGGGAAAGAGGAGCCAGACGTTTTACATCACAAAGCCAGTTAAAAAGAGAGAGAAACAGTGCTGCTAAGACAATGAACATACTAACTATATGCAAAGCACAAGTTCCAATACCAGACTGCTGCACGCAGATTTACTGAAGAGAAGTAAACAGCATGATTCTTCGTTTACAATGCTTCCCAAATGCAAAACCACCATATACATCCCAATGTTTAGTAAGTTTCTTATGAACCAAATCATATATATAAGCTCCTGTACCTCTCTTTATACCGTATATCAAGACCTTACCATCTACAATCCCAACTGCATATGGACATTCACGTCTACCCAGTAAGCAGTCTGGTTCTTTTTCAGCCATTGATGCAAAATCCACCTGAAACACAATATTCCAAAGACAGCCTCCTCTGTTTTCCTTCAATCTCCATCCATACAAATACTTCCTCTCACAGCAGTAATGCAGCATATAAAGCTTACCCTTCTCTTCGCTCAAAGTGAAACTATAATCCCAGTTGCACAATTGATAATTGCAGTGGTCAACTTCATTCTGAAGAACCGGAGTTACCATTCCAAACTTCTCTTCCTTCATATCCAGTTTCAGCAAATCAAAAACCAGTGTCTTTCTTTTATTCAATGATGACGACAATGCCCAAAATGGGTTCATCTTCCAGTAAATAGCTCCATTAAAGAAAACTGGGTTTTCAAGATCCACCTTATGAGGAATTTCTCCAATGATTTTCCAATCGCCTTTGAACAGAACACCGATTTCAAGGATCTCGCAATGGTAGGAAGAAGTCTTGTTGTGAGAGTAGATTCTAATGAATTTGTACAAGCCGGCGGATGGATCCAATCCTAAAGTAATCTGGTCATAGTCGATTGTAATGCCCTTTATCTTTCTTTTCGAGTAGTATGATGTTTTGAATGTAGTGAGATTCATCAAGTAAAAGTTAGTGGTTGTTTTTCTTCCATAAGCACAAACTAATCCATTAACCATATTGGACAAATTATAGTTCAATGTGCCCCCCGATTAAGCTTATGAATGCTATTTATAGTTTTTCCATCCTCATTGAAATTGAAATGTGTAAGTTCTCCAGATTCTATGGTGGTTGAAAGTTGAACTCTCGTCAATGAACTTTTGGAATCTGCATTCAAAACAAACGAACGAATAACGGTGCACCAGTATTTGGAAACAATTTGGAATCTTGCGATTGAGGTAGATGGAAGTCGATTTAATATGTTTTCCATTACATCAGTAGAAAAATACACCTGCAGATGATGGTCAAAATTTCAGCATATATATCATCGGACTTAATCATTGAGATGTTAATAAGAGATTCAAAAGTGAAATGCCAATGAGGAAAATAAAAGGAATTGTATTATGATTACAATGAGTAATTCTTCCAAGTTTAAGGATGATGTCTGATTTAACAAAATATTTAAGAAAACAATATATCCAGATATAAAGCGATATGCAATCAATAACAACCAACGTACCTCTTGTTTAGGCATTTTGTTACTCAAGTTGTGGGATAGTTCCATGGTCTACCTACATAACGGAAGTATTAGCTAATGAATGATAAACTGATGATGGCTTCAAGCATAAACATTCAGTCAAATGCATTGATTTAATCATGTAAAGATAATTACAAGAATCAAATCCGTGAGGATGTATAGAAAGCTAGCATAACCACAGCAAAAAAAAAAAAAAAAAAAAAATGAAATATTAGATTTCAGCATTCAAATGAAGTTGAATATAACAAATGAAATCAAAACCATATAGTACTAGGGTACATAAAGTCTAAAACTAATGTTTGCGTTTTTCAGTCGCCTAATAATGCATATGTTATGGACCACATAGCATTTCAAAGCTTTCCAATGAGTTCTGTTCATTTATCATGTCGAATCGATTTGCTATCCAGCAAAAACTAGAACTACAATCTTGTTATTTTAGAAGAAATTTCTTGAGATGTTTTAAATGTTAAAAATGGGTATGTCACAGAAAATATAAAAATCCAAATCACCTCTCATATGTTAAAATATCTATGAAAAACAGTTTAGTTACATTGGTTATCATTGAAGTCAGTATGTTAATAAACATCAAAATCATCTCTAGTTTTTTTATTCAAACTTCAAAATTGGATTGTAAGGTAACTTCCCTGTGTAGAGGTTGAAATTCAGTCATTCATTTATTTCAGACTTGAACTCAAAACCTTTTTTATGTGATATCTTACATCTGTCATCTTTATTTTCTTTTTTACTTACCACCGTCATCAGTTCATCACTGCAAGACTATTATAAACATGTTTTCGAAATAGGTATAAATCTTTATTGACCAAGTCAAATTTTCAGAGACCTGAAGCCAAATCAATAAAATGGTAAACCAAATTTGCAAAATGCTCGTTGTTCCATAGCAGATAAGCTAATAAAATGAACATTGTTTTAGTGTTACTTATGCAAATTAAAAGAATGGTCCAAAATCTGAATTAGAAACATTGATAAGGACAGACAAAATCAGAACCATATAGACTACTGTGATGAACGAAAATCTTAAGATTTCGTTTTACTCCTGGCAGCTGATTATAAAGAGCCATTTGTAAACCTCATGTAACTGTTAGAAATTGATACCGAGATTACCAAAGTTGAGCAAGCAGAAACCCTAGAAGCCAAGAGGAGCTCGTTCGGTGGAAGAAGCATGAAACCCTGCTTGATTGAAGCAGTGACCTTGCCGAACAAAGAAGAGGAGAAAGTTTTTGGTTCGGTACTGATTTAGGAAGAAGGCTTTGTTCGGTGTTGAGAAGATGAAGTGAAGACCGGACCAAGATTTCATTCGGTGATTTGAAGTCGATCGTGAAGAAGTCGTTTGGCGAACGAAGAGAAGGAAGAGGCATAGAGTTTTGGAGCGGTGGGAAAACAAACGCCGAACGAATTGTTTTCTTCGGTATTTTGGACGCCGATACGTTCCGTGTTTTACTGAACCAAACCACATGCATGTGGAACCAAATCTGCTGTTATATACCAACTACCCCTTCTCATTTCTTCACTCTATAAGAGTAATTTCTTCTGCATAACAATGGAAGTTAAAATTGAGAACTAATCTTAGCCAATTTCAGAATCATCATAGAGGGTTGAAACTCTGTAGAATTTTGACTGCGTTGTCAATTCTTCTTATATATAGCCTTCAAAAGTGAATCAATCTTATAGCTCTAATTTTTAAGTGTAATAAAATCTTCTATCTTTAAGTGGATGTACACTGTTTGACGGTAGTGGAACCACTATAAATGCCGGTGTTATTTATTTTTCTGCATTTCATAGATCTGTGACCGTCTGATTTAGTGTTCATCTTTTATTTGTTTCATCTCACTACAATCACGATCTAGTTGTTTTCCGTTGCGTTGGATTTTTTATTCGCTTAGACTGATCATCCGAATGAATTTTCTCCAACAGTCTGGTATAAGAGCTGCAATGTTGATTGAGGAGTATTAGACGCTGTGGCAAACGATGAAGCGACTCCAGTTATTACAAGACCCTACACTAGAGGGATGTATATCGCCTCAGATTCACAATTGGAAATTGAGAAATGAAATGAGGATAAAGACTACGAGAAGTGACAATGGAGGATGAAGGCTGTTCTAATGAGGAATGAAGTTCATCCAGTGATGTCTGCCCCTGAGGAATTGATGGCCGACATCTCAGTCGCGAAAGGAAGGAGATGAAGAAATGAGCGTTTACTATTTTACAGCTAGCTATGAGAGAGAATGTCATCTCAGAAATTAGCAGTGAAACCACTGCTAGAGGCATTTGGACCAAACTAGAGAACCTCTACTTGAAGAAATCTCTGACTAACCGTCTGATATTGCTGAAGACATTTTTCACCATGCGGATGAGAAATGGTACTTTAGTGAAGGAACATCTTAATTTCTTTGATGATCTCGTGATAAAGATGAAGAGTGTTGACTTGAAAATGGATGAGGAGCAAATGACAATGATTCTTATATGTTCTCTTCCAGAGCGTTACATAGGTTTCTATAACAGCCTTATCTTAACTAGAGATACATTGACAGTGGAAGATGTGAAGTCCGACATTCTATTCAATGCCTTGAGAGATCAGATGCAGGAGATAAGTGAAAAAAGTAGATGTGGAAGTAGTAGTCATGCCATGTTTGTTGAAAGAGATAGAGAAGACAAGAAGAATTGGCACTCTAGAAGGCGTTACAAGTTCAGGAAGTCCGGTAATGATAGGAGAGGTAAGTCTAAGAATGGAAAGTGTTTTATCTGCAAGAAACATGGTCATTGAAAAAAGGATTGTACAGATTTGAAGAAGAATGAAGAAGACGGATCTTCATTATTTGCAGTGGAGAAGTCTGTATCTGACGACGTATTGTCTGCAGCAGTGTCAAATGGTTCAGACCATTGGGTGCTGGACTCGGGAGCGTTTTTCCATATGACGCCTAATAAGGATTACTTCAGTTCTTTCGTTGGACGAGAGGGAAGCTCTATTCTTATGGATAATGATGCTAGTTGTAGAGCAATGGATGAAGGTACAGTAAGGATCAAGATGTTTGACAGAAAGATATGCACTTTGACAGGTGTTCCGTATGTTCCAAATCTTTGGAAGTTCTTAATTTCTTTAGGACAATTAACATCTTTGGGATGTAAGGTAACTATCGAAAGGGATAGTCTGAAGGTTTCGAGAGGTGCACTATTTCGTACGAAATGAGATGTGTTCTGAAATTTGTATTTGCTGGAAGAAACCACAGTTCTTGAAGAGTCGTGTGTTGGAGTAGATAGTTCTCGTGCATTGGATGCCACAAAACTTCGACATCTCAGGTTGGATCATATTGCAGAAAAAAGCTTAGAGTTGCTTCAAAGACGGAAGATGATCAAAGGATGAAGCTTTCACAAGATAGACTTTTGCCAGGAGTGTGTGTTAGGCAAGCAAACTAAAGTATCTTTTCTAGTTGGACTTCATAGATCGAGGTGAATACTTGAGTACGCGCATACAAATGTTTGAAGACCGGTTGCTACACCTTCTCTTGGAGGAGAAAAGTATTTTATGACTTTTCTCGTAAAGTATAGATGTATGTGATGAAGGCCAAATCAGACAGTTTTGATAAGTTCAAAGACTGAAAAACGTTTGTTGAAAACCAATTTGATTCTAGGTTGAAGGTGCTGAGATCTGATAATGACGGTGAATTTGTCTCTAGAGAGTTCCTCGATTTTTGTAGAAAGCGTGACATTTAAAGACATTTCACTACACCCTAAGATCTCAATCCAATGGGGTTGCAGAAAGGATGAACAAGACTCTACTGGAGAAGGATCGTTGCTTGAGATTGACGGCGGGCTTGTCTAGAGGCCTTTAGGCTGAGGCATTATCAACTGCGGCACATATCATTAATCGAATTTCGTGCTCAGTCATAGATGGAAAGATTCCAGAGGAGAAGTGGAGAGATAAAGCAGTGTCTTGTTTACTTTCGAATTTTTGGTTGTCCTGTGAACGTTCACCATACAAGTGATGAAAAGTTCGAGGCTAGAGCATACAAAGGCATACTAATGGGATACACCGATGATATCAAAGGGTATCGAATTTGGAACCCTATTGATCGAAAGATTGTTCATTCCAGACATGTTACTTTTGATGAGTCTACTATGTTCAATTTGAATAAGAGGCTACCTATCACATCAGAAGATTTTGATAGGCCTAAGGAGATGGAAGAAGTTTCCGTGTTCCAGCCAAGGAGTAGAATTGTTGTTGATGCTGTCGAGGAAAACGCAGTTGATGAAATATCACAATATAGTCCACAGACACCTTCTAGTAGTACTGGTGATGTCCATGAATCTAAAGGAAGTTCAGTTTAAGGTGGAGCTAAAAGGAGTTTAGACGAAGCAGTACTTACCTGGGTCATTCGTAGGACTATTAGGCCGTCCGAAAATTATAGTGATTGGCAGTTTGTGAATTTTAACCTTGATGATCAGTTTGACTATGCCCTACATATAGTTCATGAGGAGCCGCTTGACCTTGATAAAGCTTTAAAGTCATGTGACAGTTCAAAGTGGATGTGCGTTATGGAAGAAGAGTTAGAGTCGTTGAAAAAGAAAAGGACTTGGAATTTGATACACCTCCTTAAGGAAGTCAAGCCATAGGCTCCAATTGGGTGTTCAAGATTAAGGATGATGGAAGGTACAAGGCTAGATTATTTGCTAAAGGGTTTTCACAAAAAAACGATTGGAGTATGATAAGATATTCTCTCCGGTAATGAGGCATACGTCCATCCGCATTTTGCTCGGTATCGTTGCAGCTCATGAGACCAAATATATGTAGCAACCAGAAAGATTCGTTATAGATGAGAAAGAAAATTGAGTTTGCAAATTGAAGAAGTCATTGTATGGATTTAAGCAGTCGTCTAGATAATGGTACAAGAGGTTTGACTCTTTTATGCATTCACTTGGGTTTGATCGTAGCATAAAAGACGTTTGTGTGTACTTCAAGCATTTAAAAAAGGGTAAATGGATGTACCTACTCTTTTACGTGCATGATATGTTGATTGCTTCCAAGGATAAGGCTGAAATCGATAGTTTGAAGCAAAAGCTAAAAGCGGAATTTGAAATAAAGGATCTTGGAAAAGCAAAGGAAATCTTGGGTATGGAAATACAAAGGGATAGAAAGTTATAACTTTTGAACCTCACTCAAAAGGGATATAATCGAAAGGTGCTTGCTCAGTTTAGCATGAAATGGGCAAAGGCAATCAGCACATTCATGCTTTTGCACATACAACTGTCTAGTAAAGGCTCTCCAATCTCGAAAAAGGACAAGACTTATATGATAAAGGTCCCATATGCAACTGCATTTGGCAGTTTGATGTATGCCATGATCTGCACTAGGCCTGACATTGCACAGACGGTTGGATTGGTGAGTAGATTCATGGTGAATCCAGAAAAAATGCATTGGGAATCAGTGAAGCGTATCTTCAGATACCTTAGAGGAACTCCAAACCATAAACTTGTCTTTAGCGGCAGAGAAAGAGATTTCAGCTTGGTTGGATTTAGTGGTTCCGACTATACCGGTGATAGAGATCGAACAAAGTCAAACTCCGGATATGTGTTCACCATTAGAGGGGACAACAATCAGTTGGAAAGCGAGGTCGTAGACGATTGTGGCTTTGTCTATTACAGAGGCAGAGCTCATAGCTGTGATTGAAGCAACTGAGGAGACGCTTTATTTGAGGCAACTGTTGTTTGATTTGGGCTTCGTATATGAAGAAATGAATGTGTACTGTGATAGTCAGAGTGCAATTCACTTAGCTGAAAAATCTGGCATTCAGCTCGAGGACGAAGCATATTGAGGTGAGAGAATCGTTTCTTATCTCGATGAATGAAAAGAAGCTAGTTCGTCTTCAGAAAGTTCACACAAAGAAGAATGCAAGAGACAAGTTTACCAAGTCGTTGCTTGTTACTAAGTTCGAGCATTGCTAGGACTTGATTCGCTTAACGAAGTGCTAGGTGCCACAGGGTAGCATGGGAGGAGAGTTGAGATGGTTCATGAAACGTTCGTTTTCAAGGTGGAGATTGATAGGTTTTACACGGACTGGGTATTTCGAACACTTTGTTGACGGACGGTGGCCTTGCCGGGGTTCGTTGACAGAGTGTAATAGATAATGACATTGTCAAAGCTCATTGGATAAGTATCCATTGCTTGTAGCATGAAGGTGTAGATTGTCTTAGGTGGCTTGTTTGGATTTAATATCAAGGTGGAGATTGTTAAAAATTGATACGAAGCTTCCCAAAGTTGAGCAAGCCGAGACCCTAGAAGCCAAGTGGAGCTCGTTCGGTGGAAGAAGCATGAAACCCTAACTTGATTGAAGCAATGACCTTGCCGAACGAAGAAGAGGAGAAAGTTTTTGGTTCGATACTGATTTAGGGAAGAAGGCTTTGTTCGGTATTGAGACGTTGAAGTGAAGACCGGACCAAGATTTCATTCGGTGATTTGAAGTCGATCGATGAAGAAGTCGTTCGGTAAAACCACAACCTTATCTCCAGATTTGCCGAACGAAGAGAAGGAAGATGCATAGAGTTTTGGAGCCGTGGGAAAACAAATGCCGAACGAAATGTTTCGTTTGGTAATTTACTGAACGAAATATTTCGTTCGTTATTTTGGATGCCGAACCAAATCTTTCGCTCGACATTTTGATGAACCAAACCAGTTGCATGCCGAACCAAACCCCAGAGTTGCTATATAGCTGCCACCTCTCGTCCTTTCTTCACTCTATAAATAGAGGAGCTTCTGCACAATAATGGAAGTCGAAATTGAGAACTAATCCTAGCCAATTTCAGAGTCGTCCTAGAGAGCTGAAACTCTGTAGATTTTTGACTGCATTGTTAAATCTTCTTATGTATAGCCTCCATAGGTGAATCAATCTTGTAACTCTAATCTTTCAGTGATTAATAAAATCTTCTCTCCCCAAGTGGACGTGCACTACCTAGCGGTAGTCGAACCACTATAAATACCGGTGTTATTTATTTTTCTGCATTGAATAGATCGGTGGTTGTCTATTTAGGTGTTCATCTTTCGTTTGTTCTGTTTTACTACAATCACGATCCAGTTGTTTTCTACTGCGTTGGATTTTTTATTCCCTTAGACTGATCATCTGAAGGATTTTCCCCAACAGTAACAACCTCAAACTGATTCAGCCACTAAAGCATGTTCAAACCCCTTTGTTAGCATGCTCGAGGTCAAAGATCGTCAGAAAGATCACCTAAGAGGACTGGAGAAGAGTGTCATAGTCCAAATGGTGGAGCTGCAGTCCATAGTGATGCCGACAGTGGCCAGGTTGCTTCTGGAAGGTGGTATATGTTGTGTGCACGTGCACAGTATGCACATGTATACAGAATGCAGTAATTCTACAGAAAACAAAGTAATTCAAACTAGGGTTTGGTTTGATGTGTTATCACGTAAAGAATGAGCTGGCAAATATAGTCCTTGCACTGCACCTATGTATGTATGTATGTATCTATGTATGTTTGTATATAGATATATATGTATGTATGCATACATATATATGTGTATGTATACATACATATGTATACATACATACATATATATGTGTATGTACACACACACACACACATATATATGCATGAATGTATATGTATGTATGTATGTATACATATGTATGTACATACATACATACGTATATATACATATATATACATACATATATATACAAATACATACATACATATATGTATATATATGTATATATACGTATGCATACGTATATATACATATATATACATATATGTATGTATGTATTTGTATATATATGTATGTATATATATGTATATATACGTATGTATGTATGTATGTATGTATGTATGTTTGTATATGTATATATGTACGTATATGTATATATATGTATATGTATATATGTATGTATATGTATGGGTGCGTGTGTGTTTGTGTGTATGTGTGCGTATGTATATGAAACATGTAATGTATATTGGAAGTCTGAAAAAACAGAAATCAGATTCTATTCCAATTTAGTTTGCTGCATCCTCTTTCATTTTCCAGTTGCAACTTTCATTTAATATTTCTTAGTTCAGTTCTGTAGTTTTTTTATCTTGTTACTTGGTTCTTTTGCTTGTTACAGTTTTATTTCAATTTGAGATCTTGTTTTCATTTCAGTAGCTTACATTCCCAGTTCTTTAAATTCTTACACTTTGTTCTTAATACCACTTATTAATTATTACTTGCTTATCAATTCCAGTCCTGCAAGTTACAATTCGTTTGCTTCGTTATTCTCTAAGCACAATTCATTTTCACACATTTTCTTCCGGTTCTTGTTACATTCAATAACCTGCACATCAAAACTGCTTCCATTTCAAGTTTTCAACGCCAAAGTTCACCAAAACACTACAAATCACCACCATTGCCCCCTTATCTTCACTACACTTCATCAAAACAACCCACAACATCACCATGAACAAAGATTCATACCCACCAGTGCCTTACACCTCGGTTTTGGTAAACAATCAAACTCTACTTCATAATAAACCTTGCATTCTAGAATAATTGTACATTTAAAAAAAAACCTTTCGATCTTTGTGCGACAAATTATGCGTCGATTGGGGAAACGGTATAAGAACTACTTGTGTTCGGTGCATGGTAGAAGAGGATATATAGAACCCCTTTTTATCAATTTTAAATACTTTGTGTTCTTGTGTAAGCTTACTAGAGCTAAAAAGGTTTTCACTTCACCTCAAATCCAAAGCTTCCGCTCCTGAAATTAACTGCATCTCAGAGGAATACAAAACCAAATCAAAACAAAGACGGTGCTTGCATTGTTATACCACTACAATTTATCACATACGGAGAGGAGACAGTAACAACTTAAGGATTCACAAAAATAAGAAAGTCCAAATCATAGAGCTAATCGTAATATTATCACTGAAGGAGTTTTGAACTTGGGAAAAAAAAGGGTTTGCTGGTACAAGAGAAACTAGGAGAAGAAGAACATACTAGAGGAGAGAGAGGCTGTCGGCGTCAGATTGAAACAACTAGTGCTCCAGGTCTACCTTCTAGAAATACGTCTGATCGCCATTGAGAAGAAGGTTCCATCTCGCCAAATAACAAGAAAAAATAGATGAGATTTGTGGAAACAAAAAAAATAGGACGGCGGAACTTTTATAACTGCACCTAAATATTGTGTGCGTCCGATCACCTTCCAATAAAAGTCAGGAGGCGTTTGTTTGCTGTAAAAGGGCACTAGAAAGGGGCTAACCAGTTTGAACTGTTCATTGATCATAAATCATTGAATTATATTTTATCTCCGAAGGATCTCGATCTCATACAACAAATATGCTTGAATTTCCCAGCCTCCTACAATTTGAACATTCCTTATATATTCTCAATAAGGGCAATGTGGTGGCGGAAGAACTTTGTTGGAGGCATGCTATTTTGGTTTATATTTGTAGAATGAAAGAGATCGGAATATATTATCGTGAACCATTCGAAATCGAGATATGAAGTTGAGCTTGAAATACTAGCAAATTTTGAAGAGTTACTTTCATATACTGAGTCCGATAAAAAATTAGATGCAATGCTAGACAAATTCTTTGAGAAATTAGCTAAATGCGATATAGGTCGGTACAATATTGAGCAAAATAGGTAGAATTGTCAAGATGAACGGTTATGTATACCTGATATTGTTAGGTTGTGCGATGAAGTGCTTCGAGAATGCCATTGTTCTAGGATTGTCATTCAACACGATGGCAAAAAAATTTACTGTCACACAAAGAATACAATCCACTGAAAGAGTATGTAGTGCGATGTCTTCAAATTCATAGCTAAGTTCATGACTTGTCAATGCGTAAAAGCAGCAAAAGATGATTAGTGGTTTATTACTTCAATTGGCTTCCAAAATGGAAGTGAAAACAATTTTCCATAGACTTTGAGAAAATGAGAGCATTCAGGTTACTGTTGCCCACTTGATAAAAAATTATCATTCCATCCGGGTTAAGTATACAAGAACCGCTACGTCGTTGGCTACTATACACCCGAACAAGATTTTGTGATTATATTCTATGGCCACCTAAAGAGCATCATGAGAGATAGAGATCCACTGTTCACTATTTTTGGAAAATTTACAATTAATATTAGGATTGAAAATGAATTTGAGTACCGCCACTACTAAAAATACAAGGTTTATTACAAAATTGTCGATGGTACAATCCTCATGGTAAAGTAGTCATCGACGACTTGTCGACGACAACCATTAGTACAATACCGTCGACTTGGCAACGACTTGCAGACGACCATATTGCCGATGACTTACAGATGCCTATACCCAAAATATGAAATCTATAGTTGCCGACGACTTATTGAAACCAAATTTTCAACATATATGTTGTTCTTCTTTACCTCAAATCACTATACAAAATAATCTGTTTCGACAATGCTACATATGTAAATATAACACCAAATCAAAACAATATCATATCCAAGTATATGTAAAACCAAAAAATTAACAAAAAATCATAGAAATGGGTAAAATAAGTTCATAAAAATTCCATAAAAAATGATACATACATGTCCATACACAACATCATGTCCATACCACATCGAGTGCATACATAACATCACATACCACAATATGTCCATACAGTAAATATTATTTTTTTGAAACTGGGTTAATATATTTATGAACTGGGCTTTGCGGCCCATAGCAATAATACACGGACTCGTATAGGTATTACAAATAAAATGTAACGACAGACATCAGCAGACAAAGCTACCTCCCACAACTCAAACTTTCCTTTTTAGGGTTCTTCTATGGCGGCTCCCAATTCGTTAATTGAGCTTGTTTGTTCGACACCATCCTCCTCAACCTCTCCATTAGTTGTTCTTCTTGTTCCGTTGCAATGGTAAGGATCTTCCTCGGTATTCGTCCAAGTATTATATTAACTTCTCTGCTAATTTGTTTTTTGAGTATTAATATATCTTGTTGTTTGTTTTCGAAAGCCCTACAGTTTCTCTCCTTCCAGAGGAACCACGGGAAAGTTGTGAGTCCAATTTTGCCAATTTCCTTCATCGGCTTCGTAAGATTACTCCTATCGTTCAGGTACTCAACCTCTCTTGTTAATTTTCGAACATTATTGGTGAGTAGACATCTTAATTTTTGAGTACTCCATATTTTCTTTGAGTATTCACAGTCGAAAAATAGATGTTCATGTGTTTCTTCGACACCGTGACAAAAGTAGCATGTTGTGTCTTCCAAGACTTCCCATTTGTGTAATCTATCTTTAGTGGCTAATTTTCCCAGAATTGCCTGTTGATACACTATATTTTGATCCATGACAACGTGCTTCAACAAAAAGGAAGAGAAATGTGCAAAGCTAAAGGAAGGACTATGAAGACCAAGGATATCATGAGTAATTATTATATATAGATCTTAGTCTTAGTTTTATTGTTAAAATCTATCCTCAAGAAACTTGCACAAACACAAAAAAACACATAACACAACTTCATATTTCAGTTAAGTGTTCATTGTGCATAATCTACCAGTTCAGTTGACTGAACAGGATATTTCAGTCGACTGAACCTGTTACACATTTTACAACATGCACAGTTCCAGTCGACTGAAATCTCTGTTCAGTCGACTGAATTTGAACCTGTGAATTTTTCCTGAAGAGACACCTTCTTCTTCCCAAGATTTGCAGCCATTCTCCAATGGAAATGGACACATCTCTTGCCTGCACCTTTTGCAAATGGTTACACCTCTTCTATACATATAAAAACATGTTTCTATCATTTGCAAAATCACCAATTCTAATTGCTTTAATCTCTCTATTATATTTTCAGATTACTCAAGTTTTCAAAAGCATTCACAAACCACTTCAATTGCTTGAATCTTTGATTTATTTTTAATACTATTTTGATTTATAGCTATTTATATTTCCTAAATCTTCATAATCACATTTCATATTCTTGAGGATTAGATTATTGAAAAGTTGTACTCAATTAGGCTCATTAGTGATATCAAAAACACAACAAGTCAAAAATACTCTTTGTACCTAGTTGAAGTCCTCTTCGGTAGTTGAGGCAAGAAATCTCGTTCGGTTGTTCGGGTAAGTTGTAAACCTATTCCTCCGGGTTAAGTGAGGGTTGTTAGTTAGAATTTCTAAGAGGAGCTTAGGGACTGGACGTAGGACAAGAGATCCGAACCAATATAAAGTCTTGGTGTCCACTTTACTGATTGCTTACTGCTATTTACCTATACCATTCCACTATTCCATATGATACAATCCTACCGCATAGCATCTTTCAATTGGTATCAGAGCAAGGCCGTCCTATAACCGTAACATCGTTATTTGACATATTGATAATATGAAAAATAACACAAGCAAAAGCACAATAATTGCATATAGCTCTACATTTGCAGAAGGACAATCTACCCAAAGACCTCCTCTATTCAATGGATTAAACTATAATTATTGGGCTACAAGAATGAGGATTTATATGCAAGCAATAAGTTTTGAAGCCTGGAATGCAACTCAAACAGAGTTCATTGTACCCACAACTGATTATCCTACATGGACACAAACTCAGAAGAATGAAGCCAGTGCAATTGCCAAAGCTATGAATATGCATTTTGCTCTTTGGATAGAAATGAGTTCAATCGTGTTAGCATTTGTACTACTGCACATCAGATATGGGATACACTTAGAACCATACACGAAGGCACAAACAAGGTCAAACAAACGAAGATTTCCATGTTAAAGAACCAGTTCCAAAACTTTAGAATGCGACAAAATGAATCTATCAATGACATATACTCGAGATTTCAAGACATTCATCATAATTTAATAGGATTAGGAGAAAAATTTACGGATTTTGATATTGTATCTAAGGTCCTAAATTCACTCACTGATGAATGGGAGAGAAAAGTATTAGCAATCGAGGAAGCAAATGATCTGTCTACAATGAAACCAGAATAATTAATTGGAAACCTTATGTCTTATGAAGTTAACATGCAAGCTAAGAAAGATCAAGCACAGGAAAGAAAAAATGTGGCTTTTCACGCAGAAAAGGAAGAATCGGAGTCTAAAGATGAGGATTTAGCATTTATTGCTAAAAATTTCAAGAAATTCTTAAAATATAGAAAAGTAAATAAAAATGGTTTCAAAAAGAATTTCTTGAACAAACCTTCATCTTCAAATATAGAATGCTTTAATTGTCACAAGAAAAGACACATGCATAAGGATTATCCAGAACAAAAGAAGGAAAATCAAAAAATCTTTAATAACAAAAATAAGAAGGATAAATTCAAAAAGAAGGCATTTTTTGTAATATGGGACGGCTCAGATTCATCTTCATCCGAAAGTGATAGTGATAGCGACAATGAACAAGCAAATGTATGCTTTATGGCTCAAGAATCTGAGGTTAGTGATTTATCTTATGATGATTTAATAGAAGTAAACATTGAATTTTTAAATACTATAAAAATTCTCAAAAAGAAACTTAAAGAGACACGTGAAAATCAGAACAAAGCTGAGTTTGAAAGAGATATGTTAAAAGACGAGAAAAAAATATTGGAAGAAGAACTTGCAAAAGTTCAAGAATCTCTCTCAAACTCAGACAGTCAACTTTTATTTTTGAGCCAAGAAATTGAAACTCAAAAGACAAAGAATGATAAAATTATTTTTGAAATTCACAATTTAAAATAAAATAAAACAAGTTGAATTAGAAAATACTAGTCTTCAAATTAAATCAGACAACATTACTAAAAATGTTTCTAATTTTAACAAAGGAAGAGAAAATTTATCTATGATTTTAGAAAATTCTCAATCTTCCTCAAATAAACATGGATTAGGATATAAAAAGGAGTAAAAAATTTCTCAAAAGAAAAATACTAATCTTAAGAAGAATAACGATTCAAAACATAATATATCATTAAGAGCACCTACTAAAACAAAAGTAGAAACTAAGATAATTAAAATTTGGGTTCCAAAGACTAACAATAATTTAATTAGGAACAAATATGTTAAACATTTATGAATACTGTTCATAACAATAAAAATTATATTTATAAAAGGGATACTAAACCCACTTGAGTTTGGCTTCCTAAGATCCAACTCTTAGAACCCTATTAAAAGGTGGGTACCAATGTATTTATTAATATTTTTTGCAGGTCCCACTCAAGAAAATAAAATGGATTTTGGATAGTGGTTGCTCAAAACACATGACCGGAGACAAAGAAATGCTTACAAATATTTCATACTTTGATGGTGGCTTTGTTACCTTCGGAGATGACTCAAAAGGCTTTATCATTGGCAAAGGAGATGTGTGCAACTATGGTATATCAAATATATCCATTATTACAAATGTTTCTTTAGTTAAAAACTTAAAACATAACTTATTAAGCATAAGTCAACTATGCGACAAAGGTTTTAAAATAACTTTTTCTGAAAATAAATGTTGTATATTTGATCAAAATCAAAATCTTATTTTTGAAGGAAAGAGAGATAGAAATATTTATGTTTTAAACATGAAAATTAATAATAACAAAGATATGTGTTTAATGTCAAAGATAATGATCCTTGGTTATGGCACAAAAAATTTTGCCGTATTAATTTTAAGACTATTCAAAAACTTTCAAAAAATGAATTAGTCAAAGGCTTACCAAAAATAAATTTTAAAATAAATAATATTTGCGATGATTGTCAACTAGGTAAATTAACTAAATCATCTTTTAAATCTAAGAAAGTCATTTCAACTTTACAACCATTAGAATTATTACATATGGATTTATTCGGACCAACACAGGTTCAATCTATTAACCATAATCGATATGTTTTTGTAAAAGTTGACGATTTCTCAAGATATACATGGACGATATTTATGAAAAATAAAAGCGATACTTTTGAATATTTCAAAAATTTTGTCAAAAGAATTCAAAATATTAAGAATTTAAAAGTCAAAAATCTAAGGAGTGATCAGGGAGGCGAATTTGAAAATGAATCGTTTGAATTATTTTGTAAAAAGAAAGGAATAAATCATAATTTTTTATTTTCTAGAACTCCACAACAAAATGGAGTTATAGAAAGGAAAAATAGTACTCTTCAAGAATGCGCAAGAACGTTATTAAATGGAAGTACATTACCAAAGCATTTTTGGGCAGAAGCTGAAGCAACTGCGTGCTATGTATTAAATTGCATTTCCATAAGACATTTAACTAAAAACACGTCATATTAACTTTTTAATGGAAGAAAACCTAATATTTCGTACTTAAAAATCCTT
This sequence comes from Allium cepa, assembly GCA_030765085.1. Lineage (NCBI taxonomy): Eukaryota > Viridiplantae > Streptophyta > Magnoliopsida > Asparagales > Amaryllidaceae > Allium > Allium cepa. Next base: position 158,381,059 of record CM060939.1, read on the forward strand.
GGATCAAAATGTTTAATTCTTAACACAAAAGGCCAACTTGAAAAATTCGATTCAAAAGCTGACCATGGTATTTTTGTAAGTTACCCAGAACGAAGTAAGGGCATATCGTGTTTTTAATAAACGAGAAATTCAATAGAAGAAACTTTACATGTATCTTTTGATGAAAACTTTAATAAACATACAATCATCAAAGATGATGAAGAAATTATATCTAACACGAAAAATATGAGTTTTATAGATGATGAAAATATAATCAAATCGATAATAATTAAATTAGATCTCCTCCTAGAACTCTACGAGATCATCCTACACAAAATATAATTGGAGAAATTGACTTACAAGTTCAAACAAGAAGTCAACTAAACCAAATGGGACATGTTGCCTTTATTTCAACAATAGAGCCTAAAAATCCTAAAGAAGCATCAACAGATGACTACTGGATTGTTGCTATGCAAGAAGAATTAAATCAATTTGAACGTAACAATGTTTGGGAATTAGTTCCTCGACCTACTAATCAATCAGCTATAGGAACAAAATGGGTTTACAAAAATAAAGTGGATGAACAAGGAAATATAACTAGAAATAAAGCTAGACTAGTAGCACAAGGATATAATCAAGAGGAATGTATCGACTTTGAAGAAACATTTGCTCCTGTTGCAAGATTAGAAGCAATACGTATTCTATTAGCTTACGCTTGTTTTCACAATTTTAAACTTTATTAAATGGATGTTAAAAGTACCTTTTTAAATGGTTTTATAAAAGAAAATGTATATGTAGAATAACCCCCTTTATTCACTCATGAAAAATATCCGGATCATGTATATAAACTAAAGAAAGCCTTATATGGTCTTAAACAAGCACCTTGTGCTTGGTATGAGAGACTTAAGAGCTATCTACTAGATTCGGGATTTCAAATTGGAAAAGTAGATCAAACTTTATTCATTATAAACACTATTAAAGATATTTTAATAATTCAAATATATGTAGATGACAGTATATTTGTTTCAACTAATGAAAAACTGTGTAAGGAATTTTCAAATATAACGACTAAAGAGTTCGAAATGTCACATATGGGAGAATTATCTTACTTTCTCGGTCTTCAAATTAAACAATTAACAAACAAAATTTTCTTATACCAAGAAAAATATTGCGCTAATTTAATTAAACGCTTTGGAATGGAAAACACTTCTGATAAACCTACTCCTATGGGTACCACAACTCATCTCGATCGAGATGAAAATGGCAAGAGTGTAGACCAAAAATTGTTTAGAAGTATGATAGGCTCTTTACTTTACTTAACTGCTAGTAGACCAGACATAATGATGAGTGTATGTTTATGTGCACGTTTTCAAGCTAACCCAAAAGAATCACATTTAAGAGCCATAAAACGAATTATGCGATATCTTAATAATACTAAAGATTTTGTTCTTTTCTATCCAAAAGATTATCCATTCGAGTTAGTTTCATTTAGTGAAGCTGATTTTGGTGGATCTCAAATAGATAGAAAAAGTACAAGTGGTACGTACCAATTTCATTGGAAAATCACTTGTATCTTGGTTTAGTAAGAAACAAAATCGTGTCTCACTTTCAATCAGTGAAGCGGAATATATATCTGCCGCATTAGCTAGGACAAGTCATATATATGCAACAAACACTTAAAGATTTTAATATAAATTTAACAAACTCTACAATATATTGTGATAATACAAGTACAATAAATTTATCTAAAAATCCAGTAAATCACTCTCGTACAAAACATATTGATATTCGTCACGATTTTCTACGTGATAATATCGAAAAAGGAATTATCAATTTAGAATATATTTCTACCGAAAATCAAATTGCCGATATATTTACTAAACCATTACTAGAAAACTCATTCATAAAATTACGACAAGAATTAGGATTAATTTCTTTCAAGGATATTTAATAACAAGAATTATAATGGAAGACATATCTCTTACTTTAATTCACTTCGTTTAAAAGGCAAACATTATTTTTTACATAACTATAGGTTTGAAGAACTTAATAATTTATACATTTGAATTAGCTAATATTTCATACACTAAAACATAACCATCCATTTCAAAGCAAACTATTAACCGTTAATTTAATTTCTAGTTCTAAATCCTTAATGATTTTACACCACATTTTGTTTATATAACTCCAAGCCTATATATACATGTTAAAATTTTAAATAAAATAAAAATTCTTTTTCAAAACGATCAATCTCTGTAGAAAAATATCTTCCAATAAATCAAACTCTCCCATCATCATAACTTTTTCAACCGATAGCTCAGCCGATTCACCTCAACTTCCTATGCCAACACCGACACATGAGCCTGTGTATAAATGGAAAAATTACCGAACCAGGTATACACCGGATTCCAAGAAGGCTAAACGTTCGCTATTTATTTCTCCCAACACGAAGAAAAAGATCGATGAAATTCATCATTATCAACAGCAGCAACTAGACCTTCAACGAGAATTGTATTTTGAACAGAAAGTAACAGCTAAACGCCTAAGCTTTCTTAAACAAATTGGTTTGAAGTTTTGTAGATCGAAGAAAAAGGATGTGAGTGAACCTTTAGCACGACCAGTTAATCCATATGATCCATCTTCGTCGTATCGTACATCAAACGACCCAATACATCCTTGGGTCTCGCCTCAAAGACATCACTATAGTCCAAATTCATGGGACAAAAACTATATGGCGAATGAAAGATATACAACACAAAAGAAGAAGACTCCATCCCCCAAGACTCCAACTCCAAGAAATGATATTTTTTAAAATGTTAAAATAATGATGTTGTATTGTAATATTATTATACAATTGTAAAAATTTCATTAAATAAAAAATTTACATATATTTTCAACATAAAACTAAAAAATGCAAAATTCAGTCAACTGAACTTTTCTGCTCAGTCAACTGAAATTAACACAGAAAGTTTCAGCCAAAAGTTCAGTCGACTACAAATTTCTGCTCATTCAACTGAACTTTACACAGAAACTCCTCATTCACGAATTCAGTCGACTAAAAACTCTGTTCAGTCGACTGAATCTTACCAAGAAAATTTTCGGGTACCTTTTTAGTCAACTGAACAGACAATTCAGCCGACTGAACGTCGTTTCCCATATTACTTTTCTCTTTTTACCCATCAGTTTTGTCACTTTACCTTTTACTTTTACCATTCTCCAAGCTTCATCACCGTTTCTCCTAAAACCCTAGCTCCCAATCTTAACTTTTTATTTCAATTTCTCCTCCATACTTCACAAAAATGCCTCCCAAACGATCAAGAGCTTCTACATCAACATCCTCCGAGCCAATTGATGCTCAAATTGCTCAATGGCTTTATGGTGGAGTGGTCGTCACTAGATGTAATAAAATGAAGAATTCAAGGATTTTCGAAACTCGTTCGTCAATTTCCAGAGTCTTCAAACTTACAACATTCAAGCCTTGACCGATCAAGCAGGTTTGACATCCCTACTAGATATTAAACGCAATGATCTTTCCATTAATCATATTATGGTAAAATTGTTCTACGCCAATCTAAATCTTGGACACAAAACTCCACGAAATCCAAACGACAGTGTTTGGAGTATGGTGTGCGGTAAAAAGGTATGGTTTTCTCTAGACCGCATTGCACATATTCTAGGATCTCCTAACATTGGTAGAAAGCTTGAGGAAGTAGAATTTATCCTCATATTCGGGACAACATCAATCATCAATTTTTGGATGATAACATTAATATCCAGGATATCAAATCAACTTCTTTACGACCAAGAGCTAGGCTTCTACACAAAGCTCTTATGCGTACCATCACTCCTCGCACAGGCTCATATGAAATCGTATACCCAAATAACTATCGGTCACTTTATGCCATTTGAGGTATTATTAAAGTTAATTGGGTTCAATTAATTCTTGATGAATTTCTTACATTCAATAATGGAAAAATGAAAAAAATATACTATGGCGAGTATATCATGCGACTACTCCTCAACATTGATTCGCCACTACCAGAGTCCGAATCTACAACGGTTCACCAAATCAACCAACGGACTATAAGCCTCATGCAACTCCCGGCAAGACCTCCTCGCATCATATCTCTAGCCGAATGGGAAGCACGTAATCAACAACCTCACCAGTCTCCTTAGGCCCAACAAGAAGAACCTCATATTCAAGATGATGATATATGTTCAACCGGATTATACTACAAATCCGTCATTAGGAATTCTATCAAGAAATCAACAAATTCTTGATAATCACCTCAAAAAGGTTGATCACAAACTTGATAGAATAAAAGGTTTCTTCAACAAGCTATGGGACGCCATCTCATGCACAAGTTCCACTTCTGCTTCGACCTCACGCGGCAAGAGTCCGGCTCCAACATTCACATGGACATCTTCCGAAGAAAATCCAAGCAGCAGCACTAGTGGTAACAGTGGTGGTCAAGGAAGTAGAGATTTTCAACAACCAACCGGTGGCCCGGTTATTCGAGAACCAGAGGGAGGAAGTGAAGGATCTTATGATTGCGACAAGGATTAGTGATCATTTTTATTGGTTTGATTTCCAGAAACTTTATTTATTCTCAAACATTTCCGATAAGGCTTGTATAAATAGCCTTCTTTTATGAAACTCTGTGGTTTGTTTAATTCATATTATGGTTATGTCTGTATGAGGTTATTTTTTCTTGACAATTATACATATATTACTTCCTTTTTGTCGATGACAAAAGGGGAGAAAGGTCACTAACTTTGTCTTATAGGAAAAATAGTGCATATATTCAGGGGGAGGAAACATAAATTACATCTCCACAAACATAGGTTTTGTCATCAATCAAAAAGGAGAAGAATGTTGATACGATATATTTTGATCAATGACAATGTGCTTCAACAAAAAGGAAGAGAAATATGCAAAGCTAAAGGAAGGACTATGAAGACCAAGGATATCATGACTAATTATTATATATAGGTCTTAGTCTTAGTTTTATTGTTAAAATCTATCCTCAAGAAACTTGCACAAACACAAAAAACACACAACACAACTTCATATTTCAGTTATGTGCATAATCTACCAGTTCAGTCGACTGAACAGGATATTTTAGTCGACTGAACCTGTTACACATTTTACAACATGCACAGTTCCAGTCGACTGAAATCCCTGTTCAGTCGACTGAATTTGAACCTGTGAATTTTTCCTGAAGAGACACCTTCTTCTTCCCAAGAGTTGCAGCCATTCTCCAATGGAAATGGATGCATGTCTTGCCTGCACCTTTTGCAAATGGTTACACCTCTTCTACACATATAAAAACATGTTTCGATCATTTGCAAAATCACCAATTCTAATTGCTTTAATCTCTCTATTGTATTTTCAGATTACTCAAGTTTTCAAAAGCATTCACAAACCACTTCAATTGCTTGAATCTCTAATTTATTTTTAATACTCTTTTGATTCACAGCTATTTATATTTCCTAAATCTTCATAATCGCATTTCATATTCTTGAGGATTTGATTATAATAGGAAAGTTGTACTCAATTAGATTCATTAGTGTTATCAAGAATACAACAAGTCAAAAATACTCTTTGTACCTAGTTGAAGTCCTCTACGGTAGTTGAGGCAAGGAATCCCGTTCGCTTGTTCGGGTAAGTTGTAAACCTATTCCTCCGATTTAAGTGACGGTTGTTAGATAGAATTCCTAAGAGGAGCTTAGGGACTGGACGTAGGACAAGAGGTCTAAACCAGTATAAAGTCTTGGTGTCCACTTTACTTATTGCTTGTTGCTATTTACCTATACCATTCCAATATTCCATATTATACGATCCTACCACAGCTTCTTTCATTGCCTTGTAGAGTGTATGAGCCATTTTGGGGTCCAGACTATTGTAGCCCACTTAACCTCTGGATGTTTGTCTCTTGATTCTTCCCATATTTCTCAGAATCTGAAATGGCTGTTTGAATTTTTCTTCCATATCCAGTTGTCCTCCGGGTTTTCCTTCTGAATATATTTTTGTCGAATCTCCTCCTGATAATTGAGGCTTAGTAGGTTGTTAGTGCATTGCCATTCACCATTCTCCACAATGCCAGCCACCTTCCAATTTGGAGCTCCATATGCCGAGAAAGTATCCCATCCTAACCTGTCAATAAAGCTTTTAGAATTTAGCCATGGGTCCCTCTAAAAATCAGTATTTCTACCGTTTGCAATCTCTTTATCTAGATACATCTGAAGTTCATCTCTGATTTTAAGAATATTCTTCCAGGTGACATAAGCATTGTTTTCGATTTTAATAGTCCAAAAATTTTCTTTCAAATATCCAGATCTTATCCATGTAGCCCATAAGTTATTTGAAGTTAAAACATTCCAAGCTAATTTCAAATAGTATACTTTTTTGAGTTCAAAAGGATTTTTCAGCCCAACTCCACCTTCTATCTTTTTCCTACATAAGTCTGAGTATTTAACCTTCTACCTTTTTCCTACATAAGTCTGAGTATTTAACTTTATGCATCCCCCCTCTCCATATAAAATCAGCACAGACGGAGTTAATTTTTGCAATAGAGCAATCTGGAATTTGAAAAGATTGTAACCAAAATCTGACTTTGGATGTGATGACTGTATGCACCAATTCTACTCTGTCTGCAAAAGATAAAAGCTTTGACCTCCAACCTTGAAGCTTATCTCTGATGTCATCTATTAGCTTGCCACATTTAGCATCAGTGATAGTATTGTTGGAAAGAGGAATCCCCAAATACTTGACTAGGAGGTGTCCCTCCAAGAGATCTAGTCTCTCTAACATAACCTGCTTGTTTGAGCAGTGTTTATTAAATAGCACTTAGTTTTTGATTCATTCAATCTAAGTCCAGCAAAATTTTCTAATGCACTAAATATGTCCTTGATTTTGTCTATTGCCTTCAAGTTGCCTTTGACCACCACTAGCAGATAATCTGCATAAATTAAATGCATGACATTTGGGAGATTATTGTAGACTGGCAGAATGTGTTTCTTGAAACTTTCCAGTTCCATTTGTAGAGCAAACCATTCCATAGCTACAACAAATAAGTATGGGGAGAGAGGATCACCTTGTCTAATCCTACGATTGCTCTGTATATACCCCTTAGGGATACCATTAATCATGATTGAATATGTTGGAGTTTCTAGATAGTATTTTATCAATTTTAGTATCTTTATTGGGACCCTCATAGATTCCAGCATATGAATAATGAATCCTCTGTTAACCTTATCATAGGCCTTTTGCAAATCCACTTTAATGCATAATTTATCAATCGCTTGCTTATTGAAATTCCTGATCAACTCATGAGCCATCAGAGAATTTTCTGAAATGAGTCTACCTTTGATGAATGCACTTGACATTGAGAGATTAAGTGTGGAAGGACTTAATTCGGTCTTTACAAATAATTTTACTGAGAATTTTATATATGACATTGCAGAAGGCTATAGGTCTATACTCTTTAATTCTTTCTGGCTTCTTTTGTTTTTGGAATGAGTGATATGAATGTATGATTAATTTCTTGTATGAACTCACCAGTTTCAAGGGCTTCATTATATGCTTTTATAATGAACTCTTTTAGGTTTATCCAATACATTTTGAAGAAGACTGCCCCATTCTATCAGGTCCCGGGGAGGAATCACTGTGGATAGAGAAGACAGCATCCCTCAGTTCCCCTTCCAGAATTGGAGCTGCCAGCATGTTAGCACCCTCAATGGAAATTTTCCTCCTGAAGATGATATGAGGTAATTGATTATTATTATCTCCATTATATAAGATTGAGAAATATGAGATTGCTTGTTCTTCTATGTCCTTGAGATGTCTGGTTGCATCGCCATGTTCATCCAAATAGTTCCGCAGATTATTATGGTGTTGTCTTAAGGAAATTTTAGTGTAGAAAAATTTATTACATTCATCTCCTTGTATAAGCCATTTTTCTTTGCCTTTTTGCTTCAGCTCTACTGCCTGTTTATTAAGTTCTTCTTTAAGATGTCTTTGGGATGTATAAAACTCTGCATTTAGGCCTTCATGTAGAGGGTCATCATCAAGTCTATGCTGCATGTTTTCTAAATGTTGTTGGATTTCTGTGATTTTGTCAATGGTCTTGGGTCTGCACTTGTTCCAATCCTTAAGTCTATTTTTCATGATTTTGATGAGCATTACCAATTGATACATGTGATTACTTAAAGGGATCCTTACTGTGTTAAAGTTCACTACATCATCAAATCCTTCTATCAAAGGCCAATGATTTGCATATCGAAAAGGTTTTCCTTTATGCATTTTCCCATCTTCATTGAATTGTAACAAGAGGGGGAAGTGATCGCTTGTAGAACAAAGTAGAACAATCACTTTAAAGTTTGAAATTTTATCGAACAGCTCTAAATTTCCTAGTGCTCTGTCTAATCTGGATGTGATTTTCCTAGACTCACCGCTCTTCCATGTGAATTTCAGGCCAGAGTGGTGTGTTTCAGCAAGTCCACTGGATAGAATACAGTTGATAAATTCTACTACGTGTGCTACCCTCAATGTAAGTCCTCCTATTTTTTCATTAGTCTTTAAAAAAGCATTAAAATCTCCTATGACTATCCCAGGAGTATTGATATTTTTGGAATTTTCAATTATTTGTTTCCATAATTCCACTCTTTTTGAGGCTACATTTTTAGCATATACAAACGTGATAGCTATCTCCAGCCCCCCTATATTGTGAAATTTAATAGTTATTTGTTGATCATTCATATTCATGATATTTCCATTCCAATAATTACTCTCCCAACCCACAATAATTCTACCTTTAGTTTGGGTTGTTGCAAAATGCCACTGATTTCCAAATTGAATTCTCATCATCTCTAGATTATTGTTGTTCAACTTATTTTCCAGAAGAGCTAAAATAGTAGGCCTATGTTTACCCTTCATTATGTGGAGGTCTAGTTTACGTGTATCATTGTTAAGACCTCTCACATTCCAACATATGATAGACATTATGATTTTTTGGTAGATTTGCTCCGAGTAACCAGAGAAGTACCTACCAAAACTGATTTAACAGTTCTGTCCTTATCATCAGTGAGAAATTGGTTATCATATGCTAAGTTGCATTCTGTATACTTACTAATATCTTCTGACAACTCTTCTTCCTCCTCATCTCCAGATGAATCCAGTTCAATGCCCAACTTGTGGATATCTGTTAGGGAGCCTAGCATCTCCTTCTCCCCTTCCTTGCCCTCAGCAGATGATGTAGCCACTGCCTGTAGAGCCTGCGATGTTTGATGGTGATTCTCAGAGTGTGCAGGTGGATTCAGTGGGTCAGAACTATTCAAGTAATCTCTTGTATAAGGTGTCTTCTCTGTCTGAACAGGAGTTAGATGAGATGCTTGCACTGATTCGCATTCCAACTCCGTAGTGTTCTTGTGTTGATATTCTGGTTGATGATTTATAATGGGGGAGATATTTTGTAATTTTTTTGTAATCTCCTCCTTATTTTTTGGGCTGCTAGTTTCAGGTAAGTCTGTAGTACTTTTAGGTTTTTCTACCCAAACTTTCTTCTGCCTGTTTGCAATTTTATTTTGACACTGCTGGTTTGTATGACCAAAACACAAACACTCCCCACGCTTAGGTGGTACAAATTTATAATCCACCTCTTGTTTATATATATTTCCTTGCTTGTCTATGGCTTTCACTATTTTTGGCAGAACTGTGCTGGCTGAAATCTCAACCAGAACCCTAGCATATTTGATACGTTTAAGTTTTCTTGTATTTTCATCAATGTCAATCGGCCTACCTACTAGACTTGCAAGTTTGCTAATACATCTCATATTCCATAAAGTGAGATCCAAGTAATTAAATTTGACTCAAATAGGATAGGCTGTTAGCGTAACATGTTCGAAATTAAAATCAGCCTCCCATTTACGCATAAGGATTAATCTGCTACCCATGAACCAAGGCCCTCCATTGATGATTCTTTGAAAATCCTCCTCCGGTTCAAATTTTATCAAGTAAAAGCCATTGTCTCGAGGATATACATCCCAAGACCCTTTCGGATTCCATGTTCTTTTGATATATGCGTTGAAATGTATAAAGTATGGCCTTTTGCCTGTCATATAAGCATATACTGAGTGTTGCCAGAGGCATTTAGATTCAGTATAATCTTCTTCGTCTATCAGTTGAAATATCTGATCTCCATTGGATTGTGGTTCATAATAATTTGCAGTGCCCTTGAGTTTTATTCCAAATCCGACAGCCTCTAACCATGATTTTGCCTTTTGAATCCCCTTATTATATTTGAGAGCACCAACAAACGAGATCTTGTTCTTTCCCCTATGCTCAACCTCCTTCCATCCTCCGCCATCATCTTCTTCTTCCGCTTCTAGGGTTTCGGGAATACCAGATCTAGATCCGGCCGCCATTATGTGTATGTGATATTACATCGGTAAATAATATTATATATATATATATATATCATACATCATGTCCATACAAAAAACTCACGATTGTGATGGCGGCGATGGCGCATTATATATATATATATATATATATATATATATATATCATACATAATGTCCATATAAGTATACATGTATGTATCAAAAATAAATTTTGAAATTAATAAAATTTAATTAATTTTTTTAATTATAGTTAATTAAAAGTTAACTAACAAATTAAATGCATATATATATATATATATGATATGTGTGTGTTACTATAAAGGTTATAGTACATAAATATTCAATATAATGTGTAATAATTGAATAACATACAATTAATTAAAGTGTTAATCAATTAAATTTTATTAAATATGATTTAATTAATATAATGTTATACATATGATTATCATATAAGATAATTAAAATATAAAAGTTATATAATAACAAAACTTATATAGTATGAATGTATAAAATAACGTGGAACATTAAAAAATCCCTAAATTAAGGAATAAATACATACGTAATGTACGTATATTGTGATTTCTATTGTGCCCGACACCTAAATCACAAGGGTATTTCATATCGAATATATTATTCCATAAGTCGATATCACCTGATATAATACATTGAAGATTATGAATCTTTAACATACACTACAGGAACAACAGTGATTTCCGACGGCTAAAGCCGTCGATGGCCGTCGATAGACTGTCGAAAACCATAGGTAAGGCCGTTGGAATACGAATTTCGTTTAGTAACGCTTTCCGACGTCGTCGATGGCCTTTTTTCGACGGCGACCGATGACATTTTGGGGCTGTATCCGACGGCCATGTTGGACACATGGCAAATTAGAATGACCAAATTACCGTCCGAAGCTGTCAGAAATGGTCGAAATCTTTCATAAAGAGCTGTCAGAAACCGTTGGAATATGATGACCAATATGCAGTCGGAAACCATTCGAAACCATCGAAAATCAGGGTGTTTTTTTTTAAGCATGTTGCTTTCCATCCATTGCACATCCATCAATACACATAACGGCTTCATTCCAATCATATGTAAACCATTAATCATATAAATAACCAAACATAATATTCAAACCGAAAAATCCATATCCAAATCCAACACAATCCAAAAAGTCATATCCAAACACAATCCAAAAAATCAACATCTAAATCCACATAAGATAATATACAATCCATCAAAATGTATCGAACACATCCTGACCCACTCGAAACGTATATATACAGACAAAAAAACGTAATAATACTTATCATCACTCATCATCCCCTGCAGAAACCACCCGACGAAGGAAACCTCACATCCTGCTCCATATACTCCGCCAAGCACTGGTTCAGCTGCTCCATCTACATAGCAGGACGGTGATCATGCTCCTATAGCTCGACGATCTAAGCTCGTAGCTCTGTAATTTCTTCTTTGTCTTGAGCCATCTTATACGCCTTCCGAAATGTCCAAGCCTACAAATAAAAACAAATTGTTATAATGCCTCTAACATTATAAACATAATTTGCATAACTTTAGTTGAAAAATATGCAATATTTGGATTTACTTTATTTTTTGAAAATTACCGCTTGGTTTCCATATTTATAGCGCCTGCTGCGGGATGGTGGATGCATGACAGGCTCGAAAATAACGTCCTCCTCATCAGCAATCATCTCATTTCGTCCTGTCTCAGCCAACAGTTGTGCCCGTGCTTCCTGGAATTTTTGCTGTAATGCAAAATACAATTGAGTATAAATAATAGTAATTAAAAAAACACTAATCATTTTAAGTAGACTAATCGCTATACTAAATAACAAAAAGTTGGAATGGTCACTGGTATAAATAACACTTGTAACTTAAAATATAAAAAGTTGGACTAATCGCTATACTAATTATAATATACTTACATAGGCAGCAATCACTTTATCATCATGCTCTTATGAGTATGCGAGCCTAAATCGACGGTCTGCCTCAGGGCATAAGTATGAGCAAAAACATCCCAATAAGACATAATACCCCCACGCGCTCTTTCATGAAATATGAATATATGTACATATATATATATTATTGTTTCATTAACTATCTATTAACAATTTATAACTTAAAATATAAAAATATGAGTATAAAAATTTACCAAATCCTTGCAATGATGTTGGAATGATGTTGGAATGACTTGGAAACACCGCGATGTGTGACAGATTCTTGTTTCTATTTGTGGAGTTCCTATCTGACTCCCTCTGCAAATTTAAATTGAAAATAATATTTTACAGTTCTAAAGAACGTATTAAATACACATAATAATTTAAAGTAACTAATATGTGGTAAACTTACCTGGAACTCCTTATTGTTCCATCATGCAACCCAGGCCTCCCACACGCTAGCACTCGTCACGTTCGGTTTTTTTCATGCTCTTCTCATAGCAGACACCACTGTTTATACCAAAATTGGGCAACACCCTTCGGAAGTTTTTGCAGAGATAATAAATGAAGAAATCAAATTGAAAATGAGGATTATCTAACAAAAACTCCAAGTCACAGAAAAGTAAATTGCACAGAACACAATAATTTCGAGTGGTTCGGCAATTTGCCTACGTCCACTATGAAGTTTTATCACTTTATTGCTTAATACTTGAAGATTAAAAGTGTTCTAGAGCGAAGTACAGCAGATAACATGCTTGAATTCAAAATCAGCAGTAGTGAAGACGATATAGAATGATTCTAGCAGCGTCCGGGCGTGCTTTATCTCCAAGAATTCTCCGATCCCCTTTCTGAATGACTAGGGGCTCTATTTATAGGTGTAGGAGGCTGATATTTCGCCTAAAATCCGGGGAGATCGCTTCTGGCACGTGAGGGGGCCCACACGCCCGGATTCTGGAAATCCGGGCCCACTTTGGGATCGATTCGAACTCGGGTTCGAATCGATCAAGAAAGCATCCAATCGAGGTGAAAATTGGTGTGGACATTCTTCAGCGTGTATGTAAGCTCTTGTGAAAATTTCATAGCATTTGGACTTGTAGATCTCGAGTTATGGTCGATTCAAGATTGCATTTTCGGTCGATGCGTCTCGTTCGAATCGATCCCCTTCGAATCGATTAGGGTCGAATCGATGGCTTGCGCGTGCGAATGTGACGTGGCACGTGCTTCTCGGGTTGATCCTGGTTTTTCTCCGAGTTTACTGGGTCGAATCCATGGTTCTTGACGCTTCTACTTAGTGGATTCGAGGAGATGCTTGTTCGAATCGTTCGAGGTATCCCATAGCTGATCGATACGAAGCTTCCTCAACAGGGTGGATTCGAAGTGAATCAACTGCATGGGTTCGAAGCATCTTGCCTTGAGGGATTTGAGATGGAGGTCATTTGATGGATTCGAAGGAAGGCCATTGGGATGGATACGAAGCTTGGCCACCTGATGTATTCGAACTCATATGCTCTGATGGAGGCGAAGTGGAGTGACTTCATGGACTCGAAGGACTTCAACCTGATGGATACGAAGTGGAGTGATCGCGTGGATTCGAAGTAAGAGGAAGCCGATGGATTTGAACTCATGATCTTCTGATGGATTCGAACTTAGGGTTATTTCCTCTAACTTGAATTGATCACAACTTGAGCGTATGAACTCGGATTGACTTGAAATTTGAGATGCTGACTTCTATGATCTTTCTTGTCATGTCCTATCAATTGTAGCCCAATCTGGACTTGGACAAAATCCAGCAATATCCATAGTGAAGCATAGTATGACCCTTCGAGACGAACCATCCTATGTTTTCAATCGATCTTTTGGTATCACGGCTTTTCCAAAAAGCGGGATAACATTTGCCCCCCAAAGTACGTCTTGTGGAACATGACGTGCTTTGAAAAGCTGCGATTTCTCTCTTAACAATCATTGCTCTTTTATCGTAGGTTGTAACCTTGCTTTGATATGATTGATTGCTGCAGGATAGCGCCCGGCTGCTGGTTGTTGTAACCGTAACCAGATGAGTATTCGATCCCTGTGAATTTTTAAAATCGTATGTTAGTCTGACATTTATACACATAAGTTAATTTGACCCTCATTAACATTGTGCGTTCACGAGTCGTTGTCAGTTTCGCTTGTTATCGAATTCTGCATCGATCCTCTCCTGAACCGATTTGAGATTCGAGTTAAAACATTGTCTTTATGGTTGTCTGTGATCATCCTCTTGTATTGATCCTCTCCTGGATCGGTGTAAAAGGTAGACAAGTAATTTTTCATATCGAAGCAATGTGTTCATTTTCATCAATGGTCTCTGACGGGCTCGAAGTGACCGTTCGAATCTGTAGGATCGATTTCACCCTAGAGGGGGGTGAATAGGGTGATAGTGTAAATTATAAAAAATTAATCGCGGAAGCTTATTAATTAATTTCACTTCAGATCACAGAATAGCAGCACAGATATTGCAGAATATAAACAACAGAATAAAACAGAACAACACAGAATTTACCCAGCTTCGGCAAAACCCTGCCTACGTGCTGCCCCCAAGGTTTCTACTAGAAATTAGATAGTCCCTCGCTTACACACGTAAAATCGCTATACCCGTTATTGACTAATCTAACTCTACGCTCAAAACCCTGACCACAACTCAACTACCGAGTTGCGAATTCCCAAACTACACACTATAGTTTGTCCCCTAGTCACTCGACTAGAATTTACAACGGTTTAAAAGAGAATTTTAAAAAAAAATAAAAAACAAACATAAAAAGTAAATAGCCCTTAATATAAACAAGAATCCTTTTATATTATTCAAGCCGGCCCCTTTTCTTTATTTTATGTGACCTGATCCACTTCTATTCGCTCAGTCTTTTGTGAGAAAATATGGCGGCTTCCTTCGTTCTTTCTTCCTGATTAAAAATTAGGGCTTTTCGAAGCGCCTATTAGATTTGATCGAATCTCTGGTTGAACAAGAGTTGCCTTGCTCGATCGATTCTCGTTGCTTTCACTGGCTACTTCGATGAGTTCGATTTTTGCTTCTGGTAAGAATTTATGCTTCGTTACTTTTTGATTTTAGTATTCGAACTCTGATAGATAAGATTGCCGATGATGATTTTCTTATATAGGGTTTGTAACCCTAGATTTTCGTTCGCACAAAATATATTTGATTTTATCTCTGCCGATCGTTTATGCTCGGATGATTGCGATTTACCTTGACTAATTCATATGCGAATTATTCTTATTATTTCTTGGTTGACTTGGTTTAAAATCGACGGCTTTGAATTTATGTTCAATCCTGGCTCCGTGAATTTCTCTGACTTGACTCGATGCCTTGAATTTGAGATGTTTGGTTATCACTTGCTTTGACTTGGTTACACGGCAATGTGAATTGCTTTATTGCCAAGGCTCTGACTTTGAATCGTGAATTCAACTTCTTTTACCTGATGACTTCGGCCATTTTGAATTTTTTAAACTGCATTTTTGAATTTATGATATCATCTAGTTGACTTCGGTCACTTGAACTATTTTGATTTGGGAATTCATTTTACTGCTGGCTTCGGTCATGACTTGAGATTTCATGTGCTTGCAATTGCTTGTGATGTTGTACTTCACTTTTTCTTGGTCTTGTTTGTTGGTTTAGTGGTGCACTTGCTTGGCCATTTTGTACTTCTGGTCTTTGCATGGTGGTCTTGTGGCAGTTAATGGTTGCTGTGCACTTTGTGCTTGCATTTTGATGGTTCACTGTAGTATGTTGGTCTGTCTTGAATTTGATATTTGAACTTCAGTAGTTTGTTGGTCACTTGATTCACCTGTATTTGTGCATTGCCTTACTGTGTTGACCATTGTGCACTGTAGCTTGAGTCTTTGTTGAAGTTGTATTGGACTTCATTCTGGTTAGCACTTGCATCACCTCTGTAACACATATTCAACAATACATGCTGTGCATTTCATTCAGTCTTCATTATGGCCTGTGACTTTGTTATACCTGCTGTGCACTAAGCATTGTTCGAACTTGTATCACTGTCTGGTTCATCTTTGTTGCTTCACCACAGTTTGCATTTGCCACACTTGTGTTTTGGTTTGAACTTGCAGTTAAGAGTATTTTCATCTGGTCTCATCACTGTGTTGCATTCTTTGATGGTTCATTTGCTGAGATCTGTAGCATCTTGATCAACTTGATGATGTAGCTTGCTGTGTTGATCTCCCTTGCTACCTGGTCGACACTTGCACTGATATTCATTTGAGTTGTGCATCATGTATTTGTTGCAGTCCATGTTGTTGCTTGAGTCTTTGTTGCCTTGCTTCTGTCCATGTTTATTACTGCAATACTTGTTGCACTTTTGTGGTCTGCACTGCTTGTTTTGCTGTTGGCTTGTATATTATTGCTATATATGTATTGTGCTTGCCTGTTGTACTCTGGTCTGTCCACTGACTTGCTGCCTTCATGTATATGTCGAACTGATCGGTTGCATCTGTGGTATGCATATGTGTAGTTGTTATTGCCAGTTGCCACTTTGACATTTTGGCCTTGAACCTGTACTTGTAGTTTGCATTCATGTACTTGCAGTGTTGGTCTGACTTGAATTCGATTCACTTGTGTTGAATCCAGTTTCAAAACTCGGATTTGACCTTGTGTTCGTGTCGTATTTTTAAATTTATTGCACCTGAGTTGAACCTGTCCATATATTTGGGTTTGACCTTGTGCTCACCTGTCCCTGTAGCATTATCAAGTGTATATATCGGCGTGCACGGCCTTGTGGCATATACAGTAATACACTGTGTATGTCACAAGTTGTTCGTGTATGATGAATTCAAATTTAAATGATGACGAACAACCCAAATAACTGAGGCAAATATTATTTTCAAAAATCATATCTTATTTTATTTTGCAAAAAATATTTCTTTTTCAATTTTACTGCGTTAGTGAATATTTTTGCAGATTTCTCAGATGCTGGATTCAAACTGGAATGAAGTTGAAGATAAATACGAGTGTGAGTGATATGTAGTGAGGTGAATTGTAAATGTGAAATGTGATGTAATTGTAATCAAAGTTGTATAGTTATAGTGAGAGCTTGAAATTGTACTATTCAAAGATGTAATAAATATTTGTTTGAATAAAATATTCGTTTGAATTCAAATTTCGTGTTATTTATTTTATTCTGCAAATATTTATTTAATCTGTGAAAAAATAAAATAGTATATTATCAAATACATTTAAACGAATGTATATATGTTTATTATCATCAAACAAAAATCATATAAGCGCATATTCAACAATCTCCCCCTTTTGATGATAACAAACATATATTTAAGATTTTGAATATGTTAAATGTATTTGATCATTGATATATTCTAATTGCTCCCCGTATTTAAATGCTTCCTCTCTATACGATGCTCCCCCTACATATATGCATACAAATAAAAATATGCAAATGATTCTAGATGCAAATAGAAAATTATTTGACCTTTGCTTGATTTTATTTGACAAAATCTTAACTTTTCTCTCCCCCTTTTGTTATCAGCAAAAGAATAATAGTGTTAGAGAAAATAGAGAAAAAGTAATCGATATCAATTCAACATTAAAACTCAATTTAATATAAATATCAAATTTCAATAAAAAATCAAACAAAAATCATAAATATTTTGTTAGGCGCATATTCCACTTTTAGAATGATGGAGATGATGTCATCATATAAAACCATACAATTTTGTCTATTTGTGGTATTTTTATATCAGGAATTTGAATATCTACTAACCATGCATAACCGTTAGGACTTTTAAATGAGATTAGTAGTATTCTAAATTTATTTTAAAAAAAATGAAATCAAGTATCTTCTAACCACGCATAACCGTGAGGACTTTTAAATGGGATTAGAATCAACTTGTTTATTTTTAAAAAAATCAACTTTTGATATGTGTTCCATACATGCATAACCGTGAGGACTTTTAAATGAGCATGGAAGCACATAACAAATTCCAAGTAATTCACCCATGCATAACCGTGAGGACTTTTAAATGAGAGTGAATACTTTGGTATTTATTGTTATTTTTATTTTATTTTTTATTATTTTTTTTTATAAAAAATGTAAAAATGAAAAACGAACGATTTCTGTTTAAAGTACCACATATCGACAAACTATATAGAATTTTGATGAGTGATGGTTGATAGAAATATGATAGGTATAGAGATGGTCATGGAATTTTTTACCAACAAAAAGTTTTATAACTCTTGTTTACATTTCTAAAGAAATTTTCTAATTATACTTTCTCGAGTTATAATATATAATCAATATCAACACTCGTCACTTTTTCAATTACTATTTTTCTTTTCGATGATTTGTAGGGAGAAAAAAAAATGTTAAAAATTCAGCAAATTTCTAAAACACCTAGACTGAGTCGTAGTTTACAAAAACTATTTTCTGGTAGGGGTTTTGTAAAGATGTCTGCCAATTGAGAATCAGTTGAAATAAAATTTATGCAGATATTTTCTTTGGAAATATGATCTCTAATAAAATGATGTCTTACATCTATATGTTTTGTTCGCGAATGATGTACAGGATTATTTGTGAGATCAATTGCGCTTTTGCTATCACACATTAATGGTACACGTTTAAAATTTAGGCCATAGTCATGCAAAGTTTGTATCATCCATAAGATTTGAGCAGAGCAACCGCTCAAAGCAATATACTCTGCCTCTGTTGTGGATAATGCAATACAATTTTGTTTTCTACTCGACCATGCAACTAATGAATGTCCTAACATAAAACATGCTCCACTAGTACTTTTTCTATCAACCAAATTTCTAGCATAATCAGCATCTGAAAAATCTTTCAATTCAAAATTATCATTTGATGGATACCAAAGACCAAATCGTGGTGTGTGCAATAAATATCTTATAATTCTTTTAACAGCTTTTAAATGAGATTCTTTTGGGTTAGATTGAAAACGCGCACATAAGCAGACAGAAAACATGATGTCAGGTCTAGAGGCGGTAAGATAAAGGAGTGATCCAATCATACCTCTGTACTGCTTTTGATCAATTGTCTTACCCTTTTCATCTTTGTCAAGTTTAAGTGTTGTACTCATGGGAGTTCTTGCTGGTTTAGCATCTTTCAATCCAAATTTGTTGACAAGTTCCCTAATATATTTTGTTTGAGAAATGAATGTGCCTTTATTGCTTTGTTGGATTTGAAATCCTAAAAAGAATTTTAACTCTCCAACCAAGCTCATTTCAAATTTTTCCTGCATGACTTTTTCAAATTTCTCATACAATAACTTGTTAGTAGCACCATAAATGATGTCATCAACATATATTTGAACAATCAAAATATCATTGTTTTCATACAACAGAAATAGTGTGGTATCTACACATCCCTTTTTGAACCCATTTTCAAGGAGATAAGAAGTAAGACATTCATACCAAGCTCTGGGAGCTTGTTTTAATCCATATAATGCCTTCTTTAGTTTGTATACATGGTTTGGATATTCATGACTTTCAAAACCTTCTGGTTGTTCAACAAACACATCTTCTTTTAAAACTCCGTTAAGAAAAGCACTCTTAATGTCCATTTGTCTTAGTTTAAATCCTTTGTAACAAGCAAAAGCTAACAATATTCTAATTGATTCTAGTCTAGCTACAGGCGCAAAAGTTTCATCAAAGTCAACTCCTTCAATTTGATTGTATCCTTTAGCAACTAGTCTAGCTTTATTTCTAATTATATTTCCAGATTCATCATATTTATTTTTAAAAATCCATTTTGTTCCTATAACTGGATAATCCTTAGGTCTAGGTGCTAGACTCCAAACATTATTTCGTTCAAACTGATTTAGCTCTTCTTGCATGGCCATGAACCAGTTTTCATCATTAAGGGCTGAATCTATGTTATTTGGTTCTATTTCTGAAATAAATCCACTATATAAGCACAGATCACATAGATTTTTAAAGGATGAACGAGTTTGTATACCTGCTATAGGGTTTCCAATTACCAATTCTGGTGGATGGTCTGTTTTGTATTTCAGCTTTTCTGGATCCAGATTTCTTCGGACTTCTTGAGTTGTGGTAGTTTCTCTAGCATCACCAGTTTCTTTTGGTTTTTCGAACTCATCTTTTTCTTTCTCCTCTTCAATGTTGCTTTTGGATGTATCCTGTTCGTCAATGCCTTCATCAAATTTCACATTGATTGACTCTACGATTGTTTTAGTCTTTTTGTTGTAGACTCTATAAGCTTTGCTTCTCGTAGAGTAACCCATGAAAATGCCATCATGAGCCTTTGCTTCAAATTTTCCTAACTGATCACCTGTATTAAGAATATAGCAAGGACATCCAAACACTTTGAAGTAAGCGATGTTTGGTTTTTTGTTGAACCATAGCTCATAGGGGGTTTTGTTAAGAATCGGTCTGATGATAACTCTATTCATTACGTAACATGTTGTATTTACAGCTTCTGCCCAGAGATGCAGAGGTAGTTCATATTCATTTAACATAGACCTAGCCAATTCTTGTAAAGTTCGATTCTTTCTCTCAACTACCCCATTTTGTTGTGGAGTACGTGGTGCAGAGAACTCATGTTTGATTCCGTTTTCATCACAGAAAGTTTCAAATTCATAATTTTCAAATTCTCCACCATGATCACTTCTTAACGAAACAATAGAGACTTCTTTTTCATTTTGCACAAATTTTGCGAATCTTGTGAAGTATGAAAAAGTTTCTGATTTTTTAGCTAAGAAGTATACCCATGTATATCTTGAGTAATCATCAACTAACACAAAGCAATATTTCTTACCTCCTAAGCTAGCAATGTCATTAGGTCCAAATAGATCCATATGAATTAGTTCAAGAACTCTAGAAGTGCTTACATTGTTTTTGGCATGAAACGATGATTTTCTAAGTTTTCCCAAAGTACATGCTTTACAGATGTTTTCAGTTTCAAACTCATGTGATGGCAACCCTCTTACCAAACTTTTCCTTTTTAATTTGTTTAATAAGTTCATGCTAGCATGCCCTAAACGTCTATGCCATAAATTCACTTCTATACCCTTAGCTACCAAACATTTAGAGAGGATGAGATCATCAAAAGATAGAGAATATATATTACCTTTCCTTTTTCCTGAAAATAAGATTTCTTTTGATGATTTGTCAACAATTTTGCACATGTCATAATCAAAGATAACATTCATACCTTTATCACATAGCTGGCTGATTGATATCAAATTGTGGTGCAGATTTTCAACATATAGTACGTCATTCAAGGTAAATGTATTGTTACCTACTTTACCTTTACCGACAATTTTACACTTGTCATTGTTCCCCATTATGACTCTGCCACCTTTATACTTTTCTAGGCTAAGGAACTTCGATTTATCGCCTGTCATGTGCCTGGAACAGCCAGAATCCAAGTACCATTGCTGTTGTTCCTTAGCCTGCCAGCATACCTACACGAGAAAAGAGTTTAGTGACCTATTTGTTTTTATAGGTCCATGATGGTTAGTGGCAAAATATTTAGAATGATAATTTTGTATAGACCCAAAACTGTTTATAATTGTTCCCTTCGGCACCCAAATTTGTTTAACTTTGAGAGATTTTATATTTGTGCCTTTTGGAACCCAAATCGGTATTGTTTTCATATGTTTGGGTCTATTCCAACAATTATTGTGATTGTGTCTAAATTTTTTACA
The DNA here is from genome assembly GCA_030765085.1 of Allium cepa. Taxonomy (NCBI): domain Eukaryota; kingdom Viridiplantae; phylum Streptophyta; class Magnoliopsida; order Asparagales; family Amaryllidaceae; genus Allium; species Allium cepa. The sequence goes on from CM060939.1 coordinate 158,403,102, forward strand.
AATTGTGCTCATAGAATTAACTTGATTAATATTGCTTTCAACAATTTTCGAATTATTATATCCAAGTCCTTGTCTAACCATATTAACAGTTTGCTTTCCTAATAGCATATTCAACGATTTTTCACTTTTTGAAAATTTATCTAAGGTCGTTGACAGTTGTTGGACTTGTGTTTTGAGAGATTCATTTTCGTTTAACAACTGTGTGCATTTTTTAATAGAAATCTCTCTCCTAGTATTTTCATTCTCTTTTAAAATCAGAATTTCATTTTCAAGCGATTTTATTTTAATTTCTGATTTTTTAATTTCTTCATCAAATGTTGGACACTTATCACACTTAGGGATTCTACATTGATAGTTCTTAACTAATTGATCAAGTTGTTTATTGCATTCTATCAAAGTATCCTTTTGAGATTCAAGTTTAGCATATTTTTCCCTAAGTCGTTCATAACAGCCATTTACTTCATGGAAATAAATTAGTAATTCAGAATGAGTGAGTTTTGATACCTCGCTTGGCTCGTCGTCATCACTGTCTGTAACTTCACCATGAAGACACATATTTGCTTTTTCACTCTCACTCTTGGTGTTATCACTTTCATCTTCGTCAGTTTCATCCCAAGTAGCCGCAAAGCTTTTCTTCTTTAGTTTCTTTCCTTGATTTGATCGTTTTTGAGGACATTGTGGCTTGATATGGCCGGGTTTGTTGCATTTGTAACAGATGATTTTCTGATCTTCTGGGTTGTCTAGTGCTTTGCCTATTCTGTTTTTCAATTCATGATTTCGAGCTGGATTTCCGTATTTGCGATTCCACTTTTTGAATTTCTTTATTAGTAGCGCTAGCTCTGCTGCTCCATCATCATCGTCATCATTCTCATCATTCTCATCATCACTTTCAGTTGTTCCTTTGAGAGCTATTGATTTCTTTCGAGTATCTCCACCTTCACGCTCTTCCTTGAATTTCATTTCTAGCTCATAAGTGGTGAGATTTCCGATGAGTTCTTCGACTTTGAGTTGTTTTAAATCTTTCGATTCTTGAATGGCAGTTACTTTTGCTTCAAAGCTTCGTGGAAGGACTCTGAGGATTTTACGGACTATTTCCAATTCGGTGTATGTTTTTCCGAGAGCTTTTGATTTGTATACGATGTTGGAAAGTCGTCCGTACATCTCTTTGACATTTTCTTCTTTCGCCATTGTAAAGTTCTCGTATTCGCTGCTTAGCATGGCAAGGCGAGATTCTTTGACTTGAGATGTTCCTTCGTGAGTTACTTCTAATATGTGCCATATTTCCTGCGCAGTTAGACAATGTGAGACACGATTAAATTCAAATTGATCTAATGAACAGATAATAGAATTCATAGCTTTGGCATTAGTATTCTGTAATTTATTTTCTAGTTCTGTCCATTGTTCCTTTGGTTTCTCTATTTCCTGATCATCTACAGTTATAGTTGGTATTCTATAACCTGTCTCAACAATATCCCAAGCGTCAATGGTTTTCAAAAAGATTTTCATCCTATTTTTCCAAAAAGCATATTCACCATTGAACATTGGTGGTCTAACTATGGATTGACCTTCTGCAAAAGCATTATTAAAAGAAGCCATTTTAAAAATTCGAATTTTTAAAACAAAAAACCGATTTTTGAAACACGGATTTTTAAAACAAAAATTGATTTTTGAAACACGAATTTTTAAAACAAAAATTGATTTTTGAAAAATCAAAACAAAAAATAGCTTTTGTTCCTAGCTCTGATACCACTTGTAGGATCGATTTCACCCTAGAGGGGGGGTGAATAGGGTGATAGTGTAAATTATAAAAAATTAATCGCGGAAGCTTATTAATTAATTTCACTTCAGATCACAGAATAGCAGCACAGATATTGCAGAATATAAACAACAGAATAAAACAGAACAACACAGAATTTACCCAGCTTCGGCAAAACCCTACCTACGTGCTGCCCCCAAGGTTTCTACTAGAAATTAGATAGTCCCTCGCTTACACACGTAAACTCGCTATACCCGCTATTGACTAATCTAACTCTACGCTCAAAACCCTGACCACAACTCAACTACCGAGTTGCGAATTCCCAAACCACACACTGTAGTTTGTCCCCTAGTCACTCGACTAGAATTTACAACGGTTTAAAAGAGAATTTTAAAAAAAATTAAAAAACAAACATAAAAAGTAAATAGCCCTTAATATAAACAAGAATCCTTTTATATTATTCAAGCCGGCCCCTTTTCTTTATTTTATGTGACCCGATCCACTTCTATTCGCTCAGTCTTTTGTGAGAAAATATGGCGGCTTCCTTCGTTCTTTCTTCCTGATTAAAAATTAGGGCTTTTTCGAAGCGCCTATTAGATTTGATCGAATCTCTGGTTGAACAAGAGTTGCCTTGCTCGATCGATTCTCGTTGCTTTCACTGGCTACTTCGATGAGTTCGATTTTTGCTTCTGGTAAGAATTTATGCTTCGTTACTTTTTGATTTTAGTATTCGAACTCTGATAGATAAGGTTGCCGATGATGATTTTCTTATATAGGGTTTGTAACCCTAGATTTTCGTTCGCACAAAATATATTTGATTTTATCTCTGCCGATCGTTTATGCTCGGATGATTGCGATTTACCTTGACTAATTCATATGCGAATTATTCTTATTATTTCTTGGTTGACTTGGTTTAAAATCGACGGGTTTGAATTTATGTTCAATCCTGGCTCCGTGAATTTCTCTGACTTGACTCGATGCCTTGAATTTGAGATGTTTGGTTATCACTTGCTTTGACTTGGTTACACGGCAATGTGAATTGCTTTATTGCCAAGGCTCTGACTTTGAATCGTGAATTCAACTTCTTTTACCTGATGACTTCGGCCATTTTGAATTTTTTAAACTGCATTTTTGAATTTATGATATCATTTAGTTGACTTCGGTCACTTGAACTATTTTGATTTGGGAATTCATTGTACTGCTGGCTTCGGTTATGACTTGAGATTTCATGTGCTTGCAATTGCTTGTGATGTTGTACTTCACTTTTTCTTGGTCTTGTTTGTTGGTTTAGTGGTGCACTTGCTTGGCCATTTTGTACTTCTGGTCTTTGCATGGTGGTCTTGTGGCAGTTAATGGTTGCTGTGCACTTTGTGCTTGCATTTTGATGGTTCACTGTAGTATGTTGGTCTGTCTTGAATTTGATATTTGAACTTCAGTAGTTTGTTGGTCACTTGATTCACCTGTATTTGTGCATTGCCTTACTGTGTTGACCATTATGCACTGTAGCTTGAGTCTTTGTTGAAGTTGTATTGGACTTCATTCTGGTTAGCACTTGCATCACCTCTGTAACACATATTCAACAATACATGCTGTGCATTTCATTCAGTCTTCATTATGGCCTGTGACTTTGTTATACCTGTTGTGCACTAAGCATTGTTCGAACTTGTATCACTGTCTGGTTCATCTTTGTTGCTTCACCACAGTTTGCATTTGCCACACTTGTGTTTTGGTTTGAACTTGCAGTTAAGAGTATTTTCATCTGGTCTCATCACTGTGTTGCATTCTTTGATGGTTCATTTGCTGAGATCTGTAGCATCTTGATCAACTTGATGCTGTAGCTTGCTGTGTTGATCTCCCTTGCTACCTGGTCGACACTTGCACTGATATTCATTTGAGTTGTGCATCATGTATTTGTTGCAGTCCATGTTGTTGCTTGAGTCTTTGTTGCCTTGCTTTTGTCCATGTTTATTACTGCAATACTTGTTGCACTTTTGTGGTCTGAACTGCTTGTTTTGCTGTTGGCTTGTATATTCTTGCTATATATGTATTGTGCTTGCCTGTTGTACTCTGGTCTGTCCACTGACTTGCTGCCTTCATGTATATGTCGAACTGATCGGTTGCATCTGTGGTATGCATATGTGTAGTTGTTATTGCCAGTTGCCACTTTGACATTTTGGCCTTGAACCTGTACTTGTAGTTTGCATTCATGTACTTGCAGTGTTGGTCTGACTTGAATTCGATTCACTTGTGTTGAATCCAGTTTCAAAACTCGGATTTGACCTTGTGTTCGTGTCGTATTTTTGAATTTATTGCACCTGAGTTGAACCTGTCCATATATTTGGGTTTGACCTTGTGCTCACCTGTCCCTGTAGCATTATCAAGTGTATATATCGGCGTGCACGGCCTTGTCGCATATACAGTAATACACTGTGTATGTCACAAGTTGTTCGTGTATGATGAATTCAAATTTAAATGATGACGAACAACCCAAATAACTGAGGCAAATATTATTTTCAAAAATCATATCTTATTTTATTTTGCAAAAATATTTCTTTTTCAATTTTACTGCGTTAGTGAATATTTTTGCAGATTTCTCAGATGCTGGATACAAACTGGAATGAAGTTGAAGATAAATACGAGTGTGAGTGATATGTAGTAAGGTGAATTGTAAATGTGAAATGTGATGTAATTGTAATCAAAGTTGTATAGTTATAGTGAGAGCTTGAAATTGTACTATTCAAAGATGTAATAAATATTTGTTTGAATAAAATATTCGTTTGAATTCAAATTTCGTGTTATTTATTTTATTCTGCAAATATTTATTTAATCTGTGAAAAAATAAAATAGTATATTATCAAATACATTTAAACGAATGTATATATGTTTATTATCATCAAACAAAAATCATATAAGCGCATATTCAACAGAATCGGCAATCTTCGAATCGCTAGGGTCGATTGTTATAAAATTGGCACTTCGAATCGATAGGATTTCTCGGCTTTAATTCAGCTTTCGTTCAATCACTTCGTGTCGATGAAGCCTCGCATCGATGCTGTCTTGATGGATTCGAAGCTTTGAGGGATTCGAACGCGACGGATTCGAACATGGTTGTTCGAATCGATATGGTTTATGACCGGTGGCAATCGGTCAGGTCGACCGGGAGGCGAAGCGTCACAAATCCTCCACGGAATCCATATAAATACGTGAGGCTGGGCTCATTTTCATCCTTTAACTTTTTACCATTGCTCTGTCTTTTCCTTCGTATCGACCCCCTAGACTCGAGAGAGACGCTTCTACGAATCGATCAAAACCTTCAATCTTTCACTCGTAATCACAATAAACCAGGTAATTAATGGATTAAGCCGAGTTGAGTGAGAACGATAGAACTGGAAACCTTAGCCATCATCCTCAATTTTTTCTTTTGAAAATTTTGGAAGGTGGTGAGATCTGAATGAAATGGGTCGAATCGATGGACGAAGCGTAACAAAGTGATGGGTTCTCCTGGAGAAGCAGAGATCTTGGGGGATTTTGCTTTTCTTTGCTTCGTATCGATCCGGACTGGAGTAATTCGAATAGGTCCGGATTATGGGGCTTCGAATCGATGCTTGCGAAGGGAAGTGGCTCGTATCGATCGATTCAAAGTGATGATTCTGTGATCGATTCGAAGGCGTTGAGTTCGATCGATATGAACTTGCTTTGCTGATGGACTCGAAGCGCTCCTTCACTTGATGCTATGGATATTGTTCCAAGGACCTACTTCGATACGAAGTGCATCGAGTCGACCCTCTATCGATTCGAAGCACATCGATTTGACTCGTATCGATCCAAGGTGATCGATTCAATCGTCCTTCATTCAGAGAATACTACACATCTAACTTGCTCCAACCTTGAACTATGACTGATTTCAAGCTGAATTTTGACGAACTTAATGAACCTTAGCAAACTTGATTCCGACGAGCTTCTACCTTGCATAATTGAACTTGATTGTAGGACTTCACTTGACTGCCTTTTGAAGCTCGTCGATGGAACTGTGGCCTGACCAAAAATATAACGGATTTATGCTTGAATCGATCAGTAGCATCTGGATGACGAGGATGTGACGGTCAGCGATGACGGTCATTTCCGGTCTCGATTTTCAGAGTTTTGTCGTTCGCACATCCTGCTGTTTGCAAATTTTCTCTAACTCTATAGAATCTTTCTAAGTAATGCACAACACTGCACTGCACCGCACACACTTTACACTGGGAATGAACGGGTTTTCTATGTGCTTAATGTTGCTTTCTGATGAGTTAGTTAGTTATGGAATCTTCGAGCTCTCAATAACTAGAAGTACAGAGTTCGCCTCCTCCAGAAATACTTGAAATCCCTGACATTCCTCCCGAAGTAGTTGGTCCGGCTCCGGACGAAGTGCCGGAAGCCATATTTATCGAAGATCCTATCGACTCCGTTTCGTCCAGTATATCTGAAGCCCTACTGGGCCGGATTTGCTTGAAACATAACTTATCCCCGGACGACGTTTTGCTACCGGGCGTTTATGACAGACCTCACAATCCGCCCGAAGGGTATACTGCTTTCTATCGTCACGCCTGTGCGGCTGGAACTCTCCCTCCATTTAACCAATATATCAGGGAGATGTTATCATTCATTGGAATCGCCCCCTCACAACTTCATCCCAACGGACACGCATTGCTGAACAGTGTTTTTGTCCTATTTATGGAACATCTCTTTCGTCCGCCAAGGCCGACCGAGATTAGACACATATTTAACTTCAAAAGCAGGGGCGATAGCCCATCTTTCACCTTTTTGGAAGCAGTTAGAAACTGCGAGATCGTGACGGGAGCTTGGACTAGACTCAGTTATTTTAAAAATGAATGGTTTTTTGTTCGACGCCCCCCAGGGTTTGCTAGGCGATGGCTGTCCAGACGTAAGTATTGTGGGCCTTCCTTAAATAGTCATTGTCAACACTTGTACTAATATCATGCCCTTCTTGCAGCTATCATTTCGAGGCCTGACGGTGGATATTACAAAGGCATTGTCCGAAGTTTACAAGGGGTCTCGAATGATTTGCAGCACATCGACTCGGTGTTAACTGATGATAACTTAAGGACGCTGGGTTTAGTAGAGATGAACCAGAGCATTGTTATCAAGGGGTTGGCGAAACCGGCTTCGAAGACAAAGAAGAAAACGGTGAAAAGAAAACCCGACATAGTAATAAGAGAAATGAGCAACGATGAGAGGACGCCCACTGATACCGAGCTAGCAGCTGATCTTTCCCGAATAGAAGAGAAGCGGAAAGGCAAGGCTGTTGTCCCTAAATTTAAGAGACGGAAGTCTGTAGTCATATCTCGTTTGATCCCTGGAACTTCTATCTCTGACGCTGCTCCTTGTCAATCAGGAAACGCTTTTATAGGACTGGATGACATTCCTATCCCGGAATACGTATCTCTCCACCATGAGTCCGGGTTGGATGAACTCCGGGGAGCGTTAGAAATAAGCGAGCCTTTACCCGTTAGTGCAGTCGACACTTCTGGTTGGTCGGGGGTTTTGCACATTTGCATACACTTTCATAACACTACACGACTTTCGCACAGATCGTATTGCTTTCGCCTGGTGTTTAACAGAATTGCTTCTCTTTTTCTGGTGCTATGTCTGGCCGTCAATCTACATTAGACAAACTCCGAAGGGTGCATCATCCTTCGTCTTATTATGAATCTCGACGTGGGGACTCCGATCGCAATCGCGAACGGAGGTATCATGGCCAAGAATATTATGCAAGGGATCATCCTTGTAGTTACTCTAGTCAGGAGCGCTCGGACAGAGATCGGAGATACCGCTCCCCTTCTCGTTCTCCTCCGCCACCCCGAAGCCATATTCAGGTATCTGAGCCTCTGCGACAGCAACCGTCTTCACAGGTTTCGAGGCTTGAGTCACATCGTTCTAGAACTGAGGTTGTTATGACCACGGCTGCGGAGGAGGCCCCTATTGAACCATCCGGTGAATGGGCTATCAGACTTGCTCAATTGAAGAAGGACTTCCCGGAAATTTGCTTCGACACTTGTATTTTTCCTCCTAATCTTAAAGAATTCCCGAAGACGTCGTGACCACAGCACTTAGTTATACCCGCGACTTCTACGCTCAGTACAAGGAATGGTATAAGGCGGCTGTTAAAGCTTCAAAAGTAGCCTTTGATCGGACAAAAATTATTGAGAAACTGGAAGCCGACTTGGCTCAAAAGGACCGTATTGTTGATATACTTCAATCTGAGGCGGAATCCTCCCATAGGGCCGAAGTTGAGTCGCTAAAAAAGGTTGATGAGACATTAGTGTAGATGGCAAAGATGCAACATGCACATTGCACTTTAATAGAAGACTTGGGCCATCGATACAAAAATGTTGAGGCCGAGCGGGATGCGGCAGAACTGGAGGAATTAAAGGCTAAGTTTGCTGATATTAGCAAGGAAAAAGATGATGCTAATATGGCCGCATAAGAAGCGTGTGAGCAAGCTGTGTCTCTTCGAGCTGAGCACGATGCAGCAGTCGCAAGGGTTAAGGAGGTGGAAACGAAAGTGGAGGAGAAAGTCCAGGTGGAGAGGTCCAAGATGGAGGCTGAGTTTGATGAACTCCTGGATACCTATAATGCCAACGTGTTAGAGCACAGAAATCTCGCATGGCTAGGAGATTACTCTATGCTTCTCTACAGTGCCTAGAAAAATTAGTGGAGAACAAGAGGATGTCTTGTCCGGGTGAAGTAGTAGACGAGTTTGAGCTCGAGTCACGTCTGCTTAGCGAGGAAGAGAGGAGAATTCTTCATGATGCGATAATCTCCGTCGAGAAAGAAAAACTCGGCATCCAGCAAACGGAGATTGGCGAGGGTTCGGGTGTCGCGCATCATAGTGAAAATATCGAAGTTCCTATCCCGACTTCGGCCGAAGTTATCGCCGCGGTTGACCCACAAGTCATTCCTGCTTATAATTCGGATCAACCGGGGTTATCTTTTGGTAAGACTGCTATCTCTGAACCTGTTCAAGCTCCAAGGCAAGGTAAGGAAGGTATTTCGATTATTTCCCTCATGTTTTAAAGCAACGATTTCTGAGAGAATTTACTGGACTGACTATTTTTTCTCTCCTTTGCTCAGTGACTGAGAGTGCCGCATTCGTGCCCCAAGTTCCTCCGGTCCTATATCCTACGCATGGAGTTATTGTCACCGAAACGATTTCAACTGCTGCCATGGCCGGTGATATTGGAGAGGGGAGTTCGATATCATTCGATCAAATGATTGAGGAGCTACTTGGTCATTCTCTTGACCCTATTCCTGATCCTTCATTCACGATGAGTGGAGCTGCTCCAGTTTTCAGTTCTGTCATGACGACCACCAGTGTATCCAGTGCAGCTCAGTTGTCTCGAGAAGAAGAGATTTTAGCTGAGATAAGCGCTGAGATGGCCACGATGATAACGGTCGCTGGTTTTGGAAGTGACACTGCCCCCTTAAGCTTATCTTCTCTAATGGTGATCTCTCCCGGTGGCACGGTGACCGTCTCAAGCATTGCTGAACAAACACCTGTCACGGCTCCCATGCCTTCAGTTCGTCCTTCCAAAAGGATCTCTGTCCCCTCCTGCTCTGAGGAAGATGTTGATATTATGCCAGATCCGGAGGATGTTCCAAAGAAGGGCAAGAAATCTCGTAGGAAGCCGGGTAGTGGGTCCAGCGGCTCGACTCCAAAGAAGAAGCCTCGGAAGAAGAAGGAGTGAGCTTCCTGACCTATCATTTAGTTGTAAATAGCAATTTTTTACTTCTTCTTTTGTTCTTTTAGAGCCGTGTATATGTGTGGATTCGGCCTCCACTTAATTGAAATCTTTTGACTTGCCATGTAATCAAACCTTTTTTTGTTAGTTGATGGAATGGGAAGTTGCTCTTTTTTTTACTTAAGTGTTTGCAGTGTTTGGCTTTCAATCCGGTGTACTTGTGGCCTTTTTTACCATTAAGTAGAGTTCTTTTTTTATCTGCCAAGCATGAAAAACACAATTACGTGTCGTGATTGATGAATGAGTTGAACTCCGGGCATTGTACTGCTTCAGTTCGCGATTAACGCTTAAGCTTTTTTGCATCCAAGTTTCGGGGAACAACATTTGCATCTTGGTGGTTGATCGCACTTATTGCGAATCTTAAGCTCATGTCCACGCTCTGGGGACTTAGGACAATTTGAGATCGATAATCCGATTTGCACTCCGGGAATTTGAGAGTTATCGATGTTTGTAACACGGTTCGCGCTCCGAGAACCTGGAATTGATGTTTATACTCCGCATCACGCTCCGGGAACTTGGAGTTAGTATTGATATTTCGGTTCGCACTCCGGGAACTTTGACGTAGTATTTGTGCTCCAATTCGCATCTGGGAATTCGGAGATAGCATGTATGTTTGGGTTCGCGCTCTGGGAACCTGTAATTTATGTTTGTACTCCATTCACGCTCTGGGAAGTTGGAGTTGGCCGATAGATGGTCAGTCACACCTATTTGGGCTTTTTTTAGGAATTCGTTCGCACTCCGGGAACGATGGATTTGATATTTATACTCCAATTCGCACTCTGGGAATTCAGAGTCCGTTCACGCTTTGGGAACGAGTTGTTGGATGTTTATACTCTAATTCGTACTCTGGGAATTTGGAGTCCGTTCGCGCTCTGGGAACGAGTTGTTGAATGTTTATACTCCAATTCGCACTCTGGGAAATTGGAGTCCGTTCGCGCTCTGGGAACGAGTTGTTGAATGTTTATACTCCAATTCGCACTCTGGGAAGTTGGAGTCCGTTCGTGCTCTGGGAACGAGTTGTTGAATGTTTATACTCCAATTCACACTCTGGGAAGTTGGAGTCCGTTCGCGCTCTGGGAACGAGTCATTGAATGTTTATACTCCAATTCGCACTCTGGGAAGTTGGAGTTAGTAAAAGGATTGTCGTATATCAATCCTTGTAAATGCTGGTGTAGTGTTCTGTCCCCGAGCTCGGGTTTCACTTAGTGAGTGACCGGTCGTATCATAGTCACTCCCTATTTAAATAAATCCCACCGCGTGATGGAACTTAGCTCTCCATGCATCGTGATATTATACGTCATTTTCAATGAATCACAACTTTTGGTTCGAAGAGATGGCATTTTATTGCTGAAATGAAAGAAACATAGCAAAATCAGTTGCCTTATTACGAGTTCAAACTTTGAAATGCAAAAAATAAAATGCAAAGGAAGAAATTGAGTAAAAATAGATAAATAAAGCCTGTCATGTGTAGTAGCGACGGAGACTTTCGCTATTCCAAGCTCTCGGTAAAGTAAGACCGTCAATGGTTGACAACTTGAACGTGCCATCTCCGAGCTTTTGTGAAATCACATACGGTCCTTCCCAATTTGGCTTCATGTGCGAGGGGACCGGATAAATTCTCTTGAGTACGAGATCGCCAGGTTCAAAGGTACGCGGTTGGACCTTGGCATTGTATATTCGAGCGACTCGACCCCGATACGCGGCTGCCCTCAAATCAGCTTCTTCACGCTTCTCATCGAGTAGATCCAGAGATTCGGCAAGTAATATGGCATTCATTTTCGGATCATAATATGTCACACGATGAGAGTGAACTTCCAATTCGACTGGAATAACGGCTTTGGAGCCATAAGATAGAGAAAATTGAGTGTGTCTGGTTGTAGTCTTGTGAGTCGTTCGGTAAGCCCATAGAGCCATAGGCAGTTCATCAACCCACTTGCCCCCGGGTTTCTCTAGTCGCTTCTTCAAAATAGACTTGATAACCTTATTAACGGCTTCAACTTGACCGTTCGCTTGAGGGTGTGCTACTGCAGAGAATTTCTTGTGGATGTGAAATCGTTGACAGAATTTCTTGAATTCAACACTGTCGAAACGGGCTCCATTATCGGTGATAACAGTATGCGGGAGACCAAACTAGCAGATGATGTTGCGCACCACGAAGTTGATTACTTTCTTTGTCGTAGTTGTTGCAAGAGATTCGGCTTCAGCCCATTTGGTGAAGTAATCAACTGCGACGATGGCGTACTTCGCGCCACCTTTAGCTAAAGGCAATGCACCAATTATATCAACTCCCCATATTGCAAATGGCCATGGACTGACCATTTGGGTTATCTCAGCAGATGGGGCTCTAGGAATCCGAGCGTGCTTTTGGCGTTTATCACATATTTTGGCATAGTCCATAGCATCGCGATTAACAGTAGGCCAATAATATCCATATCGGAGTATTTTCTTGGCTAGTGCTTGCCCCCCAGTGTGATCGCCACATTCTCCTTCGTGCACATCGTGTAATACTCGTTTGACTTCGTCGTGTGCGATACACCGGAGAAGAGGAATAGAGTATCCCTTTCGATACATAACTCCATTTTGAATGACAAATCATGAAGCTTTTCGAAGAATTTGTCTTTTCTCACTTCGACGCTCAGGTAATATACCATGCTCAATGTAATTTTGGTAGGGGGTCATCCACGACTCCATGCTGGAAGTAGCTTCAAATGTGAAATCATTCTCTGCTCGATCAATGCTTGGAGAGGATAAAGTTTCGACAGGAACGAGTCCCAAGTGTTGAGCTTCGCCCGTGCTTGCCAACTTTGCCAACGAATCGGCTTTCTGATTGTGCTCTCGGGGTACGTAGAAAATGGTATAATAATCGAACCGATCAAGCATCTCCCGGACTCGGGCTAGATAAGCGGCTAGTCTTCGATCTTTGGCCTGGTATTCACCCCGAACCTGGCATACTACCAACTGGGAATCACAGTAAATTTCCATGGCGATAATTCTTAGGTCACGGGCTAACTTTAACCCAGTAAGCAAAGCCTCATATTCAGCTTCATTGTTGGTTGCACGGAAATCAAACTTTAACGCGTAGCATATGGATCGGCCCTCGGGGATTTCAAGCACTACCCCTGTGCCCGAGCACCGATCGTTGGATGCACCATCAGTATACAGCTTCCATATTTACTCGGGGGATTTGCTATATTCAGGTAAGTCTTCAGGAACTGTGAATTCGGCAATGAAATCCGCTAGGACTTGACCTTGTATGGCTCTTCTCGGAGTATATGTGATGTCGAATTGACTCGGTTCAATGTTCCATTTCAGTAACCTGCCTGACGTCTCAGGTCGTGTGAGGACTTGTCGTAACGGCTGATCGGTGTACACAGTGATGGGATGAGCCTGAAAATATGGACGAAGCTTCCTCGAGGCGATGACAAGGCAGTATGCCAATTTTTATAACCTTGGATAATTTCTCTCGGCTCCGGTTAACCGTTTACTAACATAGTAGACTGGTTTCTACACTCGGTCTTCCTCCCGAGCTAACGCAGCACTGATTGCGTTTTCAGATACGGCCAGATAGAGTTATAACTGTTCATGATCAACAGGTTTTGAAAGAATCGGTGGTGTGGAAATATGCTAAATTAGTGATTGAAATGCACCCTACATTCCCTAGTCCATTCGAAGTTTCGTTTCCCTTTTCGGATCAGATCGAAGAAGGGTATGCATTTTTTAGTTGATTTCGAGATGAACCTGCTCAGTGCTGCAACCTTCCCATTAAGACTCTGAACCTTCTTTATGGTCCTTGGAGTTTGAAGATTCCTGATCGCCCAGATCTTTTCGGGGTTGGCCTTTATTCCTCGGGCGTTGACGATGAACCCAAGGAATTTTCCGGATGCGACTCCAAAATGACATTTTAGCGGATTAAGCTTCATCCTGTATCTCCGGAGGACATTGAATATTGACTCTAAGTCTTTGACATGATCAGTGGAGTATTGCGATTTTACCAACATATCATCTACATAAACTTCCATAGTTTTCCCGATATGGTCGGCAAACATTCAATTGACTAAGCGTTGGTAAGTTGCTCCAGCATTCTTTAACCCAAAAGGCATGACCTTGTAGCAGTATAGTCCCGGGTCAGTTACAAAGCTCATATGTTTTTGGTCGGGCACATGCATGGGTATCTGATTGTAACCAGAATAAGCGTCCATGAAAGATAGTGATTCGTGTCCGACCGTTGAATCCATAAGTTGATCGATTCGGGGGAGCGGAAAGCTGTCCTTTGGACAAGCCTTATTTAAGTCAGAGTAATCAATGCACGTTCTCCATTTCCCATTCGGTTTTCGGACAAGTACAGGGTTGGATACCCACTCTGGGTACAAAGCATCCCGGATAAACCCATTCGCCTTTAGCTTATCAACTTCTTCTTTGAGGGCGGGAGATCTCTCTGGATCCATACCGCGTCTCTTCTGTTTGACCGAGATATACCGTGGGTCAATATTTAAGGTGTGGCTCGCGATGTCCGGCGAAATTCCACACATATCAGAGTGTGTCCAAGCGAATACGTCTAGATTTGCTTGGAGAAATTCGACCAATTCCTGTTGTGCTGGTGGGTTTAGCTGAGACCCAATTTTTAACATTTTTGAATCATCATCATCATCAATTGGAACATCAATCGTCAGCTCGGGTGGGGAAGCTTGACATTCTTTAGACTCATTATTATCTTCAGTATCTCTGGGATCAAGATCCTTCTGGAATTGGTCGTGGTGCCTGGGCCGAGGCCCAGGCACTAATTGTCAATCGTCGGTGAAACGGACGCAGAGAGATTCCTCCACGCCCTTTCCTTTCTCCTTTCGCTGCGCTTCTCGCAGTTCGGCAACATAGCAGGATCTCCCAGCAGCCTGATCTCCCTGAATGACCCCAATCCCACGATCAGTGGGGAATTTCAAAGTTAAACACCACGGGGCAATCGCCGCCCTAAATTCGGCAAGGGCCGGTCGGCTCAAAAAAGCATTGTACGGAGAGTGGATATCTAAGACAACAAACTGTAACATTCGGACTCTTCGGCGTTCTCCGACTCCCAACTCCACTGGAAACTCTACCACTCCAGTGGGTATATTAGCACTTCCATCGAAGCCATGGGTTCTAGATTGACAAGGCTTTAAATCTTTGGCTTCCATCTTCATTTGATCATATGCTCTCTTAAACAAGATATTTACTGAACTCCCACTGTCCACCAGGATCCTCTTCATCCAAGCAGGACCAACCTGGGCAGATATGACTAGTGGGTCTATAGTTGGAGCTTCGACCTTATCAGCATCTCAGTTTCTAAATACGATGTCATCTGCCATCGTCCTCTGTTGTTTGGCCGGAGCCCCTTCATCAAGCGTACTACAACTCTCGAAATCCACATGCCTGATCGAATTGGCGTACGATTCCATTTTCCTCCAGCTTCGGTCAGCAGGATGAGGACCACCACTAACCGTATTTATGACCAACCTCCCGCCTGTACGTGCGGGCTCTTCCTGTCTCTCTTGGTTTTGTGCACGGTTTTGGTTTGACGGGCCCACACCACCAGCTTGTGGCGCCCGCACGAATTGATCTAACTTCCTTTCCCTGATTAGTTTTTCAATGAGATCTTGCAAATGTCTGCAATCATTAGTATTATGTCCGTTACTTTCGTGGAATCTACAGAGCTTTCCTTTTTGAATCTGTCTCTCCGACGACGGCTTCAGAGTCGGCTTCTTATACTGCATTGCGTTACAAGTCTGTAGATATACGTTCTCAAGTGACGTATTCAGTGGTGTATAGCTTTCAAACATTTGTGCCCTACGCCGCGGGCCAAGATTTGGATCTTGCTTCTTATTTCTATTATCGCCATTCCTCGGCTGGGTTTGCTTGTTTTGAATATTCAGTTGTACTTTTCCAGAGCTCTTCCCTGACTGTTTAACTGCCACATTGCTTTGAATTCCTTCATTGCTGGGTCTCGCATCGTCCTGCTTCCTAGATTGTTTCGCATCCTCACGCCTTAAGAATTAGGCGGCTTTGGAGTAGAAACGATCCAACGATGCGGGAGGTTTTCTAGCTAGCCAATTTCCAAATTCAGAGTCGGGGTCAATCCCCTTAGTCAAGGCCATCAAGATTGAATTATCATTGGGGTTAGTGATCTCTGCACAAGCGGCATTGAATCTTTCCAAATATCGCCTGAGTGTCTCTCTTGGAGCTTGAGTGACACTAGATAAAGTATTTACGTCTTTAGGCCTGGCAATGTGCATACGGAACTGTTCAACAAATTTAGTAGCCAATTGGTCAAATGAAGAGATAGATCGTGGTGGTACTCATGTAAACCACATCGTCGCAATTCCCCCTAAAGAAATGGAAAAACTACGGCATTTTACTGCATCATCGGCTTTTGCAGCAGTCATCGACCATTCGTATTTCAGAATATGTTGGTTAGGGTCGGAACTTCCTTCATACATGGACAGAGTCGGCATCCTGAATCGCCGAGGAGGTTCAGCATATAATATGTTATCGGTGAACGGAGTATGACTTTGGGAGATTCCCCAATCGTCATTTGTTAAGCCCTGACTTTCGCGGATCATTTGGCGCACCATAGCTGAGAGGTTAGGTGTTGCTATATTCGAAGGGTGGCGAGCCAAAGTGTGGTCGGGTTCCACAGTGTGAGGTAGGATCGGGCGCTGTCGATGATCTGTGTCTCACCTCCTTGGCTCAATGTCTTCTGGGACATATGGTCCCAGAATATGTTCCTGTTGGTGGTAGTTCTGATTGGAGTGATTTTGGGTATCAACTCCTATATCAACTGCGGTGGCCGTGGCTTGGTTATCCGTAGTATTTTGTAGAAAAGTGCCTCCTCGGGAGAAGGGTCCTGTATGAAAACTGGCAGAAGGGCCAACTCTTATCTGTCCAACAGTTAATGCTTGTTGGTGACCAGCAGTATGCGCATGGCTTCCTTCTAGCCTGGGACGGGTAGAGCTGCCACTGTAATCAGAGGAGGCAGAGCTTTCGGTGGAAGAATGAGGGACGTGGTCCCTTCTGGATCTTCTACTCCTTTGGCGATTTAGTTGATTAGTCAACTCAATATTGGCACGTAATTGTTCAGTCAACTATTGGTAGACTTTGGGTTAGCTCCTGGAGTAATGTCTGGAACTCTTGTCGAGTGACCGGACCTGACAGATCTGAGTGCCTGGTATCCTCTTGATTTGATGGAGGTAATTGCATGGGATTTTGTCTATCCCGGCGTTCTTGACCAGCGGCGGTAGATGTGGTTCTCGTGCTAACCATCTTGAGGTGTAGAATCCTTTCCTAGATTTTGGTAAATCTGAATAGTATGGAAGGAGTCTAAAATTTGTAATCTGGATCTCTCTCTTAGATTTATTCAATCCGGTATCGCTGACTGATCCAACGAGCAGGAGAAAACCTAGGTTTTTCCAGTGAAAGCGCCAAAGTGTTTGCACCAAAATTAGGCAACACCCTTCGAAAGTTTTTGAAGAGATAATAAATGAAGAAATCAAATTGAAAATGAGGATTATCTAACAAAAACTCCAAGTCACAGAAAAGTAAATTGCACAGAAGACAATAATTTAGAGTGGTTCGGCGATTTTCCTACATCCACTATGAAGTTTTATCACTTTATTGCTTAATACTTGAAGATTACAAGTGTTCTAGAGTGAAGTACAGCAGATAGCAGGCTTGAATTCAAAATCAGCAGTAGTGAAGACGATATAGAATGATTCTGGTAGCGTCCGGGCGTGCTTTATCTCCAAGAATTCTCCGATCCCCTTTATGAATGACTAGGGGCTCTATTTATAGGTGTAGGAGGCTGATATTTCACCTAAAATCCGGGGAGATCGCTTCTGGCACGTGAGGGGGCCCACACGCCCGGATTTTGGAAATCGGGGCCCATTTTGGGATCGATTCGAACTCGGGTTCGAATCGATCAAGAAAGCATCCAATCGAGGTGAAAATTGGTGTGGACATTCTTCAGCGTGTACGTAAGCTCCTGTGAAAATTTCATAGCATTTGGACTTGTAGATCTCGAGTTATGGTCGATTCAAGGTTGCATTTTTGGTTGATGCGTCTCGTTCGAATCGATCCCCTTCGAATCGATTAGGGTCGAATCGATGGCTTGCGCGTGCGAATGGTGACGTGGCACGTGCTTCTCGGGTTGATCCTGCTTTTTCTCCGAGTTTACTGCGTCGAATCCATGGTTATTGATGCTTCTACTTAGTGGATTCGAGGGAATGGATTCGAGGAGATGCTCGTTCGAATCGTTCGAGGTATCCCATAGCTGATCGATACGAAGCTTCCTCAACAGGGTGGATTCGAAGTGAATCAACTGCATGGGTTCGAAGCATCTTGCCTTGAGGGATTCGAGATGGAGGTCGTTTGATGGATTCGAAGGAAGGCCATTGGGATGGATACGAAGCTTGGCCACCTGATGGATTCGAATTCATATGCTCTGATGGAGGCGAAGTGGAGTGACTTCATGGACTCGAAGGACTTCAACCTGATGGATACGAAGTGGAGTGATCCTATGGATTCGAAGTAAGAGGAAGCCGATGGATTCGAACTCATGATCTTCTGATGGATTCGAACTTAGGGTTATTTCCTCTAACTTGAATTGATCACAACTTGAGCGTATGAACTCGGATTGACTTGAAATTTGAGATGCTGACTTCTACGATCTTTATTGTCATGTCCTATCAATTTTAGCCCAATCTGGACTTGGACAAAATCCAGCGATATCCATAGTGAATCATAGTATGACCAATCTTCGAGACGAACCGTTCTATGTTTTCAATCGATCTTTTGGTATCACGGCTTTGCCAAAAAGCGGGATAACAACTGCGTCTCTATAATTTTTAGCAATTTCACCGTTCCAATGTCGCTACACCAGGGAAAAATCAGTCTCTTGTAAGTCCATCGAACCCTACACGTTGAGAAAATGAAAGTTATACATTTTTATAAATAGCCTACAATATATAAACTGAAGTAGGATCAAATAGAAAGTGAAAATATAAATTTATACTTATTAGGAAGTCCTGCCAAATTCTCTCTCTAACATTATCAGGTATCTTGCTCCATTAGGCCAACAGGCAGTCATCCTGCATTTATATGCCTGTTTAGATATAGAGAGCATTGTAGCTGATGGCTCGAGCTTGAAGCCATTGCATCAAAAAGAAACAAACATTTAATAAAGGAAGACTAATATATAATAGATTGTACAAAAAAATATTGTTAATACTGAAATAAATTTAATACTTATGATCCATCAGCTTTGGCCTGCAACCAGACCACATGAAGAGCTGCCTCTTGTGATGAGCCACTCCCATCACCAGCTGGAGGCGCACCAGTCCCTCTCCGAGAAGAAGAACGAGATCCTGTATGGGAAGAGCTACGTCTATGAAAAAAGATATATGTATATAGTACCTGTTACAGACATATCATATATGAGAAATCTATCATTTAATTATGTAAAATTTACATTATGACAAAACATAAAAGGATTATGCGAAACAGACTACGACTAAACTTATCATTAGCAGAACATATCATTTTAATGAGAAAATGTAACATAAAAAACACAGAAATTACCTTCTCTCGAACTGTAGATTATAAGTCAGTCCTCGTCTTTTCTGATTAAGACTCTGTTTCGTACTCTATGCTTGTTCTTTTGTAGTCTCAAATGCTTCTATTAATGCATTTGGCCCATTGTTTAGAGGTCCAAAATCAGTTTGATCGTCGGTTGTTATTATTTCAGTATTTTCTTCGATATCTGCTTGATAAGCTTGTTCGTCTGGAATATTTTGTAAATCAAATATAAATCTTGCCTTTATTTTAAAAAAAGCTGACCAATCTGCTTTATCTCTTCGTAAAGATGGGTACGTAGCGTAATAAACTTGAAAAGCTTGTTTGGCAAGTATAAAAGGATCGTACTTATAATAACGCGAGGTATGCTTTATTTCTATAAGATTATACTTTGGGTGCACATTGATTCTAGAACCTGAAACGTTGCTGAACCAGTTGCATTTAAACAAAAAAACTTCTTCTGCATGTCTTGTGAAATATGTCAATTGCAAAACCTGGGCTAACACGCCATAAAAATCATTCACATGATCATTTGGATCATCCCTACCTTTAATAAATACATCGGTATTGTTAGTTAATTTTTCAGCACTGTATTCTTTGGTGTTAAATTTATATTCATTAATGAAGAATATTGGATAAGTCTTGACTTTCAAATTTGGTCCTATAGGTAAATGTTTCAATCCTTCATCGACCGCACAATTTATCGTATCGTAAATATAATTTGAAAACCAAGTAGCGAAATCTTTGCCGATATCGCCATTTGGATGTTGTGATTCGTAAACACTGCAATTATAGAAGAAATATTGCATTATAATTAACACACACGTATGCATATGTATATATATGTATATGTAGATGATATAAGGCATTCAGAAGAATATATGTATATTCTTAACAAATGGTGCAACTTCAGCACAATTGAGAAGAATATATATATGTGCTACATGGTAATCTCTATCGTCCACCATAATTCCACACATTTACTAGCAGGTCGACCATGTTTTTTAAAAATAGATAAAGTCACTTGACAATCATCTTGATTGATGCCTTCATCACTACACGTAGCACTTTCAAATGATAAGTTCACATGATCACTAAAATAATGAGAGGAAAAAAAGAAGTTCTTCGGTATATGATTTGCAAATCGAACCTTCAACTCGTGCTTTCTGTCTCACTTTTTTCTTTAGATGATTTAAGTACCTATTCAGAATTATTCCAAATTAAAATTTATTTATACATGTAACTAAACTAATATTTAACATACTAAACATTAATACCTCTCAAATGGATACATCCATCCATATTGCACAAACCCTTGAAGACATGCTTCAGAGGGAAGATGAACATGTAAATGCTCCATTACATTAAATAAACCTAGAGGAAATACTTTCTCTAGTTTGCAGAACAGCATAGGGATTTCTTCCTCAAGTTTATGTAGAAGATCAAATTTTAATGTAATAGAACAAAGCTCCTTATAAAACAAACTAAATTCTGTTACAGCCGTCTAAACTTTTACGGGCAACGGTTCTTTAAAAGCAACGGGTAACAAATTTTCCATCATAATATGACAATCATGGCTTTTCATCCCCCTAAGTCTGTTGTTCTTATAGTCGACACATCTACGAATATTGAAAGAAATACCGTCAGGAAATCTTAATCCTTCCGCCCATTTTAAAAGTATTTTAACTTGGTTATTGTCTAGTTCATGTTTTCGTTTTTTTATCTCATTTGGCTTGATATGAATCTAGAGCGATTACATATTGCTTCGGTATCGCATCTTGATTTCAAATCATTCTTCATCTTTCCCTTAACATTCAAAATTATATTAAAAACGTTGTCAAACATGTTTTTATCGTTGTGCATCACATCAATATTGTGACGAAGTAGTAGATTTTTCCAACAAAGCAACTCTCAAAATATACTTTGTTTGCACCAATTATGAATCGTTGATTTACCTTGAATTTCAATTCTCTGGTTTCATATATCTTTGGAAAATCCTTTACAATTTCATATATATCTTCGCTTGACCAAACCATTGGTGGTTGCAAGGGCTCGTGTTTATTAGCTGTAAAATTTTTGTTGTCTCTTCTAAAAGGATGATTAATATGGAGAAAACAACGATGACAATCAAACCACGAAATTTTCCTTCTATGCGGTAAAGAAAATACTTGTGTTTCCTCCATGCAATAAGGACAAGCTAGGCGACCGGTCATACTCCAACCTAAGAGCATTGCATATACAGGAAAATCGCTAATAGTGCACAACAAAGAAGCAAACATACGATTTTTTTTGAGATGTTGTATGTTTCAATTCCTTTGTACCACAGTGTTTTCAACTCTTTAATCAACGACTGTAAATAAGCATCGATCCCTTGTTTCGGATCATTAGAGATGAAGTGAGAAACATATATGGAGTTTTCATACACATCTATGGAGGTAAGTTGTAAGGTGTAATGATTATGGGCCAAGATGAATATTTAGAAAGAAATTGAGAAAATGGTGAAAATCCATCGGTACATAAACCAAGTCTAACATTACGGCTCTCCATTGCCAAATCGGAATATTTCTGATCAAAATGCTTCCATGCTTGACCATCAGTTGGGTGTGTTAACGTACCTTCTTCCTGTGTTCTAACACTGTGTCATTTCATATGATGCGCGATTTTAGAAGATGCATATAACCTTTGAAGCCAAGGAATAATAGGTAAATAATGCATACGTTTATACGGGACTTCATTTCCCTTCTTCTTTCGTGGTTTGTACCGTTCCTTATTACATATTTTACAATTCCTAAACTTGATATCTTCTTTTCAAAACAACATGCAACCATTTAAACATATACCTTTTTGATATGGTAAACTAAAAGCCGACAATAGTTTTTTCACTTCATAATGATTTTCGCACAATAAATTATCGAGAGGCATATTCCGCTTCGCAGCTTGTACAACAGCTGTAAATTCAGCTTCTGTGAAATTGTATTTAGATTTCATCGCAATGTATTCTATGGTTACTGATAATTGGATGCCGCTTGTACACCTTTCTAAAGGGGTTTCTTTGGAGAATCCAATATATTAGAAAAATAATTGCTCCAATATTTGGTTCTTCTTTAACATTAACATCGTCACCAACAAATTGAGCAGTAGGGAATATTGAACGTACTGCATCTTCAATAATATGTTCTACGAGATTCGTCGTAACAATTTCATTACTCACTACCTCCTTTGACTATACAAGATTAGATGCTACAAGTTCTCCATGGCGATCCCATACCAAATAGTTAGGCATGAAACAGTACTGATGCAAATAAACTCTAACTATTTCTAGTATCAAATGCTTCAACAATTTGTACTTACTACATAGACAACGGATTCTTCGTCGTTTCCATTATTACTTAAAGCGAAATCAATAAATATATGTACATCATTATTAAAATGTTCACTTATTGAGTCTTGAATTTTCCTTCGTTGTTGATACATCCCGCTTCGATCAATAAAATAATTGATCATCTCTCATACTGATTAAAAAACACGATATACATTAAAACCACATTAACAATTTCTTTTTCAACACAATTTTACTGTTTAATGTTTTACATTAATTGATCATTGATACTTTGTTGCTGGGTCATCCTACTTTCCATTACAAACACAGTAACATGATTAAATCTCGTAAATCATTTTATTTTAAATGATTCAAAAAAAATTTGGCAGCACTTCCCTTTCGTTCCTCGAGTCGTACACAATTGCATGTACACAGAGAACATAAAGGAAGCGCTGTCGAAATTTTGTAAACCGTTTAAAATGAAATGATTTACGAGTTGTAATTACATTACTGTGTTTGTAACTTGTCCAATACAGGGACAAATCCAACAAATATTGTATATGATGAATACAGATGTCCGTTCTATGACAAAAAATGAATATCCACATAACGATCATATACAATACTTATCAGACAGGGCCAAAAAACACTCTAAGGGTTTTATGAATAAAGTATATTACATATTTCATATTTTTTAAAACAATTGGCTTTCAACGTTTAAATTAAATTGATTAACATTAAACTTAAATTAAACTACCATATACGATAGTCTGTCATATACGCACATGTTTAAAACTTTAATTAACTAACCGTACGTTATACAAAATTAATTATCGTTTTTGAAATTTTAGAAAACGTATAACCTAAATTATGCCCATCCACACTAAATAACTCAAGTAAGGTGTGAAAACGCTACATTATTCAACTAATGCACACTAATTTCTTATCGTACAAACTAAACAAGTTAGTATTCAACCCTTATAGGATAATAACAGTAATTAACATTCAATAAACTATACTAAACAATCAACGAGACCATATAAATAATTAAACTAAAAAATTAACCCTAAATTAACAAATTCTGAAATCAGGGTTTATGAATAATACCTAAAATAGAGGAGATTAGGGGTTTGGAGGAGATGAGATTCAAAATTGACTAAGAAGGAGGTGATTTCGGTAGAATTTCGAGCGTTGAAGGTGGAGATGGAAATGGTGGAAGAAGGTTTGGAATTTTGGGAGCAATTGAAATGTTTCTGGTTCCGCCTGGGGAAGATGATAATCGCAGTTTTTCAACGGCTACCAACGACCGCAAATGGTAACGGCTTCCGACGGCTAATTATTTTATTCGTAACAAAGTCGAGAATATACCGGCCGTCAGAAGCCGTAGAAATTTAGCCGTCAGCGGCTGTTGATACCTGTTGTTGGAATGTATTGTTGTTGTTGTAGTGATAATGTTATCCTCTACTATATATATATATATATATATATATATATATAAATTACTTGCATGCTCCTTGGTTGTTGATCAAACTCAAGCTAGGATTATTACGTTTAACATTATTAATATATTGAATAGACGAGATAAGATAACTATATGTAATTGTTGAGTAAACTCAAGGTACATATACTATACTTATACCGTCAGGATATGATAGGTACGAGTGAATAATTTCGTTTCGATTTGTCGAGCAAACTTAAGGTCGAAGTGAAATTAGGATAAAGTACCATGAGTTAGGAGTTGTATATGATACAACTGATAAGGAGTTATCCATCGTTACTGGAGCTATGACTTATTGAGCAAACTTAATGCCAAAATATCAAGATAGACGAGTCCTACTACCTACCAATGAAGTTGAAAGACTTTTATGTTTCGACTTAGGGTGTGATGAAACATAAAAGACATTATAAGAAAAGATGCACTTGGTTGCATTTTCTAGCTGCGTTTCATTCTAAATTGCTACTATCGGCCTAATTTACATAAATAAAAAGACATAAACACGGTAACTGTTCTGGTTACGCAACATTGTTTTTGTTTAGGCGGCATTTAATTTTATTAAACCTTCCATCACTCCACCTATTTTTGTCTTACTCTTTTCCCCTCTATGGGGCTTTGCATCGAAGGTCCCTATTTTCGATGTTGTTGTAAGAAAAGTCCCTGTGATAATAAGTATGTAAATTAAGTCCCTGTTTTTTGTAAATCAGAAAGCGCAAACTATCTTGCGCTTTTCTTATAAAAGTGCAAATTAACTTGCGCTTTTCAAAAATTTAAATTTTTTAAAAATTTCAAAAATTTTAATAAAATTTCAAAATAAAAAAGCGCAAACTAGCTTGCACTTTTCCGATAAAACACTACAACAAAAATAACCTATTACAACGCCTTTTTTACAACGGGCATTGTTTGTCCGTTGTAATAGATGGCTATTACAACGGTCCATTCAGGACCGTTGTAAAAGATGCTATATACACCGCCTTTTTTACAACGGGCATTGGTTGCCCGTTGTAATAGAAGGCTATTACAACGGTCCATTCAGGACCGTTGTAAAAATGCCATGTACACCGCCTTTTTTACAACGGGCATTGGTTGCCCGTTGTAATAGAAGGCTATTACAACGGTCCATTCCGGCCCGTTGTAATAGGTACCCCTCAAAACCCTAGTTTTCAATTAAAAAAACTAAGGCCGACCTTTATTTCTTTTGTTTTGTTTCGCTCCGTAAAAATGTTGCCGCTCGTTCCTCTTTGCTCGAAATTAGGGCTTTGGGAAAAATTGAAGCTGCCGGCTCGATCGAATGATGATTTGCCTTCTTCCTTTGTCGATCGATGCTCTCTTTGGGTGCAGCACATAAAATTGATAGCTACTTTGTGAATTCTGATAGCAGCACCGAAAATAAAAACAGAGGGAATATTTTACAAATCGTTCCACCTCCTCTACAGGGACCTGGGATGATCAAAATATAAGTTATGTTGCCTCCACTGTGATGGTCCCATCTCCTTGTGTTCGCTGCAAAATGGTCAGCCTCCAAGAGCCGTGTTTTCCTATTCAGATCTGGATGTTCTTTACTATTGTACTGCATTTAAAGTCCAAATTTCAAAAAGATAAGTTCGTTGCCCCTAATATCTTCTCTTTGGTTGATTGCTTGTTTCAGTAATTGTCTCATATCGGCAATAATTAGTTTGGGTCTAAAATATGTGGGAGTTTCGATATTCAAAAACTCTCTGGAGTTTTATTCCATCCCCAAATGCCATACTAGGACAGTGAGTACAATGTTTTGAAGCTTCTGCACTATTTTATTCGTTTTAGTAGAGCATAATATCTTATTAGAGACGTTATCAATCCTTGTTAGCTCCAACTGGGAGTTGTAATTCGGTGAGGGTATTGTCTAAAAGTGATGTGGAACATTGGCAATGGGTAAAATAGGTGGTTGTTTTAACTCATTTGTTTGATTACACAATTTACAATTGGTATCTACATCGATTTTCCACATTGAAATTCTTTCTTTGGTGTTTAATTTGTCCATTTTCGCCAACAGTGCACAGACCAACATTTTAGGTGAGCATGCGCTGCTCCAAACGTGTTTGCACCATCGAAAACGTCTTTGCTTGTTGTACCTTTTTATGAATGCATATTTTACCAAAATTTTACTTTGGCTTACAACTGTAAATAAGGAGCTTCGTTGACCCGGTAGCATTAGAAGTAGTTATTTAGAAATTTTACTAATGTATTAAACAAATGCATTATGAATTTGTTCTTATGGTTTAAAAAGAAACTTCTAACATGAGGCCACTGTCATGTTTTAATTTGGTCAGTTACTGACCACTTTTTTGTTATTTCAGTTTTCTGAGTTTTAATTTTTTTAACCAGATATAGAATAAGTTCACTTGATATAACCATGTATAATAGGAGTCATAACAATTCTAATGATATCATACTATGTTTTTGTGTCTATATTCAACTATGTAATTAGTTGAATTGGGTCTCCACCATATGGATCTAAACTCGATAAAGTGGAAGTTAGATCCAACCATATGCTTTCTTGGTCAGTTTATAAGAAAACAAAACAATGCAACTTGCTGTAGTGGCCTACAACTTGCTGCAACTCTTTAGTTTTCAGGTTACTCCAGTTTTAGATCATTTAAGCAAGTTGTTTCACCATAAAGGCCGTGTATTTGTATGGAGATAGATTAATCAAAGAATAAGATAAAAATGCATGAATTAAACGGAAGTTTTCAGATTTTATGTAACTTGGTTTTTATTTTCTTCCAGAGTATTGAATATGTACTCCTTTCCATTTTCTAAAGAAATGGCCTTAAGACTGTTTTTTCTAAAGTAAAGGATGATAAACTAGAGAAAGCAGACTATCAGTAGTATGAAGAACAAACAGTCCAATTGTACCGAGGTTTCCATTCTTGCTTTGTTTTTGGTCCTAACTTGTTCCCTGTCAATCGTGTTTTCAGTCCTAAGTTGATTCGCTTAAGAAGTTGCAAAAAAGGCAACTGTTGAAGAAGATGCAAAGTAGGAATCCAAGAGAGCTGCTGCTGAAGCTGCAAGAAGGCCGGTACTGACCTAAGTAGAGAGAGACAAAGAGAGTGCACAGATTCTAGAATGTTTAGGTATGACAACCCAACCATGTTGTCTATTGCCAAACACCCATGGATACTGCTTGCACATTTAAAACAGAAGAATATGTATCGATGGGCATGTAAACATGTATTTTCAGAGAATAAGGTTCTATATTTATGAACATACACACGTAAACCCTTTCCGGCAGTCTATTGCCAAACGCCAACAGATGCTGCTTGCACATAGAAGTTCCATAGTTTAATTTTTGGCTTTGATGTTTATCGATTTCAATGAAATGACAACACTTCTGAAATTAGATTCAACAAAGAAATCATGTGTCACTTACATTTAAAGAGTCACATACATTTAAAGAAGTAATTTTCATTTCCTTTTACAGGCTTTCCATCACTGCGCTTGCTTGTGGTAGTTGTACAATAGCCTTGTACATTTTAACGTTCATAGTTTTTAACACATGTTCCCACTTAATAAGAAAGGATTTTAATATATCTTCCCACTTAATAAGAAAGTAAGAAGCAACAAGCGGTTTGAAGTTGGAGGGGTCAAGAAGAAAAATGATTAATTGGAAGAGTCAAAATGTTTCTATTGTTAGTTTTGCTTTCAGATTGTTGAAACTGAACTATAAAGAGCAAACGTTAAAAGGTTCTAATGCAATGGATGGACCATTGTCCTGAAAGTGAGCTTAACACACTACCGATGGAGTTGATAATTGTAATCCATTCATTATGGTTATCACACCAATCCTTATGCCAAATACCATTACTCATGAGCTTTTATATATTTGGAATAAGATTTTATTTTTCTTTACTCTCCAGACATATCAATGCCAATAAATAATCATTTTAAAATGGCAATGTTTACCCCCATTGAAACAAAATGCAAAACGTTGTGAAGATAATTATTCTTGGCTTTTGAGTTAGTAGCTACCTGACAATAAACAATAAATGTATTTTACTTGAATCAAAATTTCAGTTAATATCTAAGCATCATTACCACATTATAACTAGAAGCGAATCACAAAATGTTGAGCATAACAGATTTTAAGGTGAACCTGATTGGAATTTGCAAAATAAAGACAATCAACAATTTTTTTGTGTTAGTTGTTAACAATGTAACAAATAATCATTAACAATGTAACAGAGTAAAAAAAATGCTGTAAAATGAATTTGTGAACTGAAACATGTACCAGGAAAACAAAGTCAACAAAAGTGTGAAAAGCAAGATCACACTTACTAGCTTCACCGTCATAGCCAAAACATCCCATTTATCTCATCAAATTAATCATTTAACGTTCATAGTTTTTAACGTTCATAGTTTTTAATCATTTAGCGCTTGCTTATGAAATGATTTTAATATATAAAATTGAAATGATTTATTCTTGTTTTTCGCTTTTGGGAAATTTAAAAAACCTATTTCTACATGGTAAAATGTTGCATTTTGTACTGATGCTAACATTTTTTTACTGGCACTATATCAAGTCATGTCAGTACAAAATTCTTTTTTTACCATAGGCAAACAATGATTTGTTTTTGTGAATAATATTAAAACTCATTTAAATATGTAATTTATTCTGAAATATGGTCTAAATGAAAAATCCATTTGAGATGGTGCACACGGAAACTAATCTTAAAAACAAGCTTTCTTCTCCTACTTTTTATAATAAAGAACATAAATGTGGTAATGAAAATACTGTAATATTATGCTCTAAGTTTGTTTGGTTTCACTTGCCTACCATTGATCACAGTTTTAGAGTACATAAAGAAACGTATGTCCTGGAAGTGGTTGATGTCTAAAGCAGAAATAATTTCATACATAAAGGTAGATACGACTGCAATATCCTCTAGAGCATTTGCATTTGCGCACGTTTGTGTTTACTTTTGTGCAATGATGCATCTCATTTCGTTTACATACAATCCAATTTTCTTACATTTAAAATAAACAATAATTTTCTCTTTAAAGAAACTTAATCTAATCTTTATTGTTTCATGTTAATCTTTACCTTTTTCATTTACAGAAAAATAAGAGAGCAAATGAAAATAGCAAGGAGTTGTGAAGGTTTGTTGTGCATCGAGAAACCACCGCTCTATGTCCTGGAAGTTTAGGTATTTATGAAGTTTTATTTCAATATAATACATGTTTACTTTGTTATTTACTATATTATTTCTTTACTATTTTCAGTTATCAAATTTTCATGCATAACGTATTTGGTTCATTAGCTAGATGGTAGTTGATTAATTATTTTGATTTCTTGTGCATTGTGTGCTGTA
Source organism: Allium cepa (assembly GCA_030765085.1). Classification (NCBI taxonomy): domain Eukaryota; kingdom Viridiplantae; phylum Streptophyta; class Magnoliopsida; order Asparagales; family Amaryllidaceae; genus Allium; species Allium cepa. The sequence goes on from CM060939.1 coordinate 158,432,419, forward strand.
AGGTGATATGAATTTAAGTAACTAATTAATAAATGATTTCAAGTTTCTAGATATTATCATTAATTAGTAATAGTATATTAGCTCAATAGCCAAACTGTACATAAAAATTGTGAATTTATTTTGTCTCAGGGTTTGGTTGATTGTTCGCTGATAATATATATTTCATTATCACTTTAGTTTTGGGTTTGTTCATTGCGGTTGGAGGTTGGTTTTGACAGAGAAGATGGGGGAGAAAGTGGGTAGTTGACAGTGATATGTTATCGGTCTGCTGTGGGTTGGTTGTAGGTTGTTGATGATAATTTCAGGTGGGTGGTTATTCTGAGATTGTTTAGCATAGTAGAAGACCAAGGCAGCAGCAGTTTTGTAGATGTGATATGGTAGTGGGCAAGAGATGGTTGTTAGGAGGAGGGCTTGGTGATGTTTGAACACTGTCAACAGGGTTGTGTACTTCTGGTATGGTGAAGACTGCTATGAGATGGAAGGCAGAAATGTAATGCTTGAAGTGATTGATGTATCTGGAGAAGTGGTTGAAGAAATGGTAGTATGCAGGGGAAACGGAAAGTATGATGATGTGCACAAGTGGTCAAGGAACTGTGCACAAGCACGGTAACAATGAAATGTCAGTGCAATGTAAATTGTAACAAAAATGTATTTGGCATGTAAACTGTAATGTGTTAATGCTTTATGTATTTAGCATGTAAACTTTTCTAACTTTTTGGAGTGTTAGAATTCTATGACTCTAGCTTTTAGTCTTTTCGTATGTGATTTTAATTAATTTACAACAATATTTAGTATTAGTATGGATGTATTGCATGGATGCTGCTGTAATTTTTTTTTAAAAATTTGCATTTATTTTGCAACGGGCAATGTGCATTGTTATATGAGCTTTTTACAACGGTCAATGCATGCTGTGATACAGGCTATGCAACTTGTATGGTTAGTCTATTGCAACGGGTTTTGACCGTTGTATTATAGTCTACTACAACGGTCATAACCCGTTGTAAAAAGACGGTTTTTACAACATGCTTTGCCCGTTGTAAAATGTGGTGGATCTATTACAACGAGGCCTATTACAACGGGCACATGCCCATTGCAAAAACCATATTACAACGGGCATTGCCCGTTGTAAAAAGACTGTTTTGTTGTAGTGAAAGTTGCAAGTTAGCTTGCATTTTCTGTCAGAAAAGTGCAAAGCATCTTGCGTTTTCTATTTTTAAAAAAATAGAGACTAAATTTATATACTTATATATACAAGAACTTTTCTTATAACAGCATCAAAAATAGGGACCTGTGACTCGTTTCTTGCCCCTCTATTCCCTCCTTCCTTCTATCACGTATCATGTTTAACTCTTTTTGTTTCATTTTGTCATGCCTTTTCGGCCATCATATTTTTCGTTTCACCTCCTCCTCCACCACTCCTTCTCTACCTCTACGATTTGGTGAAGCCCTAATTCATCAACCTAGTAGAAGCCCTATTTTAGGGTAGTTACACCCAATTATAGCAATGTCACTCTCATCTGAAACCAGTGAGCTCTATCCTTCTAGAAGTGTCATTTTCTGATGTACTAGCTTTCAAGTTCCATAGTTCTTTAGGAAGATGATATTTTTACAAGGCTACTTAGGTTGAGACATCAGGTGAGTAATTTTGAGTATACACCCAAGCAGTTTTGGAAAGAAAATCTCAAGAATAATTATGAGTTCATAATTTTCTCCTTTTGTATTTGTTGATAAGATATTTTTCATCTTTATCTTAGGACCTGTAATTAAAGATTATTTATCGTAGGTTTCATAAGTTCTTTATTTATAAATATTTTGTGGTAATATTGTATATGAACATAATTTAGCATTAACTATAACGCATAAGACGAGATTCTATGTGATTGTTTTCTATCTGGCTCAGATTATAAGATAAAACATCGAAACGATCATCATGTTGTGTAGATAACTACTCATTTTAGGTTTATCTTGTCATGATGGGAACTATTCAAACTAAGCTAAACCATAAGTAATGCGGCATAGGTGATAATAAGAAGTGTTTCATGCAGCCAGGAACAACTTGAAATTTGCAGGAACCTTATTCCAACACATCAATTTCTATGGCTTTGTTGGACAGCTCAACAACTATATGTTATCTTTCTCTGATTCATTTTTTACAATTACCATTCAAATGTAAAATACACATCTCTAAATAGGATGAATAGTGAAGAACTTCCGTAGCAGTCAATACTCCAAACCACAGTAAATGAAATAACCATGCATGATGTTGTTGGGGGGTGTCTTGCATTGGATGGGTGAAAGTTAGGTGCAGGTTAGACAAGAAATCTTATATTGTGAAAATTAGTGAAGGTGGAGCATATAAAGTGATTTACCTATATATATTTATGCATTTATTTTGTTACAATAATGTAGCAGTCAAATAAAATTTACTTCTTATTATGCACGCCTTTTTTCTTATACATTGTTTGATATTTAGATTCCTTGTATATGAATATGTATAAACAGTTTAGTACTCCTGGGGTGTATTTTTGTTGAATCAGCAAACAACAAGAAAATACTAGAGAGGCGATTCATTTGAAATACTAAATACTAAAGTTGAATTTTTTTAGTTCTTAATATCAACAAGATTATTTGATTACTAATTTTAACTCTTGTGATTAGAAATTTGTTTTGGTAAATAAATACCCATTTTGATAGTATTTTATGCATTAGTATAAAAAAAGAAAATATTATGGATAAGATTATGCTAGTTCAATTTCACTTCACAAATAAAAACAAATGTAATTCGTTCATTTAAAAGAAGTACCTATGTATTCAAATTTATATTTTGTTATATTGTAACCTATAGCCATAATTAACATTAAGGATACCTGTGCATTTTCCCAACTGTAAGAACTCTATGTGTATAGATTAACTATAGTATTGAAAGTTGATACCTTGCCTTGAAGCTCATGACAAGTACAACCATTCATGCAAATCACCGAATTTGCAGAATCCAGTGTTGGTGAGCTTGAACCAGCTTTGAGGGAAACTGCTTTACCAGTGAAACAACAGCTGAATTTTGCATAAAACTTTCCAATTTATGCTCTATTTGCTTCTTAATTCTCCATGTACAATCATTGTTTTCATGGTATCAGCTTTCAAATTTTGGAGCTGTTCTAGCTGCTTTCTCACTTCCATGTGTTGATGTGACTAGACTAGCACATAATAATGCAGCTCATATGAGGCCACATAGATTCATAAAACCACCATGAAACACAAAGGTTAATGCACATAATTGCAAGAAGTTATCATGGATCATTCATATTACTTTTATTTTAGCATTAGTTATCATGAAATTTAATTCACTGTGTCTCGGGCCTTTGGGTTTCTTCACTTTACATTTTCTACGCACATGGCAGTAAGGTTTGGCCTTATTCTTCTTTCTCTTTTTTTCCCAATTCAATTTTTATATTATTCTCTACTAATATTCACTTACAACGGTAGTTTATCCTGCATGAATTCTAGCAAATAGTGTGTGATATGAATTTTGTCAAGCCTAGGCTTGGTTAAAGTGAGTTTGCGATCGAAAGTGGAGTTCAGACTCCTCCTGGTGAACTTATTATTATAAAACTTACATTCTATGTAGAAACACGTGGATGTTTGGGTTGGTTGTTTATTTTTGTTTTTCTTGAAGCAGGAATCTAGTAAAATTTGTAAAAGACAATCCATGAATCCAAACACACCCACATGTGTTTGTTTTTCTTCTGTTCGTAGTTTCTGACTATTGATGATTTGATCTGAGATTAAAAAAAATGAACTTATGTAAAGAAATGCTTTAATTGAGTTGAGTCATGCACAACGCAAGGAACGACTTTAAAGTTATAGTTGTAAAATAAGTGTATTTAAGATAACCCATTTGCAAGAAATATTGTTTTATAGCAGGCAAATTTGTGCCAGAGAAAACTCAAATAAAATAAATAAAGGGACAAGATACTCAAGTGAGATTGGTTTTATTCTTGTTATCATGGAAAAAACCACCTTTATTATAATTTTTCATCCAGTACACAGTATGTGATGACCCAAATATAATGACTGCATGGATACATTTATTAGTGTCTAATAACCAATGATTTATACAATAACATGTCCAATTTTTAGTTTCCAGCTTAGAAACAGGTTAGTATATCTGCTGCAACTTAAACTTCACAGTTAAAGTTAAGGTTTCTTTATTGAGTGGAAACTTGTATCCTACCACTTTAACATTTAATACTTTGGTAATATCATTTTCATTTTAATGTGTGAGTTAGTTTGGGAACAACCTTTTTTATAGTCATTTAGAAATGGTTTTGATTAGTAACTTTTAAATAGTTAAACAAATAGTACAATGTAAAAATATTTGGAATGTGCAGTAGATAGTTTGATAGATTGTAAAATATGAAATAAGTCATAAACAAGTTTTTCTTACTTGTGACTTATCAACTTATTTGATACTTGGTCATAAAAATTCATCGAACTACTTTAATTTCCTTTACAAACTTCTATTTTTATTGTTGTCAAATGCACTCTAAAATGCGACTAACGAGGTGAACCAAAATTTCAGACTTGTAGCAGATTCAGAATTCTCATGCAACGCCCTACCTCTATACTCACACTAACCAAGGACTCTATGAAATAATGCCGTCGACTAGCATAAAGAATAAGACTGTTGAGGAACGACCATCTATGTAATTGATTTGTGCGAGTATCGATATGCCAGATAGAAGGTCATGCATTTCATTTCAAGAGGAAATCTGACATATCAAATACAAACTCAAAGCTGCTACACAGTGTCTATGTGACATTCGGAAACAAATATAAAATAAGCATAACACAAAATCAGTCATAGATATTCATATCAGTAAAGCAGAAATAGATACGAATATAACACATAAAAGTGAACATCAAAGTAGTGGTCATACAAGATCCACTACATCATAAAAGAATAGGTACAAGTACTAGACAAAAGAATAAGTATACATCAAGGAGTTTCTATCTCGAATGTATAAAAAAAAACTACTAAGCTAAAGCAGTTAGCCAAAAGTCAAAAGCTAGTACCTACTAAGAAGTCAAGTGGAAGCACCTGAAATACCTCGGTATGACCTGAGTATTATTTAAGAAGAAAAATAATAAACTGATCAGTTTAGCTATAAATATCATACAAGTTGAGATAGGATAAGAGATATGACAATAATATATGATAACGATAATGTCATACTATGACAAGTATATATTTGATAACAATGAAAATCATACAATATCTCAAAACTTCTCAAATATCCAAAAAGAATATCATATTCTTTTGCTTATTCACCAAACCTCAAATATTGACAAAACATATCAATACAAATCGCAAAAATTGATCAAACACAAATTCCAGAAATTAAAAATTAAAAATCCAGAAAACACAGAAGGGGAGGCCTATCACAAACGGAAGCATGAAAACTCACCAACACATGTATCACAAACGAGATACTATCCCATGGGTCACTAACCCATAGAGCCGGTGCAGCGACGTAGTATAGCGATATGCCCGAGGAACCTAAAACTCAAACAAGCTAAAACAACAACGTAGTACAGCGATACACCCGATGAACCTGAAACTCAAATAAGCCGGAACAACAACGTAGTTCAGCGATACACCCGATGAACCGAATTCCATTAAACGGTTAAAAGACCATGGGTCACTAGCCCATAAAAATGAGACGAAGCTCTACAGAATGGGGTATAGTACCCCACGCGGACAAAGAGACATCACACGTCGCTAGTCTAAATCTTAAAATGATCGTCAACGATCAATAAGTGTAAATTACATCAAGCTAGTAAATAAATGAATTCATGTCCCATAATCACTGCCTTAACTTAAATATTTATGAAAAAATTGTAGATTTCCACTCGAAGATTGTCATGAGATTTCAATAGAACAAGTACAAGAATTAACTGATGAAGTAGACGCAAGCATTTCATATCACTTGTTTTGCTAAGATGCTTAATTAGATTTCTCATACGAATGAGGTAAATGTTTGTATATACTAATAGATTGGAAAATTTTAAAATGAGTTTTGTATTAAAAATACTGTTGAAATCAATTTTGTGAAAGAGTTTTAGTATTTACTACTAGTATAAACAATCTTTGTATTCTAAAGTGACAAATCACAGAAATGATTGTAAAAATAATCTATCACCAAAATCAACATTCGACGAGGTGAATTAAAACCATGAAAGTCGATATCAAATCCATCAGATGTATATGCCCAAAAATCCAAAAGAAAAGTCATTAAAGTCGATAATAAATGACAAAAAATAACCGGATCAACAAAAATCGATAAAAATTGAAAATCCACTCAAAAATAGGCAAATAGGCAAAATCTCATAGGACTAGACGTCTGGTTGGTTTGGCCAAACGTCTACCCGAAGTTCTAGAAATTTATCTTTTTTCTCCTTTTTCCTAATGTCTATTAGACGTCTGGTTATGGGCTCTGGAATCTTTTTATCTTACGTTTTAAATTTCTTTCTGGAAGCCCCTGCCAACGTTTGGATTTTTCAACCAGATGCCTGGTTTTCTGGGCTGGGCAGAATTTGCCTATGCCAATGATGGCCAAATGAACTCGAAAGTGATCGGACGAGCGATAGATGCTAAGGATATATGCCAAGTGATAACCCTACCCTATAGGCTTTTCAATATACCTCAAACAACATGTCCAAACATTCAAGATAGAATCTTTAAAGATTTCGACTTCAAAATCGAAATAGAAAAATTCATCAAATCAATTCAAATCAAAATCAATTAAACGTGAAATAGATGTTAGAAATTCATATCTAACAATAATGAAAGCTATAGACATAAACGTGAGCTCATAAACTCACCTTTAAACTTAAAAACAACTAATGAGAAGCTCTAAAGCAAAGCAAGACCATTTCCTCTTCACTACACCTCTAGAATCTTCAATCTATTATCAAATGCAAAGTTTTTCCTAAGTTGGGTTATAGAAAAAATCAAGAATTAAAGAGGGATTGAGATGGAGAAGATGAAGAGGATGCTTACCTAAGCTTCTCCTTGATTTTGGAACTTGAATTTCCTAAGAGAAATAGGGCTTGGAATATTAATTTCCTCTTCCCACCATTATTCCTAGAGCTTGAGTGTTAGGAAATTATGAGTGGAGTGAATTAATGGAAAGGAGTGGAGTGAGAGTTATTAGGTAGAAGGTTTGGGTTATCTTGTTGGGTTAGTGGGCTAGAACACAACCCAAAGCCCAACTGAAAATATCAAAATCCTAATCAACTCCAAGTATATCGATGTTTATACTTTATAAAGTTATAAATGTCGTTTAAACTCAATGGAACTAGTCTCAAGTCCGGATTCGACTGTTTACAACAAGTCACATTTCGGACATTAAATTCAACTAACACTGCTAGAAACGGCTCAGATAGCGACGGAACCTAGCGACGGCTAAAAAATACGGTCGTCGCTAGCCGTCGCTATACGAAATATACAGATCTCCTTCCCGCGAGCATAACTTTCATTCTTCCCACCAAAAAATAAACCCTCCTTCCCCCAATCCGCCGCCCCCGTCACCGCAGTCGCCGCCCCACCTTCCGCCGCTTCCAAATTACCCAAATTCACCTAGGTATGCTTCTAATCTCTTTTTTGAATGTAAATTTGATGTTTTTTAGGTTTAGTTTAAACCTTAATTAAATTAAGATTTGTTGTTAAATTAGGTATTAGTAGTGTTGTATGTTGATTTGGTAGATTAATTAGTTTATTATCATGAAGTTAAATTAGGTATTAGATTAATTAGTTTATCATGAAGTTGAACAAATGGTTGATGTAGATAATTAGTGTTGGCGATTAACATGGTTAGTTGTGTTAGGTGAAAAATTAGTGTATATTAATGATTAACTTGGTTATTGATAAATTTACATGAAAGTATTTCATAGTTTATGAAATTGATAAATTACAAATTTAAGTTGTTAAGTGAATTTAAATTGACAAATTTTTATTTAATAATTAGATTTTTATTGTTTTCCAATTATCTATTTGATAATTAGATTTTGTTGTTTTATAATTATCTTCATTGATAATTCTTCTATTTATCTTGTTGATTTAACGACGGCCAGCGACGGTCATTTTAATAATTTTAGCGATGGCTAGCGACGGCTAGCGATGGCCAAAATGCAAAAGGTTGTATATATTGTACAAAAATAAAGTTTATACAAAAAATTTAAAAAATGAATATGAGAATATTAAAAATTCTCCAAACATCTAATTTTTTAATTTTTTTTTAAGAAACGACTTTAAAAAAACTGATATTGTACTAAAATCGATTTTGTAAAGAAATTAAGAAATGAATATAACAACAAAAAATATTCTGCTAAAATCTATGTCGTAAAAAAAAATAAAAAAATGAATATTGAACTAAAATTGTTAATTGAATGTTGAACTAAAATTTAAATACACAAATTTATGAAATAAAATTTACATAGTTGAAACATTGTCAAAATTTGAGAAGAACAACAATATTTGATAAAATTTAAAGAAATTTTTTTATCCCTTAGATTGGCATTGGCCCCGTCTGGCAAGTGTTGTATATGATCGTTATATGGATGTTCGTTTTGTAACGGAACAGACATTTATATTCATCTGATACAATATTTGTCGGATTTGTCCCTGTATTGGACAAGTTACAAACATTAAAGTAATTACATACTATAAATCATTTCATTTTAAACGGTTATAAAATTTCGACAGCGCTTCCTTTACGTTCCCTGTGTACATGCGTTTGTGTACGATACAGGGAACAGAAGGGAAGTGCTGCAGAAATTTTGTTGAACCGTTTAATCTGAAATGATTTATAAAATATAATTACATTATTGTGTTTGTAATGGGAAGTAGGATGACTGACCACCGAAAAACCAAAATACCAAAAAATAAAAAAATAAAGTGAAGCTTTTATTTTGAATTTTCTGCAACGATGAACTGTTTACAATGGAGAATGGTTGGAAATTAATGATTTAAATTGTCTAACATACATTTTCAAATCAGGAAAAATATTCAATTATTTTCTCGACCGTACTTGGATGTATGAAGTCAGAACTGGAAAGAAGGGATCAATAAAGCAATATTTCTACAATGGTGTACACGAATTTATTAGATTTGCTAAATCTAATAACCGAAACAACACAAAATTCGTTGCCCGTGTAGTAAGTGCCAACATTTGAAGCATTGGAAACCAGATATAGTTGAAGTACATTTGTATCAATATGGTTTCATGCCTGATTATTATTTCTGGGATCATCATGGAGAACTTGTTGAACCTACACCTAATATTGAAGTGTTAGAGGACGCTAATATGATGACGAATCCAATAGAAAATATGGTGAATGATGCAGCAGGATCAATGTTTCCTACAACTAAAGCTGTCGATGAAGACGAAAATGTCGAAGAAGAACCGACTGCGGGAGCTAAAAATATACACGATTTGTTGGATTCTGCTAAGAGGTCGTTGTGGGACGGATGTAAAAGCGGAACCGAACTTTCAGTAACCGTCGAATACATAACTATGAAATAAAAATTCAACCTTACGGAAGCTGCATTTACAGCAGTTGTACAAGCTGCAAAACGACACATGACACCCAATAATCTGATGTGCGATAGTCATTATAAAGTAAAACAATTGATGTCCGCTTTCGGTCTACAGTACGAGAAGATAAATGCATGTGTGAAAGGTTACATGTTGTATTGGAAAGACGACATTGACCTCAAAAAATGCAAAATATGTAACGAAGAAAGATACAGACCAAGAAAGAAGAAAGGGAAAGAAGTCCTGTACAAGAGAATGCATTATTTACCCATCACTCCCAGACTTCAAAGATTATATGCATTTTCTTCTACGGGCCTGTCATATGCGATGACATAGTGTGAGAACAGTGGAAGAAGGAACTTTGATACATCCATCCAACGGAGAAGCATGAAAACATTTCGATAAGACTTATCCCGCATTTGCTATGGAAAGCCGTAATGTCAGACTTGGTTTATGTACGGATGGATTTTCACCATTTTCACAGTTTGGTAGTAAATATTCATCCTGGTCAATTATTGTTACTCCGTATAATTTACCTCCATGGATGTGTATGAAGACATCATATATGTTTCACACCACTGTTGTTCCCGGCCCTCATGATCCAACCCAAGGAATTGATGTTTATTTACAACCATTGATCGAAGAGTTGAAGAAACTGTGGAATGAAGGAGTCGAAACTTACGATGTATCAACGAATTTTTTTTCCGGTTATTCGCTTCTTTGTTATGGACTATTAATGATTTTCCTGCATATGGGATGCTTTCTGGTTGGAGTACGACCGGTCATCTAGCATGCCTTTATTGTGTGGAAGAAACACGAGCATTTTCGTTACGATATGGGAAGAAAGTTTCGTGGTTTGATTATCATCGGTGTTTTCTTCATCCCAATCATACTTTTAGAAGAGATAAGAAAATTTTCATAGCTAACAGAGAAGAGAATTTGAAACCACTCAAGGTTTGGTCAGGCGAGGAAATATACGAAATTGTAAGGGACTATCCAAAGATACATGAAACTGGAGTCCAGACTGAAATCCCAAGAAAGTCAGACATTCATAATTGGTGCAAACAAAGTATATTTTGGGAGTTACCATATTGGAAAGATCTCTTACTCCGACATAATATTGACGTGATGCACAACGAAAAGAACATGTTTGATAATCTGTTTAATACAATTTTGAATGTAAAGGGCAAAACCAAGGACGATTTGAATTCAAGGCTTGATATAGCAAACTATTGTAAGCGCCCGGAACTTTATATGAAGCCTAATGACAATAAAAAACCGAAAGCATGCTATGAGCTAGACAATAAGAAAGTAAAACTTGTGCTAAAGTGGGTGGAAGAATTAAGATTTCCCGATGGGATTTCTTCCAATCTTCGTAGATGTGTTGACTTCAAAAATAGTAAACTGAGTGGGATGAAAAGTCATGATTGTCATATCATGATGGAATATTTACTACCCGTGGCTTTCAAAGAATTGTTGCTCGTAAAAGTATGGAACGTTATAACAGAGTTATGTTTGTTTTATAAACAGCTTTGTTCGACAACATTAAAGGTGGATCGTATACGTAAACTTCAAGTACAAATACCTATATTGCTATGTGTTAACTCCTCTTTTTAACGACTCAGTGACCTAACGAGTTAATAATGCAAGCGACCTAATGACCTAAAGAATGAGCGAGCTAACATAGATGCGACTTAGCGACCAAAAGCGTAGAGAAGTTCAATGCGGCACAACCTAATGACCTAAGCGACCTAGCACTCAGCTACCTAATGAGCTACAGGGCTCAGCGACCTAAATGTCCAAGCGAGTTAAGAAGCTTAACGACCTAACGATCTAAAGCCTCCAGCGAGCTAACATGTGACGACCTAAGCGGCCTAACAATCAATACAAGACACCAGTATATCGCAACAGAGGAGCTCAGCGACCTAGCGACCTAGTAACTAAATGACCTATGCGACCTAGCGTTTTAACGACCTAGCGAGTTAACGACCTAGAGAGTTAACGACCTAGCGAGTTACAAGCTTCATATCGTTATGTCGCTTGGTTATAGGTCGAACCAGCACTAGGTCGCTGCTACTCCTACGACCAGCCTAAGTCGCTCCACTAGGTACCTCGACATGGTTAAGTCGCCAACCATTCTCCCCTAGGTCGCCCACGACCCACGACCTGCCAGCCTGTTCAAGTGACCAAGTGCAACCATGATGAGCCTTAAACAGTATCCCTTAGGTCGCTCACGACCTACGACCTAACCCCTAGGTCGCCCACGACCTACGACCTAACTCTAGAATTTCTCTATGAATACCTTGCCTACTCCACCAAGGAGGGGACTTTTGGATCATTTCTGGAATGCCTATACTTTGCTGTTTTCTCAACTCCTTCAACACTTCAAATACCGAAGACGCTTCAACGAACTTTGGAAAAGATCTAGCTCATTCAATATGAATCCGAAAAGCCTTTCTACATCGAAGTTCTAGCTACTCGTCTTGATTGTGTTGAAATCAAAGATCATTGTAAAAGTTGTAATCGAATCAGCAATAAAGAGGATTAAAGTGGACGTAGGCTTGACATTAAGCCGAACCACTATAAAAACTGTTGTCTCTTTACTGTTTCTCTGTTACTTTCTGCTTATCTCTATTTCTCGTACCAACGGGTGGTGCTTTCACATTTTCACTACTTACACGGGGGTGTTAGCGTCCAATTTTGGCGTTAACATTTTTGGTGCTTTCACTGAGAAAATCGAACTTAGGAAGCTCTCATCATTGCTCCGCATAGATTTGTTGAAAGACTTTCTTTAAGAACCAGAAGTTTATCTGAGATCATGGATCCTGGAAGGAAAGGTAAATCTGTTAGATCTGGAAGTGCTTATGACAACACTGCTACTTCTCCCGCATCGAATGAAGCGACTCCTAGTGTTGGAGTCACAAGGGCAGAGTTGGATTCCTTAGTGTCTGGGTTATATCAGCAAATGGAAGCCCAGAACGCTTTAATGTTGGATAGGTTAAATGCTTTGCTTGGGGTTAACCGTCAACCGAAAAACAATGAAGAGACCTTTGCCGAAGATGTTCATGATTCTCAAGGAAAGAGTATTCCTCAAAGGGCAGCTGGCACCACCGAAGGGGAACCTCCCTAAGCCGGAGGTTCAAGCCGCAGCCAACTTTTCGCGAACATTTGTCTAAGAAAACTTTCGAAAAGATAGCTGACGTCTGTCCCGCGGGGCCTCTGAATGACGAGGAGTACCTCACGGGAATGGTTCGATAAATTATGAAAGAAAGTATGCAAAGGGAAAAAGATGAAAAAGAATGGGGGTTCGTTCCAAGCAAGACTCTGTTCACCGAAAGAATTCTGAAGGCGGAATTTCCAAGGAAATTTGTTCCCCCCACTATTCCAGCTTATCAGGGAACAAGCAACCCTAACCAATTCTTATGTAAGTATGACTGGCATATGATTGGTGCCAGAGCATCAGATGAGATCAAATGTCGGTACTTTCCGGTATACTTGGAAGGAGTGGCTCTACTCTGGTTTACAAAGCTACCAGTCTGATCCGTAGACCAGTACTCCGATTTAACTTGGAAGTTTAAAGAACAATTCAGGTTGTATGCTTCAAAGGCGAAGGACATAATGTCACTGTCCAGCCTGGAACAGAATCCCGGAGAATTTATTAGATCTTTCTTAAACCGCTTCAACATATCCTTGACTGAAGTCGACACTGCAGAGCCACGAATGATTTTGACCTACTTGATGAGGGCTATCGACAAATCGAGTGAGTTTGGGAAATAGCTGAAGATGAAGGAGCCAAACTCGCTTGAGAAATTCTACAAGAAGGCTGACGAGTTCATGCGCTTGGAAAGCCTTTTGGTGCCGGCAAAAGTGGTACTGACGGAGGTTGGGAATAACACTGCTGCTCCTACCAAAAAGGAATCCGAAGGTCAGAAGAGGGAGAATAACAGTGGGAAGAAGCAGAAAGATGTGAAGAAACCTTGCCTCTTCAAACCTTCATATCTCACTCCTTTAACCGATACTCCGAAGAATATTTTTTCGCTACCAAAGATGCCGTTAAATATCCTAAACCACCTGTGTTGAAGCTTGGGAAAAATGCTGTTCAAAATGGGAGATTTTGTCGGCTTCATAATCAACCCGGCCATGATACTAATGAATGTCGCCATTTGAAGAGTTTGATTGAAGAACTGCTGAGACAGAACAAGCTGCAACTATATGTTAAGAGAAATAGGAATGACCCAACTTCATCTACTGAGGGCCAGCAACTTCCTGCTCATCCTTCGAGCTCAGGTGAGAGGACTACCGCGCATGAATCAGAAAAGCCTGTTATTAATGTAATCACAGGAGGTCCTCACCTAGAAGACAGAAGCTGGGGTGATATGGAAAGATATGCTCGAGCTTTGAAATATGCCCCAGCGAAAGAAAATGTTTTTGTATTGGAAGACGCTGCATCTTTGAAGCAGCAAAGAACTTTTAATGATGACATTGTGTTCAGGGCCAGGGACTCTATGGGTGTTGAAGCTCCTACCATGGATCCCTTGGTCATCTCTGCAGGTACCTGACCTCCTATTGTAAGAAGGGTGCTTGTTGACTGCGGCGCCTCTTGCAATATCCTTTTCAAAAAGACACTCGATCAAATGAAGATTCCTACGGCTGATGTTCAAGCTTCATCGCAGAAGATTGTTGGGTTTATTGGGGAACCAAAGCAGCCAATTGGAACTATTGACTTATTCGCGGAACTTGGAGAGGGGCAGAAAAAGGTGGTTCGAAAGCAGACTTTTGTGACTGTTGACAAATTTTCTGCTTATAATGCCTTCCTAGGCCGGCCAACTCTTGCAGCATTCAAGGCAATTCTCGCCCCGTGGTGCCTTACTATGAAGTTCCCCACACTACACCAGAAAGGCGAATTAGACAGTGCTTAGGGCCATATCTAAAGCCATTAGGCACGGCTGTAAGCCGTATTAAAGGAAAGCGTGTTTAATAATTAGATACGGCCCATGGCCGTATCTAATTCTCCAATTAGATATGGTCCATGGCCGTATCTACTTCGTATACTAAGCACATGAATTAGATACGGCTTTTGACCGTATCTAATTGATGTAATAGATACAGCAATAAGCCGTATCTAATTCACAAAGCTCATGACCATAAATTGCAATACCGTAGATGCAGTATAATACAATAAAAGCAGTATCTAATTCACACAGCTCATAGCCATGAATTACAACAGCATATATGCAGTATTATACAATAGAAGCAGTATTTAAAGCAGAAATAGATACGGTAATAGTTGGATTACAATAGAAGCAGTATTATATAAAATGTGGTCAATATTATACAATAGCAGTATTATACAAAATAACTAGAAAAGATGTTGCTCATATATGTTATAATATACAATAAGAAAATTGGAACTCTGCAAGATTTTGAAGTTTTATACAACAACACTTTCTCAGCAAAAATAAATATAATATGAACTTCCATGTTGCATACACAAGAAAACTGGAACTCTGCAAGATTTTGAAGTATTTCAGATTTTGAAGTATTTCTGATTTTGTTTCGCCTCCTTCAATCTCATATGCATCCAGATCACCAAGCTTACCCCCAGACTGTACTCTTTCAACTATTTGTAAAAAGGCATCCAAAATGAGCCCTGTTTTTTTTTAATATTATTGAATCGGTAATATAAGTTTAAACTAACAGAATACAAGGTATCAACAGCTCAGGTGATAGTATTGTTGACATTGTTGGAAAGACTTCGACAATAGAGTGGAACCTATTGCTTAGTAAATGCAACATGAAGTTCTTTAACCTTTGAGCATGTAACTTCTTTTTATTAACAACTTAAGAAAATGAGTAGAAGTAATAAAACTAAGTGTTAAAACTCATCAAAAGGTAAGATAAAAGCACAGATTTTGCGTTGTTTTCAGTAACGAAAGCTGAACATAGGTTGTGAACTTAAATTACAGAACTTGGACACTAAAACTTCAATTTGTTGTATTCGAACACACAGCGAAGGAGATATGATTCAAAGCAAAAAGTGAGATCACATAAAAATAAAAATAAATATTACATAAAAAGAGATATGTATTATTTTTTGTTCACATAAAAAGCCAATATCATGACAGTAATTGATGGACCTGAACCGAAATGATACGATTTGCATATATAAAGGACGAATTAATACAAAGAAAATAGACGGTACAAACCCTATCAAAGTAAGTAATGGAGAAAACAGAAATTAATACATAGGCCGAATGTAGCATGACTTTAATTGCTATAGAAACCTATATAACATCAATCTAGTTCGACTATAGCTGGAATGTAACAGGCATAAAGCAGAAGAAAGCAACAGTTCTTACTATGTTTTATTAAAACAATGTTCAATGAAGTATGCAGGTGATCAAGGGTATATGACAGAAATGAATATAAGTAATGACAGTTGAAAGAAATGAAAATAAGCACATATGTGTGCAGCCAACTTGTATGCAGTCAACTTGTAATGCAACTGGCTGATGCAACTGGCAGTGTAGTGATGCAAATGTAGTTGATAGAGGAAGGAAAGTGTTGTATGCAAGTAGGCAGGGTGTATTTGATGGGGTTGCAGGCAGTGTAGTTGCAGTGAAGTATTGGGGTATATATGTGAAATGTGAAGTGCAGTTGCAATGAAATGTTAGCTGTTGGTAGTGATGTTGTGAACTGGTGAACTTGTATAGGAAGGTTGGAGGTGCTGTATGAACGTCAGGTGCACTGCAGGAGGGTGATGCTCTGGTGGTTGGGTGATTACATTGCACTGCAAGAGGGTGATTGTGTCAGGCAGTGAATGAAGGCGGCATAGATGAGATGTTATAGTGATTTATTTGTGGCACTGTGTAGCAGTTTTATACGGTGGTAGGTGTATATGTTTTTCAGTAAATTGTGGGGATGAGTACGTACGTTGTGACTGTTGTTGATGACCGTAACAGTAGGAATGGTGGTCAGTAAGAAGAATGGTTGAATGTAGATGGCAGAGGGATGATGGTTAGAAGGCCGGTGTTGTGTCAGGCAGTATGGATGCTTGTATGCGAATGAATGTTGTCAGCAAGAAGGGGTAGTCTAATGTGAATGTGGTTGTAATGTTTGAAGAGTTGATGTGTGAAGTGATGGTCTGAAGTTAGGTGATGAGTGGGATGCAACTGAAGTTATCAAAGGTCGAAGGAGGTTGTATGATGGTTTAAATGGCCACGGTACTGTGATTAAGTGAGATGGTGGAGGATAGCAGCAGTGGGTATAAGGAGCAGTTAGGCGAACTTGTAGCAGGATGGTATTCAGGAAAATGGAGATGGGGATGTTGATGATGACTGCAGTGTTGGTTGTGGTTCTGATGCAGTGGGGATTAGATGAAGGTAGAAAACTGACCTTAAGTGGAAGATACGGTATTGAAAATAAATAAAAACAACAAAAATGCCTGCAGCATCACCGACTCGCTACTGCCTATATGGTAAGGACTTGAGATAAAAAGAAGTAATTCCAATATTGAAACTGAAAAAGAGTATCTCCAACGCTTTATATTTCATAACCTTAACTAAAACAGTGTCAAACTTTGGCTTATTTTTCATTATTAATCAACAAAGCTATACATATGTACTTGTTCGTCTCTGGAAGTATATTCTTTCGGAGCTTCTTTTTCATTATTAATCAAAGCGCAACGATAAAAGTCGGACGTTAACAGTTTCAAAATTATGGAATACCATTATAGTCAAATGAGAAGGAAGAAAAAATATTTCATTCTAATGGTCACATGACTATATTGATGCGTTTCAGAAAAATCATTAAATGATGTTAATTACATTTAGAAGCAATTACAACTGTAAACCAATTGGCATGGCACTGGTTATTGTTAAAACATGTTGACCGTTATTTTTCTAATGAAGCATCAGTGCAAATGCAAATGAAAAAGTTCCAGCAGATGCGTACGTGCCAATTTTAATTAAGTAGCGACAAACTTTATTATTATAATCAAAGATAGAATGCCTCTATAATGAAATTTGACAGCAGCAGAAAGAGATGGAACTATTAGACATAAGGCAACAGGTCGAGAAAGAAGAGGTGTCTGATCTTTCTCACATACATAACCCACCTTACCTTTTCATTTTCCTAAGTATAATTAAAATAATTATAAATGCAATGCATTTCACTAGCTATTTTTCTTCGTTATATACAAATATATAGCCAACTTTAGTGTAAGAATGTCGTGGTTTGATTATTTCAGACCTGGAAGTATGTATCACCTATTTTTACAGTGACTTTATGGACCAATATAATTTGGCTTTAAATAAAAATTAGTGTTCTGCTTGCATCACAGTCTCACCTTGGAAAGATAGTTCCATTTCCCTTTAATAGCATGTGGATAAAAGCTGAAACTATTCTGCATTCAGACACTTCCTTTTCTGATTCAATAAAATTGAAATGAAAGCCATTCTACCGAAAGCCATTCTAAATGCAAACTTTTAGCTTTCAAATGTTAACTAGTATATAGTGCACATATGTATCCTTGCACCATACTTGTAAGAAAGATATATTGGATATGGACATACACTTTGCTACTAAGGAATGGCATGTTAAAGATAAATAATTTTTGGATGGCATATAATCAAAAACCAGATAAATAATTTTTGGATGAGCTCACATGCCTGCTAAAGATATCGAATCATAATCTTCGTATGGCACACATACCCACCCACTCCAACATCAACAAAGGTCTATGCAAATTGATGATTTATTTTGTTGGTTCTCTCATCTGGTAGCAGTATATTGTCCAAAACCAATTTTTCATGTGTGGATGGTACAGATTTCCCATGGATTTTGGATGATGTAGAATCTCGACATACAGTACCTATTGCAATAAAATTTATTGTCTAGATCTATCCAACAAAATAACTGCATCGAAAACAGGTAAGAATAAAAAGCAACCAATAGATACCTGTTGCTATTATGTCTACATCAGAGTTGAGGATTTCACATTTTTGATTGTTCACCACATTGGTCGTATCCTGGGATTGAGATACAACGAATTTAGAAGCATTGAGTTGTGCGTTGCGTTCTCCTTGTTCTATGTTTCCCACCATGTTGATCAGAAGCTCCATTTTCCCAGACAAATTTCCTACTGTACTCTCCAAACTTCCCACCGTACCCTCCAAACTTCCCATCCTCATTTTCAACTCAGCATTGTCTCCACAAACAAGTTTCAATCGTTTATGTGCAATAGCAGAAGCCTTAATATTAGTCTTTGGTATGATGGTCCCAACACTGCGGCTCCTACCCCTTGTATCCTTTCCCATCACTTGTGATACGATATCTTCATCCACTATCAATTTTTCTTCATCACTATCGGTGATCTTTTCCTTCAATTTCGCAATTTGATCCTGAGATTGCATAATACTTATATGGACACATAGTGCATAAAAGAAAGAAAATTGCTCATGTTTAACATAACCCATATTTTTCCTTTTTTTTTAAAATGTGCCGACAACTCATCAATGAGATGATGCATTTTTTTAATATGGATAAGGATACGTTCGCCTCCACGTTGATATTTCATTCATTTAACTATAATTATTTCTACTCCTAACCGAATATAAAACATCAAAGTGGCAATAGCTTTTATTATCCAAGGAGGAATAGGAATCCTAATGTTACTTTTTTGAGTTTATAATTACCTATGGTTTCTTAGTGCAGGTTGTGGTATTCTTGTTTCCTCCAAGTATTTTCTTATAGAATTGCTTTGATCATAATTAAAATTGCTTAGGTTCTCCTTCAACAAAAATTATTATGTTACTTTAATGTAGTTATATTCGATAATATTCATGATACTTTTAGAAGAAAAAATATTCTTAATTTCTGATATTATTATACATGTACTAACACTAACCTTATATTTCGCAATCTTCTATGGACACATAGTGCATTTAATCCACGTTTCATCTGAACAATCTACCATACTCAGTTTATATTATAAGCACACTTCTTATTATTATACGACATTTGATATTAGAAGTTAGAATGTTATAAAACTAAGTATTCTATTTTCATTTGACTCATGATGCACATAACAATATAAGAAATAATGTAATGTAATAAGGTGGAAATAAGTGATCAATCTCTATTTTTTGATCTTATTCCACTTTTAGTTTCTTTCAAAAATAAGTTATAGCACTCAAATAATTTAATGCAAATATTCACATTTTTTTCCTGTAAATATTTACATTAAAAACTATAAATAGTTTATTTTTAATTAAAAATTTAGGGAAGAAAAAGAAAATCATAAATGTATATTTTAACTTTAGGAGCAGTTTTGACAAAACTTCCCTACAGAGAAAATAACTTGCTGAAAATACAATTCAATTAAAACGTATCATCAAAAACACACATGTCAATTAAAACTAACTACTGTAGTGACATATATGGTTATAATTTTCTAAGCGTATGTTTTCAACAGAATTAGTTATATTTGGATTATAACTATGGACGACAGATTTGGCATCAGTCAAGAGGCAATCCAGCTTTTCAGAAAGGACTTTGTTTTTGGTTTAATCTAAAACATAGGTTTCTAATAATGTGTGTGTAATAATTTATTGTGTTAAGATTGATTTTAACTTACGAAGTACGAAGAATTGGCATCTGATATGCTACCATCTTTTTTCGTGTGTGTCTTCTCCCATACATGACGACGGTTGATATTTGCAGATGGATTTGCAACGATCTGCAATATATAAAATATGTTAATTGTGATTTTTACCATTTTTGAAAAAAAATGAATATAACTTACCATTTCGTGTTCTATTGTAGCGTGACTTTTACGGCCTGCATGGTGAGCATAACTGAGCAATGATCTATTTTTTTGGCTAACTCCCTTCTTTCGCTCGCTTCAGACGTTGCTTCATTTTTTATGAACTCGTTCCAATCTTCTTGAGCAATTGTAGGTGGACAATTTTTCATTCGTTCTTCGTCATTGTCGAAAGTGTCATAAAAACTTGCTCTCAAGTTTTTTTTGTGTCTTCTAAAAGCCTCGGACATTCTTTTTAAAAAAATTCCTTTGAAAGCGGTTCGAGTGCATACATTTTCTGCAAAAAGTAAAATACATAAACAAGTTAATCAATTCTATCAGACTTAAAACGGGTTTCAGAAACCGACTGTAACAGGCAGTGCATATACATTGCAAAATAGAGTGACTGACCATAAATATTTTTTAAATATCGTCAGAAATGAATCAAAGTGAAAACTTACCACCAATTGGTTCCAAACATCATCCTTATATGTACCGGGTACTTTGTTCCAACTTATGTAGGATATCGGCACATGAGCTCTTACTAGTTTACCCAGTATAGTGGTGATTTTTCCAGCGTTTTCTGAGACTGGAATACCAAATAAGTTTTGATCAACTATTTGTTCGTCTGAACATGATGAATGTGATGATGCTGGATTTTGTGACATAGTTTCCTGCACACGGTTAAATAACAATTATTGATTTGTAATTGTACCACAGATTACAAAAAGAAAAGAAAAAACAAATAATCTACGAATATATCAACTCAGCTGTCTTGAAATAATAATGAAATCAACGTCACTGTAAAATTTGTTGTTTAGCCAATAAAAGCGGTCTCATCAACAATCAATTCATGGCAATAACAAAAGTAAAAAAGCAATAACAACAGAAGAACTACTAATTGGATTTCAAATTTAACTACAATCAATTAATGAAAATGGTTTAAATTTGTAATCTCGATTCCACGTTTAGTTTTAAAAATAAATCCCCTTTTATCTACAAGTCTATAAAAAACATACTATCATGAAACTTTTCAATATAACAGAAACCAACAACAATATAGACATTTTAAGAAACCTTCTCTTTATGTGAATTTTTGTTTGGTTCAATGATATCTCACACTCCTACTACCCCAAGGGATATAAATTCAAACGAGAAATGAAGCATTTAACAATTCATCAGTTAACAAATGGTTTTGGTAAGGTCTTCTAATTTTTCATTATCTTCAAAAGCTGATTGATAGACGGTAGGAAACTCAATGTCATCCACATTTGTAGTCAACCGTTTTGGTGTATGCAAAACCACAGACCAACCGTTATTTTTTAAATCTGTTGAGTAGAACACTTGACTCACTTCTGATGCAAGAATAAATGGCTCATCATTCACGCTATCTTTGCTCTTCAATTTCCCTAAATTAACCATGATCAAGTTTGAAACAGGATCTATTTTGCAACCATTGATCTTATCCTCGACCTTTACCCAATCACAATAAAAAACTGTTTGTTTGAAGTCAGTGTAATCCAACTCAAGTATCTGCCGAATGACTCCGTAATACGTTGTTTCTGCCTCCTTATAATTTTTATTTTTACCACTCGCTCTAAATTTTGTAATTGCTTTCATGCATACACCGCTATCTTATGTTACCATACGATTTTCGTACATTTTCATGGAAAATAAAAAACCATTCACTTGGTACTTAGTATAACTAAGCGCCGTGAACTTCGGCCCATGCACTAGCCGCCAGAGAGTTGGATCAACATCGATGCACTTCAACAACTACATAAAATACAATAAGTAAAACAAAACATGGTCACGAAGATGTATTGCCAACTTATAAACACGTGAAATACTTAAGATGCTGTAATACCTCGTTGCGTAACCATAGAGTAAAACTTTGAACAACTTCGACAGTTGTACCTCTGCCTCGTGATTGAAATCTAGTACTTTTCGCATAGGAGTTATACCTCCTACGGAAAACACATATCGAAACGAATACATAAATTGAATTAAAAAATGGAAATTCAAAACAAAGGTGTGAACTTACTTCTTCCATTCATCCAATCCATCATACTTATTAAGGACCCATCTACGCACTTGTTCAAACTGCACTTGGGTTAACGTTATATCTTTACCATTATCTAAAGGTATCTCACTAGCAAACTCATCATCCTCATCTAAAACGCTTCGCGGGTATGTTTATGATTGCCATCACCTCCATTTGGCATATATTCCATGCAGTAAAGGCTATCTTCTTGTACGATATATCCTTCTGCAATACAACCTTCAATGTATCTTTTGTTGCGCACATATCCTTTATATGTTTTCATCAACCTGTGAATGTGATCAATTATATATTGTACATAATAGCTATTTCTATCGAATAATAATGTACATAACTGAAATTAGTTATTTACCGTTCAAAGGGATACATCCATCTATATCTGACAGGACCACAAATTAATGCTTCATCGGCTAAATGAACCATAAGATGGATACTGGTATCAAAAAATGCACATGGAAAATGTTTTTCAAAAACACACATTGCTTCTACCAAACTAGCCTTTGCTTTTATAAGGTGTTCCCTATTCATCACCTTTGAGCAAAAAATGTTAAAGAATAGACTAATATGATGAATAACATTTCGCAGATCCTTATTTGTGGATAAGAATGTTGAACCAATACCGGAAGCAAATGTTGCATTA
Organism: Allium cepa; assembly: GCA_030765085.1. NCBI lineage: Eukaryota > Viridiplantae > Streptophyta > Magnoliopsida > Asparagales > Amaryllidaceae > Allium > Allium cepa. Next base: position 158,455,518 of record CM060939.1, read on the forward strand.
TGATGTGGTAATCATGTGACTTCATATTTCTTAGTTCGGGAGGATTGATGCTCACATTGTTGTGGAAGTTTGAAGAGAATTTGTTGGGCACTTTCAGGTTTATCAAAACGGTGCAAAACCGTATCTTTTCTTCTTTGCTCAAAGTGAAATTTACCTTTGGTATGATTATTTTATTTGTTTCAGGATCTTCCATCACCCACAACTTTTGTTTTATACCCATGATTTTAAATCCTTGCGTGCATTGACGCCATCTTTTGACTTATCTTTATGGTCCATAATGGTGCTGATGAGATGCTTTGTGACATTTTTCTCCATATGCATAACATCAATATTATGGCAAATCATATTTTCTTTCCAATATGGTAAATCAAAAAAGATAGACCTCCTGTACCATGCAGAAACATTGTCAACTTCTTCATTAATTGACTTTTTCCATTTTCGACTAATTTCTTCTTTGTGTTTAACAACTTTCATTTTGATATTCGCTACTTTCTTTTCAACTTCAAAACCAGTCAATGTCCGTTTAGGATGTTGAAGTTCTTGTTCATTGTTGAAATTTGTCTTGTCGTGTCGAAACTTGTGTTCTTTGGGAAGAAACATTCGATGTCCCATGTAACACACCTTCTTACTTTCAGGAAGATGATAAGAACAAGTGTTTTCCCCACAAACCGAACATGCAAAATAACTGTGAGTTGTACATCCCGATAAAGTCCCAAGAGCAGGGTGATCATGGATTGCCCACAATGCCCTAGCTCTCATTGTGAATTCGGATTTATTTAATGAATCTTATGTAACGACTCCTTCCCATAACTGCTTTAACTCGTCTATCAACGGCTGTAAATAAACATCAATATCCTTCCCTGGTTGTTTTGGCCCAGAAATCAACAGTGTTAACATTGAAAACTCTCGTTTCATGCACATAGACGGAGGAAGATTATATGGTACTACAATTATTGGCCAACAACTGTAAGGGTTAGATAGAGAAGCGTGTGGACAGAAACCATCTGTTTCTATTCCAAGTGTGACATTTCATGGCTCGACAGCAAACGTTTGGTCAAAATAATCCGCGGCTTTCCATTGAGAAGTGTCACATGGATGACGCATTACAGTTGGATCAGACTTGGCACGACCATGCCAGGTCATCGCATCTGCTATCCATGGTACAGTATACAATCTCTTCAATCAAGAAATTGAAGGAAAATGTCTTAATGTCTTTCGAGGTACTTTGATGCCTTTTCTTTCTTCGTTGAATGATGTCATATATCTTGGTTCGTTGCAATTTGTACACGAAACTCTATTCGCATCATCTTTCCAGTATAATATGCAATCATTGTTGCATGCATCATAAGTTTTGTAATTCATCCCAACTTGCTTAATTAACTTCTTCACGTCGGAGTACTTTGTCGGCAGCGTGTTACCTTCGGGAAGTAACTCCTTTATTAGTTCGAGAAGTGCAGTCACACCATTATTTGAAAAGCCGTATTAGGTCTTCAAGCTATTCAGTTTCACAATGGCATACAGCTTCGTCAACCCTTTTGAACATGAAGGATACAGTGGCTCTTTTGCGCTGCCAAAAAGTGATTTATACTTCTTACTTTCATTGGCCTGCCAATTGCCATCAACCGTAGACGGCTCTCCAACATTAGCATGATCAGACAACTGATTTTCAGGTTGAAAATGATGAAATCTATCTGCATCATTGACTAGATCTTCCATCATAATATGTTCAGACTCGTCGGTACTTGTGGCATGACTAACTGGTTGTTGTTTTTCCTTCTCTACCCTTTTTTCTCCATGAAAATACCACGCCGTATATGATTGGATAAAACCCCATCTAAGCAAATTAAAATGAATGTCATCTAATTTGATCGTCTTCATATTTTTGCACCGAGTGCAAGGGCATAAATACACTCCTTTCTTACCACCATTTTCATCAACAAAACTAATAAACTTCTTCACCCCGTCTATATAGTATGTAGATCTTTGATCAGATTCATTTATCCACTTTTTGTTTATACTGAAAGACATATTGCCCTCCTATATCATATATATTAGAACATTAGACGTAAATAAATAAATTTGCGATGTAATCAACTTATGAGAAGCTGGTATGTAGGTCCTGCCGCAGCATATAAGAGTACTATGAAATGGTATATGACCTACTCTAGACTAGCATCCTAGTCTCTCTCTGCCCCTACTCTGGGACCACATCTACAGGTCATGCACCTCATTGGTATAGTGGATTCCGTGCACCAACGGTAGCCCTAAGTCGGACATACCAAAACTATATATAAACACTTTAAACTACATATCAATAAATATGTATATAATATTCCATGGAGACGTAGAGGTATTGCTGCTCACATTGACAAAGTGCTTATAAACAATACTTTTCTACAACACTTTCAAGATTTTATTGCCACTGCCAGTACCTCGGTTTTGAGTGATCACAACCCTATATCATCAAACTACATACACAAACTACTCAACAAAAGGGAAAAGCTTTTGAATACAAAAGTTGGCATTTGGCTAATGGATATGAAGATCAGGTACTACCAGTTTTATTATAAATGATGAGGCATTGAAATTCATAAATTCATAATCAGACTAAGAAGGATAAAACATATCTAAAAAACCAGAACAAGTTAAGAGCAAAGGATGCAAACACTTTATCAGCTTTGGAGTCAGAATATAATGATAAGCTATTGGCTGCAGACAACAATCCAGATAATGTACTACTATATGAAGATTAATTACATGCAGGCAATGCTCTTAAAAAGACAATGCATGGAAAATATGTAGAAGCAGTTCAAAAGTCTAAGATTTCATGGCTTATATAGGGAGACTCAAGCTCAAAAAATCTCTACGCTAAAATGTCAATGAGGAAGTATAAAAAATATATCAAGCTTTGTATAATGACAAAGGTGAGCTGGTCTATAATGCATAACAGATACAATCCCAGGCTATCACCCACTACACTCACCTATTTAATGGAGAACAACCAAAAAATCAAACTTTTGAAGGCATACAATGTAGAACAGTAGTTAATGAACTGGGCAATCATTAGTTACTACAACCAATTTCAGATAAAGAAGTACATCAGGCAATCTTTTCAGTTAAAGATGAAAAATCACCATGGCCCGATGGTCTCTTTTCTTAATTAATCATACGATCAAAAATTTGTATACAACACCTCACTTCTGACTAAAACAAATTAAAGCCATTTTGGAACTAAATGCTTTAATTTCGACAGCACTTCACTTCTTTCTTTTCTACGCATAACTTTGCATCCAAGGGGTAATGATAATCAAATACTTGTTCTGAAAGAGTGTATTTAATTTCAACTAGGATTTAATACAGTAGTAACCACTCTTTATCTCAATAGGTGGAATTCCTAGTCTAGAACATAAGGGGATTAAACTACCCAGCAAAACAGTTTAACTTGTTGCAAATATTAAGTACTAAACGATATTCTTTGATTGGTCTTAATGAGAATAAGCCATCTGTAGAAAATATAAAAAACCTAGTTGCCAAATTAGACAAGAAATGGAAGCACATTCATAACGACAACATATATTAGAAAGGTAGAATCCTTATTCCGTGGAATTGCACTATCTGGTCTATTATCATATTGCATTCTGACAGACAATACATTTTTTGTATTCTACATAATGCCGTAGGCTTAGCATAATATGTGCTATGATTTATGATTAAAATTTGATACGGCTAATAATCGTATCTAAACGTTTAGATACGGTTTTTAGCCGTATCAAATTTGATACGGCTTTGAGCCGTATCAAATAATGCGGATAGGGGTGTGGCTAAAACATCTTTGTGGTGTAGTGAAAGGACTATTTGAAAATAAATATTCAGAGCCATGCATAGAGAAAAAGAGAAAAGCGGGTACACATGATAATGAATTCATTTTGAAGAAGCGCAAACCTGAGAAACAAAGGAAAGCTTGAAGTGTCGATGAATGGAGAAAATAAATCAGCCAAGTGTGAATCCCAATCACATATACTGAATATACATATGGGTTCGTAAATGCTAGTAGTGATCAATTAACTGCTAGGATTGTAAGAAAATTATTCAGATGGGTATGTAATCGTCTTATCTGATCAATAAAGGAGTGGTTAATGCTTGAACTTCACATGTGGACAAATTACATGCATACATGGTTGAGATTTGAAGTTGTAACTTGCATTTGTTTTATTGAAATAGAGAAAAAAATAGTAACCAACTCTTACAAACCGAAGATCAACAACACACTAACAGACAGCAGTAACAGTAGTCAAGTAATATTGATATGTATATGCTTATTGAATTTGAATTTGTTTATGTGTATGAATAGGTTCAGGTGATTTTTTAAGAAAAATAGTGAATTATTGATAAGCAAAATCATAAATATATCATTTTAAGGATTTTGTTCATATGAACCATTTATGCTACAAAACAATATTTTTCAGTAAAAAAGGTCAAGAAAGACTGAAATACAAGTATTCCTTGTACCTGTCAAGCTTGAAGATTTTGTTACAGTATTTGTACCACTGTCAAAAAAACAATGTAAAATCAGGGTGCACATATATCAGCTGTGTTTTTGTATCAAAGTTAGAAAATCATGAAATTACCTAAATAGAAGAAAGCCATCATTACTAATAATTTGCATAGAAAATTTTTAGCTACCCATATGGAAAAAAAATACAAAAATTAATAGAAAAACAATGTGCATATGTTAGTGACATATATTATTGGGACATTGATACCGATTAATCTAATAATGCTAACAAGCATTTTTCCTTTTCCTTTTCCTTTTCATACAATCATCGATATCGCCTGTACAAAAGCTGCAAATGAACAAACAAGATGTACGTGGAAAACACGAATGAATATAATGTAATATAAGTGTACAAATGCCACAAAAACAATATTTATTCTGTATAGATGGAATACTCTGACAAATATATTTTTTCCCAATTTTATGTACCAGAGTGTATGCATACTTCAGTTGTCCAAAAAATGCTACTAGGTTTTAGTTCTATAGTGTATGGAAGAAATTAGCTACTTCAGTTTGTCAGTTGTCCAAAAAATGCTACTAGGTTTTAGTTCTATAGTGTATGGAAGAAATTAGCTACTTCATTTTGTCAACTTGACACAGAAATTACAAGGCTTTTGAGAGTAATCAATGGCATGCATCATGGTCCTATAACCAAATAGGCATTGTTGTATGTGAAATTGTTTTGTTTTTCTTAGTGGCCATTAAGTGAGATTTCTTTCCTTGACATTCAAATGCCAGTAATCGTTATAAATAAACACAATTGTAATGACAATGTAAATTTCTAGTTTCTTTACTCTATCAGTTGAGCAATTTAAGGAAAAATTTCTATCCAATAACATACACTGTATACGATTCCATCAGTTCCGTGTATTCTTTTTACTAGGAAACAACTCTCTTAGAAATTATATTTTAACTGCAATGATTATTCCTTTATCTACCGGCTAACACAATTATACACATAATATATAAAATGCCTTAAAATTTAAGAAGCAGTACTATACAGAATTAAACAGATAATTAGTGCCACAGTACTTCATGCATCACTGCTAATGCTTCAGTGTAAATTAAACAGATAATTAAACAAATAATTAGCAAACGATTATCAAAATTTCTTTATAGTATATATTAGTGGTATTTGAGTTGGCCCTTCTCTAGTTTGAAAGGCAGTCTAGTTAATGCCATCAGTAAGGGATTCATATGCTGAGGTAAATTTGATGGACAACAAAAATATCTTTGAACAACAACTGATACCTTATTTACTATTATAATTATACTTTTGATAATCTAGAAAATCAAGTTGTCGTTATAAATCAAACCAAACAAGCAAAGTACTGGTATATAGGATACATCAAATAAAACTGAAAAAAAGGGACAAAATATCTAATCCTACATCAAAGTTTTAAGAAATAAGTTACATGATATAAAAAAATAATTGAAAATTATCAAGTACCCATTTTGGCTTTCTTTATACCCATTAAAATTACAGCAGTGTAAGTTTAAAGTAAATATATTAAATGATTACTGAAAACATGACGCTGAATAAAACTGAAAAACTTCAAAACATGTTCACATCAAAATAGAAATAATGAAATGAGAACAGAATTCTCATAATAATGCTCTAAACACATAACAATATAATTTAGTTTTTCAATACCTCAACAATCCGAAGCTGTAGCAGAAGCAGAAGCTAATTTGTGTTTTGTGCCGATGAAAAACCCTAAATTAGGGATTACGTGATTTTGGATGTTAACGGACGCGAATTTGGGGGGAAAGAGACTTGGGAGAACGACATTTATGTTTCGGAGGGAGAACAAAAAAAATGAGGGAAGGAATGAATTTGGGGGAGACCGTGCTTTGCAGGGTGTATGATTTTCCAGCCAAAATAGGCACGAATTTGATACGGCTCAAAGCCGTATCAAATTTGATACGGCTAATAACCGTATCTAAACGTTTAGATACGGTTTTTAGCCGTATCAAATTTGATACGGCTTTGAGCCGTATCAAATAAGGCGGATAGGGGTGTGGCTAAAACAGCTTTGTGGTGTAGTGCTATGGATAATGGCGTTGGTATTATTAAAGGAGATCAGAATGCTGGGCGAGAATGTTATCTTATAAAGTTGCGGGAAGCAAGGAAAAGAGAGATGGGAAAGGATGCGGCAGTTCCACTCCGCATCAAAGAACTAACCTTGTAGCAATTACAGGGTGGACCTTGCATTGGCGAGCATAGTGGTGCACGAAAAGAAATGGATCCCAGAAAAGCCAGTACATGGGAGAACAGAGTGGTGCCGGCGGAAGTAACGGTGCCAGTACCTGATGACTTGAAAGATCCAAACAAGGTGCTGAATGTGGGTTTGCAACTTAGTGTGATGGTTCAAAATATTTTGATATCATTCTTGAAAGCAAATCTGGATGTATTCGCTTGGAGTCATGCCGATATGTGTGGAATATCTCAAGAAATCGCAATACATACTCTGAATATTGATCCGAAATTTACATCCGTTAAGCAGAAAAGAAGAACTCAGGGTCCAGAAAGGTCAGCAGCATTAAAAGAAGAAGTAGATCGGCTCATGGAGAATGGCTTCAACAAAGAGTTCACTTATTCAAATTGGGTTTCTAATCCGGTGCTGGTTAAAAAAGCAAATGGAAAGTGGAGAGTATGCATCGACTTTTCAAATTTAAACAAAACCTGTCCCAAAGACTGCTTCCCGTTACCCAGGATTGATCAGTTGGTGGATGAAATATCCGGGCATGAATTGTTGTCTTTTATGGATGCTTACTCCGGATATAACCAAATCATGATGCATGAACCAGATCAGGAGGACACGAGCTTCATCACCGATGTCGGTCTTTACTGCTATAGAGTCATGCATTTCGGACTGAAGCATGCGGGGCAACTTACCAAAGACTTGTTAATGCTATGTTCAAACCACAGATTGACAAGACTATAGAAGTTTATGTTGATGATATGTTGGTAAAGTCAAAGAAGGCAGTGGACCATATGGATCACTTGGAAGAAATGTTCGCAGTCCTCCGAAAGTATGGAATGAAGCTTAATCCTTTGAAATGTTCATTCGGGGTAGAATCCAGGAAATTCTTGGGTTTCATTGTGAGAGCTAGGGGCATCGAAGCTAATCCTGCTCAAATTACTGCTCTGAGAGAAGTCAAAGCCCCTAGGACAAAGAAGGAATTGCAGAGCCTCAATGGGAAAGTCACTGTTTTGAATCGGTTTATTCCAAGACCACAGATAAATGCATTGCATTCTTTGACGCTCTAAAGAAAGGAAAGAAAAACTTTGAATGGACTCCGGAATGTCAGAAAGCTTTCGATGAACTAATTAATCACATGGAAGCGCCTCCAATACTTTCTAAGCCCAGCAACGGTGAAGATCTTTTCATATATTTAGCAGTTTCGTCTCACGCTCTCAGTGCAGCATTAGTACGGGAAGATGCAAAAGTTCAGCGCCCAGTCTATTACATCAGTAAAAGATTCACTGGGGCAGAGATGAATTATTCAAAGCTGGAAAAGATCGCCTATTGCCTACTGATAGCTTCCAGAAAGTTGAGACCATATTTTCAAGCTCATCCTATCAAAGTCCTCACTGATCAGCCTCTAAAGCAAGTCCTATTTCGCCCTGAGACTTCGGGTCGTCTTCTGAAGTGGAATGTTGAACTCAGCCAATATGATATCACTTACTATCCCCGAAGAGCAGTCAGCGGACAAGCTTTAGCAGATTTCATTGCAGAATAGCAGATAAAGTTGACAGCGAGGAAGAAGTTACTGATGACATCCCGACCCGATAGAAATTATATGTTGATGGCGCAAGAAACGACTATTGTTCTAGAGCTGGGGTCGTGCTTGAAACCCCCGAAGGGCAATCATTGTGCTATGCATTGAGATTGGAATTTCCTTCGACAAATAATGAAGCAGAATATGAAGCTCTTATTGCCGGCTTGAAGACTGCTAAAGAACTGAACATTAAAGTGTTGCAAATCTTCAGTGATTCCCAGCTTATTGTATGCCAAGTCAAGAAAGAGTTTCAAGCTAAAGGAGGAAATCTGCCTGCTTACTTGTCAAGGGCCTGGGAGCTTCTCGATGATTTCGATCATTATACGATAAGTCACATACCCCGGGAAGAGAACATGAAGGCAGATTCTCTCGCGAAGTATGCAAGCACTGGCAAGCTCAATTATTGGGATTGGTCCCTGTGGAAGTCTTGTCAGCTCCAAGTACCGATGAAATGGAGATTTACTGGATCATGACTACTTCTCAAGAGTAGGAGTCGTGGATGACCCCAATCAAGGAATATCTACTAAACGGCTTCCTTTCAGAAAATTCAAAGGAACGTCAGAAACTGTTAAGGAAAGCCTCAAGATATGTAATTCAATACGGCCGGCTGTACAGACGGGGATTCTCGATGCCATTACTTCGATGTGTAACTAAGGAAGAGGCTAAGACAATTTTAGCTGAAGTGCACGGAGGAGAGTGTGGGGATTATTCAGGTGGTCAAACTCTAGCAAAGAAAATTCTCCGCTATGGGTATTTTTGGCCAGACATTAATAGAGATACCGCTAGCTACTCCCGAAAGTGTGACAGATGCCAGAGATTTACAAAAATCCCAAGAGCACCTTCCATCGAGTTAAAGCAGATAGTCAGTCCATGACCATTTGCCATTTGGGGAATAGATCTCATCGGGCCTTTGCCAACTGCCAAGTCCGGAATCAGATATGCTATTATTGCTGTTGATTATTTCACTAAATGGGCTGAATCTGAACCGTTAGCTACTATTACCTCTAAAAAGATGATAAACTTTATGACTAAGAATATCATTTGTAGGTATGGTGTACCTCAAAAGATAATCACAGACAATGGTACCCAATTCGAAAGCGAAGAGTTCCAAGATTTTTGCAAACGATTTAAGATTCAAAAAAGCTTCTCAGCAGTGGCTCATCCGTAGGAAAACGAGCAAGTGGAAGCAGTAAACAAAATTATCAAATCAACCATCAAAAAACAGCTGGAAAAGGTAAAAGGTGGTTGGGTCGATAAACTGCCACTAGCACTATGGGCATACAGAACTACCCACAAAACTACGACTGGGATCACTCCATTCTCATTAGCATATGGATCAGAAGCAATGATTCCAGTGGAAGTAGAGGTCCCCTCATACAGAAGAATTCATGTCAACCAAGCTGAAAATGAAAAGCTGCAACTTGAAGCACTTGACTTCCTTGATGAAAGAAGGGAAGAGGCTCAGCTCAGAATTGCAGCCCATCAGCAAAGGATTGCCAGGCACTTCAATTCCAAAGTTCGCCAACGTAGCTTTGAAATTGGGGATCTAGTCTTGAAAAGGATGACGACAACAACATGCGTGTTTGCGCCAAACTGGGAAGGGTCGTATGTCATAGGCAAAAAACTTCTTGATGGCACTTTCAAACTGACAACTGTTGAAGGAGATCCTATTCCAAGAGCTTGGAACAGCAATCACTTACGTCCATATTTTACTTAAAAACTTTGCTTAAATTTGTAAAATGATTACGGATGTATGATTCTTGTATTGTAAGCCATTGTAAAATCAGTGCAAATAAATAATAAGAACTGTAAAGTGGATGTAGGCCCAGTTCTTGGCCGAACCACTATAAATCTTATGTTCTCTACTATTATAAAATGCCTGTTTTATTTCAATGTGTAAATACCTTAAATGTATTGCTAAAATGTCGATTTAATATTGCAGGCCATTAAAACAAAGCTTACCTATCACAAGGCCAAGCGATCCCTAAAATCACTCAATAAACAAATGTCAAGCCACGAAAATTCCAGATTCAAATCCTAAGTAAGAAGTGCTTCATGCAAACAATTAGTGATTCCGTCGGAGGGGCACCTCCCTAACGTGGAGATTCCAGGCCCTTGCTAACTGATTGCGATCGTTTGTGCAAACGGACATCCGGTTAGATAGCTTGCGTCTGCCCTATGGACTCGCTTAACAATGAAGTACACTTCTTTGGATAAAACAAACTACTTGCAAAAGAAAGGAACATGTGCTTGGAAATGATAATAGGGAATCGCTGATGAGCAAATGACAAACAGACAAGGGCGAGCAGACAGAAAACAACCAAAAAGAAGTCTTGCCTCTCAACAAAAAGGTTGGTGGAACCACCGGAGGGGCACCTTCCCAAAGCGAAGGCACCAGGCCCTTGCTAACTGATTGCGATCGTTTGTGCAAACAAACATCCGGTTGGATAGCTTGCGTCTGCCCCGTGGATCCACTTAACCATAAGACGCAACCATCCCAGCGAGCCAACCACCCAAAGCCCTCTTCGGAGGCACAAGCCCTCTTCGGAGGCACAACTCTTCGGAGGAAAAAGCCCTCTAACGAGGCATGCTGAAAAATGAAAGTGCTCTTCTCAACCAATAAGGTTGGTGGAATCACCGGAGGGGCACCTTCCCAAGTGGAAGGCACATGCCCTTGTTAATTGGTTGCGATCGTTTGTGCAAATGAACATCCAATTAAGTAACTTGTGTCCGCCCCGTGAATCCATTTAATTGTGAGAAAGTAACTTCCAGGCAATCAAATAAAGACCTCTTCAGAGGCACAAGCCCTCTTCGGAGGCACATGACCTCTTCGGAGGCAAAAGCCTTCTCCTAAGGCACCACAAGCCCTCTTCAGAGGCACAAGCCTTCTCCAAAGGCACACATGCCCTCTTTGGAGGCAGAAGACCTCTCCCGAGGCACCACAAGACCTCTTCGGAGGTACAAGACCTCTTCGGAGGCACAAGACCAAGAAGAGATGCTTTTCTCAACCAACAAGGTTGATGGAACCACCGGAGGGGCACCTTCCCAAGATAGAAGGCACAGGGCCCTTGTTAATTGGCTGCGATCGTTTGTGCAAACGGACATCCAACTAAGTAACTTGCGTCCACCCCGTGGATCCATTTAACTGTGAGAAAGCACTTTCAAGCAAACAAAGCAAAAAGCCCTCCAACGAGGCACAACAAAAATAAAAAAAAGAAGAAAAAATCCCTCTTCGGAGGCACACTGCAGATCTCAAGGGAATATCAATTTCCCCATCTTGGAAATATTCTTCCCCAGAAGTTGGAGTGCCGATTCAAAGCCTTCTTTGGAAACCCGCTTCACCGCGTAGGAGAATCCACTACTCAAAAAAGTGATCATCTCCGAAAGTTGAAGTGTACAAATTTTCTCTAAAAAAGAAAGAAGACTTCTCCAATACAAGGCACACTCTACTAGAGCAGAATAATATTTCCTCAAAATAGAAAAATTATTCTCTAAAGTAAGAGCGCAAGCCTCCTCAAAATGGAAGAGTTGTTCTCCAACTTAAGAGTACAAGTCTTCTCGAAACAGAAGAATTATTCTCCAAATCCTTACCAAAATAAAAAAATTGCAATAAGCCGTGGTATGGGGGCAATACAATATAGCTGCATTAATAAATGCAACGCCCAAGCAATATACCACAAGCTTACTACAATATCACACAAAGAAAATGAAGAAACTTGTGCGAAAATAAGGAATAAATGCATTCACAAATACATTCAAAAGATTGTACAAGTAAAAAGAATCATTTTATTCCATATTATAAAAATTTTATACATGTGCAGATTTCAAAAAGCGGGGGCCGGTGCCCGCACAATCTCCGGTCAATACAAGCTTTTATATACAAGCAAAAGGAAAAACAAGATGGGTAAAGCGAGACTCTTTATTTCTTCTTCCTGCCACCTTTAGAGCCCTCGCCTAGCCTAATGGTTAACTTTGGGAGCCGACATGAACGAGTCGGGGAAGAAGGAGAAAGAGGTACAACTGGGTCTACTTCCGTTTTCTCTTCACTAGCAGAAGTGCTTTTCTTTTTCTTCGTCAAAGTTGTGCGCTTCCCCTTTTTCCTTGAAGAAGACTCACTGCCCGGAGTGATAAGTTCAGACAGCTTTATGTCATCATGAAATTTCTCCGGAGTCTTTTCACCTTCTTCAAGTTCCTCAGCCTTCTGCTCTTGTGAAGTGGCCGGGTCATCCAAGCCTTGAAGAGCTTCTATTAATTCTTCTTGCGACCCCGGTTGAGAAGCAGAAGGAGGAGTAATTTGAAGAGATGGAGGTGGAACAGCTGAAAGAGGAGAAGTTTGTGCAACACTTGGTGTTTTCACTATAGAAGAAGAGAAGTTAAAATCAGCATTCGTCGTAAAGAGAGGAGATAGTGGCGCATCAAGGCTTAAGTAATAATCAAAAAGTTCATCAAGCTCATGTGAAGCGAACAAGTAGTCCACTTGAGCTAGATCATTGTTGAAGTTACCTAGAGAAGTGGGCTCTATCACGTCGATTTCGAAATATTGGGCTTCAATGGCCTCGGTGTCGGCGGTTGTAATTCCGGTCTCAATTTTGGCTGGAGGCAGAGAATGAGAGCTAGAGCCAGTAATATCGACGTCAACCGAAGCCGAAGGAAGAGTCGGGTCGGTCAAAAGTACCTTCCCTGAATGCTCTCCTTCTGGCGCTTCGGCTCGTTCTTGGGCGAGTTGTTCTTTCCCTTTGGCAAGGGAGGCTCGACCCTCATCATCCAGATAATATGCCTCAAGATCCGCCTCAGCATAGCTGGCGCCTCCAAGCATTTCGGCCGCTGCTTCCCACACTTCCGCCAAGGTAATTTCATATTTAGGCCCCAAGAATGAGAGACTTCCATGCCCTAAGACACTATGAATGTAAAACTCGAATAAGGTAGAGCTGATGTTGGCTTTAGTTGCCTCATGAGATTCTTCGGCTACTGCTTTGCCGGCAATGGCTTCATCGCGCTCTTTTTCAACTTTAGAAAGCCGAGCTTTTAACATTTCAATCTCCATGTTCTGGGAGCTAGTCTTTTCCCGCAACTGAGCAACATCAGTGCGGTAGCTTTCCATAAGTCTCTGCTGTGCCTCAAGTCTGGCTTCAGCATCTCGTTGACTAGCATGAGCATCTCTAACTTGTTTTGAAGCACTTCTTCCTTTTGAGTAAAAGAAGTGGAAGAGGTAGCAAGTTCAACTTTAAGTTGCTCGACTTCAACTTCGAGTTTCTCATTATATGCAGTAATGTTTTTCATCTCCGTGTCGTACTGGTCGAGAAATTTTTCCATTCAAACTTGTCACTCTCCATGGTTAGCATAGCTTCGAGATTTAAGCGGTTCACTCGTTGAAGCTCATCGACTAGCTTTTTCCACCCGGACATTCTTTCGATGTCAAGCCTGACAGCATCAAGATTTCTTAACAAAGCCTGTTTATCGATGGGGACCAAGTCCAAGTCAAAGCGTACTCCTTTTAAACACCAGTTTGGAAATCGGCTTTGGAGTGCAGGCGGGGCATTTTCAACTTGATATGCAGGCCTATCGATGATTGTCTGTATCTCAGTTCTTTTAAGGGTCGGGGAGCTAGAAGGAATGTCCAGAGAAATAGAAGTAGCAGGCACTTTGGAGATTTCAGATGAAGATTTTTCGTCAGGCTTGGCCCGCTTGCTGGACCCTTCAGCTTCAAAACTCTTCCCCTTGTCATCGTGTGACTTTCTTTTATGGGAGTCATCGTCCCGTTGGTGATTGTCATGGCGGTCATCTCTTCTTTCGTACCGCTCTTCATAAGCTTGCCTCTCGCGAGCTTTTCTGGCAGCTCTTTCTTCATCGGTTTCCCTTGGGGCAGGAAAATAACGCCTGGGGTCGTAGGCATCATGCGTCCCATAGCGTTGAAAGTCGTCATAGTACGAACCACTGCGTCCCATTGGAGAACCTGAAAGTGAAAACGAGACAAGTTCAGAAATCTTCGAAGTAAAGAAGTTAAGTGCATATAGTTGCCAAAAATCCTAAGTGTGTGTGTGATGTGCGGACTACACGTGTCGAGCTACAAACCACTCTTCAGCTTGGGAGTAATGTCGACTTTTGCAATAGGCGTCAACTCTTGGGTCGACAAAGTTGGTCGTAAGGTGGATGTCACTTCGACTGCTGGAGAAACAAGTTTAGAAGCAGTGGTATCATCTTTGAAGAGCTCATGAGAAGTCACCGCCAGATCGCTCAGTCCTCCGAAAATGTCATCACCATCATGCCTAGCAGAACTCTCTTTCTCAACTCCCTCATCAGCAGCCTTCCCGGAATGTTGAGGAAGTTCCTCTTCTTCGATAACCGGGGGAAGTGTAAGCTTGCTAAATGACCCCGCACCGTCAACAGGAGTAGAACATTTCACCAATGAGGCCTCTACAACAGGTTCCTTCGGTATAAGTTCTTTTATGGAAACCGGGACATTTGACATCTCTGCTTGAGAAGCGGGGGCATCACGAAGCTGAGTAAATCGAGAGGGGTGCAGAAGTCCGAATTGATGCAAAAATTCGTCCTTCAGTAAGAACTTAATGCTTCTCTCCTCGATGGACACAGCACTTAGTCTTTCAAAAGTTGACTTGTGGCTGGAATCTTTAGAAAGAGGAGGAAGTGTTGTAAAAGTGAAGAATGAAGTTGGCACTTGACAACTCGGATTTTGAAAAGCTCAGAAATGAAAAGAACGGAGATAGGCAATTTTACTTCCTACTCGCCAGATACCGTAAAATTCCGGGGGGCAGCGAACAAAGAAAAATTGGTTCAAAAAACCCATGGGCGCTTTCAGGAAGATCGGTGATTAGTTTACGGTTCCTTGCGCTTCTCACAAGTATGATAGAAGGATGATCTTTGTTCTTCGCAAATGTGCACAGATAGCAAATCTCTTCAAAGCTCGGAAGACGGTCGAGTGTCCTCTTGAACTGTACACACAGTCCCATCAAGATGGCGTAGCCATTGGGGTGCAACTGAAAGGGAGAGATAGTTAATCGGAGTAGGAGCTGTCGAAGAAAATCGTTAAAGGGAGGAATAGCTCCACTCAAGCACATCTGACGGTTAACTGCGATAAAACCAAGAGGTGGCCTGTCAGCAGTATCGTTTACCCCAGGAAGCAAAGTGTCTGCTTCAGCAATACCGAACTGAATACATAATTGATTAAACACCTGTTGATTCAGAGTAGTTGAAGTTCTTTCCGGGAGATTATCCAAGGGGTTAGCTATTGGAAAGACCTCTCCAGCTTGCCCTACTATCTCTTCTTGTTGAGAAGTCATTCTACAAAAGGAACTGGATATTCAAATACGAACGTGCACGTTTCCTAAAAGTGTGTGAAGTGTTGTGCAAAAATAATGAAATAACAAGTAAATGAAATAAAACTTGAAATAATACTGATTGTTGCATGTCAATTCAGGAAGTTTCGAGGCTTGTTATTAAACCAAAGTTCAGTGTAGTATCAATGCAGATGATATTTAGCAATAAGAAGTTATAGTTCTATGCATTTTGCGTTGATGCTTCATTTAAATTAGTTGATTCACATCACTTCATCTGTAATCAGAATCATACTATTTTACTTAAGTAAAATATCATTTCTTTGATCTAATCCATCACTCGATGTGGGCAGTCGATGATGAGTATATTCGTCCTATTTTTCTGCAAATGTTGTGTTTAGCAGGTTGTTAGCGTTAAATTTAATATAATCTGTAAAGAAGTGCAACAAGTTCAGGCAGGTTATCTCAATAGTTCAAGTTGAAAATTCAGTAAAGTACTGTCCAATTTTTACAAGCAGTCAAGCTCAAATAACTTAGCATAGGTCGAAGCTTCCTTAAGTCGCACTGTTCAAGTCAAAAAGTTCAGCAGTATCATGTTTCCACGAGTTAAAAAGTTTTGATGCTGATTAAGGCTCCAAGTCAAGGCAGTGCATATTTGTCTAAGTGTTAGGTCGTTCAGATATACTCATGACCTAAAGCTTATGTCGCAAAAAGTTAGGTCGCTGGTTCGTTAAGTCGTTTGGCTTTCCTTAGGTCGCTAAGGCTATTAGGTCGATCAAATTCACTAGGTCGCTCCTAAAGTAGCTCGGCAGCATAACACTATCTCCTATCAACAAACCCTAAGGCCTGCCCACCACTCACGTGCTGTCACGCGTCCACCACCTAGCATCACTAGGAACGCCACGGCTCAACCTAGAACCCACTAACCCGTTAACCAAAGATCTCCTCGTCTCCTCCAAACTCACAAACCAGTTAACCTGAAACCCAATAACCCGTCATCATCTCCCCACATCGCCAAAATCACCTAAAACTGAATCAAATAACCTCAAGTCCATCATAAATCCGATGCACTACTATGTTCATTGCAATGGTAACGTAACCAATGATGATCAGAAATCGATCGTAACGTGATTCATGGTGAAACACGGCATGTGAAATTGGGTTAAAGATGGAAATGAGGAATTCGTGATTCGTTGATGATCGTGGATTGGATAATAAATGGATCCACTTACGTGATGAGATAATGAAGATGATCGGCGACCAATTAGCTCGAATTCGTCTTTGGAAGTTCAGAGGTTCTTCAATGGCAGTTTTGAGAGTTGGAGCAAGTAAAGAGAAGGAGTATTATGCGACTCATATACAGGGACAGAGGTATGTGAATCGGTGCATACGACCTAACTCCTTCATTAAGTCGCTCATGACCTAACGACTCAGCAAGGCACGAGTTAATAAGTATCAAAGCACACAACCTAGTCTCTAGGCGTATACTTCAAGGGGCAAGTGTTAAGTCCTCTTTTTAACGACTCAGGGACCTAACGAGTTAATAATGGCAGCGACCTAATGACCTAAAGAATGAGCGAGCTAACATAGATGCGACTTAGCGACCAAAAGCGTAGAGCAGTTCAATGCGACACAACCTAATGACCTAAGCGACTTAGTACTCAGCGACCTAATGAGCTACAGGGCTCAGCGACCTAAATGTCCAAGCGAGTTAAGAAGCTTAACGACCTAACGATCTAAAGCCTCCAGCGAGCTAACATGTGACGACCTAAGCGGCCTAACAATCAATACAAGACAGCACTATATCGCAATAGAGGAGCTCAACGACCTAGCGACCTAGTAACTAAATGACCTATGCGACCTAGCGAGTTAACGACCTAGCGAGTTACAAGCTTCATATTGTTATGTCGCTTCGTTATAGGTCAAACTAGCACTAGGTCGCTGCTACTCTTACGACCAGCCTAGGTCGCTCCACTAGGTACCTCGACATGGTTAAGTCGCCAACCATTCTCCCCTAGGTCGCCCACGACCTACGACCTGCCAGCCTTTTCAATTGATCAAGTGCAACCATGATGAGCCTTAAACCGTATCCCTTAGGCCGCTCACGACCTACGATCTAACCCCTAGGTCGCCCACGACCTACGACCTAACTCTTGAATTTCTCTATAAATACCTTGCCTACTCCACCTTGGTGGAGGGGACTTTTGGATCATTTCTGGAACGCCTATACTTTGCTGTTTTCTCAACTCCTTCAACACTTCAAACACCGAAGACGCTTCAATGAACTTTGGAAAAGATTTAACTCATTTAATATGAATTCGAAGAGCCTTTCTACATCGAAGTTCTAGCTACTCGTCTTGATTGTGTTCTAATAAAAGATCATTGTAAAAGTTGTAATCAAATCAGCAATAAAGAGGATTAAAGTGGACGTAGGCTTGACATTAAGCCGAACCACTATAAAACTATTGTCTCTTTACTGTTTCTCTGTTATTTTCTGCTTATCTCTAGTTCCCGTACCAACGGGTGGTGCTTTCACATTTTCACTACTTACACCGGGGTGTTAGCGTCCAATTTTAGCGTTAACACTATGCAAACTGGAGAAAATACTTCCGCCTGGTTTCTTTAACGTAATGGAGCATTTACCTATTCATCTTCCATCCGAAGCACTTCTTCGAGGTCCTGTGCAATATGGATGGATGTATCCGTTTGAGAGGTAAATTAACATGTGTAATGTTCATGTCAATTTCAAATTCAAATTTGTATATCTAAATATGTAGTAAATATCTTAATAGGTACTTGAATCATCTGAAGGCGAAGATTCGACAAAAAGCCCGAGTTGAGGGTTTGATATGCAAATCGTATCTTGAAGAAGAAGCCTCATTTTTTCTCTCTTACTACTTCAAGGACGATGTGAACTTATTGTTTGTCACTGTTCCTTGAAATGAGAAAGTCATTGAAAAAAATTCTTCTCAAACAATCTTATCTGTTTTTAGATAACATGGTAGACCTGGTGGAAAATGTATGGAAACATGGTTGGACGATAGAGACCACCACGTAGCACACGCGTATGTTCTTTTAAATTATGTCGAAGTTGCACCATTTGTCTGGTAATAATTAATTCACTTGTAATTTACTTGTATGTACATAATAATTATAACACATATTACATATATGTAGTATCTACGAATCACAGTATCCATCTGGCGATCTCAGTAAAGAATTTGCCAAATGGTTTTTGAACTATGTTTATGATCCAAGAAACTGTGTCGTTGATGAAGGCTTAAGACATCTTGCGATTGGACCGAAAAGAAATGTGAAGACTTATCCAATATTCTTCATCAATGGGTTTAAGTTCAACACGAAAGATTACGGGGCTGAAAAATTAACATATAACTGCGGGGTATTTGTTAAAGGCATTGATGATCCAGATGAGCATTTAAAAGATTTTTACGGCATCTTAATATAGATTCTAGAGTTGATATATTATGTTGAACCTTTAGAAAATGTTTTTTTTATTTAAGTGCAATTGGTTCAGCAACGTTCCTGGTTCTGGAATCAACGTGCATAAAGAGTATAAACTTATTGAAATAAGGCATACATCACACTACTATAAGTACGATCCTTTTGTATTAGCCAAGCAAGCGTTACAAGTTTATTTTGCTCCATATCCATCGTTGAAAAGAGATAAAGCGGATTGGTCTGCTATTTTCAAAACAAAACCAAGGTTTACGTTTGATGGAAATAATATTCCAGAAGAAGCAGCATATCAAGCCGATCTTGAACCAAATACAGAAATAATAATAACTGATGATATTGATGTAGGGCCTTTGAATGATGAATCGAACGTCTTATTTGATGCATTCGAAAGTACCGGAGAAAATGAGATATAATACGAGACCGAGTCTGAATCAGAAAACGATGAAGACTGATCTTTATTGATATAATTGTTATGTGATAGTGATTGAAACATGCTATGTAATAGTAAATTTCTGTAATTGTTCTTTGATGATCATTTAGTTAATTTTTATCCATGTTTTGTACTAGTAAATTTTTATAATTGTTCAGTGAAAGTGATTGAAACATGCTATGTAGTAGTGAATTTCTATTATTGTTCTGCGATGATCATTTATTTAATTTTTATCCATATTTTGTACTAGTAAATTTTTATAATTGTTTCTATGAAAGTGATTGAAACTTGTTATGTAGTAGTGAATTTCTATAATTGTTCTGTGATGATATTGTTTTTCTATAGTAGATATGTTTGGCAGGAGACGAGGTATGACAGGCACGCCCCAACCATCTCCCAGTGCAGGTGGTAGTGGCACTGCACTGGACTTATGTCTGATGGCAGAATTTGTTACGAAAGTGCCGGGTAAGTATCAATTTTATTTATAAAGTATAAGTTTTAAAATCCACTAAACATGTATATCATAACTTTTGCAGGAGCTTTGAGGTGGAGCCATCAGATTACATTCTACAGGTTTCAAGGAAGGCTTTTCAGAGCTGGATGGATGGTTATTGTCCTCGCTGGGACGACATCCCCCTTCATGTCAAGAACGCAATACAGGCCGATTTACTTGTAAGTAGTAGTTTGAATTTCAGTTGTAAATTAATATAGTCTATATAACTTAAAATAAATTTGATTTACAGGCTGCAGTCCGCATTGACCCTGACGACACATTTTCTTAAAATCACTGGAACAAAAGAATGAGGAAAAATTACAGGGATACATTGTCTAAGGCTAAGAATTCAGGCAAAAAGCCGAACTGGATGGGTGACGGTGTATGGGCTGATTTTCTTCGGCTTTGGGTCACTCCGGCAGCAAAAGTAAGTAATATATGTTTGCTTTGTTATTTAAATCTAATATAAATCTCGCAAGATATATACGTGATAATTTATCTTAATTTGTAGGAATTATATACGTCGAACCGGGCTAACAGGAATAAAAATCCTGCACTATGGTGGCTCCAAATCCTTCCAGGAGCATAAGAGAGAGCTGGTAATTAAATTTATAAACTGTGTTTACATTTTATTGAAATATTTTATAATCAGATTAGCAATAATATTTATATATTTTCAGACCGCGAGATACAACCGGCAGCCCACTATGGCCGAGTTATTCAAGGTGACGCATGCCGTGGAGAGGACTGATGAAGAAGGCAATGCTTCGTACGAGTGGACGGATGACAAATCCCAATCCGTAATGGTAAACTAATTTATTATTAATAACAATATTTTGTCTTATTTTATTTTCAAAAACTTGAAATTCGGTTTTTATCATGTAAAACAATTGTTTGTAATCGCAGGAGAGGTACGAAGCTGAGTGGGCTCGGGTAGCACAGTCCATTGGTCGGGAAGAGCTTATGCTAGAGGAGGCGAACAATATCTGGGATGCTATTATTGACCCGCCTTCTCGGACCAATGTGCGGTATAGCTATAGAGATCTAGAGGTAAATTTTGACATGTATTAATATATAAATTTACACATGCATATGAATAGTTAAATAATTTTAATAATATTATATATATACTAATATATAAATAATTATGAACTATTTTACAGGCGATGAGATTGCAGAGTGCATACAGGAGGTCCCAGCAAGAAGAGGAGATTGCTCAGTTGAGGCAAATAGTGGATGAAATAAATGATTGGAGGAAGAGTTTCTTCGAGCAACAACTGGATGAGTGGATTGCAGGTTATTTGCAACAGCATGGGAGCATGCCTGGAGAGGATGGCAGCGATGGTGAGGAGTAGGTATGCTTGTTTGCTCATGTTTCAGTTTGGTATATACATATTTTGGTTGATTTGGTGTATATATATTTCGGGATATTATGTACATATTTTGATGACCTGTATTTGTGTTAACGGTTTGTTTGGGTTAACGGTTTGTAGTTGTGGTTGGAGAACTATGCACACATTTTGGTTGGGAAACTATGTACATATTTTGATGACCTGTATTGGTTGACATGATATGTATTGTTGTTGGGATTGTATATGATTTTGTTTGGTTTTGTTGGATTTTATATTGTTTGAATGTATAGTGACGGGCTGTGCAAGTGCACATAATTTTATTTAGTATAGCGACGGCTGGCCATGACCATATTGTTCAGATTAGCGACGGCCGGCGACGGTTAGCGATGGCAATTTTGTTCAAATTAGCGACGGCATTTAGACGTTGGAAAATTTCCACGTGGCACATTTGTAGTCATGAGCCGTCGCTATTTATGTGACAGAGCTGTCGCTAAAGCCGTCGCGATTCTATTGGGCGACGAGGTAAATAGCGACGGCTTTTAGCGTCGGCTAGCGACGGCCGGCGACGGCTAAAAACCGTCGCTATCAGGTGCCGTTCTTGTAGTGTAACGATGATGTATTTAAATAAAACATTTAAACATGTAATCGTAAAATATGCGGTTTGTTACATCTCATATCTTAAATAACTTTGCATTACTTCCCATTGGTAAGAAAGTTTGGATTCGATAATGGATGTAGCCCTCATTAAAAAGGTTTAGGTTTGTATTGACTACAAAGGAAGTATTTAAGGTGTCTGCCTCAAATATAGGTTAGTTTGCCACATTACATTATGTTTACTTTTTAATGCATGTATTAAAATTTACACTTGTCACCTGTTTGTATATATGAAAATTTGCGTAATCTCTTCACTTGATAGAAAGGTTGGCTTACACCTTTAACATATGTTAGTTAACCGGGAGATTTTCTTTCATTACATTGGCGATTTCACGGTTATAGGTTGATCTATGTGCATTAATGTTCACTATAAGACGTAGACATCATAATACACATAATAGTTTGTTAGTAAAAAGAGAGGGTACTTTTGCACGTAAAGGAACATGGTTTTATTTAGTTAGTTGGCAGTTGAAGCCGAAGGCATTTTTATTGCCATCTGTGCTTTATTTTGTTTAAGTATTATTCTTGTTTTCTATTCACCTTATTTCCTAAGAAAATAGACTTCTTTTCTGTAGGATATTCGATGGAAAAGTGCGAGAAATGGATGGAGCAGGCAATGGTTTGTATTGAATGAGAAAACCTAAAAAGTTTGTGACATTATTTGATCTTTGAACTTTTAGCTTCATAAATATTTTAACCGTATTTTGGTTCCTAACCTCTTCTATGCAGCTTGGATACACAAGAAAAGAGGATGAAAGACAATTTTGCGGTCTCATTTTTTTGGAGGTACATTTCTGTTGTTTTCTGTCTTACTGCAATCACTGCAAAAAAATTGTTCATGGATGAATGCAAAATTGGCCAATGCTTTTTATTTGTCTATAGCTCATATATTTATTTCATCATTGTTATTTTTGTAAAACACTAAGACAATGCACTCCCGGTTTGCATTAATTGTTCTTCAATTGACTAAAATATGCTATTAAGTTTTATGTTTACAATCTGTGTTTTTAGTAGATCTAAACTTCGTAAACTCTTTATATTGGTTATTTAGAAGTTCACAGCAGAATTAAATATGGAATATATAGGTTAAATATGGAGATCCCTGCTTTATGGTAGAATGTGAAAATTTTAAGATGTCAAGATCAATAGTGTTTGTGATATTCTTTATTTGAAGGACTGTAACTCGTTAATAGCATGTGTCTATTTTCTTTACATCTTATTAAATGATGGATTTCTACTAAGTGTCCATACTAGTTTTCTGTTTTGACGAAATTGCATTTCACTAAGTGTTGCATATGCCACTTTATACTCTCTGTGGCATAATTCGTGTATTTTAATTATTAAACTTTTAACCGCAGGAATGTAATAGAAGAGGTAAAAGATGAAGAACCTCCTCCAAAAAGCCCTAAAGAATCAAAATCTAAATATTCAAAGAAAGAAAATGGACTAGATTCTGGGAATGCTCCTAGTCTTATGTTCAAGCTAGCTAGCAACCTACAAAACTGTTCTAAGGTACGTCTTAATTGTAATTTTTTTACATGCATTTTGTTTACTTATTTCTCAACTAAATAGTTGTCATGTTGCTGTTATAGCTCATAGTGTAGTCATATTGAAGGCCGAGAACATAGCTGACAAAATTGTATGGATGAATGAAATAAGCAATCCAACACATCAAAAGGGAGCAGTGAAAGGGGCATAAGGAACTTAAGCTACTTTCTCCATGAGACAAAAACATTCAGATGGTTCACTAGTAAGTGTAAATGCTTGTTACACCAATAGTTTTATGTTATAATAGTGGTAAAACCTTGATCCATTTGCTGGGCATTCTTCATTGAGATCAAAACTACAAGTGTAAATATTAAACGCAAGGCTTTCAATAACGGACTTAAATTGTCAATCACGAATGTAAAAATTTCTTGTGAAGAAATTTTATTTGAGTAGAAATTTTAATTATGTTAACCTAGTGTTTTTAATAGCTAACAAGTTTATAATAATAAAATAATAACAATATTTAATTAAGGTTGATAAAATTAACTAGTTTATAATAATAATTATTAAAAAACTGACTAAGTTTATAAAGATTAAATAAGTCAATTAAGATATATAAAAATTAACTAAGTTCAACAACAAAAAAAATAAGTTTATAAAAATTGGCTTGGTGTTGTAAAATTTTAACTAAGTTAACTTAGTTTTATTAAAATTAACAAATTTTCAATAATAATAATAATAATTTTTATTAAGTTTGATTAAAGTTTACTAAGTTTATAATAATAATAATGATGATAATAATAATAATAATAAATTAACTAAGTTTATAAAAATTAAACAAGTTAACTAATTTTTATAAAAATCTAACTAATTTTATAAAAAGTAAATAAGTTTATAAAATTATTCTAAATAAAAAGGCCTACTAAAATTAACTAAATATTATTAAATTTAACTAAGTATATACAAATAGCAGGTTTATAATAATAATAATAAACTATAGTTTAACAAAAATTAACTAAGTTAATAATAATAATAATTTAATAAAGTTCATAAATGTTTTTTAAAAATGTCTAAGTTTTATAAAAATTAACTAATTATAAAAATTTAATGTAGTTAACCTACTATAATAATAGTTGTAGTAGTAGTAATATTAAAAATAAGTTTGGTCGGTCACATATGTCATTAGGGAATCAAGTTCTAGTGAGTATTATTTTTCAGTTCAGTAATCTCCTTTATGTATTGTCCCATAAATAAGTTTGACGGTTCCATTTTTAAACACATCAATAGAATACATCAATAAAATGTATATATAAGTCATGATGTACTTAAGTTTGTACTTTCACTGTATAAATTCAACGAATATGCAGTCAGGAATTGGGGACGACACGGTGCATATACACACTTTTTTATGACAAGAAAAAATGATATTCATTTACAATATAGTAATTATGATATTTATATGGAAACCAGCTGTAGCACTCTACTGATTAAGAACCGATTACAACACTTAAACCACTACACTCCTTCACCAATCAAGAAGCCAAAACAAAACTACATTGCACAGTAACTAATCTAAATGTAAAAGAAATGTAGTAACCATGTAGCTTTGGCTATTGAATGCTGACCATTGGCATTGTAGGAAAATATAAAAGTAAAGAAACGATAAATAAAATTAGAAAAACATCTGAATTTTATTGGCCCTTTACCATCTCTTATAATTATAATAGAATCCATATTATTTTATAATACATCTTTAGTACTATTTTATAAGACCACCATATTTTAATGTTTGCAAATTGCATAGTTTTGCATCTGTTTTATTTTTATTTATGTATTATACAGAAAATGACCATAATGTTGACAAGCACCATTGTCCCACTGGTTAAGTGTTTTGGCTTTGCTGCGAAAGGTCACAACTTCAAAATTTGCATAGCGTGATTCGAACGTTTATTGACATGTGATATGTTGTCATAGTGATTTTTTGTATATAAAGTACCATTTAAAAAAAAGACCATAATGTTGATAAAAACATTTAGTATTTTTTATAGTTTCATGTTCATGTACATCAGACAACTTTTGGCACTAATATTACATTAAATCAATATGGACTGTGCATTTAAGTATGATAGAAAATTAGCATGCCTTTTGGTTTGACTAGTAAAGGAGATGGAGAACTTTCTTAGTACAGGACTGAGTGAGAATCTAAATAGTAAGTAGGTGAATAGGCTAAGTACTCACTTACTTGCTTTACCTGAATTAACGTATGTGAAAATCTGGGGAGTGAGTTACTTATCTTACTTGCAGTTGGTAGAATGCGTGATAGTATAGGTTATTGAGTGCGTTACCTGCAGTTGTATATCAAAAGGAAACTAAATCTCGTAAGTTTGGTGGGGACATATAATCATGTAAATTTTGTGTAAGTAATTAGTAATTATACCCATTCTTCATATCTAAGTGAGCATGAGTCAGGCCTAATCTCCATGTCGTCTTCATCAGTTTAGTCCACTTTCTACATATTACATCACTATAAGCATAGTTCATTCGATGAATAATGTTAAAGGATCAAACATCATAGATGACCATGTTGTTTTTTTGTTTCAGTTTTGATCCCACCATGATAGGAGTCATGAGGAATTCGATTTTTTGTGGAAATGTGTAAGATTTGATGATCTGCAAATGGGATTTTAATGGATTGTTGTGGTCCATGTATATATACATTTTTTTGCTTTAGTGGATTCACTTGATTAACACTCGTTCCACACCTGACTAGAGTTCTGATAACACTAGACATATATTTCTACCTTTGTTCGAATGGTTGCTTGAAAAATCTCTTCCCTGCATCAACCATTCTTGCTGCTTGCTCAGTATCGATTCCATGATTTACCACTTATAAGACAATAGATTATATTAATTATAGAATGAAGCAAGCAACAACTTGACTTCAATTTTTGAATTTGTACCTGAAAGAATCCATATTCCTTGCACGCTCTTTTCGATTTTAGAAGGACAACCTGTCGCATTGGAGCAAGCAATTATGCAAGATTACGGGAATCTTAAGGTTTTAGTATATTGCATAACACTTTAAACCATTGTTCATGGGTGTGAGTAACCATTGATTATGGGTGTGATTTCTTATTGTGCAAGATAATCCTATTAATGTAGACAACAAAATGACCGTGTTTAAAATCTAGTAGCTTATGTTTATTTAGTAGCTTATGTTTATTCATCAGTTTAATTTTATGTAGGAACTTAGTTTATTTCATGTAAGATCCATCGTATAAGCTTATTCTAATGATTTTCAATTTTAAGAAATTGATTTCGTAACATATAATAAGAAATACAAATCTTCTTCATAAAATGATGATACAATACCTTCAAACTGACTAAAATACCATTCGTCTTTTATTTCAGATAAAGGTACGATGATTCTTCACTTAGCCATAGCATACACTTCAAAGTAAGGTACAATGTTTTGCATTGAAATAACATGTGTAATTTCAACTATTGCCACTTTTCGAAACGATTTAGGATCTCCATTATTATATAGATTAAGTCTCTATGTATTATAGCTTCCTCTTCCTTTTTGCACTTTTAACTCTTGCTTTTAGTGTTCTAACTCCTACTTTTGGACCTTAGTTCCTACAAACGAGTACATGAAAACAAGCATTAAGAACATTATATCACAAATCTCTTACAAATACTTTTCTACCTGCTTGAATCTCACCTCTTCATGTATTTCTCGAACCTAAAACTAAAATTTATTCTATGTTTACTATCAAACCGTGAAATGCTTAATTATCGTTTGATAAATGCTTAAACTTGTTTAAATAACAAAAGTTAAATGCTTCATTTTCATGTTTTTGTGTATTTGCATGTGCTCGTCTGCATATGAATTTGTTGGCTGGGGATTGTCATATTCTTATCTAGATCTGTTTAGTCCATGATTTAGTCGATCATAAATGTAAAGATCACGTCAGATGCGATCTTGAAATCTGTTAAAGATCCCGACATTATTCCAAGAATTATAAACAATGTTACGATAGAAATAACTTAATAATTGTGTTATCTATGACCAAACTAAAACTGGCACGATAAATCATGAATGGACCCATTGGTTATTTTGGAGCAAAAAGAAACATTAGTTGACATATCATAATGCATAAAATCAACTTTCATACTTGAAAGTTCATGTCACTGAATATCATAATGTAGTTTTACATGTTGATGTATCAACTATGGATCTCTAATTTGTTGAATTCTGAATGTTTATTTCCTGCTAATTTTGCATAATTATTTTCATATTAGTATCTATTTATTATCGAATGTGTGCACCACTGAAACAGGACTACAGTGAAGATGGAAGGCTTACATTGTTAGAGTTTTCTAACTTGATTCATGCATTTGGTAATCAAGTAGTAGCTTCTAAGGTCTGATGCATTTCTGACTAAAATTTGGTTGGCTTTCTCCCAAATTTCCTATACTATTTTAACCCTAGTTAGTTTATGGTTCTAAAAATGCACATTTTGTCTTTCATTAGAAAGATGAACTTTTCAGGAAAGCAGGTGAATATGGAGATGGCAAGGTGGGCATTAATGAGTTAGCAATGCTTCTTGGTGTTCAACAAGAACGGTAAGAGTTTACTGATTTAGATATGTTAGGCGAGGGAATTGGAAATCAAATAATGACAGGAGAATTTTTAACTGGCAAACAAGCTTCTTATAGGTGAGGAACATTGCTCAACTTTTCTAAGTTACTTTTCTCATACATAAGAACTAAAATTATTTGCGCTGGCCATTTACTTATGTGTTTTTCTAGGTGGATGTAAAACTAAGTGAATGGACGACCTGAAATCTGGATCTAACGCCTCACATGTTCTAGTATAATCATACTTGATATGATTAAATAGTTAAAAGTTGACCAAGGGTTCTTCTACGAGAAGGTGTGCTATCGCTTAGGTATTCCTTATTGTCCATAATACTAAATCTATTTTCATTTAGGAAAGCAACCTTGGTATGATGTTAATGGTAATTTAACAAAGATCTGGTTTAAGCAAAGGCATCTTGACTAAATGTATAATAATAATAACAACAATAATATAACTAAGTTTATAATAATAATAATATAATTAAGTTTGTAATAATGATAGTAATAATATAATTAAGTTAACTAAAGTTAACCAAGTTAATAAAATTAACTAAGTTTTTTTAATATTAAACAAGTTTTATAAAATGAACTAAGTTTAAGTTAACTAAATTTTATAAATATTAATAATATAACTAATTTAACAAAGTCTGATAAATAATGATGACGATGAACTAACTAAGTTTATAAAAATTTACTAAATTTATAATAATAATATTATTATTAGTTAACCAAGTTTTAATAATAATATTAACAATAAATTAACTAAGTTAACCAAGTTAAAAAAAATTAGTTTTTTTAAAATTAAACAATTTTTATAAAATTAACTAAGTTTAAGTTAACTAAATTTTATAAATGATAACAATATAACTAAGTTAATAAAGTTTTATATATAATGATGATGATGATGAAGAAGTAATTAAGTTTATATAATAATAATATAATTAAGTTAACCGAGCTTTAATAAAAATACTAATAATAAATTAACTAAGTTAACAAAATTAATAAAATTAACTAAATTTTGTTAGAATTAAACAAAATTTATAAAATTAACTAAGTTTAAGTTAAATAAAATTTATAAACGATAATAATATAACTAATTTAATAAAGTTTGATAAATAATGATGATGATGAATTAACTAAGTTTATAAAAATTAACTAAATTTATAACAATAATAATAATAGTAAGTTGACCAAGTTTTAATAATAATAATAACAACAATAAAATAATAAATTAACTAAGTTATCTAAATTAAAAAAATTAACTAAGTTTTGTTAAAATTAAACAAGTTTTATAAAATTAACTAAGTTCAAGTTAACTAATTTTTATAAATAATAATAATATAACTAATTTAACAAAATTTTATAAATAATGGCGATGATGATGAATTAACCTAGTTTATAAAAATTAACTAAGTTAATAATAATAGTAGTAGTAGTATAATTAAGTTATCTGAATAATAATGATAATGATAATAATAAATTAACTAAGTTAACCAAGTTAATAAAAATTAACTAAGTTTTGTTAAAATTAATATAATAATTTGACTATCAGATATTAAGCCCTACAAATTAACATAATTGTCTGACTACATGTTATGTTTTCACTTATGCAGGCATTAGACTTTTGAAGAGAAGTTTCCAAAGTGAAGAACAGCCGTAACAAAGAATTGTTGGTAATTAAGCAATGAATTGTTATATATATTATAATATTTTGTTCATGCTAGTGGTGTAAACTTGTTTGTGAATGGTTCGTATACGAGTTCCCTCATTTTGTCGAAATACTATTATCGAAATGGTTATGAATATTATACTTGATTATGCTACTAATGTGTTTTCCAATTATTTGAGTATGATGGTTAAATGATTTATTGATGTTGGCTTGAAAATGATAATTATATGATTGATTGTTGGCTTCAATATGATAATTATGTGATTAATTAGTGACTTGAATGTTTTAGTAGCGTTTTAAAAGTGCTATGAGAATTGTTGGGCGATTTCTCACCCATGGGATCGCGAGACCAAGAGGCATTAGCTTCCATGCCGAACCACGGCTTCTCCCTTACCTAGCCAAACCAAGTATACCTCCTATCTACCGAACCAACCCATCCAACCTCTGCCGAACCATGACCCACCGAGCCAGCTCCCTTTCCTATCTCCCAGGAATGCCGAACCGGCTTCCACCACCGGACCAAGACCCACCATCACCAAACCATTCGGTACCGGACGAAGCATCTCCTAGCCTTCCACTGTCGAACCAACTACACCCGAACCACCTTCTCTCCACGCTACCGAACCAACTACGGTCGAATCAGCCTCCACCAGACCATACCATTACCGGACCAAGGCCTCATCTCCCACCAACAACCACCGGACCAAGGCTCCACCGGTCCAACCTTTTCCAACCACGACCGAACCAAGCTTCGCCGAACCAGAACGCTGCAAGGCCAGATTGCTTCAGCCCGGGCCCAACAGCAGCTATATACTCCCAGGACCTCTGCCCCCAGCCTCACTCTATAAATAGAGAGGCAGGGGTACAACAATGGCAGACAAGTTTGAGAGCTCAAGCAAGGAAGGAACTTTCAAACAACTTTATTATACTTGTACTTAAAGCTTTGTACTTGTAATCCGAAAGAAAGGAGAGAATAACATATAAAGTGGACGTAGGCACGTTCTAGCCGAACCACTATAAATCTGCGTGTCTTTTACATTCTAGTCCTTACTTTTTACATATTTGCATAAGTAACCTAAAACCTTGAAAAATAACATATAATCAATTAAATAATATGGATTGGAGGTGTTTGTCCATTTTTTGTGCAAACATTTTTGGCGCTTTCACTGAGAATTTGGAACTCGAAGCTTCAGCTTCCCTCATTCAACCTTCTTTCCCAATAGCACCCTTCATTGCCTAGGAAACATGACTTCCAGGCCGAGAAAAGACACCAACAAGGGAAAGAACGTTGCAACCAGCAGCGCTCCAGATCCAACGGATCCAGATCAAGAGAACCATCCCACTACGACAGCAGATCAGGCAAATCCAACAGCCCCTGCCGCAGAACAACCAACAGCAATCACTAGGGAAGATCTAGACAGAGTTGTGACTGAAGTAACTAACCTCTTCGCATCCCAACAAGAATCTTTGGTGAACCAACTCATGTCATGCTTGAGGGATGCCGAAGAATCCAACCGCAACACTGAATCATGGGGTGAGTCTCAATCTGGAGGATCTCAGAGACAACAAAGGTCTTCCCTCTTCGAAGAAGCTATCAACAGGAACAACAGTGATAGGGGCCGCGCCCGGACTCAACCCGAACTCCGACTCGAGGAAGCGCTTGGAACCGAACCCAATGGGGGAGGCACCAGGCGAGGGTCGGATGTAGCTGAGCTAGTCATGCCACCTAATCATAGAAACCCCGCTGAACGGAGCCGAGTTAGAACCCAGCCCGAAGTTGACCCCATGGAAATGCTCGAAACAGAACCCCGCAGGGGAAGATCAAGGCAGGGGGCAACTGTAGCTGGTCCTAGCATGCGTCCGAGTAGCCAAAGACAGCCACTGGATAATGTCAGAAGTGATAGGCTATACCATCCCTACAGGTCATCCGGACGAGATCGATCCCGCAGGGAAGAACCAAGCTCATTCTTGTCCGCTCCAAATTCTGATGAAAGAATGGCACGATTATTCAAGGAATGTGTCCGACGGGAGCAAAGGGAGCGAGGGATAGGCGCTAGGGTAACCAGCCCTTTCACCCGCGACATCGAAACCGCCATCACCCCTCGAGAGTGGAAAATGCCGACGATGGAACCATACAAGGGAACTTCCGACCCCGTTGTACACTTGCAGAGATACACACAGCATATGCTCATGAGCGGGGCAACAGAAGGAGTATTATGCAAATGCTTTCCACTATTTTTAGCAGATCTAGCTACCTCCTGGTTCTGCCATCTACCCCAAGGATCCATCAGTTCATGGGAAATGTTGAAGGAAAAGTTCATTAGCCAGTTCCGCATTCATGTGGAACAACCCAAGGATACTTATTCTCTATCCAATGTCAAACAGAAATCCGGAGAGACACTGCAACAATATCTAACCCGGTTCAACGCAGCAGCGGCCGCAGTCCAAGATGCCGATGAGAAACTTACCCTAATGGCCCTCTGTAGTGGTGTGCACCCAGATACCAAGTTTGCTAGAAGACTAACTAAAGAAAAACCAGCTACCTTGCCCGATTTCTTTCATGAAGCTGGGAAGTACATGAGACTCGAAGAGGCTGCCACTGAAAGGCAGGCAGGACCACAGGCTAGAACGACCAATGGAAACGCCCCTGCCGCAGCGAAAGACATTCGGAGAAACGACTCCAGAGACAATGCAGGGGGTAAGAAGGGAGAAAAGCGCTTGTACCGACCAGGACCGAGATTTGACGCTTACACTCCCTTGAACGAAGCAGTCGAGAACATCTTCCTGGCCACCCAGGACGAACTCACATACAAGCGCCCCCCGTACAAGAAAGAGTCAGATCGTGCAATCCAGTCCGAAAAATTCTACCGTTTCCACGAGTCTCATGGGCACGATACCAATGAATGCCGCCATCTCCGAGACCTAATTGAAGAACACATTAGGAGAAAGAAATTAGAACGCTATGTGAAGGGACAGGACA
Source organism: Allium cepa (assembly GCA_030765085.1). Taxonomy (NCBI): domain Eukaryota; kingdom Viridiplantae; phylum Streptophyta; class Magnoliopsida; order Asparagales; family Amaryllidaceae; genus Allium; species Allium cepa. Next base: position 158,488,338 of record CM060939.1, read on the forward strand.
GGACCCCAGCTCCTACCAAGGAAAACCCAGGGCAGCTCCACCCAGAGACAGGCGGAAGAAATCGCAACACCAGCGGTTCCGGCCAAGAGAAGATAGTGGTCCATACAATATCAAGAGGGCCACACATCGCTGACAAGAGCTGGGCAGAAATGGAAAGATATGGAAACTCACTCAGAAGCAAGGGAGACTGCGTCAATTCTGTTATGGAAGAACACCACCCTAAGCGGAAGGAAAGTAATGATATCACATTCAGCGGGCGCGACCTAGAAGGAAGGCAATACCCTCATATGGATCCTATGGTCATCTCTGCCTGGTTCGGTCCAGCCAAAGTTTTCCGAATCTTAATAGACACTGGAAGTTCAGTAAATATTCTATTCAAGCATGCTTTCGAGAAAATGAAGCTGTCAATGAAGGATGTATCCCCCTGTAACAAACCACTACACGGTTTCACTGGAGAAGCAAAGATGCCCCTCGGACAATTGGATCTCTTTGTTGAATTGGGAAGTCATCCCCGCTCCGCCGTTCGGAAACAAACATTCGTGCTAATAGACAACCACTCGGCCTACAATGCCTTTTTAGGAAGACCAGCCTTGTCCGACTTCCAAATTGTCCTTGCCCCATGGTGCCTGAAGATGAAGTTCCCAACGGATAATGGAGTGGGAGAAGTAGAAGGAGATCAAGACGCCGCTCGAAACTGCTATGTAACCGAACTTCGCAATAACCGCAAGAAAGATAAAGGGAAGAATGCAGAGACTACTCTCTGCATGAAAAGCTTGGAAGCATAGCAACTAAAGAAAGCCCCTCCTCTTCGATATACAAGTGATCTCTTCAACGAACTAGATCCCAGGGACGGAGAGGAGGAGGCCACCGCCGAGCCTGCAGAGGCTATGGAATTCGTATCTGTAGACAAACACGACCCAAGTAAACTGCTGAGAGTCGGATCTCAGCTAAAAAGAGAATTAAAGAATCAACTCATTGATTTTCTTCGCCACAACATGGATGTATTTGCATGGACGCACGCTGATATGACCGGAATCTCCCCGGACATAGCATGCCACGCACTAAACATCGATCCTACCAAGGTACCGGTAAAGCAAAAGAAGAGAAGTATGGAGGCAGAATGATCAGCAGCCCTCGAGGAAGAAGTAAAGAACTTACTTGCCAATGACTTCATACGTGAAGCCATCTACCCGGAGTGGATTGCCAACCCGGTACTGGTAAAGAAAGCTAATGGGAAGTGGCGAACATGCATCGATTTCTCCAACTTAAATGACGCCTGCCCGAAAGACTACTTCCCACTCCCCCGAATCGACCAACTCATGGACAGCACTGCTGGACACGAACTCTTATCCTTTATGGACGCATACTTAGGATATAACCAGATCCCTATGCACGCCCCCGATCAAGACCACGCTAGCTTCATCACTGACCGAGGATTGTACTGCTACAAGGTAATGCCATTTGGACTTAAAAACGCCGGAGCTACTTATCAGCGCCTCGTCAACAAGATGTTTGCAGAACTAATAGGACGAACTATGGAAGTTTATGTAGATGACATGCTGGTAAAATCAAGAAAAGCCATCGATCATGTAAGCCACCTGGACGAGATGTTCCAAGTACTCCGCTAATATGGAATGAAGCTGAACCCTCTAAAGTGCTCCTTCGGAATGTCATCAGGAAAGTTCTTGGGATTCATCGTCCATGCCAGAGGAATCGAAGCGAACCTCGAACAAGTCCGAGCCTTGCAAGATATCAAAATACCATCCACTCGGAAAGAAATGCAAAGCCTAAACGGGAAGGTGGCCGCCCTAAGCCGATTCATCTCTAAAGCAACAGACAAATGCATCCCTTTCTTTGAAGCATTGAAGAGAGACAAAGGAAAATTCGAGTGGACCGACGAATGTTCAGCAACTTTCCTTAACCTAATCAAGCACCTCCAACGGCCACCAGTACTCTCAACGCCAAATGAAGGCGAAGAACTATACCTATATCTTGCTGTGTCATCCCATGTCCTAAGCGCCGCTTTGGTAAGAGAAGAAAACCGCACACAACGGCCAGTGTACTTCATAAGCAAGAGGTTCACGGGAGCAGAAACCCGGTATCCCAAACTCGAGAAACTGGCGTACTGTTTACTAATCACATCAAGGAAGCTGCGACACTATTTCCAATCTCATCCCGTCAGAGTCCTAACCGACCAGCCATTGAGGCAAGTGCTCCATCGTCCCCACCTCTGGGCGACTGCTCAAGTGGTGCATCGAGCTAAGCCAATATGATATCACTTACCATCCTCGCACCGCTATCAAGGGACAAACCATAACTGATTTCATTGCCGAATTCACTACTGGCAAAGGTAAGGACCAATCTGAAATAGCAGAAGATATCAAATGGAATCTCTTCGTAGATGGAGCGTCGAATGAACAAGGCTCGGGGGCAGGTGTTGTGATAATCACCCCCAAGGGAAAGAAGCTGCGCTACGCCCTAAGATTGGAAATCGCTACCACCAACAATGACACAGAATACGAAGCAGTGATAGCCGGATTAGAACTTGCATTGGAAATCGGAGTCAGTTCTTTATGTCTCCATAGTGATTCTCAACTTATTGTGAATCAAATATTAGGAGAGTTCCAGACTCGAGGAGAACGACTCACAGCATACCTAAAGAGGACCAAGCTGCTACTTAACCAACTGGATCACTATTTGATCAGACACATTCCTCGAGAGGAAAATCGAGAGGTCGACGAGCTGGCAAAACAAGCTAGCATGGGAAATGACACCGCTTCTGGAGCGATAACTGTCTCAAGGCTGCTAACCCCGAGTTTCGAGCAAGTACACCTGATAGCTGCAACCGAAAAAGAAACATGGATGACCCCTATCCGAGAATACTTACAAAACGGCATCCTACCAGACGGGCGAAATGAAGTTAAGAAAATTCTAAGGAAAGCTTCCCGCTACACGATGCAAGAAGGCATCCTCTATCGGCGCGGCTTCTCTAACCCCTTATTGAGGTGCGTTGCTGGAAGAGAAGCCAGGGAAATTCTATCCAACATCCATCAGGGAAGTTGTGGAGACCACACCGGAGGGCAGACTCTGGCAAAAAAGATACTCCGATATGGATATTTCTGTCCCACCTTGAACAAAGATGCCTTAGACTTCGTCAAAAAATGTGACAGATGTCAGAAATTTGCCAAAATCCCTCGACTACCAACCAATGAGATTACTCAGATGACCAGCCCTTGGCCCTTCGCAATATGGGGGATTGACTTAATCGGCGAACTGCCAACGGGCCGAGGCGGAGCCAAATATACTATAGTGGTAGTCGACTACTTCACCAAATGGGTGGAGGCGGAACCTCTAAATAAAATATCTTCGGCCAAAGTTATCAACTTCTTAATCAAAAATATTCTATGCAGGTACGGAACACCACTCAAAATCGTATCAGACAATGGACTTCAGTTTGACAGCGAGGAATTCACCAACTGGTGCCAAGAGCACGGGATTCGCAAAAGCTTCTCATCCGTGGCTTATCCCCAGGCAAACGGCCAAATAGAAGTTGTCAACAAAATTCTCAAAACCTTAATCAAGAAGAAACTTGAAAAGTCGAAAGGCGCTTGGGTGGACGAACTTCCTACGGCACTTTGGGCCTATCGCACATCTTACAGAACTTCAACAGGGCATACTCCCTTCTCTTTGGCATACGGATCGGAGGCTATGCTCCCAGTTGAAACTATAGTGCCCTCTCACCGTAGGATCCACTACAACCCGGAAGAAAATGAAGAACTCCTCCACATGTCTTTGGATCTAATTGAGGAGAGAAGAAATGATGCAGCACTCAAAGCAGCAGCTCACAGACAAAAAGTGGCAGCACTATACAACTCCAAAGTCAAACATCGCAGCTTACAAGAAGGAGACCTTGTCCTCAAGAGAATCTTTCCGCGCCCCGGGGCACTCGACCCCATCTGGGACGGACCATATGTAATTCATAAAGATCTCCACAACGGAGCTTATATTTTATCAACAGTGGACGGAGAGGTGTTCCAGAGGGCATGGAACATCCGACACCTCCGTCGATACTTTTCTTAACTTGTACTGCCCATATGAAGTGAATTAACAAAGAGAATCAGTGGACGTAGGCATTTTCGTGCCGAACCACTTTAAAAAACTTGGCTCTTGTTAACTTGTTCCTTTATATCTTGGCTACTTGTTAAGCTTTATCCTTTGCTGTTGAACAAAATCCTTTGCAGATGACATTTCACTCCAGAACTTCACAACATAACTCCACCTGGACAAAATCTAACAGGTACGCCGCGCTCCTATGCCCTCGCCAATGAGACACTTTGCTCCGGTATCCCTCTACCGCGAGTTAACTCATTGTTTGCCTCGGCCCTTAAAGCCGAATGTAATGAGCCGAGTATAAGTCATCATAAAAAAGGCCGACTATAGCCGATGACAGCTCATTACAGCGATTCGGCTCGCCGGCGACTGTGAACCAATCATAAGCCCTAACATAAGGTGTGGCCAGCCAGGGGCAGTTCACAGTTGACGATCGGCCCCCACGCTAGCCGGCCACAGTAAATCGAATAATACCCACAATTACGGGCTATAATGGCCCGGGTAGTTACTGTGCGCGATCGGCTCCGATGTGTCTTAAGTGCGGCTGTGGTAAAAAAGAAAACTCCCCGCAGTAGGCGTAAGATGGGTGACAAATGTCTCCAAGACCCACAGCTAGGGAAAGTGACTACAAAACCCGTTTGCCACGAACTTAAGCACATCGACGGCCTTCCGTGACTGGAAGTTTTACTTTTCCTATATTTCAATTTCATTTAAAACTTTTCTCCTATTCTCCGTAACGGTACTTGAAAGTACAGGACATGAAATAGGGAACGCTCGCTAATGGGAACAGAAACTTACAATCGAACGACGAGATACTCAACAGCATCCCGTGCTTAGTCTTACAAGGCGCACGAAGTTGCCGTCCACGGCCGAAACATGAAGGGCGGTACCTTCTACTTTTGTACATTAATGCATAACTGCAGTTCATATTCACACATCACATTTACATTGCAAAACGAGAAAATTATACTTTAAGCAAAAAACTTGGCATCAGGAACATGCATAGTTACATCACTTACACAGCACAGCAAAATAGCAATAACATTCCAACATAAAGGAATCGGCTTATATTATGAAATTACATAACATCATTCATCACAAACAATATTATTCCAGTTACATCAATGTTTTGGACAAACATGAATAGCAATAAAAAGAAATCAAAAGGAGACCGGCTGCGTTCACGCTTCGCCCTCATCCTGCCAACTCTCCCGGCCTACTTAGCCGTAGGGTCGGAGCTCCCAGCATGTTGACCGGAAGTCCCACCTGTCCAATTCAGAAGAGGAATTCGTTAAGCGAACAGTAAGCGATCAAGTTATGAAAATCTGAAAAGAAAAGAGAAAGAGAAGAGAGACTCACCAACGTCCGCCGCTTGATCCTCATCCGCCAACTGCACACCCGCTTCCTCCGCAGCAAGCAGCCGCATCCCCTCCTTCACCGCTACCTTCTCCTCCTTCGAGAACTGGGCGGTTACCACGTCCATCCTGAATGACGCTCGACCTTCCTTATCTGCATCGGCCTTAGCCTCCTCCAAAGCCCGGAGATATATCCTAGCCATAACCCGGGGGTAGCCATCCATCCAGGATAGATTGCCCTGCTTCCAAGTACGGAAGTACATATCCTGCAACATCTCATCCATCATCCCCTCATTCTCCTCAAACTCCCTCACTCGGGCCTCGGAGGACAGCAACTTAGCGACGGCAACATCCCTCTCCGATCGATATCTCAAGCGGTCAGCCTGGAGAGACCTCCTCATTTCCTCCATCTCTTCCTTTAGCTTGGCCTGAGCAAGCTCTGCGGCCTCAAGCCTCCCAGACAACTCTTCAATCCGCTCAAGATCCGCATTCCGAACCACATCCACCGTCGCAATAGCCATATCAATCCGCCCCTTGCAAGCAGCCTCCATTTTTTCACAATTCTGCCCTGTTGGCCTTTTCCAGATTCTCCTTCAACTGCCTGGAGGCTGCCTCGTGCTGAGAAATCTGAATAGCCTGATCGGCAAGTTGTTTGGCCTGATCAGAAACCTGTAGCCGCAGCCGGATGTTAGCACTCCCAATTTCCTCCCCAGCCCTAGCCAGCCGAGCATGATGCTCCATCAATTTCTTGACCTCCTCCGCGACCCGGTCAATGTTGGCCTTGGCTTCGTCCCCCATGGCAACTATCCGAGTAGTGAGTAGATCCAGATCTAGAGATTTAGCCTCATCAAGAATCCGAACCATGGGATTGCGGGGGAGACGATGCTCTCCCGTGGCCTCGTCAAATAATATGTCCTGGGAACTGGGGTCTAAATCCGGGTGGCCGGCAAAGGGATTGCGAGGCACGTCGGGGCGCCTTATGCGGATAACGGTAGGATTTTCAGACGGATGCGGGGAGGGAATATGCTCAGTTTCCTCCTCCGTGATATCATGAATAGGTTGAGGAGGAAGCTGCGGACCAGGTGAAGATTCAAATAAGGAACGCCTCCTCTTCCTCTGCTGGATACCTTCCTCAATGACTCCAAGAAGAGGACGATATTTAGCTACATCCCCGGAACGGCCAGTTGGCGGCTTCGGCTTAGTAGAAGCTCTCATCAACTTGAATTGTTCAAGTCGGTGTCGAACGTCTGAAGTTTTGGCCACCTCGCCTGCCCCTGTGATCAAGAACAAGTGTTACGAACATACAATGGTCCATAATTCGAGAAATATGTTAAGTTAAAAGGAATGAGAAGACACATCTATTATACAAACCCTGCGGAGGAATAGGATCCTGCAATAAGTCCTGGATTTCATCCCAGGACGGGAGCGAGCCATAAAATATTCCTAAGTCCCTGTCATAAATAGAGTCTGCAGAAGTTAAAAGTTCACCTTGCACTGCCAAAGTCACCCTAGCTGAGGAGCTCTTAGGGGATGGATCGGCGTCAGCCCCGGCCGTGCCAGTCTTTTTCGCTTTCTCCGCCGAATCCGATTCTCCCTCCGATTCCCCGAAAGCCTGACGGAGAGCCTCATCCGTCCACTCCTGAAGCTCCCCCACTTGCCCGGAGGATAAGGCACCAGTGCCACTACCGCCTAGTCCGTCGCCATCACCATTGCCCCCTCCATCTCCATCGCCATCTCCTCCACCCTCTGACTCTCCTCCTACATCGCCTCCTTCGCCCTCACCTCTATCCACTTCCACATCTTCCTCCTCCGGGATAATCGGGCAAGTGCTGGGAGAGGGGCCGTCAGACTCCTTAAGTTTCTTACCCCCGACAACCGGAGGTTTGGTAAAAGTCTTCCTCTTGCCACTCTTCTCCGTGGCCCCTTCCTTGGCTTTGGCAGCCTTCTCCTCAGCTGTATCTCTCTGCTTAACCACGGACTGGCGTGGGAGGATCAAGTTGTACTCCAGGAGAGTAGCGTTCCTGATCAAGTAAGAAGCCGACCGATCCCGTGCCGCTATGGCTCTTATTTCCGCAGCCATCTGAACCAAGGAATCAGTCTCCACGACCGCAAAGCCACCTGTCGCTAGCAAGAAATAAAAGCATATTAGAAGAAGCATTGCAATTGGGACAAAGAAATTACAAATGGAATTCGACTTACAGCCAGAAGTGAAAAGGCGAAAAGAAACAGAGTCGTCCTTGATGAAGAACCATTCCTTCTTGAACATGGAGAACTTGGAATACAAGTCCAGGACCGGCTTGAAGGACACGGCCGACTCCAAACTTATGTAGGGAGAACCCTTCTTGTAACCCCTTAGATTATACAGATATCGGATTTCCCGGTTAGAGGGGGGCGCCCATACCTCCTCTGGAAGATAACAAATAAGCACACTAGGATGGCATAGGAGTTGGGCTGAAGCTGGAAAGGAGCCACCTTCAGATAGGTAAGAAAACTGATTATCCACGCATTGATGGGAGGAATGGCTCCACACATGCAGTGGTATCTGCTGTAAGCAAAATACCCTTCAGGTGGGTCGTATGGCATAACTCCGCTCCCTGGCAGTAGCATAAGCGTTCTATCAATCCCGAAAGAGCGGAAAATGACATCAAGCTGCTCCTCTTTGAGGGAGCTGGGAAAGCAATCGGGAGGGGAAACCAGAAGTTCCTGGGGACTGTACCCATCCACTAACGACCTCGGGACAGGTCCATGTTGCGCCGGTCCTGGTTGGGCTGGAGGAAAAACATGACGTGAGAACAAGGAATATGGGAATATAAACAAATAGTTGTCAAGTTCCATTCGGTGGTCAAGTTTTCGAGATTCATTCGGCATTAAAGGTTTAAGATTCATTCGGCACTCCAATTCCCAATATCATTCGGTGGTACGAAGCACAAGAGTCATTCGGCATTCCCAATACCAAGCCCCATTCGGTTCTTAGAAACCTCGTATCCATTCGGCATCAGATACATTCGGTAGTCAAGATTCTTAAGCTCATTCGGCTTTAGGATATATACCTAGTTCGGTACGAGGTTGATACGGCAGGAAGTTGATTCGGCTCTCTCTGGTTTGGTAAGGAATAACTAAGGGGGTGTAGCCCCTACATATATATAGGAGCGCAGAAGCACCGGACCAACCGGTTCGGCACACCGGACCAACCGGCTCGGCACCTCAAGCCGGATGAAGCTATACCAGGTATCCAAACCACGAGGCTATCACACTGAAACAAAGCACGACATACGCTAGCATATGCCCTACTTTGGGGGGCAAATGTTGGGCGATTTCTCACCCATGGGATCGCGAGACCAAGAGGCATTAGCTTCCATGCCGAACCACGGCTTCTCCCTTACCTAGCCAAACCAAGTATACCTCCTATCTACCGAACCAACCCATCCAACCTCTGCCGAACCATGACCCACCGAGCCAACTCCCTTTCCTATCTCCCAGGAATGCCGAACCGGCTTCCACTACCGGACCAAGACCCACCATCACCAAACCATTCGGTACCGGACGAAGCATCTCCTAGCCTTCCACTGCCGAACCAACTACACCCGAACCACCTTCTCTCCACGCTACCGAACCAACTACGGCTGAATCAGCCTCCACCGGACCATACCATTACCGGACCAAGGCCTCATCTCCCACCAACAACCACCGGACCAAGGCTCCACCGGTCCAACCTTTTCCAACCACGATCGAACCAAGCTTCGCCGAGCCAGAACGCTGCAAGGCCAGATTGCTTCAGCTCGGGCCCACCAGCAGCTATATACTCTCAGGACCTCTACCCCCAGCCTCACTCTATAAATAGAGGGGCAGGGGTACAACAATGGCAGACAAGTTTGAGAGCTCAAGCAAGGAAGGAACTTTCAAACAACTTTCTTATACTTGTACTTAAAGCTTTGTACTTGTAATCCGAAAGAAAGGAGAGAATAACATATAAAGTGGACGTAGGCACGTTCTGGCCGAACCACTATAAATCTGCGTGTCTTTTACATTCTAGTCCTTACTTTTTACATATTTGCATAAGTAACCTAAAACCTTGAAAAATAACATATAATCAATTAAATAATACGGATTGGAGGTGTTTGTCCATTTTTTGTCCTAATAATCTACCAAATGAAACTTGCAGAAAATGTCAACTCTAGAACTGTTTAATGAAAGCGACAAACTAACTAGTCTTAGAGCTATAAAGATAGCATTGACATATTAGCATCTTTGGTCGTCTTTCACTTGTACTCCTATCATAAGATCGGTTGGTAATACTGACCCCGAACTACATGTTGCTTAGAATAAGTGGGTCGTGGACTTGGAAATCGCCTAAGTTTTTGTGCTATCTACATTATATAAGTCATTACAAAGGCAGCATGAAAACATGTCTATTCATCAGATATTCGATAGTCTAAAATAATTTCTTTGTGTGCAATATCATTTTGTGATGTACAAGATTACTGAGAAATTGTTCGACACCAAAATGCAAAAGGGATAGAACGTGGATGATTATGTCCTAATGCTGAAGGGCCATATTGGTAGGCTTTCACAATTCGACGTGACGATAAGCAACGAATTGTAGGTAGACTTGATCCTTGGTTCACTTACCTCTTAGTATGAATCATTCATACTTAATTTAATATGAACCAATGAAATGTGAATTTTGTGGAGCTCCTCAGTATGTTGAGGTCGGCCGAGTCCCAATCGAAGGATTAAGGAGTCATGTTTGCTGAAGGATAGAGTGTCACCTTCGATGAGTTCAAAGAACCGAAAGGAGAAGGTAAGAAGAATAAGAAGAGTTGTAAGACCGATGACATGGGTGTATGTCACCATTGTCATAAGAAAGGCCACTGGATAAGGAACTACCCTAAGTACCTAAAGATTGTTAAAGGAAGAAAGCAAAACGGTTCTGTAGCTCCATCAGGTACATTTATGATTTAAAATTTGTAATCAATAAAATGTCTTAGGTTTTAGATAGTGGATATGTAACTCATATATGTAATTCGTTACAGGGCTTAGGAACCGGTGCCGCATGGCAAAAGGAGAAACGAGGCTCTAAGCTACTGATGGATCGAGCATAGATGCACCGACGGTAGGAGATTACCATTTATGTTTGCCCAATGGTGTTGTACTGATATTAAATAATTGCTATTTTGTAAAAGACTTGCGGAATTGTGTCTGTTTTGAGATTTTATGAGATTGGGTAAGTGTATCACTATGCAAATAGTGTTATGAACATTAGTTTGGATGAAAATAAAGTCTACGATGATGTTCCTGGCAATAGCATTTATTTAACCAATATAAATTATGTTTGTTCTATGAGTAGTTCTTCTAACAATATAAATGATAATTATATTTTTTTATTGCATACTAGGTCATATTAGTGAAAAACAACTAAACAAACTAAAAAACAAAGGTTTTCTCCCGTTACTTGATTCTGAATCATTTGACACAAGTGAGTCGTGCCTCAAAGGTAAAATGATCAAGCACCCCTTCAGTTGGAGCAATAAAAGAGTTGATGAACTATTAGTGTTAGTACATAGTGATGTATGTGGCCCGATGCCTGTAATCACTAAAGATAATAGTTCTTACTTTGTTACCCCCACCGATATTTCTCGAGACTGATATGTATATTTTATAAAGAACAAATCTGATGTCTGTGATAAATTTGTTGAGCATAAGAACGTAGTTGAAAATCAGACGACCAAAGGATAAAAATCATTTAATCCGATTGAGGAGGTGAGTGCATTGGATAAGAACTCCAACAATACTTAAAAGATAATGGAATTATCTCTTAGGTAACTCCACACTGTACTCTGCAACACAACGGTGTGTCGGAGGAAAGGAATCGAATCATGTTAGATATAGTTCGTTCCATGTTGAGTAAGGTTGAGTTACCTCTGTCCTATTACGGTTAAGCGTTAAAAACCGCAATAGGTATATTGAACCTATTGCCTACTAAATCTATGCCTAAAACACCATATAAGATGGTGTAGTATAAAACCCTGACTCAAGTATTCGAAGGTGTGTGGTTGTCCAGCCTACGTTAAGAACATTGGTCCGAGTAAACTAGAGGCAAGATCGATACTATGTAAATTTATAGGATATCCCAAAAACTCAATGGGATATTTTTTTTTACAATACTGAGGAACAAAAGGTTATTATTTCTCGTTACACTATCTTTTTTGAAAATGAATTTCTATCAAAATAAATTATAGTAAGGTTGTAGACTTGGATGAGATCCAAGAAGTTAACATTAAGGCCCATGTAGTGGGAGAACCGAGTTCACTCGTATAAGAAAACACACAACCTATTAGAAGGTCTAGTAGGAAAGCTCGTGCACCAAAGAGATTTCACGGTTTACTCATAGATGGAAAAGGAAAGATTCTCTTTTAGATTACGACACTCCTCTATCTTTCCAACAAAAATTGTAGAGTAAAGACTCTGTACTCTAGCTTAGAGCGATGCAACTCGAGATGGATTGCATGTACAAAAACGATGTATGGATTTTGTCAGATGTTCCTAAAGGGACAAAATCCATTGGCTGTAAATGCATTACAAAAGGCTGACTTGGATGGAAAAGTATAGACTTTAAGGTTTGGCTAGTTGCAAAAGGATTTCATAAAATTCAACGTGTTGATTATGGAAAAACGGATTATGTTGTCCATTGTTATATTCTACGACTACGAATATGGCAAATGGATATATAGGCTGTAATTTAAAAATAGATTTAGAAGAAACTATCTATATGTCACAGCTCGAGAATTTTATGGTCAGTGGAAGTGAGAGCAAGGCTTGAAAGTTGTTAAAGTCCATTTGTAGACTTAAAATTCTTCAAGTTGTTAGAACAAGTATTTTGATAAGGTAATCAAACAATTTGATTTCTATCAAAACACAGGAAGTGTGTGTGTACAGAAAGGAATATGACAACGCTATTGTATTCTTAGTGCTATATGTCGATGACCTTTTGTTGATTGGCAATGGCAATTCATTATTACAATCAGTTAAAGCTTGGCTTTTCAAGAACTTCTCCATGAAGGATTTGGAAGAAGCAGCCTATATATCACATATAAAGACCTATAGAGATAGATTTAAAAGGCTGTTGGGATTGTCCCAATCCTTGTATATGGACACCATATTAATAAGATTCGGTATGGAGAATTCCAAGCGTGGAAACGTTCCAACGTAATCTGGAATTGCGTTTCTAAAAAGAATGTCCCACATATTGATGAAGGTAAAGAGCATATGAAGAAGATCCTCTATGCTTCAGCCATATAATCCATAATGTTTGTTATGCTATGTACTAAACCAAATGTGGCATATGCATTTGAATGCGTAAGTCGATACCAGCCTAATCCTAGAAAAAAGCATTGGATGGATATAAAATGTATAGTTAAGTATTTAAGAAATACATGGGACTTATTCCTAATATACAGGAATGAAGACTTTTTTTATAAAGGGATATACTAACTCTAGCTTTTAGAGTGATATTAATGATAGCAAGTCAGAGTCTAGTTATGTTTTTATACTTAATGACAAAGCTTTCAATTGGAATAGTTTCAAACAATAAATAGTAGTTGATTTGACGGTGAAGGCCAAGTACATTGCATTTAATGAAGTTGCTAAAGAGGCAATCTGGATGCGCAAGTTTTTAAATGAGCTCGGAGTGAATTTCCTTACCGGGAATCTAATAGCATTGTTCTTTGATAACAATGTGGCGATACAGAATGCAAAGGAGCATGGTGCACACAAGAAATCATGTCATATTCTTTGCAAGTTCTAGTCTCATTAGAGAATTCGTTGAGATGAAAGAGGTCATGATACAGAGGGTAAATACCAAGGACAACATAGCAGACTCATTCACTAATGGTTTAAGCCGGGGGGATCTCGACAAGCTAATTGAAGGGATGAGGTTAAGATTACATAATTAGCCTTAAGTCTAAGTAGAAGGTCGACAAAGTTAGTGGTATGCCTTAGATGCAATTCTTTAATATATTGTAATTACTTACTTTGTAATCATTTCTTTTTCATAATAAAATGTGTTTTTATTTCTGTTATATGCTTGTTATAATATGTTATAAATAATTTAATGTTTAATAGAAGTATATTTAATAAAAAATTCATAATGGTGTGTTTGTGGTTGTAGTTACACATATTTTAATCATGAGTATTATATCACAATGAATGAAACACGTCACTTCAAATGTTCCTAGTCGAGATGTATCCAGACAAAATATCGATGCATCCATTGAGACTAGAGTATGTAATGCTCTCTGAATGTTGGGTATTCTATTATTCGTGACAACAAGGGGAACCAAGGGACTATATATAGACAATTATTGGATAACTATGGTATGACCACTTGATAGTTTTCTTTTGGTTAATAAAACTAAAGTCAAAAATAAAATATCGATATAATTAATTTACGCAGCTCTCTTGACTGAAGAATACCATTGATCTTCAACATGAAAGCTCCGCTTTGATTATAGTTAAATCATGGCATGACATCTACTGAACAACTATAATTGGGTCGAGTGAAAGTATTAGAAGCGAAATACTATTCAAGAGATGATTCACCTCCTTAGTTATATGAGGCTAGTATCACGGTCTACTAAAGTCAACTCAAAGTCAAAATCTCCGGGCAGAGTAATTCAGCTAAAAAATTTGTTAATATTAAACCAAGGATTTTGTATTTGGACTATAGATTTGAATATGGACGATTGCATAAGTCCAAAGAGATGTAGTTTGACGAAGATAATTGGTGTAAATAATTTATCACTATCGGGTAAAGCTTAATAAAGTAAATGGATTTTACCGATGCCAAGTGAGTGATAAATTTGGTCATAATATCACATCCAGCTAAGTGAAGTATGAATGTTAATATTTGAATTGTTTGATATTAATCGCTAACCAAATTTACACCTAAGAGTCACACAACCGAAACGTTGAATATTAATTTTACCACCTGATTTAATTAATTTATAATTTCTGTAAATTAATTAATATTTATGAATTATTAATTTTAAAATTCTATTTGATGTATATTGAACAATATTAAATAGTGTGTATATAATAGTTATATAAACTCCAATCGATGTACGATATTTATTACTACAAATCTGCAGCTTTCTAATGTGCATTTGGCATTGTTAAATTTTTCAACGACGCAATAATGACGCCAGAAGCATCGACAGGAAGAAGAATGTCACTAAATTGTTAGGCATTGCTATAGCATCACAAAATTGGTGTCATTATGGAGTTGCTAAAATTTAGCGATGTCATACCGACATATGTTTATTTCAAAAAATTAGCTTCGCAATGACATCGCTAAATTTTAGTGATGCCATTGTGACACCAATGTTCTACAGTAGAAAATTCGTTACAACAACGTTGCCAAATATTAGTGACGTCATCAGGACACCAATGTTCTAAAGCAAAAAATTCATCGCAATGACATAGCTAAACTTTAACGATGTCGTTGCAAAGCTATTGCGCCTAAATGCTATGAGATTCAATAGACTTTCTTTGCATTTACTTCCTACAGTCGTAAAACAAACAGAATTATAATATAAATTCAGATTAGTTGTGCCAAATAGATAACATAATCAACATATACAAGCAATCATATATATGTGAAGCTTATATATCTAATCAATAAATATGATTAAAAAATACAATTGAAGTCAAACATACACAACATAATGATAATTAATAAAATAAAATTACGAAGCCATATGACAACTACAACTCCAACCCAGTAGGCCAAAATAACACTTCACATATATAATACACAAACCATATCCAAAATGAAGCAACTTATATAACGTGAGATGGTCCACTACCGTCCTCATCCTTCTGTTTCTACATTCCTACATAAACTCCATTACATCTACCATGCTAGTCTCTAACCCGATAAGAATCTCCCATTTTGCTTCAACTAGAATTCATTCATACTTCTACTCACAATTATACAATACACAACAAAAGAACTAAAACTACTACTGATGGATGACATGTGAGTCTCTTATCTCTCGACCCAGACTCAAGTGACTTCACTTTATAACTTCATCTGAATTTACAACAACTACACTTGATAGTTTTACCTATTGCTTTAACTTGAGATCAAACTACATCCAAATATTTTTACTTATTAATACTCGATTAAAACCACTTAATAGTTTTGCATAACATTAAACACAGCTAGGGAATGTACTCGAGTAGAAATTAGTATAACAGCGACATTATAAATAGGACTCTATTGATTCTGTAGGATATCTAAACAAATGCTTCCATCTGCATAAATTGGAAGGTAAAAAAGAGCAAATAGCATTGAATATTTTAATAGCAAGGGTTAGTCTATTAGTATACATATTAAAAAGGAAGAAAACTATGTTTTAGGTACAGATATTCATAAATAATTACCACTAAAAATTTATTTGCTACGTGCTAGAAAGAATAAAAAGCTTTCTGTTTGGGTGAAACATTCAAGAGACAAAGCGAAAAATTGGTGGTTAGTTTCGATAGTCCTCTTTAAACTAAAGAGTAAGGTTAAACGTGCCTAAGAAAATTCAAAAATAGACAACTGAAGCATCCTTATAGAATTGTACTAAAGTTAGTAAGAAAACCAAATGTGTAGATTGCTTTACGTTTTTGAAATTTTGTATCGAAAACATTGTGTCAAATAGAAGATTAACCAAGTGAAGCCTAATCAATTATCACGTTAACTCAAGCCCTATCCTAATCTCTAATATCCTGACACTAGTTGGTGTACTTTGGCATTAAAGCATAGAATTTACACACTTTGTATCAATAAAAATATCCTCTCCTCTATCTCTATAAGTCCATTATTTTACAAAATAACTTTTGGAACACTGGACGTACCATCTCCCACACAAATATCCAACTGACTGTCATGGGTGATAATGAAACTATCTTTCTAGAAACTTAAACTTTACAACAATAACAATCATAACTATTACTACTTTCATGTAAAGCTCATTTCTCCACGTGCTACGTCCAATCAACTGCTAATATGTCATCTTGTGGTAGGAAAAAATGGAAAGGAGGAAATGGGTTAGACAATAGTCTGATGAATAAGTGCAAGATTAATATGCAATGATCATGTTAACTTCAAAATTATTCTAAATAACATAGGGTACGCTACATGTGTTTGTGAATTCCTAAGGCCCATTACCTAAGGGTTCATGTTTAACACATATCTACACTACTGCTTGTGTAGATTACTACAAGGATCGAAGTACGGATCAAACCTCACACTAACAATCAAATAATGCTCCTAGATCCACCCAATAAGCAATCACTGTGTGTAGGCTACCATGGAAACCCCGTTTCCACTAGTACTATTGTGGGAACTGCTCTTCCCTGCCATGAATACCTATGACCATCCCTATGCCTAAAGAGGGATAACCCCAAAATGCAAACTCGCTATGTGACTCATCGTATGCACCCATTATTCACCTCTCGATCGTAGTGGCAAAATGCTACTTATCATACTATGCCTGCATCCACTTGTACAATGTTGTGCTAGAACCGTGCATACAAGGACTCCCGGCATCAAGCTTCTTTTTACTCTATAGCCTCTTATGTGTTGCACCGGGCCTGACTATCCTTAGATTCCCTCGTTAGCATCAGGCTCACTCACCTGGTGTCTCCATCAGTGCTTTGCGTCCACTATGGGACACCTCTGAGTGTTTGTGAAACACATTGCCCTATAAACTCTTAACTCTTATTTGGTTATTTAATTGTTACCCAAACCACGATGACCTATTGTTCTTTGATAGGAAACTTACTTCCGTATTGTCTCTAATACATGTACTTAACCCAAAATTGCCTCAAACAATTAATTTTCCATTTATATAACTTTTTATGATATTATATTATTTTTATTTTGTAACTTGGGCCTTAGGCCAAGGTTCAACACGTGGAGTTTTCGTGTTTAATGGTCAACGGCTAGTATACCCAAGTCGACCGATCGCGAAGCAAATTCTACAATTTTTTAATGTTGATTGTTTATATACTTGATTCATGTCATTTGCAATGTTTAATCAATCAAAATTGACTAAGTGACCAGCTTACTTATCACAATTCAATTTAATTTAGGGTTCATGAATTTAGGGTTGCAAATTCGATGAAAGAATATGTGTCTAGACAAGTAATTACATTAGCAGTTTGTTGTAATTCAAATTCTAAGGTTTTAGAATCAAATCTAAAGTTCTAAATTCAAATCTAGGGTTTATCACATTAAATTCAAATTTAGCGTATCCAAATTTAGGATTTTAACATTCTAACCAATTGAAATAGTTTAAAATTTAAGTACAATAATCAACTTATCAAATTTGTGCCCACTCACCTCGAGCCTAAGCTATTCCTATCTATAACGACCCAGAAATTTTAATGATTTTTAATAATGAATTTAACTGAATTTTTCATAAAAATAAAACAATTAAATTTGGTAATGAAAATTTGATATTTGGTATGCGTCTGTTTAAACGTAGTAAATGATAGAATTTTCATTGGTAAATATAAAAGTTTGTTTTGTTGTGTAATTTTCAATTTCAATTTTTTTTCAAATTTGATGGAAATGAAGATTTTGAAATCTGAATATATTTACATAATAAAAATGTAAATCATTTTCTGCGTGAGACGTCATATTTCGTTTCGCCAAATTTGGACTGCTTTAGCTCTGTTTATCTTATTTTTGGAAAATTAGTAGCAGTTTGGTAGCACATATCGATTTTTGATAAGATAGTTTGTAGATATCTGTGCACCATTCTATTCATCTCATCGTGCTGATCTCCGCAGTATATTCATTTGTACATTTCAGTATCCGGTACGCGGCAAAACCGACAAAACGATTAGCCGTATCGGTTTCGTATTTTGAGCCTTTTGGGATCCTTATGTCTGTTGATTTGTCCATCAAATGAAAACAAATGGCCACTACATTTATTATTTCCATAAATTCACCTCTTGACTTTTGCTTTTTCCATTGCATTAGTATACATGCTGGTTCGTTCGATTCATTCTCCCATTTCCTTTTTCTGTTTTCCACTCTGCTCATTGCTATTGAAGGAAAAATATATATTATAATATAAGTTTATACATATTTTAGCTGAAGCTGTTTATTTCATTTCAATTGCCCCTTCGTTTTGTTGCCGATCTCACCAAACCCACCTTGACCAACCGCCGCCTTGAACACTTTCAACCCACGATAGCGCCACCTTCCTCCTTGCCTCGTCAAACAGTCGACCACAGTCACATCTCCAACCCATCATCACGTGACGCCAGCCTACATATCGGATCCACCTAAACCCGAATGAACTGTTCGTTTCCCCCCATCATTCGCTAAAACCCACAACATCTCTAGTGTGTTCTTCCCCTTCGGCCCTCTCTTCCGACCTGATCCACCCACATAACCCCAAGCAAGCTCCACCACCTCCTTCCATTTCCGCCCCCTTCCTCCATCGAAGTTGATCCACTTCCCACCAAACTGACCTCATCCCCTTTGAACCCCTCTCTTCCTGTAGCAGCCAACCGAACCGATCAACCAACCTGAGCACGTAGCTTCCACCTCCACGTATCAGCTCCTTCCACTCCTCCCTACAGCCCGAGACTCTATGATTGAACCACTGACAGCCGATCATCACTCGAATCAGCAGCAAGCCCTCCAACGCCAGCCACCTTGTCAGCCTATCACTACACGCCTCCAGTTCCACTCTGTTAGCCTACATATATATTTGTCTGCATGTATGATTTTGGGTATATATATATATTTGTTACATGTATATGTATGCATATATATATATATATATTTAGCATGTGTACATGTTTTTGTTTTTGTTTATTTTGTATAGTTTGTATATGTATTAGCCTGCACATGTATATTTAGTTGTATATTATATAGTGCATGCATATATATCTTTAGTCTGCATACATTTTGTATATAAACCTTTAATTTGCATATATTTATTTATATATCTATAGTCTGTATATATATACACATATACATACATACATATATATACACATATAGCATGCATGTAGTTGTTTATACACACATATAGCATAAATATAGCATTTATATATATATATATATATATATATATATATATATATATATATAATCTGCATACATTTGCTAGAGTAGCATGCATATATTTGTTTACACACACATATATATAGTTTGCAGTGATTTTTTTCTTAAATATAATATATAGAGATTTTATTGTAAATAGGAGTTTTAAAATTGAATATTGATTTTAAAATATAATTATATATATATATATATATATATATATTTCATACAAATATTTATATATTTTTTTTCCCATCAAAATTCAAATGGTTCGCTTGCATGCTTCGTCGATGTTCAGTTTGTTGTCTTGTTTGTCGTTGTTTGGATATCTCAGCAACTTTTGATTTTCTCTAGCCTCGAAAGGTGAGCAATCGTAAATTCACTTCATAAGAAATGATGATTGAAATATATTACTAAATTTAAATTGTTAATTATTGAATTATTAAATATGATATGTTATTATTTGCATTTGTTCACCTATGCTAATTGATAATATTGACACCAGATACCTCTTATATACACACACACATGTTATATTGTCAATTATGATATATGCTTGTTGTTGATATGTTATATTATTATCATATTGTTCTCACTCTACAAGTTCCCTGATATTGAGAAATTCCCTATGGATTGGAATGATACATACCCGAAAGATATTATTGAATAGGGGAAAATCGTTTGGGTTTAGAAAAATCGTTATGGGTTGAAATGATAAATCCAAGCGATTTTATTGATTTTTTGAATTTTGAGATTAAGGGTTGAAATGATAAACTCGTAAATTTAAATTATTGTGGATTGAAATAATAAATATCCATATCACTTGACCATAGGATAGAAAACTATATACGGACACTATTGGTCTATCTTTGAAAATGATTTCCAGGGGTTTGAAAGGAAATATTTTGGTTTTATTAAATATTGATTTTAAAATATAATATAAAGATTTTTATTTTAATATATATGAAAATTTAGATTTTAAATTATATGTTTGGAAATTTTAAATTTATAAGTTAAGTTTGAAAATGTAAATTCTAAGATTTTACTTATAATTTTATTTGTTTTTTAAATATAAAAATAAGATTTAATATAAAATGAATTTATAATAAGATTTAATATAAAATGAATCTATAATAATATTTAATCTAATAAATTTAATTTAATTAGTATATAATATGTTTAAGTATTTTTTTAAATTTATATTAATATTTTAAAAATAGATTTTTGCAATAACTTTAATAAATAGAGGTTGGATGATAAATTAAAGTTGACTTGTAATATAAATCGGTTATTAATTGAATTTAAATAAGGATTGATTTGAACTTATTGATTATGAGATTTTAAAGATATGATTTTTATAATTTGATAATGGGATTTTGAGTAAAGATGATTAAATGAATATTCTCAAATTTAAATAAATTGAAATTAAATATTTAGTTTTGATTTAAATGTGTAATTTGAGATTTTATTTAAATATTATTAAAAGTGATTAGATAAATATTTCAGAATTAAATATAATTGAAGTTAGATATTTAATTATTGATTTTATTTAAATTTGTAACGTGAGATTTTATTTAATGATCTTAAAAGCGATTAACTGAATGTTTTAAATTTAAATAAAATTAAAGTTGAATTTTGGAATATAAACGAAATTTATCAAATTGAGTTATTGGAAATTGTTTGAATATTTAAACTTTGAAACCCATTGGATTGGAAGTGGTTTAAATTTGAAGTCGACATAAATTAAATATGTTTAATGAGAATTTAAATTGATTTATGAAATAGGAGGAAACAATTGTAATTTGAAACTATTTTCGATATAAACTATTTTAATATATAAACTATTTTATTATATAAACTATTTTTAATATGTATACTATTTTAAACAATAACCTAATTTAAATATATAACTATTTTTAATTTATAACTATTTCAATATATATGCTATTTTTAATATTTAAACTGTTTAAGTTGGAACTATTATGATTCAGATTTAACGGATTCAAATGCAAATATTTTTATATGATGGTTTAAACTTTTTTATAGTTAAAATTTCGAAAGTGAATATGATTTCGAAAATGATATGATTTTGAAATGAATATGATATTTTAATATGAAGTATGAACTATTTGAAATGAAAATGACCACGGTATGAAATAAGCATTTGGTTGTTAAAGAGGCCGGGATCAGATATTGTCATACTCTTTGCTAATACCGAAAACCACTTTAATAACTGTGCACGTGGTGGAAGTTCCAGAATGATGTAGGATGGTTTGGCAAACGATTCTGTATGAGGCATTAACGCATCCCAGACTCCCGTGAGCCAGCTTGATGTGGCTAAAATAATAGCTATACCGAGCCAAGTGAGGTCGCACCTCTGATCAAGCATGCTTCTACGATACCATTCTATTACTTTGTGATTTGATTGGGCGCATCTTTGATTTAGGAGTGTGTCTTGAGGTGGGCTGTAGTAGCTTCTATGCATTACCACCTGTCCGGGAGTGCAAATGGTACAATTCTACCCTGGCATTGCCTCGCGTGTCTTGTCACATGTCTTATCGCATCCACTACGAGTTTGTTTTGTACTGTACTATGGAGTATTCCCTAAGTATCCCACCGGTTTGGTGGAGCTTACAATATCTGTATAGACTACGAGAATATATAAGAATGTGTTAAGGGGGATATGGGTAACGCCTTAACGCTATTTTAATAGTTTACTTTACTATAGACATTATCTATGTAGCGTATTGTACGATGTACGTAGATAGTTTAACGGATCCTTAGAGGATGGGATTCCAAAACATCCTTTGAGTTACTATATTTCACTTGACATTTCACTTGAGTTTAATTTACTTGCATAAGAATGTTAATCCTGACTCGAGTGTTTTGTGTATTTCGTTATGCTTGGGTTAGACTGAGTGTCACAGCATCTGAGACTCACTTTGGAGATTGGAGCTTCTCTAGGAGATCCATCTGTTATCTATTCAGCTTTCAGTTGTTTCTAATTGTTTATGTTCAGACTTATCAGTTGCCTTTGTATTTGAGACAACTTCGTATTTGAGATTTTTGTTGTATCAAGTTTATACTCTGATGTTCTGTAGTAGCTTTATTAACTACTATTTATCTATTCCGCTGCTTATTATTGTATAACTCCATGTTTGTAATTCTGTGATTGATTTATTTACTGTGTATACTAAGTTTGGCCAAATATAAATTAACAATCTGTTGTTTTGAGAAATTCAAGTCTGACACGAGTGGATGATTTTCGATTTAAATGGTTCGAAATATAGGGTCGTTATACTATCAGTTAAGCTTGAGAATTAACCCCCAAATCTACATCACAACCTTGATTTAGTTTCTTCTATTCTTCTAGTTTGAATTATTTAATTTTAATGAATTTTTAGGGTTTATAGTTAAGAGAAAAGTTTAGGAGAGTTTGGTTACTATGTAAACTTTTGTATGAGAGTTAGGGTTTCATTAGTTAGGTATTTATAGGGTAAGGTTTAGTACGGACTATTAGATTAGCTTAGGAAATATTTTTATAAAATCTGGTTTGCTCATCAAAGTCTTCATTCCCAAGCAATCGATCATGTTCGTTCAACGTGTCCTTGTAAATTAACAATGCATGATTTTTGTATAGCCATAGTCGACCCTTATCAACTCACAGTCGACCGCCACAATCGACCCTTACCAGCCCACAGTCGGCCCTACGGTGCAAAATTTTATGTGTATATTTAATTTTTAAAGTTATTTTATTTTTAATTATTTCAACGTCCGTAACTTCTCCATACTAACTCCGATTTCGAAGTGGTATACATGAAAATTGTTTAGAAAATCGCTATGAACACAATGGTGCAAGCCTTATAGCCAAATTCAAATGTTTATGAAATTTTTCTTTTCAGTCATTGTTTTAACTAAATTTACTTTTATAATTAAACTCTTGTAAAATTTTACATAAATTTTCGAGGAGTTACATTCTCTCCCCTTAAAAAGAATTCGTCCTCGAAATCTTAAGGATGGAAAAACGTAATTTATACACACAACAACCAATAACTATAACTATCTACTCATCTATCATCCACGAGAAATCATTGTCCTTAGAAATTTTCTAATGAAATATTTTACATATATATGCAACATGAAATGCACGTGAACCTATGCTAATGCTAAAGAGTAGACGTTCTACTGATCCAATCAACCTCCTGTCATGCAAATGCTCATGTCATGCATCCAAATGTATGCGACATCCCAAGCAAGTAAACTTATAATTCTACATTTATGCACAACCATTTCATTTATATGTAACATCCATATGCATAATACTCAGTAAGGTTAAAAAAATCAAACATCCATATGTATCATATCTAACAAGCTAGAAAATAAATAAGAGATAACGTGAGTGTGTGTACTACCTAGAGTATATATTGTCCTATATTCACAAAGGAATACAATCTAAACCATGCATCCAAATACATCCATTAACATCCATCATCCAGAACATTTCATATTAACACGTTGCAACCATTCTTACCATCCACTGGTCTATACCAAGTGTAGCGACCCAAGATTTTCGACCCTCGAAAATTGACACCAATACGCCCACTGTATAGTATGCCGAATATCCAAGTGCCGAAAATGCCGATTGCTAGTGAAAAACGAAGAGATCGAAGAAAACAAAAACAATAATACAGAATCTCACAATCACAGTGAAACAAAATATAATATATAATAACAGATCTTTATATAATAAAAACTGTAACTGTAATATACATACAATCATTAGAGTACAACAGCCAACAATCAATCTAGACAGTTATAATAACTTGTCCTCATATGTACTGAAAATACAGTTTAACATACACAGCAAAAATAACCAAGTACATGAAATACGGCTGAAATCCTCTAGCTTGTCTCCTGAGCTCTATAGCAACCTAACCTAAATTAGTAATACTCGGTCTGACCTGAGAATTATAATAAAATAACACCCGAGTCAGTCTGGAAAACCAGCGTGAGCAAACACACTTAATTTGAATTTAAAGTTATAAGAAAATCTTTGAAAATCAAAAGGTATCTCGTAAGACCACGCCACGCATAAGTACGATGGTTTCTACCTTACGATAACCAAAACCTTTTATATCAAAAATCATCTGATATTATAATAGTGTCTACGGAAAATAAACTGTAAAATAGCTGAAATGCTTGCATCTCACATTTTAACATAGTTGGGCACAATCAAAACCGTACGACGCTTGTTGGAGAATGGATTCCATACTATGACCAGGTAAGGAACTACCTCCGATGAGTGCTTCCCTAGATCAATGCATCCGAGTCTGACAAGAATATCTTATACCCTACCACACAGAACCGGCGAAGCACTTGACTACCAGTACCGATTACGTCATCGTCCTGGTCTTTTGACCTTTTTGAGATCTCATGCACAACTATTCCATAAATATGTAGATATAGCGTGTCTAGAAAGATGATGACATACTCTAATGGAAGCAACCCAGTTAACCCTGTTGCATGCTCTGTTTTAGTCATTTCCTGATTGATGAGGCTTGAGGCTACAGTTACCTTTTAAGAAATTTGCCCTTAGAATGCTCGTTGCCCTTCAATGATAATATGCAGATAACATTCATCCATACAAGTTGTTCTGGGCTTGAACAAACCAAATCTCCAAAATCTCCATCATCATTATCTTCACAATATCATAATTCATAACTCACAAATCGGATCGAAGTGGTTTTCGGATAATTAAACCTGATCTCGGTCTCTTCGAAACGATCAACGAATTAGGTCAGATTCAATAGTCGGTTATTTAACTATCAAATTACACACATAAGCAGTCGCTAGGAACAATTCATAAATCTTCCAAAAATATTTATTCTAAAATATCTTTACAAAGATGTATATTCAACTCTCTTACAATATTTCAAATATTGAAACGATTTCAAATACTTAAGTCCATAACATGATATTTCAACCCATATCAACACTTAGAAATATTTTCAAATTCAACTTATTATTCATTACTTAGAAAAAATATTTCTATATAAATCATTTCATAGTTAGAGCATTTCCAAAACCATTTAATTCCAATACTTAGGAATATTCCGTCTTATCTCACAAATCTATGGAATTTTATTAATTACCTTTATAATTTCCGAATTTTTTATCGATTATACTTATTTATAATACATCTAACAATTTATTATTCCTTTAATGAATTCAGATTCATTTTTCAAAGTTTCTGAGTCTAACTATTTTGGAAATTCCCTAAATTTCCAAAATCCCATTATAGCACTTCACTTATACAATCAAATCCATTTAACAAATCTAGATTAGAATCTCGAGAGTATTTATAAAAAATTCCAGTTATTTACTTTTAAACCATATACATAATAAAAATAAATTTCAAAGATATGGTTGAATAATTATTTAAAATATCAAATCACTTTTAAAATAAACGTTTAATAACGAATTCCAATCTATTCATAAAATTATAATCGATTTACAAAGACTTGTTATAAAACTTAGGATTCATTTCAACAATTTATATTTTTAAATAACTAATCTTCTTGAAATATTCCAATGCAAAATAGTTTAAATTACATAGTTTAATAATTAAATCCTGTTCTTGAAACAAACTTAACTTATTGATAAAAATATATCTTTAAAATTCCAATATAACCAATTTCAATTTATAAATCTTCTCTCTCTCGATTCACAACACATCAACCACATTCCCAATTTCATAATCTTTTCACATTCCAAAAATAGACTCTGCCATTTCTTTTTAAATTGATTACCCCATCTTATTATAAATTCTCACCGTGAATTTATATCTCAATTTATCAAATGATAATAATTTCACTTTATTTATAAATATTGTTTATACATTTCATAATCTCATTCCCCAGCTTATACAGGTTTACATTACAAAAATCTATGTACAAATCGATTTCTAAATTTAATCCCATTTATAAATTGATTTTTTAAATAACCCAAACTATATTCCAAAACCAATCGAATCTCGATTTCCACTTCCATTTCATAATTTAAAATCTTGTTTAAAATGCAGTATAACCAGTTTTATATTTATTTCCAAATTCCCTTTTATTCTCCCCATCTATTTAAATCTCGATCTTATAACCCTTTTACATTTAAACAAATATCACTTAAATTTGTTGTAAAAAATATTTTGCATACATTATTTTAAAATATACATTTAAATTATTTCACAAAATAGTTAAGTACAAATTAAAAATCAGATCATTTATTTTAGCCAAAACAATACCTCTTTAAATAATCCCAAAACTCAATATAAATATTTCATTTCCCAAAATTCCCTTTTAATTTCTTTTCAAATTCAAAATAATATTTATGGTATCTTAAAATACCAAAATCTAAGCCAGTTTTACTAAGCACCTAATAGATCAAATCATATCATAATCTTTTACAGATTATTCAAACACGTCACATATCACCATATATGAAATTAAAATCAACATTTTTGAGGAATCCTGTTGGATCCTTTCAACCCGTTTTCGTGCAACCATAAATATCATATAACATAAAATACCAATCCATCTTTAAGGCGGGATATCATGGTAATATATGGTCATTCGCTATTTTGCGGAGCACATAGAGTCTCATCCACTCCAATTGGCGGGAATATATCCTACTATTAATACACACACACACACACTAATATATATATATATATATATATATATATATATAATGTGTAACATCCAACTAATAATAATTTATCAATTCAATCAATCATCCAATAATAAATTTTAACTATTTAAAATTCAACCAATTGTCTGAGATGGGTGAGATTTACTCATCATTATCCCAGTTAGCGCTTAAGCGTTTCGGTTTCGATTAAACTTGAACGGCGTTCGAATTTAACTAAAATTTTTACTAGATCTAAATTTAATCAATTTGATTCCATAGTAAAGATCTCGTTAAAAAAAACCCAAAGCGACCGACCGAGTTGGATTTGGACCTAAAATGAACGAGTTACGCAATTTATAAGAATTTATATTTTAATTAAACCATTTATATATCTTAATCTAAGTTAAATTTGTTACCTATTAAGCAAAATAGAGGCCCGACCCACTAACTATTTCTTCCCCAAACATCTTCCTCCCCCTTCGCAAAAACTAGAACCGCCTCCTCCACCCTACACGTACACGTGCACACGCGCCACACTCCACCGTTCGACGTTCCGAGACCACCAACACGTCGAGCATCGAACTCTCTACACATTCCATACCTCGGCGACAATCCCGCATATGCATATCGAAACACGACCATGCCATCCCCTTTGCTTCACTGTAGTGACGCAACACCCACCCATGATTTCACACCACCAGAATTTAGCCCAAAGTGCGCCTCGATCCGACGAATTTGAATACGCCATCAATTTCAACCATCCATGCCTAAATCCTTCGTAGGCTCGAACCCTAGATTTGTTGCCTCTCATCGATCCCCCTCAAATTGCAGTTGAACCCATCGATACACATACCAGGTTGAAGCTCACATTAAAACAAGATTTTGGGAAGTGGTTTCAAATTTTTTTTGTTGAGTAGAAATGGAGAAGTGAATTTTTGAAATCTCTTTTCCCCTTTTTTTTCATTTCAACGGTTTGCTATTTAAAAGTGAACAGAGGGACGTACCTTTTAGACGAAGTATGAATGCATAGGTAGGGTAGCTGATAATAGGGTGGCTGAGAGTTGACTAAAAAGGAAAGGAAAGGGCTGCGTAGTCAAATTGATTAAGAATATATTATTAAAATTTTCAGAATATCCAAATATTTTATTCGAACTCCGATCGAGGCGTGTCGTCAGGCGTTCCTAATATTATACCCATAGTCCGAATGCAATGGAACAAGTCTCGAGGCCTAATTTGATCATATGGAGATGATAGCTTTTTGAACCCAATTATAATATTAAATTTCCGATATAAATTTCAACGCATTTCTATCCCGTACAACCAAGCTGTAATTCCAAACGCTAGAAAACTTGAAGTCCGATAATAATACACTATTACGGATCCAACAAAACTAGTTTCGTCGAATTTCGAGACTGTGCCTCGAAAGGCTATTTTCACTCTTTAATTAAAATGAGTTAATTTCAAAATTAGGTTAATCACCTTTAAATTCAATTTAAATGTTTATTTACCTTCATTCTTATTAACAGAAATTTTATAAGTCTTTAAATCATTTTTATCCAACTTAAAATCCAAGATTTAATTACTTAACTGATGTTCAATTATTAAATTCAATAATTTATTGATCCAATAAATTGTTAGATTTGAAATTCAAATTATGAAATCTATAAAATTAACTCTCAAATATTTAAAGTCAATTAAATATTTCAAATTTCAAACACCCAAAATTCTGGGTCATAACACTACCTACACGAGAACCTAAATACAAAGGCAAACTATGCTTTCCCAACTAAAATGGGTACGCTATGGTAGCTACACCACATAGACACTTAATGACAGCTTTCCAATAATTCAGTCATAACTTATCTTTCCTTTGGGACTTTTCTATCTGTCTGTTCTGTATTGTGGATTCAGCTCCACGGACTATCCCATTTATCATTTGTCAATACTTTTTTCGCCTATCTGGAGTAGTTATTTCCTTTCTGTTAATTGAATCCCGACTACCCTAACCAACCTTCGCCGGTGGTAAGAAATTTCCAATTTAATAATATGTGCATCGGTAACCTTCAATAATCTTTGCTACTAAATCAAATGGTGTTGTCTTGCACCACACTACATAAGTATGTTGTCGTTAACTGTAGCTCTATAAATCCTTCAACGCACAACATATTGTTTTAACTCTTTCAGTGGTATGCATAATCATGCCGACTCCTAGATACCAAGTGGGATAACTCAAATGTGGATAGTTTCTCCTTCTATGTTACCTTCTATTTAGCTCTTTGCTATTTTTCCACTTTACCCAAGGATATCGAAAACTTGATTTCTATAACTGTTGAAAATAGTACCAACTTCTTTTCTAATTTGATTCAACTTAAGTCATCTCATTTTACTTCCGACTGGTTTCTTCAATCCATTAAAAGCCACAGTACCTAGTTATCATGTTTATGGTCTACACGGATCTATCTCAAGTTCTATAAGTGAAAGTTTGTTCTACCTTCCCATTTAATCTAGCAATAAAAGTCCTCAAATTAATTGGAATTAGAAGCTAAAACCATTCTAGCCAAGATAATACCCACTTAAGGGGTACTTCATTTGTGTGCGGTTGTTATGCACATGACTATAAATTATAAGTTAGCCTTCCTTGAATTTTCCTAAGTAAATAGTCTTCTTCCAATCCTAGGGATGATTGAGAAGAATCATTTTTATCCCATACTTCAATTCTTATCAAAAATATCTCTTGACGGAAACCCCACGTACTTGAATTAATCATCCATGGTAAAATCTTGAATACTACTTTATCTAGGAATTATCTCTCTTGTTTATTATTGAAATAGACAATACAAAATACGGTGACTGTCCTACTTTGCACATCTCTTTCTTTTAGGTATACCCCTTATAATTTCAAATGATACACTTTTTATTAAAACTGGATAATTTGTCGAAATTTATTTTATTACACATTTCGTCCCAATGAATTAATACTTAAATCTCATTTCCATTTTATACCAACTTCCACTTTGTTTCCTAATCCATATGAAACACCCCACACCCCTTAGTATCCAAAAAGAGCATGCATTATAGGTATAGTTAAAACATCATAGAGACTAAGATTCATAAGACAAATAAAAAAACAGCAAAAACATTTAAATAATAACTTGATATTCAAAATTAAACTTCATAAATTAATGTCATAAAGCATAGTATGTCTCAAACACCAAATACACACGTCTTATGAAAAATATAATCTCAATCACATCATCAGAGTACATAAAAAATAAAAATCATCCCCCTCATAAAGTACCAGTACATCCAAAGTCAAATGAAAAGAATACTGACAGAAGAAGAGTACATGAAGAATAAGAAAGCTCTGCAAATGAGTCTCCAAGAAATCTGAATCTACTGTCCTTGCCTCTACTGGCCTATGGGAGAAAAGGTGAAATAGAGGAGTGGGTCACACTATGAGTCTGGTGAGTGAAAGTAACTACTGCTATTTTTAAGCAAGATCAAGATAATAGACTTAGCAACAGTTCTAGTATAAAAGGAAATAGGGCACTGGTCAGTCTGAACGGCAAAACCAACTACTCAAAGAACCCATCGGGTGTCCTAAATGTTGTCTTATCCACGCCATCATCAGCGACCTTAAGCTGATGAAATCCATTAGCTAAATGAAGCTGAGAAAATTATGAAGAGCCAACCAACTGATTGAAAAGATTATCTATCCTAGGAAGTGGGTAACAGTTCTACTCCGTGAGCTTACTCAACTCTCTATAGTCTACGAAAATTCGAAAGGAACCATCCGCCTTTGTAGCGAAGACGACTAACGCTCCTTACTCAGACATGCTCCGTCTGATGAAGCCTTTCTCCAATAGCTCACCGATCTACTTAATTAACTCTTTCCTCTCCCTAGGAGCCATATGTCTCATGGGCAATGCCACTGGCTTAGAATTTTCATTCAGATAGATACTAAATTCAAACTCTCATTTAGGGGGTAGTCCCCTAACTTCCACAAAGATGCCTAGGAAATCTCTAACAACTGGAACAAAATCTAGCTCTCCTAGTGATGAATCAAGGGAATAAAGAAAGCTCAACATGACTGACCTTTGTGGGTCGCAAGAAACCTCGAAAGTCCTACCACTACATGTCTCTAATCTGACGACTCTTCGCTCGCAATCTAATATCGCTTCATAAGTGGATAACCAATCCATCCCAATAATCATCCCATATCCCGAAAATCCTAGTACATAGGCGTCACAATCAAACTCTATGCCGAGTATAAAAATATTCAAACCCCTTCAAATCATGGATAAATGTGCCGATCCTCCTATGAGGTTTGAAACTACTGTAGGGTCCACTACTATAGAAATATCTAAGTGAAAACAATCAACTAAGGAACTAGAAATGAAAGAATGCGATGCTCCAAAACGAATGCGATGCTAAAAGTGACACTTCTAGAACTCTGCCCTCAACTAATGAATACAAAGTCTACGAAGAACCTCTTATAGTTAAATAGCATGCTCTTCCATACTCTTGGAAAACACCAAATGTCATCCACGAATACTGCTACGAACTTATTTAGGACATCTCGAAAAACACGACTCATCAAATCTACGAAATAGGCTAGGGCATTGGTCTGTCCAAACAGCATAACCATCCACTCAAAGAACCCATCGGGTGTCCTAAATGTTATCTTATTGATGCCATCATCAGCGACCTTAAGCTGACGAAATCCAGTAGTTAAATCAAGTTGAGAAAATTATGAAGATCCAACCAATTGATCGAAAAGATTATCTATCCTAGGAAGTGGGTAACGGTTCTTCTCCATGAGATTATTCAACTCTCTATAGTCTATGCAAATTCAAATGAACCATCCGCTTTTGTAGCGAAGACGACTAGCGCTTCTCACTCAGGCATGCTCCTTCTGATGAAGCCTTTCTCAAATAGCTCACCGATCTACTTAATTAACTCTTTCCTCTCCCTAGGAGCCATGTGTATCACGGGCAATGCCAC
Organism: Allium cepa; assembly: GCA_030765085.1. Lineage (NCBI taxonomy): Eukaryota > Viridiplantae > Streptophyta > Magnoliopsida > Asparagales > Amaryllidaceae > Allium > Allium cepa. The sequence continues at coordinate 158,520,603 of CM060939.1, forward strand.
TGGCTTAGCATTGTCATTCAGATAGATACTAAAGTCGATCTCTCTCTTAGGGGTAGTCCCCTAACTTCCACAAAATGTTTAGGAAATCTTTAATAGCAGGAATGGAATGCAGCTCTCCTAGTAATGAATCAAGGGAATAAAGAAAGCTGACCATGACTGACCTCTGTGGGTCGCAAGAAACCTCGAGAGTCCTACCACTACATGTCTCTAATCTGATGACTCTCCGCTTGCAGTCTAATATTGCTCCATAAGTGGATAGCCAATCCATCCCTAAAATCATCCCATATCTCGAAAATCCAAGTACATAGGCGTCACAATCAAACTCTATGCCTAGTATAAAAATATTCAAACTCCTTCAAATCATGGATAAATATGCCGATCCTCCTATGAGGTTTGAAACTACTGTAGGGTGCACTACTAAAGAAATATCTAAGTGCAAACAATCAACCAAGGAACTAGAAATGAAAGAATGCGACGCTCTAGAATCAAAAAGAGTTCGAATAGAAAAATCCAAAATAGAGATCAAACCTTCTATAGAGACTTTACTACCTCGATTCGGTCCACTACTAGAAGATGCTGCATCCAAAGCTTGTACTTGCACTGTAGGTGCGCCTGCTCTCTCCCCCGTCTTTTGAGGACAAGCTCTACTAAGGTGTCCAGGCTGCCCACAATTATAACACCTCCCCTTATTCGAGCCCTTCTTATAGTCCTTTACGAAATGCCCAACCAAACCACAACTATGACATTTCCTGCCTTTCTTGATCCGCTTTTGAGCTCCTCCTTCTTTCCCTTTGTCCTTATTCTTCCACCACTGCTTCTTAGAGTTTTTTGATTTAGGGACCTCCTTAACCTCTTCCTTCAGCTGCCCAGATGCAAGCTGAACTCTCTGATGGTCCTCCAATCCTAACACCCCAAATATCTGCTATGTATCCCTTAACTAAGCTCGTGCCTCCATGAAATCCTCCATGCTGGAAAAAGTCTTGCCTCCTAGACTAGCGAAGTCCTTGCATAGCTTTGAAAAACTGGCTGTTATAGGTGGATTAATGAGATCTCCACCTGCAGGTGTTGAATTAGACGATTGTCCTTGCACCTTTGGTACCGTTGCTCTATGGAATCAGTTGACCATACTATGCAAAGAATGGAAAATATAGGCTTGAAAGAATCGAAAGAAGGTTGAACTGGACTTGAGTGGATTTTTTTATAAAAACTCTTTTATACCGAGAACTATTTCTAAGAGTTTCTTTCTGAAAAATACTTTTTAAATATGTTACCTTTGGAAAATACTTTACTTTTTAAAACAAGTTTTTAGGAATATAGTAACCTTAGGATCTGATACCAAGTGAAACTCCCCATACCCCTCAGTATAACCAAAAAGGGCACATTAAAGAATGTGGTACGTCATAGGTATAGCTAAAACATCATAGAGACTAAGATTCACAAGGCAAATAAAAAAGCAATGGAAACATTTAAATAATAACTTGATATTCAAAATTAAACAACATAAATTAATGTCATAAAACAGAGTATGTCTCAAATACCAAATACACATGGCTTATGAAAAATATAATCTCAATCACATCATCAAAGTACATAAACAATAAAAATCATCCCTCTCATAAAGTACCATTACATCCAAATTCAAATAAAAAGAAACTCAGAGAAGAAGAATACATGAAGAATGAGAAAGCTTTGCAAACGTGTCTCCAAGAAATCCGAATCTACTATCCTTGCCTCTGCTAGCCTACGAGGGAAAAGGGGAAATAGAAGAGTTGGTTAGACTATAAGTCAGGTGAGTGAAAGTAACTACTAGTATTTTTAAGCAAGATTAAGATAATAGACTTGGCAATAGTTCTAGTATGAAAGGAAATAAAGGAAAGATAAAACTAGGATAAAATACTACTTAACAGTTTTCTTTGATTGTGATTGTTTGCACTTGTTATCGATAGCTGCTTCGATTAGGCTGAAATTCTAATCCTATTTTAGAGTAAAGTCTTAATTCTACCCGTTGATCGGCCTTCTATCTCTGTTGTGCCACTATCAGTTAGTCTCATCCTGTGAGTCCCATAACAAAATGCACATATTTAATGCTTGGAACGCAGTAGTGAATTACAACCCTAATTGATGTCGCATGCTCGGTCACCGTTGCCACACACTCACTGTCTCTCTCCTCTTGTGTCCTCTTACTCACACTGTCTGCATAATCGTCCCCAGCCTTACCTAATCTATTGTGAAACCGTCAGCCCTATCCTGGAAGGGTCCTACCCAACCTCACCTAAGTGTTTTGTGAGACCATTAGTACTAGTGTGAAAGGGAATGATGTTGGTACGGGTTCTAACAAACAAAGTCTAGTTGCGCCCCTTACCCAAATCCCCCGATTTGAGCTTCTATCTATTGGCCACTTAGTTACCCTATGTCCCAGCCTCACCTAACTATTGTGAGACCATCAATCCTAGTCTAAAAGGGAATGTTGTTGGTACGAGCCCTGCTTCTATGTTTTGCTTAATAACTTAGTGTAAGTTCTTAAAATAAGCCTCTTTTGTTATTTATGCTATTTTTGCTTATTAACTTATCTAAGTCATTAAAATAAGCCTTTTTGGTTATCTCTATTATATTTGCTTATTAACTTAATTATAAGTCTTAAAATAAGTCTTTTCTGTTATCTCTAATTATAATCTATGTTATAATTTGCTTATTAACTTAGTCAGAGTTTCAAAATAAGTCTTTCTATTCTTTCTGCTTAATTATAACCTAGGTTATAATTGTTACTCTTTTGTTTAATCTTTTTATTTATAACCATTAGTTATAAACATGCTTGCAAATGTCTCAAATTGGCCTATTTTAGTCTATCTTCTTTTTATTACAATTTTTCTTATTTTAAATTTAGTTTCTGTAAATTTAGTGTTTTCTATTTTAATGCATATTTGCAAATTATTCTCTTTATAATGTTCTAATATTTTATTCGTGCAAAAATGAATAAAAAGAAACTAAAATTTATAAGCTAAATTCTAACGTAAAACAGATGTAAATAAATGCAAATAACAGTAAATAATTGAATAAAATAGTTGAATAAATAAACTAAATAAAATAGACTAAGAACTTTAAAAACTCGCGGTAAATAACTTATACATAAATTGTCTCAAAATTGCAGAAAAACTACAACTACTGAAAATCCTATTAATTTAAATTACTTAAAAATATATAACAATTACTAAACACTCACCTGTGGTCCTTAGCTCTAGTCCTTAGTCTTCCTTGATCCACTTCTAGAGCGTAGAATAATTTTATCAAAAATATTTCCTCCTTAGAAATATTTTCTATTTAGTGTCCAGCCTCTGGCAATGAACCCAAATAAGTGAAAGTATAAAAGAGAAAAATAATTAGGCCTGGGTATTATTTATAGTGTAGTCCAGGGATCCCAGACCGTTGGATTTGAAGATTAAATCTTATGCAATCACGTCATAGGCTCACTGGGAACCATCGAATGGAAGGACGAACGCATAAGATCAGAAGAAAATTGGAAAACACATCATTGTTTGCACCTAGACAAAATTACGTCCAAAAACAAAAAGGCAAGTCGGCCTATAACCCATGATGGTCGACCTATAAGTTGAACTTGCTCCTTTGGGGGTCGACCTGGCCTGGTTCTGGGTCAACCTGACCCTATTTTTTTTTTCTTTCTATTTTCCTCGTTTCTTGTTTATTTCGTAACTTCTTTGTTTTAGCTCGGATTTTGACAAATTATATATGGAAATTGACCAAAAAATTACCATGGACACAATGGTGCAACTTTCTTGGTTCAATTATGATAATTTCACAAACTTATTTTATTATTTAATTAATTCGTTAATTAATTATTATAGCTCAAATTTTGGGTTGTTATATTCTTACCTCCTTAATGGATTTCATCCCCAAAATCTCTAAGGACAGAAGAATGAAACAAATATTTTCATCCAAATTCTACATCCAAATAATCAACCGCCATCCATTACATCTATTGTCCTTAAGTTTTCTAATGCAATTTATGATATATATATATATATATATATTATACATGCAAATAGTGTAGTATCAATGGCCCTAACTAATACAAAAGATTAGGCGGTCTACTGATTCAGTCGACCTCCTTTTATGCAATCATGTCTGTGCCATGTATCCAAATGAATGTGAATTCCCTAATGACAACTGATAGTTCTATATGCGCGTTACAATCATCAATTTATAGCAACCATGGAAATAAAATAAAAATGCAAATGAGCACACGTCCATATGCATATGTTTAGTGACCTAGTTAGGCCGATCCCTAAGAGATAATAGTGCCTAGTGTATATATATGTGTCCATTAGCATCCACTAGCAAACACTTACAACCACTAGCTTTCATCATACATAACATGTTCTAGTAACATGTTTACATTCAGTCCTACCATCATAGGTTAAATCCTAAGATCTACCCTCCCAAAGGATACTAAAGGAAAGAATCTATTCAAAACTAAAGATGGAAATAGAAAATTCAAAGCGTACCATCGAAAAGAAACGGATAAGAGATACATATTCTCTCATCAGCCTTCGACGTAGCATCTTCAATGCTATCTCCCCACTGCACCTTAACCAATGGGGCTTTCTTATTCCTAAGCTTCTTGATATCACGCCCAACGATCTTGGTAGGAATGCGATGAACCACCGCTTTTCTCTCCACTTCAACTTCCTCAAGTTGACTAGGTTCCACGACCTCTGTTGAATCATGTAAGCGCTTTCTCAAGTGCAAAACATGGAAAACATCATGAACTCCTGCGAGCCTCTCCGGTAGCTTTATCGAATACACCATCTTCCCTACGCTTTCCACAATAGGGAACGGTACTACGAATCTAGGAGCAAGTTTCCCAATTGATTCAAATCTTACTACCTGTCTTAGCGGAGATACCTTAATGAAAACCAAGTGTCCCACCTCAAACTCAATATCCCTTCTCCTCTTATCTGCGCAATATTTCTACCTATCTTGGGCCGTATTCGTTCTCCTCCTAATCAATTCAGTCTTTTCTGAAGTCTCTCTAACCATGTCGGGACCAAGTAGCAATCTATCTGTAGATTCCAACCAACATGAAGGAGACTTGCAAGGTCTTCCATAAAGAGCTTCAAAAGGTTCCATCTCAATGCTAGCTTGAAAAATATTATTATTAGTGAATTCCACTAAAGGAAGATACTCCTCCCAAGTTCCTCCAAAATTAAGAACGCACACCCTTAACAAATCCTCAAGAATTATATCAACTCTCTTCATTTGGCCATCCTCCGAGGGTGATAGGCCATACTAAATCTAAGTTGCATCCCTAAATCCTCTTGCAAGCTCCTCCAAAACTCACTAGTAAAGATAGGGTCTCTATCGCTCGCTATAATTGAGGGAACTCTATGAAGTCGGACTGTCTCATGAACATATAACGATGCCAAATAAGGTGTTGTCCTCTTTTCCTTGACCGGAATGAAGTGGAAGCTCTTAGTCAAATGATCTACAATCACCTAAATACTGGTATTCCTCTTCCTAGATTGGGGTAAATGATCCATGAAGTCCATCGAAACACTATCCCACTTCCATTCGGGTACATCCAATGGTTGAAGCAATCCACCGGGCTTCTGCTGCTCTGTCTTAACTCTTTGGAATACGAGACACTTAGCTACAAACTCTGCTACATCCTTCTTCATGCCACTCCAATAAAATACTCCCTTCATGTCCCTATACATATTATCATCTCCCGGATGAATAGTCATTCGAGAATGGTGTGCTTCTGCTAGAACCGCTCTCATCAAATCACTAGTGCGGGGGACTCAAAGTCTTCCATCTCTCTTTAGCCACCCTTTACTATCAATGGAATAGTGTTGGATATATCTTGAGACCTCTCCTCTTCTAATCCTCTATAAAATATCCATAATCTCTGGATCTTCTCGCTTCCTTGAGCCAATCCGATCTATGAGGGTAGGGTTAACCTTAAATGTTGCCAATAATCCAGGGGTAATGTCTTAGAGGGCTTAAAATAAAAGGTGGAAATAAAATCTAGGCTTTTCCATTCCATGAACATTGGAATAAAGGTTGCTTTCTTCTTACTTAACGCATCTGCAACCACGTTTCCCTTGCCAAGGGTGTAAGCTATCTCAAAGTTATATGATGCCAAGAACTCCATCCAACGTTGTTGCCTCAAGTTTAAATCCTTCTATAAGAATAGGTACTTCAATGACTTATGGTCAGTGAAAAGCTTGAATCTCTCTCCTAGAAAGTATTGTCTCCAAGACTTGAGCGCGAGAACAATAGCAGCCAACTCCAAATCATGGGTATGGTAGTTCTTCTCATGCGTTCTCAACTGTTTACTTCCATAGCATACTATGCTCCCTTCTTGCATCAATACTACTCCAAAACCAATCCCACATGCATCAAGTATACTATAAAAGGTTTAGCTCCATCAGGTAAAACTAACAGTGGTTCACTAGTAATGGACCTCTTTAGCATCATGAAGAATCTTAACAATCTATGTCCTACATGAATGTCGCATTCTTCTTAGTGAGGCAAGTAAGCGTTGCTGAAATCTTAGAAAATCTCTGATAAACTTCCTATAATAGCTAGCCAAACCTAGGAAGCTTCTAATTTCGGTAGCATTCTTAGGGGCCTTCCAATCTTGTATCGCTACTACCTTATCGAGATCCACCGCTGGACCCACTCTTGAGACTACATGCCCTAAGAAATGCACTTCCTTATGCTAAAAGTGACACTTCTAGAACTCTGCCCTCAACTAATGAATACGAAGTCTACGAAGAACCTCTTATAGTTAAATAGCATGCTCTTCCATACTCTTGGAAAACACCAAATGTCATCGACGAATACTGCTACGAACTTATTTAGAACATCTCGAAAAACACGACTCATCAAATCTACAAAATAGGCTAGGGCATTGGTCTGTCCAAACGGCATAACCATCCACTCAAAGAACCCATCGGGTGTCCTAAATGTTGTCTTATTGATGCCATCGTCAGCGACCTTAAGCTGACGAAATCCAGTAGTTAAATCAAGCTGAGAAAATTATGAAGATCCAACCAATTGATTATCTATCCTAGGAAGTGGGTAACGGTTCTTCTCCGTGAGCTTATTCAACTCTCTATAGTCTATGCAAATTCAAAGGAACCATCCGCTTTTGTAGCGAAGGCGACTAGCGCTTCTCACTCAGACATGCTCCTTCTGATGAAGCCTTTCTCAAATAGCTCACCGATCTACTTAATTAACTCTTTCCTCTCCCTAGGAGCCATGTGTCTCACGGGCAATGCCACTGGCTTAGCATTGTCATTCAGATAGATACTAAAGTCGATCTCTCTCTTAGGGGTAGTCCCCTAACTTCCACAAAATGTCTAGGAAATCTTTAATAGCTGGAATGGAATGCAGCTCTCCTAGTAATGAATCAAGGGAATAAAGAAAGCTCACCATGACTGACCTCTGTGGGTCGCAAGAAACCTCGAGAGTCCTACCACTACATGTCTCTAATCTGATGACTCTCCGCTTGAAGTCTAATATTGCTCCATAAGTGGATAGCCAATCCATCCCTAAAATCATCCCATATTTCGAAAATCCAAGTACATAGGCGTCACAATCAAACTCTATGCCCAGTATAAAAATATTCAAACCCCTTCAAATCATGGATAAATATGCTGATCCTCCTATGAGGTTTGAAACTACTATAGGGTGCACTACTAAAGAAATATCTAGGTGCAAACAATCAACCAAGGAACTAGAAATGAAAGAATGCGACGCTCCAGAATAAAAAAGAGTCCGAATAGGAAAATCCAAAATAGAGATCAAACCTTCTATAGAGACTTTACTACCTCGATTCGGTCCACTACTAGAAGATGCTGCATCCAAATCTTGTACTTGCACTGTAGGTGCGCCTGCTCTCTGCCCCGTCTTTTGAGGACAAGCTCTACTAAGGTGTCCAGGCTACCCACAATTGTAACACCTCCCCTTATTCGAGCCCTTCTTATAGTCCTTTACGAAATGCCCAACCAAACCACAACTATGACATTTCCTGCCTTTCTTGATCCACTTTTGAGTTCCTCCTTCTTTCCCTTTGTCCTTATTCTTCCACCACTGCTTCTTAGAGTTTTCTGATTTAGGGACCTCCTTAACCTCTCCCTTCAGCTGCCCAGATGCAAGCTGAACTCTCTGATGGTCCTCCAATCCTAACACCCTAAATATCTGCTCTGTATCCCTTAACTAAGCTCGTGCCTCCATGAAATCCTCCATGCTAGAAAACATCTTGCCTCCTAGACTAGCGAAGTCCTTGCATAGCTTAGAAAAACTGGCTGTTATAGGTGGATTAATGAGATATCCACCTGCAGGCGTTGAATTGGTCGATTGTCCTTGCACCTTTGGTACCGTTGCTCTATGGAATCAGTCGGCCATACTATGCAAAGAATGGAAAATATAGGCTTGAAAGAATCGAAAGAAGGTTGAGCTGGACTTGAGTGGAATTTTTTATGAAAACTCTTTTATACCGAAAACTATTTCTAAGAGTTTCTTTCTGAAAAATACTTGTTAAATATGTTACCTTTGGAAAATACTTTACTTTTTAAAACAAGTTTTTAGGAATATAGTAACCTTAGGATCTGATACCAAGTGAAACACCCCACACCCCTTAGTATATCCAAAAATGACACATTAAAAAATGTGGTACGTAATTTATAGCTACAACATCATAGAGACTAAGATACACAAGACAAATAAAAAACAATGGAAACATTTAAATAATAACTTGATATTCAAAATTAAACTTTATAAATTAATGTCATAAAACAGAGTATGTCCCAAATACCAAATACACATATCTTATGAAAAATATAATCTCAATCACATCATCAAATTACATAAACAATAAAAATCATCCCTCTCATAAAGTACCATTACATCCAAAGTCAAATGAAAAGAAAACTAAAAGAAGAAGAATACATGAAGAATGAGAAAGCTCTGCAAACGTGTCTCTAAGAAATCTGAATCTACTATCCTTGCCTCTGCTGGCCTATGGGGGAAAAAGAGAAATAGAGGAGTTGGTTAGACTATAAGTCTGGTGAGTGAAAGTAACTATTAGTATTTTTAAGCAAGATTAAGATAATAGACTTAGCAACAATTCTAGTATAAAAGGAAATAAAGGAAACATAAAACTAGGATAAAATACTATTTAATAGTTTGCTTTGATCGTGATTGTTTGCACTTGTTATCGATAGCTGCTTCGATTAGCTAAAATTCTAATCCTATTATAATTAGAGTATAGTCCTAGTTCTCATAGTTGATCGGCCTTCTATATCTGTTGTGCAACTGTGATTTATTCCCATCCCGTGGGTCCAATAGCAAAAGATACCTGTTTAGCGCTTGGAATGTAGTAGCGAATTACAAACCTAATCGATGCCGCATGCTCGGTCACCATTGGTACACACTCACTGTCGCCCCCCTCTTGTGACCTCCTACTCACCCTGTCAGCATAAGGGTGCCCAACCTCACTTAAACAGTTGTGAGACCATCAGTCCTAGCCTAAAAGGGTCATGTCCAGCCTCACCTAAGTGTTTTGTGAGATCATCAGTACTAATCTGAAAAGGAATGATGTTGGCACGAGCCCTAACAAAAAACCTAGTCGCGCCCCTTACCCAAATCCCCCGATTTAAGCTTCTATCTATTGGCTACTTATTTACCTGCGTCCCAGCCTCACCTAACTATTGTGAGACCATCAGTCCTAGTCTGAAAGGGTCCTGCCCAGCCTCATCTAATCTGTTATGAGACCATCGGTCCTAATCTAAAAGGGAATGTCGTTGGTATGGGCCCTGCTTCTATGTTTTGCTTAATAACTTAGTGTAAGTTCTTAAAATAAGCCTCTTCTGTTATTTCTGTTCTATTTGCTTATTAACTTAATCTAAGTCTTTAAAATAAGCCTTTTCTGTTATCTCTGCTATATTTGCTTATTAAATTAACTATGAGTCTTAAAATAAGCCTTTTCTATTAACCTATGTTATAATTTGCTTATCAACTTAGTCGAAGTTTTAAAATAAGCCTTTCTGTTCGTTCTGCTTAATTATAACGTACGTTATAATTGTTATTCTTATATTTTATCTTTTTAGTTATAAACATGCTTGCAAATGTCGCAAATTTGCCTATTTCAGTCTATCTTCTTTTTATTACAGTTTTCTTATTTTACGTCTAGTTTTTGTATATTTATGTTTTCTATTCTAATGCATATTTGCGAATTATTCTCATTTTTTAATGTTCTTATCTTTTATTCGCACAAAAAGGAATACAAAGAAACTAAAATATACAGGCTAAATTCTAACGTATGTAAATAAATGCAAATAACAGTAAATAGCTATAAATAACTGTAAGTAACTGAATAAAATAGCTGAATAAAAATAACTAAATAAAATAGACCGAAAAGAACTTTAAACACTAGCTGTAAATAACTTACTTAGAAATTGTCTCGAAATTGCAGAAAAACTACAACATTGAGAACTCTATTATTTTAAATTACTTAAAAATCTAAAATAATTACTAAACACTCACCTATGGTCCTTAGTTCTAGTCCTTGGTCTTCCTTGATCCACTTCTAGAGCATAGAATATTTTTATCAAAAAGATTTCCTCCATAGAAAATCTTTCTATTTAGGGACCAGCCTCTAGTAATGAACCCAAATAGGAGAAAATACAAAAGAGAAAAATAGCTACACCTAGGGTCTTATTTATAGTGTAGTGTATGGATCTTAGACCATTGGATTTGAAGATTAAATCTTGTGCAATCACGTCATAGGCTCATTGAGAACCATCGGATGGAAGCACGAACGCACAGGATCGAAAGGAAATTGAAAAACACGTCATCATTTGCACCTAAACAAAACTACATCAAAAAAAAGGTGGGTCGACCTATAACCAGTGAGGGTCGACCTATAAGTCTACCTTGCTCCTTTGAGGGTCGGCCCTAGGGTCGACCTCGCCTAGTTCTAGGTCGACCCGACCGTACTTTATTCTTTTTTCTTCTATTTTCCTCGTTTCTTGTTTATTTCGTAACTTCTTCGTTTTAGCTTGGATTTTGATAAATTATATATGGAAATTGACTAGAAAATTACCACAGACACAATGGTGCAACTCCCATGGCCCAGTTTTGATAATTTCACAAACTTATTTTAATATTTAATTAATTTGTTAATTAATTATTATAGCTCAAATTTTGGGTTGTTACACCATATCAATTATTCAACAATTTATTGTAATGACAAAATTTCACTTTTTACTTGCTTTAGTTATTTGAATCTACCAGTATAGAGTTATTACATAAGCTATAAGTTTCAGAAACTACAACCCATTATTTTTCATATTCAAGTATGTACAACATTCAACTCTACAATTCCAAGATTCACTTCTAGGAATTCTTGAAATACTCATTATGATATAAATCCATTAACATGTATAAAACAAGTACTTTCTTATTCTTGTCCACCTCGTCTGCCCGTAGCCTATAGGGGACAACACGGTACCTGGAGTGCCCGTAGCCTGCAGGTATTCTATTCTCATGTATATGGTGCCAACTAATGTCTTGTTGACATAGCGCCTGGCTTATACTTACCATTCCATTAAGGATTGCCTAGTATAAACAAGGAAATCGCTATTTGTTACTTAACACTTCTAATACGGGTTGAAGTAGACCCTACTTTTCCCTTTAACATTTCAAACCAAAAAACTTCTTGCATCTGCAGTATTCTTTGTTATAACTAAAACATCTTGACTTACTCTTTCCTTATTCTAAAATAGGTTTACTCAAACCAAACTTTTCAATCTTCCTTACATAAAAGATTCTATAGTTTAAACCATACTTGGATGGACAAACATAAGGTAGTGCTCCCCTTCCATTACAATAGGAAGTTCAACCTAGTACTTTGTCCTTCCAATCCAACCATTGCTTAAAAAGGTCAATAAATTCACATGTTACTACTCATATCTATCCCAACCATTACAATCTTCCAAACTCCATAGCTAATTTTTATCTTAGTGTGCTGTTTAATCCTATATATCTAACTCCAACATGTTTTTTTCCTTTTGAATTTTTAAGAGATTGTCATAATATTTTCATTTTATCTTTCTAAATTAAAAAATTTGACTTTTACCATTACTACAAAACTAGCAAGTGTTTAAAACTTTAAAACCCTATATTCATTTTAACAACCATTTCCTTTTGCAAGGGTCATAACATTTTCTTTAATTAGATTATCAAAAACGATTAAACTAATTAGTAAAAACGTACATAAAACACATCTTTCTAAAATATTGTTTTATAATAGTTTTTTTTCATAAAACATATTTTATATTATTATATTTTTTCAAAGAAAATGTAGTATTTTTAACTTATTACTATAATTTTAGGGATATAATAAAAAAATTTATAAAACATTTTCGGATACATAACCATTTCTTATTTATGAAAAGGAATTCAAAAGTTAGGCCTTATATACTTTGCAAATTTTTTTTCTTTAAAAATTTTATTATTAAAAGCAAAGTGCATATTGATGTAAGTATAACAATGTGCACAAAAACAAAACAAAAGCTTTAAAACATTTGTTAAAAATAACTTTTCATTAAATTCTTTAATTTTGCTTTTTAAACAAATCCCATAAAGTTTATCTGACTATTTTATATAAAATCATAAATCAAAATTTTCTATTTGAAATATCAGATATCTATCGATTTTAACTTTTTAGAAAACATGTTCACTATTTTGTCACTTACATTGGAGTAGGCAATAGCAACCTAATCATCTAAGCCCACTTATACCTAACAATGCTTTAAGTGCATAGAGTTATGTATTCCTTTCAAAGATGGTTACTTAAGTTTATTTTTCAATACAGTGTTCAACTTTTAATATGGAAATAATCTAGCTATGTCGTTCAACAAATATGAGTTTATGCAACTATTGCCAACATGAAAATAAGGTTTCTACCCTAACTGGGGGAGTTTACCTTAAGTTTGTAAAGTCCTCTTCCATGTTCCCTTTTTACATTTTGTTGACATCTTATTCTTATTATATGGGTTTCTTGGTACCAATCTTCTTTGTTCACCCTTAATTCCATAATATGCTTGGTATCGCTATTATGGGGTAAACAACTATAAACATGAATAACTTAATTTTCCACCTCAGCTGTTATAACGTTAACATTTATTCTAACCCATAATTAATTTCTTATATAAGGGTTATACCAACAACTACCTTATGTGCTCACATGTATAAGGTGTTGTGCACTACTTCATATATCAAAAAATCATAATTAGCACTCCTAGTCAGATTTTGGTTCATCTTATCACCTAAAACTTGTACTCATTCTCACTATCTGTATTTGAGAATTATTTTCAACTATCCCACGGATAGTAAAGGGACGAATCAAAGGAAGGTCGATATATAGATAAAATCTTTGCAAATCTTTTTGAAAACCTTTTCTATATGTATATATGCATATTTTCAAACCCATTTTTGAAAACATTTTGGAAACATTTTTTTGAAATCCCTTTAAAAAAACCATTTTTTCAAAAACTTTTCAAGTACATTCGCTCGATATGTGCTTAAGTCCTAGGGGATCCTAAACCTAAGGTCTGATACCAAATGTAACAACCCTCACTTCTCGATACACCCATCCAAAGATCAATGTGACTTTCGACCTCGTGTCGTGCCGAGAAATACGAGCTGTTGGAATTTTAAACATTATGGAGCATAATTATAAGAGTAAGTTTTAAGATCTTCTAAACTTTCAAATCTCACGGCAGAAAGAATTAATATATAAGTGCAAAAAAATAGACGGCTCAAAAAAATAGTCTCTAAAATACTTGTTTTACATACACACTATTTTCAAAGTACAATATAAGCTTTACAGACATTTAAATAATAGGTGACAAAAAGAGGAACAACAATAGTATAACGACTCCAACGTGAAGCTCTTTTCTCCATGTACTATGCCTAATCAACTGCTAATCTATCATCCTGTGGTGGGGAAAGATGGAAAGGAGGGAGTGGGCTAGATAGAAGTCTAGTGAATGAGTACAAGTTTAATATGTAATGATCATGTGCAGTTAACTTCAAAACTATTCTAAATGACATAAGGCGTGCTACATGTGTTTGTGAATTCCTAAGGTCCATTACTAAGGGTTCATGTTTAATACATATCTACACTACTGCTTATGTAGACTACTACGAGGATCGAACTACGGATCGAACCTCACATTATCGATCGAATAATGCTCCTCGAGCTACCCAATAAGGAATCACTGCCCATAGGCTGCTATGGAAGCCCCGTTTTCCACTAAAACTACTATGAGAACCCCGAAATGCAAACTCACTATGTGACCCATCATATATACCCAATGTTCATCTCTCAATTGTAGTGGCAAAAAGCCTCTTATCGTATTGCACTGGCATCCACCTGTACCATGTCATCCAAGAACCGTTCGTACAAGGACTTCCGTTAGTACCAGACTCCTTTCTACTTTATAGCCTCTTATCGTGTAGCATTAGGTTTGACTGTCATTTAGAATCCTATGTTAGCACCGAGCTCACTAACCTGGTATCTCCATCAGTGCTGCACACCACTATGGAACACACCCTAAGTGTCTACGAAATACTTCACCCTAGTCAACTCTTAGTTGGGATTTAACTATTACCCAAACCAAGATGGACTACAATCCTTTTGTAGGGAACTGATTTCCTACTGTCTCTAGCATGTGTACTTTACCTAGGATAGGCTCAAACAATCAAATTTATATTTATATTTTTTTTTACGACGTTATATAATTTTTATTCGGTACATTAGGCCTTAAGCCAAGGTTTAACATGTGTAGTTTTCATTTTGAATGGTCGACCGCTATTGGTCAACCGCTAGTATTCCCAAATCGATCGATCACAAAGTAAATTTAGGGTTTCTGCAAATTTTTGACGTTGATTGTTTATATACTCCATCTGCATTGTTTACAATGTTTAATTAATCCTAGTTTACTAAGTGACTAGTTTACTTATCAAATTTCAATTCAATTTGGAGTTCATGAATTTAGGGTTTGCAAATTTGGTGAAAGAATATGTGTGTAGACAAGTAATCACATTAGCAATTTACTATAATTTAAATTCTAGGACATTAGATTCAAACCCAAAGTTTAGCATATTAAATTTAAATTCAGCATATTCAAATTTAGGTTTCTAACATCCTAACCAATTAGAATAGTTTAAATTTAACAATAAGAATCAACTTATCAAATTTGTGCCTACTCTCTCAAGCCTAAGCTTTTCCTATCACTTATGCTTGAGAATTTCCCCTTAAATTGATAGCTCCGCCTTGATTTAGTTGCTTCTATTCTTGCAGGTTGAATTGATTTTAATTTTTAGGAATTTTTAAGGTTTAGGGTTGGGAGAAATTTTTAAGGTTCAGTTACTATGTTAAATTTTGTATGCTAGTGTTTCATTATTTAGGTATTTATAGGGTAGGGTTTGGTTTGGGCCCTTAGATTAGCCTTGGAAATATTTTTATAAAATCTGGTTCACTCATCAAAGTCTTCGTTATCAAGCAATCAATCATGTTCATTCACGCATCACTATAAATTAACAGCGTATACAGCCATGGTCGACCCTACAGTGCAAAATTTTGTACATGTTTAATTTTTAAATTTACTCTGTTTTCAATTGTCACAACGCTCGTAACTTCTTGATACTAACTTTGATTTCAAAGTGTTATATATAAAAATCGACAAGAAAATCGCGATGAATGCAATGCTACAACTCTTTTAGCCAAATTTGCATAATTGTGAAAAAAAATTTAGTCCTTGTTTAGTTAAATTTACTTTTCGTATTAAACTTCTGTTAAATTTTACATAAATTTTCAGGGTATTACACACTACTCATATGCATATGGAAAATATTATGATATTTTGAAGATGGCCATGATGATTGTAATGAATTCCCTATCAACCATGCCTCTCTCCACTCAATCAAAATCAAAATATTAGCCCCACTAACCACAAGAAGAGCTAGTCAAAATGCCCACATCCATCTTCCCCTAACCATCCATTCTAACAATGCTTGAATATATTACTACATGGAATATAAGGGGTGCACATATGGAAATTAAAAAATAAAAAATAAAAAATTCATATCTTATCTCAGAACATCCATCTTTTAGTCTAGTTAGAAATAAAACAAAACTCAACACACTATGAACAGCCTGTAATTACATCAACCCTTCCTGGCAATTTATCAATAATCACGTCAATGTTGAATATGGAAGCTCTATGACTTACATGATTTTTTTGATATTAGTCGGATACCTCTCAGACTCGAGCAGGCTAGGGCAACGTCAATACAACTTCGAATAACATCATTGATATTAGATTCATACCTGCACAGTTCACTTTAGGCTATGGTAGCACTAAATAAAGTTGTCATGGAATCTAAATAGTGGTCAACTTCGGCATCTCATGTTATCAGTGTTGGCATGTTCAAGTAAGCCGACGACAGATCTAAACAAGCTAGGAATGCGAGTAAAGAGAAAAGGAGTAAGAGCATTGGCATCTTAGCCTTTGAATTAGCGTCCAAGAAACAATATTACCTTTTTAAGGTAATTTCTAAAGACGTCCACCAGACGATCTTAAGGATGCCCCACATCTCCTAGTAGATGAGGATTGAGGCCTTTGAAGCACTTGATGCTGCCACCCCGAATGGATTTGTGAAATTTCAAGAAAGATGGATCCTCCCATTCCCAATCCGTTTCCTCTTCCTAACATTTCGATTCACTGTTTACCATTTACCTTTTGAATTTTGTGAAATTAGGCTTGGGTTGGGTTAATGAAGATGACCTTTGGGGAAGGATTTGATATTTGTTTTGATTTTGAGAGTGAAATTTTAGGCGGTGGTAATTTGGAAGGGTGGTGTAGTCTACATCGTACGTTAGATCCATGCATGGATTTTTAGATCAATGGTTCCCATATACTTTATGATGTTGTGGACTGCTGATGAGAAATATTGTGCATTCTACCTTGCTGAATGCTATTATATAAATAAAATTTTAAATTATTATATAATTTATTATAAACTTGATTTAAATAAATAGTGTTGTTATAAATAAATATTGTTAGTATGATTCAAGTAGTGTAACTAAATAGTTAAAACTTATTTTTATATTTTAAATAATATTATAACTAAGTTTTATTTTTGAGTATACAATTTTAAATGCATTTATTATAACTATGATACTATTTCCGATTTTTGAAATCCAACATACATTAATATTGTACAAGAAAGTCAAATATATGATTCTGTATCATTCATTCTCAACGTGACATTCCATATTATCAAATTCAATTATTCATCCATATAACTTCACTACCGAAAAATGGGGTCGAGAATCAAACTATGGCGGAATGAAACAAAATTGTCTAATTTAATTTCTAATTTAAATTTAAGTTCAATTTTAAAAGTTATATACATAATCCAAGTTTTAATTTCGAGCGGCGTTACAAAGGCATTAGGAATTAGTGAAGCTATTACGACATCAGTGAACATTAGAGCAAAGGAAGTTGGCATTACAGGGGCGTCAGTAATCTTTGGCGTCGCTACGGCGTATGGAATTAGTGACGCCATTGTGATGTTGTATATAGGGCATCGTTAATCAAAGAAGTGTGACTATGGCATTCGAAATTACCGACGACTTGCTGATGGCATTAACATTATCGACGTTACATTGTTCTTGCATCATTAAAGTGTTGCTGATTAGCGTCAGAAATCATCCTCCTTTCTAGTAGCGTCGATATGCGTTTAAATTGGATTTAAATCAAAAAATATTATTCAGGCTTGGAACTAATTTTAAGGCCTATGAAGGGCTTGTTATGTTTGGCTGGGATAGATAAGGGTGGGCTGGCCATTTTGATGACTAAGGAGGGTTGTAATTTGAATTAAAGAGAGAAGAACCGGTGTCAGAAAATTAAGGATTTAGATCCTTGCTTTGCTTCTTAGAATCTTCTTAATTAATTATCTCGAATCCATGCATTTGAGATACTTTGTTGGAGCCTCAATCTCCTTCATTTGTTGGCTGAAATCAGTCCCCCTTCTCTTCAAATTTTCAATCATTTTAAATACAAATCAAATCAAATACAATGGTAATTATAAAGCTATTTGGGAGCTAGCAACTATTGGACTTAGAATCAGATTCAACAATATTTAGTTCATCATTTTAAGGTGGAAATTGTTGGCTTTGGTGAAAGATACATTTCTTATTTATTAACACATATGAATGTTTAATCAGTTATTTTATAATATGCTAGTTAGTTAGAAATTATATGACTTTGTATATTGATGTATTGTAATATATTGATGGTTGTATATATATGTGCATACATACATACATATGTGTGTGTAAGCGTGCATGTTAAACATAACTTTTTATGTATACTTGCAAGTTCTCACAACCAAACATAAAAAACTTAAATTTTTTAATGGTATTAATAAATGATTTTAATTTAATTAAAATATAAATTATAAGATGTATGTTTTAATTAACAAAAATATCATAAAAAACAAAAATGGCATCTCAAGCAACCGCGGATCTAGGAGGGGAGGAGGCAGATGAAGAGGGCTGGACTAAAGTGACGGATCGGAGGAGGAGGCTGGTGAATTTGCAGAAGACAGACCGGGTGGATCGGTCAAAAGCGAAGTACCATCAGTTAGAACGGTCAAAAGAACAGAAGGCGGCGGTGCTATATCGTTCTTCTTGTGAAAAGATGGATCGGGCGAAGGTGATTAAATCATCTAATAGATCGGGCGTATTTGCCGTTAATTCCAAGGCTACTCCCAAAAATTGGTGTGATTTGGTTAAGGAAAATAAGCAAGATGAAACCATGCAATTTTTTGATCCAGTAATTGTTAATGACAGGAAAACTGCAATAATTGAAGAGGAGGAGCTAATACCTGCAGAGAAGATGTGGTCTAATTCAATTCTTATCTATTTGGTGGGGAAAAGGCTGTATTATATGTTTTTTAAAGCATATATAAAAAGAATGTGGCTTCCAAAAGGTAAATTTGAAGTCTTTGCTAGAGATAATGGTTTCTATCTGATTCAATTTGAATTAGCAGAAGATTGTAATAAAATACTTGAAGGAGGACCATGGATGATGGATGGGAAGTTTATTATTATGAAAAAATGGAACAGCTCTATCAAATATGAAAAAGACCTATTATTATCCATTCCTATCTGGGTAAGATTTCCAAATCTCAACTTTGCATATTGGTATCACATTTCACTGTGTAAAATTGCTAGCACTATTGGAAGACCTATTGCAATGAATGAACATACTAAAAATAGGAGCAGAATAGCCTTTGCCAGAATGCTGATTGAGGTGGATGCGTCCTATAAATTTGAAAACGAAGTGCAAATAAAACTGCCCAAAGGTGACTGCGTTATGCAGAATGTTGAATATGAATTTATTCCTCCAGTTTGTCACAATTGTGTATGTTTTGGTCATGTGGACAATGAGTGTCCTATATCATTTACGCAAAAATGGATACCAAAAACTACATGTATTAATCATGAGACTAATAGCATTGATATTACTCCAGAGGACATTATAACTCAACAGACATTTTACATTAATTCACAAGGAGTAGTGCATCATAATGCAGAGTTATTTCAATTGATGAATCTAATGTACAAGATAAAACAATAGAAAATGAAGTTTCTCCATCAGATACGAATGCTATGAATGTTGAGACAGCTCAGAAGTCATCAAAGGAGCCGGCAGTTGCAATTGCAGCCTCGCCATCAACTGAATGTGTAGTACCTGGCTTACCTCAAACTAGCATGGCTGCCACAATTGCAAAGGGTCCCTATGGTCATCTTTATGAAACATCTCACATACAAAACATTGAAGAAGGACCATCTATGAGTACAATCACTCTGGATCCAAATGTATTGACGTCATCGACAAAAGCCTCGGTCATTTCATCATCATCGGAGAAAAATAGTAACAGGGAGTTGTTAAATCATATTAATCCTGTCATAAGTAATTCAAATTATCAAGTTTCTGATCTAACAACTGTAGTGCTTAATACTTTTCAGGTGCAGAAAGACATGAAAGACTCGAAGGTGGATGAATCTTCTCTATCTCAATCATGTATCAATCCCACATACCCTTCAACTGATAAACCACCCAATAACACGCCTTTAAACCTCACATCCATTAATCCTGAATTTGAAAAAGAAATTGCAGAAATGAAAGGTAAGAATTTTCAAGAAAGGAAAAAGAACAAAGGGATATATGAAAGTGTGACTCCCACTATTAGGACCAGGAGTCAATCAAGCTCATCCAAATAATGTCTATCTTGTGTTGGAATGTACGGGGTCTTAACAAGGCAGCGCATGTATTGGAGGTAAAAAATATTGTCTGCTCACAAAAACCTTCAGTTTTTTGCTTAGTTGAGAATAAATTGAGAAAAAATAAAATTCAGCAATACATGGAATCTTGGGGAAATAAATGGACATGCATAAATAATATTGAGTATCATCACAAATGCAGAATTCTTATTATGTTAAATTCAGATATTTGGAGTAGTTATGCAATCTCCAAAAGCAAACAACACATTACTTGTATGCTAAATAACACTGTAGGGGCTCAATGCATTATCACTGTTATTTATGCTTTAAATCTTGAATCTGAAAGGATAAGTTTATGGAAACAACTAGAAAAAGAAGCAAACACTTTTAATACACCTTGGTGCATCATTGGGGATTTCAATTGTGTTAGGCTCTTGAAGGAAAAAATGGGAGGAAAAAAGTTGACAATCAGAAACATTCAGGAGCTTAATAATTTTATCAACTCTGCAGGGGTTAAAGAAATCAGTGTTTCAGGGGTCAAATTTTCATGGAGATCAGGGCCTAAAAAGAACATTGCTACAAAAATTGATAGAATTTTCTGCAACATAGAATGGATGAACATGTTCAAAAAATCTCATGCAAAATATTTAGATCTATCAACAAGTGATCATGTACCTATCATGTTCCACTTTAATTGCATTCAAACACATGAAGGTCCAAAACCCTTTAAATTCATGAATCACTGGGTTATGTGCGAGGGGTACAAAGAAACAGTCGAAAAATGTTTTGTTTTCCCTGAAGGAAATCAGTTATTCAACCTTATTCATATGCAGAAAGCCATTAAAAAGGAAATTAAAAAATGGTGCAATGGAAAAAATGATTTACAGTCACAAGTATTAAAATGCAAACAAGAGGTCAACACTGCTCTGCAAATATTAGAATCAGATCATAACTCCTTAAATGCACAAAACTTGCATGATGCTCAAGTGAATCTGGCTAAAAGCATGGAGTTGTTAGCTATTGACAACAAACAAAAATCAAAATGTCAATGGATCAAGTGGGATGATAGTTGTTCTAAATTTTTCTATGCAAAACAAACAACCAGGAAATTTGTCAACAGCTGTCACAACATTCTAAAAGAAAATGGAGATGTAGTCAAAACACAAAAAGAGATGGAGGAAGAAGCTGTCAAGTTTTTCTCCAACATATATAATAGAGACAACATGGAGAATCAGTTCCCTAACATCACTTCAAAAAGGAAATTAAATGAATGGGGAAAAACATTTCTTAATGCTACATTTGATGAAAAAGAATTAAAAAGAGCCATTTTCAGTGTGCATAATGATACATCTCCTGGCAATGATGGTTTTAATGCCAAATTCTACAAAAGTCATTGGAATGAATTAAAGAAACCAGTTTTAGAAGCTATGCAGGCTTCTTTTGATAATGGCAGAATAGTGAGAGAAATTAATCACACTATTACCTCCTTAATCCCTAAAGTTAAAACCCCTCAAACAGTTTCAGATTTCATACCCATAGCTTGTTGTTCCATGTTGTATAAAATCCTATCTAAAATGTTATGTGACAGAATGAAGTTTGTACTTGGAGAACTGATATCTGATAACCAAACAGCCTACTTACCAAATAGATAGATAAAAGATGGGATAATAATTGCACATGAACACATCAGAAACTTTAACAAGCATGGCAGCAATAAAATGTGCATAAAAGTGGATCTTAAAAAAGCCTATGATTCAGTTAACAGATATTTCATTCTACACATGATGAGAAGCATGGACTTTCCAGCTAAATGGGTAAAAATTATTCAAGAAATGATATGCACTCCTAGTTTTTCATTTTCTATTGAAGGATATCATAAGGGATATTTTACTGGCAGCAATGGATTAAGACAAGGAGACCCATTATCCCCTTATCTTTTTACTCTATGCATGGAATATTTCACTTTGTTGATGGATGCAAAAGTTGCTAAAGGAAAAGTAGAATCAGTTATCAAAAACAATTCCAACATTACACATCTAATTTATGCAAATGACCTATTAATTTTCATTAATGCAACTGCAATTGGAGCTAAAGCTATTAAGAATTGTTTCAAGAAATTACAGAGAGTCATTGGCTTGGAAATGAATAATCTCAAGACTCAAGTGTTTTTCAATAAGTTTTGCAATAACAAGGATCAAGTGCTTAACATTCTGAATATTCAAGAAGGAGAATTACCTGTCAGATATCTTGGGTTACCCCTATCTGTGACATATATCAAACACTCAAATTGTAAACAACTGATTGACAGAGTGTTAAAAAAGATGAAAGGTTGGGAGTGCAAATTTCTCACAGTTTCAGGAAGAATAGAATTGATTAAGGCTGTAATTTATCCTATGGTCAGTTTTTGGATGCAGTGTTTTATGCTACCCAGCTTAACAATCCAAAAAATTAATCAATTATGCAAACAATTCATCTGGAAGGGTAAAAAGAGCAGTGTCCCATGGGAAACAGTTACAAGTGTTAAATCTGAAGGTGGAATGGGGTTGAAAAAACTATCTGATATAAACACCACTTTCTGCATAAAAAGAATTTGGGAGACTCTCAATAATTCAACATACAGTGCAAAGTGGCTAAATGAGAAATATGCCAACAATGAAACACTGTGGGAATCTAATTTTAATAACAATTCCTCATGCACTTGGAAAAAAATGCTATAACATAGAAGAGATGCACAGAAACTAATTGATAGAAGAATTGTGGATGGTAAATCTACAAGCTTGTGGTTTACACCATGGATAAATGGCTCAACTTTATTAGAAAAACTGGGGCAAGAAACTTTATCATACTCTAGAAGTCATAATCACAAGGTAAATCAAATTATATCTGGGAATATCTGGAGACCTGAGAACATCTCATACCTTGGTAATATAAGTGAGGTAATAAGGCAAGTACCCATTCATCATGACAAGGCAGAAGACTATTGGTGCTGTAAAAGCAGCAAAAATGGTGTTTTTTCCTTCCATAATGTATGGAATAATCTAAGAATCAAACTTCAAGACATCAATAATCAAAAAATCATATGGAACAACATATCACTTCCAAAAATGAATGTATGTCTATACAGAGCCATCTTCAGTTTTCTACCTACAAAGGATAAATTAAAAAGACAAGGAGTGACTGAAGATACTATTTGTGTTTTGTGCAAAAAAGAAGAGGAAACTTGCAATCATTTATTTTTTAACTGTTCCTTTTCTAAGCATGTATGGTGTTGGATCAGAATTATGATGGGTGACCCTATAACACATAGAAATTTTGATACTTCTATCTCAGATTGTAACGATCCTGAATTTTGAACAAATTTAAATTGAAAATATTTAATTAATTTTAAATATTTGAATGATGATTTAAATTGAATTCTCAATATAACTAGGATATTGGCGATTAAATTTTTGAATTTAATCTATAATATTAGTTGAATAGAAATTTGAATTTAACTTTGAAGTTTGAAATTGAATACTGAAATTGTATTTTAAATTCAAACAAATGACTTAGAAAAAAAAATAGTTTGGATTTACGAATTATATTTATGTAAACTTATAAATTGATGTTGAACTGTAAAACGTTTATAAGTTTATTTAAAGAAAAAGATTTATACAAAACAAATTTTATTTTAAAAATAAAAATAAAAATATATATATATATATAATAAAATAAATATAAAAAAAAAAAGAAGTACACTGCCTTAATCTATGCCGTAACAATTGCCTTGTTCCACGCCCTAAATCACGCAAGAGACATTATCTCCTCTGCAAAATCACGTCTCCATCCCCTTCTTAAAACACGAACCCCTCCTCCATCATTTCATACGATAGAAAAAAAAAAGAAAAAAAAAATTAATGGCAGGCGCGAGTTTTCGTTCGTTCTTCTCATTCGTTCCTCTTTGAAGCTAAGTTAGGGCTTGCGATCAATTGCGTTGCTTCGACCTTGTTTCGATTGTGCTGTGCTCAGTACTCTTCGGCTGTTTCGATTTTGAAAGGTGAGTTCTTGGCTCACGATTGATTTTAATGCAAGTTTTTAAATTTGTTGAATGGGATGTTTGGTTGCATACTATGTTTTTGGGTGTTATCTGTTATCATTGGCTCGGTTGCTTGAATCTAAACTAATAAGAGCAGATGCTATTTGGTTTTGTTTTAAATTGTTAAGAACAGATATTTAAATTTTTATTTAAACTGAAGAGAGCAAATGCTATTTAAATTTTTATTTAAACTGATGAGAGCAGATGCTATTTGGTTTTGTTTTAAACTGTTGAGAACAGATGCTGTTAATTTTGTTTTTAAACTGTTAAGAACAGATTCTACCCAATATTTGTTTTTTTTTAAAACCAATAAGAACAAATGCTATTGATTTCACTTACTGATAATTTGAATTTATTTTTAAATTGATAAGAGCAGATGCTTAAAGTAAAGTTTTGGGGTTTGCTTTCAGAAATTCAATTCTCTAAAACAAATGAACATTAATGCTAATTTATTTACAAACCTGTTTCTGTTTATGTTTGAATCTTAGTCAGAGATTTTATGTAAACAATTTGTGTTGTTTAGCATAAAATTTAAGTTCTTAAAATTTTAAATTTGATAAATAAAACCTGTTGCTGTGAAAATGAGTCACAATTGCCTTGAAAACCTGTTCGCATAATACCCTATAGCCATGGGGACTTGTACATATTTCACTGTTAGTTTCATTTGCTTTGGAAATTTCAAGTACACACCCCTCAATTACCTGATACGTCCCTTGTTTCTTTTGGAATTGGCATGCCTTACATTGCCCTGTTGCATTTAATTTCTATGTCCTACATCAGCATGTTGCCTGGTTTTAGTCTTGAATGCATTCTGTAGCCCCATCTTGACTTGGGCTTGTGGTTTAATGTCTTACTGTTACCATTTTCTTTGCATCACTGGTGCACTTTGAATACATTCATGTTGATTTTCATGGAGTAGTCATCTTGCCACTATCTTGACATTGTTGTTCACTTGCCTGAGTGCATGTCAAGTGCAGGCTATAGCATTTACTTTGCAGGATATTTTGACTCGGGGGTTGATTGGGTATTTTTGTATTTGACTCGGAGCAGAAGGTTTTAAAACTTGAAGTAAATGGTGGGGTATCTCGGGTTTATGGTGCAGGGTTTTATAACAGAGAAGTTGCAGTTTTCATGTTTAATGAAATTCATGTTTAAGTTGAAGACTTAATTCAAGTATGAAATTAAACTGAGTTCAAATAAGGTTTGAAGTTCAAAATTTTTAAAAATGGAACTTTTAAATTTAAACAAAGTTTTAAATTCTGTTTAAATCAAGAAATTTAAAAAAAAACTGTTTCAGGCTTTATAACAGAGAGTATTTGTAGTTTGAATTTTAAATAGAATTCATATTTTAAGGTGTAACCTGGATTTAAGTATTAATTAGAATTGAATTCAAGTGGAGTTCTGAGTTCAAGGTTTTGAAAATGAGATTTTTAAATTTAAACATAGTTTGAAATCAAGTTTAATAATAGTTCAGGTTTTAAAACCTGAGAATTTTGTTGCAGGTTTTTGAGTACCGTGTCTGGTTTCATTTTTTGAAGTTGAATCTTGCTCCTTTGCTGTTTGGTCCCATGTTCATGTGTGTCTTGAATTTCTGGTACTATCACACTGAAATTGATTCAGTTGTACATTTTTTCATCAAGTCTCCCCTTTGCACTATCTTTTGTTGCTTTCATGTAGCTTGTATCATTTGTTTCCCTGCACTTGTTTCACTGTAATCGTACAGGCTTCACTGCCCTGTACGTGATCCGTGTTGCATGCCTGCTGCTGCATGCTTGTTTGCTTCATGTTTTTGTTCAAGTTGGCACTAGTTGCTTTGAGCACTTCTTTGTGGTCTTGTGGCTGCATATGTACATGCTTCGAGTTGTGTTATTCGCTTGCCCCTTGCTTAGTTGTAGCTGAACAGTTCATATTGCTGTTGACATGCCTTGTACTTATAGTTGTATTCACTGTTGCACTTGAAATTGCTGCCTGTACTTGCATTGCACTGGCTGTTGTTGCATACTGTACTTCTTTTGCCACTGTTTGGTTGACGACACTCGAACTTGATCTGATAGCTGTGTTTTTGGTTTGGTGCACACGTGTTGGCGAGGCAGTGCACATGTGTATAAATATACGTGTGTACTGTAGCCACACAGGATCGACAGTTTTTAAAATTTGAAGTTGTTAATAATGAAAATCCATAATAGATTTTAAATTGGTTCATTTGTTTAATCTCTCTGTGACCATTTTATTCAATTCATTGCAAATTTAATTACTTGAATTAAGATTAATCCTGACTCGAGTGTTTTGTGTTTTGCAATTAACGCTCGGGTCAGACCGAGTATTTTTACAGCTTGAAGATTTTTCAGGCCGTGAAGTTAGAGGGGAAAGCACTCCCCTAAAGTTTTTTTCTAGAAAATTTTCTTGTACTTAATGAAAATAAATTGTTCCGCTGTATAAAAATTTAATGCATTGTACCAACTCTGTTATATGTATGCAAGAAAAATTCATTTATGAATAATATTATGATTATTCTGTGATTCTGTGGCTGATTCTGTTTAAACTCTATAAACTGACTAACAATCCGTCATTTTGAACGTTTCTAGTTGGTTTAATTACCGACTAGAGGCGGTCAGAGCGGCGGGTCGTTACAAAAGTGGTATCAGAGCTTTGGTTTACTCAAAGCTCAGTTTATGATGTTTAATATGAATAGTTACTAGAAACACTTTAAAGAAAGTGCTTTTCAAATTTAAAGAAGTTTAAAATTGTTTTCTTTAAAATAAAAGGTATTTTGAAAGTTAGAATTATTTTGAAAATTCCCCTCTCTAAATGTGAGTTTGCGATAGTTCTCTTCGGTAAGAACTCATTAGATTTGAGTTTCAATCGTTCGGAAACTCATTATCGAATTATTGAGATTTATGAAAAATGAAATATGAGTTAAGTGAATTAATGAATTGGTTTAAATTGGTTTAAATCGAATAACTTGAATATTTCAAGTAATAATTGGGAAATAAAAGGATATGTTAATTTGGTTATAATCAAGAGAATTATTGAAGTATAACTTGGGAATTTGATTCTGAATTCTTTTGAAATTGATTTCAAATGTTGTTAAGAACGAATTAGTAAATAAATGAATTATAAGTATTTAACTTATAATATGGATTTTGGGTATATAACTGAGTTATATAAATTGAATTGAATTGAATTAATAAAAAGATTTATAAATTGAAGTTTTATAAATAGAAATGGAATTTGTGAAGATTGTTTATAAATTCGAAACCAATTGAATTTGATAAATGAAAAATAGAAGTTATTAAAGGAGATATATTCGTGATTTTGGACAGCGAATTATCCTTTATGTTAAATATTGTTATAGTAAATGTTGGTTGGGAATTTTATCCACGATTTTGAACAGTGGATAATCCTTTAAATAAAAAGTGTTGAAACACTGAATTGAATAGATAAGTATATTCACGATTTTGGACAGTGAATATATTATTGAATAAAACAGATATGTTTTAGGTAAAATGATTGAATAATCCAACCTCTGCTAATAAGAATTGCAAATATTGATAGGAAACTTCGAAAACACCTTGTTTATTATAATGGCGAAAACCGAAGCACAAAAAGCAGCACGCCGTGAACGAAGAGCAATTGCTCGTAGAGAAGCAGAAGCGAGACGTGCGGAAATTGAAAGGAGATTCAGTGAAAGGCAAGAACCTGGTCCATATGATGAGGTTATTTGCTATCGATGTCATAAAAAGGGACATTATGCCATTAAGTGCCGAGTAAGGAGAAAGAAAAGGAATGTGGATGACCGGTTCGCTCGTCCTGAGATTATGTGTTTTAAATGTCGGGAGAAAGGGCATTTTCTTAGTCATTGCCCTAAAGTGAAAAGGAAAAAGTGCGTACTCAATTTACCCGTCGATAGATTGACAATCTGCTACCATTGTCGTCAGACTGGACATATAGCCAGAAACTGCACCGAAAGACAACAGGGTGAGCAAGCTATAGCCCGACCAGCTAGAGCGAAAAGTGCTCAGGTGATAGATAAGGATGGAAACATCTCATATTTTTGCAATAACTGTAAGGAGTGGGGACATGTGGATTTTGAATGTGTTAATTCTCCTTTAACACAACATGAAATAGTGTCATCCGAAGATGAAAGTTTGGCAAAGATGCATACTATCGGACAAGAAGTCGTTAGTCCTTAATTATTCTGAATCTTAAACCAATCGATATATTTTGTAGTACTATCCTTTGTAATCCACAATCTTTTGTGTACGTCTTTTAAAAGTATTAAGCTATGTAAAATTTTGTACGGAAGAAATATTTTAATGAAATAGCATCTTGGGAAGGAAATTTAATTGTTGATTTAACTGTATGAATCAAACTGAGTTTGATGTGAAGTTTATATTTCAAGTTTAAAACTATTGCCTAAAATAGTTAATATGGAAATATAGATCTAATGGAACCAATTCGATGAATAATTTACTAAAGAACTAGTTGATTATTTTTGAAATAGAAAGCAAATGTAAAGTTCAAATGAAATTTAGATTTCAAATTTGAAGTTGTCAACACGATAATCTATTATAGGTTTAATAAATTCAGTGATGAATTTGAATTTAAACGTGATGGAAAATTTGGAATCCTCCATTTGTTGTGAATGTGAATTAAGTTTTCGTAACTTATATATGTGAATATAATCGAAAACCATCAGTTTAGAAAGTCCTGTGTAAGTTTACATAGGTATGATAAGTACGAAATGTGAAATGAAGTACTATATGTATATGACATATGTTTTCTAAAAACTGAGGATATGGAAATGTACCTTCCATTTATTATGTGTGAAGGTGATTGGAACTCGGTGGAGTGTCCATTGGAAATCGTAGCTACGTAGAATTCCATTAGTGGAATGTCCATTGGGACTGATATGATATCCCCCACGATGGATCATCGTGTTTGGGATTATGTGATTGATGCTGGCGTAATTCGTGGGGCGTGATGCCTACAGTTACAAGCGATTCCACTGAGATAGTGGCGCAACCGCCGAGTAAACTGCGATCTGGAAACCGAAGCGAAATTCGAGGGGCGTGATGCCTAAGGCTACGAGCGATTCTACTGAGATAGTAGCGTAACCGCCGTGTGGACCGCGATCTAAGGCGACAACCATGGCGAAATTCGAGAGTGATGAGAAATCTAAGATTACAAGTGATTCTACTGAGATAGTAGCGTAACCGCCGGGTAAATTGTGATCCATGGGGGAACGTGCTTTCCATATCCATTTTTAAAAGAATTTTTAAAAAGTATTTTCACTGGGAGTTGAAGCAAGTATGTTTAGTACTTGGAGATTTTTAGTCTTGCGCCTGGCCAGCGTATGCCTAAAGTCTGTGAGAACGACGATGGACTTGTTAAACTTCGAGTTATCAAGTATTTTCAAACTTTAAATAGAAAATCAATAATCTGAAATTAGAATTACATAATTCTAACTTAATGAATTAAGGAAGAAGATCTTTTTGAATATTTTGAAAGCACACAGTTTTGGATAAGATATATTATGCAAATATTTAGCATGAAAGATTTTAAGTTTAAAAATCTGAGTTTTTGTAAGTCAAAAATTTAGTAAAAGACTTTTGAGTCTTGATTATTGAAATTGATAAACAAAACTAGTAAATGAAATAAATGGAATGAATTCTATATTTATTTGCGAGTTTGAAACTTGGTAAAATTATGTAGGGTATAAATATCGGTGAGATTTTAGCAATCGTTTTTCCTAACTTATAATTTCGGGACGAAATTCTTTTAAGTAGGGGAGATTGTAATGATCCTGAATTTTGAACAAATTTAAATTGAAAATATTTAATTAATTTTAAATATTTGAATGATGATTTAAATTGAATTCTCAATATAACTAGGATATTGGCGATTAAATTTTTGAATTTAATCTATAATATTAGTTGAATAGAAATTTGAATTTAACTTTGAAGTTTGAAATTGAATATTGAAATTGTATTTTAAATTCAAACAAATGACTTAGAAAACAAAATAGTTTGGATTTACGAATTATATTTATGTAAACATATAAATTGATGTTGAACTGTAAAACGTTTATAAGTTTATTTAAAGAAAAAGATTTATACAAAACAAATTTTTTTTTAAAAATAAAAATAAAAATATATATATATATATAATAAAATAAATATATATATATAAAAAAAAAGAAGTACACTGCCTTAATCTATGCCATAACAATTGCCTTGTTCCATGCCCTAAATCACGCAAGAGACATTATCTCCTATGCAAAATCACGTCTCCATCCCCTTCTTAAAACACGAACCCTTCCTCCATCATTTCATACGATAGAAAAAAAAAGAAAAAAAAATTAATGGCGGCCGCGAGTTTTCGTTCGTTCTTCTCATTCGTTCCTCTTTGAAGCTAAGTTAGGGCTTGCGATCAATTGCGTTGCTTCGACCTTGTTTCGATTGTGCTGTGCTCAGTACTCTTCGGCTGTTTCGATTTTGAAAGGTGAGTTCTTGGCTCACGATTGATTTTAATGCAAGTTTTTAAATTTGTTGAATGGGATGTTTGGTTGCATACTATGTTTTTGGGTGTTATCTGTTATCATTGGCTCGGTTGCTTGAATCTAAACTAATAAGAGCAGATGCTATTTGGTTTTGTTTTAAATTGTTAAGAACAGATATTTAAATTTTTATTTAAACTGAAGAGAGCAAATGCTATTTAAATTTTTATTTAAACTGATGAGAGAAGATGCTATTTGGTTTTGTTTTAAACTGTTGAGAACAGATGCTGTTAATTTTGTTTTTAAACTGTTAAGAACAGATTCTACCCAATATTTGTTTTTTTAAAAAACCAATAAGAACAAATGCTATTGATTTCACTTACTGATAATTTGAATTTATTTTTAAATTGATAAGAACAGATGCTTAAAGTAAAGTTTTGGGGTTTGCTTTCAGAAATTCAATTCTCTAAAACAAATGAACATTAATGCTAATTTATTTACAAACCTGTTTCTGTTTATGTTTGAATCTTAGTCAGAGATTTTATGTAAACAATTTGTGTTGTTTAGCATAAAATTTAAGTTCGTAAAATTTTAAATTTGATAAATAAAACCTGTTGCTGTGAAAATGAGTCACAATTGCCTTGAAAACCTGTTCGCATAATACCCTATAGCCATGGGGACTTGTACATATTTCACTGTTAGTTTCATTTGCTTTGGAAATTTCAAGTACACACCCCTCAATTGCCTGATACGTCCTTTGTTTCTTTTGGAATTGGCATGCCTTACATTGCCCTGTTGCATTTAATTTCTATGTCCTACATCAGCATGTTGCCTGGTTTTAGTCTTGAATGCATTCTGTAGCCCCATCTTGACTTGGGCTTGTGGTTTAATGTCTTACTGTTACCATTTTCTTTGCATCACTGGTGCACTTTGAATACATTCATGTTGATTTTCATGGAGTAGTCATCTTGCCACTATCTTGACATTGTTGTTCACTTGCCTGAGTGCATGTCAAGTGCAGGCTATAGCATTTACTTTGCAGGATATTTTGACTCGGGGGTTGATCGGGTATTTTTGTATTTGACTCGGAGCAGAAGGTTTTAAAACTTGAAGTAAATGGTGGGGTATCTCGGGTTTATGGTGCAGGGTTTTATAACAGAGAAGTTGCAGTTTTCATGTTTAATGAAATTCATGTTTAAGTTGAAGACTTAATTCAAGTATGAAATTAAACTGAGTTCAAATAAGGTTTGAAGTTCAAAATTTTTAAAAATGGAACTTTTAAATTTAAACAAAGTTTTAAATTCTGTTTAAATCAAGAAATTTAAAAAAAAAAAACTGTTTCAGGCTTTATAACAGAGAGTATTTGTAGTTTGAATTTTAAATAGAATTCATATTTTAAGGTGTAACCTGGATTTAAGTATTAATTAGAATTGAATTCAAGTGGAGTTCTGAGTTCAAGGTTTTGAAAATGAGATTTTTAAATTTAAACATAGTTTGAAATCAAGTTTAATAATAGTTCAGGTTTTAAAACCTGAGAATTTTGTAACAGGTTTTTGAGTACTGTGTCTGGTTTCATTTTTTGAAGTTGAATCTTGCTCCTTTGCTGTTTGGTCCCATGTTCATGTGTGTCTTGAATTTCTGGTACTATCACACTGAAATTGATTCAGTTGTACATTTGTTCATCAAGTCTCCCCTTTGCACTATCTTTTGTTGCTTTCATGTAGCTTGTATCATTTGTTTCCCTGCACTTGTTTCACTGTAATCGTACAGGCTTCACTGCCCTGTACGTGATCCGTGTTGCATGCCTGCTGCTGCATGCTTGTTTGCTTCATGTTTTTGTTCAAGTTGGCACTAGTTGCTTTGAGCGCTTCTTTGTGGTCTTGTGGCTGCATATGTACATGCTTCGAGTTGTGTTATTCGCTTGCCCCTTGCTTAGTTGTAGCTGAACAGTTCATATTGCTGTTGACATGCCTTGTACTTATAGTTGTATTCACTGTTGCACTTGAAATTGCTGCCTGTACTTGCATTGCACTGGCTGTTGTTGCATACTGTACTTCTTTTGCCACTTTTTGGTTGACGACACTCGAACTTGATCTGATAGCTGTGTTTTTGGTTTGGTGTACACGTGTTGGCGAGGCAGTGCACATGTGTATAAATATACGTGTGTACTGCAGCCACACAGGATCGACAGTTTTTAAAATTTGAAGTTGTTAATAATGAAAATCCATAATAGATTTTAAATTGGTTCATTTGTTTCATCATCTCTGTGACCATTTTATTCAATTCACTGCAAATTTAATTACTTGAATTAAGATTAATCCTGACTCGAGTGTTTTGTGTTTTGCAATTAACGCTCGGGTCAGACCGAGTATTTTTACAGCTTGAAGATTTTTCAGGCCGTGAAGTTAGAGAGAGAGGGGAAAGCACTCCCCTAAAGTTTTTTTCTAGAAAATTTTCTTGTACTTAATGAAAATAAATTGTTCCGCTGTATAAAAATTTAATGCATTGTACCAACTCTGTTATATGTATGCAAGAAAAATTCATTTATGAATAATATTATGATTATTCTGTGATTCTGTGGCTGATTCTGTTTAAACTCTATAAATTGACTAACAATCCGTCATTTTGAACGTTTCTAGTTGGTTTAATTACCGACTAGAGGCGGTCAGAGCGGCGGGTCGTTACACAGATGTTATTGCCTACATAAATCATAATTTTGCAGCCAACAACATTAAGAAGGATATCATAATAGCTGCGCTAACCTCCTCTATCTGGTTCATTTGGAACAGCAGAAACTCTATAATTTTTAACAATGACAAGACAGACAAAATCGCAGTTTGCAAAACCATAAAAATCACTGTTCGTGACCTAATCATTAATAGATCCAAGTTTTTCAACCATAGCATGATTAATCCTGATGACATCCTTGAAAAATGGGAAATTTTACCTTCGCGTGCTGACCTTACCTTTCCCCTAAACCCTACTTTCCCACGCACAGTATCATCCTCAAGATACATGATTGATAGAGAAGATTATGAAGTTGAGAGCTCTAGAATGTCCAGACGCACCGATAGTATCATCGCTATTGTTGAAAGAGGAGACTTGCCTGGTAGAGAAAACGAGCCGCCATGAGAAGAGGAGCTTTGCAAATTTTTAGAAGAATGTTTAGGGCTTTGGTTGAAGGTGTTTGAGCCGTATACATGTCAATTTGGTTACTTGTGTACATAGTGTTTGTATTGTTTTATCATTATCAATAAAGTGTTTGACCTTTTTTCAAAAAAAAAAAGATGCATGTTTTAAATTTTATAAATGTTCATTTATATGCAAAATGCTTTTGACAATTAAAAAATATATTTTATTTTCTCATATATATATATATATATATTATATAAAGTAATTATTTATTTGATTTAAAATTGATTATTAAAATTACATATATATATACATACAAATAATATAAAAATTGTACAAAATATTGTTCATTTCTTTTAGAAAAAATATATTTTTTATTTAACATTTCCATATGATTTTTAAAATTAAACAATAAACGTTTATTATTAATATACATATAACCGAAAAAAATTCGGCCGAGAGCTATGTGTAAATATATAAAAATTATTTTATTGTTATTAATATTTATACATATATTTATAAGTAATTATATATATCATATATAAATTATATTTGAATTTTATTTAAAAAGTTCACGGATTACATATAATATTTTATATGTAAGTTCAAAATATTTTTAAATTAATATTTAAAATAATTTTATAATTTAATTTAATATATAAATTTATATACATATATATATATTATAAGTAGTTTATATAAGCTTATTTACAATTAGTATTTCATAATATATATATATATTATATTTATACATATGTATTTATTTATAATATATATGATACATACATGGATATTTATATATATATGCTTAGACAACACATTAGTATACAGAGAGGCTAACACGCTCATTGCGATGTAAATCCCAACATCTATACACAGCCACGTTAAACCATGTATACCCCGTTTATGTTGCGCGTGGACATACACACATATGTGTATATGACATATACAGATATATATAATATAACACAAATAATACTAAATAAAACATTATTTATTAATTAAATAAAATATTTATTTTATTTCAAGCAAAATTTAGAAATGTTCTAAATGAATTTAGACTGTATAGGCCCAATAAAGATCTAAAATGTTTTTCTGAAAATTTGCTCAATTATTCCGCTACAGGCTAGCCCAATTCCAACATATATTAGACTTAGCTATGATTGTGCTAATATATTTATTAGCAAATGAACCTATTCAACAATATATAGAAGAGTAAGTAAGCTAATGAATGACTTTTACTTAATTAGCTATGATTGTTGTATATTGGGGTTGTTGTATATTGGGGTTATTGTATATAGTCGTTATATGCTTAGTCGAATGTGTTAGGAGATCTATGAATATTGAAAGTTAAATAACACTTTCAGATAATAGTTAATTAATTGAAGTGTTGGAAACCTCAAAGATTTTTGCGTAAGTTCCATAGAGAAGTCGATGTTCCAAACAAGAAGAAAATGGTCTCAAAATGATGTTTGTAGTGAAGCATCAAGGTGAAGGGGGATGGAGCTCGAGACAGAGAGGGTGAGAAAAGTAGGAATATTATACCTAGACTAAGCATAATCCAACATAGATCTCCCTTATGTCAACATATAAAGGAGATAGAAAATAGGTAGTTCTAAAATGAATCCATAAGCTGACATAAAATTTGCATAAATCGACATAAGATCCCATATGCGGCATATAGTTTTCCTAAACCATCACATAAGAGAGATAAAGAATAGGAGTTTCTCAAATAACCCCTTAAGCTAACATAAAGAATTGATGAGCTAATAGAAAACTCAAGCTAAACTGACATAAAGATGGGTGCGACATATAAGGGATAATTGAAGCAAGTTCCTCTACCAGATCTAAATAAGCTAGCATACAAGGACCATATACTAATATACAAAGGTCGAAGAAATATGCTTCATGCATACCGACATGTGACTGGGATTTGGAAATACTTGCCTAAACTTGGTTTGTGGAATCGAAAAGGTTTGGTGAGGTCCGAGGAGGTCCACTTGACTTGGGCTTATCATTACTAAGAACTATTATTTAAAGTTCGAGACAAAAATAACACAAATTTTAAAATAGAGGTTAACATGATCAATACAGTAATCGGAGAAGTGGTGGGCACGTAATTAAGATGGAAGACATGAGATGGGGTGCTTGTCCAACTCATATGACGAGATGACTAGTATATATAGTCTTGTATGCTAGTGTTTTGTGGTTTGATACATTCAACCATGGCTTCGAGTACGTTGGTCATAGGCTATTGAAGGCACATTTTATGGGTTCGACCCTATGGTCTATTGCTTTAGGATGGGCGTCGGTGAATGATAGATCTTATATTAGTTGTATAGGGAATACCATGATCGCAACATTATCCTATAGCAAGCCAAACAGAAATGGAGACACTCATTTAAGTTGGTTATTGGACCTGAAACCAATGGTGGTCTTCGGAACTATGTTGATTTTTTCTATATTTTTTTCCTAACATATTTAAATCTAGTAGAAACATACAGAGATATTTATGGTTATCATCTTATGTACGATACGGTCGTGGGTGTATGGATGCAAGTATATTGCATTGTAGTGCCATCACGATTTACTTTACATTATTGGGTGTGACTTAGATAGTAAACCTATGACATCACTAGCCTTATAGTGTAGTATTACCCTTACCCTCGAATATTCATGTGCAATAGCATCATTTTCCTTATTATATACTATCTTGTTGCACTAGCATTATATTCATATTGTGGTGAATTGTTCATGCTAGAGAAGAAGTTAGATGAGGCATGATATCCTCTAAGTATTTTTCTCATGTTTCTTAGGTTTATATATGCAATGACTCGAAATTTTAAACATACTGTATTTAGATATCTAAATTAGTCAAATATTTAAATCTTGGTTAAACGTGATTAAATGGATTTTATAACTATGCTAAACCCCTTTTAATTAATAAGGCAAGATGGTAAGCTTATTTTTCAAATACGTTTGCAAAAAAAATAGTTTGAAGAAATATCGATAATGTGGTCGAAAATCATTTTATGGATAAAGGACTTGTTACTCGATAAAAGTTGTTCGACTTCTTGGACATGTCTAATATATTATTATGCCATTAATTAGAAAATAGAAGTATTTTGTTGTTTATGGTTAACTAAATACATTTGATGATGACTTGCATGAGGTAATGGGAAGATATTTTGGTGGAGAAGCCTTAAGGGTGAAGTAAGAAGAGATATTTTCTTCTTAGCTGGAAAGTGCAGCACATAGGGGGGGTGTTTTGACCAACCAAGGGAGCTGTAAATGGCCCTTTCGAACTTCAATATGTCACCTATAAATACCCCTTACCCCTTAGGAAAATAGGTTAACGTTAAATCACAAATTCACATAAACAGAATAATTTCCAGAATTTTATACTCCACTTCAACAATTCATAGAAAATAAAAAAAATCATCAAAACAATCTCAAATTTTGACCAAAGACCCCTTATTAAACTTACTATCCAAGGATTATTTGCAAGGCATTAGTGGATAAATTTAAAGAAAAGAGGCCAAATTGTGAGCAAGAAAGGAGGAGCATGTGGCCGTAAGCATTTCAAGAGGAAGAGATGAGTTATCTTGCTTTTAGGTGATGGTAAAAAGTGTTCATGTGTTCTTCTATGCATGTATTTGATGGTAGCATGGATTTGTATGAGTTTACTAACCATTTAAGTGTATATATTGTGTGTGTGTGTGTGTGTGTGTGTGTGTATATGTTTGTTGTGTGAATATAAAGTTAAAGTAAAGAACTAATGCAATTTATAACTTTTGGAACCCCCTTGCTTTGCAAAGAAAGTGACAACTTTATTTTTACTATATTCACTTCTATTACCCTCTAAAACATGTAACGTGGCCAAGGCTTTTTGTATACATGTTTGATGTGAGTGTGTGTGAAGTTGAAGTGTGTGGAGCCTTGTTTGAAGCGAAAAAAGTCGCTATAAGTGCACTTCAAAATTTCTTGTGTTGAATCGCTCTTTAAAATGGTTATATGTGAATATATTGTAAAAGTATATATTTAAGTTGTGCTTTACACTTATATCAGTGTATGGGACATCGAGGAAGTGGACTGAAAAGTTATAGAACTTGTAAAACAAAGTTGCAAAAGTTATAGTAAAAAAGTCACTATATGAGCACATTGTAAATGGCCTTGTTTTGGGGAATTTTTATTATGATTTTAGAAGACATCATTAGTTGATTCTTTACTGTTTTATTAAGTACTTTATGTTTACTTAATGTAAAAAAAATAGAGTTTTAATCATTTTATAACTGGTTGAACAAAGTGATAAAAGTTAGAAGCGAAAAGGTCGCTATACGAACACTTTTAAAAGCCTTGTTTTGGGGATTTTTATTATTATTTCGAAAGATACTCTTTAGGGTTTCTTTTCATTTTTTTAAGTAGTCTAAGTATACTACTTACTCTAAAAATTTCAGATCTTAAAATCTTTATTTGGATAGAGAAAACCGACCTCAAACTTTTATGCTTTTTGAACATGCTCTCAGTCTAGTATTTTTTTTACAATGCTTATAAATGATGTCCTTTACCTACTACATCATTTCTGGTATGCCACAACACTGTTTTGGTGTTGTGTTGTTTTAAGCAACTTTTATGATTTTAAATGAGTTTTAAATGATGTTTAAATTTATCATTTTTATGAGATCGTTTAAAAAAAAATTAAATAGCAGGTTTTAAAGTATTTTAAAAGTGGTTTCAAGGTTAAATATATTTTTATTAATTGTTTACGAATTTTTAAAGTAAAGGGTTATATATTACATGATTTTATTATGAGTTTTTAAAATTCTAAATTAGTTATTTTTAAGTGATATTTTATATGGATATTTAAAATGTATGTATAAATATTTTCAAGGTACTTGTATATGTAAGATTGGAAAAGCGAGTTAAGTATTTTATGAAAGGTGGTTTGGTTATAACACTCAGTTATAATGAATGATTTTGAGAAGTTACTAAAAAGTATATTAGTTTTTTAAGTAAGTGTAGATGTACTTGTATCTTTAAAATGGACATTTTAAAGGTATAATGTTAAGTACAAAATGGTTTTTGGTTTGTAGTAAACAATGTTTAAGTAACATTTGTTTTTAATCCTTTTGAATATACTTAGAAATATATATACTTTTTTCTTTAAAATGAGTGTTTCTAAGATAACTATTAGTAAAGTGTTTTGGGTTTATAGTAACATTGTTTAAGTAACATTTGTGTTTAACCATGTTGATTATATTTTAAAATAGAAAAACTTGTTAAGTGATTTGTGAATATTCTTATACCTTGGGGATAAATAAATGAATGTATTTTGAAGTATTGAAATGAGTACAAATGAATAGTGAAATAGTAGTATGTATGTATGTATGTATGTATGTATGTATGTATCTTTAGTAAAGGTATTTTAAATACATATACACAAGTAAAAAAAAAGAAGTGAATGAAACCATCATGGATTTATATGGTTTAAGATCCTTCAAGGATGGCTCATTCATATGAAGCATCTCTTGCTTTTAGAATGTATATTCGAAATCCTCCAAGGAGGACTATTGTACATCGTTCACTTACTTCCGAAGGAAGTATTATTTGATAAAATAGGTATTATTTGATAAAAGATGTTTTAATTAATAAAATAATTAATTAAATAAAAAAGGATTAGAAGTCGCTTATATGACTTAATCATGTTTTGTTTGATTACTTGTCTATGGAAAGTATTTAATCATATGCTTAGCACTAAAATTTGACAAAGTATGCTTGCTCTATCTGTGAAAGTTAAGAATAATGTTCGAGTAGGGCTTGGAAGCAAACACTGCTCTAACCTACCGGTTTCACTCTTGACCGAGACATGGTGTATGTTGAGAAGGTTGGAAACGTGATAATATATGTGACTTGGTTTTCATATGCGATCATTTTCATTGCTATCTGAATTTAACCAAAATTAAATTAGGAAATATCTTGAAGAAATACGAGAATTATATGGTACGACTATCCTTTCGCTGATGTTATACCCTACATATAAACTCGTCCTGCTCTTCTAGGACAAGTGATAAGAAAATCCATCCGGATAGGAGATGATCTCTACCCTTATGCATTGTCTGTTTATTTCTAAAAAACCGATTGAATTAATCGAAAATTTATCAGTTGGTTTTTGAAGAATTGATAAGCAAGGGAGTGTACTTATATGAGATGACTTGAAACCGTAACCACTTCAAAACCGATAATAAAGTTCTGTGCTTTGGAAGCGGTTCTGGAGGAAAATGTTATAAGGTTGAACTATCTATCCTAAGTTAAATCCAAGAAAGAAGTCGGCGTTAGCATTTATAACGATGCTAGCAAGGGCATTGTCTATCTTGAGGGTGATTCCAAGAGAGAGGGCTAGCATTTGTGAGACGATTTATGCTAGAATCTATGTAGAGATTCATGAATTGTTTGGGATGCTGGAATCCTTGTAGAGATTCGAGATCTGTTCGAGGTAATGGACTGGAGAGATTCAAGTTCTGTTCGTGTGATGAGATGTTGAACATGACTTCACGATTGAAAATAAGAAATGACAGAAAGCAGAGTAATATGCACAACTAGTCCGTTTTGCTAACCCAAGGATATATCAGCTCTATATCTAGGGATACAGATATGCATGCAGAGGTGATGATATTCTGTATCACGTGTTATAGGCGGGTATATTTTATCTAGAGATATATGCTACTCGAAAAGTTATTGTGAACCTTGTCAAGAGGCCCACCTCGACGTACCGTGGACACCGCTAATGGAAATCCATATGCAAACGCACCTTAGCGGTTTTCATTCTTTACTTAATATTTTTG
This sequence comes from Allium cepa, assembly GCA_030765085.1. NCBI lineage: Eukaryota > Viridiplantae > Streptophyta > Magnoliopsida > Asparagales > Amaryllidaceae > Allium > Allium cepa. Next base: position 158,561,540 of record CM060939.1, read on the forward strand.
TGTTGTACATGCAGCATAGTTATTTTCTGATTTGTATTCTACACCCTAAACATTATATATTATACCGTTATATGTAATCATTAGATAGTTTGGTTCTTAAAGGGAAAACCATTCTGGTGATTCGGTTGGTTTCAAAAGATATTATTACATGATGACCACATATTTCTTGAATTTCTTACATCAAACTTATGACTGACTTCTGCTTTTATATTTTTCTTAATTCCTCGAGTGCTCTTTCAAGCAGTTTGAGAAAGGCAGGTATTCGTTGGATATTCTTTGGATCTCAAAGAGACAAGGTGGATGTTTCACCTGCCATGGTATTCTTATTTCCGCCGCATACTAGTATGTATATATTAGTATTTGTGAGGATATGTTGTTATAACTGTCCAGACTGATGATAATACTTAGTATTGTAACTTTGAAATGCTATGTATTTTAGACTGACATTTTGTATTGTCTTTGGATATTATATATTATCATTCCGTTGTGAGATTTAGATGTTTGTTCCTTTCATTCTTCTTCCTTCTTTTTTTCTGTATTTTCCTTTTACCCTAACAATCTGACTTTCTGGCACTTGGTGTTCGACATGTGAATATCGTTGATGTATTAGTATCGACATTTGAGAGTCGAAAAATTAGATCATTACAACATACTAAGTGTTTTGAGATAATCCTCCTCACACACAACTTATGCTTGACCCACGTTTTGTTTCTATTTATTCTTCCTTTTTACAATGCATAGGTTCTCTCACAAGTAGGACCGCTGTCATGTTTTTTTTTGGACAAGCTAACTGGATATGTTGAATCTTTTGGAGATAAGAAGATCGTATCTACTACCAGCTTATTTAGTTCATTCATAAAAGACATTGTAATCATGCTTGGGACTATTGAGTAGTACTTGATGTATTGTATATATGGAAATTACTTTTTTTTATAACAGTAGTGATACTTAGTTAAGCAGAGCATTCATTGGTGTCTGGAGGGATCGAACTCAAGATATCTAGAACCATAATTTAGAGATTTTAACTAGTGGTAATTTATAGATCTTAACTAGTGGTCTTCAACATGTATGGTGATTTATGTACTGTAATTATCGTTTGATCTCTCATAAGCGATCGAAATATTATACTTATCATGTTTTTTGTATGTGTTATCATGTGTATTATATTTGCCTTCTATTTGTAGAGCTTTATATCAATACACAATATCTAATTTAGTGAAATTTTATAGTCACTTCTTTTAGGAAGCTATGCATATATTTCAGCTCGAAGGTATTTTGTAATCACTACTTATGAAGTGATACAACAAATATGCAATAAAAGTTAACTGTAGCAAGTAAAATGATATGAAATAAATTAAAGTAGAAGCTACTTAACTTCTTGTAAACTATAATCTGGTTGGTACATGTGGGGTAAACTATTTGTCTTTTGTGTTACGTTGTACAAAGCAAGTCGGTATAAACTTTTTAAAAGGGAATGTAAGTCAATAAAGTTGAAAAGAGCAAGAAATGAAGAGCTCTCTTTCAATTCTTATTTGCAGGTCTTTTTCCACCCTGTTACAAACATATGATCGATCCACCCATAGGTACTATCATACCTTAATTAAGTGCATGAGCATCATTGTACCCTGAATCAAGCAGCTATGCTTTCGTCTCCTTTGCCTTTATGAAAATAAAACCTTGAAAAATAACAATATACCACACTGATTCATTAGTACAAAAAAATGAACAATAACAGGACGTCATACAGTAAACAGTTGAAAGATACACAGTAAACTACGCATTCATTTAACTATGAGCAACAGGCAGGCAGTTCAATAGATTCAAATAATATAAAAATCATTGGTACACAAACTAAACCAATCTTCAAAAAACAAAATAAGAAACGAAATGAAATATCCAGCTGGCTCTCCCTACAAAAGCGAAGGAGGAGCAAAACGTTTTACACCGCAAAACCAGTTAAAAAGAGAGATAAACAGTGCTGCTAACAAAGTCTATCTACGAATATGCAGAGCACAGCTTCCAAAAGCAGACTGCAGCATGCGCATTTACTCATGACGTGCCGAAGTAAACAGCATGACTCTTCGTTTACAGTGCTTCTCAAATGCAAAACCACCGCGTACATCCCAATGTTCAGTAAGTTTCTTATGAACCAAATCATATATATAAGCTCCTGTACCTCTCTTTCTACAGCATATCATGACCTTACCATCCACAATCCCAACCGCATATGGACATTCAAGTTTATACAATAAACAGTCCGCTTCTTTTTCAGCCATTGATGCAAAATCCACCTGAAACACAATATTCCAAACACAACCTCCTTCGCTTTCCTTCAATCTCCATCCATACAAATACTTCCCCTCGCAGCAGTAATGCAGCATATAAAGCTTACCCTTCTCTTCGCTCAAAGTGAAACTATAATCCCAGTTGCACAATTGATAATTGCAGCGGTCAACTTCATCCTGAAGAACCGGAGTTACCCTTTCAAACTTCTCTTCCTTCATATCCAGTTTCAGCAAATAAAAAGCCAGTGTCTTTCTTTTATTCAATGATGACGACGATGCCCAAAATGGGTTCATCTTCCAGTAAATAGCTCCATTAAAGAAAACTGGGTTTTCAAGATCCACCTTGTGAGGAATTTCTCCAATGATTTTCCAATCGCCTTTGAACAGAACACCGATTTCAAGGATCTCGCAATGGTAGGAAGAAGTCTTGTTGTGAGAATAGATTCTAATGAATTTGTATAAGCCGGCGGTTGGATCCCATCCTAAAGTAATCTGGTCATAGTCGATTGTAATGTCCTTTATCTTTCTTTTTGAGTAGTATGATGTTTTGAATGTATTGAGATTCATCAAGTAGAAGTTAGTGGTTGTTTTTCTTCCATAAGCACAAGCTAATCCATTAATCACGTTGGAAAAATGATAGGAAGATGTACTTCCAAGGTTGATCCTAGGAACTTCTTCATTGGTTTTTCCATCAACATCGAAATTGAAAAGCACAAGTTTCCTTCCAAATGCATTGGTACAAAGTTGAACGCTCATCAATGAACTTTTGGAACGTGCATTCAAAATATCAGAAACACGAATAACATAGCACCAATATTTGGAAACAGTTTGGAACCTTAAGATCGAGGTTGATGGAAGTCGACTTAATATGTTTATCATTACATCAATGGGAAAATGCATCTGCAAATGATAGTCAAAGCTTTAACAAATTTATGTAGATTTTTTTGCCAAACATTAATGTGCAAATTGAACCCCAATGATGAAGATAAATGGAATTGTATAGTGATTACGATGCATGATTCTTCGAGAGTTCATAGATTATGTCGAGTTTAACAAAATATTTATGAAAACATATCTAGGTTTAAAGTTATCTATAAGCAAATAACAACCAACATACCTCTTGTTTAACCATTTTGTTACTCAAATTGTGATCATATGATCGCGAATGTTCCATGGCCTACCTACATCACAAAAATTTAAGTTAACGACGTTAACTGATGAAGACTTCAAGACTAGACATTTGGTGAAATGCATTGATTTAATCAAGCAAGGATAAATATGAGAATCGAATTTGCAAGAAGTACATATAAAGATAGCATAACCATGCTGAGAAACGGTTGAGCTGAAATTTCAGAGCCCATAATAAGCATTTAAATGAAATTGTATAGAACAAATAAAATAGACACCATATAGCATTAGAGTGTACATAAAATCTAAAAATAATGCCAGTGTTCTTTCAATTGCCTAATAATATGCTACGAACTGCATAGCTTTTCAAAGCTTTGCAATGTGTTCTGCACATTTGCATGTGTCAAATTAATTAGCTATTAAACAAAAAATAGACATACATACTTGTTATCTTGGAATTTTGTGCAATGTTTAACCTATTAAATATGTTACATCATAACCATCCTTGAAACAATTTAGTGTCTAGTTACAGTAGTTATCTTAGAAATTTGATATGTTAATAGACATCATAATCATCTTGTGAAATGCCTTGATTTAATCATGCAAGAATAAATACGAGAATCGAATTTGTGAGAAGCACATACAAAGATAGCATAACCATGCTAAGAAAACGGTTAATCTGAAATTTCAGAGCTCATAATAAGCATTTAAACGAAATTGTATGGCATTAGGGTGCACATAAAATCTAACAATAATGCTAGTGTTCTTTCAATTGCCTAATAATATATGTTACGGACCACATAGCTTTTCAAAGCTTTGCAATGTGTTCTGTACATTTGAATGTGTCAAATTAATTACCTATTAAACAAAAAATAGACATATCTCCTTGTTATCTTGGAATTTTTGCATTGTTTAACCTATTAAATATGGTACATCATAACCATCCTTGAAACAATTTAGTGTCCAATTACAGTAGTTATCTTAGAGATTTGATATGTTAATAGACATCATGATCATCTCAACCTCCCTTTTTATTCAAGCTTCAAAATAGAACTGCAAGGTAGCTTCCATGTGGAGTAATTCTGATATTTTCACCTTACCACTACCATCTTTATTTTTTAACCACTATCATCAATTCATTGTTGGCCATCAGATTTCCGATTTAAGAATAATATAAACATATTTTTTCAAAATAAATATAACTCTTTATTTATAAAATTACGATGATTTTAAAAGAAATTAAAATATCAGAGACCCAAATTCAAATCAATAAAATGTTGCAACTATTTCTGCGAAATGCTTAATGTTTCCATAGGAGATAATTCGATGAATTATTTTGTCGGATGATCATTATTCATAAACAAAAATATGGTCCAAAATTAAATCAAATTGATCACTGTGCAGAATAAAAAAAAAACTAAAGGTACTGTACATCATAGTAATAATTAAAGTCATATTAATCCAGTTCAAATAATAAAAATAAACCACTATAGGAGTATGAGGAAGACAACTGGCTAAGTTTTATTCGCCCTTGGCAGAGCCATATATAAACTGAATTTGTTAAAGGCATGATTATATTGGATAGGAGGAATATATTTTAGGGAAAAAGAAAGAAGGAACTAAAAAGTTACATGGGGAGAAATTATGGTTGTTTATATCCATTACTTCATAAAAACTAATGCCCCGTTTGGTTTCATTTTGTATTTTGAGTTTTGTATTTTCAAGTTGCGCTAAGAAATACCAAGAAGTAAGATTACAATTCTTAATCATTGCGACAATTAACGGACAACGGAGTAGTTAATTTGCTTTTCGTGCTTTTGTTATCTCTAGAAACGCGAAAAACAAAATAAACTTGATTTCTATTTTACATGTTAATTTCATTCTTCAAAATTATTTGTTTTTCAAAAATACGTACGACGGATGCACTTTTGTATAGACAAAAACACAAAATTAAAAACGACAAGCCAAGCGGGACCTAACCTTCTTCAAACAGGCGTCATTGCTCCCAAAATTTACCACCGCTCAAAACATTGAGTGAAAACAAAAGGATGTTTATAAAATGTCAATTTCTTAATTTGATTTTATAAGAGATGAATCAATGAATTGATTCTCATCTTAACCAAAACCATTTAATTTGAAAAAAAAAAAGAAGATTTTTTCGTTCCCCTTATCGATATTGATTCCTCTATAAACAGTTCCCTACGTAAACCTCATGGAAAACAATCAAACTCATAGGCAACCTTACATTCTAAAATAATTATACATAAAAGCATTCTTTTTTATCTTTGTGCTACAAATTACGAAAATAAAGGCGGATTGAGGAACAATCTACGTTGGAAGAGAAGGGAATCAGGAACAGCCTTTTTTCAATTGAAAATATTAGGCGTAATTACGGAAGCTTGCTACGGCTGAATTTTGGTTTCCCCTCAAATCAAGAGCTTTCACTAAGAATAGAAATCTACTACATTTCAAAGACGTAAAAAATAAAATCAAAAGAAAACGATTGAGCTTGCATTGCTTTTACAGCTAGGGTTTAACACATATCCAGAGAAAGATGGAGAGTCCTAGAAACTGACCGTAAGATTATCTTCAACAAACTCCAGCACTTTTCGATGTTGAAGAAAATTTGATAACTATTGGTACGCAGAGAAACAAAGACATGGAGAGATGAAAAATTACGAAAGAAGAGTAAGATCCAGATGTTATATGACGTTTGCCTGTATTCGGTTCAGGCCTTGGGCCTGGCTTATTTGCTAGAATTTAATGTTATTAACGTTGTTAAGCCCAAATGTCAATAATGGTATGCCACAAATATGATGTAAAAAATTTAACTAAGTTGCTCTAACACCAAAATGTTACGAAAAAGTTTGGGGCTAGTTCTATTTCCGCCCCCTTTCCTCCTTTCGCACCCACTGAGTTACAAATGATCATTACCCCCACTTTTTCCCTTGAATCTTCTAATTCATTCCAAAGATATTCTTATATTTTTTTAAATCACTTTCAACTTTGACGTTGTTTATTCACAAAGCATGTTCGAATCCAAACTAGATTGTTACACAAATCTCACTCGACCCGAACTAGATTGTTATACAAACTTCGCTCGGTCCGAACTAGGTTGTTACACGAAGCTCGCTTGGAGCGAGCGAGATTTTTTACACAAACATCGCTCTTTAAAGCTTTTGTATGTAATTATTAATCTGGTGTGGTTCGAAGATAAGGGCAATTTTTAAAAACCTGAAAACTGATGAAATAGTGGGGTGTGAAAGGAGCAAAAATGAGTGTGAATAAAATCAGCCAAAGTTTGGATTGCATCCGAAATGCCTAAGGATCTAACTTGTCAATTAATTACTAGCAAACAATTCAATGAACAGTAATCCCCAACAAATAAAAATAGAAGAGTGGAGAATATGAAAATTTAACGTGATTTGGCCAAATTATCTACGTCGGAAACCCAAAACCACCATTCTTTATTTTATTAATGAAAGATATTGCAAGAGAGATTACAAAACTATAAGTAGTAAAGTAAAGAGAATAACATATAATGGTGGATCTTATCTCGCATAAATATGAAGACCAATTTCTAAGGATGAAGGAATTTGTTAGAAACCAAGAAAATTAATTTCCTAATTACTTGATAATCTTTTTAAATTTCATGATTTAATTTCAATGCAAATAGATGATGGTAATTTTGGTTTTTATAAGTACTCTTTATTGAATATCCATGTATAAAGTTTTCTGCTTTCGTTGCAAATCCATTGATTAACTGATTGATTAACTAATTAATTAGTTTTTTTTTCCTAAAAAATGTTCACATATAACTTTTCTCTTTTAATTTCCACATATAGCATAATTGGTTGATTGATCAAATCAATTAATCAATTTATTTTTTCTTTGATTGATTGACCAATTAATTATTGATTAAATCGTACAAATTTAATAAAAGAGTGGGTTTAGTTAACTATATTAGCACCAAAAAGCATTCAAAATCTGCACAATTATCACCATCTTTTTCAAAATACAAACAAACATTCATGAATGGATGCACATGAAGTTTATGTTTGTTCTGTGATAAGCTATTAATTATGATTTTCACGATGTTTTTTTTTAAAAAAAAATTTCAAAAGCACTCTTCATCCATTAACGAAATCTCATCACCCATTTGCAGTCTCAACCACTATCCACTTTCCGACAATCCATCAACGAAATTTTATTATCAATTTGCAATTAACAAAACTATCTGAAATAAAAGCATTGTGATCACCAAAGTTTTTGCACTTATATTACACATCTGTTCATTAATTTTTTATTGAGAAAAAATGAAATATTTCTATAAATGCATTTAGTGTGATTTCCACTAGTGTGTGCATGATTTTTTGTGTGAAATTACGTTGACACTAACTTTTCATCTGTGTGAATAAATTACGTTGGCACTAACTTTACATAATGAAACATTGTTATTTCATATGGTTATATTACTCTATCCATTCTGATATAATTGAATAGATAATTTTCTATTTTATTTTATTTGTCGTTCTTTTTGAAAATTTGTAGCATTTGCAAGTATACACGACTAAGGTTCCACGATGATAAAACTAACACATCAACTATATTGTAATTATAACATAAAAATATGTCATCTTTAGCAAGGCAAAAATCATGATATAAGTTAACTTCTGATAACCCGAAAGTCACATAATAAAATAAAAACGGAGCATTCACAGAATGAAAAAATATATTACATTGACTCCAATGCAAGGTTATAAAATGCTAGTATGCAAAATAGAAAACCCTATTAATGATAACTTCAGTCAAATTCCAAATGGCAGTAATAAGCATAAAGAGTGTGTTTAGTTATAAGTATTGGATTAAAGGCACTAATCATCAATAAATCCAACTGCCCCTCAATACTTTATTAAGTTTTTTGAGCAAGGAAAGTTGAACATCTGCTCTTGCTCAATCAAGATACAAGGAGTGACTCTTGGATATAAAAAAAAATTAGAAAGAAAAAGCAACGCAGTCTCTATTACTGGAACATAAAAGGCAGTTTATAAACATTACCGACACACAAACCCTTAACTAATAAAGCACAACAACAAAGGCCAAAACATTCAAACTATATCAGCATCTAATAACTGCACAATATTCACCATGAGTTGCAAAGAAACAACTGCAAACTACAAGATGTCAACTACAAATATAGAATCTGCATATCAATTATAAAAAGAAGATAAATTACAGATGCCAAAAAGGGCATGCCGATGCCATAAGGGCATCAGTAGAAAATGTGTTAGAAATTTTATTTCAACACCAAGAAGACGCTTCTCATGGTTTTGTTACCAATGCCATACGGACGACATTCATCGACGCCTTACCAACACCGTACCGTCGATGCCATTTCGACGCCATCTCGACTACTTTGTAAACTGCAAAAGTTGGATTTTTGGACACCATTCAGATGCCTTTCCGGAAACATATTTACAGCATTTCTACTGCATTTCTCATCTCAATCACACATTCAAAGTATACAATATATAATCACCCATAACAAATTCATATATCATATATCATGTATCACGTACCATCAAATTCATATACTAAACCATATTAACCAACATTATAATATCATAAATATACTAAACCATATAAACGTAAATGTCAACATCATTCAAATGATCTTACAACCATAAAAACATAAATTCATACAAACAGAAATGCTCTTACAAAAAAACCAATTACATTGGTGTAACACCCCTAATTTTTATTTAACTTATTCAGGACATTTAATTGGATAAATTAAATAGAATAATGTGGTTGATTAAGGAGAATGAGATTTGACTACTTAGCATGGTCGTTCCTAATGAATAAATAAGAATGGATTATGCCTTAGAAACTTAGGAAAATAAGAAGAATAAGGCAAGGGCAAAAATGAGAATACCATCCCATAGCCCTTAAAAACCTCTCTTATTCTCACTTATCACTTCATATAAACTCAAAACAACTAAAATAAAGCTAGGGCTAGCCATGAAAACTCTCTAAGGAGATCAGAAAACTAGGAAGATTGAGGAGAAAAACTAGAAGATCAAAGCTAGGGTAAATCTCAAACTCCAACAACTTCATCAAGGTGGATAATAGTGTAAATCATCTCATTTTTTCTTATTTTGGTTCGGTTATGGATAGTAATCGAATGTATTTCACTATGTTGATCATGTTGGATCTAATAATCATTGTTTGGATAGAATAATGATTTATTAGAATTTTTATGGAATTAAAATGATAGGTTTTAAAGTAAAAAACCTTAGTAAATGACCTCTAGACGACTTTATTTTTAAATATGGTGTGTAAAGCATAATTTTAAATATAATTTTTTAATTTCATAATTTTCGGTGTTAATAGGAATATTTTATGAATTTCCTAAAGTGAAAAAGGCAATTATTTCGGGTTTTAATTATTGAAAATAATAAAATAATGAATTTTGTCCCTAAATTTTTCTATGATTTAGAAAATGTTATTTCAGATTTTGGATGAATTTTTGGATTTTTTCCCAAGTGATTTCGATTTATTATGAATTTTCTAAGCTAAAAAGGCTTAATAATTACGAGCGTTACGGCACGCGCTTTGCGCGAGACAATAGCACACTCTTCGCACATAAATTAATTTTTTTACAAATCATATGTGCTTAACATATTCAAGAGAAATGATTTTCATAAATATTTAGCTATGTTTTTTCATCGGAATCATGTGTAGTCATTTTAAATTTTATTTCTAAGTTGCATCGTTTAATTTTTTTTGTCAGTTGAATTTTTGTTTCCATTATCAATTAATAAAGAGAAAAAATGTATAGTAAGTTTATTTGTTAGATCATATTTTTAAGTGATATTAAGTTTTGATAACATATGTAAAAGAGCGTTATGAATTTGCAAAAAAATAAATTTGCTAGATCCAATTTTTAAGTGATATTAACATTTGTTAATCTCTATAGAGAGACATTTTTGTAAGTTGACGTTAATAACAAAAAAAATGCTACACTAAAGCTATTATTTTTAAGTCCTCATGGCACGCGATACGTGCATGCATTTAAATAGTACAAATGATACGGACATTTTGATTCAAGAGCAAATTTAATTATATTATATATTATAATATATAATTGTTATTATAAACAAATAGTATAATATTTACATGACAATATGAAAACTATAATTATGTAATATAATGATAAACTAACAAAAGTGGTTAGCTACAACTTTCAGATTCAAGTATGTAATATAATCACATGAATATGGTTCAACGTGTGTAAACTCGATTTATTTAACGTAATGTATCCAACCAAAAATAGTAGGTCCCCGAAAGAGGAGGAATAATGCAAGAGCATTACATTTTTTTGCTTTCTATAAATTCTGTCCTTTCTTTATAAAATACCTATTAATGTCTATAAATCACTTGGTCAAATTCATTTTTAGTATGATTTCATCTATAATTTAACTTTATATTTTGTCTCTTTTAAAGCTTCAAAACATCAAAATGTGAAGTAATTCCTTGTAGTACACGTTTTTATTTAGATATAAAGTTATCTCATTATATGATGAAGACACATAGATGATAAACTATGCTTCTAGTTGTCGTCGGTACCGATTTCTGTGTTTAAATTACTTTTTGATTGAATTCATCACTTTAGCTATGATAATTTATTCAGGTATTATTATTATTATTATTATTATTGTAATTTGCATTTTGATATTCCATATCTTCTCTCAAAATATATGGTTTATTACAATATTCACAATAATAGATTGTTACTTGACCCTTTAACTTTATTTTTCAAAACAATACTTTCAAATTGAGGGCTTCTACTTCATTACATTTCTAAAGAGCTACTTATAGAATTTTGCCCAATATCAACCAAAACTTAATATATTCATCATAACTACCTCTACTATATAATTTTTATTTAGTACATATAATTCAAAACAAACTATGTACATAACATGATTCAGAGTCATGAGAACAAAAAATGATCGGGTTGTGTAGATATCTCAGTGTGCACTCTACCGTGCTAAAGTTATCATCTTGGTTTAATAAAAAAAACCGAGAGAAAAGGAAAAGGAAAAAAATAAACAAAAAAGGAATATAAACAGTGACTGGATACTTCTATAGTAGTTGAAATAATAATAGACAACTGAATAAAAGCTACTTGAAAGTTATAATGTGTGAAAGCAATGGTGGCCAGCAGCTATGAGCAGAGATTGAATAAATACATCGGTACCACGACAAATATCATGCTTTCACTTAAATTTAGGAACAAAAAACTATAACAATTGTTTATTTACTCTCTATTTCATCTTGTTTTGAATCTACCGTATAATAAAAGGTTGAGCTTCTTAATGCTACTCCCCATAGTATGCACTTGATAATTATGTTATGCGTAATATAAGTGCGGTGCTATCTGCATCGAGTTTAGATATGTAGATGCTATTTTTTAGGACCAATCAATATCCTATTTTTAAATAGATGCACTGATTTTTGAAACATATATGCAGATGCTATTTTTTAGGATTAGTTAATAGGGCAATTTTGGAACTTCGCGGTCAGACCAAAAGATTGCGCTTCCAAACCAACTACTAATAAAGATATTAAAATACTAATATATTTTGAAAATAATTTCGAAAATAATAAAATCTGATTTGTAGTAGTTTTTCTGCAAAGAAAGTGATAAAGTATGTCATTAACCAATAGAAATTTGATAAAGAGTACAAGTTGGTGAAAAGAGTATACTTATTAGCAAAATAACAGTCTTTAAGTTATTTACGGTTATATCACTGGACCTAGTCGAAGGCACCCATCGACGAAATTTTCTATAGCATTTCTGTACCCCCATTATAGCACTTTCGAAGGCCCTCTTCGGCCTAGTCGAAGGCACCCTGTCGACATCACTTTCTGCAGCAATTCTGGGTCATTTAATAGCATTTCGAAGGATCCTTTCGACTTAGTCAAAAGACCCTTTCAAAAGCACCCTTCTGCAGCAGTTTAGATCCCTTTTGCAGTAGTTTCGAAGGCCCTTTGATTCAGTCGAAAGCATCTTTCTTGTTAGTTGAAACCAGCTTTGTTTTCAAAACTTAACGCATGCATAACTCTCTAACCGTAAAACTGTTTTTCTATTGTAACCACTCTACGAAAGAGAAACCATCATTTGAACATGGTGGAATAGGTCAGAGACCCTAATTTTACACCTGTAAAAAGTTATAGCTAAATCAAAATTTTATGGTCAAAAAAGGTCATATAGTTTACTGTGTATGTAACCGTTGATGGAATACACTTTGATACTAACATTTAGGGACACCAATATTTATCATTTGAAAGAGTTATAAGTGTTTAGGCATATGCACATTCGAAACCTTACCTTTCGGAGGAGTTGATTTCATTCCCTTCGAATCTGTTTGTTTTGTTTTCCTTTACCTTCGAAGGGGATACTTTCGAAGGGGTTGTAAAATTGTTTCCTTTTAACCAATTCATATACCTGCGAAGGGGATACTTTCGAAGGAATTGTAAAATTGCTTTCTTTTAACCAAGTTTTATACTTTCGAAGGGGATACTCTTGAAGGAGTTGATAGGGTTTTGGAGGGGTTGCCTTCGAAGCTATTTTCCTTGTTTTCCTTCAAAACAAATTTTGATGCTTTCGAAGGGGACCACTTTAAAGGGGATACTTTCGAAAGGGTGTGTTTATATAACACTTAACTTTTTGGATATGTAGGGTGGATAACCTTATTTAGTAAATGTGGTTAACCTTAGGGATATCGGGGTGGTTTTAATGATTTCGACACCATTGTTGGGGATATCGACACTAATATGTTTTCGACACTAATCATTAGGGGATACTAATGTAAATTATAAATGAATATAACCTAAATTAGTGATACTAACGGAAATAGTTTAATCATGTGAATAACATGGAGTAATTAGAATGATGTGGGTAAAATGAGTTAAGTGGTCAAGTGATGGGTTCATAGTCATCCTAGGAAAACTATGAGATGTTTGATGGATAGTCAACGTCATGTCAGGGATGGATAGTCCCCATATGATTAAACAAGGGTTCATAGTCATCCTAAAAAACCATAGAATGTGAGATGGATAGTCCGCATCAGTTTAAATAAAATGAATGTGGGATGGATAATCCCCCTTTGATGCAAATAAAGTCCAAAATGGGATGGGTAGTCCTTGAAAATATAAGACAGATAGTCAGTTGAAACTTAGATAGTTAGACTAACTAATGTGGGATGGGTAATCCATTGTATATGATTAATTTGTATATTACCATATTATGTTATGTTTTAACCATGGTGGATGCAGGTGCATAATATATGTTTATTTTCTTAGTATTGATACTAGTGATGGAGAAACCCATTTCGCTATGCGGCGTGGTTTCACTAGATATCTATTTGGTTCGAGATGATAGATTATTGTTCACACCAGACTTTTTTTTGACTCGAAGTTTATGTTTTTACCTTAAACTCTAGGGTGCTTAATTGATTTTGAGTAGTTTGAGAGTTAAGGTCTTTCAGGTTCTTCTTTAGCGAATAAGCTTCCGAAGATGAGTATAAGACATTCTAGCTATGGAGGAGTTCTTTCTATTTTAATTCCGCTGTGTATTTGGATGTATTGGCAATGATGTTTATTGCCTATATTTACTCTGGTCAACCAAGGGTGCATCTTCATATGTCGCTTTTGGCATATGTTAAAACAATTATATTTATTCTGAATGTGGTTTACGTGTTGGGATTATGTAATGAATTTGAAATCTTATTCTGAAATGGTGAGAAAATTATTTTGAAATTGTGCAGAATTTTCCATACTCATATGTTTACGTATTATCAATGTATCTAACATCACCATATTTGGTCACCTAAAATTAATAACTATAGATGACTGCTGCATCTGTAGCGGTTAGTTTTGGGCCTCCAAGTAGGGGGATGTTACAAGTCGATATTAGTGCATAGGTTTATGAAACTTTAAAAGAAAAGTAAAACCTAAAAGATTTTTGAAACATAATCCAGAGAATTTGAAAAAATGATTGGGGTTTGGGTTAACGCTGTAGTAACGTACTTGTATTTGATATATAGGTATATATCTAAGTGCGTATTCCCTTCTCTCTTAGACCGTTCTTCTGTATCTTACTAAGGCTCGTATGCAGACTTACGAGAGAGAGGATATGGAAGTAGGAAATAAAAGAGGAAATCTTGGTGGAGGAAGCACCACAATCAACGAAAATACTCAAACTAATACCTGAAGAAACCAAAGTTGACATGCTAATACTAATCAAAATGCTGAAGCCAATGTAGGTGCTGGAAATCCATCAATTAATGCAGGGAAGGTGTATCACTTGTTGGTCAATCTTTTCCAAGCAGGAGCTACTGGTAATGTTGGTGGAGTTAATCCTGTAGTTCCACTTGGATATAACTATGCCAGGCTGAGCAGAGACTATTCCAGTTTGGATGGAAAGCCTTTTGTTGGAAGAGATGAGGCTATTGAAGTTGAGAATTGGCTTTTAAACTGTAAGAGGATCTTTACTGATTTAGGCTTAGATGATGGAGAAAAGAGAAAGCTAGCCTTTAGACAGTTGCAAGGGTTAGCGCTTCATTGGTGGAACAATGTGATAGCCGGAGTTTCGAAGCTAACATGGATTGATTTTAGTAGAAGGTTGAGCATAGGTTCTTATTTGAGGTTTCTAAGTCAGCATTAATGAGGAAGTTCATGGATCTTGTCCACGAAGAGATGTTAGTGATTGAGTATGCTGCTAAGTTTCATGAGCTGTTTCGATATGGATATGCTTTGGTAGACACTGATATCAGAAGGAATATGAGATTTATTTGTGGACTAAGGCCAGAGCTTGGTAGAATGATTATGACTCATGTTAGAGAGCCTTGTAATATGATGGTGGAGATGGCCATTCACCATGGGGAGATGCTTTCTACTTTTGGAATAGAGAAACCAGCTGAGAATCAGGGTTCTTAGGGTAAGAAGAGGAAGTTCTTTAAAAAGAAGGGTGCTCAGAAAGGAGAAGCAGCAAAGAAAGGAAAAACAGATATAGTTTGCTACAAGTGTGATAAGAAGAGGCACTGTGCTACCGAGTACCGTTCAGGCAATGGAAAGGTGGTTGTGGGGAAGTAGAATGTGAAATGTTATAATTGCAACCAGATGGGGTATTATAATAACAAGTGTCCTGAAGTGCTAAGACAGGAAAAGGAAAGGTCTTTGCTTTGGAACCATTATTCTCTAAACCAACTACTGCTAAGAAAGGAAAGTCTATGATGGAAGGTACGCTTTTGATTCATAGCATACCAGTTAGGGTATTGTTTGATACTGGTGCATCACGTTCATTTATATCTCAATGTTTAGTAGATAGATTATGCTTAGAACCATCATACCTTATTACTTCCTTAAGGGTTGCAAATCCGATAGAAAGGCATGCAACTCTAAGGATGAGATGTGACCAGTTAGAACTTGATTTGTTAGGTCATACGTTTGCGTGCGGTTTGTATGTTTTTGATTTTGTAGACTTCAGTATCATTTTGGGTATGGATTGGTTAGATAGATATGATGTTAAGATATTTTGCCAAGATAGAAAATATCGCTAAGACACCCATATAGTCATAATCGGATTGCATACTCAGTAGAGGTTTCAGGTTTGAGTGCTTAAGCTCTATTGGATGCCATGAAAGTAGAAGAAGATTTGAATTGGATTTTGGTAGAAAAGGAGTTTGCAGATGTTTTTGAGCCTGCTACAGGACTACCGTCGAAGCGAGCCATTAAGTTTTGAATATATCTTATTCTAGAATCTGAGCCCGTAAGTAGACCGTCTAGCAGAATAACACCTACCAAGATGAGGGAGTTAAAGGTGCAACTGGTGGAACTAGAAGGAAAGAATTTTATTAGGCCAAGCAGTCCGTCTTGGGAAGCGACCGTGGTGTTTGTGAAGAAACTAGATGGGTCATTAAGGCTGTGTATCGACTATCATAAGCTAAACGAGAGGATGATCAAGAATAAGTGTCCTTTGCCGAGAATCGATGACTTATTCGATCAGTTGAGTGGAGACAGAGTGTTTTCCCCATTGGACTTGGCGACATGTTTCCATCAACTAAGAGTGGCAGAGGACATTATCCTATTGATGGCATTTCGAACCAGATATGGATCATATAAATGCTAGTAATGCCATTCGGGTTAACGAATGCACCAGCTTTCTTTATGGATTTGATGAACCGAGTTTTCCGAGAGCGCTTGGATAGGTTCGTATTGGTATGCATAGATGGCATTTTGGTGTATTCTAAGGATGAAAGAGATCATGAAGTTCATCTTAGAACTATGCTTGAGACGCTGAGACAGCATAAGCTTAAGGCAAAGTTTTTAAAGTGTCATTTCTGGAAGAAAGAAGTGAATTTTCTTGGTCACCTGGTTTCCGAGATAGGTTTATCAGTCGATCCGGATAAGATCGAAGCTGTTAACAGTTGGAAGAGACTAGAGATGGTGATTGAGATTAGAAGTTTTCTTGGATTAGCTGGCTATTACAGGAGATTCATTAAGGATTTCTCGTTAATAGCACCACCTTTGACTAAGTTATCCAGGAAAGATGTGAAGTTTGTTTCGTCCAACAAATGTAAGGAATGTTTCCTTAAGTTAAAGCATTTGTTGACGTATGCACTAGTGCCAATAGTTCCAGATGATAACCAAGGTTTGGTAGTGTACACCGATGCATGTTGGACTAGATTTGGAGCAGTGTTGATGTAGAGAGGCAAAGTCATTGCTTACACATCTAGG
This sequence comes from Allium cepa, assembly GCA_030765085.1. NCBI lineage: Eukaryota > Viridiplantae > Streptophyta > Magnoliopsida > Asparagales > Amaryllidaceae > Allium > Allium cepa. Next base: position 158,578,759 of record CM060939.1, read on the forward strand.
CAGCTTAGACCGCATGAAGTAAGATAACTTACTCATAACTAGGAGTTGGCTGCGGTAATTTTTGCCTTAAAGAATTTAAGGCATTATCTACTAAGGGAGAGATTTGAATTGTTTACCGACCGTAAGTCATTAAAGTATTTATTCTCTCAGAAGGAGTTGAATATGAGGCAATAGAGGTGGCTGGATTTTTGGCAGCTTATGATTACTATTATAGGGTATACACCTGGAAAAGGAAATAAGGTAGCAGATGCTCTCAGTAGGAAACATCAGAATGTGGTGTTAGCAATGTTGGTAGAATGGAAGAATCTAGAATCCCTGGCCAGTTGTGGTGTGCAGTTAGATCTACTACTAGTTCTAGTCAGGTTACTCATGTTGTCTTGTTTAGAAGTTTGGCCAGTGTTGATTGAATGGATAGATTCTAAGCAAAAAGATGATCCAGTTTTAGCCGAGAATATTGAAAGGCTTGAGGTAGTATCAGAGATTGATGACCTAAAGGATTTTAATCTTGACTAAAGAGGATGGTTGAGAAGGAAGGGACGGTTATGTGTTCCGAATGTAGAGAACTTAAGGAGAGAAGTTTTAGAAGAATGCCATCGATCCAATTTTACGATTCGTCATGGAGGGACCAAAATGTATCAAGATATGAAGAGGAGCTTCTATTGGGAAGGCATGAAGTAGGATGTTGACTTGTGGGTTAGGCAGTGTGTAAACTTTCAACAACTAAAGGCCCAACATAAGAAGCCGAGTGGATTCTTCAGCCTTTAGAGATTCCAGTATGGAAATGGAACTTGATATCCATGGATTTTATAGATGGATTGTCAAGGTCGAGGAGTGGAAACGAGAGTATATGGGTTATTATGGACAGGTTGACCAAGAGTGCCCATTTCATTTCAGTAAGTCGATCAGAATAGCACCTGTTTTAGCAAAGTTATTCATGAAGAACATAGTTAGACTTCATGGGATTCCTAGCAACATAGTCAGCGACAGGAATGTATTATTCACTAGCAAATTTTAGAGGAGTCTACAAGAGGTATTAGGTACCAAGTTCAATATGAGTACAACTTATCACCCATAGACGGATGAGTAGACATAGAGAGTCAACAAGGTACTTGAGGACTTGTTAAGAGCTTGTATATCGGACTTTGGTGGATTTTGGGTGGACCACCTATATTTGATTGGGTTTTCCTATAATAATAGTTATCAGACTAGTATAGGAATGATGCCTTTTGAAGCTTTGTGTGGAAGACCATGCAAATCACCAACATGTTGGTTAGAGACTAGAGACAAACTAGTCTTAGGTCCAGATTTGGTTAAAGAGGCGACAAAAAAGATTGAGTTAATCCGAGAATGGATGAAGGAAGCTCAATCCAGGCAGAAGAGTTACACATATAAGAGACGTAAAGACCTAGAGTTCTCAGTGGGAGACAGAGCTTTCAATAAAGTATCACCAATGAAGGGTGTGGTACGGTTTGGAAAATCGAAAAAGTTGGCCCCGAAATATGTTGGACCATTCCAGATTTTAGAAAGGATTGGAAAGCTGCTTACAGAATAGAGTTGCCGGGCAGTATGGAAGTTGTCCATAATGTATTCCATGTGTCTCATCTTCGTAAGTATGCGCATGATCCAGAGGCTACTATTTCTCAGACAGAGTTGGAGGACTTGGTAGTAGAGCCTGATTTGACTTTTGTTAGACAACCAGTTCGGGTTATAACGATAGAGGATAAAAGATTGAGGACCAAGACAGTCAAGTTGGTGAAAGTTCAATGGAGCGACAATGAGGACTATACTTGGGAGATAGAGGATATGATTCGAGATGCTTATCCCAATCTGCTTTGAGGGTATGTTTTATATTTGTTTTATATAGGCTTATTGGCTGGTAGGACATATTAGGTTTTTTTTGCATGGTTGTTATGCTTATTTGTAGTCCATACTGAATTTCGAGGACGAAATTCTCTAAGGGGGAGGGGGAGCCTGTAATACCCCTAATTTTTGTTTAACATTATTCAGGACATTTAATTGGATAAATTAAATAGAATAATTTGGTTGATTAAGGAGAATGAGATTTGACTGCCAAACATGGCCGTGCCTAATGAATAAATAAGCATGGATTATGTCATAGAAACTTAGGAACATAAGAAGAATAAGGCAAGGGCAAAAATGGGAATGCCATCCCCATAACCCTTAAAGACCTCCCTTATTCTCACTTATCATTTCATATGAAATCAAAACAACTAAAATAAAGCTAGGGCAACCATTAAAAATCTCTAAGGAGATCAGCAAACTAGGAAGATTGAGGAGATAGAAAAACAAAGCTAGGGCAAATCTCAAACTCCAACAACTTAATCAAGATGAACAATAGAGTAAATCATCTCATTTTTCCTTTTGGTTTGGTTATGGATAATAATCGATTTTATTTTGTTGTGTTGATCATGTTTGGATCTAATAATCATTGTTTGGATAGAATAATGATTTATGGTGATTTATTGGGATTTTTATGGAATTGAAATGATGAGTTTTAAAGTAAAAATCTTAGTAAACGATCTCCAAATGACTTGATTTTAGGATATGTTATGTAAAACATAATTTTGGAGATGATTTTTTAATTTTTTAATTTTGGAGTTAATAGGAATATTTTATGAATTTCCTAAGGTGAAAAAGGTATTTATTTCGGGTTTAATTATTAAAAATAATAAAATAATGAATTTTGCCCCGAAATTTTACATGATGTAGAAAATGATATTTTAAATTTTTTGTGAATTTTTGGGATTTTTTCCAAGTGATTTCGATTTACTATGAATTTTCTAAGCAAAAAAGGCTTAATAATTATATTAAAATATTAATATAATAAAATAATTTTAAAATAATTTTAGAAATAATAAAATCTGATTTATACAAGTTTTTATGCAAAGAAAGTGATAAAATATGTCACTAACGAATAGAACTTTGACAATGAATAAGAGTTGGTGAAAAGAATATACTTTAATTAGCAAAATAACAGTTTTCAAGTTATTTACGGTTCTGCCACTGAATTTAGTCGAAGGCGCCTGTCGACAACACTTTCTGCAGCATTTCTGGACCCTATTATAGCATTTTCGAAGGCCCCATTCGACCTAGTCGAAGGCAACCTTTCGACAGCACTTTTTACAGCAATTTTGGCCTTTTTATAGCATTTCGAAATACCCCTTCGACATAGTCGAAAGACCCCTTCGACAGTAGCCTTCTGCAGCAGTTTTGATTCCTTTCGCAGTAGTTTCGAAGGTGCCTTCGACTCAGTCGAAGGCACCTTTCAAGTTGGTTGAAACCAGCTTTGTTTTCAAAACTTAAAACATGCATAACTTTCTAACCTTAAATCCGTTTTTCTATTGTGACCACTTTACGGAAAGGGAAACCATTATCTGAACACGATGGAATTGGTTAGAGGCACTAATTATACACTATAAAAAGTTATAGATAAATCAAAGTTTTTAGTGTAAAAAATGGTCATATAGTTTTACTATGTATGTAACTGTTGATGGAATATACTTTGATATTAACATTAGGGGACGCCAATGTTTATCATACAAAGGAGTTATAACTGTTTAGGGATATGCACATTCAAAACCTTACCTTTCGAAGGAGTTGATTTCATTGCCTTCGAATCTGTTTGTTTTGTTTTCCTTTACATTCAAAGGGGTACTTTCAAAGAGGTTGTTAAATTGTTTTCTTTTAACCCAGTTTTATACCTTCGAAGGGGATACTTTCAAAGGGGTTGTAAAATTGTTTTCTTTTAACCAAGTTTTATACTTTCAAAGGGGATACTTTCGAAGGAGTTAATAGGGTTTTGGAGGGGAAGCCTTCAAAGCCATTTTCCTTGTTTTCCTTCAAACCAAGTTTTGATGCATTCGAAGGGGACAACTTCAGAGGCTAGGCTTTCAATTGGGATGAATTCGAAAGGCTGTTTATGCCACTTTTCTTTAAGTTAAATAGGCAGGCCTTCGAAGGCGATGACTTCAAAGGGGATACTTTCGAAAGGGTATGTTTATATAACACTTAACTTTTTGTATATGTAGGGTGGATAACCTTATTTAATAAACGTGGTTAACCTTGGGAATACTAGGGTGGTTTAATGACTTCGACACCTTTGTTGGGGATACCAACACTTATATTTTTTCGACACTAATCATTGGAGGATACCAATGTAAATTATAAATGAATATAAGCTAAATTAGGGATACTAATTGAAATAGGTTAATCATGTGGATAACATGGAATAATTAGTATCATGTGGGCAACATGAGTTATGTGACCAAGTGATAGGTTCATAGTCATCCTAGAAAAATTATGGGATGTTTGATGGATAGTCAACATCGTGTCGGGGATGGATAGTCTCAATATAATTAAAGAAGGGTTCATTGTCATCCTAGGAAAACTATGGGATGAGAGATTGACAGTCCGCATCAGTTTAAATAAAATGAACATGGGATGGATAGTCCCCCTTTGATGCAAATAAAGTTTAAAATGGGATGGGTAGTCCTTAAAATATAAGACGGATGTCAGCTGAATCTTAGATGGTTAGACTAACTAATGTGGGATGGGTAATCCAATGTACATGATTAATTTCTATATTATCATATTATGTTATGTTTTAACCATAGTGGATGCAGGTGCATAGTATATGGTTATTAACGTCCAAATTGGTCACTAACACCCAAATCTAGATGAAAGCACTAAACACCAATCACAGATCATAGATAGGATATATATGGAGGATATTAATATGAAGAATGATCAAAATTAAAATAAAAGCAGTAAAAAAAGAGGATTTATAGTGGTTCGGCTGACTCCGGCCTACGTCCACTTTAGAAATTTCCCTTTCATTGCTGTAATAATCGATTACAGTTACAATCCAGAGTTTAATAATGGCAGAATAGCCTTGGCATTACAAAAGAGAAAGTGAGAGAGCCCAAGATAAGATACCCCTCTTTGGAGACCCACATGGTGTATTTATAGGCAAAGCCTGAGTTACTGGACTCCCTGAGTGGTACAGGCCCATCAAGACCTTTGTCGAACCTACACCCTTCATTTCAACCGACCCTAAGTTCTGTACATGCCGACACGAGCCTTCCTAGGTGATGAACCGAAGCAGTCCTACGCTTGACCTGAAGTAGTTCATGTTAGAACTCAAAGCACATATACGCCGACCTACTTCAACCGAACTAGTATAGCCAACCCATACATGCCGAACGACCTATGCCGAGCCACATCATCTGACCGGCCCATACCATCACATCGAGCCACACCATCCTGACCGAATCATACATCTTCTCCACTCCTCGACCGATCCGTACCTCCCAAACTGAATGACACCATCTCGACCGACCTATACCTCCTCTCCACTCTCGACCGAACCATACCTCCCAGGCCGAACGAACTTCCACCGAACCACATTTGCCGAACCCTCAGGCCAAGCCACCACCAAGTGCCGAACCACCATTACCGAGCCACCCTGACTGAACCACAACACCGAGCCACCTCTGTGTGCCGGACCACCATTGAGGTCGAACCACCTATATTGAGCCACCAATTCGGAGCCACTCATGCCAAACTGCCTAAAAGACTCGAAGAAATCATTCATACGACTCGAAGCTCGATTCCATACGACTTGAAGCAAATCCAGGGTGACTTGCGACTCATCGAAACCATAGTTTCAAGTATCCAATAGCCTTCATCCATCGACTATGAATCCCGGCTGCACAATCATGATTACCATCCGTGATTGGTTGTCTATCCATCCAATTGACCAAAATCCATCACATTTCAATCTCGACAATCGAGCAATGGGTATAGTTAAATTCGCCTATCTGCAGCCTTGCCAAAAGGCGAGTTAATATTTTGGTCCCTAAAACATGCCTTGCGATAGGAAGGCGTGTTTTGAATAGCTTTTAATCCATCGTCCAAAGTCCATACATCATCCATAGCCATGCCATCCGATCCATAATCCAATCCATTTTATCTAAGTGCCGTTGCCGTATACTTACCAAATCCACGACTATTCTGAGTCAATATCCGATTCCTATCCAGTAGCCAATTCCTTATCCAATCCCGCATCCATCCGAACTAAACAACCAAGTTCTAATCCATCTATATCCAATAACCCATAACCACATCCATGATCTCTCCGGGTCGATATCCAAATCCGAGTCCGCTCCGGGTCCATGCCCGAATCCTTAGCTGTTCATAGCCAATATCCAAATCCATAACCTCTCCGGGTTCTTTCCAAGCGCAATCTGCACCCGACGACCTATGTCTAGTGATGCCTTAGCGTTCCTGGTTCAGTGTCCCTGAACACTTAATTATGCCGTGGTTTAAACCCTAAGCTGAATTCTGGTCACTCCGGACCCTTGCCGAGTATTGTCCATACTCGATGACCTGAAATAGTAACCAACAGATGATAAGGGGCCTAAATCCTAGGCTAAATCCCAATCTTTCTGGACCCTTGCCAAGCATAGTCCATGCTTGACGACCTTTTAACCAACAACCAGACAAAAAGTCAACCGAAATCCAAAATACGAAATCCAAATCGAACCAGAAAACTAGAAATCCGTATCAAAAATCCTAATCAAAATCCAAATCAAACATCTAAAGAAAAATCCAAACCAAAAAACCAACAAAACCAGAAGTTCAAACCGAACTCCAAAACCAAAACGGAAAAAGCAAGTGTCCAAGCCAAAAGGATAAAGCAGATTTCACAAACCGGAGCGTCTCGGTACATCATCTCAGAACATGCCTAAGGGTTATCTCCAACCTCGTAATTGAGTAAGTGATTTAGCCATTTGCCCAAAGTTTGTTACTTATCCAATCCATCACGATTAGTTAATGACCAACTGGCCACCATTCCCGACCCTTGTGCCATCGTCGTTCAAGGTAGGCGGTGGCTGCTCCTGTTCCACCACCGCATTTCGAGTTTTGACAAATTGTCGCAACTAACCATTCTTTACATGCTCCTTGATTATATCCTTTAGATGTCGGCAGCTGTTAGTATCATGCCCATCCACATGAAAGAGATAGTGCCTTTCTGATGCCCTTTCACGTTCTAATGGTTCCCTCCTTGCCGTCCTTCGATAAGGAAGGTGATCTCGAGTATCCAAGAATATCCTCTCCAATGTTGCATTCAATCCTGTGTAAGTGGAGAATTTTGGTTCTCCCCAGTGCTTCCTCTTCCCTTTATCCTTGTCTTTACTCGAGCTTTCACCGGACAGTCCTCCATCCTTGACCATGTTTACTTCCTTTGATTTCACATCTAAGCATGCATCCTCTTGTCAGAGAAATCTCTCAGCTTCATGAAAGAATTCCTCGAGATCCATTGGTGGGTCCCGTATCAACGATACTTTGAAATCCGAATTATCCCTGACTCCTGACACCCCAGCCATCAAAATCATTGATGGATTCGGTCGATCAACCAAAGCAACTACCGCATTGAACCGAGTTAAGAATGTCCTAAGCGATTCAGCCGCCCTCTGTTTAACTGACATCAGCGTCATCACATTCTTTGGCCTTTTTATGTGAACTCGAAACTGACTTAAGAACTTATCCATCAGTTCTATCCATGGTCCAATAGACACATCCTCCAGCTGCTTGAACCATATAGCAGCTATATCGGTCAAGTACAGGGGGAACATCGGGCCATGACCTCCTCTGATGCCCCAGCACTTCCAAATGCCTTGTGTATCTCATTAAGTGGTCAGTGGGATCCGTCTTACCATTGTATACTTCTAGAGCGAGTAGCTTGAAATTGGATGAATTCCTAGCTATCATAATGTTCCAGGTAAATGGACTTTTGTTGACTCCCTCCAGATCCCTGTTTTTCAGACCTCCACAAATAGTTCTCCTGATGATATCAGCCAATCAAGCATTTCCAACCAAGGGTTTCCCCCTATCCATATTTCCTAGCTGCTTTCCAACTCCGTGCGGAAATTCTGGCACATACTCCTCGTCACGTACTCCTGTTTTCCTGTTGGTGCCGTGTTGCACAACATCGCCTGATGTCCCTCCATGGATTGGTCCAACATTATCCGACGGTGTGCCCCCAAGTCTTGGTCCATCCAGGTTAATAATTTTTTGTTGATTGGGAGCTGCCCCCTGCTGAATCACTCCATCTGCCTGCTGGTTGAGTCCCACTAATCTAGCTCCAAGAACTTGAGCACCTGTAGTACCGATTGTCCAAATTGCCTAAGAAGAGCCTGCATCATCTCATCCTGCCATTTCATCATCTGCTCTTGCATAGAATTCATCATAACTTGCATCTCGTCCCGAGTTATGTAGATAGATGCATGATCCGCACAAACTCTAGAAGTGGCTACTTAACTCCCTCCTGGTTGCTCCTCTCCACTGCTTGCTTTCTTGTTGGTGGTCTAGCCATTGCTTTCTAGAATCCAAGTTCCCAAGCTTCTGAATCCAGAATCCAAGCTCCAAAATCCCTGAGTGCTAGCTTTCTCACTGAAAGCACCAAAATGTTAGTGTCCAAATTGGCCACTAACACCCAAATCCAGATGAAAGCACCAAACACCAATCATAGATAGAATATATGTGGAGGATATTAATATAAAGAATGATCAAAATTAAAATGAAAGTAGTAAAAACAAAGGATTTATAGTGGTTCGGTTGACTTTGGCCTACGTCCACTCCAGAAATTTCCCTTTTATTGTTGTAATAATCGATTAGAGTTACAATCCAGAGTTTAACAATGGAAGAATAGCCTTGGCCTTAGAAAAGAGAAAGTGAGAGAGCCCAAGAGAAGATTCCCTTCTATGGAGACCCACATGGTGTATTTATAGGAAAAGCCTGAGTTACTAGACTCCCTGAGTGGTACAGGCCCATCAAGACCTTTGTCGAACCTACACCCTTCATTGCAACTGACCCTGATTTCTATACATGTCGACCCGAGCCTTCTTAGGTGATGACCCGAAGCAGTCCTACGCTTAACCCGAAGTAGTTCATGAACTCGAAGCACATATACGCCGACCCCCTTCAACCGAACGAGTATAGCCGACCCACACATGCCGAACGACCTACGTCGAGCCACATCATTCTGACCGGCCCATACACCACACCGTCCTGACCGAACCATACCTCTTCTCCACTCCTCGACGGATCCGTACCTCCCAAACCGAACGACACCATCTCGACCGTCCCATATCTCCTCTCCACTCCTCGATTGAACCATACCTCCCCGGCCGAACGAACTTCCATCGAACCACATTTGCTGAACCCTCAGGCTGAGCCACCACCAAGTGCCGAACCACCATTACCGGGCCACCCTGACCGAAACATAACACAAGAGCCACCTCCGTGTGCCGAACCACTATTGAGGCCGGACCACCTATGCCGAGCCACCAATGCCGAGCCACTCATGCCGAGCCGCCTAAAAGACTCGAAGAAATCATTCATACAACTCGAAGCTCGATTCCATACGACTTGAAGCAAACCCAGGGCGACTTGCGACTCATCGAAACCCCAGTTTCAAGTATCCAATAGCCTTCGTCCTCGACTATGAATCCCGGCTGCACAATCATGATTACCATCCATGATTGGTTATCTATCCATCCAATTGACCAAAATCCATCTTATTTCAATCTCGACAATCGAGCAACCGGTATAGTTAAATCCGCATGTCTACGGCCTTGCCAAAAGGCGGGTAAACATTGGTTATTTTCTTAGTAATGATAATAGTGAGAGGGAAACCCGTTCTACTATGCGGCGTGGTCTTCCTAGATATCTATTTGGGTTTGAGATGATAGATTAGTGTTCACACCACGCTTTTTGTTCGACTCGAAGTTTATGTTTTCCCTTTAAACACTCGGGTGCTCAATTGATTTTGAGTAGTTTGAGAGTTAAGGTCTTTCAGGTTCTTCTTTAGATGAATTAGCTTCCGGAGATGAGCAGGAGGCATTCTAGCTATGTAGGCGTTCTTTCTATTTTAATTCCGTTGTTTATTTGGATGTATTGGTAAGGATGTTTATTGCCTATATTTACTTTGATCAACCAAGGGGCCATCTTCATATGTCACTTTTGGCGTACGTTGTAAATTTTTTATTTACTTTGAACGTGGTTTATGTGTTGGGATTATGTAATGAATTTGAAATCTTATTGTGAAATGGAAAGAAAAAATTATTTTGAAATTGTGTAGAATTTTCCATACTCATATGTTTCTTTATTATCAATGTATCTAACATTACCATATTTGCTCACAAAGAATTAATAACTATATATGACCACAACATCTGTAGCGTTTAGTTATGGGCCTCCAAGTAAGGGATGTTACAAATGGCATGAAGAAGATAGACAACATTGTCCATCATCCTTTCCTTTAGCGATGCAAGTCATCTCCTACATAGGATCACCATTCAAAATTATATCACACTCACTCCTCAAGCACTCATTTTTAAGAACTCAAAAACCCACACTAGTTGCGTGTTATGACAGTGTGGTAATATTGGTAGAATGAGGCGCGATATGACTTGCGTGGTTGTACTGTTATAACTAGCAATAGTGGTTGGGGTAGTACTAGTGACGGTACTATAACCACCATCACTGATAGTCAACAACTTTAGTGTTAACAACATCCCCTCTAGCACTATCTCAATCAAACGCCACCAGTTATAGAAACATTACTACGCAAACCCCGATGCCTCCTCTATTAATATTACGATGTTGTCATCCCGTGCAATCGAGGTGGAGACCGGAGACATGTGTGGAAGTGCTGTTATAACTAATGATGGTGGATGGGGAGTGTTAGGGGCGATACTGCTACCACTGGTGGCGACAACCACCATCACTGATGGTTAATGACTTTTATATTAACAACATCCCCTTAGCACTTCGCCAATCCACCAGCGCTATGTATCACAGCACTACCATACATGACCAGTTACCACCGCTATTTAGACCACCTTTGTTTTTACCATATAATACAATAATATTTTTTTTTGATGATCGGTGTTGCTCCTGTTTTGCAGATTCTATCAATCTTTTGATTATACCCATACTATCATCAGATAGATATGATTAAAACATTGGTAGAATCTACAAAAAAGGAGCGGTGACCATTATCAGAAAAACTGTCATTGTATTATATGGTGAAGAACCATCTAAACCTTCAAGTGTAACACCTTTAAGTGTAATGGAATCATTCCTACATGTAAAAAAATTTACATTATCTTTTACAGGTAGTATTATTAATTCAAAGTGTATAGCCTAAGTAAATATCGATTTACAATATCCAAAACTTCGAGGCTAAATCACGTATAGTCTAAGAAAATATTGATTTCTGTTCTCAAGCTAAGTACTTTCAGAATGAAAATAAAGTGCATACATCACTAGTACTACAATCGTCTAGAACATGTCATGTATATCCATTCATCTAAAACAAGTAAGAAATTTAAACTCAGAATATACATGTTAATAAATGTATTAATTATTTTTTTGGAGATAAACACCAAAGCTAAAAAATTAATCAACTTTTACTGTTACAAATAAACTACAGTCCATGTGTGTTAGTTTATTCATAAATTCATGTATTAGTTATCATTAATTTACTTCTGAGTTCTAAAAGTGTTTGTGTTCAACAATGCTACAAGTGTTAGGCTTAAGGTGAAGAGCTTGAATACATGGCAGATGAATTGTACTTATAACCATCATTTTCCTGGTTATTAAACTCCATGATTTTTTTCGTTTTGGTTAAATATAAATAACATACTTTCAAAAACTTCCAAACACACATAGCTCCATGAACAATCAATCCCTAACACATAGCTCATGACCATTATACATTGGTCAAAACACACCAAACATTCATGGCCCCTTCGGGCAAGCTTACTATTGTATCAAAAGAAAACCAGATTATGGATCCTCGGATATAATGAAATTCAATTTCTAACATTATATAAACTCCATTCATATTATCAATCCATCAGTAATAGGATATCGAAATATATTAATAATCTAGCTCAATCATAGACAGAATTAAAATATATGGGGTTTTATTAATAATAAGGTATTAATGACAATGAATTGTGGAAAAATTGAAAATAATACCAATGATATTTCAAATCATATACGAATTATCATAATAACGAATATATGTCAAATGATCATATACCAACGAATTTAAACCAATAAATCTATATCATATGTGAACCTAATTAAATCATAGCATTGAATAAAAAATGAATCAGAGTAATAAATCATATCTATAAAGGGTGTTTCTTGTGGCGGTTTTGGAGGCTTGGGGGATGTTGGGAGGTGGTGGTTGGATGAGTGGCTGTGGCTTAGATCTTGTAGATGAAGCAATTTGGAGGAGGCATAGGGCTTTGGGGCTTGGGAGGTGGCGGTTGGATGGATGTGGCTTAGAGCCTTGTAGATGCAGCGATTTGGAGGTGGCACAGGGCTTGGAGGTGGTGGCTTATGGCGATGAGGTGCTTTACTAGTCGATATGGTGGCTGAATGGCCAGTGGCGGCTTAGAGCACTGTAGATAGGGTGATTTGGAAGAGGCACTTGGGTTGGAGGCTTAGGAGGGGGTGGATTGCGACAACGAGATGCTATGCTCTAGAAGGCAATGGCTGGTGGTAGCTTAGAACGTTGTAGATGCAGTGATTTGGAGGAGGCACTTGATTTGGGTGGCGATGGCCTACGCCGACGAGTTTCTATGCTTGGAGATGGCGGCTTGGGGAGGGGTTTGGATTACGATGGGTTAGGGGAGGAAGAGGCGCTAGGCTAGGGGAAGGAGGCGACTTTTACTAGTGTAGAGTTTGGCTTGCGACAGCATGGAGGAAGCAGGAGGCGACATAGGGTATGGTTTTTTTTTCAAAAAGTGGGAGGAGAGAACATCAGTTGGATAAGTATGGTTGGAGGCGATGCCTTACCGACATCGTTGTATAGGTGTCGGTAGGGAGTTATTAAATTTACGTAGGTAGACATTTCATGTTGCTCTACCGATGCCCCACCGACACCTTATTTTTTCATGTCAGAATGACGTCGATAATACCAGGTAGGTAGAGAATGTGTTTTCTAGTAGAGATTAGGCAATACCAGGCTTCAACCAGAGCTACTATATTGTAAAAGACCATTGCTATAATCTTGTTTACAACAATGCAACTAAAGATGTCACAACGACTAAAACTTTCATATTTAAAATTCACCACTTCCAATGATGAAAAAGTCATTTATTTTAATCGACACTCCAAGTAAAAACTACCACAATTAACATCCCAATGTTTACTAAGTTTTTTATGAACTAAATCTTATATATAAACCCCTTTATCGCACTTTTCACTTTGTATCAAGACCTTACCATCTACAATCCCTACCGCATAAAGATATTCATATCTACCCAATATACATGGCCCTTTTTAAGCCATCGATGCTAAATTTACATGGACAGCGACATTCCAAGCACAACCTCCATTGCATTCCTTCAATATTCATCCATAGAAATACTTCGTCTTTCAATAGGAATGTAATACATGAATCTTATCATTCTCTTCACTCAAAGTGATATTACAATCCAATAGTAAACCTGATAGTCACGGTGGTCAAGTTTATTTTGAAGAAAAGGCGTTACTATTTCAAACCTTTCTTCCTTTGTATCAAATTTAAGAATATCCAAAATAAGGAGCTCGCCTACATTTAACGACAGAGGTTTCATCATCCAGTGAATAGCTCCATTTAAGAAAACTGGGTTATTAAGATCAACTATAGGAGGAATCTCCCCGATGTTTTTCCAACCGCCTTTGAACAGAACGCCAATTTAATGGATCTAACAATGGTAATTATTACTCATGGTGTGAAAATAGATTCTGGCAAATTTGTTTAAGCCTTTAGATGAATCAAGTTTTAAAGTAATCTGATCTTGGTAAATTGTGATGCCCTTTATCATTCTTTTCAAGTACCTTAGCATTTCATATATTGTGAGACTGATTAAGTAGAAGATAGAAGATGCTTTGTTTCCATAAACACAAGCTAATCCATCAACCATGTTGGAAAAACTGCAGTACAATGTGCTTCCAAGATTAATGAACATTTGTTTTAGCTTTCCCTTCCTTATTACAAAGTGTAAGTTTCCCTGAAACTATGTTCGTAGTAAGTTAAACACTCTCAATGAACTTTTGGAATGTGCATTCAAAATATTAGAAACATGAATAACTAGCACCAATATTTGGAAACAGTTGGCACCATAAGATGGAGGTTGATGGAAGTCAATTTAATATGTTTGTCATTATATCAATGGGAAAAAAATATCTGCAATCAGTAGTCAAAATTTTAGCATATTTATGTAGTTTTTTCCCAATGCATAAATCATAAAGCTATACAACTGCAGTGTTATTAATAGGTACAAAATCCGAATGATGAAAAACAAATAGAATTGTATTGGGATGATGATGCATAATTCTTCCAAAGTTCATAGATTTCATTTAAGATGTCAATTTTGATAAAACCGTTATGAAAACAAAACATCGTGGTTAAGATTATATGTATGCAAATAACAACCAACATAACTCATGTTTAGGCATTTTGTTATACAATTATGACCATGTAGCAGGAATAGCTCCATTGCCAACCTACGTAAAGGAAGTACAATTTAGACTTAAAGCAAATACACTAAAAAAATGCATTTATTAAATAATGTAAAGTTAAATATAAGAACCAAATCAGCGAGAGGTATATATAAAGCTAGCATAATCAAAGAAAGCATAAAAATTAAAATTTTAAAATTCATAATAAGCTTCAATTTAAATTGCACCGAATAAATAAAATAAAACCTAAAGCACTAAAATGTGCATAAGTATAATACTAACGCTAGTGACTTTCAATTTCTTGATAATGCGGGTAAGCCTACCAATGGATACTTGAAAAATATGAAATCCGTCCGCATCCTTATCCAAATAGTGGATAAATATCTTACATCTGCAATAACAGATGTATATATTGAGACATCCACATCCAAAATTTATCTGTTGATTTTTATCAAGATTATAATTTATATTATAAATTTTTTAGTACAATGAAAGATTTACATTTATTATTTATTAAGTTAATAGTTCATCTTATATGAATTTAATGCATATTAACTGCTTAAAACTATTTATTATCATCATATTTGTTGATTTTGAATACTTTTATAATTAGTGAGATTGAAGACAATTATGTTAAAATTTTCTATTTATATTTCTTGATTTATTGATTGTTAACAGATATGATAATTATGTGATACATGTCCCTACCCATGGATGTAGATATTGGAAAATTATGCAGATGTGGCTATGACACTATCCACGCTAGAAAGTATCCGTTGACAGGCCTAAAAGCATGTTTTGATATTTAACGTTCCAAACCGCATAGCTTTTTTCAGCATTTGCAATGTGTTATGCTCGTTTGATTGTGTTAAATTGGTTAGCAATTGAACAAAATTCATTCGTTTTATTTTATATTTTTCTTATAATATTTTACCAATTAAAAGCGAGTACAACATAATAAAAAATTAAGATGCAAATCACTTTTATCATGTCACAATATTCTTGAAACAATGTGTGACGACCTGTAAATCCATACCATTTGAATCGACAATAAACCACACATGTCTGACCCAAAAAGCATAGACTGACGGAAAGCCAAGAGAAAGGAAAAAAGAGAGAAGAAGAGAAGAGAAGAAAGTGAGAAGAGAGAACCAAATAGAACAATACAGAATCTCACATCGTAGCGGAAAACATATAATATCACATTAATGATCTTTACAAAATAGAAATTGTATATACATACATCAATCAGAGTACAACAATCAATCACTAGTCATCATCGTGGACAGTTATAATAACCTGTCCTTACAATTGCCGATAATATAAACAACAACATTGCGCAAAGCGGATAATCAAAACAAATATGTGTATACGAAATGAATATCTCCAGCTCTCTTGCTGAAGCTCCAAAAGCACCAAATCTGAACCTGTAAATATACACGGTCTGACCCGAGCATTGAATGGGAAGAATGCTCGGATCAGACTAGTAAACCAGCGTGAGAAACGCACTCAACTGAATTTATTAAATTACCACACTTTTCCTTTATTAAAACAAAGTATCTCGTAAGACATGCTCACACATAAATACGATAACTTAAACATTTCATATCGAATCCTCTTATATTATACTAGTGTATAGTATACAAATAATATTTAAATAGCTGAAATTGTTACCATTATTAAATTCCAGCTTAATAGGCTCTATAAATAAAATGGTAGGTACACAGTGGAGTTTGGATTTCCATACAAATGACCAGGTGAAGGGACTACCTTTCGGCAGTACATCTCTACAGGAATGTACCGAGGACCATCACAAATAATCCTCTACCAACACAAGACCGGCCCACCTCTATAACTAGATGGTACCGAATATATCATCCTCCGATCGTTACCGACCTTTTTCTAGGGACCTCATAGCATACAACCATAATAATCAGATATACGACATCATAGCATGTAAAGATATATCTAGAAGAGGATGATCATATCCTACTTGGGAGCGACCCACTTAGCCTTGCTGCATCTAACCCTGGTTTGGAAATTTCCGGTTGATGAGGCCTGAGGTAACAGTTACCTTTCACAAATCACAATCACATCACTTTGAATGTCACACGACCCTTTCCATTGACTAGTAATTGCCTTCCACAAAAATACAACCCTTAAGCTCAGACATCTTAAGGAGGGTGTTAAGCTAAGAGAAGTTGCCTTCTCCGCCACCTCTGATGTACGTTTGTATAAACCAATGTACGTAATCTTATAAAGGCCATGTCAGACAAACATCCATACAAGTTGTCCAGGAACATGACAAACCGAAGGTACTTTCATACCACATTTTGTCGGAAAATCCCTAGGATTAGTAGCGAATAGTCCTTGTATTGGATATTTCATAACGAAGAGACTGCTGCTACCGGATGTATATCGGGATTTTCACTCCAAATGATCAACAAGCAGTCCTCCACTATGAAAATCCTGAATATCAATATCATTACAACCAACTTGCACAATCGTCACATAAATGTTGGTCCGAAGTGGTTTTTAGATAAATCTGATCCCAGTCTCTTCGCACCACTAATGCAAAAGCGTTTCTCAACCTTACATTGAAACTAAGTCTCATAGAATTATCTCGTCTCCAACTTTCATCTTGCTATCATTCGGCCAAGAAGGAAGCTCGATAGATTGAAATAATACTCCATACTACACGAATCAACATCCTCAACACTAATGATAATCAAGCCTATACAGAAGGCTACATACTAAGTGTACGACTAAATAGTTCACACATCAAGTCGAGGAACTAAAATGGCCAAATTTGATAGTCGGCTATTTGACTATTAAAGCAAACAAACAAATATTTAGCACCATAAACAATCACTAGGCCCCTTTTATTAATCTTTTATTAATTAAATCACTTTTCAAATATTCACTTCAAATTATCTTTTAAAAAGATATATTCTCAAACCATTTCAATATTTCACTAATGGAAAACATTTCCATATACTTATATTTAATAATAAGTACCTCACAAATCAATTTATTTTCAACACTTAGAAAATACTACATATACTTAAATCACGATTAAGTATATATTTAATTCTTTAAGGAAAACATTCTTTTAATCATATTTATTTGGGTCAAAACAAATGTTGCATAGAAAATCGTTACGACAACCCAAAATCACTAGTATAGAGATTCAAAAATTAGTTAGATATATAAATCCCATATACTATACAAAATATTTCCTTTCAAAAATCATTTACTATAACAACAGTATTATAGTCCATCATTTCCTAACTTCTTGAAAACGTCTATTTCAACAATGAATGTTGAAATCTATGGTTTCGATGCTTAACACATTTTAAAACATATTCAAACCATTTAACTTCATTTAAAATATCACTTTATAAAATATTTATTTAGTTTAAAATATTATTTACTGTCCAAAATCGTGAATATAATTCTCTTACCTAATTCATTATTATTGCACATTTAATTTAAAGGATAATTCACTGTCCAAAATCGTGAATACATCTCATTTACCAAATTCATTACTTCTATATATTTATTAAAGGATTATCCACTGTCTAAATTCGTGGATATAATACCTTTAATAAACTTCTACATATAACTTATCAAAATAAGTTGATTTTGGATTTATAAATCAATGTTTATAAATTCACATTTCTATTTTACAAAACTTTCATATATAAAATCTTTTTGTTAACAAATTCCATTTATCTCATTTCTATTTCAAAATCCAATATAAGTTAATTACTTATATATCGTTGATTTACAAATTCATTCTTTTTATGACTTCACAAATTTATAAATCTTATTCACTTAAATTTTTTAACTATACTTCATTTTAACATTTACAAAACTCCTTTATAATCCCATTATTTTTTATTTATAAAATATTAATTTATAAATCTTATATATAAAACCATTTATAATTATCCAAAAAATCTCAATTTAAACTATTTATAAAATAGTTAACTCCATATTTCAAAAATCACATTCTGATTCTATTTAACAAAAATCATAATTTTTATAACATAAAAATTATAACATTTATTTATTAAAATAAATCCATTCCTTTAACAATTCAAAATTTAACAAAAAATTTATTTTTAAAATCACTTGAAAATCCTTTTGAAATTGAAGTCATCACTTTAACATTTTAAATTAGCAAAACTAGGCCCAATGCTGCAACAACACCAAATACATCAATCACGGCATCCAAAACATCATATGTCACATGATAACAGCATATATCACAATATTTGTAAATAAATCAATAGTGGTGAGGAATCCAGTTAGATCCCTCCAATCTATCACCTACAACAAATATACATATTAAAAATATATATATAATGTCCGCTTCGAGGCTGACGCATATAAAAAGGGTCATCCACTCATACATGGAAACGTATAGGGTCTCATTTTCTCCAATAGACAGGAATATATCCAAATACCAACCAATATATAGATAATATATCATATATCATCCAAACAATCACTAATCAACACAAAATAAATTTATTCCCACTTGTATAAAATATCAATGAGTCAGAAATAGTGAGTAGTACTCACATTGATTCCAATAGAAGTTGCAATGTTTTATTCGGAATAAAATTAAACAGGCGTTTAGTTTTACCCAAAATTTACATTAGCTCCAATCAACTCCAAACTAGGTCTAAAATATGGTGCTCGTCAATACGGACCCAACGCAATTTGTTTCATCAAAAACAGGCCTTGTATGACAAAGTTATAACATTTTAAAATTTATACGAATTAAAATATACATAAATTTCAATTTTATTTTTATTTTTTTAAACCTAGAATTCATCACAGCCGTCGACTTCCTTTGATTATATTTGGCCTTGTTTGTTTTCTTCCCATCATCTCATGCCTCAGGCCATGAAACCCATTTACCACGCAAAAAAAATTGATGGCCACGATATCTACTTAAATCGGGACGACGATCAGAGGCTAGCGCCTCGAAAAACGTGCATGAAATGCGCGATTTTCACGACAGAAATTTGGCCTCTAGGATGCTCCATCGATCATCATCACCGTATGGATACGAAGATCTCACGAAGCTCTTCAATTTTCGCGTAGAAGCTGGAGTGTGAAAGTGTATTGGTCGAGAGAGATTGATGGAAGAAGTTTCGAGCATTTTCGGCCATTGAAAACAAAGAATGACGACTGTAACCCAAGTTAGGTTTTTGTTTGTAAATGAAAAAAATAACGTCCTTTTATATAAAATTTCGTGACACTATTCATCCGAAAATTTTCCGAACTCCAAACAAACCGTGCTGCCTGGCATTTATAATGTTTTACCCTTATTTCATATATAATGGAATATATATCGGAAGCCAATATGATCGTATTTGGAAGATAGGTTTTCGAATCGACTATTTAAATTTAAAAATTTACTTAAACAAATTTTACGCATTTTAGCTTGCCATGACTAAATCGTAAATCCGATTTACACGAAATTTGAAATCTTACAATAATATAGCATTACGGATCCAATGAACTAGTTTCGTCGAAATTCGAGACTATGTGAAAAATGACTATTTTTACACGTTAATTAAATATTAAAATACTCAATTTCTACAAATTACCTTGTAATTCAATTTCAAAAGTTCTTTAACATCATTCTAATTCAAATAGAATTTAACTCAACTTTATAAATCATTTTTATTCACATTAAATTCAAATCCCAATTATTTCCACAATTTAAAATATTAAATTAACAATTTGATTATCCAATTAAATCCAGATATTCGAAATATAAGTTATTCAGCTTATAAAATTAACTTGTGAATATTTAAAATCAATCAAATATACGAATATCGACTGACTGAAATTCTAGGTCGTTACATTCTCCTCTACTTAAAAGAATTTTGTCTTCGAAATTACCAAGTAAGAAAAAGTCTCAAAATCCATTAACTTTCCAAAAACAATTCGTTCACTTAGATATGAACATTATTTAAACATTTTAAATTTTCCCAAAATCATCTAGTTAAACTTCTTATAAAATTTTTTCTAAGTTTTCAAATCCATTCATAATTATCTTTTCAAAACCAACTAATATTGTTTCACTTTTAACTCAAAATCAAAATTTTAGTTATCACAATTTTTCCAATTTCTCCCAAATTTTCATAAAATTTAGCTAGTATCTCCTTCGCGCGGTTCGATCGTAGTAAGATCACAACGTGTGTGTGTGTATATATATATATATCACAAATATACATCTCATCTTCGAGGATGAGCCATCCCGTAGGGAAAAAATATATAAAAGCACGACATGTAATCCGAGATATGTACCTTATATATTATTAACGAGCATATACGACTAATATAGCGCGAAAGCAAGCTCCAAATGCGAAGCATACGCCATTCACATCTATTAAATACTCAACAACCAATGAGAAACATGTTTATATGAAAGTAATATCAATATAAAATATATACCAATACGATAACTATATATACCAATATAGCAAATGCAACAAAAACAACAATTCCAACCATCAAACAACTATCAACCAACTAACATCCAATATCTATCCAACCAATCCATAACCAAATAAATATAAATTCACTTCTCATTAATATTATTGAATTTTTTTAATTTAAATCTCATTTAATTCATTAACATTGGATTTTACTACTATTCATTTATTCATATTCAATTAGTTTACATTCACTAATTTATATTCGTTTTAGTTCATCTCCAAATCAAATCAAATTAAATTCAATTCTATTTGGATTCACTTACTATCAACTTGAATTCAATTATTCAGCTTTCAATTTCATTAACATTTAATGAATTCCTATTCAATCAACTAACAATCATCTAACAATCTATGTATAACCAACATAACCAAATTTATTTAATTTACGTTGAACATTCATATTTACTTTGTTTACATTCAATTTGCCTTAACACTTTTCATTTCCAATTGGTTTAATATTCAATTAACTTTCATTCGCTTATTCAATTCCCAATTTCATCATCTTTTAAGGAATTAACACTTACATCCACTATTCCATATCAATTTACTTATATTCGATTGATTAACATTTAACTCATATTTCAATTATTAATTTATTCCATTAGTTCAATTCAGTTCATTTATTAATTCAATTGCTAATTCATTTTACATTTCAAGTTGAATTTCCTTGTATAACTCAAAATCATATTCGTTACTTCACTTTATTAATTCATTTTGATATCAAATTCAACTTTATTCAACGTTACTTAAGTTGCATTTCATTCCATTCTCACTTGTATTTACTTTCACTATACAACTTAAGTTCATCTCTAATTTAATTCAAATTCTATTTTATTTAACTTTTACTTAAGTCAAATTTCATGCCACTATTCAAATTTAGATTTTTGTTTTACTTAGCAAAATTGTTTAACCATTTTAACATTTGGTTTTACTTATCTTTTACCATTTTCTAAGTTATACAACTTATTTATTTAAACTTCCAAATTCATATTATATAATCACTTATCCTTAAGTATAACTTTCATTTCAACAACTTATCTAATCCGATTCAATTTATTTAACTTTACTAAAATTATTTTTTTTTCTTCATATTATAAGTCCAAAACTCATTTAACTTATATTTATCATTTACAACTTGGATTTCAAATTCAAATTCATTTATTCAAACAAAACTTCAATTTCACTTTACTATTGGTAGCAAATCAATCATATAGAAACTCGAAAATGATACTGATGATGCTGTAGTCATCACCCTTATTATTTCCCAGCAACAGTAGTGATCAGTGCTTTTTATTCTCTTTAAAAATCCTTTTATTATTTATAAATCACTTTTACAAATCTTTTTACTTATATAATTTCACTATTTCACTTTACTTATTCCAAATTTATTTATCCTATGTAGAGTTATAATAATATAATTTCTTTAAATTTCAAAAAATAACTGTCAAAATCAACGAGATTTAAAATTTCAAATTATTAGCTTAAATTAATTTTTATTTATAATTCATATTTACAAATATACTCTTTTAGTTTCACTTCTTATATATAAGATTATTTCATAATTGTAAATCATATTAATTATAATTCCATACTTTATAATTCATTTGCTTATATAATTTATTCTATTACAATTATTGTTTTTATTTAGATTATTCAAATAACTTTATTAACTTATATATATTTACATTTTCAAAAGACTAGACAATTAATTTATATACACTTTAATAATTTCTAAAAATTAATCTTTTATATATAAAATACAATAGAGGTAAAATTATTTCATTTACCCAATTTAAAATAATACTATGTCGACTTGCCTCGTTTAAGTGTTTAGAAATCCCTATTGATAACATGGCGTCCCATATACCAACCGGAATTCACAAACAACTCAATGGATAAGCAAACACAATGTAATTCTTTTTATATCACTAACAAATATGCGCTCATATATATAATACTCTCAAACTCAATCTAGGGTGCTATTGTCCCTATATATACTGAGTACACATCAATGCTTAGGAATAAACAAAATCTAAGCTTTGATACCAAATGTGACGACCTGTAAATCCGTACCCTTTGAATCGACAATAAACCACATATGTCCGACCCAGAAAGCATAGACTGACGGAAAGTCAAGAGAAAGGAAAAAAGAGAGAAGAAGAGAAGAGAAGAAAGAGAGAAGAGAGTGCCAAACAGAACAATATAGAATCTCACATTGCAGCGGATAACATATAATATCGTATCAATGATCTTTACAAAACTGAAACTGTATATACCTACATCAGTCAGAGTACAACAATCAATCACTAATCATCATCCTGGACAGTTATAACAACCCGTCCTTGCAATTGCCTATAATATAAACAACAACAATGCGCAAAGCAGATAGTCAAAACAGATATGTGTTTATGAAATGAAGATCTCCAGCTCTCCAGTTGAAGCTCCAAATGAACCAAATCTGAACCTATAATTATACTCAGTTTGACCCGAGCATTGAAAGGGAAGAACGCTCGGATCAGTCTAGTAAACCAGTGTGAGAAACACACTCAACTGAATTTATTAAATTACCAAACTTTTCCTGTATCAAAACAAAGTATCTCGTAAGACGCGCCCACACATAAACACGGACATGTTTTTACCTTACAATAACTAAAACATTCCATATCAAATCCTCTTATATTATACTAGTGTCTAATATACAAATAATATTCAAATAGCCGAAATTGTTACCATTATTAAATTCCAGCAGACTAGGCTCTACAAATAAAATGGTAGGTATGAAGTGGAGTTTGGGTTTCTATACAAATGACCAGGTGAAGGAACTACCATCCGGCAGTACATCTCTAGACGAATGTACCGAGGACCATCACAAAGGATCCTCTATCAATGCAAGAATGGCCCACCTCTTTAACTAGATGTACCGAATATATCATCCTTCGGTCGCTACCGACCTTTTTCGAAGGCCCTCATAGCATACAAACCACAATAATCAGATACACGACGTCATAACATGTAAAGATATATCTATAAGAGGATGATCATATCCTACTTGGGAGCGACCCACTTAGCCTGATTTCCATTGAGGCCTGAGGTAACGATTACCTTTCACAAATCACAATCGCATCACTTTGGATGCCACACAGCCATTTCCATTGACTACTAATTGCCTTCCACAAAAATACAACCCTTAAGCTCATATGTCTCAAGGAAGGTGTTAAGCAAAGAGAAGTTGCCTTCTCCGCCGCCACTGATGTACATTTGTAAAAACCAATGTACGTAATCTTAGAAATGCAATGTCAGACAAACATCCATACAATTTGTCCAGGAACATGAGAAATTGAAGGTACTTTCCTACCACATCCTGTCGGGAAATCCTTAGGATTATTAGCAAATTGTTCTTGCATTGGGTATTTCATAACGAAGAGAATACTGCTACTGGATGTATATTGGGGTTTTAACCCCAAACGATCAACAAGCAATCCTCCACTATGAAAATCCTGAATATCAATACCATCACAATCACCTGCACAATCATCGCATAAATGTTTGTCCGAAGTGGTTTTCAGATAAAACCGATCCTGCTTTCGTCGCACCAACAATGCAAAAGCGTTTCTCAACCTCACACAGAAACTAAGTCCCGTAGACTTATCACGTCTCCAACTTACAACTTGCTATCCTTCGGCCAAGAAGGAAGTTCGATAGATTAGAGTAATACTCCGCACTACACGAATCAACATCCTCAACACAAATGATAATCAAGCCTACACATAAGGCTACGTACTAAGTGTACTACTAAATAGTTCCCACATCAAGTCAAGGAACTAAAATGGAAAAATTTGATAGTCGGTTATTTAACTATCAAAGCAAACAAATATTTAGCACCATAAACAATCACTAGGCCCCTTTTATCAATCTTTTATTAATTAAATCATTTATCAAATATTCACTTCAAATTATCTTTTAAAAAGATATATTCTCAAACCATTTCAATATTTCACAAATGGAAAACATTTCCATATACTTGTTTAATAATAAGTGATTCACAAATCAATTTATTTACAACACTAAGAAAATGCTAAATATACTTAAATCACGATTAAGTATATATATTTAATTCTTTAAGGAACACATTCTCTTAATCATATTTATTTAGGTCAAAACGAATGTTGCGTAAAACGTCATTACGACAACCCAAAATCACTAGTATAGAGATTCGAAAATTAGATAGATATATAAATCCCATATACTATACAAAAATTTTCCTTTCAAAAATCATTTACTATAACAACAATGTTATAGTCCATCATTTCCTTACTTCTCGAAAACGTCTATTTCAACAATGAATGTTGAAATCTATGGTTTTGATACATAACACATTTATAAACATATTCAAACCATTTAACTTCATTTAACATATCACTTTTAAAAACATTTATTTAGTTTAAAATATTATTCGCTGTCCAAAATCGTGAATATAATTCTCTTACCCAAATCATTATTATTGCACATTTAATTTAAAGGATATTTCATTATCCAAAATCGCGAATATATCTCCTTTACCAAATTCATTACTTCTACATATTTATTAAAGGATCATCCACCGTCTAAAATCGTGGATATAATACCCTTAATAAACTTCTATATTTAACTTATCAAAAATGTTGATTTCAGATTTATAAAATAATGTTTATAAATTCACATTTCTATTTTATATAAATTTCATATATAAAATCCCTTTGTTTACAAATTCCATTTATCACTTTTATATTCCAATGTCCAATTATAAGTTAATTACTTGTAAATCGTTTATTTACAAATTCATTCTTTTTATAACTTCATAAATTTATAAATCTTATTCACTTATAAGATTTAACTATACTTCATTTTAACATTTACAAAACTCCTTCATAATCCCATCATTTTTTATTTATAAAATATTAATTTATAAATCTTATATATAAAACCATTTGTAATTATCCAAAAATCTCAATTTAAACTATTTACAAAATAGTTAACTCCATATTTCAAAAATCACATTCTGATTCCATTTAAAAAAATCATAATTTTTATAACATAAAAATTATAAAATTTATTTATCAAAATAAATCCATTCCTTTAACAATTCAAAAATTAACAAAACATCTATTTTCAGAATCACTTAAAAATCCTTTTTAAATTGAAATCATCACTTTTACTTTTTAAATTACCAAAAATAGGCCCAATGCTGCAACATTACCAAATACATCAATCACGGCATCCGAAACTTCATATATCATATGATTATAGCATATATCACAATATCTATAAGTAAATTAACAGTGGTGAGGAATCCAGTTGGATCCCTCCAACCTATCACCTGCATAAATATACATATTAGAAATATATGTACAATGTCCGCTTCGAGGCAAACACGCGTACAAAGGGTCATCCGCTCATACACTGGAACGTATAGGGTCTCATCTGCTCCAATAGGGGGGAATATATCCAAATACCAATCAATATATAGGTAATATATCATATATCATCCAACAATCATCAATCAACACAAAATAAATTTATTCTCACTTACATAAAAATATCAGTGAGTTAGAAAGAGTGAATTGTACTCACATTGATTCCAATAGCAGGTGTAGTGTTTTATTTCTAATAAAATTAAACAGGCGTTTAATTTTACCCAAAATTTACACTAGCTCCAATCAACTCCAAGCGAGCTCTAAATGTAGTGCTCGTCAATACGGATGCAGACAATTTGTTTCGTTAGAAATAGACCTCGTATGACAAAGTTATAACATTTTAAAGCTTATGCGAATTAATATATATATAAATTTCAATTTTCTTTTTATTTTTTTAACCTAGGATTCAACACTGCCGTCAATTTTCTTTGATCATGTATGGCCGCGTTTGATTCCTTCCCATCGTCTTCGTGCTCCAGGCCGTGAAACCCATATGGCATGCACAAAAAATTAATGGCCGTGGCATCTACTTAGATCAGGACGACAATCAGAGGCTAGAGCCTTGAAAAACATGCACGAAACGCGTGACTTCACGGCAAAAATTTGGCCTCTACAAAGCTCTATTAATCATCATCACCATATCATTATGAAGATCTCATGAAGCTCTTCAACTTTCATGTAGAAGCCGGAGTGTGAAAGTGTATGGATGGAGAGAGATTGAGGGAAATGTTTCGAGCATTTTTGGCCATTGAAAACAAAGAATGGCGGTGGTAACCCAAGTTAGGTTTTTGTTTGCAAATGGAAAAAATAATGTCCTTTTATAAAAAAATCCGTGATACTATTCATCGAAAAAAATTTCGGACTCCAAACCAAGCGTGCCGCCTGGCATTTATAATATTTTAACCCTATTTCGAACATAATGGAATATATATCGGGAGCCAATTCGATCGTATTTGGAAGATAGGTTTTCGAGTTGACTATTTAAATTTAAAATTTTACTTAAACAAATTTCTACGCGTTTTAGCTTGCCACGACTAAACCGTAAATTCGATTGACACGAAATTTGAAATCATACAATAATATAGCATTACGGATCCAATGAAACATGTTTCGTCAAAATCTGAGACTGCATGAAAAATGACTATTATTACACGATAATTAAATATTAAAATATTCAATTTCTATAAATTAACTTTTAATTCGATTTCAAAAGTTCTTTAACATCATTCTAATTCAAATAGAAATTAACTCATTTTTATAAATCATTTCTATTCACATTAAATTCAAATTCCAATTATTTTTGCAATTTCAAATATTAAATTAACAATTTAATTATCCAATTAAATCCATATATTCGAAATATAAGTTATTCAGCCTATAAAATTAACTTGTGAATATTTAAAATCAATTAAATATAGGAATATCTGATGGCTGAAATTCTAGGTCGTTACACAATGAATGTTTAGTTACATTAGCTAATATGAAAATTTAATACGATAACAGTTATCCTAATTCTTTCAACTTCTCTTTTTATTCAAACTTAAAAATTGGATTGTAAAGTAACTTCCGTTTATAGAGGGTGAAATACATTCATTCATTTATTTTAGTACGTTCATGAACTCAAAGACTCGTTTTATCTAATATCTTGCAGTTTCCATCTATTCTTTTTCTTTTTTTGCTTACCAATATCATCAAACTCATCATCGGCTAATAAATTCATGGTTTAAGAATAATATAATGTTTATATTTAAATAGATGCAACTTTTTTTTATAAAATCATGATTATTTTAGTAGAGATCATAATTTCAAAGACTTCAATTCCAGTGAGTAAAATGGTGTGATTCTGCTTGTTGTTTTAGAGATAATTCGAGGAATTAACATTTTTTTTAATGTGTTTATTCAAGTAAAAAAAAATAAAAATACGGCCCAAAATCAAAATTGGCAAATCATTAATGAAGACCTACAAAATAAAAAATATATTGATAATTGTTGGGGAAAATTTGGATTAACACCCTAAACATAATGGAAATAATAGGATCGTGTTGATGGTGAGGTTGAACAAATGGAAAACTAATATCCCAAAAAATAGGCAATAACAGATCATCTTTGCACAAACTGAAAAAAAATCACACATGATTTACAGTGGTTCCACTGTCACGAGATAGTGTATATCCACTTTGAGGAGAAAAGATTTTGTTACTTTTTGAGAAACGAAAATTATAAGTTTGACGATGGAGGCTAAAAAAAGAATACGAAGAAACAAAAATTGAGAGGATTCTGTTAATATCTAAAGAATCACTATCTTTATATAGAGATTATTATTTAGGGTTGAAGTAGTTGATTTATGATAATAAAACAATGCCTCATTAATTCTCATATTTATATGAGAAATGTTTATCTGCTTGGTTTTTCCATTTTCCTCCAATGTGCATGCGTTTGATAAAATACTTTTTTTAATTAGGTGATTAGGAAATTGATTAATTACTTCCATCTCTCAAAATAACTCATTTTTTATTCAGATAATTCCTTGCCTTTTAAATGCAATAAAGAGGCAATAAATTTGAGTCATAATTTTACGTTAATTCAAATATATCTCAAATCTTCTTTAATATGAAAATATTGTATCATCGAAATCTAACAATCTCTACCTTGATACTATATTTCCATGCAAGTTTACCGACTCCGCCTATACCCTCATACTACAAGCAACTTTCGAATAAGACACTTTGGATACTTCCCTAATAAGCATCAGTATGGCAATCATCCATTGCACTTTGTCAACGTGCTTCAACAAGGCGATCACCCGCTAACAAAATGTTGAAAGTTCCTCTTCATGTAGGATCTATCAATCTCCGTAATGAAAACAAACATCTCCTTCTACAAACATATGCTCCCTATGTGCTACCATGTGGCATCTAGCACCTCAACAAGCAGATCAAGTTCAAGCAATGCTTGAACTTTGTAAAAGATAGGGACTTGATAAACATATCTGCTGTGTTCTCCTTTGTGTGAACCTTCTGAAGACGAACTAGCTTCACTTCATTCATTGAGACTAGAAAGGGCTCTCTCACCTCTATATGCTTCATCCTTTAACAGAAAGTTACATTTTTAGCTAAGTTAATTGCACTTTGACTATCACAACTCACCACAACTCCATCATCTATGAAACCCAAATGACACATCAATCCCTTCAAGTAGAGTGCCTCCTTAGCCGCTTCAATGGCAGCTATCAGCTCTACTTCTGTAGTAAAAAAAACAACTATCGTCTACAACCTCTCTCTCTAACTAATAACCATCCTTTAACGAGTGAACCCATAACTTGAGATTGACGTCCTTTGATTTCTATCTCATGCGTAGTCAGAATCACAAAATCCAACCAAGCTGAAATCTCTATTTCTACCATCAAAAACAAGTCAATGGTCTAGAGTTCCTCTAAGATACCTAAAAATGTACTTCACTGCCTCCTAATGCGTCTTTCTTAGATCTTCCATATATCTACTAACCAATCTAGCAGCATATGCAATGTCAGCCCTAGTGCAAATCATACCATACATCAAGCTACCAACTAAACTCGCATAGAAAACCTTCTCCATGTAGGCCTTGTCCTTCTATGAGATTGGAGAGCCTTTACTAGATAGTTGTATGTTCAAGGCATAGTGTGCTAATGACTTTTCTCCCTCTATGCTAAACTGAGCAAGCACCTTTCGAATATATTCCTTTTTAGTAAGCTTGAAAAGTCCAAGCTTTTATCTATTTGGATTTTCGTACCTAAAATATTCCTTGCTTTAACTTCAATCTCAAAGTCTTTCATCTCAAATTTTGCGTTTTACTTTAACTTCAATCTATTGATTTTAGCTTTATTCTTAGAACCAATTCACAAATTATCCATACACAAGAGCGAATTTAACGACCCGATATTTCAAACCATTTGCATCCGCACATGTCGGACTTAAATTGCTCAAAACAACAGATTGTTAATTTATATTTTGGAAAAAAATTTCATATACAGTAAATAAATCAATCACAGAATCACAGATACAGAGTATTATAACAGTATGTAGCGGAATAAATAAATAGTAGTTCTTGAAGCTATTATAAAACATCGAGGTCTGAAACAAAATACAATAGAATCTCAAGTACAAATGAATCTCTAATACATAGGCGATTGACGAGTCTGAACATAAATGACTGGAATAAACTGAAATAACTGAAGCTGGATAGATAGATCATTAAACAAAGCTCCATTCTCCAAAGGTGATTCTAAAATGCTACGACACTTAGTCTGACCCAAGCATAAAGCGAAACGCAAAACACTCGAGTCTGGGTCAACTTTCTTATATAGTAAATCGAACTCAAGTGAAATGTCAATCGAAATACAAATAACTTAAAGGATGTTTGGGATTTTCATCCTCTATGGATCCGTCGGACTATCTACTATGTAGTACAATACGCTATTATAATATGTCTATACTAAATTAAAACATTAAAATGACGTTAAGGCATTACCCATAACCCCCTTAACATATTATATATATTTCCATAGTCCATACAGTATCGTAAGCTCCTCCATGAGGTTTACTAAGAGGGCACTCCATAACTATGGTACAAACCAAACTCGTAGAAAATGCGATAGGGCATGTGACAAGGCATGTGAGGCAATGCTATGGTAGATATACCGTTCGCGGATCCGGACTGGTGGTAACGCATAGCAACTACTATCGTCCACCTCGTGACACACTCCCAAATCAAAGGTGCACCCAATCAAATCACAAAAGCAATAGAATGGTATCGAAGAAATGTGTCCAGTAGGAGGAATGACCTCACCTGGACCGACATGGCTCTTGTTTTAGTCACATCAAGCTGACTCATGGGAGTCAGGGCTACGTAAATACAATATAGATTCATCCCCAAACTATCCTACTTCGTTCTGGAATCTCCACCTCGTACACAGTTGTTAAAGTGGGTTTTTGTATTGGCAGAGAGTATGACAATATCCAATTGTTGTCTCTTAAACAACCAAACGCTTATTTCACACTGTGGTCATTTCATTTCAAATAGTTTTAAAATATCTTATTAATTTCAAAAAATCAATTTCGATATCATTATTCATTTTAAAAATTATTTATTTCCAGAATCGTAACACTTTCAAATTTATAACACTTTCAAAATCATAACACTTTTGAAATCATAACACTTTTGAAATCATCATAACACTTTAAAATCATAACATTTTGAAATCATAACATTTCCATAATCATAACAGTTATCACCTAATAGTTTAGAGGTTGAAAATAGTATATATATTAAAATAGTTATAAATTAAAATAGTTATAAATTAAAATAGTTTATATATATATATTAAAAATATTATATAATAAAATTTGTTTCCTCCAATTTCACAATTCGATTCAAATCAACTTAAATTCAAAATTTCAATTTAAATCAATACCAAATTAACCATTTCAATTTTAAAGTTCAAAGATTCAAGTTTAAATATTCCAACATTTACAATATAGATTTCACTTATATTTCAACATTTAACTTTAAATTTATTCAAATCGGAAAATATTCATTTAATCATTTTAATAACAATCAAATAAAATCTCAATTTGTAATGTTAGATCAATATTAAATATTCGGTCTCACTTTTATTTAAAATTTAGAATATTCAATTAATCACTTTTTATCAAATCAAGTTGTCAATCATCAAAACATAATACATTATTTATAAAACAAAAATAAGCTTATAATTCATTTAAAAGCTTAAAATTAATGGTGTATTGCGATTTGCGATTTGGCGACTAACTTTTATCTTCGATCCTTTGCTTCTGCCTTTCTTCAGCCTCTGTTTTTCTTCTCGCATCCATCCTTTTCTATGTCGAAGCAGAAGCTAGCTCTGCCTTCCGCTCTCTCGTGTGGTGCTGGAGCTGATGTCCTTTCTGCAGCTGTTCCTCACGTTACTTCCTTGAATTTTGGTTGCGATCCCGTCGTGTCTGCTGCAAGTGATTTCCATATGGCCGACCTTTTGGATGATTTAGCCTCTTCGCTGCCTACTGCTGGTCTTGAAGTTCCTGTCAGCTCTCTCGTTTCGTTTCCCATTATCTCCATTACTGTCGAACAGAGGTATTTCTTCTTGGTCTCTAACTGAGGTTGGGACGATTATTGGTGCTGAGCAGTCTAGTCTTGCTCTTGCGCCTGGAAGTGACGTGGAATCTGTTGACTGTGTTTGCTTGAATGATGCTAGTGATCTCAACAAAGCTTCTATTGGGGTTTCTATGGGTTGCAAATCCGGTGTTTATAGAAATGCCTTAGACAAAATTCCTCTGTCTGCTGATTCTCATGCAAATTTGTTGGTTCCTCCTCCGCCTTGGCCTGTCCCAAAGTGGTCATCCTTGTTTTCCAAGCTTCCTAATAATGCCGGTTTGCATACGCCGCGTCTCTTTGATATTGTTGAGAATGAGGGCGTGATGATTCCGCCCATGGAAGTAATCAAGGCCGGTGTGGATTTTTGGAAAGACCACTTGGTTGGTTTCTTTCTTGACTCCAATCCTCCCTATCATCTTGTTAAGGGGAGGTGCAACTCCATGTGGAAGCCTAGGGCTGGTCTGAGTGTTCACTTTGATAACGAAATGTTCTATTTTAAGTTTACGCATAGTGATGAAAGGCAACGAATTCTAGAGGCCAACCCATTCTTATTGATGGGAACCATTCATTATTACTACTTGGAGTCCTTCTGTGGATCGTGTGAAGGAGCAAGTTCTATCGATTCCTGTCTGGGCCCACTTTTCGCATATTCCATCTGTTCTCCAGGCTCTTATCGGGATCGACTGGCTAGCTGGTCTTGTAGGTAAGGTGATATGTTATGATGCAAATACTATAGCCAGAAAGAAACTAGTCTATGCCAAAGCTCTAATTGAGATTACTCCTGACAAACCTCTGCCTACTATTTTAAAGGTCAGATTAGATGAGAGCCACGTTGCTGAGGTCAGAGTTTGCTATAATTGGAAACCTAAGATTTGCTCATCTTGTCAGTCCTTTGGCCATCTCGAAGATACTTGTTCTTTTTCGGTTGTTTCCCTTGTTGACCGGATTCCTCTTCCTCGTCCTCCTCTCCGGAGGTGGGTTTCGAAGGTCGGTCCTATTGTCCCCTTAGTTGATGCTCCGGTAGCTCCCGTTGCTATTGCTCCCTCTGTAGATCCCCCTGTTGTTGCTCTGGTTTGTGTAGCTCCATCTATTACTTCGCCAGATATAGCTCCATCCTTTATTTCACCTCCTTCAGCCCTGGAGGAGATCCCTTCTGCAACCACGTCTGATATCATTTCCTGGAATTCTGATAAACATGCTTGGGTTCACGTTCTTTCTGATATGAGATATTCTCCTGAGAGAGACACCTTTTATGCATTTATCAGTGATATTGAGGGCGAGAGTTGGTTTCTTATCTACCATATTGAGGGAGATGGTTTGTGCCTCACTACGGATGGTGCGATTGGTGAGGAGAACAAAAGTAAGTTTTATGATGTCACTTGGGATAGAAATTTCTTTACTCTCCTGACTCTGTTGGTTATGATCCACATTTAGCTGCTCTTTTCTCCGGATTTTCTCTTGTTATTGGTCCTTCTTCAGCTGATGTTCGTGATTGTTCTCCCTCTTCCGAGGAAGTTTAGTCATGGTGTGTTAGTAATTTAGGCACCTTTGTCTAGCTCCTGTGCTTTCTTTTTTTCCTTTTTGGACTTCCCACCCGTTTAGTTGTTCTGTGCATGTGCAGAGCACCTGTTTGTCCATTTTATATACGGTGGCACGACCCACTTTAAAGCCGGCTAGCTTTGCTAAAAAAAAGTTATCAACCATATCTTTCAAAATTTCAAAATCAACAAGTAATTAATTCTTATTTAAATTTAATTATTTACCAATTTAAATTCCAAGTCAACATTAATTTATCTTCCCAACCTTTATTACTAAAGTTATAAGATAAATCTATTTTTAAAATGTTAATGTGAATTTAAAATTAATACTTAAACATATTATAAACCAATTAAGTTAAATTTTTGCTAAATTAAATGTTATTATTAAATGTATTGTGTATTAAATCTTATTTTATATATTTTTAAAATAATAAAACTATAAGACAAAAAATCTTAAAAATTCATATTTTCAAAACTGATTTATAAATTTTAATTTCCAAAAACATAAAAATTTAAAATCTAAATTTTATACGTATATAAAAATAGCATTTTTATATTATATTTTAAAAAATCAATATCCATTAAAACCCATATATTCCTTTCTAATTTTCGAAAATCATTTCAAATATAAACCAAGAGTGTCCGTATATAATTTTCCATCATATGGTCAAGGGATAAGAAAATTTATCATTTCAATCCGCAATTTATATATCTACGAGTATATATCATTTCAACCCGCAATCCTAAAATTTAAAAATCAATGAAAATTGCTTAGGTTTATCATTTCAACCCATAACGATTTTCACTTAATCTATAATATCGTTCGGGTGTGTATCATTTCACCCATAGGAAATTCTAAACTACATGGAACTGGTAGAGTGAAAACAAATATGATAATAAATCAACAACATGCATATATCATCAATAACAAATTTTAAAATAAAATGTACACAACAGAATATGATATCATATATCACAGGTGAAAAATTGCAGATAATAGCATCTCATATTTAACAATTAAATAACTAGCAATTCAATTTCGAAAGCATATTTCAATTGTCGTTCCAAGTGAAATCAAATTTACTAAATCCAAGAATGTTAAACGTGAGTGATTGCTCACCTTTCAAGGCTAGAGAAATTAGACAACACGACAAGCTATGAATTAAATCACGAACTCGAAAATCGACCAATTCAAATGAAAAATCTCAAAGCAAAGCAAGGTAAACATGGATTCGACGGACAAGGTTGATAAAAAAGAACCGATGAAACAAATCAGAATCAGCTTGATATGATTGAAACGAAGAGTATATTATATTATAATTTTATTACTCTCTTTCATAAAATCAATGTTTAAATCAAACACGTATTTAAAAATGAAATCCGTATATATATGAAAATCAATATAAATTTTAAAACACACACACACACACACACAGAGGTATATATATATATATATATATTAAAAGCAAAATACACACACATATATATATTATAATATAAAATACATAGGCATTTTGAAATCAAAATACCTATATATATACATATAATATAAATAAACACATGTATTGGCAAACATATATTTAAGTACGTACATCAGTTCAAATTTTTTTTCATGCACATTTTTTTGTACATGCAAAATATATATAATTTCACTTTACTATTATTATAAGAAATCAGTCAAAGCTACTGTGCACTTACTATTTGTCGCTACTGTAAAAATATATACTGTTGTAACTATACATATACTATTTTTTTCTCTCTTCTTCATTCTATACATATGTTATATGCAACAGCCAATTATAATCTTTATAAAATAAAGTGTAAAACTGTGAAAAGGAAGGCTGAACAAAAATCGCAACTCGTCTATGTATAAAAACATACTTTGGCATTATTTTTATTATTATAAAATATGATGTAAAAGAAGGCTTTAGATGGATTGAAACAAACATATTATATAATTGTGTACATTCTAAAGTACAACATACTATATATATATTCAAACTGACTTTATACATATAACTTATATAACTTACACGTATATAAAACAGACATATTATTTATAATCTAATATAACTTATAAAATAAAACCAACAGATCAATGGATATAAACTAATATATATATACCTTTGAACAATTTTACACACATATAAGAAGAGAGGCTGCCCGGATCTGCTCGGTTATGGAAGCAAGGCGGGACTGCTCAAGGAGTGGAAGCGATGTCGGTGGATGGAGTGGATAGCTGCCGCGGTGTTAGGGCGTGGTTTGGATGCGGTAGTGCATGCTGTTTGTGGGGCTATGCCGAGGAAGGAATGGCGTGGACTTATGGGACTTCAGTGGTGATGTTAAGTAGTGTCTCAGGTGGACGAAGGTGAGGCAGTGGGCGAACTGTATGGATGTATGGGTTTTTGTGGCGAACGATTGGCTGTGGGGATGGCTGTTAGGGGATAGGCTGTGGATGGCGCATAGGTGAGGAGGAAGATGGTTACTTGCATGGAGAGTTGTGATCTTGGTGAGGTGGTGGCAGGCTTGAGAGGAGGTCGGTACCTAATGGTCGCACGAGGAGAGGATTTGGGTTGAAATGGTCGTGGAATCGGAGGGTAGAGATGGAGGCGGCCATGCTAATCTCGGCTTCAAGGTGGTGGGATGGAGATGACAAACGGTGGAGGGTGAAGGTCGGAGGCTCGGTTGTGATGGTAGAAAGGTGGTCGAACAATGAAGGGAGGCAGAGGGTGGTCGGTTGAAGGCCGATGGGAATGAGAAAGCTTCGACATATAAAATAAATAAATAAATAAAATAAAAATAAAAATATAAAAAGGAAAGGTTTTGCTTGAGGAAGCCTTACGCAAAAGTAATATATATTTTTATCTTCAAAAGCAAGTGGGTATAGTTGAGAAGATGGTGGACATAAATCATGTTCTCAAAGCAAAAAAATAAAAGGAGAGAGAAAGAGGCAAAGACAATGGAGCGTAGGGAGCCGGGAAAGTGAATGGACCAATCAATATATAAGGTCTGTATATAATGTAAAGGTAGGAATAAGGAAATTCAATTATTGATTTCTTTAAATATTAAGGTAAAACTATTGGTATTACAAAGGAATAGTTGAATAGACACAGGAAAATACAGAGACATCAAAATGGATACCGATACAACAAATAGTTTTGTCGATTTCGACGCATACTCGACGTCGAAATGTACAAATGAGTATACTGCGGAGATCAGCACGACGAGATGAACAGAGTGGTATACAGATATGAGCGATATGATTATCCTACCAAAAGTGGATATTTCACTGCTAAGCTGTTGCTAATTCGCCGAAATAGGATAAACGGGGCTAGAGAAGTCCAAATTTGACAAAATGAATGTGACGTTTCACTCAGAAGATGATGAACATTTTTGTTACATAAAAATATTCGAATTTCGAAAATATTTTTATTTTTATCAAATTTACTGATTTTAAATTTAAATAAAATTACACAACAAATTAACTTCCATATTATCCAATGAAAATCTGACATTTGCTACATTTGAATAGACGCATATCAAATACCAAATTTTTATTTCCAAATTCAATAATTTAATTTCAAGCAAAATTTCAGTTAATTATGTTATAAAACTATTAAAATTTATGGGTCATTATACTCTCCTTCACTCAAAACTTTTCATTCAACGAGGTAGGAGAATAGAAGCAATAGAAAGGAAAATAGATTCGAAATGTATAGTGTTAGATATAATAATTAATTGAAAACCATAAATTTCATCAGTTTCAAATTTTATTAATATTTAACAAATTTGGTTTCCATCCATTTTATTAAATCAATAAATTTTCATTCTATTGATAAAATTTCAGTTTATTAACATTTGTTACAAAATTTTCTTTCAAAACAGAATTTATTATATTTAACTTATTTATTTACTTCATTTACTTTTAGTTAAGTTGTTTCCACTCAAAATTCAATTACAACTATTCTTCAGTTCATATTTATTTAATTAAATAGTATTTTATTTTTATTATTCAATTTATTTCACTTAATACTTGTAACATAGACTAAGGGCATAAACATTTATTATGACCATTAAATTTTTATTTATAAAAAGTCTCTTAATGTGATAACCCGAATTTTGGACATCTGATAATTGAAATTAACTGGGTTGAATTAATAAGAATAATTTACTAAAATAATATATAGGTGTGTGTGTATATATATATATATTGAAATTTATGTTTTGAAATTAACATATATGTATAGATACTTATTTTAGTGTTTACATATATATATATATATATATATATATATATATATATAAAATCCAATCTTTAAATAAATCTTTGGAAATTTATATGCATATACATATATATGTAAGATTGGTTTGTAAATATTAAAGGTAAGATTTAATTAAAGATTTAAAAATACTTTTCTTTTATATACTTAGAAATAGATATATTTAGTATATATGTGAATAAATATGAAGCTTTGATATGTGTATATCTTTTAAATATATATATATATATATATATTTAAAATACACAACTCATTTGTAAATAAAAAATAAAAAATCTATATAAATGAAAATTCAGTAGGGGTTTAGACATAATTTATAAATTAGAGGCAAGGATTTAAACATGAATTCATAATTAAGACATTTGTAAAATAAATATAACATGTATTTACAAGTGTTAGTATTGGAGAGACAAGTGGCATTGATTTTTTTTTTAGAAAATATATATACATGATACTTAAAGAAAAATAGGCTGTACATATTTCTCAAGTCTCCTCTCATCTTCTTAAAATAAAAAAATATAAGCAGAGAAGATCAAACAATTTCAACAAGATCAAAACAAAGCAGAAATCTGAAAAATCAAAAGAAAAAAAATCTGGAAACCCAGAATGAAAAACAATTTCATCAAGTAGCAACTCCATATCAAAAACAAGCTAAATCCAAAGCAAGATCACGGCAAATCTGGTTCAATTCAAAGATTATTCAAAACTGGAATCTCAAACCAGAAATTCATCAAGCACTGAATTTTCAACCCGAAGCATTCAATTTTCAGATTTAAGCCATTCAAGTTATTAAAAAAAATCTCAACTGCTTCAAACTCTCTGTTCAACACCTACAGGTGAGTAAATTACTCCTTTAAGTTGAGAATGTTTATGCTTTGATGAATGTGATGAGTTTATTAATGATGTCGTGAAATTGTTGTGCTTGAATGTATAAATGTGTCAATCTGGTATATTTATGGAAATACTGTATACCCGACTGAGTGAATGCATGCAACCACTATTCTTAAATAAATAGGAGTGAACTTCATCTTTAAATTTAAATCTTATCTAAATCTGTGCGTAAATCTTCTTCTAAAAAAACTGAAATTTAAGCCTGTTATGTTGTTGCTTGTGAAGATCTTATGAGAATGGTATAAATCATGCTTGTGTATATAGGTTTTTGTATATACACACACACATATATTAAGGTGTGCATGTCTGTTATGAGCTTATTCAACTCTGTTTTCAAATATAGGGTTTAGATTAAATTTAAAATTCAAAATCACCTTAACCAATTACTGTTAGGCCTAGGATTTCAAACCAAAAATGTTTGTTTATACATAAATTAAGATGTAAACATAGATTCGAGCTTAATAGATTTGGGAATCTTCTGAAAACAAAAAAATACAGTAGATTTTCTTTAAATGTGTAAAAACCCAAACATTTTAACTTGTTGATTCGAGTTTACAACTAGAATCGTCGCCCTAAAACTTGATTTTTAAGATGAATATCATGAATTTTAGGTTTATCAATCACGAGATTTTGTATGTTGAATGGAATTTGGTTTTCGAGCATTATCTGGCGATCAATATAGTTTTGGGGGTCGGGGTCGGGGTCTCTGTTGTAGTTGGCCTGGAGGAAGGCGAGTTTGGAAACAATGAAAAGTGAATTCTTTGTGCACCGTGATGGCGGCGTGGAGTCATGTTACAGTTTAAGGAGCTTGTTTGGTCGATGTCGAGATCGAGGCATTTGCGACGTCATTATTGATTTGGGGGCTATCGGTGGTTGGGGAAAAGAAGGAAGGGAGCGAGGCGAAGCCTGGACCGGAGTTTTGTGGCCACCGATGGTTTGTGATAGCGATGCGAGGGATTTTTGATGATCCATTTTTGTGACTGGATTCTAGTTAGATCGATTTCACCCTAGAGGGTGGGGGGGTGAATAGCGGCCCTTCAATTTAGGGTTTTGTGACTGGGTTCTTGTAGACTTCGATGCTCTTTGATTTGGCTTGCTGATTGTTGCTTATGGCAGCTTCAATTTGTCGAGCGTATATGCTTTATATAAAATTAGTACGTGATGTTTCTTTTATTTCAACGCTCGACTTTGATTCGAGTTGTTGATTTGATTTTGTTTGGTATCTGTTTTGCTTCGAACTCGAATGCTCATTGCCGATGATGATTTGTGGGTTTATATATGGATTCGATCTCCTAGATTTTCGTTCGTCTGATTTTTTCAATATTATGCTTCGGCCATTAGATTATTGTTGGATGTTGATGATTTCTCCGACTTAATCAAATTCGTATAATTGATACTTGCTTCTCATGGCTCCAATTCTGAACTGTTCGATTTTTTGACTTGTTCATTTATACGGCTTTGATGATTTCTGACTTGGTTCGATTTCTTGTTTTCCACGGCTTGATGATTGTGCTGTGATGATTCTGGTTTTGATCGACTTTGGTCATACTGTTCACTGCCTCTGGTAGCACTTTCGACCTTGTTCGATTTCACCTGCTGTTTTATGACTCCGGCCATCTTCATTTGAATTGTAAAACCTGCCTCATGACTTTATTCTGTTGACATCGGCATGACTGCTACTTTGAATTTGATTTGTTCGAACTTCCTTGGTCCCTACGGTTTTGAATTCTTTGTTGACACCGGCCTTGACTTTGATCGTGGTTGCTTCGACCATTTTGATTCTGTTTTGTGAATTTCTGGCTTGACTCTGACTTGTTAATTATCACTTGACTTCGACTTTGGTTACTCTGTTGCTTCTGGCTTCAATGAATCGTTATTGACTTGTACATTTCAGTCTATACTGATGTAAGAATAGTTGTTCATGTTGTAGACAGTATGCATTGCATCACCACTGACTATTGACACTACTTTTTGTATGTGTGCAGTGTTGTTTTGATATTGACTCGATTATTTTGAAACTGATACTTGGTGTTTGGTTTCAATGTTTAGTTCCATGTTTGGTTTGCTCCTTTATTACAGTGCTTATATATGTTCCACTGATATAAGTCATGTTGTATTGCATTTTCCTGTCCACTGCTTGACTTTGTGGTCTGGTTCCTTCATGTTGTTAGTGTACTTGTATCATCACTGTTGTGTGCTGTGCCTTGTAGTTGACTAGCTGTCTTGGAGTTTCAGACCTGTAGCCTTTGCGCTTTGGTGCCGTGTTGCCATATTTTTGGTGCACTTGGTTTATGATTATTGTTGTCACTGATATGTTGGTTCGGTCTTGTACCTGTATCTGTTTCATTGAAGTTTCATTCATTTTTGAGTTTGCACTGTGTATATATATTTATATATGTGTGTGTGTGTTGGCTGCAGTTCCATGACTTCGGCATTTAACTTGATCTTGTTTCATGTTGGCGTAAGATTGAGCATGTGTACTATCTATGATATGTTGCTCCCGACCATTTTATTGTATTTGGATTGATTTTCGAATTGCACCTGAGTTGAATCCAGTATTTTGGGTTTGACCTGTGCTCACCTGTCCCTGTAAATTTATCAAGTGTATATATCGGTGTGCACGGCCTTGTGGCATATACAGTGATACACTGTGCATGTCACAAGCTGTTCGTGTATGATGAATTCAAATTTAAATGATGACGAACAAGACAAATAACTGAGGCAAATAATATTTTCAAAATTCATTTTATTTTACACCGCAAAAATTTATATTTTCAATTTTACTATGTTAGCGTATATTTTTGCAGATTGCTCAGAGCTGGATTCAATTTGGAATAAATTTGAAGATAAAATATGAGTGAATGAGCGATATGTAGTGAGGACATTTGTAAATTAAAAATTGTGATGTAACCGAAATTGTATTATTTAATTTGTATATATATATATATATAGCGAGAGATCAAATTTGTACTATTCAAAAATTGTAAGAAATGATAAAATTTCTGTTTGAATTTAAATTCTGTGTTATTTATTTTTATTCAACAAATATTTATTTAATCTATGAAAAATAAAATAGTACATTAAAAAATACATTTAAACGAATATATATGTTTATTATCATCAAACAAAAATCATATAATCGCATATTCAACAGTTCACTCATGATGCTCGATTTCGTATTGTTAGGTTTTTGAGTTTTCTGGGTTGTGGGGAGAGTCGATGATGATGTCGCCGATGTGGGAGTGGTGGCGACGATGACCGTAGAACCACCGTCGATATGTGCATGTGCACATGCATCCAAGTGTGTCTGTTGTTCTTGGTTCTGAAGGAAGAAGGAGACAGAAGGGGGAAGGAGGAAATTAGGTTCAGGTATGTTTGGGTTTTAACCCGGGTTGTTGCTCGAAGAATGATTGGCTTAGTCTCGGGTTATTGTGGTTACAGGTATAAATTTTTTTAAACTAACAAAAATAAAAAAAATAAAAAGGAGAAAGGTAGGTTTCTCGGGTAAGGACTCGAAGTGTATACGGGTTTGACCCGAAGAGAAATTTGTATAGTTTTAAGTTTTAATATAAATAAGTTTTTGAATCTAGTTTGGATCAATTTCTTAAAATTTATGCCTTTATATAATTGATGTCTTAAATAATCGTTTAAGGAAATATATAGTTTGTTTTATCTTGTTAAGTTAGATGCTTAGGTTATAATTAACTTAAATTAAATGATTTAATTAAACTAGTTAATTATAAAGATAAATGGTTTAAATACGAAATAATTAAGAAATTAAATATCTTAAGGTTAATTAAGACCTTGTATAATAAAGGATTGCTTAATTAAGGAAAGTAATTAGAGGGTTAATTAATTAACGAAGGTGATTAATTAAAGGATGATTAATCAATGTAAGTGATAATTAATTTGAATAATTAATTATGAATAAATGTAATAAATGAAGTGTAAATTACTTTGTGAAGTAATTAATGGATAATTACAGGATGTAATTAATGAATGGGTAATTACTTGATGGAAAGTAATTAGAGAATAATTACTTAGTGGAAGTAATTAAGTGTTAAATTTTTCAGTATAATTAATTAAAGGATTTATTAATTAATTAAGAGGTTAATTAATTAATGTAAGTAATTAAGAATAATTAATTACTGAATATGATTAATCAAGGTTGATTAATGAATGTGGTAGATTAATTAAAGGCTAATTACTGAATGTAATTAGAAAGGATAATTAGGAATGAATAATTAATGGTTTGTAATTAATTATTGTTAGGTAAGAAAGATTAAAAGTGATTAAAGTAATTAATTTGATTTAATTAGGAATGGGTGACTAATTAATCTTGCTTATGAATGATTGGTTGATATTTCTGATATGAAATATTTGTGATATGATTGTTGGTCTCGAACAGTGATTATGTGGTTATCTGTCGATGATGAATTACTGTGTAAAAAGAGACATCTTGTATTTAAAGTTAAATTGTATTTTACATATATAACATGGGTTAAGATGGTGTTGAATTCGAAGAGACCGGAGTCGGGTATCAGTAAATACCCGAACCCACTTCGATTTGTAACCTACAATGATTCTTCATAGATTGATATGTGAAATCAAGAGGTTGGAATGGAATAATATGGACCTTGAAACTAAGGGATTGATTTCTGAAATGAGCATTGACTAACAAATTATGAACTTATAAAAGTATGAGTTACCCGGGTTTTAAATAGTCTATATGCATTTGTATTTCTTGTTAGATGAGTTTACTCACGCTGGTTTCCAGCCTGACCCGGGTGTTACTTTGATGTAATGCTCGGGTCAGACCGAGTATTACAGATTTTCAGATAAGGACGTTCTGGAGCTCAAGAGGCGAGTTGGATGGCAGGAACGTATGGAGTGTTTCCGCTGTGATATATTGTTGTATATCTAGGACATTTTGTTTTAAACTGTCCAGTGTTCTGTAATGGCTGTAACTCTGATATATTAAAATGTAATTGACTAATACAGCATTCTTTATGTAAAGAATATTTATTTGATTTTATATTTTATCAGTTGCGAATGTGAGATTCTATGACCTGCTTTATGTTTCTTCTTCTATCTCTTTTCTTCTTTTCCTTAACTATTTGGAATTTTTGGGATCGAAAATTCCGGGTCGTTACACTTAACAAAATTTCATTTTGACATCCTATTACTTATATTTTATATTGTATACTATTCAATTACTAATCTCATTAACAATTAACTATTTTAGGTAAGTTATATTAAGGTTCTGAGTGAAATTAAATACTATATAAATTTATCTTTTATTTACAGCATTTATATTAAGTAAAGTTTGAACATTTTATTACTTATGTTTTCCTTGTATAACTTGCAATTACAAAATTTCAATAACATTTTTTTAACTTTTTGAATAATTCAGGTAAGTTATATATATTTTAGAATTGTAAGTGAGTATTATATAAATTAATTTTATTCCAATTCAACTGTTTCAAATTGTTTCAATTTCATTTCTCCAATTGTTCAAATTTTTGCTTTGTTTTAATAA
Organism: Allium cepa; assembly: GCA_030765085.1. NCBI lineage: Eukaryota > Viridiplantae > Streptophyta > Magnoliopsida > Asparagales > Amaryllidaceae > Allium > Allium cepa. The sequence goes on from CM060939.1 coordinate 158,623,678, forward strand.
TTGAAAATTGTTATTTAACACATAATTTAAGAGTTAAATTTTCGGTTTCACTTCGAATTATTTTCGAAATAATTATATACATACAAATATATTTTGTACATCAAATCATACTCAAGAATTCAAGTCAAATCCATTTTCCAAAACAAAAGTGTAGCAAAGCTGCTACGAGATCTCTCCGCTTTGAGACTTGAAAATAAATGAGGAAGATGCTGCAGTCATCACCGAAATTATTTTTCAGCGACAAAAAGGAGAGTACTATCTTACTTCATTTAAAATTCTTTGAAAACAATTTCTATTGAAAATACTTTCAAATAATATTAATATACTTTTTCAAAACCTTTGAAAGTCAACTTTTGAAAACACCGAAAATTTTAAATTCTCAAATCCTTAATTTTAAATTCATTTCATTTGGAAATTAGGTTTGAAAACCATGTTTAAAAAAATTACATCTCCTCATAACCTACAACACAAATTAATGGTTTAGAAACGTTAACAAATAATAAATGAAATCTACTATTACCATTTCTAACAACCAATTCATTACCAATCACATTTCAAAAAATTATACCTTTATATATATAAAATATTACTTGCATTAAATTATTTCATTATAAACCTTAAAACCAATATTGTGTCTGTTTGCTCTGTATAAGTGTTTTGGAATTCCTATCGATAGCGTTGGCCAGACGAATCGATTGAAACCCCAAATCAACTTAACAATTCAATCAACACAATATAAAATATTTTATATAATTTCAAATACACTCCCTCAAAGGTTGATTTCAGAATGGATTCTGAAACAAGGATAGAGATTCAAGTTTAGATGAACCCTAGTCAATAAGAATTCTAACTACGAAGATAGACTCGAAAAGAATATAAGATAATTACATTACAAAAGAAGAAATAGATAGACCTATTTTTATCGCGACGACCTTAATTGGGTCAACCGAGATTCAATGAATAAATCGATGTGGGAATTCAATTTCCTGCTTGAAGGGAAGAGAAGTGACTTTACCACAACATCAAGATAATCCCTGACTATAGAGATGGAGTCGAGATCATTAAGCTGAACATTAGACGAAAAGGTAGAGTTACCTACTTAATCCTTAGGCATTAGACATTCAATAAGAAGAGAATTACCTGGGTCTTCTACTAAAGAAACAATTCGGTTCGATAAGAGATAAAAGCATCAAAACTGAGGATGTAGAAATCTTCGGTGAATCGACGCGTGTTGTAAAGGAGTTTCACCCCTTTACAAATCATACTAAGGTTGGCGGGACCGCCGATGGGATTAGACACACATTAGAACTAAGTTGCCATGGCACAATGTTCTTAAATCTATTATAGGGATCAACCGAAGTGGAGCTATGGGATGCTCCAGAATCAAGGAGAACATGAACAGGAAGAGACCAAAATGGATTTCAGAATAAAGTGGAAAGTTCCAAAATTCAAAGGAAACCCGAGTCAAAGGGGAAGAAATTTAAGCTCGAATGAAAGTGATTCTACAATTGATTTTACACCATATGCTAAGTTTTGCCTAAACCAGAGCTCCGATACAAACTGTAATGGGACAACTGCCAGTGGGGTAACGCCCACCATCGCATACAATGGTACATGTGTTCTGCTTTTACGGCCAGCCTCACGACTGCACTAACCCCGCGAGATATGTGGGAGTAAGAGTCATCCGCTCGCTACCAAACCAAATGCGAGAACCCGCTATCATGCTGTACCTGCCAAATGCATAAGCATCCGTACATGTCAGACTTGAATTGCTCAAAACAATAAATTGTTAATTTATATTTCGGCAAAACTTTTCATATATAGTAAATAATTCAATCACAGAATCACAGGCACAGAGTATTACAACAGTAAGCAGCAGAATACATAAATAGTAGTTCATGAAGCTACTATAAAACATTAGAGTCTAAAACAAAATACAATAGAATCTCAAATTTAAATGAATCTCTAATACATAGACAACTGACGAGTCTGAAAATAAATGACAAGAATAAACTGAAATAACTAAAGGTGGATAGATAGATCATCAAACAAAGCTCCAATCTACAAAGGCGAGTCTCATATACTATGACACTCAGTTTGACCTGAGCATAAAGCAAAACACAAAACCCTCGTGTCCGAATTAACATTCTTATATAGTAAATCCAACTCAAGTGAAGTGTCGACTGAAATACAAATAACTTAAAGGATGTTTGGGATTTACATCTTCTAAGAATCCGTGGAACTGTCTACTATGTAGTACAATATGCTATTATAACATGTCTATAATAAAGTAAAGTATTAAAATAGCATTTAGGTGTTACCGATATCCCCCTTAACACATTTTATATATTTTCTTAGTCTATACAGCACCGCAAGCTCCTCCCTAAGGTTAACTCAGAGGACACTCCATAGGTATGGTACAAACAAAACTTGTAGAAGGCGCAATAGGGCATGTGATAAGGCACGCGAGGCAATTCCATGGTAGATATATCGTTTGCAGATCCGGACTGGTGGTAACGCATAGCAGCACTACCGCCCACCTTGTGACACACTCCCAAATCAAAGGTGCATCCAATTGAATCACAAAAGCAATAGAATGGTATCGAAGAAATATGTCCGACGGGAGGAATGTCCACACTTGGTCCGATGTGGTTCATGTTTTAGCCACATCAAGCTAAATCACAGGAGTCAGGGCTACGTAAATGCCATATAGAATTGTCGCCAAACCATCTTACTTCATTCTGGAATCTCCACTATATACGCAGTTGTTAAAGAGGTTTTCGGCTCTGCAGAGAGTATGACAATATCTGATCCCGATCTCTTTAACAACCAAACGCTTATTTCACACCGTGGTCATTTCATTTCAGTTAGTTTTAAAATATCATATTCATTTCAAAACCATATCAATTTCGATATCATTATTCACTTTAAAAATTATTTATTTCCAGAATCGTAACACTTTCAAATTTATTACACTTTCAAAATCATAACACTTTTGAAATCATAACACTTTGAAATCATAATATTTTGAAATCATAACACTTACGTAATCATAACAGTTATCACCTAATAGTTTAGACATTGAAAATTGTATATATATTAAAATCGTTCTAAATTAAAATAGTTTATATATTTTAAAAATACTTTATCTAATAAAATTTGTTTGCTACAATTTCACAAATCGATTCAAATCAACTTAATTTCAAATTTTCAATTTAAATCAATTCCAGATTAACCATTTCAATTTTAAAGTTCAAAGATTCAAGTTTAAATATTCCAACATTTACAATATAAATTTCATTTATATTTCAACATTTAACTTTAAATTTATTCAAATTGGAAAATATTCATTTAATCATTTAATAATAATAAAAAAAATCTCAATTTGTAAATTTAAATCAATATTGAATATTCAGTCTCACTTTTATTTAAAATTGAGAATATTCATTTAATCATTTTTTATCAAATCAAGTTATCAATCATATCTTTTAAAATCTCAAAATAAATAAGTACAAATCAATTCTTGTTTAAATTCAATTATTTACCAACTTAAATTCAAAGTCAACATTAATTTATCTTCCCAATGGAAGGCGTAAGAGGAGGTCGGTAGCCAATGGTCGAACGAGGGGAGGATCTAGGTTGAAATGGTCGTGGAAACGCAGGGTAAAGATGGAGGCGGCCATGCTAATCTTGGCTTCAAGGTGGCGGGATTGAGATGATGAACGGTGGATGATGAAGGTCAGAGGCTCAGTGCTGTTGTGATGGTGGAAAGGTGGTCGAACAATGGAGGGAGGCAGAGGGTGGTAGGTTGAAGGCCGATGGGCATGAGAAAGCTTCGGCATTTAAAAAGAATATAAGAAGTAAAGGTTTTGCATGAGGAAGCCTTATACAACAACAATATATAATGTTTATCTTCAAAAGCTAGTGAGTATAGGTGGGAAGATGGTGGACATATATCATATTATGTTGTTTTTAGAGCAAAAAATAAAAGGAGAGAGAAAGAGGCAGAGACAATGGAGCGTAGTGAACTGGGAAAGTGAGTGGACCAATCAATATATAATGCAAAGGTTGGAATAAGGAAAGACGATTATTGATTTCTTTAAATATTGAGGGTGAAACTATTGGTATTACACGGAAATAGTTGAATAGACACAAGAAAACAAAGGGACTTCAAAATGGAAACCGATATAGCAAATAGTTTCGTCGATTTCGATGCATATCGGACGTCGAAATGCACAAATGGGTATACTGCAGAGATCAGCACGACGAGGCGAATAGAATGGTATATAGGTACGAGCGATATGATTATCCTACCAATGGTGGATATTTCGCTGCCAAACTACTGCTAATTTGCCTAAATAAAATAAAAGGTGCTAGAGAAGTTCAAATTTGGTGAAACGAAATATGACGTCTCGCTTAAAAGATGATAAACATTTTTATTATATAAAAATATTCAGATTTTGAAAACATTTTTATTTTTATCAAATTGACTGACATTAAATTTAAATAAAATTACACAACAAAATAACTTCCATATTATCTAATGAAAATCTGACATATGCTACGTTTAAAGAGACGCATATTTGTATTTTCAAATTCAATTATTTAATTGCAAGCAAAATTTCAGTTAATTACGTTATAAAACTGTTAAAACTTACGGGTCTTTATAGCGAATACATCCGATTATCATTCTTTAAATGCTTAAAATAAATACAAGCATCTTCAATACTATAATTAAAACCAAGTGAAAGCATAAATGAATCAAACCTCTTATACCATTGTCTAGGAACCTAGTTAAGTCCATAAAAAGACTTCTTTAATTTGCAAACTCATTCTTCTTTCCATCTTACAACAAATCCTTCAGATTGCTTATGTAAATGGTCTCCTTCAAATCATCATGTAACAAAGTGGTCTTCACATCAAGTTACCCCAAGTCCAAGTCATGAGTAGCAACTATGGAAAGCAAAATCCGTATGGAGGTATGTCTCACTACAGAAGTAAATATCTCATCATATTCCATTCCCTTTCTCTATGAAAAACCTTTTGCAACTAATCTAGCTCTGTATCTTCCATTATCCTTCAACTTTAACATCCAATTATGACCTATGGCTCGGCTTCCTTGAAGAGGTGGTACAAAATCCCAAGTCTTGTTCTTCTTTAATGACTCTAACTCCCCTTTCATAGAGTAAAACCACGTCGAGCTGTGACTCGACTTCATTGCTTCTCAAAGGTCAAATGGCTCATCCTAAACCACATGTAAGGCATAGTCAAACTGATTATCAAGGTTGAGATTTGCATATTGCCAATCTCCATATCTCTTAGGTGACCTACTAGTCCCATGAATGGCTCGAGTAGGTACAACATCTCCTAAACTCCTTTCAGCTCCACCTTGAACTGAACTTCCCCCAGTTTCATGCACACCACCAACACTGCTACAAGGCACCCATGGACTACTTTGTGACATCTCATCTACTACACCTTCAGTTCTGTCAACAATAATTACAACACAAGTTTACTACTATGCTAAAATGTAGGAACTACTTTGATCTCCTTAAACCTATTAGAATCAAATGATGTGGTGAGTAAATCTTCCTTAGACTCGAACATTATAGGCTCACTAAATGTAAAATGTTTATAATGTACAGTCTTCCTATCAAATAGGTTCCAAAGACGATACTCTTTGACTCCATCAATGTATCCTATAAATATGTCTTCTTATACTCTAGCCTCCAACATATCATGACCTATATGGTGACATACATAGAACAACCAAAAATATAAAATAACCACTATATTTACCTCTTTATTGCTCTTTGGAATCTCCCCATCTATGGATAAACATGGAATTTGATTTATTATATATGTAGCAGTCGACAAAACTTCAGCCCAAAAGCCTCTACATAATCCCTTAATCAATCTAAAAAGATAAGCTGCCTCAAGTAGAGTTTGGTTCATTCTCTCATCAAGTGCAGATTACTAAGTGTATTGAAATGTCTCTAAATACCATGTTTTTTTTATAGAAATTGAGGAACTACGTGGAGACAAAGTCACCGCCATTATAATATCTAAACATCTTCAACTTGCAACAAGACTGGTTCTCAACTAGCACCTTCCAAGCTTCAATTTTCTAAATACTTTCTGATTTGACCTTCGTCACATACACCCAAACCTTGTGAGAAAAGTCATTGATAAAGGAAATAAAATAGCTTCCTCCCTAAATGGAACGATAACTGTTGGTCCCCAAACACCCATATGTGCATAATTAAGTACTCTCTCTGATCTACGAAGTCCAACTCCTAAAGATACATTCATCTGCTTTCCTAACACACATTCTTAGCAGAAATCTAACTTGTCAAAGCTTTCTCCTTTGATCATCTTCCATCTGCAAAGTAATTCCTAGCCACTCTTATAAATATGACCCAATTTGAGAAGCTGAAGTCTAGTGTCATTTAAAGCATAAGAACTATCTACTCCAACAAAAGACTCTCTAACCACAATTGTTCTTTTCAACATATACATATTCAGGAACAGATAAACCTTCATAAAAACAAGTTTTGATAATGCATACCTTAGTAGGCTCGAATTTTTGCTAAATCGAAAACCCAAGTGCATCAAAGCATGGATTATTGGTGTTGGTATCATATAAATAAACAAAAGTATATCAGGACATATCGATAAAAACTCACAGCATAATAGTAAAGTATAATAAAATATATGATTACCGACCAAGGCTAATACCTCTAGTATCTAGTACCTTTGTTTGTGCCGAGCATGCATAGAAAATCTATCCTTCCACCGTTCCCAACTTGTACTAGTACACGTCCTCCTAAATCTATCATGTAGTTTGTAATGAGGAGGGGATCAAAACAACGTTCTGATGATTAGTAAATTACATATTTTATACAACTGATTACTTCCATTACATGTTACATCTACATTTTAAACTTCATATTCTTGACTTCATGTACGCATATGATATGCCCCACCTACTCGAGGTATACAATAACTACATACGTATACATGTGTGTGTGTATGCGTGTGTTTGAGTGTATAAGTACCACAGTCCCCCTTTGGACTAGGATACATTCCCCACTAATATTCGTAACTTTACACCTGGGCCATGTATCTACCATCCATTTCTAGACTGAATTGTTCGCATACACCGAGGATCTTCCCGTAAATGCTTAATAACAGCCTTACAACTATTGGCCATGTTTTACTCATTTTGAAGACTCGTCTAAGGGTTACCTAGCCTTTCTTCTTAACTACAGACAAGAGACAACATTGAGGCGGTGCATGTCTCGTACAGAACCTACACCAGTAGGAGGCATAGTCTGTCTAGGCATAACCTTTGTCTTTTACTGATCGCCCTAGGACCGATGATGCTCTTGACCTATGTGTACAGCCCTACTCCTCACGTATATGGTACTAAACTTGTTGACATAGAGCCAAGCCTACACTCACAGTCCTATTTAGATTGCTTAATGCAATCATGGAAATGCCCACTTGTTACTTAATACTCGCTATAACGATTGAAGCAGACCCTACTTGGTCTTTTGACACTTCAAACCGAGGCATATTCCCTTTGGTATATTCCCTTCACCTATATGTAGATGTATAATCCTACGGGTCCTACAGTTGGAGATGTCTCACATCAGTAAAATGTATACACAACCATTGGTAGCCTATTTCAGAGGGCGGACTTTTTTTGTGCAACACTATGGACGTCACATTCTAACCCATACAAATGACCAAGTCTTTTTCAATTAGTCTAAATTATCTATTAGATTCAATAATTCACACCCATCATAAATGCGTACTTTAGGCCATATAAATTTTATTTAATCACTACGCCTCCCATATTCAACTGCTAATATTTAGTTACATAACTTACTTCTTATTTCATTAACGTCGTTTAGTGTCATTTACCACTAGCTTCCAATTTAATAGATTAAGTATCCCTTGCTATTTGGCTTCCATAATTATATTAAGTATACTCTACTATTCCCTTTTTAACCATTACTATCTTTCTTTGGTTACTATAACTTCTTAATTACTCATTTCTTTGCTTTACTTTGCTTCATTGGTCATTGTTTATTTTCTAAAATCGCATATATAAGATTTGCAATTAAGCTGTTGTCATTATCCCTACTTACCAAACTTTGGTTTACACCTAGGGGTTTCTCATTTTAATGCATTAAAATTACATATTCTAAAAAGGAAACATTAATACTGTAATTTTTCACAAATTACCAAAAAGAGGACTTGTGTTTTGTCTGGAATTACAAAAAATTATCTTTTTTATTATTATTGAAATAAATTGTTCAAAATATGGTAAAAACCCTATTTTGTACATCTCTTTCTTTTGGACATATTCCTTACTATTTCAAACGATACAATTTTAAAATCGGATAATTTATAATTACATTGCAACACACTTTATTCCAATGAACTAAAATACTACCTAAATCCCAATCCTAATTATAATAACTTCCAATTCACGTTTACTAATATCTCATTCAATCAACAAACCTAGATTTATTGTACAATATTATAAATATAAAAACTACTTTAACCCTTACTTTCTACATTCAAGTATATGCAATATCTAATCGAAATTAACAATTCAAAGAATATTAGGTATAGTTCTCAAATTCATCTTATATATATATATATATATATATATATATATTTAAGTCTACAACTTCAAAATTACATTCAGGCATAGAAGGAACATATTTTCAATGATAAAAATCCAATATTATATAAAAACATATAATTTTGCCCTCACCTCTAAGCTTTAAAATCCCTAGATCTAAATCCTGTTATTACAGTTTGACTCCATTTTCTTCCTACCGAACTATGCATTAAAAGCATATACAGATTTATTAGATATATATATCTAAGAAGATATTTGAATTTAATTTATATTTGGATTCATAATTTACCTTCGCCTTGGCGATTCAATTCGATCCTATTCTTCTTCTCTATTTTTTTCCATTATTCTCCACTTATATATATGTTTATATATAGTTTATATTTGTATAGATTTTAGATTTTGTAGAGAAAAGAAAATCGCATGCTTCGCCATTGGTTCAAAAAATATGAGAAGAAAACTGAGGGGGTAGGTGTGTATTTATAGGGGTTTGAATTAGTGCCAGCCCTTAAATTATATTATATTAAATCTGAACCGTTTGACCTAGGTTCAGGACACGGCCGCCAACCTATCAACGGTTGACCACTAGCTATCGACGGTCCCGATAAGGGATCAACTAGTTGCCTATTTATGTTAAGCATTGGTCGGTTTCCTTTTACAAGTTATTTTGTACCATTTTAACCAATTTGGTTCAATGTTAATTCTGCTTAGACTTTAAGTAACCATTAACATTAATTAATTATATTTATTTCCTTAGTTATATATATAATTATTTCCAGCTCAAAAACTTCAAACGTAACTTTTTCATTTGAACTCCGATCGTAAAATTTTATTTGTGAAAATTGATCATAAAATCATCACGAACACAATGTAGCAAGATTCATAGCTAAATTCTAATGTTTGTGAAAATTCCTTTTTGGATTTACTAATTATTAATTAGTTTCTTTCGAATTAAGTATTGTTCAATTTACAGGGTGTTACATTCTTACAACTTTAAAAGAGTTTTGTCCTCGAAATTCCACAAGGATTGAATTTTGAAACATAACGCACAACCATTCTAAGCTATCTAATCAACTAGTATGCAACCAATTTTGCAACTAATAGTGTACAAGTGCACGGTGTATCGTACTGTGTAGTTAATGCCCCGCTATTACCCCGCTACAACCCCGCTATATCTCATAGCGGATTTCTACCGCTACGATTTTTCCATATAGCCCCAGAATATAGCCTTTCCGCTTTAATCCCCGCTATTTCCGCTATATCCCGTTATTTCCGCTATATTCCGCTATTCCCACTATATATTTTTTGATAAAATGAATTGAAAAATTGCATTTATACATTATAAAATTATGAAACTAATTTATTTGATTTAATTTTTAATATATTTTCAGAAATGAAAATACTCTAATATTCTACCAAATTCAATAATGTTATATAACAGTTTTTTGTTTATTTAAAGCATATTCCACATGTTTTTATTTAAAATTATTTATGTATTATTTATAATTCAATTGAATGATAATTTTTCATTTAATTACCATTTATATATTTGTAAAAACATTAAATACGAGTTTTATATGCTATTTTAGAGCCATCCGCTATATCCCGCTATATCCTCGCTGTATCCCCGCTATGACTTTTTGCACCTCCACCGCTTTGAATCTACCGAGCGCATTAACTGCACAGGTACCATAATACATATGATATGTATATAGAATAATACTAAATCGGTGCCTCCTACATAAATGCATTATTTAAAATAATTTTTAAGATATGGTGCAAATAACCTATATATACTTCCAGTTCTATATGCATGTAAGTTTTCCAAAATCAAAATCTTTGTTTTCTCATTCAAATTTTCCCACACTTCTATGAATAGAGGTAAGGTTCAACCCATTTTACATCCAATATCTATCATCTAATGCCTAGCACATAGTCACTAACACTCAAAATTTCAAAATTTCAGTTTTCTAAACCTATTGCGGAAAAAAAGGTTTAGATGGAGAATTGCATATTTCCATCCATCTCCTGTATGTTGAAACTTGGTTTTGATTCATGACACAAAGCTATCACCATGACATACATATTTGATGACTGCTACGACAAAAAGAGAATATATACTACAAGGAGACAAGACTTCAAAATCAGTGCATCAATTATATTATTCTTATTTTTGAGTCTTAGGTCAATTTTGGTAAAATCTCTCCTCGTTTACGTATATATTAGCTTATATATTTAATTGTTTTATTTCCAAATAATTTATACATATATAAGCATATAAATATATATATTATAAAATTGTTTAAAGTTAGAATCATTATATAACATATAAATATTATTATACTTGTGTAAACCGTGAAAATTGCACAGATATTGCCAAGTCAGTCGACTGACCCAGAGGCTCAGTTGATTGACCCAGAAATTTCTATGCAACATGCACAGGTGCACAGATATATAAATATATATTTAAAAATTCGTTTGAATATTCATTTGACTGACCCAGAGTTTCAGTTGACTGAATTTCTACAATGGCTACTTTTTGAAAAGACACGACTATTTGTGAAGAGTTACGAACCTCCACTAAAAGATTTGGATGCAACACTTCAATCAAAACTCTTCATCAACAGTCACTGCTTTCTAATCTCTCTAAATACATAATCTAACTTGATTTCGAATTACCGAATTTTCTTATCTAACTCTCTTGAATCTATTTGCAAGTATACTTTCAATTATTTTGCATTAAAGCAATATTATACGTTTTTATTCTTCACAAACTTCAAATATATATATATATATATATTTATACTCGAGAAGAAGATTATGGAAAGGGTGTACTACAAGTGACAAATCCGTGTTATTAGAACACATAAAGTAAAAGCAATCTTTTGTATTTTTTAAAGTCCTATTCTGTTGCTCAGGCGTGTGAAGTCCTCTTCGGCTGCTGAGGCGAAATCCTGTTCTGCTGCTCAAGTCCCTGTTCGGCTGCTCAGGGGTTGTATAGACCTGTTCCTCCAGGTTAAGTAAGGGTTGTTGTTTTATTGAAATTCCAGAGGAGTCTGGGACTGGACGTAGGACGGTGCTCCGAATTAGTATAAAAATCTCTAGTGTCATTTTATTATACTGCTTTTATATTCCACACTATTTACCGTCTAGTTATCATCACTACACTCTGTATTATCGTATATCCATATTACACGATCCATAGCACAATTTCATTTGGTATCAGAGTAAGGTCATCATATAACCGTAACACAGTTATATGATAATCTAATAATATGGAAACTAACACTAGCACTAGCATTAACACTAGCTTTATTGAAGGACATTCCACTGCACGTCCACCACTATTTATGGTATGAATTATAACAATTGGGCCACACGAATGAGAATATATATGCAAGCAAATGGTTTTGATTCATGGAATATAACTCAGAAAAAATATACTATTCCTACCGAAGAGTGTTCTACTTGGTCAAATACATAGAAACTAGATGCCACAGCTAATGCAAAAGCCATGAATATGTTGTTTTCTGCCTTAGATAAAAATGAGTTTAACCATGTTAGCGTGTGCAATACTGCATATGAAATATGACGTACACTCAAGGTTACACACAAAGGAACTAACAAGGTCAAACAAAGCAAAATATCCATGCTAAAAAGTCAGTTTCAAAACTTTAGGACGAAAGATAATGAATCTACAAATGATATCTATTTAAGATTTCATGATATCTACCATTCATTAGTAGGATTAGGAGAAAATATTCCGACTTTGATATTGTATCCAAAATCCTTAACTCTTCAACAGAAGAATTGGAAAGAAAAGTTCTTGCTATTGAATAAGCAAAAGATATTTCCAAACTAACTTAGGAAGAGTTAATAGGAAATATAATGTCCTATAAAGTGAATTTGCAGGCTAAATGAGTACAAGCTAGCTTAAGACAAAAAGAATATAGCATTCCATGCAGAACAAGAAGAATCAGATTCAGACAAAGATGACCTAGCCTTTATTGCCAAAAACTTCAGGAAATTCTTGAAGTATAGAAATGGAAACAGAAATAATGTCAAGAGAGTTCAAACAGTAATAAACCACCATCTTCATCAGTTACGGAGAGCTTCAACTATCACAAGCATATACAGAAGGACTGTCTAGATCAAAAGAAAGAATATTGAAATAAAAGGAAGGACAAATTCAGAAGAAAAGACTTTTCATTTATATGGGATGATTTGGATTCCTCCTCTTCTTCTGGAAGTGAAAGTGACAACGATAATGAATAAGCCAACGTATGCTTTATGGCCAAAAATAATGAGGTTAGTGATTTAGCTTTTGATGATATGATAGAGATAAATTTTGAATTATTAGATACTTTAAAAAGTCTCAAAAGAAAATATAAAGAGGCTGTAGAAAATCAGAACGAGGCAGAATTCGAAAGAGATATGCTTAAAGACGAGAAGAAAATATTGGAAGAAGAACTTGAGAAAATTCAAGAATCTCTTTCAAATGTCAATTCTCAAAGTCAAGAAATTGAGACTCAAAAAGAAAAGAATGATGTTCTTGTTTCTGAATATCATGATTTTAAAACTAATATTGAAATAATAAAGCTAGAAAATTCAAGTCTAAAGACCAAAATAGAAGGAATCATTAAAAACTTTTCAAATTTTAATAAAGAAAGAGAAAATTTATCTAGAATTATTGAGAATTCACAACCTATTAACAATAAAAATGGTTTAGGTTATAAGAAGAAAGTAAAGAATTCACAATCTAGTAATTTAAACAATGTCAAGTCTAATAAAACACCCACATCTTCAAAAAAACTAGTTTCTAAAATGATAAATATATAGGTACCTAAAACTAATAACAAGTTAATAAGGAAAAAGTATATTAGTTCATTCATAGAAAATGTTCATAATAATAAAAATTATATTTATAAAAAGGATACTAAACCCACTTGGGTTTTGTTTCCTAAGACCTAACTGTTAGGACCTAATTAAAAAGGCGGGTACCAACGTTATGTCATATGTTTTACAGGTCCCACTCAAGAAAAGAGAAAAATGGATACTCGACAATGGTTGCTCAAAACACATGACAAGAGACAAAGATATGTTGATAAATATTACATACTCAGATGGAGGTTCTGTCACTTTTGGAGTGGGCTATATCATCGGCAAAGGCGATGTAAGAAATTACGATACATCTAATTTACCTCTTATTACAAATGTTTTAATAGTCAAGAATCTAAAACATAATGTATTAAGTATAAATCAATTATGTGATAAAGGTTTTAAAATATCCTTCTCTGAAAATAAATGTAGTATCTTTGATCAAAATCAAAATCTTATTTTCGAAGGAAATAGAGATAAAAACATCTACGTTTTGAATATGAAAGTTAATCATAACTCAGACATGTGTTTAATAGCCAAAGAAAATGATCCCTGGATATGGCACAAATGATTCTGTCATATCAATTTCAAAAATATAAATAAAATTTCTAAAAATAATCTCATAAAAGGATTACCAAAGATGAGTTTTAAAGTTAATAATGTATGTGACTCATGCCAATTAGGTAAATTAACTAAATCCTCTTTTAAATCTAAGAAAGTCATTTCGACACTACAACCGCTTGAATTACTTCATATGGAATTATTTGGACCTACCGAAGTTCAATCTATAAATCACAATAAATACGTATTTCTAATAGTTGATGATTTTTCTAGATATACATGGACTATCTTTATGAAAAATAAAAGTGATACTTTTGAAAATTTCAAAATATTTTTTAAACGAGTACTATTTTATCTTAGTAATATTACAGATTTCGGACTTTTTATCCAAAAGATTGCTCGTTCGAGTTAGTATCATACAACGATGCTGATTTCGTAGGATCATGAACAGATAGAAAAAGTACAAGCGGTACATGTCACTTCATTGGTAAAGCATTAATATCATGGTTTAGTAAGAAGCAAAACTATATCTCACTATCAACTTGTGAAGCAGAATATATTTCTACGGCACTAGCTTGCGCACAAATAATTTATATGCAACAGACACTTAAAGATATCAGAGTCAATTCATCAAAATCAATAATTTACGCCGATAATTCCAGTGCGATAAATCTATCCAAAAATCCAGTAAATCACTCTAAAACAAACATATAGATATTAGTCATCAATTTCTACGCGACAATATAGAAAAAGAAGTTATAAATGTAGACATCGTTCCATCTAAAAATCAATTAGCTGATATTTTTACTAAACCATTGTTAGAAAAAACTTTTATGAAATTACGTCGAGAACTCGATATAATGACAACTAAAGATATATAAATGATAAAAAATGAAATTTTGACTACAAATTCAAAAGTAAAATTTTTACGAAAAAACATTTTTCTGACCATGCTAAGACTCGAACCTAGACCTGTTGTGAATAGCCCAGTTGTCTTAGCCACCCGTGCTATTGATTAGTTTCATTACAGTCTGGTTCGGGGACTCTATTATATGGTGACAACTATACACTAAATTATGTATAACACCTACCTTTATAAATATACTTTATGTATATTACATTTTCTAGATAAAACACAAAAACAGAAAACCAACGAAATAGCAACAAACTTTCCTAACTAACAATCATTTTATAGCTAAAGTCAAGACAAACCATTCACTTCATCCTTCTTTTTCTCAACATTACGCTATAAATAGGTATGTCTATTCTATGTTACTCACACAATCGAACATAAATACAAACTAACACTCAAATGTCAATTTCTTCATCAACTGACTCCATTGAAATTCTAGCCTCTGCCGATTCACCAAAAACTCCCGCTCATCATACTACACCATCTTCTACCTATCATGATCATACAGGATATACTCCGGAGAAAAAGAAAGGGAAGAAGATGATGATTGGCATCTCTCCTAACACTAAACAAAAAAAGATGATTTTCATCACTATTAACAAGAATTGCTGATGCTTCAATGTGAAATATATTACGAGCAAAAGACCAACTCGAGACGTCTAAGAATTTTCGAGCACATTGGTACGAAAATTTTCAGTGCTTCATCACATCCAATAGACGAGCATGCCGTTTCTCCTATTTGACGACCTTCTACTTCATCCCCGCCACGACCACTTGTATCACCAAATTCATGGGATCTAAATGAAGCATCAAATGTTTGTCGCAAACAACTACAGGGCTACAAAACTCCTCGCCCTTCAAAATAAAAGTAGTTGTTATTATTATTTTTTATCCGAATAATTTGACTAAAGTATGTGCAATGTGTTTTTGGAATAATTCATTTCTTCCCTCTCGTATTATCAACACTTATAACTAGTTCTAATATTCAAAAATTTACAATGTTCCTATATATGAAATATATAAAAATTTACTCAACAAAAATTGATTGGGAAAATTCACCCAGGTCAGTTGACTGAACCAGGGTGCCAGTCGACTTATACTTAAGTAAATTCTTTTTTTAAAAAGCAGGGTCAGTCGACTATCTTAGAGGCTCAGTCGACTGGGATAGAAGACGAAATATATATAACCCAGATTCAGCCAACTGAATCAAGCATTCAGTTGACTGAACCAGAAGTTTGAAAATTTCGAATTTCAGGTTTAGTCGACTAAACCACTGATTCAGTAGACTGATTTGTGAATCCGAGCAAAATTACTGCTCCTACCCACTCACTTTTCACCATTTAAACTTCACTTTCCCCATTCCTCTCCACTCTCAATTCAAATTTTTAACTTTTCCAAAACCCTAGCTCTACAAAAACTTATTTTTTTAACCTCCAAACAATCAAATTAATGGCTCTAAAGAGAAAAGGACAAGCTTCTCCATCCTTCCAACCTCCTTCCAATGATCAAATCCAACAATGGCTCTATGATGATACTACAATTAGAAGATGGAGGAGAATGCAAGATTCTCGCATCTTGGAAGGTTCGTTTGTAAAGTTCGTCGA
Source organism: Allium cepa (assembly GCA_030765085.1). Classification (NCBI taxonomy): domain Eukaryota; kingdom Viridiplantae; phylum Streptophyta; class Magnoliopsida; order Asparagales; family Amaryllidaceae; genus Allium; species Allium cepa. The sequence continues at coordinate 158,640,290 of CM060939.1, forward strand.
TTTTTCTCCATACCGTTTACAAGAATTAGCTCATAGGAGCAATTTGGAATCTTTATTCAATATTGATGAAACTAAACATAAAATTAATCAAATTATGGTCAAACTATTCTATGTCAATCTTAACTTGGGTCCCCAAAATGTTCAAAACCGAGAAGATTGTATATGGAGTCTAGTTTGTGAAAAACCTATCTTTTTCTCCTTAGGCCGAATGGCTCGCATTTTAAGATCTAAAAATGATGGTACAGAATTGAGCAATGTTTATTGTGATATGGTTGTTCAAGACCATAAAAGTCATTTATTTTTGGAAGACGATATGCATCAACTCAAGTCCATGTCCTTAAGACCAAAAGCAAGAATTATAAATCGTGCTTTAATGAAAACCATAACTCTGTGAACCGGGAGTTATGAACTTGTTTATGAATGTAACTTTAAAGCCTTGTGCGCTATCTTCGGAAATATTAAAGTCAATTGGCTACGATTAATTCTTGATGAATTCTTAAGCTTCAATAATGGTCGAATGAATGTCATCTACTATGGTGAATATATTATGCGACTGCTAAAAGCATGTGAGATTCCGAAACCCGACTCACCAGTTTTTACTGTCGGGTACTTAAACTCTCATACTTTAGCATTAATGAAGCTACCGGTTGCTCGACCTCCATTTATCATTACTTTTGAAGAATGGACTCAACGACAATTATCTCAAGATCAACCACAACAACAACAAGGCGAAGCATCCTGTCCAACTCGCCAAAGGTCAACTAGTCGTCAACAAGGCGAAATTTTGATTCCTAATCCAGGTCTTCCACCACATTAATCAATTTCCATGATATGCCGTAACCAACAAATACTTCAATCCCATATCACTAAAGTTGATAAAGAGCTTGATAAGTTAAAGGATTCTTTACAAAGTTATAGCAAGCTATCTCGTGTTCATCGGGCACTTCAGCGGCTACATTAGGTGATCGGGCAAGCAACTCGTCTTCACTTAGTCTTCCTCTTCCGATGGTCAAGCAAGTAGTCACGACAATGGTGGAGATGGAGGCGACAGTGGTGGTCAAACATCACATGGTGATAGGGGTAAGCAAAGAATGGCATAAGGTGTTATTTTTTTCTTATGAAAACATTAGTCTTTATTTCACAACATTTTGGCTTGTATTAAATAGTCACTCTATTCAGATTATTTCAAGACTCTTGTTTATGGTATTTTAATGTATGATTGATTGTTTCCTTCATATTATCTATGACATTATGGCTTCATACTGTTATATTCCTTATTCCTTTTTGTCGATGACAAAGAGGGAGAAATATTCTTACCAACATTAAGAATGCATGATATAGAGCATCAAAGATTTAGGGGGCGTAAGTATTTATATTATATATAAAGTCGAAATCTATATCTATTTACAGGTTGCCATCAATCAAAAAGGGGGAGAATGTTGAGACTTGATTTTGATTCATGACACAAAGCTATCACCACGACATACAGATTTGACGACTGCTACGACAAAAAGAGAATATATACTACAAGGAGACAAGACTTCAAAATCGGTGCGTCAATTATATTATTCTTATTTTTGAGTCTTAGGCCAATTTTATTAAATTCTCTCCTCGTTTACATATATATTAGCTTATATATTTAATCGTTTTATTTCCAAATAATTTATACATGTATAAGCATATAAAATATATATATTATAAAAGTGTTTAAAGTTAGAATACCTGTGTAAACTGTGCAAATCGCACAGATATTGCCAGTTCAGTCGACTGACTCGGAGGCTCAGTCGACTAACCTAGAAATTTCTGTGCAAAATGCATAGGTGCACAGATAAACAAATATATATTCAAAAATTCGTTTGAATATTCAATCGACTGACCCAGAGGTTCAGTTGACTGAATTTCTACAACGACTACTTTTTGAAAAGACACGATTATTTGTGAAGAGTTACGAACCTCTAAGAAAAGATATGGACGCAACACTTCAATCGAAACTCTTCATCAACAATCGCTGCTTTCTGATCTCTATAAATACATACTCTATCTTTGATTCCAAATTAACGAATTTTCTTATCTAACTCTCTTGAATCTTTTTGCAATTATACTTTCAATTATTTTGCATTAAAGCAATATTATACCTTTCTATTCTTCATAAACTTCAAATATATATATTTATACTCGAGGAGAAGATTATAGGAAATGTACTACAAGTGACAAATCCATGTTATTAGAACACACAAAGTCAAAGCAATCTTTTGTATTTGTTGAAGTCCTGTTCTGCTGCTTAGGCATGTGAAGTCCTCTTCGGTTGTTGAGGTGAAATCCTGTTCTGCTTCTCAGGTCTCTGTTCGGCTGCTCAGGGGTTGTATAGGCCTATTCCTTTGATTGAAGTGAGAGTTGATGGTTTAGTGAAATTCCAGAAAGAGTCTGGGACTGGACGTAGGACGGTGCTCCGAACCATTATAAAAATCTCTGATGTCATTTTATTATACTGCTTTTATATTCCGCGTTATTTACTGTATAGCTATCATCACTGCACTCCGTATTATCGTATATCCATATTGCACGATCCATAGCACACTTTCACCGTGTACCCATTCCATTGCACTTTGGAAACATTTATTTTGCACTTTATTATTTTTCCAACTTTTCCAAGTATAGTCTGCATAAGCAATTTTTTTTTTAATTTTTAAAAATTTTGAACTCTTTCAAAACAATTTTTGTTCCTCTATTAACAAAGTATGGAAAAAGAAATTCCAAAGCTAAAATTACTTTTTCCATTATCATTATTATATATTTCATAGCGTCATTTTGTTAAATAGTGAAATTCATATTTGCTAACCGATCAACTATTCCTATTCTAAACATGTGACATTTCAAAAATCAGAAAATTTTCTCTTTTCATTCAATATCGTTTTCAATTTAATTTTAGAAATAGTTGGAAAATTTTCAAATAGAAACTCATTTTTTAAAACTTTAACAAAAGTTCTTTATTTTATTATTTTTAATATGAAGATTTTTTGAACAAATTTTTCAAAAGTATTTTGTTTATCTTTCAAAACAAATTTACTCACATCCTACACAGTCCGGACTTAGTCAATAGGTTAACGTCCATGATCAACTCTATCCTATTACACAGTAAATTTTAAAATTTTCGAAAACATTTTCTTTTATTTTAGAACAAAAAACAAGTTCTTTTGTAAACTTTAGCTTTCATAGCGTAGGGATAATGGCACGTGGTTTTGCAATAACCTTTATGTAACGACCTATAGATATATCACTTCAAAAAGTGATCGTTTCGCTTTATCGATATAACGACAAATTTTGTAAATAATTATTTTTATTAATTTATATGGTTTTATAAATAAAATATGATCATTTTTATTAGTTAATAATGATAAGAAAAGTTATATACAAAATTTGTTTATGAAAATATGCATATTAATTTAAAGGAGAAAATATGACCGAAAACCGAAAACGGGGTTTGTAACGATACAATGTGTATAAGTTGTGCAATGTTGTAGTACATGTGCTTACATGAAAACATGCACATAAATATACATATATAAATATAATTAAATATAAAACTATAATATAAAACATATAAGATATTTTATGCTTTCTTTCTCCTTAAGCATACATAAGTCAATCTATGCATACATGAGATGATGGAAGTGATGGGCACATGAGTGATGGGGCTTTTTCCATGCCTACGAGAGGAGGGTGTGATGATAAAGGTGATGCAAAAGATGATGTATGTGTAGATATTTCTTACTCTCTTCTTTTCCTATAAATACCTACCCTCTTGTCTTTATTTTCTTTCATCTTATTCTTTATATTTTCTAAGCTTTATCTTCCTCTTTAATGGCTTCCAACCTAAGAGAAACAATGTCAAACTTTATTTCAAAAAGAATTTAAATTATAATATATAGTAATATGTACGTAAACACCTCAAATCAATCCCAAAACTATACCTTTTCCCCTTCTTCTTCACAACCTCCACCCCACCTCATCATTAGGCCAAGCACCCTTTGCTCCACCCTAGGCCATGTGTCGACAAGCTAACATAAGTCATGGTGGAAGCATGCATGAGCTAAAATCGAAGAATAGTGAGCTTCAGAAACTAAGTAGCAGAGCTATAATGAATTCTTAATTAGTCATTTAAAACTCAAGGTGAGAACTCCTAAATTATTATATTATATGTTGGATGATGATATGATGTTTGCAAATGGATGTTTAATTTATTTTGGTAATCAAGTTTGGATTTTTTCATACGAATATTGAATATATATGCAAGTCACAAAAATACACGTCGATAAGCACAAAGGAAATCACTTTCCTTGAATTAATGAAATGGTGTGTATGGAATGTTAAACCTCTTTAAAAATGGTTTAAAATGAGTTTGAAATGTTTTATAAACATTGAAAAGTGATTTGGTGAAGTTTGAAAAGAAATGGAAAATTTAGTTAAAAATAAGCGCATCGTGTAACGGCAGTTCACGATTTCGCGCCAAAAAGTCAAATATGTGTAACAGTTTGAGTATAGCTCGGAATTCTTCGAGATAAGAATTTTCCGACCTATTATATCCATAGTTTCCCAATGAAGAAAGAAAATCGAGATTTCGATAAGTAGATTTTGAAATAGAGTAAAATAAGTTTTGGAAAAATCGCGGTTTTGCAGTTCGAAATTCAAAATTGGATTTCTTTGGAAATGATGTTTTAAATTTGTTTAAAAATATGAAATAAATCTTATAAATTTTTTTGTAAGTTATTTGAGTACGAAAAATGTATTTTCAAATAATAAAAGTTACTTTGATCATTGTAGCTTAAAAAAACGCTTTCCACAGCACTTTTCTACGACTTTTGAAATATAGTTCTAAACTCAACAATTCTTTTCCAGTTATTTTATAAAAAATTTTAGTTGATTAATAAAATGTCTACGATGATTTGAAGAATTTTTGGAATGATTAAAGATTTAGAGTGGATCAAATAACTTTACCATCTGTTGGATGTTAAAGAGATAGTGTCTAGACTTGAGTTTGGAAAACCAGTTTCCTACTCTCCCTGGCTATCCGAACTGACCTTGTGGAGGGGAAAGTGAATGTTTTTTACTTGGATCAATATCTTCCTAATTGAAGAAATGAAACAATTTCGATTTTATTCTTAGTAAAAAGGAGTTTAAAAGTTATATAGGGATTTTATAAGAGAGGTTCAATATCTCCGTATATACTGAAAAGAATGTTTTTGAATTATATATCTCCAAAGGAGATTCTAGTGAAAGAACTTAATAAATCAAAGAATGATTCCCTATTCACTTGATCTCTTTTATCAATGATTGGTTCGGAGGAACCGGGATCGGATTTGGATAATTCGTGTTCGAAGACCACTTCGAACCAATTTAAGTATTCGAAGTGAAAACATGAAGATAATTATGGAAGATGGAATGTAGGGCTACTTGTCACTGACCCTCGGGGGAAATTTCCCTTACCATATTATGTGGTAGTAGTTCTACATTTAAGATCTACAATACAAGGACTTCTCTCTACCAATCCTAGGGTAAATTCCTGATAGGATGTAGTAGGATAGTGCATTCGGTTTCGTTCAGTCCTAAAACGAACTCGTATGGACGAATGTTTGATGCTGCATTTCTTGTTACATAAGTGATCTCTATGAACGTGCGGAGAAGGCAACTTCTCTTTGCTTAATACCCTTTTCTGAGACGTATGAGCTCAGGAGTTATATGTTTATAGAGATCAGTTGTGTGACCATGGAATGTAGTGTGGCATTCAAAGAAAGATGATGTGCTATGTGAAAGGTAATCGTTACCTCAAGTGTTACACCCAGAAATGGCCAAAATAAGGTAGATGCGACAAGGCTACGTGGTTCGCAACCATTAGGCTATGATCATCCCCTTCTAGATATATTTATACCCACTATGACATTCGGGTTTAAATTATTGTAGTGTATGCTAAGAGACATCTCGAATTGGTCGGTAACGACTGATGTGATGACATATTCGGTGCTATTTAGGAAGAGGTAGGCCAGTCTTGTGTTGGTAAAGAACCATCAGTTAGGCCTCGGTACATTCCTCTAGAGATGTACTTCCGGAAGGTATTCCTTTCACTTAGTCATTTATATGGAAATCCATTCTTTAATAAGTTCCTGGCATTTTGTTTGTAGAGCCTAGTATGCTGGAATTTAATAATTGTAACAATTTCAGCTAAGATTGATAAGTTTACGTGCAAATGTTTTCATAGATATATCACTAAAAATAATATCAAGTATTTTTAAATGTTTTAGATATCATAAAGTAAAAACTCCTTCCATGTTCATGTGAGGCGTGGTCTTATGAGATACCTTTTTGTTTTCAAACATTTGAGTTCTCACACTAGTCTCATGACTGACCCGGAGTTTATTTTGTTTTCCCTTTAAACTTTGGATGCCCTGTTTTTTCAGGCAGCTAAGTAGTCAGGATTCCGTTTGGCGTATTTTAGGGAAGAGCATGATGGAAGAGTTTTTTGGAGCATGGAGCTAGAGCACCCGATGTGAATGTCTATCTATCCATTTATTTTTATTTTTCCGCTGTGTCTAAGTTAGTTAATACCGACAAGTGTGGGAGCAAGTTGTTATAACTATTCCTGGATAGGTTTGTTCATACAAAAACTCTGATGTACCCTAGTGAGGGTGGTTGTATGTACTATCTATCTATTTTAACATAATGTGAGAATTCGTGTCTCTATCTTTTACTTTACTTTACCCTTGAAAATCTGCCTTCTCAGCACTTGGATTTACGGCATGTGAATACATGGATATGTTAGTTTTTATTTTTGAGAGTCGAGGAGATGATTCTTTGCACTTTCCCTATCGTTTGCTCACTAAAATTTACCTCCCAAAGTTTTAACACTTTTTAGGACTTAACCTTACTTTTCCTTTAGTAGCTATGAAAAAATTCCTAATATTTTATAAACTGTCAGTCTTTTTTATTTTTCTTTTGCATTAGTTAAGTATCCTTTATGAGATTTTCTTATTTATACTATTTCTCAATAAAAATAATGGTCAATCCAGAAACAAATAAAAAGGAATATTCCTTGTAACGATCTATAAATTCATCATTTTAGAATTTTTTTAAAGTATTCAAATATACAAATTTTTTAACATAAATGATAATGTTTTGAACAATAAATAATACTGGTAACCTAATTTTGAATAAATATTTACACAAATATATACTATGGAAGATATATATATATATATATATATATATATTAATCACTAAAAACTGTTTTTCTAATAAACAACTCTTAGACCATCCAACATCGTACGTGGAGTTGGATGCGTACACTCATTTATTTATATGAGTGAGAATATGTAATAAAATTATTTATTTTATTTTTGAAAATAAAATCTCTTTATGACATCATCAATGATATCACTATATTGGATTTGAATTTAAATAGAGTTTAAATGATTTTATAATTATTATTAACTAAGCCCTTTTAATTATTATATAAAGAGAGAAATATTATTATCAAACTTTGTTTACAATTACACACACATATATGTTAAATAACAAGCGAAAAATTATGGGAAAAAGTAACACACACATGTGTGTATGCAAACATTTCAAAACCAAAGCTAATCCGCTCCTTTTCGCCCTTGAAACCCAAGATCACCATCTCCTACCACCAAATACCAAGCCTTTCCCCTCTTCCAAGAAAGGTTGTGAGCACCCTACTGATAGAGGCCAAGGCCGAACCCATCTAAGAGCATTAGTACAAGCTTAAAATGCTAATTTTTCCGAATAGCGGAGCTATAGTCATTTTAAAATTAGTTCGATTGAATCGAAGGTGAGAAAGTGTATTTATAGTATGATATATTTGATTGGATAATATTTTTTTTTGGTTATGCTTGGTTGTGATGGTTGTGAACAATGTTTAGGTATGATAATATGTTTCTTTGGATGTGTAAACAATTTACATTTAATACATGTCAAATACCACAAAGGAAATCACTTTCGTTTAATAAATTAAATGATGTATATGAGATTGTTAAAACTATTTAAAATGGTTTATAAATGTTTTATAAACACTAAAACCCAATTTGGTGAAGTTTTGACAAGTTATGAAAGTTGAGTCAAAAATAGGCATATCGCGCAATGGTAGTTCACGATTTCGCGCCATAGAAAGTCAAATCTATTTACATGATAGAATCAGAGTTGGAATTCTTTGAAATAAGAATTTTTCAAACTCTTATAATCATAGTTTTCAAACAAAAGAAAAAGATCGAGATTTCGTTTAGTAGATTTTGAAATACGAGCAAATCAAGTTTGCAAAATAGTCGCGGTTTGGCATTTCGAAAACCAAAGTGATAAATTCTTTAAACTTGATATTTTTAGTTCTTTAAAAATATGGAAAAAAGTTATATAAATATATTAAAATGTTTTAAAGGAGATTGAGTTGTACAAATGAATTTCTAAACGATCGAAAAATTGTTTTGATCAAATAAGCCTTGAAAGCACTATTCGTAGCACTTTTTACGGCACTTTTTTAACTTTTGAAATATGACTTCAATCATAAGTATTCTTTTCCAGATCTTTTATAAATATTTTTAAATTTAATTAAGTATTTTAAAGATAATGTGGAGGTTTTATAACTTATTTTAAAGAGTTTAAATAAATGATTTAAAGAAAAGCTGTTATAATTAAGCGATTTAATCTTGGCTCTAAAAGCCGATGAGTAGACTGGATTTTTCTATTTGTGAGATGCAGACGCGAGGTGCTTAAAATAAGGAGATTTTTAGGTGCAACTAGTGCCCTGGCTTACCTGGCCTCTTTCCTCGACGAGGAATAGATAAGGTCGAAATGTCGAAAACGAGACAAGTATAAAAGATTCTAATTACAAATTTAATTTCATACATCTTGGATTGTATAGAAATAATCTCCTTGTACTTAGTATTAAATTCCGAGGAGGGAACCCATACTATCCATGTGAATTCAAAAGGTGATTCCACCGTTATTCGATGGATAGTAAAGGTTGAGTATGGAAATTGATATTGAGTAGAATTAGTATAATTTCTATTAACCCTTTTCACTCAATAAGGTTTTGCAATATGATTTATAAGAAATGATTTTGATTTGGTATTTCCAAATTGAAAGAGAGGTTTAATGATTTCGAATATACGGGAAAGAAATGTTTTAAAGATATATATCTCTATACGATATTTTTTGATAAAGAGATAGTAATTAATCAAATGATAAGCGCCTATTTACTTAACATCTTTTTATCGACGATTAGTTCGAAGGAACCAGGATTGGATTTAGGTGGTTCCTATCTGAAAGCCACTTCAAACCAATTTACGCATTCAAAGGTGAAGACATGGAATGATAATAAATGGAATAAAGGGTTGCTTGTCATTGACCCTCAGGGGAAATTTCTCATATCATATATAAGTAGTAATATCTTCATTTGATCTTCGATGCAAGGGCTGCTTGCTACTAATTCTATGGATGACTCCCAACATGATGTAGTAGAAGAGTTCCTTCAGTTTTTCATATTCCTGGACAACTTGTATGAATGGATGCATGATATAGCATTTCCAACATACACGTACATTGATTTTTACAAACATACATCTATTTGATAATATAGGAGGTGACTCTCCTACACTTAACACCCTATTTTGAGACGTACAAGCTCAGAGGTTGTCCATTTGTGGAAATCCATAGTGTGTGATGGAATTGGCCATGTGGCATTCAAAGTGGAATGCGCTATGTGAAAGATAATCGTTACCTCGAGCCTCATCACCCAAAAATGGCTTGGGCATGCCGTAAGGCTATGTGGTTCTCAATTATTAGGGTATGCTCATCACCTTTCTAGATTACTCTTTATATGTCGAGTATGTTATGTATGCTTTAGGATCTCGGATAGGTCGGTTACGACCAAGGTGATGTCATATTCGGTTCTATCCGCCACCAGATGGATCTGTAGGTAGACCGATCGTGCCAGGTGTAGAGCTTCTAAAGCTATTTATCCTCAATACATCCGTCAAGAGATGTACTATACAGAAGGTAGTTCCTTACCTGCCATTCTATGGAAATCCATTCTCTAATAAATGCATTCGGACTTAATTGTAGAAATAATTATGCTAGAATTTAATCAAGATAGCAATTATGGCTAAGATTATATATGTTTACTTGAAAAGTGTTTTCAAAAGAATGTCATTAAAAATAATATCTCTGTTTTTGCATAGTAAAGATTTTGTTTATTATAAGGTAAAAACCCGTTCCATTCTTATGTGCGCGTGGTTTTATGAGATACCCTTTGTTTTCAAATATCTGCATTTCGAGTTTCTCACATAAGTCCCATGATAGACCTAGAGTTTATTTTCTTTTTCCCTTAAACTCTGGGTGCCCTAATTTTTGAGCAGCTAAGTAGTTAGGTAGCTTGGAGCATTTTGAAAGAAGCATGGAGAATGAAGCTGGAGGGTCCTATGTAGATAGTCATCTATTTCTATTTTCGCTGTATTATGTGTTATGTATCTACTAGCACTAGTAAGGATAGGCGGTTATCACTATCCTGGCGGAATGGTACTTATTAGAACTCTGATGGAGATATTTAGAATAATTGCATGTACTACTCATATGTATAATTAAATGTTGAATATGATGTGAGATTCTATTTTATTTGTCTTCTACCTTTATTTTCTTTTACCCCATGACAATCTGCCTTTTCGATACTTGGATTTGTGGCATGTGAATACCGATGATGTGTTAGTCTCGATTTTTGAAGGTCAAGGAGGTGGCTCGTCACATTTCTCATAACATCGTACATGTTTTATACAAACAGAAACAACTAATGCTTACAACCTAAATCTAAAAGAAAAACAAATGCTGGAAGAAAACGACAACTGCAACTCAAATCCTTCTACTACCTATGGGCTGTGGGATGACACTGCTCTTCAGCGAGAGCCCAAACCACTATCACCACCTCTGAATGATCGAAACATAGAGGATATGCACCAAACTCATGACCTTGGCGCTGCTGTTCCACCCGTATATCCTACATCTCGGCCTTGGTCTGGATCGGCAAATATCAGATTGTTATGTATTCATAGACCTATGGCTGTGGCTATGCAGCCTCATGCTCTGGCTATGGATCCCAATCCATTAGCACTTGCCTTGCTCCCTCTTTTTCTCTAAACTCTGCAGGCGACTCTCTAATCCACATCTTCATAAGGGAGGACTTATCCAATGGTGGAAGTGCCTTTGTTTGCGCATGCTCTCCTCAAAAACTAACACAGTACATTGAAAGATGGGAGTGTAAAGATGATAGTATGGAAGATAGCTCCTCCACATCCCAACTCCTGAACCTACATAATGGCGTATGATGGCCTATCCCAGTTCACACGAAGGTCATATATAATGCTGTAGGTCAACTTCTACACCAAGAGGCAGATCTGGTCGAAACTCCCTGCCATGGGGACGATGTTACGCTATGTAATGATCGACCTTATCGACATCAAAAGTCAACATTAATACAGCCATTAATGTGCTAAGCATCTAAGTGTCAGAAAGACAGATTATTAGGATGAAAGAAAAGAAAAGTGTGATGCCCCACCCCGAGACCCACATTAACAGTAATTCTGTCTGCTAATGCAGAAAATAGGGCTGGTTAGGAGGGACCATCTATAGCCTTATCTTAAATATCTATTGAATACGTCAACAATTGCTAGCTACTTTTTTCTACTCAAGTGGATTGACAAATCTAATAAATACTTAACATAAAACTATAGGTGGATAATGGATTCTATCAGAACAAAATATAGTAACAGAATGCATATCACATCACAGAACAGTAATCATCATATATATAAATACATATACATAGATACATCCCAGTATGATACAAACTAATACACAAATGTGGTACAGAGACCACACTATATACATCTAATCAAATACATATCAGAGTCAAGCGGAAAGAAATATAAACTACACAAAAGTGCTAGGCTGATATTCAAGTAGATGCATCAAAGCTAAGTCCCATAACTGATAGCCAACCTGAAACGACTCGGTTTGACCCAAGTACAAAATACACGGGTCAGTCTAGTTAAAACAATCAGTTAATGAGGATAAACGATAATCTAAAGCATAAGATACAAGGTGATAATTCTTTTCGAATGAGAAGAGGCAACAGAAAGAATACAACCCAAGACTTAAGTGAACTAATGTCACTTAAGTATATAAAGACCTCAAAAGAGGTAAATCCAATAATAATACTCAAATAATATAAACAATCGCCTCATATCATCGGCGACATCCCAAAATGTCTACATGGTTTCCATGAAACATATCTCCTCAAAAGGGAAACATCAATACAAACTCTCGCCAAAATGGAAAACATAAAACATTATCAAATAGGATGATCCAAAACTCAAATATAGAAGAATCTCCAAATTCAATTATACCTCATCTCATCGGTATAAATGTATAGAAGTCTCAATCTCAATTTGCCAAAATGGCAAAACCCATAATATCCTATAAAAACATGAAATCATCCAAACTCATAACTCAAGGAACTCGATAAGTGTTCAAAACATCATAAATGAAATCAATATATAACCATCAATACATGTAAGCCTTCATCTTACTCAACGCTATAATAACATCCTCATAAAAAGGTGAAATCAAAACATCTAAAATTTCATGGAAACTGCACGTGCTTACATTGTGACTAGTACTTATATTTAGTACCATACATCGTGATGACTGGAGTCAAGTAACATCATAACATCGTGAACTTCATGATGATTATAGTCCATAATATCATAATGACTCCCAGTCACAAAGACCCGAGTTAATAACATCGTGATGATCGGAGTCGCAACTAAATCATGATGACTCCGATTGAGTACTCGTGGTCTATAGTACCAGTAAACATCGTGAATGTGTCTCAACTTCTCAGATAGGAACCCAATAGGCGATAACGTACGTCCTATACCATACGTTCGCACCTAACGGTTTACTAGCCGTTAGTTGGTGCCACACTAGTAAAACATCATGAACATCATGAAAATAGACTCTGCCTCATCTAATTGGCGAGTAAATACAATACCTTACTCGTCTCCTCTCATTGACGAGTACTAGTGGCATTGTGACTTGTCTCATCTCATCGACAAGTAAAAGCCATCATAATACATCTCAACATCGTAATATCATCATAAAGAAGCTTACCTCATCTCATCGGCAAGTAAAAATAATATCTAGATGGTTATTTATAATCATAATTCCAAATAGGAATTTCTAGCTCTCAATTCGCCTCATTTCATCGGCGATTAAAAAATACATCTAAAAATGGTTCTTCCTCGAATATACTCCTAAATTGGAGTTCCGGACCAAATAATCTACCTAAAATTTAATAATATCTTAAATCATCTCAAACAGTTCATCGAAAGGGTTTCAATCGTATAAGTCTGATATTAAGCGATAAAGCAAATCCATGTGTCCCATACCGCAAGTTTTGCTTTACCGTTTAATTGTCTTTCTCATACGTCCGTAATTCATAAAAATAAGTAATTTTATTTATAAAATAATTTTATTAGAGAAAATAGGAATTTAAAATGATTTTTCCGAAAAACGATTATTAAAACCAATATTTGAAATTTCTTTATTATAGGAAATAAATATATTTTTATTTAGAAAAACAATTTTATAATACTATATAATAATAATTTGAAATGTCCATATATTTCAAAAATGGTTTTATTGAAAATCGTTCTCGAAAACAATGAAAACTAAGAAGGATATCTTAAAACCAATAACTTGAATTCAATACGAATTATTTATCTCAAAATTAATTCAAAATCCATTTAAATCCGAATTTCGAATTCTCACAATATGGATAGCCTACTGATTGGCATCATAGCTCTCAAAAGATCTCAAAAGCAACGTCAAAACCGAGAGCAAAAACGAGCTAATACAATTCTAAGGTCAATGATTATTACTGCTATCATTTTGCACTCAGGACAGAAACATAAAAACATAATTTTGTGATAACCCAGATTTTGGACATATGTTAATTGGATAACTAACAGGATTAAAAAGTTTTAAAATACAAATTTGTAATTTGCACAAATAAAATTATGATACAGGCTTAAATATTCCAGAATTTTGGGCAAATAGAATAGAAATAATTTCCTTTATAAATCATTTATTATAATCTAAATTTTATTTTTTCCAAAACAAATAAAATAAGTATTCGTTTGATATATATTTATAAAAATAGATTTTTTTTTAAAATTGATTTAGGATTTGAAATTCAATTGAAAATGTCTTAAGAATAATTGGGATTAAAACTCTATATTTGGAATAAATAAAATTTGTTTCCTAATTTTAATATAAATATATATAATGAAATGTATATAATATGAAATATATAAATATCTATTATCTAAAAAGTATAATAGTTAAAATAAGAATCAAATAAAAAAATATAAAAAAATTATTATATACTTCCTTTTGAAGCTTTATACATAAACAAAAATAATATAGGTATTTCATGTATAAAACATTTAAACATATGTAGATGTAAAATTAGTAATTTAGGAAATGGAAAAGGTTTAAACATAAAATTGATATTTTTAACATTTGTCAAACAATAAAAACATGTAATAGCAAATGTAAGATAAATAAAAATATTTATGTACAAGTGTAAGATTAATATACAAGTGGCAATATGATTTCATTTAAGAAAATTAAAAAAAAGGTAGGTTGCCCACTTTTTACTTCTATCCAAAAGAAAGAAAAATTTCTTCATCTGCAATTCTAGAAACAGAAAGAATCTTGTCTAAAAATTTCAAAAACTAAAAACGAGATCAAAGTAAAAAGCATCTCATCCTCAAAACAAATTCAACCTTCAACCCGGGAATCAAAGAAATAGAATCAAGGCAACTCAGCTTCAAATTTTAAGCATGCTCAGCTACAAATACTAATGAAACCGTGAACCTGAGAAAGGAAAATCATCAGAAATAGAATCTAACTACCAGTGCAATCCTGATCAAGCAAAGGAAGGGTTAAAGCTTCAAACAAGAAAAATTCAAATTCAATTCAAAGACCGACCTTGGAAATCCAAATAAGATACAACAGATTTCAAAAAAAAAAGAAGAAAAAAAGAGGAAGCTGACCTCAGTTTTAAAATGACAAGTGAGTAAACTGAAGTTTCCTTTTCAATTTTAAATCCTGGTACATGTTGTTAATTCTTGAAGAAATTTGTGATAAATGTTTGTATAAATGTTTGCATGTTTAAGGTGAATGCATGTGAATAATAAAGGAATTGTGTGTATGCCTGGAAAATGAGTATGTATATATGCACTCTGTTTAAACTACATGCTTTAGTTCACTAAGTAAAACCAAACTTGCCCTTTATAAAACTAAAATTTAGATTTGATTGGGTTTACAGAAAGAAAAAAAATGGAAAAAAATATCAAGTTCCAGGTCTTTTTAAACTAAGACCATGTACCTCTGTTAGACAAAAATAACGAGAAATTTGCATTCAAACCCAAAATATGTTATATCTGAATTGTTTGTGATTGGTATCTAAAGTTTGTTATGGAAGATTTTTGTGTAGATGTTAAATTTTTTTTTGCCTGTTTGTTCATATATAAATAAATATATGCCTGTTCATGTTTATATGCATATATCTCTGTTATATCCAGGAGCAAAACCAAATTTTAAATTCAATTTCTCCTTCTGTGTTTGATTATAGGTTATGATTCCTAAATGAAAGGTGATTAGAAGGATATAACCTCATTTTTAAAAGTGGTTTCAAAATTTTATATAAAGTAATCATTGCAAAAATTTAAATTTTACAGTGGTAATCCAAATATGTTCATAATCACATATCCTGATTTCAAGTTCTGATTCCATGATCTTGATCGTCTTAATGAAACATGAATTTTAATGATAGAATCATAATTTTTAAGTTTGGGAATCATGTGGAATTGTGAGTTGATCAGAAATTGTAATTCCATCGATTTTTGGCGATCGGGGAAACTTTGGATGTCGTGATCAAGGTGGAAGGAGGCTGGAGGTTAGATGAGCATCAGAAAATACTCACTTGAATTCTGGATGACCATGGTGGCAGAACGACGATGATCTAGGGTTTGTGTACAGATTTGGGTTGTCGTGGTTCTAGAGGCAATTACGTCAACGGGAAAGCATCGGGTTGGATATGAGGTACGGGGATGGAAGCAAGGAACTCTGGCAAGGACGTGGGTTCGATGACGTGGTGTCAAATGATCGGAGTTAGACGTAAGTATGGAAGTTTTGGTGACCAGTTCGTCCAGGTTTGGTGTGCTCGAGTAAGATTTTAATTTCAAGCTCAATTCAGGCTTTGGGTGATCGACGTTAGAGAAGAAGGTCAACGTCGATTTGTTGACAATGGTGATGGTGGTCGGAGCCACCGCATTTGGCTGTGCTTGTGCACGGAGAGATTTGGGTGGCTTCTGTTTTGTTTGGGAATGAAGAATGGATGGACTCGGGTTTGTACTCGAGGGAGGATGGAGATGGCTCGAGTAATGCTCGGGTGTGTTTGCATGGAAATGGATTAATAGTTTTTTTTTAGTTGTTAAACAAACAGAGTTAAGGAAATTTTGTTTGGAATAAACTTGGGAAAAAATAGTAGTTTAACACGGGTAATTTAGATTTGGTCTCAAGTTTTGTTATAATTGACATCAGGTTTTCTAAAGTTTTTTATATATATATTCAGTTTTAAATAAAGCATGAACAAGATAAGGGTTTTATAAAAACAAGTTGTAAATTAAAATGAAGCTAGTTTAAAATTATTACATGATAATGTTTTAACCATTTGATTTAAAGAAGTTATAACTTGTTTAACCAGATTTTGATAAGTTAATGTTATGTTAAAATTGAAATTGCATGATTATTTTAAGTAAATGTGAGGTGGAAGCCAAAATGAGGAGTTAATAAATTTATTAAGATAATTAATCAATTGGTTAATTAAATTGTGTAATCAATTTTAAGGATTTATTTATTAAAAATGGTAGATTGTTTAGGTAATTAAAAGACGATTAATTTATGTTAACGAAAAAGTTTTAAACGCTAACACCCTGGTGTATAAGATGTGATTGTGAAAGCACCACCCGTTTGTACGGGAAACAGAAATAAGCAGAAAGTATGTAGAAAAACGGTAAGAGACACAGTATTTATAGTGGTTCGGCTTATAATCCAGCCTACGTCCACTTTAATCTTTTCATCACTAGTTTGATTACAATTCTTTACAAGATCTTTCAATTACAACACACTTCAAGTGATAGGATATGTGAAACAAGTAGCTCAAGCTTTGATGTTGACAATCATCTTCAAATCCATGGTGAATGTGGATGATTCCTTCATGGAGTTCCTTTAGAAGTTTGTTGGATCTAAAAAGCTTTGAAGTCGTCTGGAATTCGGCAGAGTAATGGCGCTTGAAGAGAATGAGCCCAAAAGTCTTTTGCATGTTGGAGATGGTTTCATATTTATAGAGAGTTCTGGGCGGAAAAAATGCTAAGTCCTAACTCGTGGCCGACTTAAGATAAGTCGTGTTCGACTTAAGGTAAGTCGTCCCCGGGTCACTGAGCCGAGTCTATGGCAGTTCCCCTTTTTTGAACCCATCCCTAAGTTCTAAGTCGTGTGCGAGTTATCTGGCTGCAATTGCTAATTTCCCTTCTTAAGTCGTATACGACTCTTTTTATGTCGTAAGTCGTAGTCGACTTAACCAATTGCAACTGGTTTAAAGCAAGTCTTAACTCGTAGACGAGTTAAGAGGTGTGTCTTTAGGTCGTATCCTCCTTAAGTCGTATAACTTTTTTAAGTCGTAAGGGTCTTAAGTCGTACAAACTGCAGTTATCATTAAGTCGTAGGCCATCAATTTCCTTAAGTCGTAAAGACCTTAAGTCGTTAGCTTTTCTTAACTCGTATGCCTGCTAACTCGTAGAAGATCTTAACTCGCAGAGGATTAACTCGTAGAGGCTTAACTTGTGGAAGATCTTAACTCGTACACTTGCTAATTTGTAGATATGCTAACTCGTAAAGGCTTATCTCGCAAGTAGCTTAACTCGGGTACTCCTTAACTCGTAGGCTGCTTATCTCGTAAGCTTGCTAACTCGTAGAGGTCTTTAAGTTGTAGGAAGTTGCTGACTCATGTATCCTTTAACTCGTACATGCCTTGAGTCGTACATGCCTTGAGTCGTACATGCCTTGAGTCGTACATGCCTTAACTCGTGGACCTGTTAACTTGTGAACGAGTTAGGGTTAACATTTGCCCCTCGAAGCACACGCTTAAATCGTAAGTCGTGTGCTTCGACTTATCATAACTCGGTCATGTCGTTTCAAATCCCAACCTTTCCAGATATAAAAGCCTGAGTCGTCCTTTTTCTCATCACTTAACCTTTTAAACTGCTTTCTGCCATTAACGCATCTTCAAGCTCTCCGAGGCGATTTCGACCCGATTCATCTCTGATTCTTTCTAGCATCAAACAATCGTAAGAGATCTTGCTTCAAACTTCGACCGTTAACCATTGTTACTTTATGTATTCAGTTCATCATCTTTGGTTTGCCCCATTCAAACCCTGCGAATTCTATTCGAATTGATTACCGATGAACTAAAATTCATCTGATTTGGCCTATGGTGATTCGCGCTTTGGGGCGATTCATAGTGTAACGAGTTAAGGTTGTCGCTGCTGAAGAAGCCAAGGATGAACAGGTTAAGAGATTTGAAAGGGAGGCGAGTTGGTCGAATAGGTTGATTGAAAATAACAAGGGATCGTCTCATATATGACTCGGCTTCTTCCATGTGACTTAGCGATTTCCATGAGCCGTAGCCGAGTTAAGACTTGGAGGATTTCTAGTTGTTTTGGATCAGAGCCTTTCTCCTGTTCCCCGAGTTACGACTTAGGACTTAGAGGATAAGCAGCTTGATGTGTTTGATGGCTGAGGATAGGAACGACTCATCCCTTGAGTCGGTTGCGACTTAGTACTTGAGTCGGTTTTGACTTAGCACTTGAGTCCGATACGACTTAGCACTTGTGTTCGATATGACTTAGCACTTGTGTTCGATACGACTTAGCACTTGTGTTGTTTTTTTTTTTTTTTTTTTTTTTAGGATCTGCTTAAACCTTGAATTGTTGCAGTGATGTTGAACTGTTGAACTTTGATGCCTTCTTTTACAAATTACTTTGACTCGCAAGTTAACAACCTGTCCAATACAACATTTACAGAAAAACCGGGGCGAATATACTGCCATTGATCGCCCTCTTCGAATGACAGATTAGCTAATAACAGTCATTAAACTTAAACAGATTGTGTGAATGAAGTGCTCAACTTATTAACTTCAAGTAAAATACTAAAGCAATACTGAAATAGTCAATTAAAATTGACCAGCTCGCATTAATATTATACTTGAACTAAAGACTAACAAGTTCTGAAATTTTTGTAATCGATCAATCGTCGACTAGTTTTATTTCAGTTATATTTACTTGTTATTATTATTTTTTTTTAGTTTTTTGCACAACACTTCACACTTTTTTAGGAAACGTGCACCTTCATATTTGAATATCCAGTTGTTTGTGTAGAATGACTTCTCAGGAAGGTGATACAACAGTTCGGACTGGAGAGGTAACTGTTCTTCCGGCTCCACTGGTTAATCCTCCCGAAAGAGCTCCTACTTCACTATCATACAAAGTTTTTCGCCAGTTGTGTGCTCAGTTTGGTATCGTTGAATCAGATGCCATTCTTCCCGAAAGAAATAACACTGCCGATATAGCTCCTTCTGGCTTTGTGACAATTAACCGGCAAATGTGCCTAAGTGGAGGCATTCCTCCTTTCAACGACTTTTTCCAACAACTTCTCCGTCAACTGGCCATTGCTCCATCCCAGCTACACCCCAATGGCTATGCCATTCTAATGGGGTTGTGTGTGCTTTTTAGGAGAACACTTGATCGACTTCCAAGCTTTGGTGAAGTTTGTTATCTATGCTCTTTTTCTCGGACTAAGGATCATCCTTCCATTACTGTTGTGAGGAGCGCCCGAAACCGCAAACTGATTGTTGGCCTCCCTGATACTGCTCACGGGTTTTTAACCCAATTCTTCTATGTTCGTTGCCCTCCGGGGTTTTATGGTGTGTGGAGAGTTGGAAGTAAGGGCGTTCAGCTTTATTCCTGACACATGTTTTCCTTATAAAATCTTTTCATAGCCTGAGTAGTTAGATGTTAATTTCCCTTTTTACTTTTCAGCGCTTCCACCTCCTTCTAGAGACCCAGGCTATAAGCAAATTTTTGAAAGATTGAATGCTGTGCCAGTAGAAGAGAGGAATATAAAGTTTTTGCTGAGAGATGACTTTTTACATCAATACGGGCTTCTTCACTCTTCTCGCTATACTCAGCCTCATGAAGCCCCGACTGAAGTTCCCGATTCCCCGACTGAAGCATCGGATGCCCCCGTTACTATCGAACAATCTTCATCAAAAGAGTCTAACATCGAAGCTTCATTGGTGAAATGTTCCACCCCTACCGACATTATGGGGTCATCTAGTAAGACGGCACTTGCCCCGATTGAGGAAGAAGAAGAACCTTCACAGCCTCTCGGGGGATTAGCTGATGTAGGAACTGAGAAAACAAGTCTCACCGAGCATGATGGTGACGATGTTTATGATGGGTTGAGCGACATAATAGTGACCTCACAGGAGCTTTTTAGAGATGACGTGTCTAAAACTATCTCTCCTATGATTGAGGCGACGTCCCTTCTTCGACTAACACCAACACAAACACCAACTCCTCATACCCAAGCTATCATCACCCCTACACCAATGAGTGGTTTGTAGCTTAATGCGCGTAGCTTGCACATCACAAAACACTTAGGATTTTTCGGCATTTGTTCATATTTAACTTCTTTTCTTCGGAAGTTTCTAAGACTTGCTATTTTTGCCTTTTCAGATTCCTCTATGGGGCGCAGCGGCAGCGGTTCCTATTACAAGGACTTTCGACGCTATGGAGGGCGTGGCAGCTATGACTACAAGCAATACTATGCCGATCCCAGAGAAACCAATGAGCAGAGAGCTGCGCGAAAAGCTGAAGAGAGGAGAAGGTATGAAGAACGTCATGAGGGAGCGGGCACGCGACATGAATCCTTCCCAAGGGATGATGACTCCCATAAACGTAAAACGCACGATGATAGGGGGAAGAGCCATATTGAGGATTCGAGAAAGCGGACCAAACTTGGCGAGGAGCACGTGCCCGTGACATCTGAGAGACCTGGTGCCTCAGTTTCTATTGACATCCCTTCCAAATCTCCTGCTCTTGAAGGAAGTGCCATCCAAACACTTCTCAACAGGCCTTCATACCATGTTGAAAGGGGGCCCCCGACTTTGCAGAGCCGATTCCCGAACTGGTGTTTGAGGGGGGTACGCTTCGACCTTGATTTGGTCCCCATCGACAAAGAAGCTATGTACAGAAATCTCGATGCTGTCAAGCTTGATATCGATAGAATGTCTGGATGGCAAAAGCTGGTTGATGAACTTCAAAGAGTTAATCGGGCTAACATCGAAGCAATGCTGACCATGGAAAATGACAAATCAGAATGGCAGAAGATTCTTGATCAACACAACGCTGAGATGAAGGAGATAGCCGAATACAATGAAAAACTCGAAGCTGAAGTAAAGCAGCTCAAAGATGATCTTGCCTCTTCTACTAATACTTACACCCAAAGAGAAGAGGTATTGCAAAAACAAGTGCGAGATGCGCACGCCAGCCAGAGGGACGCTGAAGCTAAAGCTGAGAGGTTGGAACAAGCTGTAGAGAACCACCGCACTGATGTCACCCAGCTGCAGAATAAACTGAGCGCCCGGGACATGGAGATTGAAGCGCTAAAAGCCCAACTTGCTCAGACCGAAAAAGATCGAGATGAGGCCATGGCTGGCAAAATTGCAGCCGAAGAAACTGCTCAGACCATGGAAAACGATATCAATTCGACTTTATTCGATTTTTATTTACATTGTGTCTTGGGACGCGGCAGCCTCTCTTTTCTTGGTCCTAAGTATGAAATCACCCTGGCCGAGGTGTGGGAAGCTGCTCTTAACATGTTTAAAGACGCCGGGTATGGCGATGAAGATTTTGAGGCGCGTTACCTGGATGAGGGAGCTCGCGCTGCTCTTGCGAAGGGGCGAGAACAACTTGCCAGGATGAGAACTGGAATGGCGGAAGAGGAATGTTCTGGAAAGGAATTAACGCTTATTTCCTCTGTCCATCCTCCAGTTTCTCCTGTGGTTGACATCACGGGTTCGAGCTCCTCTACTCCGCCTGCAACTAAGACAGTAACTGAAACTACAAGTGCACAAGGCGGGGATGAAGGTGGTGAAAGCAACGAAGCACAGCGATATGAAATCAGCCTCAGAGATCCAACTACCCCAGGTAAACTTGACACCGGACCAGCTCAAGTGGTGAACTGCTCGTTCGCTCCTTGTGAACTTGACGATCTTCTTGATTATTTTTCAAATGTCAATGAATTCCCGACTTTTGATGAGCCGTCATCCCCTCTCTTTTCGAAAGATACTGATATTTTAAGTTTTTTCTCCTTTGTAGAGAAAGCACCGAGTCAAACTCAAGCTTCTTCTCCCCCGGTGATCCTTCCTCCATCTCTTCAAGTGGCGCCTCCCTCTGCTTCTCAACCTGGGTCACAAGAAGAACAAATAGAAGCTCTCCATGGCCTGGATGATCCCGTTGCTTCGCAAGAGCAAAAAGATGAGGGACTTGAGGGAGGTGACATATCTCCGGAGCGGACTCCTTCTGACGATATAACTTTATCTAAACTTGTCACTCCAGGAAGTGAGTCTTCCTCAAAGAGGAGAAGGAAGCAAGGAGCATCAAGGAGGAGAGGGAAGATAATCACTGCCACTGAAGAGGAGCCAGAAGTTGGGCCAGCTGCGCCTACCTCTCCTTCCTCCCTTATACCCACTGGTCGACCTGAAAAGCTGATCATTCGGCCGGGTAAAGGGTCTAAAGGCAGCAAAAAGAAGTGAAGATCTTCAGTTTCTAGTTTTTTGTGTTTTGCATGTACTGGCCGAGAATTGTGCGGGTACCGGCCCCCGCTTTTCTTTATTTTGAAACCTGTACCTGCGTTGTAATTGAATAAAATGATTCCTTGAATAAAATGATTCCTCGTTTGTACAAACTTTTGTTTGAATTAAAGAATACATTTGTTATTTGTTTTGGCATGAGTTTATTTGATATTGCAGCGAGCTTATGGTATGTTACTTGAGCGTTACCTTTTGCTGGTTTAGTTATACCATATTGTGTGTAATTATACTATATTGCCCCCATTCCATAAGTATGCTGCAATATTCTATACCTCGAGGGGACTTACACTCTTATTTGCTAAAGAATAATTATTTTATTCTTTAAAGAAAATTTTATAGAGTACAACTCCCTTCGTATAAGTTTTTACGCTTGGTCGTTCGAAGAAATCACTTTTTTCTTTTGCTTATGTGCATATCTCATCAAGTGAATTCCTCTATGTGGTAAAGCGGACCTCTGAAGGGTACTTTAACTTCTTTTCTTTTTACGATCATTTCCCACAGTAGGCAAATTACTTTTCCTTTGAAAGTTAAAGTACGCTTTTGATGAGGATTTTTTTTTTTTTTTATAGAAAGTTGTACCTCTGAGGAGGGATTTTTTCACGTTTCAACACTTGGAAGTTTTATTTCAATCTCGGTGAAACGTGTACCTCCAAAGAGTTATGCTTTAGAAATCCTTTTCACGTTTCAACACTTGGAAGTTTTATTTCAATCTCGGTGAAACGTGGGTTTCCAAAGAGGTCTTTTTTCTTAATTGTGTTCCCGGGAGGGGGTTGTACCTCTGAGGAGGGATTTCTCACGTTCCAACACTTGGAAGTTTTATTTCAATCTTGGTGAAACGTGTACCCCCAAAGAGTTGTGCCTTTGAAGAAAGCCTTTTCACGTTTCAACACTTGGAAGTTTTATTTCAATCTCGGTGAAACGTGTGCTTTCAAGAAGGTCTTTGTTTTTACATTTCAACTTTGGTGAAGTGAAATTCCGAAGAGCGGCTGCTACACTTCAACTCCTGGCGAAATGGGCCTCCGAAGAGGGCTTTTATTTTGTTTACATTTCAACTCTGGTGAAGTGAAATCCCGAAGAGCAGTTATAACACTTCAACTCCTGGTGAAATGGGCCTCCGAAGAGGGCTTTTATTTTGTTTACATTTCAACTCTGGTGAAGTGAAATCCCGAAGAGCGGTTATAACACTTCAACTCCTGGTGAAATGGGCCTCCGAAGAGGGCTTTTATTTTGTTTACATTTCAACTCTGGTGAAGTGAAATCCCGAAGAGCGGTTATAACACTTCAACTCCTGGTGAAATGTGCCTCAGAGAGGGTTTTCATCGCCTGGAAGTTACTCTCTCATGGTTGGAGGGTCATGACTCCTCCAATCTTTTTTGTTGAGTAGAGAACTTTCTTTTTTGTGGCATATGACCCATTAGAGGTCTTTTATTATCCGAAGAGTTGCGCCTCCGAAGAGGACTTGTGGCGCTGATGGTAGCTTTGGTTGTTCCTCTGTTCACTTGCTTATGCCTTTTCAGCGATCCCCTTTTTTTTTTTTTTTTTTTTTTTTTTTTTTTTTTTTCAAGTTTTCATCCCCCTTTTTCTCACAAGTGGCTTGTTTAATCCAAGGAAGTGTACTTCATTGCCAGGCAAGTTCGTGAGAACGGGCACTAGCTTCCTAATTGGATGTTTGTTTGTTTAAACAATCTCAATTTATCAGCAAGGGCTCGTTCCTATCGAAATCATTAGCCGTTCAATTGAAGCATTTCCTATCTAGGATTTGAATTCGGGGTCTTTGTGACTTGAAATTTGTTTGTTGAATGATGGTGAGAATCGCTCGGTCTTATTATGCGCAAGTTTTATCTCCACTGTCTGCAAAAATTTAAATCGATATTTCAGCAATACATTTTGTGTATTTTTATATCGAAAACAAAGCAAACATATAATGATAATAAGGAACACAAGATTTATAGTGGTTCGGCCATGAAATTGGGCCTACATCCACTTTATATTCTTTCATTATTTACTTGCATCAGTTTCACAATTGCTTTCAATTACAGGAATCATACATTCATAATTCTTTTTACAATGTTTCAACAAAATTTTCAAGTAAAGTATGGACGCAAGTGATTGCTGTTCCATGCCCTTGGAATTTGATCTCCATCAACTGTGGTGAGCTTGAATGTGCCGTCAAGAAGTTTCTGACCTATCACATACGGTCCTTCCCAATTTGGCCCAAACACACCTGTCGCAGTCATAATTCTTTTTAGGACTAGATCTCCAATTTCAAAGCTGCGTTGACGAACTTTGGAATTGAAATGTCTGGCTATCCTTTGCTGATGAGCTGCAACTCTGAGGTTAGCTTCATCTCTTTTTTCATCAAGGAGATCCAGCGCTTCAAGTTGCAGCTTTTCATTTTCTGCTTGATTGAAATGGATTCTTCTGTGTGAAGGGACCTCTGTTTCAACCGGGATCATTGCTTCCGATCCGTATGCTAACGAAAAAGGAGTATGCCCAGTTGCAGTTTTGTGAGTAGTTCTGTATGCCCATAGTGCAAGTGGTAGTTTATCGACCCAACCACCTTTTGCTCTTTCGAGTTGCTTTTTGATGGTTGATTTGATGATCTTGTTCACTGCTTCCACTTGCCCGTTTGCCTGCGGATGAGCTACTGCCGAAAAGCTTTTCTGGATTTTGAATCGTTTGCAAAAATCCTGGAATTCCTCACTTTCAAACTGAGTACCATTGTCTGTGATTATTTTTTGAGGCACACCGTATCTGCAAATGATATTCTTGGTCACAAAGCTTATCACTTTCTTAGAAGTGATAGTAGCCAATGGTTCAGCTTCAGCCCACTTAGTAAAATAATCAACCGCAACAATAGCATATTTAATCCCTGATTTAGCGGTTGGTAGCGGCCCAATGAGATCCATTCCCCAAATTGCAAATGGCCATGGACTGATCATCTGTGTGAGTTCGGTAGAAGGTGCTCTAGGAATTTTGGCATATCTTTGGCACTTGTCACATTTTCGGGAGTAATCTGCGGCATCCCGATTAATTTCTGGCCAAAAATATCCGTATCGGAGAATTTTCTTTGCTAATGTTTGACCACCTGAATGATCACCGCATTCTCCTCCATGCACTTCAGTTAGGATTGTTTTGGACTCTTCCCGGGATACACATCGAAGCAATGGCATTGAGAATCCTCGTCTGTATAATTGACCATCCTGGATTATATATCGAGAAGCTTTTCTCAGTAGCTTTTGTCGTTCTTTAGAGTTTTCTGGTAAAGAGCCATTGAGTAGATACTTTGTTATTGGAGTCATCCATGATTCTTGCTCTTGCGACATACTCATAACCCAATCGATATCCATTTCATCAATGCTCGGATTTGACAAAACTTCCACTGGAACTAACCCTAAGGATTGGGCTTCGCCAGAACTTGAGTATTTTGCGAGAGAATCTGCTTTCATGTTTTCTTCTCGAGGAATATGACTTATCGTGTAATGGTCGAATTCACATAAAAGTTCCCAAGCCTTTGACACATAAGCGGGCAGATTTCCTCCTTTCGTTTGAAACTCCTTCTTGACTTGGCATACTATAAGCTGAGAATCACTGAAGATCTGTAACGCTCGAATGTTTAGTTCTTTAGCAATTTTCAAACCAGCGATCAGAGCTTCATATTCTGCTTCATTGTTTGTTGAAGGAAATTCTAATCTTAGCGCATAGCATAATGACCGGCCTTCAGGAGTTTCAAGAACAATTCCAGCACCTGAACAGTAATCATTTCTTGCGCCATCTACAAACAACTTCCATTGGGTTGGGGAGTTCTCGATTGTTTCTTCCTCGCTGTTACCCTTGTCTGTAAATTCTGCAATAAAATCTGCCAAAGCTTGTCCGTTGATCGCTTTTCTAGGATGATAAGTGATGTCATATTGGCTCAATTCAATATTCCACTTTAAAAGGCGGCCCGAAGTCTCAGGGCGAAACAAGACTTGCTTTAAAGGTTGATCAGTGAGGACTTTGATAGGATGAGCCTGGAAATATTGCCTCAACTTTCTTGAGGCAATCAATAGACAATAGGCGAGTTTTTCCAACTTGGAGTAATTCATTTCTGCCCCAGTGAGTCTTTTGCTGATATAGTAAACTGGATGTTGAATCCTTTTGTCTTCCCGTACCAGCGCTGCACTTAAAGCATGAGATGAAACTGCCAAGTATATAAGAAGATCCTCGCCATCGCCGGGCCTGGAAAGTATTGGAGGCGTTTCCATATGTTGAATCAATTCTTCAAAAGCTTTCTGGCATTCGGGAGTCCAGTCAAAGTTTTTCTTTCCTTTCTTTAGAGCGTCGAAGAATGGAATGCATTTATCAGTAGCTTTGGATATGAACCGACTTAAGGCGGCAATTTTTCCATTGAGACTTTGCAATTCCCTCTTTGTTTTAGGAGCTTTGACTTCTTTTAGAGCAGTGATTTGAGCTGGACTAGCTTCAATGCCCCTAGCGCTCACGATGAAACCCAAGAACTTCCCAGATTCTACCCCGAAAGAACATTTTAAAGGGTTAAGCTTCATTCCGTATCTTCGGAGAATTGCGAACATTTCTGCTAAGTGTTCGATGTGATCCACTGCTTTCTTAGATTTTACTAGCATGTCATCAACGTAAACTTCCATAGTCTTTCCCAACTGCGGTTTGAACATAGCATTAACCAGTCTTTGGTATGTTGCCCCCGCATTCTTCAACCCAAAGGGCATAACTCTGTAACAGTAAAGACCGACATCGGTGATAAAGCTTGTGTCCTCCTGATCTGGCTCATACATCATGATCTGATTATATCCGGAGTAGGCATCCATAAAAGACAACAATTCATGACCCGCTGTTCCATCTACCAGTTGATCGATCCTGGGTAATGGGAAGCAGTCTTTGGGACAGGCCTTGTTTAGATCTGAAAAGTCGATGCACACTCTCCATTTACCATTGGCTTTCTTAACTAGCACTGGATTTGAAACCCAATTTGGATAGGTAGATTCTCTGATGAAATTATTCTCCATGAGCCGGTCAACTTCCTCTTTCAATGCTGTCGACCTTTCTAGACCTTGGATTCTTCTTTTCTGCTTTACTGGCGTGAACTTTGGGTCAATATTCAGAGCATGTACCGCAACTTCTGGGGATATTCCGCACATATCGGCATGGGTCCAAGCGAAAACATCCAGGTTTGCTTTCAAAAAAGATATCAAGGCATTCTGAACTGACACATTAAGTTGTGAACCCACATTCAGCACCTTGTTTGGGTCCTTCAGATCAACGGGCACCGGTATCGTTGTTTCTGCTGGTACCACCCTACTCTCCCCCGCACTGGCCTTTCTAGGATCCATCACTTTTCGTGCCCCGCTATGCTCGCCAGTGCAGGGTCCGCCCTGTAGTTGCTATAGGGTTGGTGTTTTGATGCGGATTGGGGTTGCCGCATCTTTCCCCATTTCTCTCTTCCTTGTTTCTCGCAGCTCTGTCATATAACATTCTCGCCCAGCGTTCTGGTCTCCTTTAATAACTCCTACCCCATTGTCTGTAGGGAATTTAATAGTAAGACACCATGGGGCAAGGACAGCTTTGAATGCAGCAAGAATAGGTCGACCAAAGAAAGCATTATAAGCAGAAAATTCATCTACTATCACAAAAGTCTGCTTGCGAACTACTTTTCTTTCTCCTTCTCCGAGTTCCACAAGCAAGTCAATGGTTCCTACTGGTTGCTTTGGCTCCCCAGTGAAGCCAACAATCTTCTGAGATGAGGCTTGCACATCCGCCATCGGGATTCTCATCTGGTCAAACGTTTTCTTGAAGAGGATGTTGCAAGATGCGCCGCAATCAATAAGAACTCTTCTGACAATAGCCGGTCCAATACCGGCCGAGATGACTAACGGGTCCAAAGTAGGGGCCTCAATGCCCGTGGAATCTCTAGCCCTGAACACAATATCATCATTAAAAGTCCTTTGTTGTTTCAGGGGTGTAGAGTCCTCTAAAACAAAGACATTCTCTTCAGTTGGCATATGTTTCAGAGCTCGAGTGTACCTCTCCATTTCACCCCAGCTTCTGCCTGCTGGGTGGGGTCCTCCTGTGATGACATTAATAACTGGCCTTCCAGATTCATGTCCTGCGGCCTTCTCATTTGTCCTGGGCTGATGAGCAAGAGCTTGTTGCCCCTGACTTGACGAAGCAGGATCATTACCACTCTTCTTCACAAATTGCTGCAGCTTATTTTCTCTTAGCAATTCTTCGATTATATTTTTCAATTGACGGCAGTCGTCTGTGTCATGACCAGGCTGATTATGGAAGCGACAGAACTTCCCACTTTGCACAGCTTTTCTTCCGGTTCTGAGAACAGGAGGTTTGGGATACTCAAAAGAATCTTTTGTAGCCAGGTAGATGCGCTCTGGTGTTTCTAACAAAGGAGTATATTCTGATGGCTTGAAGGATCGAGGCTTCTTCGAATTGTGTTGTTTCCTTCCATCATTATTTTCTCTTTTCTGTCCCACAGATCCATTCTTACGTGGCGCAGCAGTGTTGTCTTCAGCTTTCTCTACTGTTGCCTTTGCCGGGACAGGACGGCTTTCCAAACGCATGAATTCATCCGCCTTTTTGTAGAACTTTTCCAGAGAATTTGGCTCCTTCATGTTCAGCCACTTTCCGAATTCACTTGACTTATCAATAGCTCTCATCAAATAGGTCAAGACCATGCGGGGTTCTGCATTATCCACCTCAGCTAACGCTATATTAAAGCGATTTAAAAAAGACTTGATAGTTTCCCCCGGATTCTGTTCCAAACCGGATAACGACATGATGTCTTTTGCCTTTGAAGCATATAGCCTAAATTGCTCTTTAAATTTCCTGGTTAGGTCTGAAAACTGATCGATGGACCGGACAGGTAGTTTTGTGAACCAAAGCAGAGCTACCCCTTCCAAATACACAGGAAAATAGCGGCATTTTATCTCGTCAGAAGCTCTGGCACCTGTCATGTGCCAATCATATTTGTACAGGAACTCATTTGGATCACTTGTCCCTTTGTAAGCTGGAATGGTCGGAGGGACGAACTTCCTTGGGAATTCAGCTTTTAGGATCTTTTCAGTAAACGGAGTCTTGCTCGGAGCGAAACCCCACTCTTTCTCATCTTCGACCCTTTGCATACTTTCTTTCATAATCTGTCGAACCATACCAGAAAGATATTCTTCGTCATTCCTATTTCTGGATCCTCCAGCCTCAGGCAATGTCTGTTCAAAGGGGCTAGCAGCCCTTTCGGGAATGTTTCTAGTTTCAGCATCATGGACATTACCGACAAAGTTCCTTTCATTATTCGCAGGTTGACGGTTTGCCCCGAGCAGATCGTTTAACCTATTCAGAATCAGAGCATTCTGAGCATTCTGAGCTTCCAATTGCGCGTTCTGGGCATTTATTTGCTGATTCAACCCAAAGATAGCAGCGTCCAATTCCGCTTTTGAAACTCCAACAGCTGGAGTGGCTTGATTTGGTGTTGGGGAAGTGGAGGTTCCCTCTTGAATGTTTGCAGATCTCACAGATTTACTTTTCCTTCCAGGAGCCATGATTTCGGATAGACTTCTGGTTCTTAAAGAAACTCTATCTACAAATCTTTCTGAAACAATGATGATAGATGTCCTGAGTTCAATTCTCAGTGAAAGCACCAAAATGTTAACGAAAAAGTTTTAAACGCTAACACCCTGGTGTATAAGATGTGATTGTGAAAGCACCACCCGTTTGTACGGGAAACAGAAATAAGCAGAAAGTATGTAGAAAAACGGTAAGAGACACAGTATTTATAGTGGTTCGGCTTATAATCCAGCCTACGTCCACTTTAATCTTTTCATCACTAGTTTGATTACAATTCTTTACAAGATCTTTCAATTACAACACACTTCAAGTGATAGGATATGTGAAACAAGTAGCTCAAGCTTTGATGTTGACAATCATCTTCAAATCCATGGTGAATGTGGATGATTCCTTCATGGAGTTCCTTTAGAAGTTTGTTGGATCTAAAAAGCTTTGAAGTCGTCTGGAATTCGGCAGAGTAATGGCGCTTGAAGAGAATGAGCCCAAAAGTCTTTTGCATGTTGGAGATGGTTTCATATTTATAGAGAGTTCTGGGCGGAAAAAATGCTAAGTCCTAACTCGTGGCCGACTTAAGATAAGTCGTGTTCGACTTAAGGTAAGTCGTCCCCGGGTCACTGAGCCGAGTCTATGGCAGTTCCCCTTTTTTGAACCCATCCCTAAGTTCTAAGTCGTGTGCGAGTTATCTGGCTGCAATTGCTAATTTCCCTTCTTAAGTCGTATACGACTCTTTTTATGTCGTAAGTCGTAGTCGACTTAACCAATTGCAACTGGTTTAAAGCAAGTCTTAACTCGTAGACGAGTTAAGAGGTGTGTCTTTAGGTCGTATCCTCCTTAAGTCGTATAACTTTTTTAAGTCGTAAGGGTCTTAAGTCGTACAAACTGCAGTTATCATTAAGTCGTAGGCCATCAATTTCCTTAAGTCGTAAAGACCTTAAGTCGTTAGCTTTTCTTAACTCGTATGCCTGCTAACTCGTAGAAGATCTTAACTCGCAGAGGATTAACTCGTAGAGGCTTAACTTGTGGAAGATCTTAACTCGTACACTTGCTAATTTGTAGATATGCTAACTCGTAAAGGCTTATCTCGCAAGTAGCTTAACTCGGGTACTCCTTAACTCGTAGGCTGCTTATCTCGTAAGCTTGCTAACTCGTAGAGGTCTTTAAGTTGTAGGAAGTTGCTGACTCATGTATCCTTTAACTCGTACATGCCTTGAGTCGTACATGCCTTGAGTCGTACATGCCTTGAGTCGTACATGCCTTAACTCGTGGACCTGTTAACTTGTGAACGAGTTAGGGTTAACAATTTATTTAAAAGTTAAATTACTTAATGTAATTAATTAACGATAATTACTTAAATTTAAGTATAATTGCTTAATGTCATTAATTAAGGTAGGTAATTAATGAGGTGAAATTACTTGGTGAAGTAATTAGTGAATAATCACTGGATGTAATTTATTAAAAGGAAATTACTTGATGGGAAGTAATTAAAAGATAATTACTTGGTGGAAAAATTTGATGATAATTACTTAGTGTAATTAAAGGATTGATTGATATAATTAATCAAGGAATTGGTTTAATTGATAGAGAAATCCAGGAAAGTTAATTTCTGATTGGGACTAATCAAGGTTGATTAATGAATGTAATTATGTTAAAGGTTAATTATTAAAAGAAATTTAAAAATAATTAACTAATGAAAGTAATTAGAGGACCATTAAGTAATGTAAAATATGGGAGTGATCAATCTTACTGATGAATGATTGAATGATGATAAGTGCTTTAGATTGGTTGTTATCTCTGATATGGATTGCTTTGTGATACAAGATATTAGATGGATAGTGATAGTCACTATATCAATTCTGAATTGCTGTATAAAGTGTTATCCGGTAATTAAAGTTTAGTTGTATTTAATTGAATAACTTGAGTTTAGAATGACATTTGATTCGAAGATACCGGAGTCGGGTATTAGTAAATACCCGAAAACCATTTCGATTCTCTATAAATTGATACATGAAATCAACATGCTGGAATGGAATGATTTAAGTGAATTGGACCAATTAATCTAAGTTTCGGTACTTAGAAATTGATGTGTGAAATAAGTGATGTTTATAACAACTTGTGAATTTGTAAATTGATACGAGTTACCCCGGGTTTTATATAGTTCTATGAATTGGAATTTCATATTTTATGGGTTTGCTCACGCTGGTTTCCAGCCTGACCCGGGTGTTACTTTGATGTAATGCTCGGGTCAGACCGAGTATTACAGATTTTCAGGTAAGGACGTTCTGGAGTTCAGGAGGCGAACTGGATGGTAGGAACGTATGGAGTGTTTTCCGCTATGCGTATTATTGCTGATTATCTGGGACTTGTTATTTTAAACTGTCCAATGTTGTGTAAATGTTGTAACTATGATGTATAAAAATATAAGTGTACTGATACAGTTCTTCTTTGTAAAACGGTTATTTATGTGATATTATATTTTGATCCGCTGCGAATGTGAGGTTTCTGTGTTTTGGTGTTTCTATTTCTTCTTTTTCTTCTATCTCTTCTTCTTTTTCATAACTATCTGGAATTTTCTTGATCGAAAATTTCCGGGTCGTTACATTTGGTATCAGAGCTAAAGGTTAAGCGAGAACCTTGGCTCTGGTGGGATACTCATTAAGGATAGGGTCAATAGTACCCTATAATGAATTGAGTGTATAAATATAAGAGAGCATACTTGTTATTTTCTTATATAAAGGTTTTAAAATGGTTTCAGATGTAAATGAATCTTATATAAGTTTATTAAGAAATAGATTATCTATTATATTAAGGAAATTGGTTGTTGTATTAATTAAATTAAAAGTAATAGTAAGAATTAAGTAATAATAGAGATACAATCAAATTTAAATGGAATAAAGAACAAGTTTGAAATGGATTCAAACTGAAATTAAAATTTTGAGTTTGGAGAAGAATTTTCAGAAAAAAGATAATAATGAGTTGGATTCCAGTTGCAATAATCTTGGTCATTATCATAAATGGTTATTGTGTTTAATAATGGGATGATTTTTTTCCAATGAACAATAGAATGTTTTAAGGAAGTAACCATTTAATAAGAGTAACTTGTAAATTTGAAAGGATGTAAATTAAAGTGGGTTTCAAATTGTGAAGTTCTGAATTCTAAATTTAAACATTTGAATTGGTTTCAAAATATTAAAGGAAATAATATTATTATTCAAACTATTTTGGATATGATCTTGTTTTAAATAAGAGATGTTAGTTAATATATTTGAATGAAAGGGTCCTATTTCAAACAAGGGTTGTTTGAAATTTTAAAGGAATTTGTTTGAATTTAAAGCCAAAGATGGTTAAAAATTTAAAAGCAACCAGGTGTGTAAAAGAAATAATACGTATAAGGAGTATACATAATATCAAAGATGGTTTGATATTTTCCTTGGAATGTGATGTGAAACCCAAAGTGAAGTAGGTTTTAAATTTAAGTGGGAAGGATATTAATCTGAAGTTTAAATTTGAATTCAAATTTTGTAAATTTGAATGGATTAAGCAAATTGAATTTAACTTGGAAGAAGTTAAATAAGTTTGAATGGACAACCTGAATTGGTAATTTCAAGATGAAATTGGGATTTAAGCTGGGAAGTTAAATGGTTGACTGGAATTGAGAGTTTGAGTGATCTCAAAGTGGGTTTGAGATCTGGAAATGGATGGATGTTTTAAAATAATTGGATAATATTACCCTATTGTTATCAATAATCTTTAAACTGTGAATTGGATTTGTTTAAAAGAATGACGAATTGGGGTATGGTAATATATCCCATATTAAGATAAAATGGAATCATTTTGGACTTAAAATTTGAATGTTTAAGATAAAAGTTCGAAGGTTTGGTTTCAAAATTGAAATTCGATGATAAATTGAATTTCAAAGATTTAGTTGTTTAAAAAGAATTTGAATTATTATTTGAACTTTGAAATAAGTTTAAAATGGAATTTTGGATTCAGAATTAAATGGTTTAAGATAAAAGTTGATTTGATTTAAAGGATTAACTCAACATTTAAAAATTTAACTCGATTTTATAATTCGAGATGGTTTAAAATTGAGATTTAAATTAAATTAGTTTAAATTGATTTTGATATGAATTAATTAGTATTGTGGTTGAAGATGGATAAGTTTAAAAATTCAAATGGAAAATTTGAATCGGATTGATTTGAAATGAAATTGAAGATGAATGAGTTCAAATTCAAATGAGGAATTGGGATTAATTTAAACTAGAATTTAAATGATTTGAAATTGAAGTTGGTTCAATTTAAAATTAATCCGGATTGATTTGAATAATTTGGAATTGTGATTAAAGTTGAATAGGTTTAAAATTCAATGGAATTTGATTTGAAATTGGAAATAAATTGAGGATTAATTCAACTTGAATTGGGGTTAAATCAATTTAAATGGAAATTGAAGTTATTGAAATTGAGTCAATTTAAATGGAAGTGGAAATTTAAATTGAATTGATGAGAATGGAGATTGGGAATTGAACAGTTTGGCTCTGGACTATTTTCAATATAAATTGTTTGATATAAACTTATTTTTCCAAGTTATTTATATATGCAACCTTTCTTTTTAAACCTCAAACTATTTTATACTTATTCTATGGTTATTTTTGAAACTATTTAACTATTTTACAACTGTTTTATAAACTAATTACTATTTTACAACTATTTTGCAATTATTTAATTATTTCCAACTAATTTGCAACTACTTAACTATTTTGCAGCTATTTTACAAACCAATAATTATTTTTCAACTACTTATCTATTTTTCAAGCTATTTTCTAAACTCAAGCTAGTCAGAGTACAAACTGTTTATAATTAAAGTAATATTCCATTTGGGATTGAAGAAATTGTGGATAAGTGAATAGAATTAAAGGAAATGTGAATAGATAGGGGAAACTGATTTAGATAATAATCAATGGAGATAAATACGTAGGATGTACGTATATTATTCTATTAGCATAGTGATTTGATCCAGATTCGAGCACAGAATTTGGAGATAGTTTATCGATTCGAGTTTGGATTTCTTACTCGATTTTCGACGGCGAACCTGGATATGGATTGTTGATTGGTTCTGGATATTCTCTATCATAGTTATGGCTATGCAAGGAGAATGATGGTTTCTGATCAAGAAACCATACCTGAGTCCGCACTAGGAAGTCAGGTGGACGATACTAGTTCGGAATGAAATTGTGTGATTGAGTGAGAGATCAGATTGATATAGCGTACGGATGATATGGGTACATTGTACGGATTTGAATGATATTGATATTGGGAAATTTGTGGATAAGAAATGTAAAATGGTTTTTGAAATGAAAAGTATATTTTATGAAATATACAATGAATGAAAGTGGAAATTTGATATTTCTATGGTAAAAATTTACTTTATGGAAGTAAGTGATATGGTAAGTGGTTTTGTAAAGAGCAATTTAATTTGAAAATTTGATTTGGAATAAACAAAGTTATATATCTTTGTTATATAAGATAAATCTTTCCTTGTTGAATCTATAGCCGGAAGAAAGGATTTTGAAGGTGTTTGAAGTATAATGGGATTTTATACAAGTGTGAATGATCCAAAGTTTTAAAAAAATTATATATATCTGTATATATAAAGGATCTTATGAGGATTTTGGAAAAAGGTTTTGGGAACCTTTGGATTTGGAAAGGCTTTTGATTTTTGGGTAAAATCAATATTGAAATTTGAAAAGCCTAGTTTGAGAATTATCGATTTTGGGATAATCGATTTTGTGTAAAGGAGCCTTGTATGAAATCATACTAGGTTTATGATTTGAAAGATACTAATATGTATAGTATAAAGTGTTTTAATGATGGCTCTGGGGAAAAAGGCGCTCCCTTGAAATGAACTTCTCAGGAGTGCCACCGGGTGGTGCTGCCTTGAGCCCCAAAGGGGGTTCTAAAGTTGATCATGTGAGGAGTCCGGACAAAACTAGTTCCTGGGGATTATGAGTAGTGTGTACCATAGCAAAAGTAGTGTGTGCCGCTGAGAGCCAACAGTCTGCGTTTGATTTTATATCGGTAGACTGCGACCTATGGTAACATAGCAAAAGTCGTGTGTGCCGCTAAGAGCCAACAGTCTGCGTTTGATTTTATATCGGTGGACTGTGACCTATGTAGGAGTGGAGAAGTTTCATTTTGACAACGAAAATCGTGTGTGCCGTTGAGAGCCAACAGTTACATGGACTTTTGCTGCGATGCCAACGTAACCCTGGAATGTAACTGCGATCTGTTGTGGGTTCCATGGCGTAATCGAGGGGCGCGGAGTGCCTACAGTTACATGGACTTTTGCTGCGATGGCAATATAACCCAGGATGTAACTGCGACCATGGATGAGAGTGATGATTTCCAGAGCATTCTCACCAAAGATATTTCCTCTACTTTCAAAAATGTTTTCTATATTTTCAATAAAAATTAATTTTCCAGTTATTTTCAATGGGTGTTGAAAACGGGTCTGCTAAGTACTTATAGATTTTTAGTCCTACATCTGATCAACGTATGACCGAATTTCTATAAGAACAAGGATGGAATTGTTAAGACATCAAGTTATAAAAGTATTTTTATAAAAACTATTTTAGCAATATTATATAAATTTTAAAATGTTTTAAAAATGATTGAAAATTTATCTAATTTTAAGCATTTTAATAATTTTGGCTTCGTTTCTTTTCAGGGACGAAAACATTCAAAGGGTGGAGGAATGTGATAACCTAGATTTTTGGACATATGTTAATTGGATAATTAACAGGATTAAAAAGTTTTAAAATACAAATTTGTAATTTAAACAAATAAAATTCTGATACAGGCTTAAATATTCCAGAATTTTGGGTAAATAGATATGAAATAATTTCCTTTATGAATCATTTATTATAATCTAAAGTTTATTTTTCCAAAACAAATAAAATAAGTATTCGTTTGATATATATTTATAAAAACAGATTATTTTAAAAATTGAATTAGGATTTGAAATTCAATCGAAAATGTCTTAAGAATAATTGGGGATTAAAACTCTATATTTGGAATAAATAAAATTTGTTTCCTAATTTTAATATAAATATATATAAGGAAATGTATATAATATGAATTATATAAATATCTATTATCTAAAAAGTATAATAGTTAAAATGAGAATCAAAAAAAAAAAAAATTGTCCGTTTGAAGATTTATGCATAAATAAAAGTAATATAGGCATTTCAAGTATAAAACATTTAAACATATATAGATGTAAAATTAGTAATTCAGGAAATGGAAGGGGTTTAAACATAAAATTGATATTTTTAACATTTGTCAAACAATAAAAACATGTAATAGCAAATGTAAGATAAATAAAAATATTTATGTACAAGTGTAAGATTTAAATACAAGTGGCAAGATGATTTCATTTAAGAAAATTTAAAAAAAAGGTAGGTTGCTCACTTTTTACTTCTATCCAAAAGAAAGAAAAATTTCTTCATCTGCAATTCTGGAAACAGAAAGAATCTTGTCTAAAAATTTCAAAAAATAAAAACGAGATCAAAGTAAAACGCGTCTCATCCTCAAAACAAATTCAACCTTCAACCCAAGAATCAAAGAAACAGAATCAAGGCAACTCAGCTTCAAACTTTAAGCATGTTCAACTACAAATACTAATAGAACCGTGAACCTGAGAAAGGAAAATCATCAGAAATGGAATCTAACTACCAGTGCAATCCTGATCAAGCAAAGCAAGGGTTAAAGCTTCAAACTAGAAAAATTCAAATTCAATTCAAAGATCGACCTTGGAAATTCAAATAAGATACAATAGATTTCAAAAAAAGAAAAGAAAAAAAGGGGAAGCTGGCCTCTGTTTTAAAATGAAAGGTGAGTAAACTGAAGTTTCCTTTTCAATTTTAAATCCTGGTGCATGTTGTTAATTCTTAAAGAAATTTGTGATAAATTTTTGTATAAATGTTTGCATGTTTAAGGTGAATGCATGTGAATAATAAAGGAATTGTGTGTATGCCTGGAAAATGAGTATGTATATATGCACTCTGTTTAAACTACAGGCTTTAGTTCACTAAGTAAAACCAAACTTGCTCTTCATAAAACCAAAATTTAGATTTGATTGGGTTTACAGAAAGAAAAAAAAAGAAAAGGAAAAAAAATCAAGTTCCAGGTCTTTTTAAACTAAGACCATGTACCTCTGTTAGACAAAAATGATGAGAAATTTCCATTCAAACCCAAAATCTGTTATATCTGAATTGTTTGTGATTGGTATCTAAAGTTTGTTATGGAAGATATTTGTGTAGATGTTAAATTTTTTTTGCCTGTTTGTTCATATATAAATAAATATATGCCTGTTCATGTTTATATGCATATATCTCTGTTATATCCAGGAGTGGAACCAAATTTTAAATTCAATTTCTCCTTCCGTGTTTGATTATAGGTTATGATTCCTAAATGAAAGGTGATTAGAAGGATATAACCTCATTTTTAAAAGTGGTTTCAAAATTTTATATAAAGTAATCATTGCAAAAATTTAAATTTTACAGTGGTAATCCAAATATGTTCATAATCACATATCCTGATTTCAAGTTCTGATTCCATGATCTTGCGTCTTCATGAAACATGAATTTAAATGATAGAATCATAATTTTTAAGTTTGGGAATCACGTGGAATTGTGAGTTGATCAGAAACTGTAATTCCATCAGTTTTTGGCGATCGGGGAAACTTTGGATGCTGTGATCAAGGTGGAAGGAGGCTGGAGGTTAGATGAGCATCAGAAAATACTCACTTGAATTCTGGATGACCATGGTGGCAGAACGACAATGATCTAGGGTTTGTGTACAGATTTGGGTTGTCGTGGTTCTAGAGGCAATTACGTCAACGGGAAAGCATCGGGTTGGATATGAGGTATGGGGATGGAAGCAAGGAACTCTGGCAAGGACGTGGGTTCGATGACGTGGTGTCAAATGATCAGAGTTAGGCGTCAGCATGGAAGTTTTGGTGACCAGTTCGTCCAGGTTGGGTGTGCTCGAGTAAGATTTTAATTTCGAGCTCGATTCAGGCTTTGGGTGATCGAGGTCAGAGTAGAAGGTCAACGTCGATTTGTTGACAATGGTGATGGTGGTCGGAGCCGCCGCATTTGGCTGTGCTTGTGCACGGAGAGATTTGGGTGGATTCTGTTTTGTTTGGGAATGATGAATGGATGGACTCGGGTTTGTACTCGAGGGAGGGTGGAGATAGCTCGAGTAATGCTCGGGTGTGTTCGCATGGAAATGGATTAACAGTTTTTTTTAGTTGTTAAACAAACAGAGTTAAGGAAATTTTGTTCGGAATAAACTCGGGAAAAAATAGTAGTTTAACACGGGTAATTTAGATTTGGTCTTAACTTTTGTTATAGTTGACATCAGGTTTTCTAAAGTTTTTTTTATAATCAATTTTAAATAAAGCATGAACAAGATATGGGTTTTATAAAAACAAGTTGTAAACTAAAATGAAGCTAGTTTAAAATTATTACATGATAATGTTTTAACCATTTGATTTAAGGAAGTTATAACTTGTTTAACCAGATTTTGATAAGTTAATGTTATGTTAAAATTGAAATTGCATGATTATTTTAAGTAAATGTGAGGTGGAAGCCAAAATGAGGAGTTAATAAATTTATTAAGATAATTAATCAATTGGTTAATTAAATTATGTAATCAATTTTAAGGATTTATTTATTAAATATGGTAGATTGTTTAGGTAATTAAAAGATGATTAATTTATTTAAAAGTTGAATTACTTACTGTAATTAATTAACGATAGTTACTTAAATTTAAGTATAATTTCTTAATGTCATTAATTAAGGTAGGTAATTAAAGAGGTGAAATTACTTGGTGAAGTACTTAGTGAATAATCACTGGATGTAATTTATTAAAAGGAAATTACTTGATGGGAAGTAATTAAAAGATAATTACTTAGTGGAAGAAGTTTAATGATAATTACTCAGTGTAATTAAAGGATTGATTGATATAATTAATCAAGGAATTGGTTTAATTGATAGAGTAATCCAGGAAAGTTAATTTCTGATTGGGACAAATCAAGGTTGATTAATGAATGTAATTAAGTTAAAGGTTAATTATTAAAAGAAATTTAAGAATAATTAACTAATGAAAGTAATTAGAGGACCATTAAGTAATGTAAAATATGAGAGTGATCAATCTTGCTGATGAATGATTGAATGATGATAAGTACTTTAGATTGGTTGTTATCTCTGATATGGATTACTTTGTGATATAAGATATTCGATGGATAGTGATAGTCACTATATCAATTATGAATTGCTGCATAAAGTGTTATCCGGTAATTAAAGTTTAGTTGTATTTAATTGAATAACTTGAGATTAGAATGACATTTGATTCGAAGATACCGGAGTCGGGTATTAGTAAATACCCGAAAACCATTTCGATTCTCCATAAATTGATACGTGAAATCAATAAGCTGGAATGGAATGATTTAAGTGAATTGGACCAATTAATCTAAGTTTCGGTACTTAGAAATTGATGTGTGAAATAAGTGATGTTTATAACAACTTGTGAATTTGTAAATTGATACGAGTTACCCCGGGTTTTATATAGTTCTATGCATTGGAATTTCATATTTTATGGGTTTGCTCACGCTGGTTTCCAGCCTGACCCGGTTGTTACTTTGATGTAATGCTTGGGTCAGACCGAGTATTACAGATTTTCAGGTAAGGACGTTCTGGAGTTCAGGAGGCGAACTGGATGGCAGGAACGTATGGATTGTTTTCTGTTGTTTGTGTTATTGCTGATTATCTGGGACTTGTTGTTTAAACCGTCTAATGTTGTGTAAATGTTGTAACTCTGATGTATAAAAATATAAGTGTACTGATACGTTGTTCTCTGTAAAAGGGTTATATATGTGATATTATATTTTGATCCGCTGCGAATGTGAGGTTTCTGTGTTTTGGTGTTTCTGTTTCTTCTTTTTCTTCTATCTCTTCTTCTTTTTCATAACTATATGGAATTTTAGGGATCTAAAATATTAAATTTGGATAAGAAACGCTTAACTTATGGCTAAACCAATTCTCAGGCCTATAATTGTTGTTGCTGTCAATTTGCTCTCGGGATAGCAACAAACAAGCACGATTTTGATCAAGCAAAATATTTCAGAAAACTAAAAATAAGAAACTCGTAGTACATAATCTAAGTTTTCCAGAACATCTAAAATTACAGAATTTGGATGAGAAATGTGAAAGATATGGCCATTCAAAGTGGTAACCAGAAACAAGGAATTCCAATTAGCAACTAACAGAGATAAAAACTTTTACAGTAAACGATTTTGCAAATTTTTTTTCATAGGAACTTCAACTTTTAGCTAGCAATTCATGAGTTTGTTCTCACCTTGATGATTTAGCAAGAATTTAGGTGCAAGTAATGATCTTTGACGATGAAAAGGAGCTCTAGAAATCTACATCTGCTGAAAGAAGAACATGCAAGAGAAATAGACCAAGTTACAGTTAAATTCATACCTAAATCAAAACTTTTGATGAAATTTATTAGGTATTGAGTTTGTTTACCTTTCTCTATTCTTATTTTGGTGAATTAACATCTTGAATTAGCAGCAAATTAAATAAAAATTGGATTTAATTGAAGA
Organism: Allium cepa; assembly: GCA_030765085.1. NCBI lineage: Eukaryota > Viridiplantae > Streptophyta > Magnoliopsida > Asparagales > Amaryllidaceae > Allium > Allium cepa. The sequence goes on from CM060939.1 coordinate 158,682,667, forward strand.
AGGCCATGAAGACTTCTCTTTTTCGTTTACTGTATGCTTTAGTTTTGAGAAAGAAGAAGAAACAACATACTGTGTTTGTTTTCTCATCAGAAACCTCTGGATAATGGGCTTTGGATCCCATTCATAACTTTATTAGATCCAAAGCCAAGATACTTAGAGAAAATATAAGTAACGTACATTTTTATCCTATATTATCAACATATACACACTTTTCATCATTTTAAAAACCAAACAAAAATGTATACATCTAATTGTTATGAAATAAAATTGTTATTGTAACAAAATAAAATTTATTTTTATGAATAAAACCCTATTTTTATCAAATTACACAATTTACATTATTTTATTACAAAAACATTATTTTTAATACAACAATTTGTACAAAATTATTTTCTTATCAAATAAATTACAATAAATCATTTTAACTCTTTTAATCATCAAAATAATATTTTAAACCATATTTCATACTTTATATTAATAGAATACATAATTTCTTCATGTTTCTCATTCTAAATTCAATAAAAGATTTATATTGACAATGTTTTCCAATATTGTTATATTTACCCAAAATTACAATTTCATTATTTTCTACTCAAATTCTCAAAATAAAGTTTTTAAAACTTTATTTTCAACTTTAGATTTAGTTCAACAATTTAACATTGAAATACATCACGTAATTAATCTATTAGCTCCAAACTAATAAATACCTAATATTTTAATTTATTTAAGCCAAATACTTATCCAATCAATATTTAGTCCCATTTTTATACCCAAATAAACAAAATAAAGTTCCAAACTTTATTTTTCTCATTATATTTAAAAAATTCATTGTTTATTCCAAATAAAAAATTTAAAATTTTCAATTATATTTTAATTTATAATATTAAATTATAATTTTCGATATAATTTAATATATACAGGTAATCTCCAAAGCAGGGTTGTTACAGACTCTCCTCCTTAACAAAATTGCGTCCTCGTAATTTCTAGAGAAGAGTTTGCATTCAGCATGTTAATTTCATTAATTAAAGGAAGGACAAATAAGCACGAGATCAAAATTTCTCACTCTCTTCAAAAGACGAAAAAAGACTAAGATAAAATTGGTCGGTAAATTCAATGATTTTCCTAAGTATAAATAATTGGATTTGCTGATAATTGAATTTCTTTAAGAAGTACATCACGATTTCGAAAGTATCTCACTTTCAAAACAAAACTCAATGGGGTGCTACTCAAAAATCTATCGAAGGAGATTGATTTCTTAGAAACTTCTCAAGTAGAGTCGCGATTTTAACTCAACTTCTATCCCAAACTCCAATCCACAAGGTGATCATCAACATGACTTTCCATATGTCACTACGAAAAGTGTTACTACAATACTGGCTTGATAACAAGAGAGATATGAAAACTTGATAAGAGGTGGTTCCGTCGAAGGCCACCAAACTCAAACGACCGCAAAAGCGCAAGTCGTTAGACCATTGCACTAAGGCAAGACAATCACAAGGAACACAATAAATATAAATTTTAATTTACAATCAAAATTTATTATAGTTCGAAATTCATTATCTTCAAAACCATAATCTAAATTTTTATTTACAATCAAACTTCGTAAAATTCCAAAACCTGTTATCTTTAAATTCAAAATATCAATTTTTAACACTTGGAAATTTTAAAAATTCTTTACTATAACACTTATAAAATGAAAAATAATTTCAACTTCATACTCTTTTTTTCTCCGCAAAATTGAATTTTTGAAAGAATTTTATAATTTCATTTCAATCGTCCTTAAGATAAAATTTTTAGAATTTGCTACTTTTTATTTTCAAATGCCTAAATTCTCAAAACAAACTCCATCTTCAACATGTATAACTCATTTTAAAATATTCAATAAACATTTATTTTTCAAATAAAATATTATCTTATCATTTCAACAATAAAACATAACTATATTCTGACTCATGTATTTCAATTATCATAATGGCATTGCCTCGCCACTGATTTATAATAAATAGCCCTATCGATTGGCTGTAGAGTGGACCAAGTGATTAAAACCACCTCGCTACTCATTCAACCCACTATGGTTCAATGGCTTCATATGTCATCCAAATAAAATTTAATTCTTAATCCTATAATAATTAATTTACGAATTAAATCTTATTAAAACTCAGTTTATCGTGCCTGATTGTCTTATCACATCGTTTAGGAAATTCCTATCGATAACGTTGATTAGGCGCATCGACCAAAATTCTTAAAGCATTTGATGGACAACCCAATACAAAAATCATCTTCTATAAAAGAAGGTTCTCATCTCTAGTTCTCAAAATGTTCTTTGTTTTTCCCTCAAAACAAAATCCAATTTCTCTTAGAAAAATATCTTCAATTTTGCGAAAAATTTGAAAACACAATTTATTACTTATTCTCAAATCAAGGAACACAAATAGAGCTCATCGAGATTTTCCAAAAATACTTGATCCTTAAGATTGGTTGAATATATTGGAGTGTTTGTTATCACAAGACTAATAAAAAGTGCAGAATGCGGTAAGAGTAACGCTATACTCCACGACTCGTAGCTCATGAAAAATCGGTGTAAGCCAAGGAATGACCCTAGCACCACTTAGTGGATTAAAAGGAGATCAATGAGATATAAGAGTTAGGTTAAGATACATTCTCGAATGAGAAGAACACTAACCATATATCATTACTTCGAGTGAAGTAATCTCATAAGTATGTCTACAATTGAGTATCCAAAAAGGATTATCTCAAAAAAGAGTAAGAATGACAATAACAAATAAATTCAATGAATCACCTCATTTCCCTAGTGGACTTCCTCATGGGAGGACAACCGAAAGGCTAAGAACTAGGAATGAAGTCAATACAATATCCGATGGCCCGATTGGGTGTCATACCCGAAGCAGACTCACAGAAATCAACAGAGTCACAATGATAGGAATTTGAGATATATCATCAACATCTCGAAACTCAAGAGTGAATATAGATACTTCAGAATCATCATTAACATTCCGAAGAGCAAGAAATAACAAATCAATCAAAATTAGAATACCTAAATATAGGATCCTTCGGACCACAAAATGCAACTTGAAAATACCCATTCTACCCCATCTCAAATCATTCCAAACTCTAGATAGGGAAATGCATGCTAATTCGCACGAAAAGATAAGCTACAAGGAAAATCCCAAAATCCTCAAACATCATACCAAATATTGCGGATCCCCTCAATATGATTCGCAATCCTCAAAGAAATCACAGGATAAGAATATCAAAGATCATCAACAAACTCCTTCGATACGAATGGGTGTCAAGCACCCATATTGAAGAGGACTCGAATAAAATAATCACGATTAGGATTACTCCAAAGATAAGATGTCATCAGTTAAATTTGAGAATATTACGGAATAAAATACATTCCTAGACATATCCTAAATTATCTACTCCAAAAGACATGATAAGTTAAAGGACACAATGGTTAAGAGATTCGTAACACTTGTATTACACTTATATGTACCGTAGTATGTGTTTCTGTTATGTGTTTATCATACTTTGTTCTCAACTCAACTTTTGTTATGCCCCACTCTGAGACCCACATTAACAAAGAGAATAGCTTGGTAATTCTGTTTGCTAACATGGAGAACATAGCTGTTTAAGAGCGACCATCTATAGCCTTGTCTTAAATATCTATTGAATATGTCGACAATTGCTATCTATTTTTTTCTACTCAAGTGGATCGACATATCCAATAAATACTTAATACAAAACTATATATGGCTAATGGATCTACCAGAAAAAAATATAGCAACATAATGCATATCACATCACAAAACAGTAATCAGTATATATAAAAATACATATACACAGATATATCCCAGTATGATACAAACTGATACACAAAAGTGGTACAGAGACCATACTATATACATCTAATCAAATACATATCAGAGTTAAGCGGAATAAAATATAAACTACACAAAAATGCTAGGCTGATATCCAAGTAGATGCATCAAAGCTAAGTCCCATAACTGATAGCTAACCTGAAACAATTCGGTCTAACCCGAGTATAAAATACATGGGTCAGTCTGGTTAAAACAATCAGTTAATGAGGATAGACGATAATATGAAGCCTAAGATATAAGGTGATAACTCTTTTCAAATGAAAAGAGGCAATAGAAAGAATAAAACTCAAGACTTAAGTGAACTAATGTCACTTAAGTATATAAAGACCTCAAAAGAGGTAAATTCAATAATAATACTCAAATAGTATAAAAATTTGCCTCATATCATCGGCGACATCCCAAAATGTCTACATGGTTTCCATAAAACATATCTCCTCAAAAGGGGAAACATCAAAAAAAACTCTCGCCAAAATGGCAAACATAAAAATTTATCAAATAGGATGATGCAAAACTCAAATATAGAAGAATCTCCAAATTTAATTGTACCTCATCTCATCGGTATAAATGTATATAAGTCTCAACTCGCCAAAATGGCAAAACCTAGAATATCATATATAATCATGAAATGATCCAAACTCATAACTTAGGGAAATCGATAAGAGTTAAAAACATTATAAATGAAATCACTGTATAACCATCAATATATGTAAACCTTCATCTTCCTCAAGGCTATAATAACATCATCATAAAAAGGTGAAATCAAAACATCTAAAATTTCATGAGAAACAGCTTACATCATGACCATTTCTAATATTTGGTACCATAAACATCGCGATGTCTGGATTCAAGTAAAATCATATGTAACGCCCGACCCCTATACCGATGCCAACCAAGAGCAATACTAGGTATTACTGTCAGAAAGCATGGAGAATGAGACTCGATAGGGCTAAATGTTGTACTCCTTCCCTTGAACTAACACTGGCACGAGAAATTTTATGATTTTTTTTCCTACTTACCATTCGTGCTTGGTCTCGGGTTCGAACCAATAGTATAAGATAAAATTTTCCCAGGTTACATAGTACAGAATATAATAGAACATACACTTCAGCATAATAACAACAGAATACATAATACATATCATTAATAGTAATATCCACAATACATAGTCCATAGTACATAATACCACTCCCAAAATACATAATAACATACATACAATAATATATATACTAACTACTCCTATGTCCAAGCTGTAAAGTCCAAAACCCCAAAACGTGGAAAAGGATAAAAATGATGCTAAAGTCCATGCAAACATATCCTGTTAATAAAATCCTTAGACTGACTCGATGATAAAAAAAATCACACGGGTCAAACAATTTCTAGTACGGATGAAGTAAGATCCATGGATAACGAACAACAACAATTCTCATATTGAAATAGTATGATAGTAAAGAATCAGGTCAAAGTGTCATATATAAAGCAATATGACACTAACTAAAGTAATTGTATATAAAATAATATGACAACAAATGAATCTAGCCAAATTATCGAATATAATCAGTCGATACCATCAACAATTGTCATATGTAAACAATATGATAAAAATAATTCAAATCAATGTATTTAAATTAATACAATACTAAAACAATTATCATATATAAAACAATATGATAAAAAAAACATCTAAGCCAGAGTATCATATATAAACCAATACGATACCCATACAATTATCATATATAAAACAATATAATAAAAATAAATCAAGTCAGAGTATCATATATAAACCAATATGAAACTCATAACAATTATCATATATAAAATAATATAAAAATAAGTCAAGGCAGAGTATCACATATAAACCAATACGATACTCATAACAATTATCATATATAAAACAATATTGTAAAAATAAATCAAGCCAGAGTGTCATATATAAACCAATACGATACTCATAACAATTATCATATGTAAAACAATATAAAAATAAGTCAAGCCAGAGTATCACATATAAACCAATACGATACTCATAACAATTATCATATATATAACAATATGATAAAAAATAAATCAAGCCAGAGTGTCATATATAAACCAATACGACACTCATAACAATTATCATATATAAAACAATATGATAAAAATAAATCAAGCCAGAGTGTCATATACAAACCAATACGATACTCATAACAATTATCATATATAAAACAATATGATAAAAATAAATCAAGCCAGAGTATCATATATAAACCAATACGACACCTATAACAATTATCATATATAAAACAATATAATAAAAGTAAATCAATATTATAAAAAAAAGCAATATGGTAATAATAAAGCAATAGGGGATTATGGGATAAATATAACCCGACTCAAAAAAATTACCAAATAATCTGACGCTAGTGTTGTAAAATTACAGTGGTAGAGCTCGAGCGCGCATCGAGACATCAGAACCGTAATCTACTCATAACGCCATAACACACCTAGCGATCAACCCAGGATAATCAAGACGGTCTAAGGCGAAGGCCATAAGCTACCAGTTCACAACACAACACGTGGGGCACCCACGCCTCCATCCTTCATAGTGTGTGACCCGCCGGTCGGGAGTTCCAACCGAAAAGAAAATTAGCCCAATGTAGCAGACCGTTGACCAATGGTGGTAGGTGGGCAAACAGTGTACCATCAATTAAGGTGGCAAGCCTCAATTAGGTCAGATAAGGCGGAGTTTTGGCACATTGGTAAGACAGAGTCCAATTTATCCCAACCCATGAATAAAAAAAGGGTTTTAAAAAAGTATTATTTAATATAAATAATGTCATGAAATTCAATATTGCTTTGACGAGAATACAGTCATGGCTTGAATAAATATGCCAACATTTAATAAAGCAAAATGGTAACCGCAACTCGAAAATTGCCAAAAGCAAAAAAAAACCGATGCATAACCACCAATCTAATCGCAAGTCATAAACAAGATCAATTAGAAAATATGGTGATTTAACACCTTAAATCAGGCACAAAGGTTGCGATATAGGAAAAAAAGGGTACCATCTTAAGAATGGCATAAAAGCATATCAACTCAAAGATGACCTGAAAGTACATCAATTCAAGATGTCATATACTTCCAAATAGTTATTGCTCAAGTGACGCTCATGCATCTCATACTACATGACGTTACTTGAATATTTGCTACAAGGTAGTAAATTCCACTTATTGAAAATACAAACAAACAAATATTTCATATGAGGATTCAATAGAGTAATTGGAAAAGTATTACCAAACGTCCCATACCGCTTGGTATTACTATACTATTTCAAAATTCCCATCATATAGAATTTCTCATAAATCTTTATTAAAATCGAATTTAATTCAAACTATGTATATAATTGGGAAAATTTGTTCCACTATTTATAAAGGATTTAAATAATCAAAAGAAAAATAATTTGCTTTAAAAATGCCACATATTTCTTTTTTTCCATAACCATTAAAAAAGATCTAAAATGGAAACGTTAATTACATAAAGCTTTTAAAATATTCCCGATGCCTATTACAAAATCTTCCAAAGTTTGGGAATTATTTTCAAACGTTTAATTTATTTTCAAAGCCATCTTGACTTTCCTAAATCGATAATTAAGACATATTTTATCTTTTTACACAAAAGATTTCCCATTTCTTAAAGTACAACCATAACTTTACTTTTTTTCCCTTTTTTTTAAAATTACTTTCATAATTTAATTCTTATTTCAAAACCTCAAAGGGAAGTAATTCCAAAATTTACATATTTTCCAAAATCATACTTTCCAATGTATCCAAAAGTTTAGACTAAAAATGTATTTTCCTCTTCCCTTTTTTTTCCCATAAAAAAATAAGATAAATAAACAAAGCATCTTTAAATTTTATGACACAAAGGATGTTTCCTTTTCAAAATACCAAGATACAAATAAATCAAACTTTTCTTAAACAATACAATAATACAATGAAAAAAATCCACTAACTTGTATATTCTTTTTTTTACAAGCTTTCCAAAATCATTTAAAAAAGGAAATAAATGGAACATCCCAAAATAAGAATAAACAAAAATAAAAGCCTCAAAATTGTACAAAATTATCTAACAATCACAAATAAAAATGCATTCGGACAACATCTCCTTTGCATTTTGACCATTCAATATAAACAGATTCCATTATCCAAAGCAAAATCAATCCAACACCATAAATTATCAATTCATCTCAACAATTCAATCAATAAATAGGCTAATGTAACGTGCAAATATCAATAGATATACACGTATGTGTCAAACTCACCGCCCGTTTATAATTCATGGTAAATTGTAAATATTTCATAAAATTCTAAAATTTTTGTACGTTGTTTCTAACTAATATACACATCTATTTTGAGAATTTCATACAAAATATTATGTTTTGATAGGGTAAACAAAAATAGCACAGCAGGTGTTTCTGGGTTGACTTTAAAGTAAAAATCTGCTGTTAAACACTTCTGTAATGATCATTTTCACCCATCAAAATAAATTATTTTTCAACGAAATTTTTACAGAATATGTGCGTATGAGCTAGCAACAACATACAAAAATTTCAGAGTTTTATCTATTATTTTCGAATTGATAAGATTTCATACCAAAAGTCACTGCTGCTGTAAAATCTGGGCAAATATATCTTAATAAAGAACTGATTTCATCCACCAAATCACAATATTTTTTAGTGAAATTTTTGAACAGTATGTGCCTTTATGTGAAGAACAACATATACAAAATTTAGCAATTTAGGATTTTTTTCACAATTTCTTATGATTTCCAAATTAGTTGTTGTTTCAGCAATACACCAAATTAAACAAATCCTTATTTTCAAGTTTCAACAAACCCAAATTGTTCTAATTAGTGATCAAAACTCAGATTTACAGTAGGGAAAATGAGAATTTTACAAGAAGCAAAAGGAGATAAATATCATTCACTCAAAATTAGAGGCAAAATTTTAAATTCAGAACATAAATTCCATATTACTCACCTTTAACTCCAAATTAGAAATCTTTAAGCTCTATAACGCTAGCCCTTCGATAGCTTCCCCCTTTTCCTTCCAATTGAATTAGATATGGGAATCCTTTCTTCTAGATTTGGTTGCAACTTTTATTTCTTTGAATTTTTGATGAGAGTTCTAGATTCTAGGGTTTTTCTTTTTCTTTTTACCTTTGGTTGTAAAGAGAGATTTGGTGTTTGAGTGAGAGGATTTTATTTTTTAGGTTTCTGATTTTCTCCTTTCCGAGTATTCTGTACGTACAGTCCCCAGAAGAATGAAGGAAGTGGGCTGAGTTTTGTACGTGAGGCCTTTTCTAGAATCCACTTAGGAAATATCTTTATTTTTTTTTTCATTTTTAATTTTTTTTCCAAACATAATGATTACACTATGTCTCATGTTAAGATATTTCTATTTTCTTATCTTATTAAATTTACTTCTAGACTTTTCTTACATAACATAAAAAAACTGAATTTTATTATTATTATTATTATTATTATTATTATTTTATGTATAATTTGTAAATTAGTATGAAAATTACTTTTTTTTTCAATGCATAACATGAGAATTAACGTAAAACTTTATTTTATTTAAGCTTTCACCTCTTCTCCTTTTTTTTTAAAAAGAACTTTTTAACTAACAACATCTTCTTTTTTTTCTAAGAATTAGTTCATTAAATAAATTTCCTCATTAAAATAAAAGATACATTTCATTACATTTAATATACATAACAAAATAAGCCCCGGATCATTCATTCCTCTCTTATTGACTTTAATATTTTGTTTCCATTTTTTTTTTCAAACAAAATATTTATTTATTTATTATTTCATTTTTTTCCATAAATAATCAATTGTTTGTTATTATTAACAGATTAATTATCAATTTATTAGTTGATTCCCAATTTAGTATCCCTAAAAATCGGGTTGTTACAGACTTCCCTCCTTACAAAAATTGCGTCCTCGCAATTTCTTCGTAAGTGCGATATCAACTATAGGAGTAGCATTAAGAGCGGGGGCCGCCTGAGGCATGTTCCGCATCAACTCTAACCACTGCTCCATAGTCAAACAGGGAGGTCCTCCAGCCATTTTTCTCACTATTTTTCATAGTGAGAAATGTTGTTAAGCTGGAATTAAAATAATTCTCACACTAAAACGTTCAAGGATTTGGGGTTTTGGTTTTGGTATGTACAACTATTATTATATTACGGGAGTGATACTTATGGTATATAGACATGTACAGTGCTTCTACTGTTTTATGCTAACTTATATTCTAAATATATTCTATAGTATTGTTAACATGGCTCTGATACCAAAAATGTAACTCCCGGCCCCTATACCCATGCCAACCAAGAGGAATACTAGGTGTTACTGTCAAAAAGCATGGAGAATGAGACTCGATAGGGCTAAATGTTGTACTCATTCCCTTGAACTAACACTGGCACAAGAAATTTTATGACTTTTTTCCAACTTACCATTCGTGCTCGGTCTCGGTTCAAAGCAATAGTATAAGATAAATTATTTCCAGGTTACATAGTACAGAATATAATAGAACATACACTTCAGCATAATAGCAGCAGAATGCATAATACATATCATTAATAGTAATGTCCACAATACATAGTCCATAGTACATAATACCACTCCCAAAACACATAATAACATACATACAATAATATATATACTAACTACTCCTATGTCCAAGCTGTAAAGTCCAAAACCCCAAAACGTGGAAAAGGATAAAAATGCTGCTAAAGTCCATGCAAACATATCCTGTTAATAAAATCCTTAGACTGACTCGAGGATAAAATAAAATCACACGGGTCAAACAATTTCTAGTGCGGATGAAGTAAGATCTATGGATAACGAACAACAACAATTCTCATATTGAAATAGTATGATAGTAAAGAATCAGGTCAAAGTGTCATATATAAAGCAATATGACACTAACTAAAGTAATTGTATATAAAATAATATGACAACAAATGAATCTAGCCAAAGTATCGAATATAATCAGTCGATACCATCAACAATTGTCATATGTAAACAATATGATAAAAATAATTCAAATCAATGTATTTAAATTAATACAATACTAAAACAATTATCATATATAAAACAATATGATAAAAAAAACATCTAAGCCAGAGTATCATATATAAACCAATACGATACCCATACAATTATCATATATAAAACAATATAATAAAAATAAATCAAGTCAGAGTATCATATATAAAACAATACGAAACTCATAACAATTATCATATATAAAACAATATAAAAATAAGTCAAGCCAGAGTATCACATATAAACCAATACGATACTTATAACAATTATCATATATAAAATAATATTGTAAAAATAAATCAAGCCAGATTGTCATATATAAACCAATACGATACTCATAACAATTATCATATGTAAAACAATATAAAAATAAGTCAAGCCAGAGTATCACATATAAACCAATACGATTCTCGTAACAATTATCATATATAAAACAATATGAAAAAAGAATAATCAAGCCAGAGTGTCATATATAAACCAATACGATACTCATAACAATTATCATATATAAAACAATATGATAAAAATAAATCAAGCCAGAGTGTCATATACAAACCAATACGATACTCATAACAATTATCATATATAAAACAATATGATAAAAATAAATCAAGCCAGAGTATCATATATAAACCAATATGACACCCATAACAATTATCATATATAAAACAATATGATAAAATAAAATCAATACTATAAAAAATGCAATAAGGCAATAATAAAGCAATAGGGGATTATGGGATAAATATAACCCGACTCAAAAAAATTACCAAATAATCAGACGCTAGTATTTTAAAATTACAGTGGTAGAGCTCGAGCGCGCATTGAGACATCAGCACCGTAATCTACTCATAACGCCATAACACACCTGGCGATCAACCGAGGATAGTCAAGACGGTCTAAGGCGAAGGCCATAAGCTAGCCGTTCACAACACTACACGTGGAACCCCCACGCCTCCATCCTTCAAAGTGTGTGACCCGCCGGTCGGGAGGTCCAACCGAAAAGAAAATTAGCCCAATGTAGCAGACCGTTGACCAATGGTGGTAGGTAGGCAAACAGTGTACCACCGATTAAGGTGGCGAGCCTCAATCAGGTCAGCCAAGGCAGAGTTTTGGCACATTGGTAAGAAAGAGTCCAATTTATCCCAACCCATGAATAAAAAAAGGGTATTAAAAAAGTATTATTTAATATAAATAATGTCATGAAATTCTATATTGCTTTGACGAGAATACAGTCATGGCTTGAATAAATATGCCAACATTTAATAAAGCAAAATGGCAACCGCAACTCGAAAATTGCCAAAAGCAAAACAAAATCAATGCATAACCACCAATCTAATCACAAGTCATAAACAAGATCAATTGGAAAATATGGTGATTTAACACCTTAAATCAAGCACAACGGTGGCGATATAGAAAAAAAAGGTACCATCTTAAGAATGGCATAAAAGCATATCAACTCAAAGATGACCTGAAAGTGCATCAATTCAAGAATGTCATATACTTCCAAATAGTTATTGCTCGAGTGACGCTCATGCATCTCATACTACATGACGTTACTTGAATATTTGCTACAAGGTAGTAAATTCCACTTATTGAAAATACAAACAAACAAATATTTCATATGAGGATTCAATAAAGTAATTGGAAAAGTATTACCAAACGTCCCATACCGTTTGGTATTACTATACTATCTCAAAATTCCCATCATATAGAATTTCTCATAAATCTTTATTAAAATCAAATTTAATTCAAACTATGTATATAATTGAGAAAATTTGTTCCACTATTTAAAAAGGATTTAAATAATCAAAAGAAAAATAATTTACTTTAAAAATGCCTTATAGTTCATTTTTTTCCATAACCATTAAAAAAGATCTAAAATGGAAACGTTAATTACATAAAGCTTTTAAAATATCCCCGATGCCTATTACAAAATCTTCCAAAGTTTGGGAATTATTTTCAAACGTTTAATTTATTTTCAAAGCCATATTGACTTTCCAACATCAATAATTAATACATATTATATCTTTTTACTCTAAAGATTTCCCATTTCTTAAAGTATAACCATAACTTTACTTTTTTCCCTTTTTAAAAAAAGTACTTTCATAATTTAATTCTTATTTCAAAACCTCAAAGGGAAGTAATTCCAAAATTTACATATTTTCCAAAATCATACTTTCCACTGTATCCAAAAATTTAGACTAAAAATGTATTTTCCTCTTCCCTTTTTTTTCCTATAAAAAAAATAAGATAAATAAACAAAGCATCTTTAAATTTTATGATACAAAGGATGTTTCCTTTTCAAAATACCAAGATACAAATAAATCAAAATTTTCTTTAAACAATACAATAATACAATGAAAAAAATTCACTAACTTGTATATTCTTTTTTTTACAAGCTTTCCAAAATCCTTTAAAAAAATAAAGAAATAAATGGAACATCCCAAAATAAGAATAAATAAAAATAAAAGCCTCAAAATTGTACAAAATTATCTAACAATCACAAATAAAAATGCATTCAGACAACATCTCCTTTGCATTTTGACCATTCAATATAAAAAAATTCCATTATCCAAAGCAAAATCAATCCAACACCATAAATCATCAATTCATCTCAGCAATTCAATCAATAAATAGGCTAATGTAACGAGCAAAGATTAGTAGATATACACGTATGTGTCAAACTCACCGCCCGTTTATAATTCATGGTAAATTGTAAATATTTCATAAAATTCTAAAATTTGCATATGTTGTTCCTAACTAATATACACATCTATTTTGAGAATTTCATAAAAAATATTATGTTTTGATGGGGTAAACAAAAATAGCACAGTAGGTGTTTCTGGGTTGACTTTAAAGTAAAAATCTGCTGTTAAACACTTCTGTAAACGATCATTTTCACCCATCAAAATAAATTATTTTTCAACGAAATTTTTACAGAATATGCGCGTATGAGTTAACAACAACATATAAAAATTTCAGAATTTTATCTATTATTTTCGAATTGATATGAATTTCGAACCAAAAGTCACTGCTGCTGTAAAATCTGGGTAAATATATCTTAATAAACAACCGATTTCATCCACCAAATCACAATATTTTTTAGTGAAATTTTTGTACAGTATGCGCCTTTATGTGAAGAACAACATATCCAAAATTTAGCGATTTATTATTTTTTCACAATTTCTTATGATTTTCAGATTCGTTGTTGTTTCAGCAATACAACAAACAAATCCTTATTTTCAAGTTTCAACAAACCCAAATTGTTCTAATTAGTGATCAAAACTCAGATTTACAGTAAGGAAAATGAGGATTTTACAAGAAGTAAAAGGAGATAAATATCATTCACTCAAAATTAGAGGCAAAATTTTAAATTAAGATCATAAATTCCATATTACTCACCTTTAACTCCAAATTAGCAATCTTTAAGCTCTATAACGCTAGCCCTTCAACAGCTTCCCCTTTTTCCTTCCAATTGAATTAGATTTGGGAATTCTTTCTTCTAGATTTGGTTGCAACTTTTATTTCTTTGAATTTTTGATAAGAGTTCTAGATTCTAGGGTTTTTCGTTTTCTTTTAACCTTTGGTTGTAAAGAGAGATTTTGTGTTTGAGTGAGAGGAATTTATTTTTTAGGTTTCTGGTTTTCTGCTTTCTGAGTATTCTGTACGTACAGTCCCCAGAAGAATGAAGGAAGTGGGCTGAGTTTTGTATTTTTTACATTTTTAATTTTTTTTCAAAACATAATGATTACACTATGTCTCATGTTAAGATATTTCTATTTTTTTTATCTTATTAAATTTACTTCTAGACTTTTCTTACATAACATGAAAAAACTGAATTTTATTATTATTATTATTATTTTGTGTATAATTTGCAAATTAGTATGAAAATTTCTTTTTTTTCCAATGCATAACATGAGAATTAACGTAAAACTTTATTTTATTTAAGCTTTCACCTCTTCTCCTTTTTTAAAAAAAAAAGAACTTTTTAAGTAACAACAACTTCTTTTTTTTCCTAAGAATTAGTTCATTAAATAAATTTCCTCATTAAAATAAAAGATACATTTCATTACATTTAATATACGTAACAAAATAAGGCACGGATCATTCATTGCTCTCTTATCGACTTTAATATTTTGTTTCCATTTTTTGTCAAACAAAATATTTATTTATTTATTATTTCATTTTTTCCATAAATAATTAATTGTTTGTTATTATCAACAGATTAATTATCAATTTATTAGTTGATTCCCAATTTAGTATCCCTAAAAATCGGGTTGTTACATCATAACATCGTGATGACTATAGTCTATAATATCATAATGACTCCCAGTCACAAAGACCCGAGGTAATAACATCGTGATGGTCAGAGTCGCAACTACTTTATGATGACTCTAATTGAGCACTCGTGGTCTATAATACTAGTAAACATCGTGAACGTGTCTCAAATCCTCAGATAGGAACTCAATATGCGTTAACGTACGTCCCATACCATACGTTCGCACCTAACGGTTTACTAGCCGTTAGTTGGTGCCAGACCAGTAAAACATCATAAACATCATGAAAATATAATCTACCTCATCTAATTGGCGAGTAAATACAATACGTACTCGTCTCATCTCATTGACGAGTACTAGTGGCATCGTGACGTGTCTCATCTAGTTGACAAGTAAAAGCATCATAATACATCTCGACATCGTAAATTCATCATAAAGAAGCTTACCTCCATCTCATCGGCAAGTAAAAATACCATCTAGATGGTTATTTATAATCATAATTCCAAATAGGAATTTCTAGCTCTTAATTGGCCTTATTTCATCGGAGATTAAGAAATACATCTAAAAATGGTCCTTCAACGAATATACTCCTAAATTGGAGTTTTCAGACCATATAATCTACTCAAAATTTAATAACATCTTAAATCATCTCAAACAGTTCATTGAAAGGTTTTCGATCGTATAAGTCCGATAAAGCAAATCCATGTGTCCCATACCATAAGTTTTACTTTACCATTTAATTGTCTTTCTCTTACGTCCGAAATTCATAAAAATAAGTAATTTTATCTATAAAATAATTTTATTAGAGAAAACAGGAATTTAAAACGATTTTTTCGAAAACTATTATTAAAACCAATATTTGAAATTTATTTATTATAGGAAATAATTACATTTTTATTTAGAAAAATAATTTTAAAATATTATATAACAATAATTAGAAATGTTCATATATTTCAAAAATGGTTTTAGAGAAAACCGTTCTCGAAAACAATGAAAAAGAAGAAGGATATCTCAAAACCGACAACTTGAATTCAATACGAATTCAATTCAAATTTATTCCAAAATCAATTCAAGTTCCATTTAAATTTGAATATCAAATTCTCCTAATATAGCTTGCCTAATGATAGGCATCATAGCTCTCAAAATATCTCAAAAATAACATCAAAACCGAATGAGAGAAAAAACTAGCTAATACAATTATAAGATCAATGATTGTTATTGCTGTCATTTTGCACTCAAGACAGCAACATACAAACATAATTTTGGTTAAACAAACTTCAAAGTTTCATAAAGATAAAAGCACAAAACTTATAGTACACGATCTAAGCTTTGCAGAACATAAAAAATTATTGAATTTGGTTAAGAAACAAAAGAGTTACGGTTACTTCCGTTTCAGATTCAAACACAAAGCAAATGTTGGTTTTGCTCTCGAGATAGCAATAGAAACACTCAATTTTGACATGGATAACTTCATAATTCTAGAAAACTAAAAGTATTAAACTTATAGCCATATGTCCATGCTTTCTTGAACATCCAAAATTATTAAATTTGGATAAGAAACGAATAATTTATGGCCAAAACGATTCTCACGACTGTGATTGTTGCTGCTGTCGCTTTGCTCTCGGGACAGCAACATACAAGCATGATTTTGATCAAGCAAACGTCAAAATTTCAAAAAACATAAAACAAGAAAATTGTAGTACATGATCTACGCTTTCCGGAGCATTTAAACTTATTGAATTTTGATAAGAAACGATAGAGTTATGGTTAATTCCGTTTCAGATTCAAACACAAAGCAAATGTTAGTTTTGCTCTCGGGATAGCAATAAAAACACTCAATTTTGACCCGGATAACTTCAAAATTCTAGAAAACTCAAAACATGAAACTTGTAGCTCTATGTCTATGCTTTCTATAACATGAAAAATTATTAAATGTGAATAAAAATGCGTAACTTATGGTCAAAATAATTCTCAAGCCTGTGATTGTTGTTGATGCCGATTTGCTCTCGGGACAGCAACAAACAAGCACGATTTTGATTAAGCAAACTTCAAAATTTCAAAAAACTCAAAACATGAAACTTGTAGTACATGATCTATGCTTTCCACAATATCTAAATTTATTGAATTTGGATGAGAAACGTGAAAGATATGGCCACTCAAAGTGGTATCCAGAAACAAGGAATTCAAATTGGCAACTAATAGAGATAAAAACTTTTGCAGTAAACGATTTGGCAAATTTTTTTTTCCACAGGAACTTCAACTTTTATCTATAAATTCACAAGTTTGTACTCACCTTGATGATTTAGCAAGAATTTAGGTGCAAGTAATGATCTTTGGCGATGAAAAGGAGCTCTAGAAATCTGTATTTACTGAAAGAAGAACATGCAAGAAGAATAAACCAAGTGTAGCAACCCGGTATTTCGCATCGATTTATAATCGACATAAAACGATTAATATTGTCACAAATTTCCATTTGAAGTTTTTAAATTTGAATTTAAATTCTTTTATAAATTTTTTTTAAAGGAATTTTGGGCTTCGAAATTAAATTGTGGTCCACGTTTTCTTTTTGGGCCGTGTTAATTCTCAAAGCAAATAAACCCCCTTCCTCCATCTTCATTTTCGTTCGACCCGACCTCCCCCCATTCACTAGCCCTAAAAACAAACGCGAATAAACGAAAATAATGGCGGCCTCCTCTTCGTCACTCATAGATTAGGGCTTTTCGAAATTTGAAGATGCCGACGTTGATGCTTTCGAACGTCTTCGTGAGGACCATGGCTTCGTCTCCCCTCGGCTGCCTCGTTTAACAAAGGTGAGTGTTCAACACTCACATCTAATTCGACACCATGCTTCGGCAGTATAATTTCGTGTGAATGTTGATGATTTTTATGATGTTTTCACTTCACTCGGTTTTGAACCCTTGATTGAGTTTAATTTTGGCATTGACTTTAATTCTGAGAAGTTGACTTCGGCTTGTAATGTCGCTGTTGTGATGATTTTGACTTTCGTGGTTTGAACTGCAGTTGATTTCGTTTATGTGATGTCGTTTATGTGATGTTGTTTTTGTGTTCCTCATATTATCTCGGCATTTGAGTTGAATTGAAAAAAAAAACCCGTCGTCTGCAGTGAACTTGACTTCTTCTTGCTGTTGCATGACCTTCGGCAGTTATGTCTTGTTCAAGGTTGATACTTGTATTTGATTCGGTACTTGTTAATTACCGATTTGGTTGGTATTTTGTGTTGAGGCCACCTGACTTTGACATCCTTGGGCATTTGATCACTTACGGCCTTGACTTTGTTATACACTGCATATACATTCTGATACATGTTCAAATTAGCATTGTCACATCATACTAGTCATTGCTCTTTGGTGCAATTTGTTGTGCATTTCCATTGTACTCGAGTTAGATCTGTAGCTTGCATTTTTTTTTGTGGTTTGGTGCTGTGTGTTGTACCTGTTTTTACAGTGTTACTGTTTACATGTGCACTGGTCCAAGTATAGGTGCGGTTTCATGTTGCCATCTTTGTTACTTTCACCTCCATTCTGCAGTATCTCCATGTTGAACCACTGCCATGTGCATTTGGTCATTATTTCATGTTTGATCTTGGCCGTGCTATCCATACGAGATTGGTAGTCTTTACTGTGCATTCTGTAGTGTTGCGGTATTGTTTCAATTTCTTCTTGACTCTTTTATCTTTGAGCATGTTGCATAAGCGTAGTCCAGTTCGGTTGTCTCGACCACATTTGTTTTATCTGTTCTACTTGAGTTGCCTTCGAGACAGTTTACAGTCGCTTTCATGATGCAAAGTCTTCATGTTGCATTATATAGTCTTCACTTGATTTTCTGTTACTTGCCATTTTGAACTTCTACACTTTTTGTCCACTGCCGTGTATCACCTGCTAATTGATAAACTGCCCACTTCTTGTAGTATGGGTAGTGCAGTTACATTTTGCCTCACTTCTACTTTGTTAGCTTCAGATTGTGGTCTGGTGAACTGTTTTGATAGAAGTTTGTAGCGTTATGATTGGACTGGATTTACTTATTGTCTTGTAATCGGGTTCAACCCAGAACAGCTTTGACCAGATTGCATGTGCATATACATATGCCATTATGCACTCCTTACTTGTTGCACTACCCAGTTTTCAGTACATACATGATGCACCTTAGGCACACACACTTGCTGTTGCACATTTCCAGTCTGGTCTCCTTTTGATGTCATGTGTACATTTGAGCATTTTGAACTGCTATGTCTCATGTTTTGAACTAGAGCTTGTCTCTGAACTGTTGTGTTCATTCATGCATGAGTCTACACTTGGTTTAAGCATTTTTGAAGCCTCATGATCATATATATATGCGTGTGACTGGGTATACTTGTGGACTGGTCTTCATTTGCATTGTGCAGTAGCTTGAACATTTAGCTTGTTATATTGGTTATCTTACTGGACTTGTGGAGTTCTTTGTGCACTACTGCACTGTTGTTGCTGCCGCGGTTGTGTTGAGTCACTGACTTGACCTCTGCATTTCGTAAGTGACTTAGCTTTGTAGTTACGACATGTTTCTCTTACATGTTCTTATGTTTGTGCATGTCACTATTCAATTTTTATTGCACCTGAGTTTCATATTGATTTTGGAATTTCACCTGTGTTGAACCCGTCTTTTTATTTTGGGTTTGACCTTGTGCCCGATTGTGTACATCATTACTGTAGTGGCAAGGCAGTGCACGCAGGCGTGAACTGCAGCCACACGGTATTGAGTTTTTGGGTACGACATCACTATAGTGGCAAGGCAGTGCACGCAAGCGTGAACTGCAGCCACACGGTATGGTTTTGTGATATTCTATTTTGTTTTGATTTATTAATCTTTTGCGTAATTCATGTGCTGTAGTGGCGAGGCAGTACACGCGTGCGTGTACTGCAGCCCTACTCATCTTAATGTTTTAATTGATATTTCAATGGTTTGAACTGTTTGTTCATTTCAATTCGATATTCTGAATTGCATTCTGATTTGGTTTAATTACCGTCGTCTATTCATTATTTAATTATTATTGCTTCTGTGCACTAATAACTGAGTTTGAATTAGACTGACCCGAGTATTATTTTCTTTTGAATTTAATACTCGGGTCAGACCGAGTATTTACAGGTTGTAGATATTCTGCTTTGGGTTGCTGCTAGAGCTATGAAGTTCTTTCATATCTTTTGGAGTAGTCATCTTTTGTAGTAGACTGTATTATTGTATAGGAAGATATGTATTCATGTATATTATATACGTTAATGTACTTGTATATATAACTTCCTGAGTTGACTGTTGTAGTTGTATCACATGTACCGTGTCAAATGTATTGTAGCTGACATCAGTTATATATGTATATGAGATTTTCTGTTTTTATCTGTGTTCCGCATTCATATTTATCTGTGTTATTAGTTTATATTTGTCCTAGACTATTATAGCCACCGCGTGGTAGCTTTGAGTTTGCATCGGCATGTCGGATTTCCTCCTAAAATAGATTGCACGTTTTTACTATCTGACATATCGGTGTTCGCACAAAGCAATTACACGGATGGTCGCTCCTCAACAGCCTTATTCTCCGTGCTAGTTGACAGCACTACACCGTAGTGTTCTTGGCTAGCGTGGGTATAGAGGTGGGGCGTCACAGCTTGGTATCAGAGCCTGGGGTTTAGAACAAATATAAAACATAACTTAGATAGTACATGTGTTACAACTATTTGTCGATGTTTTATTTCACATCTTTGTCTTAAGATCATCTTTGATTGTTAGGAATGAATTCCTAACGCTTATTCGTGAGCATTGCTGCTAATCTCTATCGCACTTGCTCACTTGAGTTTACACTTCTAAGTATCAGTGTATATATGCTCTACCAAGTTGCATATTGCTGCAACTAGTACCCACTTCGATTTGAACTCGCATTGTTTATTCGAACTGCTATATATAGGCATTCTTATCTCTGATTCGTGTACTTAATGCAGTCTCCATACAATTGGGTTTTGGGTATCAATCTATGAGACAAATTGCATTCCAATTGTCGACTCTGTCTGTTTATCCATGGTTTGTTGGTTTTCATGTGCCTCTCTCTGATAGTTTTAAAAATTTCTTTGGTATAAAAGAAATTGTCTTGGTCTTTGCCTTGTCGATATCGACGTTGACTTGACTTTTACTTTTGCTAAAGTCATTCAAGCATTTATACTCATTCTGCTTTGTTTTTCCAATTGTTGATCGGTTCTTCTTTTCCGGTTAGTTGTTATCACCTTTGTTGACTTTGATAACTTCTATTTCAGGAATTTTGGGTATTCCTACTTTGATGGATTTGGAATCGAATTCTTTGTATTTTATTCACGTCTTCGAATGTGAATCTTAGTGAATTGATTTGGTTTTCGAATTTAATCGATTCTTGATTATTTCCCGATTTGTTGCTATCATTTATTAGCAACTTTGATGACCTTTTCTTCGGGATTTTTGTGAACATACCTTTCGATGAATTCGGTATCGATTTCTTTGGATTCTATTCACGTCTTCGTATGTGAATTCTTGTGATTGATTGTTTCTACAATCATTTTTGTGATTTGTCACTTTAAAAATATAAAGGTTTCAATACTAGTAGTAAATATCAAAACTCTTTTATCAAAATGCTTTCAACTCTATTTTCAATACCAAACTCGTTTTTGAAACTGTTTTTCAATCTATTAGTATATACAAATCTTTATTTCACTCGTATGAGAAATCTAATTAAACGGCTTAGTAAAACAAGTGGTATGAAACGCTTGCGTTTACTTCGTCGGTTAATTGTTGGACTTGTTCGATTGAACCTCTAGTGACAAATTTTATTAGTGAAGATTTACAGTTTGTTCGTAAATATTTAAGTTAAGTAAGTGGTTATGGGACATGGTGCTAAACTTTTACATTTACTGACTTAGTGTAATTGACACTTCTCGTTGATCATGACGATCATTTTTACGGTTAGACTAGGCCTCATCGGTGTGATTTCGTCTCACACATATCTCTTGGGCTTTGAGGATTGTCTAGACACCACTTCTGTGATTTCATTCACACATACTTTTCTTTTGATTGTGAGGTTAGACTAGACACCACTTGTGTGATTCCACTCACACATACCTCTTTTGATTTTTTTGGTTAGTCTGGACCTCAATCTGTGTGATTTCGACTCACACATGTGGGGTAGCGCCCCACGGTCTTCGGGCCATTCGTGTGTCAAAATTAATGGCTTGCAACCATGAGATAGCGTCTCGTTATGCGTTGCACGTGTTGATGATTTTTCATGCTCGTGGGTAGGTGAGATTCCGTGCTCCCGTTCTCGCTTTGCGTTGCACGTGTTGATGATTTTTCATGCTCGCGTGTAGGTGAGATTCCGTGCTCCCGTTCTCGCTTTGCGTTGCCCGTGTTGGTGATTTTCATGCTCACGTGTAGGTGAGATTCCGTGCTCCCGTTCTCGCTTTGCGTTGCACGTGTGGATGATTTTTCATGCTCGCGGGTAGGTGAGATTCCGTGCTCCCGTTCTCGCTTTGCGTTGCACGTGTCGATGATTTTTCATGCTCGCGTGTAGGTGAGATTCCGTGCTCCCGTTCTCGCTTTGCGTTGCCCGTGTTGGTGATTTTCATGCTCACGTGTAGGTGAGATTCTGTGCTCCCGTTCTCGCTTTGCATTGCACGTGTTGGTGAGTTTTCATGCTCGCATGTAGGTGAGTTTTCGTGCTCCCGTTCTCGTTATGCGTTACATGTGTTGATGAATTTTCATGCTCGCGTGTTGGTGAGTTTCCATACTCTCCTTTGAGTTTTCATACTCTGTTCGAGTTTTCATACTCCGTTTGAGTTTTCATACTCTGTTCGAGTTTTCATACTCTGTTCGAGTTTTCATACTCCGTTTGAGTTTTCATACTCTGTTCGAGTTTTCATACTCCGTTCGAGTTTTCATACTCCGTTCGAGTTTTCATACTCCGTTTGAGTTTTCATACTCTATTCGAGTTTTCATACTCCGTTTGAGTTTTCATACTCTGTTCGAGTTTTCATACTCCGTTTGAGTTTTCATACTCTGTTCGAGTTTTCATACTCCGTTTGAGTTTTCATACTCCGTTTGAGTTTTCATACTCCGTTCGAGTTTTCATACTCCGTTCGAGTTTTCATACTCCGTTTGAGTTTTCATACTCCGTTTGAGTTTCCATACTCTCCTTCGAGTTTTCATACTCCGTTCGAGTTTTCATACTCGCGTTCGAGTTTTCATACTCCGGTTCGAGTTTTCATACTCGCGTTCGAGTTTTCATACTCCGGTTCGAGTTTTCATACTCGCGTTCGAGTTCTCATACTCTTAGCTTGTGTTTTCTGGATTTCTTGTGAGGATTTCTAGAATTTGTGCTTCACCAATTTTCGTGATTTCTATTGATAAGTTTTATCAATTCTTGTGCATTGGTGAATTCGTGTGTTATTGACTTGTTATGAATACAAGTTTAGGGTATGATACCCCTTTCTATCTTTGAGAAGATTCTTGTGACATTTTTGATGAACGAAAATTCATTGGTATTATATTTTGATGCCAATTATTTCGATGAAATTTTGACGTATGTCGAAGTTGCTACTGACATTGCCATTTTAATCACGTGTTTTAAAAGTTGTTTCAAAATATAAATCAAAATTGTTTTCAAAATCTTTACGATTTGCGCTTTCAAAAGAATGAGGAAGCGAATTAAACGTTTCAGAAAAATCGAGGACTATGACCCCTTTCTTTTACTGATTCGCTTAATTCCGGACTTGTCCGTTTGAGAACGTAAAATGTTATTTATTTAAAATACACAATTTTGCACTTTCAAGGAAACGATGAAGTGAATTAAACGATTTAGTAAAACTCGTGGTTATGGGTCATGTGCGTTTGCTATTTCGGTTAATTTCGGACTCGTTAATTGAAAAATTTGTGATTTGAAATTTGATTACCGTTGTGGTAATTTCTGATTATCGTTTTGATAATTGGATGTTTATGAATTCTGATTTATCGTTTTTGATAATCAGATATTTATTGTTTCTAATTATCGTTTGTGATAATTAGATATTTTTGGTTTGATTATCGTTTGTGATAATTAAACATTTGTGATTTGAGATTTGATTATCAATTGTGATAATTAAATAATCGTTGATTCGTGAATTCTGATTTATCGTTTTTGATAATCAGATATTTATTGTTTCTAATTATCGTTTGTGATAATTAGATATTTTTGGTTTGATTATCGTTTGTGATAATTAAACATTTGTGATTTGAGATTTGATTATCAATTGTGATAATTAAACATTTGTGATTTGAGATTGATTTTTGATGTTGAAAATCGAATAGATGTTGATTTGATTATCGTTTTTGATAATCGAATATTAGTGATTTGAGATTTCTGAATTATCTATTGATAATTAGAATTTTGTTGAGAATTTGGGAATTTCTTTTATGAAATTTAAAGATTACCTTTTCATGCTCTTTATGGTGAACTTCCTATTTGAAATTTCTTCATCTTGTGGTGATGTTCTTTATGGTTGTTACCATTTGTTCATTTATTCCTTATGATTGCGAGGACGCAATTTCTTTAAGGAGGGAAGTCTGTAGCAACCCGGTATTTCGCATCGATTTATAATCGACATAAAACGATTAATATTGTCACAAATTTCCATTTGAAGTTTTTAAATTTGAATTTAAATTCTTTTATAAATTTTTTTTAAAGGAATTTTGGGCTTCGAAATTAAATTGTGGTCCACGTTTTCTTTTTGGGCCGTGTTAATTCTCAAAGCAAATAAACCCCCTTCCTCCATCTTCATTTTCGTTCGACCCGACCTCCCCCCATTCACTAGCCCTAAAAACAAACGCGAATAAACGAAAATAATGGCAGCCTCCTCTTCGTCACTCATAGATTAGGGCTTTTCGAAATTTGAAGATGCCGACGTTGATGCTTTCGAACGTCTTCGTGAGGACCATGGCTTCGTCTCCCCTCGGCTGCCTCGTTTAACAAAGGTGAGTGTTCAACACTCACATCTAATTCGACACCATGCTTCGGCAGTATAATTTCGTGTGAATGTTGATGATTTTTATGATGTTTTCACTTCACTCGGTTTTGAACCCTTGATTGAGTTTAATTTTGGCATTGACTTTAATTCTGAGAAGTTGACTTCGGCTTGTAATGTCGCTGTTGTGATGATTTTGACTTTCGTGGTTTGAACTGCAGTTGATTTCGTTTATGTGATGTCGTTTATGTGATGTTGTTTTTGTGTTCCTCATATTATCTCGGCATTTGAGTTGAATTGAAAAAAAAAACCCGTCGTCTGCAGTGAACTTGACTTCTTCTTGCTGTTGCATGACCTTCGGCAGTTATGTCTTGTTCAAGGTTGATACTTGTATTTGATTCGGTACTTGTTAATTACCGATTTGGTTGGTATTTTGTGTTGAGGCCACCTGACTTTGACATCCTTGGGCATTTGATCACTTACGGCCTTGACTTTGTTATACACTGCATATACATTCTGATACATGTTCAAATTAGCATTGTCACATCATACTAGTCATTGCTCTTTGGTGCAATTTGTTGTGCATTTCCATTGTACTCGAGTTAGATCTGTAGCTTGCATTTTTTTTTGTGGTTTGGTGCTGTGTGTTGTACCTGTTTTTACAGTGTTACTGTTTACATGTGCACTGGTCCAAGTATAGGTGCGGTTTCATGTTGCCATCTTTGTTACTTTCACCTCCATTCTGCAGTATCTCCATGTTGAACCACTGCCATGTGCATTTGGTCATTATTTCATGTTTGATCTTGGCCGTGCTATCCATACGAGATTGGTAGTCTTTACTGTGCATTCTGTAGTGTTGCGGTATTGTTTCAATTTCTTCTTGACTCTTTTATCTTTGAGCATGTTGCATAAGCGTAGTCCAGTTCGGTTGTCTCGACCACATTTGTTTTATCTGTTCTACTTGAGTTGTCTTCGAGACAGTTTACAGTCGCTTTCATGATGCAAAGTCTTCATGTTGCATTATATAGTCTTCACTTGATTTTCTGTTACTTGCCATTTTGAACTTCTACACTTTTTGTCCACTGCCGTGTATCACCTGCTAATTGATAAACTGCCCACTTCTTGTAGTATGGGTAGTGCAGTTACATTTTGCCTCACTTCTACTTTGTTAGCTTCAGATTGTGGTCTGGTGAACTGTTTTGATAGAAGTTTGTAGCGTTATGATTGGACTGGATTTACTTATTGTCTTGTAATCGGATTCAACCCAGAACAGCTTTGACCAGATTGCATGTGCATATACATATGCCATTATGCACTCCTTACTTGTTGCACTACCCAGTTTTCAGTACATACATGATGCACCTTAGGCACACACACTTGCTGTTGCACATTTCCAGTCTGGTCTCCTTTTGATGTCATGTGTACATTTGAGCATTTTGAACTGCTATGTCTCATGTTT
This sequence comes from Allium cepa, assembly GCA_030765085.1. Lineage (NCBI taxonomy): Eukaryota > Viridiplantae > Streptophyta > Magnoliopsida > Asparagales > Amaryllidaceae > Allium > Allium cepa. Next base: position 158,709,396 of record CM060939.1, read on the forward strand.
TGAACTAGAGCTTGTCTCTGAACTGTTGTGTTCATTCATGCATGAGTCTACACTTGGTTTAAGCATTTTTGAAGCCTCATGATCATATATATATGCGTGTGACTGGGTATACTTGTGGACTGGTCTTCATTTGCATTGTGCAGTAGCTTGAACATTTAGCTTGTTATATTGGTTATCTTACTGGACTTGTGGAGTTCTCTGTGCACTACTGCACTGTTGTTGCTGCCGCGGTTGTGTTGAGTCACTGACTTGACCTCTGCATTTCGTAAGTGACTTAGCTTTGTAGTTACGACATGTTTCTCTTACATGTTCTTATGTTTGTGCATGTCACTATTCAATTTTTATTGCACCTGAGTTTCATATTGATTTTGGAATTTCACCTGTGTTGAACCCGTCTTTTTATTTTGGGTTTGACCTTGTGCCCGATTGTGTACATCATTACTGTAGTGGCAAGGCAGTGCACGCAGGCGTGAACTGCAGCCACACGGTATTGAGTTTTTGGGTACGACATCACTATAGTGGCAAGGCAGTGCACGCAAGCGTGAACTGCAGCCACACGGTATGGTTTTGTGATATTCTATTTTGTTTTGATTTATTAATCTTTTGCGTAATTCATGTGCTGTAGTGGCGAGGCAGTACACGCGTGCGTGTACTGCAGCCCTACTCATCTTAATGTTTTAATTGATATTTCAATGGTTTGAACTGTTTGTTCATTTCAATTCGATATTCTGAATTGCATTCTGATTTGGTTTAATTACCGTCGTCTATTCATTATTTAATTATTATTGCTTCTGTGCACTAATAACTGAGTTTGAATTAGACTGACCCGAGTATTATTTTCTTTTGAATTTAATACTCGGGTCAGACCGAGTATTTACAGGTTGTAGATATTCTGCTTTGGGTTGCTGCTAGAGCTATGAAGTTCTTTCATATCTTTTGGAGTAGTCGTCTTTTGTAGTAGACTGTATTATTGTATAGGAAGATATGTATTCATGTATATTATATACGTTAATGTACTTGTATATATAACTTCCTGAGTTGACTGTTGTAGTTGTATCACATGTACCGTGTCAAATGTATTGTAACTGACATCAGTTATATATGTATATGAGATTTTCTGTTTTTATCTGTGTTATTAGTTTATATTTGTCCTAGACTATTATAGCCACCGCGTGGTAGCTTTGAGTTTGCATCGGCATGTCGGATTTCCTCCTAAAATAGATTGCACGTTTTTACTATCTGACATATCGGTGTTCGCACAAAGCAATTACACGGATGGTCGCTCCTCAACAGCCTTATTCTCCGTGCTAGTTGACAGCACTACACCGTAGTGTTCTTGGCTAGCGTGGGTATAGAGGTGGGACGTCACACCAAGTTACAATTAAATTCATACCTAAATCAAAAATTTTGATGAAATTTATTGAGTATTAGGTTTTTTTAACTTTCTCTATTCTTATCTTGGTGAATTATCTTCTTGAATTGGCAGCAAATTGAATAAAAATTGGATTTAATTAAAGAAGGCCATAAAGACTTCTCCTTTTGTGTTTACTGTATGTTTTAGTTTTGAGAAAGAAGAAGAAAAAACATACTTTGTTTCGTTTCTCACCGAAAACCTCTAGATAATGGGCTTCGGATCCCATTCCTAACCCTATTAGGCCCAAAGCCAAGATACTTAGAGAAAATATATGTAGTGTACATTTTTCTCTTATATTATCAACATATACACGCTTTTCTTCATTTTAAAAACCAAACAAAAATGTATACATCTAATTGTTATGAAATAAAATTGCTGTTGTAACAAAATAAAATTTATTTTAATTATAAAAAGTTATTTTTATGAATTAAACCCTATTTTTATCAAATTACACAATTTACACTATTTTATTACAAAAACACTTTGTTTAATACAACAATTTGTACAAAAATTATTTTCTTGTCAAATAAATTACAATAAATCATTTTAACTCCTTTTAATCATCAAAATATTATTTCTAAACCATATTCCATATTTTACATTATTAGAATACATAAAATTTTCAATTTTAAATTCAATATAAGATTAATATTGACAATGTTATCCAATATTGTCGTATTTACCCAAATAAAATTGCAATTGATTATTTTCTACTCAAATTCTCAAAACTTTATTTTCAACTTTAGATTTATTTCAACACTTTAATGTCGAAATACATCACCAAATTAATTTATTAGCTTCAAACTAATAAATACCCAATATTTTAATTTGTTTAAACCAAATACTTATCCAATTAATATTTAATCCCATATTTATACCCAAATAAACAAAATAAAGTTCTGAACTTCATTTTTCTCATTATATTTACAAAATTCATTGTTTATTCCAAATAAACAATTTAAATCTCTAATTATATTTTAATTTACAATATTAAATTATAATTTCTATTATAATTTAATATATATAGGTAATCTCTAAAGCAAGGTTGTTACAAAAAGAAAGAATAGAATCTCACATCGTGATGTGTAATATATAATATACACATAATCTTTACAAAAGAAAACCGTAATATACATACGTCAATAAAATAAACTAACATATCACCAGCCTGGAAAGTTGTAACAGCATATCCTCGCAAATGTAGATAAATATAAAACAAAAAATGTTGCAGAAATTGAAGATACGTGAATATATATTGGAGGCATCTAGCTCATCTCCTAAAGCTCCAAATCATCCATAACTGAATCTAAAATATGCTCAGGCTTACCCGAGATTTATCAAAAAATAACGCCCAGACCAGTCTAGTAAACCAATGTGAGAAACTCAAATCATATGGATTTTTATATTATAAAACCTTTCGAAAACAAAGGTATCTCATATGACCACACCACACATAAACATAGAAGGGTTTTTACTTTACGACAACCAAACCATTTTATTAGAAAATCCAATAATATTATAATAATGTTTAGGGTTTAAAATAAATATTTGATCATAGTCGAAACGGTTACATTAATTACATTAAACATCATATTTAGATTGTGATAACCCAGATTTTAGAATACCTGTAATTTATAGATTAACCGAATTTAATTAATGGAAATACTAATTTATAAATTAAATAGATAATTCTGGTAATGAAAGTATATATCTGAATAAGTAATGGTTTGATAATCTTTCTAGTATAATTAATTAAATTGGCAAAATTGATGTTTTCAAACAAATAATAATGATTGTTTGTATATATATCTATATATATATAGATATAAATAGATTTTATAGGAATAGAATTGTTATTTTTAAATTTAATAAGTAGTTATATATGTATATACGTATAACTTGATTTGTAAATTGGATTTTAGTATTTAATTTGAATTTGAATTTGAATTTAAAGTTTTGAAATTCAAAGGATGGATATTTTAAAATATTTGAATTTAAAGATAATTGTATAAGCTTTTATTTATAAATACAATTGATTTTATTTCTTTAAAGCTATTTATATATAGATAAGTATTATAAATTTATAAATTAAGCAAAAGCATTTTTATTAACATTTGAAATTTAAATAAAATACTTAAAGAGACAAGTGTTATTATCTTAAGTATTCTTATAACATGTGTAAACTAATAAGCTTATACAAATGACAAATGTCAAAAATTTTGTTTTCTTTTAATTTTTTTTTAAATTAATCATTTCAGCTATTTTAAATACTTATGTTTTCTCCTTCTTCATTTTTTTTCTTGAATCAAACTAAAGAAACTTCAGCTGAAACAAAAAGATAAAAAAACAGATCTGTAATAGCATTTTCAAAGATCTGAAACAAATCAGTAATCAAATTGCCTCAAACCAAAAATCATGTTCAAATCTAAAAATTTCCTCCTCAAACCAAATACAAATCAAAGCATACATGTTTTAAATCCGGAAGCATCTGCATTTTAAACCTGAGAACATATCAAATCAAACTCTATTTCAAGCAAACCTGTAGATCAGTTTCTAAATCAAGGTAGAGATCATTCCAGTTTTTAAAGCCTGCATTTTTAAGGAAGCAACCTGGAACCAAGTTTTCAAAAAAAAATCAAAACTAAATCTGAAGCAAGTAATCATTTTTCTTCAATCTGGAAGCCTGCATGCAACTGCAGTTTATAAATCAAAACAAAGAAGCACCCAAGCTTTTAAGATCAAAGAATTTTATTTCCAGCAACTAAATTTTTCAAAGGCAGGAAACATTCCAGTTTCAATTTCAAAAATATTCATCATCTGCTTCTGGTGAGTAACTTCACTTTTAAAAGTTAAAGTAAAATTATGGTTGCATGTTATTGCTGTGATAAATATTGTATTGTGTATATTTATAAGTATGTTTGTGTATGTATATTGTTGAATTCCTGATGTATGATGTATGCATTTGAATATCTGTAACTTCTCTATTCCTAGATTTAAGTTCTGGTTTTGATTTAAATTCAAAACCTCTTGATTTAGTCTCTATTTAAAACTTAAGTTTCAAATGAAACTTGTTTGTTCCATCACAAATTTTAGTTTAAAATTTATTTAAGTTAAAATAAATTGGCAATATCTTTGGGAATCAAGAAAAACTGAGCAAACTTAATCTAAGTAAAAATTCAAACATCTTAATTTGTAAATTTAGGAATGTAAACTGAATTCTTATCCTAAAACATGATTTTTGATCTTAATTTTTAATAACGAGATATGGGTGCATTTCTGGTTTAACCAGAAATGGGTTTTGGGAAGTTTTCTGGTGATCTAGTTGCTCTGGAGGTCTGGGATCTTCAGTGACGATGGAGGAGTGAGCATAAATTAAGGGAAAAATGCCAAGAAGATTAATCAAATCATTTTGGAGGAGCGCGAGGTTGATTTGACTCTGTAACCCTAGTTTTAACTATGCTGTGTATTTTTGGATCGGCACGTCTGCTTTGGTTGATCGAGTTCAACCAAACTCGAGGGGATGGAAGCGTGGAGGTAGGCGAAGGCTAGGACGGAGTTTCAACAACTCTGGTGGTTGGAAATATGTTGACGAGGCTATTTCCGGTTTGAGGTGGTGGTTCCAGTTGTTGTTCCAGGTTCTGGTTTGAAGTCTCGAATTCGACTTCGAGATTTGTTGTGGCGATTCAACGTTAGGGATCAGGTTCGATAGTGATCGGCAAGTTGTAGAGATCATCAGAAATGATCGGAGTTGGAAGAAGCCACCGTGCATGTGCACGGTGCACTTTATATTTTCTGGTGAAGTTTTGGGTTGTGTGATTTAGTAGCCTTGAGTTTTCTCGAGTAAATTTATTTTTTGACTCGAAGTAGTTTAGGTTTGGACTCGAAGTCATTTGATGTTGGCTCGGGTAAAGATTTGTAACAGGATTTTAAAAGAGAAACCTGTTCTTTTTTTTTAAATTTTAAAATGTTTTTAAAAATGTAAAGCAAAGTTTTAAACTAAGTTTTAAACCTAAATTAGAATCTGAATCCAAGTTAGTTTAAATCTTAGTTTTGAAATGATTTAAGTTTTTGAAATTTAAATTGGTTTTAACAACTTTTAAGTATTTAAGTGAATTTGGTTTGAATTTAAAAACTGAAATTTTAAAATTATAAAGTAAAGGTTTTAACAAAGCTTAAATCTAAGTTTTTAAATCTGGATTCAACTCTAAATTTGAATCCTAGTTTTGAAATAAAATATAGTTCTTAAAATTTAAATTGTTTAAACAACCTTAAAATATTTAAATGGTTTGAATTTTAAAAATGAAGTTTTTATAATGTAAGTAAAGTTTTAAAATCTAAAGTTTAATCTGGATTCAAATTTAAATATGTATTCCAGTTTTGAAATGAAGGAAAGTTTTTAAATTTAATAATTAATCAAGTCATTAAAGATTAGTTAAGTTACAATTTAACACTTAATTAATTAAATAATTAGGATTAATTAATGGATTATTTAAGATTATTAAATTGTAATTAATATTGTTTTATCTAAGATTAATTACTTAGGAGAATTAATTAAAGATTTGATAATAGTTAATGAAGGTCATTAACTTAAGGATTATTTAATAATTAATTAACGTGATTAATTTTTAATTAGATTAATTAATTAAGGATAATCATTTGTGAAGTTGTTTAAGTGTAATTACTTAATGGAAGCAATTAAGGAATTAATTACTCATTGTAATTAATTGAGTTTAATCTGATTAGTTTAAGTTAGTTAATTCAGTTTAATTAATTTAAAATAATCACTTGATGATTTGATAAGTATAATTACTTAGGAAAGTAATTAATGGATAATTACTGGATGTAATTAATTGAATAGGTGATTTATTAATGGGAGTAATTTGGATTAAATTACCTTGTATAATTAATCAAGGGATTAATTAGAAATAATTAATTAAGGAGTAATTAAATTATTTGATGAAGTAATTAAGGGTAGTTAATTACTGGATGTTATTAATCAAGGGTGATTAATAATTATGGTTAATAATTAATTAATGAAGTAATTAAAGGTTAATTACTTAAATGTAATTAAAGGATAAATAGAATGATATTGGAAGCCTTTGATTAATTGTTATCCCTAATATGTGGTTCGTGATGCTATGTGATATGATATGCTAGATTTAAACTGTGATGATGTGGTTATCAATTGATGATGAATTACTGTGACATCCTGTATTTAAAGTTGAATTGTATTTCACTTGAATAATTTAAGTTAAGATGACATTGGTTTCGTAGAGACCAGAGTCGGTATTAGTAAATACCCGAAACCATTTCGATCCTTTATAAATTGCTAGGTGAAATCAATAAGCTGGAATGGAATGATTTAAGTGAATTAGACCATTAAATCTAAGTTTGGTACTTAGAAATTGGTGAGTGAAATAAATGACGTCGATAATAATTTGTGAAGTTTTAATTGATACAAGTTACCCGAGTTATATATAAGTTGTATGCTTTTGAAATTTATGTTAGATGAGTTTACTCACGCTAATTTCCAGCCTGACCTGGGTGTTACTTTGATGTAATGCTCGGGTCAGACCGAGTATTACCGATTTCAGGTAAGGACGTTCTGGAGCTCAGGAGGCAAGCCGGATGACAGGAACGTATGGAGTGTATCAGCTGTGTTATGTTGTTGTATATCTAGGACAAGTTTTTTTAACTGTCTAGTGATTGTGAAATGTGTAACTCTGATGTATTATAATGTAATTTGATAAGTACAGTTTTCCTTTGTATAACTGTTATTATTTGATATTATATTTTATCCGCTGCGAATATGAGATTCTGAGTTTGGTTTTCTGTTTCTTCTTCTTCTTCTATCTCTTTTCTTCTTTTCCTAACTATCTGGAATTTTCGGGATCGGTAATTTCGGGTTGTTATAGTTGGTATCAGAGCCAGGTTAAGCGAGAACCTTGGCTCTGCTTGATTTACTCATTAAGGATAGGGTTAATAGTACCCTAGAATGAGTTAAGTGTATATATATATGAGAGCGTACTTGTTATTTTCTTATATAAAGATTTTAAATGATTTTATACAAGTATATATTTTGATATATAAAGCAATATTTCTTTCTAATAAATATTAAGGTAATTGATTGCTAAATTATTGGAATTAAATTAAGTGGTAATAGAAATACAACCAAATTGAAATTTAATAAATATAAGTTTGAAATAGATTCAAACTGAAATTTGAATCTTGAATTTAGGAAGGAGTTCAGAATAAGATAATAATAAATTGGTTTCCAGATATGATAATCTTGGTTATTATCATAAATGATTGTTGTGTTAATAATGAAATGTGTGTTAATGAGGCATAATGAAATGTTTTAGGGAAATGAGACATTTAGGAAAGTATGAATTATAAATTGGAACTGAAGATGAGTATGACTTCTAAATTGAAGTAGGTTTTAAATTGTGAAGTTTTAAACCTAAGTCTAGAAACATTCGAATTGTTTCAAAGTGATAAAGAAATAATAAATAATATTATTTAATGTATTTGAATGAATGGGTCCTATTTCAAACAAGAGTTGTTTGAAAATTTAAAGAATTATTTTTTAAATTAAAACCAAAGGTGGTTTAAATTTTAAAATTTGGCATGGTGGGCTAAGAAGTAAATATATGTGGATATACCTAATATCAAGATGGTTTGAAATAAACTCTAAATGTTGAGTTTTAAATTTGGAATGAGATGTGAAACCCATAATGAAATAAGTTTTTGAACTTATAAGTGGGGATATTATTTATGGGAAGTTTAAAATTCGAAAATGGGAAAATTTGAATTGGATTAATTTGTAATGAAATTGAAGTTGAATGAGTTCAAGTTCAAATTCAAATGGGAATTGGGATTAATTCAAGCAGAAATTGAAATGATTTGAAATTGAAATTATTTAAATTGTAATTGATTCAATTTAAATGGAAGTGGAAATTTAAATTGAATTGGGATTGGAGGTTGGGAATTGAACAGTTTGACTCTGGGCTATTTTCAAAATAAATTGTTTTAGTACAAATCTATTTTCCAAGCTATATACTATATACAACCTTTCCTTTTAAAGCCAAACTATCTTATACTTGTTTTACAATTATTTTTGGAACTATTTAACACATTTTCAATTGTTTTATAAATTAATTACTATTTTTCAAATTAATCACTATTTTACAACTATTTTACAAATATTTAAAATTATTATAACTATTTAACTATTTTCCAACTATTTTATAATTTCTTAACTATTTTACAGATATTTGCAAACTACTAATTATTTTTCAACTACTTATCTATTTTCAAAATTTTCAAAGCTATTTGCTATATATAAACTGGTCGGAGTTCAAACTGTTATTGATTAATACCGAACTGAGGTATGGATTAAAGTGATAATCCAAATGAGGATTAAGGCAAATGTGAATAAGTGAATAAAATCAAAGTGAGGATGAATAGAAAAGAGAATTGATTTGGTTAATAATCAATGAAGATAAATACGTAGGATGTACGTATACCATTCTATTCGCATAGTGATTTGATTTAGATTTGAGCACAGAATTTCGAGATAGTATATCGATCCGAGTTGGGATTTTTCACTCGAATTTCGACAACGAACCTGGATATGGATCGTTGATTGGTTCTGGATATTGTCTATCATAGTTAGGTTATGCAAGGAGAATGACGGTTTTTGATCAAGAAACCAGATCTAAGTCCGCACTAGAAAGTCGGTGGACGATACTAGTTCGGAAGTGAAATTGTGTGATCGAGTGAGCGATCAGATTGATATATCGTACGGATGATATGTGTACATCGTACGGGTTGAGTAAAATTGATTTGGAAATTTATGGATAAGAAATGTGAAATGGGTTTTAAATGAAAATATATTTTGTGAAATATATGATGAGATAAAATAGAAATTGGATATTTCTATGGTAGAAATTTACTTTATGGAATAAGTAATATGGTTAATGACTTTATAGAGTAATCAAATTTGAATATTTGATTTGGGATAAACAAAGTTATATATATCTTTGTTGTATAAGATAAATCTCCCATTGTTAAATTTTTTACCGGAAGGAAAGGATTTTTGAAAGTATTTGAAGTATAAAACGGGTTTTATACAAATTTGAACCAAAGATTTTTATCAAGATTTATATATATCTATATATATAAAGGATCTTATGAGGATTTTGGAAAAAGGTTTTGGGAACCTTTGGATTTGGAAAGGCTTTTGATTTTTGGGTAAAATCAATATTGGATTTGGGAAGCCTAGTTTGAGAATTATCGATTTTGGGATAATCGATTTTGAGAAAGGAGATTTATTTGAGATTCATACTAGGTGTATGATTTGGAAGATACTATATGTGTATAGTATAAAGTGTTTTGAAAATGGCTCTGGGGAAAAAGGCGCTCCCTAGAAATGAACTTCTCAGGAGTACCATAGGTTGGTACTGCTTTGAACCCTGGGGGGGGGGTTCTAAAGTTGAACCTGTGTGGAGTCTGGACAAAACTAGTTCTTGAGGATTTTGTGTAATGTGTAGCGAAAATCGAGTGCGCTGAGGCCTACAGAGGCACTTGGGTTATGTTGTGACGACTGTGTAACTCGATGTCACTGCGATCTACTGCAGACCATAGAGAAAGTCGTGTGTACTGCTGAGAGCCAACAGTCTGCCTTTGATTTTATATCGGTAGACTGCGACCTATGGTAACACAGCAAAAGTCATGTGTGCTGCTGAGAGCCACCAGTCTACGTTTGATTTTCGGTAGGCTGCGACCTATGTGGGAGTGGAGAAATTTCATTTTGACAGAGAAAATCGAGGGAGCTGATGCCTACAGTTACTTGGACTTTTACTGCGATGGCAACGTACTGCGACCATGGATGAGGGTGATGATTTTCATAGCATTCTCACCAAAGATATTTCCTCTATTTTCAAAATGTTTTCTATATTTTTCAGTAAAATTATTTTCCAAGTATTTTCACTGGATGTTAAAAATGGGTCTGCTAGGTACTTATAGATTTTCAGTCTCACGCCTGATCAACGTATGACCGAATTTCTATGAGAACGAGGATAGACTAGTTGAAACATCGATTTATAAATGATATTTTAATAAAATTATTTTGGTAATATTATATAGATTTTAAAGTGTCTTCAAGTTTTGATTTTAAAAAAAGAGAGTTTATAGATAAAAGGGTTTGAAGGATAATTTTAAAATTCTGGCTTCATTCCTTTTCGAGGACGAAAAGATTCAAAGGGGGGAGGAATGTGATTATTCGGATTTTAGAATACTGTAATTTATAGATTAACTGAATTTAATTAATGGAAATACTAATTTATAAGTTAAATAAATAATTCTGGTAATGAAAGTATATATCTGAATAAGTATTGCTTTGATAATCTTTTTTGTATAATTAATTAAAATGGCAAAATTGATGTTTTCATATAAATAATAATGATTGTTTGTATATATATATAGATATAAATAGATTTTATAGGAATATAATTGTTATTTTTAAATTGAATAAGTAGTTATATATGTATATATGTATAACTTGATTTGTAAATTGGATTTTAGAATTTAATTTGAATTTGAATTTGAATTTAAAGTTTTGAAATTCAAAGGATGGATATTTTAAAATATTTGAATTTAAAGATATTTGTATAAGCTTTTATTTATAAATACAATTGATTTTATTTCTTTAAAGCTATTTTTATATATAGATAAGTATTATAAATTTATAAATTAAGTAAAAGCATTTTTATTAACATTTAAAATTTAAATAAAATACTTAAAGAGATAAGTGTTATTATCTTAAGTCTTCTTATAACATGAGTAAACTAATAAGCTTATACAAATGACAAATGTCAATTTTTTTTTAAAAAATTAATCATTTCAGCTATTTTAAATACTTATGTTTTCTCCTTCTTTATTTTTTTTCCTGAATCAAACTAAAGAAACTTCTACTGAAACAAAAAGATTTAAAAAAACAGATCTGTAATAGCATTTTCAAAGATCTGAAACAAACCAGCAATCAAATTGCCTCATACCAAAAATCATGCTCAAATCTGAAAATTTCCTCCTCAAACCAAATACAAATCAAAGCCCGCATGTTTTAAACCCGGAAGCATCTGCATTTTAAACCTGAGAACATATTCAAATCAAACTCTGTTTCAAGCAAACCTGTAGATCAGTTTCTAAATCAAGGCAGAGACCATTCTAGTTTTTAAAGCCTGCAATTTTAAGAAAGCAACCTGGAATTAAGTTTGCAGAAAAAAAATCAAAACTAAATCTGAAGCAAGTAATCATTTTTCTTCAATCTGGAAGCCTGCATGCAACTGATGTTTATAAATCAAAACAAAGAAGCACCCAAGCTTTTAAGATCAAAGAATTTTAATTCCAGCAACTAAATTTTTCAAAGGCAGGAAACATTCCAGTTTCAATTTCAAAAATATTCATCATCTGTTTCTGGTGAGTAACTTCACTTTTAAAATTTAAAGTAAAATTATGGTTGCATTTTATTGCTGTGATAAATATTGTATTGTGTATATTTAAAAGTATGTTTGTCTATGTATATTGTTGAATTCCTGATGTATGATGTATGCATTTGAATATCTGTAACTTCTCTGTTCCCAGATTTAAGTTCTGGTTTTGATTTAAATTCAAAACCTCTTGATTTAGTCTCTTTTTAAAACTTAAGTTTCAAATTAAACTTGTTTGTTCCATCACAAATTTTAGTTTAAAATTTATTTAAGTTAAAATAAATTGGCAATATATCTGGGAATCAAGAAAAACTGAGCAAATTTAATCTAAGTAAAAATTCAAACATCTTAATTTATAAATTTAGGAATGTAAACTGAATTCTTGTCCTAAAACATGATTTTTGAAACTAAAATCTTAATTTTTAATAATGGGATATGGGTGCATTTCTGGTTTAACCAGAAATGGGTTTTGGGAAGTTTTATGGTTATCTAGTTGCTCTGGAGGTCTGGGATCTTCAGTGATGATGGAGGAGTGAGCATAAAATAAAGGAAAAATGCCAGGTATATGAATCAAATCATTTTGGAGAAGCGCGAGGTTGATTTGAGTCTGTAACCCTAGTTTTAACTAGGCTGTGTATTTTGGATAGGCACGTATGCTCTGGTTGATCGAGTTCAACCAAACTCGAGGGGATGGAAGCATGGAGGTAGGCGAAGGCTTGGACGGAGTTTCAGCAATTCTGGTGGTCGGAAATGTGTTGACGAGGTTGTTTCAGGTTTGAGGTGGTGGTTCCAGTTGTTGTTCCAGGTTCTGGTTTAAAGTCTCGAATTCGACTTGGAGATTTGTTATGGCGATCCAATGTTAGGGATAAGGTTCGAGAGTGATCGGCAAGTTGTAGAGATCATCAGAGATGATCGGAGTTGGAAGAAGCCACCGTGCATGTGCACGGTGCACTTTATATTTTCTGGTGAAGTTTTGGGTTGTGCGATTTAGTAGCCTCGAGTTTTCTCGAGTAAATTTAGTTTTTGACTCGAAGTAGTTTAGGTTTGGACTCGAAGTCATTTGATGTTGGCTCGGGTAAAGATTTGTAACAGGATTTTAAAAGAGAAACTTGTTCTTTCTTTTAAAACTTAAAAATGATTTTAAAAATGTAAAGCAAAGTTTTAAACTAAGTTTTAAACCTAAATTAGAATCTGAATTCAAGTTAGTTTAAATCGTAGTTTTGAAATGATTTAAGTTTTTGAAATTTTAATTGGTTTTAACAACTTTTAAGTATTTAAGTGAATTTGGTTTGAATTTAGAAACTGAAATTTTAAAATTGTAAAGTAAAGGTTTAAACAAAGCTTAAATCTAAGTTTTTAAATCTGGATTCAATTCTAAATTGGAATCCTAGTTTTGAAATAAAATATAATTTTTAAAATTTAAATTGTTTAAACAACCTTAAGATGTTTAAATGGTTTGAATTTTAAAAATGAAGTTGTTAAAATGTAAGTAAAGTTTTAAAATCTAAAGTTTAATCTGGATTCAAATTTAAATATGTATTCCAGTTTTGAAATGAAGGAAAGTTTTTAAATTTAATAATTAATCAAGTCATTAAAGATTAATTAAGTTATAGTTTAACACTTAATTAATTAAATAATTACGATTAATTAATGGATTATTTAAGATTAATTAAATTGTAATTAATATTTTTTTATCTAAGATTAATTACTTAGGAGAAGTAATTAAAGATTTGATGATAGTTAATGAAGGTCATTAACTTAAGGATTATTTAATAATTAATTAATGTAATTAATTTTTAATTTGATTAATTAATTAAGGATAATCATTTGTGAAATTGTTTAAGTGTAAACTTAATGGAAGCAATTAAGGAATTAATTACTCATTGTAATTAATTGAGTTTAATATGATTAGTTAAAGTTAGTTAATTCAGTTTAATTAATTTAAAATAATCACTTGATGATTTGATAAGTATAATTACTTAGGAAAGTAATTAATGGATAATTACTAGATGTAATTAATTGAATAGGTGATTTATTACTGGGAGTAATTTGGATTAAATTACCTTGTATAATTAATCAAGGGATTAATTAGAAATAATTAATTAAGGAGTAATTAAATTATTTGATGAAGTAATTAAGGGTAGTTAATTACTGGATGTTATTAATCAAGGGTGATTAATAATTATGGTTAATAATTAATTAATGAAGTAATTAAAGGTTAATTACTTAAATGTAATTAAAGGATAAATAGAATGGTATTGAAAGCCTTTGATTAATTGTTTTCCCTAATACATGGTTCGTGATGCTATGTGATATGATATGTTTGATTTAAACCGTGATGATGTGGTTATCTATTGATGATGAATTACTGTGACATCCTGTATTTAAAGTTGAATTGTATTTCACTTGACTAATTTAAGTTAAGATGACATTGGTTTCGAAGAGACTGGAGTCGGGTATTAGTAAACACCCGAAACCACTTCGATTCTTTATAAATTGCTAGGTGAAATCAATAAGCTGGAATGGAATGATTTAAGTGAATTAGACCATTAAATCTAAGTTTGGTACTTAGAAACCGGTGAGTGAAATAAATGATGTCGATAAAAATTTGTGAAGTTTTAATTGATACAAGTTACCCGGGTTATATATAAGTTGTATGCTTTTGAAATTTATGTTAGATGGGTTTACTCACGCTATTTTCCAGCCTGACCTGGGTGTTACTTCGATGTAATGCTCGAGTCAGACCGAGTATTACAGATTTTAGTTAAGGACATTCTGGAGCTCAAAAGGTGAGGCGGATGGCAGGAACGTATGGAGTGTATCCGCTGTGTTATGTTGTTGTATATCTAGGACAAGTTATTTTAACTGTCCAGTGATTGTGAAATGTGTAACTCTGATGTATTATAATGTAATTTGATAAGTACAATTTTCCTTTGTATAATTGTTATTATTTGATATTATATTTTAGCCGCTGTGAATGTGAGATTCTGAGTTTGGTTTTCTGTTTCTTCTTCTTCTTCTATCACTTTTCTTCTTTCCTTAACTATTTGGAATTTTCGGGATCAAAAATTTCGGGTCGTTACATAGATGCAACTAAGTCCGTAAAGTTACGTGTTGGAGAATGGATTCCATCAACAACAAGGCTTTTGGAGTACCTCCTGTCATATTACATCTCTAGATAAAATATGCCGAGGACCTCACATGGACCCCCGCATGGAAAATCGGTCTACCCTTTCCTAAATAGTACCAAATATGATCATCAGCCTAGCTGCCAACTTGATAAACCATTTTCATGGCCACATGCATACAAAATCCATCAATAAATATTGATCTAGATACAAGTGATGATTATACCCTAATGGTAGTGAACCACATAGCCTTGTGGCTTCTCCCTTGTTTTATTCATTATCTCGTATGAGGTTTGAGGCCACATTTTGCCTTTTAGGTAATCCCACTTGGAATGCTAACATTTCTCTCTAGGCAACAATGTAATGCTGACATTCATCTATACAAGTTGTTCGGTATATGAACAAATCGAAGCCACTTCTTTTACTACATTCTTTTTAGAGTCACCCTTAGTGTTAGTGGCAAGTAGCCCTTGCACTTCAAAAAACCCTGTCTTCGATTCCATCATCTTCAAGATGTCTTGAATTTGAAAGCTTATGCCCGTTCGAAGTGGTTTTCGAAAAATTCATGCTTATCTGATCTCATTCTCTCCAAAACAACAGCTGATAGTTTCAAAACGGGCCTAGATTTGGTAGTCGGTTATTTAACTATCAAATAAGGAAAACAATAAAATCAAGGATTTAACTAAGCATGATTAACCATATAAGCAACCACTAAGCCTCTTTAATTAACACTTCCATTAATTAAAACCATTTTGTAGATATATCAAAATACTTTTACAAAGATATACATATGTATACTATTCATTCACTGTTCATTTATTCTCTTTTAATGCTTGAAAAATTATCCATAT
Organism: Allium cepa; assembly: GCA_030765085.1. Classification (NCBI taxonomy): domain Eukaryota; kingdom Viridiplantae; phylum Streptophyta; class Magnoliopsida; order Asparagales; family Amaryllidaceae; genus Allium; species Allium cepa. Next base: position 158,725,279 of record CM060939.1, read on the forward strand.
ACATATCTCATCGGTATAAGTATATTCACAAAACACTACACTTTCAATACTTAGATAATGTAATCATATACTTATCTCAATGGTATAGGTATATTCACAAAACACTACACTTTCAATACTTAGAAAATATAACCATGTACTTTTTTTGTTTTTTTAGCAAGGCTAGTCGGCATTTTAAGTGCATCATCCACTACTACTACTCAAATCAATTAAACAATCGATGACTGGAATAAGCTCCGAGTCAGCTAATACAACCACATCAAAAGAAAAAAACAGGAGTTAGACAAACAAGTCTAAACGACTCTTCAAAGGAAGGACCACTAGTCCTCCTTTCCATTATTGACATCAAAGTTAATTTTAAGGCCAAAATAATGAAGGAACTCCGGGAAGAGAGTTGCAAGATTAGGAACACACAACCTCGAGAGCTTGGAGTAGAGAAAAACTCTATCCCAAGAAGCATCCAAAGCAATATCCAATTGTGTTGTCCTTCACTTCCAACAGTTATCGGAGTCAGACCTTCCCCCTTCACATGATATAAAGGTGTCCTAGATACCTCTTCTTCATCCATAAACATATGATAACTACTCAACGACGGATTGTGTCTCATTTCTAAACCGAGATGTATCCAAGCATGCTCTTCACGGTCCTAGAAAATCATCCTCTGATGCAGGAGATTCAACCATAGCTTCGATAACCAGAGAAATAGAGGAATCTTTCTCTATTGGAATAGGGATAATAGGAACAGAGGAAGTAGGAGAAGGATTCATAATTTTAGGAATCCACTTCAAAACGTGCCTAAGAAGAGGAATTTTATCAGGAAGAGACTGGGAAGCGGAGATGGATCCAACCGAACACGAATCTGATATATAGCCAAAAGACTGACAACATATACGAATACTTAGTTTCCATTTGTACTGAACGTTAGTATCCACATTATGACCTTTTGCTACATTTACTTTCAGCTTTGACGACAATGGCTTATTAGAGGAGATTTCAGTCAAAGCTCTAGCATACAATAAACGCTTACAAGACAATTTTGAAGTGGGTTCCTAAGATTACAGGCCAGTAACCATATACTTATCTCAACGGTATACGTACATTCACAAAATCTTAAGAAACATTTCACTTCCAAACCATACTTGATTTGGTTAAAACAAATGTCATTTAAAACAAAGATAACAATAACCCAAAACACTTTTGGTGTAAGTAAATGAATCGTATGGAAATTAGACAAAATATACTTAACACAACTTTCCAATTTCAAATTTGTACTATCCCTCGATTAACAATGAAGTCGGACAAGTTAATAAACTATCCTTGCCTTAACATACATTCTTAATTCTCACTGATGGAGACGGATTTCCCGGCATTGAAATTTGGTCTTAAGTATGAAAAGAATGCTTTCCATACCACCATAATTTAAATGATCATTTATGGAAATCAAACCTCATTTTCCTTTTATAAAACTCCTTTTTATAAATATCTTTTCTATTTATAAACCCCTTTTATAAATCTCATTTCTATTTATAAAACTCCATTTTGTCCTTTTTATAAAAAATTTAATTATAAACTCCTTTTTATAAAATTCTTTTCTATTTATAAAATTCCTTTTTTTATAAATCTCTCGATTTTAAATCTCATATGCTTATCACTAATCTTCAACTTCAAGATAGGACTAAATAATTTCCTTAAAATGATCACTCCATTTACCACTATAAATTCACAAATGTGATTTATTTTTACAATTTATCAAAATGATATAATTTGGCTTTTATAAAAATAACATTTATAAATTTATTATTTTATTTATAAAATACATTTATAAATACCTTTTTCCAAACAACATTTTATATAAAGCGTTTCATAGATATTCATTCCAAAATATTTATATCTTCTTTTAAAAATGGAATCACTTTATTATAAAAGATAAATTCCACTTTTTTATTTGATAATAAGCATGCGTTATTATATTAACTTTTCTATAAATACTTCCTAAAATAGTTTTAAAATATTTCCAAAAGGTTGGAGTAAAATAAGGAAGTTCAAAAACCCTTTCAAAATAAAATACCACCGAATACTCCAAAAGTCGCAATTAAAATCATTTATGAGTCAAGACCATTTTCCAATCAAAATAGAAAATAATAGTATTTCGAAATATTGTGCAGGTCTAAAGCTGACATAGCACTGAACAAGTGCTTTCATAGATCTACAACCGTTATCCCGCCTTTGTTGAAGTTGTATACAAACGAACCTGACGAGTTAAATTTCAAAGTTATCAAGGCTGGACGCTCAAAGAGATGACCACGAATTCAAAAACCCAAGTATAACCAAGACCATAAGGTAAGTGTGTGCTCATTCCAAGAATTCGAGGACCGGGAACCACCCAGATTAGGGGGATGCCGATATAAGCCCATGGGTTGGCACCGACCCATGGTCCTTAGCCCAGTGGAGCCTATCTGTAACAACCCAAAATTTAAGCTATAATAATTAATTAATGAATTAATTAAATAATAAAATAAGTTTGTGAAATTATCAAAATTGAGCCATGGGAGTTGCATCAATGTGTCTGTGGTAATGTTCGGGTCAATTTCCATATATAGTTTGTCAAAGTTCGAGTTAGTATGAAGATGATACAAAATAAACAAGAAAATAGAAATTAAAAGAAACACACACAAACACAAGGTCAGGTCGACCTTAGGGTCGACCCTCTCCATAGCTAGGTTGACCACCAACATATATGGGTTGACACCCAAGTCGACCCGCCCTTATATTTGGACGTTGTTTCGTCCAGATTCAAGCATGGAGTGTTTTTCCAATTTTCTTCGATCCTATGCGTCCGTGCTTCCATCCGACATTTTTCGGCGAGCTTATGACCTGGTTGCACTAGATTTAATCTTCAAATCCAATGGTCCGAGATGCTTAAATTGCACTGTAAATAAGGCCCTAGGCTTAGTTATTTTTCTCATTCAGATTTTCTCCTATTTGGGTTCATTACCAAAGGCTGGACCCAAAATAGAATTTTTTTTAAGGAGGAAATATTTTTGATAAAAATATTCTACGCTCTTGAAGTGGATCAAGGAAGACCAAGAACTAAAGCTAAGGACCAGAGGTGAGTGTTTTGTAATTATTTTAGATTTTTAAGTAATTTAAAATAATCGGCTTCTCAATAGTTGTAGTTTTTCTACAATTTTGAAACAATTTCTGTATAAGTTATTTATAGCTAGTTTTTAAAGTTCTTTTCAGTGTATTTTATTCAGTTATTTTTATTCAGTTATATTATTCAATTATTTACAGTTATTTACTGTTATTTATATTTATTTACATCTGTTTTACGTTAGAATTTAGCCTGTAAATTTTAGTTAAACTATAAGAATATTAAAAAAGACAATAATTCGCAAATATGGATTAAAATAGAAAAGCACTAAAATTATATGTAAAATAAGAAGAACTGTAATAAAAAGAAGATAGAATGAAATAGTTAAATTTGAGACATTTGCAAGCATGTTTATAACTTGTGGTTATAACTAAAAAGATAGAACAATAAAGGCTTATTTTAAAACTTTGACTAAGCTAATAAGAAAATTATAACTTAGGTTATAATTAGATATAACTGAAAAAGGCATATTTTAAAGACTTATAATTAAGTTAACAAGCAAATATAGCAGAGAAAACGGAAAAGGCTTATTTTAAAGATTTAGATGAAGTTAATAAGCAAATAGAGCAGAAATAACAGAAGAGACTTATTTTAAAAACTTACACTAAGTTAATAATCAAAACATAGAAATAGGACCCGCACCAACAGCATTCCGTTTCAGACTAGGACTAATGGTCTTACCATAGATTAGGTGAGGCTGGGCAGGACCCTTTCAGACTAGGACTGATAGTCTCACAATAGCTAGGTGAGGCTGGGACATGCTAAAGAGGGTAAATAAGTGGCCAGTAAATAGAAGCTCAAATCGGGGATTTGGACAAGGGGAATAACTAGATTTTGTTTAATAGGACACACACGAGCAGCATTCCCTTTCAGACAAGGACTGATGGTCTCACAAAACACTTAGGTAAGGCTGGGCAAGACCCTTTCAGACTAGGACTGATGGTCTCACAAAAGATCAGGTGAGGTTGGGCATGCTTATGCTGATAGGGTAGGTAAGAGGTCACAAGAGGGAGCGACAGTCAGTTTGTACCGGCGATGACCGAGCGTGCGGCATCAATAAATCGCTACTGCATTCCAAGCGCTAAACATGTGTCTTTTAATGTGGTACCCATAGGATGGGACTAGCTCACAGTGGCACAACAGAGATAGAAGGCCGATCAACATGTAGAATTAGGATTCAACCTAGTTAAAATAGGATTAGGATTTCAGCCTAATCACAACAATATAATACAAGTGCAAACGGTCACAACCAAAGCTTACAGTTAAACAGTATTTTATCCAAGTTTTATCTTTCCTTTATTTCTTTTTTTCTAGAATTATTGCTAAGTCTATTATGTTTATTTTGCTTAAAATTTCTAGTAGTTACTTTCACTCACCAAACTTATAGTCTGACCCACTCCTTTATTTCCCCTTTTCCCTCCATAGGCCAGCAGATGCAAGGATAGTTGATTCAGGCTTCTTAAAGATACGTTTCTAAAGTTCTTCATGTATTCTTTTTTTTTTCAGTTTTCTTTTCATTTGGTTTTTGATGTATTGGTATTTATGAGAGGAATGATTATTTTATTATACTCTGATTTATGAGACTAAGATGTGTTTTTCATAAGACATGTATATTTGATATTTGAGACATGTGATGTTTTTCAGACTTATTTATGAAGTTTTATTTTGAATAATGAGTTACCATTTAAATGTTTCCACAGTTTATATTTATTTATCTTATGATCCTTACCTCTGTGATGCTTTAGCTATACCTATAACGCACCACATATTTTAGTGTTCCCTTTTTGGGTATACTAAAGGGTGTGGGGTGTTTCACTTGGTATCAAAGCCTAAGGTTATAGGATTCCTAAAAATTTGTTTAAAAGTAAAGTATTTTTCAAAGATAACATGTTTTAAAAGTATTTTTTTCCAGAAAGAGACTCTTAGAAATAGTTTTCAAGTATAAAAGAGTTTTTATAAAAATCCCCTTAAAGTCCAGTTCAACCTTCTTTCAATTCTTTCGAGCCTAAATTTTCTTTTCTTTGCATAGAATAGTGGATGCCCTAAACCTTCCAGAGGGTGTCCAAGTCCCTGGCTGGTTTCGTAGATACTTCCAAGCTATGACACCAGAGGTGCAAGGGCAAGCACCTAATGCAGCGCCGACGGGTGGAGATCCCATTAATCCACCTACAGCAGCCAATTTTCCTGAGCTATGTAAGGATTTCGCTAATCTAGGAGGCAAAATGTTTTCTGGCATGGAGGTTTCGTGGAGGCACGAGCATGGTTAAGGAATATGGAGAGGATATTTTGGATGTTAGGGTTGGAGGACCACCAGAGAGTTCAGCTTGCATCTTGGCAGTTGAAAGGAGAAGTTCTTACTCGTGGGAGATCATAGAGATGGAAGGTAGAGACATTGGTTGGTTTGAATTTCGAGAAAGGTACAAAAGAAAGTTCCTATCACAAGCTGAGGAAAACAAGTAGTTGGAGAGGTTCATTAGTCTGAAGCAAGGGAGTCTTTCGGTGAAGGAATATATAAATCAGTTTAATGCGTTATCGAGGTTTGGGATGGAACTTGTCAATACACCGCATAAGAAGGACATGAAGTTTGCTAAGGGTTTGAATCAACCACTCCAAGGGTTGTTATTAACGCATGTACTTATGTGAGCAACGTATGAGACACTTGTGGGGATGGCGCTCATGGCAGATGCTGTTAAGGAAGGAGAGCTTAAGGAGGTTCCTACATTAGAAAACTCTAAGAAGAAGTGGTGAAAGAATAAAAAGGATAAGACGAAAGGAGTAGGACCTCAAAAGCAGATCAAGAAAGGCGAGAAATGTCATCGCTGTGGATTGCTTGGTCATTTCACAAAGGACTATAAGAAGGACATGATGAAGGGGAGGTGTTACAACTGTGGGCAGCCTGATCACCTTAGTAGAACTTATCCTCATAAGACGGGGCAGAGAGTAGGCGCACCGACAGTGCAAGTACAAGCTTTGGATGCAGCACCTTCTCGCGGATCGAGGTAGGAAAGTCCCTTTAGAAGGTTTGATCTCCATTTCAGATTTTTCTATTCGGCCTCTTTTTTATTCTGGAGCATCTCATTCTTTCATTTCTAGTTCCTTGATTGATTGTTTGCACTTAGATATTTCTCTAGTAGTAGACCCTATAGTTGTTTTAAACCCTCTAGGAGGATTGACACATTTATCCATGATTTTTAGGGGTTTGAAAAAATTTGTGCTAGGCGTAGAGTTTGATTGTGACACCTATGTACTGGTATTTTAGGGATATGAGATGATATTGGGGATGGATTGGCTATCCACTTGTGGACTGCGAGAGGAGAGTCGTTAGATTAGAGACATGGATCGACAGGACTTTCGAGGTTTCTTGCGACCCATAGAGGTCAATCATGTTGAGCTTCCTTTATTCCCTTGATTCATCACTAGGAGAGTTAGATTTCATTCCAATCATTAGAGATTTCCTAGACGTCTTTGAGGAGGTTAGGGGACTACCCCCTTAAAGAGAGATCGACTTTAGGATCTATCTAATGACAATGCTAAGCCAGTGGCACTGCCCGTGAGACATATGGCTCCTAAGGTGAGGAAGGAGTTAAGTAAGCATATTGGTGAGCTATTAGAGAAAGACATCATCAGCGAAGCATATCTGAGTGGTGAACACCAGTCGGCTTCGCTACAAAGGCGGATGGCCCCTTCAACTTTGCCTAGACCATAGAGAGTTGAATAAGCTCATGAAGAAGAAATGTTACCCACTTCCTAGGATAGACGATGTTTTTAATCAATTGGTTGGATCTTTAGTATTTTCTCAGCTTGATTTAGCTACTGGATTTCATCAGCTTAGGTTCATTGACGATAGCATCGATAAGACAGCATTTATGACACCCGACGAATTCTTTGAGTGGTTAGCTATGCCATTTGGGCTAACCAATGCCCTAGCGTACTTTGTCGATTTGATGAGCCGTGTTTTTCAAGATGTCCTATATAAATTCGTTGTAGTATTTATGGATGACATTTTGGTGTTCTCCAAGAGTATGGAAGGGCATGATATTCATCTTGAGGAGGTTCTTCGCACATTTCGTGTTCAGCAGTTGAAGGCAAAGTTTTCAAAGTGTTACTTTTAGCATGAGGAGGTGCGTTTCTTCGGCCATGTAGTCTCAAGAGAGGGTTTAGCTGTTGATCCTGCTAAGGTAGTAGTGGTACAAGATTGGAAGGTCTTCAAGAACGCTACCGAAGTTAGAAGCTTCCTAGGTTTGGCTCGCTTTTATAGGAAGTTCATCAGAGATTTCGCTATGATTTTAGCACCACTTACTCGCCTCACTAAGAAGAATGCGGCATTCGTGTGAGACGTAGATTGTGAGGATTCCTTTACGATGCTAAAGAGGACCCTTATTAGTGTAACGGTGTTAGTTTTATTCGATGGAGCCAAGCCTTTTGCAGTATACACAGATGCATGTGGGATGGATCTTGGGCAGTATTGATGCATGAAGGAAGGGTAGTATGCTATGGAAGTAGACAATTGAGGACCCATGGGAAGGACTACCCTACCCATGATTTGGAGCTAGCTGCTATTGTTTTGTTACTTAATTCTTGAAGGCGTTACCTGCTAGGAGATAGGTTCGAGCTTTTAACTGACCATAAATCATTGATACATATTCTCACAAAGAGATTTAAACTTGAAGCAGCAGCGGTGGATGGAGTTTTTGGCATCATATGACTTTAAGGTATTCTATACACCTGGTAAAGGGAACATGGTTGTAGATGCATTAAGTAGGAAGAGAGCAACCCTTAGTTTAATGTTCATGGAGTGGAAAAGTCTAGATCTTATTTCTACCTTCGATTTTAAGCCCTTTGCGGACATTACCCCTGGTTTATTAGCAGTACTTGAGGTTAAGCCTATTCTCATAGGTCAGATTGACTGGAGGCAGCGAAAGGATTCAGAGCTTGTGGATATTTTGGATAGGATTAGCAGAGGAGAGGTCCTTAAACATCTCCAACGTTATTCCATTGATAGTAAAGGGTGCCTAGGGAGAGATGGAAGAATTTGTGTCCCTGCACCGGTGATTTGATGAGAACAGTACTAGCAGAAGCACACCATTCTCGAATGACTATTTATCCGAGTGGTGATAAGATGTATAGAGACATGAAGAGAATGTTTTATTGGAGTGGCATGAAGAAGGATGTGGTTGAGTTTGTATCCAAGTGTCTTGTGTGCCAAAGAGTTAAGCTGGAGCAGTAGAAATCCAGTGGATTGCTTCAACCATTAGATGTACCCGAATGGAAATGTGATAATATTTTGATCGGCTTCATAAATGGTTTACACCGATCTAAGAAGGGGAATTCCAGTATTATGGTGATTGTAGATCGTTTGACCAAGAGCACCCACTTTATTCTAGTCAAGAGTAAGAGGACGACACCTTATTTGGCATCTTTATATGTTCGTGATATAGTCCGACTTCATGGAGTTCCCTCTAGCATAGTGAGCGGAAGAGACCCTGTCTTTACTAGCGAGTTTTGGAGGAGCTTACAAGAGGTTTTAGGGATGCAGCTTAGATTGAGTACTGCCTATCACCCCCAGCCAAATGTCCAAACAGAGAGAGTTAATAGAGTTGTTAAGGATTTGTTGTAGATGTGCATTCTTGATTTTGGAGGAACTTGAGTGGAGCATCTTACTTTATGGAAGACCTTGCAAGTCGCCTTCATGTCGGTTAGAGTCTACAGAGAGATTTCTACTTGGTTCCGACATGATTAGAGAGACGTCAGAAAAGATTGATTTAGTTAGAAGGAGAATGAAGATGGCTCAGGATAGGCAGAAATCTTATGCAGATAAGAAGAGATGGGATATTGAGTTTGAGGTAGGAGACTTGGTTTTCATTAAGGTATCTCCACTAAGAAATGTAGTAAGATTTGGATCAAGTGGAAACTTGCACCCAGATTCGTAGGACCGTTCTTCATTATGGAAAGGGTAGGGAAGATGGCGTATCGGATAAAGCTACCAGAGAGGCTTGCAGGAGTTCATGATGTTTTTCATGTTTCTCACTTGAGAAAGTTCTTACATGATTCACCAGAGGTGGTGGAACCTAGTTAACTTAAGGAAGTTGAAGTGGAGAGAGAAGCATCGGTTTGTCGCATTCCTACCAAGATCGTTGGGCATGATATCAAGAAGCTTAGGAATAAGGAAGTACCTTTAGTTACGGTATAATGGGGAGACAACATTAAAGATACTACATGGGAGGTTGAAGAGAAAATACGTACCTCTTATCCATATCTTTTCGATGGTATGTTTTGAATTTCTTATTTCCATCTTTAGTTTTGAATAGGTTCTTTCCTTTAGTATCCTTTGGGAGGGTAGATCTTATGATTTAACCTATGGGGTAGGACTGAATGTAAATATGTTACTAGAATATGTTATGTATGATGGGTGCCAGTGGTTGCAAGTATTTTCTAGTGGATGCTAATGGACGTGCGCGCGCGCACACACACTAGGCACTATTATCTCTTAGGAATCGACCTAACTAGGTCATTAAAGCAGATGCATATGGCTATGTGCGCATTTTCATATATGGATGATTAGCATATGATTGTTGCATTTGGATGATGATTATAGCATGCATATAGAACTATCAGTTATCATTAGGAAATTTGCATTCATTTGGATACATGGCAGTACATGATTGCATAAAAAGAAGGTCGGCTGAATCAGTAGACCGCCTAATCTTTTGCATTAGTTAGGGACATTGACACTATACTATTGCATATATATCATAAATTTCATTGGAAAGCTTAAGGACAATGGATGTAATGGATGATGGTTGAATATTTGGTTGTAAAATTTGGATGAAAATACTTATTTCATTCTTCTGTCCTTAGGGATTTCGGGGATGAAATCCCTTAAGGAGGGGAGAATGTAACAAACCAAAATTCGAGCAATGATAATTAATTAAATAACAAAATAATTTTTTGAAATTGTCAGAGTTGAGCCACGGGAGTTGTACCATTATATCGTGGTAATTTTTTGGTCAATTTCCATATATAGTTTGTCAAAATTCGAGTTAATATGAAGAAGATATGAAATAAACAAGAAAACAGAAATATATTATATATATACATATATAAAGAAACATACACACAAAAGGTTAGGTCGACCTTCACCATAGCTAGGTCGACCTATAGGTCGACCCGTAGCATATATGGGTCGACACCTAGGTCGACCCGCCCTTAATATTTGGACGTTGTTTCGTCTAGATTCAAGCATGATGTGTTTTTCCAATTTTCTTCAATTCTATGCGTCCGTGCTTCCATCCGATGGTTCCCAGTGAGCCTATGATGTGGTTGCAGCAGTTTTAATCTTCAAATCCAATGGTCTAAGATCCCTAAACTACATTATAAATAAGACCCTAGGCTTAGCTATTTTTCTCATTCAGATTTTCTCCTACTTGGGTTCATTGCTAGAGGCTGAACCCTAAATAGAAATTTTTTTCCAAGGAGGAAATCTTTTTGATAAAAATATTAACGCTCTAGAAATGGACAAGGAAGACCAAGGACTAGAGCTAGGGCCACAGGTGAGTGTTTTGTAATTATTTTGGATTTTTAAGTAATTAAAAATAATAGGGTTCTCAATAGTTTTATTTTTCTGCAATTTTGAGACAATTTCTATATAAGTTATCTACAGCTTGTTTTTAAAGTTCTTTTCAGTCTATTTTATTCAGTTATTTTTATTCAGCTATTTTATTCAGTTATTTACAATTATTTATTGTTATTTGCATTTATTTACATCTGTTTTACGTTAGAATTTAGCCGATAAATTTTAGTTTCTTTTTATTTCTTTTTACGTGAATAAAATATAAGAATATTAAAAAAGAGAATAATTCGCAAATATGGATTAAAATAGAAAAGCACTAAATTTACAGAAATTAGATGTAAAATAAGAAAAACTATAATAAAATGAAGAAAGATTGAAACACACAAATTTGAGACATTTGCAAGCATGTTTATAACTAGTGGTTATAACTAAAAAGATAGAACAATAAAGGCTTATTTTAAAACATTGACTAAGTTAATAAGCAAATTATAATATAGGTTATAATTAGAGATAACAGAAAAAGGATTATTTTAAATACTTATAATTAATTTAATAAGAAAATATAGCAGAGATAACAGAAAAGGCTTATTTTAAAGATTTAGATTAAGTTAATAAGCAAATAGAGCATAAATAACAGAAGAGACTTATTTTAAGAACTTACACTAAGTTAATAAGCAAAAACAGAAGCAAGACCCATACTAAAAGCATTCCCTTTCAAACTAGGACTGATGGTCTCGCAACAGATTAGGTGAGGATGGGGAGGACCCTTTCAGACTAGGACTGATGGTCTCACAATAGCTTAGTGAGGCTGGGACATGCTAACTAGAATAAATAAGTGACCAATAGATAGAAGCTCAATCTGGGGATTTGGGCAAGGGGCACAACTAGATTTTGTTTGATAGGACCTACACCAACATCATTCCCTTTTAGACTAGGACTGATGGTCGCACAAAACACTTGGGTGAGGCTGGGCACACTACACCAGAATAGCCATTTTGCAACGGCTTTGAGCCGTTGGAAAAGAATTTTACCACGGCTTTGAGCCGTTGCAAAATGAGCAGTGGTAGAAATATAATTTCGCAATGGCTTAAAGCCATTGTAAATTTATGTTTTAGAACGGCTATTAATCTTTGCTAAATTTAATTTAGTAACGGCTGAAAGCCGTTGTAAAGTCTTGTTCGGCAACTTTGTTAATTCTTTTTTGCAATGACTCAAAACCGTTGCGAATTGTAATATTATTATTTTTTAAAAATGCATTGCGTTTCCTGACCCCCTATAGTAACATTCATTTCATTATCATACTCAATATAAACATTTGCAAATTTAACATAATATCATAAAAGAAAGATCATTAAACCAATTTTTTTTCGCAGATTCAACACAAAAACCAAACACAACAAATCTTTTAATTACAATGTTCAACAACAATACATAACACTACATAGTTCAACAGCAGCAGCAATACATAACACTACAAAGTTCAACAGCAGCAACAACTAGTATTACATACTAATATTACAGAAACACCAGAAAACCGTATGTCAGAAAGTGTTTTTTCAGGCCAACTTATATTACAGAAGAACTCACAAAACCATAACTACCTCTTATTCCTCACTTCAGGCTAATCTTTTTCTCTACGTCGTCTGCATTATGAACAAACACGGAATTAGTTAAAGCATAAAGGCAAGTACAAATAAAGTAACGGGAGTGCAAGAGTGAGAGTGCTAAAGCTACAATGATTAGAAACAATTTTGTGTTAGGGCACATCAAAGCAATTGCCAATACTGTCATCACTAAAGAGTCAACAACAACACACCACTACACCTAGTTCTAATCATTTAGCTGCATTCCCTTCATCCTGACATCCAATACCCTCCACCATCAAAATAGCCATCAACTACAACATATTGCATCAACAGTTCTGCCACCTTCTTGCTCAACCATCTCAACATACTACCCACTTAACCATCTCTGTTACTACAACCATTTCATTCACAAAAATGACCACAAACACTTCAACTTAGCCATTTCATTTCACAACAGCCTCTTCAATCATCACTTCTGGCTAGTGCACTGCTTATACAATTACCACTTCAAGCAACTACAAATCATCACCATTTGGAATGTTACCGCTGCTATCAACTTGCCTTTCATTTCATACGACTACCTTCTCACCAAAGTTCTTCCCCCTACCTATACAATTTTCAAACCATTTGCAGTTCAGCTATACATCTCCAAACTGCCATTCTGTGCATTTCTCTGTTCTTCCAATCAAAACTTGCCCAAAAACAAGCCTGCCTACATACCCTCCTTGTTACATATACATTGTGCACATACATTGTGCATATTTAATTCATCCATCAACACAAAATCCTTTTCAGATTGCCTATATCACTGCTACTTCTCATCACAATTCAACTACTCTTTCCTACACTTCAATCCCCACCTTGCATTACCATATACTCATTTCTCTGTGCATAACTTCACATCCCCTTACCTCTGCCAAACATCAAACAACAACCAACATACAACCCAATATTTCACCACCAAACACACAACATCACATTCATCACCAGCAACATCCCCACCAGACATCACCCTGCTTTTCATACAACTACATCACATACATCATCCCATTGCCCATCATTCTCACTGCCTCCTCACCGCCTTCAGCATTCCACTTCTTCTTGCCATAAACCCTACTGCTCCACAACATCTCAACATCACAACCACTTTAATCATTCTTGGAGATGTAGGTGCATAGTATGTATGTGCAGATGGGAAGAAATGAAGAATGATGTGAATTGCTGGTACAGTATGTATTGTGTGATGTGCAGGTGGGTAGAAATGAAGAATGATGGTGCAGATTTTGTGTTTATGTCATAATCAAAGTTATTAATGAGAAAGTAGAATATTACTGTGTTGATCAGAAACAATTTTGTGTGACCAAACCGTAGAATATTACTGTGTTGATAAGAAACAGTTTACAACGGACAAAGATAAGTTTAAAATGATAACAATTAGACTATTACCTGATCTCGCGTCTAAAGATATCGAATTGAAATCTTTGGATGACACACAAAACCACCGATTCCAACTTCACCAAAGGTCATAGCAAGAGGATGATTTTGTTTGGCTGTGTTCTCATGTGGTAGTAGTATGTTGTCCACAACCAACTTCTCGTGTTGGAGGTACAGGCTTCCCATGTATAACGGATGCTGTCGAATCTCTGCATACAGAACCTGTTGCAATGACCTCTAGATCAAAGTTCAGGATTTCACATTTTTGATTTGCCAAACCAGACAAACTCAATGGATTATTAACTTTGTTGTTCGAAATTTTTCCAACAGTTTCCTGTCATGTCCCACTTCCTCCTTCATTGGAAGGAATGTCTGGTATGTGTTTTTCGCTATCCATGTATCCTTTGAACAAGTCGACTAATGACTTCAGTGTACCCTCCATATTGTCCATCTTAGATTTCAAGTCTTCTGAGTCCACTTTGGTCTTTTTGATTTGTTTACGTGCAATAGTAGAATCCTTTACTTGTGTTCTTGATGTCTTAGTTCCAATACTGCGAGTCCGACCCCTTGTATCCTTGCCAAACACTTGTGACAACATGTCTTCATCCAATGGCAAATCTTCTTCATCATTTTCATTGATTGCTTCCTTCGCTTGTGCAATTTTACTCTAAAATATGATAATACTTGAGATATTATTATTAATTGATAGGTTACTAATCTAAAATAGTAGACTGATAATAACATGTAAACATATATGTCATAAGCAATCATTATTAATTTATCATCTAAAACAATAGACTGTGTAACTTACGAAGTAGGAAGAAGTCGAATCTGATATGCTACCATCCATTTTCGTGTGAGTTTTCTCCCATACTTAACGACGTATGATTTCTTTTCCTGAATTTTCACTGGCCTACAACCAAAAAGGAAATAATTGATTATGCTAGTTCAACATTTGAATTTCCAACCGAGGCACTACAGTATTACTGTTAGTTCAACACTACAAAAATTACATGTGTTTCTTTAGTTATCTTTTAAAGTCTTAATTTGATTCAGACCATCAAATACTGTAAAGGCATAATGGACTAAAGTAATAAAATTATCTCTTGTAACCGAACACATAATGGTTCTATATTTATGCATTTACAAGTCATTATTTTGTCAGTATGTAATTATTAAGAACTTTGAATAAACATACTACCACTTTTGAGACATGCAAATTACTCCAAACTCTGCCCAATACACCTTGTTGTTAGTTGGTCTTATGTTAATCCAGATTAATTAAGTCGACGGATTTTCCTCTTACTATAAATTTCATCGTTGTCGCTATTGACATGTAGAATGGGACTCTCTAATTGTATTTACTGCTTTTACTACAAGACCAATACCAGTAATATTCTTCATCATCCTTGTTAATTTTAGTTTTTAAAATTTCAAATATGAATTATTATCTTAAGTAACTAACATTGTCAATTTTCCACTTTTCATTTTCAATACAATCCTTGACCATCATGTTTTCTCCTCTTAAACTCTCCACTGTCTCTACACTAGTCTGTTTATGAGCCTGCCTCCTTGCAACAGTGGAGTATACCACAAAGATGTTGTTTTGCCGTCTACTATTTTCCTATCAATGCACTTGAGTGCTTCTCTCCTTATCTTGAGCGGATGCTTCCATACTCCTGAATGATCACTTCTAATGTCTATATCCCAAAATAAAGAATTATCCTTTTTTACTTCTATACTAAAAAGGAGTGTGTTGAACAGATTTCTAACTAACTTATGAATTACGATTAGAGATGGATTTAAGCAAAGATTACTTAATAAAACCATGATAAAAATGTAAAATGAGAAATGGTTAATAGAGTTTAATTAGTGCATATAAGGTAAATAACTACAAGAATGATTCGATCTTAGCAAATATTTATGTGCACAATGGTTGATAATTTTATTACTTTAGTCTTTCGGTTACAAGAGATAATTTTAATGGCATTATGTGAAGTTAATGCTAACAGTGAGAGTGGTACTATTGCTAATGGTTTGACAAGGAAGAGAAGTTTGATGATAAAGAGAGGTGGTTTCAGTTCTAAAGAGTTTGAGCTGCAGTCTGTTGTTTTGAAACATCAAAAGACGATGAAGAAGAACGACATGGAAACTCTTTTCAATGAAGTGATTGCGAAAACAGCGAGCATGCTTAGAGGAAGTAAGAAGATCAAGGTGAAGGCTTTGGTTGGTACTTTTGAAAATGTGATTTCTCTTCAAGGTGGTCTCTGTTCAAATTTTTCATGGGCATAAAGCTTTTTTTCTTTCTTTTGGATTTGGTGATCTAAAAACCCAGTTGTCCTTATAAACCTACCTGAAACACTAATACTCAACCAAACTACATTATTCCTTACATCATTTTCCTACACAACCATCATCCTCTTCAATCACAACATCCACAAATTGCACCTACTTCATCATCCACTTCCGCCTGCAAAAAACAAGCCATCATAGGCCTGTTGCCATCACATTCCCACCTTCCGCAACCATTTTTCCTTCTTCGCACTATCATCATCCAACTACATTACTTTCTCAATTACAACTAACTGCCAAACAAACTGCTACTCCATGTCAGTGCAGCAAAACTAACTTTCTAATCCAATTACTTGCTCTCTCTGTAATACATTCTTCACTGTACCATCATTCATACTGCCTCTGTCCACATACTTCAATCAACTGCTTGCTTGCAAAAACACATCTTGCCTTTCATCTTATCTCCTCTGACCACTCAACCTCACTTGCAACTTCAAACCAATAGTACCTATACAACTCCTCTTCCTAACCACATTACCAATCGCACTTCATCAATACAACAACATCACTGCCTCATAACCAAATATTGCCTCTGCCACCGTCTGCCAATAACAACCAATTACTCAAACTCCCACTACCACGACCACTTCATCCACTTACATTCATTATTCCGACTACACCCAGATATTTTGCTTACTGCTTAGAGCACACAATATTACTATTTTTTAGAAAAGGAAAAGAAAGAATGTCAGCGAACAAGAAAAGATTTAAAATTACTATTTTTTAGAAATTGACGGTGACATATTGGAAATTTTCTACTTCAGTTTAAAACAGATAAAAAACGTGTGAACAGCAAAGGATAAAAAGAATCACAAAAGATTATATAATAAATAGCATGACAAAACCTAAGGACATAAGTGAGGTTCAAAATGTACCATATCAATTTAATTTAAAGTGCTTTAGGAATTGTACCGATTACAATATTTTCCATAGCGCATGCAATGCATACCCTCACAGATTAAGAAGCTTAATCTGTTATAAAGCAAACTACCAGTAAAATATTAATCAAATGCCATTGAAATTTAGAGCAAACGCTACAAACCAAGAATAATTAATAAAAAAATATGAAACAAACGTACAATTTTATGTTCTACTATAGCGTGAGTTGTACGACCAGTGTGATGACCATAGTTGTATAATGATCTGTTTTTTTGCCTACATCTCTTCTTTCGCGTGCACCGGGTTTTGCTTCATTTTCAAGATACCATCCAAATCTTCTTGGCTGATTTTTGGAGGACAATTTTTCCTCCTCTCTTCATCATTATCAAATTTGTCATAGTAGCTTGTCCGCAATTCGCTTTTGTATCTCCTAAATGACTCGCACATTTTTTAAAAATAAATCTCTTCTGCATCTGACTCTAGTTTAAAAAAAGTCTGTGAAAATTAAGAATTGCTTGCTTCAAAAAAGCAACGTGGCAAAATATAATAACAGAGAAAACATAAATTGATATATTTTAATTTACCTGTAATTTAGCCCAAACGTCATCCTTAAATTTTTGGGTACTTTATCCCAACTTTCATATGAGATTGGTACATGCATTTGTACTAATTTACCAACTCGACTGCCTATTTTTCCAGCATTATCTGAAATTGGAGCACCAAATGCGTTTGCCTCAACTTTCTCCGGCTGTGTAGATGATGATTGCGTTATTGAATGGATTGATGCTTCTGCGGCTTCTGACATTGTTACTCTCTTCTATAGCACTATCAGCACCTCCCTGCATATATAACAATTTTTTCATTTACAGATGTATCTATTTATTGCATTGTTGTATATTTGGAATAACAAAAAAGGTTTATCGAAAAGAGAACAATTCAAGCTCAGCAAATGCCAAGTATATAAAATGAACAGATTTTGTTGATAATATAAGTATTTAACCAAGTATGTAAATGAACAGATTTTGCAAATAAATGCAATGGGTGATGAATTTTTTTTATGAAATGCAGAAATTGTAGAGACGTAAAAATGTAACAAAAGAAAATGAACAGTGGAAGCCAACCCGATCGATTGTTTCCAATGCACTAGCAATCTGATAAATGACGTGCTATACGAGTGCGCGCGCTTTACAGCAGCACTTTTGGTTAACGAAGTGCGTAGGGTGGAGTACCAAGGGTATAACTTTACGGGGTATAGGCTGAACAATTTGAAGAGCGGTGTGGTGGGGGCGGCGATAGCTATCTTCCTTAATCTGAATAATGTTTGTTCCCTACTTTTTATTTAATAAACTGATTTGAAGTCATTCTAGTAGCAGTCCTTTAAAATAGGAATGAAATAATGTAATCTTAATTTCTACTATTAAATATGTACACACATATATAAATAGAATGTTAACAATGATACTTGGTACATTATTAATCCAACAATTACTAACAGGGTGTGTTTGTTTGCAATAAGACCTTCTCGACTGAACCAAAAATAAATGATAATAATACTGTTAAAATGTCTGCAATTTGAGTGTTTAGAACCTCCAGTGCAATTCAGTAAGTGCTATCCTAAAATTTAATACAGCTTTTAAATGATAATCCTTCCATGAATTACTAAATCATAATGATAATCAAGTTCAGATACATTTTTATTATCACTAAATCATACATTTTAGTTTCATATTTTTTTTCCTAAATCCAAGTAAATTATCGACAAGATGAACATATACAACGAGCAATATAACATTTATCAACATGCATAAGAATATATCTAAACACAACAATTGAATGTATTGATTTTCAATGTTGATAAACAAGAATGTAACAAAAGAAAATGAACACTACAAAAAGCACACAAATGAAAGAAACAACATGCATATTGTCAACCAACAACTTCTCACGTTGTATGAAGTATATACTTAGCGGTAGAGATGAAGCTGCAAAATTGATGAATAGAGTTATAGTAGATGGTGTTACAACTTCTCTTTAGTTTAATCCTCTGCTGAATCATAAATCTATAGTGGATGCATTGGGGTGGGACAAATTTTATATAAGCCAACATAACTACTTAAATGTTCATAGTATTATGCAAAATCAAGAATTTCACCCATAAATATTTCCAAAGACAATAGAAGTAGCATTATTAATCATGGATTTTCATATTTCCATAGGTTCTGATAATGGTTACCAGAAAATTGCTGATAAAAATATATTTGATTTTTCTGTAGCATGGAACAAAGTCAGACAACGGCGCTAACAAGTTAACAGGCACATTACAAGCTGTGCTTCCACTTCACTGCTGCCAACACATCATCTCCAACCAAGCTGCTCACAACATCCTCTGTTTACTGTTAACTACCACATTACAAACTCAACACTCTGCACAACTACTTCCTTTTCCTCTATCCATCATAGTTCCCTGCCTCCTGCACTTCGACATAAAACTTCACAACATTCTCCTCTTATCTTCATCACTGCATTGCTTTCCTCCCTGACCACTTCCATAACATATACTCCACTGCTTACCGCTTTCACATTATCACACTTCTGCACAAAACTGCACATAATCAACATCATCTTCCTTCAACCACTATCACCATACAACTGCCGCTTCACATCTCCCCATTGCTTCCTACTACTACTGCTTCATATATAGATTTGATCAGATTTTCTCAGGTCATGTGGATGGGCTTCAAGTTCAAGGTGGTACCAGTATATGCCTCTGCAAATTTAACGCTTTTTTTATTTATTTCTTTATCACAATATTATTTTTTTGGTCTCCAATTTAGACTTCAAGTCTATCACAAAAGGATATATGTCAGTTACCATCATTCTTTTCTTGTACCCTTTTTAGAAAGATAGACGCTGATTTTGTAGGGTGTATAACAGGTATACATTTTTTCCCTGTAATCTACCAACAACTACGCCTCTTGAATCTCACTATTCTTATTCATATTGCATCAAAGATAGTTTTTCATTCACAATGGCTGCATTTGGATATATTTCCCAGCTTCATGGTAAATATAGCACTATTCTTGCTATACTTTTGTATATAAGCTTTGATTTTGGTTGTGTTTCTTAACAAACATTTTATTATGCATTCAAGGATAACGTCACAAGTTATTGGATTGATCGCAACATGATGATGGAATTCCTTGCAGCTCAAGGAATTCCTTGCAGACAATGACTGGAAATGTGTTTATTTAAATCCAGAAAAAATTAAATTTGAAACTAAAGCAAAAGAAAATAAATTTGAATTGACCATAACTAATATATTCATGCTATTTTGAGCATATAATTGTAAATTTAGTCATGCTTGAAATTCAACTCAATTCAATTAAGAAATACATCTTATATTAACATATGCATTCGGTAAGGTCTTCTAAATTTTGTTATCTTCAAAAGCTGATTGATAAGTAGTAGGAAACTCAATGTTATCAACATTTGTAGTCAACCGTTTTGGTATGTGCAAAACCACAAACCATCCGGTATTTTTTAAGTCATTTGAGTAGAACACTTGACTCGCTTCCGATGCAAGAATAAATGGCTCATCAGTCACTCGATCTTTGGTCTTTAATTTCTCTAAGTTAACTGTGATCAAGTTTGAAACAAGATCAATCTTGCAACCATTGACCTAATCTTCGACCTTTACCCAATCACAATAAAAAACTGTTGTTTAAAATCGATGTAATCTAACTCAGTTATCTCCTGGAAAACTCCGTAAAACATTGTGTCTGCTTCTTTATAATTTTTATCCTTCCCACTCGCTCTAAACTTTGTAATTTCTCTCATACATGCACTGCTGTCTTGTGTTACCATCCGCTCTTTGTAACTTTTCGAGGAAAATGTAAATCTATTCACTTGGTACTTCATATAACCACATGCCTTGAACTTTGGCCCATTCACTAGCCGCCAAAGAGTTGAGTCAACATTGTTGGTCTTCACCAACTAAAAAACAAAATCAAAAGTGTGTTCATGAAGTTGTATGATACACATAAGTACACATGAAATAATTAATAAGATGTAATATATACCTCGCCACATAACCATAGAGTAAAACTTTGACAAGCTTCCACGGATGTAACCCCACTTCGAGGTTGAGATTTAGTACTTTTCACATAGATGTTATACCTCCTACGACACACACGTTTCAAAACATATATATGAGTTGATTTACAATAATGTGAATTCAGGAGTTATTCGTGAACTTACTTCTCCCATTCATCCAATCCATCGTACTTATTAAGGACCCATCTACGAACTTGTTCAAACTGCACTTGGGTTAAGGTTAGATCTTTACCATTACCTTAAGGAATCTCACTGACAATGTAACGACCCGGAATTTTGGACAATATAAATTTAATAATCTGGGTTTAAATTTATATTGAATTAATAATTTTGATTAATAAATTTGATTTGATTTAAATAATCTTCTTTATTTAATTATTTAATTTGTGAAATTATTTTTAATGAGTTAATAAATTGTTTTCTATTCAATAATGTATATGTATTTATATATATTTTAAATAGACAAGTTGTTTTTAGTTAAATTGGTATAGCATAATTTTATATGTTTTGAAAATAGAAATTATGATTTATTTTTGATTTGAGTTTTTCAAAAATATTTAATTAAATACTATATGATTTTATATATGAGATAAATGTTTTAACTAGTTTAAAATTTCATTTTAATTCAAGTTGTATATTAAAAACTCTTTTATAAATTTGCTTGAAAAGTTTCTTTTCAAATGAACTACTTGTATATTATAATAATACTTTGCTTTATTTATTTAGAGAATCATTTTTATACATAATTATGTATAAAATTTAATTAACAAAGCTTAATACTTATTTAACTTTAATTAAACATGGTTATTAATCAAAGAGACATGTGTACATATATTAGAGCTTAAAGCTAACAAGTGTTTATTTTAAAAAGACAAGTGTCAATGTTTCATTTAATTTTTCTTTTAATTCACTTAAATCTGAAAATACATTCATATAATCTTGCTCTTCATTCATTTGCATTTTTTTTTTCCTCATTCCTTAATAAAAGAGAAAACCAAATTACATTCTCCACCATATACAAGTCTGCACATACTTTGCCAAAACTCCTCTTTCCCAAAATTACTACTGCATTTCTTTGATCTGAAACAAAAAGCCCTGCATTTCATTTGCAAGCAAGAAGGTCTGCATACCTTAAAAATTCAAACAAAGATCTGCATTCCCCAAATTACTACCTGCATGCAACTTCTACAAAATCTGCATGTCTCAAACCTGGAAAAAAAAAACATTACATTCAACTCTTTTTCTCCAAAATATACAAACCTGCATCACATGAAAGCAAGAGAACCTGCATTTCAATCTTCATCAATTGAAGCTCTGCATTTCATAATCTGGGAACAAAGAGGCCTGCATGCATCCAAATAAAAGCTCTGCAATTTCATGAAAAAGCTCTGCATTTTATTAGCATTCAAGAAGCCTGCATGTAGAACCTGGAAATACTGCATCTGAAATCATCAAGCTAGCATCAACACATCATTTAAAAATTTGGACAGTGCTCTGCATTTCAAATTCAGTGAGTAACACTAAATTTAAATAAAGTTAGGTAGGAATGCATGTTGTTTATTTGCTGAGTTAAATTTGTGTTCATGATTTCTACTGCCTGTGCATATATGAATGCAATGCATGTTTTGATTCCAAGGTTCTGATTATTTTAGTTTGAGTTCAAAACTGATAAACAGTTTTCCTTCTTGATCTGGATATCATCATAGATTAGCTTTTGAGTGGAATTTATTTTATTTCATGATAACATAAAATTTATATGCCTTTTTATAAGCTGTTTAGTCCTGTGATGTTTGGAAACATAAACACAAACTAAATTCTGTATAAATTTTGAAATATAGATATCATGAATTGGTGTTTTCAAGATTACTAACAGAATCATTTAGTAAATCCAAGAATTTAAAACTAAAACTAAATTTAACAGTGATAAGGAAAAATGCAGTTTTTTTTGAAAATTGACTGTATTTTACTTTTGATCAAGAATCAGTTGAGCCTTGCATTGAATTTGAGTGAGATTGATTCTAGAGTGAGTGTAGCTATCAACAATCATAGGAAAATTATTGAATTTGTTTGCAATTCAAATTTGAGAATGAAATTTGAAAATTTCTGTCAAGAACCCTAGTTACTGAGTTTAGAATGTTTTGGGTGCTGTGGCTTCAAGGGTGCATCGAGTTCATTGCTATTTTGGGTATTGGTATATGGTGTATTAATGAAGTTAATGCCGGAGTTTGGTCGAGGATGGTGGTCGGAGTTGAGAGGAACTGGAGTTGACAGGTTTGAAGGGTGGAGTTTGGTCTGTTGTGCAGGTTTTGATGTTGTTGGTTGCAGGAATTTTTGACTCGGGTTGGTCTCGGGGAAAATAGGAAATGACTCGAAGTAGCAAGGGTATTGACTCGAAGTCAAATAGGGGAGTTCTGGGTAACTGTGTTTCAGGTACAAAACAGTAGCTGTTCTGTTTTTTTAAAATTTTGAAGTAAAGTTTAAATTTAAACTAAAAGTTTAGCTTAGGATTTAAACTTGAGTTTGAAATTAAATTCAAATAGTTTGAATTCCTATTTTGTAATAAATTTAAATGCAGAAATTTCAAATTGGTTTTAAAAAAAAAAAGAAAAGGAAGAAACAGGGAATCTGTTTCCAGTTTTGTAAAGTTTGAACTTAATGCAAACTAAAATTGAGACTTAAGATTTTGGAAACTGAATTTAAGCATGAAATCAAATAAGTTTAAATTCTATTTCTTTGAAATAATTTAAAATTCAGTAAATTTTAAAGTTTGGTTTTAAAATTTAACAGAAACTGTTTTCTGTTTTAAAATGTAAAAGTGAATTTAAATTGCAAGTGGAGATTGAAATGGAGTTTAATCTGAAAATTTTGAATATGAATTCAAATAAGATTATTTGAGATTTGAAATCATTTAAGCTTTTAAATTTAAATTTGATTTTCAAAATCTCAAGTATAAATGCATTGTGTTTTGGCATTTGAAATTGAAAGGTTAAGTATCTAAATTAGGAAATTCAAATGAATTCAAACTGAGTTTTTAAAATCTGGATTCAAATTTAAATTTCAGTTTTAAATAAAGATTTAAATTTAAACTGTTTAATTGATTAAAGTGATTTACATTGAATTGAAGGTGTAAATTATAGAAAGAGTTTTAAAGAATTTAAAACTAAATTAAGTTTGGAAGTTATATTTAAATTTTGAAATTTTAAAGTAATTTTTAAATTGATTTGAATTTAATTTGAATTGAAATTTAAATTCTTTTTAAAACTTATTAAGTATATGTTTCTTGTAAACATATAAGATTAAGTTGTATTGTTTAAAATCTTATTTTAAATAAATTTGGATCTTAAGTTTAAAAGAAATGTTAAATTGAATTTAATGTAAATTTAAAAACATTTTGTTTTTAAATGCATGATTTAATAAGAAATGATTATCTAAAGATAAATAAAAATTAATGATTGGATTCATTAATTATTAAGGAAATTAGGATGAATATTAATTATTTAATTAATTAAATAATGTGAATGTTTAATTAAATAATTAATGATTTTTAATTTGATTTGAGATTAATTAATTAAGTTTAATTAATCTATAATTAAGGATGGTTAACTAAATTTTAATTTATGATTAAGATTTATTTAATCAAGTGATTAATGATAATTAAGTTTTTAATTAACACTTAGTTAATTAATAATTGGAGATTAATTAAATAGTAATTAAATATTAATTACTTAATAACTAATGATGATTAATTTAAGTTAATCTCTTAATTAAGTAATTAAGAATGTTAATGAAGTCATTAACTCAAGATTAATTAACAATTAATTAATGTGATTAATTTTTGATAATTAATTAGATTAATTAATTAATAATCAATTGTTAGATTAAATTACTTAAGAAAGTAATTAGTGAATTAATTACTTAATGTAATTAATTAAGGTTAATATGATTTGTTTAGATTAATTAATTAAGTTTAATTGATTTAAACATTTGTTGAATTGTTGATAATTACTTATGTAATTAATGAATTTGTAATTACTTAAGGAAGTAATTAATTAATAATTATAGAATGTAATTAAGGATATTTATTTTAGAATTAATTTGGATTTAAATTACTTTGAAATTAATCAAAGGGATTAATTTAAATAATTAATTAAGAATAATTAATTTATGGGTTGAGTAATTAATGTAGTTAATTACTGAATGATTATTAATCAAGGGTGATTAATATATATGTAGGGTTTAATATAATTAACTTGTGTGATTAATATTAAATGCTAATTACTTATTGTAACTAGAGATAGTTAATCAGTAATGATTAATTGAAATGAATATAGAGATGATAATTTATTCATTGATTTGAAATCAATGGATGGTTAAGTTAAGCAGGATTTTGATGATTAATTTAATTCATTTTAAATTAATTATAGAAGGTGTGATCATTTGATCAATTGCTTATGTTTGATGATTGGTATTGGTTGATTGGTATGGTTTGTAAATCTCAGTGGTGAGATGAATAGTGTATGTGATATGGATGCATTGGTTGCTTCTGGATGATAATATAGATTATCTGATTATGATATGATTATCTGTTGATAATGATAAGATTGATTATCTGTGGTGTTGTGAATTATCTATCTGTGTATATTTAGATAATGAATTGAATTGTTTTAAAATTAAAACAACTTGGCCTTAATAAGACACGCTTTGGATTTCGATGAGACCGGGATCGGGTTTCCATATTTGGACATCCGAAAACCACATCGATTCCAATTAACGTTAGGTCGTGAATCTTAGTGGAGCAAGTGAAGACTCGAGGTGTAAGATCTATACGTCAGTATAACTCTGTGGGTGATTCCGTAACGAGTTTGACGGAATAGTACTTATAGGTTCGAGATGGAGATTTAGAGTGCAAGGGTTATTGTCGTTAACTCTGAGGGTGATTCCAAAACGAGTGTAACGAGATAATGCCTTCGGTTTCGTTCGAACCCGGAACGAACTTGTATGGATTGAATGCTTTCAACACATCGTCAGGCGGACGATGAGCATTCTAAGTGATATGTCCTATAAAGGTAATCGCAGCCTCAAGCCTCATCAACCGGGAATGGCTAAAACAGGGGAGGTGCGCCAAGGCTTCGTGGGTAGCCCCCACTTGAGAGTAAGATTTACCCCTGTCTAGAGGTCCCTTTATATTTCGGCTGTGTGGGACGGTTGATCATGACAACCGTCGGGGTTGTCTTATTTGGAACTGTTCAGTAAGGAGCGGGTCCGGCTTTGTGTTGCAGGGGATGAAGGGAGTAATCCTCGGTACGTTGATCTAGGCCACGTACTGTGACGGGCGGTACCCCAGTAGCCCTGCCATTGTATGGAATCCAAAATCCAATAAGTGCCAACGGTTTTGATTGTATTACCCACTTTTGTGGCTAGTAGCTGGAATTTAATGAATGTAACAATTTCGGCTATTTCATATTTACTTGAAAACCCTAGACACTATAATAATATCACTGGATTTCCTATCAAATGTTTTGGTTAGCGTAAGGTAAAAACTTTTCCATGTTTATGTGTGGGAAGTCTTACGTGATACCTTTTCTTTCAAAAGGTTTTTCTAAAAGTTAAGCAATCTTAAATCGTTTACTCACACCAGACCCCTGTCTGACCCGAGTGTTTATTTTCTGTTTTATTAAACTCTTGGGTACTCATATTATGTATGAGTAGTCAAGTGATTCAGGTTATTCTTGACGAGTTCTGGAGGAGATATGGAGCAGGTGGCTTCGACGTGTAGATATATATATATAGTGATTCCGCTGTGTTTGAGTTGTATCTGTATCTGTGTTGTACTTGAATTGTAATAACTAGACAGATGTTTATAACTGTCTAGTCTGTGTTGTATTAGCTGTATAACTCTGATGTATATGATACTATGTAATGGTTTTATGTGATATAATATAATTTATTCGTTCCGCTGTGAGATTCTGATGTTGTTTGGTTCTTTCTTTTCTTTCTTTTCTCTTTTCTATCTCTTTCTTTCTTCAAGATGTCGCGATTTTCCGGGAGTGGAAAGTCGGGTCGTCACAGTTGGTATCAGAGCCGTAGGTTGAGTGAATACCTAGGCTCTGAAGTGTGTCTTTCTTTAGGGAGCGTTAGGTTGAGTGAATACCTAGGCTCTGTAGTGGTGTCTATCTTGAGAGAGCGTATTTGTATTTTTAATATATATATATATATATTTGGTTCTACCTATCTGTTGGATTACCTGTTCGGGTTTATCCGATGTAAGTTATAAAGGTAGATGAGGTAGAAGTGTGTGTAACACGACTACCATTGGTTAGAGTTTGATGGATGAGGTTGGAAGTGTATTTGTCGAGACTGTAGACCTAATACCGTCTCGAGTGGGTTTTGTTTGGTATAAGGACTTCATCGATCTCTGAAGGTAACCTGATAAGGTTCGGAGTTCATCTTTGAAGTGCAGAATTGAGTTTGGATCTGTCGTTTGGGCAGAAGCAAGCAAGTGATGATATCTTGATATCTTAGGAAGTAGTAGATGCGTGATGAGATGCGGTGACTATGGATATTTTCGAAGATGTTTCTTTGGAACAAGAGTAGGAAGTGAGTCTGCTCGGTGATGTGGCTGAGTTTAGCAGAGTGTTCTGAGTCGATAGGGAGTCTTCTGGCTGAGTAGTTTTTTTGAAGTGGAGTTCAGAAGCAGCAGAGTGGATCTTTTTCTCTGGTAAGTTGGCTAAGTCAGCATAAGCTATTCTGTTTGGTTGAGAGAGAGCAGTTTCTTTGGATTTAGGCTGAGTTGATCGCAAAAGTGACTTGCGATAGTATGTTCTCTTGTGTTTGTTGGAGATTGTCTGGATGTTTTCTGGAAGTCAGAGTTTGTCTGCATCTGGAGATCGAGTTTTCTTACCAGGATTGGAACTGGTGGTTCAGTTAGTAGATGGATGGTTCCTTGAGGTAAAAGTTGGTGAAGCAACTCTGGTTTGGGAGGAACATCTGAGTTTTCTTATGGATATATGGAACCTTATTTTCTGTGCTGGGTTGTCTGGTCTGTGCTTGTGCTCTTCTTTAGCATTTTCTTCTGTTTCGGATCAGAGTTGGCAGCGGAAGCAGTTTGGGGGTGTTTCTGTTTTCTTTTCCGGATAAGGAGAAGTTTGTTCTTTCTTCTGTTGTTGAGAAGCAGGGTTTGTGTTCTTGGTTTTTGTATGATCTTGAGGAGATCATTGGATTGTTTTGCTTCAGTCTGTTTCTTTCGGAATCAGCAAGAGTTGAGCTGATCAGGATGGATGTTGGTAGCCCAGGTTCGTCCGAAGAGTTTTTATGGATAAGAGATGGAGAATTTGGATTCTGGAATTGGAGATTTGATTTTGGTTAAGTTTTTCTCTGATCCAGGGAGCTATAAGTTTGGGAAGCTAGCTCCGAAGTGTTTTGGTTTCTTCTGTGATTGGTTAGATCAGTGTTTGGTTTTCTAGAGCTGAATTGCCAGTTTGGATAACTGGGATTCAGGGTGTTTCACGTATCTCTGAGGAAGTACGTGTTTGTTATTTCTGGTTGTAGAACCAGCAGTTTAGGTTGGTTTGTTTGTTGAGTCAGACTCGTCTGTAGTCTGATATTCTGTATAGAATGGTTGTTAGGAGCTCTATAGCTTAGTAGTATCGATTGATTGTATTCTATAGAGCGAGTATCCCTATATATATATATATACCGGGGAAACTCGTGAAGATTTTATCCAAAATTCTTTTGGATGATTAGATTTGTTCTGATTGTGTGAATTGATTGCTTTGGTTGTTGGCATATGTTTAACATATGCTGTATTTTAAAATAAAATCTGTAAATAGATTATTAAATTGCCTTTGTTTTAAATTTCGGGGACGAAATTCTTTTAAGGGGGAAGGATTGTAACGACCCGGAATTTTGGACAATATAAATTTAATAATCTGGGTTTAAATTTATATTGAATTAATAATTTTGATTAATAAATTTGATTTGATTTAAATAATCTTCTTTATTTAATTATTTAATTTGTGAAATTATTTTTAATGAGTTAATAAATTGTTTTCTATTCAATAATGTATATGTATTTATATATATTTTAAATAGACAAGTTGTTTTTAGTTAAATTGGTATAGCATAATTTTATATGTTTTGAAAATAGAAATTATGATTTATTTTTGATTTGAGTTTTTCAAAAATATTTAATTAAATACTATATGATTTTATATATGAGATAAATGTTTTAACTAGTTTAAAATTTCATTTTAATTCAAGTTGTATATTAAAAACTCTTTTATAAATTTGCTTGAAAAGTTTCTTTTCAAATGAACTACTTGTATATTATAATAATACTTTGCTTTATTTATTTAGAGAATCATTTTTATACATAATTATGTATAAAATTTAATTAACAAAGCTTAATACTTATTTAACTTTAATTAAACATGGTTATTAATCAAAGAGACATGTGTACATATATTAGAGCTTAAAGCTAACAAGTGTTTATTTTAAAAAGACAAGTGTCAATGTTTCATTTAATTTTTCTTTTAATTCACTTAAATCTGAAAATACATTCATATAATCTTGCTCTTCATTCATTTGCATTTTTTTTCCTCATTCCTTAATAAAAGAGAAAACCAAATTACATTCTCCACCATATACAAGTCTGCACATACTTTGCATTCAAAACTCCTCTTTCCCAAAATTACTACTGCATTTCTTTGATCTGAAACAAAAAGCCCTGCATTTCATTTGCAAGCAAGAAGGTCTGCATACCTTAAAAATTCAAACAAAGATCTGCATTCCCCAAATTACTACCTGCATGCAACTTCTACAAAATCTGCATGTCTCAAACCTGGAAAAAAAAAATTACATTCAACTCTTTTTCTCCAAAATATACAAACCTGCATCACATGAAAGCAAGAGAACCTGCATTTCAATCTTCATCAATTGAAGCTCTGCATTTCATAATCTGGGAACAAAGAGGCCTGCATGCATCCAAATAAAAGCTCTGCAATTTCATGAAAAAGCTCTGCATTTTATTAGCATTCAAGAAGCCTGCATGTAGAACCTGGAAATACTGCATCTGAAATCATCAAGCTAGCATCAACACATCATTTAAAAATTTGGACAGTGCTCTGCATTTCAAATTCAGGTGAGTAACACTAAATTTAAATAAAGTTAGGTAGGAATGCATGTTGTTTATTTGCTGAGTTAAACTTGTGTTCATGATTTCTACTGCCTGTGCATATATGAATGCAATGCATGTTTTGATTCCAAGGTTCTGATTATTTTAGTTTGAGTTCAAAACTGATAAACAGTTTTCCTTCTTGATCTGGATATCATCATAGATTAGCTTTTGAGTGGAATTTATTTTATTTCATGATAACATAAAATTTATATGCCTTTTTATAAGCTGTTTAGTCCTGTGATGTTTGGAAACATAAACACAAACTAAATTCTGTATAAATTTTGAAATATAGATATCATGAATTGGTGTTTTCAAGATTACTAACAGAATCATTTAGTAAATCCAAGAATTTAAAACTAAAACTAAATTTAACAGTGATAAGGAAAAATGCAGTTTTTTTTGAAAATTGACTGTATTTTACTTTTGATCAAGAATCAGTTGAGCCTTGCATTGAATTTGAGTGAGACTGATTCTAGAGTGAGTGTAGCTATCAACAATCATAGGAAAATTATTGAATTTGTTTGCAATTCAAATTTGAGAATGAAATTTGAAAATTTCTGTCAAGAACCCTAGTTACTGAGTTTAGAATGTTTTGGGTGCTGTGGCTTCAAGGGTGCATCGAGTTCATTGCTATTTTGGGTATTGGTATATGGTGTATTAATGAAGTTAATGCCGGAGTTTGGTCGAGGATGGTGGTCGGAGTTGAGAGGAACTGGAGTTGACAGGTTTGAAGGGTGGAGTTTGGTCTGTTGTGCAGGTTTTGATGTTGTTGGTTGCAGGAATTTTTGACTCGGGTTGGTCTCGGGGAAAATAGGAAATGACTCGAAGTAGCAAGGGTATTGACTCGAAGTCAAATAGGGGAGTTCTGGGTAACTGTGTTTCAGGTACAAAACAGTAGCTGTTCTGTTTTTTAAAAATTTTGAAGTAAAGTTTAAATTTAAACTAAAAGTTTAGCTTAGGATTTAAACTTGAGTTTGAAATTAAATTCAAATAGTTTGAATTCCTATTTTGTAATAAATTTAAATGCAGAAATTTCAAATTGGTTTTAAAAAAAAAAGAAAAGGAAGAAACAGGGAATCTGTTTCCAGTTTTGTAAAGTTTGAACTTAATGCAAACTAAAATTGAGACTTAAGATTTTGGAAACTGAATTTAAGCATGAAATCAAATAAGTTTAAATTCTGTTTCTTTGAAATAATTTAAAATTCAGTAAATTTTAAAGTTTGGTTTTAAAATTTAACAGAAACTGTTTTCTGTTTTAAAATGTAAAAGTGAATTTAAATTGCAAGTGGAGATTGAAATGGAGTTTAATCTGAAAATTTTGAATATGAATTCAAATAAGATTATTTGAGATTTGAAATCATTTAAGCTTTTAAATTTAAATTTGATTTTCAAAATCTCAAGTATAAATGCATTGTGTTTTGGCATTTGAAATTGAAAGGTTAAGTATCTAAATTAGGAAATTCAAATGAATTCAAACTGAGTTTTTAAAATCTGGATTCAAATTTAAATTTCAGTTTTAAATAAAGATTTAAATTTAAACTGTTTAATTGATTAAAGTGATTTACATTGAATTGAAGGTGTAAATTATAGAAAGAGTTTTAAAGAATTTAAAACTAAATTAAGTTTGGAAGTTATATTTAAATTTTGAAATTTTAAAGTAATTTTTAAATTGATTTGAATTTAATTTGAATTGAAATTTAAATT
Source organism: Allium cepa (assembly GCA_030765085.1). Lineage (NCBI taxonomy): Eukaryota > Viridiplantae > Streptophyta > Magnoliopsida > Asparagales > Amaryllidaceae > Allium > Allium cepa. Next base: position 158,757,246 of record CM060939.1, read on the forward strand.
CTTTTTAAAACTTATTAAGTATATGTTTCTTGTAAACATATAAGATTAAGTTGTATTGTTTAAAATCTTATTTTAAATAAATTTGGATCTTAAGTTTAAAAGAAATGTTAAATTGAATTTAATGTAAATTTAAAAACATTTTGTTTTTAAATGCATGATTTAATAAGAAATGATTATCTAAAGATAAATAAAAATTAATGATTGGATTCATTAATTATTAAGGAAATTAGGATGAATATTAATTATTTAATTAATTAAATAATGTGAATGTTTAATTAAATAATTAATGATTTTTAATTTGATTTGAGATTAATTAATTAAGTTTAATTAATCTATAATTAAGGATGGTTAACTAAATTTTAATTTATGATTAAGATTTATTTAATCAAGTGATTAATGATAATTAAGTTTTTAATTAACACTTAGTTAATTAATAATTGGAGATTAATTAAATAGTAATTAAATATTAATTACTTAATAACTAATGATGATTAATTTAAGTTAATCTCTTAATTAAGTAATTAAGAATGTTAATGAAGTCATTAACTCAAGATTAATTAACAATTAATTAATGTGATTAATTTTTGATAATTAATTAGATTAATTAATTAATAATCAATTGTTAGATTAAATTACTTAAGAAAGTAATTAGTGAATTAATTACTTAATGTAATTAATTAAGGTTAATATGATTTGTTTAGATTAATTAATTAAGTTTAATTGATTTAAACATTTGTTGAATTGTTGATAATTACTTATGTAATTAATGAATTTGTAATTACTTAAGGAAGTAATTAATTAATAATTATAGAATGTAATTAAGGATATTTATTTTAGAATTAATTTGGATTTAAATTACTTTGAAATTAATCAAAGGGATTAATTTAAATAATTAATTAAGAATAATTAATTTATGGGTTGAGTAATTAATGTAGTTAATTACTGAATGATTATTAATCAAGGGTGATTAATATATATGTAGGGTTTAATATAATTAACTTGTGTGATTAATATTAAATGCTAATTACTTATTGTAACTAGAGATAGTTAATCAGTAATGATTAATTGAAATGAATATAGAGATGATAATTTATTCATTGATTTGAAATCAATGGATGGTTAAGTTAAGCAGGATTTTGATGATTAATTTAATTCATTTTAAATTAATTATAGAAGGTGTGATCATTTGATCAATTGCTTATGTTTGATGATTGGTATTGGTTGATTGGTATGGTTTGTAAATCTCAGTGGTGAGATGAATAGTGTATGTGATATGGATGCATTGGTTGCTTCTGGATGATAATATAGATTATCTGATTATGATATGATTATCTGTTGATAATGATAAGATTGATTATCTGTGGTGTTGTGAATTATCTATCTGTGTATATTTAGATAATGAACTGAATTGTTTTAAAATTAAAACAACTTGGCCTTAATAAGACACGCTTTGGATTTCGATGAGACCGGGATCGGGTTTCCATATTTGGACATCCGAAAACCACATCGATTCCAATTAACGTTAGGTCGTGAATCTTAGTGGAGCAAGTGAAGACTCGAGGTGTAAGATCTATACGTCAGTATAACTCTGTGGGTGATTCCGTAACGAGTTTGACGGAATAGTACTTATAGGTTCGAGATGGAGATTTAGAGTGCAAGGGTTATTGTCGTTAACTCTGAGGGTGATTCCAAAACGAGTGTAACGAGATAATGCCTTCGGTTTCGTTCGAACCCGGAACGAACTTGTATGGATTGAATGCTTTCAACACATCGTCAGGCGGACGATGAGCATTCTAAGTGATATGTCCTATAAAGGTAATCGCAGCCTCAAGCCTCATCAACCGGGAATGGCTAAAACAGGGGAGGTGCGCCAAGGCTTCGTGGGTAGCCCCCACTTGAGAGTAAGATTTACCCCTGTCTAGAGGTCCCTTTATATTTCGGCTGTGTGGGACGGTTGATCATGACAACCGTCGGGGTTGTCTTATTTGGAACTGTTCAGTAAGGAGCGGGTCCGGCTTTGTGTTGCAGGGGATGAAGGGAGTAATCCTCGGTACGTTGATCTAGGCCACGTACTGTGACGGGCGGTACCCCAGTAGCCCTGCCATTGTATGGAATCCAAAATCCAATAAGTGCCAACGGTTTTGATTGTATTACCCACTTTTGTGGCTAGTAGCTGGAATTTAATGAATGTAACAATTTCGGCTATTTCATATTTACTTGAAAACCCTAGACACTATAATAATATCACTGGATTTCCTATCAAATGTTTTGGTTAGCGTAAGGTAAAAACTTTTCCATGTTTATGTGTGGGAAGTCTTACGTGATACCTTTTCTTTCAAAAGGTTTTTCTAAAAGTTAAGCAATCTTAAATCGTTTACTCACACCAGACCCCTGTCTGACCCGAGTGTTTATTTTCTGTTTTATTAAACTCTTGGGTACTCATATTATGTATGAGTAGTCAAGTGATTCAGGTTATTCTTGACGAGTTCTGGAGGAGATATGGAGCAGGTGGCTTCGACGTGTAGATATATATATATAGTGATTCCGCTGTGTTTGAGTTGTATCTGTATCTGTGTTGTACTTGAATTGTAATAACTAGACAGATGTTTATAACTGTCTAGTCTGTGTTGTATTAGCTGTATAACTCTGATGTATATGATACTATGTAATGGTTTTATGTGATATAATATAATTTATTCGTTCCGCTGTGAGATTCTGATGTTGTTTGGTTCTTTCTTTTCTTTCTTTTCTCTTTTCTATCTCTTTCTTCCTTCAAGATGTCGCGATTTTCCGGGAGTGGAAAGTCGGGTCGTCACAGACAAACTCATCATCCTCGTCTAAAAATGCCTCATGAGTATGTTTATGAGTGCCATCACCTCCTTCTGGCATGTACTCTATGCAGTAAAGACTAGCTTCTTGTACGATATCCTTTTGCAATACATCCTTCAATATATCTTTTGTTGCGCACATATCCTTTATATGTTTTCATTAACCTATGAAGGTAATCAATTATAAATAACCAGTAGCTATTTAGACTGAATGATGATGAACAAAACTGAAATTAGTAATTTACCGTTCAAACGATACATCCACCTATATCTAACATGACCGCAAATCAATGTTTCACCGCCTAAATGAACCATAAGATGGATGCTGATATCAAAAAAAGCAGGTGGAAAATGTTTTTCAAACACACACATTGCTTCCACCAAACTAGCCTTTGCTTTTAAAAGATGTTCCATGTTGATCACCTTTGAGCATAAAATGTTGAAGAATAGACTTATACGATGTATAGCATTACGTAGATCCTTATGTTGTGGATAAGAATGTTGAAGCAATACCGGAAGTAATTGTTGCATTATGACGTGGTAGTCATGCGATTTCATATTTGTTAGTTCAGCAGGATTAATGTTCACATTGTTGTGGAAGTTGGAAGAGAATTTGCTATGCACTTTCAGGCTTTTCAAAATGGTGCAAAATCGTAACTTCTTATCTTTGCTCAAGATGAAATTTGCCTCTGATATGGTTATTTTATTTGTTTCAGGGTCTTCCATCACCCACAATTTTTGTTTTATACCCATGGTTTTCAAATCCTTGTGTGCGTTGATGCCTTCTTTTGTCTTGTCTTTATGACCCATGATTGTGCTAATGAGATGCTCAGTGACATTCTTCTCTGTATGCATAACATCAACATTATGTCGGACCAAATTTGCTTTCTAATATGGCAAATCAAAGAGGATGGACCTCCTATACCATGCCTGAACATTAGCAAGTTCTTCCTCATCGGTTTTCTTTTTTCATTTTCGAACAATTTCCAGTTTTTTTTACCAACTTTCATCTTGATATTCTCTACCTTCTCTTCAACTTGATCACCTTTTAATGGCCATGGAAGACGACGATATTCTTGTTTGTTATTAAAGTTTGTTTTTTCGTCTTGAAACTTGTGTTTGGAAGGAAGAAATATTCAATGTCCCATGTAACACATCTTCTTACTGTCAGGAAGGTAATAAGAACAAGTGTCTTCCCCACATATAGGACATGCAAAATATCCATGTGTTGTGCACCCCGATAAAGTCCCAAGTGCAGGATGATCATGAATTGCCCACAATACCCTATCTCTCATTGTGAACTCAGATTTATTAAATGAGTCAAATGCAATGACTCCTTTCCGTAACTGCTTAAACTCGTCTATCAATGGTTGTAAATAAACATCAATATCCTTCCCTGGTTGTTTTGGCCCAGAAATCAACAATGTCAACATTGAAAACTCCCTTTTCATGCACATTGATGGAGGAAGAATATACGGTACTACAATTACTGGCCAGCAACTATAACAGTTAGCTAGAGATGCATGTGGGTTGAAACCATCCGTTGCTATTCCAAGTGTGACATTTCGTGGTTCAGCAACAAACGTTTTATCAAAAGAATCTGCTGCTCGCCATTGAGAAGTGTCACATGGGTGACGCATTACAGCTGAATCAGACTTGGCACGGCCATGCCAAGTCATAGCATCTGCTATCCATGGTATAGTATATAATCTCCTCAATCTAGAAATTAAAGGGAAATGTCTCAACGTCATTTGAGGTACTTTGGTGGCTTTTTTCTCTTCGTTGAATGTTGTCTTATATCTTGGCTCATTGCAAATTGGACAAGAAACTCTGTTTGCATCATCTTTCTAGTATAAAATGCAGTCGTTAATACATGCATCATAAGTTTTGTAATCCACCCAACTTGTTTAATCATCTTCTTCATGTCAGAGTACTTTGTTGGTAGTGAGTTACCTTCAAGGAGTAATTCATTTATAAATTCGAGGAGTGTAGTCAAACCATTGTTAGAAAAGCCGTATTGAGTTTTCAAGCTATTCAGCTTCACAATCGCATACAATTTTGTTATCCCCTTTGGTCATGAAGGATACAATGGCTCTTTTGCACTATCAAAAAGTGATTTATACTTAGTACTTTGATTGGCCTGCCAATCGATATCAACTATAGGTGATTCTCCAATATTATTGAGCAATAAACTTGTAGGTTGAAAATGATGAAATCTATCGGCATCATTGACCAGATCTTCCATCCTAGGAAGTTCACACTCATTGGTACTTATGGCTTGACTAATGGGTTGTTTTTGCTTCCTCGTCGACTCTTCCCTGTGAAAATGCCAAACTGTGTATGATTGGACAATTCCCCATCTAAGTAGATGATAATGAATGTCCTCTAATTTAATCTTCATTTTCATATTTTTGCAATGTGTGCAAGGACAAGAATAGATTCCTTATTACCACGTTTTCCACAACGAAATCAATAAACTTCTGTACTCCTTCCACATATCGTGCAGTTCTTCGATCAGATACTTTCATCCATTGTTTGTCTATGCTAGAAGACATACCGACCTGTTATGTCATATACGATATGTTGTCAATAATTTTTCTATCCGCTTATTATATTATCCTATGACATACACAAACACATAACATAACTCAAACTATTTTGATGTATAAATTCTTATGTTCACTTACATGGAAATCTAGCCTAATGAAAAATAAATATAGATCATTTTATGTTCACTTTCTTGGTAACGTCGTAGTCGGCCGATATGGTCAGACCTTCCTTATTCAATGTAAATAAAATAAAAAGTTAGTGCGGTCATGGTAGTCTGAACATAGAAAACACAAAACACACAAAAGTATAGGAATTTAATATCATATTAATTATAACACATATAAAGAGAGTTAAAAGTACCCTGCTACTCCCTTATTAAGTTACCTAAAACTTGCTACAATTCAATTATTTACCTGCTAGAAGCATGAGATTAAAATAAAGGGCTATTGTGACAGGGTAAGTTTTAAAAAGAGGATTGTTTCTTTCTGTTAGGAGAATTGTGTGGTTAAGAAGAATAAATCAAAAATAGGCATAAGCACAAACTTTAAAAAAAATTAGGTTGAAGGAAAACAAATTTCATTTTTGGATTGAAAGACAAACACTGAAAAAAAATTAGGCTGAAGGACAATGCAAAATACAACTTGCATTTTGTACAATGTAAAATTGAATATAATTCTAGTTCTAATTAACATTAAAAGGCGGTCAGTGGAAATTACTCAACATTTAAATTGGAAACAATATGTTTTTTTGCAAATTATAGACTTTATATCATATGAAAAAAGAAAACATACAATATATCATATGAGAACGTGTACAGAACAAAAATTGACCAACTTGGGGAGATAGGGGAGTTAAATACAAAAATCCTTTTACTTCATACAATGGTAATTTACAGCCATTTGAAATCCTATATTTGGTAATGTGTAAGTATAAAATTCTTCACTCTATTAAAGGGGGGGGGCAATTTACTAATATCCTACTTTCAAGTTTATTAGCTTATATCATGAATGATGGAATAAGGTAAAAATTGATTTATTAGAATGAGGGTGATTTATAATAAAACGGTAAGAAGTGATTATTGCTAAAATGTTAAAAATTGGAATAAGCTGTTTTAACCTTTCATTGTCAGAATTCGTAATAAAATATAATTAAATTTGCAAAGACAAATATGTTTTCAATCGTATCAGCAAAAGTTGAAAATAAAATCATACCATTTGACGGATTACATTCTTACGAAAATCGAGCAATGGAAAAAGGGAAAAACTGATTTATTAAATATCGGTCTTAAATACATAGTGAAAGCAAATTTACTGTATTCGTAAAGAAGTAGCTGAAAGGAGAAATTAAAAAATCTTATCATAACAAAAAATTAAAACATCTATGATGCTTCAGTTCAACAATATAACTTGATCAATGGAGGGAGTTTAGACATATGCAGTTTGTAAATAAAATTATAATAAGCAAGCTTGCAATGCAAATAATTTGGGATAATAAACCGATTTAGTAGAAAAATTTGAGCTAGTAGAAAAATGGTGTAGAGAGCGAAGAAGATGAGGATGTGAACGGCGACAGCCTTAACGTTGGTCTTCACGTTGCCGTAGCCGTAGCCGACATGGTCGTGGGTCCCCGAGAGCTCGAACAAGAGTCCAGACTATAGCAACACGAAAAGCACCACTTCTACCACCACCGGCGCCCAGTATGCATCTTATTTCTTGCAATTGCTTTCTCAAAATTAGAGTCGATGATGATTTGCAGTCGAGTCGATGATGATTTGCAGTCGAGTCGATGATGATTTGCAGTCGTTCAATCGAATAGTTGGAAATGAGGGCGATGAACAAGGGAAAACGCGTGGAGGAGAGGGAAATGAAATTAAAAGGGCGTTTAGTTTTGGGAATGAGGGGTTATGTGTGAAAAAAAACAGGACAGCTACACAATGGCTTTGAGCGGTTGCAAGATTAAAACGTCCCATAGCCGTTCTTGAATCATTTACAACGGCTTTAAACCGTTGCTATTTAGCAATGGCTCAGAACCGTTGCAATTCTTCCGCATGGGTGTGTTGCAAAACTGACAATATGGTGTAGTGGCAGGACCCTTTCAGACTAGTACTGATGGTCTCACAACAGATCAAATGTGGCTGGGCACGCTTGCGCTGATAGGGTAGGTAAGAGGTCACAAGAGGGAGCGACATATAGTGTGTACCGGCAATGACCGAGCGTGTCGTATCAATAAGTCGCTACTATGTTCCGAGCGCTATACATGTGTCTTTAGCTGTGGGACCCATGGGATGGGACTGGCTCATTGTGGCACAACAAAGATATAAGGCTGATAAATGGGTAGAATTAGGATTCAAACTAATTAAAATAGGATTAGGATTTCAGCCTAATCACATTAATCTAAGACAAGTGCAAACAATCACAATCAAAGCTAATGGTTAAACAGTATTTTATCCCAGTTTTATCCTTCCTTTATTTTTTTCCTAGAACTATTGCTAAATTTATTATCTTTATTTTGCTTAAAATTACTAGTAGTACTTTCACTCACCAGACTTATAGTCTGACCCACTCTTCTATTTCCCCTTTTCCCCCGTTGGCCAGCAGAGGCAAGGATAGTTGATTCAGATTTCTTGAAGAGACATTCCCGGAGTTCTTCATGTATTCTTCTTCTTTTTAGTTTTCATTTCAATTGATTTTTGATGTATTAGTACTTATGAGAGGGATGATTTTTTTATTATACTCCGATTTTATGAGACCGAGATGTATTTTTCATAAGACATGTGTATTTGATACTTCAGACATGTGATATTTTCAGACTTATTTATGAATTTTTATTTTGAATAATGATAACCTTTTAAATGTTTCTGCTGTTTATATTTATTTGTTTTGTGAATCTTAGTCACTGTGATGTCTTTAACTATACCTATAACGCACAATATCTTTTAGTGTGCCCTTTTTGTGTATACTAAGGGGTGTGGGGTGTTTCACTATCTTGTGCCTATGACCCTTCCTTGATGCTATAACCTTGTTTCTAGTGCTGTTTTGTTAATTCCACATAACTCTCTATCAATCTCCATAAATTCCTGAATTGACAACTTTGTTCTTCCATAACTTCATCATTTAGGCTTAGAAATAAGCCTTTGTTGATGTAAACAACACTTGAATCATGAAGCTAACCATAAGACAAGCCGAAGCAAAGAGTTAGAGGCAGCTAATTTGGATAACTTAGGGGTCGGTACCGACCCATACCCACAGAGTTGCACCGACCCACAACATTTGATGATGCAGCAACCATATTTTCTTAAGACCTAGTCTATAGCAAGGAGAATGGTCTGGAGATTTTTTTGTATGAGATATTTGACTCCCTACCTCATCAAATAGAGGGGTATGGTTCATTTTTTAGGATCTTTTAGCTTTGGTTGCACTCTACTCTATATTCTTTTAATTCTGAAAATCTAAGTGTCAGAGTTGTACTAAACCCTAAGAAATTCTGCCCCCAAGTTAAGAGATAAACAATAAAATAATTACGTGGAATTAGGCTGGAGTTAGCCAAACCAATACAAATCTCTATGTGTTCATGTCTTACTTGTTTTAATTTGTTTTCTTCACTTTTTATTTTTCACTGTAACTTTTGGACATTTGTGCCATTTTTGGTTCAAATAGTTTAGTGCTTTCATTAAGAAAATACTTGAACTTGATGATTTAAGACATGGAAAGATTCATGACTAGACAATTAACGAGAGGCATTGCTATTATACGAAATCAACCAAGAGGAAGCCAAGAGGCATCCTTAGGAGCTAACACCCCTATCTATCTACATAACCAAACATGAGATGGAAACCATGATGAATGGATTGCAGGAAAGGATGATTGCGCACCACGAAGAGATGATAGAGAATTTCTTCAATAGGATGGAACAGATGGGAACATACGAAGCTGCTGCAGATAAGAATCAAAGACCAAAACCCGGATTGTAGGTAACTAGAAGCAGGGTAGGACGACCAAGGACAAACACCTAGCTAAATATTTGGTTTGGTACCGACCCTCAAGCATGGATTAGTAACGACCCTTAAGCATGGGTCAGTACCAATCCTCAAAGGCTCGAGGGCCTGGGTCGTCCTGGCCTTGGAAGGAATGATATACATTTTGAAGCTGAAGCGGAGCGTTTGAATGCAGATTGGAACGCATAAGCACAATTGGAGGAGTTTGTACCAAAATTCTCTCACAAAGTCGGGGGCAGGCTGAGAATGCTAACCGTATAGTTCCATTGATTGACGATGACAAACTTGTCGAGATGGTGAGATGAGCTATGACGGGCGGATTGCCTAACTAGAGCTCGGTGATGTGAGTAGGAGCCTATTAACTCCAAACATTCGGTATGCTAGGAATCCACTTGATTTCAAGTTAGCTACATTGGAAAGATATGACGGGAAGATAGATTCAATGGTTCATTTGATGAGGTACATCCGGCACATGGAGGTGTCGGGTGCATCTGAAAAGATTATGGGATTTTATTTCTCTTTATATTTGACAAGTTTGGTGGAGTCATGGTTTAGGCAGCTGGAAAATGTTTCCATTAGCACATAGGCCGAGTTGTGAATAGGTTCATGAAGCAGTTCTGGGTCCATATTTCATGACCCAAAAATGTAATATAATCTTAGCAAGTATAAAGCAGAGGGCAAGAGATACCTTCAGAAGTTTTCTAATAAGATACAATAAGGCAGCAACAACAATTGACAAGCTAGACCCTTCGATGGTTTTTATGGCGACAGTTTCAGCGGTAGCACGAAGAGGATTTTAAGGTGGCTTTGAAACATGATCGTCCCAAGGATCCTATGGAATTTTATCATGTGGCTGAGAAATACTTGCGTCAGAAGGATGCTGAGGCTGATTAGAAAGAAATCAATCGGTGGATGGCAGAGGACTTCCTAAAGAAGGATCTAACAAAGGAAAAGGAAAGAGAATGACGAATGACAGCTTTGATGGATCAAAGCGACATAGGAGCGAATTGAAATTCTCTTCTTACATGAACTTGAATGAAGCGCCAAAGCAGATATATCTAGATACCATGGGACAAATCCCCTATGAAAGTCGATGAGAATATAGCCCATGGAGCGTGAAAGGGCATCTAGAAGGTACTGCCTATTCAATGAGATGGATGAGAATACAAAAATAATTATAGGCACATCCAAGATCTGATCAAGGAATAGGCTAAAGATACCGACTATAACAACATGAAAGGAATCGAACTACGATGGAGGAACAGGAGTAGCATTGACTGCAACAAATAGAGATGCCTTGGATCAAGGTCAAGGAAAGCCATATCTTAATTGGGATGGCTGGGAATCAGGTATGGTTCTCGCACCCTATTTACCCTTTTCAATAAACCATGCAATAATATAGTCTAAACATTTACTCATGTATGTGAACCCGAACGGTCCCTAGGCATGCTATGGGCTAGATGCTAGACTGTAATGCTCGGCGAGGCAGCTACCTTGATGTTGGATTTTATGCCATTTTTTATATTTGAATTTAATTTTTAAATCCATATTGAATGTGATGGCTAATATTAATTGATTTAGAGTCCTATCCAAAAGACAAGACTGGTGCGCAAGGTCCAAGCCCCTCGTCGAAGCGCCAACAGATGGACTTGTGCGATATTAATCACTATAAAGTCCTATATGGAGGGAGAGGACTGGATTGCAAGAAGTAAGTCCCCTCACCGAAGCGTGAGCGAATGGGCTTACTTGTCTTTGAGTCCACTCGCCAAAGAGCAAGCAGATCGGGCTTAGAAAGGCTCAAGAGAGACCGTGGACTTGAATCATTTTAGCTCCATCTACAAAGACGGGACCAATGTGTAAGAAGTAAGTTAACTCACCAAAGCGTGAGCGGATGGGCTGCTTATTGTTGAGTCCTCTCTCCGAAGAGCAGGCAGATTGGGCTCAACAAGGGTCCGAAGAGACCATGGATTGACTATCGGTCCTAAACAGCGACAGATTTGATTGTTGGTCTCAAATAGCGACGGATCTGATTATCATCCATGAACAACCATAATTATCGGTCCTGAATGACCATGGATTAGATTATTAGTCCCGAACAACCACGAATTTGATAATCAGCCTCGAATGGCTGTAGATTTGATTATCCGTCTCGAACGGTCATAAATTTGGTTACAGATCCGTAGAGATCACATATTAAGCTGAATATGAAATGATCCGGAGAGATCAAAACTTAAAATATATATAGATTTTAATCAAAGGATTTGAACGCCTTATAATTAGAATAGAATTAACAAGCCTCGAGTGAACACGGGATGATTTCAATATGATGACTCTAAATGAAATCAGAATGATAACGATGTAAATCTCAGATGAACACGGGATGATTTAGATATCTTATATAATGAATCCGAATGAAATTGGAATGATGATGATGTATAGATAACACTTAAGCAAAGTCTAGAATTTTAGGCTATAATGGGTTTTGAACGAACCATGATTGACAACAGATCCGAAGGAACTGGAGAATATACCAAGGTTGAATTAGCCAGAGAGCTCAACCATCGAAAATTGACATCACATTTGTTCTTAAGCAAAGCATACATTCCATTCGCACGACATTTTCTAGAGAGCTGGTGTTATCTTTCCTTTTGACTACGTAGTATATGGATGAACCTCAAGAGTTAACTTCGAAATTATTAAGGCAGGATGCTCGGAGAGATGACCACAAAGCCCAAAACCCAAGTGTAACTAAGACCGTAAGGTAAGTATGTGCTCATTCCAAGAATTCAAAGACCTAAGTTAGGGGTTAGTACTGACCCCATCCCATGGGTCGGTAACAACCTATGGTCCTTTGGCCCAGTGGGGCCCATCTTCTGCCCATGACCCTTCCTTGATGCTAGAATCCTATTTCTAGTATTATTTTGTCAATTCCATATAAATATCTATCAATCTCCACAAACTCTTGATTCGAAAATTTTGTTCTTTCATAACTCCGTTATTTGGACTTAGAAACAAGCTATTATTGATGCACACAATTATGGAATCGCAAATCTAACCACAAGACGAGCCGAAACAAAGAGTTGGAGGCAGCTAAATTAGCTAACTTGGGGGTCCTTACCGACCTATGCCTATGGAGTCAAACCGACCAATAACATTTGATGATGTGGCACTCATATTTTTTAGAGAACTAGTCTATAGCGAGGAGAATGTAACATCACCCTACTTGAAGTCCCAAAATTAACGGCTACGGATGCTGCAGTCATCCATAGTTATTAGTCCTTGACGATCAAATATGGCGGTGTTAGATTCATTGATACACAGAAACACTTGAATATGGAAAAAAAATTTAAACTTCAAACAAAATCACATTTCGTTTGAAAATATTTCCAACTCACTACATAATCCCATATTCAAAAATCACGTTATAAGAAAGTATATTTATCACAACATACGCCAAGAGCAACATATGAAGATACTCCCTTGGATGATTAGAGCATATATAGGTAATGTAACAACTTTTTCATTACAACAACACATGGGAATCAAAGAAAAGAGAACTCTAAATAGCCATCATGCCTCCTGCACGTCTTCGAAAGCTTATTCGTCTTAAGAGGCATCTGAAAACCTCAACTCTCAAACAACTCAATATCCATTGAGCACCGGAGAGTTTAAGAGGAAAACATAAACTTCGAGTCAGACACAAAGCCTAGTATGAATAAGAATCTACCATCTCAACTCATTTAGATATCTAGTGAGATCACGTCGCTTAGCGGAACGGGTTTTCCCCTCACTAGTATCTCAAAACCTTCATAAAACTATGCACTGTGCTCCTGCATCCACAATGGTTCAAACAATTCACAACGGTATAATATGATGATATGGAAAATGAATGAATCAATTCTGGAATACCCATCCCCATTCATTTTAGACTATTTGTCCCAGTTATAGTTTCTAGGATTACTATTAACCTATTAGTTTTCATGGGCTGACTAATAACTGGTTAAGCATTTAAGGACTCTCTCTCCAATTACATAGTTTTCATGGGATCAATAAGAACCTATTGGTAACTCCAATATCTTAGTCTTATCCTAGTTATCATCGGTTTACTAGGAACCTCTTGGCCCCTGCCAATATCCTTTCTTCTTAACCTAGTTTTCATTGGGTGACTAGGAACCTTTTGACACATGCTAATATCTTAATCCGGATATAGTTTTCATGGGCTAACCAAAAATCTACTGGCCCCTGCTAGTATTAAATCATAGTTTTCATAGGCTTACTATGAACCCATCTTTCTGACATCTTCCTTTATATATAGTTTTCGTGGGCTAACTATGAACCTATTGGCCCCTGCCAATATCTTTTCCTATATATTGTTTTCATGGGCTTACTAAGAACCTATTGGCTCAGACCAATATCTTACTTTTATATTTTAGCATCCTATATTCTGTTCTTCCTGATCTCTTAGATGCAATTCTACTCATTCAAGAGTTTAATCAAATTATATTCACTACTAGGTTAACCTAGCAGGTTCTTCTGCCCTTTATCCCCAAAAGCAGTTATGGGTCCGTTATAAAGTGAATATATTTACTTTTGTAGAAACAAATATAATAACACAACAATACCACTCCTGTGGGTTTAATAACATTAGAGAAAGCTTCTTCTCAAAACCATTACAAAAAGTCATTTAATTTAGCCATGGATTTTTCCTTTTAAAAAGGAGTTTGGATTATAAAACCTTTCCATACCTTCGAAACCTAGTTATCAACTTCATAGAAAGACCTCCTTTGAAAGAATTAAATTTTATCTTCAAAACATTAGGCACCTGGCTTTTAATACTTTAAAATCTTCCTTTCATAACTTTTTAATTATGTTAAAGTATTAGCATTTAAGTTTAGAAGCATAGCTTCCAAACCAATTGAAAGTACCCATTTCGACACCGTTGGAAGTAACCCTTCTGAAATCATGAAAGTCCCCAATTCGAAACCATTGGGTTTATACTTAAACATCAACTGGGTCAAAGTGAATATAGATGAAAGCATCTCTTTAGAAACCATCCTTTCTCTTTTATAAAAACATTGGGAAAACATGATGGCGTCGACACCATCTCTTTCGCATAAAACATCTGGGTAAAATAATAGAAGGTTTGCGTCGAAACCCCTTTCGAAACCATTACCTTCGAAACCCCCAACCCATATCGAAAGCTACAGGAAATGGCTTAAACTTATAAAAAAGTACCCTTTCGAAATGATTGATGTCTTCAACAACACCAAAAGGTTAAAGATCGGCAGCTGGGTTGCGACTAGCTTGGAACTCCTTCTTTCAAAGCATTCTTTCATAAGCAAAGAAACCCTATCAAAAGCAATCTTAAGTTAACGGCAACCCTTTTCGAAACCGTTTTAAAATCTCTTTCGAAACCCTATGCTTTGACTCCGTCGCAGGCTAAAGCAAAACAAAGGCATGCGCTTTTCTTTTAAAAACAAACCAAGGTTTCGACTCCTTTGAAAGTCATGCTTTCGACACTTAACCTTTCGCCAGTCTCCAATCCACTGTGTACCATCATTGCGATACCTTGTGTATTGGTTTCAGCTAAGTAAGTTTCGACTAGGTTGAAGGTGAAAGCTTCTATGTCAAAAGGTACTTCCCAAAGTAGGCGAAACCCACTTTTCTAAGTAAACCTAGTTAATACTACTTAAAGCAAATCTTTTTCAAACTAACCTGCCACATGTCAACAATAGATTGGTCGCCTTAACCTTTTCGAATTCTTTGCCAAAATAACTACTGCTAATTTCAAATTTAAACTAAGTCTAAGTTAATCAAATAAGCCCTTCCTTTATGCAAAAGCAATTTTGAAAAGAAGTCCCTCTTCTAAAATAATTTAATTTTCATAGCAAATCACTTTGGAAAAATCCCCAAAATTCGAAAAATTCACTTTAATCATGTTATCTAACATATCAAAATTCCAGACCCAAATTCTTAATATATTTTCCAAAATAATTTTGTAAAATTAAATAACCATATTTCCCTTTAAAAATTCATAACAATCTTTTCTATAGCTTGAAAAATTATTGAAATTGAAACCCGACTCCAAAATCATGTTTCTCATAATATAAAATTTTCCTATAGCATTTAAACATTATTAAATCTTGGTTTTTCCCTAAAACCACGCATAAGCTCTTTTAAACAATCTTCTTTAAACCATATAAATTATAAATCAAGCAATCATCGTCCAATACATCATAAAAACGAATTTACCCTTAAATCCAAAAATATACGATTCAAAACAAAATAGAGATGGAATTATTATTCACCTTGGTTTAGAGAAGGAGATGGGATTGAGATTGGTTTCTCCTAAGCTTGATTCTCTAGCTTTTAATTTGAATTCTTCTTGTTAATGGCCGGTCTCTCTTTTGCGTTTAATTTTCAAAATGATGTGAATGAGAAGTAAAATGGTAGGAATTAAAATATATAAGGGTAAGGGTTATGGGCGGAGAATTTTCTAATATACCCTTATTTAATTTGATTAACCCAAAACCATTCTTTAGCCCACTAATTATTATATTAGGCTCGTCCTTAATTAAATTAATTCAAGTCTCAATCCCCTCATTACTTAATATTTACATTATTCCATTTAATTTATCAAATTAAATCTCCTGAATAATGTTATCAAAATTAGGAGTGTTATAGGCTCCCCTCCTTAAAGAATTTGGTCCTCGAAATTTAGTAAGGACTAAATACAAAATATAGCAATCATCTGTAAGGACTCCTAACAACCATACCAGCCTACCCGATTTGGAATTATGTATATAAATCTAATATAGACATACCCTCAAAGCTGATCAGGATAAGTATCTCGAATCCTATCCTCTGTCTCCTAGTACAGTCCTTCTCATTATCGCTCCACTGAACTTTCACCAACTTGACTGTCTTGGTTCTCAATCTTTTCTCATCTCTAGCTACAACTCAAACTTGTTGCCTAACAAAAGTCATATCAAGCTCTACTACCAAGTCTTCCAACTCCGTCGAAAGAATAGTTTCCCCTGGATCATGCACATACTTGTGAAGATGAGACACATGAATTATGGACAATGCTATACTGCTCGGCAACTCTACTCTTTATGAGAGATTTCCAATCATTTCTATAATCTAGAATGGACCAACTTATCTCTATATCAATTTCTTTAACTTCCAGAACCGTATCACATCCTTCATCAATGACACCTTAATGAAGACTCCGTCTCCCACTGAGAACTCTAGGACTTTATGCCTCTTATTTGTGTAACTCTTCTATCTAGATTGAGCTTCCTTCATCTATTCTTAGATCAAATCAATCTTCTCTGATGCCTCCTTTACCAAATCTGGACCTAAGACCAATCTATTTCCGGTCTCCAACCAACATGTAGGGGATTTGCATGGCCTTCCATACAAAGCTTCAAAAGGCGCCATTCCTATAGTATTATGGTAACTGTTATTATAGGAAAACTCAACCAAATGCAGGTGATCCTTCCAAGATCCACCAAAGTCCAACACAAAAGCTCTCAACAAATCCTCGAGCACCTTCTTGACTCACTCTGTCCGCCCATCTGTCTGTGGGTGATATGCGGTGCTCATCTTGAGCTTAGTGCATAACACATCCAGTAGACTCTTTCATAATTCGCTAGTGAATAAAACATCTCTGTCGCTGACTATGCTACTATGAACTCCATGAAGTCTAACTATGTTCTTCATGAACAACTTCGCCAAAATAGATGTCGACCTGGTCGACTTTACTGGAATGAAATGGGTACTCTTGGTCAACCTGTCCACAATAACCCATATACTCTCCTGCTTGACCTTGGAAACCCACCATTGAAATTCATGGATATCGAATCCCAGTTCCATACTGGAATCTCAAAAGGCAGAAGTAACATACTTGACTTCTGATGTTTGGCCTTCACTTGTTGACAGTTTACACACAGCCTAACCCACAAGCCAACATCCCTCTTTATACCTTTCCAATTGAAGCTTCTCGTCATATCTTGATACATCTTGGTCCCTCCATCATGAACTGTAAACTTGGATTGATGACATTCCTCAAGAATTTTTCTCCTCAAGCGCTCAACAACTGCAACACATCATCGATCTTAGTTCCAGCCTTAAGCCTTCTAATCCTCTCGGCTAATATTGGATCCTCCTTCTGCTTAGAAGCAATTCTCTCGATCAACACTGGTCGAACTTCTAAACAGGACAATAGGACAGTACTCTGACTAGAACTAGCAGTCGATCTTAACTTCATACCTTAACTAACCAAAGCTTCTGGATCCATACATTCTGCCAACAAAACCAACACCACATTCTGATGTCTTTTACTGAGAGAATCCGCTACCATATTTCCTTTCCCAAGAGTATACTCAATACCAAAATCATAAGCAGCCAAAAACTCCAGCCATTTCTACTGTCTCATATTCAACTCTGTTTGAGAAAATAAGTATCTTAAAGACTTATGATCAGCATATTACTCAACTCTCTCCCCTACGAGATAATGCCTCTAAATCTTTAAGGCAAAAATCACTGCAGCCAACTCCAAGTCATGAGTAGGATATCTTACTTCATGCGGTCTAAGTTGTCTAGATGCGTAGGCAATGACTTTTCCCCTCTGCATCAACACTGCTCCTAATCCAGTCCTACATGCATCAGTGTATCCTACCAATCGTTAGTTTCCATCTGGAACTAATAACACTGGAGCATTGGTCAATAAATGCTTTAACTTAAGTAATGCTTCATCACACTTGTCGGAGCAAACAAACTTCACTTCCTTCCTGGTAAGCTTAGTCAAAGGTGCTGCTATCCACGAGAAATCCTTGATGAATCTCTGGTAATAGCCAACAAGTCCAAGAAAACTTCTGATCTAGGTCACTGTTTCTGGTCTCTTCCAATTGTTCACAGCTTCGATCTTATCTGAATCGACTGACAATCCTTTCTCTGAAACCACGTGACCAAGAAACTTAACCTTTTTCTTTCAAAAATGACACTTTGAAAACTTCACCTTTATCTGATTCTGCCTCAGCATCTCTAGCACCACTCTAAGATGATCTTCATACTCTCTTTCATCCTTAGAGTATATCAAAATGTCATCTATAAGAACTAACAAGAGTCTATCCAAATACTCTTGGAAGACTCGATTCATCAAATCCACAAAGAAAGCATGTGCATTCATCAGCCTAAGTGGCATTACTAACAACTCATACAAACCATATCTATTCTGAAATGCTGTCAAAGGAATACTGTCCTCCGCTACTCTCAACTGATGGAACCCTATTGCCAAATCCAACTGGAAAAACACTCTTACTCCACTCAATTAAACAAACAGATCATCTATCTTCGGCAGAGGGTAGTTATTCTTTATCGTCCTTTCTTTCAACTTACGATAGTCGATAAACATTCTTAATGACCCATTTAGTCTCTTTACGAACACTACAACTGCTTCCCAAGTTGAACTACTTGGTCTAATAAAATTTCTTCCTTCTAGATTCACTAGGTGCACCTTCAATTCCTTCATCTCAGTTGGTGTCATCCTGCTAGGTGTCTACTTACAGGTTCAGCTCCTGGCACAAGATCTATTTGAAACTTAACAACTCATTTTGATGGTAGTCTTGTGACTGGCTCAAAGACATCTGCAACACTTTTGCTACTTGAACCTGACTTAGATCTTCTTCCACTTCCATTGCACTCAATAAAGCACAACTACTCCTATCAGAATTCTCTACTGAGAATATAATTAGGTTGTGACTATTAGGGTGTCTCAAAGATATCTCCCCATCCTGGAAAAATATCCTGGTCTTATACCTTCTCAACCAATCCATACCTAAGATGATTTCAAAATCTACAAATCGAAAACACAAAAAAATACATGCAAACTTATGATCTAATAAATCAAAGGTGTTTGATTAATAGGTTATGCTTAGAACCCACATACCTTTTTACTTCCTTAAGGGTTGCGAATCTAATAGGAGGTTATGCAACTCTGGGAATATAAAAGAATGTGATGCACCGTATCAAAAAGTATCCTAACTAGTATACTCTGAATCAAAAATATTCCTTCCATTATAGTCTTTCTTATATCAACCGTAGTAGGCATAGCTGATGATCCAGCAGCAACGACCTTGCCTTTATCTGTTCTGACTGGCTATGGACAATGGTTCTATAATGCCTAATTCGATCACAGTTGAGGAACTTCACATTCTTCTTATCTACAGCCTTCTTCCCCTTGCCTGACCGACACTCACTTGCATAATGGCCCCTCTTATCACATTTGTAACATACCAAATCAGCCTTTTCCTTTTTGGCAGCATCCTGTTTTTGGACTCCCTTCTTCTTAAGAACTTCCTCTTCTTTCCCTGAGGACCTTGGGATTCAACTGGCTTCTCTCTAGCTGAAACAACAAGCATCTCTTCATGGCGAATGACCATCCCCACTACCACATCACAAGGTTCTTGGATATAGGTCATGGTCATTCTAGCAAGCTCAGGTTACAGTCCTCAAACGAACTTCTCATTCCTTCTGACGTCAGTGTCAACCATAGCATGTCCATATCAAGACAGCTCATCAAACTTAGCGGTGTACTCGATTACTGACATCTCTCCTTGAACTAGATCCATAAATTTCCTCATTAAAGATGACTTAGCAACCTTAGACAGAAACCACTGCTCAAATCTCCTTCTAAAATTAGCCCATATTAGCTTTTCCTCCGGTACCCCGATGGTAACACTATTCCACCAGTGAAGCGCTGCCCCTTGCAACTGCCTAGAGGCAAGCCTCCTCTTTTTCCCATCATCCAAGCTAGATCAGTAAAGAACCTCTCACAGTGCAATAGCCAATTCTCAACTTCAACTGCATCCTGCGTTCCAGCAAACAGCTTTCCACCCTAACTGGTGTAGTCTCTACTTAACTTTGCATAGTTATTCCCAACTAGAGCCACATGCTTAGCTCCTTCAAAATTACCAGCAACTTCAGCTTGCAAAAGATTGGCTAACAACTGATACATTATCCCTGCATCTACCAGTGGATTTCCAGCACCTATATCGGCTTCTGCATTTTGTTTAGCATTAGCCAATCGACCTTGGTTGCTCCTGGTATTAGGTCGAGCACTTCCGTTGGTTGTGGTGCTTCCTCTACATAGATTTTCTCTTACGAGCCATAGTAAGATATAGAAGAACGGTCTAAGAGAGAGGGGAACACATACTTATATATATATATATATATTATATCTTTACATCAAATATAAGTGCGTTACTATAATTTTAACCCGAACCCCAATCATATTTTCAAATCCATTGAATTATGTTTCAAAACTTTTAGGTTTAACTTTCTTTTAAAGTTTCATAAACCTATGCTCTGATACCAACTTGTAACATCCCCCTACTCGAAGGTCCAAAACTAACGGCTACAGATGCTGCAGTCATCCATAATTATTAATCCTTGGCGACCATATATAGTGGTGTTAGATTCGTTGATACACAGAACACATGAATATGGAAAAAAATTATACTTAAAACAAATCACATTTCATTTCGAAACATTTCCAATTCATTACATAAACACATATTTGCAAATCATGTTCAAAGGAAATATATTTATTATAATATACGCCAAGAGCGACATATGAAGATTCCCCCATGGATGACCAGAGTATATACAGGTAACATAACAACTTTTCCATTATAGATAACACAGCGGAATCAAAGAAAAGAGAACTCTAAATAGCTATCATGCCTCCTGCATGTCTCCAAAATCTTATTCATCTTAAGAGACACCTAAAAACCTCAACTCTCAAACTACTCAAAATCAACTGAGTACCCGAGAGTTTAAGGAGAAAACTTAAACTTGGAGTTGGACATAAAGCTTGATATGAATGATAATCTACCATTTCATCTCATTTAGATATCTAGTGAGCCCATGCCGCATAACGGAACGGGTTTTCCCCTCACTAGTATCTCAAAACCTTTATAAAACCACATGTTGTATTCCTACATCCACAATGGTTAAAAATTCAAAAAAGTATAATATGATGACATGCAAAATGAATGAATCAATTCTGGATTACCCATCCCCATTCATTTTAGACTATCTGTCTCAATTATAGTTTCTAGGATTATTATTAACCTGTTAGTTTTCATGGGCTGACCAATAACCGGTTAAGCATTCAAGGACTCCCTGTCCAATTATATAGTTTTCATGGAATCACTAAGAATCTATTAGAAGCTCCAATATTTTACTCTTATCCTAGTTTTCATGAGTTGACTAGGAACCTATCGGTGACGCCAATATCCTTTCTTCTTACCCTAGTTTTCATGGGCTGACTATGAACCTATTGACACCTATCAATATCTTATCTAATAAAGTTTTCATGGGATAACCACAAACCTACCGATCCTTACAAGTATCAACTCATAGTTTTCATGGGCTTACTATGAACTTATCTTTCTGACATCTTCCTTTATACATAGTTTTCATGGGCTAACTATGAACTTATTGGCCCCTGCCAATTTCTTTTCCTGTACACAGTTTTCATGGGCTTACTGAGAACCTATTGGCACCTGCCAATATCTTTCTAGCATCCTATATCTGGTCTTCCTGACCTCTTGGATGCAATTCTACTCATTCAGAAGTTTAATCGATTTATATTCACTACTGGTTAACCTTGCTGGTTCTTCTACCCTTTATCCCAAAAATGCATTTATGGGTCCATTATAAAATGAATATACTTATATTTTAAGATGCAAACATAATAACACGACAATACCACTCCTGTGGGTTTAATAAATTTATTAAAGAAAGCATTTTATCAAAACCATTACAAAAACTCCTTTAACTTAGGCATGGGTTTTTCCTTTTAAAAAGGAGTTTGCGTTATAAAACCTTTCGATACCTTTGAAACCTTGCTTTCGACTTCATTGAAAGACCTCCTTCGAAAGCATTAAATTTTATCTTCAAAACATTAGGCACCTGCCTTTTAATACTTTAATATCTTCCTTTCGAAACCTTTTAATTATGTTAAAGTATTAGCATTTAACTTTAGAAGCATAGCTTCAAAATCATTTGAAAGTACCCCTTTCGACACCATTGTAAGTAGCCCTTCTGAAATCATTAAAAGTCCCCCTTTCGAAACCATTGGGTTTATACTTAAAACATTATTTAGGTCAAAGTGAATATAGACGAAAGCATCTCTTTCGAAACCATCCTTTCTCATTCATAAAAACATTAGGAAAATATGATGACGTCGACACCATCACTTTCAAAAGCATAAAACATATGGATAAAATAATGGAAGTTTGGCTTCGAAACCCCTTTCGAAACCATTGCCTTCAAAACCCCTAACCCCTTTTGAAAGCTACAGCAAGTGGCTTAAACTTATAAAACAAAGTACCCTTTTGACAAAATTTATATCTTCAACACCATCGAAAGGTTAAAGATTGTTGTAGGGTTTCGACTAGGTCGGAACCCCTTCTTCCAAATATTATTTCATAAGTAAGGAAACATGTTGGAAGCAATCTTAAGTTAATGGCAACCCTTTTCTAAACCTTTTTAAAACCTCTTTGGAAACCATATGCTTCGACTCCATCGAAGGCTAAAACAAAACAACGACATGCACTTTTTTATAAACAAATCAAGGTTTCGACTCCTTCGAAATCCATGCTTTCGACACTTAACCTTTCGTCCGTCTCCAATCCACTTCATACCATCATTGTGACACCTTGTGTATTGTTTCGACTAAGTAGGTTTTGACAAGGTTGAAGGCGAAAGCTTCTGTGTCGAAAGGTACTTCCCAAAGTTGGCGGAACCTATTTTTCTGAGTAAACCTGGGTTAATACTACATAAAGCAAATCTTTTTCTAACCAACCTGCCACGTGTTTACCCCAAATTAGTAGCCTCAACGTTTTCAAATTCTTTACCAAAATAACCACCGTTAATTTCAGATCTAAACCATAGTAAGTTAATCAAATAAGCCCTTCCATTAAGTAAAACCAATTTTGTAAGAAGTCCCTCTTCTAAAATAATTTAATTTGCATGGCAAATCATTTTGGAAAAATCCCAAAAAAATCCAAAAATTCACTTTAATCATGTTATCTAACATGTCAAAATTCCAGAACCAAATTCTTAATATATTTTTCAAAATAATTTTATAAACCCAAATAACCAAAATTTCCATTGATAATTTGTAATAATCTTTCCATAGCTTGGAAAATTGTCAAAATTGAAACCCAACTCCAAAATCATATTTATCATAACATAAATTTTCCCATGGCATTCAAACATCATTAAATCTCGATTTTTCCGCAAAACCGTGCATAACCTCTTTTAAACAATCTTGTTTAAGCCATATATGTCAAGCACATTATTATCCAATATATCATAAAAATGAATGTATCCTTATATCCAAAAATATATGATTCGAAAAAATAGAGATGACATTATTATTCACCTCGGTTTAGATAAGAAGATGAGATTGAGATTGATTTCTCCTAAGCTTGATTCTCTAGCTTTTAATTTGAATTTTTCTTATTAATGGTCGGCCTCTCTCTCGCATTTATTTTTCAAAATGACGTGAATGAGAATCAAAATGGTAGAAACGAAAATATATAATGGTAAGGGTTATGGGCGACGAATTTCCTAATATACCCTTATGTAATTTGATTAACCCAAAACCATTATTCAGCCCATTAATTATTATATTAGGCTCGTCCTTAATTAAGCTAGTGTGAACCCGTGCTTTGCACATGGGTTGGTGAAAGTAGTCTTTAAAGATACAAAGTCAACTATAGAAGAAAAGCACTATAAGTAACTCTAGTAGCAACCAACTTTGACCAGTAATGAATAATATTTCATTTATTTACTGTTTGAAACTTGTAAAATAAGGGTATGTTATTATTCATGCTTTGTTGGCAAACGTTTTGTTTATTATATTCCTAAAAAGATGCATATTACAAAGGGTAAGAGAGTAATAGTCCAGATTCATATAGCTTTTTTATTCCTAACCATTACGACCATCAATTGTCACGACCGAGACTTTCGACCTTCGAAAATCGACATCAATACGTTCACTGTATTACATGCCAACCAATTGAATGTCGAAAATACAATAGGGAAAATAAGAAAGAGGTAAAAGAAGAAAATAGAACAACAACACAGAATCTCCCAGTCACAGCGGAACAATATATAATAGATATCGCTTGATCTTTATACAAAAAAGACTATAACTGTTATTTATACATTACATCCTCAGAGTACAATACATCAATAACATAATACTGGACAGTTATAATAACTTGTACTCTCAAATGCTGAATATACAACCTATAATACACAATGGAATAAAAATCAAGTACATGTGATCGTCTTCGACATCCACTTGTTTCCTGAGCTCCATAGCATCTTATCCTGTATCTGTAATACTCGGTCTGACCGAGTATTATAATAAAGTAACACCCGAGTCAGTCTGGAAAACCAGCGTTAGAAAACACACTCAATTTGAATTATTAAAGTTGCAAAATCCTTTGAAAATCAAAGGTATTTCATAAGACCACATATAAACACTATTGGTTTTTACCTTACGATAACCAAAACATTTTATATCAAATCCTCTGATATTATAATAGTGTCTAAATATAAGTACTTATACAAATAGATGAAATTGTTACATTAATTAAATTCCATCTTACTAGGCTCTACAATCAAAACCATAAAGGCACATATTGGAGAATGGATTCCATACGAATGACTAGATACTGGGGTATAACCTATCACAACACACGTCTAGAACAGCGTACTGAGGACCACTCGGGATCCCCTGCAACATAAGATCATACTATCCTTAACATGGATAGACCGAATATTCAATCACCCTCGGTGGTCCCGTCCTTTTCCAAGCTCCTTCCATGAATCGTAGTAATAATATTTGTGGGTATCGAGAAATGTGATAAACATACCCCAGTTGGGTGTTACCAACTTAGCTTTGCTACATCTTCCCTGCTTTTCCGTCATTCCTGGTTGATGAGGCTAGAAGCTACAATTACCTTTTAGGAATTTTCATATAACATGCTCGTTGTCCTGCAATGATAATGTATTGATAGCATTCATCCATACAAGTCCGTTTCAGGTCCGAATGGAACCCAAGGCATTATTCCAACTACATCCATTTTGGAATAATTCTCAGGATTAGTAGCGCTTAGCGCTTGTGCTTTACTGGTCCATCTTCGAATCCATGCTCTCGTTTTAACATCGAAAACGTACTCGTTGGATCGAAGTGGTTTTCAGATAACTTATCCGATCTCGGTCTCTTCGAAACAACGTTAGATATTTTCCAATAAACTCAACCTCGGTTCTTTAGGAAATAAATAGACGAAATAAGATCGGAGATCACCCCCTAACCGTTAGTGGATGGATTTCCTTATCATGGTCCTAGAAGAACGAAACGATTTTATACGTAGAGTATAGCACCTTGAACGGTAACTGTGCCATATAATTCCCATGTTTCTCCTAGATATTCTCAAAATTATATTTTTGGTCCAGATTTGATAGTTGGTTATTTAACTTTCAAATGAACAATCATTCAACCAAATTTTCTATTTTCCACTGAAAAACTCCAAATCTCCTTTTAGTTTAATTTTAACAATTTAAATCTCTTTATCCAAAATATATGTACTGAACTTGTCGAATTTAGTAAATTCACCAGCTATCCTTTTTCAAAGGAATATTTGAAGCCTCTTTTTAAAAATAATATGAAAAGTACCACTATGGTATCAAACCAAGGATTAACATCTCAATGGTTACGTCTCTATCCCAGAGAAATCCAAGACTTAACTGCATGCACTCGCTGCCTCCAATTTCACCATGCGAGCATACCATTACTTCCCGAAATCTTTATCTTAAAATTACCAAAAATATATTTATGAAATTCCTGTAATAGTTTTCCAAGTTAAACCTTAGGAAAATACTCTTTAAAACAAAAGATATTATAAATTATTGAATATTGAATATTATCCCTTTAAAATAATACTGTCGATTAATCTTTAAATAAAAATTAAATTACTATAAACTAACTTGATAAATATTTAAATATACTTTAAGCATAAGTTTAAACAACTAAATAATTAATTTTCTGAAATATTTTTAAAACACTATTAAATTTTCTAATTAATATTAAAAATTCCCTATTTGAAGTAAACTTAACTTCTCAGAAAAATATATTTTTCAACTCTCATATAGCCAGTCCAACATTAATAAATCCTTCTAGATTTATTTCCAATTTTACATCCCAATTCCATAAATTCCCTTCCCACGTTTCTAAAAATAAATCTACCATTTAATTTTAAATCGATTTACCTATCTCCTTATTAATCCTCACTGTGAATTTATAACTTCAATTTATCCACCGATAATCACTTTACTTTATTTATAACCTTCATTTCTAAATTTCATAGTCTCATTTACCCTTTACAACGATTTCACAATGCTTAATCGATTTTAAATTGATTTCAAAATAAAATCCCATTTTAAATTAATTTCTTAAATAACCCAAAATATATCAAAACACAACTAAATTCAAATTTCACTTCCTTTTTATAATTTAAAATCTTACTTAAATCTGGAACATACATTTCATATTTTATTTCCAAATTTCCTTTTCTTTTCCCAAAACTATTTTAAATCTCGATTTCAAAATCCATTACACTTAAACAAATCGCTTAAGTTTTATTATTAAAAATCCTTTTGTTTATATTATTCCAAAATCCCTATTCTCCATATTCCAAATTTATCAAGTCCAAATTCTGAAACCAATTTATTCATTTTTTTAATAAATCCAAATTTCACCATAAATATTTTTACTTTAGATTTTCCTTTTTAGTTTCTTTCCAAATTTTAAAACATTTATCGTTGGTATTTAAAAATATCAAATTCTAACCAATAATACCATAGCGTCTATAAATCCAAATTCCACTATAGTCTATCATAGATTATTCAAATAATTCATATATCACTATATACGAAAATTAAATTCAACATTTTTGAGGAATCCAGTTAGATCCCTCCAACCTGTTTTTCTACATCCACAGATGTCAACACAATAAAAATACCAATACAACTTCAAGGGGGATATCACAGTATATAGTGTCATCCGCTATTATGGGAAGTATAGGGTCTCATCCGCTATATATATGCAAGAATATCAATCACTCCAATATGTATATACTACTATATATAACATCACATTCATCTGATAAAATATATCAATTCAGCCAATCAATAAATAATTTAGCTTAACTACTTAAAATTAATTAGTTAAAATAAATTGCGGTAAACCCAAATTTGAGTGAGATTAATTCACCTTTGATTTTTAGGCCAACGGTCCAATTTAAATTAAATCGAACGCCGTCGATTTAACTTAATTTTTCGCTATCCAATTCAACTCCAATAAATTTCATAATGAAGCTTACATCATTACAGATTCAATGTTGCTGGTTCCATGCAATTTCAACCTCGCACAAGTAAGTTATTTAAAACAATAAGTTAACGATTTCTTTTTTTCTTTGTCTTTTTAAACAAAAAACAAACAAAAGAAACCCATACCATTACAAGACGACCCGGGTGGCTCAACCTTTCTTCCCCAATCTCCAGATCATTGCTTCTCTTTGCTTCTTTTTTTTCAAACGTGCATGCCGCTGTGTACTGGCACATCGCCGACGATCAATGAAACATCCAATCAACCCCATTAATCACTCCATCTCTGCTAGAGCTTCTTGAAGAACACCATGGTAGCACACTCGAGCTTCCAATGAAAATCGCGACCTGTGCGTGATGCTCGCCTCTTGTCCTCACCAATGCGTATGCCCAAAATTTCCCATCGCGAATTCACCCATCGATGCCCTAGCCTCACGCGCTCCATAACTGCATACCATTCCCAAACACGACGTCGCCCGCTACCCCGTAGTCACCTTGTGATCCATCTTCCACTCACGAATTCATACGTGCAAGATATTCGATCGCCGATGTAGTTGCAGCTGCCTGGGATCAATTTATGAATTTAGACGAAGAGGAAGATGGAGTGAGGATTTTATGAACTAAAACGAGCGTTATTATTGAGCGAAAACACTTAATGAATTTGGTAGGAGAGTAAGATTTGAATGCTCGATTTTTATTTCATCCTTTTTTTTTCTTTTCACTGAACTGAGCAGTCGCGTGCTATTTAAAAGGAAGAAGGAGGAAAGAACAAGACGATAATGCGTTTGAAAGAGTCATCTACAGTGACACTGAAGTGAAGGGAAAAAGTTGATGTAAATACATAGGTCAATCGATATAAATATATACATATTTGTTTAAGTTTTAAATCGTCTCGAATTCACAGCTAAAAATCTTGATCTCCTATCAAGGCATGCCGCTAGGCATTTATAATGTTATACCCCTATTCTAAATGCGATGGAGAATGTTTTGAGTCCTAATTCGATTATATAGAGAAGATAGCTTTTCAGATCCTGTTATTATATTGAATTTTCAATATAAATTTCAGTGCTTTTATATCCCGTACGACCAAATGATAACTCCAAACACAAAGAAATTGGAAATTCGATAATAATACACTATTACGGATCCAATGGAATTGGTTTCTTCTAAATCCAAGACCGTGCCTCGGAAGGCTATTTTTAAATGTCAATTTAAACAATATATTTTTAAAACTGAACAAATCACTTTTTAAATTCAGTTTAAAAGTTTTATAATTTTCATTATTATTTATACAAATTTTATAATCCTTCAAATTATTTTTAACAGGCTTAAAACTCCAGATTCAATATTTTAACCAATATTCAATTATTAAATTAAACAATCAAATCATCCAATAAATATTTATATTTGAAACTCAAGTTAAAAATTAAATTTTAAATATTTAAAATCAATTAAATATTTCAATTTTAAATATCCAAATTTCTGGGTCATTACATTCCTCCCTACCTAAAAAGAATTTTGTCCCCGAAATTGCTAGGTAAGAAGAATGGTCCAAAACCCGTTTACTTTTCCAAAACCCAGTCAGTTTAAACAACTTTCCAAAAACAATTTTTTTATTGGAAACACACTATCACTTTTACTAATTTTCAAATTCATCCATAGATAATCCTATTAGCTCAATCATTCAAATTATAATTTAAAACCAAATTTTAAATCATCAAAATTTTCTTCGAAATTTTTCTAACTCCTAAAATTTTCAAAAAATTTCACCAGCGTCTTCTTTGCGTGGCTAAATCAGAACAACTATGAAACGCCACTACGGGCCGAAATCATCAAAAGAAAAAAAAGCCAAGTGGCTTAATCAAAAAGTCATCAATTTCATACAACAATTTAAACACATACCTTTTTGTCGGGCAATCAAATTTTACTTATGAAATTGAAGACATCAATTTAACTTTTGCTTTTAATTACCTGCACCTTATTTGCCACTAATATCCAATCACATAATTCAAAATCATTTTATTTATTTCTTTTTAATTCCCAATATTCATTTTACCAAAACCCATACGGTGTACATATATCATCCGTATGCAATATCAAATCTGATCGCTTACTCGATGACACAATTTCACTTCTGAACTAGTATTGTTCATACGACTCTCTAATGCGGACTCAGATCTGGTTCCTTGATCAGAAATTGTCATCCTCCTTGCATAACCATACACTATGATAGAGAATCTTAGAATTAGTCAAAACACCATATCCAAGGTTCGCCATCGAAAATCGAGTGAAAAATCCTAACTCAGCTCAATTGAAATTATCTCGAAATTCTATGCTCGAATCTGGATCGAATCGCTATGCGAATAAAAAAAATATACATACAACTTACATATTAATTTCCAGTTGATTATCGGCTATATCCACTTCTTTCTATTCACATTTATTTTAATTTCCATTCACTTATTCACTATTATCCGTTTACACAACTTTTATTTAATCTTCGTTTAAATATTAACTTACTATATTCCTAATTCCAATTTTACTTAAGAACTTCACCATTAACTTTCTTAAGTCTGTTATAAATATTTTATACAACCTCTTATATTTATTTTCACTTCACCACTTAATCTTTTGTATCCATTTTCAATCAAATTAAATTTTTAATTTTATTTGAATTCGGTTTGCCTTCCAAATCTTTAAATATTGAATTTTATCAACTATCTCTTAAACCATTTTAGATTCACTAATTTATTTCATATCTCAATCAAATTATTTCCAAACTATTATTTTATTTAGTCCACTTGAACAAATTTTTCAATTTCACCTTATTCAACATAATTCAAAATATCATCATTCCAATATTTGATTTCAATTCCATTTACTTACAAATTAAATTAATTTGTTCATCCACTAATTTATTCCCAACTTAATAAATTCTATTTCAATAACTATTCTGTTTAGCCTGCTTAGGCTAAATTTCTAAATTCACTCTTATTAACTTAATTTAAGTTAAATTTCACACCACAAAATCAAATTTTCAAAATTTCTTAAGTTATCAAACTTACTTTCTATTCACCATTTTCTTCTAGTTCACTTCATTTAATTGGTTTGCTTTACTAATTTATTTCATTATCACACTTACTTTTATTTAACTCTTCTTAACTTAAATTTTATTCTAAACTAATTTCAAATTCTTATGGGCTTTTAAACTTATTTATAGTCCATAAAACATTTTAGATCAAAGTCTAGAGTTTAAACAATTTCTTAAGTATTGTAAAATCATGTTTGAAATCATATATACCCCAAAATCCATGGTATATCAAATTATTCCTTTGCATTCCAAAACCAAACCAGTTTTGCAAACAACTCCAATTCAAATTATTGAGGTAGCGAATTCCCCCTTGGAAACTCAAAAATAAAAGTCGATGATGCTGCAGTCATCACCGAAATTATTTTCCAGCGGTCGAAGTGAGTTCAGTGCTTTTGATCCCTTTAGAAACACTTTCAAATATTTTATCTCAAATATTTCCTAAATAACATCACCATTATTTTCCAAGACCTCGAAAATCATTCTCAAACCAAACAGGAAATTCAAATTCCTGATTTTCCAACAATTAAATCCTTTATAAATTATTTCTATAAGCCATATCATATTTAAATATTCCTCTGAAATTCTATTTCATTTCAAATTATAAATCACATTCACAAAATCATATTTACAATATTCCATTTTGTTATATGAATTATATTTCTTAACTTTTGGTTATAATATCAACTTTTATTCAATTTCCACAACAACAATGATGATAATTTAATATTATCGTTTCCTAACAACCAAGCACACCATATACACTATAATAATTTATGATAATTATTCCTTTTATATATAAAAATAATTGGGTAAAATTATTTCATTTACCCCATTTTAAACAATGCCATGTCGAATTGCTCTATTATAGCTTTTAGAGATCCTTATCAATAACGTTAATTACTCGTATTGACCAGAATTTATAAGCCACTTAATAGATCAATCAACACAATATAAAACAGCTTTATATTTAGTAATAAATAAGCATTCATATCTATTAATATACTCAAACTCATTTTAGGGTCATATTGACCCTATCTCTAATGAGTAATCCCCACCAGAGCTAAGGTTTTCACTTAATCTTCGGCTCTGATACCAAATGCCACGATCGAGATCTTCGACCATCGAAAATCGATATCAATACGTTCATTGTATTACATGCCGAACAATCGAATGCCGAAAATACCGATCGGTAGGGAAAAGAAGAAAGAAGTAGAAGAAGAAAATAGAACAACAACACAAAATTTCGCAATCGCAGCAGAACAATATATAATAGATAACAACAAGTCATTATACAAAAAGAACTATAACCGTTATTTATACATTACATCCTCAAAGTACAATACATCAATAACACAATACTGAATAGTTATAATAACTTGTCCTCTCAAATGCTGAATACACAGCCTATAATACATAGCGGAATAAAAATCAAGTACGTGTGATACATCTTCGTCATCCAGCTTGTTTTCTGAGCTCCATAGCATCCTATCATGTATCTGTAATACTCGGTCTGACCCGAGTATTATAATAAAGTAACACTCGAGTCAGTCTTGAAAACCAACATGAGAACACATCCTTTGAAAATCAAAGGTATCTCGTAAGACCGCGCTACACATAAACATGGCGGGTTTTTACCTTATGATAACCAAAACATTTCATATCAAATCCTCTGATTTTATAATTGTGTCTAAATACAAATACTTATTCAAATAGCTGAAATTGTTACATTAATTAAATTCTAGCATACTAGGCTCTACAATCAAAACCGTAAAGGCATGCATTGGAGAATTGATTCCATACGAATGACTATGTACTGGGGTATCACCTATCTCAGTACACGTCTAGAACAACATACCAAGGACCATGCTGAGATCCCCTACAACACAAGACTGGATTATCCCTAACTTGGATAGCTCGAGTATGCTATGACCCCAGGTGTTCCCACCCTTTTGCGAGCTCCTTCCAAGAATCGTAGTAATAATATCCGAGGGTATCTAGAAGGTGATAAACATACCCTAATTGGATGCTACCCACTTAGCCTTGCTGCATCTCCCCTGCTTTTTAGTCATTCCCAGTTGATGAGGCTAGAGACTAAGTTTACCTTTTAGGAATTTTCACTTAGAACATTGTCCTATTATGGCAATGTAATGATAGCATTCATCCATACAAGTCCGTTCCGAGGCCAAACGGAACCGAAGTCACTATTTCTACTACATCCATTTGGGAATAATCATCAGGATTAGTAGTAATTAGCCCTTGCACTTCACTGCTTCATCTTCAACTCCATGCTCTTGTTTTCACATCGAAAACGTACTCGTTGGATCGAAGTGGTTTTCGGATAAATTATCCGATCTCGGTCTCATCGAAGCAACGTTCGATATTTTATGGTAAACACAACCTCGGTTCTTTAGGATAAACAGACGAAATAAGATCGGAGATCACCCCCTAACCGTTAGTGGATGGATTTCCTTATCATGTTCCTAGAAGAATGAAACGAGTTTATACGTATAGTATAGCACCTTGAACTTGAACTGTACCATATAATTCCCGTGTTTCTCTTGGATATTCCCAAAGTTATATTTTTGGTCCAGATTTGATAGTCGGTTATTTAATTATCAAATAAACAATCATTTGACCAAATTTTCTCTTTTCGACTGAAAAATTCCAAATCTTCTTTTAATTTAATTTTAACAATTTAAATCTCTTTATCCAACGTATATGTACTTAACTTATCGAATTTTGTAAATTCACCAACTATCCTTTTTCAAAGGAATATTTGAAACCCCTTTTTAAAAATAATATGGAAAGTACCACTACAGTATCAAACCATGGATTCACAGCTCAATGGTTACGTCTTTATCCCAGAGAAATCCAAGACTTGACTATAGGCACCTCACTGCCTTCGATTTCGCCATGCGAGTATACCATTAATTCCCGAAATCTTTTTCATAAAAATTTCCAAAAATATATTTATGAAAATCTTATAATAGTTTTCCAAGTTAAACCTTAGGCAAATACTCTTTAAAATAAAAGACATTATAAAATATTGAATGTTGAATGATTTATCCCTTCAAAATAACACCACCGATTAATCTTTAAATAAAAATTAACTTATATAAACTAACTTGATAAATATTTAAAAATATTTTAAGCAAAATTTTAAACAACTGAATAACCAATTTTCTGAAACATTCTTTAAAGCACTATTAAATTTTCTAGTTAATACTTAAAAATTCCTTTTTTAAAGTAAACTTAACTTCTCAAAATAAAAATATTTTTCAACTCCTATATAACCAGTCCAATATTAATAAATCTTCTCGACTTATTTCTAATTTGATTTACGTCCCAAATTCGTAAATTCCTTTTCGATATTTCTAAAAATAAATCTACCATTTATTTTTAAACCGATTTATCCATCTCCTTATAAATCCTCACTATGAATTTATAACTTCAATTTATCCATTGATAATCACTTTACTTTATTTATAAACTTCATTTATAAATTCCATAGTCTCATTTCCCCTTTATAACGGTTTCACAATGCTTAATCGATTTTAAATCGATTCTAAATAAAATTCCATTTTAAATTAATTTCTTGAATAACCCAAAAATATCCCAAAGCCCAACTAAATTCAGATTTCACTTCCTTTTTATAATTTAAAATCTTACTTAAATCTGGAACATCAATTTCATATTTTATTTCCAAATTTCCTTTTTTCCCCAAAAATATTTTAAATCTCGATTTTAAAATCTTTTTACACTTAAACAAATCACTTAAGTTTTATTATTTAAAATCCTTTTGTTTATATTATTCCAAAATCCCTATTCTCTATATTCCAAATTTATCAAGTCCAAATTCTGAAACCAAATTATTCATTTTACCCGAAATTCATTCCTTTTAATAAATCCAAATTTCACTATAAATATTTTTACTTCAGATTTTCCTTTTTAATTTCTTTCCAAATTTTGAAACATTTATCATTGGTATTTTAAAATATCAAAATCTAACCAATAATACCACAGCATCCAATAAATCCAAATTCCACTATACTCTATCACAGAATATTCAAATAACTCATATATCACTATATACGAAAATTAAATTCAACATTTTTGAGTAATCCAATTGGATCTCTCAAACCTGTTTTCCTACATCCACAGATGTCAGCACAATAAAAATACCAATCCCATTTCGATGGGGATATCGCGGTATATAGTGTCATCCGCTATTATGCGGGCGCATAGGGTCTCATCCGCTATATATATATGCGAGAATATCAATCACTCCAATATATATATATACATGTTACTATATATAACATCATATTCAATTGATAAAATATATCAATCCAGCCAATAAATAAATATTTTATTTTAATTACTTAAAATTAATTACGGTAAACTCCAATTTGAGTGAGATTAACTCACCTTTGATTTTTAGATTTGCTAATGATCCAATTTAAATTAAATCGAATGCCGTCGATTTGAATTAAAATTTTCGCTATCTAATTCAACTCCAATAAATTTCATAATGAATCTCACATCATTACGGATTCAATGTTGCTGGTACCACGCAATTTCAACCTCGCACAAGTAAGTTATTTAAAACAACAAGCTAACGATTTCTTTTTTTCTTTTTCTTTTTTTAAAAAAACAAACAAAGGGAACCCATACCCCTGCATAAGGACCCGGGCCCGCTCTGCCTTTCTTCCCCAATCTCCAAATCACTGCTCCTCTTTGCTTTTTTTTTCCAAATGTGCACGCCGCAGTGCACTAGCATATCACCGACGATCAACAAAACCTCCAATCACTCCCCCTTTGCTCGAGCTTCCTAAAGAACACCAAGATAGCACATTTGAGCTTCAAATGAAAATCGCAACCTGTGGGTGACGCTCACCCCTTGTTCTCGCCAATGCATATGCCCAAAATTTCCCATCACGACTTCACCCATCGAAGCCCTAGCCTCGCGCACTCCAAAACTACACACCGCTACTAAACACAATGTCGCCCATTACCCCGTAGTTACCGCCACATCAAATCGTGATTCAAATCGCGAACCGCTTCCTCGCCTCGGGACCCATCTTCCACTTGTGAATTCATACGTGTGTGATATTCGATCGCTGATGTAGTTCCATCTGCTTGGGATTGACTTATGAATTTAGACGAAGAGGAAGATGGAGTGAGGATTTTATGAACTGGAATGAGCAGTACTATTGAGGGGAAACACTCGATGGATTTTGGAGGAGAGTAAGATTTGAAAGCTCGAATTTTATTTTATCCTCTTTTTTTTTCATTTCACCGAACTGAGCAGTCGCGTGCAATTTAAAAGGAAGTGGGAGGGAAGAACATGACGTTAACATGTTCGAAGGAGTCATCTACAGTGACACTGAAGTGAAGGAAAAAATTTGATGTAAATATATAGGTCAATCAATATAAATATATACAATTTTAAATCGCCTCGAATTCCCAGTTAATAATCTTGACCTCCTATCGTGGCATGCTGCTAAGTGTTTATAATGTTATACCCTATTCCTAACGCGATGGAAAAGGTTTCGAGTCCTAATTCGATCATATGGAGAAGATAGCGTTTTGGACCCAATTACTATATTGAATTTTTGATATAAATTTCAGCACGTTTATATCCCGTATGACCAAACGATAACTCCAAACACTATGAAATTTGGAATTCGATAATAATACAGTATTACGGATCCAATGGAACTTGTTTCGTCGAAATCCAAGACTGTGCATCGAAAGACAATTTTTAAATGTCAATTTAAACAATATATTTCTAAAACCAAACAAATCACTTTTTAAATTCAATTTTAAAAGTTTTATTATCTTCATTACTATTAATATAAATTTTATAAGCCTTTAAAGTATTTTTAACAAGCTTAAAACTCCAGATTCAGTATTTTAACCAATGTTAAATTATTAAATAAATAATCAAATTATCCAATAAATAATTATATTTGAAATTCAAGTTAAAAATTTGCTCTTAAATGTTTAAAATCGATTAAATTTTCCAATTTCAAATATCCAAAATTATGGACAGTTACATCAATCGTGTATGTGCGAAGTTGGGCATTATGTTCTTAGATTTAAGTTAGACTATATATTCAACAAATGTGGTTATATTTATAGATTACAACGTCCAGAATAAAGCTGGACCATGTAATCATATAGTAATGTCCAAATACATCATGGAAAAAAAATTTGCATTTCAAACTTTAGATAGCATAAGATGAAGTAATAACAGTATATAATTTAATTTAATATGTTGAACCATTGTTCGTGGATATACGTTTGACGAATAACGCAACATTGGAAACTCAATGTATGAAAATAATCATTAGACATTAACAATATATATCTTTAGTAAGTAAATGAACATTGAATAATATAATGCTTGTGCAGTTTTTCATGTAAAAAACAACCTCAGACTAAATGCTTCTTGATTCAAAGACATGCTAAAAATATCTCACATCTTTTGTAAACTTGTTAAGAAACGCAGATGCATTATAAGTCATGGTATGTCAACTCAAACAACCATAGTACACAATCACACATCAAAACGACAAAAACAACAATGCATAAATATAATGAAATTCTTGTTCTTGTGAAACAACATTTGTATTGCATTTATTGTGGTAATAAATAAAATCACTAGAAGCAAAAGAAATTGCATTTGGTTTAGGGT
Source organism: Allium cepa (assembly GCA_030765085.1). Classification (NCBI taxonomy): domain Eukaryota; kingdom Viridiplantae; phylum Streptophyta; class Magnoliopsida; order Asparagales; family Amaryllidaceae; genus Allium; species Allium cepa. Next base: position 158,794,883 of record CM060939.1, read on the forward strand.
AGAGCGCATGACATCCCAAGTAGCAATACAATCCCCATAATTTGATGTAGGCAGCCACTGAAGCAAACACATTGAAGGAGTTTTTTGAATAAAAGATCATTCACACTTCTAGTTTTTCGTACTCATTAAAGATAGGCAACATATCAGATTATTTACGATAAGTTTAATGGATATAGATTAGTTAAATTTGATAGGATGAGCATAGCATAGCAGCAAAACAGCCGATAGGTAATCATAAACAATGCCACACTCAGTAAAAGGTCCGAGTATCTATCACATAGTTGCAACTTCTAGAGTACTAATCTTCAATCGGTTTTTTGCTGTAAAAATAGTTCTCTGCTCCAAAAATTTTGTAATATACAATTTTTCATAGGCTTATAGTATACTAAATGTATCATACAAAAGCTACCCCATATTTTAGGTGGTGTCTAGTATAATTTACGAAATTTTCATTTAAATCATTAAGTATCATTCCAAAGCCTTTTCATATTTTTTAATAATAATAATAAAATTTAATAAGGGATTAAACTCCAAAATCAAATTATTATTTAACAACCCAATCATTGGGTCAATGTTTTATTCAAATAAATACCTTAGCATTAGATAATTTATATTTTATTTAAATATTTCGATTTAAAGTAAAAAATTAAATATTGTAAGTCTATACTTTTATAACATCATCCCCAATAACAATTTTTTTAGATCGTTATATATATTTAAAAATATTCTCATAAATATAATCTGAATGTAATACATGAACAATCTTAGAAAAAATAAATACATGAACTTATTAAATAACATGCCCCCACTAAATAATATAGTACCTAGTTACTATATTTTTCAATAACTGATGACTATTAGTCAATAACTAACGACTCCAGAAATCAAATGCTGTAATAACAATCTTTAGAACCATTTGCGAACACAAATACATCTAAAACCAAAATACAATGCATTACCAAACTATATTTCAAAAAATTCTAATAAATTAAGGAAATTATAACTATAAGACAAATTTGTGGATTTGAGCAAAATACATAGAACTGTAACAGAAATTTATGGAAATGGAACAAGAATAAAATGAGAAAGTGGTAATTATATATCAGGAGTGTATCATTATAAAATCTAGTGCACAAGTGTAATGATGTGAAGAATAAATTCAAGGTCAATATTAGTTTACTGGTAGGGAAATATGTCCTTTTTAGCGTAAAATGGATATTTGAACTTACCTATGTTTGAAACTAGATGCATACATACTTGGGTCGTTGGAAAAAGTTACGCTTTTGAACTTGCATGAGTGCGGAACGTTGAGTAATTCGTCACTGGTATTGTACACACCACTGGTTGAATCGTTTATGCGTAAAGTTACTTGTCCAGATGCAAGGATATGCCTTGTGAGTATAGGTACGTCGACGACTATGTGTTAGCACCAAGGTTTCAAATTCCGTCCGGCACTTCGAAATTCCGGCCATTTCGGTTCGGATCCGGAGAGGACCGGGTCAAAATTTGGATAAAATTCCGTTTTCGAATGTTGGATCTTATAAAAAAATACTTTCAAAATTTAATAGAATTGGTTGAAAAACGTATAGAAATTCAAGAATAGGTGCGAATGTTGGGTTCTACTGTCGAGAAGAGGTGGCTCATAAAACAATTTCGAGCAAGAAGGCCTAGATCTTTAAGGTCGACATTGAATCATATAATTGATAATTTTAGGGATAAGGTTATGAGATAAGTTCAGGAAGAAGAAATTAGGGCAACCTTAAGATCTGAGTCTAGCTGGATAGAACGAGTAAGGAAAGTACAGAAATTGGATATCTTAAATGGGTTTGGGCATGTATTTGTATTTCATCCAATAGGTATAGATTTGAAGACGCATTCAATTATATTAATTAGTTAATAATCTAGTTAATAACTTGTTAATTGAGGACTAACAGATACAAATTAGCTTAAATGTATTAATTAAGTTATAATTTAAATAACAAATGGTTTAAAATGTTAATATTGACCATATTTATATGGAAAAATAACAAAATTCCTAAATCAAAATTTTCGGAATATCCGATACGAAACCTAAATTTCAGTAATTAATCATCAACGGAACGGAAGCGGAAAGCGGAATTTTAAACCTTAGTTAGCACATATTTAAATTGAGTATAGGTGCCTGTCTAAATGAAATTCGGCTTAAAGTTATTGTAAAATGTTCATCTTGTAACGTTGCACGTATTTTCCTTTCCAAATTAATGCTTTAAAAATAAAAGCAGTCACTAACATATAATGGGCTGCTAGTTGTTAGTGAAATTATATTGCCTGAAGGGTAGAAGTTGAAAGAAAAAAACGTTTAGGAAATGGACAGCCAGTAATTAGTAACGAAGAGTCAATATCTTATGTGAGAATGTTTATGCCAAAACTGTTTAATTAATTTTCTTGTTTTTATTTTTGCCAAAATTATGTACATAAATATTCTTTATTCATCCATTAATATGCTTATGAGAAGTTGAATGTGAGAAGAATTCAAAGATCGGACTCCACTTAGAATTTGAAACCTTTTATGCACATAATATTGCTTTTGTACATGCAAGTATATGTAAAGACTGTTAACTATTGTGGAAGCTTTTTATTACAATTTATAAACTAACTTTATATTCTTCAACATGGAAATTAATGACAACCCATGATATAAAAAATGAATTGATGATATGATGATATTGGGCAATGGGAATATGACATGTTGATCACTTGTTGGGATCATCAAATTATTATTATCTGTAGAAATCCCATTTGTTTGTAACTTATTTATCCAAAAAGTGATTTAAGAGCTTAAACATTGTGAGAAGATTCTATTTATTTATTTAATTTAAATGTATGAGTTGTGATTGTTATCAAATATGAACGGGCTTTGTATTATGGATACCCTAGTGTAGCCCATATGGTAAAGTATAGCTCATGAACTGATGGAAATACAGTTAGATACAATGAAATTCGCATACACTATCCAGTTTTAAGAATACAGTATTCAAGTAAAATAATCCAAAATAATAAATTTTTATTCTACAAAAATATTTATACACATAATTATATGCTAACAAAAGAGTGAACTCTTTTCATAACAATTTGTTATAATTACACATTTATGAGTTTTGGTTTGATAAGAAGAGAATTAAATGTTATTATACAGATGATGTATTAATTTGGATCAAAAATTAAATATCTCTTAAATTTAAGGAAAACGTGATATACTTAATAAATGTACAGTCACAATCAAAGTTGAAGGGATATAGACAAAGGTAAACGTTATGAAAATAGTAGCGCTTTGCAGAAGCTTTTATCAACGGATCTTTGTCATCCAAATCACAAAGACATAACTTGGATTGAAAACAAGACGAAATTAAACAAAATGAAATAACACAAAATATTCCACCCAACCACCCACTTTATTGATTCACCAAAATTTTGTTTACAATTAATAGAATAAAGCTAAAGTAAATAAAATACCATTGAATCAATAATCAAATTGAGAAAGGGAGCACATATCTATATGGCTAAAAATGTTGGAGAAAAAGAACAAAGATGAAAAGGAGAAAATTAGCAAATAGATTTTCCATCACACTTTTCCCCTCTCTTCTAGTCTCTATTACATAATATGCAAGTTAACATTTGATGACAAAAAATAATTTGATTAGCAAATTAAAGAGGGAAATAAACATACTCAAATGTGCCTATTAATTAGAGGAAACAAAATCTTCTCTTTCTTTCTTTTGCATATTTATTTTCCTCTATTTGTGATTTTGTATCACCAAAATTTAACACTCCACCTTGATGCAAAATCACATATCTCTAACATATCAAGCATGCCATATCTAGATCTATCACAAATCCCCATATCTCAACCACACTAAATTACAAACCTCAACGGCCATCTGCAAGTGATGCATCTCCCACATGAGGTGCACCACACAAATCTGGTCTAAAAAACGTTTGTAATACCACAAAGTTTTCCATCTTGTCTTTGTGGATTTTGCAACTCAGCACCCGACTATCATTCGATCTGAGCACATTACCTGATTACTATCGATCCCTCAACCATCATCAACACGAAGACACCTATCTAAAATATGATCCTCAATGCTAGAATTATAAGTAGTGACCACATTAACCTCTCCACCTTGCTGTGGACTAGGTCCTTCAACTATCACTCGCTTTTCATTGTCGACTTTAGAACCAACTAAGCTATAAAGGTTTCCTTCTTCTAATACTTCTCTCATCCTTACACGACCACCCTTCTTCACTCTCAAAACACCACCTTGAGTCTCATAAGTGCAACCACGATGATCCAACTGACTGAGAGAAATAAGATTATGCGAACAAGTGGGTACATGTATCACTCCAAAGACTTCTCTAACCACATCATCGTGCATACGAAATCGGATAGATCCAATACCATAAATTGGTAGCTCTTCTCCATTGGCTGTACTAATCATGCCGACCCTCTTCTTATAAGAAGAAAAACAATTCACATCTCTACAAATGTGAAAGCTGGCTCCCAAATCCATCTTCCAAGGCTTATTTTCACTAAAGAGGACATCACAAGAAGCATCACTATCGGCACCTTCAGCAAAACCTACATGTGCATCACTATTAGTATCACCATGCACAACCTTCTTTTGATCTCTTTTATAAGCATAACACTTGCTGCGTATGTGACCTTTCTTATTACAATAATGACAAGTGATAACACCTTTACTATTAGCGTCCTTCTTCTTTCAAATTATGTCTTTCTTCAAGTCCCTTGCCACCATAGCCTCACTTTGAATTGATTTCATACCTGATCATTTTCTTCTAAGCTCCTCGTTCAAAAGACAGTTTCGAACAGTTTCTAGAGAAATAGTTCCATTAGCATTAGAATTACTTAATGAAACAACCAAAGTTTCCCAACTTTCGGAAAGTGAACTCATTACTAAAAGAGCCTGTAACTCATCATCAAAATTGACCTTCATATTTGCCAATTGATTTATTACATCTTGAAATTCATTCAAATGCTCTGCAAAAGACTTCTCTTCATCTAATCTCAGTTGTACCAACTTTCGAACTAGAAAAGCCTTATTAGTAGCACTATTTGACTCATATAAAGATACTAACTTGTCCCACAAAGCCTTCTTGGATTCAGAACCGGCCACATGATGGAAAAGTGAATTATCAAAATACTCGCGAATCAAAACAATCGCATTTTTATCCATCTTCTTCCATTTTCCCTCATCTACATCAGATGGCTTCTTTCCATCTCCATCAATCGGATCATGAATATCATTGAGGTACATAACATCCTCCATCTTAGGCTTTCAAATACTCAATTTTTCTCATCCAAGATAGCCATCTTTGAAAACAAAATCATATCCGACATCAATAATTTTTCAAACCAAAATCACTCTAAGCTTTGCGACGATCTGCGCTCTGATACCGAACTGTTATGAAAATAGTAGCACTTTACAGAATCTTTTATCAACGGATCTTTGTCATCCAAATCACAAAGATATATCTTGGATTGAAAACAAGACGGAATTGAAATTAAAACGCAATAACACAAAATATTCCATCCAACCACCTACTTTGTTGATTCACTAAAATTTTGTTTACAATTAGTAGAATAAAGCTAAAGTCAACAAAATACCATTGAATCAATAACCAAATTGAGAAAGGAAGCAAATATCTATATGGCTAAAATTGTTGGAGAAAAAGAACAAAGTTGAAGAAGAGAAAATTAGCAAATAGATTTTCTACCACATTTTTACCCTTTCTTCTAGTCTCTATTTATATAATCAATACTTAATGCCCAAGTTAACATTAGATGACAAAAAATAATTTGATTAGTTAATTAGAAAAAGAAATAAATATACTCAAACGTGCCAATTAACAAGAGGAAACAAAATCTTCTCTTTCTTTCTTTTGCATATTTATTTCCCTCTATTTGTGAGTTTGTATCACCAAAATTTAACAGTGAAGTTATACAACCAAAGAACATGCAAACGTTGATCATTGCAAACCTAGATTTACATAAAATAATAATGATGATGATTATTTTGCAATGCAACATAGATGCGAAGAAGTACCTGAGAAATGGTTTTATCAAAAGTCCCAAGAGGTAAAAGTATAAATAATGTAGCCAGTGATAGGGGAAGAATTCTTAAATGCAAGGTATTGAAATAGGAGTGTAGTTACCAAATATGAACCAATATGTTTCAGCAAATGGCTCTCACCTTGTTGAGCATCCAAAGTAGTGGTAGTGGTGACTTGACTGTCATTAAAAAATTAGCAAACCAACACCTGCAACACAAACTTATTTGATGATGTCAATGTAATGGAAGAAAGTAAAAAATGTACATCATGTTGTCCTAGGGAGATTCTTGGTTTCTTCAAGAATATAGGTTAAAATGCCATGAAGAAAATAAGTGGAGTTTTAGTAGGAGGTAACCATGATGGCTATTTTATATGTTTCAGATATCTACATGCACATTAAAAATTATGCAGCATCCTGGAGAAAAGAATGTTAAACATGGTAAATTAAATCAGTTATGTATTGAAGTCAAACAAAAAATTAAAACTAAATTTCACTATATTGTGTGTGTGTTCAGGCATCGTCTAAAAAGATCATGAAAGAAAATAAATATCAGATTATCACTATAAAGAATAATTCGGTAAGGATGACCACATAATATCAGTGATATCACATGAAAACCATGAAATGACATCAAGTTTACTCCTAATAAAAGGAATACACTAGCATGAATAAAGCATAAGAGCCGCTGGATAGTTAATATCTTGATTTTTTTGGGCATACTTACATGTTGGTGCATTATCTTCAATGTTTTTTTTCTTAAATTTCATTTCATTGATGTGCCATGATGTTTCAGAACTAAACTTCACCTCGAAATATTCACTGTATATACATAAATAATGATTAATACAGTATTAAAATAATCTGCTTGATTGCTCTTAAGAAGTAGAATCTGCATATGTTGCTTTCTCACTAATCCTTAGAAAAAAATGGCTTGTTTGGTTGTATTGACTTCAAATTCGTGGTTATTTGCATGTTAGTTTTGAACCAAATGACAATGGTTTTAGATGATGAACTTGCATTATTTTTGGTTGGAAGATTAAGAAGAATAATTCTTTAAACTTTTAATATTTGTGAATTATTTACTTGTGTAGGTTTAACCCAAGGGTTGAAATTCCGTTTTCCGTTTCCGTTCCGGCCATTGCTAATCTTAAAATTTTCGATTTCGTACCGGAAATTCTGGAAGTTCCGCATTATTTCCGTTTTTCTAATTCCAGTTTCTTTTTTCTTTAATTTGCTACATACGCTAATAATTATACAATATTGTCATAAAATTATAGTACATTTTTTACATTACATATAGAATACACACTTTTATTGAAAATCCATTGTGTAAGATTCTGTATTATTCTTTTGAAATTTTAAAATTTTGATCAATTTTGAAAATTTTGAATTTTGAATTATGATTCGATGTAAATTAACAAAAGGATAACAGTTTTTTATGAAACTAGATGATTTCTTCTCTATTTATTTATTGTTTCGATTAATTTGTTTATTTTTTTAAATTATTATACATTTGTTGTATTTTTTCAATTTTTATAAGTTTTTTTAATATTTGAAAAGAAAATTCGGAATTTAAACCGAAACCGAAATTTTGACCGGATTCAGTTCCGGTTATGAGCAGAACCGGAACGGAATCACCGGAATAACCAGAATTCCGTTAGGATTTCGAACCATGGTTTAACCATAAAGCATAATGATAGATATAGTAAAAATATACATATCCATGAGTTTCCTCGTCTTTACATTCCATGATTTGTATTTTTCCCCAATATTGTTGCTAGTTTTTCATGGAATATTACTGATCTTTTAATAGTTAAACCATAACCTGGAATTTGAAAATAGTAAAACATAAAGGATACAGTCAAGGTAAATGATATAATGGTATAAGGTAATCAGTTGATTACAAGGGAGAACTCAACTGAGATATCAACGGTACAGTCTAAGAGCTCTCCTTTTTACATCTCATCCTCATATTCTTCTTCCCATCTTCTTGCTTGACATATAGCATTTGTTTATACATAATTCTTGATCCTACTGTTTAAAAAATTATTCATTGGATTGTAAAACATGAAGAATGCAGGGGTAAAAGAAATGGAAAAAATAACCAATGTTTAGAAAAAGGACAAAATAGGTTGAATGAATCAAGAGATGTCACAACAGCTAAAAAGTTTTGTTTTGTTTGTGCTTTTGGTATAAAATAGAGTACACTATGATTTTAAAAAATTGCTCTTATATATGTTGTTTAATGATGTGGAGCGAAGGCAGTAAGATGCGCTGCTAGGATGGATAGCACAACAGATAAGAAAACTGAAAAATATATTTCACAATGAAGATGGAGATAATGATGGTGAACAACAATAAAAAGGGAGCTTAAAACTGTTGTGTAAACTTGAGACTCCGAGATAGCCCACAGCTAACGAAGATTGCATTACATTGAAATTGGAAGTTGGCTATCTTTCATCAAATAATGTGGTTTGTCCATGTATTTCTATGTAGCTGAAATAAATAGATTAGGCTGCAGATAAAAGATGCAGTTCAAACGAAGAGACGCAACTAAAACAAACAGATGCAGCTAAAACTACCTATGGACTACATCACCTGTGGCAAAGTGAAGTAGGTTGACTATGGCTGAAGTGAGCTGTAGTGAGCAAGTGAAAGCTTGAGCTGAAATGGGCAACAATTTTACCAAATAAGAGTAATCATATGCATTGTTGAAGCGTTCACTGAAACAATGTAACACCATAAAGTTACTAAAGCACTGAAGATGGGTTCTGAGCTGGCTGCCTAACAACTGAAGCAATGCATCAGGAAAAAGCAGTATTGAGCAATTGGAAATTGCAGAGTGCAAGACTACAATGGCGCCAGAGACTGATTGCCAATTGATATGGCTAAATACAGAAACTAAATGGCAAGACTACAGAACCGAGTACACTGATTATAGGTCAGCAGATATATAACCTGAGGAATAATATGATCGTAATTGACCCATTAGCGAAGAATAGTATGCATATTCTAACCATGATGGTGCATACGGTCTGAGTTATTGCCCCTTGATCCAGGTCAAATCGGCGGAGCATTGCACAATGAAAGATCATAACTGAAACACAGCGTCGAAAATGCTGCAGGAAGACATTAAAAGTCTACAGGGTGGATCGTGTAGTGTATATGCTAGTATATGTGACAAAATATATGATGCAACTAAAGCAATATTAATTTAAGTAAATATAGAATAAGCATACCGGGATTTTATACTGGTTCGGACCTCCCGTCCTACGTCCGGTCCCGAAGCTTCCCTTTAAAATTCGATTATTAAACACCCTCGCTTCTCCTGGAGGAATAGGCTTGGTTACAATAAATTGTTCTTGTCAAATGTGTGTTCCATAACACATATATTGACTAATTAGTACAAATGCTTCCAATATATATCTAGAGAGTATTGTTTATGAAGAACTGAATATTTGGAAGAGTGAAATACAAGTATAGATTGCTAGAGATCAAGAATATATGATAGAGTATGTAATTAGAGAGCGTAAGTAAGTAAGATAATTTGTTCTCTTGATTCTTGATGATATATATAGTTGTAGAGAGGTTCTTAAGTAGTTGCATCCATTAATGAATGCTCTACAGTTGCTTCTGTTGATGATGAAGAGTTGCAGCAAAGAAAAACGGATATCTCTATTCAAATGTAGCAGTTGAAGTCCGAGTTTGAAATCAGACGTCTGATACTATATATGTTTTTGAATATAGTAGTAGATCAGACATCTGAGTGTAGTTGCCAGATGTTTGGCTCAGTCTGTCTGTTGTTCCAGAGAACTGTTTCAAACATCTGGCTTGTGCACCTAGACATCTGATATTGTGCATATTAGTTTTTGTGCTCTTTTTCTTGTGCTTCTTTGTTCCTATCGACTTGTGGTCCCTTGTAGTGTCCTTTGAGCCTTGTTCTTGTCTTTCTAGTGATGTTGTTCTAGCAAGTACCTATATATATATATTTATATATATGCATATTCAATTTCCGTTGTAGAGTTGTTGTTATCGAAACCGTAGATTTTATTTCCTAACAAGCTCCCCCTTTTTGATGATGACAACTATACAATGTACTTATATATAATTTTATAAATCTCCCCATGAATATATGTTTTCCATCATTTATTGTGATCTTTATTATTTCTCCCCCTTTGGCATTATCAAAAAGGATTTATAGCTTTTTAATTGTAGATATCATGTCCATTCCATTAAGTATTTACCAATCGTTGTAAGATTATATAAATATCCACAGAAATATCACACCAAAAAAGGAAATTTCATTAGTCACATTAATTTATTACATTCATGATTTTTATCATTTTTATACAAAAGATGAATCCTAAGAAATTTAAGGATCTTTTGGGGAAGCTTTATCGTGATCATCTCCTTCATCTTCATTTTTGGAAGAGCTATCTATTTTTTAGGATATTTCGGAGTTTGTTCGAGAGGTTCTTTTTCCTCATCAAAAAGATTGGAATGTTTTGAAGGAGGAGGAGAAGGCACTGGAGTTGGCCAATCTTCTGACGGTGGCATAGGACCATGAACCCTTTGAAGAACCTCCTTTAGAACGGATAATGTAGTTGAAAGTGATGTTTCAAATGTGGCTAGGCAAGAAGCAAAAGATGTTTCAAAACTATCAATGCACTTAGCCAATCAATTTTGATTCTGAGATAAAATAAGCTGACTTTGGAGAGTTAAGTCGTAAATACTCTCATTTGGATTCTTCTCAGTGCGAGTCTCCAAAATATCATCTTGGCACGTATAATCAAATGGTGCAGGAGGAGGAGGTGGAGTACTCTCGTGATGTTGCTCCACCTCTTGTGATGGTTCAGGTTGTGTTTGAGGTGGAGGCCTAGCTTGATGACATTACGTCCACTCTTCAAACGATATAAAATCCTCCAAATTTTCCAGTAGGTGCATTAGAGAGAAAATTTTTGTGGATGCATACTTCAAAGAAATTTCTTCAAAAGCAGATAAATATGAGGGGATATTGCGAGCTCATAGAAGTCTCATGATGTATGTAGGATAGATGATGGATGAGCGTGTTCGAGTTCGAAAATGTTTGAGCTCGTCAAATATAAATTTTGCCCAATTAACTTTTGTTCCACTAAATATAGCATATAGGGCCTTGTGTCCTAGCTCCGTGATTTGCTCATGACTACCAAGGCGAGGAATGATAGTATTGATAATCATTCTAGTGAGAAGTCTCGCCTTAGGTCGGAGGTATTTGGATGCAAATCTAGGCATTTCATCTTCCTATATTTGATGTGTTATATTATCTCTCGGTTTCAGACGCATATCCGGAATATTATTTAAATCTTCTCCGGTGTTGGAACATCCGAGAGTTTGGCCTATTACCCCTGGAATAAGTCGTATTGTGTTCCCGTAAACACTTGACCATAGCCAATTATCATCGTTGTCAGTGTTCCAAATTGCCGTGCTATCCAAATTAGCATAGAAAAGAAATACTACTAGCTGATTTATTTGGATGCTATTGGGATTAAAGGATATCAATGTTTCCAAATTAGCACTTTTACACATTTTGTCTAAATCATACGTTGGAAACTTTAGCAAATTATAAAATGGACCTGTATGGAGTTTCTTCTTTTGAATATCCTCGTATCTCTTGGGTGAATGAGGTGCACGATTCATTTGTCATTCAATTTGATCGTCAGAGCAAACTTGGGTGTTGGATGAAGTTGTTTGGTCTTGTTTTCGCTTAGAGATCTTAGGGTTTTTTTGTTTTAGGAGCCATCGAATTCGAGCGAGGTTGAAGAGAAAGTAATCTTGAGAAATAAGGAATCGGTTTTGTAGTGGAAAGGAAAAGAAACATAAGTGAAAAATTAAAAAAATAGACGTTATCTGGGTACTTAAGAGTGTCGATTGAATTTCAGACTTCTGGAAGGTGAATCAGATGACTGATTTTACCTAGTTTGAAGACAGTAAATAGAATCAGACGTCTGCTTGTTAGTGGCAGACGTCTATAGTTGCTCGATTTGTAAATTTTGAAAGGCAAAGAGAATTATTAAACGTTTGGTTTTAGAATCAGACGACTGGAATAGGTCAATGTGTTATTTTTGTAGGACAGATTGTTTTCTCAGACGTTTGGATATAATATCAGACGTCTGAAAATGGTCTGAATTTTTATCTTATGGAGGCAGAGACTTTGTTCAGACGTCTGGTCAATAGTTCAGACGTTTGAAATCAACTGGTTTCTATTTTTTATGAAGCAGAGATGATTTTCAGACATTTGAAAGGTTATATCAGATGTCTGATATATGCATGATGGTTAAAAATTTGTATGATATCAGAGTGTCAGACGTCTGATGGCAAGGTGTAGACCTCCGAAAAGACAATTTTGTCTTAAAATAGCCTAAATTTGAAGGGTGTTGCTTATTTTTCGAGAGTTTGATTTTAATAAAACATAGTATTATTATTTTTGAAATAGAATACAAATATATAGATAAAATGAGAATAATTAAATTTATTTAGATGACGATGGATAATTGCGATCTTTAGACTTGTCATCCCTCCATGGCTTGAGTGGAGACCATATATTTCCACGTTCATGAGTTCTCGGGGAACCAGAGAATCGCCTAGGTGATGGATCCAAAGCTGTACGATAAGAGGCAGAGGGATCCAAAGGATTGCAAGGAATCGAAAATGGTTCATGTACATTCTTCTTTCGTGAATTACAAAATTTTATCGCTACTTGCTCTAGAAAACTTAGTCGTCGCGTAGTGACCTTTTGTTCAAAGTGTAATTCACGTTGTAAATCTATTTGTTGTCTTTTGTAGTGATGTATCTTATCGATTTTCTCCTTGGTGTTAACAGAGATAAACGGAGTTTGTTTGGACTTCTTTTTATCGGGAGTGAATCTCGTGTGGTAGGAGGACCACTTATATATCGGTTTCAGATTTGGTGTAGGAGTAGGAAGGGGATGAGGTGTATCCGCTGAGCTATCCGTTGTTAATGTCGAGAAGGAGAGATGAGAGTTGTCGGAAGACATGCTTTTATTTTCTATTGTAAAAAAATGAAATCTATATATTCTTTACTTTTTGTTTTGTAAAAAGCTATTTATGCATGATTTTAAAGGTTATTCATAGGTAATTTTCAAAAAACAACCACCTAAAAAATTTAAGGTGAAGAAGTTAACAATTTTAATTTGTGGGTAAAAAAATTAAGCTAAAAATAGAATAAATGAAAATGTAGTATTAGTTTAGAAGATCATTAAGAGAGCATATTCCTAAACCGCATCGCAGTTTAACAAATGTTTGTTCATTTAGTGGTTTTGTGAAAATATCTGCAATTTGATTCTTAGTATTTATGTATTCTAATGCAATAATTCCTTTTTCTACATTGTCACGTAAGAAATGATGTCGTATATCTATATGTTTAGTATGCGAGTGATTTATAGGGTTTTTTGATAGATTTATTGGACTCGTGTTATCGCAATATATTGGTGATTTATTGATAACTCTGCCGAAATCCGTAAGTGTTTGTTGCATGTAATCACTTGTGCACATGCTAGAGCTACTGAAATATATTCGGCTTCGTAAGTAGATAAGGAGACACAATTTTGCTTTTTGCTAAACCATGGGACTAATGATTGTCCGATAAAGTGACACATTCCACTAGTACTCTTACGATCTATTTTACATCCACCAAAATCCGTGTCACTCTACGAAACTAGTTCAAATGATGATCCCTTTTGGCAAAACAAATCGTAATCTCTAGTACTCAATAGATATTGTAAGATACGTTTAACAGCTCTTTGGTGAGATTCTTTAGGTTTTGCTTGGAATCGAGCCCAATGACATACACTCATCATAATGTCGGGTCGACAAGCCGTCAAATGAAGCAAGGAACCAAGCTATGATATAATTTTTCATCAAAATCTTTTCTGTTATCATCTTTCACCAAGTGAACATAGTACTCATCGGTGTTGGTTTCGTTGAAGTTTTATCCATTTTAAAACGACGTAATAGAACAATATTTTTCTTAATGAATAAAGATACCATTTTCAAGTTGTTTTATTTGTAAATCTAAAAAGAAATTTAATTCTCCTATGCGAGACATTTCAGATTCATTTTTCATAATATTTAAAAATTGTTTACAAAGATTTTCGTTAGTTGAACCAAAAATAATATCGTCTACGTAAATTTGTACAACTAAAATGTCGTTATTTTCTCGTTTAATAAATAAAGTCGTATCAATTTTACCTATTTCGAAACCAGATGTAATTAACTGATTTTTAAGACGTTCGTACCAGGCACGAGGGGCTTGTTTTAAACCATATAAGGCTTTTTGTAATTTAAAAACATGATCGGGATATTTTTCGTGAACAAACAATGGAGGTTGTTCAACATATACGTTTTCTTTAATAAAACCATTTAAAAAAGCACTTTTGACATCCATTTGAAATAATTTAAAATTGTGGTGATTTGCAAAAGCAAGTAATGTACATTTGGCCTCGATTCTTGCTATTGGAGCAAAAGTTTCATTGTAGTCGATGCCTTCTTCTTGATTATAACCTTGAGCGATTAGATGTGCTTTATTTCTAACTATATTTCCATTTTCATCTGCTTTGTTTTTAAATACCCATTTTGTTCCAATAACCGATTGATTTTCTAGTCTTGGTACTAATTCCCAAACATTATTACGTTCAAATTGATTTAATTCTTCTTGCAATGCTATTGTCCAAAAATTATCGTTTGAAGCATTTTTATAATTTTTTGGTTCAAAATTTGACACAAATGCAATATGACTTAATTGGTTAAGTTGATTTCTAGTTACTCTTGAATCGAGATCTCCAATGATATTATCTTATGGATGATCTTTTAGAATTCTAGGAGATGATACTATAGTATTATTTTGTGCATTTGTCTCATTATTAAAAGAATTTGTTGTATTTGTTATTGGAATTATTTCTTTATCGTCATTAGTATGATGGTTAAGAAAATTTTCATCAAATGAAACATGTAAACTTTCTTCAATTGTGTTAGTTCGTTTATTAAAAATTCTATAAACCTTGCTATGATCCGAATATCCAACAAAGATTCCTTCATCGGACTTCGGGTCGAATTTTCCTAAATTATCTTTTGTATTTAGTATAAAACATTTTGATCCGAAAGTTTTAAAGTATGATACTTTAGATTTTCTTCCAAAAAATATTTCAAAACAAGTATGTTCAGTCATAGGTCGTATGGTTACTCGATTCAAAACATAATAAGCCATAGCAATAGCTTCTGCCCAAAAATGTTTTGATAGACCACTACTATTTAATAGTGTTCGTGCACGTTCTTGTAACGTAAGATATTTTCTTTCTACTACACCATTTTGTTGAGGTGTGCGGGGAAAAGAAAAACCATCACTTATACCTTTTATATTACAAAAAATGGTAAAAAGATCATTTTCGAATTCTCCATCGTGATCACTTCGAATATTTTTAATTTTCAAATTCATTTGAGTTTTATTTATTTTAGCAAAAAATTTAAACATTGCAGAGGTGTCACTTTTATGTTTTAAAAATAAAGTCCATGTATATCTTGAAAATTATCAACTATTACGAAAACATATTTATTTGGATTTATAGATCATACTTGGGTTGGACCAAATAAATCTAAATGTAATAATTCTAATGGTTGTTTTGTAGAACATTATTTTCAGATTTAAAGGAGTTTTCTTTAGTTTTCCAATTTGACAATTGTCGCATAAATTTTCTACTTTGCAATTTATTTTAGGTAAACCTCTAACTATCTCATATACTGCTAATTTATTAATATATTTAAAATTAATATGACAAAATCGTTTATGCCATAACCATGGATCGTCATGTTTGGCGGTTAAACATAAATTTGAATTTCGATTTATATTCATATTTAAGACATAAATATTTTTTTTCTAAAACCCTCAAAGATAAGTTGTTTGTTATTTTCGAAAATATAACATCTATCTTTTTCGAAATTAATTTGAAAAACTTTAACGCATAATCGACTAATACTAAGTAGGTTGTGTTTTAAATTTTCTACTAACAAAATATTTGTAATAATAGGAGAGTTAGAAACACCAGAGTTGATGACTTCTTCGATGCCAATGACGTATCCTTTTGAGTTATGTCCAAAAGTTAGTGTTCCATCACCGATGTATGTTATATTTGATAACATTTTTGAGTTTTTGGTCATATGCTTGGAGCATCCACTATCAAGTATCCATTTCTCCTTATTTTTTATTTTGGGTACATGCAAAATAAAAGATGATTTAATTGGTACCCATATACTTTATTAGGATCCTAGATGTGAGGTGGAGCAGGTAGCCATACCCAAGACAATTTGGTACCTTTATGAATATAATTTTTATTATAGACTACATTTTCTAAAAGATTATTAATATTTTTTGTCTAATCAAATTATTATTTGCCTTAGGTATCCAAATTTTTATATTTTTGGTATTCGTATTATACTTAGGTGATCTTCTAGTCTTTTGATAAGTACAACTATATTTCTTAATATTATTCCCTTCTTGTTTAGGAATATTTCTAAATCCTATTCCATTTCTATTGCCTGATGGTTTTGAAGTTTTGATAAGATTTTCCAAATCTTGTTTTCCTTTATTAAATTTTAAAACGTTATTTGTGATTTTATCTAATTTTTCTTTCAATTCTAAATTTTCAATTTTCAATGTTTCTATATTACTCTTCAAGTTGATATTTTCTTTTAACAAGTTATCTTTTTCTAGTCTAGTTTTTCCAAAATCAGTAGCCAGTCTCATTTTCAACCAAACTATTTTTAATTTTTTCTGGAGATAATTCTAGTTCCTCTTCTAAAATATTTTTTCCATCTTTTAACATTCCTAATTCAAGTTCTAATGTATTTATTTTTGCTATATGTTCTTTATTAAATCTTTTAATTTGTCTAAATTTATTATCTAATTCCATGCTAAGTTCGGGATATACCTCATCAGTTTGTGCCATAAAGCATACATTAGCTTGTTCTCCGTCACTATCACTGTCACTCTCTGATGATGATGAAGAATCCGAGTCATCCCATGTTACTTTAAAAGCTTTCTTGCTATGTTTGGGAATGCTATGTTTTTCTTCTACGAATTTTGTTGTTTTCTTGCCTGTAAATTAGCTTCATAGGATATTAAATTTCATATCAACTCTTCGACTAAGAGTGTTGAGAGATCATTAGCTTCTCCGATAGCTAATACTTTTCTTTCCCATTCCGGAGTTAAAGAATTGAGTATTCTAGATATCAAATCAAATTTTTTGATTTTGTTTGCAAGTGCCATTAAATCGTGTTGAATGGTTTGGAATATAGAGTACTTGTCTACTATAGATTCATTTAGTTTCATTTTAAATGTTGAAAATTGATTTTGTAAAATTGAAAACTTAGTTTGTTTAACTTTTTTTGTGGTGTAACTTGTAAGGTACGGCAAATATCATATGCAGTGTTTCATAACATGACACGTAAAATTCATTCTTATCTAATGAAAAATAAATAAAACATTCATAGCTTTGGCATTATTAGAAGCTATGGTTTTTTGTGCATCATTCCATGTGTTCATAGCAGTGTCAGGTGCTTCATATTTATTTTGAATAACTGACCAAATTTCTAATCCATTAGCTTCCATAAAAATTCTCCTATTTGTTGACCAATATGCAAACTTAGAACCATTAAAAAGTGGGGGTCGTGCTGTGGATTGACCTTGAAAAATACTTGCCATATTAAATTGATTAAAAAACGTGTTACTGTACTTTGATCAAACCTCGCTTTGATACTAATTGAAAGTCTACAGGGTGGATCGTGTAGTGTATATGCAAGTATATGTGACAAAATATGTGATGCAACTAAAACAATATCAATCTAAGTAAATATAGAATAAGCACACCATGATTTTATACTGGTTCGGACCTCCGTCCTACGTCTAGTCCTAAAGCTCCCCTTTGAAAATCGACTATCAAACGCCCTCGCTTTCCCGGAGGAATAGGCTTGGTTACAACAAGTTTTTCTTGTCAAATATGTGTCCTATAACACAGATATTGACTAAGTAGTACAAATGCTTCCAATGTATATCTAGAGAGTATTGTTTATTAAGAACTGAATATTTGGAAGAGTGAAATACAAGTACAGATTGCTAGCGATCAAGAATATATGATAGAGTATGTAATTAAAGAGTATAAGTAAGAAGGTAATTTGTTCTCTTGATTCTTGATGATATATATAGTTGTAGAGAGGTCCCTTGAGTAGTTGCATCCATTAATGAGTGCCCTACAGTTGCTTCTGTTAATGATGAAGAGTTGCAGCAAAGAGAAGCGGAGATTTCTATTCAAATGTGGCAAATGAAGTTTAAATTTAAAATTCGAGTTTGAAATTAGATGTCTGGAATATGTTTCAGACATCTGATACTATATATATTTTTGAATATAGTTGTAGATCAGACGTCTGAGTGCAGTTGTCAGACGTCAGGTGTGATGTCTCGGAATTTTTGGCAATATCAATTTAATAATATTTATTTAAAATTAAATTGATTTGATAATATTGATTAATAAAATTTGAATTGGTTTAATAATCTAATTAAATGAATATTTAATTAGTGATTTTATCTTTTAAAAGCTAATAAAATGTTTCTATTTATAATGTGTGTGTATATATATTTGTATATATATTATAGATAATCTTTGATTTGGAATTTAATAAATAAATAAAGTTTTTTTTTCAAATTCTAATAATATATTTAATAATTTGGAAATTATGATTTAAATTAATATTAAGCTTTTAAAAGTTATTTAATTAATAACTATATGGTTTGTAAATCTTAAAATTAATATTAATTGCTTAAGATTTTATCTTAGCTTAATTTTCAAATTTAAATAAAAGGTTTTTTTTATTTCTTTTTAAATATTACTTGGTAAATATGAATTGAAAATAGAAGTTTAAAATACAATATAGCATATGGTCTTAATTCATTTAATAATAGAAGTGATTTATAATCTCTTTTATAAATCATTTAACATTGTTAAATTTGTTATTTTCAATTGATGATTATAATACTTAGGTTTTATAACCATAAATAACTTTTAATGAATATAGAATTGTTACTTTTAAATTTAATAAGTAGTTATATATGTACAGATATAATTTGATTCTTAAATTTTATTTTTATAACCTAACATGAATTTGAATTTAAAGTTTTAAAATTTCAATGTATAGATTTTATATTTGTTTGGATTTTAAAATATTTGCATAAACCTTTATTTATAAATATAATTGGTTTTTATTTCTTTTAAAATTATTTATACATATATAAATACTAATTAACTTATTCATTAAGCTTGATTTTGTATTAATCTTTCATTAACATTTAAAATATAACTAATTAATTATGAGACAAGTGTTAGCATATTAAGTAATCAAACAACAAGTGTCAACATATTAAGTTATCTAAATACATGTGTTAATTTATGAATTAAACAACATGACAAGTGTTAAACTTTAAAACAAGTGGCATTTTCAGATTAAATTTTCTTATATTTTTATTTAATGATTTTCAGCCTATACATACATATGCTTCTCATCTTCTAGTTTTTTTTTTCTATTTTTTAACTCAAAAGCCAAGAAGTAAACTAAAAAAAGGAAAACAATTTCTTGAAGCAAAAATCAGTGAACAAAAGCCACCTCAAAAACAAAATCTGAAACAATAAGATCTGTAATTCACTCCTCAAAACCAAATTGAAAATCAAAGCCTGCATTTGAAACCTGTATCACTTCTTCAACCTGGAACAAGTCAAAATTCATCAAACTTGTTAATCCTCTTCAATCAGCAAACTGCAAACCCTTTTCAAATTCATCAGCCTGTGCATTGTTCTTCAACAACTTGGAATCAAACAAGAACTCAAGCATGCATGCATGGAGTTTTAAATAGGAAGCAAAAGCATTTAAGTCTTAATAAAAAAAAAGCTTGGCCATTCCAGTTTCAAGATATTATAAACTGCTCTGTTCTTTTTAAAAACCAGGTGAGTAACTTTTTTTCAAAACTTAAAGATAATCTGGTTGCTTGAGTTATGCCTAAAATAAGTTTGTATTTGTATGTATATGTTGGAAAATTCCTGTGTATTTGTGAATGTGTGATGCATGTATGATTGTGAATGCCTGTAGAACATCTCTGTTCTAAATTTCAAGCCCAGTTTTCAATCTAAAATCATTTCCTCTTGATCCATTGATTTTTAGGATTTAGGATCTAAACAACATCTGTTTGTTTGATTTTAAAATAAGTTTTAAAATTAACTAAGTTAAAAAAAAATTCAAATTTGCTCTGGGAATAAAATTAATCAGGAAACTCTAGTATTTGTAAAAATTCAAACATGTTAACTGTGAAATTCAGGTATATAAATTAAATCCTTAAACTAAGACATGATTTTTAAAACTAAAAACACAATTTTTAGATTAGAAATGTAATGGCATTTCTGGGTTGTATTGTTTCTGTGATTTTGGAAATTTCTGGTGATTCCAGTGGTCGGAGAGGCCAGGGTTGTTGCTGGAGGTCGAGAAATGGTCGGTGACTTTGGCAAAAATGTCAGGTGGTGAATCAAGACGGTATGGTGGCGGTAGGAGGTCGTTCTTGCCTGTAACCCTAGTTTTTGGGTTTGGTTTTTAGTGCATTCGTTCATCGTCTCTGGTGGATCGAGCTCCACCAGAGTTTGGGAATTGGTTGAGGGGTTGGAAGAGAAGATGTGGCCGGAGGCATTGCCGTTCTGGTGATCGGCAGTGGAAGGACGAGGAGTGATTTCAGGTTTCAATTATGGTTCCTGTTTGGGTTCTTATGCTCGATTTTGATTTCGAGTAAATGTTGAAGTTCTGCTGGTTGAGTTCGAGTTCAAAGTTGATCGTGGATGAGAGGGAAGCATAGGCGATGGTCGGAGCCTTGCCGTGGATGGTGCAGGGTGCACGGTGCATTGGTGTATCTGCTGATGACTAGGTTGAAGGGGAGAGTGGTACTCGTGTTTTTCTCGAGTAATTTGAGTGTTTTGCTCGAAGTAGAGAGGGTTTTCACTCGAAGTGTTTGGGGGGGTCTCGGGTCAATTAGTGTTACAGGTTTATTTTAAAAAAAACCTGTCAGTATATAAAATTTTAAAATTAAATTTTAAAATTTGAAGGCCAAATGTAAGAAGAGTTTGAAATCAAATTTTTAAGCATGGTTTCAATTCAGATTTGAATTCTAGTTTTTAAAAAATAAATAAGTTTATAAAAATGAAATGTTTTTTACAACTTTAATTTGTTAAAATATTTTATAATGTGGTTATAAAATCTGAAATAAAGATTTAAACAGGATTTTAAATTTAAGTTAAAATCTGAATTCAAGCTTAGTTTGAATTCTAGTTTGAAATAAATAAAGTTTTTGGATTTAAATATTTTAAAACAACTTTAAATGTTTTAAATATGGTTTGAAATTTTAAAATGAATTTGGTTTAAATTTCTTTTAAAATTCTTTTATAAAATAAGTAATTCTTTAACATGTAATTAAAAAGGGTTTTTGAATTGTTTTAAAAACTTTGTTAAAGTTAAAATGGTTTTCATTTTAAATCTTAAATTTAAAATGAAATTTAAAGGAAAATTCAACGGGCAAATTGTTTTAAAATACTTTGTTAATGATAATTAAATCATTAATAAGATTAAGGTTTATCTTAAAGTTAATTAGGACTTAATGATTATAATTCATTAAATTATTAAGGTAATTAAGATGAATAATTAATTAATTAATTAAATTAATGATTTGAGTTAACTAATTAAGTAATCAAGGGTTTTATTTAATTAATTAAAGGATTAAGTAAGTTAATTAGGATTAATTAATTTGTAATTAAGAAATCATTAATTAGATAAGATTTGACTTTAATTTAATGATTTGAAATTCATTAATCAAGTAACTAAAAATTAATTAAGTTATAGATTAACACTTGATTAATTAAATAATTAGAGATTAATTAATGGGTTTTATAGATAATTTAATTTGTAATTAATAATGATTAATCTCAGTTTATTACTTTAGAGAAGTAATTAAAGATTTGTTAGCGGTTAATGAAGGTCATTAACTTAGGATTATTTAATAATTAATTAATGTGATTAATTTTAATAATTAATTAGATAATTAATTTAAAGATAATCATTTGAGAATTGTTTAAGTAATTACTTAATGGAAGTAATTAAGAAATTAATTACTAATTGTAATTAATTAAGTTTATTTTGATTAGTTTAAGTTAATTAATTAAGTTTAATTAATATAAAATAATCATTGAATAATTTAAGAAGTAATTACTCAATGTAATTAATAATGAATAATTACTTAGTGAAGTAATTAAGAAGATAAATTACTGGATGTAATTAAATTGAAGGATAATTGGGCAATGGAAGAGTTTTGGAAATTAATTACTTTGTGTAATTCATATGAAGAATAATTACTTAGTGGAAGTAATTAATCATTAATTACTTAGTGTAATTGATTAAGAATTGTTTTATAAAGTTGTTTGAAGACAATTAAGAAATGTAATTAATTAAGGCTAATTAATTACTTAATGAGATTAATCTAGGGTGATTAATAAATATAATTAACAAAAGATTAATTATTAAAGATAATTAATTAAGGAGTAATTAATTTATCTAATGAAGTAATTAAAGGTAGTTAATTACTGAATGAGATTAATCAAGAGTGATTAATCAATATGATTTAATTGATGATTAATTACTTAATGTAATTAATTTAAATAGGTTTATTATAAATAAAAATAATTAGGGATCATTAATTAATATAATGGTGTAATTTAGGATTGATTAATAAGAACAATTTGTAGGATCTAGATTAACCCTAGAGGGGGGGGGGGTGAATAGGGTTATAGCAAGTTTCTCGAATTAAACATAGAAACAAACTGCAGAAATAAATATGCTGAAAAGTAAATCACACACAAAATTTACCCAGCTTCGGCAACCCCTTCCTACTGCTGCATTCCCAGATTTCTATTAGAATTAAACAATATCACGCTTACAAACACTCTACAAGACTCGCAGACCCTTTTGCTCCCGCTCACAAACACTCGACTAGACTCGCAAACATTTGCTCCCGCTCACAAACACTCTACTAGACTCGCACACCCTGCTCCCGCCTATAGAGTTTCGTTTACTCGTAACTCTGCTCCCGCCTATAGAGTTTCGCTTACTCGCAAACACTGCTCCCGCCTATAGAGTTTTGCAAACTCGCACACCCTGCTCACTGAACTAATTCTAACTAGACAATCTGACACAACCTAATCCCTAGGTGGTGATTTACAAATTCTTCGATTCGAAAAATAAAAACAACAATTAAAAGACAATAGAAAATAACCCTAAATAAAACACTAAAGGCCTAATCAAAAATTAATCCCTTTTTTTTTCTTTTAACAAGGTCGGCCCCCTTTCATTCACTCTAGCCCGTTCCTTTTTGTCTCATTCCTTTGTAAAATGGTGGCTCTCTTCTTGTCTCTGCAAATTTGGGCTTCGAAATTTAGGGCTTATGCAAATTGAAGTTCGCCTCTTGATATAGTTCGATAGTAGGCTTCGATGCTCTTTGATTTGCTCTCGGCTCTTCAATTTGGATCGAGTTCGTTCTGCGTTTTCGGTATGTACTTTACTCCTTTTGCTTTGCTGGTTTTTGCTTGCTCGAACTCGATGTATTTGAGATTGCCGATGATGATTGTTTATATAGGGTTTGTAACCCTAGATTTGCGTTCGTACAATTATATTTGAATTTGTCAAATTCTTCATCTCTGGCCGCTTGATCTTGTATTGATGCTTGGGATTTCACTGACTTCTTCAATTTCGTATAAAATGATATTGCTTGGTTGACACGGTGTGGATTCATTGCTTGGTCAATACGGCGTTGATCTTTACTTGGTTCGATTTGCTCATCATATTTTTGCTATCCTCGGCATATTGATTTCTGGCATTTTACTTTGTTTGACTTGTTCATGACTGTGACAATTTCACTATAGTTCATTCTGAAATCACTGCGCACGGCTTTCCTGCTTTGACTTGGTTTAAAAAACTCTTCGACTTTATCACCCAATCTTTGACCTGGACCCGTGTGTATGGATGCTTGTGTTCTGGTTATTATATTTGATCTTGTTGTAGTTTGATTGTGTGATGTTGCCTCTGGTTGCTGTCATATACTAATGAACTTGAAATGTACCAAGATAGTCATGTGCCACTGCATCACCACTGTTGCACTGCCTTTGTGGTTGTAGATGTAGTCACTGGGTTGCTTTGTAGTTGTGTAGTTGCACTGCACTGTTGCCTTGAGTAGATGTTGGCTGCATCACCTGATTAGATGTGTATTTGCTCGAGTCACTTGTTTTTCACTGTCCTCACATGTCCATGCTTCATGTACACTTCCAGTTGTGCTAGCCTTGCATTGTCCAGTTGAGTTGTTGCAGTTCCATTACTTTCATTTTTGCTTTCATGTAGCTTGTTCTCTACATTTTCTTAAATGTTGCAGTCCATGTTCTGTTGAGTTGTTTGCTTATGTTGGTGGCAATCTTCAAGTCAGTTTGCATAAGTGAATTGAGTCTTGATAGCTTGCATGATTTACTTGCATTGTGGCATTGTGTTCATTTGAGTTGTATCCACCTTCTGGTATGCTGCAGCTTGGTCTTTGTTGCATTTGCTTGAGTTTGTACAGTGTTGTACTTGTTGCCTTGTATCACTGGTTCATTCCACTGTTTCATGCATCCTCGACATTGTGACTTGTTTTGTTTGCATTTGGCCCTGTTGCTGATGGTCTGGAGTTGTTTAATGAAGAGGTTGAACCTGTTAGTCGAGCTTGCATACTTCATGTAGCCTTGTGTTGAACCCAGTTTTACAGCTCGGGTTTGACCTTGTGCTCGTGTCGTGATTTTAAATATATTGCACGTGAGTTGAACCCGGCTTTTTATTTGGGTTTGACCTGTGCTCACCTGTCCCTGTAAATCAATCAAGTGTATATATCGGCGTGCACGGCCTTGTGGCATATACAGTAATACACTGTGTATGTCACAAGTTGTTCGTGTATGATGAATTCAAATTTAAATTATGACGAACAACCCAAATAACTGAGGCAAATCATATTTTCAAAAATTATCTTTTATTTTTGAATTGCAAAAATATTTCTTTTTCAATTTTACTGCGTTAGTTTATTTTTTTGCAGATTGCTCAGATGCTGGATTCAAACTGGAATGCAGTTGAAGATAAATACGAGTGTGAGTGATATGTAGTGAGGTGAACTGTAAATATGAAATGTGATGTAGTTGTAATCAAAGTTGTATAGTTATAGTGAGAGCTTGAAATTGTACTATTCAAAATTGTAATAAATATTTGTTTGAATAAAATATCCGTTTGAATTCAAATTCTGTGTAATTTATTTTATTCAACAAATATTTATTTAAACTATGAAAAATAGAATAGTATATCAACAATTACATTTAAATGAATGTATATATGTTTATTATGATCAAACAAAAATCATATAAGCGCATATTCAACAATCTCCCCCTTTTGATGATAACAAACATATATTTAAGATTTTGAATGTATTAAATGTATTTAATCGTTCAATTTGCTCCCCCTATTTGAATGCTCCCTCTCTACACAATACTCCCCCTACATATATGCATACAAATAGAAATATATAAATGAGCCTATATGCAAAGTGAAAATTATTTGACCTTTGCTTGATTCTATTTGACAAAATCTTAACTTTTCTCTCCCCCTTTTGTTATCGGCAAAAGAATAACAGTGTTATAAAAATAGGGATGAAGTGACAGACATGAATCAAACATTTAACTCAATTGAATATAAATATCAAATTTCAATAAAACTCAAACAAAAATCATAATTACCCTTGTCAAGCGCATATTCCACTTTCAGAAGTGATGGGGATAAAATCATCAAAAATCACACAGTTCTGTCTATTTGTGGTATATTTATTTCGGGAAATTTGAATATCTACTAACCATGCATAACCGTTAGGACTTTTAAATGAGATTAGTAGTATTCACAATTTTTATTTAAAAAATGAAATCAAGTATCTTCTAACCACGCATGACCGTGAGGACTTTTAAATGGGATTAGAATCAACTTGTCTATTTGAATCAATTAATTTTGATATGCGTTCCATACATGCATAACCATGAGGACTTTTAAATGAGCATGGAAGCACATAATCAAAAATCCAAGTAATTCACCCATGCATAACCATGAGGACTTTTAAACGAGAGTGAATACTTTGGATATTTATTTGTATTGCTAAATATAATAAATTGAGGCACAAATAATTTCCTTCACAAATTTAAAGATATTGAAGAACGAATGATTTCCTTTGTAAACTACCACAAATTTACATACTATGTGTAATTTTGATGAGTGATGGTCGATAGAAAGATGGTAGAAATAGAAATGATCATGGAACTTTTACCCAACAAAAAGTTTTTATAACTCTTGTTATGAAATTCTAAAGAAATTTTCTAATTATACTTTCTCGAGTTATAATATATGATAAATATCAACACTCATCACTTTTTCAAGCACTATTCATCTTTTCGATAATCAAGGGGAGTCAGATTAGTCAAAATAGTCATTTAAAATCAAATTCAAAAATTATAAAAATAATTTTTCAAAAATGACTAATCTGTAAATATGTTCAAGCATGATTTTCTCGAGGGGGTTTTATAAGAAAATTTTCTGCTATTTGAAAATTATTTCAAGTGAAAAATATGCAGATATTTTCTTTGAAAAACGATGCAGCAAATGAATGTTTCAAAAATTAATCACGTTCCACTAGTAATTTTTCTATCAGTGTAATCTGCATCTGAATTTTACTCTCACTCATTTGTCACTCGTTGAATTTGATTGACCAAACCATGTAGTGTGCACCAAGAATTTCAAACTTAACATCAATTTAAATGACATTCTTTTGAATTTGAATTGAAGCAGTGTTAACAATCAAAAACATAACATAGTGTCAATCTTTGAAGCCATAGGATGAACAACTATCAACAGTCATTAAAACTTCATTATTATTTCAAAACAATTTCTTGAAGTTTCAACAATTTCATAAAGTTTCAACAATTTCAAAAATTTCTTAAAATCCTTTTTATAGCATGAGTAAACAGTAATCAATCAACATCATAATTTGACCAAACAGATTAAGTTCAATGATGAAAGGATGGTTGGTCTACTTTTAAGCACAAATCAAAGTAAGAACAAGTCAAAAGAAATCATATCAATTAAGAATAAGTCAGAATTAAAAGATCATCTCTTTTCAACATCACAATCTTTGGCTGATTTCATTCAGAATACGGTGCAGATTATCACATTTAATATATCGTTCAAAACAATTTTACCTGTTTTACCTTTACGATAATTTTTCGTTGTTGTCCATTGTGATTCTGTCACCTTTGTACTAGGCTAAGGAACTTTGCTTTGTCGCCCGTTGTGTTTCTGGAATAGCCAAAATCCAGAGAACACTGTTGTTGTTCCTTAGCCTGCCACCACACCTACACGATGAAAGATTTATGTGACCTATTTGTTTTTATAGGTCCATGGTTGTTAGTGGCAGAATATGAAAAATATGTTTTTGGAGACCCAAAACTATTTATATATGTTCCTTTTGGCACCCAAATTTGTTTGACTTTCAAAGATTTTATATTTGTGCCTTTTGGAACCCAAATCGGTATAGTTTTCACATGTTTGGGTCTATACCAACAATTATTGTGATTGTGTCCATATTTTCTACAAATCGTGCACATTGAATTTTCTTGATTAATCTTGTTTTCAACAATTTTAGATTGATTATATCCAAGTCCTTTTCTAACCGTGTTAACAGTTTGCTTTCCGAATAGCATATTCAACGATTTTTCGCTTTTTGAAAATTTATCTAAAGTCGTTGACAATTGTTGGACTTGTATTTTGAGAGATTCATTTTCGTTTAACAATTGTGTGCACTTTTTAATAGAATTCTCTCTTCTAGTATTTTCAATTTTTAAAATCAGAATTTCGTTTTCAAGTGATTTCATTTTAATTTCTGATTTTTTAATTTCTTCTTCAAATGTTGGAAACTTATCACACTTAGGGATCCTACTTCGATAGGTTTTAACTAATTGGTCAAGTTGTTCATTTAATTCTATCAAAGTGTCTTTTTGTGATTCAAGTTTAGCGTATTTTTCCCTAAGTTGTTCAAAACAGCCATTCGCTTCGTGGAAATAAATAAGTAATTCAGAGTGAGTAAGTTTTGATACCTTTCTTGGCTCGTCGTCGTCGCTATCGGTTATATTCCCATGAAGGCACATATCTGCTTTCTCACTTTCACTGCTATCGCTTTTATTCCACGTGGCTGCAAATTTCCTTTTTGAATTCTTTTCTTTGTTGAGTTGAAATTGGGGATATTTGGGCTTGATATCACCGGGTTTGTTGCAGATGATCCCGTGTTCTTCAGAATTGTCTAGTGCTTTAATTATTTTGCTTTTCAATTGTTGATTTAGAGCTGGATTTCCGTATTTGTTGTTCCACCTTTTGAATTTCTTTATTATTAACGCCAGCTCAGCTGCTCCATCATCATCATCCTCATCACAACTGCTATTTACCAATCCTGTTAAGCATATTTCTTTAACTAAGTCGGTTGTGGAGGACTTTCTCATTGCTGTTGACTTTTGCACCATATATTGCATCGAGAGTTTTCCAAATTTTCTGTGCATTTTCACAATGAGAGATGAAAAAAAAATTATCACGATTAATATGAGAATATAATATATGCATAGCAAGAGCATTAATCGAGATAATTTCCTTATTTGTTATATCACACCCGTTTTCAATAATATCCCAACATTTAATATTAACAGATTTTAAATAAAATTCCATTTTCAATTTCCAATTCAAAAAATCTGTTCCATCGAAAATAGAAGGAATAATATTGAAACGACCCTCAACAAAATTATTATCTGGTGAATTCATGACTCTAGAGTTAAAAATATATACCGTGCTCTGATACCACTTGTAGGATCTAGATTAACCCTAGAGGGGGGGTGAATAGGGTTATAGCAAGTTTTCTCGAATTAAACATAGAAACAAACTGCAGAAATAAATATGCTGAAAAGTAAATCACACACAAAATTTACCCAGCTTCGGCAGCCCCTGCCTACTACTGCATTCCCAGATTTCTATTAGAATTAAACAATATCACGCTTACAAACACTCTACTAGACTCGCAGACCCTTTTGCTCCTGCTCACAAACACTCGACTAGACTCGCAAACATTTGCTCCCGCTCACAAACACTCTACTAGACTCGCACGCCCTGCTCCCGCCTATAGAGTTTCGTTTACTCGCAAACTCTGCTCCCGCCTATAGAGTTTCGCTTATTCGCAAACACTGCTCCCGCCTATAGAGTTTTGCAAACTCGCACACCCTGCTCACTGAACTAATTCTAATTAGACAATCTGACACGACCTAATCCCTAGGTGGTGATTTACAAATCAATTCGAAAAATAAAAACAACAATTAAAAGACAATAGAAAATAACCCTAAATAAAACACTAAAGGCCTAATCAAAAATTAATCCCCTTTTTTTTCTTTTAACAAGGTCGGCCCCCTTTCATTCACTCTAGCCCGTTCCTTTTTGTCTCGTTCCTTTGTAAAATGGTGGCTCTCTTCTTGTCTCTGCAAATTAGGGCTTCGAAATTTAGGGCTTATGCAAATTGAAGTTCGCCGCTTGATATAGTTCGATAGTAGGCTTCGATGCTCTTTGATTTGCTCTCGTCTCTTCAATTTGGATCGAGTTCGTTCTGCGTTTTCGGTATGTACTTTACTCCTTTTGCTTTGCTGGTTTTTGCTTGCTCGAACTCGATGGATTTGAGATTGCCGATGATGATTGTTTATATAGGGTTTGTAACCCTAGATTTGCGTTCGTACAATTATATTTGAATTTGTCAAATTCTTCATTTCTGGCCGCTTGATCTTGTATTGATGCTTGGGATTTCACTGACTTCTTCAATTTCGTATAAAATGATATTGCTTGGTTGACACGGTGTTGATTCATTGCTTGGTCAATACGGTGTTGATCTTGACTTGGTTCGATTTGCTCATCATATTTTTGCTATCCTCGGCATATTGATTTCTGGCATTTTACTTTGTTTGACTTGTTCATGACTGTGACAATTTCACTATTGTTCATTCTAAAATCACTGCGCACGGCTTTCCTGCTTTGACTTGGTTTAAAAAACTCTTCGACTTTATCACCCCATCTTTGACCTGAACCCGTGTGTATGGATGCTTGTGTTCTGGTTATTATATTTGATCTTGTTGTAGTTTGATTGTGTGATGTTGCCTCTGGTTGCTGTCATATACTAATGAACTTTAAATGTACCAAGATAGTCATGTGCCACTGCATCACCACTGTTGCACTGCCTTTGTGGTTGTAGATGTAGTCACTGGGTTGCTTTGTAGTTGTGTACTTGCACTGCACTGTTGCCTTGAGTAGATGTTGACTGCATCACCTGATTAGATGTGTATTTTCTCGAGTCACTTGTTTTTCACTGTCCTCACATGTCCATGCTTCATGTATACTTCCAGTTGTGCTAGCCTTGCATTGTCCAGTTGAGTTGTTGCAGTTCCATTACTTTCATTTTTGCTTTCATGTAGCTTGTTCTCTACATTTTCTTAAATGTTGCAGTCCATGTTCTGTTGAGTTGTTTGCTTATGTTGGTGACAATCTTCAAGTCAGTTTGCATAAGTGAATTGAGTCTTGATAGCTTACATGATTTACTTGCATTGTGGCATTGTGTTCATTTGAGTTGTCTCCACCTTCTGGTATGCTGCAGCTTGGTCTTTGTTGCATTTGCTTGAGCTTGTACAGTGTTGTACTTGTTGCCTTGTATCACTGGTTCATTCCACTGTTTCATGCATGCTCGACATTGTGACTTGTTTTGTTTGCATTTGGCCCTGTTGCTGTTGGTCTGGAGTTGTTTAATGAAGAGGTTGAACCTGTTAGTCGAGCTTGCGTACTTCATGTAGCCTTGTGTTGAACCCAGTTTTACATCTTGGGTTTGACCTTGTGCTCGTGTCGTGATTTTAAATATATTGCACGTGAGTTGAACCCGGCTTTTTATTTGGGTTTGACCTGTGCTCACCTGTCCCTGTAAATCAATCAAGTGTATATATCGGCGTGCACGTCCTCGTGGCATATACAGTAATACACTGTGTATGTCACAAGTTGTTCGTGTATGATGAATTCAAATTTAAATTATGACGAACAACCCAAATAACTGAGGCAAATCATATTTTCAAAAATTATCTTTCATTTTTGAATTGCAAAAATATTTCTTTTTCAATTTTACTGCGTGAGTTTATATTTTTGCAGATTGCTCAGATGCTGGATTCAAACTGGAATGCAGTTGAAGATAAATACGAGTGTGAGTGATATGTAGTGAGGTGAACTGTAAATATGAAATGTGATGTAGTTGTAATCAAAGTTGTATAGTTATAGTGAGAGCTTGAAATTGTACTATTCAAAATTGTAATAAATATTTGTTTGAATAAAATATCTGTTTGAATTCAAATTCTGTGTAATTTATTTTATTCAACAAACATTTATTTAAACTGCGAAAAATAGAATAGTATATTAACAAATACATTCAAATGAATGTATATATGTTTATTATCATCAAACAAAAATCATATAAGCGCATATTCAGCACAATTAATCAATGATGGAATTAATTGATGCAATTAATTAAGGATTAATGTAATTAATTATAGTTAATTAATTAATGAAGTAATTACAGGTTAATTACTGAATTTGGTTTAGAATTATTAATTTGTGAAATTAATTAAAAGCTAATTACTTGTGTGTAATTAAAGGATAATTACTCAAGGGTGATTAATTAAGGTGATTTATTTGAGGTTAATTAATTAATTGATTTGTAATTAATTAATGGATATGTAAGCAAGATTTATATGGATGAAGTAATTAATTTAATTAACTTTAAATTAATTAGAGAAGAAATAATTAATTTAATTCATTTTAAATTAATTATAGAATAACGATTAATAAGTCATTGCTTATGAATGCTGATTGATATTGATTGCCCTGAATGGTTGAGATCTCAGATATGAGATAAGTGAGGTTGTGTGATATGGATGCTTTGGTTGCATTATAATGATAATATGAATTATCTGTTTGTGATGATAATAAGGATTATCTGTTTATGATGACAATGTTGATTATCTATTGTGAGTTATCTATCTGTGTGTGTATAGATAATAGAATTGAATTGTTTTAAACTTTAAAACAACTTGGACCTAAAAGACGGCGTTTTGGATTTCGATGAGACCGGGATCGGGTTTCCATATTTGGATATCCGAAAACCACATCGATCCAAATTAACGATAGGTCGTGAATCTCAAGTGAAGATGAAGATTCAGAGTGCAAGGGTTATTGTCGTTAACTCTGAGGGTGATTCCAAAATGATTGTAACGAGATAATGCCTTCGGTTTCGTTCGAACCAAAACGAACTTGTATGGATTGAATGCTTTCAGAACATCGTCAGGTGGACGATGAGCATTCTAAAAGATGTGTTCTCTAAAAGGTAATCGTACCCTCAAGCCTTATCAACCGGGAATGGCTAAAAATGGGGAGGTGCAGCAAGGCTAAGTGGGTCATGCCCAAGTAGGACGAGATTTACCCCTATCTAGAAGTCCCTTTATATTCGGCTGTGTGGGGCAGTTGATTGCAACAACTGCCGGGGTTGTCTTGTTCGAGACTGTTAAGTAAGGAATGGTTCCGGCCTTGTGTTGCAGGGGAGTTAGGGTGGCTCCTCGGTACGGTGATCTAGGCCACGTACTGTGACGGGCGGTACCCCAGTAGCCCTGCCATTGTATGGAATCCAAAATCCAATAAGTGCCAACGGTTTTGATTGTATTACCCACTTTTGTGGCTAGTAGCTGGAATTTAATCATGTAACAATTTCGGTTATTTCTTATTTATTTGAAAACCCTAGACACTATTATAATATCATCGGATTTCTTATCAAATGTTTTGGTTAGCGTAAGGTAAAAACTTTTCCATGTTTATGTGTGGGAAGTCTTACGTGATACCTTTTCTTTTCAAAGGATTTTTAAAGTTAAACAACCTTAACTTGTTCCTCACACCAGACCCATGTCTGACCCGGAGTTTATTTCTGTTTTCTTAAACTCTTAGGTACTCAAATTTTTACGGGTAGCCAAGGGATTCAGGTTAGCTTTGACGAATTGTGGACGAGCAATGGAGCAGGAGGCTTCTATGTTGTAGATATATAGTTTCCGCTGTGTTTTCTCTGTGTTGGTATCTCTTTGTTGAGTTGTATTGAGTTGTAATAACTACACAGGTGTTTATAACTACCTAGTATGTGATGTATATGCCGTGTAACTCTGATCGGTATTATATATTATGTAATACTTATGTTATTAATATAATTTATTCGTTCCTCTATTGAGATTTTGGTATTGTTTCTTCTTTCTCTTCTTTCTTTTCTCTTTTCTATCCCTTTCTTTCTTAAAGATGACATGACTTTCCATGAAGAAAAAGTCGGGTCGTCATAGTTGGTATCAGAGCGCTAGGTTGAGTGAATGCCTAGGCTTTGGAGTGTTTTCTTTCTTGAGAGAGCATATTTTTAATTTTGATATATATATATATATATATATATATATATATATATATATATATTTGTCTCTACCTATTTGTTGGGTTACCTGTTCGGGTTTTTCCAATATAAGTTATAAAGGTAGATAAGGTAGTGGTGTGTGTAACGCGACTACTATTGGTTGGAGTTTGAATGTTTGAGGTTGGAAGTGTATCTGTCGAGACTGTAGACCTGATACCGTCTCGAGTAAGCTTTGCAGTGGTATAAGGATTTCATCGATCTCTGAAGGTAATCTGTTAAGGTTCGGAGTTCATCTTTGGAGTTGGATGAGTAGAGTTTGGATTTGCTTGATGGACAGAAGCGAGTGATGGTATCTTGATACCTTAGGAAATAGTAGCTGCGTGATGAGATGCAGTGACTATGGATGTTTCCGAAGATATTTCTTTGGAACAAGTTTAGGGAAGTAGGTCTGCTTCGGTGTTGTGGCTGAGTTCAGCAGGGTGTTTCTGTTTGGTTTGAAGTCCGAGTTTCTCGAAGAGTTTTGGATTAGGAATTCTTTGGTACCTGTGTCAGCATTGCAGCTCGGAGTGTTCTGTGGGTCGGCAAAAGGTCTTTTGGCTTAGCAATGTTTGAGAGATGGAGTTCAAAAGCAGTAGAGTGGATCCATTTTTTTCGATGGATTGGCAAGACCAGCGTAAGCTGTTCTGATTGGTAAAGAGAGAACAATTTTCTTTGAATGTTAGGCTGGATTGATCGCAAAAGTGACTTGCGATAATTGAGTGTTCTCTTGGATTGTTGGAGATCTTTCTGGATGTCTTCAGGGAAGTCAGAGGTTGTTCGCATCTAGAGATTCAGTTTTCTTATCGACCAGGATTCCAAGTGTGGTACCGGTGGTTCAACTAGTTGAAGGTTGGTTCCTTGAGATGGAGTTTGGTGAAGCAGCTCAGGGTTGGAGGAACTTCTAAATTTTCTCTTGGTTACCAGAGATCCTCTAGGTTGTGTTGTCTAGTTTGTGCTCGTGTTCTTCATCAGCATTCTTTTCTACTCCAGATCAGAGTTGTGCAGCGGAAGCAGTTTGGGAGTGCATCTGCTTTTCTTTTTCGGGTAGGAGAAGTTTGTTTTCTTCTGATGGTTGTGAGTGGAGTTTGTACTTGATCTTGGTTGATCTTGGAGGATCATTCTGGTGGACTGGGTTTGGTTCAGTTTGTTTCCTGAGACATCGGCGAAGGTTGAGCTGATCAGGAAGGAAGTAGGCAGCCCAGGATCGTCTGAAGAGTTTTATGGATCTGAATCGAAGATCTGATTTAGGATAAATTTTCTCCGGTTTTAGGAGCTATAAGATTGGGTAAGGTTGGGAAGCTGGCTACGAGGTGTTTTCGATCTCTTTTGTATTCTGTTATGGATAGGTGCTTTGTCTTCAGGATTTAATTGCCAGTTTGGATAACTAAATTCATTGTGTTTCACGTATCTCTGAGGGAGTACGTGTTTGATTTATTTCTGGTTTTGGAATCAGTTGTTCTGGGAGATTTGGTTGTTGAGTTGGACTTGTCTATAGTCTGATATTCTGTTTAGCTTGGCAGATCTAGATGAGTAGGAGTTCTGTAGCTCAGTAGTGTTGATTGTTTGGATTCTGTAGAGCGAATATCCCGGTGTTTATACTTGGGAAACTCGAGTGAATTCTATTCAGAATTTTTGTCTGGATAGTTAAATTTGTTTGTTTGGGTAAATTGGTCGCTATAGCTGTTAGCATATAGTCGATAATATATGCTTGTGGTTTAAAATTAAATCTTTAATAAGATTATTAAATTACCTTTGTTTTAAATTTCGGGGACGAAATTCTTTTAAGGGGGAAGGAATGTGATATCCCGGAATTTTTGGCAATATCAATTTAATAATCTTTATTTAATATTAAATTGATTTGATAATATTGATTAATAAAATTTGAATTGGTTTAATAATCTAATTAAATAAATATTTTATTAGTGATTTTATCTTTCAAAAGCTAATAAAATGTTTCTATTTATAATGTGTGTGTATATATATATATATATTTGTATATATATTATAGATAATCTTTGATTTGGAATTTAATAAATAAATAAAGTTTTGTTTTCAAATTCTAATAATATATTTAATAATTTGGAAATTATGATTTAAATTAATATTAAGCTTTTAAAAGTTATTTAATTAATAACTATATGGTTTGTAAATACTTAAAATAAATATTAATAGCTTAAGATTTTATCTTAGCTTAATTTTTAAATTTAAATAAAAGGTTTGTTTTATTTCTTTTTAAATATTACTTGGTATATATGAATTGAAAATAGAAGTTTAAAATACAATATGGCATATGGTCTTAATTCATTTAATAATAGAAGTGATATATAATCTCTTTTATAAATCATTTAACATTGTTAAATTTGTTATTTTCAATTGATGATTATAATACATAGGTTTTATAACCATAAATAATTTTTAATGAATATAGAATTGTTATTTTTGAATTTAATAAGTAGTTATATATGTATGGATATAATTTGATTCTTAAATTTTATTTTTATAACCTAACTTGAATTTGAATTTAAAGTTTTAAAATTTCAATTTATAGATTTTATATTCGTTTAGATTTTAAAATATTTGCATAAATTTTTATTTATAAATATAATTGGTTTTTATTTCTTTTAAAGTTATTTATACATATATAAATACTAATTAACTAATTCATTAAGCTTGATTTTTGTATTAATCTTTCATTAACATTTAAAATATGACTAATTAATTATGAGACAAGTGTTAGCATATTAAGTAATCAAACAACAAGTGTTAACATATTAAGTTGTCTAAATACATGTGTTAATTTATGAATTAAACAACATGACAAGTGTTAAACTTTAAAACAAGTGGCATTTTTAGATTAAATTTTCTTATATTTTTATTTAATGATTTTCAGCCTATAAATACATATGCTTCTCATCTTCTTGTTTTTCTTTTCTATCTTTTTAACTCAAAAGCCAAGAAATAAACTTAAAAAAAAGGAAAACAATTTGTCAAAGCAAAAATCAGTGAACAAAAGCCACCTCAAAAACAAAATCTGAAACAATAAGATCTGTAATTCACTCCTCAAAACCAAATTGAAAATCAAAGCCTGCATTTGAAACCTGTATCACTTCTTCAACCTGGAATAAGTCAAAATTCATCAAACTTGTTAATCCTCTTCAATCAGCAAACTGCAAACCCTTTTCAAATTCATCAGCCTGTGCATTGTTCTTCAACAACTTGGAATCAAACAAGAACTCAAGCATGCATGCATGGAGTTTTAAACAGGAAGCAAAAGCATTTAAGTCTTAATCAAAAAAAAAAGCTTGGCCATTCCAGTTTCAAGATATTATAAACTGCTCTGTTCTTTTTAAAAACCCGGTGAGTAACTTTTTTTTAAAACTTAAAGATAATCTGGTTGCTTGAGTTATGCCTAAAATAAGTTTGTATTTTTATATATATGTTGGAAAATTCCTGTGTATTTGTGAATGTGTGATGCATGTATGATTGTGAATGCCTGTAGAACATCTCTGTTCTAAATTTCAAGCCCAGTTTTCAATCTCAAATCATTTCCTCTTAATCCATTGATTTTTAGGATTTAGGATCTAAACAACATCTGTTTGTTTGATTTTAAAATAAGTTTTAAAATTTATATAAGTTAAAAACAGAATTCAAATTTGCTCTGGGAATAAAATTAATCAGGAAACTCAAGTCTTTGTAAAAATTCAAACATGTTAACTGTGAAATTCAGGTATATAAATTAAATCCTTAAACTAAGACATGATTTTTAAAACTAAAAACACAATTTTTGGATTATAAATGTAATGGCATTTCTGGGTTGTACTGTTTTTGGGATTTTGGAAATTTCTGGTGATTCCAGTGGTCGGTGAGGCCAGGGTTGTTGCTGGAGGTCGAGAAATGGTCGGTGACTTTGGAAAAAATTCCAGGTGGTGAATCAAGACGGTGTGGTGGAGGCAGGAGGTCGTTCTTGCCTGTAACCCTAGTTTTTGGGTTTTGAGTGTATTCGTTCTTCGTCTCTGGTGGATCGAGCTCCACCAGAGTTTGGGAATTGGTTGAGGGGTTGGAAGAGAAGATGTGGCCGGAGGCATTGCCGTTCTGGTGATCGGCAGTGGAAGGACGAGGAGTGATTCCAGGATTCAATGATGGTTCCTGTTTGGGTTCTTATGCTCGATTTTGATTTCGAGTAAATGTTGAAGTTCTGTTGGTTGAATTCGAATTCAAAGTTGATCGTGGATGAGAGGGAAGCGTAGGCGATGGTCGGAGCCTCGCCATGGATGGTGCAGGGTGCACGGTGCATTGGTGTATCTGGTGATGCCTGGGTTGATGGGGAGAGTGGTACTCGTGTTTTGCTCGAGTAATTTGAGTGTTTTGCTCGAAGTAAAGAGGGTTTTTACTCAAAGTGTTTGGGGGAGGGGGTCTCGGGTCGATTAGTGTTACAGGTTTATTTTAAAAAAAAACCTGTCAGTATATCAAATTTTAAAATTAAATTTTAAAATTTGAAGGCAAAATGTAAGAAGAGTTTTAAATAAAGTTTTTAAGCATGGTTTCAATTTAGATTTGAATTCTAGTTTTTAAAAATAAATAAGTTTATAAAAATGAAATGTTTTTAACAACTTTAATTTGTTAAAATATTTTATAATGTGGTTATAAAATCCAAAATAAAGATTTAAACAGGATTTTAAATTTAAGTTAAAATCTGAATTCAAGCTTAGTTTGAATTCTAGTTTGAAATAAATAAAGTTTTTGGATTAAAATATTTTAAAAAAACTTTGAATGTTTTAAATATGGTTTGAAATTTTAAAATGAATTTGGTTTGAATTTCTTTTAAAATTCTTTTATAAAATAAGTAATTCTTTAACATGTAATTAAAAAGGGTTTTTGAATTGTTTTAAAAACTTTTTTAAAGTTAAAATTGTTTTCAATTTAAATCTTAAATTTAAAATGGAATTTAAAGGGAAAATTGTTTTAAAATACTTTGTTAGTGATAATTAAATCATTAATAAGATTAAGGTTTATCTTAAAGTTAATTAGGACTTAATGATTATAATTCATTAAATTATTAAGGTAATTAAGATGAATAATTAATTAAATAAATAAATTAATGATTTGAGTTAATTAATTAAGTAATCAAGGGTTTTATTAATTAATTAAAGGATTAAGTAAGTTAATTAGGATTAATTAGTTTGTAATTAAGAAATCGTTAATTAAATAAGATTTGATTTTAATTTAATGATTTGAAATTCATTAATCAAGTAATTAAAAATTAATTAAGTTATAGATTAATACTTGATTAATTAAATAATTAGAGGTTAATTAATGGATTTTATAGATAATTTAATTTGCGATTAATAATGATTAATCTCAGTTAATTACTGTAGAGAAGTAATTAAAGATTTGTTAATGGTTAATGAAGTTCATTAACTTAGGATTATTTAATAATTAATTAATGTGATTAATTTTAATAATTAATTAGATTAATTAATTTAACGATAATCATTTGAGAATTGTTTAAGTAATTACTTAATGGAAGTAATTAAGAAATTAATTACTAATTGTAATTAATTAAGTTTATTTTGATTAGTTTAAGTTAATTAATTAAGTTTAATCAATTTAAAATAATCATTGAATAATTTAAGAAGTAATTACTCAATGTAATTAATAATGAATAATTTCTTAGTGAAGTAATTAAGAAGATAAATTACTGGATGTAATTAAATTGAAGGATAATTGGGTAATGGAAGAGTTTTGGAAATTAATTACTTTGTGTAATTCATATGAAGAATAATTACTTAGTGGAAGTAATTAATAATTAATTACTTAGTGTAATTAATTAAGAATTGTTTAATAAAGTTGTTTGAAGACAATTAAGAGATGTAATTAATTAAGGGTAATTAATTACTTAATGAGATTAATCTAAGGTGATTAATAAACATAATTAACAAAAGATTAATTATTAAAGATAATTAATTAAGGAGTAATTAATTTATCTAATGAAGTAATTAAAGGTAGTTAATTACTGAATGAGATTAATCAAGAGTGTTAATCAATATCATTTAATTGTTGATTAATTACTTAATGTAATTAATTTAAATAGGGTAATTATAAATAAAAATAATTAGGGATCATTAATTAATATAATGGTGTAATTAAGGATTGATTAATAAGAACAATTAATTAATGATGGAATTAATTAATGTAATTAATTAAGGATTAATGTAATTAATTATAGTTAATTAATTAATGAAGTAATTACAGTTTAATTACTGAATTTGGTTTAGAATAATTAATTTATGAAATTAATTAAAAGCTAATTACTTGAGTGTAATTAAAGGATAATTACTCAAGGGTGATTAATTAAGGTGATTTATTTGAGGGTAATTAATTAATTGATTTGTAATTAATTAATGGATATGTAAGCATAATTTATATGGATGAAGTAATTAATCTAATTAACTTTAAATTAATAAGAGAAGAAATAATTAATTTAATTCATTTTAAATTAATTATAGAATAATGATTACTAAGTCATTGATTATGAATGCTGATTGATATTGATTGCCCTGAATAGTTGAGATCTCAGATATGAGATAAGTGAGGTTGTGTGATATGGATGCTTTGGTTGCATTGTAATGATAATATGAATTATCTGTTTGTGATGATAATAAGGATTATCTGTTTGACAATGTTGATTATCTATTGTGAGTTATCTATCTGTGTGTATATAGATAATAGAATTGAATTGTTTTAAACTTTAAAACAACTTGGACCTAAAAGATGGTATTTTGGATTTCGATGAGACCGGGATCGGATTTCCATATTTGGATATCCGAAAACCACATCGATCCAAATTAACGATAGGTCGTGAATCTCAAGTGAAGATGAAGATTCAGAGTGCAAAGGTTATCGTCATTAACTTTAAGGGTGATTCCAAAATGAGTGTAACAAGATAATGCCTTCGGTTTCGTTCGAACCTGAAACGAACTTGTATGGATTGAATGCTTTTAGAACATCGTCAGGTGGACGATGAGCATTCTAAGAGATGCGTTCTCTAAAAGGTAATTGTACCCTTAAGCTTCATCAACCGGGAATGGATAAAACAAGGGAGGTGCAGCAAGGCTAAGTTTGTCATGCCCTAGTAGGACGAAATTTACCCCTGTCTAGAATTCCCTTTATATTCGGCTGTGTAGGGCAGTTGATTGCAACAACTGCCGGGGTTGTCTTGTTCGGGACTGTTCAGTAAGTAATGGTTCCGGCCTTGTGTTGCAGGGGAGTTAGGGTGGCTCTTCGGTATGGTGATCTAGGCCACCTACTGTAACGGGCGGTACCCCAGTAGTCGTGCCATTGTATGGAATCCAAAATCCAATAAGTGCCAATGGTTTTGATTGTATTACCCACTTTTGTGCCTAGTATCTGGAATTTAATCATGCAACAATTTCGTCAATTTCTTATTTATTTGAAAACCCTAGGCACTATTATAATATCATCGGATTTCATATCAAATGTTTTGGTTAGCGTATGGTAAA
This sequence comes from Allium cepa, assembly GCA_030765085.1. Lineage (NCBI taxonomy): Eukaryota > Viridiplantae > Streptophyta > Magnoliopsida > Asparagales > Amaryllidaceae > Allium > Allium cepa. The sequence continues at coordinate 158,836,271 of CM060939.1, forward strand.
ACTTTTCCATGTTTGTGTATGGGAAGTCTTACGTGGTACCTTTTGTTTTCAAAGGATTTTTAAAGTTAAGCAATCTTTACCTGTTACTCACACTGGACCCATGTCTGACCTGGAGTTTATTTCTGTTTTCTTAAACTCTTGGGTACTCAATTTTTTATGAGTAGCCAAGGGATTCAGGTTAGCTTTGACGAATTGTGGAGAAGCAATGGAGCAAGAGGCTTCTGCGTTGTAGATATATAGTTTCCGCTGTGTGTTCTCTGTGTTGGTATCTCTTTGTTGAGTTGTATTGAGTTGTAATAACTAGACAGGTGTTTATAACTGCCTAGTAAGTGATGTATATGCTGTGTAACTCTGATTGGTATTATATATTATATAATACTTATGTTATTAATATAATTTATTCGTTCCGTTGTTGAGATTCTGGTATTGTTTCTTCTTTCTCTTCTTTGTTTTCTCTTTTCTATCCCTTTCTTTCTTAAAGATGATACGACTTTCTGTGGAGAAAAAGTCGGGTCGTCACATCTGATTCAGTCAGTTTATTGTTCCAGAGAACTGTTTCAGACGTCTGGCTTGTGCACCCAAACGTCTGATATTGTGCATATCAATTTTTGTGCTCTTTTTCTTAAGCTTCTTTGTTCCTATCGACTTGTATCTCTTATAGTGTCCTTTGAGCCTTGTTCTTGTCTTTCGAGTGATGTTGTTCTAGCAAGTACCTGTATATACAAATATATATGCATATTCGATTTCCATTATACACTTGTTGTCATCGAAATCGTAGATTTGATTTCCTAACAGAAATTTCCATAGAGACGTGCATATATAAATAAGCACGTACTGAAAGATAGGAATTGAGACTTCAATATGAGGCTTGACATTCAAAAATATCGAAGACTGGGATCTAATTATAGGACTCGACTGGACATGAATCTCACTTGAGCTAAACTTGAATTGAACTTGAATCTATAATGGTTGAGACATGCAAAATCTTGTAATAAGCCTAAATCGAGACATGAGGCCTAAAATTGTTTGAAGTTGCCTCAATTCAGCTTTGCAGTGGCAGGACAGAACTGAGTAACACGTAATGAAAAAGAGTTTAGTGAAAGAAATAAGGCATATGTGGAATATTAAACTGAAGCAGATAGAGAGTGATGCTAAATCTGAACTACGTCAGCGGTTAGAATGTGGCCTTGACTTAGTCTTTAGCATTCATAATAGAGTGTGGCTGATAATTTGAAACTAAGGTCTGTGATCGTGTCCTTGCAACCGAAATGATGCTTGTGAAGAGGAACTGAAGTATTGATTGTTGACTAAAACATACATAGTCGCTTAATGTAGAAATCTTGTTTCAAAAATTAAATATAGGATCATCAATTGCAGAAAATTTTCCTCCTAGTATGGTTGATATAGATTGACATACATAACTTAAAATGATTTATACACATTAATACCTCATTAACTTTCGACATGAAAAATTTCATCAAAGAAAGAAAGAAAAAATAATAGAACGTGCAAGGAACTTATATCGATAAATATCCCTAGGAGCATAAGGTTCTGACTTTATTAGTGCTTCTTACTTGCATAGATCTCATAAAACATGGATCTTTCGGCTTAAAAATACAACCAAATGAAGAAATGAAGAAAATAGATTGCTGATGTTGACATCTGAACTTGTACCCATAGTTAAAAATTAAACTCCTCCCATTAGCCATATAGTTAAAGCAATGCAATACCAGTAGTATATAATCACACAAAAACTTGCAGCATTTTCAATCATAGAAGGTGTCTTACACATAAACTGATCACTGCACTAATTTTACGTAACTAAATTTGATGATTTTTTATGTAATGCGGAATTTTTAATATTATACACGCCTGGTAACAAATCTAAAACGTAAAAATGTCTGGAAGGCTTAACGTTGTCATAAGAAAATAAAAACCCATGTTGGTTTAACTTATCTTTCTTGCAAATTGCTATCAAGCATTCTTAATATGATGGGTTGAGTTTTTTTGGTAACTCAAACACTATAAGGCCTCAAGCATTGTAAGAAATTTTCATAACCAAAAATAAAAATTATCATAAATGACAATCATTAAAATGAATAACCATTATTAGTATGAAAAATAATTTTTAGATAGTTCAGGAACCATTGATGTTAACATGAGATACGCCCAAAATTAAAACTTACACAATACAAACCAAATGGTTTATAATATCATTAACAACTAAAATGACACATCAAAATGTCTAAAGCATGGAAACATAGTACCTTTGACTTGAAAACCATGTGACTTTGTGTGTATTGGATTTATGTGAACCAACTTAGGAAAATCAATGCTTTCCTGATCTAACATCGCAAAAGCAAACAAATAAATTCTGTTTAGATTCCCAATCAAATTTGTTTAAACTCATTTTTAAGGGAATATATTTTGATTCAACTATTTATATTGGTTATAAAGTACGTAATGGTCCAGTTCAATCAAAAAAATAGTAAATATTGCGCTAATAGAGTAAGCAAAAGGGACTACAAACTATAATGTGAAGTTTGAGTAAACTACCTATCTTGTAGTATTTGATTATCCTATTTATCACGAATATTAGATTTAAATAAATAAATACTATTTGAAAAATGTACGCAATATAACACAGTTAGAAATATAACATTAAGCGAAAATGCACTAAACAAAACACACTTAGAAATATAACATTCTTTCAACAATTCATTTATGGTAATATAATTAACTTCACATTGTTTTAAAAAATTTATAATTCAAAAATCTAACGATTCTATAGTTCAAAAACACTTGTGAGGCAATACTGCAACATTCAGTTCGATGGAAATCACTTGAGTGATGCGGTCGACCAACTAAATAATTGTTAATTAATGAAAAGTTGTTAGAAATCAATTTTTAGAATTTATGATTTTGACAAAGGCATAAAGATTTTAATAAAGGTAAAATGGTTTTAACCATATTAGCTAATGCATTTTTCTTGAACTTTATTCCAAAAGCTCAGAAAACACATTTCGATGGTTATTCTAGTAGAAGGAGAAGTTTTGATCTCTCATTTGATTATTCCCACCCAACAGCTAATTTAACAATATGAATTTATCAAAATGTAAGTGAATAAAAAGAGATATATTTCTCCAATGTTCCTTCCAATAATATCACTATTTTTTATGTCATTCATTATGTAGAAATATTAGATGTAGACAACTTACCTGAAAATGAACCATAAAGGCGTACCAAAACATGTACCAAAGTTGAGGACATCTCAATATCCTACATTAGGGAGTGAATATAAATGGTACAAAGTGATTATAAAACATAGTATAACTGATTATAAGCAATGACAACAATAGTTCTTAACGTAGATGCAACTTTTATTTCAAGAGCCTATGCATAACTGCTCGAAATTCTACAGATTAATAACTAATACAAAGTGAAAGAAAATGAATTATTCCCTGTATTAATCCTCAATTCAAATGTATTCTTTTAAGAAAAAAGAATGATTATTCAGAATGCACATTGTCCTTGTTCAGAATTTCAAGAAGAGAATATTCACAAAAAATCCTAAACCAATTTTATAACTGATTCATAATGTACTAAAACCAAGTCATACGCATAAATAAAACCAAGTCTTCTAACTATTTCAAAATTGTTAATATTTGATTTTTGTCATGCTTGTGTCTAAAGTTGCAAAACATGCTACACACACATTCACACTCTATCATAAGGATGTTGAACTACGTCATTATAATAATGGGAGCAATAATACTCTTTTTAAAACTCATTTTTAGCATCACCACATCTTGATTACATCTGGTTGTTTCTTATTTTATAAACAAAAAATTAATGGAGGATTCCTAGAGATTCGACAGGAAAATTACTCGGTAATAAATTAATGTTTTAAAGTTAATAATAGCCTTAATTTATTATGAATAAAAATAAAGAGTGGTATTTAATTGTACCTTGAAATCTGAATTGCCTTAACTCATTCTGCTTGGTAGGTACGGTTTTGAAGTGTATCAAATGGTTACAAACTAAAAATAATCACATCTTGAGTTTGAGACATTATGTTTAGAGAGAAAAAGTGAACAGTTTCAAGAAATAAAATAAAATAAAGAGACTTCAAATGAGTTTATTATTTTACTGAAGTAAGCACTATTTTACTTTGAGTGTAAAGCCAACCAAATAAAAATCACAGAAAATGTATTTAAGTCTCACACACACATATTATAATAAAAATAATAATTTCTAAAGATGTAGAGAACCAAGCTTTCATTTGCAAACAATGAGCTAGATAATAAATGAGATTCCATTTGGATTATTCCATTATTATATACAAAGTAATCGCATTTGACTTTCTATGACCGCCTATAAATTCACTAAATCTAAGTATATTGTATATTTTTACTTAAATTATTCAAGAAAAGCATTTTTATTCATATTTCCATAGTAGTGGTTCTGAGTCCTCAAATTCTTTTTTTGAGATGTTACTTAGATAAAACATGTCATTGGGACAACATAACACAAATCACATGTCAATATATGTTTGTACCACGCTACGCAAGTTTCGAACTTGTAACCACTCGCACCAAAGCCGAATCACTTAACCACTAGGACAATGGTGCTTATCAGGTCCACAATTTCATGTGACTATAATTCTACTTATCATATGTTCAAAAAAAGGCAGCTCCTGATTGCCCAAATTCAAAGTGGTAGATTAATTATTTATGCGATCCTCACTAATCTTTCACATTGCTCTTGAAAATGAATTGATTCTTACAAAAGTCATTCGAAATTACTTTCTAAGATTCTTAGTGTTATAAATCAATAAACGCATATTATATAACACTTGCCTCATGATAAAATTCTACGATAGATATATTCTCCCTTTTATACATATCCAAAATATCCAAAATTATTGTAAATGAATCATCATTAAGATACAAACTATGAGAGTTCAATGCTCCTCTTTAGTGTCTTTCTAGAAGTATTAAACATCGTGCTTGCTTAATCCATCCGTAATCAAGTTAATAATCAATATATAGATAGAAATATCGGGCAAATTCAATTTTGAATCATTGAATATTTGTTCTTTTCCTATAAATTAGAATTATTGAAGATGGAAAAAAAGATACTTTAGTTTTGAACATGTAAAAAGTAAGTGTTTGCACCAAAATTGGTCACAACACTCTTCGGGAGTCGTTGAAGAGATAATAGTGAAGAATGTAAATTCAAAACAGATATTATATTACAAAAACTCCAATCAACAGTAAAGTAAATGCGTAGACAAGCGATTTATAGTGGTTCGGCGTGTTGCCTACGTCCACTGTGAAGTTTTTTGATGTTTTATTGATTCTCTTTCAATAATTACAAGTTGTTACAGCGATCCACAGCAAGTTACAACTGGAAATTCGAAATCAACAACAAATATATGATATAGGATGATGGAGATCTCAATCCGGCAGAGTTTGGGCGCTTGAGCGTCCAAAGATCCTTTTTCTGTCGGCTCTGGGCTCTATTTATAGGCGTAGGATGTTGATATTTCACTGAAAACTCGGGAGACCACTTCTGGCACGTGAAGGGGCCCACGCGCCCGGCCTCATTAAATTTGGGCCCACTTTGGCATCGATTCGAACTCCATTCGAATCGATCATAAAATCATCTAATCGAGGTGAAATTTGGTGTGGACATTCCTCAACATGTATGCAAGCTTCTTTGAAAATTTCGTGGCATTTGGATCGGTGGATTGTGAGATATGATGGATACGAAATGGGATTCATCGTGTGGCTGTTTGGTTCGAAACCATCCCATCGAATCGATGGTTTCGAATCGATGGTGGCACGCGCCTTCGTGGTGACATGGAGCGCAAACCTCGAACCGATCCGGTCTTCACTCCGAGTTGACCGCTTCGACTCCATGTATCTCGGCGCATTCGAACCGATGGATGACATGTCATTATGGCAAGTTGACTTAGTGGATTCGAACGAAGCTTTAATGATGGGTTCGAACAAGGCTTCATGGATGGGTTCGAACAAGGCTTCATCAATGGGTTCGAACAACTGATGCTTGATGGATTCGAACTTGCGTTCCTCTGATGGATACGAGCTTTGTGACTTCTCCATGGATACGAGGTCCATCGATACAAACCCGATGGATTCGAAGGTGATGGAGTCGAATCCGAGGCACTTCGATGGGTTCGAAGCCGAGCGATACGAAGGTGATCGGTTCGAACCATTGATCAGTGATGGGTTCGAAACCTATGTCTTCCCCTTCAAATTGAATCGATCATAACTCGAGCGTATGAACTCGGATTGGCTTGAAATTTTAGATGCTGACTTCTATGATCTTTCTTGTCATGTCCCATCAATTGTAGCTCAATCTGGACTCGGACAAAATTCAGCCATATCCATAGCGAAACGAAGTATGACCAATCTCTGATACGAACTGTCCTTCGTTTTCGATCGATCTTTTGGTATCGCAGCTTTGCCAAAAAGCGGGATAACATTTTGCCCCCCAAAGTACGTCTTGTGGGAACATGACGTGCTTTGAATAGCTGCAATTTCTCTCCGAACGATCATTGCTCTCTTTTTTGTTGAGACTCGTATTCCGTATTGCTGTAACCTTGCGTTGATATGATTGGTTGCTGTATAATAGTGCTTAGCCGTTGGCTGTCGCATTTGTAACAAGATGAGTATTCGATCCCTGTAAATGTTTAAAATCGAATGTTAGCTCGACATATATGCACATATGTTAGTTTGACCCTTGTTAACGTCGTGCGTCTACGAGTCATTGTCAGTTTGGTTTGCTATTGAATTTCGTATCGATTCTCTCCTGAACCGATTTGGAAATTTGAGTTGAGACAACGCATGATGGTTGTTTTGAAAAGTCCCTTCGTATCGATCCTCTCCTGAACCGATATAGAAGGTCGAAGGAAACGACTTTGGGTTGCGCGAATGTAATACTTCGAACTGATGTGTTTGAGCATTGATGGATTCGAAATATACATTCGTATGGATGGAGTACGCTTGTGCTATGATGGGTTCGAAACTGACATTCGAACCGATGGCTTGGACGAGTATGAAACGTTCATTCGTACCGATGAGAAAGGATTGATACGAAATAGTAGTTCGTATCGATAGGAAATGATGGATACGAAATCGTTGATGTGAACAGGGGCTTCAAATCGATGTGCCCACTGTTTGTTTCGCGTCGATGCAACTCGTCGCCCTACTGTGTGTTTCGTATCGATGAAGTGTGAGGTTAACTTTGAATCGATAGGGCCTTAGGCAGATGGATTTGAAGACTGACTTCGAATCGATCTGATAATTGACCGGTTGTGACCAGTTGAGTTAACTGGGATGCGAAACGGCCCGGTCACTTCCTAGGCTTCATATTTATAGCAGAGGGTTTGCCACTTTTTCACTTTTTACTTTTTACTCTTGCCTTTACTGTGCATTGCATCGTCTCAAAGATTCAGAGAAGAAGGCACTGTGTTACGTATTCGGACCATTCAAGATCCAAGTCTTTAATTCCTCGAATCCATCACTCAAATTAGGTAATTAGCCTTCTAACCCAAACGACAAAGCTATTTCGAACCTGCCTCTTCTTTATCGATTGACCACTCTGGTGATTGGTAAAACCAGATCTGGTTTGGGGGAGCTTCAAAACCATCTGGGGACTCGTATTCGAATCGATGATGGCGGCATCATTTTTTCTTGGATTTCGTATCGATCCTTGGGATGACCTTATGGGGGTGACGCAGTTCGCACCGATTGACTATTTCGATGGGTCCATTCGAACCGATGGACCTCGAATCCATCAGCTATCGTTTCGAAGTTCTCAACTTTACATCGATACGAATGTTATCGATTCGAACGTGATCGATGTTAAGTTGGGGGTTTCCTAATCGGTACGAACTATTCAAACAAGGATCGATTCGAAGTCATTCTTTATTAATCGATTCGAACTCGACACATGATCATCGATTCGAAGCCCGCCTTTCAGCATCGATTCGAAGTGATGTTAGGATGGGTTCGGATGGGCTCCCTGTGATCGGTTCGAACCCTCCATGATGGATATCAAAGTTTGACATTTTCTAAGCATAATTCCGACGAGCTTCATTCTTGCATATTTGAACTTGATAATTAAACTGCATACTTGATCACCCTTCGAAGCTCGTCGATGGAACCATAACAACTTCTATCCGAATCAACTTCCATCATATAAACGGTTTAGTGATGACGGTCAGCGATGACGGTCATTATAACTGGACTCCGTAGCTTTGTCGTTTGCATATTTCCTTTAACTCTGCGACATTTATTCAAGCAATGCAAGGCACTGTACCACACACATTCATACACTTCACACTGGGGAATGCACGGGTCCTTTGTCGTCTAACGACGGTTTCTCATGAGTTGGCTAGTTATGGAACCTTCAAGTTCACAGCAGCAAGAGATTCAAAGTACAGCCACTCCGAGACTGGAGGTTCCGGATATTGAACCTGAGATCATCGGTCCAGCCCTGGACGAATTCCCCAATGCGTCGTTTATTGCCAATCCATCGGATTCCGTTCAATCAAATATTTCTGAAGATATGTTGGGGAGAATATGCTTGAGGCACGGCCTGTCACTGGATGATGTGTTACTGCCGGGACCGAATGATAGACCACACAATCCGTCGGAAGGATATACAGCATTCAATCGCCATGCATGCGCGGCCGGGACACTTCCCCCGTTCAACGAGTACATAAGGGAAGTACTGTCTTTTTTGAGGATCGCCCCATCTCAACTATACCCGAACAGATACGCCTCCGTGAATAGCTTGTTCATCGTTTTCATGGAGTACCTCCATAGACCACCGATCCCGACTGAGATCAGATATCTATTCAATTTCAAAACCCGAGGTGATTACCCCTCCTTCACATTCCTGGAAGCGGTGAGGAATTGTCAAGTGGTTACTGGATCCTGGACCAGGTTGAGTTATTACAGGACGAAATGGTTTTACGTCAGATGTCCTCCAGGGTTTGCCCGGCGATGGTTATTCAGACGTGAGTATAGTTGAGTTCTTAAATAATTACTACGGCAATTGCAATCGAAGTGGAACTTATATTTTTTCCTTTTTACAGCAACGATTCAGCGAACCGAAGGCGAACAATTTAAGGAGATAGTCCGAATACTCCGGGGAGTCCCGAGCGAAGATAGGGATATCGAGTTGCTTCTGACGGATAGGAATCTCCGGACTTACCGGTTGATTGAACGAGGGCAGAGCATACAGTTTGATGGGGCACTAAGGACCGTCTCGAAAAAACGAGTCAAGCACAAGAAGCCCAAAGTTATTATAGCCGAGGAGGATGATTCTGAAAGAACCCATACCGATGATGAGCCGCTGACCGAGCCTACGGATGTAGTTCAGGATGTCGCGGAGCAGAGAAAAGGCAAGGCCGCCATTGTCAAGCCAACTAAGAAGGGGAGATGGAAATCGGTTGTCACGGCCCGATCCTCTCCCGGAGTTAGAATTTTGGAGATGTCTCCTCCGAGAACTGAAAATCTTTATGAAGGGCTCGCCGATATTCCAATTCCGGACGATGTGTCCCTGCAGCATGATGCCGGATTGGAAGAACTTTCAGAAACTTTAGTTTTGAGCGAGTCTTTTCCCACTGGTGTGGCAGACACATCCGGTTGGTCGGGGGGTTGCACATTCATATATATTTCACAACACTGCATAACCTTTGACTGTAAACTACCTATTTTGAAAGGTGATTAATTCTACTTTTTTTTGCTCTGCAGATACTATGTCTAGGCGAGGTTCAATGTTAGGGAGTCTCCGACATGCCCGCAAGTCTTCATATTATGATTCACGCGGACGAGAAGGGGACAGAGACTACGGCCAGGGACGCTCTGGGTATTCTGGTCAAGAAAGATATGATACAGATAGAGGCTATAAGCGTCGATCTCGATCGCGTACTCCTCCTCCTCCCAGAGATCCCATACAACCTCCTGCTCATGTTTCGCGTCCCTCCGAATCTTCACACTACATGTCGGCTTCTCAATCTTCTAGGCATGAATCCCGCCATTCTAGGAGCGAAACAATAACTGTTGCCGTTACAGAACAGCCCCCCGTGGAAATTTTAGGGGAAGGAGTAATCAAGCTTGCTCAGCTAAAGAAGGATTTTCCAAACATTTGCTTCGACAACAATATCTTTCCTCCACATTTAAAGAAGATCCCGTAGGAAGCTGAGTAGTTAGTACATGACTACGTGCACGATTTCTACGCTCGGTACAAAGCATGGTCGAAAGCGGCTGACAAAGCGTCGGCATTGGCCTTTGAGCATGGGACCACCATCGAAAGGTTGCAGGCTGAGTTAGCTCAAAAGAGCCGTATTATTGAGGTGCTAAACACTAAAGCTAAATCTTCTCGGAAATCTAAGATGGAGGCTATCAAAAAAGCCGACGAAGCCCAGGCAACGATGGGCAGGATGAAACGTGAGCATTATGCCATGGTAGAAGATATGGGCCATCGAAACACCCTGGTCACTGCCGAGAGGGATGCAGCCCTGAAGGAGCTAAACGAGCTTAAGTCCAAATTTGCCGAAATCGCCAAGGATAGGGATGATGTGAACAACGCAGCTCAAGAGGCGTGTGAACAAGCCGTGATGCTTCGGACTGAACAGGATGTGGCAGTAGCCAAGGGACAGGCGGTCGAGATGGAGGTTGAGGAGAAAGTTCAACAAGCGGAGGCCAGGCTGGAGGCCGATATTGAAGATCTGCTCATCACTTACAGTGCCAATGTGTTGAGACACAGAAATTTGGCCTGGCTTCAGGATTACCCGGTACACCTCCGTAGCGCTTGGGGTCGATTGGTTGAGAAGGAAGAGGAAGCGCATCCGGATGAATCGGTCGACCGATTTGAACTCGAAAACCGGTTGCTGACAGATAATGAGAAAAAGATCCTCCATGACGCTATTATTTCTCATGAGAAGGAGATGATTGGTGGCCGATATCTGGAGGTTGGAGAGGGATCAGGTGTTGAGCATCAAGCTACTGTTATTGAAATCACCGCTCCACCTTCGTTAGAGCCTGTATCCGTGGTTGGTTCACAATCTGTTCCTGCTTATGACCTAGAACAGCCACGGTTATCCCCTTTTCGGGAGCACGTCTCTGAGGCCGTCCAACCGTCGACGAGTCAAACTGAGGAAGGTACTTTGAACATATGTCAAGTGTGTTTTCATTAGAGCGTTTGTTTTGAAGTGATTACTAATAACTTCTTCTTATCTTTGCTCACTGACTGGAGTTGCGCCGATTGCCGCGACCCAAGAATCAAGTAAAGGGGATAAGGCCATCACCACCGAGACTACTGTCGTAACAGCAGTATCAACTGAGGCGGCGCAGGGGAGCAGATTATCTCTTGATGAACAAATGGTGAGCGAGTTGCTCGGTTAGCAGGTTGGCTTCTCCACAGACCTGTCGTTCATCATTAGTGACCTCCCGCCAACCTCTAGCTCTTCAATGCAGACTGCGGATGCTCCCAACCAGGCCCAAGCGACTCGTGATGAGGAAATTCTGGCCGAGATCAACGCCGAAATAGAGGCTGCGGGGCAAAGTGGTAGTATTGGTGGCAGCACGGCGGCGCATAGCCCAGCACCTTTAAGGGTAATATCATCAGGCGGCATTATCCCACCTTCTGTCGCGGACCCAGTCCCTCCTACTCCTCCGGTGGAAAGCCTTCACGTAGATTCGAACTCTGAGGAGGACATTGACATTATGCCCCCAGCCGAAGAGCAACCACCGGAGAGGAAGCGCTCCAAACGATGGATCTCTATTTCTAGCGAGTCCGATGACGAACCGCTGATAAGGAGATTCAAAAAGAAGAAGTAGATGGGCCGCTTAAGCGGATTTTTTGATAGATAGGTCGTGTATAGATGCAGGTTTGGCCCCTGCCTGTGGGAATTCTTTTTGGAAGAACTTATTTGCATGTAAGTCTTTGTCTCTAGTTAGTTGAAATAAAATTCAATTTCTTTGTTCATTTCTCATTTCTTTTGTGCTTAAGTGCTTGTAGTGTTTTGTTTTCAGTCCGGTGTACTTGTGGTGTTTTTACCGTCAAGTAGAGTTCGTTTCATTTGCCAAGTCTGAAAATCTTGGTCACAAGTTGTGAACGATGAATAAGTCGAACTTCGGACATGTATCACTTTGGTTAGTGATTGACACTTAGCTTTTTTTGCCCGGCAGTTTCGAGGAACAACACTTGTATTTTTGGTGGTTGATCGCACTTGTTGCAAACCTTAAGTACACGTCTGCATTCTGGGGACTTAGGATAATTTGAGATCGATAACCTGGTTTGCACTCCAGGAATTTGAAAGTTATCGATGTTTGTAACGTGGTTCGCGCTCCGGGAACTTGAAATTGATGTTTATACTCCACTTCACACTCTGCGAACTTGGAGTTAGTATTGATATTTCGGTTCGCACTACGGGAACTTTGACTTGGTATTTGTGCTCCAATTCACACTCTGGGAACTTGGAGATAACATGTATGTTTGGGTTCGCACTCCGGGAACCTGGAATCGATGTTTGTACTCCGACTCGCGCTCTGGGAGTCCGGAGCTAGCTGCTGGATGGTCAGTCACATCTATTTGGGCTTTTCAGGAGTCCGTTCACACTCTGGGAACGAATTGTTGAATGTTTATACTCCAATTCACGCTCCGGGAAGTTGGAGTCCGTTCGCACTCCGGGAACGAATTGTTGAATGTTTATACTCCAATTCACACTCTGGGAAGTTGGAGTCCGTTCGCACTCCGGGAACGAATTGTTGAATGTTTATACTCCAATTCACACTCTGGGAAGTTGGAGTCCGTTCTCACTCCGGGAACGAATTGTTGAATGTTTATACTCCAATTCACACTCTGGGAAGTTGGAGTCCGTTCGCACTCCGGGAACGAATTGTTGAATGTTTATACTCCAATTCACACTCTAGGAAGTTGGAGTCCGTTCGCACTCCGGAAACGAATTGTTGAATGTTTATACTCCAATTCACACTCTGGGAAGTTGGAGTCCGTTCGCACTCCGGGAACGAATTGTTGAATGTTTATACTCCAATTCACACTCTGGGAAGTTGGAGTCCGTTCGCACTCCGGGAACGAATTATTGAATGTTTATACTCCAATTCACACTTTGGGAAGTTGGAGTCCGTTCGCACTCCGGGAACGAATTGTTGAATGTTTATACTCCAATTCACACTCTGGAAGTTGGAGTTAGTTGTAGGACTGTCGTGTGCTGGTCCAGTTCAGCCTTTGACGTGATGGCTTGCCCCCGAGCTGGGGTTTCACTTAGTGAGTGGCCGGTCGTATCACAGTCACTCGCTATTTGAATAAATCCCATTATTTGATGGAACTTAGCTCTTCGTGTGTCGTGATTGTTGAATGTTGTATTCGGTGAATCACAGCTCTAGCTTGAAGAGATAGTTTTTTATTGCTGAAATAAGAAAATATGGAAAAGTCAGTGCCTTATTACAAATTCAAATTTAAGAATGTAAAGGAAACTGCAAAGTATTCATAGATTGAATGAGCCTGTCATGTGTGACAGTGACGAGGATCTTCGTCGTTCCAGGCTCCTGAGTAAGTTGGTCCGCCACTGACGGCATTTATCACCAATCTTCCACGGGGACAAGTCGAGTCCTCCTGTCTCGGTCGATTGGGTTCATTGTTTTGATTTGATGAGCCCGCTTCTCTAGACTGCGGTGTCCGCACAAACTGTTCCAGCTTCCTTTCTCTGATCAGTTTTTCAACGAGGTCTTGTAAGTGACGACACTCGTTCGTATTGTGCCCGTAGCTTTCATGGAACCTGCAAAATTTCCCAGTTTGGATTTGTCTCTCTGACGATGGTTTTGGTGGAGGCTTTTGGTACTGAATTGTATTACAGGTTCGTAAGTACAAGTCTTCTAGTGATGTATTCAGAGGGGTGTAACTGTCAAACATTGGATTTCTGCGCTGCGGGCCACGATTTTGATCTTGCTTTTTAGTTTGATTCACGCTCTCTCCCCGCCGAGCTTGTTTATTTTTAATGTTCAACTGAACTTTTCAGGAGCTCTCACTGGACTGTTTGATTGCAACATTGCTTTGGATCCCTTCCGTATTTGGCCCTGCATCAGTTTTCTTCCTAGACTGTTTCGCGTCTTCCCGTCTCAGGAATTGAGCTGCTTTGGCATAGAAACGGTCCAATGATGCAGGTGGTTTCCCAGCTAACCAGTTGCCAAACTCAGAATCGGGGTCGATCCCCTTAGTCAATGCCATAAGGATGGAGTTATCGTTCGGATTGCTGATCTCCGCACATGCAGTATGGAATCTTTCTAAGTAGTGTCTGAGCGTCTCTCCAGGAGCTTAGGTGGCGCTGGACAGAGTGTTAACATCTTTTGGCCTTGCGACGTGCATGCGGAATTGTTCAACAAATTTTGTGGCCAACTAGTCGAATGAAGAGATGGATCGAGGAGGCAATCGAGTGAACCACATGGTAGCGATGCCCCCCAAGGATATAGGGAAACTATGACACTTTACTGCATCGTCGGCTCTGGCAGCGATCATCGATCATTCATATTTCAGAATATGTTGGTTGGGGTCGGAGTTTCCTTCATACATGGGTAAAGCTGGCATCCTGAATCGCAGTGGGGGTTCAGCAGCAAGAATATCGTCCGTAAAGGGAGTGTGACTTCGGAAAACTCCCCAATCGTCGTTTGTGAATCCCTGACTCCCATGGATCATTTGACGTATCATAGCTAACAGATCCGGCATTTGCGCATTTTGTGTGGCCTGCACCGGAGTATGATTACGTTCCATTCTTTGGGGTTGGACCGGATATTGTCGACGGTCCAAGTCTTTCCTTCTTGGCTCATAGCCCTATGGGTCGTACGGTTCAGGAGTACGTCTGCTATGACGACGGTCCAGGTCCGACTGATCTTGGGCGTCGACCCCTGGTTCATCCGCAACGTTAGTGATGCGGTATTCTGCGGTGTGGTGAGGAACGACACCTCCCCGGGAGGAGGGTCCGGTTTGGAAACTGGCTGATGGACCAACTCTCAGTTGTCCAACGGTCATTGCCGGTTGACCTCCAGTGACTGGCATGTGACTCCCATCTAGTCGGGGTCGTGGTGATCGATTGTGGTAATTAGAAGATGAAGAACTCTCGCTGGAGGAGCAAGGAGCGTGGTCTCTCTTGGACCTCTTTCGCTTCTAGCGATCCAGCTTGTCGATTAGCTCAGCGTTAGCGCGTAGCTGTTCTTCTAGTTGTTGCCGACTCTGGGTCAGTTCTTGGAGTAGCAACTGCAACTCTTGTCGGGTAACCGGACCTGACGGTTCGGAGTGCCCATTAGCATCCTGATTAGATGGAGGTGGCGGCACAGGATTCTGTCGATCCTGCTCTTGTTGATTGATAGCATTTGAGGTGGTTCTTGTATTAACCATCTTGAAAGTTGAATTCCTTTCCTTAGACTTTTGCAAATCTGAATAGAATGGAAGGAATTTGAATTTAATGATCTGGATCTCTCTCTTAGATTTATTCAATCCGGTATCGATGACAGATCCAACGAGCAGGAGAAAATCTGGGTTTTCTCAGTGGAAGCACCAAAGTGTTTGCACCAAAATTGGTCACAACACTCTTCGGGAGTCGTTGAAGAGATAATAGTGAAGAATGTAAATTCAAAACAGATATTATCTAACAAAAACTCCAATCAACAGTAAAGTAAATGCGTAGACAAGCGATTTATAGTGGTTCGGCTTGTTGCCTGCATCCACTGTGAAGTTTTTTGATGTTTTATTGATTCTCTTTCAATAATTACAAGTTGTTACAACGATCCACAGCAAGTTACAACTGGAAATTCGAAATCAACAGAAAATATATGATATAGGATGATGGAGATCTCAATCCGGCAGAGTATGGGCGCTTGAGAGTCCAAAGATCCTTTTTCTGTCGGCTTTGGGGCTCTATTTATAGGCGTAGGATGCTGATATTTCGCTAAAAACTCGGGAGACCACTTCTGGCACGTGAGGAGGCCCACGCGCCCGGCCTTAGGAACTTTGGGCCCACTTTGGCATCGATTCGAACTCCATTCGAATCGATCATAAAATCATCCAATCGAGGTGAAATTTGGTGTGGACATTCCTCAACATGTATGCAAGCTTCTGTGAAAATTTCGTGGCATTAGGATCGGTGGATTGTGAGATATGATGGATACGAAATGGGATTCATCGTGTGGCTGTTTGGTTCGAAACCATCCCTTCGAATCGATGGTTTCGAATGGATGGTGGCACGCGCCTTTGTGGTGACATGGAGCGCAAACCTCGAACCGATCCGGTCTTCACTCCGAGTTGACCGCTTCGACTCCATGTATCTCGGTGCATTCGAACCGATGGATGGCACGTCTTCGTGGCTAGTTGACTTGGTGGATTCGAACGAAGCTTTAATGATGGGTTCGAATAAGGCTTCATGGATGGGTTCGAACAAGGCTTCATCAATGGGTTCGAACAACTGATGCTTGATGGATTCGAACTTGCGTTCCTCTGATGGATACAAGCTTTGTGACTTCTCCATGGATACGAGGTCCATCGATATGAACCGATGGATTCAAAGGTGATGGAGTCGAATCTGAGGCGCTTCGATGGGTTCAAAGCCGAGCGATACGAAGGTGATTGGTTTGAACCATTGATCAGTGATGGGTTCGAAACCTAAGTCTTCCCCTTCAAATTGAATCGATCATAACTCGAGCATATGAACTCGGATTCACTTGAAATTTGAGATGCTGACTTCTATGATCTTTCTTGTCGTGTCCCATCAATTGTAGCTCAATCTGGACTCGGACAAAATTCAGCGATATCCATAGCGAAACGAAGTATGACCAATCTGTGATACGAACTGTCCTTCGTTTTCGATCGATCTTTTGGTATCGCATCTTTTCCAAAAAGTGGGATAACAGTAAGATCCGAAACTAGGAAGTAGAACAAACATGAGTGCTAGCACATATAAATTAATCCAATCAAGTAAATAAAATTTAAATGAAAATACCAATTAAAATGGCAGTGCTTGCAATCTTATAAACATACTCACTTATGCACCTTAAGTTTTAAGTGCTCAAAGTCAAATTCCAACTCATTTGTTTCCTGCAATTAAACTAATGTCTGCCTATTGGTATAACCAGCCTATGAGGATGGGTGGGACACTTTCAAAAGGTGAATTTGGGCATGACAAAGCTGAACTTAATGCAATAACATTGTCATGTTAGTTTTGATACCTGATTTCGAATTTGAAGAAGATGAGGCCATTGGAGAAACACACGAAGCTAGGAGAAGCTCTAATCCAAGGGGCGATGAAGGAGAGGCAAAGTCGCAATAGTTTGTGGCTTCGTTCGGTGGAGGCATCACTTGCATCAATGCTTAGATGAAGATGTCAAACCAAATATTTGGTTTTGTAGAGGAGATGCCGGGCTAAAGATTTGATCCAGTGGAGTTCGTCTGGTGGAGGTGAGTGACTTCGTTGAAGAGAAAGAGTTGTCTTGTTTGTTGGTATTTCGTTCGGTGGAATGGTTTTGCCGGACGAGAAATTTGGTTTGGTGATTTGGTGAAGGAGAAATGATGCCGAACAAAATTTTTCGTCTGCTATTTGAGCATGCCGCTCCAATAAGGGACATGCCGATCCAGATGCGCCAAGCCAAATGCCAAGTGGTGTATGCCTGACCAAACCAAGCGTGATCTTTTCCGAACCAATAGTGATGTCGAGCTAGATGTGCTGAACTAGATTTGCTGAACCAAAACTCGAGGCTACTATATAGCTGCTACCCCTTTTCATAACTTCACTCTATAAATAGTCGAGCTTTTGGACAACAATGGCAGC
Organism: Allium cepa; assembly: GCA_030765085.1. Taxonomy (NCBI): domain Eukaryota; kingdom Viridiplantae; phylum Streptophyta; class Magnoliopsida; order Asparagales; family Amaryllidaceae; genus Allium; species Allium cepa. The sequence continues at coordinate 158,854,146 of CM060939.1, forward strand.
CATCCTAGAAAGGTGGAACTCGGCAAAATTTTGTCCGTATTGCAAAATTTTCTTATATATAGCCTCCAAAAGTGAATCAATCTTGTAACTCTAATCTTTCAACGATTTAATAAAATCTTCTCTCCCTAAGTGGACGTACAGTGCCTCGCGGTAGTGGAACCACTATACATACTTGTGTTATTTATTTTCTGCATTGCATTGATCTGTGACTATCTGTTTTGGTGTTTATATATATTTGTTTTGCCTCAAACAATCATGATCCAGTTGTTTTCCACTACATTGGGTTTTTATTCCCTTAGACTGATCATCCGAAGTGATTTTCCCCAACAATCTTGTATTAGAGCTGCATGGTTGTTTCAGGAGTGTTAAATGCTATGGTAGCAGATAAAGCGACTTCAATTGTTACAAGACCCTATACTAGAGGGATGTATATCGCGTTAGGATCACAGTTGGCAATTGAGAAATGGAATGGGGATAAAGACTTCGAGAAGTAGCAATGGAGGATGAAGGATGTTCTAATGAGGAGTGAAGTCCATCAAGTAGTATTTGCCTCTGAGGAGTTGATGGCTGACGTCTCGGTCGTAGAAAGGAAGGAGATGGGGAAATATGCGTTTACTACTTTACAACTAGCTATGCGAGAGAATGTCATCTCAAAGACTAGCAGTGAGACCACTACTAGGGCATTTGGACTAAGCTAGAAAATCTATACTTGAAGAAATCTTTGACAAACCGTCTGATATTACTGAAGACATTGTTCATCATGTGGATGAAGAGGGTACTTCAATGAAGGAACATCTTAATTTCTTTTATGATCTCATGATGAAGATGAAGACTGTTGACTTGAAAATGGATAAGGAGAAAATGACAATAATTCTTTTGTTTCCTCTTCTAGAGCGTTACATAGGTTTCGCTAACAGCCTTATCTTTGCTAGAGACACATTAATAGTAGAAGATGTGAAGTTAGGGCTTCTATCTAAGGGCTTGAGAGTTCATATAAAGGAGATAAGTGAAGAAAGTAGAGGTGGAAGTAGTAGTCATGGCCTATTTGTTGAAAGTGGTGGAGATGATAAGAAGAATTGGAACTGTAGAGGGCGTTCCAAGTTCAGAAAGCCCAATAATGGCAGAAGAGGATGTTAGTCCTTGAGATGATGGTTTTGATGACAACAACCTTAGAATATATTATAAAATATAAATACTAACAGTATAAGTTTAGATATATATGTATATGCATGATTTAACCATGCAGGTATCAAGAATGAAGACTGTACAGTATGGAGATTCAAGATATCAAGATTGAAGACTAATGAGTATCAAGATTATCAAGAGTTCAAGTAATTTATCTTTTAATTAGAAATTTTTTTTAAAGCTCCAAGAAAAGCACTGGCATCTTAAAATCCAACTTATTCGTGGAATGGAATCCATTTCGAGCCTATTAAAGGGATGGAACCCTAAGTAGGACGGAACCTACAAAAAATCTAGTGGAACATTGTTTTGCATCCGCTAATTTTTATTCAAAATGATTTTTACAAAATTATATCTTGTTTTCAAAATGTTTTCAAAACCTTCCTTTTAAAAGCATCAAAAACATCTATCCTGATTTCAAATACTTTTAGCCTCAAAATAATCTTTAATTTCAAAATTAAATTATCCGTGGTTTTAACTATCTTTAATAATAATATATTTAATTTTTAAATATTTATACTTAGATTTAAATATAAAATTATAGTAAAATTTTGTATATATTATTCTGTATATTTACTTATGTATTTTAACGATAGTGAAGTATTTTTATAAAGTTTAATATTGTTTTAATATAAGATAGAAGTTATTTTCAAAGAAAATCAAATCATCAAAATATCCTTTGGGATGTAGACATGCCCATGTACCTTATGTCGACAAAGTGTCAGTTGAATTCAAAATTTAAATTTCAAAAGAAGTGTCTATTCGTCATATCTCTTCACGAATGGACATGGCTGTTGTTCTTCTATAAATAAGAGATGTTTTCAACGAATTTAAAAACAGTTTTTCTGGTTTTTCACTCCTCTTCTTCTTTCACATTTCTATATACATATTCTTACCATTATTCTGCCGAAATCAACATTGAATCTAACTAGATTATCTATGGTTTGATTCTCTATCACTATCTCAACAAGATCCTCAATTCTATTTAGAGTTATAGCTTTTTGTAATCAACTTAGTGAGAAAAGGTGTGATTGTGGCCTTGGAAATCAATCAAGCGAGAAAAGGTGTGATTGTAGCCTTGGAAATCAATTGGGTGAACTTGTTGCCCGGAAATCAAGTACCTCTACCTAAAGGATTGTGAATCTGGAGGGTGTACGTCGTTGCCTTGAAATCGAGGGTGTAATTGTAAAGATTGTTTTTGAAAGGAAATCCGTACTTGTGTGCGGGACTAGATGTAGGGTAACTCCAAAACAGTATAAAATCCGTTGTGTTCTTTCCTTTACTGCTTTCACTTTATATTCGCATCTGTGTTTGATTTTGTGATCATATCTGTGTCTAAATATTGCATGCATTTGTGTTCAAATTAACAAAAACTCAAAAATATTTAATAATTCTCTGAAACACTATTCACCCCCTCTAGTGTTTATCCTAGCCTTAAGATCCTTAATCCGCATTTCTCACAGAGGAAAGTCTAAGGACAGGAAGTGCTTTATTTGTAAGAAACCTGGTCATTTCAAAAAGAATTGTCTAGATTTGAAGAAGGAAGAAGATGGATCTTCATCATTTTTGCTGGAGAAGTATGTACCAGACGATGCATTGTCTACAGTAGTGTCAGATGTCTCAAACTATTGGGCGATGGACTCGGGGACATATTTTCATATGACACCTAATAAGGATTACATCAGTTCTTTTGTTGGATGAGAGAGAATATCTATTCTTATGGGTAGTCATGCTAGCTGTAGAGTAGTGGGTGAAGATACAGTGAGGATCAGGATGTTTGAGGGAGTGACACACACTTTGGTAGGAGTCCGGTATGTTCCAGGTCTTTGGAAGTCCTTAATTTCTTTGAGACAACAGGCATCTTTGGGATGCAAGGTAACTATCGAGAAGGATAGTCTGAAGATTTTGAGAGGTGTACTAGTTCTTATGAAATGAGATGTGTTTTGAAATCTGTATTTGCTGAATGGAACTACATTTCTTAGAGAGTCGTGTGTTGGAGTAGATAGTTCCCGTGCATTGGATGCTACAAAACTTTGGCATCTCAAGTTGGGTCATATTTCAGAGAAGGGCTTAGAGTTTCTTTGGAGACGGAAGATGATCAAAGGAGAAATCTTCGACAAAATGGGCTTTTACCAGGAGTGTGTGTTAGGCAAGCAAACTAAAGTAACTTTTGGAATTGGACTCCATAGATCGAGGCAAGTACTTGAGTACATGCATATAGATGCTTGGGGACCAGTTGCTATTCCTTCTCTTGGAGGAGAAAATTATTTTATCTCTTTCATTGATAACTTTTCTCAAAAAGTATGGATGTATGTGATGAAGGCCAAATCAAAGAGTTTTGAGATGTTCAAAGGCTGGAAAGCGCTTGTTGAGAACCAATCTGTTTCTAGGTTGAAGGTGTTGAGATCTGATAATGGCGGTGAATTTGTCTCTAGCGAGTTCCTCGATTTTTGTAGATGGCATGACATTCAGAGACATTTCAATACACCTGGAGATCCGCAATCTAATGGGGTTGCAGAAAGGATAAACAGGACTCTACTGGAGAAGGCTAGTTGCTTGAGATTGACGGTGGGCTTGTCTAGAGGCTTTTGGGTTGAGGGATTATCAACTACGGTGCATATCATAAATGGAACTCCGTGCTCAGCCATAGATGGGAAGATTCCAGAGGAGAAGTGGAGAAGTAAAGCAGTATATCTTGGTTACATCCAAATTTTTGGTTGTCCTTTGTACATTTACCATATAGGTGATGATAAATTGGAAGCTAGGGCATACAAGGGTATCCTAATGGGATACACCAATGGTATTAAAGGGTGTCGAATTTGAAACCCCAATGATCGAAAGATTGTTCATTCCAGACATGATACTTTTGATGAGCCTGCTATGTTCAATCCGAAGGTGAAGTTACCTACCACATCAGAAGATTCTGATAGACCTAAGGAGATGGATGAAGTTCCCATATTCCGGCTAAATAGTAGAGTTTTTGTTGATGCAGTCAAGGAAAATGCAGTTGATGAAACATCATAGGACAGTCAATAGGTACCTTCTAGTAGTGTTGGTGATGTGCATAAATCTAGAGGAAGTTCATTTCAAGGTGGAGCTGAAAGAAATTTAGGCGAAGCAGTACCTACCCGGGTTAGTCGTAGTACTATTAGAACGCCTGACAGTTATGGTGATTGGTAGTTTGCGAACCTTAGCCTTGGTGATTAGTTTAACTATGCCCTACATGTAGTTCTTGAGGAGCCGCTTGACCTTGATGAAGCTTTAAAGTCATGTGACAGTTCAAAGTGGACGTGCACTATGGAAGAGGAGTTAGAGTCGTTAAAGAAGAACAAGACTTGAGATTTGGTACCACCTCCTCAAGGAAGCCGAGCCATAGGTTGCAAATGAGTGTTCAAGGTGAAGGATGATAGGAGACACAAGGCTGGACTAGTTGCTAAAGGATTTTCACAAAGAAAGGGATTGGAGTATGATGAGATATTCTCACAAATAGTGAGGCATACGTCCATCCATATTTAGCTCGCTATCATCGCAGCTCATGATTTGAAGCTGGAGAAACTGGACGTGAAAACCGTTTTCTTGCACTGAGACTTGGATGAGACCATCTACATGAAGCATCCGGAAGGATTTTTTGTAGATGGGAAAGAAAACTAGGTTTGTAAATTAAAGAAGTCGTTGTATGGACTTAAGCAACTACCTAGACAATGGTACAAGAGGTTTGACTCTTTTATGATTTCACTTGGTTTTGATCGTAACATCAAAGATGCTTGTGTGTACTTCAAGCATTTAAAGAATGGTAGATGGGTTTAACTACTCTTGTACGTGGACGATATGTTGATTGCTTCCAAGGATAAAGCTAAAATCGATTGTTTGAAGCTAAAGCTAAAAGTGGAATTCGAAATGAAAAACCTTGGAGAATCAAAGAAAATTTTGGGTATGGAAATCCAAAGGGATAGAAAGTTAGTACTTTTGAGCCTCACTCAAAAGGAGTACATTCAAAAGGTGCTTGCTCGGTTTAGCATGGAAAGGGCAAATGAAATCAGCACACCCATGCCTTTACATACAGCTTTCTAGTAAAAGCTCTTCGATTTTTGAAAAGGATAAGGCTTATATGATAAAGGCCTCATATGCAAGTATAGTTGGCAGCTTGATGTATGTCATGGTCTGCACTAGGACTGACATCGCATACGCGATTGGATCAGTGAGTAGGTACATGGCGAATCCAGGAAAGATGCATTGGGAAGCGGTGAAGTGTATCTTAGATACCTTAGAGGAACTCCAAACCATGGACTTGTCTTTGGCGGCAGAGAAAAAGATTTCATCTTTTTTGGATTTTACGATTCTGACTATGTCAGTGATAGAGATCGAAGGAGGTCAACCTTCGGATATGTGTTCACCATTGGTGGTACAACGATCAGTTGGAGATCAAGATTGTACATGATTGTGGCTTTGTCCACTATAGAGGCAGAGCTATAGCTGCGGTTGAAGCAGCTAAGTAGGTTCTTTATTTGAGGCGATGGTTGTGTGATTTGGGCTTCGCATACAAAGGAGTGGATGTGTACTATAATTGTCAAAGTGCAATTCACTTAGCTGAAAATTTGTCGTTCAGCTCAAGGACGAAGCATATTGAGGTGAGAGGTTGTTCCTTGTCTTGATGAGTGAAGACAAACTAGTTTGTCTTCAGAAGGTTCATGTAAAGGAGAATGCAGCAGACATGTTTACCAAGTCATTGCCTATTGCTAAATTTGAGCATTGCTCAGACTTGATTCGCTTAATGAAGTGCTAGGTGCCATGGGGTGGCATGTGGGGAGAGTTGAGATTGTTCATGGTGACGTTTGTTTTCATGGTGAAATTGATAGGTTCTACATGGACTGGTACTTCGAACACTTTGTTGACGAGCGGTGGCCTTGCCAAAGTTCGTTGGTAGAGTGTAATGGGCGATGACATTGTCGAAACTCATTGGGTAAGTATCCATTGCTTGGAGCATGAAGGTGTAAATGAAGTTGGAAGGTTTGCTTGGAATTCGGTATCAAGGTGGAGATTGTTAGTTTTGATACCTGATTTCGAATTTGAAGAAGATAAGGCCACTGGAGATGCTCGCGAAGCTTGGAGAAGCTCTAATCCTAGGTGCGGTGAAGGATAGGCGAAGCCATAGTGCTTTGTGGATTCGTTCGGTGGGGGCATCACTTGCATCAATGCTGAGAAGAAGATGCCGAACCAAATATTTGGTTCGGTGGAGGCGATGTCGGACCAAAGATTTGGTCCGGTGGAGTTCATCTGGTGGAGATGAGTGACTTCGGTGAAGAGAGGAAAATTGTCTCGTTCGGTGGAATGGTTTTGCCCGACGAGAAATTTGGTCCGGTGATTTGGTGAAGGAGAAGTGATGCCGAACGATATATTTCGTTCGGTATTTGAGCATGTCATTTTCCAATAAGGGAGATGCCAGTCTAGATGCATCGAACAAAATGCCTAGTGGTGTTTGCCAGACCAAACCAAGCGTGCTCTTTGCCAAACCAAAGTGACGTCGAGCTGCGCCAAACCAGATTTGCCGAACCAAACCCCGGGGATGCAATATAGCAGCTACCCCTCCTCATATTTTCACTCTATAAATAGTGCAGCTTCTAGACAATAATCGCAGCCATCCTGCAAAGCTGAATCTCTGTAGAATTTTTTTCTCTATTGTAAACTTTTCATATTTATAGCCTCCAAAAGTGAATCAATCTTGTAACTATAATCTTTCAGTGATTAATAAAATCTCATCTCCCCAAGTGGATGTACATTGTCTCGCGGTAGTGGAACCACGATAAATGCTTGTGTTATTTATTTTTCTGCATTGCATTAATCTATGACTGTATTTTTTGGTGTTTATCTCTTTTTGTTGCATCTCACTACAATCACGATCCAGTTGTTTTCCGTTGTATTGGGTTTTTATTCCCTTAGACTGATCATCTAAAGGGATTTTCCCCAACATATCCTGGTTTGAAATTTTTTACCATTGCAAATACACACATAATTTACAATGTTTGAAACATGTACTAAACATTCGAAAGTGTAACTCATTTGCAAAGAGATCAATTAATCAAAGTAAGAAGAACAAATGGATTGCACAATTAAGGTGTATATTCCATTAATATTAAATAAATATAAAATACCATTATAACGAAATCTGTAGTGAACATCTAGTTGTTTATAGAACCAGGCTTTTGTGATGGGGAAGAATGATTCAAATGAAGGGTATAATCTGTCGTACCACCAGATGGAAAAAGCAAAGAGATTCGGAACTTCGGAGAAATGATCAACAATTCAAATCGCAACCATCAGATTTAAATTTACAGGAACTATTAAATTAAATTGAAACAAACATTTGTCAAGGGTTGAGCGATCACACAATGGATCGACAGCAAAAAACCATTTTTCAGCATCTCTATTTAATGGTAGATTACTATTTCATAAAAGAGAATTAGTGCTTGCTTCATTAGCTAAAAATTTATAATTATGCCAGAAAGAGGTAGGGATATTGATCCTTCAATGTAAAGTCGCATACATTTGATGACATTGCGAACAAAAGCCTAGCAACCATAAATAGTCACTTATAGCTTATTCTATATGGGATACAATAGTCTTTATTCTTGGTTATCTCTCTGCTGTCTTGGAATACCCAAGCTTATATTAGGTAAAGAAATTAGTCTAATATAACACTAATGTTTTTCCTTCCAACGGAACTTATTTTCTTGGTAAAGAAAAATTGATCATAGATTGACATTAAGAACCGACAGGTTATTGTGAATTTTTAGATTAATGAACGTTTTTTAATACATACTCATGCTAAAATGATAGTCGGTCCTTTAAAATCATTCTTTAATTAATAAAGAGAAAGCACATGAAAAAAACTCTATAGTACCACTTCTAGTAAAAAAACCAAATAAATATGCAAAATCATTCTTTATTGAAGGCAAAACAAATGTCGTATTTATCATTACACACAATAACTACCTTATAAGTAGGTAACTCTAACACATTAAACATCCGTAAAAAACCTCTATGAAAAAAGGAAACATTCATAATCTTTACTGCCACTAAGGGATTTTACTATCACTGTGCTAATATAAACTGTACCCAAAAACTACCTCCGACATGTATTGCGTTTCAATATACATTTATTCTTTAAGCAAGGAGCTACATACATCATGTGCGTATTCACATATGAAATACTACACATAGATATTTAAACTTAAAGGCTACAAATTTAGCCGATCCATTAATTTGTATCAAAAATCCAAGACTATTAGTAGCTACTCCGTAATCTACGAAGATTGCTTCTTTAGCAACTATTGCTATAAGATCAATGTCTGACCATTTGCTTGGAGAAAGCATGTAAAACTATGTGTCTGACCATGTAGTGCCAACATAACTTTTTGTGCCTCATCATGTATAGGAGTTAAATTATTGCCATGGATATATTGCAGTTAAAACAACCAATACTATCATTAAATGCTTAAATATATGTTTTGCATTACATACCCACAAATTGCATGCTAAACCTAAAGGTAAGCAACCGAGCATTTACTTTTACCATCTATCAAAACTATTACTTCCATTCCTACATCACATTGTTATCAATTAAGTCATCTACCAATTTGGAAGAACTAACAGTTTTACGCCTACAACCAACCTGCATTGTCGTCTCATTCATATAGGTAATATATAAAATTTAGAATGGGATTTGTGTATTAAAATGCCACAGAAATCTGATTCAAGAGTCCGTGCTAATATCTATTACAATGTTATAACATAAGCTTTTAGTATGATTAATTATACTACACTACCAAAATGTTAAACTTTCATATTCCACGCACAATCCCAATCGAAGAGGAAGCAAATGAGCGTACATGAATTATCTTTACTGGAAGAGATGGGGATGAGAGATCGGCAGCCTAGAATCAGAACTAACAACAAAACAAACACCCAAAATAGCAGCTGTACTTGAAGGTATCCCAGAAACTGCCCCAACACCAGATGGCTCAGAACTCTCCACCATGGCAGCGGCAAACTTAAATGACCGCGAGCTAGAAACAGCTGACTTTAGATCCCCGAGGTTGGAAACCTAAAGAGATCTAGCTAAAGAGGCGGGAAAGGGAGGAAAACTAGGGCTAGCAAAAGTTTCCATCAACGCATGTGGATGGGCGAAGAAACAAAGATGGAAAATGGATGGAAAGAGCCTGAGATGAGCCCGTGATTAAAAAAACTCATACAATTTTCATGTTGAAACCATAGCTAAAAACCTAACTTAGAATTGAACCTTGAAGACACACTTCGATGAAACGATTTCAAGTGAAGGGGAGAGGCGCGATGTAAGAAGAGCAGAACTAAATTTGGGAGGCTCGAAAAAAGGAGGAAGGAAAGAAGAGATGTTACGGAAGAACAAAAAAAGAAGGGCCACGACTGTTCATTTCATAAAATACTTTAATGATTTGTGTGCCCTTGAAATGCAACCCAGTAATAATATAATAGTATAGATTAATTCAAGTCTCAATCTTCTTATCACTTAATATTTACGTTATTCTATTTATTTATCTTATTAAATCTCCTGAATAATGTTATCAAAATTAGAGGTGTTACAGAGAATGATCTGCAGATCTTTTGTACGAGATATTAGGCTCCCTACCTATGTAAAATATAGGTCTAGAGTTAATTTTTCAGGATCCTTTTGCTTTGGTTCCACTCTACTCTATATTCTTGCAGTTCTGAAAATCTAAGTGTCGAAGTCGTACCTACTCCCAAGAACTTCTGCCCCCAAGTAAGTAGATAAACAATAAAATCATTAAGTGGACGTAGGCCGGAGTTAGCCAGACCACTATAAATCTCTATGTGTTCATTTCTTACTTTTCTTAATTTGTTTTCTTCACCTTTTATTCTCTACTATAACTTCTGCATGTTTGTGCCATACAACTAAAAGAGTTCAACTTTTTCAACATATCAAAGTCACATAAATAAGAACAAGCTACCAAACTTTTAGTATTCAACAATTCAACAATAAATATAAATTAAATTAAAATCAACATCAACAAGCAATCCGGATCACTCTACAAATTTCCCTGAGTACCCTATATTTCATTTTATACACCATCTACTTTCCAAAGTGGGAATTCAACGAAATCAACTAAAGAAATCATTCAAGCACAAAAACAATAATTTATATCAACACATAAATCATATGGCGTTTATCCAACGGTGAGTTAACTCACCAAAATTCCAGTCAATGCTTATGCGTTCCTGCTCGATCTAAAATCAAACGACGTTCGATTTTAGTTCAAAATTCTACCTACTCAAAACTCGATAAAATCAACTCCAATGTGTAGATAACACTCCTACGAGCGTAATGCTAAACACCATGTTCGATTTGGACCTCATATGTAAGAGTTATTAATTTTATACGATTTTGAAATTAAAATATTAACTAATTACTAAATTAATTTAATTAACTATAATTAACTCCCAAAATCCATCTTCTTCCCCAAATCATGTGCACAGTGATAAGCATGTATCACTACCTACTTGCATGCAACTTCCAATGCCCCTTTCCCTCTCGTTTCACCATGAAGTCAACCATGAATTTTATCTACGATCCTCTCTTCAAGCCCTATCCGCATCCATCCCCTCTATGACAGGCTCAAACCTCCCAAATAAAAAGTGACCGAAGCTTCTACCAGCGACAAACCTAATGTCGCAATTCCACCAAGGCCACCGAAGATTTGGTGATTTTCACTACAGGATGTGTCTCATCACGAGAAAGAAAATGCCACTCTCCATTTCGCACAACATGCCTTCAATCAACGTCGAAACCCAACCCTAGTTGCATGGAAAAACTTGTACTCCTCCTAAGTCATGTTGCACCAATAATCACCTATACCAAATCGAAGTTCTCCCTGCCCCGATTGTAATAGATCCAACGACGCTGATTTTCATTGACCATTGTGGGATCGATTTTGTGACGCCCCACCCCGAGACCCACATTAACAAAGAGAATTACTGGATAATTTTGTCTGCTAATGTGGAGAATAGAGTTGGCTAGGAGCGACCATCTATAATCTTGTCTTAAACATCTATTACATACGTCGGTAAATTCTCTATATTTTTTTCTATTTCAAGTGAATCGACATATCCAATAAATGTTAATACAAAACTATAGGTGGCTAATGGATCTATCGGAACAAAATACAATAACAGAATGCTTATCACATCACAGAACAATAATCATCATATATATAAATACATATACATAGATACATCCTAGTATGATACAAACTGATACACAAAAGTGGTACAGAGACCACACTATATACATCTAATCAAATACATATCAGAGTCAAGCGGAAAGAAATATAAACTACACAAAAGTGCTAGGCTAATTCCAAGCAGATGCATCAAAGCCAAGTCCCGTAACTGATAGCTAACCTGAAACAACTCGGTCTGACCCGAGTACAAAATACATGGGTCAGTCTAGCTAAAACAATCAGTTGATGAGGATAGACAATAATATGAAGCATAAGACACAAGGTGATAATTCTTTTCGAATGAGAAAAGGCAACAGAAAGAATACAACCCATGACTTAAGTGACTAATGTCACTTAAGTATACAAAGACCTCAAAAAGGTAAATTCAGTAATAATACTCAAATAATATAAACATTTGCCTCATATCATCAGCGACATCCCAAAATGTCTACATGGTTTCCACGAACCATGTCTCCTCATAAGGAGAAACATCAATACAAACTCTCGCCAAAATGGTAAACATAAAACATTCTCAACTATAATGATCCAAAACTCAAATATAGAAGAATCTCTAAATCCAATTATACCTCATCTCATTGGTATAAATGTATATATATCTCAATCTCAACTCGCCAGAATGGCAAAACCCAGAATATCCAATAAAATCACGAAATCATCCAAACTAATGACTCAAGGAACTCAACAAGAGTTAAAGACATCATAAATGAAATCACCACATATAAAACAACTTATATAGAACTAGGCTATTGATATAATCATCTTAAAATGGTGAAATCACATCAAAACGAAAAATCCTAGAAAATCCGAATTGGCCAAATCCCCGATTGCAATGCCGAAGCAATACTGCACGTGCTAAACTCAGACGGCCGAAGCCTCAGACAAGGTCGCTAACACCTTCCAAAGCAGTTTGTCCTCATGAAAAGGTCGCTGACACCTCTCCAAGCCATTTTGTCAGCCCTAACATGGTCGCCAACACCTCCCTAAGCAGTTCGTCCTCATGACAAGGTCGCTGACACCTCTCCAAGCTATTTTGTCAATCCTAATAAGGTCGTTAACACCTCCCTAAGCAGTTCGTCCTCATGACAAGGTCGCTGACACCTCTCTAAGCTATTTTGTCAGTCCTAACAAGGTCGCTAACACCTCCCTAAGCAGTTCGTCCTCATGACAAGGTCGTTAACACCTCTCCAAGCTATTTTGTCAGTCCTAACAAGGTCGCTAACACCTCCCTAAGCAGTTCGTCCTCATGACAAGGCCGCTAACACCTCTCAAAGCAGTTCGGTTAGGTAAACATCGTGAATGTGTCACAAACTCATAGATAGGAATCCGAAAAGTGTTAACGTGTGTCCCATACCACTCGTTCGCACTTAGCGGTTTACTAGGCGCTAGTCGATGCCACATTAGGAGCATCATAAAACTCAGAAAATCATATCTCACCTCATCTCATTGGCAAGTGGTACAAAGATACCATGCTCGTCTCATCTCGTCGACAAATATTAAATGGCATCTTAACTTGTCTCGTCTCATCGACAAGTGAAAACATCATGATGGTTCCTCATAAACCATAAATCTCAAAATATGAAATCATATACTCAAGATTTGCCTTATATCATGGGCAAGTAAATAAAACATCGTGATGGTTCTCATCGGCCATACTCCTACATAGGAGATCTCAAACCATAATACTTGCCAAATATAGGCCATCTTAAATAATTCCAATAAATAGGAATTATAAAACTCAAAATATGCCATAAAATGGCAGAACATCTCAGAATCAATAATCTCAAATGGCTTCGATCGTACAAGTCCGGAATTAACTGAAATAGTAAACGCACATGTCCCATACCACGTGTTTTACTAAATCGATTAATTCCTTTTCTCATACGTTCGAATAGTGTAAAAGTGTATGTTTTATATTTAAAATAGTTTACTAGAGAAAACAAGCTTTTAAAACTATTTTCCGAAAAGATTAACAAAACCAATATTTGAAATTCCTTTATTACAGGTAATAAATAGATTTTATATAAAAAACAATTTTAAAACTATATAATAATAACTTAGAACGTCCATTTATTTCAAACAAATCACTTCAAAAATGGTTTAGTGAAAATTGTGCTTGAAAATAATGAAAAACAAGAAAGATAACTCAAGACCGATAACTTGAATTCAATACGAATTCAATTTAAATTTAACCCAAAACCAATTCAAATTCTATTTAAATTTGAATTTCAAATTCTCCAAACATAACTATCATATTAATAGGTATCATACCTCTCAAAACATCTCAAAAACAACATCAAAATCGAACAAGAATGAGAGCAAAAATAATCTAATACAATTCTCAGGTCAATGGTTGTTATTGCTGTCGTTTTGCTCTCGGGACCACAACAAACAAATACAGTTTTGACCAAGCTAACTTCGAAATTTCCAAAAAATTAAAACATGAAAATTTTAGCACAAAGTCAAAGATTTCTAGAACATCTAAAATCACTGAAATTGGATAAAAAACGTGAAAGATATGGTCAAAACAAATTTCAGACCTCAATTTCACTACAGCTGTCCTTTTAGTTTCGGGACAGCAATACTAATATGAACTTTCGGCCATGTAAACATCAAAATTTAACAAAACTCAAAACATAAAAGTTTTAGAAGATAATCTAAGCTTTCAGGATCATCAAAAATCATCAAATTCGGACATTAAACGAAAAGGTTATGCCCTATTTACCAACAGTACTTAGCACTGAAAGTCACAGTTTTACAGTGACAGGGCAGCGAGTTTGAATTGGGTTTTTCGACACTTTAAGCTCAAAATTTTCGAAAGTGTTTAACATAAAAGTTATCACACTCTTTTCAAGCTTTCCATAACATCAAAGAAAATGAAATTTTGATTTAAAACGAAAAAGATATACCTAATTTACTGACAGCAATACACAAATGAAAATGCAACAAATAAAATTGAGATTTCTTACCTTGAAATCTCAATCAAAGCCAGAAATTGTGAGTTTTGATACTCACCTTATATTTGTTTCAGCGAATTATATTTTCAATCTTGAATCTTCTACCATGAATTAGTTATAGAAACCTGAAACTTGAAAAGAGGAAAACATGCGGCAAGAAGAAAACCAATTACAAATAACAATCTCTCAAAACCAGAAATAGATGAGTAGATCTTGGTTTTTTTTTTAATGGATTACCTGTTTAAAAGGTTTCAATTGATTACTTTTCCACAAAGATTTGGAGAGATTGAAATTTAGGTTTTAGGTTTCAAAGAAGAAATAGGTTTCAGCTTCTTTCTGGTTTCTCCCCTTTTACAATTTACTGTACGTACTAATTTCTAAGAAGAAGATTATTTTCTTCTTTGTTAGGATGGTTAATGGGCTTAGACCTATTTGCACAAAAAAAGGGCAAACACCTCCAAGTCGTATGATTTAGTTGATTATGTGTTGTTATCAATGATTTGGGTGATTTATGCAAATATATAAATAGATGGACTAAACTGTAAAAGACACACAGATTTATAGTGGTTCGGCCAGAATGTGCCTACGTCCACTTTATATGTTATTCTCCTTTTCTGTTCAAATTACAAGTACAAAGCTTAGATTACAAGTATATGAAAGTTGTTTGAAAGTTCTATCCGTGCTTGAGCTCTCGAACTTGTCCCCATTGTTGTACCCCTGCCCCTCTATTTATAGAGTGAGGCTGAGGGCAGGGGTCTTGGATGTATATAGCTGCTGTTGGGCCTGGGCTGAAGCAATCTGGCCTGGCAGAGTTGGTTCGGTCGTGTCCTCCCTTGCTTCTGGTTTGGCAGCGTGTGGAGGTGGGTTGGTTCGGTGGGACATGGTCCGGTTATGTGTGGAGGTAGGTTGGGTCGGTGGGACACGGTCCGGTGATGTGTGGAGGTAGGTTGGTTCGGTGGGACATGGTACGGTGGTGAGCGGATGGAGCCTGGTTCGGCTATACTTTGGTCCGGTAGTTGTTGGAGGTGGATTGGTTCGGTAGGTGTTTGGTGTGGCAGGGAAGTGGTCCGGTGTTGAATTCCTTTCCTTTGGTTCGGTGGGGGTGGAGACGCCCCCAACATTTGCCCCCCAAAGTGGGGCATATGTCAGTATATTTCGTGCTTTGTTTTAGCTTGGGGGATTCTCGCCCGGTCTTGTATGCCCAGCCAGTTGGTCCGGTTGCTGATTTTTGCCTATAAGTAGTGACCTTAGGCTTCCATCATTCCTTACCCGCCGAATTGATTATAGTGCAGAACCAATTATAGTGCCGAATCAGTCTCGTTTGCCGAACTATTTAAGGTGCCGAATCAATTCTGATTGCCGAACCAGGTTAGACATTCTTTTGCCGAATGATCTTATATTCTTGAATTACCAGATGCACTCGTGGATTCCGAGTACCGAATGAACTTGTGCTTGAATTGCCGAATGAGGACGGGGAAGTATGGTTGCCGAATGAACCTTGAGTTGGAACCACCGAACGAATTTTGGGAGTGTGAGTTCCGAATGGGGTCTCGGACTCGTACCACCGAATGAAATCTGGTGTTTCGAATTATGGGTGAAGTTTCAGGCCACACGTACTCGCTTGCTTAACTCTCTATATTCATTGTTTTAACAGTATGTTTTTCTGGTATCGCAGATAATGTCTCATAAAGTGGAAACTCGATCAGAAAAGAGAAAATCTACGGACAGAAGAGAGTCCTCTGTGGTGCCCCCAGCCCAGCCAGGACCGGGACGACAGGGACCCACCCCGAGATCACTAGTGGACGGATATGGTCCTCAAGAGCTTCTGAACTCTCCTCCTGATTTCTTTCCAAGATCTCTCGGAGAGGAGCAGCTTGATGTTATCTCCCACTCCTTTGGGATTGATAGAGCACGTATGCTGTTGCCAGGGAAGGAGGTCATGCCATATAGTCCCCCTGAAGGATACTTCGCTTATAGTAGGTACCACTGCATGTGTGGGGCCATTCCTCCAATCAATACTTGGATATTTAGTTTCGTCGCCTATTTGAAGGTGGCCCCTTTCCATCTCCAGCCCAACTCCTACGCTATCTTGGTGTGCCTATTCGTGATTTTCCAGAGAAAGTACGGGCGCCCCCTTCTAACTGGGAGATTCGATACCTATATAACATGAGAGGTTACAAGAAGTGGTCTCCATACATCAGCTTGGAATTGGCCGTGTCCTTAAGCCGGTCCTGGACTTGTATTCAAAGTTCACCATGTTTAAGAAGGAATGGTTCTTCGTCCAGGATGACTCTGTTTCTATCCACCGCTTCACCTCTGGCTGTAAGTTGAAGTTTACTTGTAATTTCTATTTTGACTGCAATGATTCTCCTCATGTGTTTTATTATTTGCTAGCGACAGGTGGCTTTGCGGTCGTGGAGAATGATCACTTGGTTCAGATGGCCGCGGAGATAGAAGCCATTTCGGGAAGGGAGAGGTCAACTTCTTACCTGATCAGGAACGCTACTCTTCTGGAGCATAACTTGATTCTACCACATCAGTCTGTGGTCAAGCAGAGGGATACGGCTGAGGAAAGAGCTGCCAAAGCCAAAGGAGGGGCCATGACAAAAAGCAGCAAGAGAAAACCCTTTTCGATACCTCCAGTCGTCGGGGGGAAGAAGCTCGAGAAAACTGATGGACCCTCTCCCAGCATATGTCCAGATGTTCCGGAGGAGGAAAGTGGAGAGGAGGAAAGAGGCGAGGAGGAGAGTGGAGGTGATGGAGAAGATGATGGTGGCAATGGTGGCGAAGGACAAAGTGGTAGTGGCGTTGGTGCCTTGACCTCTGGGAAAGCAGGTGAAATTCAAGAGTGGACGGATGATGCTTTCCGCCAAGCTTTTGAGGGGTTGGAAGAAGGGTCGGCCTTGGTGGAGAAACCGAAGGAAACTGATAAGGCCGGGACTGGTGCCTGTTCATCTTCTCAGAGTATTCGGCTAAGGCGAATCCGGTGACTCAAGGTGAATTTTTGACTTCTGCAGACCCCCTTTATGATAAGGACTTAGGAATATTTTATGGCCAGCTCCCGTCCTGGAATGAGATTCAGGATTTATTGCAGTATCCCACTCTCCCTCAGGGTTTGTAAAATAAATGCGTCTTCCTACTCCTTTTTAACTTATCACATTTCTTGAATTATGGATTAGTGTATGCTCGTAACACTTGTTCTTTATTCCAGGGGCAGGCGAGATGGCCAAGACATCAGATGTTCGACACCGTCTCGAACAATACAAGCTACTCAGAGCCTCTGCTAGACCGAAGCCTCCTACTAGCCACCCCGGAGATGTAGTCGGCTATCGTCCTCTTCTCGGGATTATTGAAGAAGATATTCAATGGAAGAAGAGGAGCCGCCCCTTGTTCGAATCTCCATCTCATCCTCAGCCTCCAACTCAGCCGCCTCAGAATATTACGGAGGAGACTACTGATTTTGTACCCTCCCCGCATCCATCTGAGAACCCTACCGTTACTCCGATAGATCGTCCCAGCTTGGCTCGCAACCCATTCGCGGGTCATCCACGACCTGGACCTGAACCTCCATGATATTTCCTTTGATGAGGTTACCGGTGAGCATCTCCCACCCCGCAATCCTATGGTAAGGGTGCTTGATGAGGCCAAGTCTTTGGATCTCGACTTATTGACCACTCGGATTGTGACTATGGGGGATGAGGCCAAGGCAAACATCGATCAGGTGGCTGAGGAGACCAGGAAGCTGATGGCGCATCATGCCCGACTGGTCAAGGCTGGAGAGGAAATCGGAAGTGCTAACATTCGGTTGCGGCTAATGGTTTCCGATCAGGCCAAACAGCTTTCCGATCAGGCCATTCAGATCTCCCAGCATGAGGCGGCCTCCATACGACTAAAGAAACCCATGGAGGAGGCTAGCAAGGCAGAGTTGCGAAAGATGGAGGCTGTTTGCAAGAAACGAATTGACATGGCTATCGCAACGGTGGATGAGGTTCGGAGAGCGGATCTCGGACAGGTAGAGGAGTTATCTGGAAGGCTTGAAGCCGCAGAGCTTGCTCAAGCCAAGCTAAAGGAGGAGATGGAGGCGATGAGGAGATCCCTTCAAGCTGACTGCTCGCGATATCGATTGGAGAGGGATGCTGCCATTGCTAAGTTGTTGGCTTCTGAGGCCCGCATGAGGGAGTTTGAGGAGAACGAGGGGATGATGGATGATATGCTGTAGGACATGTATTTTCATACTTGGAAGCAGGGCAACCTATCCTGGATGGAAGATTACCCCCGGGTCATGGCTAGGATATATCTCCGGGCTTTGGACGAGGCCAAGGCTAATGCGGATAAAGAGGGTGCCGCGGCCTTTAGAATGGATGTGGTTACCTCTCAGTTCACCAAGGAGGAGAAGGTGGTGGTGAAGGAGGGCATGCGGCTGCTTACCGCCGAGGAAGTGGGTGTGCAGTTGGAGGATGATGATCAGGGAGCAGACGCTGGCAAGTCTTTCCTTTTAATCTTTTCTTAACTTGATTGCTTATCGTTTATCTAATAGATTCTTCTCCTGAATTGGACAGGTGGGACCTCTGGTCAGCATGCTGGGAGCTCTGATCCTGCGGTCAAGTAATGTTGGGGGGTCGGAAGGATAGAGATGAAGTTCTGATGTTGCCGACTATTTTGACTTGATCCGGGCATTTTTGGTTTTACTTGACATTCCTGTATATACTAGTTCCAAAACATTAATGTACTTTCATGTTGTAATTATGTCATTGCAACGAGGGACTTTATTCTTAACATGTAATTTTATAACGTAATCTGATTCTGTTACATTTGGATGCTGTTATTATTTTGATGTGTTGCATAAGGAATATAGCTGTGCATACGTTAGTGATTCAACTGCGTTTTGATGTCAAGTTCTTGCTTAAAATATAATTTCATGTCTTGCAATGTTAATGTGATGTGTGAATATATCAGAGCTACTTATTTGTATACAAGAGAAGAGAGTACTGCCCTTTCAATTTTTAGTAGTAGAAGCTTTGAATGCCTTGTGTGATCGAGTACGTAACGCAGTTGAGTGACCCGTCATCCAGTTGTGAGTTCTTATTCCCATTAGCGAGTGCCTCTTACTTGGTGTCCTGTACTTTAAGGGTTGTTATAGAGGATAGGAGGAAAGTTTTTAAGTAGAATGGAAATATGAGAAAAAGTAAAACTTCCAATCATGGAAGGCCTTCGATGTGCTTAAGTTCGTGGCAAACGGGTTTTGTAGTCACTTTCCCTAGCTGTGGGTCTTGGAGACATTTGTCACCCATCTTACGCCTCCACGGGAAGTTTCATTTTTACCACAGCCATACTTAAGACGCATCGGAGCCGAGATCGCGCACAGTAACTACCCGGGCCATTATGGCCCGTAATCGTGGGTATTATTCGATTTACTGTGGCCGTCTAGCGCGGGTGCCGATCGTCAACCATGAACTGCCCCTGGCTGGCCACACCTTATGTTGGGGCTTATAATCGGTTCACGGTTGCCGGCGAGCCGAACGTCGTAATAAGCTGCCTTGGCTATAGTTGGCCTTCTCGGTGGCTTATAATCGGCTCATTACAGTTGGCTTTGAGGGTCGTCGTGAGCAATGAGTTAACCCGCAGCAGGGGGATGCTGGAGCAAAAGCGTCTCATTGGCGAGGGCATAGATTCGTATAGTACCTGTTAGGTCTTGTCCAGGTGAGGTTGTGCCGTGAAGTGTCCAGAATAGAAATGCCGTTATACAGGATTTTGTTCAACAGAAAAGGATAAAGCTTAACAAGCAGCCAAGATATAAAGGAACAAGTTAAAAAAGAGACAAGATTTTTAGAGTGGTTCGGCATGAAAATGCCTACGTCCACTGATTCTCTTTGTTAATTCACTTCATATGGTCAGTACAAGTTAAGAAAAGTATCGACGAAGGTATTGGATGTTTCATGCCCTCTGGAACACCTCTCCGTCCACTGTTGAAAAAATATAAGCCCTGTTGCGGAGATCTTTATGAATTACATAGGGTCCATACCAGATTGGATCCAGCGCTCCAGGGCGTGGGAAGATTCTCTTGAGGACAAGATCTCCTTCTTGTAAGCTGCGGTGCTTGACTTTGGAGTTGTATTGTGCTGCCACTTTTTGCTTGTGACCTGCCGCTTTGAGTGCTGCATCGTTTCTTCTTTCTTCAATTAGATCCAAAGACATGTGGAGGAGTTCTTCGTTCTCTTCAGGGTTGTAGTGGATCCTACGGTGGGAGGGCACTACAGTTTCAACCGGGAGCATGGCCTCCGATCCGTATGCCAAAGAGAAAGGAGTATGTCCTGTTGATGTTCTGTAAGATGTGCGGTAGGCCCAAAGTACCGCAGGAAGTTCATCCACCCAAGCGCCTTTTGACTTTTCAAGTTTCTTCTTGATTAGAGTTTTGAGAATTTTGTTGACAGCTTCGACTTGTCCGTTTTCCTGGGGATAAGCTACAGATGAGAAGCTTTTGTGAATTCCGTGCTTTTGGCACCAGTCGGTGAATTCCTCGCTGTCAAATTGAAGTCCATTGTCCGATATGATTTTAAGTGGAACCCCGTACCTGCATAAAATATTTTTGATCAAGAAGTTAATAACTTTTGCCAAAGATATTTTATTTAGAGGTTCCGCTTCCACCCATTTGGTGAAATAGTCGGCTGCCACTATAGCATATTTGGCTCCACCTCGGCCCATCGGCAGTTCGCCAATCAAGTCAATTCCCCATACTGAAAAGGGCCAAGGGCTGGTCATTTGAGTAATCTCATTTGTTGGTAGTCGATGAATCTTAGCAAATTTCTGACATCGGTCACATCTTTTGACGAAGTCTAAGGCGTCTTTGTTTAAAGTGGGCCAGTAATACCCATATCGGAGTATTTTCTTTGCTAGAGTCTGCCCTCCAGTGTGATCTCCACAACTTCCTTGATGGATGTTGGACAAGACTTCCTTGGCTTCCCTTCCAGCGACACACCTTAATAAGGGGTTAGAGAAACCGCGCCGATAGAGGATGCCTTCTTATATTGTGTAGCAAGAAGCTTTCCTCAAGATTTTCTTAACTTCGTTACGCCCGTCGGGCAGTGTGCCACTTTGTAAGTACTTCCGGATGGGAGTCATCCAAGTTTCTTCGATTGCAGCTATCATATTCACTGGCTCAAAACTCGGGGCTAATTGCTTTGAGATGGTTATTGTTCTGGAAGTGGTGCCGTCCTTCATGCTAGCTTGCTTTACCAGTTCGTCGGCCTCCTGATTCTCTCCTCGAGGAATGTGTTTGATTAAATAGCGATCCAATTGATTGAGCAGCAGCTTGGTCTTCTTTAGACATGCCGTGAGTCGTTCTCCTCGAGTCTGGAATTCTCCCAGTATTTGATTTACAATAAGTTGAGAATCACTATGGAGACATAAAGAACCGACTCCAATCTCTAGGTCAAGTTCTAATCCGGCTATCACTGCTTCATATTCTGCATCGTTGTTGGTGGCAGCGAATTCCAACTTTAGGGCATAGTGTAGCCTCCTTCCCCTGGGGGTGATTATCACAATACCTGCCCCCGAGCCTTGTTCGTTGATGCTCCATCTACAAAGAGATTCCACTTGATATCTCTTGTTATTTCAGATCGATCCTTACCTTCGTTGGTAGTGAATTCGGCAATGAAATCGGCCATGGCTTGTCCCTTGATGGCGGTGCGAGGGTGGTAGGTGATATCATATTGACTTATTTCAATGCACCATTTAAGTAGTCGCCCAGAAGTGTCGGGGCGATGGAGTACCTGCCTTAGCGGTTGATCTGTTAAAACTCTGATGGGATGGGATTGGAAATAGTGTCGCAGTTTTCGTGACGTGATTAGCAAACAGTATGCTAGCTTTTCAAGTTTAGGGTATCTGGCTTCTGCCCCTGTAAATCTCTTGCTTACAAAGTATATGGGCCGCTGTGCGCGGTTGTCTTCTCTCACCAAAGTGGCGCTTAAAGCATGGGACGATACAGCAAGGTATAGGTATAGTTCTTCGCCTTCATTTGGAGTTGAGAGTACTGGTGGTCTCTGAAGGTGTTCGATTAGGTTAAGGAAGGCTGTCGAGCATTCGTCAGTCCATTTAAACTTTCCTTTGTCTTTCTTTAGAGCTTCAAAGAAAGGGATGCATTTGTCGGTTGCTTTAAAGATGAACCTGCTTAGGGCGGCCACTTTCCCGTTTAGGCTTTGCATCTCTCTTCGAGTGGATGGTACCTTGATATCTTGCAAAGCCCGGACTTGTTCGGGATTTTCTTCAATCCCCCTGGCATGGATGATGAATCCTAAGAACTTTCCCGACGATACTTCGTAGGAGCACTTTAGAGGATTCGGCTTCATTCCATATTGGCGAAGTACTTGAAACATCTCATCCAGGTGGTTTATATGATCGTTGGCTTTCCTTGATTTTACCAGCATGTCATCCACATAAACTTCCATAGTTCGTTCTATTAGTTCCGCAATCATCTTGTTGACGAGGCGCTGATAAGTAGCTCCGGCGTTTTTAAGTCCAAAAGGCATTACTCTGTAGCAGTACAATCCTCGGTCAGTGATGAAACCAGTGTGGTCTTGATCGGGGGCGTGCATAGGGATCTGGTTATATCCTGAGTATGCATCCATAAAGGATAAGAGTTCGTGTCCGGCTGTGCTGTCCACGAGTTGATCGATTCGGGGGAGTGGGAAGCAGTCCTTCGGGCAAGCGTCATTTAGGTTGGAGAAGTCGATGCATGTTCGCCACTTCCCATTAGCCTTCTTTAACAGTACCGGGTTGGCGATCCATTCTGGGTAGATGGCTTCTCGTATGAAGTTATTGGCAAGTAGATTCTTTACTTCTTCCTCGAGGGCTGCTGATCATTCTGCCCCCATGCTTCTCTTTTTCTGCTTTACTGGCACCTTGGTGGAATCGATGTTCAGTATGTGGCATGCTACGTCTGGGGAGATTCCTGTCATGTCGGCGTGCGTCCATGCAAATACATCCATATTGTGGCGATGAAAATCGACGAGTTGATCCTTCAATTCCGCTCTTAACTGAGACCCGACTCTCAGCAGTCTACTTGGGTTGTGCTTGTCTATGGATACAAATTCCATAGCCTCTACAGGCTCGGTGGTGTCCTCCTCCTTCTTGTCCCTAGGGTCTAATTCGTTGAAAGGATCGCTGGTATATCGAAGAGGAGGGGCTTTCTTTAATTGCTATGCTTCCAAGTTTTTCTTGCAGAGAGAAGTCTCTGCATCCTTCCCTTTATCCTTCCTGCGGTTATAGCGAGGTTCAGTCACATAGAAATCTCGAGCGGCGTCATGATCTCCCTCTATTTCTCCTATTCCGTTATCTGTTGAAAATTTCATCTTCAGGCACCACGGGGCTAGGACAATTTGGAAGTCAGACAAGGCTGGTCTTCCCAAAAAGGCGTTGTAGGCCGAGTGGTTCTCTATTAGCATAAATGTTTGTTGTTTTCGGACAGCGGAGCGGGGATGACTTGCTATTTCGACAAATAGGTCCAGTTGCCCGAGGGGCATCTTCGCATCTCCAATGAAACCATGTAGCGGTTTGCTGCAGGGAGACACATCCTTCATTGACAACTTCATTTTGTCGAATGCATGCTTGAATAGGATATTTACTGAGCTTCCAGTGTTTACTAGAATTCGGAAAACTTTGGCTGGACCGAACCAGGCAGAGATGACCATAGGATCCATGTGAGGGTACTGCCTTCCCTCTAGATCACGCCTACTGAATGTGATGTCATCATTCTCTCTCCGTTTCGGGTGGCGTTCTTCGGTAACAGAATTAACGTAGCCTTCATTGTTTCTAAGTGATTTACCGTATCTTTCCATCTCTGCCCAGCTTCCGTCGGCTATATGTGGCCCTCCTGATATGGTAAGGACCACTATCTTCTCTTGACTGGAGCCGCTGGTGTTGCGATTTCCTCCGCCTAATTTCGGGAGGGGTAGCCCTGGGTTCTCATTGGCAGGAGTTGAAGTCCTGTTCTGACCTTTCACATAGCGCTCCAGTCTTTTCCTTCTGATATGTTCTTCAATCAAGTCCCGGAGATGATGGCATTCATTGGTGTCATGCCCATGAGATTCATGGAAGCGGCAGAACTTTCCAGACTTAATTGCATTATCTGATTCCTTCTTGTGCGAGGGGCGCTTGTATCTAACTTCGTCTTGGGTAGCCAAGAAGATGTTTTCGATTATTTCATTTAAAGGAGTGTAAGAGTCAAATCTCGGTCCTGGCCTATATAAGCGTTTTTCTCCCTTCTTGCCCCCAGCTCTATCTCTGGAGTCATTTCTTCGAGCGTCCTTTGCTACTGCGGGTGTGTTGCCATGAGCTGCCTTGGTTTGTTGCCATGTCTGCCTTTCAATGGCAGCATCTTCTAGTCTCATGTATTTTCCGACTTCATGGAAGAAATCGGGTAAGGTAGCTGACTTTTCTTTCGTTAATCTCCTAGCAAGTTTAGTATCCGGATGTACACCACTACAGAGGGCCATTAGGATAAGTTTCTCGTTGGCATCTTGGACTACGGCCGCTGCGGTGTTGAATCGGGTTAGATATTGTTGCACTGTCTCTCCGGGTTTCTGTTTGATGTTAGATAGGG
Organism: Allium cepa; assembly: GCA_030765085.1. Taxonomy (NCBI): domain Eukaryota; kingdom Viridiplantae; phylum Streptophyta; class Magnoliopsida; order Asparagales; family Amaryllidaceae; genus Allium; species Allium cepa. Next base: position 158,879,171 of record CM060939.1, read on the forward strand.
AATAAGCGTCCTTGGGTTTTTCCACATGAATGCGTAACTGGCTGACGAACTTTTCTTTCAACATTTTCCATGAGCTGATGGATCCTTGGGGTAGGTGGCAGAACCAGGAGGTAGCTAGATCAGCCAAGAATAGTGAGAAGCATTTACACAACACCCCCTCTGTTGCTCCGCTCATGAGCATATGCTGTGTGTATCTCTGCTAGTGTACAACGGGGTCAGAGGTTCCCTTGTAGGGTTCCATTGTTGGCATTTTCCATTCCGGGGGGGTGATGGCGATTTCGATATTGCGGGTGAAGGGGCTGGTTACCCTAGCGTCTATCCCTCGATCTCTTTGATCCCGTCGGACGCACTCTCTGAACAATCGCGTCATCCTTTCATCAGAACTTGGAGCAGATAGAAATGAGTTTGGTTCTTCCCTGTGGGATTGATTCCGCCCAGATGACCTGTAGGGATGGTATCGTCTATCACTCCTAACATTCTCCAATGGTTGCCTCTGGTCTATCGGGGGCACACTGGGGTCAGCCACAGTTGGCCCTTGCCTTGATCTTCCCCTGCTGGTTTCTGTCCTCAGTACTTTCTCAGGTTCAACTTCGGGCTGGACTCCAGCTCGGCCCCGTCCATTGGTGTTTCCATGGTTAGGTAGCATGGCGGGCTCAGCTACATCCGACCCCTGCCTGGTACCTCCCCTGTTGGGTTCGGTTCCAAGTGTTTCCTCGGGTCGGAATTCGGGCTGAGTCCGGGCTTGGCTCCTACCATAGCTGTTTCTGTTGTTAGCTTCTTCGAAGATGAAAGACCTTTGTCATCTCCCAGATCCTCCAGACCGGGACTCACCCCATGATTCAGTGTTGCGGTTGGATTCTTCAGCATCCCTTAAGCGTGACATGAGTTGATCCACCAAGGCTTCATGTTGAGATGCGAAGCGGTTAGTACTTTGGCCACAACCCTGTCCAGATCCGTCCTTGTAATTGGTTGTTCCGTAGCAGAGCCTGTCGGATTTGCCTAATTTCCATTTGCTGTTGGAACCGGACGATTGTCTTGATCTCTGATCACTGGATCTGGGATACTGCTAGTTGCGATGTTCTTTCCTTTGTTAGCATCTTTCTTCCGTCCGGGAGGCATGTTTTCCAAGCAATGAACGATGCTGATAGAAAAAGGGTTAAGTGGGAGAAGCTGAAGCCTCGAGCTCCTGTCCCTTCTCAGTGAAAGCACCAAAAATGTTTTCACAAAAAATGGGCAAACACCTCCAAGTCGTATGATTTAGTTGATTATGTGTTGTTCTCAATGATTTGGGTGATTTATGAAAATATATAAAATAGATGGACTAAACTGTAAAAGACACACAGATTTATAGTGGTTCGGCCAGAATGTGCCTACGTCCACATTATATGTTATTCTCCTTTTCTGTTCAGATTACAAGTACAAAGCTTAGATTACAAGTATCTAAAAGTTGTTTGAAAGTTCTATCCATGCTTGAGCTCTCGAACTTGTCCCCATTGTTGTACCCCTGCCCCTCTATTTATAGAGTGAGGCTGGGGGCAGGGGTCTTCGATGTATATAGCTGCTGGTGGGCCTGGGCTGAAGCAATCTGGCCTGGCAGAGTTGGTTCGGTCGTGTCCTCCCTTGCTTCTGGTTCGACAGCGTGTGGAGGTGGGTTGGTTCGGTGGGACATGGTCCGGTAATGTTTGGAGGTAGGTTGGTTCGGTGGGACAGGGTCCGGTGATGTGTGGAGGTAGGTTGGTTCGGTGGGACATGGTCCGGTGATGTGTGGAGGTAGGTTGGTTCGGTGGGACACGGTCCGGTGGTGAGTGGATGGAGCCTGGTTCGGCTATACTTTGGTCCGGTAGTTGTTGGAGGTGGATTGGTTCGGTAGGTGTTTGGTGCGGAAGGGAAGTGGTCCGGTGTTGAATTCCTTTCCTTTGGTTCGGTGGGGGTGGAGACGCCCCCAACAAGACCCAAAAAGAAAAAATTATCCTATAATACTAATTAACACTAAAGCACATATATTTTATCCAAAACAACATATATTCTCAAGTTTTCAATTTTATATAAAATCAAACTAACATGTTTTATGTTTACAAAATATTTTACCACATATAAAAGTTATTTTAACCATTTAAAATTATTTTTATCATTAAATTCTCATTTTTAATTAAATACTTCAATTATAACTTTTATTCAAATAAATCAATATTTTAACAACAAAAATTATATAAAATCACTTCTCTTGTTTATTTTGTCTTAACAAACCATGTTAAAAATAATTTACATCCAAATATTATTTTTAAACAATATTACACCCTTTTATTTATAAAATACATCATAATAAATTTTAATACTTCATTAAAATTTACCAAACTTAACATTTGGCAATAATTTGCAAAATTATTGCATTTTATCAAATGAAAACCATATAATGTTCATTTTTATCACAAACAAACATAATAAAGTTTTCATACTTTATTTCTAACATTTTACATTTATTTCCAATATTATTAAATTATACTACCATTATAATTTAATTTTTGTCGGTAATCACCAAAACCAGGGTTGTTACAGACTCCCACCCTTATAAAAATTGCGTCCTCGCTATTTCAAGAGAAGAGTTGTATTCAACACAATTATTTCATCTAGCAAAGGAAGATAGATAGGCTTGAGTTCAAAATTTCTCACCATCAACACAGGATGATAAAAAAAAATAAGATTGCTTGATTAATTCTATGGTTTCCCAAGTGTAGGCATTGGGTTTATCGAACCATTGATTTTAAAATAGGAGTTATACGCCATAATTTCAAAGACGTCATACATTCGAAACAAGAACACAGACAGAATGCTACATAAAAGATTAATCGAGTGAGATTGATTTCTCAGAAGCTTCTAGAAAGAGTCAGAATTTTAACATAACTTTATCCCGATTCTAACATACTAGATAATTACTGACATAACCTTCTGTGTGTCACTACGAAAGGAATCACATGGATAAAAGATTGACAACAGTAGAGGTAAACAAGAGGTAGGTGGTTTCTTTAATACCACCAACCGAAACGACCGCGTAAATGCAAGTCGTTAGATAATTGTGCAAAGGCAAAAAAATAACTCAAGGAATGGATTTTTATATTTATCTTTAAGATTTAAAATTCTCAATTTTCGACACTTGAAAATTTTCAAAACTTCTTACTTAGATATTAAATTTAAATTCATTACTCTTTATTAGAGTAAATAAAGTTTAAGTTATTTATTGTCTAATTCTTCCATAGGTATATTCTAGTTTGCAACATATTATTTTCAATTCATTTCTCAAATTTTCTAAGTGTTAGAAATTTTCGAAAAAATCGACGGAGTCTCCTTTGTACGGAGGGCCGTATACAGTATTACAAAAATGATTTATATAATATACATCGACCATTAGTCAGAAACACAGAATATATATCATCATTTAATACTTTAAAATTAATCCAAAAACATACCTTCCTTTTTAGAATTTTTAAAGCATGTTTGCATAAACTTATATATACATTTTTTTCTCAAAGTATAGCCGAACCATCCTTTTTCACCTGTACTTAACTCAAATAGATGATATTAGTTCATGTTCATAAATAAAAAGTGCCACACTTAATTATTAAGGGGAAATAAATCAATTTCATTTTAGACATGCTGTAAAGAAGACCTGTTTTGACCTAGAAAACAATAAAATCTGAATAACTTTATAAAATGAAAGTTCTTCTACTCAATCTAAGCTTTTCAAAGATAAAAAGATCATCAAAATCGGATTTACGGTTTGATAGTTATGTTAAAATTACTTTTAGCTTAATCTTAGAGAATTTTGTAATAGGGCAGAACTATCTATCAACATTCAAACTTAATTTAGACTTAGTAAAAGCAAAATCTTTAAAAGTGGTAAAAATAAACTTTATAGCTTACTGAAACCTCTTTTGTTTGCAAAAAGATTGAGCTCATTTGGAGTTATAAATCAAAAGTTATCGCTGTTTTAGTACAGCACTTTTCTAAATGAAATTTCAGCTTTTAAACCATTTTAAGCTCAAACTGCATTTTTTAGCAAGCTTTTTGCTACATCATTTATTAAATGATTTTTTTTCGGAAAGCTAAGACATACAAAATTATGATCAACTTATGTAATCATCATAAAACATTATTATTAAGTGGAAATACTTTCATTACACTCCAAAATCTAGCTTTAAAAACAATTAACTATGAAAACACATTTTGGAAGAGATAACTAACCTCTTTCATTATCAAGAAACGATTATTGATTATCCATCAAAATAAATTTTTGGGATATATTTATAAAGTTTAAATTTATTCACACAATTTAGATTGATTATACTAAATGAATTATTTATTTACCCAAACAATCCAAATTCACATTTCCACTAGTCACAAAAATTAAATTTCCATCTAATTATCAACATAAAACTAATTAAAGTTGATAATTAATTTAAACTTGTTTTCAAAAGAATTTTGCAATTTCAAACCCATAAGTTTTAATACCATTTAAGTTTAGAATAAAAACTAGTTCACTAATTTATACTAAATGTTCTAAACCAAAACTTCTTTATTTTCTCTTAAGATAGAGTTTTATGTCCATCTTCTACTATTACTCAAATAAATAAGTGGCAATTTTTTTTATAGTCATCATTAATAGCCGGTACTAAAATGTTCAGTTAATATTTTAATTTTCGAACCCAAAGATTCTTTTACCATAAGTACATCATTTTGTTAATCAAAGAATAAAATGATCTTTTCTTCTAATTAAGACATCCCCTTAATTAGAATTATTTACTTTTACTTACCAAAATTACCATATTCAATTTCATAAATTTCAAAAATTCAAGGGTACTACCTCGCCACTGATTCATAGTGAATGACCTCATCGATTGGCTGCCGAGTTGATCGAATGATCAAAACTGCCCCGCCACTAATCCAACACTCACTATGGTTCAATCGTTCAATTAAACATTAAAAATAAAATTAATACTCTGCCATATTAATTACTTTCAAAATTTACTTATTAAAACTCAATTTACCACGTCTGGCTGTCTCATCAAAGCGTTTAGCAAATCCCTATCGATAACGTTGGCCAGACGCATCAACCAGAATTCTTAATGTACTAGATGGACAACCCAACACAAAAATTTATTTTCTTTAAAAGAAATACCTCATGTATAACAATTAAAATATTATTTTTTGTTCTCAAAACCAAAATCCAATTTCTTTCAAAACTTATCTTCAATTTGAAAGATTTGAAAATTCAATTTGGGAATTCTACAGAATAAAATATATTCCTAGACATATCCCAATTATCTACTTCAAAAGAAACAAAAAAGGCTAAGGACCAGAGATTAAGGAATTTGAAACACTTGTACTATACTTGGATGTATCGTCATATATGCTTCTGTTCTGTGTTTGTCATATTTTGTTCTGAACTCAGCTCTGATACCAAGCTGTGATGCCCCATCCCGAGACCCGCATTAACAAAGAGAATTCCTGGATAATTTTGTCTGTTAATGTGGAGAATAGAGCTGGCTAGGAGCGACCATCTATAATCTTGTCTCAAACATCTACTATATACGTCGATAAATTCTCTATATTTTTTTTTTCTATTTCAAGTGAATCGACATATCCAATAAATGCTTAATACAAAACTATAGGTGGCTAATGGATCTATCAGAACAAAATACAATAACAGAATGCTTATCACATCACAGAACAATAATCATCATATACATAAATACATATACATAGATACATCCTAGTACGATACAAACTGATACATAAAAGTGGTACAGAGACCACACTATATACATCTAATCAAATACATATCAGAGTCAAGCGGAAAGAAATATAAACTACACAAAAGTGCTAGGCTAATTCCAAGCAGATGCATCAAAGCTAAGTACCGTAACTGATAGCTAACCTGAAACAACTCGGTCTGACCCGAGTACAAAATACACGGGTCAGTCTAGCTAAAACAATCAGTTGATGAGGATAGACAATAATATGAAGCATAAGACACAAGGTGATAATTCTTTTCGAATGAGAAAAGGCAACAGAAAGAATACAACCCATGACTTAAGTGAACTAATGTCACTTAAGTATACAAAGACCTCAAAAAGGTAAATTCAATAATAATACTCAAATAATATAAACATTTGCCTCATATCATCAGCGACATCCCAAAATGTCTTCATGGTTTCCACGAACCATATCTCTCATAAGGAGAAACATCAATACAAACTCTCGCCAAAATGGCAAACATAAAACATTCTCAAATATAATGATCCAAAACTCAAATATAGAAGAATCTCCAAATCCAATTATACCTCATCTCATTGGTATAAATGTATATATATCTCAATCTCAACTTGCTAGAATGGCAAAACCCAGAATATCCAATAAAATCATGAAATCATCCGAACTAATGACTTAAGGAACTTAATAAGAGTTAAAGACATCATTAATGAAATCACCACATATAAAACAACTTATATAGAACTAGGCTATTGATATAATAAAACATCTTAAAATAGTGAAATCACATTAAAACAAAAAATCCTAGAAAACCCGAATTGGCCAAATCCCCGATTGCAATGCCGAAGCAATGTTGCACGTGCTAAACTCAGACGGCCGAAGCCTCAGACAAGGTCGCTAACACCTTCCAAAGCAGTTCGTGCTCATGACAAGGTCACTGACACCTCTCCAAGCCATTTTGTCAGCCCTAACATGGTCGCTAACACCTCCCTAAGCAGTTCGTCCTCATGACAAGGTCGCTGACACCTCTCCAAGCTATTTTGTCAGTCCTAACAAGGTCGCTAACACCTCCCTAAGCAGTTCGTCCTCATGACAAGGTCGCTGACACCTCTCCAAGCTATGTTGTCAGTCCTAACAAGGTCGCTAACACCTCCCTAAGTAGTTCGTCCTGATGACAAGGTCGCTGACGCCTCTCCAAGCTATTTTGTCAGCCCTAACAAGGTCGCTAACACCTCCCTAAACAGTTCGTCCTCATGACAAGGCCGCTAACACCTCTCAAAGCAGTTCTGTTAGGTAAACATCATGAATGTGTCACAAACTCACGGATAGGAATCCGAAAAGTGTTAACGTGTGTTTCATACCACTCGTTCGCACTTAGCGGTTTACTAGCCGCTAGTCGATGCCACATTAGGAACATCATAAAACTCAGAAAATCATATCTCACCTCATCTCAATGGCAAGTGGTAAAGAGATACCATACTCGTCTCATCTCATCGACAAATATTAAATGGCATCTTAACTTGTCTCATCTCATCGACAAGTGAAAACATCATGATGGTTCCTCATAAACCATAAATCTCAAAATATGAAATCATATACTCAAGATTTGCCTTATATCATGGGCAAGTAAATAAAACATCGCGATGGTTCTCATCGGCCATACTCCTACATAGGAGATCTCAAACCATAATACTTGCCAAATATTGGCCATCTTAAATAATTCCAATAAATAGGAATTATAAAACTCAAAATATGCCATAAAATGGCAGAACATCTCAGAATCAATAATCTCAAATGGCTTCGATCGTACAAGTCCGGAATTAACTGAAATAGTAAACGCACATGTCCCATACCACGTGTTTTACTAAATCGTTTAATTCCCTTTCTCATACGTTCGAATAGTGTAAAAGTGTATGTTTTATATTTAAAATAGTTTACTAGAGAAAACAAGCTTTTAAAACTATTTTCCGAAAAGATTAACAAAACCAATATTTGAAATTCCTTTATTACAGGTAATAAATAGATTTTATATAAAAAACAATTTTAAAACTATATAATAATAACTTAGAACGTCCATTTATTTCAAAAAAATCACTTCAAAAATGGTTTAGTGAAAATTGTGCTTGAAAACAATGAAAAACAAGAAAGATAACTCAAGACCGATAACTTGAATTCAATACGAATTCAATTTAAATTTAACCCAAAACCAATTCAAATTCTATTTAAATTTGAATTTCAAATTCTCCAAACATAACTATAATATTAATAGGTATCATACCTCTCAAAACATCTCAAAAACAACATCAAAATCGAACAAGAATGAGAGCAAAAATAATCTAATACAATTCTTAGGTCAATGGTTGTTATTGCTGTCGTTTTGCTCTCGGGACCGCAACAAACAAATACAGTTTTGGCCAAGCTAACTTCGAAATTTCCAAAAACTTAAAACATGAAACTTTTATCACAAAGTAAAAGATTTATAGAACATCTAAAATTATTGAAATTGGATAAAAAACGTGAAAGATATGGTCAAAACAAATTTCAGATCTAAATTTCACAACAGCTGTCCTTTTAGTTTCGGGATAGCAATACTAATATGAACTTTCGGCCATGTAAACATCAAAATTTAACAAAACTCAAAAAATAAAAGTTTTAGAAGATAATCTAAGCTTTCAGGATCATCAAGAATCATCAAATTCGGACATTAAACGGAAAAGTTATGCCCTAATTACCAACAGTACTTAGCACTGAAAGTCACAGTTTTATAGTGGCAGGGCAGCGAGTTTGAATTCGGTTTTTCGACACTTTAATTTCAAAATTTTCAAAAGTGTTTAACATTAAAGTTATCACACTCTTTTCAAGCTTTCCAGAACATCAAATAAAATGAAATTTCGATTTAAAACGAAAAAGATATACCTAATTTACTGACAGCAATACACAAATGAAAATGCAACAAATAAAATTGAGATTTCTTACCTTGAAATCTCAATCAAAGCTAGAAACTGTGAGTTTTGATACTCACCTTATATTTGTTTTAGCGAATTATATTTTCAAACTTGAATCTTCTACCCTGAATTAGTTATAGAAACCTGAAACTTGAAAAGAGGAAAACATACGGCAAGAAGAAAACCAATTACAAACAACAATCTCTCAAAACCAGAAATAGATGAGTAGATCTTGGTTTTTTTTTTTTTTTGAATGGATTACCTGTTTAAAAGGTTTCAATTGATTACTTTTCCACAAAGATTTGGAGAGATTGAAATTTAGGTTTTAGGTTTCAAAGGAGAAATAGGTTTCAGCTTCTTTCTGGTTTCTCCCCTTTTACAATTTACTGTACGTACTAATTTCTAAGAAGAAGATTATTTTCTTCTTTGTTAGGATGGTTAATGGGCTTAGACCCAAAAAGAAATAATTAGCCTATAATACTAATAAACACTAAAGCACATATATTTTATCCAAACAACATATATTCTCAAGTTTTCAATTTTATATAAAATCAAACTAACATGTTTTATGTTTACAAAATATTTTACCACATATAAAAGTTATTTTAGCCATTTAAAATTATTTTTATCATTAAATTCTCATTTTTAATTAAATATTTCAATTATAACTTTTATTCAAATAAATCAATATTTTAACAACAAAAATTACATAAAATCACCTCTCTTGTTTATTTTGTCTTAACAAACCATGTTAAAAATATTTTACGTCCAAATATTATTTTTAAACAATATTACACCCTTTTATTTATAAAATACATCATAATAAATTTGAATACTTCACTAAAATTTACCAAACTTAACATTTGGCAATAATTTGCAAAATTATTGCATTTTATCAAATGAAAACCATATAATGTTCATTTTTATCACAAACAAACATAATAAAGTTTTCATACTTTATTTCTAACATTTTACATTTATTTCCAATATTATTAAATTATACTACCATTATAATTTAATTTTTGCAGGTAATCACCAAAACCAGGGTTGTTACAGATTTCACCTTGGAAAGGGGGTGGGGGGTGAACAGGGTGATACTATTAATTATAAAAATTTATTGCAAAAGTTTATAAAATATTTTCAACACAGATATATCAAAATAGCAGCACAGATAATAGCAGAATGATAAATGCAGAAATCAAACGACACAGAATTTACCCAGCTTCGGCAAAACCTTGCCTACGTGCCGCCCCCAAGGTTTCTACTAGAAATTAAGCAGTCAGACGCTTACACACGTAAACTCGCGATACCTACTATCGACCAGCCTTAACTCTACGCTCAAAACCCTGCCACAACTCAGCCACTGAGTTGCGAATTCTCAAACTACGCCACGTTATTTGTCCCTTAGTCACACGACATGAAATTACAATGTTTAAAAGAGAAAAATACAATTTAAAACACAATTAAAAATAAAAACCCTAATTGAAAATATAAGCCCAAAATATCTTAATAAGACCAGCCTAAATAATTAACAATAAAATATGCCGGCCCCTTTTCTCTTTTATTTGCTTGGCTTGCTTTGCTCTGTTAAAATGTCTGCCTCGTTATTTGCTTATTCCTCTTTGCTAAAACTAGGGTTTTGAAGTTGTTGAAGCTACCGACTTATGTAGTTGATTGAAGATGAATTATATACAGTTTGCTTTGTCAATTAACCATCTCTTCGTAGCTTAGCTTCGGCTGCTTCTATGATCGAGTTCGATTCGAAAAATCTAGTATGTAATTTGCGCTTTTCTACTTTACTGTTTAGCTAGTTCGAACTCGATCAGATTCGAGCTATTGATTGATTTTTGGTATCTATTTTTCTCGAACTTGAATGATTAAAACTGCCGATGATGTTAGTGTTTATATAAGGTTCGAACCCCTATATTTTCGTTCGTATATTAATATTTTAGTTCGTCAATTGTTTTATCTCGGCCATTGATTTTCGTTTGATTGCTTCAGATAATTGCTGACTTCTTCAATTTCGTATATTTTGATTTCTTGCTTCTCACGGCTCCGATTTTGAACTGGTCGATTTTTTTCCTTGACTTGTTCATTTATGATTACAACGGCTTGATGATTTTTGACTTGGTTCTAGGTCATCACGGCACTGACTTTGGTTTGAAATCTGCAAATTTAATTTGATCGACTTGCACCTTGATGGTCATATCCACTTGCTGTTGGTCTTCATGTAGCTGTTGTTTCATGACTTCGGCCAGTTGAAACTGTGATGATTTTCTGGCATGACTTTAATTTGTTTCATTTCTTCACCTGACTTCCACTTTGCATTTTCTTTATGTATTGGCTTCGGCCATTATGCACTTGATTTACTTGCGGCCTTGACTTTGTTATATTGTGCATATACTCTCTGATGTTGTCACTGCATACATGTATACTTGTTCGAACTAGCTGTGTCACTTGCTTATGCTGGTACTGTTTCATTTGATGTGTTGTAGTTGCTGTCCATTTTGGTTTTGCTAGCTGTACTTGTACTCACTTGAGCTTGTGTTCATTGTGTAGCCTGGTTGACTTTTGCAGTTCACTGGTCTTGCATCATGTATATACATACATTCATGTATGTATATATGTGTATGTTAGCTTGTGTTTTGAACTTGCATTTTGAACTTTGGTTTGTGATTGAAAACTTGTCTGGTTGTATTTGATTTGAGTCAGTGTGTTGTTTTGTTCTCACCTCTGGCCTATTTCACTGTCATGTGTATACATGTGCTCTTCGTTCATTTTTTTCACGTGTACTCGAGTTGAATCCAATTGCACTGCCTTTTTGTTTACTCTTACTAGAAGTGGTCTGTTTGGAGTCTTCATATGACTACACTTCTGTTGTAGTTTGACTGTGCAGTATGCTTATTATGTGTGTGTGTGTGTGTATATGTATATATGTACTGCTGCATTGATTTGAAACTGCTGCTATATCATTCCTTTGTACATTTCCTTGACCCTCTACATATTGAAGTCTTCTTACTTCACTTTGGTATGTGCAGTTACACTTCATGTTTGAACTGGTATGGTGCAGTTTGACTATGTAGTTTGCAATGCTTGGAGATTTACTGCACTTGATCCTCTGAGTTGCTTGTAGTTGTGTTAACTTTGTTTGCAGTTTTGCTCTTGTTTGGTTTGTGGTGCACTTGCTTCTCTGACATGTTCTTGTGCTTGTGCACGTCACTTTTCATTTTGATTTCACTTGAACTTCATCTTGATTTTTGGAATTGCACCTATGTTGAATCCAGCTTAAAGCTGGGTTTGACCTTGTGCTGATATTGTGACATTATTTTTATTGCACTTGAGTTGAACCCGGCGTTTTGTGTTTGACCTGTGCTCACCTGTCCCTGTAATTTTATCAAGTGTATATATTGGTGTGCACGGCCTTATGGCATATGCAGTGATACACTATGTATGTCACAAGCTGTTTGTGTATGATGAATTCGAATTAAATGATGATGAATAACCCAAATAACTGAGGCAAATAAATTTTCCAAAATCACATTTTATTTTATACTGCAAAATATTTTATTTTCAATTTTACTGTGTCAAAATTTATTTTTGCAGATTGCTCAGATGCTGGATTCAATCTGGAATGAAGTTGAAGATAAATTGTGAGTGAACGAGCGATATGTAGTGAGGACATTTGTAAATGAAAGATTGTGATGTAACTGAATTTGTATTTTAATCAAAATTGTATATGTATAGTGAGAGCTTGAATTTGTACTATTCAAAATTGTAATAAATATTTTTTTGAATAAAATATCTGTTTGAATTTAAATTCCGTGTTATTTATTTTATTCACCAAATATTTATTTAATTATGTGAAAAATAAAATAGTACATTAACAAATATATTTAAATGAATATATATATATATATGTTTATTATCATTAAACAAAAATCATATACTCGCATATTCAACAACCATAGCTCCGGAAAAATTCAAACAATGGAGGCGGCTGAAGCTCATTTTCTACGATTGAAAAGGAAGAGAGGGAAACAGCGAAGTGAATGAGAAGAGTGAGGGAGAGTCTTATTTATAATAAAAAGATACTATATTTAATTCTCTTTTGAAACGATACACATTTCAAGCTCGTACATTCACATTGCACATTCGATTGCTACGAAACTCATCGGTATACATCACCTCATTATTCTGGTTTCGATGGCACTAGTTCCATCAAAATCCGAGATAGTGCCCTGGGATGATAATTTCAAGCATTTCAAGACCGTTTATCAATAAATGATTTTCAGTCACACTATCAATATTAGTTCGAACTATGTATTTTTGTAAATAAACTTTCAAAATGAGTCCACCATCATTACTTATTAATTAAAAGGAGATTTTAGGTTTTTAAAATCAATTATTTAAATATTTAAAACTAATTAAATATTTACAATCAAAACGATAAAATTCTGGGTCTTTACATCTTTCCCTTTTAAAAGAATTTTTGTCCTCAAAATTCCAATGGAAGAATATGTCTTCTCAATCGTATGGTATAGAAAATTTCGAGAGCATCTCCTTTGCGCGATTAAGTCCGAAAAAATCACAACATCAATTTAAGACTATATCTAGGACCTCCCAAATTTGGGGGCAACACAACAATAATATATACAATATGTACCTTATAGAGCATGTATGTCACGTAGCAAACACACCCGTTAAGCATAGACACATACCAATTTGCAAGCAACCTAACTCTACTCAAGAAACCAAAAGCAACAAGCAAGCCTTTGCTTCCATGTACCTGAATTTCACTTACATAACTCAAAAGAGAGTTAATCACGACAATTGAAACAATACAACAACTCATCCATCATATATTATGGATCTAAACATGCTAAATCATATATAGCAGTCACCTTACATAAACATGCCATATCAAACCATGTAACTTGCATTTCTAATGTAAGACACATACAATTATATTCAAGCCTGTACGATATACATATGTCATCCGTACGCAATATTTTCGATTGCTCGCTCGATCATATAAACTTTTCTTTTGGATAGTGTCACTCAATATGTGATGTCTCGGAAAATTTGGCAATATTTATTTAATAATTTCATTTTTAATTATTTTAAAATGTGAAATATTGATTTAATAATCTAATTCAAATAGTAATTATCTTTTGAAAAACTAATAATTATTTAGTGGTCAAATGATATTCTTTTAAAAATTTATAATAATAATAATTCAAATTGAAAATCTTATTGTTTTCAAATGTTAAAAATATTTAAGTAATAAAATTCATCTTTCTAAACTGATTTAAAGATATTTATTTATAATGTATATATGCGTATACATTGTAAATAGAGGATTTGATTTTAATTCAAAATTTAAATTTAATAAAGGATATTTTCTAATTATTATATATAAATGTATAAATTGTAAAATTGATTAAATTGATTTAAATTAGTATTGAAAACTTTTCAAAAGTTTGTTTTAAAAATTTATCTTATATTTTCATAGAAATGTAAGTAAGTATTTATTTTGTTTATAAAAAAATATAGTTTAAATTTTGTTTTATAATAAAAGTTTATTTTGTTTATTTTAAAGAATATAGTTTTTCTTTGAAATAAGATTTAATTCATTCATGTTAAAGTATAACATTTGGTTTGAAAACTCTTGAATAAAATGAATTCAACATTATTTTTCTTTTTAAAACTTTTCTCTTTTGAAATTTGGTTTTAAATATTATTTTAAAAAATAATTAAACAAACATTAAAATGTAAATGTTATAAGGAAGTTTATATGTATTTATTTAAAGACTAAATGTTAATAAACATTTAAAACATGCTAAAATAAATTAGAAATGGTTATAGGATAAATTTAAATACATTTATAAATTTAGAATTTTCTTTTCATACTAAAATGCACATGTGTTTAGCTTTTAAACTAATAGAAAGACAGTTGTAAAACATTTGACATAATAAGTTAACAAGTGGCATGTTGTTTATTTTTGAAATTTATTCTTACGAAAATGTAACAATGTATTTTGTTAAAACATTATCTTCATTTGAAATCTGAGAATCAAATTTCAGTAAAATCAAAAACCCAAACAAAATGCATGTTAAAAATCTGCAAAATCAAAATACAAATCAAATTCTGCAAACAAACTTCAAATCTGCAAATTACAACATCACTTTGAGAACAATTTCAATCTTCAAATCTGAGCATATGAAGGTGGATCTGCATGCAATATTTCAGTAATCAAACTGGAAGTTCAACTTCAATTCAAATCCGAGGAATGTCTGCATGCAAGTTCAAACAATTTTCATCATCAAGTTAAAAGCAATTTCAACTTGCAATTGCACATCCAGGTTCAACATGTAGTTTCAAAATAGAGTTTTGGAATATGTGACGCTTCTCTAAATTTGTTCTCTGCGTCTTCAAAATTGATAGGTGAGTAAGCTTCTTATTTTAAAAACAGTTTTCTTTAAAAATCAAAGCTAAATGAAAAATCCAGAACTAAAGTATTAGTTCATATGAATTTAAACTGTTTGGATAAGAACCTCTCTGTTTCTTCTGGAAGTGAGTAACCTTAATGTAAAGAGGTTTAAAAATTTTCTGATGCATGTAAATACTTAGGAATGAACATGCTTGTCTGAAATTCTATTTTGATGAATATTGTGTATGAATGTGTATAAACAGATATATAGGGCCACAGGAAACTGTATACTTGATCTTGTTTATAAACATAAAATTTAAATAGGGAAAACCAAATACCTTTTGAATTT
Organism: Allium cepa; assembly: GCA_030765085.1. Taxonomy (NCBI): domain Eukaryota; kingdom Viridiplantae; phylum Streptophyta; class Magnoliopsida; order Asparagales; family Amaryllidaceae; genus Allium; species Allium cepa. The sequence goes on from CM060939.1 coordinate 158,894,662, forward strand.
ATTTCAATTAGGATTTGTTATGATAGTAAAGTAGGTTGCACAGTATAATTTTTGATCATAATTTGGTTATATTGGAAGTAAGTTACTCTCTGAAACAAATACTTCAGTAAACATTTTTTTCCAATGAAACAAGAATATCAAACATCATTAACTATTTAAACAAGATTATAACATGAATGTATGTTAGAAATCAGAAATTTTAAAACAGATATCACCTTGGCATTAGCATTTTTGTTTTGAACAGAAATAGGAATTTTGGAAGTATCTGATAGGCTAGTGAATTTTGGGAGTTAGGATGCTTCCTGTAGGTGGAGTGTTGATGTAAGAATGAGGGAAAATTGGGCAATTGGTGACCAGAGAGAGGAGGAGATGGAAATTGAGATTTCCAGGTTTCAAACCCTAGTCTTGCAGTGTTGAAGTTTTGGGATTCTTCACATGCTCTCTGTTGCATCGAGTGATGCCAGATTCTGGAATTGGGTAGAGGGAGTGTAGATGGATCTATGGCCAAGGTCGCCACAGCGATGGTGGACGGAGGTGGTTTTTCTCAGCGTTGACAGGTTGGGGTTTATGGTGTAGTTGAGTTTCCAGGTTTTCAAATGATTTCTCAAACTTCGAATTCGAACTACAGTAGGATTCTGATGGTCGTAAGCTTGTGAGGTGATAGTCGGCAACTTGTAGCACTAGGATGGAGTGGCTGGAGTTCGCCGAGGTGACGGTGCATATGCATCGTACATGTTGAAGTCTGGTGAATATTTGGGTGTTGTGCAGGGTATTTTGGCTCGAAGTGTTTCGCGGGTATTTGTAGTTTTGTCTCGAAGCATATGGGGTTTTAGCTCGAAGCAGGTAGTGGGGTTTCTCGGGTTAGTGTAGTTGTAGGTTTAAAATCTGAAGTTTTACAGTTTTTTTTTTGAAATTCGAATGGAATTCATATATCGAAGCTGAAACTGGATTCAAGTGTAAGTTGAATTTGAATTCAAATGAAGTTTTGAATTCAAGGTTTTTAAAAAAATGAAAATTTTAAAATTTAAACAATATTTAAATTTAGTTTTAAATCAAGTTTAAAAGCAGTTTTCAGGTTTACTTTTAAAACCAGATTTTGATTCAAAACAGTTTTTGTAAAATTTTAAATTATGAACAGATTCCAATGTTTTAGAAGAAGATTTAAAATAATGAATTTGATTTCAAATAAGTTTTTAACTTGAAAGAATTTATTTCCTTTAATATTTGAATTAAAGATATGAATTGTTAATTTAAATTTGAAAGTTAAATTAATCAATTTATTTTCAAAGCTTGATTTATTTTAATTTAGTTTTTAAACCTTTCTTTTATATTTAAGTAATGAATGTTCTTTAACATTTATTTGATTTTAAGGTTTACAATTATTTAAAATTTGGATTATTGTTTAAATAGTTAAACATTTTAAATATTAGATTTTTAAATGGAATTTGAATTTAATTTTAGAAATGTATTGCTTAAATACATTTTAAATGTAAATTAAGTCCTAAATAAGTAAATGAATTATTTGAAAATAATTAGGATAATTAAGAATTTACTTATTTATTTGATTTAAATACTGATTTGAATTAATTTATAATTAGAAATGATTAATGAATAATTAATCTAAGATAATTTTTCTTAAGTAAGTAATTATTGAAAATGTTGTTAATTAATAATAATAATAATTATCTAAGGATAATTAAGTAATTAATTAATTAAATTAATTTTGATAATTAACTAGATTAATTAATTGAATATAATCAATTGTAATTTGTTAAGCATAATTAATTGATAAAAGTAATTAAGGAATTATTTACTTATTGTAATTAATTTTGATATTGTGGTTTGTTTAAGTTAATTAATTTAGTTTAATTAATTTAAGTAAATCATTTGATGATGTAATGGAGGTAATTACTAAATGTAATTAATGGAGCAGGATTACTTAGAAAAGTAATAATGATAATTACTGGAATGTATTTATTGAAAGGTGATTTATTTTAATTAAGTAATTTGGATAATTACTTTTGTAATTAATCAAGGATTAATTAATAAAGATAATTAATTATTGGGAATTAATTTATTAATAAGTAATTAAGGGAGCTAATTACTGAATTTAATATTAATCAAGGTGTTTAATAATACTAAAAGTAATTAATTTTTAAAATTAAGTAATTACTTTGAATATTAATTAGAGATCATTAATTATTATTATAATAAATGACGTAATTAAGGATTGTTTGATTAAGTAATAATTAAATAAGTGATTAATTAATTGTAATTAATTAAGGACAAATATATTTAATTATTGTTAGTTAATAAATGAGTAACTAAATGTTAATTACTTATGAATAAGGCTAATTAATTTGTAAAAATTGATTAAAGACTAAGTACTTATTGTAATTAATAAATGATTAATCAAGGTGTTTAGTCAAGTTAAATACTTAGTGAATGATTAATTAACCGACTTAATTAATTAATGGATATTAAGCAGGATTTAAATGTGGTAATTAATTTAATTTAATTTAAATTAATTAATGATAGTAGTAATTAATTTAATTCTTTTTAAATTAATTATAATTGATGGTTAATAAATCATTGCTTATGGATATTATTGATTGAATGGTTGTGATCTCAGTAATGAGATGAGTTGTATTTATATGATATGGATGTTTGGTTAAGGTATGATGATGTGTGATGGATTATCCGGTTGTGATGATTATCTGTTTGTGATAATGATATAGTTATACGTTTATGATATGAATGTGATTATCTATTATGATATGAAGTTTATCTATCTATGTGGAATAGATAATAATAATAAAATGAGTTAATTGATTAAAACCCTTAAGTACAACATGGAAATTAAAATGGCGTTTGGTTTCGGTGAGATCGGGATCGGGTTTCCATATTTGGATATCCGAAAACCACATCGATTCCAATTAAACGTTAGGTCGTTAATCCAAGTGGAGCAAGTGAAGACTCGAGGTGTAAGAACTATACGTCAGTATAACTTTATGGGTGATTCTGTAATGAGTTTGATGGGATAGTACTTATAGGTTCGAGATGGTGATTCAGAGTGCAAGGGTTATCGTCGTTAACTCTGAGGGTGATTCTAATACGAGTGTAACGAGATAGTGCCTTCGGTTTCGTTCGAGCCTGGAACGAACTTGTATGGATTGAATGCTTTCAGAACATCGTCAGGTGGACGATGAGCATTCTAAGATTGATATGTCCTATAAAGGTAATCGTAACCTCAAGCCTCATCAACCAGGAATGGCTAAAACAGGGGAGGTGTAGCAAGGCTTGTGGGTAGCTCCCACTGGAGAGCAAGATTTACCCCTGTCTAGAGGTCCCTTTATATTCGGCTGTGTGGCAGTTGGCGACGGCCAATCTGCGGGGTGGTCTTGTTCAGAACTGTTCAGTAAGGAATGGTTCCGGCTTTGTGTTGCAGGGAAGCGGGCGTACTCCTCGGTACGGTGATCTAGGCCACGTATACCCCGGTAGCCCTGCCATTGATGGAAACCCATTCTTCCTACGAGACCCTACGGTTTTGATTGTATTACCCACTTTTGTGGCTAGTAGCTGGAATTTAATCATGTAACAATTTTGGTTATTTCTTATTTACTTGAAAACCCTAGACAATATTGTAATATCACTGGATTTCCTATCAAATGTTTTGGTTAGCGTAAGGTAAACACTTTTCCATGTTTATGTGTGGGAAGTCTTACGTGGTACTTTTTGTTTCAAAAGATTTTCTAAAGTTAAGCAACTTTTATCCCCGTTTACTCACACCAGACCTATGTATGGCCCGAGTGTTTATTTTCTGTTTTATTAAACTCTTGAGTACTCATATTACGTATGAGTAGTCAAGTGTTTCAGGATTGCTTTGACGAGTTCTGGAGGAGATAATGGAGCGGGAGGCTTCAGCGTGTAGATATATGTAGTGGTTCCGCTGTGTTTGAGTTGTATCTGTTTTCTCTGATGTATTTGAATTGTAATTGCTAGACAGATGTTTATAACTGTCTAGTTTGTGTTGTATTAGCTGTAGAACTCTGATGTATATGATAATATGTAAAGTTTTATGCAATATAATATAATTTATTCATTCCGCTGTGAGATTCTGATGTTGTCTGTTTCTTTCTTTCCTTTCTTTTCTCTTTTCTATCCCTTTCTTTCTTATTAATGATGTGTCTTTCTATGGAATGAAAGGCGGGTCGTTACACAATAGACTTCGCTAGGATGAACTCCGATCAGGTTCCTTGATTAGAAACTTTCGTTTTCCTTACATAGTCATATACTACGATAGATAATTTTAGAATCATATCAAGAATTGGTATCAAGTGTTCACTGTTAAGAATCGAGTGAAAAATCCTTGTTCGAATCGGTGTAAATCACCTTAAAATCATGTACTCGAATACAGGATCAACAACTGTCATGCGAATAAAATGATCTTCATACAACTTACATATTTTATCCCTTTGGAGTCTTAACTACACTAATTCTTTTTTACTTCCCAAGATTATTTATTAAAGTACATCATAAAATATACTTAAGTTTAAAACTTGTATAATACCCTACTATATCATGAGAGGTATACAAAACATTTGATTTATTCTCTTATTTTTTTTATTTTTCCCCAAATTCAAATGCAGGCCCAAATAAATCTGGATCTTAAAAGTGAGTTGACCTCTTCGACCTCTTTACCCATTCAGTTTGGTAAGTAGCTAAGAAGAGTAGGTGCTGGTACCTACTCTTTGGTCCTAGAGTTTACTTTTCCTTAGACACCTCTAAAGTAAAAACGTTTATTAGTCATCCTACTAACATCAAATAGTTTACACAATTTAGATGTTAAACAAAGACATGGTTTAATAAAATAAAACTTATCAAAACCTTCCGTATTAAATTTAAACCTTGTATTAAACTTTTTAATCTTTTTCCAAGATTTATATAGAATTATTTATAAATAACCTTCTATTTATATTAAATCTCCTTAAAAACAATACTATGTTGATTTGTTTTATCTAAGTGTTTAGAAACCCTTACCGATATGGTTGTACCTTCTGTAACGATCAGAATTCATAAACCATTCAACAAATTAATCAACACAATATAAAACATTTTATAACACGAACAAATACAAACTCTCATAGACATACACACTCAACTCATTCTAAGGTGTTACTAACCCTATCTCTAATGAGTTTACCTATCAACGCCAAAGTTCTCTCTTAACCTTCAGCTCTAATATCAAATGTAATGATCGGGCATTTTGACCATCAAAACTCGGCACATAAATACCATGGATGTATTAATGTCAATTTTTGATGGTCAAAAAGGCCGATCATTACACCCTGAACGATGCGGTGACTAGACGGGCTTGGTCCCACATGTAGTCTGTCCACCAGATGCCAACTCCACTATGAAAGATCTATTGTAGAATAGCTAGATCGAAGCTCTTGATATCCTCTTGATCCTCTCCTGCTGCAGAGATGTGAAAAATACTTCCAAACTGCTCGTCTGTCATTCGAATCTCTATTCCTTTCACTTTAGATGTGAAGCTATTGTCATCCTCGTCAAAAGAATAATCCAGATTAGCATCAAATGTATGCATGCATCATGGGTAGAATTCCCACTCAAACATGTCATGGATAAGTCTTAGTAGTAATCCTATAGTCGTAAATAAATCCTTTAGACCATAAGCGGCAAAGTCTCCAAACTTCAATGGTTGGCTTTCTAGAAATGCGAAATTCGTCGTCGCTTTGTACACTTTTATGTTTTCTTCGTCGTGCTGCAACCACATGATCTCTTACAGGGACAAATTTGGGTGGCGAGAGGAGATGCTACTTCATAGAGGGGCCATGATTTAGTTTGGCAAGGGGTTTTAGTTCTAGATCTCAGGGCTAGATTATATGGAGCGTCGCTCTTTTTTTGGGGTTATTTTTTTCTATGGAGTAGTTGTAGTAGGCATGGGGGTGCTGGAGATGGGTCGACGTTTTTTTAGGAGGAGGGGGTTATTCTCACAATTGAAGAGGAAGGAGGAGTGTGAGAAATGAAGTGGTGTCTCGACCTAGATGTGACTTTAAGTCATGTTCGCAGTTCAGGTCACGCCCGAAATCCATAATCGGTCGATCGCTTATCCTAGGGTGGTAAACCATTACCGGTTAACTAGTTAATCCCAAGGGGTCGACAACTCATGGCCTATTTGGGTTGGTTGAATCATGACTATTAATTAAACTAATGTTGTTTCATTACGCCTTGGTCTTCTTCATCTTTGCATCAACTGTTCTGAAAAATTCATATCTATGCATGGTGGTGTACTCGCATACCTCTTTATTTCAGGTTCTTATCTTCTTTCTCGTTATTTTTACCCCATTTAAAACTAGTATCACTTCTTATTGTACACTGCCAAAAAGAATTTTACAACCAAATATTTTTCATATCAGAAAAATCGACGATCTGTACATACACCCCACTTATTTTTCTCAGATGAAATATATCTTTATTAAAATCCATATTTAGCTAAAAAAATTAGTCCGACTAATTTTAATTCCTACTACAACTTTTTACTTAAATAAAATAATAAGAATGTTACCTAGTAACTTGTCTTGGGTATGAGGTACTGGTTATTGACCTAAGTGCAACCGTTCGGCATCCCTCATTCGACCATCAGCGCTCGGCTAGGGTGGCTCGACAATTGGTCGCTCGGCATAGGTATGCCACTCGACATAAGTATTGTTCGGCCAGATCATGTTGCTCGGCATTTATCCCTCACTTGCCATTAAGGACCTAACTTGGCATAGGCAAGCCGCTCGGCCTTAGAGCCTCGCTCGGCACAAGTACATCGCCCGACATACAAGCCTCGTTCGGCATGCATACCTTGGTTGGGATATGCGGCTCGGCAAATGAATTCCATTCAGCCTGAATATGCGACTCGGCACACGAGTGCCATTCGGCATGCATACCTCGGCCTGGATATGTGGCTCGACATACGATTACCGTTCAACATGCATACGTCGTTCAGCATTCTCTGGTTCAAACACCGTCGCTCGGTCTAATACCCTCGCTCGGCATTCTCTGCTTTAAACTACCGTTTGGAATCCCTAGCTCGGCGCACACTAAAGGTGTTAACAAGTTGTCAAGCCCATAACAAACTAAGGGCGTTCGGCAGAACATTACCTCGAGTCACATGATGATCGCTGTAGACAGTTCTCGACTGGCATCCCTCGCTCGGCAACTGTCTTTCGGCATCCATCGTTCGAAAACTGCCGTTCGGCATCCCTGGCTCGGTGCACAAAAGCAACTTACCATGGGCCGAAGTATCTTGCCTCTGGGCCCATAAAGGAAGTCCGGCCTATCTTCGCCTATAAATAGAGGGGCATGGGCATAGTGAAACGGACCTTTTCTCGAGAACACTGGGGAGACTCTACCGATTTCAAGACTCGTTCTTTTCAGTTAGCATTTGCATTCAAGTAGTTGGTGTACGGATTGTATCTACAATCAATTGTTTAAAAAAGCAATAAAGATTAAACTCAAAGTGGACGTAAGCAGTTACGCCGAACCACTATAAATATGGTGTTCTAGTTTTTGCAATTAATTCTACATATATTCCTCTATTTTAATTTTCTATCCTCATTAGTCTCTCTACACAAATCTTTCTTTGGGTGTTAGTGACCAATTCTGGTACTAACATTTTGGTTCTTTGACTGAGATTCGAATTCTCTGGCCGCTAGCATCTGCTTTGTAGCTACTGGATTGAATAAATCCCCCTAAGGAGATCCAAGTCATTCACAGGACGTCCGTTGATTCTACTCAGAGTTTCTACCAATAACTCTACTATGGGAAGACCATGTACCAAATCAGCCTCTCATAACGCGGACGTTAATGAGATTGCTAGCTTACGCAAATAAGATCTAGCAATCAAGAAGCAAATCTACAGGAATCACCGCCCAAAATAAAATGGAAGTTGTCACCAGAACAGAGTTCAACGAGTTGATGAGAGAACTCAGGGAAAGCAGAGGACAACTTAATGAGCTGATTCGAGCTAACGCTAACCTCATGACTCAGCTTACTCAACAACAGCATCAGAATGCTGGAGGTAGCCTCGTTCCTTACTCTTCATCTGATAGCTCGACTTCATTCGATGAACCTCCTAGGCATAGAGGCCGCCAAACTAAAACAACACAAGCACGTGCTACTGATCGATCTGTAGGATCGATTTCACCCTAGAGGGGGGGTGATTAGGGTGATAGTGTAAATTATAAAAATTAATCGCGGAAGCTTATCGATTAATTTCAATTCAGATTACAGAATAGCAGCACAGATATCGCAGAATATAAATAACAGAATAAAACAGAACAACACAGAATTTACCCAGCTTCGGCAAAACCCTGCCTACGTGCTGCCCCCAAGGTTTCTACTAGAAATTAAATAGTCCCTCGCTTACACTCGTAAACTCGCTATACCCGCTATTGACTAATCTAACTCTACGCTCAAAACCCTGACCACAACTCAACCACCGAGTTGTGAATTCCCAAACTACACACCGTAGTTTGTCCCCTAGTCACACGACTAGAAAATTAAAAACGGTTTAAAAGAAAAATACAATTTAAAAACAATTTAAATACAAAACCCTATTTAATAAAAAAAACTAAGCCCAAACTAAAAGGCCGGCCCCTTATTCACTTCTTCAACCCGTTCCTTTTATTTTTTTCGTTTGTGAAAAAATGGCCGCTCCTCTTGCAGATTTAGGGCTTCGTCCCTTTGGTTGTCATGCTCTTAAATTAGGGTTTCAAATTGAAGTCGCTGCCTTTGTTGGTTGATTGCAATCACTGTTTCTCTGATTTGCTTCAATTGTTTGCGGCTTCTCCTCCTTGATCAAGTTCGATTGGTTCGGTATGTAATTTGTGCTTTTTGCTTCTTCTAATCTTTTCGTACTTGAACTCGATGGATTTGCCGATGATGTTAGTTTGCAATTTATAGGAATTCCACCTCCTTGAATTGCGTTCGTATAATCATGTTTGAATTTGTCATTTTCGTTTCTCTGCCGCTTGATTATGCTTGGTCATTCGAGATTGATTCTGACCTTTTCATATGCGTATACTTTCGTTGCTTGGTTGACACGGCTTGGATTTGTGACTTGGTCAGTTTTCTTTGCTACCATGGTTTCGAATTTTACTTGTTCAACGTTGACTTCGGCTTAGTCTTTTGATGTTGATATGATTTATGGCTTGTTCATATGAGTATATATTTTTATTACCTGTAAATCACGGTGTTGATGATTTTCGTGAATTTTTTTTACTGCTTGCTTTGGTCTTGGCTTTGATTCATTTCGTGATGACCACGGCTTGACTTTCTGAAAGATGCGTACTTGAATTCGTCTTGCTCACCATGTTGCATACTTAATGTTGTCACTGTGTTCGACATGGTCTTTGTAGTACTTGGTTACTGGTTGAGTTCATTTGTACATTTGTTCACCTGCACTCTTCGTTTGGTCTACTTGCATTGTTTCTGGCTTCATCTGTAGTCTTGTTCATTGATCGTTTTGGTCGTTGTATTTGCTGGGTACACAGTCTTGTCCTGTTGCAGTCCTGTAGTTGCATTCATTGGTCATTTAGCCTTATACCTGTAGTTGTACTGCATTGTGTATATTCATAATACATGTATTGCTGTTGGCTTCGGGTAACTTCGACACTTTCATCTCGAGCTTGTGTAATTTGAACTTGGTTTGGTGTGCATTGTGCCTTGTACTTGCAGTTTGGTCCATTGAGTTGTTGCAATTGAGTTCAAGTTTCTCTGTAACTTCGCTTTTTGCCTTGCATTGACCATGGCTTTTCTTGGTGGTGCATTTTGTTGCGGCCTGTACATGTATTACTAGCTCTGGTTCATCTTTGTTGCTTCACCACAGTTTGCATTTGCCACACTTGTGTTCCCTGTTATCAACTGGCCTTGATTATGTTTTGATTCAAAACTTCTGTTCACCTGCATGTATTGTTGGTTCATTGTGATATTTGTTCATTTGTGTTTCACTGGTAGCACTTGAGTTGTTGACTTCGATCCTGCACTTGGTTTGCACTTGAATTCAGTCTGGACAATGTTGGGAACTCGGTTGTGTATTTGGTTTTGTGTATCCACTGCATGTGTCACTGCATATTGATCTTTATGCTTGAATGTTGAGATCATGTTTGCATGCTGAGTTGAATTCATGTGTTATTTGGATTTGACCTTGTGTTGAATTGTTAGTAGTGCTTTTCTTTGATTTGTGAACACGAGTTGGCGGGGCAGTGCACACGTGTATAAATGTACACGTGTGTACTGCAGCCACTTATGTACAACCTATCCCTGATAAAAATACTGATATCCACAGATATTGCACAATCAAAAATGATGACGAACAACCCAAATAACTGAGGCAAATATTATTTTCAAAATCCATCTTTTATTTTATATTGCAAAAATATCTCTTTTTCAATTTTACTGCGTTAGTGAATATTTTTGCAGATTGCTCAGATGCTGGATTCAAACTGGAATGCAGTTGAAGATAAATACGAGTGTGAGTGATATGTAGTGAGGTGCTGATATAAAATAGTGATGTAATTGAATTTGTATCAAAGTTGTATAGTGAATAGTGAGAGCTTGAAATTGTATACTATTCAAAATTGTAATAAATATTTGTTTGAATAAAATATTCGTTTGAATTCAAATTTCGTGTTATTTATTTTATTCTGCAAATATTTATTTAATCTGTGAAAAATAAATAGTATATTATCAAATACATTTAAACGAATGTATATATGTTTATTATCATCAAACAAAAATCATATAAGCGCATATTTAACAATCTCCCCCTTTTGATGATAACAAACATATATTTAAGATTTTGAATATGTTAAATGTATTTGATCATTGATATGCTCTAATTGCTCCCCCTATTTAAATGCTTCCTCTCTACACAAAGCTCCCCCTACATATATGCATACAAATAGAAATATATAAATGAGCCTATATGCAATTGGAAAATTATTTGACCTTTGCTTGATTTTATTTGACAAAATCTTAACTTTTCTCTCCCCCTTTTGTTATCAGCAAAAGAATAATAGTGTTAGGGAAAATAGAGATAAAGTAATCGATATTAATCCAACATTAAAACTCAATTGAATATAAATATTAAATTTCAATAAAAAGTCAAACAAAATTCATAAATATTTTGTTAGGCGCATGTTCCACTTTTAGAATGATAGGAATGATATCATCATATAAAACCATACAGTTGTGTCTATTTGTGGTATATTTATATCAGGAATTTGAATAACTACTAACCATGCATAACCGTTAGGACTTTTAAATGAGATTAGTAGTATTCCAATTTTACTTTTAAAAAAAATGAATTCAAGTATCTTCTAACCACGCATAACCGTGAGGACTTTTAAATGGGATTAGAATCAACTTGTTTATTTTACAAATCAACTTTTGATATGCGTTCCATACATGCATAACCGCGAGGACTTTTAAATGAGCTTGGAAGCACATAACAAATTCCAAGTAATTCACCCATGCATAACCGTGAGGACTTTTAAATGAGAGTGAATACTTTGGTATTTATTATTATTATTATTACCTTCTTCTTCTTTTTTTTAAATGTGAAAAATGAAAAACGAACGATTCCTGTTTAAAGTACCACATATCGACAAACTATATAGAATTTTGATGAGTGATGGCCGTTAGAAATATGATAGATATAGAGATGGTCATGGAATTTTTACCAACAAACAGTTTTATAACTCTTGTTTAAATTTCTAAAGAAATTCATTAATTATACCGTCTCGAGTCATAATATTTGATCAACATTAACACTCATCACTTTTTCAATCACTATTTTTCTTTTCGATAAACATTAGGGAGTCAGATTAGTCAAAATAGTCATTTAAAATCAAATTCAAAAATAATTATGAAATTAATTTTTCAAAAATGACTAATCTGAACCTATGGCCAAAAACGATTTTTTCCAGGGGGTTTTTTTTAAAATAAAATTCTGTTATTTGAAAATTATTTGAAATGAAGAATATGCAGATATTTTCTTAAAAAAAATGCAGTTACTAAATGTCTCAAAAATCACGTTCAACTAGTAATTTTTCTATCAACTAGATTACCAGTGTAATCTGCATCTGAATTTCTCTTTCAAAAAAAAATTATTAATTGAATTTTATAGACAAAAAACATGAAGTGTGCACCAAAAATTTCAAATTCAATTTTAACAACAATTTAAATGACATTCTTTTGAATTTGAAATGAAGCCGTGTAAATAATCAGAAAACCGTGAATAAAGAGTTAGCCATATTATAACCAATTGTAATATCCAACAAAACACTATTTTTAATCCAAACTAATATGAAGTAATTCAAAGAATCTAGAGATTTTTATAGTGTTTTTGGCATAAGAATATAATTTGCCAACTATGTTGAATAAGTCAGAAACAAAATCATCATCTTTTCATCAATCTCAATATTGGCTGATTTAATTCAAAATACGGTGCAGATTATCACATTTAATATATCGTTTAAAACATACCATACCTGTTTTACCTTTACGATATTTTTCGTTGTTGTCCGTTGTGATTCTGTCACCTTTATACTAGGCTAAGGAACTTAGCTTTGTCGCCCGTTGTGTTTCTGGAACAGCCAAAAACCAGAGAACACTATTGTTGTTCCTTAGCCTGCCACCACACCTACACGGAAAAGGATTTATGTGACCTATTTGTTTTTATATGTCCATGGTTGTTAGTGGCAGAAAATTTTGAAAAATAATTTTGTGTAGACCCAAAACTATTTATAATTGTTCCCTTTGGCACCCAAATTTGTTTAACTTTGAGAGATTTTGTATTTGTGCCTTTTGGAACCCAAATCGGTATAGTTTTCACATGTTTGGGTCTATACCAACAATTATTGTGACTGTGTCCATATTTTCTACAAATCGTGCACATGGAATTAATTTGACTAATATTGCTTTCAACAATTTTCGAACTGTTATATCCAAGTCCTTGTCTAACCGAATTAACAGTTTGCTTTCCTAATAGCATATTCAACGATTTTTCACTTTTTGAAAATTTATCTAGAGTCGTTGACAATTCTTGGACTTGTGTTTTGAGAGATTCATTTTCCTTTAACAACTGTGTGCACTTTTTAATAGAATTCTCTCTCCTAGTGTTTTCATTCTCTTTTAAAATCAGAATTTCATTTTCAAGTGATTTTATATTGATTTCTGATTTTTTAATTTCTTCTTCGAATGTTGGACACTTATCACACTTAGGGATCCTACTTTGATAGGTTTTAACTAATTGATCAAGTTGTTTATTACATTCTATCAAAGTATCTTTTTGAGATTCAAGTTTGGCGTATTTTTCCCTAAGTCGTTCAAAACAACCGTTTACTTCATGAAAATATATAAGCAACTCAGAATGGGTAAGTTTTGATACCTCACTTGGCTCGTCATCGTCACTATCAGTTGTATCACCTTGAAGACACAATTCTGCCTTTTCGCTTTCACTGCCAGTGCTTTGATCATTCTCGTCTATTTCATCCCAAGTGGCTGCAAAACTTTTCTTTTTCTGTTTCTTTCCATGGCTGGATTTAATTTGTGGACAATCGGGCTTGATATGGCCGGGTTTGTTGCAATTATAACAAATAAACTTTTGTTCTTCTGAGTAGTCTAGTGCTTTGGCTATTCTGCTTTTTACTTTTTGAATTCGAGCTGAATTTCCATGTTTCTGGTTCCATTTTTTGAATTTCCTTATTAACAGCTCTAGTTCTTCTGCACCATCATCATCGTCGTTATCATCATCACTTTCGGTAGTTCCTTTGAGCGCTATTGATTTCTTTTGAGTGTCACCTTCTGCACGCTCATCTTTGAATTTCATTTCTAGCTCATATGTGGTGAGATTTCCGATGAGTTCTTCAACCTTAAGTTGTTTTAAATCTTTTGATTCTTGTATGGCAGTTACTTTTGCTTCAAAGCTTCGTGGAAGGACTTTGAGGATTTTTCGGACTATTTCTAATTCGGTGTATGTTTTTCTGAGAGCTTTTGATTTGTATACGATATTGGAGAGTCGTCCGTACATCTCTTTGACATTTTCTTCCTTCGCCATTTTGAAGTTCTCCTATTCGCTGCTTAGCATTGCAAGGCGAGATTCTTTGACTTGAGATGTTCCTTCGTGAGTCACTTCTAGTGTGTGCCATATTTCCTGTGCAGTTAGACAATGTGAGACACGATTAAATTCAAATTGATCCAATGAACAGATAATAGAATTCATAGCTCTAGCATTAGCATTTTGTAATCTATTTTCTAGATCTGTCCATTGATCTTTTGGTTTCTCTATTTCCTGATTATCTACAGTTATAGTTGGTATACTATAACCTGTCTCAACAATATTCCAAGCGTCAATGGTTTTCAGAAAAATTTGCATTCTATTTTTCCAGTAAGCATATTCACCATTGAACATTGGTGGTCTAACTATGGATTGACCTTCTGCAAAAGCATTATTAAAAGAAGCCATTTTAAAAATTCAAATTTTTAAAACAAAAACCGATTTTTTTTGAAACACGAGTTTTTAAAACAAAAATTGATTTTTGAAACACGAATTTTTAAACGAAAATTGGTTTTTGTAAAATCAAAATTTTAAAACAAAAATGGCTTTTGTTCCTAGCTCTGATACCACTTGTAGGATCGATTTCACCCTAGAGGGGGGGTGAATAGGGTGATAGTGTAAATTATAAAAATTAATCGCGGAAGCTTATCAATTAATTTCAATTCAGATTACAGAATAGCAGCACAGATATCGCAGAATATAAATAACAGAATAAAACAGAACAACACAGAATTTACCCAGCTTCGGCAAAACCCTGCCTGCGTGCTGCCCCCAAGGTTTCTACTAGAAATTAGATAGTCCCTCGCTTACACACGTAAACTCGCTATACCCGCTATTGACTAATCTAACTCTACGCTCAAAACCCTGACCATAACTCAACCACCGAGTTGTGAATTCCCAAACTACACACCGTAGTTTGTCCCCTAGTCACACGACTAGAAAATTAAAAACGGTTTAAAAGAAAAATACAATTTAAAAACAATTTAAAAACAAAACCCTATTTAATAAAAAAAACTAAGCCCAAACTAAAAGGCCGGCCCCTTATTCACTTCTTCAACCCGTTCCTTTTATTTTTTTCGTTTGTGAAAAAATGGCCGCTCCTCTTGCAGATTTAGGGCTTCGTCCCTTTGGTTGCCGTGCTCTTAAATTAGGGTTTCAAATTGAAGTCGCTGCCTTTGTTGGTTGATTGCAATCACTGTTTCTCTGATTTGCTTCAATTGTTTGCGGCTTCTCCTCCTTGATCGAGTTCGATTGGTTCGGTATGTAATTTGTGCTTTTTGCTTCTTCTAATCTTTTCGTACTTGAACTCGATGGATTTGCCGATGATGTTAGTTTGCAATTTATAGGAATTCCACCTCCTTGAATTGCGTTCGTATAATCATGTTTGAATTTGTCATTTTCGTTTCTCTGCCGCTTGATTATGCTTGGTCGTTCGAGATTGATTCTGACCTTTTCATATGCGTATACTTTCGTTGCTTGGTTGACACGGCTTGGATTTGTGACTTGGTCAGTTTTCTTTGCTACCATGGTTTCGAATTTTACTTGTTCAACGTTGACTTCGGCTTGGTCTTTTGATGTTGATATGATTTATGGCTTGTTCATATGAGTATATATTTTTATTACCTGTAAATCACGGTGTTGATGATTTTCGTGAATTTTTTTTTACTACTTGCTTCGGTCTTGGCTTTGATTCATTTCGTGATGACCACGGCTTGACTTTCTGAAAGATGCGTACTTGAATTCGTCTTGCTCACCATGTTGCATACTTAATGTTGTCACTATGTTCGACATGGTCTTTGTAGTACTTGGTTACCGGTTGAGTTCATTTGTACATTTGTTCACCTGCACTCTTCGTTTGGTCTACTTGCATTGTTTCTGGCTTCATCTGTAGTCTTGTTCATTGATGGTTTTGGTCGTTGTATTTGCTGGGTACACAGTCTTGTCCTGTTGCAGTCCTGTAGTTGCATTCATTGGTCATTTAGCCTTATACCTGTAGTTGTACTGCATTGTGTATATTCATAATACATGTATTGCTGTTGGCTTCGGGTAACTTCGACACTTTCATCTCGAGCTTGTGTAATTTGAACCTGGTTTGGTGTGCATTATGCCTTGTACTTGCAGTTTGGTCCATTGAGTTGTTGCAATTGAGTTCAAGTTTCTCTGTAACTTCGCTTTTTGCCTTGCATTGACCATGGCTTTTCTTGGTGGTGCATTTTGTTGCGGCCTGTACATGTATTACTAGCTCTGGTTCATCTTTGTTGCTTCACCACAGTTTGCATTTGCCACACTTGTGTTCCCTGTTATCAACTGGCCTTGATTATGTTTTGATTCAAAACTTCTGTTCACCTGCATGTATTGTTGGTTCATTGTGATATTTGTTCATTTGTGTTTCACTGGTAGCACTTCAGTTGTTGACTTCGATCCCGCACTTGGTCTGCACTTGAATTCAGTCTGGACAATGTTGGGAACTCGGTTGTGTATTTGGTTTTGTGTATCCACTGCATGTGTCACTGCATATTGATCTTTATGCTTGAATGTTGAGATCATGTTTGCATGCTGAGTTGAATTCATGTGTTATTTGGATTTGACCTTGTGTTGAATTGTTAGTAGTGCTTTTGTTTGATTTGTGAACACGAGTTGGCGGGGCAGTGCACACGTGTATAAATGTACACGTGTGTACTGCAGCCACTTATGTACAACCTATCCCTGATAAAAATACTGATATCCACAGATATTGCACAATCAAAAATGATGACAAACAACCCAAATAACTGAGGCAAATATTATTTTCAAAATCCATCTTTTATTTTATATTGCAAAAATATCTCTTTTTCAATTTTACTGCGTTAGTGAATATTTTTGCAGATTGCTCAGATGCTGGATTCAAACTGGAATGCAGTTGAAGATAAATACGAGTGTGAGTGATATGTAGTGAGGTGCTGATATAAAATAGTGATGTAATTGAATTTGTATCAAAGTTGTATAGTGAATAGTGAGAGCTTGAAATTGTATACTATTCAAAATTGTAATAAATATTTGTTTGAATAAAATATTCGTTTGAATTCAAATTCCGTGTTATTTATTTTATTCTGCAAATATTTATTTAATCTGTGAAAAATAAATAGTATATTATCAAATACATTTAAACGAATGTATATATGTTTATTATCATCAAACAAAAATCATATAAGCGCATATTTAACACGATCAACTAGAGATCACTTACACCTTGGAAACCACGCCCAAGCTAGAGCAAGAAACTTAGGATATGGAGTGCGAGTGGAAGCTAAACGGTCGACCCACCAAGGTCCTAATGAAGCTGGTCCCCAGAATACACGTTTGGAAGACCGCTAGTAGAGAAGACACCAACTAGAATAATCACGCGGGACAGATTCCGACCTTCCATCTTCCATACAAACCCTGGACTTATCGGCTATGGTCAGACAGCTGATGAGAGAAAATCAAGGCTTGACCAACGAAGATTGTGGGATATCCAGGAGTCAAACTCCATTCAAAGATACCATTCTACAGGCCGAGTACCTAGAAAGTTTAGCATGCCTACCATCCTGACCTACGAAGGGAAGACTGATCCCCGACAGCCTGTGATGAGATATGAATGGATGATGGATTCAGCTAGAGAAAATGATGCAACTAAGTGTAGATGCTTCTCGATAAATTTATCCAGAATTGCAACCATGTGGTTCACTCGACTTCCTCCACGGACAATATCCAGCTTTGATGAATTGGCGATGAAATTGTGGAGCAATTCAGGATTCATGCCACTCGTCCCAAGGGCGTGATGTCCTTTTCCAGTGGATTCAAGCTCCAGGGGAGTCGTTGAAGGAGTACTTGCAAAGATTCCACGTTGCTGCTACTGAAGTTAGCAACCCCTAAGACCATGCTATTTTGATGGCTGTGATGCGAGGGGTAAATCCGGATTCGGAATTCGATGACTAGCTAGTGGGAAAGCCTCCAACTACACTGGAACTTTTTTATTCGAAGGGACGCCAATTTGTAAGGAGGGAGGAAGCTAGATGTACAAGGCAAGATAGTTCACCTGTGCCTGGTAAGGAGACTGTGCAGAGCAACAACGTTGTAAAGAAATCAGGTGACAACTCTGGGAAAGTCCATGTCAATGTTCGAAACAAGTGAGAACAATCTAAACAGTCTGGAAGAGAAAATCCCAAAAAAAAGAAGCGGGAAAATGGAAGCTAAGGTTTCCAACATACAATGAATACACTCCTATGAATGCATCTTTGAAAAATATTTACCAATCAACTTTTAATACTTTTCAATACCGAAAGCAACATCCAAAAGAGTCCATGGAGGAACAAAAGTGGACTGGGAAGTATTGCCGCTTCCATGATACTTACGAGTATAATACATGGGAGTGCAGACACCTCCACGATGCCATTGAAAAGCTGATTCGATAGAGAAAGTTACAGGAGTTTGTCAAGAACCCGCAGGAAGGTAGACTGGGAACATCAGACCCTGGACATGGGCAAGCACCACGTCATCCAGAGGAACTTGCCTGAACGGTAGGCGGACTAGTCATAAATACTTTAGTCGGTGGACCTCATCCTACAGATAAGAGTTGGCAGGAAATGGAGCGGTATGCTAACTCCCTCAAGCATGAAGATTTTGAGTGTTGTTCAAATATGGAGGATGGGTCCCTAGCTAAGCAGTAGTGAACGATGATGGACGATATAGTTTTCAGGAGCAGAGATGCTGATCAGGTGGAGGCTTCTACCAATGACCCGTTGGTCATCTCCGCGACAATCGGGCCAGCGTTTGTGAAAAGAATTTTAATTGATTGTGGAAGTTCTATTAACATCATCTTCAAAATAGCATATGACCAGATGAAGATGGAGACCAAAGATTTAAAACCATCTAAAGCCCGTATCCATGGCTTCAATGGTGCAGCAACCGATGAGGTGGGTTGTGTTGAGTTGCCAGTTGAACCGAGGCAAGATGAATGTAGGAGGTGCGAACCTGCCTTTCATTGTTTTGGATGTCGATTCTCCATAAAATGTTTTTCTGGGTCGACCGACCCTGGCAGAGTTTAGGGCAGCTATGGCCCCTTGGTGTTTAACTTTGAAGTTTTCGACAAACAAAGGAGTTGGTGTGGTGCATGGCGATCAGGCGACCGGTCGTGCATGTTATATGGCTTAGCTGAGAGAGGCCCAGAGAAGAGAGAAAGGAAAGATTGCAGACAGCTCCGTTCGCACCCGGATCACTGACAATTGACAAGTAGTGCCCGAGCCCTGGCTCGAGAAACACAATTGGATCTATAGAGACATAGATCCGAGAGATGATGATGAGGAACCATGGGAAGCAAAAGCAGCACCAGCTGAACTGACGATTGACATTCCATTCAGCCGAGATGACCCATCGCGAATTCTTAAGATTGGATCACAACTCGAACCCTCGATGGCCGAGGACCTCACTGATTTCCTACGAGCGAATCTGTATGTTTTCACTTGGACCCATTCTGATATGTGCGGAATTTCTTCCGCTATTACGAGTCATATGTTGAACATAGACCCGAGGTACATACTAGTAAAGCAGAAAAGGAGAGGCATGGACCCGGAGAGGTTCGCTGCTCTCAGAGACGAGGTGGACAAACTCAAAGCCAATGGGTTCGTCCGCGACACCCTCTACCCTGAATGGGTGTCTAACCCTGTGCTAGTAAGGAAAGCAAATGGAAAGTGGAGAACCTGCGTAGATTACTCTGATCTGAACAAAGCATGCCCTAAGGATAGTTTTCCTTTACCCAGGATTGACTAGCTGTTTGACTCAATAGTGGGACACGAGTTACTGTCATTTATGGATGCATACTTGGGATATAATCAAATCCCAGTGCACATTCCAGACAAAGAACACACCAGTTTTGTCATAGATGCCGGGCTATATTGTTTGTAGTGATACCCTTCGGATTAAAAAATGAAGAAGTGACTTATCAATGTCTGGTGAATCGAATGTTTAAAGACCAGATAGGTAGAACAATGGAAGTCTACGTGGATGACATGCTTGTTAAGTCACGGTAGTCAAACGACTACATTTGAAACTTAGCAGAGATGTTTGACATACTCAAATATTATGGAATGAAAATCAATCCTTTGAAGTTTTCCTTTGGCGTTGCGTCATGGAAGTTTTTGGGTTTCATTGTTAATGCACGGGGAATTGAAGCTAACCCGAAAAAGATTCAAGCTATTCGGGGCATACAAGTGCCCAAAACAATAAAGCAAGTACAAGCTCGAATGGAAAAGTAGCCGCGCTGAGTCGATTCATATCCAGAGCCACAAGTAAGTGTATTCCCTTCTTTGATGTAATAAAGAAAGAAAAGAGAAATTTTGAATGGATGCCTGACTGTGTGGACGAATTCTGAGCTTTGGTGAGACATTTGAAAAGTCCTCCGGTGCTGTTGAAGCGTATAGAATATGAGGTATTGTATGTGTACCTTGCTGTATCCTAGCATGCTATCAGTACGGCTTTGGTTTGTGAGGAGGACCGAGTTCAAAAGCCAGTTTACTATGTAAGTAAACGTTTAACGGGGGCATAAAGAAATTATCCTAAGATTGAGAAACTGGCCTACTACTTGGTGATTGCATTACACAAGCTTCGTCCGTACTTTCAAGCACACCCGATCAATGTTTATACTGATCAACCCTTGTGACAGGTACTCCAACGACCAGAAACCTCTAAAAGGATGTTAAAATGAAATATCGAGTCGAGTCAATTCGTTATTACCTACCTTCCACGAAGGGCCATACAAGGGCAAGCGCTAGCAGACTTCATCGTTGAATTCACTGTATCGGAGGAACCAAACAGTCACGATGTCAATTCACCCGTTCGATGGAAGCTGTACACCAATGAGGCATCTAATGACCGTTTCTCTAGGGCTGGTATAATTCTTGTAAATCCCAAAAACCGATCAATTTGTTATGCTTTGAATCTTAATTTTCCAGCAACAAATAACGAAACGGAGTACGGAGCGTTGATTGCTGGCTTGAAACTTATCAGGGAACCGGGAGTAAAATCGGTTGAAATCTTTTGTGACTCACAATTGGTGGTATACCAGATGCGAGGGGACTATCAAGTGAAAGGATAGAGACTTGCCCGATACCTTGCACGGGTTCAAGAGCTACTAGCAGATCTAGAATATTATGATATTTCACATGTCCCGTGTGAACAAAAAAGAGAAGCCAATTCATTGGCAAAATTTGCAAGTAATGGCGATGCACAGCAAATGGATTGGTTCCCGTCGAAACCTTACCTGCTCCAAGTATGAATTTGATGGAGATAGATTTCGTGTTAGAAACAGAAATCGAGAAGGAATCATGGATGACCCCGTTTAAGCAATACTTGCTACACGGGGTCTTGCTCGAAAGAAAGAACGAAAGATGGTAATTCATTCTTAAAGCTTCGCGATATGTAATGCAGGATGGAATAATGTATCGAAAGGGATTTTCGACCCCCTTACTCCAGTTCATTGCCCATAATGAGATAAAAAGGGTCCTAAAGGAAGTCTATGAAGGAGAATGTGGTGACCATACTGGAGGGCAGACATTAGCAAAGAAAATCCTTCGCTGTGGATACTATTGGCCAACTGTAAACTGGGATGCTGCAGACTACGTAAGGAAATGTGATAAATACCAGAAGTATGCAAAAATCCCGAGAGCTCTACCGATGGAACTCACACAAATGGTTAGTCTCGGGTCGTTTGCGATATGGGGGATTGATATAATCGGTTCTTTACCTATATCCAAAGGTGGTGCAAAATATGCAATAGTTGCAGTCGATTACTTTACCAAGTGGGCAGAAGAGGAGCCCTTAGCCATAATCACTACCAAGAAGGTCATTAATTTCATCGTACGAAACATTATATGTCGCTTTGGCCTCCCACGAACTATCATTACAGACAACAGAACTCAATTTAAAAGTAGGGAGTTCAAAGAATTTTGTCAAAAGTATGGCATTGAAAAAAGGTTTGCAGCAGTTTCTCATCCAAAAGCCAATGGACAAGTAGAAGCCATGAACAAAACAATCAAGTCCATATTGAAAAAGCGTTCGGAAAAGGCTAGAGGCAAGTAGGTGGATGAACTTCCAACAGCACTTTGGGCTTATAGAACCACCCACAAGTTCGCGACTGGCCACACTCCATTCGCGTTGGCATATAGCACAGAAGCTGTCATACTTGTGGAACTTAAAGTTCCTTTACATCGAGTAACTCATTATGACCCTAAGACGAATCAGGATCTTTTACTAGAATCACTTGACTTCGTTGATGAAAAATGTGAAGAAGCTGATTAAAGAGCGGCTGCATATAGATACCGAGTCACTCGATATTATAATGAAAAATTCCGACCGAGAACCTTTGATGCGGGCGATCTTGTTTTGAAACGAGTTTTCCCGGTCCCATCGCATATTTATCCCACATGGGAAGGTCCATACGTCATTGAACGGAGGCTTGGAGATGGAACTTTCAAGCTAGCGACCGTTGATGGCGCGACACTCCCCCGAGCATGGAATAACGAGCATCTACAACATTATTATACTTAGTATATTTCTTTCGTATCTTCGTTGTAATTATTTGCAGTATATTTTTATTTCGCTGATTCTTAGTTTTCGGCATGTAATAAGACAATTTGTTTGTTATCATTAATAAAGGCTTGAAGCCACTTTTCCATAAATTATTTATGTTTCCATGTATGATAATTCTGTGGGAAAAAAACTAGACTGACATTATTCTGTCTAACATACAAACGCACACAAACAATTAAAATCTCCAAGTCCCCAAGTGCCGACTGGAGTACTCTAAGTCCCCAGAGTGCGGACTGGAGTATAAACGGCTTAAAATCTCCAAGTCTCCGGAGTATGGATCAGAGTACTCTAAGTCCCCAGAGTGCGGACTAGAGTATAAACGACTTAAAATCTCCAAGTCCTCGGAGTGCGGACTGGAGTACTCTAGGTCCCCAAAGTGCGGACTAAGTATAAACGACTCAAAATATCTAAGTCCCCGTAGTGCGGACTGGAGTACTCTAAGTCCCCAGAGTGTGGAATAGAGTATAAACGACTTGAAATCTCTATGTCCTGGAGTACGGACTGGAGTACTCTAAGTTCCTAGAGTGCAGACTAGAGTATAAACGACTTAAAATCTCTAAGTCCCTGGAGTGTGGACTGGAGTACTCTAAGTCCCCAGAGTGCGAACTAGAGTATAAACGACTCAAAATCTCCAAGTACTCGGAGTGCGGACTGGAGTACTCTAAGTTCCCAAAGTGCGGACTAGAGTATAAACGACTTGAAATCTCCAAATCCCCGGAGTACGAACTGATGTACTCTAAGTCCTCAGAGTTCGGACTAGAGTATAAATGACTTAAAATCTCCAAGTCCTCGGAGTGTGGACTGAAGTACTCTAAGTCCCCAGAGTGAGAACTAGAGTATAAACGACTCAAAATCTCCAAGTCCTCAGAGTGCGAACTGAAGTACTCTAAGTCCCTGGAATGTGGACTAGAGTATAAACGACTTGAAATCTCCAAGTCCCCGGAGTACGGACTGGAGTACTCCAATCCCCAAAGTGCGGGATAGAGTATAAACGACTTAAAATCTCCAACTTCCCAGAGTGTGGATTAGAGTACTCTATGTCCCCAGAGTGCGGACTAGAGTATAAACAACTTGAAATCTCCAAGTCCCCGGAGTACGGACTGGAGTACTCTAAGTCCCCAGAGTGTGGACTAGAGTATAAACGACTCAAAATCTCCAAGTCCGCCGAGTACGGACTGAAGTACTCTAAGTCCCCAAAGTGCGGACTAGAGTATAAACGACTCAAAATCTCTAAGTCACCGGAGTGCGGACTGGAGTACTCTAAGTCTCCAGAGTGCGGACTAGAGTATAAACGACTTAAAATCTCCAAGTCCCCGAAGTGCAGACTGGAGCACTCTAAGTCCCCAGAGTGCGGACTTGAGTACAAACGACTTAAAATCTCCAAGTCCTCGGAGTATAGACTGGAGTACTCTAAGTCCCTAAATTGCGGACTAGAGTATAAACGACTTAAAATCTCCTAGTCCTCAGAGTGCGGACTGGAGTACTCTAAGTCCTCAGATTGCAGACTAGAGTATAAACGACTCAAAATCTCCAAGACTTCGAAGTGTGGACTGGAGTACTCTAAGTCCCCAGAGTGCAGACTAGAGTATAAACGACTCAAAATCTCCAAGTCCTCGAAATGCGGACTAGAGTACTCTAAGTTCCCAGAGTGTAGACTAGAGTATAAACGACTTGAAATCTCCAAGTCCCCGGAGTACGGACTGGAGTACTCTAAGTCCCCAGAGTGTGGATTAGAGTATAAACGACTTGAAATCTCCAAGTCCCCATAGTACAGACTGGAGTACTCTGAGTTTCCAAAGTGTGACTAAAAATATTCTAAATACCCAAAGCATGAAACAGAGGATTTACGATTATCAAAAAATTTCCAGGTCACATGGAGGTGAACTGGAGCTAGGGTAACTCACCGAATGTCAATTTATGGTAATGAGTTAGATAGATAGTAAACTGAACGATAAAAATCATTTGAAAGACAAAGAAACTAAATTTTATTTATCAATCCAAAATGAGGTTCCACTACAATCCCTCCAAAACTCGGAGTCAAAAGTCTATTTACATTGGCCATGAAAATAAATAAAAATAATTACATAAAACTAGGCTAACTCTTATCAAACGAGTGTAACAACTACTTCTTTGGTTTCTTTTCCTTCCTCATTTTCTCAGATGACTCCTTCCCCATGTGTTTTCGCTTGGACGCTTCGCTTGATGGGGAAGTAACATTCGAGGAAGGAAGAGGGACTTCTAGTGGCCTAGACCCACCAGAGAGAATGACCTTCAAAGGCCTGTTCAAAGGGTCCTCTAGCTCCACTACTTGGGGCTCGACCTTGATCTCAACTTACTTCTTTTTCTCTTCCGCAAGTTTCTCCTTCATGCTCACTTTCGAAGTGTTTCCGAAGGCTCCTGTAATCTCAACTTCATAACTTCCTTCGATGGTTGAAGAAGTTTCAGACTTGTCATCAAGCGCCTCAATCACTTGAGCATCCGGACCGAGAGTCTCTCCCGCTTGATTAGCCTCACTCGTCTTCTCCTTCTCCTTCGTGGCGTCATCGCTCCTTGGAGTTGGCTCAGGATTAGAATGGCCTATGAAAAATCATAAGAGAAAAATGTTACAATACAATAACCTCTCGTCGAAAATGATGGCTCTTT
The DNA here is from genome assembly GCA_030765085.1 of Allium cepa. NCBI lineage: Eukaryota > Viridiplantae > Streptophyta > Magnoliopsida > Asparagales > Amaryllidaceae > Allium > Allium cepa. The sequence continues at coordinate 158,920,043 of CM060939.1, forward strand.
GAACTTTAAGAAGAAAGGTTATGTACCGATTTCTTGCTAACTCTCAACCGTCCGGGGAGTCTCGCCCTCTGGAATGGGAGATAGAACATGAATGTCAAGGCTAGGGTCTTTGGGTCGTAACCAACATACTACGCGAACGGATTAAGTACTGGCCGACCAGTCGATTCAGTAGGGAGAGGAAATGGAGACTCGATTCTAGACGGACTGGCAATGTCATTCTTTCCTTTTGACGAGGAGGAATCTTTGCTATAGAGAGCCTTCATTGCAGACAAGTCTGAATGCTCATTCCCCCTGAGAGATTCCTTTACTAAAGCCTCCTCGTCAACCTCTTCGGTGCCCGTCTCAACCTTTTTGATCTTTATCAAAATTTCCCATGCTTCGTCCAAAGATTCGAGGTAACCCTCACCAAGAAATATTAGGTTGCGATGCATGAGAACTCGAGCGTTGTACTTGGCAATAAGCGCATCAAACATGCATTTAATCTCCTCCCTTACAGCCTTCGTAGTTGCCTCAAGGCGAGAATCAATCTTAGCGGATGCTATTCTTTTGCCCTCCTCATGGGCTTCGTCCTTTAGCATCTCAACTTTAGAGAGTTTGTCGTTGAGCTTTGTCTTCAGGAGTTGCGTAGCAACAATCATATTGCAATATCGTTGTGACTCCTCCTAAGCAGCAGTTTTTTCCTCTCTCTCTTTGAGAAGTAGCTATTCCAACTCTTTGACTCGCTGAGCGAGAGTCTTTCTCTAAAGCCAAGGCGTCGCAGCGTTGATCCGCTTCATCGATTTCCTTCTTATGTGTGGTCTGCACACGATTAACTACCTCAGTTGTGTCTTTGGCATTTTTCTGAGCGGTTTCAAGCCGAGACATGTATGAGAGAACTCTTCATCCTGGGCTTTAATGATGTCTTTGTCATGGATGGCTTCAGGCTTCAGACAGTCAACTTCATGTTGGCATTCTATGGAGAATTCTGACACTTTCTCTGCCAAATGAACAAAGGCATCGTGTTGAACGTAGACATCATTATTGCAAGCGATGGAGCTTTGTTTGACGTGCCCTAGAATGTGATGAATCGCTGGAAGTAGTTTCAGACCATCGAAGCATATTTTCGAAAATGTGGCCTTGAGCTCAGCAAGTCTTTCAGCCGTTGGTGGATCATGTATAGGAGCGGGAGGAGTTTGCCTAGAGACTACAAATGTTTTGTGAGGTTTCCAAGATTGCCTGGTACTAGATGAACCAGAATGTTGGTCTCGGTGAGCCTCAGGCTAGGACCCCTTATGCGCAGATTTCTCCTTGGCTTGCTCTATTTGAAAAGGAGGATCGTGAGAGTAGGAGACTGGCTATACGTATTTCTTCGATAAGATCAATCTCGGGGTGATAGGCTCGATCGCTAGTGTCATCTTTGTCCCGGCATTTGCCAGAGCCCGAATCCCGGCCAGAATGATGAAAAATAGATGACCCACAAAGGCGGTCAAATCCATGAGTACGCCCCATATCACCTGCACAGAAATTGAATGACGACAAGTTATCAAAAAATAGAGTGATGGCAAAGGTTTAAGTGCGAAGTGAAGTGCACTTGTCCGTGTGTGTCCTAGTGTTTCCCTCCGACAGACCAGTTTCTTTTCTTTACATATAGGAGTTTTTTCTCCTTGATTATCGGCTTGAGCGCCCGCATCGCCTCTTGTAGGCGAATGAAGCTTAAGGGCTTCCGGATCGTTGAAGCCATAATTGAGTAAATCGTCGGGAATGGTGAGGTTAGATAAGCCTTTCAATGAACCCTCTAAGTGTTGAGGAGACGTCTCTTTTTCTAGTGGAGTGATTGTAACTTTTGATGTTCCACCAATAGTCTTCTTCCTCGGTTTTACGCCATTTTATTTTTTCCCTTTGAAGGGGGAGGCGCTACATCGGTGCCATGTGCCTCAACCACCGATTCTCGAGCAGGACTTACATTCTCACCAGGTGTGTCTAACACCTTAGCCTCTCTAATCTCGCCTTCCTTTGATGTGTCAAGAGCATCACGTGTTGAAGGCCTAGCTTGCCTTTTGCCTCTATCCAAGGTAGACCCGGTTATAGTGACGCTGTGAGGAAGACTTATTTGGCGACCTTCTGCCAGCAGCCCGAATTTGGAGAGCAATTCATTGGAAATGATAGATCTGATATCCCGATCTTCCACGGGAATAGCTCGGATAGCTTCAACGGCCTTAGAGTACCTGGAGACTTCCGGACGTGGGCTGATACTTGTAAAAGTGGAGAAACAGTTAGAAAGGGTGCACTTTCTGCCGAATACAAGTATTGTTCCAGAAAAGAAACTTACTCCCTTCCAGCCATCTCCTTGCAAAGGAAGAGGGACAACGCACGTAGAACCATTCCTGCTTATGCTGAGCAAATTTACTTCATGCTCCAATCAGGATTTAGCACATAGTTATGCGGCACAAGGAATACGAAAGATGGGCTGTCGGACCGCCTCTTGAAACGACAAATAAAACGGATGTCGCCGGGAGTGGGGAGCCTGAATAGAATGCTCATGAAGAGAATGCATGTGCCGTATACGAACGCGTGACTTTTGGGATGTAACTATGATGGAGCGATCTCAATATACTGTAACAGGTCACGGAGGAAGGAGTTGAACAGTGGCACGCTACCAACCCAGCACATAAATTTGTTGCAGGATTTATATTCGACTGGGATCAAGTGAGGACGATCTTGTCCCGATGGAACCGGCACATCGTCAAAAAGAATTCCATGTATTGAGCATATGCGACTAAGAGCATTTTCGTTAATTCTCGAAGCTTGAGAATCGACCGGATTGTCTAGAAAGATCGTTGCATCTAAGGCAGCGGTAGCAAAGTCGATGGATGCGATCGTGGGCCTCGAATATCTTGTATAGGAGCTGTCGATGGATTTGAGGTTCCAACCATTTCCTGTTGAAAAGTTGGCTCGAGTCTATCCGAGACTGTGGCAGAAATGGATTTTCTGGACATCTCTGCTGAGTGTTGGATCTGATGAAACACCTGTTTAAACTATACTTGAAAAACAATCGATATTAAACATAAGGACAAAAATACTCCCCTGTGTGGTGTGTGAACTAGTGCAATCTGTGATATCCCGGAATTTCTAGGAATTTAAAATGTGATAATCTCCTAATTAATTATTTAAAATTGTAAAGTTTGTTATTTTCAAACAATAATAGTAATGTGATGTTTTTAAATATAAATATAAATAGAGTTTAAATGGAATAATTATTTACAAATTTAATTGGTGTTATTTTATAAATAGATTTTAAATTGACTTATTACTTTCAAATTTAATAATGTGTTTGTTTAAATTAATATATATATACATATATGTACAAGTTGATTTTAAATTGGATTTTTAAATTTGAATTTGGATTTAAAATTTGGATTTAAATTTGAATTTAAAGGATAACTATTTTTAAATAGTTTGGATATAAAATTATATGAATAAAGTTTTCATTAGAATATAATTTGTTTTATATTATTTTTCCTTAAAGAGATTTATTTATATAAATTTCGGAAGTATTTATTTAATAGTAAATAAATATAAAAATTTTATATTAGCGTTTTAAAAATGAACTAAATATATTATATGTGATTTCATTTAGAATATAATTAGCTTTTATATTATTTTTCTCTTAAAGGATTTCATTTACATAATTTAGGATATGTATTTATTAATTAAGAAATTAATTATAAAATCATTTATTAATTTATAAATACTAATTAATTAGGAAATTTATTTTAAAAGCTTTTAAAATCATTTTTAAATAATTAAAAATGCATAATTACAAGTGTAATTAAATCGAGTTATATAAGTAACATGTGTAAACTAATAAATAATGCTAATGATGAATGGTGTTGAATTGAACAAGTGTCACTAGATTGTTTTTATTTTCTTTTATTTTAAATTAGTTCTAATAAACTCTATATAAACTCATCTCTTCTCTTTTCAATTTTTTTTCTTATCTTCTCATTTTTATAAAAAAATAAGAGAAAACTCAAAACCTTTCTAAAACCTGAAAATCCAAGAATCAAAAACTAGAAAACAACCTGAAATCGTTTCTCAAATCAAAATCAAAGTACTGCAAACATTTTACAAGTTCAAAACCAAACCTACAAAGCATTTTTTTTCAAAAACCCTATAACCATTTTTATATCAAAGTCTGTACCAAGTTTCAAATGCACCTGAAGCAAAGTTTATCAAGCACCAGCATTTTAGTTTTAAGAAATCAAAGTTTTAAAATCATCAGTAATTCAAGTTTTTAGAATTCAAAGCGTCACTTTTCAAAATAAAATCTGTTTCAAGCTCTCTAACTTTCTTCTTACTGGTGAATAAGATTTTCTTTAAAAACAGTTCTTAAAATCTGTGATTAAACCTTGATTCTTGTGATAGATTTGTGTTATAATGATATATATGTGTGTGTGTGTGTTTATATAAATTTGGCTGCGAATGCATGTCTGTATTTAGGATATGTCTGGGTAAGTTGAGTTCCTGTATATTCATATCGCTGCTTTGTTTGAATAAAACTGGTTCTAAATTATATGAAAAATTATATTTCCTAAATAAATTAGTTTCAGACCAAGATCTCTGAAGGAAAAAGGATTTTAATAGGGTTTTATAAATTGTAAAAATGGTATTAAGATTTTTACATTTAGTAAATATTTCAAAAATAAAGGAATACAGTAAGCTAAAAATAGTTCGAAAATAAATGAACTAAATTTCATGTTTAAATCCCATAATCAGTTTCATGATATCAAATGATGAATTTTAGGATTCAAATCATAATTCTTAAGGTTGTATTAATCGATATATCCTAGGTTGAATGATTTTGGGAATATCACCGATTCCAGATGTTCGGTGTATAGAGTTTGACGATTTTTGGGTTGATGGTAGCTTTAGTGGTGATGATCATTAGAAAAATGGATGGTGAATTTTTTGGTGATCGAGTCGTCAGGGCAAAGACGATCTACGGTTTGAGTGTAGTTTTTGTCAAGTGTGTTGTCGATGTGTTCTCGGCGTCTATAGTTCATCGGACTCGCTCGCGAGGGTCGTGGTCGCTACGTGGTGACGTGGAGCAACTCTGGAAGGAAGGTCATGGGTTCCAGTTGACGTAATCGTCGACGGTAGGAGAATTTGTGGGTGGTGCTTCATTCCAGTCTTTCGGTTGAACATCGAGTTTTCGATTTGATCTCGAATTTTGGATTCTGTGTTGGCGTGTTGCCTATCGAGGTCGAGGGTAGTTTGTTGAAGGCCGAAAAGATGATCGGAGAGGGGCGGAGTTGCCATGCATGTGCACGGTGAATTAGCATATCTGGGTTTTTGACGAACTTTGGGGAAGAAATCTTTGACTCAGGTCGAACTCGAAGGGGTTTGTGTGATGCCTTGGAGTAGCAGTAGGGTGTGGGAGACTCGGTGCTTTGGTTTAGCATGCTTGGGTTTTAGTTAGTTTTGCTCGGGTTTTTGTTAGTGTGTGATCGGGTTTTTTTTAGTTTGAAAATAGATTTCAAATTTTAATGAAAATTAAGTTTGGTAGTTTAAAGCAAAGGCAAGTTGATCAATCAATTTCAAAAGGGTTGCTAGCCAAGTTTAGAGATATATATAAATTTAAAAATGTTTTTAAGGATAAAAAGGAAAATGTTAAAATTGTTTTTTTTAAAAGGGGTAATTATAAAATTAGATTAATTTTGTAATTGAATTCACAAATATTTCCAAAATATAAAAGATGGTGTTTGGATTAAAATGTAAGTGCATTAAACTTTAAATTAATGATATTATTTTCAAATGTTTTATGCAAATTGTTTTTCAGATAAATAAATATACTAGTTCAAGATTTTAAGAAATGAAATTTTAAAATAAGTTTTGAAAAATGTTAGTAAACCTATCTTTAAAGGTAAATCTATTTAATAAGTTTTAAATCTAGGCTTTTTCAAAGATTTAATGTTTAAGTTAAAAGTCTTCTTCAAGGTTGTTTGTTTAAAAGTAATTATACTTGAATTAATTATGTAATCATTTCCCAAATAATTCTCAATAAAGCTTAATAATACAATGAAGTATTGAAATTAAGAAGAACTTATCTTTATTTAATTAAGGTTGTGATTAATTAAGGTTAATTAACTAGTGAAATGAATTTAGAAGTTAATCACTTAATTTAATTAATAATGGTTAATTAATTTAAGTATAATTACTTAAGGAATTAATTAAGGGATAGTTAATGAATATAATTTAAATTAAGTAACATTAACTAATGATTAATAGTTATTTAGTTAATATAATTAATTTATGATAGTTGGTTGATTAATTAAGATAGTAATTACTTAATTAATTAAAAGTTAATTAATCTAAGTAATTAAAGGTAATTAATTAAGGAGTAATTAAGTAGTGGACGTAATTAAAGGGATTAATTACTCAATGTAATTAATTAAATTAATGTGATTAATTTAAGTTAATTAATTAGGTTAATTAATTAAAGATAATCACTTGATGATTGATTAAGTAAAATTACTTAATGTAATTAATGGAGTGTAATTACTTAGTGTAAGTAATTAATGGGTAATTACATGACGTAATTAATTAAAGGGGAATTACTAAATGGAGTAATTAAAGAAAATTACTTAATGGAAGTAATTAAGGATTAATTACTTAGTGTAATTAATCAAAGGATTAACATGATTAATTAAGGAGTTAATTAATTAAGGCAAGTAATTATAGGATGGTTAATTATTGATCAATGGATATGATTAATTAAAGTATAATTAATTAATATAATTAATTAAGGATCAATGTAATTAATTATAGTTAATTAATTAATGGAAGTAATTATTTAAGGATCATTAATGTATGTAATTAATTAATGAGAATAATTAAGGTTATTAATTAATAATTAAAGGACAATTAATATGTGATTAGAGATCAATTAATTGATTGATAAGGTAACTAAGAAGTGATTAATTAATTAAATGGTTTGTAATCAATTAATGATTGTTTAAGCAGGATTAGGGGATTAATTCTTAAGTAATTAATTTAATTTAAATTTAAATTAATTAAATTAATTATAATATGGATTAATAATCTTTGCTTGTGGATGGCTGATTGATATTGAATGTCTTGGATTGTTTGATATCTCTGAAATGAGATATACGTTGATATGTGATATTAGATGCTTTGGTTGAATTGTGATGACATTGATTATCTATTTATGAGATTGTGAATTATCTATCTGTGTGAATATAGATAATAGAATTAAATTGTTTTAACTTTAAAACAACTTGGCTTTAAAAGACGGCTTTTTGGATTTTGGTGAGACCGGGATCGGTTTTGCAAATTTGGATATCCGAAAACCACATCGATTCAAATTAAATGATAGGTCGTGAATCTCAAGTGACGATCGAGATGAAGATTCAGAGTGCAAGAGATATTGTTGTTACCTCTGAGGGTGATTCCAAAACGAGTGTAACGAGATAACGCCTTCGGTTTCGTTCGAACCCGAAACAGACTTGTATGGATGTGTGCCTGACATTACACTTTGAGATGTAAAGCTGGTTTCTATCAAATATTTTTCTATTGGTGGAGGAGAATTTATTCTCTTAACTTAACACCCTTCTCTGAGACGTACGAGCTCAGAGGTTATGTAGTTGGTGATTACTAGTGATACATTCCCAATTTGGTAATGTGGCATACGAAGTGTGGCTGGCCATGTGCTAAAAGGTAATCGTAGCCTCAAGCCTCATCAACCGGGAATGGCTAAAATAGGGAAGGTGCAGCAAGGCTAAGTGAGTCACGCTCAAGTAGGGAAAGATTTTCCCCTGTCTAGAGGTCCCTTTTTATTCAGCTGTGTGGGCAGTTGGAATTGCGCACCAACTGCGGGGTTGTCGTGTTCGGGACTATCCAGTAAAGGATGGTTCCGGCCTTGTGTTGCAGGGGATTTAGGTTGGATCCTCAGTATGGTGATCTAGACCACGTACTGTGATGGGCGGTACCCCCATTAGCCCTGCCATTATATGGAATCCACTCTCCAATAAGTGCCGTACGTTTTAGTTGTGCCCAACTATGTTGGAACGTGAGATGTAAGCATTCCAGCTATTTCTATATTTTACTTGAAAACCCTAGACCCTATTATAATATCACTGGATTTCCTATCAAATGTTTTGGTTATCGTAAGGTAAAAACTTTTCTGTGTTTATTTGCGAGAAGTCTTACGAGATACCTTTTGTTTTAAAAGGTTTTTCAAAGTTAAGCAACTTTAACCCGTTTACTCACACCAGACCCATGTCTGACCCGGAGTTTATTTTCTATTTTATTAAACTCTTAGGTACTCAAATTTTTACGAGTACCCAAGGGATGCAGGTTTGCTTTGACGAATTCTGGAGGAGGTTTGGAGCAGGAGGCTTCAGCATGTAGATATATAGTGATTCCGCTGTGTTGATCTCTGTGTTAATATTTGTGTTGTATCTTGAGTTGTATGTTATACAGGTGTTTATAACTGTCTAATTTGTGATATAAAGTTGTGTAACTCTGATAGATGTTGTTAGATGTTGTATACTATGTAATATCTATGTGATTAATATATTTTATTCGTTCCGCTATGAGATTCTGATATTGTTTAGTTCTTTCTTTTATATCTTTCCTCTTTTCTATCCCTTCCTTTCTTATTAATGATACGTCTTTCTGTGGAGTGAAAGACAGGTGATTACACAATCGTTCAAGTATAAGTGTCAAATAATTAAAAGCCATCAAGCCGACAAAATAAAGTTAGACTTTGAACTATCATCTTTGAAGGCCGTCATCGCTGACCGTCTCCGAGAGTTTTTCCTATGATGGTTTCAATTTTGAACTCGGCATCGACACTATATGTGGAAGGCTATTGTTTGTTTAAATCAAATTAGACTCAGGATTATAGTTGTTGAAACTGGGAAATTATCTATCCGGATTAGTTTGATATGCTTGTTTACTTAATGCTTTAGTCCTTACTTATTGTCATATGATTAGGCATGGAAAATGAGTGAATTCGACATGAGTTATGTTCAGGTTGGAATGATTTCGACTGTTGTTGCCAATTTCAAGGCTCAAGGCCGAGCGACATTCGAGACACACAAACTAAATGCCGCTTGGCCTAAATGCCCCATGGCCTAAGTCCATCGTTTGGCACTCTCTGTTTCTACCAACGTCGCTCGGCATCTTAGGTTCAGGCACCTTCGGTCGGTGTTCCTTGTTTCGACCACCTAAATCAGAAGGCAACACTGAGCTACTTACTTCCTTCTTCCCTGGCACCAACACTCTCTCTCTTCACCGAACAGCTTATAGGGGGCATGCCTAACTACACTCGCTCGGCATATCGAACCCATCTTGAGATCTCCAAACGGGTCGCAAAACTACCCTCAAGTGGTTAAACCACACTCTCTCCCTCACACCGAACGGTACAAGGCCACAATCCCAGGCTGTGGAGACCGCCGATGCCGACCGACCCACTTGTTTCCCTCCATCTCTCTTCCACACAACCTAACAACTCAGCACTGACAATCAGCCAACACCTCCACAACTCGCTAAGCTCCTGCTGACCCCTCGCTTGGTGGCTCAACAGGACCCGTTGTCCTTGGAGTCACTGGCTCCAACCTAAGTCATGTTCGAACCTCGGTTTCGTCCTCATCGCCTACTCGACTCCTTCCATTCGCAATTTGAAAAAGTCTCACGAAATCAAATTTTGTACAAAACCCCTAGCTCGAGAAAGTCAATTGAATCGGAAGTTCATACCTAAGGGAACGAGTCAAGGCTTGGGGAATTGAGAGATTTGAGACTAAGGTTCGTTTTGATTTGTTATCAAGGGGATTTGCGGAGCAGCCATACTGGATTCAGGAAAAAAGAGGAAGATTAGGGAGGTAACAAGAGTTCGTAGGAAAGTCACGAGTTCCTGTGGAGTCGAAGTGAAAGTAAGAAAGAAATGAAGAGAAGTGTTAGTTTATATAGGAAAGAGGGGAGGTGAGCAGGCATCAACCAGTGGAATCGATCAAGATATCTCGATGGTTCAGCATATAAAGCCCAGCTAGGCATTCAGGCACCGCTCGACATTCAGGCCACGCTCAGCATTCAGGGGATCGTAAGAATCTACTATTGAGAACTCAAAGCAAGGGCTTAAAGGAAGGAATGGAGTGCTCGTGGTTCAAAGCGCATCGTGCTGATTCACATGATACGCTTTGGGGGGCAGATGTTACCTAGTAACTTGTCTTGGGTACGAGGTACCGGTTATTGACCTGAGTGCCACCATTCGGCATCCCTCATTCGACCACCAGCGCTCGGCTAGGGTGGCTCGGCACTTGGTTGCTCGACATAGGAATGCCGCTCGGCTCAAGTGTCGTTCGGCCAGATCATGTCGCTCGACATTTATCCCTCACTCGCCATTAAGGACCTCGCTCGGCATAGGCATGCCGCTCGGCCCAAGTGTCGTTTAGCCATATCATGTCGCTCGGCATTTATCCCTCACTCGCCACTAAGGACCTCGCTCGGCATAGGCATGCCGCTCGGCCTTAGAGTCTCGCTCGGCATAAGTACATCACCTAACATACAAGCCTCATTTAGCATGCATACCTCGACTTGGATATGTGGCTCGGCATACGAATGTCGTTCGGCCTGAATATGTGGCTCGACACACGAGTGTCATTTGACATGCATACCTTCGCCTGGATATGTGGCTCGGCATACGATTGCCATTCGGCGTGCATACGCCGTTCGGCATTCTCTGGTTCAAACACCGTCGCTCAGCCTAACACCCTTGCTCGGTGTTCTCTACTTCAAACAACCGTTCAGCATCCCTGGCTCGGCGCACACTAAATGAGTTAACAAGTTGTCAAGCCCACAACCAACTAAGGGCGTTCGACAGAAATTTACCTTGAGTCACTTGATGATCGCTGCAGACAGTTCTTGACCGGCATCCCTTGCTCGGCAACTGCCGTTCGGCATCCCTGGCTCAGTGCACAGAAGCAACTTACTATGGGCCGAAGTATCTTGCCCCTGGGCCCACAAAGGAAGTCCGGCCTATCTTCGCCTATAAATAGAGGGGCAAGGGCATAGTGAAAGGGACCTTTTTTCGAGAACACCGGGGAGACTCTGTCGCTTTCAAGACTCATTCTTTTCGGTTAGCATTTGCATTCAAGTAGTTGGCGTACGGATTGTATCTGTAATCAACTGTTTAGAAAAGTAGTAAAGATTAAACTCAATGTGGACATAGGCAGTTACGCCAAACCACTATAAATCTGGTGTTCTAGTTTTTGCAGTTAATTCTGCATATATTCCTCTATATTCATTTTCTATCTTCATTAGACTCTCTACACAAATGTTTCTTTGGGTGTTAGTGACCCATTCTGGTGTTAGAAAAGAATATCTTAGTTTACCAAAAATTTAACATTTGCTCTTCAAAATAGGATTTTTCTATTTTTAAATAAATCCGTTGAAAATCATTTCAAATATGTTACTATATATTTTCGCAAATCTTTTTATATTTAATTATTTCGTATGAGGTAGGACTTAGAGTGGGTTTTACTTGTCCCTTCTATTGGGCTTTTCTTCTTTTCTACTTACATTCTGACTAATCATCTCCTAGAATATCGAAAATTCGGTTATTATCTTGGTGTGATTTATACATACTTTCCTTAGGGAACTTATTTAATTCTTACTTCCAGATATCTACAACATATAAATTCTTACTTTCCCTTTTATCTGGATCTAACATACATCATCAATTGATAATCTTGCGGGGATCATTGACCATTGGGCAATCCAAGCCCAACAAGGGAGTCTAGTACTATCTAGCTTCAGGATCTCTTCTATATGTCGCATTCATGCTCTACTTAAGTCAACACCATTTTGATACAACCTATCTCCTGCGGGGTGATCGGGATAGGTGTATATTTTTACTCTATCTATTTTTCCAATTACTAGTTGATATTTCCACCTTTTAAAAAAATGGCTGCAACTACTTCTATAGTCAAAACTTGTAAAGTTTTGCATAAAATATATATTTATTGGTAAAATACAAATACGTTCAATTGGAATATTTTAATTCCTATGATTGATTAACCTAAGCGCTAATACCAAGTGTAACAATCTGTACCTTAGTAGGGCCGAACCTTTGCTAAATTGAAAACCCAAGTCACAAAAGTACGGATCCTTGGTGTTGGTATCTTATGAATAAATAAAACTATTCAGAACACTATCGATAAAAAATCATAGTGGATTAACAAAGTACAATAAAACATACGATTACTGACGAAGGCTAATATACCTATAGTACCTAGTAATCTTGTTAATGCTGAGCGTGCATAGAAAATATATCGTTCCAATGTTCCCACATTACATTAGTAACCGTCCTTCTAAATCTATCCCGTGGGTTGTAATGAGGATGGGGTCAGAACAATGTTCCAAGGACTAGTAAATTACTTACTTTATACATAACAAAAGTTTATGTTAATTACTTCCATTACATGTTATGTCTACTTTTTAAACTTAGTCGTTTGGACTTCATGTACGCATGTGAAACTCCCCACCTACCAAGGTATACAATAACTACATACGTATATATACACAAACACACACACGTGTGTGTGTGTGTGTATAAGTCCACCATTGCACCAGGATACATTCTTCGCTAGTATCCGTAACTCTACAACTGCACCAGGTATTCACCATCTATGTCTAAACCGAATTATTCGCGTACAACGAAGATCTTCCCGTTAGTGCCTAATAACGGCTTTACAACCATTAGCCATGTTCTACTCATTTTGAAGAGTGATCTATGGGTTATCAAGCCTTGCCTCCTAACTATAAACAAAACAAACAATTTTGAGGCGATGTGAGTCCCCACGGAACCTATACTAGTAGAAGGTGTTGTCCATCTAGGCATAACCCATGTCTTCTACTGACCGCTCCAGGACCGATGATGCTCTCTACCTACGTGTAGAGCCCTAATCCTCACATATTTGGTACAAAACTTGCTGATATAGAGCCGAGCCTACGCTCATCATCCTATTTAGACTACCTAATGCAATCAAGGAAATGCCTACGTTTTACTTAATACCTTCTATAAGGATTGAAGCACTCCCGACTAGGCCTTTGATAATCAAACCGAGGCTCTATTGGTAAATTCTCTTCACCTGGCGAACGTATAATCCCACAGGTCCTACAATTGGAGGTGTCTTACGTCAGTATAATGGATACATAATCGATTGTAGTCCCTTTTAGATGACAAACTTCTGTTATGCGACATTACTGACCTCACATTCCAAATCCATACCAACGACTAAGTCATTTTTAATTAATCTAAGTATTGACCAAATTCAATAATTCACACTTGTTAGAAACGCATACTTGAGGCTATATAAATTTTAATTACTACACCTCTTATGTTCAACTGCTTATATTCAGTTATTTTTACATAACATAATTTTTATTTCATTAACGCCATATAATGTCATTTACCACTCACTTCTAATTTAATAGATTAATTATTCCTTGCTGTTTGACTTCCACTTACTTCTATTAAGTGTATTCTACCGTTCCCTTTTTACCCACTGTTGTCTTTCTTTGATTACTATATGATTAATCATTTCATCACTTTGCTTATGCTTCGTTAGTCATTGTTTATTTTCTAACTTACCTTAAATTTCATATATTAGATTTATAATTAAACTATTCTTAATTATATTGTCCCTACCTACCATACTTTGGTTTATACTTAGGGATTTCTGGACTTTAATGTGCTAGAAGTACATCTTCCCAAGGAAATGTTCACATTGTAATTTTCCATAAATTATCCAAAGGGTACTTGTGCTATGTTTGGAATTACAAGAAATTATCTTCTCTATTGTTATTGAAAAAGATGAAACAAAATATGGTAAACATCCCCATTTTGTACATCCCTTTATTTTGGGTATATTCGTTGCTATTTCAAAAAATACACTTTTATTTCATAATTATAAACTGGATAATTTATAGAAATTTACATATCAACACACTTTAGTCTAATGAATTAAAATACTATTTAAATCATAATATTAATTATAAAATTTCCAATTCAAGTTTACTTACGTATATCATTCAACCAATAAATCTACAATTATTATATAATATTATAAATTTAGGGACTACTTTCACCCTCAATTCCTAGATTCCAGTATATGCAATACTTAATCAAAGTTAACAATTCACAGAATATGTAGGCATGGTTCTCAAATCATTTCATGTATATGTTTTAGCCCATAACTCTAAAATTACATTCACGCATACAAGGAACATATTTATAATGATATAAATCTAGTATTATACAAACTATATAATTTTCCACTCGCATCTAAGCTTCCAAGTCTCCAGATTTAAATTATGTTTTTTGACTCTTTTTTCGTCCTACCAATATATGTACTGAAAGCATATACATATTTATTAAAACTTTAGATCTGAGCAGAAATGTGAATTTAATTTAAATTTGCATTTACAACTTAACTTAGCCATGGCTATTTAATTCAATCCTATTCTTCTTCTCTATTGTTCTCCGCTATTCTACAATTGAATACATATATATATACACACATATTTGTGTATGTGTAGATTATAGTTTGTATAGATATTAAAATTTACAGAGAAAAGAAAATAGCAGAGCTCTGCCATTGCTTCAAAAAATATTAGAAGAAAAGTGAGGGGCTGGGCTTGTATTTATAGGGGTTTGAATCGGCCATTAGATTAGATTATACTATATTTGGGCCATTCGACCTAAGTTTAATACACAACCACCAACCTATCATTGGTCGACCGCTAATCTACTACCAGTTAACATCTAGTGGTCGACCGGTCCAAAAAAGGGGTAGAACGATTACCTATTTATGTTTCTTTTCGAAATGGTACTTAGATGCGGCATATCCCAAATCACGCATATCAAGAAACGTTCAAATCACACTACGCAAGTTTCGAACTTGTGACCACTCGCACCAAAGTCGAAGTACTTAACCACTGGGACAATGGTACTTATGCCTATTTATGTTAAGCGTTGGTTTGTTTCCTCTTACGTGTTATTTTATACTATTTTACCAATCTAATTCAATGGTAATTCTGCTTAGGCTTTGTAACTGTTAAAGGAAATTTTCATGCCAATGTTTCTCTTGAACGGTAAAATTTGTATTTGCTAACCCGTCGACTTTTCCTATGCTAAGCATGTAGCATTTCAAAAATTAAAATTTTTTCCCTTTTATTTAAAATCTTTTTTCAACTTAATTTTATAAATAGTTGGAAAATTTTAAATAGAAACTCATTTTTCAAACAATTCATAAAAGTATTCTTTTTAAATAAAGATTTTTTAAACAAAAATTTCAAAAGTATTTTTTTCTTTCAAAACAAATCTAGTCACAACCTGCATAGTTAGGATCTAATCAATGGGTTAATGTTCATGATCCACTCTATCCTATTCCATGGTGTATTTTCGAATTTCAAAACTTTTTTCTTTTACTTTAGCACAACAATCATCAAACTAGTTCATTTATAAATATTAGCTTTTAAGGCGTAGGATAGTGACCCGTGGTTTCACAACAACATTTCCCCATCCTTCACTTGCTAAAATTTACCGCCTAAAGTTTTAACACTTTTCGCGACAACTTTACATTTCTTTTAGTTGATAATTAAATAAATTTGCTAATATTTTATAAATTCTAGTCTTTTATTTATATTTTTTTCTTCTACATTGATTAAGTGTTCTTTATGAGATTTTCTTATTTATACCTTATTCTAATAAAAATACTAGTCAATCCAGAAACAAGTAAACTGGAATATTTCATCGTACGCTTTTTATACAAATCGAAACAACTAATGCTACAACCCAAAACCAAAAAGAAAAACAATTGCTGGAAGAAAATAATGACTTCCACTCCTACTCCTACCACCACCTATAGGATGTAGGATGACCCGGGTCCTCTACGAGACGCCGAACCACTATCACATCCCCTGAATGATCGAAGCATGGTGAATATGTGTCCAAACTCGCAACCCTGGTGCTGTTGCTCCACTCATATCTCTAGCAGCTTGGCCTTAATACGGATTTGGAATCTCAGATTGCTACGTACTCAGGGACGTATGTTGTGGCTCTACAGCCTCTTGATTTAGCTATGAAGCCCAATCCATCTCCGTCAGGCCTACTCCCTCCTGCACTTCAAACTCTACATGAGCCTCCCTAATCCCCATCCTCTTAAAGGATGTCTTATCCAATGGTGCAAGTGCCTTTTTCTGTACTTGCTCTCCTCAGAAGCTTACTTTATACCATCGAAAGACGGGAGTGAAAAGATGATAGTATGAGAGATAGCTCCTTTGGGTCCTAACTCTAGATCTACATAATGGCAGAAGATGGTGTTGGCCCGTTCACCTGAATGCTACCTATGATAACATAGGTGGCCTTCTACAACAGGCAGTAGATCTTGTTGAAACTCTTCGTCTTGGGGTAACATTCTGAATGATGAAGATGAACAGACGGGCTTGGTCCCACTATTGTCTATCACCCAAATGCCTACTCCCTTATGGAAGATTTGTTATAGAATAGCTGGTTTGGAGCTCTTGATATCCTTTAGATCCTCTCCTTCTGCAGATATGTGTATAGTACCTCCAAACTGCTCGTCTATCATCCAAATCTCTACTCCCTTTACTTTTGATGTGAAGCATTTATCGTCTCCGTCAAAAGAATACTTTAGATTAGTGTCATATGGACGCATGCATCACGAATTGCATTCCCATTCAAACATATCATGTCTAAGGATCGACAGTAATCTATAGCTGCAAATAAACCCACTAAATTATAAGCGGCAATGACCCCAACTTCATCGACCGACCTTGCAGAAATGCAAATAAACCCTCCAATTCTCTATCACCAATTAAGATCCTAATACAACAAAAGATCCCCTAAGATAAGGTCTTTCTTCAAATGTGGTACCTTCATCTCTTATCGTACTACCTAACACCTTCTATCCACCAATCAAATAGCTTTGATAGCAGACTGTTAGGGAAATGTTGGATTAATACACCAAACATAGCATAAATTATATGTGTTGATGGTGAGGTAGAATAAACAAAAATTTATTTCTCTAAAATAAAGAATATCATAGATGTAAAAACAGAATAGAAAATCACACACAAAATCTATAACCATTCCATTATCGTGAGATAGTGTGCATCCACTTTGAGGAGATAAGATTTTATTACTTTCTGAGAACAGAAAATTATAAGATTAATATTGGAGACTAAGAAGAAGAATACAAAGAAATACAAATTGAGAGGATTCTATTAATCTCTAAAGAATTATTATCTCTATATATGGTTTATTATTTAGGGTTGAAGTGATTGTTTTATGGTAATAAATCAATGTATCATCAATTCACCTATTCATATAGGAAACATTTATCTACTTGGTTTTTCTAGTTTCGTCTAATATGCATATGCTTGATAAAATGCATTCTTTAATCAGCTGAGTAGGGAATTAATTAGTCATTTCAATCTCTCAAAATAACCCTTTCTCATTTAGATAATGCCTTCCTTTTTTAATGCATTAAAAGAGATGATAAATTTGAGTCATAATTTCACATTGATTTAATATCTTCCAATTCTTCTTTAATATGGAAATATTGTTCACGAAAGTCTAATAATTATCGGTATATATAAAACTATAGGCTTTGCGCATCAACGTAATAACCAAAGGCATAATAATCTAATTCATCTTAGATAAATAAATAAAAGGTCAACTCGATTGGATCAAGAGGAAGACGGTCGTCTCGTTTGCTAAGTTTTGTTTTACTCTTGGAAGTTGATTATTATAGCCATGGGGAATGCTAAGCACACTCTTCTTTAGGGAAAATGTGCTTATACTTGCACCATGGTTGGTGGAGAGTCGCCAACACCATACAATTATGATTAATGGACCCACAATCTCCATCAATCATGAAGCTTGTACAAATACGCTCTCCATAAAGGAGAGTGTGCTTAGAAATCCTCTTATAGCCATATATAAACCTCCTTTGGTAAACAATCAAACTTTACTCCATAAGAAATTTCACATTGTAAAATAATAATAAATAAAATCATCTACTGCAACAAATAACTAACTATGCAAAGAATGGTAAACTGTAGAAATAATTTAATAACCACTTGTGTTCCATGTTTGGAAGATGAGGAAACATAAGACACATATTTTAAAAATCTGTAAATATTCAACAATTTATGGAAGCTTGCTAGAGCCAAATTTAATCTTCAAATTGACCGTTCTTGCATTACTAATACAACTACGGTTTATAACATATTGAAATAAATAAACTTAGAATTCACAAAAAAATAAGTTGAACAGAGAGCCGATGGCTCAAAGAAACTAATTGTAAGATTATCTTCAGAAGGTCAATCAATTATTATTTTTGAAATTGAAAAGCAAAAGGAAAATTGATAACAACATAAAAGAGGAACCTAAGAAATAAAGAATTTACCTTAGAGGACAAAGTAGCTAGAAGCATCAGGTTTGAACTCCCAGGTATCTAGATCTAGATGCAATATTTTAATTTAGAGTGGCTATGTCAATTACAACCTACTCTTTTATTAAGTCATGTGTTAATATCCCAAATTATTTCGTTTATTAAAAACAATAATATATCAAGATCATGCTGTACAAATTTCAAAATTTAAAGGTTTTTGTATTTTGATATAGAAGTTTTTATCCTTAATTTTTTATAAAACACGACATTATTACCACATGAAGAAGGTTCTATCTTCCCTATGACAACGACTTAGTGTTAATCATTGTTTTTTGTTTAACTCTATTTGATTTGATTAGACTAAATATATCTAGGCCTATCTATTTACGTCAATTTGCATCGCAAGATTCTCCTTTCACACCCTAGGAAAACTTTTAAAATCCTACCGACTTATTCCATCTTTCTTACATAACTATTTTACCATTTTTCTCTCTTATAATTTTTTTATTTTATTTCTTTTCCACCAAGTTCAACGGGAGCTCTAGTCAGAACAATACTCATTCCTGAGCCGGACCAGAGTATTAAAGAACATTATTCTAATTACGGGTGGGGGTTTCACTAGTACCCTCGCTTAGCCCTATGCAGGGTTTTGAAAAGAAATCACCCTCATCGACAATAGGCGAGGGTTTTATTACCATTCACACCGCTATTAACGGTGTATTAGTATCATTCATAGCTGTAATAGGCAATGGTGAATGAGGTATTTTTATTTATTTTTGGATTAGATTGTGAGAAATTTTATCACTAACGTAAAAGGCAAATGGATATATAAACATGATGAATTTTTTTAAAGTAATGTGTGGAGGAATGTTTATAGGGTGCAAATAAAATGGGCTATGTATTTATGCACCTTAAGTTACTGTACATAAAAGAAAATTTTAGTTAGAGCTATACACACCACCTTTTACTTAATATACACCACACAAATTATAAAGATACTCTCACTTTAGGGTAAAACAAAATGACTGCATAATTTCATTAACTCTCTCTTATGCATTAATCAAACTAAGGTACCCTAATTCCTAAACTTTCAAACTTCACTTCTACAAATTTCAATTTTAAGACTTTAAATGGAGTTTAAATTTATGCATGAATACGGCTTGAAATTATATGTAAAAATTACTATAGAAGGATTTAATTTAATTCAATTGATGAACTTAATGTTAAAAAAAATGGGTAGAAAACTCATTAGAATAGAAAACAAATTAGTAAAATCCAATACAAAAAGGAAATAAAATTCGTAAAGAAGGATCTAACGTAGATAAGGCCTTATTTAAACCTTTAATTTTTAAATCTTACCTTAGCAGGCCTGGAGAAAATACTGAAATGTTAGAAGAAATTATAAAAAGGTTAAAAAACCTAGGAATGAAAGAAAAGGAGGTTGCAACCATTACAGAAAAGTTTATAATCCAAAATTAACCTTTGAACAAGATTCTAATTAAAATTTAGACGAAGAAGTTAATCAACTTCAAGAAATATTTTTATTAGAAAAAATAAACAATAAAATTCTTTTGAAATCAATAAAGTAAATTATAATAATTTTCCATATGAAAAATCTTATTATGATGAACCAACTCCAATCGATCTCCTAATAAAAGAATTAGATCCTTACATGCAAGCATCATATGATGCAATTGTCGAATAAATCATTGATGGTCGTTTAGAATATCAAATTTAACTTAAACTGATTTATATGGCCATGTATGCTGTAGCTAGTAGAGCTAAAGTGTGACGACCTGCCTCTTCAGATGGTTTGAATCGACAATAAACCGCACATGTCCAACTCAAACCGTTCAAAAGGGCAGGTTATCAATGGGATTTCATAAGAAGATAAGAGAAAAGAAGGAAAACAAAATACAGAACCTCGCAACGGAATGACAAAATATAATAACCAGATAAACAATTCATGAAGCTGATTTACAATATACATTTGATTACACAATTTTTACAACAAAATCAAAGTGTAATCAAAAAATATACCAAAATAATGCAGCAGAAAAATAATAGTAAATACATTCTCGCAAACTCCGTCTTCATCTTCAAGAAATAATGTCTTCAACGCTAAAATACCCAGGCTGACCTGAGCATAATGAAAAGACAAAACACTCGAGTTAGAACTAAAAGTTCTAATGTAAGTTAAATTTATAACAAGTAAATATAAGTGTAATAGCTTTAGAGATATTTAAGGGGTTTTTCATTTCCTATCGAATGTACAACGTGAGTGCAATAACATAAGAGATGTTACGGGATTTTCGTCTCCTAAGGATCTGTCAAACTATCTAAATGTAGTAAAATACACTATATATGTACTGTCTATCAGTAACGTAAAGTATTAAAATAGCATTAAGGCTTTACACTGATCCCCCTTAACACATTTTTAAGTAGGCAGCCTATGCAGGTCCTGTAACACAACCAGTAACATAAGTAGCCGGTGAGCCCCTTATAGGTACAGTACTAAAACAAAATCGTAGTGGGCGCATATAAGGATAACAGTATGATAAGGCACGTGAGGCAATGCCTAAAGTAAGATTGTACCAGTTTACCCTTTCTGGCTGATGGTAACACATCACCGCAGTGACTTCCGACCGAGTCCACTACCTCCAAAATCAATTCAAGGTGCACCGATCAAGTCAAAATCAATATATTAATACGAAGGGGTAGGACCCCTAAAGGTAGCTTACCCCTTGTCTAGACATAGGCTCCTGTTTTAGTCATTTCAAATTGGCACAAGTGTCAGGGTCATCCATCATCATTCTCTTTCTTGAAAACCAGCAATCATTCGTCAAACCAACCACTTCATTCTAGATCATCCACCACGTACACAGTTGTTAAAGTGGTTCCAATACCGACAGAAAGTATGCCAATAAGAGGCTCCGGTCTCTTTAACAACCAAACATCATTTACACATCGGTTGGTTGTTTTAAATTTCAAGAATGGATCACTCTTCATACCAAAATATCGAATTCACTTTAAACCATAAACTATATTTCATATCAAATATTACATTTGCTTCAAAATCATTTCGAATTCAAACATAGGTTAGACTTAAAAATCAAAACATGCATATTTAAATCAATGATTTAAATCTAAATAAATCCCTTTAAAAAAGTTTAAATATTGAAAATAGTTTTGTATAATTAAAATAGTTTGAATATTGAAAATAGTTTGGATAATTAAAAATAGTTTTAAATATTGAAAATAGTTTGGAATAACTTAAAATAGTTTATATATCGTAAATAGTTTTGAATATAAAGTAGATTTTAATATTGAAAATAATTAGGATAAAATAGTTTAAATATTAAAATAATTTGATTGCTAAAACATTTTTTATATTACAATAGTTTATATTAAAACTTTCTTTCACAACCATTTGAACTTATGTTCCAAATCACAATGAAATCAATTTTTCGATCTCCAAATCAAGTCAACCTCATATTCAAAATTCAATTTAAATCAGCCTCAATTCAACACAATTTTAATTTTTACTTCAAATCCAATTCAAATGGTGCTATTCAAATGGCTGAATGTTTCAATTCAAACTCTCATTTTAAAAAAATTATGTTTAATCCATTTCACATCCAAAACTTGGAAATACAAATTTAAACCACTTTAATTACAGTAAATTCAAAGTATAAATTAAAAATTAAACCTTTCAAATAATTCACTTTTGATAAATTCAAATCATATCTCAATTTCAACTTAAAGATACAAATTAATCCTTAAACAATTTCATTTAAACAGTTTCAATTTCAACATTTCAAATCTCGAATTAGAAAATAATTTAATTCATACAAATCAAAATTTTATTTTCTTTAAAAATCATTTAAAAAAAATCCAATTTCGCTAGTTTAAAATTATTTAATCTAGCCAATCCGATGTCCGTATATAATTTTCTGCCCCATGGCCAAGTGATCATTTATTTCAATTTTAATTACATGGATGGATATATATCATTTCAATCCATAATTAAATGACATAGGTATATATCACTTCAACCCATTTCTTTGTTCATTTCAAATAGTCCAAATGATAATATAAAAGATGTCCATAAATATATAGGTAATAATAGGAATATGTCAATAATAAACAGCCATACATCCAACATATCAATCACTAGGCATCCAATTTTTCAACATCCAAATCAACCAATGTATCACAACAGTTACTAATTATTAATTGATGGTGTTTAACTAGCAATTAAATTCCATATTTACTTAAATGTCAATTTAATTCAATATAAAATTTAATTTCAATTAAAACATCAATTTTAAACTACCAAATAGCAACCAATAACATTCTATCACTTTATAAATTTAATTCGACTAACATAAGAAGATTTAGCATTGCGTGAATGGTTTAAATCACTCACCTTTGATTTCTAGCCCATAAAAAATCCAATTAAAGCCTAAAATTTCAACAATATTCAAATTCAACCAAACTAGTTTCATATTATTCTAAATTTTGATACGAACCCAACGGAAGAAACCGTGCGTCAATCGGAGCTCGTATGAAAAAGTTATGCAAGTTAGAAGATCAAAATTTTAAAATTAAATTAAAATAGACTAAGAGCAAAAATGTAATTAATATCACCTACTCTATACTGACGTTGTCAGTGCACGTTCAAGCGAACCCAAAGCCGTCTCTATGAATCGCTGTGCCGCCTCGTGGAGGCCTTCGATCTCAGATCCGAAGCCACCACCATGATCGCATCGCCGAGCTTCACCTACGCCTAAAGTTTAAGCACCTCCGACTCTTCCAATCACCTCTGACCAAGCCTTGAACGTTGCGCCTTTATGGCTAGATTTCGATGAATATATATGCAATTAGCTCGATCCAACCGTACATCCTGTAGATCTCGTTGAACTCTGCAACTTTCATTTTGGAGTCGCCGAGACTCAATGAGAGAAGAGAGAGATCTAAGGGAAAGTAGATGGAGCGATTTTGGCCATGGAAAATGCATGAGAAATTAGAGTTTCGAAATATGTAAAAAGCCCAAAAAAGCCCAAACTCCAATCTAAGCGTGCTGAGAGGCAACCTATATGTAAAAAGGCCTTCTGAATATAATATAACTAGTTTCGTGGTCTAATTCCATCGTATACCAAAGTTAACATTTAATTATTCGATAAATTTAAATGAAATTATATTCAAATAATTTATCAGTTCATGGTTATGGACAAATACAATATTTTAATTTACAACTATGTTATTACAAACTATGACGTTCGTTAATAAATCGATTTTATTATCATTCCATATTTGGATCAACTTGAATAATTACATTTCAAAAATAGCATTTCTTATTTAATAATCGATTAGGTCAAAAGGCCCGGAAAGCTCGTTTTGTTCCCAAAACGAAAATAGGTCATGCCATATGTCAAAATATAGGTTTTAAATATTTTTAAACTCAATGAATCTTATTTCAAACCCTAATTCTACTATACATAGAAGTTAGCTTTAAAATCAAATTATATTCATTTTTGCGCCTTAATTATCTGAATTATTATTAAATTTATTTGATCACCTTTAAATTCTAAATAAAAAGTTTTCTATCATCATTCTTAATTAAACAGGAATTAGTAATCCTTTAAAATTAAATTTTCCTTGTTAAATCCAATATTTAAATATTCAATTAACTTTAACATTAAATTAAAATAGTAATAAAATCATAATTCATTATTTTTACATTCCAAGCAAATTCTTTTATTTTTATTTAATTTCTTATTATTAAATCAACAAATACCTTCTATAATTTATTTACCATGAATTTCCATTTATTACACTCATATTCTAAAGTTCACGTCTTTCCCATATTAACTAGTGCGTGGCCCGTGCTACGCACGCGGGGCATTGTTGGTTACTAAATTAATGTTAAAAGTTACTTAGAATATACCCTACGTAAAATAAAGGATTTTTAGGTAGAAGGTATATGTATTGTTGTATTATATTTTGAGTTCGTGCGCAAATATAGTGTGTAGGTTAGTTCATTAATATAGTAGATATAACAGAACACGTGTATTTTTAAGTATCGTTACATACAAAAGAAGATAAAAAGTTAGATTTATATATAAAAAAAGCATATCTAAAAAAAGGATAGTTAATACGTTCATTCAAAGTGCGGAGCGTTTACAGCACAGGATTCAACCACAATGCACATATAATTTTATGGCAATTTAACACTTTCAAAACAAAACATTTGAGTTGTACATTTCCTAGAACAAAACTGAATTCTTGTGTGTGACCCGTGCTACGCACACGGGCAGTGTTGGTAGTGTATTGGGTAGGAAAAGCTATATTAGAATTTGATATGTGAACGTATTTTGAATGCATGTAGCTGTGGATTGAGGAGTTAAAAAATATGGTGTTCGGTATAACCCAAATATGTAGCTGTGGACTGACGGTAGAGTCTTTTAGAATATAACCCAAATAAATGAATTTTATATACAGATAAATGTAGAGCTATATAATATAGACATATCAAACAGATATATAGGCATACCAAATTAACCAAAGCTTGAAGCAAAATCGTCAACATATCAAACATATAATAGGACAGCTAGATGGAAGTACTAATTGCCAAATCCCTATCCTTATCAGTCGCTCTTCTTAGCAATTCAATAAAACTGTACAGTACACAACAAATTCCTCAATTTAACTTGAAAATGGACACAAATTGTACTATATTACACAACTGTACTGACTTTTGAAGTCAGAACAGACTCTTATGGTCAGTAGATAGATGGTGAACATGAACTAACCAAAAAGATTTAATCAACTCGAGTAATTTGCAAGCAAACCTCTGATATTCATCTCAACTACAACCAACATGAACCTGTTAATGAAAGGAAATGGTAAATGATAAGAGAAATATTTTTCTATAAACAAATTTCAGTATCTATTTATATAAGAACAAAAAATTGTCTGCCACAAAAGATTACTGAGCATCACCATCTCTTCCAAGCGAGCTCACATATCAGACTATAGCTATTATTTCTAAAAGTAAGCTAAATGCTCCTTGATCACGGTTGGTACAATTAATCTGATCTGTTAACAGCTGAATATTGCAGGATTATAAGCAAGAAAGTAGATTGTTCAACCTATTCAGAATGACTTAAAATTACAACATAATCCTTGTTGGGTAGCCTAAGATCATTTTTTACCGACAAATATGATTATAAACAATTATGTTAAATCATCAAAGGATATACTAACCTGAATAAAGAATATAAAAAAGTAACACAATTCAATACATTCCTGCTACTATAATTCATATTTCTGAAAGAATTTGTCCAAGTATTTCTGTATAAATTTAAATCTACAATACTGTGTGGGAAATTTTTTGTATAAAATTGAATGTAAAGTATAAAAAATAGAAGTGAAATAGAAAATTTTAAGATAATATAAAGTTATAAACCCATCATAAATAGCGTGCAAATCTCGCAAGCGATATCATGCATAGATTACCTATGAAGCATGTTAGGTGCAAGCGAAAATATCACTATAGAATTGATGTGAATATATAATGGCTACCCTTAATTGATTGTGGGTTCATTTAACGTTGTTTAAATCACAGTAAAAACCAGAAAATGCTTTGATGAATATAAAAATGAAATGTTATCAAGCAGTGGTGCCGTGAAACAGAACCAAGTTGCATTGTCAATCAAAGTTAGTAACTAATATAATGACCATTGTTTTTCAATTATAATTAAAGTAAAGAAGTGATTCTAACCAATAATAGGTACGTCCACTTATATTTATATGTGCATACATGCATAAAAATATAAATTAAGGATGTAATGTACCACAATATTCTGCAACTATATAATAAAATACTTTAGCTTGGAAAAGCTTTTCTGTAATGTCAAAAATAACCTTAGCATTGATTATTAAGTAAAATTTAATGTCTGTGTGCATTCAAGTTAGATTTATTTACTTAACCTTTTCCTTTCCTATACAATATTCATTTGTTTTCCACCTAAGATTGAATTCACGACATGTAAAATTACAACATATAAATAACACTTGAGTTTTAAGTAAGATTAAAAATTTATCTTCATGCATATTTAGGTGATGACTTTATCATATTATAAACAGTAGGTGTTACTTGATTCTTGAAATTGGATGAAATGTCCAATGATAATGATAAATAGTTAGCAATAAGAGTAAAAGTGAAGCACATCAATCTAAGCACATATAAAAAATAACATTTCTCTTCTGTCTGAATAGCAAGCATAAGAGTGTTCATTTTAAATAACCCATAAATTATCACATCCCTATGGGTTAAGAAGAAATCTAAAGAAGATGAAATATAAAATTATATGTAAGAAGTTCAACCATGAAACGAATTTTAAAAACATTACAATACTTTTTGGATATTTGAAATTTGTACTCCCATATTAAAAACATTCCATTTTACACATAATTCATAAAAAATAAAACATCACATTTGTATGGTCATTCAATCTGATGAATTAAATCATATTCATTATCTATATTAAGGAAGAACCTTGTGATATTACAGTTGGTCATAAAAAGACGATAAATTCAGCAACCTAACTTAATTTTGTGCAATACAGTTTAAAACTTGAAATGTTTATAGGTTCTACGTAGTAACACAAATATGTAGCAAAATACAACCACATGAAAGGAAATTGATTAATAGTTCTGTGTATGAGAGGTAGGAATATTTAAACACATGTTGTAGTGCAAATTCAATTTTCACAATTCATATAGTAAATCAGTGAATTTTAAATCTAAAATCAAAATAAACATTGCAATACTTAAGACTGCAGAAATACATAGATCGTGAGGATTCAGTAAGAATTTGTAAGTCTAAGATTCATGTAGAATGAAAGGGTTGACAATTGATTACCAATTTTAAATCTTTATTACACTGACAGCGCTGCTTTCCATTTTTTTAGTGCAGAGTAATAGTAAGTACTCCTCTAAAGTGGACCTTGACACCATCTACTTTCTAAACATAAGTAGTCAATATATTATGAAGGTCGATAGTACTAACCTGACTCATGGAAATTTAATATAGCAACATTATGGGAGAAAGTGAAAAATAATTATGTCTACAATATTTTAGTTACCAAACTATATTCCATTTTAGTGTTTACGAAATATATATGCAGTGGCCAATGGAAGGAATGAGAGCATGGAATGAATGAGACCAGTGAGTCCAAAGTGATGGAATATAGGCAATATAGGTGACCGAACATAGGTATTTGATGCTTCTTTTAATGTAGACATATGTTTACATTGTTTTCAACCTTTGTAATGTGAATGCCTCATTATTTAATTATACTAACAGTGATATTTTCCTAATCCCCAAAATTATTCAACTCCGCTTTGAATAGGTTATGACTGTTTGTAGTTATAGCACAAAAATGTGTGGCTGTACTAATGGAACTACGTGGTATATGCAAACTTCAATGCAGTGTATAGTAGTAAATGTGTTTGTCTTTTGAGTTTTATATTTGTAGACCCTCTCCGAAGAAAATTTGCAAGTCTTGGATGTGGTATATGTGATGTAGACTGGATCGTAAGTTTTGTTGGCGGAGTTCAGTCGGTTTAAAACAAAAAAATACTGTAAAACTTAATGTTGCATGCAAATACAACAACTTCCCGCGTAGAGAACAGTGAAGTGGAGTATATATCTGTGTTTAGAGTGAAAACAGGACATATAATTGAACAATGTAAGAGTGTGACATTTATTACACGGAACAGTGATTGAAAATAAAGTGGTATGAATAGTAGTACACATCCTTAAACGTACATAAACAACTGCAGTACGCAAATAGAGCTGTCTTTTTGGTGCGTAGTGGAAGGCAGAAATAAGTACAGGAATAAATAAAGACGGATAGTTGGATACCTCTATCACAATTTTCTTTATCAAAGTGTATATAAAGCTGCTTACAATCTTAACATGACAGAAAAAGTTCTCATTTGACAACTGACCTAATGCTACTTATGAAGACCTTTGTTAATGCAGAAGTGCAAAAAAATGTTTGGATTAAAAGGGTGAGTTGGAAAAAAAGAGTATGCAAATTATGTAGTTAAGCACATGTTTTGGCATTAGGTTGTTTGCATGAATGTTAACTTACCGATATAGTTAACGTAAAGTGCACTAACCTATAAAGTACATTGTGTTCATGATAGTATGAAGGATCTGCAGTGTAGTCTTGGCTGTCAAGTGGACTGTCAAATCCAACGGGTAAAATCCTGTTACTACTGCAGCATCTAGTCGTACATCATATACCCAACGCTAAGCAGTCTGCATATATAAATGAACTGCAACATCTTCTGTTCCTGTTCAGTGAAAGCGCATCTGTAAATTTGAGAAACATCAACAACAAAACAGGTAAGACAATGTAGAGTTAATGTTTATAGCACTTTTATTGACAGACAGAATATCTTATGTCATCCACTGCTTGTACTCTAAATGACCTCATATATAATACTACTTGTCAATGAAAAAAACCTGTTTGAAATATAGATTTCAACCATATTTATTTTGAAAACATTGTCAGCAAGCAAGGGAATGAGTAATGACATTTTGCATAATTTGAACTAACATATAATTTGAAGTTCAATAAAAAAAAAAATTGAACCGGAATTTTGGTTTGGTTTGCTGTTAGTCCCTACTAAAATCTAAAGGGAACGATCAGAATCTCGATGTTTCGGTCAAAATCCCGAACCTTGCATTTACCGTATACTATAAAAATATGTTAGTTAAAAATGAACTAACATATTTTAAAATAGCCTGAACCAATGTTTATGATGGTTTTGAATGACTAATGAAATAATTGACATGCAATTAATTTTGGTCGTCTTACATATGTAAAGTGGAGTACAACTGAGTTAATATGTGTAAAATGAATTTGCAAATTATATTGAATTGGAGATGGAGAAAAATAGAAATTAAGAGTGGACCAATATGTTAAACTGAAGTATTTTTAATGTAGCACCAACATTTGAAAATTGGGAGAGAAAAAAGGTTGCTGATTGAAACTCAATTATTCATATACAGTATCAATGTGTAATGAAACTTATTTGAGTACAGTTTATTTGCAGTATTTGGTGATGTAACAGATAGAGTAAACTATAATTTCTCCTTAATTGGATTGAAAATATCATGGAACATCTTATTAATGCCAGGTTTTAGAAAGATGGACTTTTACTGAAGTTTAATCGTTATGTTTAATGACTAAATTTCGAGTCATTAACATTGATAAAAAAAATTAGTCAATGTTTTACTCAATCACTACTATTAGCTTCTCAGAAAGTTAACAATTTGAGTACCAAAACGTATATTATAAATTTTCTTCATGCTCAATAATGGAAACAAACATAATACCAATAAAGAAATATTGAGAATACAAACACCAAACTGATCAACACTTCCTTATCTAACTTATGTGCATCATAATTACAGTAGTGGTGTTATCTAACCTATGTGCATCGTAATTGTAATATGTAACTTTTATAAAAAAGCCGTACGTACGTACGTACGTACGTACGTACATATGTTATGCCATTCATGAGATAAATAATTTCAGTACTTTAGAATGGCCATAAATGAGACTAATTATAGGTATAATAAGATTAAAATTACTATAATTATATATAATTTAAAGATGTGTGTGTATACACAAACCCCTTTTTGCATCTTAATATATTCATAACACTAAAAATGTAAAATATTTTCAAGGATTTCTCTAAATTTATACCATTGTCGACAGTTTGTAATTTATTTGGTCAAATTATAAATTGTGCACTAATATAGTCTTCCATGTTAAGTTGGCTAAAAGGGACTATATTATTGCAGCAACAACTCACAAAACGTACCCACTTCTTTTGTTTGAAAACTAGATATGCAATTAAGTTGAATCAAACAGCACCAGAACAATTTTTCAAAAAGAAAAACTTTTTACAAACGATACTTGGAAATGCACAAATGCAAATAGTCATAGTCCATCAGAAAATGGTCACTATTCTTATTATGTCTAAGACAAAAATAAGTCTAAAATAACTATGAAAAACGTACCAGCATGTTCTGATATGGTTGTTGAGCGTATAGAACTTCTCAGTTTCGAAAGCACAGTCCTCGTATTGTTGAAGGAAGCTTCATATGCTGGTTGTTGGTGCTTCTTCTTGAGTACTAATAGAGATTCAATGAAGGGAAATAAGAACGATGTTTAAATTTTTTAAACAAATTAGTTTGTAAATGAACGTGTACAAATGCATATATTCGGTATTAAATATGTAATATGATAGTGAACCTTAAGTAGTAACATAAGAAAAGGTCATTCCAAGAAATTGGTTAATAATCATCCATATTTACATGTTTTTAGCACTCATTGAGAAGGTAGAAGAGATAAAACTTACATAATGAAAATAGTAATAAACTCTTTAAGGTATTAAATGACGTAATTTAGCCGGTAATATGCTAATAAATTGAAGCATATGAATTACTCATATGGTAAAAATAAAGGTAATGAAAATGTAAGAGGTGAAACTCGAAATGGGTGGTGCTGAAAGATCGATGGAATCGATAACTCAATTAAATGAAAGGTAATTGGCGTTGGGAAATTAAAGTTGACCAGTTAAAAGTAAAAATAAAAAATTAGGATCTACAAATAAATTGTTGTTGAACGCTTCAAAATACGGCAGAGAATATTTTTCAACGTTGAAATTGATACTGAAGTAACTCTTACAGTAGTACAGAAATTAAAGTCGAAATGATGTACAAAGTAACTTGTAGCAAGATGCAAACAAAAAGTAATATGTAGTTAGATTGTTAACGTAATGTGAAGACCTAATTTGATCAATTAGAAGCAAGCAAATGTATTTTTTTAACACAAAAATAATTAGAAAAAATGCGACAACATTATATATTTTTTGGTTCTGGTCTACGGTGCATAATAATTAAAACATAAACTGATAGTAGTTTATACAATCTATTGTTAGAGGAAGAAGAAATGGAAGATAGTTCATCATCCACCAGCCTACCCCGGAGGTAACTATGCAATGCACAAAGCAATATCATTGAGTAATAGAAAATATACCGATTGATTGTGCTATGTAGTGTGTAGGAGAAAAGGTATGAATTGTTTTTCAGGAATTTTTTTTTACACAAGATAGTAACTTTAATATACGGCAGTATTAAACTTTTTTGTAAAAGCAGTATGTATCAGCACAGAAAATCGCTACTAGGTTAAGAAAAAAATCATATAGCAGGAAAATCTGCAATATTAATCATAAGGGATTATCTCTCCCTATTATCAGAGTACATTTTTTGTTAATTCAGTAAATTAAATGTTACAGCAACATAAGCCCAAAATAATAATTTCTAAAACCAATCAACCGAAAAGCATCAATAAGAAATTGGAAAACGAATTAGAAGTTGGATAGATATTTAGAAATTGAACATATCCCTATCCACTACCTCTTGGGAATGATGCACGATATTAAATCTGAAGAAAAAAAACCATACATGACCTTACGGGGGTGACAACAAATCATAAAAGTAAGCAGTACAACACATCCTACCCAGTAAGCCCTAAATCAACATAGAATCTCCCATTTTAACGACAAACGTACCAGGTTACCAATTGAAAAAAACCCTAATTTTCGAAGTAGCCAGATTTGTGGTTTGATCAATGGGCGGAGACTGCTAATGCAGGCGGTGGATAGTTACAAATAATCGGTAAGGAAGAGAGAGAGGAGGTAATAAGATTTCTCGATCTGTGACGATGAAATTGGGAAGAGAAGAGAAAATGAGAGAGGAGCGGAAATTTGATGTATTAAAATAGATATAACAGCAGCGGTTATGGGCGAATGGGGGTGGATGAAAATTTTGATGTTTACGGAAATAGGACAAATAGGACAGGTGTTGTCGTATAAATGATGTAGATTCTCCTTCCCTATTAAGTAATAGATTTGAAATATTTAGTTACATTAAATTTCAACAATTGATTTTCAAAATTAATTGATTTCTTATTCAATGCCAAAACTTATTTCAGTTAATAACATATGATTTCACCATTTGATACATTAATCATTTTATTCATTATTAACATTTATTATTTCAGATGATTGAAATTACGTTAATATATTAGTCAATTACATTCAACCAATATTATTAAATTACATTCTAATTTTTTTCCATTAATAAATCATAAATTTTAGTTTCTTTTAATATTAAATTCCAAAATCTTACTTAAGTTAATATTTTTAAATTGTTAAAAATACGGGTCGTTATAATCTCCCCAACTCAAAACTTTTTGTCCTCGAAAAGGAACAAGAAAGAATCAAGGAAGTTGATATATGTATTCAGAATAGTCAGTGTTCAAACAATTAAGGCTTACATATTTAATTTTAATATAAATTTGGAAATAAATCAACTTCAATGAAAAATTTTCTAAGTCCTAAGTTCATGAAAAATTTCGGCAGCATCTCGTGTGAACGGTTAGGTCCTGAAACAATAAATACATTTTTAAATCATATTTTAATAA
Organism: Allium cepa; assembly: GCA_030765085.1. NCBI lineage: Eukaryota > Viridiplantae > Streptophyta > Magnoliopsida > Asparagales > Amaryllidaceae > Allium > Allium cepa. The sequence goes on from CM060939.1 coordinate 158,953,104, forward strand.
TAAAGCATCCCAGTAAAGGGAAAAACAATAAAATACCGCAACAAAACCATAATCTAAAAATGTACCTATTTGTCTGGCAAACAAAACTCTATTTATGAAACCAAAAGAAATAACCATTGCTTTCATAAACTTATATTTTAGTTACGTAATCCAAAAGTGTTAAAATTATGTAAAAAGAACAACATATTAGTTGTTCCAATCAATAGACAAGCAAACATAACATATATAAGAATCATATGTAAACAAAAACAGTACAACCATTATATGCAAATAAAGAATCCATCACACAACCATAGGGAACAAAGACAATGGTTTGTCCAGGTTCAGAAACTTTTCATTGTACAAAGGTGATAAATAAACTAACAAGTGTACCTTACGCTCAACAGCCTTAAATAATTAATTAATAGATTATTCGTACAACCTTAAACAAATTGAAGTATCATTTCCCAAACATACCATAACCCAAACAACAAAGAATTTTAAATATTATTTAAGTTTATTCTATTGGTTTTTTTCCACATCATTACTTTCCATTTATTTTCATTCATTCATATACGGTCATATTTTATTTATTTACCTTCATTACTTACATAATTTATTTTCCCATTCAATATATGAAATCATCAATGAATCCATTTTTAAAGTACTACATACATTTCATTGCAGTTTAATTCACATTTATTATTTACTTATATACTTGATTTCCATTTAATATTAATATTCGTTAATGAATCATTTCATACTTAAGTTTCTCTACCTTTTATTCATATTTGTTCCTCTATATATAGTAGCTTTTAATATTAAATCCATGTATGAATCAAATATATAGTATCATTTAATATTAAATCCATTTATGAATCATTTTAACATTTTCATAAATTTATATTCATTTACTTAAATAGTATTCACTTTTTACTATTCATTTTAATTAGTAAGAATTTCAGAACGTTAATTTAAGTTATTTATTCCTTAAATAGTAGAAAGAGAATACTATTTAATTTTTAATTATTAAGCATTCAATATTAACTTAAGTTTATGATATTCTTGTATATCTTATATTTTATTTATTTATTTATAGACATAAGTTCATTTGAAACATTTTCATTACTTAAGTTTTTGTTTGATATTCCATTATCTTTTAGTTTAGAAGCTACAAAACTTCAATTTTATATTTTCATTAAACACCTAGCTTTTAATTTCGTATTTCAGTTTGGAAGTTTTCAACCATTAAAATAGTCAAGGATTCCATTTCATTTCAATAATTGAAAATCACTAATTAACAGAAAACTTAAGAACTAAATACCGGTTTTCGTTTCAAATCATTTTGAAATAATATATACTTATATCTTTTGTATATCAAATCATACTTAGGAAATTTAAATCAAAACCTGTTTATCGAACCAAATGCATAACAAAGCTACTAAGTGGCCGCCCCCACTTTGAGCCTCGAAAATGAATGTCGACGATGTTGCGATCATCACCGAAATTATTTTCCAACGACAGAAGGGAGGAGTACATAACTTATTTTCTTTGAAATCCTTTCAGAAACATTCCTTTCAAATCTCATTAAAAATATTTCTATCTGAAATACTTTCGAATATTACTAATATTATTTTCCAAAACCTTTGAAAACCGAACTCACAACATCAAAATTTAAGTTCTCAAATTTCCAATTTAAATTCATTTTATTTATAAATCCTATTTTACAACCTATATTTATAAATTTCACTTTCAACAACAAACATATCACATACAACTACATCCATTTATAAAAATTATTCTTCTTTTATATATAAAATATAGTTTTAAGTAAAACCATTTCATTGACCAATTTCGAAAACAATATTGTGTCAGTCTACCCTGTTCAAGTGTTTAGAAATCCCTATCGATGCCATAGCCTCTTATGTACCGACTGGATTTTATATATACTCAACAGGACAAATTATCCCAATATAAAACATTTTTTTAACACTAACAAATACACTCTCTCATATATGCACACTCAGACTCATATTAGGGGATTCCATTACCCTGTCTTTTAATGAGTTAACCGCAACAGGCCAAGGTATCTTTAAACCACAGTTTTGTTACCAGCTATGACGACCAACCTCTTTGGACGGTTTGACTCGACAATAAAACACACGTGTCTAACTCAAACCATTCAAAAGGGCATATTATCAATGAGATTAAATAAGAAAATAAGAGAAAAGAAGGGAAATAAAATATGGAATCTCACAGCGGAATGACAAAATATAGTAATAATCAAACAAATAGTTCATGAAGCTATTTTACGATGTACATTTGATTACACAATTTTTACAACATAATCAGAGTGCAATCAACAAACATACCAAAATAATGCAGCTGAAAAATAATAGTAAATACAGTCTAGCAAACTCCATCTTCATATTCAAGCAATATGTCTTCAACACTGAAATACTCAAGCTGACCCGAGCTTAATGAAAAGACAAAACAGTTGAGTCAGAACTAAAAGTTGTAATGTAAGTTAAATCAATAACAAGTAAATATAAGTGTGATAGCTTCAGAGATGTTTACGGTGTGTTTTCCATCTCCTATCCAGTGAACAAAGTGAGTGCAATAACTTAAGAGATGTTACGAGATTTCCATCTCCTAAGGATCCGCTAGACTATCTATATGTAGTAAAATACGCTACATATGTAGTGTCTATTAATGATGTAAAGTATTAAAATAGCGTTAAGGCTTTACATTGATCCCCCCTAACACATTTTTAAGCAGGTAGTCTATGCAGGTCCTGTAACACAACCAGTAACGCAGGTAGCCGGTGAGCCCCTTATAGGTACAATACTAAAGCAAAATCATAGTGGGCGTGTATAAGGATAACAGTATGACAAGGCACGTGAGGCAATACCCAAAGTAAGATTCTACAAGTTCACCCTTTCTGGCTGATGGTAACACATCACCCCAGCGCCTGCCGACCGAGTCTACCACCCCCACAATAAAATCAAGGTGCACCGATCAAGTCAAAATCAATATAGTAATACGAAGGGGTGGGACCCCTAAAGTTAGCTTACCCCTTGTCCAGACATAGGCTCATGTTTTAGTCATTTCAAATTGACACAATTATCGGGGTCATCCGTCATCGTTCTCTTTTTTCAAATCCATCAATCGTTCTTCAATCCAACCACTTCATTCTGAATCATCCACTATGTACACAATTGTTAAAGTGGCTCCAATATTGACAGAGAGTATGCCAATAAGAGGCCCCTGTCTCTTTAACAACCAAATGTCATTTACACACTGGTTGGTTCTTTTGAATTTCAAAAATGAATCACGCTTCATATCAAAATATTGAATTCACTTCAAACCCATAAACCATACTTCATATCAAATATTAGATTTACTTAAAAATCATTTCAAATTCACTCATAGGTTACACTTCAAATCAAAGCATTCATATTTAAATCAATGATTTAAATCTAAATAGATCCCCTTTAAAATTGTTTAAATATTGAAAATAGTTTTTAATAATTAAAATAGTTTGAATATTGAAAATAGTTTGGATAATTAAAAATAGATTTAAATATTTTAAAATAATTTGGAATAATTCAAAATAGTTTGTACATTGGAAATAGTTTTGAATATAAATTAGATTTAATAGTTTGGATAAAATAGTTTATATAATAAAATAATTGGATTATTAAAATAGTTTTAATATTAAAATAGTTATATTAAAAACATTTATTTCTTTCACAACAATTTGAACTCATGTTCTAATTCACAACGAAACCAATTTTTTGATTTCCAAATCAAGTTAAACTCATATTCAAAATTCAATTTAAATCAACCTCAATTCAAAACGAATTCAAATTTTACTTCAAATCCAATTAAAGCGGTTCTATTCAAGTGACTGAAAGTTTCAATTCAAATTCTCATTTAAAACAATTTTGTTTAAATTCGTTTCACATCCAAAACTTGGAAATACCAATTTAAACCACTTTAACCACAATAAATCTTTCAAATAATCCACTTTCGATAAATTCAAATCATATCTTAATTTCAACTTAAAGTTACAAATTAATCCTTAAACAATTTCATTTAAACAGCTTCAATTTCAATATTTTTTGAGGGAAATGGGTGATTCTCTATAGTAGAGGAGAGCACATGTGTGTGTGTGTGTGTATTTATATAATATACAGTAGTAAGGAGCTGCCAACAAAACTGGCAGGTAGCAAAAAAAACCCCATACAAAAAAAATAAAACCCTCTCCAAAAGCCTATGAGACTATGACTCACCCTAAACTAACAACTCAAACAAGAAAATAAAGGCTGAAACGAGTTCAAAAGATACGCTGCCATCTAAAACAACCTCCACAACCTCAAACTCAACAACCAAACCTTAAAAAACCATGAAAAATAAACTACAACTACACAAACCACTACAACAATCACCAAAAAAACCAAAATAAAACCTCAACCCTCATGAATAGACTTAGAAGCTTTAACTTTTAAATGAGGACTTCTCCTAATTTTACTGTAGAAAAAACTCTTACTATTTCTTCTACCAAATTTGGAAGCATGAGCCAAATTACAATCGTGGATAGCAGATCATGGAAATTTACCTATGGATGCAAGACAACAATACATAACAAATCTAAAACCCCCAGTACGATAATAAATTGCCCGCTTATAACCGACTTCTCTAATCAAAGTAGTACCCACATCTAGCAATAACAAGCCTCTATCTTTACGCTGAACGTTGCACTTAGAACTGCTCAAAGGTACATCTTCAACTACCCAATCATCTCGATAAGCAAGCCCATCCATAATATCAAAGACCTTTACAAGAACAACAGACCTCAAGAAACTCTTAACCAAAGTACTATCTCCAACCACATTTTGAAACGCTTCAAAATCAGCTGCCGATCTATGTGCACACGAAGATAAAACCCTAGACACAACAATATTGCCACCATTCCAATTACGGATCTCTAAAAATCTAGAAGAATTGAACCCATCTTCTACCGCTACTCCAACTTCAAAGGAAAGAAAACTAGAACAAACAATACATAACTGCGCTTCCATCTTTGCATCAATTAGCAACTTCTCTAACATATGTGCCAAATGGATACAAAAGCACATTTAGACACTTCTCCAGTCACATGACAAGCAAAATAATCAGCACTGTCAACACTAACCATCTCTGGTTGAGATTCAACTATAGTATGAGATTTATTAGAAGAATCTTCCTCCAATTGCAATTTGAACCTATCAACCCAATCACAGAGTACATATCTCTAACCACTTTTCCATCTTGAATCTTAAGAATAAAATAGTCTCCAATTTTATCAAACACAGGCAACATTTCCAAATACTTTGTATCTGACACAGGTGCATGTAGAGATGCACATGGGTCATCTACAAATACACATCCACCAAGTGAGACAACAACAGCCTCATCAATCTCTGAGCAAATCATGTCTTCACTGTCACGAGTCATATCCCTTAAGTTTTCACCCAAAAATCAAGCAGCTTGTAATACTATCTTTAACCCCTTCAACTGGAGCATCATATATATCAGTAAGAGAACCATAACTAGTTGAAACAGACCCCTCCTCATCATCCAAAGCCCCCTCTCGAAAACCAGACTCTATAATAACATCACTACCCACAAACTCATACTTCGGACTGCCAGAGTCAACATTATCTCCAACCATCTCAAATGCACTATTATCCATATTAGTAACTACCAATAACCAACTTTTTCAGGCTGATAGAGTTCCCAATATCCTTCTATGTATCTACATATTTATCACTAAACACACAATAACCAAAATCTACATCCAAACATTCCAATGAAACAAACATATAGCGAAGAACGAGAGCATCATCTAACTGTTTCAAACTTACCATATTAAAACATTCAGGAATTTTAGGCTCCCCCTTAGAAGAGATAGCAAGCACAGAATCAATGGAAGTCAACACAAAAGGACCAAGTAGAAAAGGATCATCTAAATCAAAAACTACCCTATGAGTCAAAGTAAAGATAACTGAATCATCCGGAATAACATCGAGACAGCTAGAACAACAATCAGTCCTCGAACAAACCTCTCCATCCAATGACACAGGTGTTAGCACCAGAATGGTCACTAACACCCTGGAGAAAGATTGTGTAGAGAGATTAATGAAGAAGGAAAATTAAAACAGAGAACTGTATGCTAAATTAAATGCAAAGACAAGAATACTGGATTTATAGTGGTTCAGCATAATTGCCTACGTCCACTCTAAGTTTTGATCTTTATTTCTTTCAAAAATGTCTGAATGCAGATACAATCTGTACTATAAATACTTGAATACAAATGCTAAGTAAAATAGAATGAGTCTTGAAAGCGGTAGAGTCTCCCTAGTGTTCCCGAAAAAAGGTCTATTTCACTATTCCCCTGCCCTCCTATTTATAGATGAAGATGGGTTAGGCTTCCCTCTTAGGCCTAGGAGCAAGATACCCCGGCCTGTGGTGCGTGACTTCTGTGTACCGAGCCACAAATGCCGAACAGCAATTGCCGAACCACACATCCAGGCCGAACGACATTCATATGCCGTTCGAGGAAGGCGTGCCGAGCGGTACCTGTATGCCGAACGAAGCATTACATTGAGTGAAGAGTGTAGGCCGATCGAGACCTGATGCCGGTCGAGGGGAAATGCCGAACGAGGCTGGAATATTGAGTGAGGCTTGAATGTTGAATGACGCTTGAATGCCGAACGAGGCTTGGATGCCGACTAAGGCTTGGATGCCGAACGAGGCTTGATTGCCGAGCGAGGCTATACACCGAGCGAGGCTTGGATGCCGAACGAGGCTTGGATACTGAGTAAGGCTATATGTTGAGCGAGGCTTCATGCTGAATGGTGCTCTATGTTGAGCGACCTCTTAAAGCCGAATGGTGCTATATGATGAGTGACCTCTTGATTCCGAATGGTACTTTATGCCGAGCGACCTCTTGATGTCGAATGGTACTTTATGTCGAGCGACCTCTTGATGCCGAACGGTGCTCTATGCCGAGCGACCCTTTTGCGCCGAGCCTCTTGTACTTGGTCATGCCAACGTGTAACACTTACACCGCAAAGTGTGTCATGTAGTCGAATATGATGCGCTTTGAACCATGAGTACTTCATACTTTTCTTTAAGCCCTCATTCTATCTTCTCGATAGCGTTTTCTTAAATGCCGAGTAAGGCATTGAATGCCGTACAACACATCGATGCCGAATGACATTAGATGCCGAACAACACATGGATGCCGAACGACATTGGATGCCAAGCGACACATAGGTGTCGAATGACATTGTGCCTTGACCGGTTCTACGGGTCACTGTCCCTTCACCTTCTTTCCTTCCTACTATAAAAGTCAGTACTTCTCTCCTTCTTCCCTTTTTACCTTTTACCTCTGCTCTAATATTCTTACGAACTTATCTCCTTCCAGACTTTTGCCAACACCTCGACCTCCTTTTTGACTTCTGAATCCTACATGTTTCTTCTCTACTTCTCTCAACCACAAATATGAGAAGGTTTCGCTTCCAAATTGAGCACATCGCTGGACCTCGACCCTTTCTTCTAGGTACGGACCACTTACCTGCTCAACTCTCCCCAATTAGGGATTTAGGACAAAACATGAACTCACAACTTTCCTCTAACCCACAAACAATGACAGGCGTGTAGGTAAGAAAGATGGATTCGTGGTTTAAACAAGCCTTAGGATTAAACGGAGAGGAAGATTGAGGAAGATGTTGGCCCAGTAGGAACCAGTGAGGGTTGAGATGTCCGGTCGTAGGTGGCGTGCAAGTCGAAGTAGTGATCAATTGGTCATTTAGGAAGATGTCTAGTTTGTTTGAAGGAGGAAGTTGGAGGAAGATGTATTGATGTGGCTCGACATGACTTCCTCATGTCGAACGATGGAGAGGAAGTACAGGAGTGAAGTTAGAGTTAGGTTCATCGTGCCGAGCGATGTGGCTCGGTATGACCACAGCTCGGCATGATTCCCTTTTGCTGAACGAGGTAGAAGGGAGTGCAGGAGAGAAGTAGGAGCTGGGTAAAATGCCGAATGATGCGGCTTGGCATGACTTGCCGAACAACTCAACTGCGCCGAGCGGTAGGGATGGAGGGTAGGAAGGAAGTTGGAGTTAAAGGCAAAGTGCCGAGCGATGCGGCTCGGCATGATTATGGTTCGACATGACTTGCTGCATGCCGAATGGTGGAGAGGAAAAGTGGGAGAGTGGTGTACATATGACAGTCAAAACCGTCTCAACTTAAACTCAATGCATTGTTGACTTAACACACCTCTTATGCCCAAACATATGACAGTGGACAAGAACGGACTTAAACATTTAAGCATATCGGACAATCTAGACTAATAACTCCCTTGTTTTGACAACTATAAACCTGAACTTAACTTTCTTAAAACAGTTAATAACCTTTCTCATACAGTGTCGATGCTGAGTTCAAAACATAAACCATCTTACGATAAGCTCTCGCAGACGGTCAGCGATGACGGTCTTCGAAGATGATAGTTCGAAGCCTAAATTTATTTCACTAACTCAGTGACTTTTAATTTCTTGGCACTTATATTTGAATAATCGTACTAGTTCACACACCACACGAGGGGAGTATTTATGTTGTTAAGTCTAACGTCGATTGTTTTTCAAGCATAGTTCAAATAGATGTTTCGTCAGATTCAATCATTCACTAGAGACGTCTAGGAAATCTAGCCCTGCCACGATCTCGGACAAACCCGGGCCATCCTCTCAACGAGAAGTAGTTGGAACTTCAAATCGGTCGACTACTCCAGTACAAGACATGCCGTGCCCTGCAATCGCATCTGTCGACTTGGCTCCCGATGCCTTGGATGCAGCGATCTTTTTAGATGATCTGATTGATACCAAGCCTCGAAGATTAACGAAAGCATGCTTTGCCGTATATGCTCAGTACACGGGATTCCTTTCGACGATGTATTGGTTCCATCGGGACGGGATCGTCTCACTTGCCCCCGGTCGGATATACAACCCGCAACAAATTCATATGTTGGGTCAGTAGCGTGTCGCCTTTCAACTCCTTTCTTCACGGCCTGTTATAGTATATCAAGATCGCCCCATCGCAATTACATCCAAACAGCCATGCGTTCATATACGACACTTGCATTCTCTTCATGAGTGTCCTTTTCAGACTCTCGACTCCTGGCGATATCCAATATATTTATCGATTCAAGAGACGGTCAGATAGCCCATATTTTGTATTCCTCGAGCCGCATAGCAAATATCAAATCCTACTGGGGCATGGAGTAAGTTTGCCCAGTATAAGCAGGAGTGGTTTTACGTGTGCTATCCTCCCGGCTTTGCGAGGAGATGGGTGGAAGGGAGTAAGTCTCTTTTTTGGATCAATACTCGTGTTTGGCGGAAACTGCACCTTTTCTAACTCTTTCTCTATTTTTACAGGTATCAACCCATGTCTCGAAGGCTCCGAGTATTCTGAAGCTGTCGAAACTATCCGAGCTATCCCCGTATAAGACCAGGACATCAGATCTCTCATTTCGAATGAATCACTCTCGAAGTTTGGGCTGTTGGCGGAAGGTCGCCGAATAAGCCTCCCTCAAGCCGTCACTATAACTAGGTCTACTTTGGGCAAAGGAAAAAAGCTTGCTGGGTCTTCAGCATGTAATGCTCCTGACACACTAGAGGAAGGGAGATTAAAGATGCCGAAACTCCCGAAGTACATGATGAAAATGTTAGTCCTGCTCGGGAAACGATAGTTGAGGTTCAAGACATCGAAACGACGCCTTCCCCTTCGAAGGGAAAGAAGAAATTGACCTACAAGCTGAGGAAGAAAACAGTGGGTGGAACCCCTAAGGTCACCCTTATTCTAGTGGAGGGAGAGCCATCCTCACAACACTTAGAGATTTCTTTGAAAGGCCTATCAGACCTCGCTATACCTGATGATATGCTTAACTATGGCTTCGACGATCCTGAGGCCCTTAAGCTTCATTCGCCCGCGAGAGGCGATACAAGCGCTCAAGCTTAAAACCAGGGAGAAAAAACTCCTATTAGTAAAGATAAAGAAACTGATCCGTCTAGGGGGAACACTAGGACACGCACAGACATGTGCACCTCACCTTGCACTTGAATTTCTACCATCACTCTACTCTTTGCTAACTTGTCGTTGTTTAAATTCTGTTCAGGTGATATGGGACGTACGCACGGACTCGATCGTCTTCGTGGGTCATCTATCTTTCATCACTCTAGACAGGATTCAGGCTTCGAAAGACGTCGGGATAGAGTTGACAATGGCGATAGGGATTATCATTCCCGGGATTCATAATCTCGAAAGAAAACTTATCATCAGTCTTCATACCATTATAATCTCCTTCTCACTCGGAACAAGGAAGAGAGAAATACGGCCATAAGGGGTCCCAATTCGATGTCCCCCGTGATCATCACTCTGTTTCTTCTAGTACACGGCAATCATAGGAACCTTATAAGAAAACTGAACTTTCAAAGCCACCTCCCCTACTCCTGCAACAGATCCGACAATATCGGAGAGGCTAGTCGAGCTTAAGGTTAAGTTCTCCAAAATCTGCTTCAATGGTTTGAAGTTCCTCCCAGCGATTCATCACATTTCGAGACACGTTAAACAGAGCGCCATTGCTTGCAACAATAACGTTTATGTTCAACATGACGCGTTTGTCCACCTAGCTGAAAAATCTCGGAAGTCTCTGTGGAGCGTCAACACGAAATTGACCACCTGAAGCTCGAAGTTATTCATGATAAAGGCATTATCAAAGCTCAGGATGAAGAGCTCTCTTCTTACAAATCTCAGCTCGAAGCCACCCAACAAAGTGCTAAAGATACTGCGGAGGCCAACAATCGTCTGGAGACAACTCATTAGAAAGAACTCGACGAAGCGGTCCAATGCTGCGGGGCCCTAGCTTTAGAGAAGGATTCAGTTCAGAAGGAAAGGGATGCATTTGCACTCCGAGTCAAAGAGCAGTAAGATTAACTCCGCAAAGAAAGGGAGGAGAAAACTACTGCCCAAGAAGATTCGCAACGATACTGCGATGAGAATGTTGCTACGCAACTCCTAAAGGCAAAGCTTGACGACGAGCTCTTTAAGGTCGGGATGCTAACGGATGAAGCCCGTGAAGAGGGCAAGAGAATAACATCCGTGGAGATTGACTCTCGCCTTGAGGTGGCTACAGAGGTTGGCAGAGAGGAGATTAAGTGCATGTTCGACCCACTTATAGTAGAATACAACGCCCATGTCCTCATTCATCGGGACTCAACTTTTCTTGGCAAGGGCTACCTCGACTCTCTAGCCAAGGCATGGAAGACTTTAATAAAGATCAGGAAGGTCGAGCTAGGCACCGAAGAGATTGACAAGGAGGCTTTGGTGAAAGAATTTCTCAAGGGGAACGAGCCTTCAGGCCTGTCTACGACGAAGTCTCTCCGCTGCAAAGGTTCCTCCTCATCGAAAGGAAAAGATGTCATTGCTAGTCCGTCTGGAACCGAGTCTCCAGCCCTTCCTCCTACTCAACCGGCTGATCGGCCAGTACTCGATCCATTTGAGCAACATGCTAGTTATGACCCAGAAGACCCTGGCCTCAGCATTCACGTTCTATCTCCCATTCCTGAGGGTGAGACTCCTCGGGCGGTTGGGAGCCAGCAAGAAGTAGGTACATAATTCTTCTTTTTAAATTTCAAAAAGTCGTCGTTTTCAATGAGAGATCATTGTATTCTAATGTTTGTCTCTTGTGATTTTTCATAGGTCGCTCTGACCCTGAGCCCACACCGAGAAGCGGTGATGCCAAGGAGAAGAAGGAAAAAACAAGCGAGGTTGTACAAGCAGGAGAGGCTCTTGGCCCTGATACTTAAGTGATTGAGGCGCTTGACGAGGACAAGTCCGAAACTTTGTCTCTCGTCGAAGAAAGTTATGAAGTTGAGATCACAAGCGCCTCCAGACATACTTCGAAAATGAGCATGAAGAAGCAGCTCGTGGAGGAAAAGAAAAGGATAGTTGAAATCAAAGTCGAGCCTCGAGTCATGGACCAAGATGATCCTTTCAACAAGCCTTTGATGGTCATCCTCTCCGGTGGGTCCAGACCACTAGAGGACCCTCGTTCTTCCTCAGTTGTTACCTCCCCATCAAGCAAAGCTTCCAAGCCAAAACGCATGGGGGAAGAGTAACCTGAGCAAACAAAGGTGGAAAAGAAACCCAAGAAATCAAAGAAGTAGCTGTTACACTCGTTCAACGAGAGTCATCTTAGATTATGTAATTATGTTTATTTATTTTCACAGTCAATGTAGATAGACTTTTGGCCTCAAGTTTTGGTGGAGTCGTAGTAGAACCCCTTTTTAGACTAACAAATAAAGTTTAGTTTCTTTGTCTTTCAAATGACTTTTGTTGTTCAGCTTTCTACATAACTGTGGTCGAAACCTGAGCTATTTTGAGTCATATAAAGAGCAATTCATTTTCATATAACTCAAAAATTCTTTAGAGTTGTATATCCCTTATTCCACGCTTCAGGTACTTAGAATATTTTTTAATTTGTACACTAGGGACTTGATGTCTTCAAGTCATTTGCACTTTAGTCCGCACTTTGAGGACTTAGAGTTTTTTAGTCATTTATACTCTAGTCCGCACTCTGGGGACTCACAGTACTCCAGTCCGCACTCTGGGAACTTGGAGATTTTAAATCGTTTGTACTCTAGTCCGCACTCAGGGGACTCAGAGTACTCCAGTCTGCGCTCAGGGGACTTGGAGATTTTAAATCATTTATACTCTAGTCCGCGCTCAGGGGACTCAGAGTACTCCAGTCCGCACTCGGGAGACTTGAAGATTTTAAATCGTTTATACTCTAGTCCACACTTAGGGGACTCAGAGTGCTCCAGTCTGCACTTAGGGGACTTGAATATTTTAAGTCGTTTATACTCTTGTCCGCACTCAGGGGACTCAGAGTACTCCAGTCCGCACTTAGGGGCTTAAAGATATTAAGTCTTTTATACTCTAGTCTGCACACTGGAGACTCAGAGTACCCCAGTCCACACTCAGGGGACTTAGAGATTTTAAGTCGTTTATACTCTAATCCGCACTCAGGGGACTCAGAGTACTCCAGTCCACACTCAGTGGACTTGGAGATTTTAAGTCGTTTATACTCTAATCCGCACTCTGGGGACTCAGAGTACTCTAGTCCGCACTTCAGGGACTTGAAGATTTTAAGTCGTTTATACTCTAGTTCGCACTCAGGGGACTCATAGTACTCCAGTCCGCACTCAGGAGACTTAAAGATTTTAAGTCGTTTATACTCTAATCCATGCTCTGGGGACTCAAAGTACTCTAGTCCGCACTCAGGGGACTTGGAGATTTTAAGTCATTTATACTCTAATCCGCACTCTGGGGACTCAAAGTACTCCAGTCCGCACTTAGGGGACTTGGAGATTTTAAGTCGTTTATACTCTAGTCCGCACTCAGGGGACTCAAAGTACTCCAATCCACACTCAGGGGACTCAGAGTACTTCAGTCCGCACTTAGGGGACTTGTAGATTTTAAGTCGTTTATAAACTAGTCCACACTCTGGAGACTCGGAGTAGTCCAATCCGCAATCAGGGGACTTAGAGATTTTATCAGGATCGTGGATGGTCGATTCACATCCACCCTGAGTCGACAAGCGAGGTCATTAGATAGATGTATCTATCCTCCTCGAACTTGTTTTGGATACGGGCGAGGTCGTCAGGCGGACGTATCCACCCTCCTCAAAACCGCATTTAATGACTTATACTCCAATTCACACTTTGGGAATCTAGAGTTAGTAAGAGGATTGTTGTGTACCAATCTAATTTAGTCTCTAGTGCGATGGCTTGCCCCCAAGCTCGGGTTTTTCTTAACAAGTGACCGGTCGTTTCACAGTCACACTCTCTTTGAGAAAATCCCACCGTATGACGGAATTTAGCTCTTCGTGCATTGTGATTGTTGTATGACATATTCAATAGATCACAGCTTTGGTGCGAAGAGATGGCATTTTATTGTTGAAATAAGAAAATATGGCAAAATCAGTTGCCTTATTACAAATTCAAGTTTTGGAATGCAGAAACAAATGGCAAATGACTAATATACTAAATAAATAAAGCCTGTCATGTGCAGCAGTGGCGAAGATTCTCGCTGTTGCAGGCTTCTGACAAAGTAGGACCGCCAACGGTTGCTAACTTAAATGTGCCATTTTCGAGCTTTTGTTCAATCACATATGGCACTTTCCACGTTGGTTTCATGTGCAAAGGTACCGAGTATATTCTTTTGTGGACAAAATCACCGAGTTCAAAGGTTCGGGATCGGACCTTGACATTGTGCAATCGGGGGACTAGACTTCGGTACACGGCTGCTCTCAAGTCAGCCTGGTCCCCTTGAACAAATCCAACTCCATTTGCGGTAGGAAATTTTAAAGTTAGACACCACGGGATAATAACAGCCCTGAATTCAACAAGGGCCGGTCGACCCAAGAAAGTGTTATATGGTGAGTCTATGTTTAGTACGACAAATTACAACATCCGGACTCTCCAGCATTCTCCAGTTCCCAACTCTACTGGCATTTCCACCATCTCAATAGGTCTAGTTGCATTCTCGTCGAAGCCATAAATATGGAGTTGACAAGGCTTCAAATCTTTGGCCTCCATCTCCATTTGGTCATAGGCTAGCTTAAATATTATATTCACAGAACTTCCACTATCGACCAGAATCTTCTTCATCGAGGCATGACCTACTTGAGCTGAAATGACCAATGGATCAGTAGTTGGGTCTCCGACCCTATCAGCATCTCTATTTCAAAACAGGATGTCGTCAGTTAACATTTTCCGTCGTTTGGTCAGGGCTCTAAACTTCCAAATTACCACGACACATGAAATCCGGATGCCTAATGGATCTGGCGTACGATTTATCTTCCTTCCAGCTTTGGTCTGCTGGATAAGGACGACCACTAACTGCATTTATTACCAATCTCCCGTCCGTACAAGCAGGTTCCTCCAGTCCTGTCCTATTTGGGATATGATTTTGATTCGATGGGCCCACACCTCTTGACTGCGGTATCCGCACAAACTGTTCTAGCTTCCCTTCTCTTATCAATTTCTCAATGAGATCTTGCAAATGACGACACTCATTTGTATTGTGGCCGTAGCTTTCATGAAATCGTCAAAATTTACCTGTTTGGATCTGTTTCTCCGATGGCTACTTCAGAGCAGGCTTCTTATATTCGATAGTGTCACAGGATTGTAGATATACATTCTCCGACGATGTATTTAGTGGAGTGTATTCGTTGTAAGTCAGAATCTTTGGTTTCCACTTTCTTGCTTCACTTTTCTTTCCGGGATTTCTGCCTCCGAATTCTTTAGATTGCCCGGGTTTGTTCTTGACATTGACCTGAACTTTCCCCGAATTGTCACCAGATTGTTTTACAGCGATGTTGCTTTTCACAGTCTCCTAAACGGTCCCTGGTGCCTTATCTCGCCTTGTCCACCTAGCTTCCTCCCTTCTTATGAACTAGTGAGCCTTTGAGTAACAACGCCCTAGTGTAGTTGGAGGTTTTCCTGCCAGCCAGTCTCCAAACTCTGAATCCGGATCCACACCTCGCATTACCGCCATCAGAATTGCGTGGTCGTTTGGGTTGCTAACTTCGGTAGCCGCAACATGAAATCTCTGTAAGTACTCTTTCAATGACTCCCCCAGAGCCTGGATTACACTAGATAAGGACATCACATCCTTGGGATGAGTGGCATGTATCCTGAACTGTTCCACAAATTTCGTCGCCAATTCATCGAATCTGGATATGGACCGTGGGGGAAGTCGAGTGAACCACATGGTGGCGATTCCGGATAAAGTAATTGGAAAGCATCTACACTTGGTTGCATCATTTGCTCTAGCCGAATCCATCATCCATTCTTACCTTATCACATGCTGTCTAGGATCAGTCTTTCCTTCATAGGCCGGGATAGTTGGCATGCTAAACTTCCTAGGTTACTCGGCCTGTACAATAGTATCTGTGAAGGGAGTATGACTCCTGATATTCCCCAATCTTCGTTTGTCAGGCCTTCGTTCTCTCTCATCAACTGTCTGACCATAGCTGATAAGTCCGGAGTTTGTATGGAGGATGGAAGTTGGTCTCTGTTCTTCGGGACCGCTCAGGTTGGTGTCTCCTCTGTTGGCGGTCTGCCAAACATGTATCTTGGGGACCAGCTTCATGGGGGTCTTGGTGAGCCGGACGTCCAGTCTCCATACGTGCTGTTGCTCCTAAGTTTCCCGTTCCAGTTTGGGTGTGGTCTCCAAGATGTAAGTGATCCCTAATTGATCGATCAGTAGCACCTGCTTGTGCAGTTTCCGTTTTGCTGCTTCTACGCCTGAGAGGTTCATCGAACGAGGTCGAACTATCAGATGAAGAATAAGGAACGAGGCTACCTCCAACATTCTGATGCTGTTGCCGAGTAAGCTGAGCCATGAGGTTAGCATTAGCTTGAATTTGCTCTACAAGTTGTTTCCTGCTTTCCATGAGTCCTCTCATCAGGTCATTGAACTCCGTCCTAGTAACAACTTCCGTTTGGTTATGAGCTCCAACAGTCCTTATGCCGGGATTAACTTGCTGATTGCTAGGTCCTATCTGTTGTACACTGGCAGTCGCATTGACGTCCGCGTTATGAGAGGCTGATTAGGTACGTGGTCTTCCCATAGTAGAGTTGTTGATCGGTACTCTGAGTAGATTCAACGGACGTCCTGTGAATAAGTTGGATCTCCTTCGGGGTATTTATTCAATCCATTAGCCACAAAGCAGATCCTAGCGGCCTGAGAAATCGATTCTCAAGGAAAGCACCAAAATGTTAGCACCAGAATTGGTCACTAACACCCTTGAGAAAGATTGTGTAGAGAGATTAATGGAGAAGGTAAATTAAAACAGAGGACTGTATGCTAAATTAAATGCAAAGACAAGAACACCAAATTTATAGTGGTTCAGCGTAATTGCCTATGTCCACTTTAAGTTTTGATCTTTATTGCTTTCACATGTGTCTGAATGCAGATACAATCCGTAATATAAAGACTTGAATACAAATGCTAAGTAAGTAGAATGAATCTTGAAAGTGGTAGAGTCTCCCCAGTGTTCTTGAAAAAAGGTCCATTTCACTGTGCCCCTGCCCTCCTATTTATAGACGAAGATGTGTTGGACTTCCCTCTTGGGCCTAGGAGCAAGATACCTCGATCCTGAGAGTCACTTCTATGTGCCAAGCCACAAATGCCGAACGGCAATTGCCGAACCACACATCCAGGCCGAATGGCATTCATATGCCGTTCGAGGAAGGCGTGCTGACCGATACTTGTATGCCGAACGAAGCATCGCGCTGAGTGAAGAGCGTAGGCCGATCGAGACCTGATGCCGGTCGTGGGGAAATGTCGAACGAGGTTTGAATGCTGAGCGTTGCTTGAATGCCGAACGATGCTTGAATGCTAAATGAGGCTTGGATGCCGAACGAGGCTTGGATGCCGAGCGAGGCCATATGCCGAGCGAGGCTTGGATGCCGAATGAGGCTTGGATGCCGAGCGAGGCTATATGCCAAACGAGGCTTGGATGCCGAACGAGGCTTGGATGCTGAGCAAGGCTATATGCCGAGCGAGGCTTCATGCCGAACGGTGCTCTATGCCGAGCGACCTATTGATGCCGAACGGTGCTCTATGCGGAGCGACCTCTTGATGCCGAATGGCACTTTATGCCGAGCGACCTCTTGATGCCGAATGGTACTTTATGCCGAGCGACCTCTTGATGTTGAACGGTGCTCTATGCCGAGCGACCCTTTTACGCCGAGCCTCTTGTTACTTAGTCAAGCCAATAGGTAACAACAGCAGACTTTCCTAAGAATTCTTCAGGGTTTCCAAATTTCTTACAATAATCTCTATCGATATTAATCCCATTATCAACATCAAAATGAATAAGCAAATCTTCCAAGAAGTCAATACCTTCTTTTCTCCAAATCCATAGACGGTCAAGTAAAATCCACATAAGCTTCAAAAAGTTTAGAGCAAAAAGACCCAAGCTCTATTATAGAAAGATCTTTGTACTTGTCAAAGATAGAAACAAATATCGACAAACATTGGAACTTCCTATAGCCGAATTTACCACACTAGAAACACCTAATCTGACCTCTACAACCTCTAGCAATATGATTAAATCACCATAACGATAGCAGATTCTACTACTCCTTCTTGAATCGACTAATTCTTGGTTGAAGATATCTGGACAAAAGGATTAGAAGGAGGAATCTTGAACTTCTCTTTCGAACGGGAATAAGAACGATTATATATAGAATCACAAGTAATATAAAAGTTAGCGCTAGGAAGATAAGAAGTATGAGAAGGCGAATTAATCATTGAAGGATGCAGAAACAAAAAAGATCAAGTCGATGATGATGAGGCAGAGAGAAGGTAGAAGACGCCATCTTTACTTTTATATCATCAGTTTCAATTTAACTATTTTAAATCTCGAATTAGAAATTTTTTTAATGCATATTAATCAAAGTTTTATTTTCTTTGAACATCATTTAAATGAACCCAATTTCAATGATGTAAAATTATTTAATTTAATCAATCCGGTGTCCGTATATAATTTTCTATCCTATGGCTAAGTGATCATTTATTTCAATTTTAATTACATGATGGATATAAATCATTTCAATCCATAATTAAATGACATAGGTATATATCATTTCAACCCATTTCTTAGTTCATCTCAAATAGTCCAAATGATAATATAAAAGGTGTCAATAAATAAATAGGTAATAATAGGAATATGTCAATAATAAACAACCATACATCCAACATATCAATCACTAGGCATCCAATTGTAATTCAACATCCAAATCAACCAATACATTACAGTAGTTTCTAATTATTAATTAACGGTGTTTAACTAGCAATTAAATTCAGTATTTACTTAAATGTCAATTTAATTCAATATAAAATTTAATTTCAATTAAAATGTCAATTTTAAACTATCAAACAGCAACCAATAACATTCTATCACTTCATAAATTTAATTCGACTAACATAAGAAGATTTAGTATTGCGTGAGTGGATTAAATCACTCACCTTTGATTTATAGCCTATTAAAATCCAATAAAAGCCCAAAATTTCAGCAGTCTCTAAATTCAACCAAACTATTTTCATATTGTCCGGAATTTTGATACAAACCCAATTGAAGAAACCACAGTCAATCAGAGCTCGTATGAAAAAGTTATGCAAGTTAGAAAATTAAATTTTAAAACAAAATTAAAATAGACTAGGGGAAAAAACATAATCAATATCACCTTCTCTATATAGACATTACCAGCACACGTTCAAGCAAACCCAAAGTCATCTCTATGAATCACCACACCACTTCCTAGATGCCTCAATTCGCAGATCTGAAGGCACCACCATGACCGCGTCGCCAAGTTTCACCTGCGCCTAAAGTTAAAGCACCTCCAACGCCTCTAATCACCTCCGACTAAACCTTAAATGCCGCGCCTTTGTGGCCATATTTCGATGAATCCAGATGCAATTAGCTTGATCCAATCGTACATCCCGCAGATCGCATCGAGCTCTACAACTTTCATTTTGGAGTCGTCAAGATTCGATGAGAGATGAAAGAGATCCAAGGGAAAGAATATGGAGCAATTCTAGCCGTTGAAAATGCAAATGGCGGCTACCATGAGAAATTAGGGTTTTTGACTATTGCAATAAGATTTTCGTCTCGATTTACGTGCTTAATTTATAGCGTTAGGTCCAAAACAGCCCGAACTCCAACCGAGGTGTGCCGACAGGCAAACTGTATGTAAAATGGCCTTTTGAACACAATGGGACTAGTTTCGAGGCCTAATTCCATTGTATACAAAACTTAACATTTTATTGTTCGACAAATTTAAATTAAATTATATTCAAATAATTTATCAATTCACAGTTATGGACAAATACAATATTTTAATTTACAAATACTTATTACAAACTACGACGTTCATTAATAATTCGATTTTATTGTTATTCCATATTTGGATCAATTTGAATAA
Source organism: Allium cepa (assembly GCA_030765085.1). NCBI lineage: Eukaryota > Viridiplantae > Streptophyta > Magnoliopsida > Asparagales > Amaryllidaceae > Allium > Allium cepa. The sequence goes on from CM060939.1 coordinate 158,973,185, forward strand.
TTTTATTTCAAAAATAACATTTCTTATTTGAATATAAATTGATTGGGTCAAAAGGTCCAAAAACCCCGTTTCGTTCCTGAAACGCAAATATGTCATCCCGTATGTCGAAATATAGATTTTCGATATTTTTAAACTCAATGGAACTAATTTCAAACCCTAATTCTATTGTATATAGAAGTTAGCTTTAAAATCAAATCATATTCATTTTTGTACATTAATTATTCGAATTAATGTTAAGTTGATTTAGTCACCTTTAAATTCTAAATTAAAAGTTTTCTATCATCATTCTTGATTAAACGGGAATTAATGATCCTTTAAATTAAAATTTCCATGTTAAATCCAATATTCAAATACTAAATTAATTTCAATATTAAATTACAAAAACAACAAAATCATAATTCATTATTTTTATATTCCAGACACATTCTATTATTTTGATTTAAATTCTTATTATTAAATCAAAAATACCTTCGTAATTTATTTACCATAAATTTCCATTTATTACACTCATATTCTACAATTAACGTCTTTCTCACATTAATTTGAAATATTTAATTACATCAAATTTCAACAATTGATTTCTAAAATTAATTGATTTCTTATTCAATGCCAAAACTGATTTCAATTAATAACATATGATTTCACCATTTGATGCATTAATTATTTTATTCATTATTAATCTTTATTATTTCAATTGATTGAATGTACGTTAACATTGTAGTCAATTACATTCAATCAATACTATTAAATTATACTATAATTATGATTTTTCATTTATTTAAATCATAAATTTTAATTTTTGACAATATTAAATTCCAAAATATTATTTAACTTAATATTTTTTATATTGTCGAAAATACGTGTCGTTACATATAGGCATTAAAGATAAAGATATTGCAAATGGAATAATTCAAAGATTTACAGGACATAAAGACATTGGTAGGAAAATTATGTGACTAGTGAAGCCAAAAGTCATGTAATTAGAACAGTAAAAGTAGTAAATGATAAAGAAATAGTTGATGCAGTTAATACACTTCTTTATTCAATAGCCAATCTTTTGTTGGTACAACGTCATTATTAAACGAAAAAACAAGAGAACAATTAATTAAATATTTGACAATTTATCACAGTTTAAATGGTATAAAGATGTTTATTTCTCTAAAGTATTTATAATGCATGATTGCAATCAAGACTTTTGGAAAGAAAAATTCTTATCAGGATTTCCACCCTTCTTTGTAGTAATTGTTAAAGAAAGAATAAAAAAAATCAAAATGATGGAGTAATTCCTTATGATGAATGTTGGTATGGTAAATTATATCAGAAGTAGTAGTTGACGAAATTAAATTACGTAATGAAACCAAATTACATAAACAAATACAAAAGGGAAAAATGTACAGTAAACAAGTCTTGGGCGACTTCTATGACTAAGTAGGAGTTAAACCCATCAGACCTGAAAATGATTATAGAAAACCCAAAAAACCATTTAAAAGGAAACCTTATAAAAATAAGGATTTCCAAAAGAAAAGTTGTGAATGTAGTAAAACTACAAACAGAAAATATCACAAAAACAGAAATAAAAGAAAATAATAAGAAAATTCCAATATGTTGGAAATGCCAAAAGGTAGGACACTAGGCAAATGAATGTCAAATGAAGAAGAAAACAAATAATCTTAATATAGATAAGAATTAAATAACTCACTTAAGAAATTTCTTTTAGAAAGCTTTGATTCAGAAAGTGAGAATTTAAAATTATCTATTATCACAAAAGAATATTTGGAAATAGAATCAGAAGAAGAATCATTAAATGATGATTCAGAAGCTGATAATGATTTTGATTATTACAAAGCTTCGTTTAACAGATTATTTGTCTTAATAAAAGAAGACAACTTCATCCTATTGACGAAATATCAGACCCAGATGAAAAGAAAAATATATTAAAAAATTATTTAGAATCTTATCAAAATAAAAATCAATGAGAAAAATTGAAATTAAAACAAGCAGAAACTTAAAATATAAAAGAAATTTTTGATAAAGTAAGAAATTCAAGGTCTATAGCAAATTCAATTAATTTGAGTACTGAAACATCAATTTTAGCATTAAAACTATTCACCGAAAATTAAAATTAATAATTTTTGTTTATTACTACATCTAGTTATCTACTATTTTAGTATTCTAACTATTTATAACTATCTAGAAAATCGATCATTTATCTCACTTTGAAACTGGGATTCATCCTTAAGTCGCGTACCCGTTATTAATCTCTATTAGCTTTTTAAGTGTTGAGGCATTTTGAGGTTTTAGGTATAAATCGTTGACAGTGATAAGGAAAAGATAATGTATCGATTAACTAGAGCATTGTCAATAGAGACAATAGCGAAAGTAGTCTAGATAATCTAGAAATATAAATTAACAATAAAAACAATGAAATTGTTATCAATGAAGATTTAGGAAAAAATCTAACTAACTGGAAAATATCGGCTTATTCTCCATCAAAACTATATAAAAAAATGGGTAGTTTTATTATGAAATCAGATTATATAATCAAAATCGTTGGACAAGCTATTCCCCTTACAGAAGGATATAATACTTTTAACTTATTTCCAAAAAAGATTTTAAATCTACATAAAGAAAAAAATATATTTATTCGCATAGGTATGGTTCAAGTCATGTTAAATCCTATAACTCGTCTAGGATTAAATACATTAGTTATTATTGCAGTGTGGGATAAGAGGCGTAACAAATATCATGATTCTTTATTACGAATCATCGAATCAACTTTATGTGATGAACCAATATATTCTTCATGTTTTCCTAATTTCACTGTTTCTATAATAGACCCAAATGCAAGCCAATCGGTCTGTTTAGATGCAAAACCAAAAGGTTTTAATATGAAACCAAAAACACAGAATGTGTATAAAGCTATGAATACCGTTATAACAGACATTAAAAAGATAACAACTAAAAATGAGGGTACAACTACAATGTTTATAACTGATATAAGTAAAAGTAACGTTGTAATCCCTAAATCCATTAAATGGAATGAAATAAATTTACCAGAATAATAGCTTTTAGAAGAAGCTAACGATCTAGTTAAGACAGAAAATAAAACTCTGGAAGAACTTATTGAATATTCAGAAGGTGATGTGGAAATAAGATTTTAGAGTTACACACCTTAGAATAAGTACTACCTCTAAATTAGAAGAACCAGTCCTTCATAAGTGCCCAACTCCTTTCAAATTAAAAGAAGAAAATGTAATTACTAGAAATATACTTGAATATAAAATTGATAAGTCCTCATCCCCAACCCGTTCTGATATGGGTTATGACGAATACAAGAGTGTATTTGGTTTAAATACCTTAACCTTTAATGAAGAGATAAAATTACCTTTTTTCGAAATAGAACAAAAGTTTTATTCAGTTGAAAATGAAACAAAAAGGAAAATGGTTTTTTATGAAAACCCCTGAAATATAAGAAAAATAGTTCTAAACATATAAATCATATCTTCAAAAAATAGGAGATAATTTACCAAAAAATTATGATTACTTCAAAATAATAAAAGGATACTATAAAATAGAAAAACATAAAGATACTTTTCCTAATTTTGATGGTTTTTTAACAATCGCCAATATAAATACAACATATTAAGAGTTTACAACAAAGAAGGAAAATGTAATAAAGAGCATTCATCCTTCAGAACCCAATTTACTATTTAGAATTCATAGTGAAGAATTAACTGCAACTCCTTAAAGGAAAAATGGTAATATTAAAGCCATAATTGAACAAAATAATTTTATGAACTTAAAGTTACAATCAATGGGTAAACAACCCAATAGAATAGAACAAGAAATTAATAAAAATGGGTAAATTATCACATCTTAATTTAATTTTAAATAAAGCTTTCGAACCTCTATAAACCATGTGCTATCAGGCCTCTAAACAGAGCCTTTGTATATAAAACACAACTACCAAGAAGCTAAAATATAGATGTCGAGTGTCTATGTTGAGCCTCTAAAACATAGTTTCTTGATTTATAAAACATACAGCTATAATACTGTTGAAACGTGATTATCGAATTTCTTGGAAATACGGGATATCGAGCCACTAAAACAAAGCTCTTTGTTTGCAAAACATAAGGCTATCGAGCCTATAAAACATAAGTATTAAGTTGGAAAGCATCCAACTATTATGCCACAAAATATAGATATCGAATAGCTACTTGGTAGCTATCGAACAACAAAAGACAGGAGGTGTCGAGTTTAAAACATTTAAGATGTTGACCCCTTACACTTAAGGGTGTCAAACCCCTGAAAACATAAAGATGTCGAACTTTATAAAGGATAATGTCAGATCTCAAAACCATCAGTTGCCAAACCTCTACGACCATGAGATACTAAATCCTTTAAACATAGAAGGTATCGAGTTTCTAATAAGCTGTAACATCATATAGCTACTAAGTAGCTATCGCATGCATAAATCTGCATAGTTGTCGAGTCTATAAAGTAGATACGTCATATAACTACCGAGTAGTTATTCCAGGTACCGACTGTATGGTTATCGAATATTGAAATAGCAAGGATGTTGAGTATCTACAATGGCATTTCTGTAATTAATATAAAAATGTTTTATTTCTTTTTAAAGCCAATATCTTCCACCAACTCTTATCTCTCGTCTCTTGCCATAGTATTATTGGTTAACAAAATACCTTTCACTTTCTTTTCAGAAATTACCGGTAGAACTCATTCTACCTTCCCAAATAATTTGTAAACTCGTATAATTATTATCGTTAATTAATATTAATTTAAAGCTTTTCTAGCGTAATAAATTTATGGAAAATCATAACCTTTAGGGAAAATTCTCCAAAAACCACCAAAAATCAGAATTTCCTACTTCTTTCGTATATAAAATTTTTAGAAAAAATATTAATTTAAATATTTGTACTAATTAAAACCCGACATAAATACCTTTTTTCCGTAGTGAATTCCTAAAATATTCGTATGATCTTAGTAAATTATGAGATTGAAAAATCATCTCCAAAACAATGTTTTACATCACATATCCAAATTTCAAGTCAATAGGAGATTACAAATCTAGGTTTTGCCTTTAAAACCTATTAAAACAATTCCATAAAAATCCAATAAACCATCATTCAATCCAATAATGACAATCATCACTCCAAGCACGATATATATTCACAATCAATTCAAAAATTATTCATAGATCCAAAAACAAGCATATATAAATGAGATGGATACTATTATTTACCTTAGATTGGATAAGAGAAATTGAGATTTGACGTAGATTAGTTTCCTAAGCTTTTCCCTTGAATTCCCTTTAGTTTCCTCTTCTTATTTTCTTAGATAATGGCCGACCTCTTTAGGTCAATTGAAGTTTTGGGAAATGAATGGAAGAGGAAGGGGTTAGGGAATGAAATAAGGAGTTATTCCTATTGTACCCCTCTTATAGATTCCTTTCAATTCTATATGTAAAATAACCTTCTTAAGTGACTAATTAAGGCCTAACCAAAATTAGTTAACAAATCTCATTATCCTTATCACTCCACATTATTCTATTTAATTTATCTAAATAAATTTCCTAGATAACATTGAATAAAAATTTAGGGTGTCATAGGCTCTTCACCTTAAAGAATTTCGTCCTCAAAATTGGATAAGGAAAATAACAAGCATTACAATCATGCAAACATGTGTGGCAAACACATAACAACAGTGCTACCATATCCTGCTAGAAAAAAAGTCTATATGACATATATAGAACATACCATCAAAAAAGCTCAGGATAAGTATTTGTAATCCTGTCTTCTACCTCCCAAGTACAGTCATGCTCGTCGTCACTCCACTGGACTTTCACTAACTTGATCATCTTATTTCTTAACTTCTTCTCATCTCTTGCCACAACAACAAACTAGTTGTTTAACGAAAGTCATATCCAGTTCGACTACTAAATCTTCCAATACAGTCGATGCAATAGCAGTCTCTAGACTTTTTAAGTTGAGAAACATGGAAAACATTATGAACTCCTACCAAACTATTCGATAACTTAATACGATAAGCGAGTTTCCTGATCCATTCTATGATAAGAAATGAACCAACATATCTCGGTGCCAATTTCATAAACTCTCCAAACTGTAAACCCACCCTTCGTCGGTGATATTTTAACAAAAACATGGTCTCCAACTAAGAACTCTTGATACTTAGACCTTTTATCTGCATAATTTTTTTTCCTAGACCGAGCTTTCTTTATCCTTGCTTAGATCAACTCAATCTTTTCTATAGCTTTTCTCACCATATATGGAAAGAAGCAACCTATCTCCAGTCTCTAGCCAACATGCCAGTGATTTGCACGGTCTTCCATAAAAAGTTTCAAAAGGCACCACTCGTATATTAGTTTGTTAATTATTATTATAGGAAAGCTCGATTCAGTGCAAATGATCTTCTCATGACCCTCCAAAGTCTAGTACACGAGATCTTAACAAATCCTTGAGAACTTTGTTAACTCTTTCCATTTGCCTATCCATTTGTGGATGGTAAGTGGTACTCATCTTTACCTTGGTACCTAACACTTCCTGTAGACTCTTGCAGAATTCACTAGTAAATAATGTATCTCTATCACTAACTATACTACTAGGAATTTTGTGCAGCCATACAATTCTTCATAAATAACTTTGCCAAAGTAGGCACCATCCTTATCGGCCTAACGGAAATAAAGAATGCACTTTTGGTCAGTCTATCTATCATGACCTAAATGCTTTCATTTCCCCTATTCAACTTAGCAACCCATTAATAAACTCTATGGATATAGAATCTCATTTCCAAAGTGATAGGTCTAACAATTGAAGCAATCCACTTGGCTTATAATGCTCGGCTTTTGCTCACTACAACAAAACTTGTTTTAGATGCATTTAGTAGTAGCGTTTAGATATGCAACTATTGCTAATTCGTAAAAACTAAAAGTAAATAAAGGAACGCTGCTGTTTTATCCTGTCAACAATTAGTAAAATTTGGGTGATCTTTTTCGGTCGATCACTCGTATTTCTTTTTCCTTCTCTTTCTTCCACGCGGTATGAAATCGCTAAAAGAAATCTCATCATTTTTGTTTCTCTTTAGCTCGTGCCATTCCATATCAACTATTCCTCAGAACCCTTACTTTCAACCAACGATTCCGGTCCCCACCACCACTTCTAACCTCTAGCTCAAATAAAGGCAATCAAAAAATAAACTTTACCTTGAGTTTGTTACTTTGAGTTTTCGTAATGGCCTTTGAGGGTTGTTGGTTGAATTTATTACGTGAATTGAATTCGGTTCATTTCAAAATAAAAAATAGGTATTTTTGAGGGGAGGGGTGGTTCGAGAAGTCTGGTAATTTTGATGGGAGGGGTGGTTCGAGAAGTTTGGTAATTCTGAGGGAATGGGTGGTTCGAGAAGTCTAGGGTAGAATTTGGAGTGTCAGAGATCTGAGCTTGTTTGTTGATGAGGCATAAGAATGTGGGAGGGGATTGTGATGGGAATTTGGTTATGTGATGTCTTCATTTTTCTTTTTGGCACTAGGTATGTGATAGGAAGAGAAACTTAAAAAATTGGTACGTTTATTATTACAAAAATCATATTTTGTTTGAAATGATTTCACTTGTAATGTGGAAAGTTTGGTTCATCGTTTGAAATTTAAGTATGTTCACATATTGTAGGTCAAGCGTTCAGTTTCTGGACATGTCAGAATTTTCCAATCGTGTTTTATTTCTAAGTGTTTATTTGCCAGGACCCATATGTGATTATGAACATTATGTTTTACATTCCAATCCTATTTTATTTTGCCTTAGTATCAATAAATTATGTACCTGTCAAGAACATTATTGGCTACATTGTTATATAGTTTATATCCATAGAAATTTGTGTATCTTATAGGGTTCTTGATTCTATACGTTCAAAGATCTGGAAGAGGTGGAGGTAGAGCTTTCAATGGTCATATGAATTTTTTGTAATATGGCATCAAAACTCATTGGGCAATGCTGACAATTTGGTAATGTGATCTTTGACTCTGTACTTTTTTTAATTTTTTAATGAAAGTTGCATTGGTAAACTGTGTACTGCAATCATTTGCTTGTTATGGCTGTTAATCTCTCTTAATTTTTGCTTAAAGATGTACACTATTTTGTGTTGGAATGCTCTTTATGAACATGTAGGTAAGAGTTGCCGCATAGGAATAGAATTTTTATATAATCTTTCTTGCCCACTCCATATTACATTTTATGTGACAGTTTCCTTTTTACATGTTATGATGTATGTATTTAGGTAATTAAGATAAACTGTTCCATTGGTGATATGAAGTTGACTCGTGCAGTTTCTGACCTCAATGCTTTAGTAATTATGCTGGGATATCATATTTGCTTCCAAGATAATTGATGTTTAGCATACACTAGGAATTATGTTTTCATCTTTTCTTCCCTTTTGTATAATAATTAAAACCCTTAAAACTTGTACACATAATGTTCGATCTCCTGAATTTGATGAAAAAAATAAAGCTTTATTAACTTTTATGGAAATATAAAACACTGGTGCTTTTTTAGTTTACATCGTGTACAATGGGTTACATTGTTTTCCATACAACAAACCACTTATCCTTCATTCATTACAATGTTAAAGTACAACTTACAAAAATGTACTAAATCTACGCGACAAGTATAAATTAGAGATAACCATCTAGGTGGGGATTGATCAAATATTAATTGTGACTAGCGTTTTGATAAACTAATGTATTTTTGATAGAAGTTTAGTATTTTATTTACAAGAAAATAGTACAAAAAACAAACTTGAGTATAAATAACATAATGTTTTGATTCTGAGATACTATATAATTCATACCAAATCAGCACAAACATATTGAGTCTTCTTTACTCATCCTCCAATTGAACCTCTTTGTTCCATGTAATATTAAATAATTCATTATACAAGTTTATGATTGTAAATTGAATGGATGGTAAAATTGAGATAATTAGATATGCAATCTCTATAAACATGGCTTCTCCAAAGCTGCATAGAAATAGTATTCACCGTGTTTGTTGTTGAAGTTGAATATATACCATGGAACATTTAAAAAATCAGTGAAAGGTAAAAGAATTTATGTTATGTATTCATGTATGTGTGTGTATTATTCATGCTATAATATCTTGTTCATAAAAAAACTAAAAGTACAACCAAAACAAGATGGACCAAAAAAGATAAAGGGCCTTTTCTAGTGTAGTGACTTGCTGAAAATTCAAACATTGTCTCACTTATAAGCCTATATCTCTCTTCATCCTATTCCAGAAGAAACTCTTCTTTATATCCCAAAACATCTTAGTTTCTCCAGGATGAATAGAAAAATTCGATCGATGACACTCCCTAAAACTTCCTTCCTTAGGTTGCAGACATATGAAACATACAACCGTCCCTTCTTCCTCAACCATCCGTTCCGATCAAGACTAAAACCTTTTAAATCATCAACCTTTTAAATCATCAACCTTAGTTTCCACCTCAAGACCTTTAATTCGTTCAGCTAGTAATGGGTCATCTCTCTGCTTAGAAGCTATTCTTTCAATCATAACTGGTCGAACTTCTAAACAGGAAAACATTATAGTATTCTGACTGGAACTAAGTCTTGACTTCCATCTAGAATGACTAATACGGGCGCACTGGTCAATAAATGTTTCCGCTTTAAAATTCTTCTTCACATTTATCGGTCCAAACAAACTTTATGTCATTTCTTGTTAGTTTAGTCACATGCGTGACTATACGAGAAAAATCCTTGATGAGTCTCTGATAATAGCCAACTAACAGAAAAGTTCTTATCTCGTTCATAGTCTTAGGTCATTTCTAATTATTAACAGCTTCAATCTTAGCTGGATATACTGATAACCATTTTTCTGAAACTACATGACCAAGGACTTCACTTCTTTCTTCTAAAAATGACATTTTGAAACTTTGCTTTTAGTTGATGCTGCCTCAATGTTTCTAGCACCATTCTAAGATGAAACTCATGATCTCGTTCATTAAAAGGATATATCAGAATGTCATCTATAAACACAAACAAGAATACATCCAAACACCCTCGAAAGATCCAGTGCATCAAATCCACAAAAAATCAGACACATTCGTCAGTCCAAAGGGTATGAATAACCATTCATACGAACTATATCTTGTTCAAAATGCTATTAATGGAATGCTGTCCTCCGCCACTCTTAATTGATAAAACTCTGTTGCTAAATTTAGTTGGGAAAATAATTTTGGCTCCACTCAACCTATCAAACAAATCATCCATTGTAACGATCCATAATTTTACCACTTTGAAAATGGAATATTTAATTTATCTTAATATTTAGATATAGAATTTTCAAACTTAAGTAATCATATTTTATGTGATAAATAAGAATGATAAACTTATTTTTAGAATTTGATAACAAAATCAAGAAGTTCGGATTTTCATGAAAAAGTGACAAATTTTGTTTGCAATTAAATGGAATATACATGCAACGACTGTTTTAAAAGATAAATAACCCATTTTAATTTTTTTATATAATTTTAATAATTGGTTGATAAAAGTTTTATAACTATATATATATATATATATATATATATATTTATAATAATTGACAAATTTCATCGCACTTTGACAAATCAACATTGTACTTTTATAATTGGATTTTTAATATTATTAAGTATGGTTTTATAACTCAAACGAATTTGTTTTGATTAATTAAAGATGATAATAAATTTATACATAAATAAATAGTTTACTTAAAAACTGAAAATGTAACCTACGATCAGTTTTTTGGATTTTTGACTATTCGTCGAACGGAAGTTGTTTCGACTCATGCATTGTTATTAACATGATTTAGCACAACTTAATACATATTTTAAACTATGTATACCTTTATTCAAATCAAACATAAATAAAAAAATATGTATTTATGATTCTTTTTTATAATCTGAGAATATTTAAATGTCAAGTAATGAAAAGCAAACATCAAATTACCATAAATGCATGTTTTACTTTATTATCAAGGAAGATGTGATGGGATGATGGTAAGTGTTGAAAATGGTGATGTGAAGTTTAAGAGAAAGTATCTAAGGGTATTGTGGTCCATATGCATACTTAAGGGCTAAGCTTTCTAATCCTATAAATACCCATCCATACACACTCATTTCATTCACAACCCATTTTCTTCTTCATCTTCTTATTGTTCTCTAAAGCCTCTTTAATGGTTTCTTCTTCTCTTTTATATCCTCTTTAACTTTCTTAAATTCATATCAATTCAACTCCATTCTCTTCCAAACATTACCAAAGTTCTTATATCATTATTTAAATATGTTTGAGCACCTAAAAAGTGAAGGAATGATGGAAGAAGGAGGAGATGAGGCTTTAAGCCATGAGCATTGGGTGGTGTAGGGTGGAGATTGTGAGAAAAAGGATGGTGCGAAGACTATAGCCATGCACTATGGTGAGTGGAGGAGGTATAAGTGCAAGAAAGATAGAGGGGTGATGATGGTCGTGAGCTTTGTGTAGAAAGATGATAGTTTTGGAAGCTATTTTGATGGAGTATAAGGTATTAGTAGAAGTGTTGATTCATCGAATGATGGGAGGAAGAAATTGGGTTGAAAATAAGTGAGTTAATCTCACATCGAATTGCTTGATAAATTGCTTGGTAAATCACTTAATAATATCACTTGAATATTGCTTGATTTATCATTTTAATTAAACTATAAATTGGCCAACATGTTAAGACCAAAACTTGTTGAAATATTGCTTGCTATTAGTAATAATATTATCGTGGTTGTTAACTATGTTTTTGCTGATAATATGGATGATGAATGTTAATTATATGGATGTTTGATTGTTAAAATAATTCACGTTTAATGCACGTCGAATATCACAAAGTAAATCACTTTCCTTTATAAAATGAAATAATGTATATGAGATTGTTAACATCTTTTAAATAGTTTAAAATAATTTAGAAATTTATTATAAATATTTAAAAGTTTTTCGATAAAGTTTGGAAAGAAAATAAAATTGGATTTAAAATAGGCGCGTCGCATAATGGTAGTTTATGATTTCGCGCCACAGAAAGTTAAATCCATTTATACGTTGGATTCGGTGTCAGAATTCTTTTTTAAAAAAAAATTCTGAACTCTTAAAAACATAGTTTTCAAATGGAAAATAAAAACCAAGATATCATATTGTAGATCTTAAGATATGACCAAATCAAGTTTTCTGAAAAATCGTGCTTTTGCAGTTAAGTGACAAAGTGTAAAATTCACTGAAATAAATATTTTTAAATGCTTAAAAATACAAAATAAATTTGACAAATATGTTAAATTTTTTAAAAGATATTTTAGTTATAAGTATGAATTTTCAAATGATAGAAAAATTATTTTAATCAAATAAGCTTTTAAAACACTATTCGCAGCACTTTTCTATAGCAGTTTTAATAAACTTTAGAAATATAAATTTAAACTTAATTTTTCTTTCCCAAATTTTTTACAAATGTCTTTAAATAAACAATTTAGTATTTTAAATATGATTAGGAAGTTTAATTAAGATAAACAGTTAGGAGAAATTGTGTATAACACTTAAAAATATACTTGAAATCATTTCCTTGAATGTAATAACAGACTGATATGCGAAAATGACTAGTACATTTGTCCCGTTCATAAGATTTAAATGGTAAAACAAGATGTGTAACTTAGGTTAGGAATGGACAACCAGTGCCCTGAACATACCTAACCTCTATTTTCTCTTTTAGGCGAGGGGTGGAATAGATCGAAAGGAAAGCCTGGATATTTAAAAAGATCTCATTTAAGTTTTTCCAAAAGTATTTTTTTTTAAAAGAGTTAGTTAAACCATATTTTTTATAGTGTGGAGAATATTCAAGCCAAACTCTATGTTAAATTTCGAGGAGGTAATTTGAACTATCTGCATGAACTTAAAATGTGATTTCACCATTATTCCACGAACAGTACGAGTTGAATACTGAAATAAATCTAGGTACGATTAGTCTAATCTTTTACTCAAAATCACTGGTTTAGTTTGCAGTAAACGATGTCTAAAATAACATTGTTTTTGACCTAGTTAATACATGTTTTAGAAAGATGATTTTTTTATTAGATTAGGAATTAAATTTTCCTATGTAAATGACTTGAATATTTCTAAAGTTAAAAGGGTTTTGATTAACTAGTAAAAAGTTAAAATGAAAAGGGGCGTAATCAATCTCGTATACATATATTCACATTTTTATCGATGATTGGATTTCAAAGAGACCATGATCAGATTTGGGTAATTCTTATTCAACAACCACTTCGAACCAATTTACATTTTCGAAGTAAAACATGTTGAAAACAAAGATCATCGAGGATGAAGTTCTTCATACTGTATTGATACTTGCTACTAGACCCATGGTGAAATTTCCCATATCTTATATTATGGTGGCAGTAGTGCTCTGTAATGAAAATCATCGATTTGCGAGGACTAATCGCTATTGATCCTAAGGGTGATTCCCAAAACAAGATGTGGTAGGAGAAGTGCCTTGGGTTTATCATGTTCCTGTACAACTTGTATGGACAAATGTCTGACTTTGTATTTTAAATCACATTGATAAATCTTTATAAAACGTATCATCAGTTGGTGGTGAAGAAGGCAACTTCTCTTAGCTTGACACCCTTTCTTAAGACATACAAGCTTAGGAGTTATAGGTCTATAGAAATCAACTGTGTGATTATGGAATGCAGTGTGGCACTCAAAGTGGAGAGTTGATGTTCTATGTGAAAGGTAGTCGTTACCTCAGGCCTTGCACTCGAAAATGACTAAAATGGGGTAGATGCAGCAAGGTTATGTGGTTCACGACAATTAGGATACGATCATCCCCTTTTAAATCTATTTATTCCCATTTTAACATCAAGTTTCAAATTATTGTGGAAGTATGCTAGAGCCGCTTGGATAGGTCGATAACGACTGGGGTGATGACATATTCGGTACTATCTAGTTAGAGGTAGGCCGGTCTTGTGTTGGTAGAGGACCATCAGTTGGTCCTCGGTACATTCATCTAGATATGTATTACAGAAAGGTTGTCTCTTACCTAGTCATTTGTATGGTACATTCCTCTAGAGAATATTACCGAAAGGTTGTCCCTTACCTAGTCATTTGTATGGAATCCATTCTCTAATAAGTGCCTTAACATTTGGTTGTAGAACCTACATTGTAGCTAGTATGCCATAATTTAATCAATGTAACAATTTCGGTTAAGATTCATAAGTTCATTTGAAAAGTATTTCAAAGAATATCATTAAAAATATTATCAACTGATTTGATAATGTTTTAGTTATCATAAGGTAAAATTCTCATCCGTGTTTATGTGCGGTATGGTCTTATGAGATATTCTTTCTTTTCAAAAGGTTGTCACTAATATATGTGGTAAGGTTTTTATAACTTATGAATTTGAGATTATAGTATATTATAACAAATTTATATTTATTAAACACCCTGATTTAAGTAAAACCAATATGAAATTTGAGATTTGTGTATATACTCTTAGGATATAAAGGTGTATTATACAAATATAGATTTAAGTCATGAACTATTTATGCACTTATGTGATGTTGTAAGAGATAATTAAAAAAATGGATTTAGTATGAAGTGAATGGTTATGAAACATAAGTTTTAAGGGTTGATTAAACCAAAGTTGTATTTGTAGGTGTTTACAAACTTACATAAAATTTTATGGAAGGGTTCCTAAATGATATTTAGACCAAAGCAAATATACTAAGAAAAAATGAATGTGAATAATAAAGGATGTGGATGAAAAGAATTTATTATAATTAAGGAAAAAACCAATAGAAATGAATAAGTAAGTTGTACATAGATCATTTCGTCACACGAATTTGATTTAAGATTCAAGAATGTAAATTTAAGTTGTTTATACCGGTTTGAAAAAGGATTTATCACTCGATTCTTGACAGCGAACATTGATGTAGGTTTGTGGTTGGGTATTGGGTTTTCTATCAAGTTGAGTTTTGTGCAAGGAAAATAATAATTTCTGAGCCTATTCAAAGTCCACACTAAAGAATTGGGGGATCAATACTAGTTTGAAAGAAAAGTTGTGTATTCAAATAGGAGATCGAATCGGATATTTTATATGAATAATTTGGGTAAATCTAATAGGTTTAGGTTTGTGAAATAATGTTTCAGGCAAACTTTTTTAGTTTTTAGGTTCGGTTTAATTTCGGGGACGAAATTTTAAGGAGGGAAGAATGTAGTGACACGTAATTTCACCACTTTGAAAATGAAATATTTAATTTATTTTAAATATTGAGATATATAATTTTCAAACTTAAATAATCATGTTTTACGTGATAAATAAGAATGATAAACTCATTTTTAGAATTTGTTTACAAAATCAAGAAGTTTAGACTTTCGTTAAACAGTGACAAAAGTCGTTTGCGATAAAATGGGATATACATTAGACTATTTTAAAAGATAAATAACTCCTTCTAAATATTATTATACAATGATAATAATTGGTTGATAAAAGTTTTGTAACTATATATACTTTTTTATAATGATTGGAAAATTTCTTCGCACTTTGACAAATCAACGTCGTATTTTTATTATTGCATTTTGACATTATTAAATATGTTTTTATAAATCAAATGAACTTTTGTAAATTAATTAAGGATTATTCAAGTTTTTTTTACATAAATAAATAGTTTGACCAAAAACTGAAAATGTTATCGACGATCGTTTTTCGAATTTTCGACTCATTGCAACGTTGTTAACATGATTTTAACACATCTTAATACATATTTTAAACTATGTATGCGTTTTGTCAAATCAAACATAAATAATATTTATGTATGTATGTTTCTTTTTTTATAAATTAAGAATACTTAAAAGTTAAGTAATGAAAAGCAAACATCAAATCACTATAAATGCATGTTTTACTTTATTATTAAGGAAGATGTGATGGGATGATGGTAAGTTTTGAAAATGGTGATGTGAAGTTTAAGAGAAAATACTAAGGGATTTGGTCCATATGCATATTTAAGGGCTAAATTTTCTAATCCTATAAATACCCATTCATACACACTCATTTCATTCACAAGCCATCTTCTTCTTCTCCTCCAAAGCCTCTCTAATGGTTTCTTCTTCTCTCTTATCTCCTCTCTAACTTTCTTAAACTCAACACCATTCTCCTTCAAACTCTATGAAAGTTCTTATATCATTGTTTAAACATTGTTTAGCATCTAAAAAGTGAAGAAACGATGGAGGAAAGGGGTGATAAGGCCTTAGGCCATGAGCATTAGGTGGTGGAGGGTGGAGGCCGTGAGCAAAATGATGGGGTAGAGGCCATTGCCATGCACTATGGTGAGTGGAGGAGGTATAGGCGCAAGGAAGATGGAGTGACAACGATGGTCGTGAGCTTTGTGAAGGAAGAGGATAGTTTTAGATGATGCTTTAATGGAGTAGAGGGTGTTAGCAGAAGTGTTGATTCATTTCATAATGGTAGGATGAAATCAAGTTGAAAATAAATGAGTTAATCTCACATCGAATTGCTTGATAAATTGCTTGCTAAATCACTTAATAATATCAATTGAATATTGCTTGATTTATCATTTGATTAAACTACAAACTTGTCAATAAGTTAAGACCAAATGTAACGACCCATAAATTTATAAATATGAAATAGAGATATAATTGAATAGAATATTCAATTATTGAATTTGTTGGAAAACATTAATCGGTTAATTTCATAGTGGGCTAAGTAAACGTTTAATTAATATAAAATAATGGAAACATTATTTATAAAACTCAAGTTACATAATTATATTGAGAAAAATATAATAATAAAAATGACTAATTTATGAAATTTGAAAACACTACAAAATATCGTGTAGAAGTGGATGAACGTCATCGGAACGTTGTGTGTAACCGGTTTACATACATGAGACATATGTATGTAATCACACACAAATAAACAAATAATAAAACATGTACATATATGTGTATAATGTAGAGTATAGATGCATATGAATATATATACATACATACATATATATATATATATACATACATACATACATATATATATATATATTAATATATTATATACATAACAAAAGAATAAACAAAAGAGTATGGAAAACATCACATCAACTCACCCTCTCATTTAATGCAAGCATGGCAAGGACAAGGAAGGGGTACACACACATGGAAAGGTGGGTAGAGGAGGCTGCACACATGACAAAAGGGGGTATAGGCGGGTGCATGATGGTATGGAGTGAAATGATGTGGTATGGTGTTGATTTGATGATAAGAAGTGACATATACCTGTAGTTTATTCCTAAGACTAATCCTATATAAACCCTCAACTCTCATTCTCTTCTCTCCTTTATCATTGTTTCATCTTCTTCTTCATAAATCCTCTTAAGCTCAAGAAACCATTAATGGCTTCCATGGTGAGAAACCATACTAAAACAACTCTAAACTCTTCGATATATACATCAATCTTTATCCTATCTTCATTTTAGGAATAACCATCCAAGAATCATCCACTCAAACTCACTCTAGCTCCAAATACTACCCTAGGTGAACCATTTGGGAGTTAGGAAGGTCATTTCACCTGCTTTGAGACATCTGACGGTGGAGGTTTGACCATAGGAACATCCGATGAAAGTTAGGAAAGCTTTTGGTGAGAAAGCTCCACAAAATCTAACTTTAAATAGCTTTGTATGCTAATAGATATTAGACACGTATTATTAATTTAAAAACATGTTTGGATGGTTGAGTATGATGATTGGTTAATGATTTGGATAGTTAATTAACATACATGAAAAGTCAGTAAACAGGTATATATCAGTTCATATTCATTCACAAGTTAGTTAATGATGGTTAATGATATATGATATGCTTGAATGACTTGTTTGGATGCGATGATGTGTTATAAAAATATATTGAGAAGTCACAACACACTTACCTACATATGTACACGGAAAATTTAAGTCCCGTATAAAAGAAATCGGTGGGGAAACAGTAACCAAAAGTCATGAAAATTTTGATAAGTGTTTATAATAACTTTTATTCACTTATAATTGTTTTTGAAAGTGTTCCAGGGAAAGTTCGAAATAATTTACCAAATGGTCAAATCTGGGCATTTTCTGGTGTGACAGTTCGTGGTTATGAGACTTGTAATTTCGAATGGAAGTGTAAAATGCATTTCAAGTCGGAATAACTTCAAACAGGAAATGTTTTGTCCGTAAGGTTAATAGCTTTCAATTGGATCTGAAAAGTTAAGTTTTCGATTTGAAAATCTCAAGTTATGAGTAAAACAGTTTTCAAAAAGGTCGCCGTAAGAGCGGTTAAATCAGATTTTTATAAGTAGAGTTTTATAATTTTGAAAATTATGAATAACTTTCTAAATTAATTATTAATATAATAATGAGGTTTTGGAAGATAAAAATAAGTTTATACTTAATCAAAAGTATAATTATGGAAAATGACCTAGTTAATCACTATCCATTAGTATTTAAGGAATTGGATTTTGAAATTAAGGAAACAGAAGGAGTTTTTGACCCAAATATTTTATGAATGATTACATAATAATTAACTATGAATGTTAAAATTTATTTGGGAATTTTCGAAGGACTTAGAAAAATGGTCAAATTCTATAGTCAAATGAATTGTTTAAATAATAAACAATGTTTGGAAATAAGCTCGGAAGTGGATTAGAATTTGAGGTATGGAAGCGACTGGTATTTAAAGGATAAAGAATGTGATTGAACCAAGGTCTGAGAGGAAATAGTTCCCTAACATGGGATGCCTCATTGTTTGCTGATAAATGATTGAGTTTGAAATCGAAGACTTAAGTTATGAATGAGGTATAATCTCTGAATGAGAATTAAAGTAAATAACAGAAAGGGGTATGCGGTAATACCTATGAGTACATCTTATCCTGCGTGCGAGATCCGAGAAAGCAAACAAGGTAGTTAATAGGATGGGAAATCCATCTGACCTTTTTTATTTCTTAGACGATGGGGGAATGGATCGATAGGTATATCCGGGTATTTGTCAAAGATCATGTAAAAGTTTTGCAAGATAAAGAAAAGGGAACTAGATAAGAAAAAAGGAATTGGAACTCGATTGTTGTGATGTTAAGTTGTGTAGTTTTTTGGGTATCAATGTGTTGTTGGTTTAGGCCTTCGGGGTTCGCAATTGGGAAATTATTCTCTTAATGTTTAAAATTAGAAACTGATTCTAATTGGGAAAAGGGGTTAAGAAATTAAATTAAACGAGGCTTAACGATTTTGTATACACATATACACATTTTATTTCTATAATTAATATCGAAGGATCCGGAGTAAGATTTAGGGTAATGTCCCGATCCGAAGACAACTTCGAATCAATGAACGACGTTCCAGAAATGGACAAATGGTTGAAGAAACCGAGAAGGAAAATCTCTATGACGTTGATGATCGGAGATCTTCTACGGCAAGCGGGTTGCTTGTTAATAACCTCGGAGTTGCTCCCGAGTTAAATGAATAGTAATGATTCCATGTTCTAGGATCTACGAAGATGCAAGTGCTGTGGCTATCATGATTAAGGATTCAGTAGGGTGGTTCCTTCGGTTCATCCTTTACCTAGATGACCTGCATGGGAGAATGTCTAACAAAGCATTTCCAATGATTATGAATGTTGACTTTTACAAATGTATATCAATTTAGTGGCGGATAAGGCAACTTCTCTTAGCTTAACACCCTTTTCTGAGACGTACGAGCTCAAAGGTTGTATTTTTGTGGGAGTCAATTAGTAATTAGAGGATCTGGAAACATTGCATTCAGAGTGAATGACCTGGAATGAAAAGGTAACACATTACCTCGAGCCTCATCGAATGGGGAGTGACTGAAACAGGGCGTGCGACAAGATGAGTCATGGTTTAGCACCCAAGAGAATGCCCGCATTTTCCTTTCTGGATATAACATATCTCTTGCTATATTTCGAGTCTGAAGGTTGTGATGATAACGCTCTTGGAAGGTCAAAAACGACCGATAGAAATGGCATATTCGGTCTATCGGTTGGGTAGACAGTCATGCTTAGGCGTTGGGTGGGGAACTCACACCCAAGAGCATTCCTCCAAAGGTGTACTATACGAAAGGTGGTCCCTTACCTTGGTTGTTAGTATGGAATCCAATATCCAATAAGAACCTATAAGAGTTTGATTGTAGACCAAGATGTTGGAATTTAATGGATGTAACAATTTCGGTTAAGATTCATAAGTTTACTTGAAAAGAATTTTCAAAAAGCATAATGTCATTAAAAATAATATCCCATTACTTTAGCATAATCACTTTTGGTTATCATAAGGAAAAAACCTGTAATGACCCAATTTTTCGATGCCCGAAAGTCTCCATCAATACGACAAGTGTATCAAATGCCAAACAATCAAATGCCGAAAAACCGAACCGTTAGTGTTAAAGAAGAAGAAGAAACATAAAATAATAACAGAATCTCACATTTCGCAGCGGAACAAATATAATAGATAAATGAATAATCTTTAAAACAAAAACACTATATCAGTTTATACATCACATTATCAGAGTTTGCAACAACACAACAGCGGAAAAGTAATATTATATACTAGTGATACGCTTCGCCATCCAGCTTGAACTCCAAATCTCCACAGCATACTTCTTGACTTCGCTCCCGAACAACTGATAACCTGACTCAAGGTTGCCCATGTGGAAAATTATGGGCACTCGGAGTTTAGAAAGGGAATAATAAACTCTAGGCCAGTCATGAGACTGGTGTGAGATCTTAAAAACAGTTATTTTCACAAAAGAAAATAAAAAAGAAATCCGCTATGCTTTTGGAAAATGAAATTACCATAAGTCCTCCCCGCACACACACAATGCAAGCGCACAATTGGAGGAGATTTCTCCTTATGATAGTCAACCATGGTTGATACGCAAAATCTCTTTGATATTATTATTGTTAGTGCATAGTGTTGAAAACATTTCGAAAGTATAATATAAATCTTAGCTAGCATAGGCACCATTATATTATGCCTGTTATAGCTACTTCCCGAGGAGGTGGGTTATACAATTGCAATCGTAAAGAGCTCGTATTGTTTCTTTGGATTTCCAACAAATGGTCAGGCTAAGGAACTTCCTATGCCACATGGGTACGCCTCTTGAGGGACGCCCTGAGAACTTAACCAGCTCTCTACCAACATAAGGTCGGATTACCTCTGTAACTAGGTAACTAACTGTCACGAGTATTCCATCCCCCGTACGTTACTGACCTTTATCCGAGGATCCTCAATACCAACAACCACAAAGTAATAAATTTGCAGCAACCACATAGGTTAAATATCTGGGCTCCATACCATGATACAACCCTTTTCCAGAAGGAAATGGACATACCCTCAGGGGACGCTACCCCAAAATAACCTTGCTGCATCCTTCCTGTTTCGACCACGGGTTGTGAGGTCCGACGAAGTCTCGTCCACAAAGCTACGCTTTACACAAAAACCATGCTTCGATCAACACATGATCAGCAGCACTTCGTATGCCACATTACCAAACTGGGAATGTATCACTAGTAACCACCAACTACATAACCTCTGTTCTCGTACGTTTCAGAGAAGGGTGTTAAGCTAAGAGAATAAATTCTCCGCCACTAACAGAAATGTATTTGATAGAAACCATCTTTACATCTCAAAGTGTAACATCAGACACACATTCATACAAGTCAGTTCCGGGATCGAATGGAACCGAAGTCACTTCAAAGAAGCCCTTGCAATCCGGATATTCACTAATCACATCTGAAATCCCCATCAAAAAGGGTGATAAAATCTCTATAACAGAGCAATTTGGTGCAGACACATTCGACAGGTAATCCTTTCGCTTTCGAAAATACCCGATCTTCAACACCGTCTTCAAATGCAATCCCATTTCGTCATATCATTGTTTCAAACGGGTTTTATGACACAAAGTCCTCTCCCGGCTAATCCGAATAATGAGCCCTTATTTTAAAAATAAGTGTTACATTCAGATTTCAAGTAAATCACAACAAATTTCAACTTTGATTCTTTAAACAAAAGATCCATCACAAAGGTTCAATGTGGTTTTCGAATATCGATTTGGAATCGTACCCCCGGTCGCATCGAAATTCAAATGTCATTTAAAGGCTAATATTGATAGTCGGTTATTTAACTATCAATCAATATTCACAATAATCACCATATTATAAATAATTTTCCCCCAATTATTTATTTTCAAAATATCTTCGCAAGATATATTTTCACACTTCAATACTTTGAAAACAAATTTCAAATCACTTTTCCTTACACAGAATAAATTTCCAAATATTTATTCATTTCCACTAAAAATTCGCCGAGTCCGAATACTTTAAAATAATTTAAATAATCACTTATCCTAAAATATACCCTTGGGAATACTTTGAAATGAAAACTATTTTTTTAAACACTTTATTTAAAACATTAGTTATGAAATTTTTTATATTAATATCTCATATAAAACTCAAGTCTAATCAATTTTAAAAATAAAATTATTAAATAAAGTGTAATTATTAAAATATCCATATCCCAAATTAAACACCAATTTAATCTTTAAAATAACCATATCTATAATCAACTTAATAATTTTTGCTTAAAGATCTAAAAAAAACAATATCCGAAGATAATTTCTCCAATAGTATTCTCTTTAAAACCAATTCTAGAACTTTTAATTTGTACTTTAAAAGCTACTTTGAAAATGTACTCAGCTTTCCAGGGAAAATGCACCTTCTATTCTAAAATGGTTCATTCAAATTAGTTAATAAATCTTTCTCGATTTATTTTAAATTTACGCTCCAAATCCGTAAATATTTTTCCACACTTTTAAAAATAAACCAATATTTATTTTTAAAACAAATTTTCCTTTCCTTTATAAATTTCCATTGTGAATTTAAATTTCCAAATATCCATTGATATATGATATTCAAATCGATTTCTAAATATTCACTTTCAAACGCCCAATCTAATTCCACATTGATTTCCAATTTATTTTCAATCACCAAATCAAATTCCAAATTGATTTTCAATTTATTTTCAAACACCGAATCAAATTCCAAATTTATTTCCAATTTATTTTCTTTTAAAATAAATTCCTTTATCTCTTCCAAATTATTTTAAATTCGTATTTTAAATAAATTCTTCAACTTTTGAATAATATTACTCAAAATCCATTTATTAAACCTTTTTTCCATTTTGGAATTTATTCGATAGGATTACAAAAAAAATCAATCTTTATCTTTTTTTTTTATAAATTCCTTCTTTTAAATTTGTCCAATTCTCAAAAATTAATTTTACTAAAAACTTTCTACTTAAATTTCAAAAATCAAACTTTATTTATTTTTGATATCCTACGATACCAAAAATATATTCGGTTAAACTATAGACTTCAATGATTTCAATCACAAATTAATCACACACATATTATAAGTAAATCAACACACAACATATGAAATAAATTCAAATATTTGAGGATTCCAGTTAGATCCCTCCAACCTGTTTTTCTAAATTCACAGATGTTAGCACAACAATTAAATACCAATTCCACTTCGAGGTGGAATATCGCGGTATATAGGATTAAATAATATCATCTGCTATTATGAGGCGCATAGGGTCTCATCTGCTACATAATGCGGGAAATCAATCACTCCATATATATACAACTATATATGCTACCACATCCAACAGTCAATCAATAACTGAAATTTCAATTTAAATTTAGTGAGAAGATCTCACCTTTGCTTTTATTTTGCAATCCAATCCAAACCAGCCATTTCATCATGATTTAAGACCTTGTGACAACATTATAAGGTTTTATTAATATTTTAATTGATCAAACAATTAATCGCCATTAGATAAATTTAATTAATCAATGATTTTAAATTAAACTAATAATTTAAATTTAAACTAATAATTTTATTTGAACTAATTACCTTTTGCCAATTATTTTTAGTAACTAAAATAATTAATAAATTTTGTTAAACAAATCTACCTCCAAAATGTATTTTATTTTAAAATTAAACAAGTAGATATAAAAATGTGTATAGGTTTATTTATTTTCTTTCTTTTCCCAAAATTATATTTATTAAATTAAACAAACTGTTTAGTCTAATTCATAGAACTCTTCTACATTCAAAATCCCTATACACACACACACACACACACACTTAACTGCAAAATAATTTCTGTTTTGAACTTTACATATATTTTTCGAAATCCTAGATGCTTTATATATATATATATATATATATATATATATATTTGTAAAAAACTATTATATATATATCTAAAAAACTAATTTTCTGTTTTTAAATCTTACATATAAATTTCAAATCTGCATGTATTAAATCAAGGTAAAATTGTTTACCTACAACATCGTTCCAGGAAGAATGAACAGCAACCCATTCGAGCCCCCCTGCCTACCACCACTGCCTGTAGCGTCGAGCTGATGCTCAAACTTCGCCACTGGCTCTCGACTAAGACATCGGCCACCACGAAATCGCCGTTCCCCTCACAAGTGGCCACGCGAGCCTCCTCAAAACCCAAACCAAATTCGAAACGATCCCGCTGCCATCTCGATCGAACGAAGTCGCCACAGCCTCAAACTCCTTCCATCGACCATCGCCATGCCTAGCTGGCGTAATTTCAAAGATCCCCATTGCCAGAACCGAGCTCAGCTTCGAAATCGAATTTACCTCACGAACGCACCGGCCATGTTCGAATTCGCGAATTCGATCCCCTTTTTTTTCTTTTTTTTAAAACTGTCGATTTTTCCATTCCCTCGGCCATGGATTTTTATTTGAACGGGTGATTTTTTTTTTTAAATTGCCATTATTATTTGAATCTCTGAGTTGAACGAAGAAAAAGGTTTTGTTCTTTTTTTCTCTGATTTTTTTCTTTCCTTTTGTGTTATTATAATTTTTTTTTAAAAAATGAACGCGTGTGCAATTAAGTAAGACACGTGGTCTCAAAGCGTTGACAAGTGTTGAATGAGGTAACAGTACATTGAAGGGAAAATATTTATGTATTAATTTCAAATTTAAATTTAAATTTAAATCATCTCCAATTTGAAGTTCAAAATTTCGAACTCCCATCGAGGCGTGCCGCTAGGCATTTATAATGTTAAACCCATATTCCAAACACAATGGAAAAGGTTCCAGGGCCAAATTCGATTGTATGGAGAAGATAGCATTTTGAACCCAGCTATTACTTTAATTTCGATATAAATTTTCAGCACAATTGCTAATCCTACGGCCACACGATCACTCCAAACACTACGAAAATTTAAATCCGATAATAATACATTATTACGGACCCAATGCAACTGGTTTTGTCAAAATCCGAGATTGTACCTCGGAAGGCTATTTTTTAAATATTGATTTAAATGATATAATTTCAAAACTGAACAAATCATTTTCAAATTCAATTCTGAAGCTTTCATTATCTTCAGCATTGTCAATATAATTTTTTTATGCTTTTGAAATATTTTTTATCAGCTTAAAATTAAAGATTCAAATTTTTACCCAACTTCAATAAATTAAATTTAATAATTAAATCGCCAAATTCATAGTTATATTTTAAAGTCAAGTTAAATCAGCTTCCAAATATTTAAAATCAATTAAATATTACAATTTCAAATGTTCAAAATTTTGGGTCGTCACATTCTTCCCCCTTAAAAGAATTTCATCCCGAAATTGCTAGTTAAAAAGAATGATCCCTAACCCGTTTATTATTTTCCCAATTCAAACAGTTTTATCAACTTGTCAAAACAAATCTTTTTATAAAAGATCCAATATCACTTCAACTACCTTTCTAAAATCTTCCATAGATTCTAAACAACATTGTTTTTCTTAACATTCATATTTAAATTCAAATTTAAATTATCAAAATTATCACAAAATTTTTCTAACTCCCTATGCACGGCTACCTCGGTACTGCTACAAAATGCCACAACGGGCCTGCAGATTTAAAAAGAAAACGAAAAGCCAAGTGGCTAGACAAAAAGGTCATCAAATTTCATACTGAAATTTAAATACATACCTTTTGCTGAGCAATTCAAATTATCTTCGAAATTAAATCCCAATTTATCTTTTGCCTTTAAAATACCTATATATTCCACTAGCAATAATTTCCAATCATAATATTCCAAATCATATTTCACATTTCTTTACAAAAGTTTGAATATTTATTACATTCAAATTCGTACGATGTACTTACATCATTCGTGAGCAATATCAACTTCGATCGCTCACTTGATCATACAATTTCACTTCCGAACTAGTATCGTCCATCCGACTTCCTAGTGCAGACTCATATCTGGTTTCTTGATCAGAAAACGTCATTCTCTTTACATAGCCGTAAACTAATGATAGAGAATTTCCAGAATCAACCAAAAATCTATATCCAGGGTTCGCCGTCGAAAATCGAGTGAAAAATCCCAACTCGGATAGATATAACTATGTCGAAATCCTGTGCTCGAATTCTAGATCAAATCGATATGCGAATAAAATAATATACGTACATCCTACGTATTAATTCCAATTAATTATTAGCTATATCAATTTTCTTTTCCTTTATTCACATTGATTCACTCATTAACAATTTTATTTTCCTCCTTAATAAATTTTATCCCATAACTATTTTTATCAGATTCCAGAGTCTTTCCAACATTTCAAAATCATTTTTTTGAAATCAATTCAAATTATCTTTTGAATTCCCAAAAGCAAATCCAAATGTTGCAAACAACTTCAATTTTTAAATAATTTTGGCAGCAATTCCTCTCCTGAAAACTCGAAAATGAACAACGATGATGCTGCAGTCATCACCGAAGTTATTTTCCAACGACTGAAAAGAGTTTAATGCTTTCATCCCTCTTTAAAATATTTTTCCAAAACCTTTGGAAACTCATTTTCAAACTAAAAAGGGATTTTAAACTTTTCCAAATCTCCTAAACTTTAAATCCTTTAATTTTTTTTTCAAATATTTCTCTGGAGTTCTATTTCAAATTATAAATCACATTTACAATTTATATTTACCAATCTCATTTGTATAGGAATTTATTTCTCAGCTTTTGGTTATGATTTCAATTTCTTATTCAATAATCAATGATAATAATGTAATATTATAACTTCCTAACAATCAAGCAACCATTTGCTATAATAATTTATGGAAAACGATTTCTTTTCTATACAAAAATAGTTTGGGTAAAATTATCTCATTTGCCCTATTATAAAACAATATTGTGTCGGTTTATCTTGTTTAAGGGTTTAGAAACCCCTATCGATACAGTTGGCCAAACTACACCTACCAGAATCTATAAACAATCAACCATAAGTCAACACAATACAAAATAATTTATATTCACTAACAAATGCGTGCTCATATCTATTAATACACTCAAACTCATTCTATAGTACTACTGATTCTATTTCTAATGAGTAATTCCCACCAGAGCCAAGGTTGTCGCTTAACCAATTGCTCTGATACCACATTGTAACGTCCCAATTTTCGACGCTCGAAAGTCGACATCAATACGTCCCCTATGTCAAATGTCGAACAATCGAATGCCAGAAAGCTGAACCGTTAGGGTTAATGAAGAAGAAGATAGAAGAAGAAACAGAAAACAATAACAGAATCTCACATTTCATAGTGGAACAAGTATAATAGATAAATGAATAATCTTTAAAACAAAAGCACTATATCAGTTTATACATCACATTTAAAGAGTTTATAACAACACAACAACGGAAAAGAAATATTATATAATAGTGATACGCCTCGCCATCCAGCTTGAACTCCACATCTCCACAGCATACTTCTTGACTTCGCTCACGAACAACCGATAACCTGACTCTAGGCTGCCCATGTGGAAAATTATGGGCACCCAGAGTTTAGAAAGGAAACAATAAACTGCAGGTCAGTCATGAGACCGGTGTGAGATCCAAAAAACAGTTATTTTCATAGAAGAAAATAATAAAAAATCCGTATGCTTTTGAAAAATGAAACTTCCATAAGGCCTCCCCGCACACACACAATGCAAGCGCACAATTGAAGGAGATTTTTCCTTATGATAGTCAAACATGCTTGATACGCAAAATCTCTTTGATATTATTATTATTATTATTATTATTATTATTATTATTATTATTATTAGTGTATAGTGTGGAAAACATTTCAAAAGTATAATATAAATCTTAGCCAGCATAAGTACCATTATATTATGTCTGCTATAGCTACCTCCTAAGGAGGCGGGTTATACAATTGCAATCGTAAAGGGCACGCATTGTTTCTTTGGATTTTCGAAAAATGGTTAGGCTAAGGAACTTCCTATGCCACATGGGTATGCCTCTGGGGGGACGCCCCGAGAACTTAACAGCTCTCTGCCAACACAAGGCCGGGTTACCCCAGTAACTAGGTAACTAACTGTCACGAGTATGCCATCCCCCGGTCGTTACCGACCGTTATCCGAGGATCCTCAATACCAGCAACAACAAAGTAATAAATTTGCAGCAACCACATAGGTTAATTATATGGGCTCCATACCATGATACAACCCTTTTCCAGAAGGAAATGGATATACCCTCAGGGGGCGCTAGCCCCAAATAACCTTGCTGCATCCTTCTTGTTTCGACTATTCCAGGTAGTGAGGTCCGACGAAGTCTCATCCACAAAGCTATGCTTTACACAAAAGCCATGCTTTGATCAACCCATGATCAGCAGCACTTCGTATGCCACATTACCAAATTGGGAATGAATCACTTGTAACCACCAGCTACGTAACCTTTGAGCTCATATGTAACAACCCTAGTTTTGTGATTACCTGTAAAGATAAATTATAGTGATGGTTTTAATTTAAAATGGAGGAATAAAATAAATTTTTAGATGTAAAATTTGTTAAAATTGTTCTTTTTAAAATATAATAACTCAAATGTAAATCACATCACAGAACAGTAGATCATCACATACATATACACATATACAGATACATCATAGAGTATACAAAATGATACATGTCAAGTGGTATAGCAACCACATTATACAGGCGAGTCAAAAGAATATGCATATCAGAGTTACAACAAAAAAAGGACTACACAAAAAGCTATAAAAAAGGGAGATAGCAGAATAGTCCATGCGGAAGCAGAATATGCGAAGTCCAAATGTACCTAACCTGAAACACCTCGGTCTAACCCGAGTATAAAATACACAGGTCAGTCTAGCTAAACAAATCAGTTAGATATGCTCAATGATAATGAACATGCAAGGTCATAAAGTACCACAAATATCTCTAAAAGAGATTACTCGATCATCTAGCAAAAGATGAATCATAACAAGCCTAATAACATCGGCAACTCAAATAAACAAAGGATATGAATATCTCAAATCAAGCCAAAAGGCAAATCACAAATACCAATAAAGGTAACATAAGTTTCCACAAGGTAATCACTATGTATCGAGTGGTTCAAAAGACCTACTCCGAAAGGCGATACTTTAGGGAAATATAAATATCAATGAAACAAAAGATGCACGTGCTCAGCACCGTATAAACAAGGATCCACAAGCCCGAAGGCGACAAACCCAAGTATCTCTCGAGCGGTGACGAAGGACCAACTCCAAAAGCGATACTATAGGGCAACAAACCCGAAGGCGACAAACCCAAGTATCTCTCGAGCGGTGACGAAGGACCAACTCCAAAAGCGATACTATAGGGCAACAAACCCAAAGGCGACAAACCCAAGTATCTCTCGAGCGATGACGAAGGACCAACTCCAAAAGCGATACTATAGGGCAACAAACCCAAAGGCGACAAACCCAAGTATCTCTCGAGCGGTGATGAATGACCAACTCCAAAAGCGATACTATAGGGCAACAAAACCAAAGGCGACAAACCCAAGTATCTCTCGAGTGGTGACGAAGGACCAACTCCAAAAACGATACTATAGGGAAACAAACCCGAAGGCGACAAACCCAAGTATCTCTCGAGCGGTGGCGAAGGACCAACTCCAAAAGCGATACTATAGGGCAACAAACCCAAAGGCGACAAACCCAAGTATCTCTCGAGCGGTGACGAAGGACCAACTCCAAAAGCGATACTATAGGGCAACAAACCCGAAGGCAACAAACCGTAGTGGAGAAGGTCCATGGGCCCAGTACTGGACACCACTAACTGGCAGTATGTGTCACAAACTCTCGGAAAGGAACCTAAAAAGTGTTAATGTGTGTTCCATATCACCCGTTCGCACTACGGTTTACTAACCGCTAGTAAATTTCACGCTCAAAGCAGTAAAAGGTTCACCTGATATCATAGGTAAACTAGACCCGTAGGCCAAAACGATCAAACAGACAAGTTAGGAATTAACCGAAAGGATAAACGCACGTATCCCATACTAAGCGTTTTACCCAATCGTTTAACTCTCCTTCTCATTCGATTGACAGTGCAAAAACGTGTAATATTTTTATAAAAATAATAAATTGGAGAAAACGAGCTTTTAAAACAATTTAAAACCACTTTATAAACCGCTTTTGCAATCTATCTTATTATAGAGATACTAAAATTTTATACTTGAAAATAATATATAATAATTATTCCAAAAACCAATTTACTTGAAAAACATTTCAAAACTCATTTATAAAAACCGTGTACGAAATCCAGAAAGAATCATCAAGAAATACAGAAAAATATCGGAAGTTTAAACTTATAAAATTCCAATAAAAACAAGCTGTGAGTGCAAGTTCAACAATAGATATATACAAGTTAACATGGTTGAATTGACCTAAAAATATGTAGAAATAAAGTTCAACATTTGTACTTTAAACTGCAAAAAGGATCACTGAGTTCCGATAAGAGACGAAGAAACTGCGACGTCTCAAAGTCGGACCAATGTGAGGAAGTGAATACACGGGAAAAACAAAGGCCAGTGGCTTGTTTAGCCAGTTCGCCCTTATTCAACCCAAAATTTGACAAATCAGGAGACATGAAAGTTATAGAGGACATTCTAAGCTTTCCAGGACTTTAAAAATTATCGAATTCGGATAGGAAATAAAAATGTTATGATGAAAACAATTTTCATATCTGAAGTTCACTACGGCTGTCGTTTTAGTCTCGGGACAGCGAGACTAGAATGAACTTTAGACCATGTAAACTTAAAAATTTCACAAAACTCAAAACACAAAAGTTATAGTAGACAATCTATTCTTTTTAGAACATCAAGAATCGTCAAATTTGGACTTCAAATGTGAATGATATGCTTAAATTACCAATGACATTTAGCATAGAAAATTACGGTTTTACAGTGACAGGGCAGCAAGTTTACATCATACTTTTCGACCATCTATGATCAGTATTTTCAAAAGTATTCAACATGAAAGTTGTCACACTCTTTTTAGGCTTTCGATAACATCAAAAAATTCTAATTTGATTTAAAACGCAAAAGATATGTGCAATTTACTAACAGCAAATCGCAAATGAACATGCAACAAATACAATTGAAATTTCTTACCTTGAAATCTCAATCTAAGCTAGAAATGTGAGTTTTCAACTCACCTTAGATTTATTGGCAGCAAACTAGTAGATTTAGCAAGTAAAGTAAGGAGTTTTGGCCTTGATTTGGTGCTAGAAATCTTATAGCCTTGCTATTGCTATTCTCCTTCCCCAATTTTTACCCAAAAACTTAATTTACCCAAAAACACAAAAAATAAAATTTCCCTCAACAATCAAACCTACAAATTCAGAATAAGATGAGGATATGATTGAGAAGTTTACCTAGATTTCACTGGATTTTATTTCAATTTATTTGATTTTAAAACCATAATCTTTGCTCTCAACTAGGGTTGCATTGGGAAGTTTGTCTCTGTTTGATAATTTCTGAACGTACAGGAGAAGGAGTTGTTTCTCCTACTTAGCAAATTCACTAAGTGTCTAAATGGACTGCTATAAACTTAAAGCCCAAAACCCTCAATTTAAATAAACCAACTTGTAAATTAACCATTCTCTAATCACATTTTATACCATTTTAAAACATTGTTATCTCATAGGTTAAGACACCTAAAAATTAATGTGAGTACACTAAAAATAAGTTCGTTAACTAATCTTTTCAACAAAACGGTAAAACATAGATTTCACAATCATTTGACCCTTCATTTTTTATCATTGAAAATGACACTTTTTAACTTGTAAAAAGAAATGTGACGACATGATAATTAAATCAATTAAACCCCAAAAATCATATTTTCTTATTTAATTAAACATCACAAACCATATAAAAATATTCTTTTACATCCAAATATTTTCTTTTCCTATATTACACATTTTTATTCACATTCTTAACCATATTTAATTTTTAACACATCATTAAAATTAATGAAAATTACCATTTGACCATTATTTCCGCAATAATTGCATTTTATCAAATTAAAACCATTCAATGCTCATTATTATCCCAAAATAACATACTAAAGTTCTCAAAACTTTATTTTCTTCATTTTATATTTATTTACAACAAATAAATGTTGAATTAATTTTTTTATCCCTATTTTAATGAAATTACCATCAAATAAGCATAATTTTATTATTCTCACTTTATTTACAGCCAAACTTCTTAATCTCCATTTTATTACACCAAAACCCATTGTTTATTTTAAAAAGAACAATTTTAATAAATTTTACATCTAAAAATTTATTTCATTCCTCCATTTTAAATTAAAACCATCATTATAATTTATCTTTAAAGGTAATCACAAAACCAAGGTTGTTACAGAAACAAATCAGTTAGATAAGCTCAATGA
This sequence comes from Allium cepa, assembly GCA_030765085.1. NCBI lineage: Eukaryota > Viridiplantae > Streptophyta > Magnoliopsida > Asparagales > Amaryllidaceae > Allium > Allium cepa. The sequence continues at coordinate 159,006,073 of CM060939.1, forward strand.
TAATGAGCATGCAAGGTCATAAAGTACCACAAATATCTCTAAAAGAGATTACTCGATCATCTAGCAAAAGATGAATCATAACAAGCCTTATATCATCGACAACTCAAATAAACAAAGGATATGAAAATCCCAAATCAATCCAAAAGGCAAATCACAAATACCAATAAAGGGAACACAAGTTTCCACAAGGTAATCGCTATGTATCGAGTGGTTCAAAAGACCTACTCCGAAAGGCGATACTTTAGGGAAATATAAATATCAATGAAACAAAAGATGCACGTGCTCAGTACTGTATAAACAAGGATCCACAAGCCCAAAGGCGACAAACCCAAGTATCTCTCGAGCGGTGACGAAGGACCAACTCCAAAAGCGATACTATAGGGCAACAAACCCGAAGGCGACAAACCTAAGTATCTCTCGAGTGGTGACGAAGGACCAACTCCAAAAGCGATACTATAGGGCAACAAACCCAAAGGCGACAAACCCAAGTATCTCTCGAGCGGTGACGAAGGACCAACTCCAAAAGCGATACTGTAGGGCAACAAACCCGAAGGCGACAAACCCAACTATCTCTCGAGCGGTGACGAAGGTCCAACTCCAAAAGCGATACTATAGGGAAACAAACCCAAAGGCGACAAACCTAAGTATCTCTTGAGCGGTGATGAAGGACCAACTCCAAAAGCGATACTATAGGGCAACAAACCCGAAGGCAACAAACCGTAGTGGCGAAGGTCCGTAGGCCCAGTACTGGACACCACTAACTGGCAATATGTGTCACAAACTCTCGGAAAGGAAACCGAAAAGTGTTAACGTGTGTTCCATACCACCCGTTTGCCGTAAACGGTTTACTAACTGCTAGTAAATTTCACACTCAAAGCAGTAAAAGGTTCACCGCATATCATAGGTAAACTAGACCCGTAGGCCAAAATGATCAAACGGACAAGTTAGGAATTAACCGAAAGGATAAACGCACGTATCCCATACTATGCGCTTTACCCAATCGTTTAACTCTTCTTCTCATTCGCTCGACAGTGCAAAAACGTGTAAGTTTTTTTATAGAAATAATAAATTTGAGAAAACGAGCTTTTAAAACAATTTAAAACCACTTTATAAACCGCTTTTGCAATCTATCTTATTATAGAGATACTAAAATTTTATACTTGAAAATAATATATAATAATTATTACAAAAACCAATTTACTTGAAAAACATTTCAAAACTCATTTATAAAACCCGTGTACGAAATCCAGAAAGAATCATTAAGAAATACAGAAAAATATCGGAAGTTTAAACTTATAAAATTTCGATAAAAACAAGCTGTGAGTGCAAGTTCAACAACAGATATATACAAGTTAACATGGTTGAATTGGCCCAAAAATATGTATAAATAAAGATCAACATCTTTACTTTAAACTGCAAAAAGGATCACCGAGTTCCGATAAGAGACGAAGAAACTGCGACGTCTCAAAGTCGGACCAATGTCAGGAAGTGAATACGTGGGAAAAACAAAGGCCAGCGGCTTGTTTAGCCAGTTCGCCCTTATTCAACCCAAACTTTGACAAATCACGAAACATGAAAGTTACAGAGGACATTCTAATCTTTCCTGGACTTTAAAAATTATCGAATTCGGATAAGAAATGAAAATGTTATGATGAAAACAATTTTCAGATCTGAAGTTCACTACGGCTGTCGTTTTAGTCTCAGGACAGCGAGACTAGAATGAACTATAGACCATGTAAACTTCAAAATTTCACAAAACTCAAAACACAAAGTTATATTAGACAATCTATGCTTTCCAGAACATCAAGAATCGTCAAATTTGGACATCAAATGTGAAATATATGCTTAAATTACCAATGACATTTAGCACAGAAAATTACGGTTTTATAGTGACAGGGCAGCAAGTTTACATCATACTTTTCGACCATCTATGATCAGTATTTTCGAAAGTGTTCAACATGAAAGTTGTCACACTCCTTTTAGGCTTTCCCTAACATCAAAAAAAAAAAAAATCCTAATTTCGATTTAAAACGCAAAAGACATGTGCAATTTACTAACAGCAAATCGCAAATGAACATGCAACAAATACAATTGAAATTTCTTACCCTGAAATCTCAATCTAAGCTAGAAATGTGAGTTTTCAACTCACCTTAGGATTTATTGGCAGCAAACTAGTAGATTTAGCAAGTAAAGTAAGGAGCTTTGGCCTTGATTTGGTGCTAGAAAACTTATAGCCTTGCTATTGCTCTTCTCCTTCCCTAATTTTTACCCTAAAACTTAATTTACCCAAAAACACAAAAATAAAATTTCCCTCAACAATCAAATCTACAAATTCAGAATAAGATGAGGATATGATTGAGAAGTTTACCTGGATGTTACTGGATTTTATTTCAATTTATTTGATTTTAAAACCATAATCTTTCCTCTCAACTAGGGTTGCATTGAGAAGTTTGTCTCTGTTTGATAATTTCTGAACGTACAGGAGAAGGAGTTGTTTCTCCTATTTAGCAAATTCACTAAGTGTCTAAATGGACTGCTATAAACTTAAAGCCCAAAACCCTCAATTTAAATAAACCAACTTGTAAATTAACCATTCTCTAATCACATTTTATACCATTTTAAAACACTGTTATCTCATAGGTTAAGACACCTAAAAATTAATGTGAGTACACTAAAAATAAGTTTGTTAACTAATCTTTTCAACAAAACAGTAAAACATAGATTTCACAATCATTTGACCCTTCATTTTTTATTATTGAAAATGACACTTTTTAACTTGTAAAAAGAAATGTGACGACATGATAATTAAATCAATTAAACCCCAAAAATCATATTTTCTTATTTAATTAAACATCACAAAGCATATAAAAATATTTTTTTACATCTAAATATTTTCTTTTCCAATATTACACACTTTTATTCACATTCTTAACCATATTTAATTTTTAACACATCATTAAAATTAACGAAAATTGCCATTTGACCATTATTTCCGCAATAATTGCATTTTATCAAATTAAAACCATTCAATGCTCATTATTATCCCAAAATAACATACTAATTTCTCAAAACTTTATTTTCTTCATTTTATATTTATTTACAACAAATAAATGTTGAATTAATTTTATTTATCCCTATTTTAATGAAAATACCATCAAATAAACATAATTTTATTATTCTCACTTTATTTACACCCAAACTTCTTAATCTCCATTTTATTACACCAAAACCCATTGTTTGTGTTAAAATGAACAATTTTAACAAATTTTACATCTAAAAATTTATTTTATTCCTCCATTTTAAATTAAAACCATCATTATAATTTATCTTTACAGGTAATCACAAAACTAGGGTTGTTACAGAAACAAATTAGTTAGATAAGCTCAATGATAATGAACATGCAAGGTCATAAAGTACCACAGATATCTCTAAAGGAGATTACTCGATCATCTAGCAAAAGATGAATGATAACAAGCCTCATATCATCGGCAACTCAAATAAACAAAGGATATGAAAATCCCAAATCAATCCAAAAGGCAAATCACAAATACCAATAAAGGTAACACAAGTTTCCACAAGGTAATCGCTATGTATCGAGTGGTTCAAAAGACCTACTCCGAAAGGCGATACTATAGGGAAATATAAATATCAATGAAACAAAAGGTGCACGTGCTCAGTACTGTATAAACAAGGATCCACAAGCCCAAAGGCGACAAACCCAAGTATCTCTCGAGCGGTGACGAAGGACCAACTCCAAAAGCGATACTATAAGGCCACAAACCCGAAGGCGACAAACCCAAGTATCTCTCGAGCGGTGACGAAGGACCAACTCCAAAAGCAATACGATAGGGCAACAAACCCAAAGGCGACAAACCCAAGTATCTCTCGAGCGGTGATGAAGGACCAACTCCAAAAGCGATACTATAGGGCAACAAATCCAAAGGAGACAAACCCAAGTATCTCTCGAGCGGCGACGAAGGACCAACTCCAAAAGCGATACTGTAGGGCAACAAACCCGAAGGCGACAAACCCAACTATCTCTCGAGAGGTGACGAAGGTCCAACTCCAAAAGCGATACTATAGGGAAACAAACCCAAAGGCGACATACCCAAGTATCTCTTGAGCGGTGACGAAGGAAAAACTCCAAAAGCGATACTATAGGGCAACAAACCCGAAGGCAACAAACCGTAGTGGCAAAGGTCCGTAGGCCCAGTACTGGACACTAGGGCTGTCAATGGGTCGGGTCGGGTCGGGTTTGGGTCGGGTCAAGTCGGGTTCGGGTTGATTTTAAATGGGTCGGGTCAACCCGTTTATTAAACGGGTCGAAAACGCTCAACCCGAACCCGACCCGTTTATAAACGGGTTGACCCAACCCGTGTAACCCGATTATAAATGGGTCGGGTCGGGTCGGGTCTGGTCGGGTCGGGTCGGGTCGTAAATGGGTCGGGTCAACCCGTATAAGGTGTAAACGGGTTGGGTCAACCCGTATAAGGTATAATTGGGTTGTAAATGGGTCGGAACGGGTCGTAAATGGGTTGGGTCAACCCGTATAACCCGTATAAGGTACAAACGGGTCATAAACAGGTCGGAGCGGGTCGTAAACGGGTCAGCTTAACCTGTATACTATATAAACGGGTTGTTAACGGGTCAGTTTCGGGTTGGCGGGTCAACCCGAAACCCACCCGTTTATAAACGGGTCAAATTCGGGTTGACCCGAAAATGACCCGCCAATTAAATGGGTCGGGTTAACCTGCTAATTTCCGTGTGGGTTTCGGGTCGTGTTTCGGGTCGTGTAGGAAATTGACAGCCCTACTGGACACCACTAACTGGCAATATGTGTCACAAACTCTCGGAAAGGAAACCGAAAAGTGTTAACGTGTGTTCCATACCACCCGTTTGCACTAAACGGTTTACTAACCGCTAGTAAATTTCACACTCAAAGCAGTAAAAGGTTCACCTCATATCATAGGTAAACTAGACCCGTAGGCCAAAACGATCAAACGGACAAGTTAGGAATTAACCGAAAGGATAAACACATGTATCCCATACTACGCACTTTACCCAATCATTTAACTCTCCTTCTCATTCGCTCGACAGTGCAAAAATGTGTAATTTTTTTTATAGAAATAATAAATTTGAGAAAACGAGCTTTTAAAACAATTTAAAACAACTTTATAAACCGCTTTTGCAATCTATCTTATTATAGAGATATTAAAATTTTATACTTGAAAATAATATATAATAATTATTCCAAAAACCAATTTACTTGAAAAACATTTCAAAACTCATTTATAAAACCCGTGTACGAAATCCAGAAAGAATCATCAAGAAATACAGAAAAATATCGGAAGTTTAAACTTATAAAATTCCGATAAAAACAAGTTGTGAGTGCAAGTTCAACAACAGATATATACAAGTTAACATGGTTGAACTGACCTAAAAATATGTAGAAATAAAGTTCAACATTTTTACTTTAAGCTGCAAAAAGGATCACTGAGTTCCGATAAGAGACGAAGAAACTGCGACGTCTCAAAGTCGGACCAATGTCAGGAAGTGAATACACGGGAAAAACAAAGGCCAGCGGCTTGTTTAGCCAGTTCGCCCTTATTCAACCCAAACTTTGACAAATCACGAAACATGAAAGTTATAAAGGACATTCTAAGCTTTCCAGGACTTTAAAAATTATCGAATTCGGATAAGAAATGAAAATGTTATGATGAAAATAATTTTCAGATCTGAAGTTCACTACGGCTGTCGTTTTAGTCTCGGGACAGCGAGACTAGAATGAACTATAGACCATGTAAACTTCAAAATTTCACAAAACTCAAAACACAAAGTTATATTAGACAATCTATGCTTTCCAGAACATCAAGAATCGTCAAATTTGGACATCAAATGTGAAATATATGCTTAAATTACCAATGACATTTAGCACAGAAAATTACGGTTTTATAGTGACAGGGAAGCAAGTTTACATCATACTTTTCGACCATCTATGACCAGTATTTTCGAAAGTGTTCAACATGAAAGTTGTCACACTCTTTTTAGGCTTTCCGTAACATCAAAAAAAAAAAATCCTAATTTCGATTTAAAACGCATAAGACATGTGCAATTTACTAACAGCAAATCGCAAATGAACATGCAACAAATACAATTGAAATTTCTTACCTTGAAATCTCAATCTAAGCTAGAAATGTGAGTTTTCAACTCACCTTAGGATTTATTGGCAGCAAACTAGTAGATTTAGCAAGTAAAGTAAGGAGCTTTGGCCTTGATTTGGTGCTAGAAACCTTATAGCCTTGCTATTGCTCTTCTCCTTCCCAATTTTTACCCTAAAACTTAATTTACCCAAAAACACAAAAATAAAATTTCCCTCAACAATCAAATCTACAAATTCAGAATAAGATGAGGATATGATTGAGAAGTTTACCTGGATGTTACTGGATTTTATTTCAATTTATTTGATTTTAAAACCATAATCTTTGCTCTCAACTAGGGTTGCATTGGGAAGTTTGTCTCTGTTTGATAATTTCTGAACGTATAGGAGAAGGAGTTGTTTCTCCTATTTAGCAAATTCACTAAGTGTCTAAATGGACTGCTATAAACTTAAAGCCCAAAACCCTCAATTTAAATAAACCAACTTGTAAATTAACCATTCTCTAATCACATTTTATACCATTTTAAAACACCGTTATCTCATAGGTTAAGACACCTAAAAATTAATGTGAGTACACTAAAAATAAGTTTGTTAACTAATCTTTTCAACAAAACGGTAAAACATAGATTTCACAATCATTTGACCCTTCATTTTTTATTATTGAAAATGACACTTTTTAACTTGTAAAAAGAAATGTGACGACATGATAATTAAATCAATTAAACCCCAAAATTCATATTTTCTTATTTAATTAAACATCACAAACCATATAAAAATATTTTTTTACATCCAATTTTTCTTCTTCAATATTACACATTTTTATTCGCATTCTTAACCATATTTAATTTTTAACACATCATTAAAATTAACAAAAATTACCATTGGACCTTTATTTCCGCAATAATTGCATTTTATCAAATTAAAACCATTCAATGCTCATTATTATCCAAAAATAACATACTAAAGTTTTCAAAACTTCATTTTCTTCATTTTATATTTATTTACAACAAATAAATGTTGAATTAATTTTATTTATCCCTATTTAAATGAAATTACCATCAAATAAACATAATTTTATTATTCTCACTTTATTTACAGCCAAACTTCTTAATCTCCATTTTATTGCACCAAAACCCATTGTTTATTTCAAAAGAAAAATTTTAACAAATTTTATATCTAAAAATTTATTTTATTCCTTCATTTTAAATTAAAACCATCATTATAATTTATCTTTGTAGGTAATCACAAAACCAGGGTTGTTACATCGTACGTGCCAGAGAAGGGTGTTAAGCTAAGAGAATAAATTCTCCGCCACCAACATAAATGTATTTGACAGAAATCAACTTTACATCTCAAAGTGTAACGTCAAACACACATCCATACAAGTACGTTCCGGGATCGAACGGAGCCGAAGGCACTTCAAAGATGCCCTTGCAATCTGGATATTCACTTATCTTGTCCGGAATCCCCATCACAAAGGGTGATAAAATCTCTATACCGGAGCAATTCGACGCAGAGACATTCGACATGTAATCCTTTCGCGTTCAAAAATACCCGGTCTTCAACACCGTCTTGAAATGCAATCCCATTTCATAGTATTATTGTTCGGAATGGGTTTTATGACACAAAGTCCTCTCCCGGCTAATCCGAATAATGAGCGTTTATTTTAAAAATAAGTGTTACATTCAGATTTCAAGTAAATCACAACAAATTTCCACTTTGATCCTTTAAAAAAAAGATCCATCACAAAAGTTCGATGTGGTTTTCGAATATCCATTTGGAATCCGACACCCGGTCACATCGAAATTCAAATGCCATTTAAATGCTAATACATATAGTCGATTATTTAACTATTAATCAATATTCACAACAATCACCAGATTTTAAATATTTTTCCCCCAATTATTTATTTTTAAAATATCTTCGCAAGATATATTTTCACACTTCAACACTTTGAAAACAAATTTCAAATCACTTTTCCTTACACGGAATAAATTTCCAAATATTTATTCATTTCCAATGAAAATCCACCGAGTCCGAATACTTCAAAATAATTTAAATCATCACTTATCCCAAAATATACTCGTGGGAATACTTTGAAACGAAAACTATGTTTTTTAAACATTTTATTCAAAACATTAGTTATGAATTTTTTTATATTAATATCTCATATAAAACTCAAGTCCAATTAACTTTAAAAATAAAATTATTAAATAAGGTGTAATTATTAAAATATCCATATTCCAAATTAAATACCAACTTAATCTTTAAAATAACCATATTTATAATCAACTTTTTGCTTAAAGATTTAAAAAAAGAACAATTTCCATAGATAATTTCTCTAACAGTATTCTCTTTAAAACCAATTCTAGAACTTCTAATTTATACTTTAAATGCTACTTTGAAAATGTACTTGGCTTTCCAGGGAAAATACACCTTCCATTCTGAAATGGTTCATTCAAATCATTTAATAAGTCTTTCTCCATTTATTTTAAATTTACGTTCCAAATCCGTAAATTTCTTTCCACACTTTTAAAAATAAATCAATATTTGTTTTTAAAACAAATTTCTCTGTCCTTTATAAATTCCCATTGTGAATTTAAATTTCAAATATCCATTGATATATGATATTCAAATCGACTTCTAAATATTCACTTTCAAACACCCAATCTAATTCCAAATTGATTTCCAATTTAGTTTTAAACACTGAATCAATTTCCAAATCGATTTCCAATTTATTTTCAAACACCGAATCAAATTCCAAATTGATTTCAATTTATTTTCAAACACCACATCAAATTCCAAATTGATTTCCAATTTTATTTATTTTAAAATAAATTCCTTTATCTCTTCCAAATTATTTAAAATCCGTATTTTAAATAAATTCTTAAACTTTTGAATCGGCATTGGTTACCGAGATACGAAGCTAAATTGGATTGTAATAATCGGATAATTTTAGTCAAAACAAACCTTGGAAATTTTATTGAAATCCCTTGTAAGGATCCGAGTCCAAAGAGAGATAAATTGATGTATACTTTGGGATATCCTAAACCTAGTCTGGAGTCTATCCCTGTTGTTTGGGAATTTTTCGACGTATTTGAAGAAGAAAAATCCTTACCTCCATATAGAGAAATGGAATTTAAAATTGACTTAGTACCCAATGCCCGTCCTGTCATTCATGCAAGTTGCAGTATGGCACCCAGGGAAAGAATTGAATTAGTCGATCAAACTTTGGATTTGCTAGAGAAAGGATTGATTCACCCTAATGTTTTTGAATGGGGTTCAGCTATCGTGTTTTTGGCTAAATCGGACGGATCTTTGTGATTGTGTGTAGATTACCGCAATCTCAATAAACAAACTCTCAAGAACAAATTCCCTTTACCTAGAATCGACGATCTATTCGATCAACTTCATGGCGCTCGATTCTTTTCTAAGATGGATCTAGCTTAGGGATTCCATCAGCTACGAATAGCCGAGGATTATGTTCATTTGACTGCCTTCAGGGGTCCTAACATGTTTTACGAATGGTTAGCCATGCCTTTCGGACTAACCAACGCTCCCGCGTACTTTGTAGATTTAATGACCCGTATGTTTTGAGAAGTATTGAACAAATTTGTCCCTGTGTTTATTGATGTATCTTGATTTACTCCAAAATCGAAGAAGAGCATGCTGAACATCTCAGAATTGTTTTGGAGATATTGAGAAGGAATATCCTATTCGCTAAATTTTCTAAATGTCACTTTTGGGTCAAAGAAGTCAGATTTCTCGGTAATATTGTTAATGAAGAAGGGATTTCTGTTGATCCAAGCAAGATTTCTGCTATTCTGGACTAGAAGCGACCCACTACTCCTTAAGAAGTTCGAAGTTTTCTAGGTTTAGCGAGATATTATAGAATGTTTGTCCAGGATTTTTCCAAGTTGGCCAGTCCATAGACTAAGCTGACAATGAGGAATGCTAAATTCGATTGGACTCCAAAATGTGATGAAGCTTTTTAGAAATTGAAAAGGAGATTAACTACCGCTCCCATTCTCGCTATCATTAACGGGAACCAAGGGTTATCTGTCTATACTGGTGCTTATGGAGATGGTTTGGGTGCAGTACTAATCAAAAATGGGAAAGTAATTGCTTACGCGAGTAGACAGTTACGTCCTCATGAGAGAAATTACCCAACACACGATTTGGAGCTTCTAGCTGTTATTTTCGCTTTGAAAATCTGGCGACACTATCTTCTGGTTAAGAACCTTTTTCAGCTTTCTTAACGATTAAAGAAATTTAACTTAACTAAATAAATATACTTAATGAACTCTCTTTGTTTTAGATGAAAATTTTGAATTATTCACCGACCACAAATCTTTGAAATATATCTTCACCCAGAAGGATTTAAATCTACGGCAATAACGATGGTTAGAATATCTAGCGTCATATGACCTAGATATTCTGTATACACCTGGAAAAGCCAATGTAGTTGCTAATGCTTTAAGTAGGAAGCATGCTATTCTTGCTCATCTTTTCATCGCTCCTACTCTTCTTAAGGAGATCGCCAACAAGCAGAAAGAAGACAAGTTTCTTCTAGAAGTTTATAGAAGAATTCGTCGTGGCGAAAATTCCAATTTTGAGGTCGATAAGGATAGAATTGTAAGACTTAAAGACAGGTTGTGTGTTCCTGATATTCCTAACCTTAAACGTGAATTATTGGATGAGTTCCACAAGTCTAAACTCAGTATCCATCCAGGAGTTAATAAGATGTATAGAGATATTACAAGAACTTTCTGGTGGAAGAGAATGAAAAAAGATATATCTATATATGTGAGTCGCTGTGCTACTTGCCAACAAATTAAAAGCGATCAGAAGAAGATGGCGGATTTACTCCAGCCTTTGGAGGTATCCAAGTGGAAATGGGATCAAGTATCGATGGATTTCATCGACGGGTTACCCCGCATTCGAAAGGGAAATGAAGCAATCTGGGTTATTGTGGACCGTTTGACTAAGACAGCCCAATTTATACCAGTGAACCTACCCGCACTGCATCAAGTTTAGCTGAGTTATATGTGAAAGAAATTGTCCGTCTCCACGGTATACCAAGCAGTATAGTGAGTGATCGTGACCCGATCTTCACCGTAGATTTTTGGAGGCGTTTCAAGCCGCATTGGGAACAAAACTAAATTTCAGCACTGCTTATCACCCACAGTCTAATGGGCAGACTGAAAGGATAAATCGAATATTAGAAGATCTTTTGCGAGCTTGTGTTCTAGACTTTGGTGGTTCTTGGGAGGACTATTTACATTTAGTCGAATTTTCATATAACAAAAGTTATCAAGCCAGTATCGAAATGGCTCCTTTTGAAGCTTTATATGGTCGTCCGTGTCGATCACCGGCGTGCTGGATCGAATCTGGTGATAGACTCGTTCTTGGACCAGATATGATTAAAGAAGCCACTGAAAAAGTTGATTTTATTCGAAAGAAGTTAATAACTGCTCAAAGTCGCCAGAAGAGTTATTACGACCGTAGAAGAAGAGCTTTAGAATTTCAAGCTGGGGATTTCGTTTTCTTGAAAGTATCTCCAATGCGGGGTGTGTTAAGATTCGGGAAGACTGGCAAGCTGATGGTCCTTTTCCTATACTAGAAAGGATCGATCCTCTGGCATATCAAGTGCAGCTACCTAGCTGGTTATCTAGTGTACACGATGTGTTTCATGTTTCACATCTGCGGAGATACGTGCATGATCCAGACAGTATTATTGAGGAGGCAGCTCAGCAGGATCTCGAGAACACACCAAATTTAACAGTTAAAAGAGAACCAATAAAGATTGTAGATCATGATGAACAGCAATTACGGAACAAAGTTGTGAAACTGGTTAAAGTGCAGTGGAGCGGTGATCCAAAGGACTGTACTTGGGAGACAGAAGACAGTATGCAAAAGACTTATCCCAATTGCAGAGTGGATATCTCGGCTTAAACTAGTAAGCCATTTCTCTATCCTGTTCTGAATTCGTATACTCTTTGTTTGCTTTTCTCCCACTTTCAAATTTTGAGGACGAAATTTTCTTAAGGGCGAAAATCTATAACATCCCAAAATTTATCAATTTAAATTTGGTAATTTATTTGAACTTTTGGAATTTAATTTGAAAATAATTTGAAAAGTTTCAAAATAAATAAAATAATGATAATTTATATGAATAAAATTTCACTTTCTTTTGAGTTTAAAATTTGGAATACTAAAAGTCTTTTTTAAATCATTTGAATTTAAATTTTGTATATATGTGAATATATATGTATGTGTGCATATATGAGTGGATTTGGATTTATATATTGAATTTGATTTTGAATTTGAATTTAAATTTTAAAATAAATACTGTAACGCCCCAACTTCCACACTCCAGGAAGTCGCATCGCTAATAAGAAAGAAGAGGATAGAAAAGAGAAAGAAAGAGAAGAAGAAGAAACAACACACCAGAATCTAAACAGCGGAACGAATAAATTATATTAATAACATAAAATATTACATAGTTTACAACCACTATCAGAGTACACAGATATACAACATATACTAGACAGTTATAAACACCTGTCTAGTATTTACAACATAATACAATCCAGAGACAACACAGAGACACACGGCGGAATACTATATATCTAACGCAGAAGCCTCCTGCTCCATTGCTCCTCCAATATTCGTCAAAGCTAACCTGAATCCCTTGGCTACTCATAAAAATTTGAGTACCCAAGAGTTTATGAAAAACAAAAATAAACTCCGGGTCAGACATGGGTCTGGTGTGAGTAACAGGTTAAAGTTGCTTAACTTTCAAAAATCTTTTGAAAAGAAAGGTATCACGTAAGACTTCCCACACATAAACATGGAAAAGTTTTTACCTTACGCTAACCAAAACATTTGATAGGAAATCCAGTGATATTATAATAGGTCTAGGGTTTTCAAGTAAATATGAAATAGCCGAAATTGTTACATGATTAAATTCCAGCTACTAGCCACAAAAGTGGGTAATACAATCAAAACCGTTGGCACTTATTGGATTTTGGATTCCATACAATGGCAGGGCTACTGGGGTACCGCTCGTCACAGTACGTGGCCTAGATCAACGTACCGAGGAGTACTCCCACTCCCCTGCAACACAAGGCCGGACCCATTCCTTACTGAATATTTCCGAACAAGACAACCCCGCAGTTGGTGCGCACTAACAACTGCCCACTAAGCCGAATAAAAAGGGCCTCTAGACAGGGATCAATCTTGCTCTCCAATGGGTGCTACCCACGAAGCCTTCCTGCACCTTCCCTGTTTTAGCCATTCCCGATTGATGAGGCTTGAGGCTACGATTACCTTTAGAGGACACATCTCTTAGAAAGCTCATCGCCCACCTGACGATGTTCTGAAAGCATTCAATCCATACAAGTTCGTTCCGGGTTCGAACGAAACCGAAGGCATTATCTCGTTACACTCATTACGGAATCACCCACAGAGTTAACGACGATAACCCTTGTACTCTAAATCTCCATCTCGAATCTATAAGTACTATTCCGTCAAACTCATTACGGAATCACCCACAGAGTTATACTGACGTATAGCCCTTACACCTCGAGTCTTCACTCTTTACATAAGATTTACGACCTATCGTTAATTTGGATCGATGTGGTTTTCAGATATCCAAATATGGAAACCCGATCCCGGTCTCATCGAAATCCAAAGCGTGTCTTTTAGGTCCAAGTTATTTTTAGAGTTTAAAATAATTTAATTACATTATCTATATACACACAGATAGATAATTCATGGATTCACACAGATAATTATCATTATAAAACCACAGATAATCCACATTATCACTATTAAAAGATAATCCATATCAATATCACAATGCAACCAATGCATCCATATAAATCAACATTACTAATCTCATCTCTGAGATTCAAACCATTCAAAGTATCCAATATCAACCATCTATAAGCAATGACTTAATCATACCATCTAAAATTAATTTAAAATGAATTAAATTAATTACATCATCTTTAATTAATTTAAAATGAATTAAATTAATTACTTATACAATATAAATCTTGCTTACACTATCATTAATTAATTACAAATTAATTAATTAATTAACCTCTAATTTTATCATCTTAATTAATCAATCCTGATTAATTATACTTTAATTAATTTCACAGAATTAATTACCCTAAACCAAATACAGTGATTAACCTTTAATTACTTCATAAATTAATTAACTATAATTAATTACATTTAACCTTAATTAATTACAATTAATTAAGTATCCTTAATTACTTATTATTGATTAATTAATATTAATTAATCAATCTTAATTACATCATTAATTATATTAATTAATGATTCTTAATTATATTTAATTAATTACTCCATTAAATTAATTACTTTCAGTAATTAATCTCACTTAATCCATAATTATTAATCATCTTTGATTAATCTCATTCTGTAATTAACAACCCTTAATTACTTATCAAATTAATTATTCCTCAATTAATTTCTTAAATTAATCACTTGATTAATTCAAAGTAATTTAAAGTTTAAATTACTTCTATAATAAATATCTCTAATTACATTCAGTAATTATTAAATTAATTACTTCCTTAAGTAATTACAATATCAACAATACACAAATGTTTAAATTAATTTAACTTAATTAATCTATACTACTCACATTAATCAAATTAATTACACTAAGTAATTAATTCATTAATTACTTTCATTAAGTAATTAAACATAAATAATTGATTATTATTAATTAATTAATCTTGTTAATTATCAAAAATTAATCACATTAATTAATTGTTAAGTAATCTTAAGTTAATGACCTACATTAACTTTTCTTAATTACTTAATTAAGAATTAACTTACACAAATCATCATTAATTATCAATTAATTAATATTTAATTATAATTTAGTAAATCTCAATTTATAAATTAATTAAGTGTTAATTAAAATCATTAAATAAACTTTAATCATTAATTAAAATTTAATTAACAATCTTTAACTATAGATTAATTATCCTTAATTAATTAATCTCAAATCTTAATTAATCAATTTAAAAACTATTAATTACCTAATTAATCATCCATGTTAATAATTAAATAATAATTAATATTCCATTTAAATTAATTTAATAATTTAAATGAAACCAATTTTCTTAAGTTCAAAATTAAGAAACATTCTTCTTTATACAAAGTATTTTAAACACTTTGTTTCAAACAAAAATTCAAATTTAAAAATCTCTTTTAAAATTTTAAACTGAAACACAATTCAAATTTTCATTCTAGATTCAAACTTAAAAATTTTAAAACTTTACTTACATCTCTATCTTCATTTTCAAATTCAAATCATTTAAACTTTCTAAAATAGTTAAAACAAATTTAAATTTAAAAACTTATTAAATTTTAAAAACTGAAATTAAAGTCAAATCTCAGGTTTTAAAACTAAATTTAAACTTAATTTAAACTTTATTTCATACATTAAGACTTATAGTTTAAAATTCAAAACAATGTTCTTTATACTGTAAAAGTTTAAAAATCTAACTTAAACTTTCCAGATTTAAATTAAATTCAAACTCAGGTTCCATATTTCTGTTTTCCAGATTTTAAACTTGTTTTAAATTTTCAGTTGCATTTTAAAATTTGCTTTTAAATTTAAACAGAAAAACAGTTTTCTGTCTTTGATTTAACATCTTGCATTTTTGAATTTAAAAATGATTCGAAGTCCAAGATTTAAACTATTGACTTCAAACTTAAATTTTCAGGTTTAAAACTTCCAGTTGAACTTCATTTTACAATTTTGAAATTTTAATTTTAAATTTTAAACACAGAAAGACAGTTTTCTGATTTTAGCTTAAAACCCAACTTGAGTTCAAAGTATTTCAAATTAAATTCAAAGATCTAAAAATTTAAAACTAATTAAATTCAAATTCCACTTAAGGTCAAGCCTATTTCAGATTTTTATTTTGCAATTTACTTTTTACTTCAATTTTTTTTAAAAACCTGGAAAACAGGTTTCTGGACAAACTTTTAAACCTGTAATACTTACATTTTTAAAAATCAAATTATTACAGAATAAACAGAATTCAAACTTTTGAATTCATATTTAAATTCAGTTTAAACTTTATACTTAGTTCAGGTTTTAAACTTACATTTTAAAAACTTACTTTTAAAATTTTAAAACCTGGAAATAAAGCTCTGCAAATTTCAAAACCTGAAACAATATTACACTCGAGCCTCCCTATTTTTACTTCGAGTCAAAAGTATACTTGCTTCGTGCTACAACCCAGTTTCCCCGAGACACATGCGAGGCACTAAAACTGCAACTCAACAAACATCACCCAACCTGGAAAACAGCATCTCCTTCCAAAGCCTAACCTGTCAACGGCGGAATCACCAAACTCCGGTCACTATAAACCTTGAAACTCCGGCGTTAACACCATCAAACCACCACCTATCACCATGCGAATCGTGATTGAACTCGATCAACCCAGGAGTCCACATTCAAACAAAATCAGAGACCCAAATAAACTAGGGTTCTAAAACTAAAATCCAAATTACAATCTCAAAATAAAATTTCGATCCACATTAGAAATTTTCCTACAATCCTTGATAGCTAAACTACCTCCAGAATCAAATTCACCCAATTCTAATGCAAGCTTCAATTGAACTTGACCATAATGTAAAATGCAGTCAATTTGAAACTGCACTTTATTTAACAGCACTATAAATTATCATTTTACTTTTAAAATTCCTAATCCTTCATTATGTTTGAGTTCTACTCCTAAAACATCGATTTGCAATGTTTTATATCTTCACTTATAAAGATTTGGTTGCTCTCCTACTTATTTTACAGTAAGTTTCATTTAATTTTTTTTTTTGTAAAACCTCACAGTCTAAACTCTGAAAACCAACATACAAATCTTGTTTAAATCCTACAATTAACAAAGACTAATTAAAGATAGGATTATTTAAGTAAGACTTGTGTCAGTAAACAAAATAGGATAAGGGAATTCAACAGCATACACATCAATACATTTGTACATCAGACAAGTTGAATTATAACCATATGTAATAATTTTTTTTTTAGTACACTAGCATGCAACAGATTTAACCTTTTATTTATAAAAGAAAGTTACTCACCTTTCTTGATGTGCAGAGCAATGAAATTTGGAAAGAGACTTTGCTTTATAAAACTGGAAATTCCTTTTCCTTAAAACTTTGTGCTCTTCTTTATGAAAACAGCCTTCATGAAAGTCTTTTGATTCAGGAACTTGAATTGCTTTGGAGTTTATTTTTAAAGTGGCATGCAAGCTTCCTTTGAAACTGCAGTTGTCTGCATCCCAGATGTTAACAGATGCATGCATTCCAGATTTTGAAATAAATGCAGGTTTGTTTCATGTTGAACTGAGGCTTTGAATATGATTTTGTTTTGGAAAATGTTTAACAGAATTTTGATTACAGAAGTGGCTTTGAAAATGATTTCAGAAATTTGTTTCCATTGTTTCTTAGTTTTTGATTTCAAAAAGAAATAAGATGGAAGGAGTTTGTTTATAAAAACTGAAATCATAAAAAATAAAATCAAAAGAAAATGCTAATTAAATTTTTGACACTTGTCTTACATTCTAACATT
The DNA here is from genome assembly GCA_030765085.1 of Allium cepa. NCBI lineage: Eukaryota > Viridiplantae > Streptophyta > Magnoliopsida > Asparagales > Amaryllidaceae > Allium > Allium cepa. The sequence goes on from CM060939.1 coordinate 159,023,874, forward strand.
TGTCAAAACTCTTGGTTAATTATTTACACTTGTATTAATTTTTAATAAGCTAAATATTTAGTTTAACTTGTATTTAAAGTTATATGTTTAATATAAGATAGTTTAGTTAATGAGTTAACATGCATTTATTTACATATATATAGATTTTAAAATGAATAAATCAAACTATATTTATAAAATTAAACTTATACAAATATTTCAAAATAAAAACAAATTAAAAACATTTATACTTTAGATTTAAAACTTTGAATTCATGTTTCAAAATAAATTTTGAAATCTAATTTTTTACAAATATAACTACAAATTTGAATTCTGAAAAACAATAATTTTATTAAAAATTTATTTGTTGAAACAATGTATTATTATATTTTTAGAAATAACAATATTTAATGACCATAAATAACTATTAAAAGAAATTGTCTTCTTATTAATAAATTATTTATTTTATCACATTATATTTAAAAGAAACTCAAAATAACCTTATTGTTATTTATTTAAATTTAAACTTGAGTTACACATATTTTAAATCATTTTAAATATCTTTCTTATGTATTTAAAACCATATTTATTTATGAAATAACCTTTTAAATAAAATCATAATTTCCAATTTTACTAAAGGTATAAATTTTATAGAAACATGATTCATTTAAAACAATACCTATTTACAATATATACAATATTCTATATATATTACAAATATAAAACAAATATTAGATTTAAAAAGATAAAATCTATTAATTAACTATTTATTTTATTGAATTATTAAATTAATTCAAATCTCATTACAAAGATTATCAAATCAATTTAATTTTTATTACGGATTATTAAATTGATATTGCTTTAAAATTCCGGGTCATCACAAATGCTTTAGTAAAATACTTTGGATTTTAACATAATATATATATATATATATATGTATATGTATAGGTAATTTATTTAATGCATAATTGGGTAAAAAAATATTTTCTTTTAAATTTTATATATTCAAGTAAAAGAGAAATGCATTTTTTAAAATTAAGAAGAAAAATAATTAAAAATTATACATATGTATTAATTATCTTATGCACGGGACACATGGAGAGTAAGTAACATTTGTATTAACAAGTGTTTAAATTTAACAAATGAATTAACAAGTATAATTCATGTAGAAAGAACTAAAACAAGTTTCATTACCTCATTTTCATTTTTCTTAGAAATTCATAGGAAAGAAAATAAAATTATGTAAGCTAATTCATCTTCCTCCTTTTATCTCTTTTACTCATTTCAAAACCTATACAATCTTTAGATTAGAAAAAGAAAATCGTCAAGAATAAGCAATCAAAGCATAACTTCCTCAACTTTAAAATCAAGAAAAAAATTCCAGAAAAAAATCTCTGTAACAAATTTTCTTCCAAATTCAAGCCAGAGAGGGAATTCAAGAATAACTTCAAGTCTTCAACAAGTAATTCAGAATCAAGCAGGAGCCAACTTCAACAATTAAAACAGAATCAGGATCAACTTAAAAGGAAAAAAATTGCAAACACAAGCTTTAAAGTTGCAAACCAGAGATCTTCTTTCTCTCTGTTTCATAAAAAAACCGTAAGTTTAAATTTTAGTTTATTGTTGTGAAATTAATCATGTTGAATCCATCTGAACACTAAGCAAAACTTATATTAACTAGTTGCAGTTAAAAATTCAGAATCAAATTGAAATAACAGCTTTCAGGTTTTCAATTTTCAAAATCCAGACCTTCAAACCCTTTCCAAACCTCTCTGTTCAAACTCTTTAGGTGAGTAAACTCTCTGATGTAAACTTGAACTTGTTGCTGTGAACCATATTGAAGTTTGAATGGAAAAATGTGTGTTTGCATGTATATATTTATACATGAAAATGAGATGCATGTCTTTGCACATCAAAGTGAAGTCTGTTTCATTTCTACAGGTTTAAAACCTTGTCAAAAAAATCTTGAAGTTCTATCTCAAATTGTTATAGGCCTTGAGATCAAAAGAAAAGATTATGCCCTAAGTTTTAGAAATAAATTTTGGTAAATTAAACAAAAAAATCTTGTCTGGAAATAGAAAACTACAAGCAAACCCAACATAAAAAGAAATTTCATCAAACAAGATGTTAGATTTTGAATATATAAATTGAATTGTCTTAGAAGTTGATGATTTTTAAAAGTAAAATCAAATTTTTTTATCAAGTATTCACTGAGATATAGAGGGATGAACGGAGTTTTCATTTTCTCGAAGTTTTGGCGATCGATGGAGTTTGGGTGCTCAGAATCATGATCGAGGCTTGTTGAAAGCTTGGAGTTCGTCAAAAAAATGCTCAAAAAATTTTCTATTCGCTGTGGCGATCGTACGGCAGCGAATTAGGGTTTAAACCCATATTTTAACGAGGTCGAAATACATGATTGTTGTAGCTTCATCGTTGCACGAGGGTTGATCATACCGGTGGCGATCGAAGCCTTGAAGATAGGCGAAGCTTCCACTGTAGATGCGTGGCCTCTGGTGGCCTGAGTTGGCGAAACGAGATGATTTTCCCGCGACGAATGTTTGTTCCATTTTGGGTTCATTGTCAAAGTTGCGATTTCGTCGATGATTTGCAATTCTGGATGTTTGTGTGGTTTAGGGACGTCACCGTGGATGTGCCGATGACCAGAAATTCAACTGGAGGCGGACACAGGGGTTGGGTATGTGCACACAGTTGGAGTTGTGTCAGGAGGCAGCAGTGGGGGGAAGAAATGGGAAACTCAAAGCAACCTTCGGGAAGCAGGGGTTCGAACTCGAGCATTGGCCCGAAGCGATTTTGGGGTTATACGGGTTTTGTACTTGGACAGAAAATTGAGAAAAAAAATATAAGCACACGGGTAGGTTTTGTTAATAACTCGAAGCAGGTGGTGAAATGTTTTGAGGGAGACTCGAAGTAGTCTTCGGGGTGACGCACAAAAACAGTTTTTCGTTAGATTAAAATTCAAACTTTTAAATAGATTTTTAAACTCATGTTTTTAAATGATAATTTTGATTTGAGTCTAAAATAAATTAATTTTTTTTAAGTAAGGCATTTTTTTAAAGTAAATAAATTTAATATAATTTTGTCACATTATTTTAGAAAATTATTTATATTAGTTAAATAAATGTAAATGAGAATGATAGTTAAGAAAAAAATGCTATGTACACTAATTTTAATCTCTTAAGTAAATTTTATGTAACAAGGATGATTTATTTAACCTAGTTTATAAGGTAACCAAAATGATTAACAAAGGTAAGAAGATTTACCTTTTAAATTTAATAAGTAATTAATAATTTACTTGGGTGATAAATGATGTACTTAAAGAATAAATTATTTAAATTAATTACTTAATATTTAAAGATTAATTAAGGTTAATTAAATTGTAATTAATTAAGATAATTAATTAAGGAATAATTAATTAATAGAAGTGATTAAGATTAACGGTGGTTCACGATTTCACGCCATAGAAAGTTGAATCCATTTATACGATGTATTCCAAGTTGGAATCCTTTCAAACAGGCATTTTTCGAACTCTTAAAACCATAGTTTTCAAATGAAAAAGAAAAATCAAGTTATCGTCTTATAGAATTTAAGATAGTACCAAATCAAATTTTTAGGAAAATCATGCATTTGTGGTTAAGTGACCAAACTGCAAAATTCTATAAAACAAATATTTTTAAATATTTAAAAATATGAAATAAATTTGATAAAAATGTTAAAATGTTTTAAAAGAGATTTAGTTAGAAATATGAATTTCCAAATGATAGACAAGTTATTTTAATCAAATAAGCTATTAAAACACTATCCGCACCACTTTTGTACAACAGTTTTAGTAAACTATAATTAAAATCTTTGATTTGCATGGACTAATCGCTACTGATCCTGGAGGTGATTCCCAAAACAGGATATGGTAGGAGAAATGCCATTGGTTTGTCCTGTTCCGGTACAACTTGTATGGACGAATGTCCGACGTTGCATTTTAAATCACATTGATTAATCTTTATAAAACGTATCATTAGTTGGTGGCAGAGAAGGCAACTTGTGACGACCCGCCTTACATTCCATAGAAAGACGCATCATCATAAAGAAAGAAAAGGATAGAAAAGGGAAAAGATAGGAAAAAAGAACTAAACAATATCAGAATCTCACAGCGGAATGAAAAAAATAAATTAATCACATAGTTATTACATAGTATACAACATCTATCAAAGTTATACAGGTTTACATCACAACACATTAGACAGTTATGAAAACCTGTCTACCATACAAATCAACACACAACATATATATTAACACAGCGGAGCCACAATATCTATATACGCTGAAGCCTCCTGCTCATACCTCCTCCAAAATTCCTCAAAGCTAACCTAAATCCCTTGACTACTTGTAAAAATTTCACTACCCAAGAGTTTAAGAAAACATAGAATAAACTCTGGGTCAGACATGGGTCTAATATGAGTAAACGGGTTAAAGTTGTTTAACTTTGAAAATCATTTGAAAACAAAGGTATTTTGTAAGACCACCCCACAAATAAACATGTCAAGTTTTTACCTTACGATAACCAAAAGCATTTGATAGGAAATCCAGTGATATTATAATAGTGTCTAGGGTTTTCAAGTAAAATACAGAAATAGCTGGAATGCTTACATCTCACGTTCCAACATAGTTGGGCAAATGAAAACGTATGGCACTTATTGGAGATTAGATTCCATACAATGCCAAGGCTACTGGGGTACCGTCCATCACGGTACGTGGTCGAAATCACCGTACCAAGGATCCACCCTGATCCCCTGCAACATAAGACCGGAACTATCCCTTACTGGATAATCCCATATAAGGCAACCCCATAGTTGCCGCAAACAACTGCCCACACAGCCGAATAAAAAGGGACCTCTAGATAGGGGAAATCTTATCCTACTTGGGTGCTACCCACTTAGCCTTGCCGCACCTCCCCTGTTTTTCCCACTTTCGGTTGATGAGGCTTGAGGCTACAATTACCTTTTTAGAACACATACCTTAGAATGCTTATCGTTCTCCAATGACGATGTTCTGAAAGCATTCAATCCATACAATTATGTTCTGGGTTCGAACGAAACCGAAGGCGCTATCTCGTTACACTCATTTTGGAATCACCCTCAGAGTTAATGACAATGGCCCTTGCACTCTGAATCTTCATCATGAACTTCACTTTAGATTTCACGACCTATTGTTTAAATTGGATCGATGTGGTTTTCGGATATCCAATTTGGAAGTCCGATCCTGGTCTCACCGAAAATCCAAAACGCCATTTTATAGTCCAAGTTGTTTAATTTATATTAAGAGTAACATATTCACATAGCAATTTATCATAGATAGATAACCCATATTATAATAATTCAACCAAAGCATCTCATGTCACAAAGCAGCACATATCACATATCAGAGATACCCAATAATCCAAAGCATTCAATATCATTCAGTCATCCATAAGCAAGATTACTTTGATGTACAATTCCTAATTAATTTAACTTAATCTCCAATTAAATTAATCACTCTAATTACCATTAAATACTGTTTACTTAAAATTAATTAACACAAATCAATTAATTAATTGCCCTTTAACTATCCATCTTAATTAATTTTCCTTAATTAATTACCCTTTAATTACATTAAGTAATTAGCCTTTAACTAATTACACAAATTAATTATCCTTTAACCATTCACATTAAATAACCTTTAATTACTCCCATTAATTAATTAACTGCAATTAATTACATTGATCCTTAATTAATTACATTAATTAATTATCCTATAATCAATTACGTTGATTAGTATATCTTTTAATTAATCACATTAATTAATTAACTAACCCTTTAATTAATTACCTTAATCAATCCTTTAATTAATTACACTAAGTAATTAATCCTTAATTACTTCCATTAAGTAATTATCCTTTAATTACTTTCATTAAGTAATTATCCTTTAATTACTTTCATTAAGTAATTACACTTTATTAACTACATCAAGTAATCATACTTAATCGATTCATTAAGTGATTATCCTTGATTAATTGAGCTAATTAGCTATCCTTTAATTAATCACATTAATTAATTTAATTAATTACGTTGAGTTATTAATCCCTTTAATTACATCCATTAAGTAATTACCCTTTTATAATCCTTTTAATTTATTTATTTTAAGTAACTAACCTCTAATTACTTCCATCAATTAATTATTCTTTAATTAATTGACCTTTAATTACCTTGATTAATTAACCCTTAATTAATTAAATAATTAACTATCCTTAATTAATTAAACCAATTAATTATCTTAATTAAATTACATTAATTATTCATCTTAGTCAATTAAGTAATTATACTTTAATTACTTCTATTATTAAAACCTTAATTAATTAAGATAACCCATTTACCTTAGTTAAACTCTTACTTATCATTTAAATTAAATTAAATGCTTGAAATTAATTTATACAAACATCATTTAGAGAATTCTTTGATTAATTAAAGTTAAATACTCTTACTTTAATCACATCTTAATTCAAACATCATTTTATTACCTTTGAAAAACACTTAGGAATTTAATTACAAAATTAACCTAATATATAATTAATTTAAAACAATTTTTTTTAAATCACTTAACTTTTACATTGAAGCTTGAAAATTGCTGAAACTTACTTTGGGAAACTTTCATTTTATTAGCCTTTAAAAACTTGATCATTTCCCTTTGCTTATTAAAAGTTAATTAAACATTTCTGTTGATTAAAACTTGTTAATACTAGAAAACTGGATTCATTTTTACATACTTAAACTTGATCTTCCATTTTAAAACCTGATTATTACTTTATAAAATATGTTCTTACTTTTTTTTTGAAATCTGGATTCTATTTCATTTAAATTTAAAAACACGTGCATGTTTTATTTTAAAAAATTTAAACCTAGAAACAAAACAAAAACGACCCGAGCCCAAACTATCATAACCCCGAGCCAACTAAAAACATTCCCCGAGCTACCCTTGTTCTTACTTGACTTCGAGAGAAACACGAGAAAACTTCAAGCCAACCTCATGAAAACACCTCTTCCCCAACCTCAAAACAACACATAGACACAACTTGCTCGCGCGCACGTGCGCATCAGTTCCGACCACCATCGATCAATGCCACGACCACCCTCAAGTCGATGACCACCCTGCCGACCAGCACGACCACCCAGATTGATGAATTCGACAGCGAATCGAAAATGAACAATTCGATCTAAAACTGGAACCAACCCAATCGACTAAAACTCCTCGCCGACTACGATCTCGTCTACCGAAACTCCTACTGTTTCATCCAAAGAAGCATCACGAATCTAGCGTCGATTCCCCCTCATGCGATCCACTCCGATGCATCATCGACGTCGAAAGCGTCACAACAAACTCCCTGACCAAAACCGGGCTTCGAACCGTAGTTCGACGTCGCTCGACCTCCACATTGATCTAAAAAGCAAATGATCATTTTTCCAATGATCATCGACCTACAAGCTACCTTCGACATCAAGCACGAACTTCAACTCATCGTCGATCGTCGGAAATCGACGATAAACCCAATATCGATCAACTTAGAATTTATCAACATATACCATACTAAAATCGCGATTCGATTACTAAAATTCATCAACTTACAATATGAATCTATTTATGAGATCAAATCATGGAATTATGACTAATGATTTTCGACTTATAATTGATTTTTACGATAAAGTCCTATTTCAAAATATTAACTAGATAATTCTACTTTAAACTATTTTTAAAAATGAATTTACATTGTTATAATCGTTTTCTTTTTAATGATCATAGTCTAACAGTGATTTCTTTGGAAAATTAGGAATTTTTAAAGGTTGTTCTTGTTCCTAAGATTCAACAGAGACCAGTATATATATAAACACACAGACATGCTCACAGTATATATAATAATTCAAACTATATTCAAGTTGAAAATATCCATGCAAACCATATCTACAATATTATTTCACAGATTTATCACATGTATCAAGCCATACAAGAATTTTTAGCTTTGAAAATTTTTGTTTACACACCAGACATTTTAAGAACAGAGGAACATGCTATGTACTTTGATTTGGAGGTTGATTTGAGATAATCTGGAACTTTGTTGATTTGAATCTTTAAATCTTGTTTGTTTAAGTTGAGTTGAAACTGAAATCTTTGCTTGATGAAGCTTGAATCCTTATTATCTCAGGTTGAAATACGAGTTGATGTTGTGGTTTTAGATTGAAAGTTACAATTTGGTTTTTCTTTTGATTTTAATTTGAAGATGAAAGAGGATGGAAGAAGTTTTTGAACTGAAAATCAATAAGCCTAGTTTCTTAATTCAGTTTTAGAAATATATTTTCATAAATTTTTTTTTTAAAAAAAAAACAATGTTGCCACTTGTTAACTACAAGTGATCCTTAACTTACAAATGTATTTTGCATGTTATAATGGTCATACAAATGTTAAAACAAGGTATTTTTATGTTTGAACCCTTTATTAAATATTTTTCCTTAATTACTTATGTTTTATAAATTATGTAATATGATTATATATATATGTTTTAAATCTATATATATTTACAAACTACATTTATTTATGTTAAATTTTAAAAAGAAAGCATATAAAAACAAAAGAAATGAACCTTAAATTATATCTCATTTTCCATTTTAAAAGAAAATGTAATAAAGCTTTGTAACAAATCCAATTAAGCTAAAATATTTTGAGTAAATATATATATATATATACACACACACTATATTAAATGTTTGAAAATATAGAGTTTATCTTTAAATAGATTTTTTTTGAAAATTAATACATTGAATATAAAACATATATTCCAAATCATAATATACATACATACATACATACATACATATATATATATTATAATTAATAATCGTATCTTTATTAGTTTGAAAAGATAAAATTTTCCAAATTAAATATTATTAGCTTTGAAAAGATAAAATTTGTTAAATTAAATAATTAGATTATCAACCAATATTGTCAAATTCAAATTATTATAAATGAAGATTATCAAATTATAATTGCCTAAAATTCCGGTCATCACATTCCTTCCCCCTTAAAAGAATTTCTTCCCCGAAATTTAAAAGCAAAGATAATTTAATAATCCAGCAAAACTTATTTATATTCAAACAACATGCATATATATCAGTCGTATACTAAGAACCATAGCAACCAATTTATTTAAACAAACAAATCTAACTATCCTGACACAATTCAGAATAGGCCTTTATTAAATTATCAAGAGTTTCCAGGTACCAATTACTGGGATACTCGCTTCATTGAACCTAACTAGCTACACCACTCTGATCCTGAGCTCCTTCTCAACACGATCAATAAACTGAACAGGATGTCTGACCATAAACAAGTCCGACTCAACTTTCGAATTCCTGAACTGCTGGTTCTACAACCAGTGATAGATCAAGCACGTATTCCTCAGATGAGATGCGTGAAATATACCGTGAATCCCAGCCATCCGAATTGGCAATTCAATCCTGTAGGACAAAGAACTTATCCTTTTGAGAACACTGAAAAGTCCAATATGCCTCAGAGCTAGCTTTCCAGTCTTACCAAATTTTATTGCTCCTTTGATCGGAGAAAACCTTATCCCAATTCCAAATCTCCAAATTCGAATTCAAAATTCCTACGTCTCTTATCCGCATAACTTTTCTGACGATCCTTGGCTGCCTTCATCCTTTCCTTGAACAGCTCAACCTTCGTAGATGCCCCTCAAACAAATCTGGACCAAGAATACGATGATCTCCAGATTCTTCCCAACAAAATGGTCCTCTCAAGATCTATCCAAAATCCAGAACACAAACTCTACTACACAAACATCAGTAGATTTCGGACTTATTTCCCTTATTTGGAATAGCCAGAACAGGTGCACTTGTCAACTTCGCCTTTAGATCCTAAGAAGCTTTTTCACACTTAGGAGTCCACTTGAACTTCACTCCTTCCCTAAACAGTTTGGTCGAGTGAGAAGAAATCTTAGAATAATCCCGGATGAACTTCCTGTAAAAACCTTCTAATCCAAGAAAACTACGAACTTTCGACTTTAGAAATGACACTTCAAACTCTTAGCTTCAGGACATATCTCCTCAAAATTTCCAATACCATCTCCAAATGATGCTTCCGCTGCGCACTCTAATTTGGAGTAGATGAGAATGTCGTCGATGAATATGAGCACAAACTTATCCAATACATCTCGGAAGACACGGTTCATCAGATCCACACAAAAATATGCTGGAGCGTTCGTTAACCCAAAAGACATAACCAACCATTCAAAGAGACACTTGAGTCCTCTGAATGCAGTCAAGGGTACTGTCTTCAACTACCCTTAGCTGGGGAAAATCCAAAACTAGATCTAACTGAGAAAACTCAGAAGTTCCAAAAAGAAGATTAGAAAGATCACTAATACGAGGCAAGGGATACCTATTCCTGATGGTCTCCTTATCCAACTCTTGATACGGGCAAACCTTTGACTTCTCCAAAACATCTAGAAAATCTCAGACTACTTCGATAGCTTCTACCTCCTCTTGAGATGCCTCAATCTCAAGCAAAAGATTACTCAGGTGATCTCCTGAACTATTGCAAATCACACTTGCAATCCTACCCAGTTCAGTTTCCAAGGATACTGTTCTCTCTCTATTTACAAATCAGAACAACCTTATGCTTGTCTCTCCAACCAATTCTAAAATAAGGTCAAACCCTTCAAAAATGACTTTTCCTTTCCCATCAGAAGAAGCTGACGGTCTACCTTCAAAAGTAAACACCTTATCCTACTAAGCTTCTGAAGAAGTGGGCAAGCTTTCACCATAAGCCCGGGCTGTAGGCAGTTGAAACACAAAGACTTCTGAACCATCGAAGAAACGAGTCCACTATGCTTGTTCTGAATTCCACCTCCAGGATATTGCTAAGCCAGATGACCTTCCAGCTGGCGCACATAACACTTCCGAGCTGCACTGCTGCCATAGATGCCAAAGACTTCTTATCTATAAGCTCTTCAAACCTCAAGACCAAATCAACCAACACTACAAATGAGCCTTTGAGAAGGGAAGTCACCTACTTATGAAACACGAGCCTCAAACCAAGCACAAACATCTCGTTCTTCTTAAGGGGGGTGTCCATAAGACCAGGTCTGTAGAGACAACTTGTTGATCTTAGTTTCATACTCCGATACAGACAAAATCCCTTGCTTGAGATCTAGAAAAATTCCTAGATAGCCGAGTCTTCCCCATGGTGGGTAAAACTATTCCTCTAATACTATCTTAAACTTGCTCCAAGAGAAACATCTTCAGAAACATCCATAGTTACTGCGTCCCACCATGCAGCTGCTTCTTCTTGAAGTTGCCAAGATGCCATCACTCGCTTCTGCTTAACCGACAGATCCAAACTCTTGAAAATCCGCTCGGACAAGCGCAACCAAATTTGCACTTCAATGATGGACTCTGAACCTTTAAAAGGCTTTCTTTCGAGATTAGTGAAATCCTAAAACAATGATGCAAAGCTCACTTGAGGCGGTATTGGGTCTACAACCTCGGCATATACACTTTCAACCTGTAACATCCCGCCTTTTCGCACACTTTAAACCGACACACGTGCCAATTCAAAGCATACGCAAGGGCGGATTGTTATGGGGTAAATAAGAAAAACAGAGAAGAAATAAAAACAAAACAGAATCTCACAGCGGAAGGATAAAATATAATAATAAATATACAGTTCAAAACAGTTTACCAACACTTGATTTGCTTTATACAATAAATATCAGAGTTGCACATACCAATACAAACAATGCAGCGGAACAGTATGAGTGTGGTGCAATACTATAGATAATAATAATACGACTCCTTCGTCTTCGTCCTTCAAAGCTAAAGTCTTCGATCGTGAAACGCTCGGACTGACCCGAGCGAATTTGAAAAGACAAAACACTCGAGTCAGAACTAAAAGATCTTATGTGAGTTAAATAAACAGAAATAAATATGAGTACAGTAACTCAAGAGATGCTCGGGATTTACATCTCCTAAGGATCCGTTAAACTATTTACTATGTAGTATATTGCGCTATTATAATAGTGTCTATTTGTAAAGTAAACTTACTTTTTAATAGCGTTAAGGAGTGACCCAATATTCCCCTTAACACAAATAATGCCAATAGTCTATACAGTACCGTAATACCTCCTGATCGGGAAGCTACCAAAGGATACTCCATAGGTACGACACAAATAGAAACTCGTAGTAAAGGCTCGGTATGGTAGGTGACACGGCACAACTAGGCAATGCCAGGGTAGATATACCAATTGCTATACAGGCTGGTGGAAACGCGTAGCCGCAGTTACCGCCCACCTCGGACTAACTCCCCAAAATCAAAATATAGAAGTGGCCACTGAATCAAATCCAAGTCAAAGTATAATATCGAAGAGGAGCGTCCGATCAGAGGAATGACCTCATTGGCCTGAGAATCGCTCCTGTTTTAGCCACCTTATGCCAACTCACGGGAGTCGGGTCCACGTATTTACCTTACAGGAAACGTCGCCACCACCTACTTCATTCTGGAATCTCCACCGCGTACACGGTTAGTCAAAGTGGTTTTCGGTATCGACAGAGAGTATGCCCATATTCGATCCCAGTCTCTTTGCCAACCAATCGTTATTATAACACCGCGGTTATTTAAAAACAGTTTATACTTTAAAACCAGAATATAATCCCTTTCAAAACCATAATATTACGATATCATTTCTTCTTTAAAAACACAAACAATTTATTTTCATATTATTTTATAAAAGCCCAAATCAATGATATCGTTTCCCAAATAAAATTTTCCTTTCCAAAAATTATGTCACTTTTTATTATTTAATATCCCATGTAACCAATATTTTGTTTGTAACTTTCAACATAATTCTTCGAAAATCCATAGTATTTTAAACCATTATTTTCAAAACTAAATGGTTTGGATATTAACGGTATGCGAATTAAAAAGGTTTAACTTTACTGTTGCCTTATAAAGAATAAATTACATGGCTTTCCAAATATTTCTTGTTTTAAAGTTAAACCAAAGTCCAAAATATTACTTCAAGTCCCAAAACCATTTCAATTTTATATATTTATATCCATTTTTGAGCATTAATATTTCAACTAAAGTTGGATTTTTATCCTTTCAAAATCAATATTCTATTAATTAATCTTGACCATTCACATAAAATCCATAATTAATAAGACTTCAATTTCTAGTAAAAAATATATATATATATATATAGAATTTTTCCACTTCAAATTATACTAGAATATCCATTTCTATTTATTTTGGGAAAATCCAATTACAAATATCATATCTTATAATTTCCAACTTTACATTTAAACATAGGATATAAATTTACCAAACTCCATTTTCTAAATTTCTTCCATTTTCAATAAAGAAATTTATATTCCTTTTAATTTCAAAATTTCAACTTCATAGGTATATAAATATGGAATAAAATATTTATACAATATAAATTTAAGATTTATAGACCGTATTCAATCCAAACCATAGAAATCACATTAAAATAGTTATATATAGACCGCGGTGCCTGTATAAAATTTTCTATCCTATGGTCAAGTGATACGGATATTTATCATTTCAATCCGCAATTTAAAAAATAAAACTTTGCGGTTTTATCATTTCAAACCACAATCCCGAATGAAACGTAAAATGTATGCTAACTTGCAGTTTAATGATATCAAATAAAACATCCATTCAACAACACATCCATCATCCAGTCACAAACATCAAGCAATATCAATCAATAACAATATATGTTTGGTAATATACAACAGGTAATAATTGGCAGTTTTATTTCAAATTATATTTATCAACTATTAATCTAACAATTTATATTCAGTGATAATTTACATAACTGTTAACTAGCAGTTCTTATGCAAACAATAATTTCTAACAGCCAATTAATACGCAATCAATCAATTTAATTAACAGCTAAATTCAAAAATGCAATTCAACAGATATGGGTGAAATAACATGCCAAAAGCTCATAAATAAATTTCTATTCATTTCTAAAATTTATTTAATAAACATAAAAGCTTCTAGTAATTGTGAGTGAGTTAAAACACTCACCTTTTGAATTTAAATCGAATTTAAACCCGATTCAAACCCAAAAATTCGCCCGTCTCAGAATTCGTCCAAACCAGCGTCATCAAGTCCGGAATTAAATTACGATCCTAACAAAAAAAAATTCGTGTGAATCCGAGTTCGTATGAGAAAGTTATGGCGAAAAATGGAGATTGAATTCAAATTGAAAATAAAAAGAAAACGACACACATTCACCTGAAGCCACGTCACTTCTCCATCTTCCAGAACGCGCACGCAGGCATCACGCAACAGCCGCCACCCATACTTTATCAACCCTAATCGAAAATTCCCGCTAATCCAACCGTTGAAACGCCAAACTAACCACATAGATGCGATCCCCATCGTCCACTCTACAAAACCCAGAAACCGTTTTCCGATCCGACGAAGTTTTGCGCGACGATAATGAACGGTTTTGGGGCTGTTTGAATTTATTCTGGATGAACGATAGCTCCAATTGAAAAACGAATTTCACCAGTAGATTACGCGTATCGAAAACATCAACATATATTTTTTCTGGAATTTTCTGAAATTTTTGAGTTTTGACTTTTGATTTTGAACTGTGGATAGATCTGGAATTGGATCTGAGATGTATACATTTGGGGAAGAGAAAGGAGTGAAGAAATGAACTTACAGCAAAAGAATAGAGACTAGGGTTTATAGCTGTATATTTATAGATAGGCTAGAGGTAGGGTAGCTAGACTGGATACGCGAACGTGCGTGACAAACCATGGTCCAAAAAGCCCGCTATGCCTCCGGAGCCAAATTTGTTAAAACTATATATCCAAATAGGTGTTTTAAAATATTCTGAACACGATGGAAAAAGTTTCGCGACCAAATTCGATCGTATGAAGAAGTTATGCTAAAAAAACAAAAATTTCACATTGATTTCAAAATGCGTAAATTTCAAGGCGTTTCGAGTCCGTACGATCAAACGACAAGTCCGATCGCTACGAAACTTGAAACATTATTATAATTCAACTTTACGGATCCGATGAAACTGGTTTCGTCGAAATCCGAGTCCGTGACAAAAATGGCTATTTTTAATATTTATTAAATAAATTAAATAAATCATAAAAACCAATTTTATTTTTCAACTTCTATTATTAGCCAAATTTCATTACTAAAATAATTCAATCAGTTCCTATTGATTTAACACGCTTGAATTTGAATTAAAATGTATAAGTATATTAATTTGCAGCGTTAATATCCGCACTTTCTTATTATTAGGAAATTTAAAATTTTATTCTAAAACCCAATTATTAAAACTTATACCCTTATACTCTCAACAAAATCTAACTAAATAAATAATTGGATTTCCATTTCAACTCATTATCTTGATTGCAATTAGCCTTTTTACCATAATTAAATTCCAAATTATTAATAACCCTTATTTTTCTTAACTATTTATTAATTCCAATCCAATTGAATTCAACACTATAAATTTGATTAATTTATTATATTCACTTCCTTTCTATTATTCAAAGTTATTGTTGTAAATACGACGAATACTAACATTAGTTTAAGATTTCACTCAATGTTTACAAATTCCATTTCCATTTAATAACGTAATATTTTACGTTCAATTCTATTTCATTTGTCGTAAATACCACTTGTTGAATTAAATACTCAAATCATAAATAAATCTTGCTTCTAAAGTTATACCAACAATGGTCCAGTTAAATTTGAATTAGCTTTACCTTTATTTTATGAAATTAACTATTGCAATAAATCCAAATTTATAAAGAAGGTTAGATTCATATACTACTTCTTTGGTCTCAATTAACCTTTTATGGCGAGTATGAATTTCCATGTATAATTGAAACTTTTATATCCCTTAAATTTTTTTTTTTTTACTATCATTCAATATCTACACATTCTAGCTAATTTCAACTAACATATAAATTAGCTATTCCAACTTCCATTAATTTCGATTATCATACTATAGAAATTAAATTCCCTTAACCACATAAATAAAAGTTGATCCCCATCTATTTACATTATATCACGTTTGCATAAATTTATTCAATGGTCACTTTTAATTAATAACTATCAAATTTCCAATCCAAATGTAAATCTTCCACCTTTGAATTCTTATATTAAATGGAATTTAATATTTACTGATTCAACATTTATATGTTTCTAAAAATTAGCTCCAACCTAATGTGACAATTTACATTTCATTTCTATGCAATATATACTCATCTTATTCCATTTATTTGGTTACTGCATTGAAATCTATTTATTAACCAATACTAACGTTATTATCATAAAAAAAATTGCTTCCCAATTTTATTCAATACTTAGAACAAAAATTTTCACATTAAATCAAATCCTTCTATTCAAACCAAGTATCATGCTATGATAATATTTTACGTTGGTTACACTGAAAAAATCAACTTTTTATCGTTATCAATTAACATATATTAATTGCACAAATTAAAGGAATTAATTGCCATTTATCCAATTAAATTTTTCATACATCAATCTATTTCATCTAAATCCTTACCTATGAATATTGCAACCTTTAATTCCATTAAATACCAATTAACCCAAATTATTTCATTTATTCTAAGTCATATCACTAAAATAATTCATCATAATAAACTTAAAATCTATACGTTTATTGATTTATTTCTATTTGTCTTATGTTAAATTCTAAATTTAGTAAGACAACCTAAAGTACTCCATTCAATCGACAGTCCCTTTCAATTGTTAATACGTATTTAAATTTCTACAGTTGCCTTCCATCTGCACTTCCGTTACTATGATAAAAATTAGTAACGTTTATGCCATCAATCCATCATAATTACTTACCCTTAATTGAGTTTGATTTCCAAATAAATTTGCTGACCCTTAATTAGACAATTTATAAAAGTTTGTCATCATACCTATAGTTCTACGCTTATGCTATGTCTTAAATTTCAATAAATTTATAAATTTTGAGATGTTCATTAGGGTTTACAAATTTATTGACTTGCAATAACAGGGTTTCTTAATCTATTCAATTTATCGTTCACAATCTTTTATTGCATTAAATTGGTTTAATATTCCCATATTAAATTTTATGTCCAGATAAGAATTTTTCTTTCTTTCTCTACTTAATTCATTTGAATTTTATTCAAATGTCTTTAAATAGGTTTCTAAGTCACTTCTATATAATTTATTCTAGCCTTCATTTTAATATTTATCTACCACCTTTATTCTTTCAACTAAAATAAATTACAAAAATCCTATTAAACAAACAATTTTAAATGGTCGAACTTTACGGGTCGTTACACTCTCCCCCACTCAAAACTTTTCGTCCCCGAAAAGGAAAAGGAAGGGAGAAGGAAGAATAAAACAGTATATCTAATTTCAAATATTAACTTATAACAATAATTTACTAAATTAATTTCCTTTAATGAAATACATTTGTTTTATAATCATTATGTCTTTTAATACTTGAATTATTAAAGTTGGAAAAATATCTTTAACAAAATTCTAAGTCCAAAATTTACGAAATTTTTTGGCAGAGTCTCCTTTGTACGGAGGGACTCTGGAGAAAATATAATATCTAAATATACAAATATATTACATATGTATCCAAAATATCCCACACGGGAAAAATATATAAATAGCGCTTTAATCGTAATCCGAAAACGTACCTATTTGTCGGGCAATACGCTTATTATTTTGGAACCAAAAGCAGTAGCAGTTGCTTCCAACCCCTGTATTCACTTATATAATCTAAAAGTTAAATATCTATATTACAGTGAAATGTTTGGGTAGATTCAATCATTCATATCCAAATCAAATGCAACAACCATACATTTTAACAAACAGCACACACCACAAACAACAATCATTCAATCAACAACCATTAGTTGTTCGGGTTCAAATTCTGAAATTTTACGGAGTGAGAAATAACTATCAAGTGCATCCGTTACTCAACAGTCTTAGATGGAATAGAGATAGATTATTGTTCCTCCAACAACTCCAAAATTCCTTACCCAACAACCATACATCAACCAAACAATTCAAATCAACACCACAATAGCTTATTATATATTTATTTCATAATTCAGTGGTTTGATTTTCTTTCCTTCATTTATGGAGGAATTTCTTTTTCTTTTTTTTTCTTACAAGTTTTATTTTCCAATTATCACAAAATTCATTATACTTGTATTTCCTTTATTACTTAAGTTTATAGGATAAATTCTCATTAATAACAACAAAGATTTTGAATATCTTCATTTCCTTACTCTTCACTTGTAAGATTTCCCTTAAATTCTTAATCTGCTAACATTCATTCTTATAAGTGGAAGTTTTTTATTTATTCATCAACTATTAATTGTAGTCATTTCAATTTTTCCTACTTTCCATTATATTGGAATAGGGGAGACTTAAGACATCTTAAACTAATAATCCTACAATCAATTCTTATTTAGAATTTCATTTTATATACTTAGGTTCATATCATCTATTAATAATTCTTAACCCTTTTTCAGTAAAATTTCAATTATAACCTAAGTTTATACCATTAAATTCTTATTATAACAGTAATTTATTGAATACTTCATTTTTTCTAAATTCCTACTTGTAAAATATTCAATTCCAGTTTCTCATTTAACACTTCAACTTTTATATTTGGGTAAGTTATTTATGTTAAGGAAATTGCAATTGAACTTATACAAGTTTAATCTCCATTCTTTTAATTAAATTTAATGTTTATTCATATTACCCTTTGTCTCATATGTATGCAAATTCCTCTTTATAGCTTTGCAATTATTCTCTTATTTCAATTAGAGGTTTCAATTCATTCGTTCTTCAATAAATCTTTTCCATTATTTATCAGTTAAAAACTTTTACTTCCCTTATACCTAGCATTAACTTTCTTACTTAATATTTCACTAACAAATTTTAAACAATTAATTAACGGAAAAATTTAGAATTAAATACCGGGTCAAATTTTAATCTATTTCAAAATAATAGATAAATAAGTTCTTACAACTTTTATATCTCTAATTATATTTAGAACAATAAAAGAAAATTTTTAGAAAATTTCAAAATAAATCTGCAGTAGAATTTACTACAGTGGCCTTTCCCCTTCGAAACTCGAAAATGAAAGTCGATGATGCGGCCGTCATCACCGAATTTATTTTCCAGCGACAGAGAGGAAAGTACAGAATTTAATTCTTTTCCAAAATCTTCCTTAAAACAATTCTTCCAATTTATACGAAATATTTATATAAGAAAATACTTATAAACCGAATCATTATATTTCATAAATTCTTTGAAAACATATTTGGAAAAATCCCGGACTTAAGTTCTAAAATCTCCAATTTGATTTATCATAATTTCAACTTAGCTTCAGTTATTATAGATATTTTTATTTTCTAACACCCAATCTATAGCAACCAAATATATATATATATATATATATATATATATCTTTATAAAACTATTTTTTATATATAGAAAATATAATAGGCAAAATTATTTCATTCACCTATATTAAAAACAAATATTATGTCGGTCTGTCCTATTAAGTGTTTAGAAATCCCTATTGATGACATAGCGTCCCATGCATCAACCAGAATTTATAAATACAAAGCGGAACAGATTAACACAATATCAAAATCTTTTATTAATACTAACAAATACGCTCTCTCATATATATACACTCAGCGACTCCCATAGGATATTACTACCCTATTAACAAAGAGTCAAACCCCACAAAGCCAAGGTTTATCGCTAAACCAAAGCTCTGATACCAACTGTAACATCCCGCCTTTTCGCACACTTTAAACCGACACACGTGCCAATTCAAAGCATACGCAAGGGCGGATTGTTATGGGGTAAATAAGAAAAACAGAGAAGAAATAAAAACAAAACAGAATCTCACAGCGGAAGGATAAAATATAATAATAAATATACAGTTCAAAACAGTTTACCAACACTTGATTTGCTTTATACAATAAATATCAGAGTTGCACATACCAATACAAACAATGCAGCGGAACAGTATGAGTGTGGTGCAATACTATAGATAATAATAATACGACTCCTTCGTCTTCGTCCTTCAAAGCTAAAGTCTTCGATCGTGAAACGCTCGGACTGACCCGAGCGAATTTGAAAAGACAAAACACTCGAGTCAGAACTAAAAGATCTTATGTGAGTTAAATAAACAGAAATAAATATGAGTACAGTAACTCAAGAGATGCTCGGGATTTACATCTCCTAAGGATCCGTTAAACTATTTACTATGTAGTATATTGCGCTATTATAATAGTGTCTATTTGTAAAGTAAACTTACTTTTTAATAGCGTTAAGGAGTGACCCAATATTCCCCTTAACACAAATAATGCCAATAGTCTATACAGTACCGTAATATCTCCTGATCGGGAATCTACCAGAGGATACTCCATAGGTACGACACAAATAGAAACTCGTAGTAAAAGCTCGGTATGGTAGGTGACACGGCACAACTAGGCAATGCCAGGGTAGATATACCAATTGCTATCCAGGCTGGTGGAAACGCGTAGCCGCAGTTACCGCCCACCTCGGACTAACTCCCCAAAATCAAAATATAGAAGTGGCCACTGAATCAAATCCAAGTCAAAGTATAATATCGAAGAGGAGCGTCCGATCAGAGGAATGACCTCATTGGCCTGAGAATCGCTCCTGTTTTAGCCACCTTATGCCAACTCACGGGAGTCGGGTCCACGTATTTACCTTACAGGAAACGTCGCCACCACCTACTTCATTCTGGAATCTCCACCGCGTACACGGTTAGTCAAAGTGGTTTTCGGTATCGACAGAGAGTATGCCCATATCCGATCCCGGTCTCTTTGCCAACCAATCGTTATTATAACACCGCGGTTATTTAAAAACAGTTTATACTTTAAAACCAGAATATAATCCCTTTCAAAACCATAATATTACGATATCATTTCTTCTTTAAAAACACAAACAATTTATTTTCATATTATTTTATAAAAGCCCAAATCAATGATATCGTTTCCCAAATAAAATTTTCCTTTCCAAAAATTATGTCACTTTTTATTATTTAATATCCCATGTAACCAATATTTTGTTTGTAACTTTCAACATAATTCTTCGAAAATCCATAGTATTTTAAACCATTATTTTCAAAACTAAATGGTTTGGATATTAACGGTATGCGAATTAAAAAGGTTTAACTTTACTGTTGCCTTATAAAGAATAAATTACATGGCTTTCCAAATATTTCTTGTTTTAAAGTTAAACCAAAGTCCAAAATATTACTTCAAGTCCCAAAACCATTTCAATTTTATATATTTATATCCATTTTTGAGCATTAATATTTCAACTAAAGTTGGATTTTTATCCTTTCAAAATCAATATTCTATTAATTAATCTTGACCATTCACATAAAATCCATAATTAATAAGACTTCAATTTCTAGTAAATATATATATATATATATATATATATATATAGAATTTTTCCACTTCAAATTATACTAGAATATCCATTTCTATTTATTTTGGGAAAATCCAATTACAAATATCATATCTTATAATTTCCAACTTTACATTTAAACATAGGATATAAATTTACCAAACTCCATTTTCTAAATTTCTTCCATTTTCAATAAAGAAATTGATATTCCTTTTAATTTCAAAATTTCAACTTCATAGGTATATAAATATGGAATAAAATATTTATACAATATAAATTTAAGATTTATAGACCGTATTCAATCCAAACCATAGAAATCACATTAAAATAGTTATATATAGACCGCGGTGCCTGTATAAAATTTTCTATCCTATGGTCAAGTGATACGGATATTTATCATTTCAATCCGCAATTTAAAAAATAAAACTTTGCGGTTTTATCATTTCAAACCACAATCCCGAATGAAACGTAAAATGTATGCTAACTTGCAGTTTAATGATATCAAATAAAACATCCATTCAACAACACATCCATCATCCAGTCACAAACATCAAGCAATATCAATCAATAACAATATATGTTTGGTAATATACAACAGGTAATAATTGGCAGTTTTATTTCAAATTATATTTATCAACTATTAATCTAACAATTTATATTCAGTGATAATTTACATAACTGTTAACTAGCAGTTCTTATGCAAACAATAATTTCTAACAGCCAATTAATACGCAATCAATCAATTTAATTAACAGCTAAATTCAAAAATGCAATTCAACAGATATGGGTGAAATAACATGCCAAAAGCTCATAAATAAATTTCTATTCATTTCTAAAATTTATTTAATAAACATAAAAGCTTCTAGTAATTGTGAGTGAGTTAAAACACTCACCTTTTGAATTTAAATCGAATTTAAACCTGATTCAAACCCAAAAATTCGCCCGTCTCAGAATTCGTCCAAACCAGCGTCATCAAGTCCGGAATTAAATTACGATCCTAACAAAAAAAATTTCGTGTGAATCCGAGTTCGTATGAGAAAGTTATGGCGAAAAATGGAGATTGAATTCAAATTGAAAATAAAAAGAAAACGACACACATTCACCTGAAGCCACGTCACTTCTCCATCTTCCAGAACGCGCACGCAGGCATCACGCAACAGCCGCCACCCATACTTTATCAACCCTAATCGAAAATTTCCGCCAATCCAACCGTTGAAACGCCAAACTAACCACATAGATGCGATCCCCATCGTCCACTCTACAAAACCCAGAAACCGTTTTCCGATCCGACGAAGTTTTGCGCGACGATAATGAACGGTTTTGGGGCTGTTTGAATTTATTCTGGATGAACGACAGCTCCAATTGAAAAACGAATTTCACCAGTAGATTACGCGTATCGAAAACATCAACATATATTTTTTCTGGAATTTTCTAAAATTTTTGAGTTTTGACTTTTGATTTTGAACTGTGGATAGATCTGGAATTGGATCTGAGATGTATACATTTGGGGAAGAGAAAGGAGTGAAGAAATGAACTTACAGCAAAAGAATAGAGACTAGGGTTTATAGCTGTATATTTATAGATAGGCTAGAGGTAGGGTAGCTAGACTGGATACGCGAACGTGCGTGACAAACCATGGTCCAAAAAGCCCGCTATGCCTCCGGAGCCAAATTTGTTAAAACTATATATCCAAATAGGTGTTTTAAAATATTCTGAACGCGATGGAAAAAGTTTCGCGACCAAATTCGATCGTTTGAAGAAGTTATGCTAAAAAAACAAAAATTTCACATTGATTTCAAAATGCGTAAATTTCAAGGCGTTTCGAGTCCGTACGATCAAACGACAAGTCCGATCGCTACGAAACTTGAAACATTATTATAATTCAACGTTACGGATCCGATGAAACTGGTTTCGTCGAAATCCGAGTCCGTGACAAAAATGGCTATTTTTAATATTTATTAAATAAATTAAATAAATCATAAAAACCAATTTTATTTTTCAACTTCTATTATTAGCCAAATTTCATTACTAAAATAATTCAATCAGTTCCTATTGATTTAACACGCTTGAATTTGAATTAAAATGTATAAGTATATTAATTTGCAGCGTTAATATCCGCACTTTCTTATTATTAGGAAATTTAAAATTTTATTCTAAAACCCAATTATTAAAACTTATACCCTTATACTCTCAACAAAATCTAACTAAATAAATAATTGGATTTCCATTTCAACTCATTATCTTGATTGCAATTAGCCTTTTTACCATAATTAAATTCCAAATTATTAATAACCCTTATTTTTCTTAACTATTTATTAATTCCAATCCAATTGAATTCAACACTATAAATTTGATTAATTTATTATATTCACTTCCTTTCTATTATTCAAAGTTATTGTTGTAAATACGACGAATACTAACATTAGTTTAAGATTTCACTCAATGTTTACAAATTCCATTTCCATTTAATAACGTAATATTTTACGTTCAATTCTATTTCATTTGTCGTAAATACCACTTGTTGAATTAAATACTCAAATCATAAATAAATCTTGCTTCTAAAGTTATACCAACAATGGTCCAGTTAAATTTGAATTAGCTTTACCTTTATTTTATGAAATTAACTATTGCAATAAATCCAAATTTATAAAGAAGGTTAGATTCATATACTACTTCTTTGGTCTCAATTAACCTTTTATGGCGAGTATGAATTTCCATGTATAATTGACACTTTTATATCCCTTAATTTTTTTTTTTTTACTATCATTCAATATCTACACATTCTAGCTAATTTCAACTAACATATAAATTAGCTATTCCAACTTCCATTAATTTCGATTATCATACTATAGAAATTAAATTCCCTTAACCACATAAATAAAAGTTGATCCCCATCTATTTACATTATATCACGTTTGCATAAATTTATTCAATGGTCACTTTTAATTAATAACTATCAAATTTCCAATCCAAATGTAAATATTCCACCTTTGAATTCTTATATTAAATGGAATTTAATATTTACTGATTCAACATTTATATGTTTCTAAAAATTAGCTCCAACCAAATGTGACAATTTACATTTCATTTCTATGCAATATATACTCATCTTATTCCATTTATTTGGTTACTGCATTGAAATCTATTTATTAACCAATACTAACGTTATTATCATAAAAAAAATTGCTTCCCAATTTTATTCAATACTTAGAACAAAAATTTTCACATTAAATCAAATCCTTCTATTCAAACCAAGTATCATGCTATGATAATATTTTACGTTGGTTACACTGAAAAAATCAACTTTTTATCGTTATCAATTAACATATATTAATTGCACAAATTAAAGGAATTAATTGCCATTTATCCAATTAAATTTTTCATACATCAATCTATTTCATCTAAATCCTTACCTATGAATATTGCAACCTTTAATTCCATTAAATACCAATTAACCCAAATTATTTCATTTATTCTAAGTCATATCACTAAAATAATTCATCATAATAAACTTAAAATCTATACGTTTATTGATTTATTTCTATTTGTCTTATGTTAAATTCTAAATTTAGTAAGACAACCTAAAGTACTCCATTCAATCGACAGTCCCTTTCAATTGTTAATACGTATTTAAATTTCTACAGTTGCCTTCCATCTGCACTTCCGTTACTATGATAAAAATTAGTAACGTTTATGCCATCAATCCATCATAATTACTTACCCTTAATTGAGTTTGATTTCCAAATAAATTTGCTGACCCTTAATTAGACAATTTATAAAAGTTTGTCATCATACCTATAGTTCTACGCTTATGCTATGTCTTAAATTTCAATAAATTTATAAATTTTGAGATGTTCATTAGGGTTTACAAATTTATTGACTTGCAATAACAGGGTTTCTTAATCTATTCAATTTATCGTTCACAATCTTTTATTGCATTAAATTGGTTTAATATTCCCATATTAAATTTTATGTCCAGATAAGAATTTTTCTTTCTTTCTCTACTTAATTCATTTGAATTTTATTCAAATGTCTTTAAATAGGTTTCTAAGTCACTTCTATATAATTTATTCTAGCCTTCATTTTAATATTTATCTACCACCTTTATTCTTTCAACTAAAATAAATTACAAAAATCCTATTAAACAAACAATTTTAAATGGTCGAACTTTACGGGTCGTTACACAACCTCAACATTCGGGCCTCTTCCATTTGTGGTAGTCATGCTACACAAAACACTACCCCTCCTACCTTTAGAACTCATATTGGAAAACTCGAACAGGTAACCCAAAATAACAGGTGTGTGTGTGTATATATATATAAATAAATAAATACAAGTACGCTCTCTTAAGATAGATATCACTTCAAAACCTAGGTATTCTCTCAACCTAGAGCTCTGGTACCAGCTGTGACGACCCGCCTTACATTCCATAGAAAGACGCATCATCATTAAGAAAGAAAGGGATAGAAAAGAGAAAAGATAGGAAAGAAAGAACTAAACAATATCAGAATCTCACAATGGAACGAATAAAATTTATTAATCACATAGTTATTACATAATATACAACATCTATCAGAGTTACACAGGTTTACATCACAACACATTAGACAGTTATGAAAACATGTCTACCATACAACTCAAGATACAACACAGAGATTAACACAGCGGAACCACAATATCTATATACGCTGAAGCCTCCTGCTCCATACCTCCTCCAGAATTCGTCAAAGATAACCTGAATCCCTTGGCTACTCACAAAAATTTGAGTACCCAAGAGTTTAAGAAAACAAAAAATAAACTCTGGGTCAGACATCGCACTGGTGTGAGTAAACGGGTTAAATTAGTTTAACTTCGAAAATCATTTGAAAACAAAGGTATCTCGTAAGACCACGCCACAAATAAACATGTCGGGTTTTTACCTTACAATAACCAAAAACATTTGATAGGAAATCCAATGATATTATAATAGTGTCTAGGGTTTTCAAGTAAAATACAGAAATAGCTGGAATGCTTACATCTCACGTTCCAACATAGTTAGGCACAATCAAAACGTACAGCAATTATTGGAGATTGGATACCGTAGAATGTCAGGGCTACTGGGGTACCGCCCGTCACAGTACATGGTCTAGATCACCATACGAAGGATCCACCCTGATCCCCTACAACACAAGACCGGAACTATCCCTTACTGGATAATCCCGAATAAGACAACCCTGCAGTTGCCGCGAACAACTGTCCACACAGCTGAATAAAAAGGGACCTCCAGATAGGGGAAATCTTATCCTACTTGGGTGCTACCCACTTAGCCTTGCCGCACCTCCCCTGTTTTAGCCATTCCCGGTTGATGAGGCTTAAGGATATGATTACCTTTTTAGAACACATACCTTAGAATACTCATCGTCCTCCAATGACGATGTTCTGAAAGCTTTAATCCATACAAGTCCGTTCCGGGTTCGAACGAAACCGAAGGCGCTATCTCGTTACACTCATTTTGGAATCACCCTCAAAGTTAATAACAATAGCCTTTGCACTCTGAATCTTCATCACGAACTTCACTTGAGATTTCACGACCTATCGTTTAATTTGGATCGATGTAGTTTTCGGATATCCAATTTAGAAATCCGATCCCGGTCTCACCGAAAATCCAAAACGCCATTTTAAAGTCCAAGTTATTTAATTTAAATTAAGGGTAACATATTCACATAACAATTTATCGCAGATAGATAATCCATATTATCATAATTCAACCAAAGCATCTCATATCACAAAGCAGCTCATATCACATATCACATATCAGAGAAACCCAATAATCCAAGGCATTCAATATCATTCAATCATCCATAAGCAAGATTATGTACAATTCTTAATTAATTTAAATTAATCTCCAATTAAATTAATCACTCTAATCACCTTTAAATCCTGCTTACTTAACATTAATTAATACAAATCAATTAATTAATCGTCCTTTAACTATCCATCTTAATTAATATTCCTTAATTAATTATTCTTTAATTACATTAAGTAATTAGCCTTTAATTAATTACACAAATTAATTATCCTTTAACCATTCACACTAATTAACCTTTAATTACTCTCATTAACTAATTAACTATAATTAATTACATTGATCCTTAATTAATTACATTAATTAATTATCCTATGATCACTTACACTGATTAATTTATCTTTTAATTAATCACATTCATTAATTAACTAAACCTTTGATTAATTACCTTAATCAATCCTTCAATTAATTACATTAAGTAATTAATCCTTAATTACTTCCATTAAGTAATTATCCTTTAATTACTTTCATTAAGTAATTGCACTTTATTAATTACATTAAGTAATCATACTTAATCGATTTCATTAAGTGATTATCCTTGATTAATTGTGCTAATTAACTATCCTTTAATTTGCCACATTAATTAATTTAATTAATTACATTGAGTAATTAATCCCTTTAATTACATCCATTAAGTAATTACCCTTTATAATCCTTTTAATTTATTTATGTTAAGTAATTAACCTCTAATTACTCCCATCAATTAATTATTCTTTAATTAATTGACCTTTAATTACTTAGATTAATCAACTCTTATTTAATTAAGTAATTAACTATCCTAAATTAAGTAAACCAATTAATTATCTTAATTAAATTACATTAATTAATCATCTTAGTTAATTAAGTAATTATACTTTAATTACTTTGATTATTAAAACCTTAATTAACTAAGATAACCCATTTACCTTAATTAAACTCTTACTTATCATTTAAATTAAATTAAATTAAATGCTTGAAACTAATTTATACAAACATCATTTAGAGAATTCTTTGGTTAATTAAAGTTAAACACTCTTACTTTAATCCATCTTAATTTAAACATCATTTTATTACTTTTGTAAAACACTTAGGAATTTAATTACAAAATTAACCTAATATGTAATTACTTTAAAACAAATAAATTTTAAATCACTTAACTTTACATTGAAACTTGAAACTTGTTGAAACTTACTTTGGAAAACTTTCATTTTATTAGCCTTTACAAACTTGATCCTTTCCTATTGCTTATTAAAAATTGATTAAACATTTATGTTAATTAAAACTTGTTAATACTTAAAAACTGGAATCATTTTTACATATTTAAACTTGATCTTCCATTTTAAAACATGATTATTACTTCATAAAACATGTTCTTAGTTTTGTTTTGAAATCTGGATTCTCTTTCATTTAAATTTAAAAACCTATACATGTTTTATTTTAAAAATTTTAAACCTGGGAACAAAACAAAAACGACCCGAGCCCAAACTATCAAAACCCCGGGCCAACTAAAAACTTTCCCCGAGCTACTCTCGTTCTTACTTGACTTCGAGACAAACATGAGAAAACTTCGAGCCAACACCATGAAAACACCTATTCCCCAACCTTAAAATAATACATAGATACAACTTGCTCGCATGCACATGAACATCAATTCTGACGACTATCGATCAACGCGGCAACCACCCTTAAGTCGATGAGCACCCTGCCGACTAGCACGACCACCCAGATTGATGAATTCGACAGCGAATCGAAAATGAGCCAATCGATCTAAAACCGAAACCAACCCAATCGACTAAAACTCCTCGCCGACGACGATCTCGTCCATCGGAACCATGCCGTTTCGTCCAGTGCAACGTCACAACACCTAGCGTCGATTACCCCTCATGCGATCCACTCTAGTGCATCATCGATGTCAAAAACATCACGACAAACTCCCTGACCAAAACCAGGCTTCGAACCCTAGTTCGACGTCGCTCGACCTCCACGTTGATCTAAAAATCAAGTGATCATTTTTCCAATTATCATCGACCTACAAGCTACCTTCGACATTAAGCACGAACTTCAACTCATCATCGATCATCGGAAATCGACGATATACCCAAAATTGATCAACTCAGAATTTCTCCACATATACCATACTAAAAATCATGATTCGATTACTAAAATTCATCAACTTACAACACGAATCAATTTATGAGACCAAATCATGGAATTATAATCATTGATTTTCGACTTATAATTGATTTTTACTGTAAAATCCTATTTTCAAAATATTAACTAGATAATTCTACTTTAAACTATTTTTAAGAATGAATTTACATTGTCATAGTCGTTTTCTTTTTAATGATCATAGTCTAACTATGATTTCTTTGGGAATATAGGAATTTTTAAAGGTTGTTCTTGTGCCTGGGATTCAACATAGACCAGTATATATATAAACACATAGACATGCTCACAGTATATAGAATAATTCAAACTATATTGAAGTTGAAAACATCCATGCAAACCATATCTACAATATTATTTCATAGATTTATCACATGCATCAAGCAATACAAGTATTTTTAGCTTTGAAAAGTTTTTGTTTACTCAACAGACATTTTGAAAATAGAGGAACATGCTCTGTACTTTGATCTGGAGATTGATTTGAGATAATCTGGAACTTTGTTGATTTGAATCTTCGAATCTTCTTTATTTAAGTTGAGTTGAAACTGAAATCTTTGCTTGATGAAGCTTGAATCTTTATTATCTCAGGTTGAAACATGAGTTGATGTTGTTGTTTTAGATTGGAAGTTTCGGTTTGGTTTTTCTTTTGATTTTAGTTTGAATGTGAAAGAAGACGGAAGAAGTTTTTGAACTGAAAATCAATCGGCCTAGTTTCTCAATTCAGTTTTATGAATATATTTGCATATATTTTAGTTAAAAAAAACAATGTTCCACTTGTTAACTACAAGTGATCCTTAGTTTACAAATGTATTTTGCATGTTATAATGGTCTTACTAATGTTAAAACAAGGTATTTTTTGTTTAAACCCTTTATTAAATATTTTTCCTTAATTACTTATGTTTTATAAATTATTGAATATGATTATATATGTATGTTTTAAATCTATATATATTTACAAACTACATTTATTTATGTTAAATTTAAAAAGAAAGCATGTAAAAACAAAAGAAATGAACTTTAAATTAAATCTCATTTTCCATTTTGAAAGAAAATGTACTAAAGCTTTGTAACAAATCCGATTAAGCTAAAATGTTTTTAATAAATAAATAAATAAATAAATATATACTATATTAAATGTTTGAAAATATAGAGTTTATCTTTAAATAGCTTTTTTTTGAAATTAATATATTGAATTTAAAACATATATTCCAAATCACAATACACACACACACACACACATATATTATAATAAAAAATCATATCTTTATTAGTTTGAAAATATAAATTTGGCCAAATATTATTAGCTTTGAAAAGATAAACTTTGTTAAGTTAAATAATAAGATTATCAACAAATATTGTCAAATTTAAATTATTATTAATGATGATTATCAAATTGTTATTCCCCGAAATTCCGGGTCATCACGCAACTTCTATTAGTTTAACACCCTTTCTTAAGAAATGCGAACTCAGGAGTTATACGTTTATAGAAATCAACTTTGTGATTATGGAATGCAATGTGGCATTCAAAGTGGAAAATTGATGTTCTATGTGAAAGGTAATCGTTACCTCAGGCCTCGCACCGTGAAATTTTAGGAAATGGATTTATAAATGGGGTTTTTATAAATAATAAGTAATGGTTAATAACTTATCAAAAAAAGGGATGCATATAATATTATTTCAAATAAAGGATTGATAAAGAAGCATCTTAGGATAACTAATTCGAGTGACTAGAAAGTAACAAAGAAATGGGCAGGAGATATGTTGGGATGGTAAACACTTCTCTTAAGTATTACCCTTCTAATTAAAGGGATATATTATACCATTGGTAGTATTACCCAGTTCCTTATTGTCACTTTGGAGTTACTTGATCTACATAATTTTCTTAAGTTAAGAGATAATGTGAATCATTAATTTCTAAATTGATTAGTAATAAAGAAGCATCTTTTTAAAAATGTTTAAACCAAAGATAATTTTGGATCACAAATTGATAGGATAAAATGGAATTTTCGACGATTTTGGACAGTCGGGATTTCCAAAATTTGATATGGTAATATTTTTCTAAAAATGTAAGTGATAAAGTTTTATAGCTTATGAATTTGTGATGACAGTAAATTAAGACAAGTTTTATATTTGTCAAACACCATGATTTAAGTAAAACCAATTTGAAATTTAGGATTTGTATTTATAGTCTTAAGATGTAACGGTGTATTATATGGATATAGATTTAATTCATGAACTATTTATACACTTAAGTAATTGTAAGAGATAATTCAAAAAAATGGATTTATGAAATGAATTATTATGAAATGTAAGTTTTAAGGGTTGATAAAACCAAAGTTGTGTTTTTAAGTGTTTATACACTTAAGTAAAATTTTAGGGAGGGGTTCCTAAGTGATATTAGGAAAAAAGGAAATATACTAAGCAAAAATGAATGTGAATAATAAAGGACATGAATAAAAATAATTTGTTATAGCTAAGAAAGAAACCAATAGGAATAAATACATAAGTTGTACGTAGATCATTTCCTCACACAAATTGGATTTAAGATTCGAGTATGGATATTTGAGGTGTTTAGACTGGTCTAGAAAAGGATTTACCACTCGATTTTTAACAACAAATGTTGACTTGGATTTGAGGTTGGGTACTTGAGCTTTCTATCATAGTTGAGAGTTATGCAACGAAAATAAAAGTTTCTGAGCCTAATCAAAGTCCGTACTAGAGGATCAGGGATTAATGCTAGTTCTGGAAAAAAGTTGTCTATTCTAATAGGAGATGGAATTAGATATTTTATACAGATGATTTTGGTACATCTTATGGGTTTAAGTTTGTGAAATAATGTTTTTGGTAAACTCTTTGGTTTTTAGGTCCGGTTTAATTAGGAGATGAAATTCTTTTATGGAAGGGAGAATGTAACGATCCATAA
Source organism: Allium cepa (assembly GCA_030765085.1). NCBI lineage: Eukaryota > Viridiplantae > Streptophyta > Magnoliopsida > Asparagales > Amaryllidaceae > Allium > Allium cepa. Next base: position 159,056,372 of record CM060939.1, read on the forward strand.
TTTTACCACTTTGAAAATGGAATATTTAATTTATTTTAAATATTTAGATATAGAATTTTCATACTTAAATATATTTCTAGAATTTGATTACAAAGTTAAGAATTTGGATTTTCGTCGAAAAGTGACATAAGTGATTTGCAATAAAATGGGATACACATTCAGTGACTGTTAAAAAGATAAATAACTCCTTTTATTTTTTTAAATAATGATAATAATTGGTTGTTAAAGTTTTTATAACTAAATATACTTTTTTTTATAACGATTGACAAATTTCTTCGCACTTTGACGAATCAACATCGTATTTTTATAATTGGATTTTAATATTATTAAATACTATTGCGTGGCCCGTGCTACGCACATGGGCATTGTTGGTTACTAAATTAATGTTAAAAGTTACTTAGAATATAACCTACGTAGAATAAAGGATTTTTAGGTAGAAGGTATATGTACTGTTGTATTATATTTTGAGTTCGTGCGCAAATATAGTGTGTAGGTTAGTTCATTAATATAGTAGATATAACAGAACACATGTATTTTTAAGTATCCTTACATACAAAAGAAGATAAAAAGTTAGATTTATTTAGAAAAAAAACATATCTAAAAAAAGGATAGTTAATACGTTCATTCAAAGTGCAGAGCGTTTACAGCACATGATTCAACCACAATGCACATATAATTTTATGGCAATTTAACACTTTCGAAACAAAACATGCGAGTTGTACATTTTTAGAACAAAACTGAATACTTGTGTGTGACCCGTGCTACGCACACGGACAGTGTTGGTAGTGTATTGGGTAGGAAAAGCTATAATAGAATTTGATGTGTAAACATATTTTGAATGCATGTAGCTGTGGATTGAGGAGTTAAAAAACATGGTGTTGGGTATAACCCAAATATGTAGCTGTGGAATGACTGTAGAGTCTTTTAGAATATAACCCAAATAAATGAATTTTATATACAGATAAATGTAGAGCTGTATAATATAGACATATCAAACAGATATGTAGACATACCAAATTAACCAAAGCTTGAAGCAAAATCGTCAACATATCAAACAGATAATAGGACAGCTGGATGGAAGTAATAATTGCCAAATCCCTATCCTTATCAGTCGCTCTTCTTAGCAATTCAATAAAACTGTACAGTACACAACAAATTCCTCATTTAACTTGAAAATGGACACAAATTGTACTATATTACATAACTGTACCGACTTTTGAAGTCTGAACAGACTCTTATGGCCAGCAGATAGATGGTGAACATGAACTAACCAAAAAGATTTAATCAACTCGAGCAATTTGCAAGCAAACCTCTGATATTCATCTCAACTGCAACCAACATGAACCTGTTAATGAAAGGAAATGGTAAATGATAAGAGATATTTTCTATAAACAAATTTCAGTATCTATTTATATAAGAACAAAAAATTGTCTGCCACAAAAGATTACTGAGCATCGCCATCTCTTCCAAGCGAGCTCACATATCAGACTATAGCTATTATTTCTAAAAGTAAGCTAAATGCTCCTTGATCATGGTTGGTACAATTAATCCGATCTGTTAACAGCTGAATACAAATAATCCGATCTGTTAACAGCTGAATATTGCAGGATTATAAGCAAGAAAGTAGATTGTTCAACCTATTCAACATGACTTAAAATTACAACATAATCCTTGTTGGGTAGCCTAAGATCATTTTTTACTAACAAATATGATTATAAAAAATTATGTTAAATCTTCAAAGGATATACTAACCTGAATAAAGAATATAAAAAAAGTAACACAATTCAATACATTCCTGCTACTATAATTCGTATTTCTGAAAGAATTTGTCCAAGTATTTCCATATAAATTTAAATCTACAATACTGTATGGGAAATTTTTTGTATAAAATTGAATGTAAAGTATAAAAGTAGAAGTGAAATAGAAAATTTTAAGATAATATAAAGTTATAAACCCAATATAAATAGCGTGCAAATCTTGCAAGTGATATCACGCATAGACTACCTATGAAGCATGTTAGGTGCAAGCGAAAATATCACCATAGAATTGATGTGAATATATAATGGCTACCATTAATTGATTGTGGGTTCATTTAACGTTGTTTAAATCACAGTAAAAACCAGAAAATGCTTTGATGAGTATAAAAATGAAATGTTATCAAGCAGTGGTGCGGTGAAACAGAACCAAGTTGCACTGTCAATCAAAGTCAGTAGCTAATATAATGACTGTTGTTTTTCAATTATAATTAAAGTAAAGAAGTGATTCTAACCAATAATAGGTACGTCCACTTATATTTATATGTCTACACATGCATAAAAATATAAATTAAGGATGTAATGTACCAAAATATTCTACAACTATATAATAAAATACTTTAGCTTGGAAAAGCTTTTCTGTAATGTCAAAAATAACCTTAGCATTGATTATTAAGTAAAATTTATTGTCTGTGTGTATTCAAGTTAGATTTATTTACTTAAGCTTTTCCTTTCCTATACAATATTCATTTGTTTTCCACCTAAGATTGAATTCATGACATGTAAAATTACAACATATAAATAACACTTGAGTTTTAAGTAAGATTGGAAAAATTATCTTCATGCATATTTAGGTGATGACTTTATCATATTATAAACAGTAGATGTTACTTGATTCTCAAAATTGGATGAAATGTCCAATGATAATGATAAATAGTTAGCAATAAGAGTAAAAGTGAAGCACATCAATCTAAGCACATATAACAAATAACATTTCTTTTCTGTCTGAATAGCAAACATAAGAGTGTTCCAATTTAAATAACCCATAAATTATCACATCCCTATGGGTTAAGAAGAAATCTAAAGAAGATGAAATATAAAATTATGTAAGAAGTTCAACCATGAAACAAATTTTAAAAACATTGCAATACTTTTTGGATATTTGAAATTTGTACTCCCATATTAAAAACATTCCATTTTACACATAATTCATAAAAAACAAAACATCACATTTGTATGGTCATTCAATCTGATGAATAAAATCATATTCATTATCTATATTAAGGAAGAACCTTGTGATATTACAGTTGGTCATAAAAAGATGAAAAATTCAGCAACCTAACTTAATTTTGTGCAATACAGTATAAAACTTGAATTGTTTGTAGGTTCTACGCAGTAACACAAATATATAGCAAAATACAACCACATAGAAGGAAATTAATTAATAGTTCTGTATATGAGAGGTAGGAATATTTAAACACATGTTGTAGTGCAAATTCAATTTTCACAATTCATATAGTAAATTGGTGAATTTTAAATTCAAAATCAAAATAAACATTGCAGTACTTAAGACTGCAGAAATACATAGATCGTGAGGATTAGGTAAGAATTTGTAAGTCTAAGATTCATGCAGAATGAAAGGGTTGATAATTGATTACCAATTTTAAATCTTTATTACACTGACAGTGCTGCTTTCCATTTTTTTTAGTACAGAGTAATAGTAAGTACTTCTCTAAAGTGGACCTTGACAGTTGACACCATCTACTTTCTAAACATAAGTAGTCAATATATTATGAAGGTCGATAGTACTAACCTGACTCGTGGAAATTTAATATAGCAATATTATGGGAGAAAGTGAAAAATAATTATGTCTACAATATTTTAGTTACCAAACTATATTCCATTTTAGTGTTTACGAAATATATGCAGTGGCCAATGGAAGGAATGAGAGCATGGAATGAATGAGACCGGTGAGTCCAAAGTGATGGAATATAGGCAATATAGGTGACCGAACAAAGGTGTTTGATGCTGCTTTTAATGTAGACATATGTTTACATTGTTTTTAACCTTTGTAATGTGCATGCCTTATGATTTAATTATACTGACAGTGATATTTGCCTAATTTCCAAAATTATTCAACTCCGCTTTGAATAGGTTATGACTGTTTGTAGTTATAGCACAAAAATGTGTGGCTGTACTTATGAAACTACATGGTATATGCGAATTTCAATGTAGTGTGCAGTAGTAAATGTATTTGTCTTTTGAGTTTAATATTTGTAGACCCTCTCCGAAGCAAATTTGCAAGTCTTAGATGTGGTATATGTGATGTAGACTGGATCGTAAGTTTTGTTGGCGGAGTTCAGTCGGTTTAAAACAAAAAAATACTGTAAAACTTAATGTTGCATGCAAATACAACAACTTCCCGCGCAGAGAACAGTAAAGTGGAGTATATATCTGTGTTTAGAGTGTAAACAGGACAGATAATTGAACAGTGTAAGAGTGTGACATTTATTACACGGAACAGTGGTTGAAAATAAAATGGTATGAACAGTAGTACACATCCTTAAACGTACATAAACAACTGCAGTACGCAAATAGAGCTGTCTTTTTGGTGCGTAGTGGAAGGCAGAAATAAGTATAGGAATAAATAAAGACGGATAGTTGGATACCTCTATCACAACTATTCACAGTTAGATACCTCTATCATAATTTTCTTTATCAAAGTGTATATAAAGCTGCTTACAATCTTAAAATGACAGAAAAAGTTCTCATTTGACAATTGACCTAATGCTACTTATGGAGACCTTTGTTAATGTAGAAGTGCATAAAAATGTTTGGATTAAAAGGGTGAGTTGGAAAAAAGAGTATGCAAATTATGTAGTTAAGCACATGTTTTGGCATTAGGTTTTTTGCATGAATGTTAACTTACCGAAATAGTTAATGTAAAGTGCATTAACCTATAAAGTACATTGTGTTCATGATAGTATGAAGGATCTGCAGTGTAGTCTTGGCTATCAAGTGGACTGTCAAATCCAATGGGTAAAATCCTGTTACTGCTGCAGCATCTAGTCATGCGTCATATACCTAACGCCAAGCAGTCTGCATATATAAATGAATTGCAACATCTTCTGTTCCTTTTCAGTGGAAGCGCATCTGTAAATTTGAGAAACATCAACAACAAAACAGGTAAGACAATGTAGAGTTAATGTTTATAGCACTTTTATTGACAGACAGACTATCTTATGTCATCTACTGCTTATACTCTAAATGACCTCATATATAATACTATTTGTCAATGAAAAAAGCCTGTTTGAAATATAGATTTCAACCACATTTATTTTGGAAACATTGTCAGTAAGCAAGGGAATGAGTAATGACATTTTGCATAATTTGAATTACATATAATTTGAAGTTCAATAAAAAAAATTGTTGAACCGGAATTTTGGTTTGGTTTGCTTTCAGTCCCTACTAAAATCTAAACGGAACGATCAGAATCTCGATGTTTCGGTCAAAATCCCGAACCTTGCATTTACCGTAAACTATAAAAATATGTTAATTAAAAATGAACTAACATATTTTACAATAGCCTGAACCAATGTTTATGATGGTTTTGAATGACTAATGAAAGAATTGACATGCAATTAATTTTGGCCGTCTTACATGTGTAAAGTGGAGTACAACTGAGTTAATATGTGTAAAATGAATTTGCAAATTATATTGAATTGGAGATGGGGGAAAATAGAAATTAAGAGTGGACCAATATGCTAAACTGAAGTATTTTTAATGTAGCACCAACATTTGTAAATTGGGAGAGAAAAAAGGTTGCTGATTGAAACTCAATTATTCATATACAGTATCAATGTGTAACGAAACTTATTTGAGCACAGTTTATATGCAGTATTTGGTGATGTAACTGACAGAGTAAACTATTCTTTCTCCTTAATTGGATCGAAAATATCATGGAACATCTTATTAATGCCAGGTTTTAAAAAGATGGACTTTTACTGAAGTTTAATCGTTATGTTTAATGACTAAATTTCGAGTCATTAACGTTGAAAAAAAAAATAGTCAATGTTTTACTCAATCGCTACTATTAGCTTCTCAGAAAGTTAACAATTTGAGTACCAAAACGTATATTATAAACTTTCTTCATGCTAAATAATGGAAACAAACATAATACCAATAAAGAAATATTGAGAATACAAACACCAAACTGATTAACACTTCCTTATCTAACTTATGTGCATCATAATTACAGTAGTGGTGTTATCTAACCTATGTGCATCGTAATTGTAATATGTAACTATTATAAAAAATCCGTATGTACGTACGTACGTATGTATGTTATGCTATTCATGAGATAAATAATTTCAGTACTTTAGAATGGACATAAATGAGACTAATTATAGGTATAACAATATTAAAATTACTACAATTATATATAATTTAAAGATGTGTGTGTACACACAAACCCCTTTTTTGCATCTTAATATATTCATAATACTAAAAATGTAAAATATTTTCAAGGATTTCTCTAAATTTATACCATTGTCGATAGTTTGTAATTTATTTGGTCAAATTATAAACTATGCACTAATATAGTCTTCCATGTTGAGTTGGCTAAAAGGGACTATATTCTTGCAGCAACAACTCACAATTTTTGAAAATGTACCCACTTCTTTTGTTTGAAAACCAAATATGCAGTTAAGTTGAATCAAACAGCACCGGAACAATTTTTCAAAAAGAAAAACTTTTTACAAACGATACTTGGAAATGCACAAATGCAAATAGTCATAGTCCATCAGAAAATGGTCACTATTCTTATTATGTCTAAGACATAAATAAGTCTAAAATAACTATGAAAAACGTACCAGCATGTTCTGATATGGTTGTTGAGCGTATAGAACTACTCAGTTTCCAAAGCACAGTCCCCGTATTGTTGAAGAAAGCTTCATATGCTGGTTGTTGGTGCTTCTTCTTGAGTAATAATAGAGTTTAAATGAAGGGAAATAAGAACGATGTTTAAATTTTTTAAACAAATTAGTTTGTAAATGAACGTGTACAAATGCATATATTCAGTAATATTAAATATGTAATATGATAGTGAACCTTAAGTAGTAACATAAGAAAAGGTCATTCCAAGTAATTGGTTTATAATCATTCATATTTACTAATGTTTTTAGTACTCATTGAGAAGGTAGAAGAGATAAAACTTACATAATGAAAATAGTAATAAACTCCTTAAGGTATTAAATGACGTAATTTAGCCGGTAATATGCTAATAAATTGAAGCATATGAATTACGCATATGGTAAAAATAAAGGTAATGAAAAAGTAAGAGGTGAAACTCGAAATGGGTGGTGTTGAAAGATCGATGGAATCGATAACTCAAGTAAATGAAAAGTAATTGGCATTGGGAAATTAAAGTTGACCAGTTAAAAGTAAAAATAACAAATTAGGATCTACAAATAAATTGTTGTTGAAAGCTTCAAAATACGGTAGAGAATATTTTTCAACGTTGAAATTGATACTGAAGTAGCTCTTACAATAGTACAGAAATTAAAGTCGAAATGATGTACAAAGTAACTTGTAGCAAGATGCAAACAAAAAGTAATATGTAGTTGGATTGTTAACGTAATGTGAAGACCGAAGTTGATCAATTAGAAGCAAGCAAATGTATTTTTTTAACACTAAAATAATTAGAAAAAATGTGACAACATTATATATTTTTTGGTTCTGCTCTACGGTGCATAATAATTGAAACATAAACTGACAGTAGTTTATACAGTCTATTGATAGAGGAAGAAGAAATTGAAGATAGTTCATCATCCACCAGCCTACCCTGGAGGTAACTATGCAATGCACAAAGCAATATCGTTGAGTAATAGAAAATATACCGATTGATTGTGCTATGTAGTGTGTAGGAGAAAAGGTATGAATTTTTTTTCAGGAATTTTTTTTACCCAAGATAGTAACTTTAATATAGGGCAGTATTAAACTTTTTTGTAAAAGCAGTATGTATCAGCACAGAAAACCGCTAATAGGTTAAGAAAAAAAATCATATAGCAGGAAAATCTGCAATATTAATCGTACAGGATTATCTCTCCTTATTATCAGAGTACATTTTTTTGTTAATTCAGTAAATTAAATGTTACAGCAACATAAGCCCAAAATAATAATTTCTAAAACCAATCAATCGAAAAGCATCAATAAGAAATTGGAAAACGAATTAGAAGTTGGATAGATAATTAGAAATTGAACATATCCCTATCCACTACCTCTTGGGAGTGATGCACGATATTAAATCTGAAGAAAAAAACCATACATGACCATACAGGGGTGACAACAAATCATAAAAGTATGCGGTACAACACATCCTACCCAGTAAGCCCTAAATCAACAAAGAATCTCGCATTTTAACGACAAACGTACCGGGTTACCAATTGAAGAAAACCCTAGTTTTCGAAGTAGCCGGATTTGTGGTTTGACCAATGGGTGGAGACCGCTAATGCAGGCAGTGGATAGTTACAAATAGTCGGTAAGGAAGAGAGAGAGGAGGTAATAGGATTTCTCGATCTGTGATGATGAAATTGGGAAGAGGAAGAGAAAATGAGAGAGGAGCGGAAATTTGATGTATTAAAATAGATATAACAGCAGCACTTACGGGCGAATGGGGGTGGATGAAAATTTTGATGTTTACGGAAATAGGACAAATAGGACAGGTGTCGTCTTATAAATGATGTGGATTCTCCTTTCCTATTTAAGTAATAGATGTTTGTATAACTCAAATGAGCTTGTTTTAATTAATCAAATATGGCAAGATTTTTTTTTTTACATAAATAAATAGTTTGATCAAAAACAGAAAATGTGACCGATGATCGTTTCTAGGATTTTCGACCGTTTTTCGAACGAAAGTTGTTTCGACCCATTGCAACGTTGTTAATATGATTTTAACACATATTAATACAAATTTTAAACTATGTGTACCTTTAGTCAAGTCAAACATAAATAATACATAAATATATATGTTTCTTTTTTAAAATTAAGAATATTAAGAGTTAAGTATTGAAAAGCAAACATCAAGTCACCGTAAATGCGTGTTTTACTTTATTATTAAGTATTGAAGATGCGTTGGGATGACGGTAAGTGTTGAAATGATGATGTAAAGTTCAATAGAAAATATCTAAGCGTATTTCGGTCCATATGCATACCTAAGGGCTACGCTTTCTAATCTTATAAATACCAATCCATACACACTCATTTCATTCGCAAACCATCTTCTTCTTCTTCTCCAAAGCCTCTCTAATGGTTTCTTTTTCTCTCTTATCTCCTCTCTAACTTTCTTAAACTCATATCAATTCAACTCCATACTCTTCCAAACTCTTTCAAAGTTCTTATATCATCATTTATACATGGTGCACCTAAAAAGTGAAGAAATGATGGAGAAAGGGGGAGATAAGGCCGTGAGCATTGGGTAGTGAAGGGTAGTGGCCATGGGCAAAAGGATGGGGTGGAGACTATGGCTATGCATTATGGTGAGCGGAGGAGGTATATGTACAAGAAAGATGGAGTGGTGAAGATGGTAGTGAGCTTTTTGAAGGAAGAGGATGGTTTTGGACAATGTTTTGATGGAGTAGAAGGTGTTAGTAGAAGTGTTAAATCATTGAATGATGGTAGAAAGAAATCAGGTTGAAAGTAAGTGAGTTAATCTCACATCGATTTGCTAGATAAATGGCTTGCTGAATCACTTAATAATATCACTTGAATATTGCTTGATTTATCACTTTGATTATACTAAAAAATTGTCAACAAGTTAAGACCAAAACTTGTTGAAATATTGCTTGCTATTAGTAATAATATTATCATGGTTTTTAACTATGTTTTGATTGATAACATGGATGATGAATGTTAATTATATGGATGTCTGATTGTTAAAATGATTCACGTTTAATACAGTTTGAATATCACAAAGGAAATCACTACTCTTTATAAAATGAAATGGTGTATATGAGATTGCTAACCTCTTTGAAAGGGTTTAAAATAATTTAGAAATGTCTTAAAAACATTTAAAAGTGTTTCGACAAAGTTTGAAAAAAAATAAAATTTGAGTTAAAATACGCACGTCGCGTAACGGTAGTTGGCGATTTCATGACATGGAAAGTAAAAAAATCCATTTATACGATTGGTTTGGAGTCGGAATTCTTTGGAATAAAAAATTTTCAAACTCTTAAAACTATAATTTTAAAATATCAAATAAAATCAAGATATTATCTTGTAGATTTTAAGATATGAGCAAATCAAATTTTCAGGAAAATCAAGCTTTTGCAGTTAAATGACCAAAGTGTAAAATTCTCTAAAACGAATATTTTTAAATATTTAAAAATATGAAATAAATTTAATAAATATGTTAAAATGTTTTTGAGATATAAATATGAATTTCTAGATGATAAAAAAGTTTTTTAATCAAATAAGCTTTTAAAACACTATTTGCAACATTTTTGTACAACACTTTTAATAAACTTTAGAAATATAGATTTAAACTTAACTATTCTTTCTCGAATCTTTTATAAATGTATTTAAATAAACAATTTAGTACTTTAAAGATGATTTGAAAATTTTAGTAAGAGTTTAAATAAATGGTTAAGAGAAATTTTATAACACTTAAACAATATAATTGAAATAATTTCCATGGATGTAACAAAAAGCTGAATATGCAAAAATGACTAGTACATTTGTCCTGCCTATGAAATCTAGATGATAAATCAAGGTGTGTAATCAAGGTTAGGCATGAAGCAATCAGTGCTCTGAAATTACCTGGCCTCTATTTTCTTTTTTAGGCGAGAGGTAGAACAGATCGAAAGGAACGCCCTGATATTCAAAAAAGATCTCATTTAAGTTTTTTCCAAAAGTAAGGAATTTTCAAAAGAGTTAACTTAACTAGATTTTTTTCATAGTATGGAGAATATTCTGGCCAAACTCTGTGTTAAGTTCCTAGGAGGGAATATGAACTATTCATGTGAATTTAAAAGGTGATTTCACTGTTATTCCACGAATAGTACGAGTTGAATATGAAAATTATTCTGGGTATGATTAGTCTAATCTTTTACTTAATATAACGGTGTGTTAAATAACATTGTTTTTGACCCAGTTAAGACATGTTTCAGAAAGATGAATTTTTTTATTAGATTAGGAATTAAAATTTTCTAAGTAAATGACTTAAAGATTTCCAAAGTTAAAAGGGTTTTGATTAACCGGTAAAAAGTTAAAATGAAAAGAGGTGCAACCAATCCTGTATGCAAATATTCACATTTTTATTGATGGGCGAGGAGACCAAGATCAGATTTAGGTAATTCTATTTGAAAACCACTTCGAATCAGTTTATGTTTTCAAAGTAAAACGTGTTGAAGACGGAGATCATTGAAGATGAAGATCTTCATGATGTAGGGCTACTTGCCACTAGACCCTCAGTGGAATTTACCATATCGTATATTACGGCGGCAGCAGTGCTCTATAACGAAATTTTTTGATTTGCAAGGACAAATCGCTACTGATCCTAGGGGGATTCCCAAAACAAAATGTAGTAGGAGAAGTACCTACGGTTTGTCCTGTTCCTGTATAACTTGTGTGGATGAATGTCTGACATTGCATTTTAAATCACAATGATTAATCTTTATAAAACGCATCATTGGTTGGTGGCTTAGAAGGTAACTTCTCTTAGCTTAACACCACTTCATGAGACATACGAGCTCACGATTTATATGTTTGTAGAAATCAAATGTGTGATTGTGGAATGCAATGTGGCATTCAAAGTGGATAGTTGATATTCTACGTGAAAGGTAATCGTTACCTTAGGCCTCCCACTTGGAATTAACTAAAACTGGATAGATGCAGCAAGGCTATGTGGTTCACAACCATTAGAGGTATGATCATCCCCTTCTAGATATATTTATTCCCATTATAACATTGAGTTTCAAATTATTGTGGAAGTATGTTCGAGCGTGCTCGAAAAGGTCGATAACGATCGGGGTGATGACATATTCGGTACTATCTAGTGTGAGGTAGGATGGTCTTTGTGACGACCTGACTTTCTACTACCAGAAAGACGTATCATCATTAAGAAAGAAAGGGATGAGAAAATAGAAAAGATAGAGAAGAAAGAACAACAACATCAGAATCTCACAGCGGAACGGAACAAAATATGATATATCACTTAAATAATACATAGTTTGTACATATATCAGAGTTATATAATATCAATACATGTGACAATCATACATACATCACATACTAGACAGTTATAAACACCCGTCTAGTTAATACAACTCAAACAATATGACTCAGAGATACTAACACAGCGGAACTATATATATCTACAACGCTGAAGCCTCCTGCTCCATTGCTCCTCCAGAATTCGTCAACTCTAACCTGAATCTCTTGGCTACCCGTAAAAATTTGGGTACCCGAGAGTTTATGAAAAACAAAAATAAACTCCGGGTCAGACATGGGTCTGGTATGAGTAAACGGTTTAAAGTTGTTTAACTTCAAAAACATTTGAAAATAAAGGTATCACGTAAGACTCCCCACAAATAAATACGGGTAAGTTTTTACCTTACGCTAACCAAAACATTTCATAGGAAATCCAGTGATATTATAATAGTGTCTATGGTTTTCAAGTAAATAGAAAATAGCCGAAATTGTTACATCTATTAAATTCCAGCTACTAGCCACAAAAGTGGGTAATACAAATCAAAACCGTAGGGTCTCGTAGGGCAAATGGATTTCCAATAATGGCAGGGCTACTGGGGTACCGCCCGTCACAGTACGGGGCCTAGATCACCGTACCGAGGATTACTCCCTTCATCCCCTGCAACACAAGGCCGAAACCATTCCTTACTGAACAGTCCCGAACAAGATAAACCCCGCGGTTGTAGCTAGCAACCGCCCACTAAGCCGAAATATAAAAAGGGACATCTAGACAAGGGAAATATCTTGTCCTGCTTGGGCATGACCCACCTAACCTTGCTGCACATCCCCTGTTTTAGCCATTCCCGGTTGATGAGGCTTGAGGCTACGATTACCTTTAAAGAACATATCATTTAGAATGCTCATCGTCCGCCTGACGATGTGTTGAAAGCATTCAATCCATACAAGTTCGTTCCGGGTTCGAACGAAACCGAAGGCATTATCTCGTTGCACTCATTTTGGAATCACCCTCAGAGTCAACGATGATAACCCTTGCATTCTGAAAACCATCTCGATCTTCATTTCAGGATTCACGACCTAACGTTTAAATTGGATTGATGTGGTTTTCGGAGAATCAAATTTGATTCTTCCGATCCCGGTCTCATCGAATCCAAACGCCATTTTAAGGGCCAAGTTGTCTAATTAACTTAACAGTTTAAATAATTTAAATTCAACAATTGAATTAACATAGCATCTATCACAGATAAAACATATACAAGCATCATAGATATAACATAACATATCACAGAACATCACAGAATATCATCAATTTAAACATCACAAATCAGATATTCTACTCAACCATCCATAAACAATTACTCTTAAATTCTATTTGTAATTAATTCAATTTAGAATGAATTACCCGAGAGTTGATCTCTTAACTCTTTTTATTAATTAACAATTTATTTTCTATTTCATTTCAAATCATCTAATAAATGATTTCTTAATTAACTATTAAATCCTAATTACATAATTATTTATTTCACATTATCAATTACTTAATTTCTTCTTAATCCAGTTATTTACTTCAATTAATCATTTAATTAATAGTCTTAATTATTGATTAAACTTAAATATTCCATTTAATTACTGCTAATTACTTACTTAACCATTTATTTACTCTTAATTAATTTACTCGACTAATCAACTATTAATCATTCATAAAATTGACTTTAAGTAAATAATTTCCAAATTTTACCCCTTCTCTTAATTATTTACTCGATCTTTGCTTATGAAGCAATTACTCTTAATCAACTTACACCAAGAATTAATCTACCGTTAATTCTAATTTAAAAGTAATTGTTAATGATTTATTTATCTTATTGTTCAACTTCATTAAATATGTAAAAGTCTTCTTTTAAATTGTATAATTAAATATAGTATTAACCACAACATTAATTTATTAGTTAACCCATTACTTAATTTAAATTAATTCCATGATTAAAATAGTAGCTAAGATTCTGAACCATTGTGAAACATTACTTCCACACTAAATCTCGTATTTAATTGTATCTAAATTTTGTTAAACACTTCCACAAAATACATCAGATCAATGAACCCGAGACTTCCCTATCCTCGCTCGAGTGTTCCCTCGAGTTTCCCACGCAACTACCTGAGTCGTCTCTGTACAACATCTTCTTCTTCATTATATATTTCTTCCTTCAGTAATTAAGTTCAGGAAAACCCAAAATAGCATTAGACCCTTACACTCGAACGCGAACCCGGAGCAACACTCAAAACTACACGCGCACAACTCGGGGAAAGTGATCACGCGACCCTTATGGCACTTTAACTCGACATCCATCACCACCGTGCACGTGCACGGTGGTTCGCCTTGCCTCCGGCGACCCACGACAGTCCCCACAAACCCCAAACCGACCTCTCATACGAATACGATACCCAAATCATCTCGATTCGGTCGAAGGCAAAGAATTGCCTGAAGCTCGACCATGCGGCACCAACCCCTTCAAAAAATTTCCTCGTGCGGCCACCACCCATCACCTGAGGTGATGAAAATTCACCAAGACGTCACTCACACCTCCACCTAGCTCCACCTACAGTCGCGCTTCACTCGGTTCCATATTGGAGTCGAAATCAATTCTTTACAGAGCTTTGAAAACATATGGGCTTAAACCATATTTATGATTCAAACTCAAAACATATGCATTCGAAAAATAAATTACTATTTTTCTAAGGTTGATATCTCTTAAATCTTGCTCCATACCAAATTCCAGGAATTAAAATTTCATTAATCTTCCAAATTTGACAAATATGCAGTAAAACTTCAATGCAAAACTGCTCAACAAATCTTTGATTATAAATTACAATTTTTATGTGTAAAATCATAATTTTGTTTATGAAAACTAATTATACAATTGGATTTACAATTTCGACATTTGAATTTTAAAGCTTGATTTTCTTTTTTTTTTAAAAACTGTAGTTTGAATACAGGGTTAATATCCTACTGTTAAACTCCAAACATACTTACAGGCTTTGTTATCATATAAACCACTTGAATTTATTCAATACAAAATTTAAATGGTTATATGAATAAGATCTGTTTAAACTTGAAGTACTGATACACAACTTGCAGTACTGATCAATAACAGTTATGCAAACTTCCAGTGCAAACAATATATATACAGAACAGTGTATTTTAAACTTCATCAACATATATCAGTGAGAAAAATATGCAAACTAAAGTTGAAAATTAGTTTTCTTTACTCACCTATCAAAAACTGTTGAACAGAAAGTGAATTTTGAAGAAGGCACTGCAGAAATACCCTGAAACCTTCTTAAGTTTCCTGTCTTTTGTTTTTTTTTTACTTGTTTCTCTGTTTTTAAATTAATGTATATTGCAAAGCAAGACAATGCTTTCCTCAGGTTTTCTTTAAGTTTAGGTTTGTATATATAAACTGATGATATATAGATGGATTGATATAGAAGCTACTAATTAGGTTGTAACTGGACAGCTAGTATTTATTTGTCATTTCCTTTCTGTTGGCTAAGAAAATTCACTGCAGTATGACTCATATAGGAGATTTCGGCTATATGTACTTGTTAAGCAAGAAGTTAGGCTATTTAATGTTCATGCTTTTAATTATGACAACAAGAAATTAATTTTTACTGAAGGTTACTTTGTACAGTACAAAGATATTCATTTTATTTTCGGCCAAGCATGTTTTGTGACACAGGTTTTGTTTTATGATATTGAAGTCAAACTTTGTTTTCTTGTTTGCTTATATCTAATAAATGTTTATGTTATTAATCATGATAGCAAGAAATTAATTCTTACTGACAGTTGCTATTAGTACATAGATACTTATGTTATTAACTTTGTGTTGTACAAAATATTATTATTATTTCGGCTAGCAAGTTTTTGTAAGACACAGCTTTGATTTTTATTATATTTGAAGTGAAAACCTGTTTTTCTCATGCCTATAAGCTGTATAACCGCACAAACATGTTTAATACAGAAATATGTTACAAGTATCTTCTTTTACTTAAGCATTTAACATGTTCTTATGACATTCAACAATGTAACAGGCTTTGGTTAAAAGGTTTATGTTATACAAATGGGTTTTATAGGTTATTATCTTGACTAAATTAATTTTATTCCACTTGTACTTCAGATTTCCAGGTATTAGATTCATAATATTTCATATGTAAAGTTTATATTCCCAGTTATAACTTATATTCGTATATTTATATTGTTAGTTATATTTTATATTTTAAAATTTTTGGTTTATACTAATGTTTATAATTATGATTCATACTTGTTTTTCCATGTTATGTTTAATATAAATTTCATCATCTTAAAAACTAACATTGTATCCATATAAATTATCAAATAATAAAATGTTAACTCTTTGATTTGATTTTATTGAATAAAACCGATTTTGTTTTAAATGGTTTTGAAGTATTTAATTTTAAAATTTTCAAATCAAACTTTCTTTTATAAACTCATATATGCTAGTAAATAATTAAGATCTCATCATTTTAAACATTAACAAGCTTATATTTAATTTAAATTAAATTAACTTGTCATTAAAATATGCTGTCAAAATTCCGGGTCGTTACATTCCTCCCCCCTTAAAAGAATTTCGTCCCCGAAATTTAAACAACAGTTAATTCAAAAGTTTTTATATTAATCATCCAAACATACACATCATTTATATATTAACAACAAACAAACAGTCTATTCTAACAAACAACACTGGCAATCCGAACACAAGTTCGGATAAGTTTCCCTAAAACTATCGAGAGTTTATCTCTCGATGATCAATAATCCAAACTGGATTCCTGACCACAATTCAATTCTACTCAACTTCAAATTTCCTGAATTACTGGTTTAACAATCAATGATGAATCATGAACAAATTTCCTGAGATATATGGAATATACAATAAATTCCAGACATCCATTCTAGCAATTCAATTTTAAAAGTTACAGCATTAACTCTTTCCAAATTTAATTGAATCTTTACAGAATTTCTATATCTATTCAATCAAGCCCGTACGATGTACATATACCATTCGTACGCAATATCAAATCCGATCGCTCGATCGCATAATTTCACTTCCGAACTAGTATTGTCCACCCGACTTCTTAGTGCGGACTCAGATCTGGTTTCTTGATCAAAACTGTCATTCTCCTTGCATAGTCACAACTATGATAGAGAATTCCCAGAACCAATCAAAATCCAGATCCATAGTTCGTCGTCGAAAATCGAGTGAAAAATCCTAATTCGGATCGATATAACTATCTCGAAATTCTGTGCTCGAATCTGGATCTATTTGCTACGTGAATAAAATCATATACGTACATCCTACGTATTTATATTCATTGATTATCAACCATATCAATTTTCTTTTATTCACATTATTTTGATTCTATTCACTTGGAATTTTTTTTTAATATCAAATTTTACTTAAGAGTTTCACCATCCATTTCTTAAGTTTTGATATAAGCATTATATATTCCCTTATATTATCACTCTACCACTATAGCCTTTATATCCTCTTATATTCACTTATTTTCAATTTGAATTTCTACTTCCATGTGAATTCAAATTTTCTTCAACTCTGAATATTAAATTTTATTGACTATCTTTCATTTATAACTGATTCCTATTATTATTTTAAATTAATTTCTTTCCTTAGTTTACTTTAAATTTTCAATTTGACATTGTTTTGTTGCTAAATTTTTTTTTTCAAATTTTGAAAAGTTTTGACGTATTCTCCATTACACACTTTCATAAGCACATATGTAAGGTTCCAATCCTTAACACAATTAATTTCAACCAATCCTCAAATTATTCTCTTTAGTTTAAGTGATTTACAACTTACTTGCTTAGACATAAAATCCATTTGAGCAAAACGAACTCATATTCAAAATCATCTTATTTTGCTTCCAATAATTCATAGAATTTTATTCAATCTCATTTACTTCAAACAACCCATTTCCATATACAATTCAACAATATTATGGTGAATAGATAATCACTTAAGCTTTATAACAAATTTTAAATTGATTTCAACTCAATTTACATTTGAGTCCATCTCAATTAATTTATCCACAATCCTTTCGTTGTATTTCAACGGGTTTGATTCCAAACCATTTTATTAAATTTGACAACCCATATTTTAAATTAATCATCTCACAATTTATTTAAGTCATTAACTATTTCACTTAATAACTTAAGTTCATTTTATTCCACCAAATTTCATTCAAATCTTTGATTTGATTTTCTTTTAATCAAATCCCAACTACTTACTGATTAATTTATTCTTTTATCCATCCTTAAATTTTAAGTTACATTAACAGTTCATTATTGGCTTTATTCATAATAAGGTTATTCAATTTATGCTTGAATTAGATTTGTTTACAACTCACACCATAACCATTTAAATCCAATTCAATACTTACTTTGGTTTACATTTACTTATTTACTTAAGAATTTTATTTCATTCAATATTATTTATAACTCGACTGAATTCATTCAAACTCAGTCTTATTTTAACTCAACTTCAGTTCAATTTAGCTACTTACCAATCTTTAAATTTATTTCCCAATATATGAGTTCAAAATTTATTTATTTCCCTTAAAGTTTATATTACTCATTTAGGTCATTTTATCTTATAATCACAATTTCAGTTTATATATATAACACTTAGCATCTTAAGGTATAAATTTCCACCTCACAATTACAATCATTTTACCTTCAAATTTTATAGCCAATTAAGTTCATTTTGAACTTCAATTCCATTTAACTTATCTCAGGTTAAACTCAAATATATTTCTTATTTTCATTTACTTGAGTTAAATTTTAATACCGGGATCAAAACTCCTGATTTTTTTTTTCTTATTAATATCAACTTTACTTTATATGTTCAACAGTTAATTCATTCAAACCTTTCACATTATTTAAATAGAATTTCTTAGAATTCAATTTCCCGGTTTTCATTTCCAAAACCATTTTGAAATGATGGCCATACATACCCATCAGGTATATCCAGTCAAATTTTCAAATTCCAAACACTTGTTTTCACCAAAACAAATTTTCTCTTTTGAAAATTTTGAAACAACTTGCATGCCCAACAACCCCAAACAATATCATAACCAACAATGTTTTCCAAACAAGATTCCATTATTTCCTTCAAATCCTTGGATAAATATTTCAAACATTCCCAAGATTTTTTTAAATTTCCAAATCCTTTTGTTTAAATTCATTTAAACACTTTCAAATTTTCGGGACTTAAATTCTTGTTTAATCAAATTTTAGTTATATTCCTTTTTAATTAGAGATCATACTTAGACAATTTTATTTGTTTATCATCCACTCAAATTTCAATTTTTATTGATTGTACTATTAACACCAAACATCCAAGTATATATAGTTATTTCAGAAAAATATTTCTTTTATATTAAAATATAATTTTGGGTAAAATTATTTCATTTACCCTACTTTGAAAAACAATATTGTGTCGAATTGCTCTATTTAAGTGTTTAGAAACCCCTTCGATACAGTTTTCGAGGCCATGCCGACGGAAGTTCATATACCACTCAATAAATCAATCAACACCATTTTATATCCACTAACAAATACGCGCTCATATCTATTAATACACTCAATCTCATTTTAGAGTTCTACTGACTCTGTTTATGAGTAATTACTACCAGAGCCAAGGTTATCACCAACCTATGCTCTGATACCAACTGTGACGACCCGACTTTCTACTATCAGAAAGACGTATCATCATTAAGAAAGAAAGGGATGAGAAAATAGAAAAGATAGAGAAGAAAGAACAACAACATCAGAATCTCACAGCGGAACGGAACAAAATATAATATATCACTTAAATAATACATAGTTTGTACATATATCAGAGTTATATAATATCAATACATGTGACAATCATACATACATCACATACTAGACAGTTATAAACACCCGTCTAGTTAATACAACTCAAACAATATGACTCAGAGATACTAACACAGCGGAACTATATATATCTACAACGCTGAAGCCTCCTGCTCCATTGCTCCTCCAGAATTCGTCAACTCTAACCTGAATCTCTTGGCTACCCGTAAAAATTTGGGTACCCGAGAGTTTATGAAAAACAAAAATGAACTCCGGGTCAGACATGGGTCTGGTATGAGTAAACGGTTTAAAGTTGTTTAACTTTGAAAACATTTGAAAATAAAGGTATCACGTAAGACTCCCCACAAATAAATACGGGTAAGTTTTTACCTTACGCTAACCAAAACATTTCATAGGAAATCCAGTGATATTATAATAGTGTCTAGGGTTTTCAAGTAAATAGAAAATAGCCGAAATTGTTACATGTATTAAATTCCAGCTACTAGCCACAAAAGTGGGTAATACAAATCAAAACCGTAGGGTCTCGTAGGGCAAATGGATTTCCAACAATGGCAGGGCTACTGGGGTACCGCCCGTCACAGTACGGGGCCTAGATCACCGTACTGAGGATTACTCCCTTCATCCCCTGCAATACAAGGCCGGAACCATTCCTTACTGAACAGTCCCGAACAAGATAAACCCCGCGGTTGTAGCTAGCAACCGCCCACTAAGCCGAAATATAAAAAGGGACATCTAGACAGGGGAAATATCTTGTCCTGCTTGGGCATGACCCACCTAACCTTGCTGCACATCCCCTGTTTTAGCCATTCCCGGTTGATGAGGCTTGAGGCTACGATTACCTTTAAAGAACATATCACTTAGAATGCTCATCGTCCGCCTGACGATGTGTTGAAAGCATTCAATCCATACAAGTTCGTTCCGGGTTCGAACGAAACTGAAGGCATTATCTCGTTGCACTCATTTTGGAATCACCCTCAGAGTCAACGATGATAACCCTTGCATTCTGAAAACCATCTCGATCTTCATTTCAGGATTCACGACCTAACGTTTAAATTGGATTGATGTGGTTTTCGGAGAATCAAATTTGATTCTTCCGATCCCGGTCTCATCGAATCCAAACGCCATTTTAAGGGCCAAGTTGTCTAATTAACTTAACAGTTTAAATAATTTAAATTCAACAATTGAATTAACATAGCATCTATCACAGATAAAACATATACAAGCATCATAGATATAACATAACATATCACAGAACATCACAGAATATCATCAATTTAAACATCACAAATCAGATATTCTACTCAACCATCCATAAACAATTACTCTTAAATTCTATTTGTAATTCATTCAATTTAGAATGAATTACCTGAGAGTTGATCTCTTAACTCTTTTTATTAAATAACAATTTATTTTCTATTTCATTTCAAATCATCTAATAAATGATTTCTTAATTAACTTTTAAATCCTAATTACATAATTATTTATTTCACACTATCAATTACTTAATTTCTTCTTAATCCAGTTATTTACTTCAATTAATCATTTAATTAATAGTCTTAATTATTGATTAAACTTAAATATTCCATTTAATTACTGCTAATTACTTACTTAACCATTTATTTACTCTTAATTAATTTACTCGACTAATCAACTATTAATCATTCATAAAATTGACTTTAAGTAAATAATTTCCAAATTTTACCCCTTTTCTTAATTATTTACTGGATCTTTGCCTATGAAGCAATTACTCTCAATCAACTTACACCAAGAATTAATCTACCGTTAATTCTAATTTAAAAGTAATTGTTAATGATTTATTTATCTTATTGTTCAACTTCATTAAATATGTAAAAGTCTTCTTTTAAATTGTATAATTAAATATAGTATTAACCACAACATTAATTTATTGGTTAACCCATTACTTAATTTAAATTAATTCCATGATTAAAATAACAGCTAAGATTCTGAACCATTGTGAAACATTACTTCCACACTAAATCTCGTATTTAATTGTATCTAAATTTTGTTAAACACTTCCACAAAATACAACAGATCAATGAACCCGAGACTTCCCTATCCTCGCTCGAGTGTTCCCTTGAGTTTCCCACGCAACTACCTGAGTCGTCTCTGTACAACATCTTCTTCTTCATTATATATTTCTTCCTTCAGTAATTAAGTTCAAGAAAACCCAAAATAGCATTAGACCCTTACACTCTAACGCGAACCCGGAGCAACACTCAAAACTACACACGCACAACTCGGGGAAAGTGATCACGCGACCCTTATGGCACTTTAACTCGACATCCATCACCACCGTGCACGTGCGCGGTGGTTCGCCTTGCCTCCGGCGACTCACGACAGTCCCCACAAACCCCAAACCGACCTCTCATACGAATACGATACCCAAATCATCTCGATTCGGTCGAAGGCAAAGAATTGCCTGAAGCTCGACCATGCGGCACCAACCCCTTCCCAAAAATTTCCTCGTGCGGCCACCACCCATCACTGGAGGTGATGAAAATTCACCAAGACGTCACTCACACCTCCACCTAGCTCCACCTACAGTCGCGCTTCACTCGGTTCCATATTGGAGTCGAAATCAATTCTTTACAGAGTTTTGAAAACATATGGGCTTAAACCCTATTTATGATTCAAACTCAAAACATATGCATTCGAAAAATAAATTACTATTTTTCTAGGGTTGATATCTCTTAAATCTTGCTCCATACCAAATTCCAGGAATTAAAATTTCATTAATCTTCCAAATTTGACAAATATGCAGTAAAACTTCAATGCAAAACTGCTCAACAAATCTTTGATTATAAATTACAATTTTTATGTGTAAAATCATAATTTTGTTTATGAAAACTAATTATACAATTGGATTTACAAATTTCGACATTTGAATTTTAAAGCTTGATTTTTTTTTTTAAACCTGTAGTTTGAATACAGGGTTAATATCCTACTGTTAAACTCCAAACATACTTACAGGCTTTGTTATCATATAAACCACTTGAATTTATTCAATACAAAATTTAAATGGTTATATGAATAAGATCTGTTTAAACTTGAAGTATTGATACACAACTTGCAGTACTGGTCAATAACAGTTATGCAAACTTCCAGTGCAAACAACATATATACAGAACAGTATATTTTAAACTTCATCAACATATATCAATGAGAAAAATATGCAAACTAAAGTTGAAAATTAGTTTTGTTTACTCACCTATCAAAAACTGTTGAACAGAAAGTGAATTTTGAAGAAGGCACTGTAGAAATACCCTGAAACCTTCTTAAGTTTCCGGTCTTCTGTTTTTTTTTTACTTGTTTCTCTGTTTTTAAATTAATGTATATTGCAAAGCAAGACAATGCTTTCCTCAGGTTTTCTTTAAGTTTAGGTTTGTATATATAAACTGATGATATATAGATGGATTGATATAGAAGCTACTAATCTGGTTGTAACTGGACAGCTAGTATTTATTTGTCATTTCCTTTCTATTGGCTAAGAAAATTCACTGCAGTATGAACTCATATAGGAGATTTCGGCTATATGTACTTGTTAAGCAAGAAGTTAGGTTATTTAATGTTCATGCTTTTAATTATGACAACAAGAAATTAATTTTTACTAAAGGTTACTTTGTACAGTACAAAGATATTCATTTTATTTTCGGCCAAGCATGTTTTGTGACACAGGTTTTGTTTTATGATATTGAAGTCAAACTTTGTTTTCTTGTTTGCTTATATCTAATAAATGTTTATGTTATTAATCATGATAGCAAGAAATTAATTGTTACTGACAGTTGCTATTAGTACATAGATATTTATGTTATTAACTTTGTGTTGTACAAAATATTATTATTATTTCGGCTAGCAAGTTTTTGTAAGACACAGCTTTGATTTTTATTATATTTGAAGTGAAAACCTGTTTTTCTCATGCCTATAAGCTGTATAACAGCACAAACATGTTTAATACAGAAATATGTTACAAGTATCTTCTTTTACTTAAGCATTTAACATGTTCTTATGACATTCAACAATGTAACAGGCTTTGGTTAAAAGGTTTATGTTATACAAATGGGTTTTATAGGTTATTATCCTGACTAAATTAATTTTATTCCACTTGTACTTCAGATTTCCAGGTATTAGATTCATAATATTTCATATGTAAAGTTTATATTCCTAGTTATAACTTATATTCGTATATTTATATTGTTAGTTATATTTTATATTTTAAAATTTTTGTTTTATACTAATGTTTATAATTATGATTCATACTTGTTTTTCCATGTTATGTTTAATATAAATTTCATCATCTTAAAAACTAACATTGTATCCATATAAATTATCAAATAATAAAATGTTAACTCTTTGATTTGATTTTATTGAATAAAACCGATTTTGTTTAAATGGTTGAAGTATTTAATTTTAAAATTTTCAAATCAAACTTTCTTTTATAAACTCATATATGCTAGTAAATAATTAAGATCTCATCATTTTAAACATTGACAAGCTTATATTTAATTTAAATTAAATTAACTTGTCATTAAAATATGCTGTCAAAATTCCGGGTCGTTACAGTCTTGTGTTGGTAGAGGACCATAACTTAGTTCTCGGTACATTCCTCCAGAGATGTACTTCTTAAAGGTTATCCCTTACCTAGTCTTTTATATGGAATCCATTCTTCAATAAGTGCCTTTGGATTTGATTGTAGAAACTACTTTGTAGCTAGCATGCCAGAATTTAATCGATGTAACAATTTCGTTAAAGATTTATAAGTTTAATTGAATTGTATTTTCAAAGAATATCATTAAAAATAATGTTAAATGTTTTGATAAAAATGTTTTAGTTATCATAAGGTAAAATCCCGTTAGTGTTTATGTGTGGTGTGATCTTATGAGATACTCTTTCTTTTCAAAAAAAAATTGTCACCAAACTTTGATCTATGACACTGTCATTTAAGATTCGTGTTTTTCACGCTTGTTTGCCAGACTGATCCAGGTGTTTTTATACTCGGGTCAGATCAGAGTAGTTGCGAGATTAGTTGAAGATGCTTGGTGTTCCCAGAGGAGAGATGGAGATTTTCATTAATATATGTATGTATTCTATTTTCCGCTGCATTGTGTGTTGTTTGTTTTTCAGCAAGTGTAAGGACATATGTATTTTAACAGTCCAAGCTGAATCTAGGTTAGACTCTGATATATGTTTTAAAAGATTTTCTATTGTAAAGATTTTATATTGTAATAATATATGTTATTCCATTCGAGTAAGATTTTGTTTTTTTTTCTTTTTCTTTCCACCCTTAAGGAAATGGGTTTTCAGCGCTTGGATTTGCGACACGTGATCACCGAGGATGTATTAATGTCGATTTTCAAAGGCCAAAGAATTAGGTCTTTATATCTATGCTCAGAAAAATATACTAATTCTTTATCATCTTCTCATTCAACTTACGATAGTCAGTACACATCATCAACGACTTGTCCGATTTCATTACAAACACCGCGGCCGCTCCTTGAGGAAAACTACTTGGTCGAATACATTTCTTTCCTCCTAAGCCCACCAACTGCACATTTAGCACTATTATCTCAGTAGGTATTATTCTGCTATGCGGTCTACTTACAGGTTCATCTCCAAATATCATAGAAATCCAATCTCAAATTCTTTTATAAATTTATTCAATAAATCCTTTTAACAAATCTCTTTCATTTTGAAATCTTCTTTACTTAATTTCCAAATCCATTTATAAACTCTTTATAATTTTCTAAGATCGTTTATAAAACTTCGTTTATAAATGCAAAAAACCATTTATAAAAATTCTTTATAAACATTCAAAATTATTTATAAAACTCTTTTCCAAATTTCTAGACCTCTTTTCAATTTATAAAAATTCTTTATAAACTTTCCTTATTTAAAACAAAACTTCTTAAATAAACTTTTAAATCAATAAAGTTTCCTTTGTAACACCAATTATTTAAAACACCTAGAAATAAACAAGCTATTATTTTAAAACATTCTTCATTTAATTTTTATCTTTAAACCATATTAACGAAATAATGATTTTAAACAACCATTTTTGAAGAAAAATAGTAAATTATTACAAAACACCTATAAATAAAATAATTGCTAAATTATCCTTTAAATATCTTAAAATGGAGTAGGCTTTAAATCATTATCAAAAGGATAAAATGTAGTATTTGATTTCATAAGAATCAGAAGGAGGCTTAGTGACCACAATGGTTCTCATTTAATTGAGTTTAACTTTCCAAGTTATAACATGGGTATTTACATAAAAAGTAGACATGTAAAATGGCTCAGCCAATAACAATCAAACAACAACATATAGGTAAAGATCCAAGTTATCAAAATAGCAGACAGAGATTTGTTCTGCTAAACACATGTCTAAGTTGATATAATAGCAGAATCGGTTTTTATTCTGCTTAGATAGATGTCCACATAATCTACTTCGTGAATTATGGCAGACCTATGATTTATTCTACCAAATAGATGTCAAATGCAATTTAATTAGAAGAATGATGTTTTATTCTGCTAATTAGATACCATTGGGTTTCATATTCAATTGAGATTCCTTAAGGGTAGTCGATAAAAAAATCTTTTGGATAAATATATCGTTCTAAAGAAATTTGCTTTACGAAAACAAAAACGGATCTTTAGAAATAAAGTAATTTAAAACTTTCAAACTTATTAATTATTATACAATATTTAAACCTTAATTTTAATAATAATTAACCCTTGAATTATTAATTTAAACAATGGTTAACTTTTTAAAAAATAATAAAATAATAATTTTCCTTTAAATAAATAATTAAATAATAGTTGACCTTTAAATAAATAATTACGCCATAATTAATCTTCAATTAATTATAAAATAAAAAAATTAAATTTTTAATAAAAATTAAATATTAAATAATCTCAAACAATCAATTAATTAATCCTTAAACAAAAATTAAACAATAAATTAAACCTTTATTTAAAAATAATCAAATCATAATTAAGTTTTAATTATATCTTAACTTAAATTTAAGTTGACTAATAATTAACTAATACTTAAACCTTATTAAATAACAATTAATTAAATAATAATTAACCTTTCGTTAACTAACTAATTATAGTTTACTAACTTAAAAATAATTAAGTACCAATTATCCTCTTTACTAATGACTAAGGACTAATTGACTTATGTAATTATTTAATTAAATAATAATTAAATAAATAAATGAATAAATAATAATATTTATTTTAAAATACTTAAAATAAGTTTTGCAAACATTTTTCAAAAAGATACTTAAGATGGGAACAATTTTTAAATTTTGTAAAAGAGTTTGTTTTACGAATTTTAGTTATAGCAATTATCGCTATATGATCTGAGATTTAAATCTTGTTTAAAACTTCCAAATAGTTTTAAAAGCTTTATCTTTTGGTTTTAATTTGAAAGTTCGGTGTGTATACAATTATAAGTGCTAATATAGTATACACGGATCGTGTAATATGGACTACAATATAAATGCGGAAATAGATGATAATAGCATAGTAAATAAAAAATAGAAAAAATCACACCAGAGATTTTTATACTGGTTCGGAGCACCGTCCTACGTCCAGTCCCAGACTTCTATCTGGATTTTCACTATTAACTACCTCGCTTCATCCGGAGGAACAGGTTTACAACACCCGAACAACCGAACGGGATTTCACGCCTCTAATACACTGAGGACTTCAACACTTGCCTCTTACAACAAAGAGGACTTCAACAAAAGAACAAATACAATTATTGTTGACAACTTGTGCTCTTGAAAACACGGATTTGTCACTAGCAGTACACCCTTCCTATAATCTTATCCTCAAAGTATGCGAAATGTTGTTTTGAAAAGATTAAGGAAAGTATATTACTTATTGAATCAAAGGATATGAAATAGTTTCAATGATTCAATAGATAATTGAGAGCTTTTAGAATGCAGGAGTATGTATAAAGTAAGATCAGAGATTAGATTAAAAAGAATATGAAATCATGTGTTTTTAATCAACGAATTAGATGAGTTTATATAGATAAGAATGGTTGTAACTCTTTGTGAGTAGTTGCCATTAAGAGATATGATCTTTGGTGAAAGGTAAGAGATGCAACCTTTGGAGAAGAGAAGTGTCTTTTGGAAAAATTGCTTTCTGTTTAAAAACGGTCGACAGGTTAAAAAGTGACCAGTAGACAGGAATTTAAATATATATACGTTATGTTTATGTGTGCACGTTCAGTGTGCAAATTATGCAGGAACGGTCGACCGTCTATATTGTGACCGGTCGACCGGTCCCTGTAAAGTTGCACACTGAATGTGCAACTATATTCCAATTGTATATATATTAATTTTCTTGAAAATGCATGATTATTTGAGGATAGATTTTAACAAGTTTATCACTAATATAATATCAAATAATCAATCTACAATCTATAGTAACATATGTAGCTCTAATGACCTTGTTTTGTCGATCGCCTTTAGTTATTTGTCAGAAATCAAAACTTTCATAAAACTTGTGACTCAACATTCTCTCCCTTTTTGATTGATGACAATATATATCTGCAAATCTGAATCTCCCCCTAAGTATGTGATCTCTTGAATTCTTATATATGTATGTTCCTGCAAGCATTGTTAGCCCTTTCTCCCCCTTTGTCATCGACAAAAAGGAGTAACAGATACTAGAATAGTAAAATGAATATGATATGCATAGCAAAATAAATCATTAACACATCCAAAACATAACAGAGTGTACTACAGATCATAATGTCAAATGAAAAACAAGAACAACGACACTATTTAGTACAAGTGTCGATGAATGTTTTTAAAGTGCTAAACCATAATAGAATCTAGGATGAAGCAGATCGTATCTCCTCTTCTTCATCATCGTCGTCGTCATCATCATCATCTTCTTCTTCTTCCTCATCATTGTTTCCTCTAGATGATTCTCCATGTCCATGTCCACTCATACCTGTAGACTCGTCAGATGATGTCCAGGTGAAAACAGGAGCAGCAGGACGTTTTCCTGGGTCTTGTGCTTGAACAGAGGTGGATGTGGAACATGATATAGCATCCCATAGCATTCCAAAGAATGACTTGACCTTATTGAAGCGCTTATCAATTTTAGAGTCCATGCGCTTGAGACGTGATTCAAGCAAAAATTGGTTACGCGCAATCGTTTCAAGTGATTCTTTTGTGGATGACTTTGATTTTAATAGTTTTACTTCATCGGAACGAGGACGAGAGGAAGTTGCTCGTTGTTTTCTTGGTCCTCTTTGTTGCCATTCTTCAAAAGGCATAATCTCAAGATAAGGTGGAGGAAGCTTCATTCGTTTGATGGTTATGGAGTCAATGCATTTTGGTTTTGAGGTTGCAGAATCAGGAGGATTGACCCCACAAGCTAACAAAAGTCGCATGATATATTCATTGTAGAAGAAATGAGGCCGTGTTGAGTTATTTACCTTGAGAATTTCATCAAAAAGCATGTGTACCCAATTGATTTGGATTTCACCATAAATAGCATAGAGTGCTTTGAAGTTTTCTTTATATACTGCATCATAATTTCCAAGTCTAGGAAAAAGAGAATGCATCAAAACACGATGAAGTAGTCTGGCTGTCGGTCGAAGTCCAATAGACTTAGTGCCATCACTATTGTCTTCTATGAACTGATGACTGGTACTATTTCGAGTGAAGACTTCGCAGAAGGTAGATGAAAACTCTTCGCCTCGATTTGGTATACCAAGTATAGAGGCAATTCTAGCATGAGTAAGAAAAATTTGCTTGCCACAGACCACAGACCAGATGACGCCGTTTGGATTATCAGGTTGATACTCATCAAGATTCATATTGGCGTAAAACAATTTGATCATCAAATGATTTATCTCCACACTATTTTCTGAAAAATCTATTAATGGAGTAATGTTGGAATTATTGGCTAACCTCCGAACTCCATAAGCCGTGAAATCATCAAATTTGATGAAAGAGCCTGGATGAAACTTGTAATTTGTCATCTGATTCCATCTTGTTACAGCAATTGGACTTTGAAGCCATTTTTTGACGGAGATGGTAAGAGATGAAGTTTCAGAGGTTGCTCCTTTCTTGGATTTCTTTTGAGGAGGAGCCATTGTTGGAGGATTTGAGATTTGGGAATTGAAAATAGGAAACTAGGGTTTGTGATTTTGGGTAAAAGAACAGCTTGAGTAAAAAGTTAAAGAGGGTAGAGGGAAAAAATGACGCATAAGTATATATAAAAACTGAAAATACGTCAACCGGTCGACCTATGAAATATGGCCGGTTGACCGTTTTCAACCAGAGAGCAAACGGTCGACCGGTTATATATGGGGCAGTCGACCGGTTTTGGCCTGCTGAGCAAATTATGTTATTTTTCAAGTTTTTATAATATATCAACCTATATATATTATATTTCATTCTTAATACAAAATATAACCGTTATTACACAAGAGATATATAAAGATATAATAACTATATATAAATCTAATGAGAAAGTTCGTCATTAGAATTATCGTTGTTTCCTTCAATACGTTTTGACCATGGACTCCATTGTTTCTGAGCTCCTTCATTCTTCTCATAGTTCCGATCCCACGAGTTAGGACTTTTAGATGTTGATGGCCTAGACGGCATTGGTTCATGCACGTCATGCTTGTTGGAACCGCAGAAAAATGTTGCCAACTTTTCTAAAACGGATAATCGTGCCGATGTCCGTTGTTGCTCATGATAAAGTTGACTTTGCCCGTAATGGAGCTGTCTCTGAAGGTCTATCTGATGTTTCTGGTAGTGGTGTATCTCATCGATTTGTGCTTTGGTACGAGGAGAATAGAACAGTGTCCTCTTCACTCGTTTTGAATTTGGAGTTTTATCAGACATACAAGAGCATTGATGATGACAACTTGATTTTTGTTTTGGAGTTGTAGGAGAATAAAATTCTTCCGACTCAGAACTCGTAATTGAAATGTATGATTCTTGAGCACATTTATCACAAATGTGAGCCATAGTGTATGTTGTATAGAATATTATGGTTAGATAAAAAAGATGAACAAAATATAAAATTTTTGCAAGCTTATATACAAGTTTCTTATGTATAAACCTATGGATGTGAGTTAATGGAAAATTTTAACCAAGAAAACATAAGCAGAAATTTTATTTTAACTCTAAAAATAGCTCTCTTTTTAAAACTGAAATTATAAAATAAGAAAGGAAAGGACGATCACTAAAAGAAAAGAAAAGAAAAAAAAAATGAGTAAAGAGAATTTAACCATTAAATAAAGCAGTGGCTTATATTTAATGTAAAAAAAAATAGTTTATGCAAAAGTTATGGTTAAAGGATAACTAAAAAGAATAACTAAAGGATAACTAAAAAGAAGACGTTCTTTAGAAATTACTTAGTCAAGATTTTTTCTTGAAATTAAACCAAGCTCTCTTCGTAATCTAATAAAATTAGATTCGAGCAGAGGCTTAGTAAAAATGTCTGCTAATTGATTGTCAGTATGAACATATTCAAGACATATATTTCCTTTGTCAATATTATCTCGAAGGAAATGATGACGGATATCAATGTGTTTGGTTCTAGAGTGATTTACTGGATTTTTAGAGAGATTTATAGCACTAGTGTTATCACAGTATATAATAGAATTTGATAAATGAATATCAAAATCTTGAAGTGTTTGTTGCATATATAGTACTTGAGTACAAGCGAGAGCTGCTGATATATATTCAGCTTCACATGTTGATAGTGAAACACAATTCTGTTTCTTACTGAGCCAAGAGACAAGTGATTTTCCAATAAAATGGCACGTACCACTTGTACTTTTTCTATCCGTTCGTGAGCCACCGAAATCAGCATCACTATATGATACTAATTCAAATGGACATTCTTTTGGATAAAAAAGACCGAAATCTTTTGTATTATTAAGATAACGAATTATACGTTTCACTGCTTGTAGATGTGATTCCTTTGGATCGGCTTGAAAACGAGCACATAAACAAACACTCATTATTATATCTGGACGACTAGCTGTAAGATAAAGAAGAGAACCAATCATGCTCCGATATAATTTCTGGTCAACATTCTTACCACTTTCATCTTTTTCAAGATGTGTAGTTGTACTCATAGGAGTTGGTTTACCAGATGTATTTTCTAATCCGAAGCGTTTGATAAGGTTTTCACAGTATTTTTCTTGATTGATAAAAATGCCGTTTGAAAGTTGCTTTATTTGAAGTCCAAGAAAATAAGATAGTTCTCCCATATGAGACATTTCGAATTCTTTGGTCATAATACTTGCAAATTCTTTGCAAAGTTTATCGTTTGTTGAACCAAAGATGATATCGTCTACATATATCTGAATAACTAGAATACCTTTTCGAGAATGTTTAATAAATAAAGTTTGATCGACTTTGCCTATTTGAAATCCTGAGCTAATAAGATAGCTACGTAGTCGTTCATACCAAGCACGAGGTGCTTGTTTTAAACCATACAGAGCTTTCTTAAGTTTGAACACATGGTCAGGATATTTTTCATGTACGAACAAAGGAGGTTGTTCGACATAGACATTCTCTTTGATAAATCCATTGAGAAAAGCACTTTTGACATCCATCTGATAAAGTTTGAAATTATGGTGACAAGCAAAAGATAATAGGATTCTAATAGCTTCTAGTCGAGCAACTGGTGCAAAAGTTTCTTCATAATCGATACCTTCTTCCTAATTATATCCTTGTGCTACTAATCTTGCTTTATTTTTGGTGATATTTCCTTGTTCGTCAGCCTTATTTTTATAGACCCATTTAGTACCGATTACTGACTGATCAGTTGGTCTTGGAACAAGTTCCCAAACGTCATTGCGCTCAAACTGATTTAGTTCTTCCTGCATGGCAATGATCCAGTAATCATCTGTAGCAGCTTCTTTTGGATTCTTAGGTTTGATATTTGAGAGAAAAGCGACATGACCCATTTGATTGAGTTGACTCCTTGTTCTGACATGTGATGTTATTTCACCGATTATATTTTGAGCCGGATGGTCTCTTAATATTCTTGGTGGTGATTGTAACTCACATATTTGAGGAATATTCTCAATAATTATTTCCGAGTCAGAATCAATATTTGTGATGATTTGATTGTCAGTGACTATTGATTCGTCATCATCTGATATAGTGTGAGGGTGCTGATAGATTTCATCAAAAGAGATATGAAGTGATTCTTCAATAGTTTTGGTTCGTTTATTAAATATCCGATAGTCCTTACTTCGTTCCGAATAACCGACAAATATTCCTTCATCGGCCTTTGGATCGAATTTGCCAAGCTGGTCTTTCGTATTTAAAATAAAGCACTTGGAACCAAAAACTTTGAAGTATGAGATTTTAGGCTTCCTTTTGTTAAATAATTCATAAGGAGTATTCTTGGTAAGAGGTCTTATGGATACACGATTTAAAACATAACAGGCAGTTGCCACAGCTTCTGCCCAAAAATGTTTTGGTATGGTGGTTCCATCCAATAATGTTCTTGCACATTCTTGTAAAGTTCGGTTCTTCCGTTCTACAACTCCGTTCTGTTGTGGAGTTTTGGGAAACGAAAAATTATGATATATACCTTTCTTTGTACAAAAATGTTCAAATTCATTATTTTCAAACTCTCCGCCATGATCACTTCTTATATTTTTAACTTTAATCCCTTTTGATTTTTGAATTCTTTTGACGAAAGATTTGAAATGATCGAAAGTGTCACTTTTATTTTTTAAGAAAATTGTCCATGTATAACGAGAGAAATCATCAACAATTACAAGCACATATTGACTGTGATTTATTGATTGAACTCTAGTAGGTCCAAATAAATCCATGTGTAGTAACTCAAGTGGTTGTAATGTTGATATGACTTTCTTGGATTTAAAAGATGATTTGGTCAATTTTCCTAATTGACATGCATCACAAATGTTGTTAACTTTAAAACTCATTTTGGGTAGTCCTCTAACTAGATTGTTTTTGGCTAGCCTGTCAATAGTTCTGAAGTTTATATGACAGAAGCGTTTGTGCCATAGCCATGGATCATTGTCATTAGCCACAAGACACATATCTGAATTATGATTAATATTCATATTCAGAATATAGATATTTCTGTCTCTATAACCTTCGAAAACCAAATTATGGTCTTTATCTAAAATACTACACTTATTATTTGAAAATGAAATTATAAAACCCTTGTCACATAACTGACTAATACTAAGCAAATTGTGTTTTAAATTTCTAACTAGCATGACATTAGTAATAAGAGGTAAGTTAGATGTACCGCAATTGCTCACATCGCCTTTGCCGATGATATAGCCTTTTGAATTGTCTCCAAAAGTGACGGAGCCACCATCTGAATATGTAATATTTGTTAATAAACTCTTGTCTCCCGTCATGTGCTTTGAGCAACCACTGTCCAATATCCACTTTCCTCTTTTCTTAAGTGGGACCTGCAAAAAATAGAATTAAGTCCATGGTACCCACTTTTTATAGGGTCCTAAGAGTTAGGTCTTAGGAGTCCAAACCCATTTGGGTCTGGTATCCCCTTTATATATATAATTATTATTAAAATGCACAGTATTCATGAATTGCTGAATGTATTTGCTCCTAATCAAATTGTTATTTGTTTTAGGAACCCATATTTTGATAGTCTTGACATTTTTCTTTTGAAATTTCACAACTGGTTTTGGTTTGGAATATAATAAACTAAGATTTTTCTTAGCTTCAGTTTTTTGTACTTTCTTTTTCCTTTTATTTCCAAGATGTTTCTTGGTTTCTTGTTTGTTATATCCCAATCCTTGTTTGTCTGAGATAGATTGTGAACTTTCAATGATTTTTGTCAAATTTTCTCGACCTTTGTTAAAGTTAGAAACATTTTGAGTAATGTCATCAAACTTTGTTTGTAAGCTAGCTTTTTCTAGGTCTAGAATTTTGACTTTTGCTTTAAGCTCATGATTTTCAGTAGTGAGAGCATTATTTTTCTCCTTTTGAGTTTCTATTTCTTGACTCAAAAGAGATATTTGAGAGTCAACATTAGATGATGATTCTTGAATATTTTCAAGTTCCTCTTCTAATATTTTCTTCTCATCTTTTAACATATCTTTTTCAAGCTCTGCTCTACTTAAATCTGCTTTGACTACTTTTAATTGACGTTTTATGTCTTTATATTTGACTATTAATTCAACATTAATATCAAGTAATTCATCAAATGTAGGAATTTGTACCTCATCTTCTGCTGCCATAAAACAAACATTAGCTTGTTCATTCTCTGAATCACTTTCACTTTCTGATGAAGATGACTCTGAATCATCCCATGTTACTGAGAAGGCTCGTTTCTTAGATTTGTCCTTCTTATATTTGAATTTGTCATTTTCTGACTTCTTCTTTTGTTCTGGACAATCCTTCTGCATGTGTCCCTTTTTGTGGCAGTTGAAACATTCTATAGCAGATGAAGATGGTTTGTTTGATCCAGATTTCCTTTTATTGTAACGACTGGCTTTTCGATATTTTAGGAATTTTTTGAATCCTTTCGCAATGAATGCCAAATCTTCGTCTTCAGAATCTGATTCATTTCCATCTTTCTCAACATGAAATGCTACATTTTTCTTTTCTTCTTTCTGTTCTTTTCTAGCCTGCAAATTTGCTTCATAGGACATTAAATTTCCTATCAATTCATCTGGCTTCATGACGGAAAGGTCATTAGCTTCTTCAATTGCTAATACTTTTCCTTCCCATTCACTAGTCAGAGAATGTAGGACTGTTGAAACAACATCGAAATCAGAATACTTTTGTCCTAAGCCAATAAGTGCATGGTGAATAGTTTGAAACCGTGAATACATGTCATTGATTGTCTCATTTGGTTTCATTTTGAAATTTTGAAATTGACTTTTTAGCATGGCTATTTTGGCTTGTTTAACCTTATTAGTACCTTCATGAGTGATTTTTAGTGTTTGCCAAATTTGATATGCAGTAGTGCAGATACTAACACGGTTATATTCATTTTGGTCTAATGCACAGAACAACATATTTATTGCTCTTGCATTTACGGCTGCTGCCGTTTTCTCAGCTGCAGTCCATTCTGAATAATCAGTTGTTGGATTCACTATTTCTCTTTGAGTGGCATTCCAAGCATCATAGCTATTTGATTGCATAAAGAATGACATACGTGTTGCCCAATAACTATAGTTAAGACCATTGAAAAATGGAGGTCTCTGTGTTGATTGACCCTCCGTGTAAGTGGTGTTTTGAGTGCTAGTACTTATGTTATTTGCCATATTACTATAATATATCAAATAACTATGTTACGGTTATATGATGACCGTGCTCTGATACCAAATGAAATTTCGGTGTGTATACAATTATAAGTGCTAATATAGTATACACGGATCGTGTAATATGGACTACAATATAAATGCGGAAATAGATGATAATAGCATAGTAAATAAAAAATAGAAAAAATCACACCAGAGATTTTTATACTGGTTCGGAGCACCGTCCTACGTCCAGTCCCAGACTTCTATATGGATTTTCACTATTAACTACCTCGCTTCACCCGGAGGAACAGGTTTACAGCACCCGAACAACCGAACGGGATTTCACGCCTCTAATACACTGAGGACTTCAACACTTGCCTCTTACAACACAGAGGACTTCAACAAAAGAACAAATACAATTGTTGTTGACAACTTGTGCTCTTGAAAACACGGATTTGTCACTAGCAGTACACCCTTCCTATAATCTTATCCTCAAAGTATGCGAAATGTTGTTTTGAAAAGATTAAGGAAAGTATATTACTTATTGAATCAAAGGATATGAAATAGTTTCAATGATTCAATAAATAATTGAGAGCTTTTAGAATGCAGGAGTATGTATAAAGTAAGATCAGAGATTAGATTAAAAAGAATATGAAATCATGTGTTTTTAATCAACGAATTAGATGAGTTTATATAGATAAGAATGGTTGTAACTCTTTGTGAGCAGTTGCCATTAAGAGATATGATCTTTGGTGAAAGGTAAGAGATGCAACCTTTGGAGAAGAGAAGTGTCTTTTGGAAAAATTGCTTTCTGTTTAAAAACGGTCGACAGGTTAAAAAGTGACCAGTAGACAGGAATTTAAATATATATACGTTATGTGTATGTGTGCACGTTCAGTGTGCAAATTATGCAGGAACGGTCGACCGCCTATATTGTGACCGGTCGACCGGTCCCTGTAAAGTTGCACACTGAATGTGCAACTATGTTCCAATTGTATATATATTAATTTTCTTGAAAATGCATGATTATTTGAGGATAGATTTTAACAAGTTTATCACTAATATAATATCAAATAATCAATCTACAATCTATAGTAACATATGTAGCTCTAATGACCTTGTTTTGTCGATCGCCTTTAGTTATTTGTCAGAAATCAAAACTTTCATAAAACTTGTGACTCAACATAATTTACTATTATAAACTTGAATAAAGTTTTGAATGTTAAAAGGTAAAGTTTTAAACTTTACAAAAACCTTTTTAGGAACACTTGTGTAAAACAAAATTTACGTAAGGTGTAACACCCACAATTCCATGCATTTTAAGTTGACAATAAACCACACATGTCCAACTCAATTTGAACGAAAAGGTGGATAGTTATGGGGAAAAGAAAATAAAGATAGGAAAAAAGTAGAAAACAGAATCTCACACGAATTCAATAACATATATTATTTCAACATATAATTTTCACAGAGGAAAATTTTAAAATACATTTACCAGAGTTTAACTTAACATTAAAACAGACAGTTATAGATATTTGTCCTTATAAATGTGGAATACAATAATACACGAGTGTAGTGGAAATGGACAATTATTTTCAAAAGAATCTTCTAACTCCATGCTCCGAGCTCATTCAAAATGATCTAAGCAAAACTTGACTACTAGACTGTCTGAAAAAACAGGGCACCCAAATTTTAAGGGAAAGAAAATAAAGCCCAGGTCAGTAATGGGACTGGTATGAGAAACTCAAAATATGAGCATTTGAAAAACAAAATGTGACGACCCAAATTTCCGCGTTCGAAAATCGACATCCATACTTCACTTGTATTCGAATGCCGCAGATTCAAACGTTCAAATCCGATTCGACGGAGCTTATAACACATTAAGTATAAACAACACAGAGGAAGAAAAAGATAATATATTATTGATATACAACATTCGATACAACAATCTGATATCTATATTCTTCAGAAATACATAACAACGGAAAGATACAACAACAAAAGAAATATAACTCCAATATAATCTTCAAGAGAAAATGAATCCACAAACTGCATTTTGAATCCAAAGCTCCAAAGACTCCAATCCAAAAGCTCGAACCACCATCAAGTCTTAAGCAAGTCTGATCCCAAGTGTTGAAGAGAGGCACAAAGCGATAGCCAAAATCCAAAGGCTGAAAGCTATTGACTCTATAACTACTAGCTGACTATCTAAAAATCTAAGTCTAGGCTGCCTATGTGGAAAATTAGGGGCACCAAGAGTTTATAAAGGGAACAATAAACTCCAGATCAGTCATGAGATAGGTGTGAGAAAACAAAAATAGTTTTATCTTTTAAACAACAAATGACAAAAGAAGTAAAAAGGAAATCCGCTATGCTTTTTGGAAAATGAAACTATCATAAGGCCTCCCGCCGCACACACCATGCAAACGCAGAATTGGAGGAAATTTCTCCTTATGATAGTCAAAAATGCTTGATATGCGAAAACCATTTGATATTATTAATAGTGCATAGTGCAGAAAAACTTTCGAAAGTACAATATTAAACTTAGCCAGCATAGACATTTCGAACTATGCCTACTATAACTACCATCTAAACAGTGGTGACCACCATAAGTAAATGGCAGATTATACAACTAAAACCGTACAAGGCGCGTATTGGAGATTGGGTTTCCAACAAATGGTCAGGCTAAGGAACTTCCTATTGCGACTTGGGAACGCCGCTGGAGGGATGCCCCGAGAACTTACCCAGCTCTCTGCCAACACAAGGCCGGGTTACCCCTGCCCGGAAGTAACACCTACAAGCATGCCATCCCCGGTCGTTTGCGACCTTTATCCGAGGATCCTCAACCACAAAGTAATAAATTTGTAGTGACCACATGAGTTAAGTATCTGGGCTCATACCGTAATACCACCCTTTTTCAGAAGAAATGGACATACTCTAGGGGCGCGACCCCTAATAACCTTGCCGCATCTTTCCTGTTTCGACCATTTTCGGGTTGTGAGTTCCGACGAGGCCACAAAGCTATGCTTTTCACAAAAGACATGCTTCGATCAACAAATGATCAGCAACACACACAGCAGTACTCAGCATGCCACAATACCAAATTGGGAATGTATTACTAGTAACCAGCAACTACATAACCTCTGAGCTCGTACGTCTCAGAGAAAGGTGTTAAGCTAAGAGAATAGATCTCCGCCACCAAACAAAAATATATTTGATTGAAACCAACTTTACATCTGAAAGTGTAATGTCAGACATACATCCATACAAGTCTGTTCCAGGTTCGAACAGAATCGAAGGCACTTCACAAAGAAGCCCTTGCAAATCCGAATAATCCCTAATCACGTCCGGACTTCTCATCACAGTGGGTAATCAAATCTCTATACCGGGGATTAGCCGGTGCAGAGACATTCGACGAGTTATCCTTTCGCTTTTGAAAATATCTGGTCTTCACCATCGGTCTTCAAATGCTATCCATAATGTCGTATCATTATTCGAAATGGGTTATATAACACAAAGTTCTCTCCCGGCTAAACCGAATAATGAGCGTAATATTTAAAAATATATGGATATTTGGATCTCAAGTCACAACTTAAACCCGAATCTTTCTTTAAATGGTTTGAACAAATTACCATTTGTTAAACAAAAAGATTCACTTTACAAAGTTCACCTATTTTCCACAAAGATTCATTCATGGCTTACAAACAATTTCCTTTTCAAATTGGATTAACTCATCCAATCATTAAATCAAAGACTCAATTCATAGCTTTCAAATCCATTTCCAAAGATTCATTCATAACTTTCAAAACAATTCCCATTTCAAATCTTTATAAAAAAGATACACCATTTAAAATCCTTTTCAATTTCGAAACAAGGTTCAACCATCTTTCACAAAGATTCATTCATAGCTTTCAAAACTATCTTTTATTTCAACTTGAAATTTTTCAACATAAATTGGAAATCCTTTCTTTATATGAAAGCTATTATTATTTGAACACAAATTGTTTTCGTTTCGAAATAATCCGATTACATTTGAACGAGCTAAAGCCCTTCAAGAATAAATCTTGGGTTAAATTCAAATTTCCAAAAATATTATTTTAAAATGATTTAAAACCCATGTAAACACATTTATAACTTATATAACCTTTTTAAAACATAATTTACAAACATAGAATTAAATTCAAATCTTGAATTCAAATTCAAATCAGGCTATTTAAATTTCAAAACTTTATCAAGTTATCCAAAATAACTTTTAACTTTAAAATTCCTTTCCAAAAACTTTTCATATTTAACCCAATTCCATTTCCAAACTATTTAAATTCAAAATTCATCTTTCAAATCATTTCAAAAATATGTGACAACCAATTTCCTCATGCAATACATATTTGTGTGTGTATGGTGTAGTCCAAGGGTTTTTACACAATAGTGTTACATCATTAATCATCACAATTCAAGTATAGCAATATCGATAAGTGGTATAATCCTATAACGCTTATCTTCATTCATAGATACACAGATAAATAATATAAATTTATCACAGATAAATAAATTACATCCATCATAGATAAACAAATCACAGCTCAAATCAAAACACTTTACATCACAAAGCACCATATATCAGGGACATCAAACAATACAAGGCATTCATTACAATCCAAACATCCATAATTAAGATCAATTAGTTATCTGATTAATTCAAATTAGATTAATCACTGAGCATGGTTAATTAACATTAATTAATTATAGATTATTTTAATTAGTTAACCTTTAAAAATAAATTAATTAACTTTAATTATTAATTAATCATCCTTAATTAATAACATTTATTAATTAATTAACCCTTAATTAATTACCATTAAATTAATTAACCTTAATTAATTACATTAATTAATTAATCCGTAATTATTTACCATTTAATTAATTATTCTTAATTAATTACAATAAGTGATTATCCCTAATCACTTAATAAATCGCAAATTAATCTTAATCACTTAATTAATTAACTTTAATCATTAATTAATTACTTTTAATTAAGTAATTATTTTTAAGTAATTAATTACCTTTAATTAATTTCAATAATTAATTTTTTTATTAATTAATTACATTCAGTAATTATCCATTAATTACTTCACTAAGTAACTAAACTTAATTAATTCATAATTAAGTGGTTATCTTTAATTCCAAACTAATTAATTTTCTTTAGTTAATTATTTTAACTAATCATTTAAAATTAATTAAATAATTACCTAACTCCTTATATTTAAACGACCATAATTAATTAAGAAAATCATTTATCTTAATTAAACTCTTACTTATAAATAATTCAT
The DNA here is from genome assembly GCA_030765085.1 of Allium cepa. Lineage (NCBI taxonomy): Eukaryota > Viridiplantae > Streptophyta > Magnoliopsida > Asparagales > Amaryllidaceae > Allium > Allium cepa. The sequence goes on from CM060939.1 coordinate 159,097,868, forward strand.
TTACATTAATTAACTATCCTTTAATCATTAACAATAATTGATTAACCTTTATTATCTTCACAATTTAATTATCTTAAATTAATCAAAACCTTAATTATTTAAAAAAACTATTTATTATAATTGATTTACTCATTTATATCGTCAAACCTTATTTTTTTTAAACATTTAGGAATCATTATAATTAAAAACAATTTAAACATCTAATTTAACCTTTTAAATCTTTGAAATCCTTTCAAAATTGTTTAATAAATTTTAATACATAGTTGTTTTGAAAACATAGTTTTCATATCTTTTAAAACTCAACTACTTAAAATATGTTTTGGAAATGTTAAATCTTTATCTTTGAAAACAAATTATTTCTATAACTTAAAACTTGTTTCACTTTTCTTTTAAACTTGAAATATTTGCAAAACTCCTAAATTCTTTATTTTTAACCTTGATGCTCTTACAAAATTTGCCTAATATAAAACCAAAAAATTACCTCAGGCAAAACCCAAGTCAAATACTAAAAACCCCAAGCCAAAACACGAGAAATCCCGTTCCTCACCTGCTTCGAGAAAACCCAAGTAAAAACTCGAGACAATCAAGCAAACGACTCGGGAAATCACATTCTTCCCCGAAGCCTTCATCCCTTCCAGATCGATGCACACGTGTGCACGGTGCATATGAAACCGACCACCTCTGGTCAACTTCCCGACCAAAGACAGACCCACATTGACCTCGCCTACCCTCTCGACCCCTTACCTCGAGTATTCCTCCAATGAATCGAAATCAAGCCTTCTGATCGAAATACGAAGCCTAAGTTGATCGAAAAATCTCCAATCTCTTATGAACCCGACATAGATGAACCCCGCCGACCTATCCAACGAATCGCCTCGACCTCCCGCAAATATCCCCCAATCGCGATCGGAACCAGAGCACCATCATTGCCACACGACCCAGATAAACAACGTCGGCAAAAATCGACCACAACCCTGCTTCAACTCTGCCCGGCTACCATGGCCATCGGAAAAATATAAAACTATTTTTCCTACCATCGGCAACCCTTCACCCGGCTTCGACCATGACCTCGACTCCATTCGCTGTGTCGATCAACGACAATCCACCAAAATGCCTTAAACATTCAACTCGAAAATTCCAATTGATTGTCAAACTATAAATCATGATACCTACATTAAAAATCAAGATTTTCTACCACGTATACATTCACGCAATCCAAATCCGAAATTGAATTCGATGATTTTTGTAAAATGTATGTATTTTACTAATTATTTCCTATTTCCAAAATATTAACTAAATAATTCTACTTTAAACCATTTTTAAAACTTAATTTCCATTGTTATACCTGTTTGCTCTTTAATCGTCCTAGTCAATTAGTGATTTATTTGGAAGATAGGATTTTTTTCCACAATTCTCTTGAGTTTGAGGTTCTTAGAGACCAGTTTACAAAAGCACACAGACATGCTCCCGCATAATCGTCCATATACACAAACAATTCATATTAAAGATCATGTTACTGCAACATTTATCACACATATCACATAAGAGCAGATTTTAAAATTGTTTTTAAATTAAGGTTTACTCACCAGACAAACTATATAGAGGAAACAGAGAAGCAGGCATTACTTTTCAGTTTGGGAATTTGAAAAAAAAGCTTGAACTACTTTGATCTTAGAAAGCTTGTTACTGGAAACCTTTTGCTAGCTTAGAAATTGGAAAGCTTTGATATTGAGGTGATTAAGGTTTTGAAAACTGAGATGATGATGCTTTTGATTTCAGGTTTGCTTGATTAACTTGTTTTCGAAACATGTTACAGACTGAAGATAAAATGGTTACAGGGTTTGATTTTTTTGATTTTCTGGTGGATTGAAAAATGTTTTACAGATTTCGGGTTGGATCTGTTTTGAGAATATTTACAAGTTTGAGTTTTCTTGCTTGTAAATTTGTTAACATGGTTTTGTTTCTTGCTTTTGGAAATGAGAAAAAGAATGAGAAGAGAAAAGATATATATATATATATATATATATATATATATATATGTATATATATTAAATTTTGATTTATAAAAAATTAAAGAAAATAAAATAAATAGGGGACACTTGTGCACTTTGTTAACATTTCTCATTACCAATTTTTAATTAACTTAAACATATTCAAACAACCTTTAAAATTAAACACTTGTAATAAGCAATTTTTATTTATTTTAAAGTGATTGAAAAGCTTTTTAAATTAAATTTCGTAATTAATAAATGCATTTCTAAATTAATAAATGCTTTCTTAATTTTATATAAATAAAACCTTTAAAAGAAAATAAAATAAAAACCAATTATATTCTAAATAAAATCATATATATATATATATATATTAAATTCATTTTAAAATGTTAATATAAAACTTTTGTATTTATTTTTACAATTTAATAAACACTATCTTAATTTACATAAATAAATTCTTTTAAGGAAAACAAATCTTATTTTAAGTAAAAACTTTATTCATATATTTTTATACCCAAATATATTTTAAAATATTTATTTTTTAAAATTCAAATTTAAACCCAAATTCAAATTCAAATTTTAAAATCCAATTTATTTTTTAAATATATTTATTTTGAATTTCAAATCAAAATTCTATTTAAAATCAATTTATATACATGTATAATTTTATTCAGGAAATTCTTAAATTAATTTACCAATAATTTAACAATTTAATTCAAAAATTAAATTGATTACCAATTTAAATTTAACTCAAAATCGAGATCGTTACAGATTCCCCTTAAGAAAATTTCGTCCTCGAAATTTGCTAGACAGGGAAACAACCGAAGAACAGATAGAGAATGTTTTACCAGATCAAGCTGAATATTTATTCTGCATTTGGCTTACCAAATTAGAATATCAACAACAAATATGAGAACAAACTCATTCAATACTTTACGAAATATTCGGGTCATCGGTTCTACGAGATATGCAAGGGCATTTGTTAGTTCGAAGGATAACTAACCATTCGTAGAAAATATCTGGACCCAATAAACAAACAATGGATACTCAATCCAGATTGGAATATCCTAAAGTATACACTAGCTTATCCCTCTTTGGACTTTGATCCTCACAAGAAATTTCAATAGAATTTCAAATTTGATTTTAATCGAAATCATTTTATTGATACAAATTAATTTAACTTCGTACTTAATTAACCAACTTATTTCCAATTAAAATTTCAAATTCATTAAAGTTAAAAACGAAAAGCTGATAGAAAAGCAATGAAGAGAATATGAAATAGAAACTTATCTATAACAATTCGCAGGGCCGCCACCACACCGAAGCTTCTCCCTTGAGCAGCTATGAAGCAATCAAAGAATTGAAATTGGGTGATCAACAAAGGAGATTGATAGAGAAAACTATTTCCGTTGTTGTTACAGGTATTGACCATTTGTAGTGGTACTCCACTAACCCTTATCTCGTCCTCTTCTTGCACTCATACTTACTATTAGTGGATAGTGAGAGAATTTACTGAGGCACTCGGACGGATATCTTAGGGATATACTCATTCTAGGGCATTTACAACCCTATCTCTAATGAGTTACATAATGTGTTATACTCTCTGAGCCAAAGTTCTTACTCAACCTTCAGCTCTGATACTAAATGTGACGACCTGAATTTTCACGTTCGAAAATCGACATCCATACTTCACTTGTATTCGAATGCTGTAGATTCAAACATTCAAATCCGATTCGCCAGAGCTTATAACACATTAAGTATAAACAACATAGAGGAAGAAAAAGATAATATATCATTGATACACAACATTCGATACAACAATCTGATATCTATATTCATCAGAGATACATAACAACGGAAAGATACAACAAAAAAAGAAATATAACTCTAATATAATCTTCAAGAGAAAATGAATCCACAAACTTCATTTCGAATCTAAAGCTCCAAAGACTCCAATCCAGAAGCTCGAACCACCATCAAGTTGGACTTAAGCAAGTCCGATCATGAGTGTTGAAAAGAAACACAAAGCGATAGCCAAAATCCAATGGCTGAAAGCTATCTACTCTATATCTACGAGCTGACTATCTGAAAATCTAAATCTAGGTTGCCCGTGTGGAAAATTGTGGGAACCCAGAGTTTAGAAAGAGAACAATGAACTCTAGGTCAGTCATGGGACTGGTGTGAGCAAACGAAAACAGTTTTATCTTTTAAACAACAAACGACAAAAGAAATAAAAAGGAAATCCGGGAAAATGAAACTACCATAAGGCCTCCCGCCGCACACACCATGCAAACACAGAATTGAAGGAGATTTCTCCTTATGATAGTCAAAAATGCTTGATACGCGAAAACCATTTGATATTATTATTAGTGCATAGTGCAGAAAACCTTTCGAAAGTATAATATTAATCTTAGCCAGCATAGATATTTCGAACTATGCCTACTATAGCTGCCATCTAAACGTTGGTGACCACCATAAGTAAATGACAGGTTATACAACTAAAACTGTACAAGGCGCGTATTGGATATTGGATTTTCAACATATGGTCAGGCTAAGGAACTTCCTATTGCCACATGGGAACGCCTATGGAGGGGCGCCCCGAGAACTTACCCAGCTCTCTGCCAACACAAGGTCGGGTTACCCCTGTCCGAAAGTAGAACCTACAAACATGCCATCCCCGGTCGTTTACGACCTTTATCCGAGGATCCTCAACCACAAAGTAATAAATTTGTAGCGACCACATGAGTTAAGTATCTGGGCTCCATACCATAGTACCACCCTTTTCCAGAAGAAATGGACATACTCTAGGCGAGCGACCCCTAATAACCTTGCCGCATCTTTTCTGTTTCGACCATTTCCGATTTGTAAGGTCCGACGAGGCCACCTCCACAAGGCTATGCTTTTCACAAAAGCCATGCTTCGATCAACAAATGATCAGCAACACACACAGCAGCACTCAGCATGCAACACTACCAAATTGGGAATGTATTACTAGTAACCATCAACTACATAACCTCTGAGCTCGTATGTCTCAGAGAAAGGTGTTAAGCTAGGAGAATAGATCTCCGCCACCAAACAGAAATGTATTTGATAGAAACCAGCTTTACATCTCAAAATGTAATGTCAGACATACATCCATACAAGTCTGTTCCGGGTTTGAATAGAATCGAAGGCACTTTACAAAGAAGCCCTTTCAAATCCGGATAATCCCTAATCACGTCCGGACTTCCCATCACAAAAGGTGACCAAATCTCTATACCGGGGATCAGCCGGTGCAGAGGCATTCGACGAGTTATCCTTTCGCTTTCAAAAATATCCGGTCTTCACCACCGGTCTTCAAATTCTATCCATAACGTCGTATTATTATTCGGAATGGGTTATATGACACAAAGTCCTCTCTCGGCTAAACCGAATAATGAGCGCAATATTTAAAAATATTTGAATATTTGGATCTCAGTTAAGTCACAACTTAAAGCCGAACCTTTCTTTAAATAATTTAAACAAATTACCATTTTTTAAACAAAAAGATTCACTTCACAAAGTTCACCAATTTTCCATAAAGATTCATTCACGGCTTTCAAAACAATTTCCTTTTCAAATTGGATTAACTCATCCAATCATTAAATCAAAGACTCAATTCATAGCTTTCAAATCCATTTCCAAAGATTCATTCATAACTTTCAAAACAATTCCCATTTCAAATCTTTTATATAAAAGATAGACCATTTAAAATCCTTTTCAATTTCAAAACAAGGTTCAACCATCTTTCACAAAGATTCATTCAAAGCCTTCAAAACTATTTTTCATTTCGAACTTGAAAATTTTCAACACAAAGTGGAAATCCTTTCTTTATATGAAAGCTACTATTATTTAAAAACAAATAATTTTCATTTCGGAAAAATCCGATTATATTTGCACGAGTTAAAGCCCTTCAAGTATAAAACTTGGGTTAAATTCAAATTTCCAAAATATTATTTTAAAATGGTATAAAACCCGTATAAACACATTTATAACTTGTATAACCTTTTTAAACCATAATTTCCAAACATAGAATTCAATTCAAATCTTGAATTCAATTCAAATCAGGCTATTTAAATTTCAGAACATTATCAAGTTATTCAAAATAACTTTTATCTTTAAAATTCCTTTCCAAAAGCTTTTCTATTTAACCCAATTCCATTTCCAAACTATTTAAATTCAAAATTCATCTTTAAAATCATTTCAAAAATATGTGACATAACCAATTTCCTCGTGCAATCCATATTTTTGTGTGTATGGTGTATTACATGGGTTTTATACAATAGTGCAACATTATCAATCATCACAATTCAAGTACAACAATACCGGTAAGCGGTATAATCCTATAACGCATATCTTCATTCATAGATTCACAGATAAATGATATAAATTTATCACAGATAAATAAATTACATCCATCACAGATAAACAAATCACATCTCAAATCAAAACACTTTATATCACAAAGCACCATATATCAGGGATATCAAACAATACAAGGCATTCATTACAATCCAAACATCCATAATTAAGATCAATTAGTTATCTGAATAATTCAAATCAGATTGATCACTAATCCTGGTTAATTAACAATAATTAATTACCAATTATTTTAATTAATTAACCTTTAAAAATAAATTAATTAACCTTTAATTATTAATTAATCACCCTTAATTAATAACATTTATTAATTAATGAACCCTTAATTAATCACCATTATATTAATTAACCTTAATTAATTACATTAATCAATTAATCCTTAATTATTTACCAATTAATTAATTATTCTTACTTAATTACAATAAGTGATTATCCCTAACCACTTAATAAATCACAAATTAATCTTAATCACTTGATTAATTAACTTTAATCATTAATTAATTAACTTTAATCATTAATTAATTACTTTTAATTAAGTAATTATTTTTAAGTAATTAATTACCTTTAATTACTTTCAATAATTTATTTTTTATTAATTAATTACATTCAGTAATTATCCATTAATTACTTCACTAATTAATTATACTTAATTAATTCATAATTAAGTGGTTATCTTTAATTCCAAACTAATTAATTTTCTTTAGTTAATTATTTTAACTAATCATTTAAAATTAATTAAATAATTACCTAACTCCTTATATTTAAAAGACCATAATTAATTAAGAAAATCATTTATCTTAATTAAACTCTTACTTATCAATAATTCATTTATATTAATTACTATCCTTTAATCGTTAACAATAATTGACTAACCTTTATTTTCTTCACAATTTAATTATCTTAAATTAATCAAAATCTTAATTATTTAAAAATAAACTCTTTATTATAATTGATTTACTCAATTATATCATTAAACCTTATTTTAAAAAAAATTAGGAATCAATTATAATTAAAAACAATTTAAACATATAATTTAACCTTTTAAATCTTTGAAATCCTTTTAAAGTTGTTTAATAAATTTTAATAAATAGTTGTTTTGAAAGCTTAATTTTCATATCTTTTAAAACTCAACTACTCAAAATATGTTTTGGAAATGTTAAATCTTTATCTTTGAAAACAAATTATTTCTATAACTTAAAACTTGTTTCACTTTTCTTTTAAACTTGAAATATTTGCAAAACTCCTAAATTCTTTATTTTTAAACTTAATTCTCTTACAAAAATTTTCCTAATATAAAACTAGAAAATTACCTCAGGAAAAACCCTAGGCAAATACTAAAAACCCCAAGCCAAAACACGAGAAACCCCGTTCCTCACCTGCTTCGAGAAAACCCACCCAAAAACTCGAGACAATTAAGCAAATGACTTGAGAAATCACATTTTTTCCAGAAGCCTTCATCCCTTCTAGGTCGATGCCCACATGTGCACGGTGCATACGAAACCGACCACCTTTGGTCAACTTCCCGACCAAAGACAGACCCACGTTGACCTCGCCTACCCTCTCGACCGCTTACCTCGATGTTTTCTCCAACGAATCGAAATCAAGCCTTCCGATCGAAATCCAAAGCCTAAGTTGATCGAAAAATCTCCAATCTCTGACGAACCCGACACAGATGAACCCCGTCGACCTATCCAACGAATCGCCTCGACCTCCTGCACCTATCCCCCCATCGCGATTGGAACCTGAGCACCATCGTTGCCACAAGACCCAGATAAACAACGTCGGCAAAAATCGACCACCAACCCTACTTCAACTCCGCCCGGCCACCATGGCCATCGAAAAAATATAAAACAATTTTTCCTACCATCAGCAACTCTCCAGCCAGCTTCGACCAGGACCTCGACTCCATTCACTGTGCCGATCAACGACAATCCACCAAAATGCCAAGAACGTTCAACTCGAAAATTCCAATTGATTGTCAAACTAAAAATCATGATACTTACATTAAAAATCAAGATTTTCTACCACGTATACATTCATGCAATCCAAATCCGAAATTGAATTCATTGATTTTTGTCAATTGTATGTATTTTACTGTTATTTCCTATTTCCAAAATACTAACTAAATAATTCTACTTTAAACCATTTTTAAAACTTAATTTACATTGTTATAATTTTTTTTCTCTTTAATGTTCCTAGTCAATTAGTGATTTATTTAGAAGATAGGATTTTTTTTTTCACAATGCTCTTGAGTTTGAGGTTCACAGAGACCAGTTTACAAAAGCACACAGACATGCTCCAGCATAGTCATCCATATACACATACAATTCATATTAAAGATCATGCTACTGCAACATTTATCACACATATCACATAGGAGCAGATTTTAAAATCATTTTTAAATTAAGGTTTACTCACCAGACAAATTATATAGAGGAAACAGAGAAGCGGACATTGCTTTTCAATCAGGGAATTCGAAAAAAAAGCTTGAACTAATTTGATCTTAGAAAGCTTGTTACTAGAAACCTTTTGCTAGCTTGGAAAATGGAAAGCTTTGACGTTGAGATGATTAAGGTTTTGAAAACTAAGATGATGATGCTTTTGATTTCAGGTTAGCTTGATTAACTTGCTTCTGAAATATGTTACAGGCTGAAGATAAAATGGTTACAGGGTTTGATTTGTTTGATTTTCTGGTGGATTAAAAAATGTTTTACAGATTTCTGGTTGGATCTGTTTTGAGAATATTTACAGGTTTGAGTTTTCTTGCTTGTAAATTTGTTAACAGGGTTTTGTTTCTTGCTTTTGGAAATGAGAAATAGCATAAGAAGAGAAAAGATATATATATATATATGTAGATTAAATTTCGATTTATTAAAAATTAAAGGAAATAAAATAAATAAGGGACACTTGTACACTTTGTTAACATTTGTCATTACCAATTTTTAATGAACTTACACATGTTCAAACAAGCTTTAAAATTAAACACTTGTAATGAGCAATTTTTATTTATTTTAAAATGATTTAAAAGATTTTTAAATTAAATTCCTAATTAATAAATACATTTCTAAATTAATAAATTTTTCTTAATTTTATACAAATAAAACCTTTAAAAGAAACTAAAATAAAAACCAATTATATTCTAAATAAAATCAGATATATCTATATATATATATATTAAATTCATTTTAAAATGTTAGTATAAAACTTTTGCATTTATTTTACAATGTAATAAACACTATCTTACTTTATATAAATAAATTCTTTTAAGGAAAACAAATCTTATTTTAAGTAAAAAATTTATTCATGTATTTTTATACCTAGAATATATTTTAAAATAATTATTTTTGAAATTCAAAGTTTAAAATCCAATTTATTTTTCAAATATATTTATTTTGAATTTCAAATCAAAATTCTATTTAAAATCAATTTATATACATATATATTTTTATTCCGGAAATTCTTAAATTAATTTACCAATAAATTCACAATTTAATTCAAAAATTAAATTAACTACCAATTTAAATTTAACTCAATATTGGGATCATTACACAAAAGGTATCTTATAAGACCACGCCACATATAAACACAGAACATGTTTTTACCTTACGATAACCAAAACATTTGTTATGAAAAATTAGAGATGTTATCTTTAATGACATTCTTTGAAAATCCTTTCAAATAACATATTAATCTTAGCTAGAATTGTTACATTTTTAAATTCAATAGCGTAATAGGTTTACAACTAAAACCGTAAAGGCTCATATTGGAGAATGGATTCCATACAATGACAAAGTAAGGGACTACCTTCCAACAATACATCGGTAGAGAGATGCACCTGAGGCTCCAACCTCTACCAATACAGAATCAGCCAACCATTACCATATATTGTACCTAATATGACATTACCCTGGTCGTTCCCGACATATCTGGGAGCTCTTATAGCATACACAACATACCCGATATATGGAGGGTGATCTAGAAAGGTGATGCCATATCCTAATGGGAGCGACCCACTTAGCCCTGTCGCATCTATCCTATTTTTTTCATAACACACATTTCACTTGAATTCCACATTGCCAATTCCATTACACACTATTAAATATACAACCTCTAAACTCGTACGTCTCAGAGAATGGTGTTAAATATATGAGAGTTACATCCTAAACCACTAAACAGATGTACATTCATAAAAATCAATGTAGGTGCATTTTAGAAATGCAATGTCAAACATTCATCCATACAAGTTGTCCAGGAACAGGACAAACTAAAGGAACTCTCCTACTACATCCTCTCGGGAATCACCCCTAGGATTAGTAGCGAGCAGCCCTTGCATCGAAGATTAAATGAAGATACTACTGCCATATATATATGATATAGAAAATTTTCCTCGAGGTTCAGTGGCAAGCAGCCCTTCATTCCATTTATTGTCATTCCGTATTTTCACTTCGAATACGTAAATTGGTTTGAAGTGGTTTCTAGATTAGAATCACTTAAATCCAACCTTGGTTCCTTCGAACCAATCATCGATAAAATATGTTAAGTAAATAGGTGCTTATCATTTGATTAATTACTTTCCTTTTACCATAAATATCTTCTAGAGATATATATATATCTTTAAAACATTTTGTTTTAGCATATAAGAATCATTAAACCTCATTTATCAAATCCACTGATTACTTAAAACCTTTTTGAATCGTTGAATAAATCCAAGTCATTTCATCATTTACTTAGGAAAATATTTCCAAATCATTCATTCAAATCTTCACAAAGATTTCCAAATCGTAACTTTTAAAACGGGTCAAAAACAATGTTATTGAAGACATTGTTTACTGTAAACCCAAAACAATTAATTTTATGCATATTAATTAAATTAATTCCAAATCATTTATTTAAATCTTAACAAAAGATTTTTTTATTTCAAATGCATATCTTTTTAATAGGTTGAAATTATGTTATCTAAGATGGTAAATCCAAATTAGTTAGTATTCAAGTGAAACAGATTCATAGAATTATACTAAATCAAAATAAATCATACCGCAAAACCCCTTCTTTGAGTAAAAAGGGTTGATAGATACTATAATAATTCTACTCAACATCAATTTCTGTATTCAACCTTTACTATCCATCGAATGGCAGCGAAATCACCATTTTATATTCACATGCAAAGTACAGTTTCCCTCCTCATAATTTCATATTAAGTATAAGAAGATCATTTCTATACAATCCAAGTTGCCATCAATTAATTATAAAAATTTAATCATTTATACTTGTCTTATTTTCGACATTTCGACCTTATCTATACCCCGCTTAAAAAAAGGCCAAGTGAGCTAGGGCACAGGTTGCTCCTAAACATCTCCTTATTTTAAGCACCTCACATCTAGATCTCACGAATAAAAACATCTAGTCTACTCGTCGGCTTTTAAAGCCAGTATTAAATCACTTGATTATAACAGCTTTTCTTTAAATTGTTTATTTAAACTTTTTAAAATAAATTATAAACCCTCAAAATCATCTTTAAAATACTTAGTTATTATTTGAAAACATTTATAAAAGACTTGGGAAATAATAATTAAGTTTAAAGCCATATTTCAAAAGTTATTAAAAGTGCTGCAAAAAGTGTTGCGAATAGTGCTGCGAATAGTACATTTAACACTTATTCGATCAAAGCAACCATCAAACATCATTAATTAACCAATCAATCATCATAACCACTTCCAATACCCATGTTAACCATTTTATAATTAACTTAGAATATAATTTTCACCATAATATCCATTCCTACTCGATGCATTCTAAAATTAGTTCGACGGCATTTCTCTCCACAAATTTCACACTGGGGCTCCCCAATTTCCTCATTGACTCTTAGTGGGCTGGGCCTCCTCTTGGAATGAGGTGATGCATGTCCAAACATGAACATGGGGTATGGCCATGGGTTATAGGAGGTGTAGGATGGAATTTGAGCTTGTTTTGAGGAGGTATTAACATAGTTTGCATATGTCTATAAATTGACATTTCGTTACCATAACTTTGCTTTCAAGGCTTAGAAGCCGTTAAAGAAGAGCTCTTGGAGTTTAAGAAGAACGAAGAAGAAGTAGGAACGAAGTGTGGATATATGAGAGTGGAGGGTGTTATTTACACGGAAAAAATTGTAAAAAATATCATTGCATTTTCATGAAACTTCACATCATCATTTCACCTCCTTTCCTCCATCATCATACATGTTAGTACCCCCCTCCCATATGTGCTGTAACGACGCAGAATTTCAGTCATTTAAATTTAGAATATTTAATTGATTTTAAATATTTAAAAGTTAATTTTATAAGTTAAATATCTTATATTTCAAATATAAGGAACTATTTGATGATTAGATTGGTTAAATTTAATATTTGAAATTGTTTAAATAATTGAATCTTGAATTTAATGTGAATGAAAGTGATTTCAAAAGTTGACTTAAATTCTGTTTTAATTAGAATAAAGTTAGTGAACTTTAGATTATATTTTAAAAGTGAATAAAAGAGAAATTGGACTTTATTTGATTTAATTAAAGTGTAAAAATAGTCATTTTATGGCACTATCTTGGATTTTGATGAACCAGTTTCATTTGATCCATAATAGTAGATTATAGTATGCTGTCGAATTTCATAGCGGTTGGACTTATCATTTGGTCCTGCAAGTTCGAAACGCATAGAAATTAATTAACGAAATTTTAATTGAAATAATACGATTTTGAAAAGTTGTCGTTTGTATATGATGGAATTGGCTTTCGATACATATTCCATTGTGTTTGAAATATGGGTATAACATATAGAACGCCAGGCGGCACACTTCGTTTGGAGTTTGGGATTTTCACGGATGAATAGTGGCATGCGAAATTTTCTAAATAGCTTACATTTTCTCTCATTTATAGACCGAACCCTAGAAATAAACTTCATCTGCCATTTCTAAACTTCCATCCAATGGCCGACGTTGATCGGAGCCGCTAGTGGTGAAATTAGCCAACGACTTCAATTAGGTAAAAGTAGAGAACAACTGTAACAACCTTGGTTTGGAGATTACCTTTCAATATTAAATTATAATGACAATTGTAATTTAACATTGTGATTTAAATTAAAATTGGAGAAATTAAATTGTTTATTTGAAATAAACAATGAATATTGAAATTTAAAATGAGAAAATGAAATTTCAAGCTTTATTTTATTTTGTTTAGAGTGATAATAAATGGAATGTGGGCTTTAAATAATGAAAGCGATCTTATTTTAGAGAAAATGCAATAGTTATAATAATTATTGCCCATTTACGTCTTTTAATAATTTTTAAAGGAAGTGGTTGATTTTTAAAGGTGGTTTATTTAAATAAAAAGGTGGAAATTGGTTTAAAAATATGTTTTGGCTATAAATTAAGCTTGGTAATGGTTAGTTATAATTTTCCTAAGCAAGAGAATTTTTTTTTTTTGAATTTTAGAAGTTAAAAATGTAGACTTTTACATTTATTTGGTGAAAATTGTGTATCATTGTAAAGTAATGAATTTTAATAATAAAAATGTTTTAAAAATATAAATTTATCTTTTTATAGGATGCAAAATGTTTTATTTCATATGTATATAAGTTTACATATTTTGTTTGATTAAAACTTGAAAGAGAAATGTAATTTATTTGGTAATTATGTAACTTGTACATAATTGTATATGTATATGAATTAATTCCTTAGGCTATTTAATTTTTCTTTTACTTTTTAGTCCATTAGGCCCATTAACCTAGTTAACCAGGTATTGAGAAGGTGAGAAACGATTACTGTACGTTCAAAGTACTTCCTCTCATATTCTTCCTCTTGCCTGTAAAAGGAAGTTCACATTTTTCTCGAAATCAAAGTTTTAAATCTTCATACTTCCTCAAAAAACTGAGATTTTTATTAGTCTAGAGTAAATCTAAAGGTAATCTCTTTCAAAACTGAAAATTTCATCAAAAATCATAATTGAGTTGAGGATATATTTGTTAACGGATTTCTTTTCCTTTGCATGTCGGTATATTGATTTCTACAGGTTATTGAAGGCCAATTTCACCTCCAAGCTCAAAATTTTCTGCTTGAATCCGGGTTTTTGCTCAACAACAGCAAGGTGAGTGATAAACTCACAATTTCTAGCTGAAGCAAAGCTTCAAAAATCAAAATATGAGCTTTTGTAATCATTTTTTTGTTGATAGTTTTCTTTTCTATGGATCTAGTTTGGGTTGCTTCTTTGCATGCTTATATCTTTTGATTCCGGCAACGAAATGCTACCGGATTTCTTGCATTTGGTATCTTGCATGTTGATCTTCATCTTTGAAAATTTTGGTTGAAAAATATTGTCATTTGAATGTTCAAAATAGTGGTAGAAAATCAACTCAAATGCAGATTTCTGAGTTGCTGTAAACATGGTCTGACTCCATGTTTGAGATAGCATAACTTTTTCATTTCTTATTGAAATTCATTGATTTTTTTGTTTGAAATACGAAGTTTTCTAGTATGTGCACACTAATTTTTAGCTCAAAATGATGTCATTTGATCCTCTGTTGTAGGCCTGTAAGTTGAACCCAAGATGGTTTTCAGGCCTGGGTACATGTTTTATTGAACTGTTGAAAACATGGTCTGAGTCCATATTTGAGACGGTGTAACTTTTTCATTTTCAGTCGGAATTCATTGATTCTTTTTTGTTTCAAAGACGATGCTTTCTACTATGAGCTACCAATTTTCAGCTCAATATGAGGTTGTTTGGTCCTCTGTTTCAAGCCTGTAAGTTGGACCCAAGATGGTTTTCAGGCCTGGGCATTTTTTTGTTTTTGAAGTGTTGCAAACATGGCCTGAGTCCATGTTTGAGAAAGTGTAACTTTTCATTTCCAGTCAAAATTCATCAACTCTTTCATTGTTTGAAAGCCAAAGTTTTCTACTTTGTGCGCACCTGTTTTTAGTTTAATCAAAGGTCGTTTGGCCACCTGTTTTATGTCTGAAAGATGAACCCAGAGAAGATTTTAGACTTAAGTATTATTTTACCTATGCGTTTTTATGTTCTTTTTCCATCCAACTTTCGAATTTTACTTCATGTTTTTGTAATATTTCTAAAATGTTTTGAGGGCTATGATGCCTATCAATAGGCTAGCTAAGTTGTAATGAATTTGAAATTCAAATTTGGATTGAATTTGAATGATGGATTGAGTGATTTCTTTGATTTCGAGCACAGATTTTTCCAAACAATTTTGAAATAATTTTTAAAATAAATTGGCATTTAAAATAATTATTATTTAATACTTTTAAATTATTTTAAGCTATAAAATCTATTTATTCTCTATAATGAGGAAATTTTCAAATATTGTCCTCAAAACTAATTTCGAAACTAGCTTTAAAAGCTTGTATTCTCAAATAAATTATTTTATGTATAAAATACACATTTTTGCACTATTCGAGCGAATGAGAAGGATAATTAAACGGTTTGTTAAAACGTGGTATGGGACACGTACATTTATCTTATTGGTTAATTCCTGACTTGTCCGTTTGATCGTTTTGACCTTTGGGTCGAGTATACCGGTGAGACAAGGTAAATTTTTACTGCTTTTAGTGTTAAATTTTCTATTGGTTAGTTAACCGTTTAGTGCGAACGTGTGGTATGGGACGCACGTTAACACTATTCGGGTTCCTATTCGAGAGTTTGTGACACATTTGCATTGTGGCATGCCAGTACTAGACCTTCGGGTCATTGCCATTGCGGCGTTTTCCATTGCGGTGTATTTGTCTTTGAGACGTTTGCCATTGCAGCGTATTTGCCATTATGGCGTATTTGCCATTGCGACATATTTTTCATTGTGACGTTTTGCCTTCAGGTGAGGTACCTATTTGAGATAACAGTACTTGGCAAGGCTTCGGTCACATGTAGTCGCAAACATTTTTGAGATGGTTACTTCGACTATTTTCCCTAGTGTATTGCCCTTTCCAGAATTGGTCCTTTGAACCATTCGATATACATTAGTGGCGATTACCTTTCAGGAATTTGAACTCTTGAAAGTTCTATTTTTGAGATTTGAATTGCCTACACTGGCGTTATTTGAGATTTGCCTTTTGGCAACATTATATGAGATATGTTTTTATGCGTTAATTTGAGATTTTATTCTCCTCTTTGGAGATATATTTGCCTTATGATGTGTTTGAGATGGGATCTCTTTATGCATGTTTTGGGTTTGCCAAGATGGCAGGTTTAGGTTTTCCCCTAAACCATATTTGATGTTTTATGAATGCCGATGATATGAGGCTCGCTACTTTTAGCGCTTTATGGGTATTTTATCTCCTTTGAGATTATATGTTTGTGTAGTGATACTATATTATCACTTGATGTAATCATACACTTTAGATTGTTCCTTTCCAATTGGGAATACTATCATATTATCCTTATGCTCATATTATCGCTTATCCTTATAAACTGGTTTGTTTAGCTAGATTGACCTGTGTATTTTATACTCGGTTCAGACCGAGGTGTTTCAGGTTAGGTACACTTTGGACTTAGCCTACTCTGCTTCCACATGGACTTTTCAACTTGCTCTTTCTATTGCAGCATTTGTGTAGTCCTTTTTGTTGCTACTCTGATATGTATATTCTTTTGACTCGTGTTTGTATTATGGTCGTCATACCACATATGTGATGTATCATTTTGTATACTCTATGATGTATCTGTATACATGTATATATATATGGGATTATCTGCTATTCTGTGATGTGTTTTGCATTTCAGTTGTGGTATTTTGTTCTGATAGATCCTGCAGCCATCTACGGCTTTGTAGTAAGTATTTATTGGATATGTCGATCCACAAAATATATATATATATGGAATTGTCAACGTATTCAATAGTTATTTAAGACAAGGCTATAGATGGTCGCTCCTATCCAGCCCTATTCTCTGCATTAGCAGATAGTATTACCCTGTAATCCTCTTTGTTAATGTGGGTCTTGGGGTGGGGTGTCACAACGCCCATACGAAGCTAGTGTATGGATGGATCGTCCAATGGAAAGCCAGGGCAGCATCAATTTGCTTGCATTAGAGCTGCAGGCATGAGGGTTTTTGGTCGTGTTCATCGCACGTAGGTGCATGCGTAGGAGGAGGGTAGTCAGGCGAAGTGGCGTTGGCTGGGGCGAGCACGGTGGAGGTCGATCGGCAATGCAGGTGGTCAGGTGGTGGCACGATTTTTAAACGAGGTGAACAAAATAAAAAAAATCATGCGTGGGCCTGGGTAGCCTGGAAGAGGGAAAGTGCGTGATGGAAGAAGAGGTTAAGATTTTTAAATAAAGTTAATTAAGTAATTTTAGTTTTAATCATCTCGTTATCTTTATTAATTAAGAACTTTCTTGTACGAGGCCCGTTTCAAGCGCGATTGCGTTGCGTTCGTATCAGCGAACACTACGCTATGGTGTTAGATTAGACGAATTCGAAACTAGTAGGGATTTTGAGTTAAATTGAACGACCGTTCAATTTTAATTCAATCAGGAGTGCTTTGGCAATTTCTGGCATTTTTGTGAGTAAACTCACCTCTTTGGCCTACTTATATTTTTATATAAGTAGGAATAAATTTATATGTTGTTTGATGCTTGTTAGGATGATATACTATATATTAGTTGTTTTTGATATATTCAAGCCTATTGGAGCGGACGAGACCCTACTGCGTTCCCATGTAAAAGCGGATGACCTTTTGTATACGAATCCCACCTCGAAGCAGTTGATTTTATTTTTATGATTATATGCTATTGTGATGTAGGGGTCATGTTGGAGGGATCCATCAAGATTCCTCATCACCGTTGATTTTTTTCCATATATATGCTGATATATGATGTTCGGGATGTCATGTTGATGTCTTTTATATGATTTGACTTATTTAGTGTTATGGTAGCACTTGGCCTTATTTTTGATGTTTTGAAATATTGAAATGATGATTTTGATTTGAAAAGGATTTCGAAGTAATTTTGAAAGTATATATGTTTTGATATTTTTAAATTATTAAAAGGAATGAACTTGTTTTTAAAGAAATAAAAGTTATTATTTTTGATGTATAAAAAATATAGTTTTGAGAAAAACTTTGATTCGAGATTTTGAATAAGTTTATATAAAAGATTTGTAAAGGTGATTTTTTTTATAAATAAGGAAGTCGTTTTGTAAATGGATTTATGAATGGATTTATAAATAAATTTGATTTATTAAGAAATGGATTTGGAAATGGATTTTGATAGTAAATTAGTTTTTAGAAAAGTATGGATTTATAAATAGAATTTTCTAAATAAAGGAGTTTTATAAAATAGATGTTTATAAAATCGAAAGGAGAGTTATAAAAATAGATTTATAGATATAGAAAAGTTTTATGTTGAGATATAAATATGAATTTTTATTTAAAGGAGTTTTGGAAGAAATATGTTGATAAAGTTAATGTTTTAAAAGTAACTTTATTTTTTAAAGTAAGGTTTTGGAAATATTAATTCCAAATGAACTAAATGGTTTTTGAAAAATGTTTTAAAATGAGATAAGTATCGGAAACATAGATTTCAACATTTATTGTTGTGATGGACGTTTTTGGAGTAGTAAGGAAGGCATGGACTATACCACTATTATTATAGTAAATGATTTCCGAAAGGAAATATTTTATATAGTATATGGGATTTGTCTATATATTAATTTATCAAATCCCTATACTAAATTTTTTGGGTTGTCATAATGATGTTTTACGCAACATTCGTTTTGACCCAATAAATTTGTTTCGACCTTCCATAGTGAAATACATGGATCGGTTCTTATGATCGTACTAAAGGCTTGGTGGTGTAGGAGCTTTGCTCCCTATACTTAACATCCGTCCAGAGGTGTATGAACTCTGGAGTTGTACATTTATAGAAATCTATTTGGCGTGTCTCCAAATAGTATGTTATTAAATATACTTATACCACTGATATAACTATATGGAATTATTTTCTAAGTGTTGAAAAGGAAATGATTTGTTAATATGCTTATACTGTTAATATAAGTATATGGAATGGTATACCATTATCGATAGTTGAAATGGTTTGGAGGATATGTCTTTTTAAAAGATAATTCGAAGTAAATATTTGGAGATTGATTTAATTAAAAAAAATTATTAAATAGGCAAGTGATTGCTTATGGTGCTAGATATTGTTTGTTTCTTTGATAGTTAAATAACCGACTATCAAATATTTGGCCCCTTTATCGTTGTTGGTTTGGAGACACCAGGGTCAGATTTATCCGGTAACCACTTTAGGCCAACGTTTATGCGTTCGAACGTGTAGGTTTGGAAGACATTAATATTTGGGATTTTCGTAACGAAGGACTGCATGTTGATCGTTTGGGGATAAACTCCCAATATATATATAGTTGCAGTGGTCTCTTCATTATGAAATATCCAATGCAAGGACTAATAGCTACTAATCCTAGGGGTAATTCCTGACAGGATGAGGTAAGAGAGTGCCTTCGGTTTGTCCTGTTTCTTGACAACTTGTATGGATGGATGTCAGATATTACATTTTTGTGATTACATCGTTGACTTTTATAAACGTACATCTCTTTGTTGGTAGAGAAGGCAACTTCTCGTAGCTTAGCACCTTCTCCGAGACGTACGAGCTTAGATGTTGTATGTTTGTGAAAGTCAATAGTGATCGAATGAATGGCAATGTGGCACTCAAAGAGAAAGTGATATGTGCTATGTGAAAGGTAATCGTGACCTTTTTCCTCACACCCTAAAATGACTGAAACAGGGTAGATGCAGCTAGGCTATGTGGTTTGCAACTACTAGGGTATGATCATCCCCTTCTAGAAATATTTCTTCCCGCTATGATGTTTGGGATGTAAATTATAGTGGATGTAAGTTATGAGGGCCCTCGGATAGGTCGGTAACGACCAGGGTGACGACATATTCGGTACTATCTAGAGAGAAAGGTAGGTCGGTCTTGTGTTGGTAGAGGTGCAGATATTCTGTTGACCTCGGTACATTTAGACACGTACTGCTGGAAGGTAGTCCCTTCGCTTGGTCATTTGTGTGGTACCCTTTTTCCACTACGTGCCTGCCATTTTGTTTATAGAGCCTAGTATGCTGGAATTTAATAACGGTAACAATTTTGGCTATTTGAATTATTATTTGTATAGTAGACACTAGTACAATATGACAAAATTTGACATAATATCATAAGGTAAAAACTTGTCCGTGTTTATGTGTGGACGTGTCTTACGAGATACCTTTTTTTATATAAAGAAAAGTTTTATAACTTAAAATAAATTCAGTTGAACATACGCTGGCTTGCCAGACTAGTCCGAGCATTCTTCCCTTTGAATGCGCAGGTCAGACCGAATATATTTACAGATTCATATTTGGATGCTTTGGAGCTTTAGCAAGAAAGCTGGAAGTTTTCTGGTCGTATTCCACATATATGTTTATTTTCCGCTATATTATTGTTTAAATTATCAACAATTGTAAGAACTTACAAGTGTCCAGGCTGATGATTTGTGATTGATTGTCGCAGTCTGATGGATGAATGTATATTATATTACAACTTCTGTTTTGTAAAGATTATTGATAAGATATTATATGTTTTTCCGCTGCGATTGAGAGATTCTGTAATCGATTTAGTTTCTTCTGCTTCTCTTGTTCTCCTTCTCTTGTTCTTTCTCTCTTCTTCTTCTCTTCTTTTCTCTTTCTTTCTTTCTCATGATCATCTGTGTTTCTATTCAGTTTGGGGCTAGACATGTGCGGTGGTTGTCATTTCTAGACAGGATGGATTTGTGGTTCGTCACATGTGTGCACATGTATATGTCCTTTATGTGTAAGAAGGTTGACCTTAAGATGCTTAAAGTGTATGAAAACTAAAATACTTTATATATTTAACATATATGCATATGTAAATGTATGCATATGTTATTTGTTTTATATGTATGTTTATGTGTGCATGTGATAGGTATATACATGTACATGTATGTGCAGACAAGGGTTCAAGGACTTTGAACAATTTCATTCGTTAAACCGTTAAAAATAAGGAAACCAATCCCCATCTGATGTTCACTTATTAGTTAAAGTACATATAATTGTAAATAAAATTTGAAAACTAATTTCTTATCATTATTAGTAAATTAAAACGATCTCATTGGAATTCGAAAAACATATAAATCAATAAAACAATTCTTTACACGAAGTGTTATTATATCTATAAGTGACATGAACTTTTCTTATATTTTCAAATCAAGTATAAATCTTTATAAAACTATTATAAACGATTTGTTATCACTTCACAACATATTAAAATGAATTATTATCATTTTAAAAACAATTATTGGAATAATTTTAACAATTATTAAATCATTAAATCTCAATTTAAATTCATAAATCAATTATTAAATACGATAACATTATTAATGATGTCATAAATACATTTTATTTCCAAAAACAAAATGAAATATTTTATTTCATATTCTTGTTTAAACAGATAAATAAGTGTATGTATCTAGCTCCGTGCGTGATGTTTTATGATTTTAGAGATGTTTATCGATAAAAAGATTTTTGGCCACTTTGTCGGTATTTTTCCAAAGGAAATATATTTTAGAACATTCTTCTAAAATAAGTTCATTATTTATTCTTCCCATTAAACTTGACTATTTATGAAAATAATATATAATTCAATATTTAAAATAATTTAAATATCTTTAATTAAAGTGATCAAATTACGGGTCATTGCATACTTTCCTCTTAAAAGAATTTCGTCCTCGAAATTACAACGCAAAACCCAAAGTGTTTGCCTAAAATATTTATTTTATAAATTTACATCTATATGATGTATATAGATCATTCATTTGCAATATTTGATTCGATCTACTATTCGAATCCACTACTTTACTTCTGAATTAGTATTGGTCCCCGATCCTCTAATACGGAGTCCGATTAGATTTTCCGATCAGAATTTTAGTTTTTCTTCCATAGCTCTAAACTATGATAGAAAACTCAAGTTTCCAACCACAAACCCGCATCAATGTTCTTCATCAAGAATTGAGTGATAAATCCTTTTTCGGACTGGTGTAAACACCTCAATGTTCCATACTCGAATCTTGGATCAGAATCGTGTGATGAAATGATTTAGTATCTCATACGTTCTTATTAACAACATAAATTTTTTTGTGAAAACATTTCATAAAACTTTTATTTGAACATTATTATAATGATGCTTCATTTTATGTAATTACCTCAAAAGTATTTTATTCACTAAAAATTTCTATCTTCTTTCCAAAGAAATTATTTCAGTTTCAACATATAAAAAATACCTCTATATACTTAAATTTGTAAAAATCTTTAAGGAAAGCTTCATATTTTCCAAAAAACACATCATTGGGTCAAAATGAATGTTGCATAAAAACATCATTATGAAAACACAACTAGTATAGGGATCTGATCTCAAACTGTTTATTAGTTAACAATGAAGCCGATCAATTTGGTGTATCAGTACCTCTCAATCCTTGAATGGATGACATTATTAACTTAAAAATGGATATAAGTTACCCACCCCTAATCTTTACATCAAATATAGGATGTCCCGTATACTATATAAAACATCTTCTTTCGAAAATCACTTATAGCAACAGTGTTATAGTCTATGTCTGCCACACTTTCTCAAAAACATTTATTATAACAATAAATTTTGAAATCTATGTTTTCATCACTTAGTACGTTTTAAATCACTTTTTAAAGTCATTAATCTTTATTTGAAAAATATCACTTTTAAGACATTCTTTTTAAAGATTATTTTAACTTTTATAACATGAATGTATTTTCTCTATAAAATACATACTTAAATCTCAACACAAATCATTTCCATATTTATAAAACTATGTTTATAAATTTCCTTTCTACTTTATAAAACTTCTTATAAAATCTCTTTATTTATAAAATTCCATTTGTAAACCCATTTGCAAAATATCAATTACAAATCCATTTTTTTATATTTATAAAACACCGTTTCTAAATCTGTTACTTTATTTATAAAATATCACATTTATAAATTTTGCTCTTAATATCATATACATAAATACATACATATTCATATATATGTCACTTTAAATAAAACATTTAATTTCTTTATATTACATGGCTTTTCTCTAATTTCTTTAAACTTTGCCAAAAAAATTTCAAACTGCTATAATTTAAATTCTTAAAATCCCTTTTATAAAACATATCTTCCAAATTCATCCTTTACAAAATCATTTGATATTCTTGTAAAATAAACTTTTATACAACATGCTCATTTATTATCTTATAAATTCATCAAGCTTAACCCAATATTATTATCAAACACCTTATAGTCAAATCGTGAAACTTAATTGACAAGGTGCTTGTATTTAAAGTTTTAAATCAAACAACTAATCACTATATAAATAACTATATCATTTGAAAGATATTTCTTTATATAATCCTATATAAAATTATTTCATTTACAAACTTTTCAAAACAAAAATTATTTTTACATAGCATTAACAAATATACATTCATACATAATACACTCAACTCAATATTGGGTGTTACTAACCCTATCTTTGATGAATTACTCATCCTAGGGTATTACTAACCATATCTCTAATGAGACTTTACCCCTATCATGCTCAGGTGTTCACTCAACCATGAGCTCTGATACCAAATGTGACGACCCATAATTTCGCACATTTTAAGTTGACAATAAACCACACATGTCCAACTCAATTTGAACGAAAAGGTGGATAGTTATGGGGAAAAAAATAAAGATAGGAGCAGAGTAGAAAACAGAATCTCACACGAATGGAGTAAACATATATTATTTCAATATATAATCTTTAGAGTGGAAAATTTTAAAACACATTTATCGGAGTTTAACTTAACATTAACATGGACAGTTATAAATATCCGTCCTTATAAATATGAAATACAATAGTACATGAGTGTGGTGAAAATGGATAACAATCTTTAGAAGAATCTTCTTACTCCATGCTTCGAGCTCTTCCAAAATGCTCTAAGCAAAACTTGACTACTACGCTGCCAGGAAAAATAAGGCACCCGGAGTTTAAGGAAAAGAAAACAAACTCTAGGTCAGTCCAGGGACTGGTGTGAGAAACTCAAAATAAAGTATTTGGAAAATAAAGGGTATCTCATAAGACCACGTGCACATAAACACGGAACAGGTTTTTACCTTATGATAACCGAAACATTTGTTATGCAAAATCAGGAATATTATCTTTAATGAAATTCTTTGAATTTTTTTTCAAATAACATACTAATCTTAGCTGGAATCGTTACATTTTTTAAGTTCGATATCATAATAGGTTTACAACTAAAACCGTTAAGACTCATATTGGAGAATGGATTCCATACAATGACAATGTAAGGGACTACCTTTCGACAGTACATCTCTAGAGGGATGCACTTGAGGCTCCAACCTCTACCAACACCAAACCAGCCTACCTTTACCATAGATAGTAGATAATATGACATCATCCTGGTCGTTCCCGACCTATCCGAGAGCTTTTATAGCATAGGCAACATATCCGATACACAGAGGGTGATCTACAAAGGTGATGACCATATCCTAAAGGGAGTGACCCACTTAGCCTTGCCGCACTTACCATGTTTTTTTCATTCTCAAGTGATGAGGCTCGACGTAACGATTACCTTTCTCATAGCACACTTTCACTTGAATTCCATATTGCCAATTCCATTACACACTACCGATTTCCACAAATGTACAACCTCCATGCTCGTATGTCTCAGAGAAGGATATTAAGTATAGGAGAGTTGCTTCCCGCATCACCAAATAGATTTAAGTTCATAAAAATAAATGTACGTACATTTTAGAAATGCAATGTAAGACATTCGTTCATACAAGTTGTCTAGGAATATGACAAACTAAAGAAATTCTCCTACTGCATCCTATCGGGAATCACCCCTGGAATTAGTAGCGAGCAACCTTTGCATCAAAGATCAAATGAAATACTACTGCCGCATATTTATGATATAGGAAACTTTCCCCAAGGGTTAGTGATAAGAATCCCTTTATTCCATTTATTATCATTCCCTGTCTTCACTTCGAATATGTAAATTAGTTCGAAGTGGTTTTTGATAAGAATCACTCAAATCCGACCCTTGTTCCTTCGAACCAACCATCGATAAAATATGTTAAGTAAATTGGTGCTTATCATTTGATTAATTACTTTCTTTTTGCCACATATTTCTTTTAGAGATATATATCTTTAAAACATTTCTTTTTGATATACATGGAATCATTAAACATCATTTATCAAATCTTTTGATTACTTAAAACCTTTTCGAATCTTGGTATAATTCCAAATCACTTTATCCTTTACTTAGAAAAATATTTCCAAATCATTTATTTAAATCTTTACAAAGATTTCCAAATCATAACTTTTAAAATGGTCTAAAAATAATCTTATTTAAGACATCATTTACTGTATACCTAAAATAATTAAATTTAAGTATAGAAATTAAATTTCCGAATCATTTATTTAAATCTTGACAAAAGATTTCTTATTTAAAATACATATCTTTTTTAATAGGTTGAAACCGTGTTATCTAAGATGGCAAATCCAAATTATTTAGTATTCGAGTAAATTAGATTCATAGAAATTATATACTAAATCTAAATAAATCATATTGCAAAACCCTTTTTGAATAAAAAGGGTTGATAGAAATTATACTAATTCTACTCAACATCAATTTCTGTATTCAACCTTCACAATTCGTCGTATAGCAGTGAAATTACCTTTTAAATTCAGACAGATAGTACTTCCCTCCTTGGAATTTAACACCAAGTATAAGAAGATTATTTCTAGGCAATCCAAGTTTCCATTAATTAATTATAAAAATTTAATCTTTTATACTTCTCTCGTTTTCAACATTTTGACCTTATCAATTCCTTGCTCAAGAAAAAGGCCAAGTGAGCCAGGGAACCGGTTACACCTAAACATTTCCATAGTTTACGCACCTCCCATCTAGATCTCACAAATAGAAAAATCCATTATATTCGTCGGTTGTAGAGCCAAGATTAAATCACTAGTTTATAACAGCTTTTCTTTAATTTTTTATTTAAACTTTTAAAATAAATTAAAAAACATCCACATTATCTTTAAAATACTTAGTTATTTATTTGAAAATATTTATAAAAGATTTGGGAAAGAATACTTAAGTTTAAAGCCATATTTCAAAGTTATTAAAAGTGCTGCATAAAGTGCTACAAATTGGACTACGAATGGTATTTTCAAGGCTTATTCGATCAAAACAACTTTTCGATCATTTAGAATTTCATTTTTGTAATTAAAATCTATTTTAAAACATTTTAACATCTTTATATAATTTATTCCATATTTTTAAAGAATTAAAAATATCATTTACAAAGTATTTGTCGCTTTGGTTTCCGAACTGCCAAACCATGACTATTTTGAAAATATATTTTGCTCATATATCAAATTCTATTAAAGAAATTTCGATCCTTTTCTTTTTTTTTGAAAACTATGATTAGTGTAACGACCCATAAATTTTAACGATTTTTATAACGTAATTAACTAAAATTTTGCTTGAAATTAAATAATTAAATTTAGCAATGAAAATTTGGTATTTGGTATGCATCTATTCAAACATAACAAATGGTAGATTTTCATTGATAAATACAAAGTTAGTTCTGTTGTGTAATTTTTGAACTCAATTTAAATTAGTAAATTTGATGAAAATAAAATATTTTTGAAATCAGAATATTTTTATATAATATTTTTTTTATCATTTTCTGAGTGAGACATCATAGTTCGTTTCGCCGAATTTGGACTGCTCTAGTTCCGTTTATCTTATTTTTGGTGTTTTAGCAGCATTTGCGGCAGCGAAAAATCGAGTTCTGATACTATAGTCATATCATTGATATTTGTGTACCATTCTGTTTGTCTTGTCGTGATGATCTACATAGTATATTCATTTGTTCATTTCGGTATTCGGTACGAGGAATTCGCGAAACGATTGGTTGCATTGATAACCATTTTTAAACTTTTTAGTTTCCCTGTCCATTTGTTTTCCCTCAGCTGAAACGAATAGCCATAAACTGTTATTATTTCATAGATATCAATGTTTGTCTTTCTCTATTCCTAACATTAAATTTTATTTGCTGGTTCATTTTATTTATCTGGTTCTTTTCTAATTCTCAGTCTCTCCTCTCTCTGCCATTATTCTGTTCATTCAATCGAAAGGGAAAAAATATTATATATGTATGATATAAGTTGCTTATATCTCTTATTCATGTTCATGCTTCTTCCTCATTTAATATGTTCATCACCGCTGAAACTTAGATTTTCTCCTTCTATTATATTTTTTTTATATAATATACAATAATATAAGAAGAAATCATACATCTCATTTCTTCCCTGAAGCTTGTTCAGCCTCACCTCCACTCCACCGACCGTGCCCACCACTTTAACCAAACCGCCTCCGCCTTTTTCCCATCCACTACACCCACTGTTGGCCATTACCTAAGCAACCACCCTCCGCCTGCATGCAAGCTCCACCATAATTGGCCTTCCTACCACCGTAGCAACTCTCCATGTCATTTTTCATCAAACCATATGTTCCATCACCTCATCACCTTCTCCGCCATGCAACAACCATCATCACATACCACAAATGTCATCAACCTCCACTTTGTTCCCGTGATCCACTCCATCGCAGTCCGTCCAACCGCCTCCACTCTTCCCTTTACAACACCAGACCTCACAACACCCTGCTGCACCTCCCTTGGCCGACTGCCTTCGACAGCCTTGCTCCGCCTAGAAATCTTCTTCCTCGGCCCCTGCCTACGCCTGCTACACCCGCATAGCCTCACGTCACCAAACACCTTCCCTTATTGCCCGCTTCCGCCCAGCTCTGTCCGCCCTCCTTCATACCAACCTTGCTCGAAAAGTCATTCGCTAAGCCCAAGCTAGCAGAACATGCATCACAACCTGCCTCACCGTGTATGCCTGCAGCCTGTCACCCACACTCCTCCTCTATTACTCTCTCTCTCTATATATATATATATATTATAATATGCTAGTTTATATATATATATGTATAGTTTGCATTGTTTTTCTATATGTCTAAAGCAAACTGTGCCACTTGTCTCCTCTTATATACATACATACATACATACTTACATATATATATATATACATATAAAGTATATTTATATTATGTTGAAGTATTTTAATTTAATTGTTTAAAATGTTTATGTATTATTTCAATTTCAAGTTATGTTTAAAACATTTAAACAATATGTTTAAATATAATAACTATTTAATATATACAGATTTGTATATATATTGAATCGAAATCCTAATTATTTTCTTTTTCCTGTATCTCGCCTACTTCCTTTGCTTTATTTTTTGGGCTGTGTGTATATCTAAATATACAGCTTCTTTTGCTTTATGAATTAAAAAGAGTATTTATATAAATAGATTATATTATAAAGTTCTGGCCTGTTATATTCTCACATATTTTGCTAGTATATGTATATGTATATGTTTGAGTTTATTTCGTGTGTATATGTATATGTTTCAAAATTATTTTTGCATAGTGTTTATATATTTATAATAATACTGATTTTTAAGTATATATGTATATATATTATAATAATGTTGATTTTTAAAGTATGTTTTATAATATGATTTGAGGCTATATTTATAGAATTTATTTTGATAGGTGTTTCAAAACTAATATGGATTCTTAACGATATATATATATATATATATATATATATATATATATATATATGATATAAAGATCTCTATATGAGTAAATTTTAGATTTTTAAAATTTATATATTTCGTTTCCACCGATTATCGTATCTCAACCTAGCTTTACTTTGCTCGTAGAATTCGTGTTCATCGTGTCGTGCTTTGGAATTTGTGCTTGGATTTGTCGCATCTTGTTATTGTTATTTCTCTAGCCTCGAAAGGTAAACAATCACTCACTATCAACATTCTTATATTCAGTAAATTTGATTTTACTTGAAACGACAATTGAAATATGCTGTTAAATTTGAATTGTTAAGTATTTAATTATTAAATATGATATGCCATTATCTGTCATTGTTTACCTGTGACATATGACACCATAACCAGTTGTATATATTATATTTAAATTTGTTACTGATGATATATGCTTGGCGTTGATATGTTATATTATTATCACATTTGTTCTCAATTTACAAGTTCCCAGTTTGTTTACAATTCCCTATGGGTTGAAATGATACATACCCAAACAATATTATAGATTAAGGGAAAATCATTATGGGTTGAAATGATAAACCCAAGCGATTTTCATTGATTTTGAATTTTGGGATTGCGAGTTGAAATGATATATACCCGTAAATATTAAATTCAAATTTTTGCGGATTGAAATGATAAATATCTGTATCACAAAGCCATAGGATAGAAAGTTATATGCGAACACTGTTGGTCTATTTTGAAAAATGATTTTTAGAGTTTGGAAGGAAATATATGGAATTTAATAAATATTTATTTTTATTATAAGGTAAAGATATTTATTTTGTAAAATTTGGAATTTTTTATTATATGTTTGGAAATTTTAAATTTATAAGTTAGTTTTAAAAAATATAAATTATAAAATTTCACATATAATTTTATTATTTTCAAATATGTATAAAATAAGATATAATATAGATTTAATTTAATGAAATTTATTTTACTTAATATATACATAATATATTTAAAATACTTAACTAAATTTATATTAATATTTTTAATGATAGGATTTTATAACTTGATTTTTGATAAAAAAAGGCAACGAAAGGAATATTTTCAAATTTAAATAATTTAAAATTTGAATATTTAGTTTGATTTAAAGGTGTAATTGGAGATTTTATTTAATTGTTAACAAAATGATTACGTGAATTTTTTTTCAATTTGAATAAAATTAAAGTTAAATGTTGAAATATAAACGAAACTTATATTGAAATGTTTGAATATTTAACTTTGAATCTTATTGGACTTGAAATGATAATTAAAACTGGATTTGAAATCTATAAAATTTAAATGGTTTATTGAGAACTTGAATTGAATCTTTAACCTTTTAGATTGAAAGTGTTGAACGTGGATCGATTTAATTTGAATTTTGGAATTTAAGTTGATTTGAATCAATTTGTGGAATTGGATGAAATAATTCTAATTGAGAAACTATTTCAGTATAATCTCTTTAAATAAATATAAACTATTTTATAACTATTTTAATATATAAATTATTTTAATATATAAATTGTTTTAATATATAAACTATTCTAATTTATAACTATTTTAATATATATATATATATTATTTTCAATATCTCAGCTGTTCAAGTCAGAAGTGTTATGATTTCAAAAGTGTTACGATTTCAAAAGTGTTATGATTTCAAAAGTGTTATGATTTTGAAAGGGTTATGATTTTGGAAATGAATATTATTTAAAGTGAATAAAGATATCAAATTGATATGGTTTTGAAATGAATATGATATTTTGATATAAAGTATGAACTATTTGAAATGAAACGACCATGGTGTGAAATAAGCATTTGGTTGTTAAAGAGACCGAGATCGGATATTGTCATACTCTCTGCCAATACCAAAAACCACTTTACCAACTGTATACGTGGTGGAGATTCCAGAATGAAGTAGGATGGTTTGGTGATGATTTTGTATGAGCTATTTACGTAGCTCTGACTCCCATGAGCCAGCTTGATGTGGCTAAAACAAGAGGCATGTCGGGCCAAGTGGGGTCATTCCTCCGATCGGGCACATTTCTTCGATACCATTATATTATTTTATGATTTGACTGGGTGCACCTTTTATTTGAGAGTGTGTCTCGAGGTGGGCGGTAGTAGCTGCCATGCATTACCATCAGTCCGGATCCCCAAACAGTATATCTACCCTGGCATTGCCTCACATGCCTTATCACATGCCTTATCACGCCTTCTACGAGTTTGTTTTGTACCGTACCTATAGGGTGTCCTTTGGGTAAACCACCGGCTTGGTGGAGCTTATGACATTGTATAGACTATGGGAATATATAAAACGCGTTAAGGAAGATATAGGTAACGCCTTAATGCTATTTTAATAGTTTACTTTACAATTGACATATTATAATAGCGTATATTACTAGTTCCACTGATCCTTAGAGGATGGAAATCCCAAACATCCTTTAAGTTACTTGTATTTCAGTTGATATTTCACTTGGTTTGAATTTTCTGGTATAAGAATGTTAATCCTGACTCGAGTGTTTTGTTTTTTGCTTTATGCTCGGGTCGGACTGAGTGTCACAGCATTTGAGACTCACCTTTGGAGTTTGAAGCTTCGCTTGGAGATCCATTGATGAACGTATTTTTCTGCATTTTAAACCGTTCGTTTCATACATTTTTATTTTAGTAAAGCGGTATTATATGGGTATTTTGTTGTGGTTTTGCAGATTATAGATTCCGAAGTGCAACGTTGAAATTAATCGGTTATGCCATCCAATGGTTCAAATGACATGCAAAAAAAGAGTGCAACATTTTGAGTACCGAATAATTTGAAGAGAAAGTACATACCGTTCATGAAGAAATGCATCTCACATCACCAACATGTGTACCATTCATGCAAGAAATCAATTGCAAATATTGAAAATACACTTTCAAAGTTTAGCCTAAAAATCTCTCAAAGCAAGGCCACTTGTTAATCAAATAACAAAGCAAAGACCAATTCAAAGTGAGGTGGCCTTATTATTCTCCAAATATCAAGCACATGACCTAAATAGTAGGATTATTTTTGGAGGCTGAAGTCTTTAAATAGAAAGAGCAATGCAGATGGAAAATCATCTCTTACCCCCATCACTCTTCTTCAAGTTTAATTTTAAACTCAACAATGTTTTTATTTTTGAGCAGAATACGTAGGATTGTTAATTAGATTTAGTAATTTATTTATTCTTGTTCTTAGTTATTTTCTCCACTTTTTCCAGTTAGTTAATAAATTCGGTTCATTTTATTTCAGTTGTTTGATCTATTATTTTCTTTTAAGCACTTTTATTTTCCGCTCTGATTTCTACAATTTTATATTTTAATTGCAATTTTGATTAGATTCGAAATCAATTTGGAGTATATTATTTCCTGCTCAAGATCCACCATCAAATTTGTTTAACATGCCTAAGATTTAAATAGGGATTTCAAATATTTTAAAACACAATTCCATGTGTTCGACCTGCATACTACACGCCTGTGCGCTTGCATAATTAATTAAAATTTGTGGTTTTCTAATCAATAGAAAAGCCGCAACAAGTTTTTGTCGCCGTTGCCGGGGAATTGCTATTTTGAAATTTTTGATTTTTCGTTTTTTAAGTCTATTCATGTTAATTTATTATTTTTCCATTATTTTTGAAAAAATATCGTTTTTTCGTTTTTCAGTTCCTTTCACCAAAGTAGCGTTTTACTTAAAAAAATTGTTTTTTTCCGTTGCATTCGTTTTCACATTTCTATTTTAGTCAATTTCACATCGCAAGTCTGGTATTTTTTTTTCACATAGCAAGTTCAATTTTCACGATTGCATTTATCTTAGTTCTGCATTTATTTCTAACAATTTACATTTCTATTACTCGCTGCTTGCATTATTATTACATATCCATTTGATTCTACTGCCAGTCAATCACGTATCAAAGCATTCACCATATTCATTTCTTGATTTACGTATCATCAGGCATTCAATTCAGTTCTGCATTTATTTTACATTTTTACTTTTCACTTAATCGTTCATTTTTTCCTATTAACCATTTAACTTCTGTTCATTTAGTCTTTTCTGCATACATTAGTTGCATACATTGTTTTCTGTCTTTATTTAGTTTCTCTTTTTCATGATCATTTAGTGTCTTACGTTGCATTCTTCACATGACCTTGCTTTGACATGTACTTCATTTTTTTTATGTGATAGTGTGCATATTCAGATTCATGTGAATCAAGTCAAAAGCATCAAGTAATCAGCAATCAAACAAATCAAATAGCTCCGACTCCGTAAATCTCAGCCATTCAACAACAAGGATCTAGGGATCAAGCTATTACAAGCAGTGGAGTTTGAATCACTAGCACTGCTCAGTCGCACAGGACGGACTGCCATACCCCTCTATAAGTAGTTTTTTTTTACTTTATAGGTACCCAACCGAAAACTGTTTAAATTCACTTCTGGCTATTATACCTTGATTTGTTTATGCGCGTTTGGGCAAGAAATAATTTTAACCATTTAGAAAGCCAAAATATCTCATTAAACAAATCAACGAAAATTTCAAATCAAACAAATATGAGCAATCACGGTTCACATCACAGTTCATCAAAATCGTCGCCTAAATCACATGTTGGAAATAACCGATGCTATCAACCTAGGACCGTTCAACCTTCGGTTATTTCATTTCCACCCGCCGAAGGAAATAATTTTGAGCTAAAACATTCTTTTATCCAAGGGGTACCAAAATTCACTGGGTCTGAAAATGCATATGAATTTCTTACTGAATTTGAGTTATACGCTTCTACAACTAAAATGCAACAACTTTCTAATGAATCCATCAAGCTAAGGCTTATTCCATTTGCACTTCTAGAAAGTGCGAAAAGATGGTTTAATGCTCTTCCTAAAAATTCAATTAAAAGATGGGACAATTTCATTCCTATATTTTTGAAAAAGTTTTTTCCTTTCCACAAAACTCTTAAAATTCGAACTGAGATCAACCAATTCTCTCAGAATGAAGGAGAAACTTTTTCAAAATACATTGAAAGGTTCAATCAATTGTTATAAAGTTGCCCACATCATGCAATTCCTAAACACGTTTTGTGCCAAATCGTTTATGAAGGGCTTAACTATGAAACAAGATCCCAACTCGAATCAATGTGTGGAGGAGAATTCATGGCAAATACATATGTAACAACCCGCATATTTAACGATTTTATATTTTAAATGATTTATTTAAATATAGCGTCGTTAGTCGGATTTTGGGTCCGAAATGTTACTTTTTGCAAATGGCCGAATTGGAGCTCGAAACCACTTCCATTGAGTCCAAAATGGCGTTTGCGATCTTTTTGAGTATAATTTTGATATGTTTGGAGTAAGTTGAATTTCGCTACTTTTTCTATTGGGTTTTGGGTTTGGGTTTAGCCCACTAGCTTAACTAATACCCTAACTCAGCCATCTCCTCTCCATTCTTTCATTCCACTCTTCTAAACTCAAGCTCCAACTGAAAATGGTGGAAGGGAAAGGGAAATAGAAATTGCAAAACCCTAGTTCCTCTTACTAGCTCAAATTCTTGCTCCAAAATCAAAGAGAAGCCATTGGTAAGCTCCTCTTCATCTTCTCTATCTCTTTCTCTCTTCAATCTCAGAAATTCCAAAACATAAACTTAGGAAATATTTGTTTGATCTTAGATTGAAGCTAGTAGAGTTGAAGTAGAGAGTGGTTGGCCTTGTTCCTTTGCATTTGAGCTTCTTCTTCTTGTTCTTGAGTTAGAAAGGTGAGTTTTGAACTCACATCTACTTCTCTTGATTTCATTGATGATGGGTATGAATTCCTAACACCTTGTTCATATGCACTTGCCTTTGGTTTGGATTGAATTGGTGAATATCCAAATTCTTAGTGTTTGGGTTCAATTCTTTAAAGATCCTAACTTTGATATTTGAACATGTTTTTGGTAGCGAATCGGAGAGCTAATGGAGCCGGGGTATCTATTAGCTAAGGCTCCTTAACTCCATTGCTCGAACGGTCGCGTTTTGGAAGAATTTGCATTTCATTGAAAAAGGGCAGGAATTGCAAATCATCAGGTTCGGCCGACCGAGCCCTGCAGCCGGTCGACCGACTTGCTTCTCCGAGCTTTGTTTTGTTTTTTGCATCTGGCCAGCCGACCGAGCCCTGCAGCCGATCGACCGACCTGCTCTTGTTTTGCCTGTTTTGCCTATTTTGCATATTTTGATTGGTTTTCCGAATTTTATCGATTCAAGTTGCTTTTTAGTGATTGTTATTGCATCTTTGACTTTGATAACTTATTCTTGACTTCATCCACGGGTTTTATAAAATAATCTCTCGAATCACATTTAAAAGCTCGTTTCTCCAATTTATAAATTCTATTAAAACACACACTTTCGCACTTCGAGCGAAGTGGAAGGGTAATTAAATGGTTGGGCAAAACACGGACCATGAATCTGTGCGTTTATCCTTCCGATTGATCCCCGACCTATTCTATTGATCGTTTTGACCTTCGGGTTTGGTTTATCGATGATATGAGGTAAACTTTGTACTGCTTTGAGTGTGAAAGTGACTTACGGATAGTAAACCGTTTAGTGCGAACGAGTGGTTATGGGACGCACGTTAACACTTTTCGGATTCCTTTTCGAGAGTTGTGACACATTCCGCCAGTTAGTGGTGTCCAGTACTGGGTCTTCGACCTTCACCACTACGGTTTGTCGCCCTATAGTATCGCTTTCTATGTTGGTCGTTATGAGCCGCATGGGTGGTATTGGGTTTGTGCCTTCGGGTTTGTCGCCCTATAGTATCGCTTTCTATGTTGGTCGTTATGAGCCGCATATGTGATATTGGGTTTGGAGTCTTCGGGCTCATGGATCCTTGTTTATACAGTACTGAGATCGAGCAATTTTATGATGTTTCATTGATATGTATATTCCCTTGGTATCGCCCTTCGGTGTTGGTCTTTTTGAGGCGCATGGAGTATAGCGATTACCTTGTGGAACTTGTATACCTTATGGGTACTTGTTATTTGCCTTTTTGGCTTGCTTTGGGATATTTGTATCCTTTGTTTATTTGAGATGTCGATGATATGAGGCTTGTCCTATCTGATTCATCTTTTGTTGATGATTGTGTTATCTCCTCTAGAGATATTTGTTATACTTTGTTATACTTTGTAACATTCCCGAATTTTGGCAAAGTTTAATTTGATAATCAATTTAATTTTGAAATTAAATTGTGGGGTTATTTGTGAATTAATTAGAGATTTCCAGAATAAAACTTAAAATTTTATATTTTAAATAGAAATTTGATTACAAGTAAATAAAAAATTGAATTGACTTGAAATTTGGGGATTTTAAGATT
Organism: Allium cepa; assembly: GCA_030765085.1. Taxonomy (NCBI): domain Eukaryota; kingdom Viridiplantae; phylum Streptophyta; class Magnoliopsida; order Asparagales; family Amaryllidaceae; genus Allium; species Allium cepa. Next base: position 159,134,400 of record CM060939.1, read on the forward strand.
AAAATATATTGTAAATAGAATTTAAAGGCTTAGAGATTAATAAAAGTATGTATTTTAGAATAGAACTTTTAATTGGGAATTCAATAATAGAAATCTTAAAGAATAAATTGAATTTAAAATTTACATTTTTGAAATTGATAGAAATTTACTTATTTACTTTATTAAGCATGCATTTTGGTTTAAAAGTAATATTACAAAATAGATATAAATAAATTTTCAAAAGCTAAAGGATTAAATTCCAATATACACATATTATATACTTATTTATTTGTTTTGATAAAAAAGATCTTAAATACATCTTCCTTTGAAAATAAATATAGTTGTATATTCACAAAATTTAAAATGTAAACAATGAGATATACATGCACATGGTTTGGAGTAGGGTACTTAACAAAATCTAAGCTCATGATTTCATTCTTACAAATGGCATTCAATTTAATTGTTTAAATAAAATAATAGAATTAAAAATTACAAGAACTCTTCATTTTCCCATATGCAATCATATTAAACATCTCACCAAATCTGAAAAAAAAAAAAAAAATTAGTTTCACCATTCTCAATATCAAAAGCTGTTCAAAACCAAGAAACAACTCAGTTTTTAAAACCTAAAGAAAAAAAGGGTATACAGTTTCAAACCTGAAAAGAAAAAACTTAATGCAACCTGAAAAATCTTCTTCAACAACAAGAACCTGAGGAAGAAAATCAAAAGAGAGATCAAACCTGGAAGCAAAAAGGAAATGGAAATCTGGAGAACAGAAATAAAAATCAAAACAAGAAGCAAAGCAATTCAAAACAAATGCAAATGCATCAAGCTAACAACTTCAAACCTCAGATCTGAAGCATGCATTATGCATTTCAATTCAAACTAGATCATCTCAAACCTGAGATTAGATCATTTGAACATCAAGTTTCAATGGATCAATTTCAATCATCATTTCCAGAGCAAAATCTTCAACCTGGAAAACTAAAGATGGAAACTTGAAGTCATGCTCTTCTTCTTCAATTGAAATCTGAAACCATACAAACAAACTCAAGCTATAGCCTACCAAACTCCATCTTTCAGGTAGTTTTAAAGTTTATAATTTACTGAGATTATGATTTAAAACTCAAATTTTAATATAAATGAATTTAGCTGCAGGCTTTGGCTAGAATAAAGCAGTGCAGTAATTTTTGAAACAAATTCAAGGCAAGTAAAATTTTCTTTTAAAGATTTTTAATTGAATCTGTTAAACATTAATGCAAAAAGAATTAAGCTATGGTATCCATCAATCATTTGCAGCAAAATAATCAAGTTCAAAGATAAAAGAATAAATTTCTGATTTGCAACTGAAGACCCTGTTCTTTGTTTCTGACCTTCCCTGTTCTTTCTAAACTTCAGGTGAGCAAACTCTCAAACCCATTTTTTTTTTATTTTGATGTTGCATGTAATTAGCATTGAATGTTTGGTTGTGAATTGTGCTTGCATGAGTATAAATATACCTGTGTGTATACATATGGGGTACTGTGTGTACAGACAGACCCCTGTCCTCTGTTCATCATTTAAAAGAAAGAAAAAGTGAGAAAACCTTCATCTTTGAATCTGATATTATTGGGTGTAAAAAAATTTCTCTTACTCACTTATGCTTGGATGCTTTTATAATGTTTGTGCTGATTGAAACTTGTCTGTACATTGGTAATAGGGTATGTATGTGGATTCCAGGCGAACATGCCTCTGTTTCTTTTTATGACAGGGTTGATAAACCTGTTCAAAAATGAACATCATTCCAATGCAATTCAAATTAGGCTCTGATCTCAAAAAAAGAAATGTTTGGAACATTGTAAATTAATTTTTAAAAATAGTTTTCAAGCAAGAATATTAGTAATATTCTGGGAAAATATAAATAACAGTAAAAAAACTTATAAATATGTTAAGAACGATGGATACAATTCTCTGATTTAAATAACTAATTTGAATTAGTTTGGGAAATTATGATTTTTGGAATCAAAACCACAATTTTAAGTGAATATTGACTGTAAACTTTAGGTTTGACTAAAATTTGGTTTTCGGTCGATTTCTGATGATCGGCTAACCTTTGAAAATCGAAGTTTGGCATGGAGATCCTAGGGAGATCATAGATTGTTGGAAAAATACAAGGAGATTTTTTAATTCGTTATAGTTTGAGATTTAAATCAAACTAGGGTTTAAAGTTGGGTTTTAGTTGGCGTCAGGAATTTGGGTACTGCGTCATCAGTAATGCATCGAGTTTCATCGCGACTGGGGGGAAATAGGGTGTCGGCGGTGGCGCTGCTCCTGGCGAGGCGGCGATGGTTCAGATGATCTACGGCGACGGTGCGAGGTCAATTTAGGTGATGGGGTGTTACTGGGTTGGGTTCCAGGTTGAACAAAACAGCTCGATTTCGACTCGTTCCCATATGAGATCATCTGGGTGGTCGGAGTTGTTTAGGGGGTCGAAGCTGATGTGCCGGTGGTCGCAAAGTTGGTCGGCAACGTTGGGTTCGGTTGTACACGTGCACGCCTCCACGTTTTGTTTGCTGGTCGTTCCTGTTTCGGCAAGAGAGTAGGGAAACTCGAAGCACTGCTCGGGTCAGGAAGGAGAAAACTCGAAGTCATACTCGCGTTTTTGGGTGTTGTATCGGGTCGAAATTTCAAAACTTAACAAGTTTTTGCAAAAGTAGGGCAACACGGGCTGATTTGGTGGGAAACTCGAAGCAGATGGTGATATTGCTCGGGGAAGTATCGATGTTGGCTCGGGTCTGTTGGTTTCACTATAAAACAGTTTTGAACTTTTAGAATAAATCAAAATTTTACTTTATAATTTTCTTAAAAACCACTTCCTTTCAAAATAACAAATTCTTATTTAATCTTGGGATTAACTAATGGTTTTAAAATAAGTTTACTTTAAGATAATAAACTTAATGGAGGTGATTAAGGATGAATAATTAATGTTTTAAAGGTTTATAATCAAGTATTTTAAGGCTAATTAATTGGATAACATAATTAATGTGATAAATTAATAAAGGTAATTAATTTGGAAATAATTAATCAATTAAAAGTTAATTTGAAAAGCAAATTGTTTTTCAAAGATTTGATTAAATAAGAAATGTTTTATCTTAAAGATAAATAGAATTTAATGATTTGGGATTCATTAAATTATTAAGTTGATTAATCATGTAATTAATGAATGGTTAAATAAAAAAAATTACATAGTAAAAGTAATTAAGAGTAGATAATAAAAAAAAATCTAAAGATTGTTAAGGGTTAATTACTTCAAGCATAATTAATTAATGTGGTTAATTAATTAGGTTAATTAAATTAAGAATAATCAATTAAGTATACGTAATTATAATTAAGATTTAATTAATAGTTAAGGATTCATTAATTAAAGTAATTAATTAAAGGTCCATTAATAAAAGTAATTAAGATTCAATTAATTACAATTAAGGGTTAATTAATTAAGACAATTAATTGAAGAAATGATTAATTAATGAAGGTGATTGAAATTTAACCAATTGAAGTTTATGATAATTAATCATTGATTAACGATTATTAATGAAAGTAATTATGCGAGTAATGAAATCAAAACCACACAATTTATTTACCTAAATTAAAAATGTTTGATTGTTATTGTATGCTATGTGATGGATTGATATGTTCGATATGTGATGCTATGTGATGCTTTGCACTGAGCTGCTATATTTGTGATGAATATACTGTCATATGAATATGAAAACCCGTTGACCCATAGAACGACATTTGAATTTCGATGCGACAGGGAGTCGGATTCCAATTGGTTATCCGAAATCCACATCGAATCATATTAGGGAATCTTTGTGATTGATAAATTTATTTTATCTATGAATCTGTGAATAAAGATGAGCGTTATAGGTTATACCGCTTATCGATATGATTAAATCTGGGATGATTGATGTTGTGCACTATTGTGTTGAACCCTTGGACCACACTATACACACACAAATATGGATTGCACGTGGAAATGGGTTAAGTCACAGATCTTTGAAATTGTTTTAAAAGTTAAATTTTTGAATCCAAAATAGTTTAGGAATTAGAATTGGAACTTTGAAAATGAATTTCAAAAATAAAAGTTATTTTGAATAACTTGATTGAGTTTTGAAATTTAAATAATTTGATTTAAATTTGAATTCAATATTTGAAATTGAATTCTATGATTTGGAACTAAGGCTTAAAAAGGGTATTCAACATATAATTGGGTTTATATGAGTTTTTAAACCATTTTAAAAGGTGTTGTTTTGGGACTTTAAATTTAACCCAAGGTTTTAACTTGTATGAATATAATTGGATTTTTCTGAAACGAAAACTGTCGTTTTCAAATAATAAAGGCTTTCACATAAGAAGTAAACATCCAATTTGTGTTAAAAGGATTTCAAGTATAAAATGGAAAATAGTTTTTCCTAGTTATGAATAAATCTTTGGGAACGGTTTGAAAGCTAAAAATTAAGTCTTTAATTTAAAGATTTAATGAGTTAATCCATTTGAAATGGAAATATGTTTTGGAAATCTATAAATGGACCTTTGTGAAAATGTGTGAAACTTTGTGAAATAAATCTTTTTGTTTAAAGATTTAAAATGGTAATTTGTTAACCATTTGAAAGAAAAGCTTTGGATTTTTAAGTTGTGACTTAACCTAATCCCATATCCATATGTTTTAAAATATGACGCTCATTATTCGGTTTAGCCGGGAGAGGACCTTGTGTCATATAGCCCATTCCGAGTAGTGATACGACGATATGGATCGCATTTGAAGACCGGTGTTGAAGACCGGGTGTCTTCGAGAACGTTAGGATAACCTATCGATTGACTCTGCACTGAGTTGCTCCGGTATAGAGTTCTCCACATGTGATGGGGAGTCCAATCGTAATTGTGGATACCCGGATTTGCAAGGGCTTCTTCGGAAGTGCCTTCGGTTCTGTTCGAACCCGGAACAGACTTGTATGGTCGTATGTCCGACATTACACTTTGAGATATTAAACTGATCTCTATCAAATACATTTCTGCTTGGTGGCGGAGAATTTATTCTCTTAGCTTAACACACTTCTCCGAGACGTACGAGCTCAGAGGTTATGTAGTTGATATTTATCAGTGATATATTCCCAATTTGGTAATGTGACATGCTGAGTGCTGCTGTGTGATGATGATCATTTGTTGATCATTTGTGATCAAAGCATGGCTTTTTTATAAAGTGTAGCTTTGTGGACGAGACTGCATAAGGACCTCACACCCCGGAAATGGTCGAAATAGGAAAGATGCGGCAAGGTTATGTGGGTCGCGCCCTTTAGGGTGTGTCATTCCCTTCTGGTAAAGGGTGGTATCATGGTATGGAGCCCAGATACTTACTCATGTGGTTGCTCCAATCTCATTTACTGTATGGTTTTTGCTTTGAGGCGCCTCGGATAAAGGTCCCAAAGGACCGGGGGATGGCATATTCGTGTAGTAGTTACCTAGTTACAGAGGTAACCCGGCCTTGTGTTGGCAGAGATCTAACCGTAACGTTAGTTCTCGGGGCGTCCCGCCAAAGGCGATCCCATGTGGCAGTAGGAAGTTCCTTAGCCTGACCATTTGTTGGAAATCCATTCATCCAATACGTGCCTTGTACGGTTTTAGTTGTAGAACCTACCATTTAACATGGCAGCTATAGTAGGCATAATATCATGGTACCAATGCTGGCTAGGATTAATATTATACTTTCGAAAGATTTTCCACTATGCACTAGTAATAATATCAAAGAAATTTTCTCGTATCAAGCATATTTGACTATCATAAGGAGAAATCTCGTCCAAGTCTGCGTTTGCATTGTGTGTATGGCGGGAGGCCTTATGGTAGTTTCATTTTCTAAAAAGCATTGCGGATTTCAAATTTAAAATTCTTTTGTTTGTTTTAAAAGACCAAATGTTTTTGTTTGCTCATACCAGTCCCACAACTGACCTGGAGTTTATTGTTCCTTTCCTAAACTCTGGGTGCCCACTATTTTCCCACACGGGCAGTCTAGAGTTGGATTTTCCAGATAATCAATAGTAGGTGTAGATTCGATAGCTTTCAGCCTAGGATTTGGCAATCGCTTGCGGACGAGACTTGCTTAGTTTTGTGCATCATTATTGGGAGTTCGAGCTATTTCTGGATTGGTGCTTTGAAGATGGACTTCTTTCTTGAAGACCATATTAGAGTTGTTGTTCCGTTGTTGTGTTATCTTTTCTTTTCCGCTGCTATTATCTTGTATCATATCTCTGATGTATATTCATTGTGTCATCTATTATCTTGTATCATATTGTATCAGATATTGTATCAATGTTGTATATTGATATGTATTATTCTTTTTCTTCCGCTGTGTTGTTATACTTAATGTGTTATAAGCTCCGGCGAACCAGATTCGACGTTTGGATCTGCGGCATTTGAATATGAGTGTCGTATTCGATGCCGATTTTCGAAGGTCGAGTCAGGGTCGTCACATTTGGTATCAGAGCTGAGGGTTAAACTTTAGCTCAGGAGTATAACACATTAAGTTGCTCATTAGAGATAGGGTGAAGTATACCCTAGAATGAGTATATCCCTAAGATATCCGTTCGAATGCCTCAGTAAATTCTCTTACTATCCACTGATAGTAAGTATGAATGCGAGAAGAGGACGAGATAGGGGACAGGGGAGTACCACTACAAATGGTCAATACCCTGCAATAGTGGAAACAACTTTCTTCTCAATCTCCTTTGATTCGATTTCGAATTCTTTTGCTTGCTTCGTGACAGCTCCAGAAAGAAGTTTCGGTGTGATGGTGGCCCTACGAATCGTTGTAGAAAATTCTTATTTCGTATCTTCATCCGTTTCTTATCAGCTTTTCGATCTAAACTCTAATGAATTTGAAATTGAAAATTTAAATTAAATAAATTGGAAAATTTTAAATTAAGTAAATTGGTTAACTAATATGAAGCTAAATTTGAATTATATCGATAAAACGATATCGGTTGAAACCAAATTTGAAACTTTATTTAATTTCTTGTGTATATCAAAGTCCAAAGAGGGACAAATTGGTATATACTTTGGAGTATTCCGACTTGAATTGGAATCCATACCTAGCGTTTGAGAGATCGTAAAAGATTAAATCCATCTATCTATTCTTTAGGATCCGATATATTCTACGAACGATTAGTTATTCCTTCGAACTAATCAATGCCCTTGCATATTCGTAGACCGGAGGACCCGAATATCTTGTATAACGTTATATGAGTTTGTTCTCATATTTTCGATATTCTTATTTGGTAAGCCAAATACAGAATTGTTATTCAGTTTGATTTGGAAAGATATTTCTCTATCATTCATCTTTTCCTTGTTGTCTCCCTAGCAAATTTCGGGGACGAAATTTGTTAAGGAGGGGAGTCTGTAACATTCCCGAATTTTGGCAAAGTTTAATTTGATAATCAATTTAATTTTGAAATTAAATTGTGGGGTTATTTGTGAATTAATTAGAGATTTCCAGAATAAAACTTAAAATTTTATATTTTAAATAGAAATTTGATTACAAGTAAATAAAAAATTGAATTGACTTGAAATTTGGGGATTCTAAGATTAAAATATATTGTAAATAGAATTTAAAGGCTTAGAGATTAATAAAAGTATGTATTTTAGAATAGAACTTTTAATTGGGAATTCAATAATAGAAATCTTAAAGAATAAATTGAATTTAAAATTTACATTTTTGAAATTGATAGAAATTTACTTATTTACTTTATTAAGCATGCATTTTGGTTTAAAAGTAATATTACAAAATAGATATAAACAAATTTTCAAAAGCTAAAGGATTAAATTCCAATATACACATATTATATACTTATTTATTTGTTTTGATAAAAAAGATCTTAAATACATCTTCCTTTGAAAATAAATATAGTTGTATATTCACAAAATTTAAAATGTAAACAATGAGATATACATGCACATGGTTTGGAGTAGGGTACTTAACAAAATCTAAGCTCATGATTTCATTCTTACAAATGGCATTCAATTTAATTGTTTAAATAAAATAATAGAATTAAAAATTACAAGAACTCTTCATTTTCCCATATGCAATCATATTAAACATCTCACCAAATCTGAACAAAAAAAAAAATTAGTTTCACCATTCTCAATATCAAAAGCTGTTCAAAACCAAGAAACAACTCAGTTTTTAAAACCTAAAGAAAAAAAAGGGTATACAGTTTCAAACCTGAAAAGAAAAAAACTTAATGCAACCTGAAAAATCTTTTTCAACAACAAGAACCTGAGGAAGAAAATCAAAAGAGAGATCAAACCTGGAAGCAAAAAGGAAATGGAAATCTGGAGAGCAGAAATAAAAATCAAAACAAGAAGCAAAGCAATTCAAAACAAATGCAAATGCATCAAGCTAACAACTTCAAACCTCAGATCTGAAGCATGCATTATGCATTTCAATTCAAACTAGATCATCTCAAACCTGAGATTAGATCATTTGAACATCAAGTTTCAATGGATCAATTTCAATCATCATTTCCAGAGCAAAATCTTCAACCTGGAAAACTAAAGATGGAAACTTGAAGTCACGCTCTTCTTCTTCAATTGAAAATCTGAAACCATACAAACAAACTCAAGCTATAGCCTACCAAACTCCATCTTTCAGGTAGTTTTAAACTTTATAATTTACTGAGATTATGATTTAAAACTCAAATTTTAATATAAATGAATTTAGCTGCAGGCTTTGGCTAGAATAAAGCAGTGCAGTAATTTTTGAAACAAATTCAAGGCAAGTAAAATTTTCTTTTAAAGATTTTTAATTGAATCTGTTAAACATTAATGCAACAAGAATTAAGCTATGGTATCCATCAATCATTTGCAGCAAAATAATCAAGTTCAAAGATAAAAGAATAAATTTCTGATTTGCAACTGAAGACCCTGTTCTTTGTTTCTGACCTTCCCTGTTCTTTCTAAACTTCAGGTGAGCAAACTCTCAAACCCATTTTTTATTTATTTTGATGTTGCATGTAATTAGCATTGAATGTTTGGTTGTGAATTGTGCTTGCATGAGTATAAATATACCTGTGTGTATACATATGGGGTACTGTGTGTACAGACAGACCCCTGTCCTCTGTTCATCATTTAAAAGAAAGAAAAAGTGAGAAAACCTTCATCTTTGAATCTGATATTATTGGGTGTAAAAAAATTTCTCTTACTCACTTATGCTTGGATGCTTTTATAATGTTTGTGTTGATTGAAACTTGTCTGTACATTGGTAATAGGGTATGTATGTGGATTCCAGGCGAACATGCCTCTGTTTCTTTTTATGACAGGGTTGATAAACCTGTTCAAAAATGAACATCATTCCAATGCAATTCAAATTAGGCTCTGATCTCAAAAAAAGAAATGTTTGGAACATTGTAAATTAATTTTTAAAAATAGTTTTCAAGCAAGAATATTAGTAATATTCTGGGAAAATATAAATAACAGTAAAAAAACTTATAAATATGTTAAGAACGATGGATACAATTCTCTGATTTAAATACCTAATTTGAATTAGTTTGGGAAATTATGATTTTTGGAATCAAAACCACAATTTTAAGTGAATATTGACTGTAAACTTTAGGTTTGACTAAAATTTGGTTTTCGGTCGATTTCTGATGATCGGCTAACCTTTGAAAATCGAAGTTTGGCATGGAGATCCTAGGGAGATCATAGATTGTTGGAAAAATACAAGGAGATTTTTTAATTCGTTATAGTTTGAGATTTAAATCAAACTAGGGTTTAAAGTTGGGTTTTAGTTGGCGTCAGGAATTTGGGTACTGCGTCATCAGTAATGCATCGAGTTTCATCGCGATTGGGGGGAAATAGGGTGTCGGCGGTGGCGCTGCTCCTGGCGAGGCGGCGATGGTTCAGATGATCTACGGCGACGGTGCGAGGTCAATTTAGGTGATGGGGTGTTACTGGGTTGGGTTCCAGGTTGAACAAAACAGCTCGATTTCGACTCGTTCCCATATGAGATCATCTGGGTGGTCGGAGTTGTTTAGGGGGTCGAAGCTGATGTGCCGGTGGTCGCAAAGTTGGTCGGCAACGTTGGGTTCGGTTGTACACGTGCACGCCTCCACGTTTTGTTTGCTGGTCGTTCCTGTTTCGGCAAGAGAGTAGGGAAACTCGAAGCACTGCTCGGGTCAGGAAGGAGAAAACTCGAAGTCATACTCGCGTTTTTGGGTGTTGTATCGGGTCGAAATTTCAAAACTTAACAAGTTTTTGCAAAAGTAGGGCAACACGGGCTGATTTGGTGGGAAACTCGAAGCAGATGGTGATATTGCTCGGGGAAGTGTCGATGTTGGCTCGGGTCTGTTGGTTTCACTATAAAACAGTTTTGAACTTTTAGAATAAATCAAAATTTTACTTTATAATTTTCTTAAAAACCACTTCCTTTCAAAATAACAAATTCTTATTTAATCTTGGGATTAACTAATGGTTTTAAAATAAGTTTACTTTAAGATAATAAACTTAATGGAGGTGATTAAGGATGAATAATTAATGTTTTAAAGGTTTATAACCAAGTATTTTAAGGCTAATTAATTAGATAACATAATTAATGTGATAAATTAATAAAGGTAATTAATTTGGAAATAATTAATCAATTAAAAGTTAATTTGAAAAGCAAATTGTTTTTCAAAGATTTGATTAAATAAGAAATGTTTTATCTTAAAGATAAATAGAATTTAATGATTTGGGATTCATTAAATTATTAAGTTGATTAATCATGTAATTAATGAATGGTTAAATAAAAAAATTACATAGTAAAAGTAATTAAGAGTAGATAAAAAAAAATCTAAAGATTGTTAAGGGTTAATTACTTCAAGCATAATTAATTAATGTGGTTAATTAATTAGGTTAATTAAATTAAGAATAATCAATTAAGTATACGTAATTATAATTAAGATTTAATTAATAGTTAAGGATTCATTAATTAAAGTAATTAATTAAAGATCCATTAATAAAAGTAATTAAGATTCAATTAATTACATTTAAGGGTTAATTAATTAAGACAATTAATTAAAGAAATGATTAATTAATGAAGGTGATTGAATTTTAACCAATTGAAGTTTATGATAATTAATCATTGATTAAAGATTATTAATGAAAGTAATTATGTGAGTAATGAAATCAAAACCACACAATTTATTTACCTAAATTAAAAATGGTTGATTGTTATTGTATGCTATGTGATGGATTGATATGTTCGATATGTGATGCTATGTGATGCTTTGCACTGAGCTGCTATATTTGTGATGAATATACTGTCATATGAATATGAAAACCCATTGACCCGTAGAACGACATTTGAATTTCGATGCGACAGGGAGTCGGATTCCAATTGGTTATCCGAAATCCACATCGAATCATATTAGGGAATCTTTGTGATTGATAAATTTATTTTATCTATGAATCTGTGAATAAAGATGAGCGTTATAGGTTATACCGCTTATCGATATGATTGAATCTGGGATGATTGATGTTGTGCACTATTGTGTTGAACCCTTGGACCACACTATACACACACAAATATGGATTGCACGTGGAAATGGGTTAAGTCACAGATCTTTGAAATTGTTTTAAAAGTTAAATTTTTGAATCCAAAATAGTTTTGGAATTAGAATTGGAACTTTGAAAATGAATTTCAAAAATAAAAGTTATTTTGAATAACTTGATTGAGTTTTGAATTTAAATAATTTGATTTAAATTTGAATTCAATATTTGAAATTGGATTCTATGATTTGGAACTAAGGTTTAAAAAGGATATTCAACATATAATTGGGTTTATATGAGGTTTTAAACCATTTTAAAAAGTGTTGTTTTAGGACTTTAACTTTAATCCAAGGTTTTAACTTGTATGAATATAATTGGATTTTTCTGAAACGAAAACTGTCGTTTTCAAATAATAAAGGCTTTCACATAAGAAGTAAACGTCCAATTTGTGTTAAAAAAATTTCAAGTATAAAATGGAAAATAGTTTTTCCTAGTTATGAATAAATCTTTGGGAACAATTTGAAAGCTAAAAATTAAGTCTTTAATTCAAAGATTTAATGAGTTAATCCATTTGAAATGGAAATATGTTTTGGAAATCTATAAATGGAGCTTTGTGACACTGGGTGAAAATTTGTGAAATAAAGCTTTTTGTTTAAAGATTTAAAATGGTAATTTGTTAACCATTTGAAAGAAAAGCTTTGGATTTTTAAGTTGTGACTTAACCTAATCCCATATCCATATGTTTTGAAATATGACGCTCATTTTTCGGTTTAGCCGGGAGAGGACCTTGTGTCATATAGCCCATTCCGAGTAGTGATACGACGATATGGATCGCATTTGAAGACCGGTGTTGAAGACCGGGTGTCTTCGAGAACGTTAAGATAACCTATCGATTGACTCTGCACTGATTTGCTCCGGTATAGAGTTCTCCACATGTGATGGGGAGTCCAATCGTAATTGTGGATACCCGGATTTGCAAGGGCTTCTTCGGAAGTGCCTTCGGTTCTGTTCGAACCCGGAACAGACTTGTATGGTCGTATGTCCGACATTACACTTTGAGATATTAAACTAATCTCTATCAAATACATTTCTGCTTGGTGGCGGAGAATTTATTCTCTTAGCTTAACACCCTTCTCTGAGACGTACGAGCTCAGAGGTTATGTAGTTGATATTTATCAGTGATATATTCCCAATTTGGTAATGTGACATGCTGAGTGCTGCTGTGTGATGATGATCATTTGTTGATCATTTGTGATCAAAGCATGGCTTTTGTATAAAGCGTAGCTTTGTGGACGAGACTGCATCAGGACCTCACACCCCGGAAATGGTCGAAACAGGAAAGATGCGGCAGGGTTATGAGGGTCGCGCCCTTTAGGGTGTGTCATTCCCTTCTGGTAAAGGGTGGTATCATGGTATGGAGCCCAGATACTTACTCATGTGGTTGCTCCTATCTCATTTACTGTGTGGTTGTTGCTTTGAGGCACCTCGGATAAAGGTCCCAAAGGACCGGGGTATGGCATATTCGTGTAGTAGCTACCTAGTTACAGAGGTAACCCGGCCTTGTGTTGGCAGAGATCTAACCGTAACGTTAGTTCTCGGGACGTCCCGCCAGAGGCGATCCCATGTGGCAGTAGGAAGTTCCTTAGCCTGACCATTTGTTGGAAATCCATTCATCCAATACGTGCCTTGTACGGTTTTAGTTGTAGAACCTGCCATTTAACATGGCAGCTATAGTAGGCATAATATCATGGTACCTATGCTGGCTAGGATTAATATTATACTTTCGAAAGATTTTCCACTATGCACTAGTAATAATATCAAAGAAATTTTCTCGTATCAAGCATATTTGACTATCATAAGAAGAAATCTCCTCCAAGTCTGCGTTTGCATTGTGTGTGTGGCGGGAGGCCTTATGGTAGTTTCATTTTCTAAAAAGCATTGCGGATTTCAAATTTCAAATTCTTTTGTTTGATTTAAAAGACCAAATGTTTTTGTTTGCTCATACCAGTCCCACGACTGACCTGGAGTTTATTGTTCCTTTCCTAAACTCTGGGTGCCCACTATTTTCCCACACAGGCAGTCTAGAGTTGGGTTTTCTAGATAATCAATAGTAGGTGTAGATTCGATAGCTTTCAGCCTAGGATTTGGCAATCGCTTGCGGACGAGACTTGCTTAGTTTTGTGCATCATTATTGGGAGTTCGAGCTATTTCTGGATTGGTGCTTTGAAGATGGACTTCTTTCTTGAAGACCATATTAGAGTTGTTGTTCCGTTGTTGTGTTATCTTTTCTTTTCCACTGCTATTATCTTGTATCATATCTCTGATGTATATTCATTGTGTCATCTGTTATCTTGTATCATATTGTATCAGATATTGTATCAATGTTGTATATTGATATGTATTATTTTTTTTCTGCCGCTGTGTTGTTATACTTAATGTGTTATAAGCTCCGGCGAACCAGATTCGACGTTTGGATCTGCGGCATTTGAATACGAGTGTCGTATTCGGTGCCGATTTTCGAAGGTCGAGTCAGGGTCGTCACATATCTATTGGCTAAGGCTCCTTAACTCCATTGCTCGAACGGTCGCGTTTTGGAAGAATTTGCATTTCATTGAAAAAGGGCAGGAATTGCAAATCATTAGGTTCGGCCGACCGAGCCCTGCAGCCGGTCGACCGACCTGCTTCGCTGAGCTTTGTTTTGTTTTCTTCATCTGGCCAGCCGACCGAGCCCTGCATCCGGTCGACCGAACTGCTCTTGTTTTGCCTGTTTTGCCTATTTTGCATATTTTGATTGGTTTTCCAAATTTTATCGATTCAAGTTGCTTTTTAGTGATTGTTATTGCATCTTTGACTTTGATAACTTATTCTTGACTTCATCCACGGGTTTTATAAAATTTTATCGATTCAAGTCCACCTTCGCACGTTTGTGCAGTGATTTTTCTCATCTTGGAGGGAAGCCGTTTAAAAGCTCCGAGATAGTTCTTGAGGTCCAAACTTGGATTCGTATGTACGAACATGTTCTCTCTCGCATGGATCCTTCCGACCATGATAGAGATCTTGTAACTTCTAGCTTATTGCAAAAGCGTGCCTTTGATTGGTACGAGCTTCTTTTAGCTGAATTTGATGAGTCTGCTCTTTCTTGGACTTAGTTTCGGGAACGATTCGAACTCAAGTTCGTTCCTAAATCTGAGAAAGCTTTGTTGTCCCAGCGCTTTCTTGAATTGAAGCAAGGAGAGTCTTCCGTTTCTGAATATGTTGCATCTTTCGAGGCCTTATCTAAGTATGGTCTTGAATTCATTAGTACCTTGTATAGGAAGAATCTGAAGTTTGCATCTGGCCTTAAGAAATGTCTTAAGAAGTTTTTAATGCTCCAGCTTAAGCTTTCCTTTGAGGAGTTGGTTGATTCGGCACTTCATCTCGAAGCCTTCGAGAAGGAGTGTGATTGTGGGAATGATGTTGAGGTTCGCAAGAACGCCAACAAGAGGCAGTTTCCATTCGATAAGCGGAAATTTTTCCCTTCCAAGAAGATAAAGCATGTTGAAACTAAGTCTCAGTCTGCTGGAACACCTTCCATTAGGAAGTGTTTCAATTGTGGTTCATCTGATCATATGATTCGAGCTTGCCCTAAGCCTCTCTTCTGTCGCTACTACAAGAAGGAAGGCCATCGTAGTTCCACTTGTCCTATTGCTCCGAGTAATCTTCTGTCAGGAAAACTAAATAGAGTGGATACTTCTGGAGGTTCTTCTCGGGGAAAAGGTACATCTCCATCTGTTTAGGAAGGTTCTATTTTATTTCTTGACTATTGTATTCGAGTTCTCTTCGATACGGGGGCTTCACATTTTTTTTCCGTATCAAAGAAGCTCTTCGATTATTTATCTTTGAATGTTTCTTGTATGGTTACTTCTTTGAGAATTGCGAATCCGAATTGGTGGATCCGCAACGCTCAATTTGCTTGTATTAATGTCGAGATTATTTTATGTGATTTTTCTTTCCGAGCCAATTTGCATGTTATGCGTTACTTAGGCTTCGGAATTGACATTTTTGAAAGGATTGACTTAATTATTATGAAGCCATATCCTATATCCCGAGTGGACTATTCATCCTCAACATTTTCAATCTGTTAAACAGATTTCTATTTTCTTTATGATTTCGATTTCCAATTTGATGGCATCATTTTTCTTTAAGTCCTCATGATGAGGAAAGTGTTGTTTCTCTCATTCTTGTAGTTTGAGAATTTTCTGGTATTTCTGGTCTTGTCTTAGGATTATCACCTAAACAATCTTTTGTTGTAGTGTTAAGGTGTTTTTAGCTCGACCTTACCACCGGTTTTCATTTGACTACGAGTTGCGGAAGTTAGCATTCCACTTACTGCTCTCCGCACTCGTTGTAATTCTCATGAATGATTTGTTGTGTCATTCAGATTGTCCAGCTCATTTCATCCATTTTATGAATCGAGTATTTTGTGAATATCCCGAAGATTCCATTTTTAGTATTTGTTGATTTTTGATGGAATTAGCAATCTAAAAATTTTTGCAAATCTTTTTCATAAGAGTTATTTATAAGTATAAATGGGATTTGTGTTTTTAGAAGGAACAAAGAGAATTTTCAAAAGTTTTTAGAAACATGTTTATCATATAGAAGATGGTTTTGTGATTGTATTTCCCATTGAGTGCTTTAAGAATTCTGGTCGATGCGCTTGATCAACGTTTTCGATAGGAATCTCCTAAACACTTTGATGAGACAATTTGACACAATAAATTGATTTTAAATAAGAAAATTTAAAAAAAAAATTACATAAAGAAAATTGTGATTTTGAAAGTTTTAGTTTTTTTTTGGGGAAGAATATTATTGAAAAGAACTCTTTTTCGATACTCTTATTCTTGGGATTCCCGAAGGGAACCAAGACTTTATCTTTTGTTTCAAAGCTAATCGTATTGGTTTGGATGTCGTTCCCTTGCAAAAGAGAATGTGCTATCACTTATGTTTCGAAACCATTAAAGCTTACCGAGACTAGATATGCCACCTATGATCTAGTGCTCGCGTCTATTGTTTCGTTTTTTTTGTATTTGGCATCATTACTTTTGAGTGAGGGATTTTGCTCTCCTCACCAATCATAATTGTGAAATGTTTATCTTCTCATAGGGAACATAATATTAGTTCGAGTTCCTAGCATCTTATGATCTTGATATTTTAATTCCTGAAAAGGGGATCGTGTTGCCAATGCATTTAGTTGTAAGCAACAAGTGATTGTTTCTTTGTTGATGTCCGAATGGAATAGTCTTTTTACCAAGTTCATCGGACGTTTTGTTGTACTTGATTTTGTTGAGATTTGGTTCATTTGACGTATTGTTTGTACCACGTCGTGTTCCAAATTATTTTGAGCTTAGGAATCCATAGAATTCTCTAAGCAAGCAAGTTCGGACTTATCCTCTCGTGCTCTTTATGGTGAACTTCTTATTCTGTTATTCTTTTGAGTTGATATGTTTGTGGTTGTTGGGAGTATCACCTACCTCTTGTAGAGTTCTCCTACAGTAATAGTTTTCAGTCTAGTATTGGTATGGCTCCTTTCGTAGCCTTATACGGAAGGCCATGTCGTTCACCTTCTTGTTGGTTGGAATCTGGGGAGAAGATTATTCTTGGCCCAGATTTTGTTCGTGATTTATCCGAGAAGATTGATCTTATTCGGTTGAGAATGAAAGAGGCACAGAGTCGTCAGAAATCCTACGTGGACAAAGGTAGGAAGCCTCTCGAGTTCTCGATCGGCGATCTTGTTTTTATACGTGTTTCTTCTTTGAAAGGGGTTATGCGTTTCAGTACGACTGGGAAATTGGCTCCTCGTTATATAGGACCGTTTTCTATTACTGAACGTATTGGCCCTGTGGCTTATAGAGTTTCACTTCCAGCTCATTTATCTGGTATTCACGACGTGTTTCACGTCTCTCAGCTTTGGAAGTGTCATTGGGAGTCGGATTCTGCTATTACTTCTCCTGATTTGCAAGAGCTTGAGATCTCACCGGACTTATCTATTGTACAGCAGCCTATTCGCGTACTTGACACGGAGGTGCAACACCTTCAAAACAAGGACGTGCCGCTCGTTAAAGTTCAATGGTCCCTAATCCCAATGACTGTACTTGGAAAACCAGAGAGTTTATCGAGCGATCCTATCCGGGTTTTCTATCTTTGCTTTGAAACGGTGAGAATGTCTTTTCATCTCAAGCTTATTTCCTTTTCTTTTGAATGTTGTATGTATGTAGTTGTTACAAATATCGTCTCTAGGAATTGCGGGGACGCAATTTTGTAAGGAGGGGAGATCTGTAACAACCCACATATTTAACGATTTTATATTTTAAATGATTTATTTAAATATAGCGTCGTTAGTCGGATTTTGGGTCCGAAATGTTACTTTTTGCAAACGGCCGAATTGGAGCTCGAAACCACTTCCATTGAGTCCAAAATGGCGTTTGCGATCTTTTTGAGTATAATCTTTGATATGTTTGGGGTAAGTTGAATTTCGCTACTTTTTCTATTGGGTTTTGGGTTTGGGTTCAGCCCACTAGCTTAACTAATACCCTAACTCAGCCATCTCCTCTCCATTCTCTCATTCCACTCTTCTAAACTCAAGCTCCAACTGAAAATGGTGGAAGGAAAAGGGAAATAGAAATTGCAAAACCCAAGTTCCTCTTACTAGCTCAAATTCTTGCTCCAAAATCAAAGAGAAGCCATTGGTAAGCTCCTCTTCATCTTCTCTATCTCTTTCTCTCTTCAATCTCAGAAATTCCAAAACATAAACTTAGGAAATATTTTTTTGATCTTAGATTGAAGCTAGTAGAGTTGAAGTAGAGAGTGGTTGGCCTTGTTCCTTTGCATTTGAGCTTCTTCTTCTTGTTCTTGAGTTAGAAAGGTGAGTTTTGAACTCATATCTACTTCTCTTGATTTCATTGATGATGGGTATGAATTCCTAACACCTTGTTCATATGTACTTGCTTTTGGTTTGGATTAAATTGGTGAATATCCAAATTCTTAGTGTTTGGGTTCAATTCTTTAAAGATCCTAACTTTGATATTTGAACATGTTTTTGGTAGCGAATCGGAGAGCTAATGGAGCCGGGGTATCTATTAGCTAAGGATCCTTAACTCCATTGCTCGAACGGTCGCGTTTTGGAAGAATTTGCATTTCATTGAAAAAGGGCAGGAATTGCAAATCATCAGGTTCGGCCGACCGAGCCCTGCAGCCGGTCGACCGACTTGCTTCTCCGAGCTTTGTTTTGTTTTCGGCATCTGGCCAGCCGACCGAGCCCTGCAGCCGGTCGACCGACCTACTCTTGTTTTGCCTGTTTTGCCTATTTTGCATATTTTGATTGGTTTTCCGAATTTTATCGATTCAAGTTGCTTTTTAGTGATTGTTATTGCATCTTTGACTTTGATAACTTATTCTTGACTTCATCCACGGGTTTTATAAAATAATCTCTCGAATCACATTTAAAAGCTCGTTTCTCCAATTTATAAATTCTATTAAAACACACACTTTCGCACTTCGAGCGAAGTGGAAGGGTGATTAAATGGTTGGGCAAAACACGGACCATGAATCTGTGCGTTTATCCTTCCGATTGATCCCCGACCTATTCTATTGATCGTTTTGACCTTCGGGTTTGGTTTATCGATGATATGAGGTAAACTTTGTACTGCTTTGAGTGTGAAAGTGACTTACGGATAGTAAACCGTTTAGTGCGAACGAGTGGTTATGGGACGCACGTTAACACTTTTCGGATTCCTTTTCGAGAGTTGTGACACATTCCGCCAGTTAGTGGTGTCCAGTACTGGGTCTTTGACCTTCACCACTACGGTTTGTCGCCCTATAGTATCGCTTTCTATGTTGGTCGTTATGAGCCGCATGGGTGATATTGGGTTTGGAGTCTTCGGGCTCATGGATCCTTGTTTATACAGTACTGAGCTCGAGCAATTTTATGATGTTTCATTGATATGTATATTCCCTTGGTATCGCCCTTCGGTGTTGGTCTTTTTGAGCCGCATGGAGTATAGCGATTACCTTGTGGAACTTGTATACCTTATGGGTACTTGTTATTTGCCTTTTTGGCTTGCTTTGGGATATTTATATCCTTTGTTTATTTGAGATGTCGATGATATGAGGCTTGTCCTATCTGATTCATCTTTTGTTGATGATTGTGTTATCTCCTCTAGAGATATTTGTTATACTTTGTAACCTTGCAGGTTTATGACTGTTCAGTTTATCTAACTGATTTGTTTAGCTAGACTGACCCGGGTATTCTATACTCGTGTCAGACCGAGATGTTTCAGGTTAGATGCTTTGGACTTAGCCTCTTTTGCTTCCGCATGGACTACTCCGCTGGCTTCTTTTTGTCATAGCTTTTTGTGTAGTCCTATTTTGTTGTAACTATGATATGTATTCTTGTGAACTCATCTGTATATTGTGGTTTGCTATACCACTTGACATGTATTATTTTGTATACTCTGCTTTGTATCAGTATATATATGTGTATATGATGGTTTACTGTTCTGTGATGTATATTGCATTTGAGTTGTTATATTCTGTTCTGATAGATCCTCTAGCCACCTATGGTTTTGTTTTAAGTATTCATTGGATATGTCGATCTGCTTGGTTAGGCAATTGTCGATGTATTCAATAGATAATTAAAGCAAGGCCATAGATGGTCGCTCCTAAACAGCCTTATTCTCCGTGTTAGCAGACGGTATTATCTATTAATACTCTTTGCTAACGTGGGTATAAAGGTGGGGCGTCACAGCTTGGTATTAGAGCTGAGTTCAGAACAAAATATGATAAACACAGAATAGAGCACATATTACGATACATCAGAGTGTGATAAGTGATATAAATCTTTGAATCATCGTGCCTCTCTATTCCTTCTACCATCAAAGGTTAGATAGGATTTGAGAATATGTCTAGGAATGCATTTAAATTCCGTAGTATTCCATATTGAATTATCTACCGTGGGAATAATCTTTACCTTATCTTAACTTTCAGCTTATGGCTGGAAGAGACGAAGGACGACGCTCGGATGCTGGGCAATCCAGTGGCTCACATCCGGACGACGTTTATATGTCTGCCGATCAGTTTTTGGAGTGGTTTAGGAGCACACAGCCTCCGGCCCCTACTCGAACATCTCCTCCATGCAAGTCCACCTTCGCACGTTTGTGCAGTGATTTTTCTCATCTTGGAGGGAAGCCGTTTAAAAGCTCCGAGATAGTTCTTGAGGTCCAAACTTGGATTCGTATGTACGAACATGTTCTCTCTCGCATGGATCCTTCCGACCATGATAGAGATCTTGTAACTTCTAGCTTATTGCAAAAGCGTGCCTTTGATTGGTACGAGCTTCTTTTAGCTGAATTTGATGAGTCTGCTCTTTCTTGGACTTAGTTTCGGGAACGATTCGAACTCAAGTTCGTTCCTAAATCTGAGAAAGCTTTGTTGTCCCAGCGCTTTCTTGAATTGAAGCAAGGAGAGTCTTCCGTTTCTGAATATGTTGCATCTTTCGAGGCCTTATCTAAGTATGGTCTTGAATTCATTAGTACCTTGTATAGGAAGAATCTGAAGTTTGCATCTGGCCTTAAGAAATGTCTTAAGAAGTTTTTAATGCTCCAGCTTAAGCTTTCCTTTGAGGAGTTGGTTGATTCGGCACTTCATCTCGAAGCCTTCGAGAAGGAGTGTGATTGTGGGAATGATGTTGAGGTTCGCAAGAACGCCAACAAGAGGCAGTTTCCATTCGATAAGCGGAAATTTTTCCCTTCCAAGAAGATAAAGCATGTTGAAACTAAGTCTCAGTCTGCTGGAACACCTTCCATTAGGAAGTGTTTCAATTGTGGTTCATCTGATCATATGATTCGAGCTTGCCCTAAGCTTCTCTTCTGTCGCTACTACAAGAAGGAAGGCCATCGTAGTTCCACTTGTCCTATTGCTCCGAGTAATCTTCTGTCAGGAAAACTAAATAGAGTGGATACTTCTGGAGGTTCTTCTCGGGGAAAAGGTACATCTCCATCTGTTTAGGAAGGTTCTATTTTATTTCTTGACTATTGTATTCGAGTTCTCTTCGATACGGGGGCTTCACATTTTTTTTCCGTATCAAAGAAGCTCTTCGATTATTTATCTTTGAATGTTTCTTGTATGGTTACTTCTTTGAGAATTGCGAATCCGAATTGGTGGATCCGCAACGCTCAATTTGCTTGTATTAATGTCGAGATTATTTTATGTGATTTTTCTTTCCGAGCCAATTTGCATGTTATGCGTTACTTAGGCTTCGGAATTGACATTTTTGAAAGGATTGACTTAATTATTATGAAGCCATATCCTATATCCCGAGTGGACTATTCATCCTCAACATTTTCAATCTGTTAAACAGATTTCTATTTTCTTTATGATTTCGATTTCCAATTTGATGGCATCATTTTTCTTTAAGTCCTCATGATGAGGAAAGTGTTGTTTCTCTCATTCTTGTAGTTTGAGAATTTTCTGGTATTTCTGGTCTTGTCTTAGGATTATCACCTAAACAATCTTTTGTTGTAGTGTTAAGGTGTTTTTAGCTCGACCTTACCACCGGTTTTCATTTGACTACGAGTTGCGGAAGTTAGCATTCCACTTACTGCTCTCCACACTCGTTGTAATTCTCATGAATGATTTGTTGTGTCATTCAGATTGTCCAGCTCATTTCATCCATTTTATGAATCGAGTATTTTGTGAATATCCCGAAGATTCCATTTTTAGTATTTGTTGATTTTTGATGGAATTAGCAATCTAAAAATTTTTGCAAATCTTTTTCATAAGAGTTATTTATAAGTATAAATGGGATTTGTGTTTTTAGAAGGAACAAAGAGAATTTTCAAAAGTTTTTAGAAACATGTTTATCATATAGAAGATGGTTTTGTGATTGTATTTCCCATTGAGTGCTTTAAGAATTCTGGTCGATGCGCTTGATCAACGTTTTCGATAGGAATCTCCTAAACACTTTGATGAGACAATTTGACACAATAAATTGATTTTAAATAAGAAAATTTAAAAAAAAAATTACATAAAGAAAATTGTGATTTTGAAAGTTTTAGTTTTTTTTTGGGGAAGAATATTATTGAAAAGAACTCTTTTTCGATACTCTTATTCTTGGGATTCCCGAAGGGAACCAAGACTTTATCTTTTGTTTCAAAGCTAATCGTATTGGTTTGGATGTCGTTCCCTTGCAAAAGAGAATGTGCTATCACTTATGTTTCGAAACCATTAAAGCTTACCGAGACTAGATATGCCACCTATGATCTAGTGCTCGCGTCTATTGTTTCGTTTTTTTTGTATTTGGCATCATTACTTTTGAGTGAGGGATTTTGCTCTCCTCACCAATCATAATTGTGAAATGTTTATCTTCTCATAGGGAACTTAATATTAGTTCGAGTTCCTAGCATCTTATGATCTTGATATTTTAATTCCTGAAAAGGGGATCGTGTTGCCAATGCATTTAGTTGTAAGCAACAAGTGATTGTTTCTTTGTTGATGTCCGAATGGAATAGTCTTTTTACCAAGTTCATCGGACGTTTTGTTGTACTTGATTTTGTTGAGATTTGGTTCATTTGACGTATTGTTTGTACCACGTCGTGTTCCAAATTATTTTGAGCTTAGGAATCCATAGAATTCTCTAAGCAAGCAAGTTCGGACTTATCCTCTCGTGCTCTTTATGGTGAACTTCTTATTCTGTTATTCTTTTGAGTTGATATGTTTGTGGTTGTTGGGAGTATCACCTACCTCTTGTAGAGTTCTCCTACAGTAATAGTTTTCAGTCTAGTATTGGTATGGCTCCTTTCGTAGCCTTATACGGAAGGCCATGTCGTTCACCTTCTTGTTGGTTGGAATCTGGGGAGAAGATTATTCTTGGCCCAGATTTTGTTCGTGATTTATCCGAGAAGATTGATCTTATTCGGTTGAGAATGAAAGAGGCACAGAGTCGTCAGAAATCCTACGTGGACAAAGGTAGGAAGCCTCTCGAGTTCTCGATCGGCGATCTTGTTTTTATACGTGTTTCTTCTTTGAAAGGGGTTATGCGTTTCAGTACGACTGGGAAATTGGCTCCTCGTTATATAGGACCGTTTTCTATTACTGAACGTATTGGCCCTGTGGCTTATAGAGTTTCACTTCCAGCTCATTTATCTGGTATTCACGACGTGTTTCACGTCTCTCAGCTTTGGAAGTGTCATTGGGAGTCGGATTCTGCTATTACTTCTCCTGATTTGCAAGAGCTTGAGATCTCACCGGACTTATCTATTGTACAGCAGCCTATTCGCGTACTTGACACGGAGGTGCAACACCTTCAAAACAAGGACGTGCCGCTCGTTAAAGTTCAATGGTCCCTAATCCCAATGACTGTACTTGGAAAACCAGAGAGTTTATCGAGCGATCCTATCCGGGTTTTCTATCTTTGCTTTGAAACGGTGAGAATGTCTTTTCATCTCAAGCTTATTTCCTTTTCTTTTGAATGTTGTATGTATGTAGTTGTTACAAATATCGTCTCTAGGAATTGCGGGGACGCAATTTTGTAAGGAGGGGAGATCTGTAACAACCCACATATTTAACGATTTTATATTTTAAATGATTTATTTAAATATAGCGTCGTTAGTCGGATTTTGGGTCCGAAATGTTACTTTTTGCAAACGGCCGAATTGGAGCTCGAAACCACTTCCATTGAGTCCAAAATGGCGTTTGCGATCTTTTTGAGTATAATCTTTGATATGTTTGGGGTAAGTTGAATTTCGCTACTTTTTCTATTGGGTTTTGGGTTTGGGTTCAGCCCACTAGCTTAACTAATACCCTAACTCAGCCATCTCCTCTCCATTCTCTCATTCCACTCTTCTAAACTCAAGCTCCAACTGAAAATGGTGGAAGGAAAAGGGAAATAGAAATTGCAAAACCCAAGTTCCTCTTACTAGCTCAAATTCTTGCTCCAAAATCAAAGAGAAGCCATTGGTAAGCTCCTCTTCATCTTCTCTATCTCTTTCTCTCTTCAATCTCAGAAATTCCAAAACATAAACTTAGGAAATATTTTTTTGATCTTAGATTGAAGCTAGTAGAGTTGAAGTAGAGAGTGGTTGGCCTTGTTCCTTTGCATTTGAGCTTCTTCTTCTTGTTCTTGAGTTAGAAAGGTGAGTTTTGAACTCATATCTACTTCTCTTGATTTCATTGATGATGGGTATGAATTCCTAACACCTTGTTCATATGTACTTGCTTTTGGTTTGGATTAAATTGGTGAATATCCAAATTCTTAGTGTTTGGGTTCAATTCTTTAAAGATCCTAACTTTGATATTTGAACATGTTTTTGGTAGCGAATCGGAGAGCTAATGGAGCCGGGGTATCTATTAGCTAAGGATCCTTAACTCCATTGCTCGAACGGTCGCGTTTTGGAAGAATTTGCATTTCATTGAAAAAGGGCAGGAATTGCAAATCATCAGGTTCGGCCGACCGAGCCCTGCAGCCGGTCGACCGACTTGCTTCTCCGAGCTTTGTTTTGTTTTCGGCATCTGGCCAGCCGACCGAGCCCTGCAGCCGGTCGACCGACCTACTCTTGTTTTGCCTGTTTTGCCTATTTTGCATATTTTGATTGGTTTTCCGAATTTTATCGATTCAAGTTGCTTTTTAGTGATTGTTATTGCATCTTTGACTTTGATAACTTATTCTTGACTTCATCCACGGGTTTTATAAAATAATCTCTCGAATCACATTTAAAAGCTCGTTTCTCCAATTTATAAATTCTATTAAAACACACACTTTCGCACTTCGAGCGAAGTGGAAGGGTGATTAAATGGTTGGGCAAAACACGGACCATGAATCTGTGCGTTTATCCTTCCGATTGATCCCCGACCTATTCTATTGATCGTTTTGACCTTCGGGTTTGGTTTATCGATGATATGAGGTAAACTTTGTACTGCTTTGAGTGTGAAAGTGACTTACGGATAGTAAACCGTTTAGTGCGAACGAGTGGTTATGGGACGCACGTTAACACTTTTCGGATTCCTTTTCGAGAGTTGTGACACATTCCGCCAGTTAGTGGTGTCCAGTACTGGGTCTTCGACCTTCACCACTACGGTTTGTCGCCCTATAGTATCGCTTTCTATGTTGGTCGTTATGAGCCGCATGGGTGATATTGGGTTTGGAGTCTTCGGGCTCATGGATCCTTGTTTATACAGTACTGAGCTCGAGCAATTTTATGATGTTTCATTGATATGTATATTCCCTTGGTATCGCCCTTCGGTGTTGGTCTTTTTGAGCCGCATGGAGTATAGCGATTACCTTGTGGAACTTGTATACCTTATGGGTACTTGTTATTTGCCTTTTTGGCTTGCTTTGGGATATTTATATCCTTTGTTTATTTGAGATGTCGATGATATGAGGCTTGTCCTATCTGATTCATCTTTTGTTGATGATTGTGTTATCTCCTCTAGAGATATTTGTTATACTTTGTAACCTTGCAGGTTTATGACTGTTCAGTTTATCTAACTGATTTGTTTAGCTAGACTGACCCGGGTATTCTATACTCGGGTCAGACCGAGATGTTTCAGGTTAGGTGCTTTGGACTTAGCCTCTTTTGCTTCCGCATGGACTACTCCGCTGGCTTCTTTTTGTCATAGCTTTTTGTGTAGTCCTATTTTGTTGTAACTCTGATATGTATTCTTGTGAACTCATCTGTATATTGTGGTTTGCTATACCACTTGACATGTATTATTTTGTATACTCTGCTTTGTATCAGTATATATATGTGTATATGATGGTTTACTGTTCTGTGATGTATATTGCATTTGAGTTGTTATATTCTGTTCTGATAGATCCTCTAGCCACCTATGGTTTTGTTTTAAGTATTCATTGGATATGTCCATCTGCTTGGTAAGGCAATTGTCGATGTATTCAATAGATAATTAAAGCAAGGCCATAGATGGTCGCTCCTAAACAGCCTTATTCTCCGTGTTAGCAGACGGTATTATCTATTAATACTCTTTGCTAACGTGGGTATAAAGGTGGGGCGTCACAACATACGAGGAAGCTTGGGAATTTTTAGAAGAGTATTCGAAAAAGGATATGCTATAGGAAACAATTCGTGTTCCAATTCGTACTCCAAATAGAGGAGTACATGCCATTGACCAATCACATCTTCCGATAGATGCCCAAATTCCTCAAGAAGGAGAAGGACTACCTCAATACTACACACAAGACCAAGTCAATGCTATACCTCAAAATAGTCCTTATTCATCCACATACAACCCTAACTGGAAGCATCATCCAAATTTTTCATGGTCAAATCCTAACAATGTGGCTAATCCATCGCATATGTATCCGATGATACCAAATCCGAATTATCGAGCCCCAATATCTAATGCTCAAAATTCATAAACAACTCCTCAAACAAAACCTTCGAGTAAACTATACAGGCATTCTAATTTCAATCCATCAACCCAACCTTATCAGCCTTCACAAGAAATTGGTTGATTGAAAAAACAACTATCTAAACAAAATGAACAAATCACTAACCAAGATGCAAGAATTGAGCAAATCACCAACCAAAATGAATAAATGTTGATAATGATGAAGGATCTCATGAAAATTAACGAGAAAGGTAAATTTCCTAGTCAAACCGAAGTGAATCGAAAGTATAACTCTCGAGGAGTAAATCTTGGTGAGGACGAAAATGTAAATCTGGTTAATGCTGTCACCACATTAAGGTCTGGAAAGAAGGTAGATAACCACGTCGGCAACCCCGACATCCTTCTTAAATCTTCCCATGTTCCAAATTCTAAAACTTGGTCGACAACCATGGTTGTCAATCAAAACAACTCCAATTCTTCATCTAAGGTTGGCAATCCCAATCACTCTTCACTTTCTTATGTTGGCAACCCCAACATTCCTGCTCCCTTATCTTCACCCTCTAATATAACACCTTCTTCTTCGAATGAAAAAACTTCCGAACGAGCCTATAAACCCATTGCTCCATTTCCCCATAGACTCAACAAAAAGAAGAAGCCTGCTAATTTTGACCAAAATCTTGAAATCTTTGGACAAGTTTGAATCAATATTGCACTTCTTGATACCATCAAGCAAATTCCTCAATATGCCAAATGTTTGAAAGAGCTATGCACTCAAAAACGTGCCACTAACATTCCTATGACTGCATTTCTAACTGCAAACACGAGCTTTGTTCTTTCAAACCCCTCCTCAATCAAGTATAAGGACCCCGGTTGTCCTACAATCGGTTGTAAAATCGGTAACACTCACATTAGTCATGCCTTACTCGATCTTGGAGCAAGTGTGAATCTTTTGCCTTATACTGTGTACTATCAACTTGGACTAAGGGAATTAAAACCTACAAACATCACAATTCAACTAGCTGATCGATCTGTCAAAAAACCATTAGGCACAGTTGAAGATGTTTTGATACAAATCGAGCAATTCTATTTCCCAGTCG
The DNA here is from genome assembly GCA_030765085.1 of Allium cepa. Classification (NCBI taxonomy): domain Eukaryota; kingdom Viridiplantae; phylum Streptophyta; class Magnoliopsida; order Asparagales; family Amaryllidaceae; genus Allium; species Allium cepa. Next base: position 159,162,408 of record CM060939.1, read on the forward strand.
ATTTCATAGTCCTAGAGACTACACCTGTCTCAAATCCCAATGGTCAGATTCCTTTGACATTAGGTCGTCCATTTTTAGCAACATCAAATGCTATTATAAAATTGTAGGAATGGTCAACTCCGACTTTCCTTTAGGCACCTAACCGTTGAACTAAATATTTTCGATCTTAATAGACAACCAAGGGATCTTGAAACAGAAGAAGTTGACATGATCCAAACAATTATAGAAAATGATTTTAGTGATAGTATGGAGTCTCGTAACATGTGCCTAGATCATTTTAATTTCGACTTCCATGAAGATGAATACATTTATGAATTAAATGATATGCTCTACTCTTATTATAATTCACTAGAATTCAATCAGTTGATGTCTACTGAAGCCTCAAAAGAAGTACGCCCTAAATTAGACCTCAAAACTCTTCCAAACTATCTTAAGTACGAATACTTAGATTCTTCGAAAAATTTACCGGTAATCTTGGCATCCAATCTCATTAACGCCAAGAAGAACATCTTTTGAAAATTTTAAGGGAAAATAAAGAGGCAATAGGATGGGTAATCGCTGACATTAAGGGAATTAGTCCATCAATCATTGAACAGTGAATACATTTAGTCGACGAGGCTAAACCCACTCGCACAGCTCAAAGGCGATTAAACCCTAATATGAGAGAAGTGGTAAAGGAAGAAATTATTAAATGTTTAGACAATAACATTATCTACTCTATCTCTGATAGTACTTGGGTAAGTCCGATACAAGTCGTGCCGAAGAAGTCTGGAATCACTGTGACCAAAAATGAGAATAACGAACTTGTTCCGACAAAAGTCAAAACAAAATGGGGCGTTTGCATCGACTATCGAAAACTCAATGCAGCAACAAGAAAAGATCATTTTCCCCTCCCTTTCATTGATCAAATGCTCGAACGCTTAGCCGGTCAGGAATATTATTGTTTTCTTGATGGTTACTCCGGCTATAATCAAATTCCCATTGCGCTAGAGGACCAACACAAAACGACGTTCACATGTCCCTTCGGTACTTTCGCTTATCGTCGCATGCCCTTCGGTCTTTGTAATGCTCCCGCTACCTTTCAGAGATGTATGATGAGTATATTTTCTGATATGGTGGAGGATTTCTTAGAAATATTCATGGATGATTTTTCAATCTATAGGTCATCTTTTGATCAATGCCTCCTTCGTTTAGAACGTGTCATAAAGCGACGTAAGGAGAAATCTCTTGTTCTTAATTGGAAAAAATGTCATTTTATGGTTAAGCGAGGAATAGTCTTAGGTCATGTTGTCTCTGAAAATGGCCTAGAAGTTGACAAATCTAAAGTTGATCTTATTGTTGGCCTTCCTCCTCCAAGGTTCGTAAAGGACATTCGCTCATTTATCGGCCACGCAGGATTTTATAGGAGGTTCATTAAAGATTTTTCAAAAATTTCAAAACCTCTTTCGAACCTTCTAGCTAAAGACGTTAAATTTGAATTTTCCAATGAATGTAAAACGTCTTTTGAAACCCTTAAATCGATCTTGACCACTGCACCTATCATCCAACCTCCAAATTGGACTTTGCCTTTTGAATTAATGTGTGACGCTTCTGATTATGCCAGTTGAGCCATCTTAGGTCAACGAATCGATAAACTTCCTTGAGTCATCTATTATGCTAGCAAAACTCTTAACGAAGATCAATTGAATTACTCAACCATAGAAAAAGAGTTTTTAGCAGTTATCTTTGTCGTCGATAAGTTTAGATCATATCTCGTAGGTTCTAAGGTCATAGTTTACACCGATCATGCCGCATTGCGATATTTACTCATGAAAAAGGATGCCAAACCCCGCTTAATCTGTTGGATTCTCCTTCTTCAAGAGTTTGACCTAGAAATACGGGATAAAAAGGGTGCTGAAAATGTCATAGCTGATCATCTTTCTCGTATTGTTCATGAAACATCGATAACTCTCAAATCAACGATCATTTTCCGGATGAACAAATTCTTTCCCTCTCCAGTGCACCATGGTACGCGGACATCATAAATTATCTTGTCACAAATGAAACACCTTCCCATTGGTCAAAAGAAGATAAACAAAAATTTCTCTCCAATGTTCGAAACTTTTATTAGGACGATCCTTATCTATTTAAATATTGCACCGATCAAATCATACGTAGATGTGTCCCTGAACATGAATTCCATATCATCCTCTCTTTTTCACATAATCAAGCATTGGAGGACATTTTGGAGCAAAGAAAACTGCTTCCAAGGTGTTACGGTACGGTTTTCATTGGCCTTCTCTTTTTCGTAATGCCCACGAATTTTGCTCCAAATGAGCTAGATGTTAACAAACAGGTCATATTTCCAAACGTAACATGATGCCCCCAAACCCAATCCTTGTCATCAAAATTTTTGATGTTTGGGGATCGATTTCATGGGTCCTTTTCCTAATTCTTTTGGAAATCTCAACATCTTACTTGCAGTAGATTAAGTGTCTAAATGGGTTGAGGCCATCCCCACCAGAACGAATGATAATAATGTTGTTGTCAAATTTTTGAAAGAAAACATATTTTCCCGTTTTGGCACACCTCGAGCCATTATAAGTGATAACGGTTCTCATTTTTGTAATCGTACTTTTGAATCTCTTTTTAAGAAATACTCTATCACTTATAAACTATCTACTCCATATCATCCACAGACCAATGGTCAAGTCGAGATTTCCAATAGACAAATTAAACAAATTCTTGAAAAGGCGGTTAACTCTAATAGAAAAGATTGGTCATCTAAATTGATAGACGCCCTTTGGGCATTTCGCACAGGTTATAAAACCAATCTAGGAATGTCACCATACCGATTAGTCTTTGGAAAAGCATGCCATTTACCCGTTGAGCTCAAGCACCACGCACCTTGGGTAATCATATACCTTAATTTTGACATAGAAAAAGCCGGATCGCATCGTAAATTACAATTGTCAGAATTAGAAGAACTAAGAAATGAAGCGTATGAAAATGCAAAGATTTATAAAGAGAAAGCTAAATTTTTTCATGATAAATCCATACTTCGTAAGACATTCGAAGTAGGTCAGAAATTTCTCTTATATAATTCCAGACTTCATTTGTTTCCGGGAAAATTGAGATCCCGTTGGACAGGTCCATATATTGTGAAAACAGTATACCCTTGTGGTGTAGTTGAAATTGAAAATCCTAGGGACAGTTCCATTTCAAAGGTCAATGGACAACGCTTGAAGCCATTTCTAGAGTTTGAACAACACGAGGACGACGAGTTCATGGATCTCCATGAACCTAGCTACTCGGCATAAGCCACTCACTATCTTGTACATATCAGGTTGTATATTTTTTTATTTTATTTTTTTATTTTGCATTCTGTTCGACAGTTAGGACACTGTCTCATTCTAGTGTGGGGGGACGCATATCTCATACCATTTGTTCATATTTCAAAGTGTGGCATCATTTAAAAAAAATCATCTCATTATTTGTTTCCATTTTTTTTTTCATTTTTCAAGCTTCATCTCATTTTCCATTTTTTTAGGACTTTGATTTATTTTTAATTAGTTAAGACAAAGTAAGTAAATAGTTGAAGTCAATTGATGAAATTTTTTGAGAATCGCTAATTTTAAATGTAAAATATAATGAAAAGTTGAATTACAAGTGATAATAGTGAGGTTTGTATATAGGGGGATTCGCAGGTGATGGTTATGAAATCCTTTCTAAACTGTAGTCTTTGTTTTAAAAAAATGTCAGATTTAAAGTACATGCGTTGACATTTCAAATCATAAAGTTAAGTGGTGCTAAGTTGATTTGCATAACTCTCTTTAGTTAATTTCAAAAAAAATCTAATAAGAAACACCTAGAGTCAATAGGTGTGCACACTTATGAAAGTGTGTGCACTCGCCACGCTCTGTACTCTTCTCACGTAAGCCCACAAGGCAGTGCATGGATGGTATATCTGGCCTCATCATTCTAAGTTAGGTGTATAAAGAAATTAAATAAATAATCACCTAAGGATTACGGACCTTTTATGACATAGTCAGCGTCGGTTTGCACAATCCGCCAAGCTCTGTCCCAACTCTCACTTAAGCCCACTAGGCAGTGCATGGGTGGTATACTTTAGTCCAAAAATTAGGTGTATAAAAAAATAAAAATAAAAAAAATTAGTAAAGAGAGACTAAGCTTTGAAACCCAAACACTTCTTGACTTTATTGATTTGGCTTGTTATACAAATGGAAATGAAAAATACCATTTTGAAAAAAACTATGATTAACAGTGAAGAATTTATTTCATGGCTGCACTATGCAATCGACCTAAATAACTTGCCAAACTGGAATCTAATGTATGAAAACTTGAGTTATATTAAAATTTGTGATTAGTGAGGAACCAAAAATTTGAAGAAGTTGACTAAAACTGATATACAATATTTTGTTGCAACTATTCTGAAGTAAATCGAGTCTCCATTTGTTTAAAATTTTGCATTCATGTAGTACATTAGAATCATCATATACTGCATTTGGATTTTTCAGGTAGTATCCGCTGAAAACCCTCAGGAGACACCACTCGTCCTACTAGGGACACCTAGAGGTTTAACGGCTTGTTGCATACGCTCAATGTAATCTTGTTACCTATGAAAAAGGATTTAGTTAGTTTTTATTTTCTCGTTTATTCTAGAACGAATAAAGTTCAAGTGTGGGGGTATTTGATGAACGTATTTTTCTGCATTTTAAACCATTTGTTTCATACATTTTTATTTTAGTAAAGCGGCATTATATGGGTATTTTGTTGTGGTTTTGCAGATTATAGGTTCCGAAGTGCAACGTTGAAATTAATCAGTTGTGCCGTCCAATGGTTCAAATGACATGCAAAAAAAGAGTGCAACATTTTGAGTACCGAATAATTCGAAGAGAAAGAACATATCGTTCATGAAGAAATGCATCTCACGTCACCAACATGTGTACCATTCATGCAAGAAATCAATTGCAAATATTGAAAATGCACTTTCAAAGTTTAGCCTAAAAATCTCTCAAAGCAAGGCCACTTGTTAATCAAATAACAAAGCAAAGACCAATTCAAAGTGAGCTGGCCTTATTATTCTCCAAATATCAAGCACATGGACCTAAATAGTAGGATTATTTTTGGAGGCTGAAGTTTTTAAATAGAGAGAGCAATGCAGATGGAAAATCATCTCTTACCCCATCACTCTTCTTCAAGTTTAATTTTAAATTCAGCAATGTTTTTATTTTCGAGCAGAATACGTAGGATTGTTAACTAGATTTTGCAATTTATTTATTCTTGTTCTTAGTTATTTTCTGCACTCTTTCCAGTTAGTTAATAAATTCAATTCATTTTATTTCAGTTGTTTGCTCTATTATTTTCTTTTAAGCACTTTTATTTTCTGCTTTGATTTCTACAATTTTATATTTTAATTGCAATTTTGATTAGATTCAAAATCAATTTGGAGTATATTATTGTTTTTATTTCTTGTTCAAGATCCACCATTGAATTTGTTTAACACGCCTAAGATTTAAATAGGGATTTCAAATATTTTAAAACATAATTCCTATGTTCGACCTGCATACTACACGCCTGTGTGCTTGTAGAATTAATTAAAATTTATGCTTTTCTAATCAATAGAAACGCCGCAACATCCATCTATCTATACAGCTTTCGGTCACTTCAGTTTATTCCAGTGGTTTGTTTCAGACTTGTCATTGGCATTTGTATTCATAACTTCTGTGTATTCAAATATTTTACTTTAAACTCTGCATATAGTAGCTTCTTGAACCACTATTTATCTATTCCACTGCTTATTGATATATTACTCTATGTTTGTGATTCTGTGATTAATTTATTTACTATATATGTTGAGTTTTGCCAAATATAAATTAATAATTTGTTGCTTTGTGCAATTCAAGTCCGACATGTGCGGATGCGAATAGTTTGTAATACCAGGTCGTTACAAGTGGTATCAGAGCTCTGGTTTAGGCAAACTTAGCATATGGAGTAAAATTTAGTTACAGAATCAAATTTGTTCGAGCTTAAAATTTTTGGTTCGGTTCATTTCCTATTAGGATTTCTCTTGAACTTCGAAACTTTCCCTTTTGTTCTGAAATCCATTCTTGTCCTTTCCCATTCCTGTTATTTGTGATTCTGGCGCATCCTATAGCTCCACTTTGGGTGATCTCTATAATGAATTTGAGAACATCTTGCCACCTCAATTGGCAATTTCGTCCCTATGTGTGTCTAATTCCATCGAAGGTCCCTTAATCTTAGAATAATTTGAAAAGGGGTGAAACTCCTTTACAACACGCGTCGATTCACCAAAGATTTCTATATCCTCGGTTTTGATGATTTTATCTCTTGTCAAGCCCGAACCGTTTCTCTAAGAGACGACCCGGGTAATTCTCTTATGATCCAACATTGATTGCCTTAGGATTTTTGCATGTGCTTCATCTCTTCGATTGATTCTTAGCATAATAATCCTGACTCTATCCTGATAGTTAGGTATTATCCTGATGTTCTGGTGAAGTCACTACTCTTCCTCTGAAGCGAGATTCGATCTTATTCCTAGAGTTTGACCTGTAGACCTTCCTTCCGGACGAATGGTTTTTGTAAATGGCTAGTCATTCCCTATGGATTAACAATGCTCCTGCTTCTTCATCAATATCATAAAATCATGAATTCCGCGAGGTTCCCCAACTTTTAGTCTCGGTTGACCCGGTTAAGGTCGCCGCAATTAATTGATTATTCTATCTTCCTTCCGAGCCAATCTCCGTTGTTAGAATTCTTATTTATTAGGGTCCCTCTGAATCTGAATCTCTATCCTTGTTCAATAATCCTCTCTTGAATCATCCTATAAGGGAATGTATTAGAAATTAATATAAAATGTTTTACATTGTGTTGTTTGAATTATTAAGTTTGATGTAACAACCCTGGTACTGGTGATTACCTATAAAAATTTAATAACAACGATAGTTATAATTTAATATTGAGAATCAAATAAATTTGAGAAGAAGAAGAATTTTAATTAAAGTTGTTTATTTAGAATAAACAATGTGACTTGAGAATAAATATTGGGTTTTTGTTAACTTTAAGTTAATAAAATAATTGAGTATTTATTTCAACATTTAATGGTTGGAATAAATATTTATAGTTGAAAATAAAGTTTTAAAGCTTTATTTTGTTAAGTTTGAAAAGAAAATAACCAATTGTTGATTTTTATTTGAGTTATGCAATAGTGTTGTAAGTTATTGCTTATATTAAAGCTTTCATTGAATATAAAAGGAGAAATATGTAGAAAATATGTATTTTATTAAAATAAAAGATGGAATATTGTTCGAAGATAATATTTTGTTATTTTAAATTTTTTAAAATGTTTTGTTATAACTTATTTGACAAATAAAATGATTTTTGAACAAATTTGTGTTTTTACACTAAAATTGTAAAATGCTGTCAAAAATATGGTTTTATTTATGAAAATAATGTTTTATTGTTGAAATAAATTTTATTTTGTGTAAATAACAATTTTTGTTTCACAAAAATTGGTTGCATACATTTTTGTTTGAGTTTATATTGAGAAATATGTGAGTTTAATGTAAAATAGGCTAATACGTGTACATAACCTTGCATTTTTCACTAAGTATTTTTCTATTAGGCTTTTTGGGTAAGAAATGAGATCCTTTTTCCTAATTTAGAGACTTTTGGTTGGAGAGAAAGAGTTGTACGTACTCTACATTTCTTTCTTTCCCAAAACAGAAAATAGACAATAAATTGAAAATAAGAAGAAAAGAAGAATTAATGGCTTCTTCAAATTAAAACCAAATTTCTCCAAATTTTTGCAAATAAAAGAAGAGAATCACTAGAATAAGGAAATAAAAGGTAATCTCGACCAATACTACAACTATTTCATCAAAAATCTTTGAATTAAGATAAGAATTATCTTTAATTTTCTTTTGTTTGTTCTTACATGTCTTGAAAACTCTATTTCTAGGTTGTTGAAGCATCTTTCAAGCAAACGCTCACCTCGTTTCACCAATTTGATCTTGAAGCTCATGTATTTTGAAAGGCGGGTATCAATCTTATAATAGCTAGCTCATGCAATGCTAAAAATTGCAAATTGAAAAAAAAAATTGCAACAAAATTCGTTTTTGAACTATTTTGACTGTGTAAACTGTCTTGAGTTGCAACTTTGTGCAGTCATATCTCTCTATTCCGGCAATTAAATGCTGCTGGATTTTTTTTGTTTTGTAGATCATGTTTCGTAAATTATGCATGACAAATTTCTGGTCATTTTGACCTTTATAACATATAGAAACATGCTGTCGAACTTTGACTTGAAGCATGTCTTTGCCCAAATTTATACAGTGAAAACACTACGTGGGTCCAACATTGAGACATCATATCTTTTTCATGCTTTGTCTAAATTGCATGATTCCCGATGCAGTTTAAATTTCTTTTGTTGGTCTTTATGCAAGCCAAATTTCAGATCATTTTGACCTATGAAACATATAGAAATATGTTGTTGAACTTTGACTCGGAGCATGTTTTTGCCCTGATTTTTACAATGAAAACATTATCTGGGTTCAAACTTGAGACATCATATCTTTTTCACACTTTTTCTAAATTGCATACTTCTTGGTGAAATTTAAAGTATTGTTATTGATCTTTATGCATGTTAAATTTTCTGCCATTTCGACCTATATAGCATATAGAAATATGCTGCGAAAACAGTGTTTGGGTTCAAATTTGGAACATCATAAATTTTTCATACTTTGTCTAAATTGTGTGATTGTTTTTTCAGTTTAAATTATAGTTGTTGAGCTTTATGCATGTTAAACTTTAGATCATTTCGACCTCTGTAGCCTATAGAAACATGCTGTCAAACTCTGAATTGGAGCATGTTTTGCTCCAGTCGTTAACAGTGAAATCTGGGTGCAAGTCCAACTTTGAGAGATCATATCTCTCTCTTTTCTTGTCCGATTGTATCCATTCTTTTTTAATTAAAGTAGATTTGTTGAGCTCTATGCCTGTAGAATTTCAAGGCTTTTAAACCTTTGTAACTAGATGAAAATTTGCTTGGAACTTTGAATCAGAACATGTTTTGTTCCAATTGAACATTTTAATTGTTTTACATGGATTTTTTTCGATGATGTTTCTTTTATCGGCTAGATGCTAAGATGGAAGAGCCAATATTACTACTTATCCCTATTTTGGATTGGTGAGTTTTTAGGGGATTTTCGTATGAAGATTTTATGAATAATTTCATTGAATTTTTGTTAATTTTTGTCTTTTTTGCAAGTGCTTCCATAACCATTTTTGAAAAATTCTTTTTTAGCTTTCGAAATAAATATTTTACAATATTTATAATTAATATGAAACTATTAAAATTATACATTATCTACAATAAAAGAATTTCAAAAGTTATTTTTCCAAACGATTTCGAAAAATAGTTTTAAAAGCTTGTCTTCTATAATAAATTATTTTCTATATAATAATACATATTTTTGCACGTTACGGATGTATGAGAAAGAGAATTAAACGATTTAGTAAAGCTTGGGGTATGGGATATGTGAGTTAACTTTTTCGGTTAATTCCGGACTTGTACGATCGAAACCTCTTGTGTATATTGTTTTGAGTTGATAATTGAGATTTATAATTCCTATTATAGGAATTATCCGAGTTAGCCAATATTTGACGAATTGAGAGGTTCGAGATCTCCTATTATAGTGGTAATAATCAATGAAAACCACTTATATATATGTTTCTTTACTCGCTGATGAGACGAGTCTTGAGATGAGATTTCCCTTTTTAGGAATTATCGGTTATGAGAAACCACTATGAGATTTATTTGCACTTGCCGATGATACGAGGCAAGATATATGAGTGTTCTGAGATTTCTAAGGTTTGTGATTTTATTTTTATGATGTGGAGTTAACTAGCGGTAAGTAAACCGTTTAGTGCAAACGTGAGGTATGGGACGTACGTTAACACTTTTCGGGTTCCTTTTCGAGTGTTTGTGACACATCCATGAGTATGCCAGTGCCATAGACCTTCGGGTCATCTGAGTTATATGACTTCGGTCACCATGAGTTACGTGACGTTGGTCATCATGAGTTATGCGACTTCGGTCACCACGAGTTATGTGACATCGGTCACCATGAGTATGACCTTCGGGTCCACGAGTTAGGTACCTAAATTATAAATAGCACTGGACAAGATTTTAGCACGTGCAGCATTGCTTCAACTTGCAATCAGGGATTTGGCCAATCCGGTTTTTTTTTTAGTTTTTTGAGTTTTATACGATTTCACATTTTGAGATATTTTTTGTTACGTCGATAGCCTAATGCTACATGAGATGTTATATATAGTGATTTCGTTTTTATGATATTTGAACTTTATCTTGAGTTCCATGAGGTTCATATTGGAATTTTGATGAGTTTCTCTTACAACTTTCATATGATTCCTTGCATTTGAGTTCAATTCCATTAGGTATGGATTTCTTATGTTGATTAAACCTATTCACGTGACAACCCTTGGTGAACATATATCATGCATTGAGATTATACTATACTTGTACCCTTCCTTTATAGTTAAAGGAAGAATTCCCTTATGCACTTATTTTCCTCTCATTTTATACTAATATCAAGTTCTAGCTTGCCCGACCCATGTATTTATTACTTGGGTCAGACCGAGTTGCAGGTTAGGTTGTTAGACTCTTAGCTTTCTCTACCCTTTGGACTTCACCATCAACTTGGGATATGTCATAGTTTTTGTGTAGTAGTCTTTTTTTGGGAACTTGTGATGTATATATTCTTTTGTGGGGAATGTGTATATATATATATATATTATGGTTATATACCACTAGTGGCATGTTGTATTACATTTAATGTATATATTCATATGCATCGTTTCTGTGTTGTTGTTCTGTGACTTGTAATTGATATAGTTATTACATTTTGTTTCTGAATCGATCCTATAGCCACCATAATAGTGTATTAGATAAGAATTAACTATGTCGAATACTCGAGACGAAATGAAAAAGAAAGAGTATAAATATCGACATACTTAGCTTTTATCTAATGCAAGACTATGATGGTCGCCCTTAACCAGCCCTATTCTCCGCATTAGCAGACAGAATTACTAAGTAATTCTCTTTGTTAATGTGGGTCTCGGGTTGGGGGGTCACATCTTGGTATCAGAGCAGGATTTAGAATGGAATATAATAAACACAGAACAATATACATGATTATCATACATCAAGTATAATATACTTGTAAACATCATCCCCAAATAATAACCAAACCCGACCTTGTCCTTATCCTTTTGATTCCTTTAGAGGTAGGTAGAAAGGAATATGTCTAGGAATGTCAATTTTAAATTCCATATTATTCCTTATCTAATGCACTCGAATTGCTAATATCTACCCCTATGAATAATCCTTTCTTATCTTATCTTTCAGCAATTTCTGGAAGAGGAAGAAGTCGCACTTTGGAGGTTGGACCATCCATTGGTCCTCGTCCCGAAGGAGTTTATATGTCGACCGACCAGATTCTCGAGCTTATTACGAGCGCTCAGCCTCCTGCCCTAGCTCAGTCCTCTCCTCCATGCAAATCCACGTTTGCACGCATGTGCAGCGACTTCACCCACCTTAGAGGAAAGCCGTTCAAAGGCTCTGAGATAGTTCTTGAGGTTCAGGCATGGCTCCGTACTTGCGAGTGCATCTTCACTTGCATGGAGATATCTGATCGTCATCGAGTTCTTTTGGCATCGAGTATGCTACTAGAATGGGCTTTAAACAGGTATGAGCTCCTTATTGCAGAAGTGGATGAGTCTACCCTCACTTGGAAACATTTTAGAGACCATTTTGAGCTCAAGTTCGTACTAGAACCCGAGAAGACTTTTCTTGCCCGGCGCTTCCTCGATTTGAAGCAGGGAAAATCCTCCGTATCTGATTATGTTTTATCCTTTGAGTCTCGATCTAAATATGGGCTTGAATTCATCAGCAACCCATACAAGAAGAATCTTAAGTTTGTATCTGTACTTAAGAAGTATTTGAAAAAATCTCTCATGCTTCAGCTCAAGCTCTCATTCGAGGAGCTTGTGGACTCGACGCTTCACCTCGAAGCCATCGAAAAGTAAAAGGATAGTAGCGATGAGGCCGAGGTTCAAAAGAACCCACACAAAAAGAAATTCCCTTTCCAGAGATTCAAGTCCTTTCCTCCTAAGAAGAAGAAGAAGTAAGGCAATTCTAGTTCTCATCCTCATGGCACACCTTAGTCAGCAAAGGTCTTAGCCTGCTTCAGTTGTGATTCTCGAGACCATTTAGCTCGCGAGTGTCCTCATCCTCGGAAGTGTCTCTATTGAAAGAAAGAGGGACACATGATTTCTACTTGCCTTAAGAAGAAGAATGAAGCTCAATCTGGTATTCTGAATGTGGCAAATGCTTCTGGTAGTGCTTCTCAGTCTCGAGGTATATCTCCCACTATTTTAGAGGGTTCTATATTGTTCCATGATCGTTCTATTCGAGTGCTCTTCGATATGGGTGCTTCGCATTTCGTATTGAAGGGACTTGTTGATACTTTACAGTTGGATGTTTCTTACTTGATTACTTCGTTGAGGATTGTGAATCCTATCATGGGATCCGCAACCCTTAGTATGCTGTGTGAAGATGTTGAGATCCTTAATTGTGGCTTTTCTTTCCATGCGAATATGCACGTGGTTCCTTCTCTTGGTTTTGATATGATATTGGGTATGGACTGGCTAGTTCGATACGGTGCCAGGATTCTATGTTTAGAGAGAATCCTATACCTTTGACATCCCGATTCTCTTGCTCAGTTGTTTCTTATACTTCAGGACGTCGATGGCGATTCCGAAGCTTCTCTATTCTCTCTTGAATCTCGAGACGATGATAATGACATGTCTCGGATTCCTGTTGTTTATGACTTTCCAGACTTATTTGAGCCTGTTTTGGGGTTATCACCCAAACGGGCTATCGAGTTCTGCATCGACCTTATTCCAAGCGCACACCCTGTTAGTCGTCCTCCCACGAGGATGTCTACCAAAGAGAATGAGGAAATCAAGAAGCAACTCCTAGAGCTTGAAGCCAAGCATTTCATTTGATCTATTTGTTCACCATGGGGAGCCACGGTGGTATTTGTGAGGAAGTCCGATGGGACTCTTAGGCTATGCGTCGATTATCGCAAGCTTAATGAGTCAACCATCAAGAACTGCTATCTATTACCTAGGATTGACGATATGTTCGAATAGTTAAGTGGTGCTAAGAACTTCTCACAGCTTGACCTTGCCATGGGATTTCATTAGCTTCGAGTTGCGAAAGATAACATTCCACTTACATCTTTTCGCACTCGCTATAGTTCATATGAGTGGCTCGTCATGCCATTCGGTTTGACGAACGCCCCTACTTATTTCATCAACCTTATGAATAGAGTATTCCGAAAATACCTTTATAAGTTTGTTCTTGTATTCATCAAAGACATTCTTGTATATTCTAAGTCCGAAGCGGACCATGCTCGACATCTTAAAATTATTTTGAGTACTCTTCGACAGCATCAACTCAAAGCAAAACTTTCTAAGTGTCATTTCTAGGAAAAGCAAGTTAAGTTCTTGGGGCACATTGTTTCTTCCGAAGGCATCATTTTCAATCCTTCTAAGACCGAAGCCATCAAAAATTGGAAGAGGTCTGAGAATGTTCATGAGATTCGTAGCTTTTTAGGCTTGGCGGGTTTTACCTTCACTTCATCAAAGATTTTCCCATATTATGCTTCCACTGACTAGCCTTATGAAGAAAGGCGTTCACTATACTTGGTCCGATAAGTGTAAGGCTTCCTTTCAAAGATTGAAGAGCTTCTCACTAATGCTCTTGTTCTTATGGTTCTTGAAGGGAATCAGGATCTTATTGTCTACACCGGTGCTAGTCATAGTGGCCTTGGTGTTGTTCTTATACAGAAGGATAGGGTAGTTGCTTACGCTTCAAGACAATTACATTTGAACGAAGTTCGGTACGTTACCCATGATTTAGAGCTTGTCGCCATTGTCTTTGCTTTAAATATGCGACGTTATTATTTGTTGGGAGAGCACTTTACTCTCTTCACCAATCATAAGTCTCTCAAATACCTGTTCACCCAGAAGGAGCTCAACATGCGATAGCAGCGTTGGCTCGAGTTTCTAGCTTCATATGATTTCGATATTCAGTATACCCCTAGCAAGGGAAATCGAGTGGCCGATGCTTTGAGTCGCAAGCATTCAGCTATTGTTTCCATGATGATTGCAGAATGGAAAGTTCTTGAGACTCTTTCCATGTGTGATATTCATGATCGTGCTTCCACATCCAACTCTCCTATTTTATTATATGGCATAGAAGCTCCTCCTACTCTTCTAGATCGGATTGCCGAGGCTTAGTGGAAAGACTTCGATATATCTGCTCTTATTCAGAAGTGTAAGTCTGAATCCCATGATGATATTGAGATATAGGATTTCAGCATCGATATTCATGGGTGTCATCGAACGAAGAACCGTCTAGTCATGCCTCCTATCCTAGAACTTAGGCGGGAATTTCTGGCTGAATGTCACCATTCTAAGTATACTATCCATCCAGACAGCAGCAAGATGTACGCTGATATGCACCGCATGTATTACTGGGAAGGCATGAAGCGTGAGTGGCAAGTTATGTGAGTAATTATTTGACTTGTCAGCTTATTAAGGCCCAGCATCAACAAACCAGTGGTCTTCTTCATCCTTTACAGGTTCCATTATGGAAGTGGGACCAAATTTGTATGCATTTCATTGATGGTTTACCTCGTTCGAGGTCAGGCCAAAGCAGTATTTGGGTTGTTGTGGACCGTCTCACCAAGTCTGCACATTTTATTCCTATTAAATCTAATAGGATGGCATTTCTCTTATCGATGCTATATATTAAGGAGATCGTGCGATTTCACGGTGTCCCTTCATCTATTGTGAGTGATCGTGATCCTCTTTTAATGAGTCACTTCTGGCAGAGTCTCCAACAAGCTTTAGGCACAAAGCTTAATCTTAGCACAGCTTATAACAACAGTCTGATGGATAGACTGAACGAGTGAACCGTAGTTTGGAAGACTAGCTTCATGCTTGTATCTTGGATTTTGGTGGTAGCTGGGAGGATCATCTTTCTCTTGTTGAGTTTGCTTATAATAATAGCCACCAATCTTCTGTCGACATGGCTCCTTTTGAAGCCTTATATGGAAGGCCGTGTCGTTCTCCATCTTGTTGGCTTGAGTCGGGGGAAAAGCTTATTTTAGGCCCCGAATCTATTCGAGAATCATCTTAGAAGATCCATCTTATTCGTGAGAGAATGAAAGATGCATAGAGTTGCCAGAAATCCTATGCGGACAACCGTAGGAGGCCTCCTGAATTCTCATTGGATGACCTTGTTTATATTCGATCTTATCCTCTGAAAGGAGTGGTACGCTTTAGCCAGACCGTGAAATTGGCACCATGCTATATTGGGCCATTTCCTATTACAGAGCGTATCGGTCCGGTGGCTTATCGTGTAGCACTTCCCGATCAGTTTTCTGGAGTTCATGACGTATTCCACGTTTCTCGGTTAAGGAAGTGTCTACGGGATTCAGATTTCGTGCTTGATACTCTGCTTTAGAGAAGTTGGAAGCCTCTCCTGATCTATCTTATGTGCAGCATCCTTGAGAGTTCTTGCTTCTGAGTCTAGACGCCATCGAAACAAGAGTGTTTCGCTCATGAAGATTCAATGGTCTGATAATCTCAATGACTGCACTTGGAAAACCAGAGAATTCATCAAGCGATCGTATCCTGATTTCTTATCTTCTCACTCCGATGGTAAGAATTTTCCATTTTAATATATCTTAATTTCCTTTGTTGATGAAATAAAGTGTGTTGAATATAGATTTCCTCTAGAAATTGCGAGGATGCAATTTTTAAGGTGAGGAGTCTGTAACAACCCTGGTATTGGTCATTACCTACAAAAATTGAATTATAACGATAGTTATAATTTAGTATTAAGAATCAAATAAATTTGAGAAAAAGAATTCGGAATAAACAATATGACTTGAGTTTGGGTTTTTGTTAATTTAAGTTAATAAAACAATTGAGTATTTATTTCAACATTTAACGATTATAATAAATATATATTGTTGAAAATAAAGTATTAAAGCATTATTTCATTAATTTTGAGAAGAAAATGATCAATTGTTGATTTTTATTCGTGTTATGCAATAGTATTGTAAGTTATTGCTTATATTAAACCTTTTATTGAATATAAAATGAGAAATATGTAGAAAATACGTATTTTATTAAAATAAAAGATGGAATATTGTTTGAAACTAATATTTTGTTATAGCTTATTGATAAAGAAAATGATTTTGAACAAGTTATGCTTTAAAATTTATGTTTTTACACTAAAATTGTAAAAATTGTAAAATATTGCCAAAAATATGGTTTTATTGATGAAAATAATGTCTTGCTATTGAAATAAGGTTTATTTTATGTAAATAACAATTTTTGTTTCATAACAATTGGTTGCATACATTTTTGTTTGAGTTTATATGGAGAAATATGTGAATTTAATGTAAAATATGCTAATACATGTACATAACCTTGCATTTTTCACTAAGTGTTTTTCTATTGGGCTTTTTGGGTAAGAAATGAGATCCTTTTTCCTAATCTAGAGACTTCTGGTTGGAGAGAAAGAGCTGTACGTACTCTTCATCTTTTTCTTTCTCAAAACAGAAAACAAACAGTAAATTGAAAACAAGAAGAAAAAAAAGAATTAATGGCTTCTTCAAATTAAAACCAAATCTCACCAAATTTGTCACAGATAAAAGAAGAGAATCACTAGAATAAAGAAATAAAAGGTAATCTTTACCAATAGTACAACCATTTCATCAAAAATCTTTGAATTAAGATAAGAATTGTCTTTAATTTTCTTTTGTTTGTTCTTGCATGTCTTTGAAAACTCTATTTCTAGTTTGTTGAAGCATCTTTCAAGCAAAAGCTTCCTTTTTTCACCAGTTTGATCTTAAAGCTCATGTATTTTGAAAGGTGCGTATCAATCTCACAATAACTAGCCCATGCAATGCTAAAAATCACAAATTGAATCTAAAAAAAATTACAAAAAAAAATCATTTTTGAACTATTGTGATTTTGTGTAAACTGTCTTGAGTTGCAACTTTATGCAGTCATATCTCTCTATTCCGACAACTAAATGCTGCCGTATTTTTTTGTAGACCATGTTTCGTAGATTATGCATGCCAAATTTCAGGTCATTTCCTCCTATATAGCATATAGAAACATGCTGCCGAACTTTGACACGGAGCATGTTTTTGCCCAGATTTTTACAATGAAAACACTGCCTGGGTCCAACTTTGAGACATCATATCTTTTTCATGCTTTGTCTAATTGCATGATTCTTTGTGCAGTTTAAGTTTTTATTGTTAGACTTTATGCCTACCAAAATTTCAGGTCATTTTGACCTATATAACATATAGAAACATGCTGTCGAACTTTGACTCGGAACATGTTTTTGCCTAGATTTTTTACAGTGAAAACACTGTCTGGGTTCAAATTTGAGACATCATATCTTTTTCATACTTTGTATAAACTGCATACTTCTTGGTGCATTTTAATGTCTTGTTATTCATCTTTATGCATGTTAAATTTCAGGTCATTTCGACCTATGTAGCATATAGAAATATGCTGTCGAACTTTGATTCGGGGCATGTTTTTATCCAGGTTTTTACAGTGAAAACACTGTCTGGGTTCAACTTTAGAACATCATAACATTTTCAAACTTTGTCTAAATTGTGTGATTCTTTTGTAGTTCAAAATATTGTTGTTGAGCTTTATGCATGTTAAATTTCAGATCATTCCGACCTCTATAGCCTATAGAAACATGCTGTAAACTTTAAATCGGAGCATGTTTTGCTCCAACCGTTGACAGTGAAATCTAGTTGCAAGACCAACTTTGAGAGATCATATCTCTCTTGGTTTTTTCCCGATTGAATCCATTCTTTTTTTATTTAAAGTAGATTTGTCAAACTCTATGCTTGTAGAATTTCAAGGCTTTTAAACCTTTGTAACTAGATGAAAATTCGCTTGGAACTTTGATTCGTAACATGTTTTGCTTCAGTTGAAAATCTAAATTGTTTTACCTGGATTTTTTTCGATGATGCTTTTTTTTGTATCGGCTTAATCCTAAGATGGAAGAGCCAATATTACCACTTATCCCTATTTTGGATTGGTGAGTTTATAGGGGATATTCATATGAAGATTTTATGAATAATTTCATTGAATTTTTGTTAATTTTTGTAGTTTCTTTGCAAGCGCTTCCTTAACCATTTCGAAAGATTCTTTTTTTAGCTTTCGAAATAAATGTTTTACAATATTTATAATATATAAAGCTACTAAAATTATACATTATCTATAATAAAAGAATTTCAAAAGTTATTTTTCCAAACGATTTCGAAAATGGTTTTAAAAGCTAGTTTTCTATAATAAATTATTTTCTATATAATAATACATGTTTTTGCACTTTACGGACGTATGAGAAAGAGAATTAAATGATTTAGTAAAACACGGGGTATGTGACACGTAAGTTTACTTTTTTGATTAATTTCGGACTTGTTCGATCGAAACCTCTTGTGTATATTGTTTTGAGTTGATAATTGAGATTTATAATTCCTATTATAGGATTTATCTGAGTTAGCTAATATTTGGCAAATTGTGAGGTTCGAGATCTCCTATTATTGGGGTAATAATCAATGAGAACCACTTACATATATGTTGCTTTACTCGCTGATGAGATGAGGTGAGCCTTGAGATGAGATTTCCCTTTTTAGGAATTATGGGTTATGAGAAACCACTATGAGATTTATTTGCACTTATCGATGATATGAGGCAAGATATACGAGTAACTAGAGATTTCTAAGGTTTGTGATTTTATTTTTATGATGTGGAGTTAACTAGTCGTTAGTAAACCGTTTAGTGCGATCATGTAGTATGGGATGCACGTTAACACTTTTCTGGCTCCTTTCCGAGAGTTTGTGACACATCCACGAGTATGCCAGTGCTATAGACCTTCGGGTCATCTGAGTTATATGACTTCGGTCACCACGAGTTATGCGACTTCGGTCACCACGAGTTATGTGACATCGGTCACCACGAGTATGACCTTCGGGTCCATGAGTTAGGTACCTAAATTATAAATAGCACTGGACAAGAGTTTAGCAGGTGCAGCATTGCTTCAACTTTGCAATCTTGGATTTGGCCAATCCGGTGTTTTTTTTTGAGTTTTTTGAGTTTTATACGATTTCACCATTTTGAGATATTTTTTGTTACATCGATAGCCTAATGCTACATGAGATGTTATATATGGTGATTTCGTTTTTATGATATTTGAATTTTATCTTGAGTTCCATGAGGTTCATATTGGAATTTTGATTAGTTTCTCTTATGACTTTCATTTGATTCCTTGCATTTGAGTTGAATGCCACTATGTATGGATTTCTTTTGTTGAATTGAACCTATCCATGTGACGACCCTTTGTGAATATATATCATGCATTAAGATTATACTATACTTGTACCCTTCCTTTATAGTTAAAGGAAGAATTCCCTTATGCACTTATTTTCCTCTCATTTTATACTAATATCAAGTTCTAGCTAGCCTGACCCGTGTATTTATTACTCGGGCCAGACCGAGTTGCAGGTTAGGTTGTTGGACTGTTGGCTTACTCTACCCATTGGACTTCACCATCAACTTGGGATATGGCATAGTTTTTGTGTAGTGGTCTTTCTGTTGGGAACTTGTGATGTATATATTCTTTTGTAGGGAATGTATGTATATATTATGGTTATATGCCACTAATGGCATGTTGTATTACATTTGATGTATGTATTCATATGCATCGTTTTTGTGTTGCGGTTCTGTGACTTGTAATTGATATAGTTATTATGTTTTTTTTTGAATCGATCCTGTAGCCACCATAGTAGTGTATTAAATAGGAATTAAGTATGTCGAATACTCGAGATGAAATGTAAAAAAGGAGTATAAATATCGACATACTTAGCTTTTACCTAATGCAAGACTATGTGGTCTCCCTTAACCAGCCCTATTCTCCGGATTAGCAGACAGAATTACTAAGCAATTCTCTTTGTTAATGTGGGTCTCGGGATCAGGCGTCACATTCGATTTAGAGTTTCGATCGACTCGTTTGACCAATGCTATCGATAGAAATTCCAAAACACTTGAACAAAGAAAACTGACACAATTTTTTTTTCAAAATTTGTAAATTTTGTACGATTATATTTTATATATAAAGGTATATTTTTTTTCTAAAATTGGATAGTTAAATGTATTGGTTGTTAGAAATGATAATACTACATTATCATTTATTGATTTGTCAACATTTTTAAACTATAACTATTGTTGAAATTTAATTATGGTTTAAAAAACCGATTTGAAAATGTAATGAATTTAAATTTAAGATTTACGAATTAAATTTCCGATGCCTTTCAAAATTTGGTTTACAAAGTTTTGAAATTATATTATTTGAAAGTATTTTCGAATGAAAATTGTTTCCATAGAGATTTTAAAAGAAGTGACTCGGTACTCTCCTCTTTTGTCGTCGAAAAATAATTTGGATGACGACTGCAGCATCATCGACATTCATTTTCAAGTCTCAAAGTTGAGAGACCGCTTAGTAGCTTTGCTGCACTTTGTTTTGAAGATAAATTTGATTGGAATTTCTTAAGTATGATTTGATTTATAAAATACATAGGTATATGTATGTTAGCGCCAAAATTGGTCACTAACACCCAAATCCAGACGAAAGCACCAAGTACCAGTCACAGCTCATAGATAGATTGTATGTAGAGAGTTTAAATGTGAAGAACGGTAAAAATTAAAACGAAAGCAGTAAAGCACAATAGATTTATAGTGGTTCGGCTAACTCCAGCCTATGTCCACTCCAGAAATTTCCTTTTTATTGTTGTAATGATGGATTACAGTTACAATCCAAAGTTTGACAATGGCTAAGTGCCCTAGCCTTAAAGAAGGGAAAGTCCGAGAGCCGAAAGAAGATCCCTTTTCTAAACCTCCACATGCTATATTTATAGGCAAATCCTAAGTTGTTGGACTTTCTGAACGATATAGGCTCATCAAGACCTTCCACCGAGCCACATTCATCCTATGCCGAAAGACATTCCACCGAGCCACATTGGTCCCATGCCGAACGACCTTCCATTGAGCCACATTCGTCCCATGCCAAATGAACTTTCACCGAGCCGCATTCATCCCATGCCAAACGACCTTCCATCGAGCCACATTCATCCCATGCCGAACGACCTTCCACCGAGCCACATTCGTCCCATGCCGAACACCCTGACCTCACCAATGCCGAGCGGCATAGCCTCACCACAATGCCTAGCGGCATAACCTCACCTCAATGTCGAGCGGCATATCCTCACCTCAATGCGGAGTGGCATAGCCTCACCACAATGCTAAGCGGCATAGCCTCGCCACAAGCACCTCAATGTCGAGCGCATAGCCTCACCTCAATGCCGAGCGGCATAGCCCCACCATAATACTGAGCAGCATAACCTAACCTCAATTCCGAGTGGCACATCTAGGTGAATTCCATCCCTCTAAACCGAATCCATCATATTTCAACCTTAATAATCGTGAAGTCGACTTAGCTAAATCTGCCTGTCTGTGGCCTTGCCGAAAGGCGGGTTAACATTTGCCCCCTAAAACATGCCTTATTGGAAGGTGTGTTTTGAATAGCCTCAAGTCCGATATCCGAAGTATGTATGTTTGTTACATCCATACTTTCCAATTCATAATCCAATCCATTTTATCCAAATGCCATCGCCGTATCCTTATCCGAGTCTACGACTACTCTGAGTCGACATCCAATTCCGAATCCATTAGCCAAATCCTTAGCCAAATCCATATCCATCTAAACTCAACAACATATTTCTAATCCACCCATATCCAACAACCAACAACCACGTTCATGACCTCTCTGAGTCGATGTCCAAAACCTGGACCGTTCCGGGTCCATGCCCGAATCCTTAGTCGTTCATAACCAGTATCCAAATCCGTAACCTCTCTGGGTTCTTGCCAAGCGCAATTCACACTTGACGACCTATTTTAAGTAATTCAATGGTGTTCCTGGTTCAGCGTCTCTGAACGCCAAATAATACCATGGCTTAAGTCCTGAGCCGAATCCTGATCGCTCTGGACCCTTGCAGAGCATAGTCCATACTCGACGACCTGTAATGATAACCGATAACATAGGGCCTAAACCCTAGGCCAATCCTGTTCTCTTCAGATCCTTCCCGAGCATCGTCCATGCTCGACGACCCAAAATAATAACCGATAATATATGGCCTAAGTCCTAGGCCGAATCCTGGTCTCTCCTGACCCTTTCCGAGCATGGTCCATGCTCGACGACCTTTTAGCCAAAATCCAAAGGAAAATCTAATCGAAATCCAATCTGAAATCCAAATCAAACTAAAAAACTAGAAATCCATAACAAAAATCCAAACCGAAAAACAGGTAAAACAGGGAGTTCAAACCAAACTCCAAAACCAAACCAGAAAAAGAAAATGTCCAAGTCAAAGGAAAAAAACAGATTTCACAAACTGAGGCATCTCGGTAAACCATCATCTCAAAGCATGCCTGAGGGTTATCTCCGACACCATACATGAGTAAGTGATTTAGCCAATTGCCCAGAGTTTATTACTTATTTCAAACCATCAAGATTAGTTGATGACCAACCGGCCACCATTCATGGGCCTCATGCCCTCGTCGTTCATGGCAGACAGTGGTTGCTCATGTTCCACTGCTGCACTCCGAGTTCCGACATATTGTCGCAACTGACCATTACTAGCATGCTCCTCGATTATGTCCTTTAAATGCCGAAAGCTGTTAGTATCATGCCCGTCCAGGTCATGAAAAAGATAATGCTTTCCTGGCGCCCTTTCGCTTTCTGAGGGCTCCCTCCTCGACGGCCTTCGATATGGAAGGCGATCTCGAGTATCCAAGAATATCCGTTCCAATGTTACTTTTAGTTCGGTCTAAGTGGAGAACTTTGGTTCTCCCCAACGTTTCCTTTTCCCTTTATCCTTGTCCTTACCCAAGCTTTCGTCGAGTAGTCCTCCACCCTTAACCAGTTTACTCCCTTTGACCTTATGTCCAAGCATGCATCTTCTTGTCGGAGAAATCTCTCAGCTTCATAGAAGAATTCCCTAAGATCCAACGGTGGGTCCCGTATCAATAATACTTTGAAATCCAAATTATCTCTGACTTCTGATACCGCAGCCATCAGAACCATTGATGGATCTGGTCGATCCATCGAAGCAACTACTGCACTAAATCGAGTCAAGAATATCCTGAGCGATTCAACTGCCCCCTGTTTAACCGACGTCAACGTCATCAAGTTCTTTGGTATTTTTATGTGAACTCGAAAATGACTTAAGAACCTGTCCACCAGTTCCATCCATGTTCCAATGGATCCGTCCTCCAGCTGCTTGAACCACATGGCAGCTATATCAGTTAAGTGCAGGGGGAAATATCAGGCCATAACCTCCTATGTTGCCTCCGATACTTCCATATGCCTAGTGTACCTCATCAAGTGGCCACCCGTTGTACACTTCCGGAGTGGGCAGTTTGAATTCCGACGGATTTTTAGTCGTCCTGATGTTTCGGGTAAACAGACTTTTGTTGACTTCCTCTGAATCCCTGTTTGTCAGACCTCTGCGAATAGTCCACCTGATAATGTCAACCAATCCAGCATTTCCAACCAAGGGTTGCCCCTTATCCATGTTTCCAAACTGCCCTCCAAGTCTCCGAGGTTATTCTGGCACATATTCCTCATCACATACTCCAGTATTCCTGTTGGCGTCGGGCCGCGTAGCGTCATCCAGTATCCCTCCATGAACTGGTCCAGCATTACCTGGTGGTGTGCCCCTAAGTCTTGGTCCATCAAGATTGTTAGTTGTTTGTTGATTGGGAGCTGCCCCCTACTGAATCACTCCATCCACCAACTGGTTGAGTTCCTCTGGTCCAGTTTCTAGAACTTGAGCACCTGTAGTTCCTCGTTGTCCAAATTTCCTTAGAAGAGCCCGCATCATCTCCTCTTGTTGTTTCATCATCTGCTCCTACATAGAATTCATCATAACCTGCATCTCTTCTCGAGTTATGTAGACAGATGCATGATCCTCTCCCACTCCAAAAGAGGCCGCTTGACTTCCTTCCTGATTGCTCCTTTCCATTGCTTCCTTCCTTGTTGGTAGTCTAACCATTGCTTTCCAAAATCCGAGTTCCTAAGCTGTTCAATCCAAAATCCAAATTACAAAATTCCTAAATGCTAGCTTTCTCAGTGAAAGCACCAAAATTTTAGCGCCAAAATTGGTCACTAACACCCAAATCCAGACGAAAGCACCAAGCACTAGTCACAGCTCACAGATAGATTGTATGTAGAGAGTTTAAATGTGAAGAACAGTAAAAATTAAAACAAAAGCAGCAAAGAACAATAGATTTTATAGTGGTTCGGCTAACTCCGGCCTACCTCCACTCCAAAAATTTTCCTTTTATTGGTTACAATCCAAAGTTTGACAATGGCTATGTGCCCTAGCCTTAGAGAAGGGAAAGTCTGAGAGCCGAAAGAAGATCCCTTTTCTGAACCTTCACATGCCGTATTGATAGGCAAATCCTGAGTTGTTGGGCTTTCTGAACAGTATAGGCCCATCAACACCTTCCACCGAGCCACATTCGTCCCATGCTGAATGACCTTCCACAGAACCATATTCGTCCGATGCCCAACAACTTCCACCGAGCCACATTCGTCCCATTCCGAACGAACTTCCACCGAGCCACATTCGCCACATGCCGAACGACCTTCCACCGAGCCATATTCCTCCCATCCCGAACGGCCCTGACCTCACCAATGTCGAGCGGCATAGCCTCACCACAATGTCGAACGGCATAACCTCACCACAATGCCGG
The DNA here is from genome assembly GCA_030765085.1 of Allium cepa. Taxonomy (NCBI): domain Eukaryota; kingdom Viridiplantae; phylum Streptophyta; class Magnoliopsida; order Asparagales; family Amaryllidaceae; genus Allium; species Allium cepa. Next base: position 159,187,434 of record CM060939.1, read on the forward strand.
GTGGCATAACCTCACCTCAATGCCGAGCGGGATAGCCTCACCTCAATGTCGAGTGGCATATCCTCACCACTCACCACAATTCCAGGCGGCATAGCCTCACCTCAATGCCGAGCGGCATAGCCTCACCTCAATGCCGAGCGGCATAGCCTCACCACAATGTCGAGCGGCATAGCCACACCACAATGCCGAGCGGCATAGCCTCACCTCAATGCCGAGCGGCATAGCCTCAGCATAATGTCGAGCGGCATAGCCTAACCTCGATGCTGAGCGGCAAATCCAGGTGAATTCCATCCCGCTAAACCGAATCCATCATATTTCAACCTCGATAATCGTGAAGTCGACTTAGTTAAATCCTCTTATCTGTGGCCTTGCCAAAAGGCATGTTAACAATGTTATTATTTATTTCAAAATGGTTGGAAGTGAAACTGGAAATTTAATTCTTAAATTCTGTGCTAAGTTAGGGTTTTCAATTTATTGAAATGAAACAATTTTTTTTGAAATATTGAAGTATTTAAAAGAGAAATGGAAATTTAAACAACTTGAAACCGTAGAAATAGGAAAAATTTATTTGCATAATACTCAATTGCATTCTATAACATATTTAGCTTACCTAAAATATTCAAAAGTTAAAAATAAATGTGAATGGGTAATTGAAAGTTATATAAGAGGAATTTAAATAATAAAAATGTTCAAACTAAATTTTGCATAATAGAAATGTTGAATAAAAGTAAATTTATATAGTGTTCAATTATTTTCTGGAAACATTAACTCACCCGGGAAAAGAGTTTGAATGTAATTGAATAATATATAATATAAAATATAAGTAAGAAGATGTTTAAAATGAAGTAGTGTTAAGGAAACTTATAAATAAAATTTTGTGGTAATAATAAATGTATACACACTTAAATCTATGTTGCAAAATATGTTAAGTGAATAAATTGAATAATAAATGGGCTAAATAAAATATAATTTCTTTTGAAAGAAAATGAACTAAATTTATAAGTAAAAGTGAATTGGATGGAAATGTAAGTTAGTTTAAAGATAAGTTAATTAGAATAATAATAATAAATGGAAAATCTTATAGTTTGAATTAACATTTTTGAATTAACAACTTTGAATTAACAAGCTTTGAACTGAATAAAAAATAGAAATTAAGCGTGGTATCTGGTACAATTTATTTTCTTTTATTTCTGTGGCTTACATTCTCCAATCTCATTCCTTTCAGGGATGAAAAGTTTCGAGTGGGGGAGAATGTAATGACCCATAAATTTTGATGGTTTTAATAACGTAATTAACTGAAATTTTGCTTGAAATTAAATAATTAAATTTAGCAATGAAAATTTGGTATTTTGCATGTGTCTATTCAAACATAGCAAGTGGTAGATTTTCAATGATAAATATAGAAGTTAGTTTTGTTGTGTAGTTTTCAATCTCAATTTAAATCAGTGAATTTGATGAAAATAAAATATTTTTGAAATCTGAATATTTTTATATAATAAAAATGTTTGTCACTTTCTAAGTGTGGCGTCATAGTTCGTTTTGACGAATTTGGACTGCTCTAGCTTCGTTTATCTTATTTTTGGTGTTTTACAGCATTTCCGGCAGCGAAAAATCGAGTTTTGATAGGATGGTTGTATAGTCAATATCTATGTATTATTCTGTTTGTCTCGTCGTTCTGATCTCCGTAGTATATCCATTTATTCATTTAGGTATTGGGTACATGGTGGAATCTACGAAACGATTGGCTGTATCGGTGATCGTTTTTAACCTTTTTAGTTTCCCTGTCTATTCATTTTCCCTCAGGTGAAACGAATAGCCTTAAACTTTTATTATATCAGAGATATCAATGTTTGACCTTCTCTATTCCCAACATTAAATTTTATTTGCTGGTTCATTTTATTTATTTGGTTCCTGTCTAATTCTCGGTCTCTCCTCTGTCTACCATTATTCTGTTCATTCAATTAAAAGGGAAAAAAATTGTTATCTATAAATGATATAAGCTGCTTATATCTCAAATTCATGTTCATGCTTCTTCCTTATTTAATCTATTCATCACCGATAAAACTCAGATCCACTCATATTATTAAATATATATATATATAATAATATATGAAGAAATCATACATCTCGTTTCTTCCCTGAAGCTTGTTCAGCCTCACCTCAACTCCACCGACCGTGCCCACCACTTTAACCAAACCGCCTCCGCCTTTTTCCCATCCACTACACCCACCGTCAGCCATTACCTCAGCAACCACCCTCCTACTGGACGCAAGCTCCACTACAATTGGCATTCCCACCACCGTAGCAACTCTCCACATCATTTTTCACCAACCCATACGTTCCATCACCTCCGCACCTTCTCCGCCACACAACAACCACTATCACATACCAAAAACATCTTCAACCGCCACTTTGTCCCCGTGATCCACTCCATCACAGTCAATCCACCGGCCTCCATTCTTCCCATTACACCACCAGACCTCACTACACCCTGCTACACCTCCCTTGACCGACTGCCTTCGCTACCCATGCTCCGCCTGGAAATCTTCGTCCTCGGCCCCTGCCTTCACCTCCTACACCCTCATAGCCTTACGTCACCAAACTTCTTCCCTCATTGCCCACTTCTGCCCAGCTCTATCCACCCTCCTCCATACCAACCTTACTTGGTAAGTCGTTCACCAAGCCTAAGTTGGCCAACCACGCATCACAACCTACCTCACCGTGTGTGCCTGCAGCCTGTCACCCATACTCCTCCTCTATTATTATATATATATATATATATATATATATATATATATATGTTATAATATGATTATATATATATATACAGTTTGCACTGTTTTTTCTATATGTCTAGAGCAAACCCATGCCACTTGTCTCCTTTCATATATATATATATATATGTATATGTATATGTATATATAAAGTATATTTATATTATGTTGAAGTATTTCAAATTGATTGTTTAAAATGTTTATGTATTATTTCAGTTTCAAGTTATGTTTAAAAAATTTATACAATATGTTTAAATATAATAAGTATTTAATATATAAGATTTGTATATATATTGAATCGAAATCCTGCTTATTTTCTTTTGCCTGTATCTCGCCTCTTCCTTTGCTTTATTTTTTGGGCTGCATGTATAACTACGGCTTTTTTTGCTTTATGAAAAAAAGAGTATTTTATATATGTAGATTATATTATAAAGTTTTGGCTTGTTATATGCTCATAAATATTTGCTAGTGTGTGTATATACATATATATTTGCATTTATTTTGTGTGTATATGTATATGTTTCAAAATGATTTTTGCATGGTGTTTATATATATGTTTATAATAATATTGATTTTTAAGTATATATGTACATATGTTATAATAATGTTGATTTTTAAAGTATGTCTAATAATATTGGTTTGAGGGTGTATATATATAGAATTTATCTTGATAAGTGTTTCAAATCTAATATGATTCTTAAAGAAATATATATATATATATATATATATATATATATGATATAAAGATCTCTATATGAGTAAATTTTATATTTTTAAAATTTATAAATTTTGTTTCCACCGATTATCGAATCTCAACCTAGCTTACTTTGCTCATAGAATTCGTGTTCATCGTGCCGTGCTTTGGAATTTGCGCTTGGATTCATCGCATCTTGTTATTTTATTTATCTAGCCTAGAAAGATGAGTGATCACTCACGATTAACATTCTTATATTCAATAAATTTGATTTTACTTGAAACGACAATTGAAATATGCTGTCAAATTTTGATTGTTAAGTATTTAATTATTAAATATGATATGCCATTATCTTCCATTGTTTACTTATGAGATATGAGGCCATAACCTATTGTATATATTACATTTAAATTTGTTACTGATGATATATGCCTATTGTTGATATGTTATATTATCATCACATTTTTTCTTACTCTACAAGTTCCCTATTAGTTTAGAATTCCCTATGGGTTGAAATGATACATACCGAAATTATATTATAGATTAGGGGAAAATCATTATGGGTTGAAATGGTAAACCCAAGCGATTTTCATTAATTTTGAATTTTGGGATTGCGGGTTGAAATGAAATATACCCGTAAATAATAAATTTAAATTGCGGGTTGAAATGATACATACCCGTGAATAATATATTTAAATTGCAGATTGAAATGATAAATATCTGTATCACTTGGCCATATGATAAAAAAGTATATACGGACACCGTTGGTCTATTTTGAAAAATGATTTTTAGTGTTTGAAAGGAAATATATATGGATTTAAATAAATATTTATTTTAACATATGGTAAAGGTATTTATTTTGTAAAATTTGGATTTTTTATTATATGTTTGGAAATTTTAAATTTGTAAGATAGTTTTAAAAAAAACATATAAATTGTAAAATTTCACTTATAATTTCATTATTTTAAAATATGTATAAATTAAGGTATAAAATAGATTTAATTTAATGAAATTTAATTTACTTAATATGTACACAATACAATTATAATACTTAATTAAATTTATATTAATATTTTAAAGATAGGATTTGATAACTTGATTTTTGATAAAAAGGCGACGAAAGGAATATTTCAAATTTAAATTTTGAATATTTATTTTGATTTAAAGGTGTAATTGGAGATTTTATTTAATTGTTAATAAAATGATTAAGTGAATATTTTTCGATTTGAATAAAATTAAAGTTAAATAATGAAACATAAACGAAACTTATATTGAAGTGTTTGAATATTTAACTTTGAATCTTATAGGACTTGAAATGATAATTCAAACTTGGATTTGAAATCGATAAAATTTGAATGGTTTATTGAGAACTTTGAATTGAATCTTTAACCTTTTAAATTGAAAGTGTTGAACAGGGATTGATTTAAATTGAATTTTGGAATTTAAGTTAATTTGAATCGATTTGTGGAATTGGATGAACAGTTCTAATTGAGAAACTATTTCGGTACAATCTCTTTATATAAATGTAAACTATTTTATAACTATTCTTATTTTAGTATATAAATTATTTTAATCTTAATATATAAATTGTTTTAATATATAAACTTTTTTAATTTATAATTATTTTAATATATATATTATTTTCAATATCTCAAATGTTCAAGTAGAAAGTTTATGATTTCAAAAGTGTTTTGATTTCGAAAGTGTTATAATTTTGAAAGTGCTATGATTCTGGAAATGAATATTATTTAAAGTGAATAAAGATATTGAATTGATATGGTTTTGAAATGAATATGATATTTTGATATGAAGTATGAACTATCTGAAATGAAATGACCACGGTGTAAAAAAAGCGTTTCGTTGTTAAAGAGACTGGATCGGATATTGTCATACTCTCTATACCGAAAATCACTTTAACAACTGTATACGTGGTGGAGATTCCGAAATGAAGTAGGATGGTTTGGTGACGATTTTGTATGAGTTATTTACCTAGCCCTGACTCCCGGGAGTCGGCTTGATGTGGCTAAATTAGGAGTTACGATGGCCCAAGTGATGTCATTCCTCCTATCGGGCACATTTCTTCGATACCATTCTATTACTTTATGGTTTGATTGGATGCACCTTTGATTTGAGAGTGTGTCTCAAGGTGGACGGTAGTAGCTTCTATGCATTACCACCAGTTCGGATCCGCAAACGGTATATCTACCCTGGCGTTACTTCGCATGCCTTGTAACATGCCATGTCGCGCCTTCTACGAGTTTGTTTTGTACCATACCTATGGGGTGTCCTCTGGGTAAACCACCGATTTGGTGGAGCTTATGGCATTGTATAGACCGTGGAAATATATAAATTGTGTTAAAGGGGACATGGGTAATGCCTTAACGCTATTTTAATAGTTTACTTTACTATAGACATATTATAATAGCATATATTACTACGTAGTAGATAGTTCCACGTATCCTTAGAGGATGAAAATCCCAAACATCCTTTAAGTTGCTTGTATTTTAGTTGATATTTCACTTTGATTGAATTTACTAGTATAAGAATGTTAATCCTGATCTGAGTGTTTTATGTTTTGCTTTATGCTCGTGTCGGACTGAGTGTCACAGCATTTGGGACTCACCTTTGGAGTTTGGAGTTTCGCTAGGAGATCCATTTATCTATCCAGCTTTCAGTTACTTCATTTTATTCTAGTTGTTTGTTTCAGACTTGTCATTGGCATTTGTATTAGTAACTTCGGTGTATTCAAATATCTGTTCTATTTTACTTTAAACTCTGATGTTTTATATAGTAGGTTCATGAACTACTATTTACATATTCCGCTGTTAATTGATATATTACTCTTTGTCTGTGATTTTGTGATTGATTTATTTACTGTATGTGTTGAGTTTTGCCAAATATAAATTAACAATTTGTTGTTTTGAGCAATTCAAGTCCGACATGTGCAGATGTGAATGGTTCGGAATACCGGGTCGTTACAATTATAAGAGTTTTAGAAATTCTTATTACAATGAATTTCTACTTTGAATCCATTGTACATGGATTTAACTTTCTACGGTGCGAAATTGCGAAATGCCGTTACGCGACGTGCATATTTTTGATTTAATTTTCACAACTCGTCAAAACTTCACCAAACCGGATTTTAGTGCTTATAAAACATTTATAAATCATTTTAAGGAGGTTCAACGATCTCATATACAACATTTCCATTTTTAGAGGAAAGTGATTTCGTTTGTGATATTCGACGTGTGTTTAACATGACTTGTTAACATCATTAAATAACTATAGTAAACAACCAAACTTGTTGTCAAAGCATAGTAAACTCCATAGCAATCACATCATATATATATATATATATATATATATATATATATATAGAGTTTCTCACCTTTTAAATGACATGTTTAACTATATATTTCTTTTATTACTTCTTAAGAAACCATAAATCATCATTAATAAACCAATCGATCATCATTAATTAACCAATCAATCATCATAACCACTTTCAACACTCATGTTAACCATTTTATAAGAGTTCTTACCATAATATCCACTCCTCCTCGATGCTTCCTAAAATCATTTCGATGGCATTTTTCTCCACAGATTTCACTCCGGATGTGACGCCCCACCTCTATACTCACACTGGCCAAGGACACTACATGGTAATACCGTCGACTAGCATGAAGAATAAGGCTATTGAGGAGCGACCATCTGTGTAATTGCTTTGTGCGAGTACCGATATCTCAGATAGTACTATATGCATTTCAATTCAAGAGGAAATCTGACACATCAATTGCAAAATCAAAACTACTACACAGTGATTGTGTGATCTTTAGAAACAAATATAAAATAAGCATAACATAAATTAGTCACTGATATTCATATCACTAAGGCGAAAACAGATATGAATATAACACATAAAAGTGTACATCAAAGTAGTGGTCATGTAAGATCCACTATATCACAAAAGAAAAGGTACAAGTGCTAGACAAGAGAATATGTATACATCAAGGAGTCTCTATATCGAATGTATAAAACAAAAATTACTAAGCTAAGTAGTTAGCCAAAAGTCAGATGACGGACCCTGACAAGAAGTCAAGTAGAAGCACCTGAGATACCTCAGTCTGACCCAAGTATTATTTAAAAAGAAAATAATAAACGGATCAGTCTAGTTATAAACATCATATAAAATGAGATAGGATAAGAGATATGACAAAAACGTATGATAACAATAATACAATACTGCGACAAGTATACATTAAATAACAATAAAAATCATACAATATCTTAAACTTTCTCAAACACCAATAAGAATATCATATTCTTTATTTTATTCACCAAACTGCAAATATTGACACATCATATCTATGCCAATCGCAAAAATTAGTGAAACGCAAATTCTAGAAATCATTAATTAGAAATTCAGAAATCACAAAGGGAGAGGCCTATCACAAACGGGAGCATGAAAACTCACCAACATGTGTATCACAAACTGAATGCTATCCCATGGTGGCTAACCATAGAGCCGACGCAATGACGTATTACAATAGCGGTACGTCCGAGAAACCTGAAATTCGAATAATTTGGAACAACGAAGTAGTACAATAACGGTACGCCTGATGAACCTGATAAGCCAGAACAACGACGTAGTACGACAATGGTACGCCCGATGAGCCGAACTCCATAAAAGAACATGGGTCTCTAGCCCATAAAAGAAATGAGATGAAGCTCAATAAAACGAGGTACAATCCCCTACATGGACAAAGAGATATCGTATATTGCTAGTCTAAACCATAAAATGATCACCTTTGATCGATAATAAGTATAATTACACTAAGCTAGTAAATAAATGAGTTTAGCTTTATGTCCTATAACCACTGGCTTAACATAAATATTTACGAACAAATTGTAGATTTCCACTCGAAAATTGTCACAAGAGTTCAATCGAACAAGTTCAAGAATTAACCGACAAAGTAAACAAAAGCGTTCATACCACTTGTTTTGCTAAGTCGTTTCATTAGATTTCTCATACGAATGAGGTAAAGGTTTGTATATACTAATAGATTGAAAAACGGGTTTAAAAACGAGCTTTTTATTAAAAGTAACGTTAAAATCATTTTTGTGGAAGAGTTTGGATATTTACTACTGGTATAGAAACCTTTGTATTTTAAAGCCACAAATCATAGAAAACGGTTGTAAAAACAATCGATCTCCAAAAATTCATATTCGACGACGTGAATTAAATCCCCAAAAATCAATATCAAATCCAATTAAATGGATATTCCCAAAAATCCAGAAAAGAAGTTATCAAAGTCGATAATAAATGACAACCAATCGGATCAACAAAAATCGAAAAAAATTGGAAATCCACTCAAAACAAGGAGGCAAAATTGACAGTTCCAAACGTATGTTAGGTATTTCCAAACGTTTGGTCCTAGGTTCTGGAAGAATATATTCCTTTTCTCCTTTGTCTTTTTAATTCCAGTACCATTTCAAAGGTTTGGATTTTTCAACCAGACGTCTGGATTGGTTCCAGACGTTTGGATTTTTACTCTAGACATTTGGATTTTAGCTCTGCCAATTTTTATTTATTTCTAGAACCCTTTCAGACATTTGGATTTTTCAACCAGACGTCTGGATTTGGTTCCAAACGTTTGGTTTTTGTTCTAGACGTCTGAATTTTTCTACTAGGAAAAAAAATCAGCCTAGCCCAAAAAGGGCAAATCCAAACCGAAATGTGATTGAATGAGCGATGGATGCTAGGGATTTATGCCAATCGACAACCCAGCACTATAGGCTCTTCGATACACCACCAAAAACATGGTCAAACATCCAAGATAGGATCTTTATAGACTTTGACTTCAAAACACCAAAAGTTGAAAATTCACTAAACCAATTCAAATCAAAAGCAATTGAACATGAAATAGATGTTAGGAATTCATACCTAACAAAAATGAAAGCTATAGGCATAGATGTGAGTTCAAGAACTCACCTTTAAAATTCAAAGATAACGAATGAGAGGCTTTAAAACAAAGCAAGACCAATTCCTCTTTAATACACCTCTAAAGTCTTCAATCTATTATCAAAGGATAAGTTTTTCCTAAGTTAGAGTTTTGGAATTTCTGAGAATTGAAGAGACATTGAGATGGAGAAGATAAAGAGGATGTTTACCTAAACTTCTCTTTGATTTTGGAGATAGAATCTTGAATTTTCTAGTAATCTAGGGTTAGGAATTTTAATTTCCCTTTCTTTCCCCCATTTGGCTTGAGAGTGTTAGGAAAATGTTATGAATGAATGAAGAGGAGTGGAGGGGGAGTTATTAGGTGAGGAGTTGGGTTCTCTTGTTGGGTTAGTGGGCTGAAACCCAAACCCAAAACACCAAATAAAAATATCAAAATTCTAGTCAACTCTAAACATATCGATATTTATACTCAATGGAAGTAGTGTCGAGTCCTAATTCGACTGTTTGCAAAAAGTGGCATTTTGGACTTTAAACCAACTAATGATGTTATATTTAAATAAAATATTTAAATATATAATCGTAAAATATACGGGTTGTTACGCCGAAGCTCCCCGAATCTCCTCCTTGACACTTAGTGGGCTCAGCCTCCTCTTGGAATAAGGTGATGCATGGCCAAACATGGACATGGGGTATGACCTTGGGTTATAAGAGGTGTAGGGTGGAGTTTAAGTTTGTTTTGAGGAGGTAGCAACATAGTTTGCATGTTTATATATATGTAATTTTGAAATTTCTTTGCCACAACTTTGCTAACTTTTTTCAAGGTGTGGAAGCCTTTAAATAGGATCTCTTGGAGCTAAAGAAGAAGGAAGAAGTAGAAATGAAGTGTGTAAATATGAGAGTGGAATGTGGTATTTGTAAGGAAATAGTTGTAAAAAAAATATCATGATATTTTCATGTAACTTCACATTACCATTTCACCTCCTTTCCTCCATCATCATACACGTTAGTACCCCCCCATGTGTGTGCTTATATGTATGACCTTTGTGTGTAAGAAGGCTGACCTTAAGATGCTTAAACGGTAAGAAAACTAGAATATCATAGATATTTTAACGTATATGCATACATAAATGTATACATATGTTATGTGTGTTATATTTATGTATATGTGTGCAAGTGTAACGACCCGCTATTTTAGACTATTTGCATCCGCACATGTCGGACATGAATAATTCAAAATACCGAATTGTTAATTAAAATTTGGCAAAACTAAACATATACCGTAAATAAATAATCACAGAATCACAGACACAGAGTATTAATATGCAGCGGAAGCAAAAGATAGTAGTTCATGAAGCTACTAGATATATAACAAATTTAAATAAATTACAACAGAAGTCTTGAATACAATAGTCGAATACAATATCAGAATACATTTCTAGAATCAACTGAATATCTGAAAGCTGGATAGATAGCTGGATCTCCAAGCGAAGCTTCAACTCCAAAGGTGAGTCTCAAAAGCTGAAACACTCAGTCTGATCCGAGCGTAAAGCAAAACACAGACACTCGAGTCAGGATTAACATTCTTATATTAATAAATCCAACTCAAGTGAAATAACAACTGAAATACAAGTAACTCAAAGGACGATGGAATAACCGTGCTCTAAGGATCCCTTAAACTATCTACTATATAGTAATATACGTTAAATAGATAATGTCTATCAGTATAAAAAATATCAAAATAGTGTTAAGGCGTTACCATTATCCCCCTCAACACATTTTATATAAGCGTTATAGTCTATACAGCACTGTAAACTCCACCGTAAACTAGTGGGATATCAGGGAGTACTCCATAGGTATAACACAAAACAAATTCGTAGTGGTCGCGTATATAGGGATATAAGTACGACAAGGCACATGAGGCAAAACCCAAGGTAGTGAAACTACGGTTTTCCTGATCCGGACTGGTGAGAACGCATCGCCACAACGATCGCAACACCGCGAAACAACACTCCCAAAATTACGAGGGTGCACCAATTAATAACAAGTAATGAGTAGTTTACGAAGAAGTGTGTTCGCTCGAGGTGGCTAACCTCATTTGGCCCGGCACGGCTCCTGTTTTAGTCATTTCCAATTTGACACAAGTGTCAAGGCTATCCATTATCGTTCTCTTTCTTCAGTCATCACGTACGTCATTCCAACCACTTCATTCTGGATCACACTCCGCGAATAGTTATTAAAGTGGTTTGCGGTTTAAACAGAGAGTATGTCCATAACCGATTCCGGTTTCTTTAATAACTTTCGTAATTATTACACCGATTGGTCGTTTATATATTTTAAAACCAAATCAATTTCAATTTCAATTTGAATTTGTAAATCATTATTTCATTTGTCTTTCTAAAACAATTTCCAAAGTTTACGATTCATCACTTCCAAATTTCCATTTCAAATCTCTATAATTCAATTTCAAAATTTGTTTTAAAACAATTCGATTATTCATTTAAATTCGAATATAAGTTTCATTCCATAGTCATTTAAAAATGAATTTAATTTATCGTTCAAATCAATTTAAACTCATTTATCAATTTCGTTCAATGTTCGTTAAGTTAATTTATCATTTAAAACCATTTCCATTTAATCTCTAATTCATAAAATCAATTACTTACGTTTAACTTAATTATTTCAAAGCTCACAATTTTAATTAACTTAATTTCGTTAAATCTAATTCTTTAAATTACAAGTCTTAAATTTATTCCAGTAAATCTCATTTTATTTCTTGTTAAAGAAATTCAATTTCACTTATTTATTTACTTAGTTACAAAATTTCAAAACTCAATAAAAAAAAGAAACTTAATTTCACTTATTCGGGATGTTCAATTTCACTTATTAACTTACTTAAATAATTTTCGAAAACTTAATAAATAAAGAAACCCAATTCTATTTATTAACGAATTTCAAATTCACTTATTCAAAAGTCCAAATTCTCTTATCAAAGAATTCAAATTTTTATTTAATTATCAATTAATTCAATCTTATTCAATTAGTAAATAATTTCAAAACTTAATTACTAAATAATTTCAAAACTCAATAATTTCAAACTAAATTATTAAATAATTTCCAACTTAATTATTAAATAATTTCAAACTTAATTATTATTAATTCTAAATTTAATTATTAAATAATAAATTTTTAAACACGTTCTTCCATCAATTACTACGTTAATATTTTGTTTCAAATTTCAAATATTCACATTTCTTTTCATTAAAATTTTAAATTCCAATTTTATTTCAAAACCTTATTATTATTCAAAAAAATCTTATTTATTTAAATCAAATTATTGACCAATCGGGTTTAATTTAGTTCTCTATCCCAAATCAAGTTCATTTTGGGTATTTATCATTTCATCCCGATTCCATTTCAATTCAAAAATCAAAGCATAGAAAAGGGAACTTGTAGTGTGATAACTGGGGTGGTGTCAAAGTAAATAAACAAGCAATAGCAAACATCAATAACAATCCAATAATTAAAATAATCCCAAAATAATCGTATTAATTCACATTGTTGTTTTTGTAAATTAATATAATTATTTCTAGAATCTACACTATCATTTCATGTAGATTAAAGATTATTACACTAATTATTATATGCAATTCTACACTTGACATCAATTATTCAATTTCATACTTCATCAATTAATACAACACAACTTCAAATGGTTCAAGGGTAATTAACCATTTCTACGTGTCAAATAATTAAACATTCAAGGGGTCATATTTTACAAATTTAACTAATCAAGTTCAACACATATGTCGATTCAAATTTTAACTATCCTACGTCAATTCCAATTGCATAATATTTATCACTTTATACATTAACATCCAATATAAACAACAAACAATCAATCAATTATCAATCAAACAGGATTATCGTCGTATAATTAACAGATAATGGTGTCAGATGTCACAGGTGAAATGATATAGGTAATAACATGCATATAACATTGCGAATAACTAACAGCCGCATATTTCAATTGTCGTTTCAATTGAAATCAAATTTAATAAATAAAAGAACAATAATCGTGAGTGATTGCTCACCTTTCGAGGCTAGAGAGAACATGAGATGACATGGATATACATACTGATACAGACGCTAAAACATGAATTATGAATCCATGCACGAATTCCAAAGTAAAGCTAGATTGGCACGAATCCGACGATCAAGGCTAAACCATCCAAGTGCTTCAGTTTGAGTCATTTTAGTTTTTCTGCTTCAGCTTTGGCGCTTTGAATGTGCTGTTGACCCATCACGCTAGGACACCCAGGCCCGAAAGCAGAAACAACTCCCCCTCACACCATGCAAAATAACACATTAATATGTGCCAAAAATACAATTTCCCTTTTTTTTGAATAGTAGCTCTAAACCCCCTTTACTTCAAAAACATGGCTCCAGGTATAAGTCACACACGGAACCGATGTCTCCCCTTCATAATTGCTCACCTGCTCACGCATGTTCCACGCAAAACACCTTCCCAAGTATTTGCGCTCACACCTCTCCTCCTCCTCCTCTCTCTCTCTCTCTCATGCATGTGTACTTCTCCTCATTCCAGTTGACGCACATGTATACTTCTTTCTTTTTTTTGGGCTATGTTGCTATGCGGATTAGAAAAACAACACGGACACGGCTACGGATAAGCGCACACACACTAACCACTAGAAGGCGACGGTTGATTTTGAGAAATGTTGTCGCGTACGGGTTCGGTGAAGTGGACAACGTGCGGATCAAGGTGCGGTCGAGTGGCTGATGCGGGCTAGGCGAGTTCGGTGGATGACCGAGCGATTGCTGCTTTGGCTCGGGTTCGGGGATGGGGTGGTTCAGTCGTCGGGTGGTGGAGCAGGTGGTGGGACGATGGAGGGTGCAGACGGAGGTTGGGCAGTGGGGATGGTGAGGATGTGGCTGGAAGAGCAAGATGGGAAGAAAAAAGAGAGAGAGAGAGAGAGAGGAGGCGTGCCGTGGATGGGGCTGCGATGAAAACGGGAGTGGAGGTGAGCATGCGTTCGGCTGGAGGAAAATCCAGGAGGGGACGGTTGCTGGAAGGAATGAGTAAAGTTTCCAGGAGGGGGAGAAGAAGGCTTTGAGCATAGCAAAGGAACAAAATCAACTTTGTAAATAAGGAGGAGGGATAGTACTAGTTTCAGATTTACAGATTGTCTTCGCTTCATTTTTTTTCCAAAGAAATGAGAACAAAGAAAAGAGAGAGTGCGGAAGAGAAAGGAACCAATTTATAATGAATTGAAATGTTATGAATAGCAAAGGCCACGACTTGAATTTTATGGAAATAATAAACAAGTAAACTATTGATTTTTGAATGGTTCCAAATGAATGCACACGTACCAACTTATCTTACTTTCCAAAGCCTTTAGAAAATGGAGAATCAAGCTCACGAATTCAGGATGTATTAAGGCAAATGACTGTTTGATTTCCACAGTTGAGTAGATGGAAGACCAGGAATATAAAACGTTTAAAACGGGTACCGATACGGAATCATTTTCGTGGATTCTACTACAAACCAAACTTCAAAACACAGAAATAAATATACCGTAGAGATCAGCATGACGAGACGATCAAAACGGTATACAGATATCGGTGGTATGATTTAATTATAAAAATTCGAATTTCTACTAGCGGAAAATGTAGCAAAAACGCGGAAAAATAAGATCGACGGAGCTAAAGAAGTCCGAATTTGAAAAAACGAAAAATGACGTCTTACTCAGAAGACGATTTAGAATTTTTCTATGTAAAAATATTTAGGTTTCGAAAATATTCTAATTTCATCGATTTTTATTGATTAAATTGAAATAATTTTAAGCACGAAAATAAACTTCATATTTTCGGACGAAAATTTGCCAGTTGCTATGTTTAACTGGACGCATTCCAAATATCAAATTTATATTTCAAAATTTTATTATTTAAAATTTCACACAAATTCAGTTTGTTAAATTAATTAAAACCGTTAAAATATCCGGGTTGTTACACTCTCCCCCACTCAAAACTTTTCGTCCCCAAAAAGGAAGGAGGTAGGAGAATAGAAACAACCAGAAGAAAATAGACTTGAATTCCAAAATAAAACAATTAATTTAAACCATATAAATTTCAATTTAAATTAATTTATTCAACAATTGACTTTAAACTCAAGGTAATTCATTAAGTTGATATTATTTCAATTTATTAATATTTGATGCATTCTTTCAAAACAAAATTTTATTTTATTTATTTCATTCATTCATTGTTTTATTATCCAATTATCCTCTATTAACAATTTTCTAAAATCATAAATTTGAATAATAATTTATTATAATCATATTTTATTTTAATTTTCTTTGTTCCAATTTATTATTAAATTTATTCCACTTAATATATCCTATCACATATATTAAGTATATTTACACTATTTAAAACCACTCAAATTTATTTATAAATTCCTTTAACATCATTTTATACCGTGTAATATTCAATTACATAGTTAACTTTGAAAATTTAGGTAAGTTATATATAATGCAATTGAGTATTATCCAAATAAAATTTTACAATTCAGTTATTTCAAGTTAAGTATTTATATAAAAAGAATCTAGCTTCATTTATAATTGAAAATCATCTTTTAACATATTTTAAGAATTAATTTCTGATTAGCTTCAAACAACTTAGATATATATATATATATATATATATTCATAATATATCAAATCAAATTTAAAATATTCAATATATATTATAAATCAAGTCATGCTTAGAAATTCAAACCAATTTATTTTTCCAAACAAAAGTGTAGCAGGGCTATAGAATAGTCTCTCCACTTTGAAACTCGAAAATGAATGCCGATGACGCGGCCATCATCACCGAAATTATTTTCCAGCGACAAAAGAGAAGAGCACTGATTTAAGCATTTAAAATTCTTTGAAACCATTCTTATTTGAAAATACTTTAAATACTAAACGCTTTAAAAACTTTCAAATCAAGTTTGAAATCACTGGAAATTAGAATTCTCAGTTTCTTGATTTAAAATTCATTACAATTTCCAAATAAATTTATAAACCATGTTTATTTCAATTATTTATATATGAGACAAAAGCCAATGGTTTAGGTGGCATATTTAAAATCCAATACTATTTATTAACAACCAATTCAATTAACTATCAAAATTCAGAAAACTATACTTATATATATATATAATATAACTATTCAAAATTTATTTCATTTACCAAATTTGAAAACAATATTGTGTCAGTTTGCTCTGCTCAAGTGTTTTGGAAATCCCGTCGATAGCGTTGATCAGACGAATCGATCGAAAATCCAAATCAACATCAACAACTCAAACAACACAATATATATATATATAACATTTTAATATCAATTTCAAATAAACTTCCTCGCTCGACGATACAAGGATGGATTCCAAAATAAGTATGGAGATTTAAATTTGATGGAAATCAAATCAAAGAGAATTTTGATTCGAAAATAGGTATGAAACAAGAATAAGATAATTAGATAACAAAATAGGAAGATTGATAAGGTTATATAAAATCACGGGCAACCTTTATCGGGTAGACCGTAACTTTAAGAATAAGATCGATGCAGAATTTCGAGGCAAATCTACATCAGATCTTAAAGGATAGAATTCAGTTATAGCAGGAGATAGATAGCATCGTAAACCGAGGATACAGAAATCTCCGGTAAATCGATGTCTATTGTAAAGGAATTTCATCCCTTTACAGATCATCCGAAGTTTGGCGAGACCATCGATTTATTATAAGGGTCATTCGAAGTAGGGTTATGGGATACTCCAGAATTCAGACGAATTCGAATAGTGAGGGACAAGAACGAATTTCGAAACCGAGGGAACGTTCCAAAATTCAAGGAAATCGAGTCAAAAGGAAGAGGTTGAAACTCGAATGAGAGTCATTCTGTAAATACATTTACCCTGTATGCTAAGTTTTGCCTAGAGCTACCAAAGCTCTGATACCAACTATAACAACCCGTTATTTTAGACTATTCGCATCCGCACATGTCGGACTTGAATAATTCAAAATACCGAATTGTTAATTAAAATTTGGCAAAACTGAACATATACAGTAAATAAATAATCACAGAATCACAGACACAGAGTAATAATATGCAGCGGAAGCAAAAGATAGTAGTTCATGAAGCTACTAAATATATAACAGAGTTAAATAAATTACAACAGAAGTCTCAAATACAATAGTCGAATACAATATCAGAATACATTTCTAGAATCAACTGAATATCTGGAAGCTGGATAGATAGCTGGATCTCCAGGCGAAGCTTCAACTCCAAAGGTGAGTCTCAAAAGTTGAACCACTCAGTCTGACCCGAGCATAAAGCAAAACATAGACACTCGAGTCAGGATTAACATTCTTATATTAATAAATCCAACTCAAGTGATATAACAACTGAAATACAAGTAACTCAAAGGACGTTGGAATAACCGTCCTCTAAGGATTCGTTAAAATATCTACTATGTAGTAATATATGCTAAATAGATAATGTCTATCAGTAATATAAAATATCAAAATAGTGTTAAGGCGTTATCATTATCCCCCTTAACACATTTTATATAAGCGTTATAGTCTATATAGCACTGTAAACTCCACCGTAAACTAGTGTGATATCTGAGAGTACTCCATAGGTACAACACAAAACAAATTCGTAGTTGTCGCGTATATAGGGATACAAGTATGACAAGGCACATGAGGCAATACCCAAGGTAGTGAAATTATCGTTTGCCTGATCCGGACTGGTGAGAACGCATCGCCGCAACAATCGCAACACCGCGAAACAACACTCCTAAAATTATGAGGGTGCATAGATCAATAACAAGTAATGAGTAGTTTACGAAGAAGTGTGTTTGCTCGAGGTGGCTAACCTCATTTGGCCCGCACGGCTCCTGTTTTAGTTATTTCCAATTTGACACAAGTGTCAAGGCTATCCATTATCGTTCTCTTTCTTCAGTCATCACGTACGTCATTCCAACCACTTCATTATGGATCACACTTCGCGAATAGTTATTAAAGTGGTTTCCGGTTTAGACAGAGTGTATGTCCATAACCGATTCCGGTTTCTTTAATAACTTTCGTAATTATTACACCGATTGGTCGTTTATATATTTTAAAACCAAATCAATTTCAATTTCAATTAGGATTTGTAAATCTTATTTCATTTGTCTTTCTAAAACAATTTCCAAAATTTACGATTCATCACTTCCAGATTTCCATTTCAAAACTCTATAATTCAATTTCAAAATTTGTTTTAAAACAATTCAATTATTCATTTAAATTCGAATATAAGTTTCATTCCATAATCATTTAAAAATGAATTTAATTTATCGTTTAAATCAATTTAAACTCATTTATCAATTTCGTAAAATGTTCGTTAAGTTAATTTATCATTTAAAACCATTTCCATTTAATCTCTAATTCATAAAATCAATTACTTATGTTTAACTTAATTATTTCAAAGCTCACAATTTTAATTAAGTTAATTTCGTTAAATCAAATTCTTTAAATTACAATTCTTAAATTTATTCCAGTAAATCTCATTTTATTTCTTGTTAAAGAAATTCAGTTTCACTTATTTATTTACTTAGTTACAAAATTTCAAAACTCAATAAAAAAAAGAAACTTAATTTCACTTATTCGAGAAGTTCAATTTCACTTATTAACTTACTTAAATAATTTTCCAAAACTCAATAAATAAAGAAACCCAATTTTATTTATTAACGAAGTTCAAATTCACTTATTCAAAAGTCCAATTTCTCTTATCAAAGAATTCAAATTTTTATTTAATTATCAATTAATTCAATCTTATTCAATTATTAAATAATTTAAAAACCTAAATATTAAATAATTTCGAAACTTAATAATTTCAAACTAAATTATTAAATAATTTCCAACTTAATTATTAAATAATTTCAAACTTAATAATTATTAATTCCAAATTTAATTATTAAACAATAAATTTTTAAACACGTTCTTCCATCAATTACTAAGTTAATATTTTGTTTCAAATTTCAAATATTCACATTTCTTTTCATTAAAATTTTAAATTCCAATTTTATTTCAAAACCTTATTATTATTCAAAAAAATCTTATTTATTTAAATCAAATTATTGACCAATCGGGTTTAATTTAATTTTCTATCCTAAGTCAAGTTCATTTTGGGTATTTATCATTTCGTCCCGATTCCATTTCAATTCAAAAATCAAAGTATAGAAAAGGGAACTTGCATTGTGATAACTGGGGTGGTGTCAAAGTAAATAAACAAGCAATAGCAAACATCAATAACAATCCAATAATTAATTCAAATAATCCCGAAATAATTGTATTAATTCACATTGTTGTTTGTGTAAATTAATATAATTATTTCTAGAATCTACACTATCATTTCATGTAGATTAAAGATTATTACACTAATTATTATATGCAATTCTACACTTGACATCAATTATTCAATTTCATACTTCATCAATTAATACAACACAACTTCAAATGGTTCAAGGGTAAGTAACCATTTCTACGTGTCAAATAATTAAATATTTAAGGGGTCATAATTTTACAAATTTAACTAATCAAGTTCAACACATATGTCGATTCAAATTTTAGCTATCCTACGTCAAATCCAATTGCATAATATTTATCACTTTATACATTACAATTTAACATCCAATATAAAAGCCAAACAATCAATCAATTATCAATCAAACAGGACTATCGTCGTATAATTAACAGATAGTGGTGTTAGATGTCACATGTGAACTGATATAGGTAATAACATGCATATAACAGTGCAAATAACTAATAATCGCATATTTCAATTGTCATTTCAATTGAAATCAAATTTAATAAATAAAAGAACATTAATCGTGAGTGATTGCTCACCTTTCGAGGATAGAGAGAACAGGAGATGACATGGATATACATACTGATACAGACGCTAAAACTTGAATTACGAATCCAAGCACGAATTCCAAAGTAAAGCTAGATTGGCACGAATCCGACGATCAAGGCTAAACCATCCAGTGCTTCAGTTTGAGTCATTTCAATTTGTCCGCTTCAGCTTTGGCAGTTTGAATGTGCTGTTGACCCATCACGCTAGGACACCCAGACCCGAAAGCAGAAACAACTCCCCCTCCCATCATGAAAAATAACACATTAATATGTGCCAATAATACAATTTCCTTTTTTTTGAACAACAGCTCCAAACCCCCTTTACTTCAAAAACATGGCTCCAGGTATAAGTCACGCACGGAACCGATGTCTCCCCTTCATAATTGCTCACCTGCTCACGCATGTTCCATGCAAAACCCCTTCCCAAATACTTGCGCTCACACCTCTCCTCCTCCTCTCTCTCTCTCTCTCTCCCATGCATGCGTACTTCTCCTCCTTCCAATTGACGTGCATGTATACTTCTTTCTTATTCTTTTTTGGGTTGTGTTGCTATGCGATTAGAAAAACAACACGGACACGGCGACATGGCTACGGACAGGCGCACACGCACTAACCGCTAGAAGGCGATGGCTGATTTTGTGAAACATTGTCGCGTACGAGTTCGGTGAAGTGGACAATGTGCGGAGCAAGGTGCAGTCGAGTGGCTGATGCGGGCTAGGCGAGTTTGGTGGGTGACCGAGTGGTTGCTGCTTTGGCTTGGGTTCGGGGACGGAGTGGTTCAGTTGTAGGGCGGTGGAGCAGGTGGTGGGACGGTGGCGGGTGTAGGCGGAGGTTGGGCAGTGGGGATGGTGAGGATGTGGCTGGAAGAGCAAGATGGGAAGAAAAAAAAGAGGAGGCGTGTTGTGGATTGGGCTGCGGTGAAAATAGGAGTGGAGGCGAGCATGCGTTCGGCTGGAGGAAAATCCAGGAGGGGACGGTTACTGGAAGGAATGAGTAAAGTTTCCAGGATGGGGAGATGAAGGCTATGAGCATAGCAAAGGAACAAAATCAATGTTGTAAATAAGGAGGAGCGATAGTTCTAGTTCCAGATTTACAGATTGTCTTTGCTTCATTTTGTTTTTTCCAAAGAAATGAGAACAGAGAAAAGAGAGAGTGCGGAAGAGAAAGGAACCAATTTATAATAAATTGAAATGTTATGAATAGAAAAGTCCACGACTTGAATTTTATGGAAATAATAAACAAGTGGCTATTGATTTTCGAACGGTTCCAAGTGAATGCACATGTGCCAACTTATGTTACTTTCCAAAGCCTTTGGAAAATGGAGAATCAAGCTCACGAATTTAGGACGTATTAAGGCAAATGACTGTTTGATTTCCACAGTTGAGTAGATGGAAGGCCAGGAATTCAAAACGTTTAAAATGGGTACCGATACGGAATCATTTTCGTGGATTCTACTACAAACCGAACTTCAAAACACAGAAATAAATATACCATAGAGATCAACATGACGAGACGATCAAAACGGTATACAGATATCAGTGGTATGATTTAATTATAAAAATTCGAATTTCTACTAGCAGAAAATGCAACAAAAACGCTGAAAAATAAGATCGACGGAGCTAAAGAAGTCCGAATTTGGAAAAACGAAAAATGACGTCTTGCTCAGAAGACAATTTAGAACTTTTCTATGTAAAAATATTTAGGTTTCGAAAATGTTCTAATTTCATCGACTTTTATTGATTAAATTGAAATAATTTTGCGCACGAAAATAAACTTCATATTTTCGGACGAAAATTTACCAGTTGCTATGTTTAACTGGACGCATTCCAAATTTCAAATTTATATTTCAAAATTTTATTATTTAAAATTTCACACAAATTCAGTTAGTTAAATTAATTAAAACCATTAACATATCCGGGTTGTTACAACAAGTGACATGTATATATGTACATATATATGCATAAGAGAATAATAATGTTTCAATGACTTTGATCAACTTCCATTTGTTAATCATTGAAAATCGAGAAACCGATCCTTGGTCACATTTTCACTAATTAATTAATGTACATAAAATTTTAAACAAAATTTAGAAATTAGTTTCTTATCATTATTAATTTAAGATGATCTCATTTGAATTATGAAACCATATTAATCAATGTTAACCAATTGTTTACAAAAAGTGTTATTATATCGATAAAGCGATATGAATTTTCTTATATTTTCAATCAAGTATATATCTTTATAAACTATTATAAATGATTTATTATCTCTTTATAACTAATTAAAAGGAATTACTATCATTTTAAAAACAATTATTGGAATAATTATAATAATTGTTAAATCATTAAATCTCAATTTAAATTCATAAATCAATTATTAAATACGATGACATTGTTGATGATGTCATAAATATATTTTATTCGCAAAAATAAAATAAATTATTTTATTTCATATTCTTGCTTAAATAGATAAATAAATGTATATATCCAGCTTCATGCATGATACTTTATGATTTTAGAGTTGTTTATCGATAAAACGGTTTTCGGCCATTTTATTGGTATTTGTCCGAAGAAAATATAGTATTGGAACATTCTTACAAAACAAGTTCATTATTATTTTTCTTCCCATAAATCTAATTTTTTTATGAAAAATAATCTATATTTGAGTACTTAAAATAATTTAAATATCTTTAATTAAAGTCAAATTACGGGTCGTTACATAAAGAATTTCTAGCGCTTCTTAGAAATCTAAGTGCTAACTCTCTTAGCATACTCATAACATGCATGAATCAAATCAATTGGTAATTTATTTTGACATACAATATCCCAGGCAAGAGCACAACATATATACATGCCATATAAGAAAGATTCTAAGCTGCAATTTTTACTTCACCTTCAACTTCATTTTTCAAGTTCTATGAACATTGCACACAAGAACATATATATACAAGCAACTATTATTATTTCCCATCCAATCAACTAATGGATTAGCAACTAAGTAACGAACATAATAAAGTTTAAAATTTTATAAAAAGGTGAGATTTTATCACCTTTAAGTTAACCAAATGCTTACTAATTCCACTTAAACTCCCACCATCCTTTGAAATACTCTAGATTTTTGCATTTATCTTGGAATAATTAAGTTGTAAGGCCTTAAAGGCCAAGATGGGTTTGATCTTGGAGCATAGGGTCTCGAGCATGATGAAATGGAGGTAATGAGGGCTTGTTTTAAGGAGGGGAAGTGTTGAAATGGAAAAGAAGTTGTATTTTAACAAGTTTTAAAGGATTTAAAAGTGGAAAAGGTGAAATTTAAAAGTTTAGGAACTAGGAAGCAATGAAAACAAATTTAAGAAGCTTAAGGAAGTTTGAGAATGGAATTTGGAAATGAGAAAATAAGAAAAGAAAATTAAGAAATTTGTTTTATATGAAATGCAATTAGTAGTTAACCAAAATAGCCTTTGGTACTTAATCTCCACAAATCACTTCCACCATTTCATAGGAAAATTATATCCTTCTAAGCCATCTTAAACATGCATTAAACATACTTTGTACTTATGTTTTCTTATGTTTCTAATAACATAACAACTAATTTTTCATTTATTTATATTTATATAAAATAACCACATCTCTTTTACAAATACATATATATCTAAGTATATATATATATATACATATATACATCGTATAACACTAACTAATTATATTTGTATGTATATAAGTATACAACAAGGTGCACAATGTTTGAATAACTTTATCCGACGAAAAGTTAAAAATTCAGAAAATGAATTTCGGTGACATTTTCTATTTTTCTTCAAACTAAATATTTTTCTAAAAAAAAATTTGAAAACTATTTCACCATCGTTATTGTTAATTAAAAGGAGTTTATTTTAATTATAAAATCTATTATTTGAATATATAAAATTAAATAAATATTCATAAATCATGCGCTGAAATTACGAGTCATTACATTTCTCTAAGGAGTGTAGCAAGCCTAAATAGCGTTCCATTTACAAAGAGGTAGGCCATAATTGTTATTCTTGTCCAATGGTGGAGAAGGGAAATAGAGTAGCAAACTAAGTGTGATTGAGCCTTTTGGTGATGCTCCCTCCCTTTAAGAAGGAAAATGTCCTTTAATCCTGGAAGGTACAATTTTTTTTCATAAACTTCTATGTTGGCCTCCTTTCGATATGAATGCATCTTATTCATTCGTATCAAAAGTCTATTAATATTCTTATTTGTTTGATTATTGTGTGTTTCTATTCAAGTTCATTATTTTAGGCTTAGTGTAGTTTTGGCTTTAAGTAGGAGTTATCACTTAGAGTATTAAACTTACTTAAACCAAAATGTAGTTGATTATTAGCTGCTAGTGTTTTATTTAGTTATAAAGGAACCATGAGGAAATTAGGTATATTCTTTTTAAAAGTAACAATATATTAAGATTTAAAATTTGATTGCATGGATGCTTACCTATTTGATTGAATTGAAATGAGATGAATTGAATGTTTGTGAATGGATGATAAGATTGATATGGGTAATTATGTACAAATATTTCAAGCAAGAGTTTAATGAAAGATAGTTTTTATTATAAATTATGTGTATGTATGTGTGTGTTTGTATGTATATTGTGATGACTCGGAATTTTTGAATATTTGAAATTGGAATATTTAATCGATTTTAAATATTTAAAAGTTAATGTTTAACTTAAATTTCAAATATCATTAATTTTTGGATAATTTAAGATTTTGGATTAAAAACCGAGAATTGGGTAATATTTGAAATTTGAAGTTTCAGGCTTGTTAAAAATATTTCAAAGGCCTATGAAATTTATATTGATAATACTAAGGATAATAGAACCTTTTAATTTGAATTTAAAAGTGATTTGTTAAGTTTTAAAGATATATCGTTTAAATTGATATTTAAAAATAGCCTTTCGGGGCACAGTCTCGGAATTCGACAAAAACAGTTCCATTGGATCTGTAATAGTGTATTAATATCGGATTTTAAATTCATAGTGTTTGGAGTTGACGTGTGACCATAAGGTTTGTAAACACGCTGAAATCTATATCATAAATTCAATATAATAATTGGATCCTAAAGTTATCTTCTCCATACGATCGAGTTAAGCCTCGAAATCTTTTCCATCGAGTTCATAATAGGGGTATAACATTATAAACGTCTAGCAGCACGCCTCGATAGAAAGTCGAAATTTAGAGTCGTGATTTCAATTCAAATTTAAATTTAAAGATTATATATATATGTGGACTGCTCAATGAAATTCACTTCAAACCTTTTTCTCTTCAGCATCACTGTAGCCTTTTCTTCCACATGCTTCCTGCCTCTTCTAATCAAGCACCAGATGTCTACCTCATTTTCTCTTTAAAACTCAAGCCGGTTAAAAAAATAAAGCGAAAACATTGGCCGAGAAAAAATCAAAAGGGAACGGACGTAAACCCCTCTTTCATCTCAAAATCAAATTGAATTGAAGACAGTTTGATTCCTCAAAATGGCATCAAAGAAAAAAAAATTGCCATGTTGTTGAACAAGCTTGAGCTCGCGAGCGACGAGTATGGAGTCGCGTTGTGGCGAGGCGTTGGAGGCTCGAGCGACAGCATGAGTGGGATAGAGTCGTTGAGGAAAGCGCGACATCTTGGTGGCGGCCAGTGAGGACATGGGTGCAGCGACGGCATGGAGTGTTCATGATCTAGTGGATAGGTCATGGGGAAGGCGAGGCTAAGCCTTCGATCTAGGGGAGTGACCAGAGACATTCGGCATTGGTACGACTTTTTTTTTTGTATTTGTGTACAGATTATACCAATTCATATAAGTATATAGAAAAAAATGAATTAGAGATAAGGAAATGATTTTCAGTAAGATATATTACACTTTTTGAAATGGTATATATATGTATATGTGAATAAATTGGTAGTAAAGAGAAAAAAATAGCTGTTGGGCAGTTTTAAAATTTTATAGTTAAATCTTAGTTAAATTTAATACCTATGTAGATTATTTCGAAAATAAATATACATATACATTTTTAAATCTACTAGTTTATTTTAAATATACATTTAGGTTGATTAATTTAGTTAATTAACCTATCGAATTTATTTTAGTTACTAAAAGATTTTTATAACGACCCAGAATTTTGAATAATTTAAATTGAAAATATTTGATTAAATTTAAATATTTGAATGATGGTTTGAATTGAATTTTCAATATAACTTTGAATTTGACGATTAAATTTTAGAATTTAATCTATTGAAAGTTGAATAAAAATTTGAATCTTCAATTTTAAGCCGATTTAAGATATTTCAAAGGCTTGTAAAATTCATATTGATAATATTAAAGATTACAGAAGCTTCAGAATTGAATCTGAAAGTGAATTGTTCAGTTTTGAAATTAAATCGTTTGAATCGATATTTAAAAAATAGCCGTCCGAGGCACAGTCTCGGAATTCAACGAAACCAGTTCCATTGGGCCCGTAACGTTGAATTATTGCCGGATTTCAAATTTCGTATTTTTCGGAGTTAATATGTGAGCACACGACACGCAAACGCGTCGAAATTTTCAACGATTTAAATTTAAATTTAAATTTAAACTTAGTCAACGCACACCACGTTCGTCCTAGATTCTCGCCTAAAAATCACGAACAAGATCGTGTAACCCATGCCTCCATTTCTTTTTATATAACCCAAGCCTTTCCTCCTTCAGTTCAATTTTCAAATCAAAGAAAAAAAAATAAACGTTAATGGCTGAAGCCAAGAATCAAAGTAAAACTATGGCCGCTTCCCTAAACTCGTTCGTTCGAATCAAAAAAAGTTATTCATGGCCGCGTTCCTTCCTCTCCTCTTCTTCCAAATTTAATCGCGACTCCAGATAAAAAAAAATGAAATCGAATCGAAGTCGTTCGATTCAAGGGATGGCACTCGCGTGAGGTGGGGAATCGTTCGAAATGGCGACGCGACAAGCGGCGGTTCAAGCATCTGAAGGAGGAGCAGTGGGTGGGGTGTCGCGATCCATGATGGCGGCGGCGCGCGAATGGGCTAGGGCTAGGCGAAGCGACGATTAGGGTGGTCGCGATAGAAGGAAATGTGGTGACGGCATTGGGATGTCGCGATGGAGGCAGGGTCGAATTCGATCAACGGTGGCTCGAGAGGATGATGGGGGATAGATCTGGGGTGGCGCGCGTGAGGCGACTCGCGATGATGGAGCGACGTTGGATTTGGGTGGCCGTGGTTTTCATATTTCGCAGTGAGGTAATTTTATAAATTTTGTTTTTCAAAATTTAATTTTTATGCAGTAAAAAAAAATAATATATATAATTTTAGTTAAATAAATTATAAAAAAGAAAACTTGATAGGAATTTAAATTATTTAGTGAAGTGATTTATTAAGGGAAAATTTGTAAAAAAAAATAAATTTTTGGTTAAATAAAGTTTATTTGACTAAAAGAAATTAGCTTAAATAAAATTATTAGTATAAACCCAAAATGGTTAGCCAAATTAAATAAACCTATAAAAGAAAATTCAGTTTATTAAGTGAAAGATTTATTTAATGGAAATTTAGTTAAAATTTAACTTTTGGTTAATAAAATATAGATTAGAATTTATTGAGAATAGTTCTGAATTAATTTTTTTTGTTGAATCAAATTTTATAAAAGAATTGTTTGAAAGCCAAAAACGATTTATTAAAAAGAAATTTAGTTTTAAAAATAAATTGAAATTAAATATTGTTATCATGTTTAAACCTAGAAAGAATATTTAACAGTTACATTAAAGTGATTAACTTGTTAACAAATATTTATTTGATTCGTTTAAGTTACTAAAAAATAAATTTTTAATGGAAGTTTAATTGTTTAAATTAAATTTTAGTTAAATAAATTTTTAAAAAGGAAAACTTGTTTTATAAAAGGGATTTTGTTTAAAAATTTATAAAGTTATTTAAAAGAAAATTTGTTTAAATTTAAGTTAAGTGGTTAAAAATAATTTATTCAAAGGGAAATTAAATTGTAGTTTAAATAAATTTATTAAAGAAGAAACTGATTTAAAATCGAACATTGGTTAATTAAATATAGCAAATGGGAATTAATTATGCGATTTGTCCAAATGTTATATAAAATAAAGATTTGGATTTATAAAGAATAGTTTTGAATTTAATTTTTGTCATTAAAAATAATTTAATAAAGGAAACTTAGTTTTGAATTTTTAATTGAAATTAAATATTTTATTAAAGAAGAAAATTTAGTTTAAAATTAAATTGTAGTTGAATAAAATTATTAAAGGAATTGGTTTAGAACAAAACCAATGAATAATTAAAACAATCAAAAATGAAAATTTATTATTCGATCTGTTCGAATATTAATAGATTGTGTAAATATTTATACAAGGTATAAATGAAGAAAACAAGTTGAATTGGAAGTGGATGGCAAACGGGAATAAAGGTGAGAACTTCTCACTCAAAAAGGAATTTTATTGTTTATTTAAATTTTAAATAGTTAGATTTAAATTTGTTTGACTGTGTTGATTGAATGCTTGAGTGATGATTGTTATATATATATATATGTATATATATATATATATATATATATATATATATATATATTGGATGTGAATAGACCCTATACGCCGTTAGTAAGCGGAGGTTATTTATTACACACATATAGCGCGATATTCCACCTCGAAGTGGAATTGGTATTATATTATATATATAGCAATATATATATATATATTGGCATATGTATATATTGCAGTTGATTGATTTCCCGCATTTTCTTTTAGCGGATGAGACCCTATTGCGCCGTTAGTAAGCGGATATATATTTATAAAATCCCATGTACCGCGATATTCCGTCTAGAAACGGAATGGTATTGTGCTAATGTCTGTGGATGCAGGGAAACAGGTTGGAGGGATCCAACTGGATTCCTCACGAATATTTGTTGATTCATATATTGTGATGTTTGATTGTTTATCATGGATGATATATGATATTGGAAAGTCGTGATTGACTATTGATGTGTTGCATCATCGGATCCAATTTTGAAGTTTAAAATTAACGATTTTGATTTCTAAAGTGATTCTTGGAAACATACGTTTATAAAATATTTTTGGAATTGATTCATCTTAAATAAATAAACGTTATAATTTTAATATTATAAAAATTATGATTTTTGAGAAATACAGTTAAAATTTGATTTTTGAAAAAATATGAGATTAGTGATTTTATAAAATAGTTTGAACTGGGATTTCTGAATTTATTATAAGGAGTTTAAAAATAGGATTTATAAAATTTTTATTTTATAAATCAGAATGATGAAAATTATAAAAGAGTTTAAAAATGTTTAAAGTAATAATATAAATTGATTTATATTAAAAGATTTATAAATTGATATTTATAAATTTAGAATATCTTAAATTATAAAACGAGCTTTTATAAATGATAAGATGATTTGTAAATAGATTTCATAAAGGAATGAAATCTATAGAATTTATCAAATTTGATTATTTTATAAATCAAAATGATAAATTATAAAGGAGTTGAAAGACGTTTTAAAATAGTAATATAAATTGTTTTATATTAAAAGATTTATAAATTGATATTTATAAATTAAAAATATTGGAATTATAAAACGAGCTTTTATAAGTATTAGAAAGAATTGTGAATGAATTTCACTAATGAATGAAATTTATAGAATTATAACGGTGAAGTTCTAAATAGAATTTTATAAATAAAATTCATAAAGTTATTAAAGGAATGGAATTTGGACAAATAATTGAATCTTATAAGTTATAAGATTTATAATTATGAAGTTTAAAGGAACGATTTTTATAAACAAATAAATTATAAGTATTTGACTTATAATATAAATTTTTTTATATATCATTGTGATATGAATTAATATAGGTTAATAAAGGAATTTATAAAAAGGAGTTGATATAAAATAAATAGAAATAGGATTTATAAACGTTGTTTTATAAATAAGCAACGACTTATTTTGATAAGGAATTGTTGTAATTTATTTATGGAATTATATTCATGTTTTAGACAGTGAATAATTCTTTAAAATAAAATGAATAGAAGTGATGAAATTTATCAACAAGTGTATTCACGTTTTTGAATAGTGAATATTTTGTTAAAGAAATTATTTTGGATGTGATGTTTGAAATAGAATTAAAACGATCTAAAGATGTTTTAAAAGAAGTTGAGATTCGAAACCATAGATTTCAACATTTATTGTTGAAATAGATATTTTCGAGAAATAAAAGGAAATGGTGGACTATAACACTGTTGTTATAGTAAATGATTTCCGAAAGGAAATGTTTTGCATAGTATTGGGATTTATATATCTATTTTAATTTCGAATCCCTATACTAGTGATTTTGGGTTGTCGTAACGATGTTTTACGCGACATTCGTTTTGACCCAAATGAATATGATTAAGTGAATGATTTCCTTAAAAGAATGAAATATATACTTAATTTCGATTAGGGTATATTAAATATTTTCTCAGTATAGAAAATAAAAAGATCTGTGAACTACTTATTTTTAATAAGTATAGAAATGCTTTTCCAATATTAAGTGAATATTTGGAATTTATCTTTTTGAAGATAAATTGAAAATGAATATTAGAAATTGAATGGAAATCGTATATTCATAAATATTTTGGAATGTAAATTCAATATAGAATTTATAAATGAAATTGGGAAATTAGATTTAAAAATAAATATTGATTTATTTTTAAAGTATGGAAATTATGTTTATATCTTGTAAAGATATTTTTGTGAAATAAATAATTTGGAAAAATTATTTGGAATCTGGTGATGTTGGCATATCTATTGATAGTTCAATAACCGACTATCAATATTTACCTTTAAATAGGTATTTGTTGTGATTTGTTTGAATTTGAATGCCACACTTATTTTTTTTAAAATAAGCGCTCACTATTCGGGTTAACCGGGAAAGGACCTTAGGGTCGTATAAGCCATTCCAAATATGTGATACGTCGTTATGAATTGCATTCGAAGATCGGTGTTGAAGACCGGATATTTTCGAAAGCGAAAGGGTTTCTTGTTGATTGTCTCTGCACTGGCTGATCCCTGGTATTGAGATCTCCATATGTGATGGGAAATCCGAACGTGATTAGAGATTATTCGGATTGCAAGGACTTCTTTGAAAGTGCCTTCGGTTCTGTTCGAGCCCGGAACAGACTTGTATGAATTGTGTGTCTGACATTACAAGTTGAGATGTAAAGCCGATTTCTTTCAAATATATTTCTGTGGTGGCGGAGAATTTATTCTCTTAGCTTAACACCCTTCTCTGAGACGTACGAGCTCAGAGGTTATATAGTTGAAGTTATCAGCAATATATTCCCAATTTGGTAATGTGACATACTGAGTGTTGCTGTAAATGATCATTGTGTTGATTTTTGTGATAGGATCGTTTATTTGATCGTCTATCTTGGTGATCATTGTGTTGATCATTTGTTGACCCAAAGCATGGCTTTTGTATAAAGTATGTTTTTGTGGACGTGACTTCGTCGAACCTCACACCCCGGAAATGGTCAAAACAGGAAAGATGCGGCAAGGTTATGAGGGGTAGCACCCTTTAGGGTATGTACATTTCCTTCTGGATAGAGGTTGTATCATGGTATGGAGCCCAGATATTTAACCTATGTGGTTACTGCGAATTTATTACTTTGTGGTTGTTGGCTATCGGGATCCCGTGAGAAAGGTCGTTTACGATCGGGGAATGGCGTGCTCGTGTCAGTAGTTACCCAGTTAGGGGTAACCCGGCCTTGTGTTGGCAGAGTTCCGGTTTGGTTCTCGGGGATGTCTTTCCAGAGGCATTCTCATGTGGCAATGGGAAGTTCCTTGGCCTGACCATTTGTTGGAAATCCAATTCCCAATACGAAACTTGTACGGTATTAGTTGTAGAACCTGCCATTCACTTATGGTGGTCACCACTGTTTGGATGGTAGCTATAGTAGGCATAGTTCGAAATGTCTATGCTGGCTAAGATTTATATTCTACTTTCGAAATAATTTTCTACACTATGCACTAGTAATAATATCAAATGTTCTCTTAATGCGTATTAAGCATCTTTGACTATCATAAGGAGAAATCTCCTCCGATTCTGCGTTTGCATTGTGTGTGTGTGCGGGAGGCCTTATGGTAGTCTCATTTTTAAAAGCATTGCGAATTGAATTTAAAAATATCTCTCTATTTTGATTTTAAAGATAGATAAACTGTTTTGAGTTCTCACACCAGTCACATGACTGACTTGGAGTTTATTGTTTTCCTTCCTAAACTTTGGGTGCCCACCAATTTCCACACGGGCAGTCAAGAGTTAAGGTTTATCAGGATATTCTGGAGTTGCCGGAGGCAAGCTGGATGGCATGGCGTATTACTACTATATAGTATTTCTTTTTCCGCTGCATTGTTTGATGTTGTACACTCTGATGATATGGTGTAATAAAATGTATAAAATGTAATAACTGATATAGTTCTTTGTTTAAAGAATATTCATTTATTATTATATGTTGTTCCGCTGCGAATTGTGAGATTCTGTTATTGTTCTGTTGTTTCCTTTCTTTCCCGTTCTATTTTAAAATTCTCTATTTTCTTTCTCTTTTCTTTCTATTTTAAAATTTTCTATTTTCTTTTCTCTCTATTTTCTATCTTCTCTCTTCTTCTCTTCTTTTCTTTCCTTTTCTTTTCTTAAATTCTTTTTAAAACCCATAACATTTCGGGTTTCCGGCCTTCCATTTCTCGGCATTCGATAAAGTGAGT
The DNA here is from genome assembly GCA_030765085.1 of Allium cepa. Taxonomy (NCBI): domain Eukaryota; kingdom Viridiplantae; phylum Streptophyta; class Magnoliopsida; order Asparagales; family Amaryllidaceae; genus Allium; species Allium cepa. The sequence continues at coordinate 159,220,598 of CM060939.1, forward strand.
GTCGATGTTGAATTTTCGAAAGTCGAAAAAAATTCCGAACGTTACATTTGGTATCAAAGCTTATGGTTAAGCGACAACCATGGTTCTGTTGGGTATTACTCGTTAGAGATAGAGTCAGCGGTACTCTAGAATGAGTTTGAGTGTAATAATAGCTATGAGCGCGTATTTGTTAGTGAATATAAAATTGTTTTTGAATCGGGTAAATAAAGTAATTTTGCCCAAAACTATTTTGTATAGAAAAGAAATGATTTTCTATGAATTATTATAGTATATGGTTGCATGATTGTTAGAAATGATAATATAGAATTATTATCATTAGTATATAAAATTAAATAAAATGGATTGATTTCAAGTAAACTAACTTGATAAATTATTAATTCATGGACTGATGAATTTGAATTTGAATTGGTTAAATTAAAGTTTAGTCGTGAGCTAAATTTGAAAATAAATTTGAATTTGTATATAAATTCAAGTAAGTAAAGGAAATAAATTGAAATTCTCTTTGTTAGTAATTAAGTAAATTCGTGATGAATTGAATATGGAAATTGAAATTTGAAATGAATTAGTAAATGAAAGTAAATAGTTAGAATTCAATATTTAGAATTGAGAATTGAATTTGAATGAAATTTGAGTTATGAATTGAATTCAAATAGAATTGAAATTGTGAATTGAATTGAAGAGTAAAATTGAATGAAATGAATATGTAACTTCAATAGTGAAGTTAAAATATATAAGAAACATATATCGAAATTTTGCAGTAGAATTGGCAAATTGGTTTGAATATTGTATTTGGATTTGTATGCTACTACTACTAGCAGGTTATACAGGTGTATAAAGGAATTTGGATTTTGATTTCAAAGACAAAATTGAATTGCTCGACAAAAAGGTACGTATTTCAATTTCAGTATGAAATTTGATGACTTTCTTCTCTAGCCACTTGGCTTTTCTTTTTTCTTTTTGATTCTGAGGGGCCGTGGTGCCATTTTGTAGTCGTACCGAGCTAGCCGCGCAAAGGAGATGCTGGCGAAATTTTTCGAAAATTTAGGGTGTTAGGAAAAATTTGAGGAATTTTGAGAGTTTAAAATTTGAATTTGAATTTGAATTTAAATTTGAATTGTTAGGAGAACAATGTTGTTTGAAACCTATAATTGAAGTTGGAAAGCTAGTTGAAACGATAATGAATCTCTAATAAAAAGATTTAGGTTAGTAAGTTGATAAAACTATTTGGATTGTGAAAAAGTAGTTAATGGGAATTGGGGCATTCTTCTTAACTTGTAATTTCGAGACGAAATTCTTTTAAGGAGGGAAGATTGTAACGACCCAGAATTTTGAATAATTTAAATTGAAAATATTTGATTAAATTTAAATATTTGAATGATGGTTTGAATTGAATTTTCAATATAACTTTGAATTTGACGATTAAATTTTAGAATTTAATCTATTGAAAGTTGAATAAAAATTTGAATCTTCAATTTTAAGCTGATTTAAGATATTTCAAAGGCTTGTAAAATTCATATTGATAATATTGAAGATTATAGAAGCTTCAGAATTGAATCTGAAAGTGAATTGTTCAGTTTTGAAATTAAATCGTTTGAATCGATATTTAAAAAATAGCCGTCCGAGGCACAGTCTCGGAATTCAACGAAACCAGTTCCGTTGGGTCCGTAACGTTGAATTATTGCCGGATTTCAAATTTCGTATTTTTCGGAGTTAATATGTGAGCACACGACACGCAAACGCGTCGAAATTTTCAACGATTTAAATTTAAATTTAAATTTAAACTTAGTCAACGCACACCACGTTCGTCCTAGATTCTCGCCTAAAAATCACGAACAAGATCGTGTAACCCATGCCTCCATTTCTTTTTATATAACCCAAGCCTTTCCTCCTTCAGTTCAATTTTCAAATCAAAGAAAAAAAAAATAAACGTTAATGGCCGAAGCCAAGAATCAAAGTAAAACTATGGCCGCTTCCCTAAACTCGTTCGTTCGAATCAAAAAAAGTTATTCATGGCCGCGTTCCTTCCTCTCCTCTTCTTCCAAATTTAATCGCGACTCCAGATTAAAAAAAAAATGAAATCGAATCGAAGTTGTTCGATTCAAGGGATGGCACTCGCGCGAGGTGGGGAATCGTTCAAAATGGCGACGCGACAAGCGGCGGTTCAAGCATCTGAAGGAGGAGCAGTGGGTGGGGTGTCGCGATCCATGATGGCGGCGGCGCGCGAATGGGCTAGGGCTAGGCGAAGCGGTGATTAGGGTGGTCGCGATAGAAGGAAATGTGGTGACGGCATTGGGATGTCGCGATGGAGGCAGGGTCGAATTCGATCAACGGTGGCTCGAGAGGATGATGGGGGATAGATCTGGGGTGGCGCGCGTGAGGCGACTCGCGATGATGGAGCGACGTTGGATTTGGGTGGCCGTGGTTTTCATATTTCGCAGTGAGGTAATTTTATAAATTTTGTTTTTCAAAATTTAATTTTTATGCAGTAAAAAAATAATAATATATATAATTTTAGTTAAATAAATTATAAAAAAGAAAACTTGATAGGAATTTAAATTATTTAGTGAAGTGATTTATTAAGGGAAAATTTGTAAAAAAAATAAATTTTTGGTTAAATAAAGTTTATTTGACTAAAAGAAATTAGCTTAAATAAAATTATTAGTATAAACCCAAAATGGTTAGCAAAATTAAATAAACCTATAAAAGAAAATTCAGTTTATTAAGTGAAAGATTTATTTAATGGAAATTTAGTTAAAATTTAACTTTTGGTTAATAAAATATAGATTAGAATTTATTGAGAATAGTTCTGAATTAATTTTTTTTGTTGAATCAAATTTTATAAAAGAATTGTTTGAAAGCCAAAAACGATTTATTAAAAAGAAATTTAGTTTTAAAAATAAATTGAAATTAAATATTGTTATCATGTTTAAACCTAGAAAGAATATTTAATAGTTACATTAAAGTGATTAACTCGTTAACAAATATTTATTTGATTCGTTTAAGTTACTAAAAAAATAAATTTTTAATGGAAGTTTAATTGTTTAAATTAAATTTTAGTTAAATAAATTTTTAAAAAGGAAAACTTGTTTTATAAAAGGGATTTTGTTTAAAAATTTATAAAGTTATTTAAAAGAAAATTTGTTTAAATTTAAGTTAAGTGGTTAAAAATAATTTATTCAAAGGGGAATTAAATTGTAGTTTAAATAAATTTATTAAAGAAGAAACTGATTTAAAATCGAACATTGGTTAATTAAATATAGCAAATGGGAATTAATTATGCGATTTGTCCAAATGTTATATAAAATAAAGATTTGGATTTATAAAGAATAGTTTTGAATTTAATTTTTGTCATTAAAAATAATTTAATAAAGGAAACTTAGCTTTGAATTTTTAATTGAAATTAAATATTTTATTAAAGAAGAAAATTTAGTTTAAAATTAAATTGTAGTTGAATAAAATTATTAAAGGAATTGGTTTAGAACAAAACCATTGAATAATTAAAACAATCAAAAATGAAAATTTATTATTCGATCTGTTCGAATATTAATAGATTGTGTAAATATTTATACAAGGTATAAATGAAGAAAACAAGTTGAATTGGAAGTGGATGGCAAACGGGAATAAAGGTGAGAACTTCTCACTCAAAAAGGAATTTTATTGTTTATTTAAATTTTAAATAGTTAGATTTAAATTTGTTTGACTGTGTTGATTGAATGCTTGAGTGATGATTGTTATATATATATATATATATTGGATGTGAATAGACCCTATACGCCGTTAGTAAGCGGAGGTTATTTATTACACACATATACCGCGATATTCCACCTCGAAGTGGAATTGGTATTATATTATATATATAGCAATATATATATATTGGCATATGTAAATATTGCAGTTGATTGATTTCCCGCATTTTCTTTTAGCGGATGAGACCCTATTGCGCCGTTAGTAAGTGGATATATATTTATAAAATCCCATGTACCGCGATATTCCGTCTAGAAACGGAATGGTATTGTGCTAATGTCTGTGGATGCAGGGAAACAGGTTAGAGGGATCCAACTGGATTCCTCACGAATATTTGTTGATTCATATATTGTGATGTTTGATTGTTTATCATGGATGATATATGATATTGGAAAGTCGTGATTGACTATTGATGTGTTGCATCATCGGATCCAATTTTGAAGTTTAAAAATAACGATTTTGATTTCTAAAGTGATTCTTGGAAATATACGTTTATAAAATATTTTTGGAATTGATTCATCTTAAATAAATAAACGTTATAATTTTAATATTATCAAAATTATGATTTTTGAGAAATACAGTTAAAAGTTGATTTTTGAAAAAATATGAGATTAGTGATTTTATAAAATAGTTTGAACTGGGATTTCTGAATTTATTATAAGGAGTTTAAAAATAGGATTTATAAAATTTTTATTTTATAAATCAGAATGATGAAAATTATAAAAGAGTTTAAAAATGTTTAAAGTAATAATATAAATTGATTTATATTAAAAGATTTATAAATTGATATTTATAAATTTAGAATATCTTAAATTATAAAACGAGCTTTTATAAATGATAAGATGATTTGTAAATAGATTTCATAAAGGAATGAAATCTATAGAATTTATCAAATTTGATTATTTTATAAATCAAAATGATAAATTATAAAGGAGTTGAAAGACGTTTTAAAATAGTAATATAAATTGTTTTATATTAAAAGATTTATAAATTGATATTTATAAATTAAAAATATTGGAATTATAAAACGAGCTTTTATAAGTATTAGAAAGAATTGTGAATGAATTTCACTAATGAATGAAATTTATAGAATTATAACGGTGAAGTTCTAAATAGAATTTTATAAATAAAATTCATAAAGTAATTAAAGGAATGGAATTTGGACAAATAATTGAATCTTATAAGTTATAAGATTTATAATTATGAAGTTTAAAGGAACGATTTTTATAAACAAATAAATTGTAAGTTTTTGACTTATAATATGAATTTTTTTATATATCATTGCGATATGAATTAATATAGGTTAATAAAGGAATTTATAAAAAGGAGTTGATATAAAATAAATAGAAGTAGGATTTATAAACGTTGTTTTATAAATCAGCAACGACTTATTTTGATAAGGAATTGTTGTAATTTATTTATGGAATTATATTCATGTTTTAGACAGTGAATAATTCTTTAAAATAAAATGAATAGAAGTGATGAAATTTATCAACAAGTGTATTCACGTTTTTGAATAGTGAATATTTTGTTAAAGAAAATATTTTGGATGTGATGTTTGAAATAGAATTAAAACGATCTAAAGATGTTTTAAAAGATGTTGAGATTCGAAACCATAGATTTCAACATTTATTGTTGAAATAGATATTTTCGAGAAATAAAAGGAAATGGTGGACTATAACACTGTTGTTATAGTAAATGATTTCCGAAAGGAAATGTTTTGCATAGTATTGGGATTTATATATCTATTTTAATTTCGAATCCTTATACTAGTGATTTTGGGTTGTCGTAACGATGTTTTACGCGACATTCGTTTTGACCCAAATGAATATGATTAAGTGAATGATTTCCTTAAAAGAATGAAATATATACTTAATTTCGATTAGGGTATATTAAATATTTTCTTAGTATAGAAAATAAAAAGATCTGTGAACTACTTATTTTTAATAAGTATAGAAATGCTTTTCCAATATTAAGTGAATATTTGGAATTTATCTTTTTGAAGATAAATTGAAAATGAATATTAGAAATTGAATGGAAATCGTATATTCATAAATATTTTGGAATGTAAATTCAATATAGAATTTATAAATGAAATTGGGAAATTAGATTTAAAAATAAATATTGATTTATTTTTAAAGTACGGAAATTATGTTTATATCTTGTAAAGATATTTTTGTGAAATAAATAATTTGGAAAAATTATTTGGAATCTGGTGATGTTGGCATATCTATTGATAGTTCAATAACCGACTATCAATATTTACCTTTAAATAGGTATTTGTTGTGATTTGTTTGAATTTGAATGCCACACTTATTTTTTTTAAAATAAGCGCTCACTATTCGGGTTAACCGGGAAAGGACCTTAGGGTCGTATAACCCATTCTGAATATGTGATACGTCGTTATGAATTGCATTCGAAGATCGGTGTTGAAGACCGGATATTTTCGAAAGCGAAAGGGTTTCTTGTTGATTGTCTCTGCACTGGCTGATCCCTGGTATTGAGATCTCCATATGTGATGGGAAATCCGAACGTGATTAGAGATTATTCGGATTGCAAGGACTTCTTTGAAAGTGCCTTCGGTTCTGTTCGAGCCCGGAACAGACTTGTATGGATTGTGTGTCTGACATTACAAGTTGAGATGTAAAGCCGATTTCTTTCAAATATATTTCTGTGGTGGCGGAGAATTTATTCTCTTAGCTTAACACCCTTCTCTGAGACGTACGAGCTCAGAGGTTATATAGTTGAAGTTATCAGCAATATATTCCCAATTTGGTAATGTGACATACTGAGTGTTGCTGTAAATGATCATTGTGTTGATTTTTGTGATAGGATCGTTTATTTGATCGTCTATCTTGGTGATCATTGTGTTGATCATTTGTTGACCCAAAGCATGGCTTTTGTATAAAGTATGTTTTTGTGGACGTGACTTCGTCGAACCTCACACCCCGGAAATGGTCAAAACAGGAAAGATGCAGCAAGGTTATGAGGGGTAGCACCCTTTAGGGTATGTACATTTCCTTCTGGATAGAGGTTGTATCATGGTATGGAGCCCAGATATTTAACCTATGTGGTTACTGCGAATTTATTACTTTGTGGTTGTTGGCTATCGGGATCCCGTGAGAAAGGTCGTTTATGATCGGGGAATGGCGTGCTCGTGTCAGTAGTTACCCGGTTAGGGGTAACCCGGCCTTTTGTTGGCAGAGTTCCGGTTTGGTTCTCGGGGATGTCTTTCCAGAGGCATTCTCATGTGGCAATGGGAAGTTCCTTGGCCTGACCATTTGTTGGAAGTCCAATTCCCAATACGAAACTTGTACGGTATTAGTTGTAGAACCTGCCATTCACTTATGGTGGTCACCACTGTTTGGATGGTAGCTATAGTAGGCATAGTTCGAAATGTCTATGCTGGCTAAGATTTATATTCTACTTTCGAAATAATTTTCTACACTATGCACTAGTAATAATATCAAATGTTCTTTTAATGCGTATCAAGCATCTTTGACTATCATAAGGAGAAATCTCCTTCGATTCTGCGTTTGCATTGTGTGTGTGTGCGGGAGGCCTTATGGTAGTCTCATTTTTAAAAGCATTGCGAATTGAATTTAAAAATATCTCTCTATTTTGATTTTAAAGATAGATAAACTGTTTTGAGTTCTCACACCAGTCACATGACTGACTTGGAGTTTATTGTTTTCCTTCCTAAACTCTGGGTGCCCACCAATTTCCACACGGGCAGTCAAGAGTTAAGGTTTATCAGGATATTCTGGATATTCTGGAGTTGCTGGAGGCAAGCTGGATGGCATGGCGTATTACTACTATATAGTATTTATTTTTCCGCTGCATTGTTTGATGTTGTACACTCTGATGATATGGTGTAATAAAATGTATAAAATGTAATAACTGATATAGTTCTTTGTTTAAAGAATATTCATTTATTATTATATGTTATTCCGATGCGAATTGTGAGATTCTGTTATTGTTCTGTTGTTTCCTTTCTTTCCCGTTCTATTTTAAAATTCTCTATTTTCTTTCTCTTTTCTTTCTATTTTAAAATTTTCTATTTTCTTTTCTCTCTATTTTCTATCTTCTCTCTTCTTCTCTTCTTTTCTTTCCTTTTCTTTTCTTAAATTCTTTTTAAAACCCATAACATTTCGGGTTTCCGGCCTTCGATTTCTCGGCAGTCGATAAAGTGAGTGTCGATGTTGAATTTTCGAAAGTCGAAAAAAATTCCGAACGTTACATTTGGTATCAAAGCTTATGGTTAAGCGACAACCATGGTTCTGTTGGGTATTACTCGTTAGAGATAGAGTCAGCGGTACTCTAGAATGAGTTTGAGTGTAATAATAGCTATGAGCGCGTATTTGTTAGTGAATATAAAATTGTTTTTGAATCGGGTAAATAAAGTAATTTTGCCCAAAACTATTTTGTGTAGAAAAGAAATGATTTTCTATGAATTATTATAGTATATGGTTGCATGATTGTTAGAAGTGATAATATAGAATTATTATCATTAGTATATAAAATTAAATAAAATGGATTGATTTCAAGTAAACTAACTTGATAAATTATTAATTCATGGACTGATGAATTTGAATTTGAATTGGTTAAATTAAAGTTTAGTCGTGAGCTAAATTTGAAAATAAATTTGAATTTGTATATAAATTCAAGTAAGTAAAGGAAATAAATTGAAATTCTCTTTGTTAGTAATTAAGTAAATTCGTGATGAATTGAATATGGAAATTGAAATTTGAAATGAATTAGTAAATGAAAGTAAATAGTTAGAATTCAATATTTAGAATTGAGAATTGAATTTGAATGAAATTTGAGTTATGAATTGAATTCAAATAGAATTGAAATTGTGAATTGAATTGAAGAGTAAAATTGAATGAAATGAATATGTAACTTCAATAGTGAAGTTAAAATATATAAGAAACATATATCGAAATTTTGCAATAGAATTGGCAAATTGGTTTGAATATTGTATTTGGAATTGTATGCTACTACTACTAGCAGGTTATACAGGTGTATAAAGGAATTTGGATTTTGATTTCAAAGATAAAATTGAATTGCTCGACAAAAAGGTACGTATTTCAATTTCAGTATGAAATTTGATGACTTTCTTCTCTAGCCACTTGGCTTTTCTCTTTTCTTTTTGATTCTGAGGGGCCGTGGTGCCATTTTGTAGTCGTACCGAGCTAGCCGCGCAAAGGAGATGCTGGCGAAATTTTTCGAAAATTTAGGGTGTTAGGAAAAATTTGAGAAATTTTGAGAGTTTAAAATTTGAATTTGAATTTAAATTTGAATTGTTAGGAGAACAATGTTGTTTGAAACCTATAATTGAAGTTGGAAAGCTAGTTGAAACGATAATGAATCTCTAATAAAAAGATTTAGGTTAGTAAGTTGATAAAACTATTTGGATTGTGAAAAAGTAGTTAATGGGAATTGGGGCATTCTTCTTAACTTGTAATTTCGAGACGAAATTCTTTTAAGGAGGGAAGATTGTAACGACCCAGAATTTTGAATAATTTAAATTGAAAATATTTGATTAAATTTAAATATTTGAATGATGGTTTGAATTGAATTTTCAATATAACTTTGAATTTGACGATTAAATTTTAGAATTTAATCTATTGAAAGTTGAATAAAAATTTGAATCTTCAATTTTAAGCTGATTTAAGATATTTCAAAGGCTTGTAAAATTCATATTGATAATATTGAAGACTATAGAAGCTTCAGAATTGAATCTGAAAGTGAATTGTTCAGTTTTGAAATTAAATCGTTTGAATCGATATTTAAAAAATAGCCGTCCGAGGCACAGTCTCGGAATTCAACGAAACCAGTTCCATTGGGTCCGTAACGTTGAATTATTGCCGGATTTCAAATTTCGTATTTTTCGGAGTTAATATGTGAGCACACGGCACGCAAACGCGTCGAAATTTTCAACGATTTAAATTTAAATTTATATTTAAACTTAGTCAATGCACACCACGTTCGTCCTAGATTCTCGCCTAAAAATCACGAACAAGATCGTGTAACCCATGCCTCCATTTCTTTTTATATAACCCAAGCCTTTCCTCCTTCAGTTCAATTTTCAAATCAAAGAAAAAAAAATAAACGTTAATGGCCGAAGCCAAGAATCAAAGTAAAACTATGGCCGCTTCCCTAAACTCGTTCGTTCGAATCAAAAAAAGTTATTCATGGCCGCGTTCCTTCCTCTCCTCTTCTTCCAAATTTAATCGCGACTCCAGATAAAAAAAAAATGAAATCGAATCGAAGTCGTTCGATTCAAGGGATGGCACTCGCGCGAGGTGGGGAATCGTTCGAAATGGCAACGCGACAAGCGGCGGTTCAAGCATCTGAAGAAGGAGCAGTGGGTGGGGTGTCGCGATCCATGATGGCGGCGGCGCGCGAATGGGCTAGGGCTAGGCGAAGCGGCGATTAGGGTGGTCGCGATAGAAGGAAATGTGGTGACGGCATTGGGATGTCGCGATGGAGGCAGGGTCGAATTCGATCAACGGTGGCTCGAGGGGATGATGGGGGATAGATCTGGGGTGGCGCGCGTGAGGCGACTCGCGATGATGGAGCGACGTTGGATTTGGGTGGCCGTGGTTTTCATATTTCGCAGTGAGGTAATTTTATAAATTTTGTTTTTCAAAATTTAATTTTTATGCAGTAAAAAAAAATATATATATATAATTTTAGTTAAATAAATTATAAAAAAGAAAACTTGATAGGAATTTAAATTATTTAGTGAAGTGATTTATTAAGGGAAAATTTGTAAAAAAAATAAATTTTTGGTTAAATAAAGTTTATTTGACTAAAAGAAATTAGCTTAAATAAAATTATTAGTATAAACCCAAAATGGTTAGCCAAATTAAATAAACCTATAAAAGAAAATTCAGTTTATTAAGTGAAAGATTTATTTAATGGAAATTTAGTTAAAATTTAACTTTTGGTTAATAAAATATAGATTAGAATTTATTGAGAATAGTTCTGAATTAATTTTTTTTGTTGAATCAAATTTTATAAAAGAATTGTTTGAAAGCCAAAAACGATTTATTAAAAAGAAATTTAGTTTTAAAAATAAATTGAAATTAAATATTGTTATCATGTTTAAACCTAGAAAGAATATTTAATAGTTACATTAAAGTGATTAACTCGTTAACAAATATTTATTTGATTCGTTTAAGTTACTAAAAAAATAAATTTTTAATGGAAGTTTAATTGTTTAAATTAAATTTTAGTTAAATAAATTTTTAAAAAGGAAAACTTGTTTTATAAAAGGGATTTTGTTTAAAAATTTATAAAGTTATTTAAAAGAAAATTTGTTTAAATTTAAGTTAAGTGGTTGAAAATAATTTATTCAAAGGGGAATTAAATTGTAGTTTAAATAAATTTATTAAAGAAGAAACTGATTTAAAATCGAACATTGGTTAATTAAATATAGCAAATGGGAATTAATTATGCGATTTGTCCAAATGTTATATAAAATAAAGATTTGGATTTATAAAGAATAGTTTTGAATTTAAATTTTGTCATTAAAAATAATTTAATAAAGGAAACTTAGTTTTGAATTTTTAATTGAAATTAAATATTTTATTAAAGAAGAAAATTTAGTTTAAAATTAAATTGTAGTTGAATAAAATTATTAAAGGAATTGGTTTAGAACAAAACCATTGAATAATTAAAACAATCAAAAATGAAAATTTATTATTCGATCTGTTCGAATATTAATAGATTGTGTAAATATTTATACAAGGTATAAATGAAGAAAACAAGTTGAATTGGAAGTGGATGGCAAACGGGAATAAAAGTGAGAACTTCTCACTCAAAAAGGAATTTTATTGTTTATTTAAATTTTAAATAGTTAGATTTAAATTTGTTTGACTGTGTTGATTGAATGCTTGAGTGATGATTGTTATATATATATATATATATTGGATGTGAATAGACCCTATACGCCGTTAGTAAGCGGAGGTTATTTATTACACACATATACCCGATATTCCACCTCGAAGTGGAATTGGTATTATATTATATATATAGCAATATATATATATATATTGGCATATGTATATATTGCAGTTGATTGATTTCCCGCATTTTCTTTTAGCGGATGAGACCCTATTGCGCCGTTAGTAAGCGGATATATATTTATAAAATCCCATGTACCGCGATATTCCGTCTAGAAACGGAATGGTATTGTGCTAATGTCTGTGGATGCAGGGAAACAGGTTGGAGGGATCCAACTGGATTCCTCACGAATATTTGTTGATTCATATATTGTGATGTTTGATTGTTTATCATGGATGATATATGATATTGGAAAGTCGTGATTGACTATTGATGTGTTGCATCATCGGATCCAATTTTGAAGTTTAAAATTAACGATTTTGATTTCTAAAGTGATTCTTGGAAACATACGTTTATAAAATATTTTTGGAATTGATTCATCTTAAATAAATAAACGTTATAATTTTAATATTATAAAAATTATGATTTTTGAGAAATACAGTTAAAAGTTGATTTTTGAAAAAATATGAGATTAGTGATTTTATAAAATAGTTTGAACTGGGATTTCTGAATTTATTATAAGGAGTTTAAAAATAGGATTTATAAAATTTTTATTTTATAAATCAGAATGATGAAAATTATAAAAGAGTTTAAAAATGTTTAAAGTAATAATATAAATTGATTTATATTAAAAGATTTATAAATTGATATTTATAAATTTAGAATATCTTAAATTATAAAACGAGCTTTTATAAATGATAAGATGATTTGTAAATAGATTTCATAAAGGAATGAAATCTATAGAATTTATCAAATTTGATTATTTTATAAATCAAAATGATAAATTATAAAGGAGTTGAAAGACGTTTTAAAATAGTAATATAAATTGTTTTATATTAAAAGATTTATAAATTGATATTTATAAATTAAAAATATTGGAATTATAAAACGAGCTTTTATAAGTATTAGAAAGAATTGTGAATGAATTTCACTAATGAATGAAATTTATAGAATTATAACGGTGAAGTTCTAAATAGAATTTTATAAATAAAATTCATAAAGTTATTAAAGGAATGGAATTTGGACAAATAATTGAATCTTATAAGTTATAAGATTTATAATTATGAAGTTTAAAGGAACGATTTTTATAAACAAATAAATTATAAGTATTTGACTTATAATATGAATTTTTTTATATATCATTGCGATATGAATTAATATAGGTTAATAAAGGAATTTATAAAAAGGAGTTGATATAAAATAAATAGAAGTAGGATTTATAAACGTTGTTTTATAAATCAGCAACGACTTATTTTGATAAGGAATTGTTGTAATTTATTTATGGAATTATATTCATGTTTTAGACAGTGAATAATTCTTTAAAATAAAATGAATAGAAGTGATGAAATTTATCAACAAGTGTATTCACGTTTTTGAATAGTGAATATTTTGTTAAAGAAATTATTTTGGATGTGATGTTTGAAATAGAATTAAAACGATCTAAAGATGTTTTAAAAGATGTTGAGATTCGAAACCATAGATTTCAACATTTATTGTTGAAATAGATATGTTCGAGAAATAAAAGGAAATGGTGGACTATAACACTGTTGTTATAGTAAATGATTTCCGAAAGGAAATGTTTTGCATAGTATTGGGATTTATATATCTATTTTAATTTCGAATCCCTATACTAGTGATTTTGGGTTGTCGTAACGATATTTTACGCGACATTCGTTTTGACCCAAATGAATATGATTAAGTGAATGATTTCCTTAAAAGAATGAAATATATACTTAATTTCGATTAGGGTATATTAAATATTTTCTCGGTATAGAAAATAAAAAGATCTGTGAACTACTTATTTTTAATAAGTATAGAAATGCTTTTCCAATATTAAGTGAATATTTGGAATTTATCTTTTTGAAGATAAATTGAAAATGAATATTAGAAATTGAATGGAAATCGTATATTCATAAATATTTTGGAATGTAAATTCAATATAGAATTTATAAATGAAATTGGGAAATTAGATTTAAAAATAAATATTGATTTATTTTTAAAGTATGGAAATTATGTTTATATCTTGTAAAGATATTTTTGTGAAATAAATAATTTGGAAAAATTATTTGGAATCTGGTGATGTTGGCATATCTATTGATAGTTCAATAACCGACTATCAATATTTACCTTTAAATAGGTATTTGTTGTGATTTGTTTGAATTTGAATGCCACACTTATTTTTCTTAAAATAAGCGCTCACTATTCGGGTTAACCGGGAAAGGACCTTGGGGTCGTATAACCCATTCCGAATATGTGATACGTCGTTATGAATTGCATTCGAAGATCGGTGTTGAAGACCGGATATTTTCGAAAGCGAAAGGGTTTCTTGTTGATTGTCTCTGCACTGGCTGATCCCTGGTATTGAGATCTCCATATGTGATGGGAAATCCGAACGTGATTAGAGATTATTCGGATTGCAAGGACTTCTTTGAAAGTGCCTTCAGTTCTGTTCGAGCCCGGAACAGACTTGTATGGATTGTGTGTCTGACATTACAAGTTGAGATGTAAAGCCGATTTCTTTCAAATATATTTCTATGGTGGCGGAGAATTTATTCTCTTAGCTTAACACCCTTCTCTGAGACGTACGAGCTCAGAGGTTATATAGTTGAAGTTATCAGCAATATATTCCCAATTTGGTAATGTGACATACTGAGTGTTGCTGTAAATGATCATTGTGTTGATTTTTGTGATAGGATCGTTTATTTGATCGTCTATCTTGGTGATCATTGTGTTGATCATTTGTTGACCCAAAGCATGGCTTTTGTATAAAGTATGTTTTTGTGGACGTGACTTCGTCGAACCTCACACCCCGGAAATGGTCAAAACAGGAAAGATGCAGCAAGGTTATGAGGGGTAGCACCATTTAGGGTATGTACATTTCCTTCTGGATAGAGGTTGTATCATGGTATGGAGCCCAGATATTTAACCTATGTGGTTACTGCGAATTTATTACTTTGTGGTTGTTGGCTATCGGGATCCCGTGAGAAAGGTCGTTTACGATCGGGGAATGGCGTGCTTGTGTCAGTAGTTACCTAGTTAGGGGTAACCCGGCCTTGTGTTGGTAGAGTTCCGGTTTGGTTCTCGGGGATGTCTTTCCAGAGGCATTCTCATGTGGCAATGGGAAGTTCCTTGGCCTGACCATTTGTTGGAAATCCAATTCCCAATACGAAACTTGTACGGTATTAGTTGTAGAACCTGCCATTCACTTATGGTGGTCACCACTGTTTGGATGGTAGCTATAGTAGGCATAGTTCGAAATGTCTATGCTGGCTAAGATTTATATTCTACTTTCGAAATAATTTTCTACACTATGCACTAGTAATAATATCAAATGTTCTTTTAATGCGTATCAAGCATCTTTGACTATCATAAGGAGAAATCTCCTCCGATTCTGCGTTTGCATTGTGTGTGTGTGCGGGAGGCCTTATGGTAGTCTCATTTTTAAAAGCATTGCGAATTGAATTTAAAAATATCTCTCTATTTTGATTTTAAAGATAGATAAACTGTTTTGAGTTCTCACACCAGTCACATGACTGACTTAGAGTTTATTGTTTTCCTTCCTAAACTCTGGGTACCCACCAATTTCCACACGGGCAGTCAAGAGTTAAGGTTTATCAGGATATTCTGGATATTCTGGAGTTGCTGGAGGCAAGCTGGATGGCATGGCGTATTACTACTATATAGTATTTCTTTTTCCGCTGCATTGTTTGATGTTGTACACTCTGATGATATGGTGTAATAAAATGTATAAAATGTAATAACTGATATAGTTCTTTGTTTAAAGAATATTCATTTATTATTATATGTTGTTCCGCTGCGAATTGTGAGATTCTATTATTGTTCTGTTGTTTCCTTTCTTTCCCGTTCTATTTTAAAATTCTCTATTTTCTTTCTCTTTTCTTTCTATTTTAAAATTTTATATTTTCTTTTCTCTCTATTTTCTATCTTCTCTCTTCTTCTCTTCTTTTCTTTCCTTTTCTTTTCTTAAATTCTTTTTAAAACCCATAACATTTCGGGTTTTCGGCCTTCGATTTCTCGGCAGTCGATAAAGTGAGTGTCGATGTTGAATTTTCGAAAGTCGAAAAATATTCCGAACGTTACAATTTTTAAGAAGGAAAATTAGTATAAATTTAGTTATTTGTTTAAATTAAATCATTAGTTAAAATTAAATTATTAGTTTAAATTAAATTTATCAAACGATAATTAATTATTCGATTAGTTCAAATATTAATAAATCATATAATGTTTGTACAAGGTCCAAAATCGTGGAGAAGAGAAGCCGGATTGGGCTGGGTTGCAATTAAAATCAAAGGTGAGTTAATCTCACTCATTTGGATCACCGTTTAAATTTAAATAGTTAAATTTAAATTATTGGTTGATTGATTGAATTGACTGGTTGTGATATTATATATATAATAATAGTATATATATTGGAGTGATTGATATTCCCGCATCATATAGCGGATGAGACCCTATGCGCCCCGCATAATAGTGGATGACCCTATATACCGCGATATCCCCTCGAAGTGGGATTGGTATCTTTATATTGTGCTAACATCTATGGATGCAAGAAAACAGGTTGGAGGGATCCAACTGGATTCCTCAAAATGTTGGAATTTTTTTATATTCGGTGATATGTTTTATTTGATAATCTGTGATAGATTATATTGATTATATTGGAAATTGAAAATATTGAATCCTATGGTTTGACTGAATATATTTTGTGTATATTGAGATATCAAAAGTATAAAGATTGGATTTAAAAAGGAAAATAAAGGGAATTATAAGTAAAATAAATATAGTGAAATTGAATAAATAAAAAGAATAAATTTAGGAAAGCATAAGGAGTTTGATTTAAAATCCTATCAAATAAATACCGAGTATGGGGAAAGAAGTTTTGAATAAATGGGAATAAATGAATTTTGAAAACTTAAGTGATACTGTTAAAGAAATAAAGGATTTACTTTTAAATTTAGGGTTTAAAATGGTTTGGGAGGATCTAAACGGGGAATTTTGAAATGAAGTGTGAAGTTGATAATGTCAGATTTAAATAAGATTTTAAATCGTAATAAAAGGATGAATCTGAAATTAATGGGTTTTAGAATAGATTTGAGTTAGTGAAGGAATCTATTTTAAAATGGAGTTAATTTCGAAAATCGATTTGGAAATCGATTAAGTGTTGAAACTATGATTAAAAGGAGAATGAGATTATGGAATTTATAAACGGGGTTTATAAAGTGAAATATTTATTGGTGGATAGATTTGAAAGTATAAATTCACGGTGGAAATTTATAAGGAGATGGTAACTTGTTTTAAAAATAAAAGGTGGTTTTAAATTTAAAAAGTGTGGAAAAGAAATTTACGGGATGCAGACGTAAATTATATAATGAGAAATTGAGTAGGATTTATAAATGATTAGATGGCTATGTTTAAATGGAAAGTGTATTTCCTTGAAAAGCCAAGTATATTTTCCAAGGAAGATTTCCATGTATAATTAGAGGTTTTAAAGTGATTTTAAAAGAATGTTTTAGAAAGAAATTACTATTTAGTGGTTTTAAAAATTTTAAAAGTAAATATTTATTAAGTTAATTATATAAGTAAATTATTTTAAAGGTTTAACTAGTATTATGATTTAAAGGATAATTATTTAATATTTACACCTTATAGAATAACTTTTATTTTAAAATTAGTTTAGCTTAAGCTTTACATGAGAGATTACTATAAAATTTCATAACTAGTATTTTAAATAAAGTATTTTAAGTAGTTTTATTTTAAGTGTTTTAAAGTATATATATTTTGGATAAGTGATTTAAATTATTTAAAATCTAAAGTATCAAGACTTGGTGATTTTCAATGGAAATAAAACAATTGGGTGGAAATTTATTCCGTGAGAGAAAAAGTGATTTGAAAACTATTTTCAAAGGGTTGAAGTGTAGGAAAATATCTTGTGAAGATATTTTGAAATGAATAATTTGGAAATTATTCAGGCTTGATGGTTGTTTGTGGATGTTATTTGATAGTTAGATAACCAACTATCAATATTGGCCAACGCGCTGATGGTTTCGAAGAGTCCAGGATCGGGTTTAATTACCTAAAAACCACTTCGATCCAGTTTGAACGTAGAGAATGAAGATCGTGTAGATGGTGAAGAAGGTGATTCGGTTTGTCCAGACCCAAGGCAATTGTATGGATGACTGCTATCAGTTAATCGTCAGGAGGACGATGAGCATTCTAAGTGAATGTGTGCTTAAAACGTAACTTATAGCCTCAAGCCTCATCAAAAGGGAATGGCTAAAACAGGGGAGGCGCGGCAAGGCTAAGTGGCTAGCAACCAATTAGGGTAAGGTCACCTCTGTGTAGATGTCCCTTTTCATTTCGGCTATGTGGGCGGTTGTTGATCCTAACCTATTATGCTGGAATTCAATGAATGTAACAATTTTGGCTATTTGAATAAGTATTTGTATATAGACACTACTATAATATCGAAGGATTTGATAAGAAATGTTTTTGTTATCGTAAGGTAAAAACCCGACATGTTTATTTTTGGCGTGGTCTTACGAGATACCTTTGATTTCAAAGGATTTTGAAAACTTTAATAATCCAATTGAGTGTGTTTTCTCACGCTGGTTTTCCAGACTGACTCGGGTGTTATTTTACTATAATGCTCGGGTCAGACCGAGTATTATAGCACACAGGATAGGATGCTGGGAGCTCAGGAGACTAGTTAGATAGCGAGACGTATAACACGTACTTGATGTATATTCCGCTGTGCAATATAAGCTGTATAGTCAGCTTCTGTGAGGACAAGTTAATATAACTGTCCAATATTTTGCTATTGATTGTGTTGTACTCTGATGATGAAATGTATAAAAAAGATATAGCTCTTTCTGTATAATTATCAGTCATTTATCTATAATATATTGTTTCGCTACGTTTGTGAGATTCTGATGTTGTTTTCTATTTCTTTCTCTATCTCTTTCTTCTTTAACCCTAATGGTTCGTATTTCCGTCCACTTTAAGTTGAACCGTTGGAGAATATTGTCGGCTCAAAGGGGTACGAATTTGCGGGTCATTACACTAGTACCAGAGCTGAAGGTTAAGTGAGAACCTTGGCTCTGGTGGGGATTACTAATTAGAGATAGAGTTAGTAGTACTCTGGAATGAGTTTGAGTGTATTAATAGATATGAGCATGTATTTTTTAGTGAATATAAAATTGTTTATATTGTGTCGATTGGTTTGTTGAGTAGTTTACGGATTTTGGTCAATACGAGTAATTAACGTTATTGATAGGGATCTCTAAACACTTGAATAGAACATTCGACACAGTATTGTTTTAAATAAGGTAAATGGAATAATTTTACCCAAAATATTTTATATATAAAAGGAATAATTTCAGAAAATTAATATAGTTATATATGGTTGTTTGGTTGCTAGGAAATGATAATATTAAATTATTATCATTGTTGTGTGGAAATTGAACGAGAAATTGGAATCATAACTAAAAAATGAGAAATAAATTCATATACAAAGGGAATTCATAAATATGAATTATAAAGGTTATTTATAATTTGAAATAAAATTCCAGAGTAATATTTGAATATAGATTAAAAGGATTTGGAATTTGAAATTTTGGAAATTAATTCCTTTTGAGTTTGAAAACGATTTTTTTCAAAAGTTTTGGAGAAGAATAGTGATATTATTTCGGAAATATTTTTGAATTGGATTTGAAATCTGGTGAGATTCGTATTAAAAATATTTGAAAGGGGTTTTTAAAGAGGTAAAGCACTAAACTCTTTTGGATCGTTGGAAAATAATTCTGTTGATGAACGCAATATCATCGGTGTTCATTTTCGAGTTTCCAAGAGAGGAATTGCTACCAAAATATTTTAAATTGGAGTTGTTTGCAAAACTGGGTTTGGTTTTAGAATTCAAAGGATAATTTGATATGCAAATGAATTATGTATATACAATGATTTCAAAAATGATTTTTTAGAATGTTGAGTAATTGTTTAAAAGACTTTGGCATCTTATTTGAAATGCTTATGGAAATATAAATAAGTTTGGGAACTTATATAATTTGAAATTTGATAAAATAAAATCTAACTTGAAGAAGAGTTAAATTAAAATAAGCGTGAAAACGAAATAAGTTAGAAAAGTAAGTCAAATAAAAGGTTAGTAAATGGAATGAAAATAAATTGGAAAACTTATGGATGTTTAAAATTTTGAGTAGAATGGAATGTAACTGAATTAGCTTAAAAGGAATAGATCCAAGTAAGCTAAATGGAATAGTTTTCGAAATAAAATTTATTAAATTAGAGATAAATTTGTGAATGAGAAATTTTATTTGGTTGTAACTAAAAGGAAATTGGAACTGAACATTTGAATAATGTTTAAATTTAGATTATGTAAAAATAAATGAGTAAAACAAAACTAGTAAGTAAACTAATTGATTTAAGTGGGTATGCAGATGAATTGCAAATTGAATATTGGGGTGATATCTAATTTAAACTATGTTAAATAAAGTGAAATTGTAGAATTTGTTCGAAGGAACTTGAAGAAGTAAAAAGTTTGGAAATAAAACTTTTATTTAAATTTGAAATTAAATTTGGGAATTAAGTAATAAAATAAATTGGTAAGTTAAACAGATTTGAAATTGAATTTGATTGGAAATAGATCAGTTAATGGAACTAATTTAAAGAATGGTTAATTAAGAATGGGTTTGAGATAAAATGCATAGAATTCAATGTTAAATTTGATTTAAAAATAAATCAAGAATTGAAGTAAATTGAATTCAGAATGGAATTGAAAATTTAAGTTATAAAGGCTTAAGTGGTGAAGTGAAAATAAATATAAGAAATGTATAAAATATTTCTAATAAACTTAAGGAAAGTAAAGGTGAAATTCTTAAGTAAAATTGGCATTGGGAGAGATATTCTAAGTTAGTTATTGAGTGAAGATTAAGTAAAATTATGAAATAATAATTGTAAATAAGTGAATGGAAGTTTGAATAAAAATGAATAAAATAAAATTGATAAGCCGATAATCAATTAAGATAAATACATAGGATGTACGTATATTTTTATTCGTATAATGATTTGATCTAGATTCAAGCATAATTTCGAGATATTTATATCAATCCAAGTTGGGATTTTTCCACTCGATTTTCGATGGCGAACCCTGTATATGGATTTTTGAATGATTCTGGAAATTCTCTATCATAGTATATGGCTATGCAAGGAGAATGACGATTTCTGATCAATAAACCAGACCTGAGTCTACACTAGGAAGTCGGGTGGACGATACTAGTTCGGTAGTGAAATTGTGTGATCGATTGAGCGATCGGATTTGATATTGTGTACGGATGATATATGCATATAGTGCGTGCTTGAATGAAATAGATATTGAAAATTTTGAAAGAAATGGATAAAATGATTTTGAATGATGTGATTGGATATTATTGCTAAGTAGTATAAGGTATTTAAAAGCAAAAAGGAAATGGATGATTTTGATTTCAGAAGATAAAGTTATAGGGCCCGACAAAAAGGTAAGTATTTTAATTGTCATATGAATTTGATGGGTTTCTGATCTAGCCACTTGGCTTTTTTTTCCTTTTGAAATTTGAGGGCCCGTAAAGGCATTTTGTAGTTGTACGGATCTAGACGCGCAAAGGAGACGCTCGCAAAAAATTTCAAAAATTTAAGGAGTTAGAAAAATTTTGAGAAAATTTGATAATTTAAAATTTGGTTTTGAATTATAATTTAGTGCTTGTGTAAGTAATGTTGTTTGGAAATTATGGAAGAGTTTGGAAAGTTAGTAAGGGTGATAATGTGACTTTAGAAAAAGATTGTTTTGGGGAGTCACTGAAAAACCGTACGGCTTTAGGAAAATAGTAAACAGGTTGGAGCATTCTTCTTAACTAGCAATTTCAGAGACGAAATTCTTTTAAGTGTGGAGGAATGTGATGACCTGGATTTTTTTAATATATGAAATTGGAATATTTAATCGATTTCAAATATTTAAAAGTTACCGTTTAACTTGAATTTCAAATATCACTAATTTTTGGATAATTTAAAATTTTGGATTAATAAATGGGAATCGGGTAAAATATGAAATTTGAACTTTCAGGCTTGTTAAAAATAAATCAAAGTCCTATGAAATTTATATTGATAATACTGAGGATAATAGAACCTTTGAATTCGAATTTAAAAGTGATTTGTTAAGTTTTAAAGATATATCGTTTAAATTGATATTTAAAAATAGCCTTCCAGGGCACAGTCTCGGAATTCGACGAAAGCAGTTCCATTGTATCCATAATAGAATATTATTATTGGATTTTCAATTTCGTAGTGTTTGGAGTTGACGTGTGAGCATACGGTTTGTAAAAACGCTGAAATCTATATTGTAAATTCAATATAATAATTGGGTCCAAAAGCTATATTCTCCATATGATCGAGTTAGGCCTCAAAACCTTTTCCATCCGGTTTGTAATAGGGGTATAACATTATAAACGCCTAGCAGCGCGCCTCAATAGGAGGTCAAAATTTTGAGTGGTGATTTCAAGACGATTCACACGTGAATTTAAATATTATATATATGTGGACCGGTCAATGAAATTCACTTCAAACCTTTTTCTCTTCAGCATCACCGTAGCCTTTTCTTCCACGTGCCTCTTGCCTCTTCTAATCACGCACCAGATGTCCACCTCATTTTCTCTTTAAAACTCAAGCCGGTTAAAAAAATAAAGCGAAAACAATGGCCGAGTAAAAATCAAAAGGGAACGAAAGTAAACCCCTCTTTCATCACAAAATCGAATCGAATCGAAGACAGTTTGATTCCTCAAAATGGAAGAAAATCAATAAAATTGTCACGATGTTGAAGCAAGCTCAAGCTCGCAAGCGAAGAGGACGGAGTCGCGTTGTGGCGAGGCGTTGGAGGCTCGAGCGACAGTGCGAGCGGGATGGAGTCGTCGTGGCAAGCATGACGTCTTGGTGGCGGCCAGTGAGGACAAGGGTGCAGCGGCGGCATGGGGTGGTCGCGATTTGGTGGAGAGGTCGTGGGGAAGGCGAGGCTAAGCCTTCGATATAGGGCAGCGACTAGACAGGTTCGGCGTTCGTATGACTTTATTGTATTTGTGTACAAATTATTCCAATTCATATAAGTATACCGAAAAAAATGAATTACAGATAAGGAAATAATTTTCAGTAAGGTATATTATACTTTTTGGAATGTGTGTGTGTATATATATATATATGTATATGCGAATAAATTTGTAGTAAAGAGAAAAAATAGCTGTTAGGCAGTTTTAAAATTTTATAGTTAATCTTAGTTTAATTTAAAACCTACATAGATTATTTTGAAAATAAATATACATACACATTTTTAATTCTAGTAGTTTATTTTCGATATACATTTAGGGTGATTAATTCAGTTAATTAACCTGTCAAATTTATTTTAGTTACTAAAAGATTTTTAAGAAGGAAAATTAGTTTAAATTTAATTATTTTTTTAAATTAAATCATTCGTTAAAATTAAATTATTAGTTTAAATTAAATTCATCAAACGATAACTAATTGTTCGATTAGTTCGAATATTAATAAATCATATAATGTTTATACAAGGTCCAAAATCATGGAGAAGACTAGCCGGGTTGGGCTGGGTTGCAATTAAAATCAAATGTGAGTTAATCTCACTCATTTGGATGACCGATTAAATTTAAATAGTTAAATTTAAATTATTGGTTGGTTGATCGAATTGACTGGATGTGATACTATATATATATATATATATATATATATATATATATATATATATATGTATGTATGTATGTATTGGAGTGACTGATATTCCCACATTATATAGTGGATGAAACCCTATGCACCCCGCATAATAGCGGATGACCCTACACACCATGATATCCCCCGCGAAATGGGATTGGTATCTTTATGTTGTGCTAACATCTGTGGATGCAGGAAAATAGGGTGGAGGGATCCAACTGGATTCCTCAAAATGTAGGAATTTATTTTTATATTTGGTGATATGTTTTATTTGATAATATGTGATAGATTATATTGATTATATTGGTAATTGAAAATATTAAATGCTACGGTTTGACTGTATATATTTTAGGTATATTAAGGTATCAAAAATGTAAAGATTGGATATAAAAAGGAAAATAAAATAGAGAATTTTAAGTAAAATAAATATAGTAAAATTGGATAAATTAAAAGAATGAATTTGGGAAAGCATAAAGAGTTTGATTTAAAATCCTATCAAATAAATTCCGAGTATGGGTACGGAGGTTTTGAATAAATAGGAATAAATGAATTTTGAAAACTTAAGTGATATTGTTAAAGAAATAAAGGATTTATGTTTAAATTTAGGGTTTTAAACGGTTTGGAAGAATTTAAACGGGGAATTTTGAAATGAAGTGTGATGTTGATAATGTCAGATTCAAATAAGATTATAAATCGTAATAAAAGGATGAATCTGAAATTAATGGGTTTTGGAATAGATTTGGGTCAGTAAAGGAATTTATTTTAAAATGGAGTTAATTTCGAAAATCGATTTGGAAAACGATTAAGTGTTGAAATTGTGATTGAAAGGAGAATGAGATTATGGAATTTATAAGCGGGGTTTATAAAGTGGAATATTTATCAGTGGATAGATTTGAAAGTATAAATTCATGGCAGGAATTTATAAGGAGTTGGTAATTTGTTTCAAAAATAAAAGGTGGTTTTATTTTTAAAAAGTGTGGAAAAGAAATTTATGGGATGGGGACGTAAATTAAATTGTGAGAAATTGAGTAGGATTTATAAGTGATTAGATGGCTATGTTTAAATGGAAAGTGTATTTCCCTGAAAAGCCAAATATATTTTCAAAGGAAGATTTCCAAGTATAAGTCAGAGGTTTTAAAGTGATTTTAAAAGAATGTTTTAGAAAGAAATTACTATTTAGTAGTTTTAAAATTTTTAAAAGTAAATTTTTTTATAAGTTAAATATATAAGTAAATTATTTTAAAGGTTTAACTAGTATTATGATTTAAAAGATAATTATATAATATTTACACCTTATAGAATAACTTTTATTTTAAAAATAGTTTGGCTTAAGCTTTACATGAGAGATTATGATAAAATTTCATAACTAGAATTTTAAATAAAGTGTTTTAATTAGTTTTTTTTTAAGTGTTTTAAAGTATATACATTTTGGATAAGTGGCTTATATTATTTAAAGTATAAAGTATCAAGGCTTGGTGATTTTTAGTGGAAATAAAACAATTGGGTGGAAATTTATTCCTTGAGAGAGAAAGTGATTTGAAAACTATTTTCAAAGGGTTGAAGTGTAGGAAAATATCTTGCGAAGATATTTTGAAATAAATAATTTGGAAAATATTGAGGTCTGATGGTTGTTTATAGATGTTATTTGATAGTTAAATAACCAACTATCAATATTGGCCAATGCGTTGATCATTTCGAAGAGTCCGGCATCGGGTTTAATTACCCAAAAACCACTTCGACCCGGTTTGAACGTAGCGAATGAAGACCGTGAAGATGATGAAGTTGGTGATTCGGTTTGTCCAGACCCAGGGCAACTTGTATTGATGAATGCTATCAGAACATCGTCAGGTGGACTATGGGCATTCTAAGTGAATGTGTGCTAAAAATGTAACGTATAGCCTCAAGCCTCATCAACCGGGAATGGCTAAAATAGGGGAGGTACAGCAAGGCTAAGTGGCTAGCAACCAATTAGGGTAAGGTCACCCCGGTCTAGATGTCCCTTTTCATTTCGGCTGTGTGGGCGGGGATCCTAACTGTGGGGTGATCTTATTCGGACCATCCAGTAAGTGGTAGCTCCGGTATTGTGTTGCAGGGGATCAGGAGTGATCCTCGGTATGTTGATCTAGACCACGTACTATGATGGGCGGTAACCCAGTAGCCCGACCATTGATGGAAACCCAATCTCCAATAAGTGCCTTCGGACTTGTTTGTATACCTATTATGCTGGAAATTAATGAATGTAACAATTTTGGCTATTTGAATAATTATTTGTATATAGACACTACTATAATATCAGAGGATTTGATAAAAGATGTTTTGGTTATCGTAAGGTAAAAACCCGACATGTTTATTTATGGCATGATCTTACGAGATACCTTTGATTTCAAATGATTTTGAAAACTTTAATAATCCAATTGAGTGTGTTTTCTCACGCTGGTTTTCAGACTGACTCAGGTGTTATTTTACTATAATGCTCGAGTTAGAACGAGTATTATAGGATACAAGATAGGATGTTGGGAGCTCAGGAGACTAGTTGGATAGCGAGATGTATCACATGTACTTGATGTATATTCCGCTGTGCAGTATAAGCTGTATAGTCAGCTTTTGTGAGGACACGTTAATATAATTGTCCAATATTTTTCTATTGATTGTGTTGTACTCGGATGATGAAATGTATAAAACAGATATAGTTCTTTCTGTATAAAGATCAGTCATTTATCTATTATATATTTCTCCACTGCATTTGTGAGCTTCTGATGTTGTTTTCTATTTTTCTTCTACCTCTTTCTTCTTTAACCCCTAATGGTTCTTATTTCCTTCCACTTTGAGTTGAACTGTTGGAGAATATTGACGGCTCAAAGGGATACGGATATGCGGGTCATTACATACATAATTATTAAAAAATATTTTTACTAATTAATTGTTCTAATTTTTACATAGAGTGATCTAAGAATTCTGTCTGATATGTTTGATCAACGGGATCGATAGGCATTCCTAAACGCTTGTACAGTATATTTTGGAATTGATTTAAGAAATATTTAATATAAAAAATTATGGTGTTTGAAAAAGTGTATATGTATGATTTTGAAAAATGTATATAATTTTTTATTATAACTTATTATCTATAAATTATTATACTTTGTATGTCAAGGTTTGCAGCCATTAAGATTTAGTGTGACGTGGACTTCATTAGCAAAGCAGTGTTGATATTTGAGTATGATCAACATCGCAACCGAATTAACGAAGCGAATTTCTTGGAGGCATGGCATGGCAATGTTGTAAATCTTTATAAATTATTTCTAGTGGGTATTTTGTTTCTTATTTTAGAAAATTTTGAAATTTTACTCAATAACTTTTGTTAAAGAAAATATTTGCAAACACAAAATGTAAACAAGTATGTATTAAAGTTTGAAATTTATTTAGGGAAAGAATTAAATATAGGGAAGCTTATATTTTTAGAAAATTGAATTAATATTTGATACGATAGGTTGACGGTGACTAATTAAGTGGGAAAAGACATAAACCCAATTATCAATAGTTTAGAGTGTGGTCTTTTAGTCATGATTATTTCTGTTTTATATATGCGTAAATGTAGATGGCGGTAATAGCTCGTTACGAATTTTACCTCAGGAGAAAATGTGAGGATGCAATTTTCTTAAGAGGAAACTTCTAACAACGCTGTTTTAAGAAACTACCAAATAGATAACTTTGAAATAATTATAAATTATAAGGATTTTGAGAAAATCGTTGGAATATTGGGAATTTTATATTTTTGGAATTTACAAACAAACATTTTCGATAAGCGAAGTTTTATAAATATAAAGGGAAGCATTTATTCTAAAATTTGACATTGGTCTTTTAGTCAAGTAAGAAAATGGAATTTTATAAAATAAAGTTGAAATAAATGAAAATTAAAACTGTGAATTTAGAAATTTTTTTGAATTTATGTCTTAAAAGATGATGATTTATTTACTCTAAAATAGGAAATTGATAAGAATATAATTTAGTAAAAGATTAATTTTATATAAATGTAAGGTATTGAATGAAAAATGATGTTAAAATTTATAAAAGTTATGAGTGCCCTCCACCTTTGGAGGACCACTCATTTCCTTAAAAATTTATCAATATGAATTTATATATTATACAATTCTATATTATAAATTGTGAGAAGTTAAATGTAAAGGTTAATAAGATTTGATAAATTAAAGTGTAAATTTTATCATTTATGAAATTATTGAGAAAACTCATTTTTAACGAAAGATAATAAAAACATTATAATAAAAATGATATATCTTTTTGAAATAATTATCTTTGTATAAGAAAATGAGTTTTAAATTTTCTATGTGAATTATATAATTTTATACAGTTTTAAACATTGTCCTGAAAGTAAAAGTAGGGGAAGTTTTATTTCATTAAAGGTTTATATTAAATCTAATACTTATCTTGACCCAAAATGAATAAGAAAAGAAGGTTTTTCTCTCTTTCGCAATCCAGTATGTTCATTATTTAGTTCTAAAACAAAAGACAAAAAATCATTTCTTTCTCATCTCACTTTAAACCTAAAAAAATCCATTAAAAATAAATTGAATAAATTTCAAAAAATTCCCATAAAATTGTAAGAGTCTCTCAACCAACCCTACATACCTAGGAGCTTTCAATTTCAAATCTGGTGTAGTTTTAGAACCTCTTCATTTCGGGCAGTAAGGAATTTTGGAGTAGTAGTGCATTTTTGAAGGTATAGAAGAATTATTTGCTAGCTTTTAGTCCAAAGTGAGTTTAAATACTCGCATCTATATCTAAAATTATGGTGCATGTCATTATTTGTTGTGTTGATTTTCTTAAATTGATTGTTATTAGTTATCTATTGTTCGATTAGCGAAATGTGAATGGATGCAAAGGAAACTTTGTCCATTTGCATTTTGATTTCTATGTTTTGATTATATGGTGTATTCATGTTGTTTGAACATCTTGAAATTGCCAGAACTCGATCTAGATCGATAGAAAAGTTTAGAAATTTGATCGTTGCAACAACCTAGAGCCTGATTGCTCCAGGAATCGTGACCATCCACCGAATTGGTGGTAGGTTCATCGGTCCTCTGGTGGGTAAATTTCAAGAGCAAGTAAGCTCTAAATTTTGATGTATGGTTTTATTAATTTTGTATTTTATCCATTTAATTTTTTTAAAATTATGAAAATTTTATTTAAAATTTATTATATCTTATAAATATTATTTCAAAATTTATTTATTAAATTTTTATGTATTTTCAATCGATCTTCATAATCATACTTACATTTTATATTTTTAGAATCTAATTTTTAGTCATTTATAAAACCAAGTTAAAAATCATTATTAATATTGGGTTTTTAAATAACAAATCTATTCAGATATTATTTGAAAAGAAGTACTATTTTTATGAAAGCTTTTAGAAGAGAAATTTAATTTGTAAATAGTGCTTTATCTAAATATCAATGATAAGAATTACTATCTTTATAAAGGTATTTGGAAAAAGTCTTTTCTGAAATAGGATTTGAGTATAAATGCTCTTCAAATATAATTAAATAAATTTCACGTTGATTATGAATAAGACTCTTTTATAAGTAAATAAAGGGCTTTTTAAAGTATTTTCGAAAAAGAATTTCACCTGTATAGTACATATAATTAATATAAAGGATTCAAAAGTATTTTAAAAAAGGATTTCAATTATGAAAAAAACTATTTTAAAGATGAGGTAAGTTATGAAATATCCGAATAAGTTTTTAAAGATCATTAAAAATATAAATCTTTTTATATAATTTAAATTGAGATGATTTATGTGGATGTATGTGCATAATTCTATATGATAAGAATTTTAAGTGAATGGTTAAGTAATAGTAAGCGATATGGGATGTTTTCGATTACTCCCTTAACTCCTCATATGGAATATATGGTTTTATTATATTTTACTCATAATGATATAGGATGAACAGATTAGAAATACCGGGTGGTATGAGACACTCGGTAATGTTTTTCTGGTTATCCTATGACTCAAACTATAGAATATTTGTTTGATTTGAGAGTATAATTTACAAGCTTTAGAATTTTTTTGAGTAATACTGAGTGGTATGGGATGCTTAAGTACTACTTATTCGATTGCTACTTGTAAGTAAATGTCATTTATAATTTATGATAGTTTAGGAATTGTAAGGAAATCATCTAAAGGTTATTTTGTTAGAGTTAGGATTTGGGATTAATCTCTACAAAGAATACATATTGAGATTATTTGTGATTTGAGGAGCATTCTCATTGGGCTTACCAGTGGGATACATCATCCCATTAGACTAGTAGTCGAGAATATATATATATATATATATATATATATATGCACACACACATATATACATACACACACACATATATACGTATACATATATGTATATGTGTGTCTCTGTGTATGTGCATGTGTATGTATGTACGTATGTATATCGAAGTTAGTTTTGGACTCTCCTAGGACATGCAAGTCAAGATTTTCTACTCTTATTAGGGCTCATCGAATCAAAAGACCTATTATATATTAGGAATCTAAGTTATTGGGTCTACGCCACTAGTTAGATTGCATGAATAGAGCCACTAGGTTGGTTATTATCCACCTTAGCAGTTTGATTGTAGGGTCGCATTATGTCAATTTGTGTGTGTAGGTTGAGAATTATTACTCTTATGAGAGAAATTGCCTCGACATCATTCCAGACCAATAGTTTGTTATTAAGGGCGAGTTGGAGAAGCGACCATTTTATAGATTAGTCATGCAGCATGTTCATGACATGTAGATGGATAATTAGGGGTCATGATTTTGGAATAACTAAGGGACTGTAGAAAATGGGTTTTAGCCATTAGCGTTTCCTGGAGCATTACTTTGTGTTTGTCCATAACGACTGGAATTTCACCACATTAATTTTCAAATATATAATTAATTTTTAATATTCGAATAATAGGTTTTATGATTAAAATAAAAACTCTTTTAAATAATAAATATTAAAGATAAAATAATTTTGAAAATTAGTTTACAAAAATATTTAGTTCTAAGAAAATAGAAAATGTGATCGAAAACCGTTTTTCGAATTTTCGATGTTTCATCATATAAAAGTTGTTTGAAATATTATGAGTCGTGTTTATGTTTGAAACAAGATTTAAATGGTTAAGAATGTAAATTAGTTAGGACATATTGGTATATACGTAGTATGTATACTTAAGTATATACATGTATATATTAAAAGATGCCTTAAGAGACATGATTTGACACGTTGGCAACTTGAGTACAAAACATGTTTTCTTTGACATGATGAGGGGGGATAAGGTGGAGGATGAAATGGCATGCGTGGCGTAGGGGTTGAGGTGGCAAAATAATGTAGTGGGTAAAGGACATGGGGTGTTTAGGTAATTTGCATTTTCACTTGCTTATAAATAGCCTTTTTCTCTCTAAATTTTCCTCTTCTTCCACCGATCAATCTCTCTCATATCTTGTCCACATGGAATTTTTCTTTTCTTCAAATCATGTAAAACTATAATGGCTACAATTTTTATTTTTACCACTTCTTTTAATTTTGAGCTTAACCATGCCCAAATCTCATTTCTTTACAGAGCATTTTCGGACCCAGAATTTCAAGTCCGAAAATGGTCCTTCTTCTTTTGGCCATAACTTCTTCAAAAATAATCAAAATTGAGTAATTATTTTTTTTCGAAATTGTAAATAATATAATTTTCCAAAACTTTTCTCTTTATCACTTTCTCAAAATCTGAGAGTAAATAATCGAATAACTAGTTGGAAAATGATTTATTTTCGGATTCATTTTTGAGAGTTCGATGATTATCCAAAGTCACTCCACTTTACCAAAATAAATTTCACTTCCTTCTTCTATCAAGGCCAAGCCAGCCAAGTGTATTAAGGGTCCAAGACTCTATCTTTTACTTAGGAATGGAAGTGCTAAGTCATACCCTAAGTTAGCAAGGGTTTGGATAGCTTTCAGTAATAAAACTACACCCACTTAAACAAGTTTATACTGTGTTAATGTTCATGTTAATAGCCTATGAATGCTTGTTGTATATGTGAAGTGATGGATTGTTTGTTTCATGCTTTGAAAAGTTGTCGCATTTGAAAGTTAGTAAGCATATGGTTAGCTGTATGAAAAGTTGGTAGTCAAAGTTAATATAATTGTTAGTAAATACTTATTACATGTTGTATCATCATTATTTACCTTGTATAATACTTAAACCATTGCTATGTGATGTTTTGTTTGATAACTAATGCCATAAGTTTGTTTATTGAGCTGCCCGTACAACGATAACCGCTATATCGGCACTTTCAGAAAATCACACTTTATCGAAACCTTCTGCTTTCATCTTCGTGCTTAGAATTTTTTTACAAGTTAAGAAAGATTTTGATTAACGATGTTTTCAAAAGTAATTACCCATTTTAATATTGATTATTTAATTAATTACTTATTTAATTAGGATTAAGGTTAACTAATTACATAGTTAATGATGCGTTTTAAATATAACTAATTACTTGTTAATGACTGTTTAAATTCATTAACCATTTTATTTAATGATGTTTGAATTTAATCAATAGTCTTATTTAATGATGTTTAAGGATAACTAATCATTCAATAATGATGAATTAAAGCTAATTAATCAATTTGCTAATGATGTTTTTAAATTAATAAATCTGTTTAATAAATGATTTTTAAAATTTATGGACTTGTTTTAACTCTAATTATTATTTCCTTTATTGATGTCTATAATTAAAAAATCATTTTCAAATAATGAGTATTAATTCATTATTATTTTATTTATATATCTAAATTTATTAATTAATTGAATTATTGATGTTTTAAAGGTGATTTACCCTTTTTAATTAAATGTTATTGGAGTTAATTAATCAATTTAATTTATAAAGTTTCAAAGTGAATTTATCAAAGCAACCAGGATGTTTTGACTTTGTTATTCATATTAAATAATGATAATTAATTATTCATTAATTTAATTAATTATATTTTACTGATTAATTGAATTAATAAGGTTTAAAGTGGTTTACCCTTTCTATAATTTAAAGATATTTGAAGTTCAAAAATCAAATTGTGTGATGAAGTTCAAAGTTAATTAATCAATGTAATAAGGATGTTTTAAATTATCAAATCCTTTTTAAATTGATGTTCTAAAGTTAGTAAACTCTTGGTCTCAAGTATATTCTTGAGGTATACTTTCGGTAAGGAGGCGCACCCTCCTGTTCATTTGTTGGAAAAATTCCTTTACTTATTTGATTCGAACCTTTGAATCTGTGATCTTTAATTACAACGGGAAGATTCAACCACTCTTCATGGTGTTCAATTGTTGGTTTTTCCTATTCTATTGAGTTTTTATAGTTATCTTGTTTAGTCCATTCTATCAAGTTTGTACTATTGTCTTATTTTATCCATTATATCCAGTTTGGATTTTTATTCAGATTATTTCCATTCTTTCAAGTCTAAATGATATACTAATTGTACCCATCATCTATGTTTGGATTTGTGCCCTATGGTTCATTTTCATTTTTGTTATGTTTGGTTGTTGTTTTTGTAGGAGAAAACCCGTTCTGCATCAGCGGCTAGTCCTACATACTACTGTTAAGTACACTTCCTTTTTTTAGAGTTTTACTCGTACTAGAAATTTTGTCTGACCTGAGTTTTTTATTTTCCCTAAACTCTCTGGTACTCAATTATATTTGGGTAGTCCGAGAATAGAAGGTTTCTTTGGAGCTCTCTGAAGACGGTGATCGAGCAGGCGGCTCCTTAGTTATCTGGTTATTTATTTCCTTTGTATGATTTGTTGGTGTATTTTGTATCCTAAAAATGAAAAGTCAGAATGTATAGCTATCAATCGATTAGATGTAGTATTTTTTTTATGTCTCTGATAACTCCTTATAAGGAGAAACCTTTTGTACTATATCGTTTTATATTATATGTAATAATTCCGATGTGAGGTTTATCTATTCTATCTTGTTCTGCTATTTATTTTACCCCAAGACAACTTATCTTTCATATTCTTAGGCAATAGCACACTAATACCAAGGATGTATTAAGTGTCGTGCTCAGGAGTCAGAAAGGTGGATCGTCACAGATGGTATCGGAACTTAGGTTTCGAGAACCCCTAAGCCCTGGTGGGGTAAATTCTCTAAGGATTGGACTAGTAATATTTTAGGATAAGTCTGAGAGTATAAGTATATATTGAGTGCGTATTTTTTAGTGTTATAAAAATAATTTATATTGTGTTGTTTGATCCATTTAGTGGTATATGAATTCTGGTCGATGCATTTGAGCAGCGTTATCAATAGGGATTTCTATACACTTGAACAAATATACCAATACATTATTATTTTAAAATGGTAAATGAAATAATTTTACCTAAGAATATATTCTATATATATAAGAATGATTTCAAAACTAATATAGTTTTATAGTTGAGTTTATTATTTAGAAATGATAATATTTTATGGTTATCATTTAGGATTTGATTAGTTATGTTCGTCCAGTTTGAGCAATAATTATTGTTGAATAGTTCATAAGGAATTTTCCTTAGAAAGATATATGTGACGACCTATATTTTTGAAAATCGACAATAATCCATGCATGTCCAACTCAAACAATCGGGAACACGGATAATAAATGGGTTAATTATGAAAAAAAATAAAAGAAGAAAACAAATACAGAATCTCGCAGTAGAATGACAAAATATAATAATCAAATAAATGGATCACTAAAGCTATTTATACTACATTTTATTAAGATTTTACAACATTTATCATAGTTATACATACAACTGAGAAAAAAATAAAATTATGCAGCAGAACAAACAATATGGTTAAATAATACTAGCAATATAATATACCAAATCTTCGTCTTCGTCTTCTAGTAATAACCTTCAATGTGCTAAAAACTCAGGACTGACCCGAGCGTAATGAAAAGACAAAACACTCGAGACAGGACTAAAATATCCTTATGTGAGTCAAATCAATATCACATACAACAAGAGTGTAATAGCATCAAAGATGTTTATGGGGTTTTATGTCTCATATCCAGTGTATAATGTGGGTGCAATAACTCAAGAGACGTAATGGGATTTTCCGTCTATTAAGGATCGGTCGAAATATTTATATATAGTAGGATACGCTATATATATGTAATATATAATCAGTAAAATAAATATTTTTCTTAGCATTAAGGCTTTACATTAAACTCTCTTAATGCTTTTTTAAGCATTGTTGTACAGTTTTCATACAACGCCTCAGTAGCACGTCGAAGGATTGGGATGCGCCATGATACGACAACACTAAGCCAAACTCGTAGTAGACTTGTATGGGGATAATAGTATGACACGGCATATGAAGCAATGCCAAAGGTAGGAAACTACCAGTTCGGGTCGCAGGACTGGTGGTAACGCATCATAGTCATGATCGCCCACCGCATCCATCTATCCCATATCAAGTCAAAGGGAGGTCATCCCAAATCAAGGTGCACCAATCGAAACCAACATCAAAAGTAATAGTATAAACCAAGTCCAAGAAGAAAATCGAAGAACAGATGTCCTCTAGGGGTAGCTAGCCCACTTGGCCTTGTCAAGCCGTCATGTTTTAGTCATTTCAAATTGGCACAAGTGTCAGGGTCTATCCATCATCGTTCTCTTTCTAAAAATCCAATAAATGTATGCCAAATCCAACCACTTCATTCTTGAGTGTCCACCATGTACACAGTTGTTAAAGTGGTTCAATATTGACAGAGAGTATACCAATAAGGGGCCTCGGTCTCTTTAACAACCAAATGTCGTTTTACACACCGTTTGGTTCTTTTACATTTTGAAAACAATTCATACTTGACATCAAAATATTATTTCGTTTCAAAATCATCATGTTTACTTCATATGCCATTTTCACTTAAAAAATTATTTCATTCGAATTTCCATTTCGAATTTCAACTTAGGTTATAACTTCACTTTAACCTCGTTCGCATTTAAATCATGATTCAAATATAAACATTTCCTACTTTGACCAGTTTGAAATTTTGGAAAATAGTTTGAATTTTTTTATATAATTTAAAAAGTTAAAATAGTTTGGTATAAAATGGTTTGAGTATTAAAATGGTTTATGTATTAAAATAGCTTGGAAAATCAAAATTATTTGAATATTTTA
Source organism: Allium cepa (assembly GCA_030765085.1). Classification (NCBI taxonomy): domain Eukaryota; kingdom Viridiplantae; phylum Streptophyta; class Magnoliopsida; order Asparagales; family Amaryllidaceae; genus Allium; species Allium cepa. The sequence goes on from CM060939.1 coordinate 159,256,384, forward strand.
AATAGTTTATATTAAAATAATTTATTTGGAAATAGTTTCAACTCAAAGTGTCTCTTTCCATTTCAACAAATCTAGACCCTAGTCCAAATTTCAATCAAATTGATTCAATTTTAACATCTTTCAATTCGAATCATCCTCAATCTTAAATCAATTTAAATAGACTCAATTCCGACTTCAATTTAAACTGATTTCAATGTAATTTAAACTAATTTTGATTTTAATTCGAATTAATATCAATTTCGATTTTCACTGATTCGATTTAAATTGTTCAAATTTAAATTCAATTCTCAATTTTAAACCATTTATGTTTATATAAAGTTTGAATTCAATTTTAGAAAATCCATTTAAATCAAATTTAACTTCGATGTTCAATTTAATGTTCAAATCTTTAAAATAATTCAATCTCGAGTCAAAGTTTGAAATATCGACTTATATCACTTCTACTTAAATAACTTCAAAGTTTAAGTAAAAGTTCAAATCTTTAAAACAATTCAATTTCCATAATTCAAATCATATTTCAGTTCTAACTTCCAATTTCAAACTGCATTCTTTAAACAATTTCTTTTAATCAATTTCAATTTCACATTTCAAGCTCGAGTTCGAACATAAGTCAATTCCTATATTTCAATTCAATTTTATTATTATAAAACAAAATCATTTGAATTAGTTCAATCCAAGAGTTTTAAAATCATTTAATTTAACCGATCTGGTGGCTGTATATAATTTTCTATCCTATGGCCAAGTGATCAATTATTTCAATTTAATTTCACGGATGGATGTATATCATTTCAATCCAAATCAAAATGTAATAGGTATATATCATTTCAACCTATTACTTTATTCGAAATAATTCAAATAATGGTTTATATACATATACATGGTGATAAAGGATATAAATTAAAATAAATAAACATCCAATTCATCCAAAATATCAACCAATAGGCATCCATCACAAACAACACCGAAAACAGTTAATATATCACAACAGTTAACTAATTATTAATAATCTAGAATTTAACTAGCAGTCTGATTTTAATTTCAAGTTTAACTATCGACTACAAAATCCTAACGGTGAAATTCATATGTCAATATAATGTCAGTTTAAATTACCAAATAACAGTAAATAAAATTAAATTACTTCATAATATCGATTTAAAGAACATCAGAAATATTTTAGTACTTCGTGAGCATTTTAAAACACTCACCTTTGTTTAAAACTGAAAATATTTTACCCTCAAATAAATTCCAATTTGATTCCATGTCGTAAATGCCGTCGATACGGATCCAACATGACTTGTGTTGCTCGCGTCCGACCTCGCATGGAAGAGTTATGAACTTTTAAACATAACAATTATATTTAAAATTTAGTTAACTAATATTAACAAATAAAGAAAACAAAAGCTCGCGTTTTCGTTCCTCAAGCTGCTTTCGTCCTAGGCAACAGCACGTGATCGCGACTTCGTTCGTTTATTTTTTTAAACGCTGACGTGTGCTTGCACCACCGAGCCCAGACGAACCACAGCCATGCACCAACGCCGTCCCCGCCTTCATGACCCCAACCCTACTCCACGCCTGGTCATGTACCACGCGCGTATGCATGGATCTAAACCAAAAAACTATCATGACTTCCCTAGCTGATTCTGGCGATTTTGCTTCGAGTTAGCACGATCCAACCGTCCATAACGTAGAGGAGATCGAGATATACGTTTTTCCTTTTGGGGTCGAACTATTTCATTGAGTGGATTAAGAGAAAATAAGGAGAAAATGTCAACAAATATTAGCCATTGAAAGAAAGGAGAGCGACTGCGTGAAAATGGTTAGGGTTTTGACGAAATGAAAACAACGTGGCTTATTATATAAGTTTCCGACCTGATCTGTCCGTGAAAATTCTAAACTCCAAACGAAGCATGGCGACTAGCATTCTATATGCTATACCCCCATTCCGAACATAATGGAATAGATATTGAAAGCCAATTTCATCATATCCAGAAGATAACATTTCAAAATCAAATTATTTTAACTAAATTCCTTTAATTAATTACTAGGCGCTCCAAACTCGTACAACCAAACGATAGGTCCGATCGCTACAGAACTTGAAATCCTATTATAATTCACTATTATGGATCCGATGAAACTGGTTTCGTCAAAATCCGACACACTACCCAAAAAGACTATTTTTACTTGTTAATTAAAATAAGAAATTTCGAAATTCAATTTAATCACCTTAAATTCAATTTTAGAAGCTAACAATTTTCATTCTTGTTTAAATAAAATTTAGATCAACTTTTGACATCATTTTCATTCATATTAAACTCAAGATTCAATTGTCTAAACAATTTTCAATATTAAATTTAAACAATTTAATTATCCAATAATTGCTATATTTGAAATATAAGTTCTTTAACTTATAAAATTTAACTATTAAAACGAATTCAAATAATAAACAACTACTTGTAATTCAACATTTATTATTCAATTATTGTTATGAATTATAAACACATTCAATACAAAAATTTCGTTTCAATACTTGTTATTGCCTAAATCTTCGAAATTGGTTATTTCAAAATTTTATTCAAGTTCTTATTCAATAAATTATATCAATAAATAACTAATTTTTTATTTCTAACTATTTTTATTCAATGATGATACTAAATTCAATAAATAAAAATGGTAGAAAATAAGGGTCGTTACAGTCTCCCCCACTCAAAACATTTTGTCCTTGAAAAAGATGTTGAGTAGAGAATCAATCCTTTGATATATGTTACACAAACTAATCAACTTATAAAACATTAAAATCTTATTTTCAAAACCTTTACTACGCTTCTACTATGCCACTCTGATACCGACTTTGTGGTATTTTCAACTTATTTATAAAAACAAGTTATAAAATTTTAAAACCTCAAAATTTTTCTAACATCCAGATTTACGGAAATTTTTGATAGTGTCTCCTTTACGCGGCTCGATCGCGAAAATTTTACAACACAAATATATATCACACATATACCAAATACATCTCAATGACGAGGCATTCTGTTGGGAAAATATATAAAAGTATGGTATGTAATCCGAGATATGTGATTTATTGTTAATAATACGAGCGAGTTCGCTCATATTAAGAAAGCAAAAGCAAATCAAACCATGTTTACATCCAAACGATCCTTGTATGTATCTATCTCAACTCAAATTAGAATATAGTTGCATATAAAGGGATATAGAAACATGTATGAGTTTAAAAGAACTGTATAACATGAATTCTGAATCCAAATCATAAGCATGAGCACAAATACGCAACCATAACAATCATATGCAGCCAAAAGTAGTAATAACAAAGATTTATAACAAAAGAAATCATTCAACAATTAATATACATCTAATTAATTCAAACTATATTGATTTAGATTATTCTATGTCAATATTTATACACTTTATTTCTTATTAACATCCAATTTTTATTAACATTTATTTAGTTTACTTCCAATTTACTTAAATCTATTTCATTTACGTTCAATTTATTCAGATTTCAATTATTTCACTTTTGTTCAACATATTTCATATCAATTCATTTATGGACCATTTTATAAATTAGTTCATTTAACCTTATTTAAGTTAAATTTATTTCATTACCACTTAGTATATTCTCTTTGATACTAATATCATTTATAAACCATCTTATAAACCATTTAAGTTTATTATAAACATTTTATATAACGCAACTATTTATTATTACTTTATGACTTAAGTTCATATTAATTCATTGATTCACTTCATTAGTTCAATTCATTAATTTATATTACTAACTTTACTTAAGTAAATTTAATTTTATAACTCAAATTCATATTAATAAAAAAAATCTTTTTATCACAATCAATTTTATTCAACTTTTCCTAAGTTAACTTTCATCTTCTAATTCATTTTATTAACTTATTTCGTCAATCATTTCTTAGGTTTATAATCATTTTATACAGATGTATCTTCTTTTACACAATATTTTTCAAATTATAATTATCTCAGAAAGCTATAACTAAATTTTAAAACATCTTTTGAAATCTTAAGTTCATATATCTAAATAGTATTTTCTCTTTCTAACTCAAATTATTCATTTAACACTTATTAGAATATTAACTAAGTGTATAACACTTCTTTATTTAACATTCCCTTATTTCATTTTCAGTTAGTTAACATTCAATTTATTAAAATTCATTCCATTTGCATTCAATTTATTTGCATTCAAATTAAATCAAATTCAATTACTCAGCTTATTCAACTTTACATAAGTTAATTATTTTCTTTTCTTATCATTCACATTCCAAAAATTTAAATTTGTTTTCGTCTTAATATTTCTCAAATCTATAAGTTATACAAACTTATTCACTTAAAATTTCATTTCAAATACAATTCCTTTTCATTTAAACTTCCTTCAGTTAAACTTCATTTTGTTTACTTCATTTCACTAACTCAGTTTATATAACATTACTTAGGTTGATTCCTTTACTTCATATCTCAAATTTATATTTTCTTTTGTTTACTTAACCAAAATGTTCAGCCGTTTTTCATTTGGATTTACTTTACTGTTCAAATTCATAAGTCATAAATTTATTTCTTTTCCTTACTATTTTCAGTTTATAAGTTCAAAACTATTTTCATATATTTATCAAATCATACTTGGAAATTTTTTCACAGTCAAAAGTTGTTTTGACCGAAAATAAATTTCTTTTGGTAGCAATTCTCACTCAGAAACTAGAAAATGAATACTGACGATGTTACATTCATTCTTAGAATTATTTTCCAGTGACTAAAGCGAGTTCAATGTTTTATTTCTATCAAAAATCTTTTTAAAATATATTTCTAGTCAAAACAGTTCCAAATAATATGATTATTAATTCTTAAGACTATGAAAATGGTTTTGAAAATCAACGAGATTTTAAATTCTAAAATTCTTAGCTTTTAAATCCTTTCTATTTATAAGCTATATTATAAATATTCTTATACAATTCCATTACCTTATTATGAAATCATTTGGTTAATTTACATCTTTGTTATTACAAACAATTCTTATTGTAATTATATATCAATTCAATTTAATTATCGAAGGCTTCATGAAATAAAGTTTACAAAGTATTCGTTTTCAGTTTAATTCAACCAATAAACGATGATAACTAAATATTATCATTTCCTAACAACTAACATCCATAAATAAATTCGTATTTTCATAAACCTATATGGTTATTTATGGAAGATTATTTCTTTTTAAATATATAAAATATAATTTAGGTAAAATTATTTCATTTACCTTATTTTAAAACAATATTATATCGACTTGCCTCGTTTATGTGTTTAGAAACCCCTGTCAATAATATGGCATCCCACGCACCAATCAAAATTCGTAAACAACTCAACTGATAAGTAAGCACAATATAAAACTTTTTATAATACTAATAAGTATGAGCTCTTATATATATACACACACATTCAAACAAACTAATTCTATGGTATTACTACCTTATCTCTATTGAGTCAAACTCCACAAACCTAAGGTTATCGCTAAACTAAAGCTCTGATACCGACTATGATGATCCGCATTTCGGAAGATTTAAATCGACAATAATCTACAAATGTCCAAATCAAATAATCCGAAACGTAGATAATCAATTGGGTTAATTAAGAAAAATAAGAATAGAAGAAAATAAACACAGAATCTAGAAATGGAATGAAAATATATAATATTTAAATAAACAGTTCATGAAGCTGTTTATACTATACATTTGATTAAGATTTTACAAAATTTATCGGAGTTATACATACAACTGAGGCAAAATAAAATAATATAGCAGAACAAACAATGTCGTAATATAATATACCAAACGTAATGACCTGGAATTTCACTACTTTGTTAGTGAATATTAAATTAATTTATACGTTCAATATATAAGTTTTGTAATGAAAATAAAATCATTTTAATTAATTAATAATGACGGTGAAATTGTTTTCAAAATTTATTTACCAAATTAAATAGTTCATAGAAAAACAGAAAATATGACTAAAGAATGTTTTTTGAAATTTCCACATTTCGACACCAGAAAGTTGTCGGAAAAAATTGTTCATCTTTGTACACTATACACACACACATATATATAAGAGTTAATTGGCTAGATAATAATATACTTAGAAATAAATTATCTTATATTAATTTGAATTAGCAAGTGATGTTACAAGACATAATTTTAAAAGTAATAAACATTTTATGTATGTACATATATATTAAGTATTATCACATCTTAGATTTGTAACCATTATCTATAATTATCTACTGTCACATCTTAGTTAATTAATAATTATATATATATATAAAAGAAAGTGATGTGACTATATATAATTATATATATAAGAAAGTGATGTGTCTAGTCATAATAATTATATATATAAAATAAAGTGATGTGATTAGACATAAAAATTATGTGTATATATATAAGAAAATGATTTGACTATACATAATAATTATATATATAAAAGAGAGTGATGTGACTAGACATAATAATGGCATATATAAAAGAGAGTATTGTGACTAAACATAACATATATATAAGAAAGTGATGTGATGGGAAGGAAGTGATATAAAATATTTTGCTAAATTTGGGCTATAAACATATGCACCTTTTCAATTCTTCATTTGTTCATTTCTCTATCTTCTTCCTCTACTTTATCAAAGCTTTTTAATGGCTTCCACCTTAGAATATTTATAAAGCAATTTTAGTAGAAAATAAATTAAAATAATACTAGTGTATATACATATCAAATCCATTTAAAAATCACTTCAAAACACTCCTCTTCTTCAACATAACCCATGGCCACCACCTATTTCTCCTTTGGCCAAGCACAACCACTTCTAAATAAGCTACGCTGACCACTACAACAAAAAGGAAGGTGATCGGGAAGCTCCGAAGCAAGAAAAAGAGGAGGAAGTGCTGCCGGAGTGCTGACGAAATCGATTCAGGAAGCTACAGAAAAGATTGGTGGAATGGAGCCATAAATGAGTACTTATTGTTTATTAAACAATAAATAATATCTATAACTATTTTAGATATGATAATATGATCATTTAATCTCTTAATGATTTGTGTGAATGGTTGATAACTTGAATGATTATAATGATTATATGGATGTTGGTATGGTTGATAACTTGGCTATAATAAATTATGAGAAATAATAATAAAATGGTTAATTAATAGAAACAAATTCATGTAATCTGTATATGGAGATTAGTTAGCCTCCTAATGGTTTTAAAAATATGAAAATGTGGAAAATGGATATTAGAATAATATAATATTATGAAATGATTTAAAAGTGGAAAAGAGATTTAATATGAAAAATGTTCGTTAGATGTTTGAAAAATGGTTTATAAATGTTTTAAAAATATTAAAATGAAATTTGGAGAAGTTTTGACAAATATTGAGTTTGGAGTCAAAAATAGGCGTGTCATCTAACGGTAGTTCGCCATTTCGTGCAGTAAAATTTGAAATCCTTCTATAGGATGGAATCGGAGTCAAATTTCTTTGCAATAAGAATTTTCCAAACTCTAATGAATATAATTTTCAAACAAAAGAAAATGATTGAGATTTCATGTAACGGATTTTGAAATATGAGCAAATAAAGTTTTCAAGAAAATCGCGCTTTGGCAGTTCGGTGGTCGAAATCGCAAATGTTTTAGATACCTATTTTTAAAATGTTTAAAATATAAAATAAATAGTATAAATCATCTAAAATGTTTTAAAAGTGATTTGAGTAATAAAAAAAATTTCCAAGTAATAGAAAGTCGTTTTGATCAATATATCTTAAAAAGCACTTTCCGCAGCACTTTTCTATAACTTTTGAAATATAGTTTTAAACGTAACCATCCTTTTCCAAATCTTTTGTATCTATTTTAAAACGATTAAAACGTATTTTAAAGTTAATTTAATAAATTTATAGAATGGAAATGATATAGAGTCGATCAAATAACTTGACCGCCTTATGGGTGTCAAAGAGATAGTGTATAGGCTTGAGTTTAGAAAACCAGTTTCCTGCTTTCTCTGCTATCCGGACTGGCCGACAGAGGGGATAGTAAATTTGGTTTACTCAGATCAAAATTTCCAAAGTGTAAAGCTACAATTTTACAAATATAAATAACTTGGATTTTGTGGAGATAATCTTCTTGTACTCGGTGCTAAAGCCCGAAGAGGGAACTCGTACTATTCGTGGAATTTAAAAGTTGATTTCACCGTTATTCCATCCATAGTATTTGTTGAATACAGGAATTGATATTGAGTAGAATTAGATGGTTTCTATAGATTCAGCTCACTTACTATTTACTGGTTTTTGATTAACATCCTAGATACATGGTTCTAACTCAATCAAAGTTTTAATTTTTGAAATAATAAATCTTTGTAAAGATTTAAATATATGATTTGAATTGTTTTAATTTCTATGCTTGAATTATTGTTTTGGGTTTGTAGTAAATTATGTCTTAAATAACATCGTTTTTAACCCATTTAAAAGTTATGTTTTGGAAGATTTAATAAATGATTTGGAAATATTTTCCTAAGTAAAAGGTGAATTGATTTGGAGTTATTCCAAGATAAAAAAGGGTTTAAATTTACCAAATGATTTTATAAATGAGGGTTAATGGTTCCATATACTATTAAGAAGATAAAAAATGATTCAATGAATATATCTCTAAGAGATATCTATGAATGAATAAAAAGATGAACTAAATTGAATGATGATTGATAGTCACATATGAACTTAACATCTTTTTAATCGATGATTGGTTCGGGGGAATTTGGATCGGATTTGGGTAACTCCTATTCGAAACCCACTTCGAACCAATGTATACGTTTGAAAGTGAAAACATGTTGAAGATGATGATTATTGAAGACCGAAGATCTTCATAGCGAAAAGACTACTTGTTGACATTCTCTGGGCCACACCCAATATAGAGACATTATTATAGAAATGGTCCTATCGTGTTTTGAAATCTTTGGATTTCAAGGACTACTCGCTACTAATGGTAGTAAGAGGAGTGCCTTCATTTCGTTCAGTCCTAGAACGTACTTATATGGACCAATGTCTAACATTGCATTTCTTCGATCACAATGTTGACTTTTACAAACGTACACCTGCTTAGTTGCGAAGAAGGCAACTTCTCTTTGCTTAACTTCCTTCTCTGAGACGTACGAGCTCAGAAGTTGTATGTTCATGGAATTCAATAGTGATCGAAGGAATGGCAATGTGGCATTCTAAGTGGAATGTTCTTTGTGGAAGAATAAAGCGTGGATTTGTTAAAATGAGTGTAGCTTCACGAGCCTCACATCCTGTAGATGATACGGGTAATTATATGGTCTACAGTGTATATATTTCAGGCTATTAGTTTTATGTGTATAGAGGAGTCCGGTGGAATTTGGATCCTCGAACCATCCATTTTAACATATTAGCTGGCTTGCGAAAAGTGACAAGGCTACTAGATATTGGTAGTGTAGCAAGTGCGGTTCCAAGTGACTTGCATGAGAAAAGCGATTAAGGCACTATGAGAACTATGTTTGTTATACATAAATCAAAGGAAAAGGCCATTAGTTCCCTATCATGTTGGAAATTCAATTCTAATACGAGATTTACGGTTTTGATTGTACTTCCAAAATAGCTATAATGCTTTGCAAACATTTCAGCTACCCCTTTTGTATCATATATTCTTTTCGGTATGTTCCGTTGACCTAGTACGAATATATTACCATAGACTTAGTCCGGATATTGATACTTTATTTTGATATATTACTCGAAAAGTGATTTCAAACTAATGTCATTAAAAATAATATCAAAGTAAAGTATTTTAGTTATCATAAGATAAAAACCTGTCTGTGTTTTTGGGTGGGTGTGGTGCTATGAGATACCCTTCTTTTCAAAGGTTTTAATTTACATTAGCATTTAAAATTTTGAGTATCTCACGCTGGTTTATTAAGCCTAATCCGGGTATTTTTAGTACTCTTGTTAGATTTGAGTAATTTCAGGTTTAGTTGAAGACGCTTAAAGTTTCTAGAGGAGAGCTGAAGATCTTCATCTTCGTATGGACATATTCTTTTATCTGCTGCATCTATTACATATGTTTTTATTTTTCGGATTTGTAAGGACTAGGGCTTATAACCGTCTAGGCCGAACCTAGGTTAGTCTCTGATATTATATTCAGAATTTTCCGCTGTAAAGATTATTACGGAAATAATATATGTCATTCCATTCATGCAAGATTCTATTCTATCTTTATTTTCTTTTTCCCCCAGCACTTGAGCGTTTCGGCACTTGGATTTGTGGCATGAGGATTATTAGTGTCGATTCCCGAGGGTTGAATACCTCGGTTGTTATATTTAGTATCAGAGCTTAGATTGAGCGAATACCTAGACTATGGTGAGGTAAAACTCATTATAGACAGAGTTAGCAATACTCTAGAATGAGTAACTCATTAGAGATAGGGTTAGTAACACCCTTGAATGAATGTTGAGAGTATTATATATATGAGCGTGTATTTGTTATTTGATATAAAAATATTTTGTGTTGATTTATCTGTTGAGTGGTTTATAGATTCTGGTCGATGCGCCTGATCACCATTATTGATAGGGATTTGTAAACACTTAAATAAGATAAACGGACACACTGTTTGAAAAGGATTATTTTTAAGTATAAAGGAATATCTTTTGAAAGATATAGATATTTATGTAGGTCAATGGTTAAGGAAATGATAACATTTAGTTAGTACCATTTGTTGATTGAATGAACATCTTATGAACTAAGTTTTATGATTTGATTATAAGATGTTTAATAATAATATTGGGTAAAGGTTAATGAATAATGAATAAACATATAGTATAAAAACTATATTTTATAAAATTATTTTTATAAAAATATAGATATAAAAGATATGTTATATTAATTTTTAGAAACTAAATTTTGGGTATTTTGAAGAAGAATTATGAAAATTTTAAAAGAAGTAAGTTAATATAAGATGATTTTATGAAAGGGAATTACAAAATGGGTTTTATAAACAAAATAATCTCCAATGGATTTTTGAAAAGAAATTTTAAATAAGAAAATTGTAAAGTATGAAAGTCTAAAATGATAAATAGTTTGAGTGGCTCGAAAATAACTAAAAATGGGCAAGAGAAATGTTCGGAGGGTAAACACTTCTCTTAAGTATTACCCTTCTTGTTAAAGGGATATAAGATACTATTAGTAGCACCCAGTTCTTTATATTATTTTGGAGTTACTCGATCTATATAATTTTCCTTAAGTTAGAAGAATAATATTGGATTATTATTTTATATCTTAATATCAAGAGTGGTTTAAAAAAAGGGAATATATTGTAACGAAAGGAGTTTATTGTAATTTTGGAAAATAAAAGGTAAATTACCTTCTAAATTGAAATGATTACTTTGAGATGAAATGTTTTCCTTTAAGAAAAATATTTGGAAATAAATATTTAGTGTGATTATATATAAAGAAAAAAAATTATATAATATAAAGAAGTGCCTCTATAAAGAGTGTTTATTTAAGAATATATTTTATAAAATAAAGTGTAGTTAGCAAAAATAAAATGATGTTTGAGAAAGTTGGATTGGAGAATTCATATCCTAATGTTCTGAAAAGGTATAAAAAAGAAAGTTATGCAATAGAAAATAACTTTGGGACTAAATTTATTAACAAAGAAATTTCAAAGGAATTTTGAAATAAGAATTATAATGGCATATTTCCAAATAAAGGATGATCAATTTTTTGGGAAAAGAGAGAAAAAAAATTTGGGAATAAATAATTTGAAGAAAGAGTTTACAAAGGCATTTAAATTAAAAAAGTAAAAGATGTATGACGATTTTAAAATTTTAAATAAGTTGTAAGTAATCAGTTCGTCACATAATTATTATCTAAGATTCGAGTATAGAACTTTGATGTGTTTACATCGGTCCGAGAAAGGATTTATCACTCGATACTTGACGATGAATATTGAAGAGGATTTGTGATTGGGATACTTACGTTTTCTATCATAGTTGAGAGCTATATAAGGAGAACTAAAAGTTATAATTGTAAAACCTTATCATGGTCCGCACTAGAGGATCGGGAGATCAATACTAGTTCGAAAGTAAAGTTGTGGACTCAAATAGTAGTTCGAATCAGATATTTTGCACAGATGATCTATATATATCATATGTAAGTTTAAAAATAAATATCTTAGGCAATACCTTTGGGTTCTATTTTAGTGTAATTTTAGGGATGAAATTCTTTTAAGGGGGAAGAATGTAAGGACCAGGAATTTGACTACTTTGTTTAGTGAATATTAAATTAATTTTAAATATTCAATATATAAGTTTTATAATGAAAATAAACTCATCTTAATTAATAAATAATGATGGTGAAATTGTTTTCAAAATTTGTTTACCAAAATAAATAGTTCATAGAAAAATAGAGAACGTGACCGAAGTACATTTTTTGAAATTTCGACCTTTTGACACCGGAAGTTGTCGAAAACATTTTTCGTCTTTGTGCACTATGTATACATATATATAAGATTTAATTAACTAGATAATAATATACTTAGAAAAAATTATCTTATATTAATTTAGACTAATAAGCGATGTGACAAGACATAGGATTAAAAATGATAAACATTTTATATAAATATATACATTAAGTATTGTCACATCTTAGATTTGTAATCATTAATCCTGATTATCTCTTGTCACATCTTAGTTAATTAATAATTATGTACATAAAAGAAAGTTATTTGAATATACATAATAATTATGTATATATAAAAAAATTAATGTGACTAGTCATAATAATTATATATATAAAAGAAATTAATGTGACTAGACGTAATGATTATATATATATATAAGAAAGTGATGCGAGTAGACATAATAATTAAATATAAAAACAAAGTGATGTGGCTAGACATAATAATTATATATAAAAAACAAAGTGATGTGACTAGACATAATAATTATATATATAAAAGAGAATGATGTGACTAAACATAACTATATATATACGTATATGTATAAAAGAAAGTTATATGATGGGAAGGAAGTGATGTAACTTATTTTGCTATATTTTGGCTATAAATACATACACCATTTCACTTCTTCATTTCTCCATTTCTTCATCTTCTTCCTCTACTTTATCAAAGCTATTTAATGGCTTCCACCTTAGAAAATTTATGAAGAAATTTTAGTAGATAAGAAATTAAATAATACTAGTGCGTATATATATACACACACGCGCACGCGCGCACACATACACACACACATATATACACATTTATATCAAATCCATCTAAAAATCACCTCAAAGCACTCCTCTTCCTCAACATAACCACAACCACCACCTATTTCTCCTTTGATCGAGCATATCCTCCTTTAAAGAAGCTAGGCCGAGCACTACAAGAATAAAGAAGGTGATCGGGAAGCTCTAGAGCAAGGAAAAGAGGAGGAAATGCTGCATGAGTGCTGTCGGAATCGATTGAGGAAGCTATGGAAAAGATTGGTGGAATTGAGCCATAAGTGAGTACTTATTGTTTATTAAATAATAAGTAATATCTATAACTATTTTAAATATGATAATATGATCATTTAATCTCTTAATGATTTGTGTGAATGGTTGATAACTTGAATGATTATATGGTTGATTATATGGATGTTTGTATGGTTGATAACTTGGTTATGATAAATTATGAGAAATCATAATAAAATGTTTAATTAATAAAAATGAATTCATGTAATGTGTATATGGAGTTTATTTCTCCCCTTAATGGTTTTGAAAATATGAAAAGGTAGAAAATGTATATTATAATAAGATAATATTATGAAATGATTTAAAAGTGGAAAAGAGATTTAATATGGAAAAATGTTGGTTAAATGTTTGAAAAATGGTTTATAAATGTTTTATAAACATTAAAATTAAATTTGGAGTGACAAATATTGAGTTTGGAGTCAAAAAAAGACACGTCGTGTGGCGGTAGTTCACGATTTCGCACCGTAAAAGTTAAATCCTTCTATAAGATGGAATCAGAGTCGAATTTCTTTGCAATAAGAATTTTCCGAACTCTTATGACTATATTTTTCGAATGAAAGAAAATGATAAAAAATTAGTTTAATAGATTTTGAAATATGAGCAAATAAAGTTTTCTAGAAAATCGCGCTTTAGCAGTTCGATGGCCACAATCACAAATTTTTTAGATACCTATTTTTAATATATTTAAAAATATGGAATAAATCCTATAAATCATTTAAAATGTTTTAAAGTGATTTGAGTAAGAAAAACGAATTTCCAAGTGATAGAAAGTCGTTTTGATCAATATAGCTTATAAAGCACTTTCTGTAGTACTTTTCCACAACACTTTTCGATAACTTTTGAAATATAATTTTAAACGTAACCGTTCTTTTCCAAATCTTTTTTAAATGTTTTAAAATGATTAATAAAGTATTTTAAAGGTAATATGAGAAATTTATGGAATGGTTAATGATTTAGAGTCGAATAACTTGATCGCCTTATGGATGTCAAAGAGATAGTGTCTAGGCTTGAGTTTGGAAAACCAGTTTCCTGCTCTTCCTGGCTATCCGAACTGGCCTGACGGAGGGGATAGTAAATTTGGTTTACTCGAATCAAAATTTCCAAAGTATAAAGTAAATATGAATAACTTAGATTTTATGGAGATGATCTTCTTGTACTCAGTGTTAAAGCCCGAAGAGGGAACTAGTACTATTTGTGGAATTTAAAAGCAGATTTCACAGTTATTCCGTCCATAGTATTTATTGAATATGGGAATTGATATTCAGATTAATTAGATGATTTCGATAGATCATGCTCACTTAACATTTACTGGTTTTGGATTAACATCCTAGATAACATGGTTTTAACTCAATCAAAGTTTTGAGTTTTAAATTAAGAAATCTTTGTAAAGATTTAAATAAATGGTTTGGAATTATTTTAATTTCTATGCTTGAATTAATTGTTTTGGGTTTGCAGTAAACTATGTCTTAAATAACATCGTTTTTGACACATTTAAAATTATGTTTTAGAAATAATAAATCTTTGATTAAGATTTAATAAATGATTTGGAAATATTTTTCTAAGTAAAAAGTGAATTGATTTGGAATTATTTCAAGGTTAAAAAGGGTTTAAATTTACCAAATGATTGATAAATGAGGCTTAATGATTCCATATACTGTTAAGAAGATAAAGAAATGGTTTGATGAATATATCTCTAAGAGATATCTATGAATGGATAAAAAGATAAACTAAATTGAATGATGATTGATAGTCACATATGAAGTTAGCATCTTTTTAATCGATGATTGGTTTGGATGAACCGAGATCAGATTTGGGTAACTCCCATCCGAAAACCACTTCGAACCAACATATACATTCGAAAGTGAAGGCATGTTGAAGATAACGATTATTGAAGACCGAAGATCTTCATAGTGAAAAGACTGCTTGTTAACCTTCTCTAGGTCGCTCCCAATATAGAGACATTTGTTATAGAAATGGTTCTATTGTGTTAAATCTTCGAATTGCAAGGACTACTCGCTACTAATGGTAGTAAGAGGAGTGCCTTTGGTTTCATTCAATCCTAGAACGAACTTGTATGGACGAATGTACGATATTTCATTTCTACGATCATATCGTTGCCTTTTAAAAATGTACTTCTGCTTGATGGCGAAGAAGGCAACTTCACTTAGCTTAACTCTCTTCTATAAGATGTAAGAGCTCAGAGGTTGCATGTTCGTGGAAGTCAATAGTGATCGAAAGAATGGTAATTTGGCGTTCTCAGTGGAATGTGCTTTGTGGAATAATGAAGCGTGGCTTTGTTAAAATGAGCGTAGCCTCACGATCCTCTCATCCCGGAGATGATACGGGTAATTATTAGTCTGCGAGGTATATATTTCAGGCTATTGGTTTTATGTTATGGAGGAGTCCGATGAAATCTGGATCCTCAAGCCATTTATTTGAATATAGTAGCTAGCTTGCGAAAAGTGATAAGGCTACTAGATATTGGTAGTGTAGCAAGTGCAGTTCCATGTGACTTGCTTGAAAAAAGTGATTATTGGAACTATGTTTGCTATACGTGGATCGAAGGAAAAGGCCACTAGCTCCTTATATTGATGGAAATCCAATTTCAACACGAGCTTTATGATTTTGATTGTATTCTAAAAATAGTTTTAATGCTTTGCAAACATTTCAGCCACCCCTTTGGTATCATATATTCCATTCGGTATATTCCGTTGACCTAGTCCGGTCATATTGCCATAAACTTAGTCCGCATATTGATACTTTATTTTGGTATATTACTTGAAAATTGTTCTTAGACCAATTTCATTTAAAATAATATCAAAGTATTTTCAGTATAATGTATTTTGGTTATCATAAGATAAAAACCCGTCTGTGTTTATGTGTGGATGTGGTCTTATGAGATACCCTTCTTTTCAAATGTTTTGATTTACATTAGCATTTAAAATTTCAAGTATCTCACGCTGGTTTATCAAGCCTGATTTGGGTATTTTAATACTCGGGTCAGATCTAACTAGTTTCAAGTTTAGTTGAAGGCGCTTGGAGTTTCCATAGGAGAGCTGGAGATCTTCATCTTCATGTGGATGTATTCTTTTATCCACTACATCTATTGCATTTGTTTTATTTTTCAGCATTTGTAGGGACAGGCGTTTATAACTGTTCAGGCCTAATCTACATTAGTCTCTGATATTATATTCAAAATTTTCCACTGTAAAGATTATTACTGAAATAATATATGGCATTCCATTATTGTGAGATTCTATTCTATCTTTATTTTCTTTTTCCCCTAACAATCGGGCTTTTCGGCACTTAGATTTGCGGCACGGTAGTGTCGATTTCCGATGGTTGAAAACCCTAGGGTTACACCAAATCCTCATCTTCTTCTTCGTCAATTTCGATTTTCACTGATTCAATTCAAATAGTTTAAATTTCAATTTAATTCTCAATTTTAAACCATTTCTATTTATATAAAGTTTGAGTTCAATTTCAGAATATTGATTTAAATCATTTAAACCAAATTAAACTTCGATGTTCAATTTAATATTCAAATCTTCAAAATAATTCAATCTTGAGCCGAAATTTGAAATATCAACTTATATCACTTCTACTTAAATAACTTTGAAGTTCAAGTAAAAGTTCAAATCTTTAAAACTATTCAATTTCCATAATTCAAATCATATTTCAATTCTAACTTCCAATTTCAAATTGCATTCTTTAAACAGTTTCTTTCAACCAATTTCACATTTCAAACCCAAGTTCGAACATAATTCCATTCCCATATTTCAATTCAGTTTTATTTTTATAAAACAAAATCATTTGAATAAGTTCAATCCATGAATTTTAAAATCATTTAATTTAACCAATTCGGTGCTTGTATATAATTTTCTATCCTATGGCCAAGTGATGGGTTATTTCAATTTAATTTCAGGGATGGATGTATTTCATTTCAATCCAAATCTAAGTGTTATAAGTATAGATCATTTCATCCTATTTCTTAATTTATTCGAAATAATTCAAATAAAAGTTTATATACATATACAACGTGATAGCAGGTTATATATCAAAATAAATAAACATCCAATTCATCCAAAATATCAACCAATATGCATCCATCACAAACAACATCCAAAACAGTCGATATATCACAACAGTTAACTAGTTATTAATAATCGGGAATTAACTAGTAGTTTGATTTCAATTTCAAATTTAACCGTCGATTACAAATTCCTACCAGTGAAATTCATATGTCAATATAATGTCAGTTTGAAATACCAAACAATAGTCACTAAAATTAAATTACATCATGATATCAATTTAACGAACATCAGAAATATTTTATTACTTCGTGAGCGGTATAAACACTAACCTTTATTTGAAACTAAAAAATTTCAGCTTTAAATAAATTCCAATTTGATTCCATGTCATAGCCTTCATCGATACGAATCCAACGCCACTCGTTTCGCTCGAATCTGACCTCGTATGGAAAAGTTATGCAATTTTAAATATAACGATTATAATTAAAATTAGTTAACTAAAATTAATAAACAAAGAAAACAAAACCTCACATTTTCGTTCCTAAGGCCTGCTTCCTTCCCAGGAAATATCATGCAATCGCAATGTCGTTTGTTTATTTTTTTATTCTTTTATTCTTAAACACTAGCGCGCGCTCGCACAACCGAGCCCAAACGAACCACCGCCGAGCAGACCTCGCCCACGGCTACGCGACCCCCGCCCTGCTCTATGCCAGGTCGTGCACCATGCATGTACGTGTGGATTCAATCCCAAAAATTTACGTGACTTTGTAACGACCCGATATTTTCAACCATTCTCATCGCACATGTCGGACTTGAATTGATCAAAATACCGCGTTGTAAGTAAAATTTGGCAAATCTCAGAAGATACAGTAAATACATAGTCACATATCACAGGCACAGAGTAAATTATAATGCAGCATAATTTTAAAAGAGATAGTAGTTCACGAAGCCACTATATAAAATAAGATATATCAGAGTTAAACAAGATTCAACAGAAGAGTAACAAGATATATCAGGTACAAATCAGAATACATCACTGAAATCACTTGACACTGAAAACAAAATAGATGGCTGGATCTTCAAGCAAAGCTCTAACTCCGAAGGTGAGTCTTGAATGCTGAATCACTCAGTCTGACTCGAGCGTAAAGCAAAACACAAAACACTTGAGTCAGGACATAAATACTTATGAACTGTAAATTAACTTAAGCGAACAGCAATAAAAATTCATCAGTAACTTAAAGGATGCTTGGGATCGCCCATCCTTTAAGGATCCGCTAATCTATTTACTATGTAGTAATATTGCGCTATTATAATAATGTCTACAGTAAAATAATCTTACTTTAAAATAGCATTCAGGAGTGACCGAATATTCCCCTTAACACGTAATTGTCCTAGTAGTCCATCCAGCATCAGCATGTCTCCAGATCGGGAGACTACCCTAAATACTCCATGGGCTACGGGAGAAAAACAAACTCGTAGTAAGGCTCGCTATGCTAGGTGACACGGCACATAAGGCAATGCTAGGGTAGATATACCAATTACGCATACGGGCTGGTGGTAACGTAGCAGCCACATATGCCCACCTCGGAACACACTCCCAAATCAAAATCGGAGGATGGCCATCAAATCAACCACAAGTAAGAGTATAGTATCGAAGGAATGTGTCCGATCGGAGGAATAACCTCACTTGGCCCGAGATCGCTCCTGTTTTAGCCACCTTATGCCAACTCATGGGAGTTAGGTCCACGTAATATACCTCAAGAACTTCGCCACCATCCTACTTCATTCTGGAAACTCCACCGCGTACACGGTTGTTAAAGTGGTTTTCGGAGTTGGCAGAGAGTATAATAAATTCCGATCCCGGTCTCTTTAACAACCAATCGTTATTATAATGTCGTGGTCATTTCAAAATAGTTTATACTTCAAAAATCAAATCATTCATTTCAAAACTATATTTCAATCAAAAGAGTTTATGCTTCGAAACCAAAACTATTTTTATTTTGAAACTACATACATTAAATCAAAATAGTTTATTATTTCCATTTCAAACATATATTCACCCTTCAAAAATCAAAATACTTTCAAAGTTATAACTCTTTTGAAACTAAAATAATTGAAATTGTTACACTTTAAAAACTATAACATTTAAAAATCATATATTTGAAATCATGGAACATTCGTTTAATTCTTTATATTTTACAAATTTATTCAGTTAAATCAAAATTTCAAGTTTCCAATTTAATTCAAATCAAAACATCTGTTTCAATTCAAATCAGTTTCCAAACAACGACTTCGAATCTTATAAATTTCAAATACAGATTTGATCCTTAAAATAAATTATACAATTTAATATATAATTCAAAGTTTTAAATATACCCTATTTCAAAACTAAATTTGAAAATCTCATATATATATATATATATATATATATATATCAAATTCACTTTCATGTTATTTAGCTTTTAAATAATCACTTAATAAAGTTCAATATCATTAAAGTAAACCCGAATTACAAGTAAACCAAATATTCTTTCATACTAATATAAACTTTAAATATTCTTTTATCGAATAAATCAAAATCAGAAATCATTCCTAATTCACATTCTTTATCAAAATAAAGATCATGTCATTCAAAACCATTTAAATCATTAAAATATCAAATCCCTTCAAAACCTCATTATCAAATCATTATTTGAATTCAATTTCACATATTCAAATTTAAATATGATTTTATAATCAAATAAGTTATTTATTTCAAATATCATTACAAAACACATTTCAAAATTCCATTCAAAAATTCATTTATCTCATTTCATTTCATTCCATTAACACATAACCAAGTAAACATTATTTAAATTCAAATTCAATTTAAATTCCTTAAAAATTCAAATTTAAATAAAATAAAATATATATTCAAACTCATTAATTTCACAAATAGTCAATCCCAAAAGTTAAATCATTTAACACTTTAAAATATAACGCAAATAGTGTTAAAATCTGTAACACTTCAAAACATTGTCAAATTATAGCAATAACGGCATTTATAAAGTGCTATCGTAGCTTATAGTTTCCAAAATGGTTTAGTTCAGGAATAACAGCATTTATAAAATGCCATAATAGATATTGAGTTATTTCAAACATATTTAATTCAAAACAACAGCATTTAAAAATGCTGTCATAAAACCACGACATTTTTAGAAATGCTATTAACAAAATTCAAGATTTTATTATAATTTCAAAACATTAACACTTCAACTTCTTAGCAAATTGGAATTTATAAATCATATTTCTAGACTTCAAAATTTCACATTTTAAATCATTTTAACATATGATTTATCACAATAAAATTTTAGAATCAAATATTCAATTTAAAAACACAATTCATTTATTAAGTCAAAATTCACTGTTTATTAACTTTTAAATTTAATAAAACTTAACATTTTATTTCAAATATCATCTCAAACTTTAAATTTGATTTCCATTATTTACTTATATTTTAAAAATATAAATTTAAAGTCAAAATCACAATTACTTCAAATTTACGTACATAAATTCATAATTTCAAGACTTAATATTTAACTTTCTTAAAACCATAAAATATATTTTTTTAAATCAAATTTCTTATTTTAAAAATACATATCTATATAAGAAATCATTTAAAAAAATATACCACGTGGTCTGTATATAATTTTCTAACCTAGGTCAAGTGATACGGATATATATCATTTCAATCCATAATTTAAAAAGAAAACCCGGGTTCTATCATTTCAAACCCGCAATTCCAAGTCAAATAAAATACAATAAAAAATCACTCAGGCCTATCATTTTAGCCCATAATGATTTTTTCCTATTCTAAAGTTCGTTCGGGTATGTATCATTTCAACCCATAGTGATTCTATTCTAACAAGGAACTTGCAGTGTGATCATATATATAAACAATGTAAACAATGTGAATGTCACAATATAATGTCATATATCATATGTCAGGTGATAATTCACCAAATTAACATGGGAAATAACAAGGCATAGCATAACATATCATCATCATTTACTTGCATAAACATTTTAAATTACTAAACACTTGTCATCAATTTACGATTTTATAAGTAGAAATGTCAGAGTGAGAAGGACTCACCTTTTCAAGCTGGAGACCAAAACAACACACACAAGAGCGATTCCAAAAGCATGACAAGCACGATTAAGATTGAATGAATGGAGAGCCTTGATATTGATCTTATATACAACAATAAACAAGACCATATAAACATATGCATACAATACAAATATGAATTGAAACGAAATGGAAATTTGAATCAACAAAGAATATTACCCAGCTTTAACACGAAAGTGCCTGACCGCGTCAACATGGCTTGTCACATGATCAAATAGGCTTGTTCTCACCACACTATGCTCGGCCTAGGTGTCAACATGGCTCGGGTTTGGGTAAAATAGACATGGCTACAAGGATGTGAAGTGGTTAGGGGTTACAATGTAGAGAAGGTCAAAGAACAAGGCTAAAAGGAGTTTTTGTTCAACACTTTGGGCTCGGCCAAAGGTGATGTGGGTCGGACACTTTATGGTTCAAGTCTGGACAGTGGGTAGGTGGATGGTCAGAGGTGGTATCATGGTGGTGGAGAAATAGGAGGCGGCCAAGGCAATATGTGGTGGTTGTGATGAAGGCTAGGCTCGGCTATGCATAGTTTTAAGGGATTTTGCAAATTTGTATGGAGTTTTGTTAAGGGGAAGTCACGGCCTGAGATAGTGGTTAGAGGAGGAGGTGGTGGTGATGGTGGTAGAGGCTAGGCCGAGCACACATGTGAAGAGATCAAGCAAAATAAAGTAGAAAAGAAGAGGAAGAAAAATAGAAAAGTGGTAGCCATTATTTTTTTTCTTTTTTTTCATAGCCATGAGTTTTGTGTGATGAGAAGAAAATGCTTTCACGTGAATGAGAAATGAGAGTCTCGGCTGAAGCAAAAGAGAATGAACGGCCAATCAAAAATGAAGAGGCAATTGCAAAATGAAAGGACAAAAGGTAAGTGAAAAGTCATGGCATATGAAAGGGCTTTGACTCTTTGATTTTCAATTTCTTTTAAATTGAAATAAACTAAATACAATTCAGAAAATAAAATAAAATACTAAACAAAATAAAATGAAAAAGAAAATAAATAAATAATTTAAAGAAAAATATAAAATAAATAAGAAAATAGCTAATATATTAAACTAGAATTTAAAAATATAAACAATATACAATGAACTTTAAAAAATTATAACTATACTTTAAAAATGTTTTAAAAATAAAATTATATACATAACATGTCATGTTACACAAATGTACACAAACTAGAACAAACAAAAACATTATTTATGTAAATTAAAATAAGAAATTTTGTTAAATTAAACAATTTACATACAATATTGGAAAAACATAACTTTCACAATATAAATCGGATTTCAACGAAACGAAAAAAAATATTCTTAAAATTTTATTTATTTTAATAATAAAAGATAAAATTAAAAAATTAAAATATTTAAATTTTAAATTCAAAAGTCAAAGTTTGACCAAATTGACCAAAATTCACATTTTTGGAAAATATTCTATTTATTCATGTTTTGAAATGATATTCAAATCAAAATAAAAAATTATATTTAAAATAATAAAAGTGATCCATTTTAATAAATAGAATAAAGTTTTTAAATTAGGAATCCAATTTAAATAATTAAAATATACAATTAAAATAATCACAAAATGCAGGGTTGTTACAGACTTCCCCAGCCGATTCTGGCGATTTTGCTTCAAATTAACACGATCTAACCGTCCATAACGTAGATGAGATCGAGATCTACGTTTTTCCTTTTGGGGTCAAGGGATTTCATTTAATGGATTGAGAGAAATAAAAAGACAAGGTTGACGGATGTTAGCTATTGAAAAAAGGACTGCGTCTGTGCGAAAATGGTTAGGGTTTGGACGAAATGAAAATAACGTGACCTATTATATAAGTTTCCGACCCAATCTGTCCGGCTAAATTCCGAGCTACAAATGAAGCGTGTCGTTTGGCATTTTATATGTTATACCCCTATTCCGATCATAATGGAATAGGTATGGAGAGCCAATTCCATCATTTCTAAAAGATAGCATTTCAAAATCAAATTATTTTAACTAAATTCCTTTAATTAATTTCTAGGCACTTCAAGCTCGCACGGCCAAACGATAAGTCCGATCACTATGAAACTTGAAATCCTATAATAATTCACTATTACGGATCCTATGAAACAGGTTACGTTGAAATCCGAGACAATGCCTAAAAAGACTATTCTTACTCCTTAACTAGAACGAGAAATTTCCAAATTCAATTTAATCACCTTAAATTCAATTTTAAAAGTCAACAATTTTCATTCTTGTTTACATTGAATTTTAATCTACTTTTGACATCATTTTCATTCATATTAAACTCGGGATTCAATTATCTAAATAATTTAATTATCCAATAAATTGCTATATTTGAAATATAAGTTATTTAACTTATAAAATTTAACTTTTAAAACGAATTCAAATAATAAATCAACTACTTCCAATTTACAATAATTCAACATTTATTATTCAAATTTTGTTATTAATTATAAACACATTCAATAAAAATTTCATTTCAATACTTGTTATTGCCTAAATCTTTGAAATTGGTTGCTTCAAACTTGTACTCAAGTTCATATTCAATAAACTATATTAATAAATCATTACATTTTTATTTCTAACTATATTTATTCAATAATCATATTAAAATCAACAACTTAAATTTTTTTGAAAATACGAGTCATTACAATATAGATCATGTAAATGAGAATTAGGGAATCTTGGAATGAACCCTTTGTGAATTAAGTTTTACATTTTGACTATACAATGTTCAACTAAAGGGTTAAGTTAAAAGTCATCTTTTAATAATGTTAAGCTAAAAGTAAACTTTTAATAAAAAGTTTTTTAATATAATCTAAATAGTAGGATAATACATTTAGAGGATAAATATATGAGAAAATTTAGTTATAATAAAGGTGATTTATTTAAATATGAGTTAACCCACAACCAAATTTGCTATATCATATATGTGATGCTATAAACTATTGTTGATTTCTTAGATGATAGTTAGATTTATTTGATTGATTAATTGAAATTAATTTAGATATTCCATTTAAACTACATAAATGTCGTTATTGTAATTTCTGTTATACCGTTATTTATTAAATATCATCTCACAAGCCCTTGTATGTGTTTGAACTTGAGCTAGTATTTTAGCAAAAGTAGATGTTTAAAATTCATTAATCATTTTAAGTAATGATATTTTAAATTAATTAATCATTTTAATTAATGATGCTTAAAATTAATTAATCTTTTTTATTAATGAGATTTGGATTTAACTAATCAATTTAAAAAATGATGCTTAAAATTAATTAATCTTTTTCATTAATGAGATTTGGATTTAATTAATCATTTTAAGTAATGATATTTGAATTCAATTAATTATTTTATTTAGTGATATTTGAAAATTAATAATCATTTTAATTAATGACATTTAAAAGTAATTATTCATTTTAATTACTGATTATTTGAATTTAATAAATCTTTTGATAAATAATATTTTAAGTTGGTTGATTAATTTAATAAGTGAGTTTAAAATAAATAAATTGATTTAATGAAAGTGTTTTGGAAGTAATTAGCTATTTTATTAAAGATATTTGAGTTGTTTATTAAAATAAAATTGTAAATTTGATTAATTATCTTTTAGGATAGTTAATATTGTTTTAGATTTAAAAAATATATTATATATGTGATTTATTATCTTTTAGGATAACTAATGTTATTATAAATTTAATAAAAGGATTTAAATTTGATTTATTTTCTTTGGAAAATTTATATGGTTTTAAGGTTTTAAAAAGAATATTAAAAATCGTCCTCCAGGATAATTAACATTGTTTGGAATTTATAAAAGGTGTTTAAATTTTTTTTATTATCCTTTAAGATAATAAATATTGTTTTTTTTGAAGAAAGATAATAAATATATTTTTGAATTAATAAATAATGGTTTTTAAATGAGAACTTTCGAATAGAATTGTCCGTAAATAAAGCGAAGGGTAAATCGTTTTGGGATTTTAGTAAACGATGTTTAAAACGACATTTGTTTTGACCCTTGTTTTAATACACTTAGTAATATAAATTTGTCTTTCCAAATAACATTTAAAGAGTTTTGGAAAATTAAATTTTGGAATTGTTTAAAATGATTTCAAAGGATTTTGAGAAAAGTAATAGCAGTATTATTTGGAAATATTACTAAATTATAGATATCTTAGAAAATAAATTTTTAGTAGAATGATATTTCTTTGAATTATTCGAAGAAGAAAATTTCATTTAGTGTTGTGTTAATCTGAATAATCTTCTAAGTGACGATCAAATGTTGCTTAAGCGAATGTTGTAGAGTACTTTGTAAATTATCCGCTTTATCATAGTGTGATCGAAATGAATTCAAATCCGAACAAACTCAAAGTGAGTTTTAATAAACAAGTTATTTGAAGTTATTTTATAAATAAAAAGTATGGAGTATGCTTTTAGAGACAAGTTTTGAAACTAAAAATAGGGTATTCAATTTTTATTTACCCTAAAAGGGAATTGATTTTATTATTGATAAGAGATTGTTTTAATAAATGAATTTTAGCCTTAAACAATATACGAGGTAATTTAACATCGATTTTAATGGGTAAGATTGGGTATGAAGGTTTTGATAATGTTATTTTATCAAAACCATAGATATTATTTAAGTATATATGTAGTGTAAACTAATTGGTGTTATTGGGTCAGTCCATAAACATGATTTATTATAACACATTACTGTGAAAAGGTAGGAAGGTTTTAATAGACATCGTTTTATTTAAAATGTAGCTTTTGTTTAAAACATGCAAGTAGTACAAACTATTTGTTATTTTGAGTCAATCCATAAACATTATCCATCTTAATGCTAAGTTAAAGAGGTCGAAAGGCTGGCTCAGTTTTAAAAGACCCGAATTTTGATTCGATCTTCACTTAAATTATGAAAAGCAAAATAAATTTTGTGTTTTGTATATACATTTAGGATTTAGAAGGGTATTATATAAGTAAATAAAGGGGATATGTTATTATTTGGTGTTTTATAAAGAAATGACTTTATAAATTACTTTTAAACTTGGATGAAAATTTATAAAATAATTCACAAACAATTTTGGTATTGAATAAAATATTAAATGCAAATTTGTGTGATTTAGAAAGATTGGTATAGTCAAAAAACCAATAATTTTAGAGTATAACTTTCAATTTTGTCCGAGTAAGTTTGGATAATCTTTTAAGCATAACCAAAGGCTATTGAGCAAAGAATGGTACACTTAGGTAACTATCTATATTTAGGTAATCAAAAAAGTTTTGAACCTAAGTTAGGAGTTTGTTGTTAATCTTTTGACATTTCGAATAATGTTGAGTGCGAGTTTTTTCTTATGGAATTTGAATGACTAATAGATTGATAGTGTTAATGTATTCCATCATGGAATTTGGTGTATTTGATTTATTTGAATTTGATTGATTGATTATGTGGTCTAATGTACCATAGTTTATAAAGTCAAATTTTTTTATAAACCAAGGTTTTTGAATTATTGTTTATTAGTAAATCCGATGCTTTTGAAAAGAAAAATTTAGGAAAGAGATAGTTCACTCTATTGTTGTATTTGGAG
Source organism: Allium cepa (assembly GCA_030765085.1). Lineage (NCBI taxonomy): Eukaryota > Viridiplantae > Streptophyta > Magnoliopsida > Asparagales > Amaryllidaceae > Allium > Allium cepa. The sequence goes on from CM060939.1 coordinate 159,283,737, forward strand.
GAACCGGAATACCACTGGATTCTCTATATTGTTTTGGTTCTAGAGTTTTACATGTTTTGCTAGGAGAACCTCCTCCTAGTTATTTTTGGTTTTGGTTTTCATATATTTCTTTCTAAATAAATTCGAAAATAAATTTTTTAATATAAGAGCTTGGGCATTTAGTTCTAAATTTACCTTTTGATATGATTAGATGCGCAGTATTTTATTTCAGGTTATTCTCTGAATTTAGTGGCACATAGATTGATTTCATACTAGTTTTTGCTGGATACACTACATCTAATTAATGTGCAAGGTATTTCTAGAATAGTATGTCTTCTATGATAGGATTATAGTAAATTTCAGGGACGAAATTTTTTAAGGGAAGAGAGTGTAACGACCTGGAATTTCACCACATTAATTTTCTAATATTTAATTAATTTTTAATATTCAAATAATAGGTTTTATAATTAAAATAAAAATCTTTCAAATAATAAATATTGAAGATATAATAGTTATCAAAATTAGTTTATAAAAATATTTAGTTCGAAGAAAAATTGAAAATGTGATCGGAAAGGGTTTTCCGAATTTTCGACGTTTCTTCGCATAAAAGTTGTTTGAAATGTTATGAGCCTTGTTTATATTTGAAACAACATTTAAATAGTTAAGAATGTAAATTTTTTAGGACATATTGGTATATACATAGTATGTATACTTAAGTATATACATGTATATACTAAAAAATGCCTTAAGGGACATGACTTGACACTTTGGCAACTCGAGTAAGCATGTTCTCATTAACATGATGACGGGGAGGGGAAAGGGTGGAGGATGAAATGGCATGTGTGGTGGAGGGTGTTGAAGTGGCAAAACAATGTGGATGGTAAAGGACAAGGGATGTTTAGGTGATTTACATTTTCACTTGCTTATAAATAGCCTTTCATCCCTCTAAATTTTCCTCTTCTTTCACCTATCCGATCTCTCTCATATCTTATCCAAATGAAATTTTTATTTTTTTTCAAATCATATAAAACTCTAGTGGAGATAATTTTTATTTTCACCGCTTCTTATAATTTTGAGCTTAACCATGTCCAAATCTCATTTATTTACAGAGCATTATCGGACCTAGAATTTCAAGTCCGAAAATGATCCTTCTTTTTTTGACCATAACTTCTTCAAAATAATCAAAATTGAGTAATTATTTTTTTGAAATTGTGTAGAAAAGAATTTTCTAAAACTTCCTTTTATCACTTTTCCAAAATCCTAGAGTAAACAGTCGAATAACTAGTTGGAAAATGACCTATTTCGGGTTCATTTTTTAAAGGTTCGATGATTATCCAAATTCACTCCACCTTACCAAAACAAGTTTCACTTCCTTTTCTTTCAAGACTGAGCCTACCTAGTGTATTAAGAGTCCAAGACTCTATCTTTTATTTAGGAACGAAAGTGCTAAGTCGAACCCTAAGTTAGTGAAGGTTTGGATAGCTTTCGACGAGTAAAACTACACCTTTTTAAACCGAGTTTATACCATGTTAATGTTTATGTTAATAGCCTAAGAATGCTTGTTGTATATGTGAAGTGATGGTTTGGTTGTTTATTTGTTTCATGCTTTGAAAAGTTGTCGCATTTGAAAGTTAGTATGCATGTGGTTAGCTATATGTAAAGTTGGTAGTCAAAGTTAATATAATTGTTAGTAAATACTTATTACATGTTGTATCATAATTATTTACCTTGTTTTTGAACTTAAATCATTGCTATGTGATGTTGGGTTTTAGGGCTAATATCATAAGTTTGTTTGCCAAACTTCCCGTACAGCAATAGCCGTTATGTCGACATTTTAAGAAAATAACATTTTATCGAATCCGTTTGCTTTCATCTTCGTGCTAGGAATTGTTTTACAAGTTAAGCATTTTTTTGATTAATGATGTTTTCAAAAGTAATTTCCCATTTTAATATTGATTACTTAATCAAATTAATAATTTAATTAATATGGATTAAAGTTAACTAATTACTTAGTTAATGATGCGTTTTAAATTTATAAAAATTACTTGGTTAATAATTTTTTAAATTAATTAATAATTTTATTTAATGATGTTTAAATTTAATCAATCATTTTATTTAATGATGTTTAAGGATAATTAATCATTCAATAATGATGAATTAAAGTTAATTAATCAATTTTCTAATGATGCTTTTAAATTAATAAATCTTTTTAATAAATGATTTTTAAAATTTATCGACTTGTTTTAACTCTAATTGATCTTTCCTTTATTGATGTTTATAATTAATAAATAATTTTAAATAATGAGAATTAATTAATTAATTAATTTAATAAATTATATTTTAATTTATTAATCAATTGAATTAATGATGCTTTAAAGGTGATTTACCCTTTTTTATTAAAGGTTATTGGAGTTATTTAATCAATTTAATTTATGAAGTTTCAAAGTGAATTTATGAAAGTAACCAGGATGTTTTGACTTTGTTATTCATTTTAAATAATGATATTTAATAATTCATTAATTTAATTAATTATATTTTACTAATTAATTGGATTAATAAGGTTTAAAGTGGTTTACCTATTTTATTATGCAATGACATTTGAAGTTCAAAAATCAAATTGTGTGATGAAGTTTAAAGTTAATTAGTCAATGCAATAACGATGTTTTATGTTATTAAATCCTTTTTAAATTGATGTTTTAAACTTAGTAAACAATTTTAACAAAGTGTTTTGAAGCTAATATTTATAATGTGAGGCCAAACACGAATTCGGGTTTTTAAAAGAAAAAGCTTTGTTCGTGTAACGACCCAATTTTTCGACTTTCGAAAGTCGACATTAATACATCCACTGTATCAAATGCCGCACAGTCGAATGCTGGAAAACCGAACCGTTAGGGTTTAAATAAAAAGAAGATGGAAGAAGAAATAGAAACAATAAACAGAATCTCACATTTCACAGCAGAATAAATATAATAGATAAATGAATAATCTTTAAAACAAGGAATCATATCTGTTATTACAAGACAACACTAGAGTTTACAACGAAACCATTCAACACTAGGCATTTACAACAACTAATCCATATTAAAGCTAAACTTACAGAAGTCCCAACGCAGCGGATAATACATAGTATAATGATACGTCTCATCATCTAGCTTGAACTTCAAATCTCCACAGCAAATTCTTTTCTAACTTCGCTCCATAATAATGATCACCTGACTCTAGGCTGCCCGTGTGGAAAATTATGGGTACCCAGAGTTTAGAAAGGGAACAATAAACTCCAGGTCAGTCATGGGACTGGTGTGAGATCTTAAAAACAATTATTATCATAAAGAAAATAAAAAGAAATCTGCTATGCTTTTGGAAAATGAAACTACCATAAGGCCTCCCACCACACACACACACAATGCAAACGCAGAATTGGAGGAGATTTCTGCTGATGATAGTCGAACAAGCTTGATACGCAAATCGTTTTTAATATTATTATTAGTGCATAGTGTAGATAAAACCTTTCGAAAGTATAATATTAATCTTAGCCAGCATACAACCATTATTGTATGCCTACTATAGCTACCATCTAAACAGTGGGGCGCTACCATAAGTAAATGGCATGTTATACAACTAAAACCGTACCGGTTTCGTATTGGTGATTGGATTTCCAACAAATGGTCAGGCTAAGGAACTTCTTAATGCCATATGGGTACTCCTCTGGGGGGACGTCACGAGAACCTACCAGGATCTCTGCCAACACAAGGCCGGATTACCTCTGCAACTAGGTAACTACTACTCAAGTATGCCATCCCCCGGTCGTTTGCGACCTTTTTCCAAGGATCCTCAACCACAAAGCAACAACCACAAAGTATAATAAATTTGCAGCAACCATATAGGTTAAATATCTAGGCTCCATACCATGATACCACACATTTCTAGAGGGAAATGACATACCCTAAACGGTGTGACCCTCATAACCTTGTCGCATTCTTCCTGTTTTGATCATTTTCGGGGTGTGAGGTCCGACGAAGTTTCGTCCACAAAGCTACAATTTTCACAAAGTAATGCATCGATCAACAAATGATCAGCAGCACTTCGTATGCCACATTACCAATTTGGGAATATATCACTAGTAACCATCAACTACATAACCTCTGAGCTCGTACGTCTCAGAGTAGGGTGTTAAGCTAAGAGAATAAATTCTCTGCCACCAACAGAAATGACTTCACGGATCTCGATTGTTTTGGATTATCGTTGTAAATGAATTTGATTTCGGTTGAGGAAGATGCTTTGGAAAATCGTGGCCATTATTCTGTTTTGAACGAGATTGAGCTGTTTTATTATTATTATTTTTAATAGAGGGAGGAAATGAAACGAATAGAGATAAGCAGCCACGGTTTCCCATTTTGGCTGAAGAAGAGTTTAAATTTTGTTTTCTTTTTCTTTTTTTTAAAAAACCGCATGGCTTTGATAATAAAAAATTAACGACGCATGTTTCAATTGAAGGACAAGTGTTGAGAGGGAGTATACGTGTTGTTTTACCTTAAGAAATAGCTTTATATTAAATATACATACATATATATATATTAAATTTAAATTCAAATTCAAATTGTCAAAACCACGCAACTCAAAATCTCGACCTCCAATCGAAGCGTGCCGTCAGGTATTTATAATATTATACACCTATTCCGAATGCAACGAAAAAGATTTCGGGTCCAAATTCGATCGTATGGAGAAAATAGCTTTTTGAACCCAGTTATTAAATAAAATTTCGACATACATTCAGCGCGTTTGCTTATCGTACGGCTAAATGACTCCAAATACTAGGAAAATTAAAATCCGATAATAATACAATATTATGGATCCAATGGAACTGGTTTCGTCGAATTTCGAGAATGTGCCTCGGAAGTCTATTTTTTTAAATATCGATTTAAACGATATAATTTCAAAACTGAACAAAACATATCCAAATCCAATTCTGAAGCTTCCATTATTTTCAGTATTATCCATATAAATTTTCTAAGCCTTTGAAACATTTTTAATCAGCTTAAAATTGAAGATACAAATTTTTTACCCAACTTCACATTATTAAATTCAATAACTTAATTGACGAATCCATAGCAAAATTTGAAATTCAAGTTTAATTAACTCCCAAACATTTAAAGTCAATTAAATATTTCGGTTTCAAATGTTCAAAAATTTTGGTCATCACATTCTTCCCCCTTAAAAGAATTTCGTCCTGAAATTACTAGTTAAGAAGAATGACTCTTAACCCATTTATCATTTTTCCAATTCAAATAGTTTTTAACTACAACCAAAATGAATCTTTTTATCAAAGACCCATTATCACTTCAATTAACTTTTCAAAATCAACCATAAGTTTCAAACAGTATTGTTTCCTTAATCAATTCAAATTTAAATTTAAATCCAAATTTTAAATTATCGAAAATTTCTCAAAATTTTTCTAGTTCCCTAAATTTTCGAAAAATTTCGCCAGCGTCTCCTTTACGCGGCTAGCTCGGTACGACTACAAAATGGCACCACGGGCCCCCAGATTCAAATAGAAAACGAAATGCCAAGTGGCTGGACAAGAAAATCATCAAATTTCATATAGAAATTTAAATACATACCTTTTTCGAGCAAATTAAATTATCTTCAAAATCAAATCCAATTCCCTTTGCATTTAAATCACCTGTATATCCTACTAGCAGTAGTATCCAATTACAACATTCAAAACCATTTTTCATTTTTCTTTACAAAAGTTTGAATACTTACTTCTTATACCTTTCTTACTTCACTATTGAAGTTATATATCCATTTTCATTCATTCTTACATTTTCAATTTCATTTGAATTAAATTTACACTTTCAATTCTATTTGGATTCAATTTACCTTCTGAATATTGAATTTTATTAACCATCTTTCATTTACAACTGATTCATATCACTATTTTAAATCGGTTTCATTTACTAATTCATTACAAGTTCCAATTCATTTTATCTCAAACCATTTTTTCACCTTTATTATCGTTTATTCACTTCAAACTAATTTTACAACTTCATTTTATTTCACGCAATTCAAATTGATTTTCAATATTCAGTTTCAATTCCAGTTTTACTCTTTTGTTCATTCTCAAAAATTTAGTTTCAATTCACCATTTTAGTTTATAACCACTCATATTTAAACTGGATTTCAAATTCCATATGAATTTAATTTATTTCTAATCATATTTTCTTTGTCATTCCTTCAATTAGTTTCACTTACTAATTTTATTTCAATACTTCACTTTGTTTATCACAAATCAAATTCAATTCCATAAATATTTTTATCTTATTCCATAGTCTTTTCAAGATTAAAAATCATTTTTGAAATCAATCCAAATTATCCTTTTGAATTTTCAAAACCAAACCCAGTTTGTTAACAACCTCCATTTAAAATAATTTGACAGCAATTCCTCTCCTGGAAACTCGAAAATGAACACAGATGATGTCGCGATCATCATCGGAATTATTTTCCAGAGACCGAAAAGAGTTTAGAGCTTTCATCCTTTCAAAAAATATATTTTTCCAAAACCTTTGAAAACCATTTTCAAGCTCAAAAGGGGTTTAATTTCCAGATTTTCCAAATTTCAAATCTTTCCAAGAACATTTCCAAACATTTTCTCTGGAATTTTATTTCAATTTATAAATCACATTTGCAATTTATATTTACAAATCTTCATTGGTATATGGATTTATTTCCTTAGCTTTTTGTTACGATTTCAATTTCTTATTCAACAATCAATGATAATAATTTAGATATTATCACTTTCTAACATCCAAGCAACCATATACTTCAATAATAATTTACAGAAAATTATTCCTTTTCTATACAAAAATAATGTCGGTAAAATTATTGCATTTACCCGATTTAAAACAGTACTTTCTCAGTTTATCTCGTTTAAGATTTTGAAACCCCTGTCGATACAGTTGGCTAAATTGCACCGACCAGAATCTATAAACAATCAATCGATAAGTCAACACAATACAAAACAATTTTTATATTCACTAACAAATACGCACTCATATCTATTATTACACTCAACTCATTCTAGAGTACTACTGACTCTATCTCTAATGAGTAACACCCAACAGAGCCAAGGTTGTCGCTTAACCAAATGCTCTAATACCACAATGTAACGACCTAATTTTTCGACTTTTGAAAGTCGACATTAATACGTCCACTGTATCAAATGCCGCACAGTCGAATGCCAGAAAACTAAACCGTTAGGGTTTAAAGAAAAAAAGATAGAAGAAGGAACAGAAACAATAAACAGAATTTCACATTTCGCAGCGGAATAAATATAATGAATAAATGAATAATCTTTAAAACAAGGAATCATATCTGTTATTATAATACAACACTAGAGTTTACAACGACACCATTCAACACTAGGCATTTACAACAACTAATCCATATTAAAGCTGAACTTACAGCAGTCCCATCACAGTGGATAATACATAGTATAATGATACATCTCGCCATCCAGCTCGAACTTCAGATCTCCACAGCAACTTCTTTTCTGACTTCGCTCCAGAATAATGATCATCTGACTCTAGGTTGCCGGTGTGGAAAATTATGGGCACCCAGAGTTTAGAAAGGGAACAATAAACTCCACGTCAGTCATGGGACTAGTGTGAGATCTTAAAAACAGTTATTTTCACAAAGAAAATAAAAAGAAATCCGCTATACTTTCGGAAAATGAAACTACCATAAGGCCTCCCGCCACACACACAATGCAAACGCAGAATTGGAGGAGATTTTTCCTTATGATGGTCAAACATGCTTAATATGCATATCCTTTTTAATATTATTATTAGTGCATAGTGCACAAAAAACCTTTCGGAAGTATAATATTAATCTTAGCCAGCATACAACCATTATTGTATGCCTACTATAGCTACCATCTAAACAATGGGGTGCCACCATAAGTAAATAGCAGGTATACAACTAAAACCGTACTGGGTTCGTATTGGTGATTGGATTTCCAACAAATGGTCAGGCTAAGGATCTTCCTACTGCCACATAGGCACGACTTTGAAGGGACGACCCAAGAATCTACCCGGATCTCTAACAACACAAGGCCGGGTTACCTTTGTAACTAGGTAACTACTACATGAGTATGTCATCCCTCGGTCGTTTGCGACCTTTATCCGAGGATCCTCAACCACAAAGCAACCACCACAAAGAGTAATAGAATTGCAGCAGCCACATAGATTAAATATCTGGGCTCCATACCATGATACCACCCTTTTCTAGAAGGAAATGACATACCTTAAAGGGCGCGACCCTCATAACCTTGCCGCATTCTTCCTGTTTTACCGTTTTCGGGGTGTGAGGTCCGAGGAAGTTTCGTCCACAAAGCTACACTTTTCACAAATTCATGCTTCGATCAACAAATGATCAGCAACACTTCGTATGCCACATTACCAATTTGGAAATATATCACTAGTAACCATCAACTACATAACCTCTGAGCTTGTACGTCTCAGAGAAGGGTGCTAAGTTAAGAGAATAAATTCTCCGCCACCAACAGAAATGCATTTGATAGAAACCAGCTTTGCATCTCAAAGTGTAATGTCAGACACACATCCACACAAGTCTGTTTCGAGAACGAACGGAACCGAAGTCACTTCAAAGAAGCCCTTGCAAATTCGGATATTCACTAACCACGTCCGGAATCCTCGTCACAAAGGGTGATAAAATCTCTATACCGGAGCAACCCGATGCAGAGACATTCGACAAGTAATCCTTTCGCTCTCGAAAATACCCGGTGTTCAACGCCATCTTCAAATGCAATCCTATTTTGTCGTATCATTATCCGGAATGGGTTTTATGAAACAAAGTCCTCTCCCGGCTAATCCGTATAATAAGCGCTTATTTTTTAAAAATAGTGATCATTTAGATTTCAAAAAAATCACAACAAATTTTGACTTTGATCTTTTAAACAAAAAATCCATCACAATCACAAAGGTTCGATATGGTTTTCGAATATCCATTTGGAATCCAACCCCCGGTCGCATCGAAATTTAAATGCCAATTAAAGGCCAATATTGATAGTCGGTTATTTAACTATCAATCAACATTCACAACAATCACTAAGACTTAAATAATTTTCTCCAATTATTTATTTTCAAAATTTCTGCACAAGATTTAATTTCACACTTCAACCATTTGAAAACAAATTTCAAATCACTTTTCACTTTTCAAACCTTTTAAAAACAAATTTCAAATCACTTTCCTCACGTGGAATAAATTTCCAAATATTTATTTAGTTCCACAGAAAATCCACCGAGTTCAAATAATTTAAAATACTTATTTTATATATTAGCTATGAAAACTTTTTACCAATATCTCATATAAAACTTCAAATCCAAACTAATTTTTAAATAAAATTAGTAGATAGGGTATAACTACTTAAATATCCATTTTTTAAATCAAATATCAATTTTAATCTTTAAAATAATCCCTTCTATAATTAATTAAATAAATCTTTACTTTAAAGATTTAAAACAATTCCCAAAAATAATTTCTCCAACATTATTCTTTCGAAACCAAATCTAGAACTTTTAATTTTATTTAAAAACCTATTTTTAAAAATATACTCTGCTTTCCAGGGAAAGTACACCTTCCATTCTAAAATGATTCATTCAAATCAATTTATAAACCTTTCTGGATTTATTTTAAATTTACGTTCCAAATCCGTAAATTCCTTACCACACTTTTAAAAATAAAACAATATTTATTTTTAAAACAAATTTCCCTTTCTTTTTTAAATTCCCATTGTGAATTTAAATTTTCAAATATCCACTGATATATGATTTAAAATGATTTCAAGAAATCATTTCCAAACACCAAATCAATTTCCAAATTGATTTCAAAATTTATTTTAAACACCAAATAAAATTCCGAATTGATTTCTAAATTTATTTCAAACACCAAATCAATTTTCATATTCATTTTTAAATTTATTTTAAAACACCAAATCGATTTCAAATCGATTTTCCAAAGATTTATTATTTTTACCAAATCAACATCAATTTGATTTTCCAATTTATTTTCAAAACGCCAAATGAAATTTCAAATTGATTCTAAAATTTATTTCAAACACCAAATTTATTATCTTATGAAACATATTCCCTCTTTTATACTTATTCAATTTTCCAAAACTAATTTACTATAAATTTTCTACTTAAATTTCAAAATCCAATTTTTATTTATTTCTGGTATCCTACGATACCAAAAATAAATTCGGCTAAACCATAGCCTTCGACGATTTCAATCACAATTATTATCACACACAGATTATAAATAATCAACACACAATATTGAAACAAATAAAAATATTTAAGGAATCCAGTTGGATCCCTCCAACCTGTTTCCCTGCATCCATAGACTTTAGCACCAACTAAAAACCAATTCCACTTCGAGGTGGGATATGAGATTTATAAAATATCATCCTCTATTATACGGCGCATAGGGTCTCATCCGCTATATAATGCGGAAAATTAATCACTCCAAATACATATATAATACCAATTCCACTTCGAGGTGGAATATCGCGGTATATGGGTTTAATATAATATCCTCTGCTATTATGCGAAGCATAGGGTCTAATCCAATATAACTCATAATAAATTATTATCCAAGCACACAATCAACAATTTTAAATTTTACTATTTAAAATTAAATCGAAAAACCTGATTAAGTGAGAAGATCTGACCTTTGCTTTTTATTTGCGATCCATTTCCAATCCAGCTTGTTTTCACAATTTTTAACCTTGTATAAACATTTATACGATTTATTAATATTTTAATTGATCAAAAAATTAATTACCATTTAATTAACAAATTAATTTCCCTAATACTTTGGTTTTAACTATAAATTTGATTTAGACTAATAATTTTAATTAAACAAATTTCTTTTAATAAAATATTTTCTATTTACCAAAATAATTATAAATAAATTTAGCAAGTGAAAAATAAGTATGAATATATTTTATATAGATATGTTTATATTTATATTTTCTTTTCTCTACTCTATATATATACAAATCAAAAATTGAACAAATAAACTTGTTTTTATATCTTAGTTAGAATTTAAACTCTTATCCATCTATACATGTTTTCTGCTTACTAGTTTATAACTAAAATGTTTGTGTGTGTCTATATATATATATATATATATATATATATATATTTATTTGAATAGGTAAAAATAATTTTCCAGTGTCCAACATTTTAAATTCCAGAACAAAGAGAAAATAAAAAATCAATACCTTACTGTAAAAATTTCCTGTTTTTAAAATATACATATATTTCCAACTGTGTATATATTAATATCCAATTGAAAAACTAGTAATCATATACCTTAGTACTTCAGGATGGATGTCGCCGAAGTTCTCTGCTTTGGGCACAATTTTTGGTGCAAGTATAAAATTCGCCAATGACAAAAGAAAACAAAGATTAACTGCTTCGAGCCATCCAGATCTGAATTATTTCATTATGAGATTAGCATCAAGCTAAATTCGATCATTCTGACAAAGGCGTGAGCATCTCAAGCCTCGGCATTTGGGAGAATCGAAGAGCTTTAATTGAGGAACCCCGTAGCAACATCGCGACTTCAGGCATCATCGGAGGGTTTTGGTAGTGGTAATCTTCAATGATGTTGTAGATGAGTGCGAAAGCGGATTCGAGATTCGATGACTAGACCTCAAGGATCTCGATTGATTCGGGTTATCGTTGTAAATGAATTTGATTTCGGTTGAGGAAGACGCTTTGGAAAATCGCAGCCATTATTCTATTTTGAACGAGATTGAGCTATTTTATTATTATTATTTTTAATAGAGGGAGGAAATGAAACGAATAGGGATAAGCAGCCATGGTTTCCCAATTTGGATGGAAGAGTTTAATTTTTTTTTTTCGATTTCTTTTTCTTTTCTTTTTTTAAAAATGCACGGCTTTGATAAAAAAAATTAACGACGAATGTTTCAATTGAAGGACAAGTGTTAAGAGGGAGTATACGTGTTGTTTTACCTTAAGAATTAAATATACATATATTTTTAAAAAAAAATTAAATTCAAATTGTCAAAACCACGCAACTCAAAATCTCGACCTCCAATCGAAGCATGCCGTCAGGCGTTTATAATGTTATACGCCTATTTCGAACGCAACGGAAAAGGTTTCGGGTCCAAATTCGATCATATGGAGAAAATAGCTTTTTGAACCCGGTTATTACATTAAATTTTCTACATACATTCAGCGCGTTTGCTTATCGTACGGCTAAACTGTAACGACCCGGAAATTTTATTAATTAAAATTTGGATATTCAATTTATTTTAAATATTAATAAGTGAAATTTATAAGTCGAATAATTTTATTTCGAATAATTGGATTTAATTGGATAATTAAATCGATAATTTAATATGTTAAATTATGGAAATAATTGAAAATTGAGTTAAATATGATTGAAAATGATTTGTAAAATTTTATTTTATCATATTGGAGTTAGAATGATATTTTAGAACTTTTAAAATCGAATTAAGAGTTAAATTGTGAAAATTGAATATTTTAATATTAAAATCGACTAGTGAAAATAGTCAATTTTTGAACAGTCTCAGAATTGGACGAAACCAGTTCCGTTGGATCCGTAATAGTTAGTTATTACCGGATTTCAATTTTCGTAGCAATCGGAGCTATCGTTTGATCGTGGCAGCTCGAAACGCATCGAAATTGTTTTCAATATTAATTTGGCGAGTTAAAATAGTCATTTTTCAAAAGGTCTCGGATTTCGACGAAACCAGTTTCATCGGATCCGTAATGTGATAATATTGTAAGGTTTCAAATTTCGTGTCAATTGGATTTACCGTTTGTCCGGTACAAATTAAAACGCCTAGATAATCGCTTAAATCGGTTTAATTTAAATTGATCGTTTATTGCCATAACTCGCACAGATTACCGAATTAGCTTCCGAAACCTGTTCCATTGTGTCCGGAACGTGGGGTAAACCCTAGAAACGCTGGTTACGGCGCGTGAATCGGAGTTCGGAATTTCCGGAATGAATAGTGTTTCGTTCGTTTTCTTATAAATAGCCCATTATTCTCAAGAAAATAAAAAAAATAAAAAATAAACCCTAACCCTAGCCAGCCGCCACCCCCTTTCACCAACGGCCATAAACGTTCGATCTTCCCCCTCGTTTATCTCCTCATCCATCGACATTTACCAAAAACTTTCAACTAGAGAATTGTAGAGGGGAACGAGCTCGACGTGTTCAACGGTGGAGATGTGATTTGGAGCGATGTGGTGGGAGTCACGGGGCTCGAATGGCCGGCCGTTCACCTTCGTGCGCGCATATGAGGAAGTGGCCGAGCTCAGCCCTGCTCTGGCCGGTGGTAGAGGGTGCGAAGGAGGTCGTTGTGGTATTCTCTGATCGTCACGAAGTGAAGTGTGGTGGTCGCGATAAATGGTGGAAGGTGGCGGCCACGTTGGGTTCTCTTGCGTGAATTGGCTGTAGGGTTAACGTGAGGGAGAAGTAGATGTTGGACGGCCAGGATGCAAGGGCAGTGGATCCTACGGCCTGGATTTAGCTTAGGTTTAAAAATTTAAGTTTTTTTTTTAATTTATATAAATAAAAATCGTGTAACTTATAAAATTCATAACTTTTTCATACGAGGTCGAAAACGCGCGAAACCAGTTGCGTTGGAATCGTATGGACGAGCACTACACGGTGGAGTTAGATTGGAGTCGTTTGGAGTTAGTGAAAATTTCGGGTAAAATTAAACGTCGGTTTAATTTTATTCGAAATAAATCGCTAAAACGAAATTGAAATCAAGGTGAGAACTTCTCACTCAATCGAATCAGTTTCGATTTTATTTTAAATAGTTAGATTTAAAATATTTGAATGCATGTTTGAATGATGATTGTTATCTATTGATTGTTAAAATAGACATTATGCGCCGTTAGTAAGCGGATGTTATTTATTAAAAACATATACCGCGAATATTTCATAAACAGTGAAATTGGTATTATATATGATAGAAATATATATATATATATATTGGCATATGTATATATTGGAGTTATTGATTTCCCGCATTTTTATAGCGGATGAGACCCTATTGCGCCGTCTATTAAGCGGATAATATTTTAAATCCCATATACCGCGATAATTCCGTACTGGAGCGGAATTGGTATTGTGCTAATGTTTTTGGATGCAGAAAAACAGGTTGGAGGGATCCAACTGGATTCCTCAACAGTATTTATTTGATTTCAGATATTTTGATATTTGATGGATTATCATATCGATATATGACATCGTTGTTGTCATGATTGGCTATTTGGTATGTAACATCATTGAACCAAATTTTGGGATTTTAAAATGATTTTAAAGTGATTTTTGAAAGTATACGTTTATAAAATATTTTTGGAATTGATCCATTATAAATAAATAAACGTTATAATTTTTAAAGTTATAAAAACTATGATTTTTGAGAAATACGGTTAAAGTTGATTTTTGAGAAATATGGATTAATGATTTTATTAAAGAGTTTAAATCGGGATTAATTGAATTTATTATGAAAAATTGAAATATAGGATTTATAAAATTTAATTATTTTATAAATCAAAATAGTGAAATTATAAAGAAGTTTAAAGACGTTTTAGAATAATAATACAAATTGATTTGTATAAAAGATTTATAAAATGGATATTTATAATTAGAATATTTTGAATTATAAAACGAGTTTTTATAAGTGTCAGAATGAATTATGAATGAATTTCATAAATGAATGAAATTTATAGAATTATAAACGGTGAAGTTAGAAATGGAATTTTATAAGCAATAGGTTTATAAAATTTATAAAGTTATTGAAAGAATATATTTGGATAAATAATTGAATCTTATAAGTTATAAGATTTATAATTATGAAGTTTAAAGGAACGATTGTGCAAACAAATAAATTATAGGTGTTTAACTTATAATATGAATTTTGTTTTATAATTGAGTTATAAATTGAATAGGTTAATAAAGGAATTTATAAACGTTGTTTTATAAATTCGAAAACGACTTATTTTAAGAAGTAAATTGTTGAAACCTATTAATGGAGTTATATTCACCTTTTAGATAGTGAATAATCCTTTGAAATAAAATGAATAAAAGGATGAAATTTGTTAACATAGTATATTCACGTTTTTGAATAGTGAATAATATGTTAAAGAAAATGTTTAGAATGTGATATTTTAAATAGAATTAAAACGATCTAACGACGTTTTTAAATGTGTTGAGATTCGAAATCATAGATTTCAACATTTATTGTTGAAATAGACGTTTTCGAGAAATAGAAGGAAATGGTGGACTATAACACTGTTGTTATAGTAAATGATTTCCGAAAGGAAATGTTTTGTATAGTATTGGGATTTATATATCTATTTTAATTTCGAATCCCTATACTAGTGATTTTGGGTTGTCGTAACGATGTTTTACGTAACATTCGTTTTGGCCCAAATAAATATGGTTAAGCGAATGATTTCCTTAAAGAATGAAATGTATACTTAATTTCGATTTAAGTATATTGAATATTTTCCAAGTGTTGAAAATAAAAGATTGTGAATTACTTAATAAGTAGGTATGGGAATGTTTTTCCAATGTGAAATGAAACGTTTTGAGAATCTATCTTTTTGAAGATAAATTGAAATGAATAATTGAAACCGTATATTCATAG
This sequence comes from Allium cepa, assembly GCA_030765085.1. NCBI lineage: Eukaryota > Viridiplantae > Streptophyta > Magnoliopsida > Asparagales > Amaryllidaceae > Allium > Allium cepa. The sequence goes on from CM060939.1 coordinate 159,299,461, forward strand.
ATATTTTGAAATATAAATTCACTATGGAATTTATAAAAGAAAGGGGAACTTGTTTAAAAATAAATATTGATTTATTTTTGAAGTATTGAAAATAATATATCTTGTAAAGATATTTTGGAAAATAAGTAATTTGGAGAATTATTTGGGAACTGGTGATGTATGCATATCCATTGATAGTTCAATAACCGACTATCAATATTTCCCTTTGAATGGGTAATTGATGTGATTTTTTGAATTTGAATGCCACACTTATTTTTGAATAAGCGCTCACTATTCGGGTTAACCGGGAAAGGAACATGGGGTCGTATAACCCATTCCGAATATGTGATACGTCGTTATGAATTGCATTTGAAGATCGGTGTTGAAGACCCGGTATTTGCAAGAGCGATAGGATGACCTGTCGATTGACTCTGCACCGAGTTGCTCCGGTATTGAGTTCTCCATATGTGATGGGAAATCCAATCAGGATTGTGGATATCCGGATTGCAAGGACTTCTTGTAAGTGCCTTCGGTTCTGTTCGATTCCGGAACAGACTTGTATGGATTGTATGTCTGACATTACAAATTGAGATATAAAGCAGATTTCTTTCAAATATATTTCTGTTGGTGGCGGAGAATTTATTCTTTTAGCTTAACACCCTTCTCTGAGACGTACGAGCTCAGAGGTTATGTAGTTGAAGGTTATCAGCGATATATTCCCAATTTGGTAATGTGACATGCTGAGTGTTGCTGTAAATGATCATTGTGTTGATTATTTGTGATAGGATCGTTTATTTGATCGTCTATCTTGGTGATCATTTCTATGATCATTTGTTGACCCAAAGCATGGCTTTTGTATAAAGTATGTTTTTGTGGACGTGACTTCGTCGAGCCTCATACCCCGTGAATGGTCAAAACAGGAAAGATGCAGCAAGGTTATGAGGGGTAGCGCCCTTTAGGATATGTGCATTTCCCTCTGGAAAAGGGTGGTGTCATGGTATGGAGCCCAGATACTTACTCATGTTGAAAACACTTTATGATTGTGTGAATTGATTGCGAGCGCTCGGTTGAAAGGTCCCAAAGGACCGGGGGATGGCATATTCGGTCAGTTGTTACTCAGTTAGGGGTAACCCGACCTTGTGTTGGTAGAGATCCGGTTTGGTTCTCGGGGATGTCCATCCAGAGGCATTCTCATGTGGCAATGGGAAGTTCCTTGGCCTGATCATTCGTTGGAAATCCAAAGAAACAATACGAGACTTGTACGGTTTTAGTTGTATAACCTGCTATGGAATGTGGCGGTAACCTGCTATTGAACATAGTTAGCTATTGTAGGCATAGTTCGAAATGTCTATGCTGGCTAAGATTTATATTCTACTTTTGAAATAAATTTTTCCTACACTATGCACTAGTAATAATATCAAATGTTCTTTTAAATGCGTATCAAGCATCTTTGACTATCATAAGGAGAAATCTCCTCCGATTCTGCGTTTGCATTGTGTGTGTGTGCGGGAGGCCTTATGGTAGTCTCATTTTTAAAAGCATTGCGAATTGACTTTAAAAATATTCCTCTATTTTGATTTTAAAGATAAATAAACTGTTTTGAGTTCCCACACCAGTCACATGACTGACTCGGAGTTTATTGTTTTCCTTCCTAAACTCTGGGTGCCCACCAATTTCCACACGGGCAGTCAAGAGTTAAGGTTTATCAGGATATTCTGGATATTCTGGAGTTGCTGGAGGCAAGATGGATGGCATGGCGTATTACTAGTATATAGTATTTCTTTTTTTCGCTGCACTGTTTGTTGTTGTTGTTGTACACTCTGATGATATGATGTAATGAAATGAAATGTATAAAAATGTAATAACTGATATAGTTCTTTGTTTAAAGATTATTCATTTATTATTATATGTTGTTCCGCTGCGAATTGTGAGATTCTGATGTTGTTCTGTTGTTTTTCTATTCCGTTCTATTTTCTATTTTCTTTCTTATCTCTTATCTCCTATCTTTTCCTCTCTTTTTCGCTCTTCTTCTATCTCTTTCTTTTTCTTAAACATTGATAATTCATATTTCTATTCATCTTGAGTTAATCTATGGAGATTAGTGTATATTCAAGGAGTACGGATTTGCGGGTCTTCACATTTGGTATCAGAGCTTATGGTTAAGCGACAACCATGGTTCTGTTGGGTATTACTCATTAGAGATAGAGTCAGTAGTACGCTAGAATGAGTTAAGTGTAATAATAGCTATGAGAGCGTATTTGTTAGTGAATATAAAATTGTTTTATATTATGATAATTGGTTTGTTGAGTGGTATATGAACCTTCGTCGGCGCAGCCTCGAAACTGAATCGAAGGGGTTTCTAAACACTTGAATAGAACAATTCAGCACAATATTGTTTTAAAATTGGGTAAATGAAATAATTTTTCCTTGATTATATTTTTATATATAAAATAAATAATTTTTTAGAATTATTAAAGTGTATATAAGTTGATTGTTTAGATGTTTGAATAATCTAAATTGAAGAAGAATTGTATAAGCAAAAGAATTATAAGAATTGAATTATAATTAAAGTGATTTACAATTGTGAATAAACTTATATATATAGGAAGTGAAACTATATGAATATATTTATGAATATGAGTTGTAAATAAAAATGAAATTCAACTTTTGTAATTGAATTGAATTAATGGATTGAATGATGATCAATTGAATGTGAATTAAGTTGATGTGAAATAATGAATGTAAGTGTCAATTCATTAAAATCTAATGTTATTGGAAGTTGAATAGTTGAATAAAAATCAATTAATTAAACCAATATAAGTAAAGGAATTTATAAAACAACGTTTATATTGGTTGTAATTAATATACATTGATTGTTATATGGTTGTTAGTTGATTGATTGTATATAATTCATTAAGTGATTAATGAAATTGAAAGCTAAAGTAATTGAAATTCAATTGGAAGTTAAGTGAATCTTAAATAGAATTGAATTTGATTTGGAAGTGAACCAACTTGAATATGAATTAGTAAATATAAACTAATTGAAAATGAATGTTAGTAAAAACATCCACTGTTAATGAATCAAATGTGATTAAATTGAAAACCTATTTCATTAAATATTAATGAGAATATGAATGAATATATATTGGTTATGAATTTGTTGGATGCTAGTTGGTTGATGGTTGAATATATTGTTTTTGTTTCATTTGCTATGTTGGCATATATAGTTATTATGTTGCTATATGTTGTATATCGATACTATTGTCATATATGCATGATTCTCATGTTGTTTGTTGAGTGATTAGTAGGTGCGGATCGCGTTTGCTTCGCATTTGGAGCTCGCTTTCGCGCTATATTAGCCGTATATGCTCGCTAATAAAAATATAAGGTACATATCTCGGATTACATACCGTACTTTTACATTTTTTTCCCTTCGGGATGCCTCATTACTTGATGAGATGTATATTTGTGATATATATGCTGTCATTTTTTTTTCGGATCGAGCCGCGCAAAGGAGACTATGGCGAATTTTTCCGGAAATTTAAGGCGTTAGAAAAAATTTGAGAAAATTGAAAAATTGTGAAAACTTTAACTTTGATTTGGAATTGAAAGTTAAACAATAGTAGTTGTTTTTGAAAAGATAACTAAGTATGATTTGAAACTTAGTAAAGTTATTGTAAGAAGTTTTAACTATGGATTATGGAAAGTTAATAAATTCTATAACTTTTCTTACTTGTTAATTTCGAGGACGAAATTCTTCTAAGGGGGGAAGATTGTAACGACCCAGGAATTTTATTAATTAAAATTCGGATATTTAATTTATTTTAAATATTAATAAGTGAAATTTATAAGTCGAATAATTTTATTTCGAATAATTGGATTTAATTGGATAATTAAATCGATAATTTAATATGTTAAATTATGGAAATAATTGAAAATTGAGTTAAATATGATTGAAAATGATTTGTAAAATTTTATTTTATCATATTGGAGTTAGAATGATATTTTAGAACTTTTAAAATCGAATTAAGAGTTAAATTGTGAAAATTGAATATTTTAATATTAAAATCGACTAGTGAAAATAGTCAATTTTTGAACAGTCTCAGAATTGGACGAAACCAGTTCCACTGGATCCGTAATAGTTAGTTATTACCGGATTTCAATTTTCGTAGCAATCGGAGCTATCGTTTGATCGTGGCAGCTCGAAACGCATCGAAATTGTTTTTAATATTAATTTGGCGAGTTAAAATAGCCATTTTTCAAAAAGTCTCGGATTTCGACGAAACCAGTTTCATCGAATCCGTAATGTGATATTATTGTAAGGTTTCAAATTTCGTGTCAATTGGATTTACCGTTTGTCCGGTACAAATTAAAACGCCTAGATAATCGCTTAAATCGGTTTAATTTAAATTGATCGTTTATTACCATAACTCGCACAGATGACCGAATTAGCTTCCGAAACCTGTTCCATTGTGTCCGGAACGCGGGGTAAACCCTAGAAACGCTGGTTACGGCGCGTGAATCGGAGTTCGGAATTTCCGGAATGAATAGTGTTTCGTTCGTTTTCTTATAAATAGCCCATTATTCTCAAGAAAAAAAAAATAATAAACCCTAACCCTAGCCAGCCGCCACCCCCTTTCACCAACGGCCAGAAACGTTCGATCTTCCCCCTCGTTTATCTCCTCATCCATCGACATTTACCAAAAACTTTCAACTAGAGAATTGTAGAGGGGAACGAGCTCGACGTGTTCAACGGTGGAGATGTGATTTGGAGCGACATGGTGGGAGTCACGGGGCTCGAATGGCCGGCCGTTCACCTTCGTGCGCGCGTATGAGGAAGTGGCCGAGCTCAGCCCTGCTCTGGCCGGTGGTAGAGGGTGCGAAGGCGGTCGTTGTGGTATTCTCTGATCGTCACGAAGTGAAGTGTGGTGGTCGCGATAAATGGTGGAAGGTGGCGACCACGTTGGGTTCTCTTGCGTGAATTGCCTGTAGGGTTAACGTGAGGGAGAAGGAGATGTTGGACGGCCAGGATGCAAGGGCAGTGGATCCTACGGCCTGGATTTAGCTTAGGTTTAAAAATTTAAGTTTTTTTTTTAATTTATATAAATAAAAATCGTGTAACTTATAAAATTCATAACTTTTTCATACGAGGTCGAAAACGTGCGAAACCAGTTGCGTTGGAATCGTATGGACGAGCACTACGCAATGGAGTTGGATTGGAGTCGTTTGGAGTTAGTGAAAATTTCGGGTAAAATTAAACGTCCGTTTAATTTTATTCGAAATAAATCGCTAAAACGAAATTGAAATCAAGGTGAGAACTTCTCACTCAATCGAATCAGTTTCGATTTTATTTTAAATAGTTAGATTTAAAATATTTGAGTGCATGTTTGAATGATGATTGTTATCTATTGATTGTTAAAATAGACATTATGCGCCGTTAGTAAGCGGATGTTATTTATTAAAAACATATACTGTGAATATTTCATAAACAGTGAAATTGGTATTATATATGATAGCAATATATATATATATATATATATTGGCATATGTATATATTGGAGTTATTGATTTCCCGCATTTGTATAGCGGATGAGACCCTATTGCGCCGTCTATTAAGCGGATAATATTTTAAATCCCATATACCGCGATAATTCCGTACTGGAGCGGAATTGGTATTATGCTAATGTTTTTGGATGCAGAAAAACAGGTTGGAGGGATCCAACTGGATTCCTCAACAGTATTTATTTGATTTCAGATATTTTGATATTTGATGGATTATCATATCGATATATGATATCGTTGTTGTCGTGATTGGCTATTTGGTATGTAGCATCATTGAACCAAATTTTGGGATTTTAAAATGATTTTAAAGTGATTTTTGAAAGTATACGTTTATAAAATATTTTTGGAATTGATCCATTATAAATAAATAAACGTTATAATTTTTAAAGTTATAAAAACTATGATTTTTGAGAAATACGGTTAAAGTTGATTTTTGAGAAATATGGATTAATGATTTTATAAAAGAGTTTAAATCGGGATTAATTGAATTTATTATGAAAAATTGAAATATAGGATTTATAAAATTTAATTATTTTATAAATCAAAATAGTGAAATTATAAAGAAGTTTAAAGACGTTTTAGAATAATAATACAAATTGATTTGTATAAAAGATTTATAAAATGGATATTTATAAATTAGAATATTTTAAATTATAAAACGAGTTTTTATAAGTGTGAGAATGAATTGTGAATGAATTTCATAAATGAATGAAATTTATAGAATTATAAACGGTGAAGTTAGAAATGGAATTTTATAAGCAATAGGTTTATAAAATTTATAAAGTTATTGAAAGAATATATTTGGATAAATAATTGAATCTTATAAGTTATAAGATTTATAATTATGAAGTTTAAAGGAACGATTGCGCAAACAAATAAATTATAGGTGTTTAACTTATAATATGAATTTTGTTTTATAATTGAGTTATAAATTGAATAGGTTAATAAAGGAATTTATAAACGTTGTTTTATAAATTCGAAAACGACTTATTTTAAGAAGTAAATTGTTGAAACCTATTAATGGAGTTATATTCACATTTTAGATAGTGAATAATCCTTTGAAATAAAATGAATAAAAGGATGAAATTTGTTAACATAGTATATTCACGTTTTTGAATAGTGAATAATATGTTAAAGAAAATGTTTAGAATGTGATATTTTAAATAGAATTAAAACGATCTAACGACGTTTTTAAATGTGTTGAGATTCGAAATCATAGATTTCAACATTTATTGTTGAAATAGACGTTTTCGAGAAATAGAAGGAAATGGTGGACTATAACACTGTTGTTATAGTAAATGATTTCCGAAAGGAAATGTTTTGTATAGTATTGGGATTTATATATCTATTTTAATTTCGAATCTCTATACTAGTGATTTTGGGTTGTCGTAACGATGTTTTACGTAACATTCGTTTTGGCCCAAATAAATATGGTTAAGAGAATGATTTCCTTAAAGAATGAAAAATAAACTTAATTTCGATTTAAGTATATTGAATATTTTCCAAGTGTTGAAAATAAAAGATTGTGAATTACTTAATAAGTAGGTATGGGAATGTTTTTCCAATGTGAAATGAAACGTTTTGAGAATCTATCTTTTTGAAGATAAATTGAAATGAATAATTGAAACCGTATATTCATAGATATTTTGAAATATAAATTCACTATGGAATTTGTAAAAGAAAGGGGAACTTGTTTAAAAATAAATATTGATTTATTTTGAAGTATTGAAAATAATATATCTTGTAAAGATATTTTGGAAAATAAGTAATTTGGAGAATTATTTGGGAACTGGTGATGTGTGCATATCCATTGATAGTTCAATAACCGACTATCAATATTTCCCTTTAAATGGGTAATTGATGTGATTTGTTTGAATTTGAATGCCACACTTATTTTTGAATAAGCGCTCACTATTCGGGTTAACCGGGAAAGGACCATGGGGTCGTATAACCCATTCCGAATATGTGATACGTCGTTATGAATTGCATTTGAAGATCGGTGTTGAAGACCCGGTATTTGCAAGAGCGATAGGATGACCTGTCGATTGACTCTGCACCGAGTTGCTCCGGTATTGAGTTCTCCATATGTGATGGGAAATCCGATCAGGATTGTGGATATCTAGATTGCAAGGACTTCTTGTAAGTGCCTTCGGTTCTGTTCGATCCCGGAACAGACTTGTATGGATTGTATGTCTGACATTACAAATTGAGATATAAAGCAGATTTCTTTCAAGTATATTTCTGTTGGTGGCGGAGAATTTATTCTTTTAGCTTAACACCCTTCTCTGAGACGTACGAGCTTAGAGGTTATGTAGTTGAAGGTTATCAGCGATATATTCCCAATTGGTAATGTGACATGCTGAGTGTTGCTGTAAATGATCATTGTGTTGATTATTTGTGATAGGATCGTTTATTTGATCCTCTATCTTGGTGATCATTTCTATGATCATTTGTTGACCCAAAGCATGGCTTTTGTATAAAGTATGTTTTTGTGGACGTGACTTCGTCGAGCCTCACACCCCGTGAATGGTCAAAACAGGAAAGATGCAGCAAGGTTATGAGGGGTAGCGCCCTTTAGGATATGTGCATTTCCTTCTGGAAAAGGGCGGTGTCATGGTATGGAGCCAAGATACTTACTCATGTTGAAAACACTTTATGATTGTGTGAATTGATTGCGAGCGCTCGGTTGAAAGGTCCCAAAGGACCGGGGGATGGCATATTCGGTCAGTTGTTACTCGGTTAGGGGTAACCCGGCCTTGTGTTGGTAGAGATCCGGTTTGGTTCTCGGGGATGTCCATCCAGAGGCATTCTCATGTGGCAATGGGAAGTTCCTTGGCCTGATCATTCGTTGGAAATCCAAAGAAACAATACGAGACTTGTACGGTTTTAGTTGTATAACCTGCTATGGAATGTGGCGGTAACCTGCTATTGAACATAGTTAGCTATTGTAGGCATAGTTCGAAATGTCCATGCTGGCTAAGATTTATATTCTACTTTCGAAATAAATTTTTCCTACACTATGCACTAGTAATAATATCAAATGTTCTTTTAAATGCGTATCAAGCATCTTTGACTATCATAAGGAGAAATCTCCTCCGATTCTGCGTTTGCATTGTGTGTGTGTGTGCGGGAGGCCTTATGGTAGTCTCATTTTTAAAAGCATTGCGAATTGACTTTAAAAATATTCCTCTATTTTGATTTTAAAGATAAATAAACTGTTTTGAGTTCCCACACCCGTCACATGACTGACTCGGAGTTTATTGTTTTCCTTCCTAAACTCTGGGTGCCCACCAATTTCCACACGGGCAGTCAAGAATTAAGGTTTATCAGGATATTCTGGAGTTGCTGGAGGCAAGATGGATGGCATGGCGTATTACTAGTATATAGTATTTCTTTTTTTCGCTGCACTGTTTGTTGTTGTTGTACACTCTGATGATATGATGTAATGAAATGAAATGTATAAAAATGTAATAACTGATATAGTTCTTTGTTTAAAGATTATTCATTTATTATTATATGTTGTTCCGCTGCGAATTGTGAGATTCTGATGTTGTTCTGTTGTTTTTCTATTCCGTTCTATTTTCTATTTTCTTTCTTATCTCTTATCTCCTATCTTTTCCTCTCTTTTTCGCTCTTCTTCTATCTCTTTCTTTTTCTTAAACATTGATAATTCGTATTTCTGTTCATCTTGAGTTAATCTATGGAGATTAGTGTATATTCAAGGAGTACGGATTTGCGGGTCTTCAAATAAACAATCACTCCAAACACTTGGAAAATTGAAATCCGATAACAATACAATATTACGGATCCAATAGAACTAGTTTCGTCGAATTCCGAGACTGTACCTCGGAAGGCTATTTTTTAAATATCGATTTAAACATATAATTTCAAAACTGAACTAAACATTTCCAAATCCAATTCTGAAGCTTCCATTATCTTCAGTATTATCCATATAAATTTTCTAAGCCTTTGAAATATTTTTATCAGCTTAAAATTGAAGATACAAAATCTTTACCCAAGTTCACATTATTAAATTCAATAATTTAATTGACCAATCCATAGCAATATTTGAAATTAATGTTTAAATTAACTCCCAAACATTTAAAATCAATTAAATATTTCAATTTCAAATTTTCAAAATTTCTAGGTCGTCACAGTTCGTTTATGGAAATGAATTAATTTCCATAAATCGATTCACTTATATGAGAATAATTTATTTGTATACTTAGTACTAAATGTCGAAGAAGTAGACTTTTTGCTATTTCAAAAGTTAAGAATAATCATGAGACATGACTTTGAGGTAACACTACCTTGACTTGTTCAATATTATTGTTAACCAAGAAATAGTACAAATTGGAATTCGATGAGTGGTGATAAATATACAAGACTTAATTTACATATATGATCGTTTTATATGCTTGATAGTTAGTTTATCAGCTATCGATTACTTCAACTTCTTTATTATCGTCATTCTAAGATGTTTTGTTGCTTTGTTGAGCTTTAATATCCTTTGTCGAAAATGACTAAAACCAAAGAGCAAGTGGAGGCCAAGCTATGTGAGGTTGCTTCCATTGGGAAATTTTCACATCCACTATAGATTGGATTCATTGTTGCGCATTGAGATGTGAAATATTAGGATACTCGGTAACAGTTGGCAGGGTCCGGCTTGGAGGTCTCCAAGTGCCATGGAGTTCTCAAGTATATTCCCGAGGTATACTTTCAGTAAAGGGGGCGCACCCTCCTGGTCATTTGTTGGAAAAATTCCTTTTCTTATTTGATTCGAAACTTTGAATCTGTTTTCTTTAATTACAACATAAAGAGTCAACCACTCTTCGTGGTGTTCTATTATTGATTTTGCCCATTCAATTGAGTTTGTATAGTTGTCTTGTTTAGTCCATTCTATCGAGTTTGTACTGTTGTCATGTTTTATCCATTCTATCTAATTTGGATTTTTATTCAAGCTATTTCCATTCTTTTAATTCTGAATGTTATACTAATTATACCCATCATCTATGTTTGGATTTGTTCCCTATTGTTCGTTTCCATTTTCGTTATGTTTGGTTGTTGTTTACGTTGGAGAAAACCCATTCAGCGTTAGCGGCATGATCCCACATATTATTGTCAAACACGCTTCCTTTTGTTTTAGGGTTTTACTCATACTAGACATTTTGTCTGACCCGGGTTATTTATATTCCCTAAACTCTTGGGTACTCAATTATGTTTAGGTAGTCCGAGAATAGAAGGTTTTCTTTAGAGCACTTTGAAAACGGTGAATGAGCAGGCAGCTCCTTAGTTATTTGGCTATTTATTTCCGCCGCATGATTATGTAGGTTTATTTTGTATCCTAAAAATGGAAAGTCAAAATGTACAGCTATCAATCTGTTAGATGTAGTATTTTTTTTATAATCTGATAATACCATATAAGGTGCAACCTTTTGTACTATACTATTTTATATTATATGTAACCATTCCGATGTTAGGTTTATCTACTCTATCTTATTCTATTCTTTATTTCATCCCCAGACAACTTATCTTTCGGATGCTTAGGCAATGACACACGAATACCGAGGATGTATTAAGTGTCGTTTCCAAGGGTCAAAAAGGTGGGTCGTAACATTGTCAGCCTCCAGTCTTGGATGTAAGGTGGGTACATTTGGTTTACCTTATTATATCGTAACCACATTAGATAGATGATTATTAACGTTAAGTACATACGACATTAGAGGCTTGCTATATGCTCATCTACCCCTTTAAACTGCCTAACCCAAGGACAAGCTAAGAGATTATCTTTTAGTTAACATCAAGAACTTGTTGTATGCTCGTTCGTCATTTTCTCTTAAAGCCTATGGCTAAGACATATTTATGTATGATTTGTTGTACCTATCACTTAAGACCATTCAGTGGAGACTTTCATCTCTCTAAGGAATGCAGGTCAAGATGAACATTTTTGTACATTGAATGTTTTATTTTCTTGATTGTTTATTTAGTTATGCATTCCTTATTACATCTCTCAAGGCTTAACAGGTGGAGGTTTGACTTCCATTTGGGCTATGAGTCGAGATAATAAATCTTGTTATTGATCTCATATTCTGTATAAATTATATTTCATACTCTTAGTTGTGACTTTTTCGCAGACTTGCTATGTGCTCAACCCTAATGGTTGTTGTTCACATATGTTCATTTGTTATCACTCAATTCACTCATGCTATGATTGTATATTGGCATATGTATTTCGTGGGTGATTATTTTTTGTATGCATGGTACTTGTATTATTGTTGAAATTATTTTGGATATTATGCTATGTCCTAAACGTGCTATACCTTTTTATTACCTGCTATATTGTTATGTACTCACCATTGGATTTACAGGTAGTCTGACCCAATTATATTTATATAATACTTGCGTCTATTCAAGACTTTTTAGGCATAAGGACACTTTGACCTATGGATAATGGGCATATTTTGGGAGGTGGTTTAGTTTTTATATTTTGATAGACTACGTATGTATTCGATTTGACAGTATGCATTGATGTATGATACTTAAGATGTATCTTTTTGATCATGTCTTTTACCGATCTAAGTATGTCTTTTAGATTGTGAGTCAGATAATCATTTGTAGACCCACTTTGTTATGTTATGTGATGTATTATATTTTCCGTTGTGATTTATGACTCCATGATCTCACATTATTTTGTATATTGTTCTGTTCTGATAAACCCACTTGTTATTGCATTCTACTAGTATCAAGTATGTATATTTAGGTATGTTATGAAGTAAGAATACATATCGGTATTAGCCTAAGGGAATGTTCACATACGGCACTTAGCAAGCCTCATTCCCTGTATTAGCAAACAACACTGTCCTATAATACCCTTTGGTAATATGGGTATTGTTGGCTTCAAATTCGAACACCAACACCCAATTATACGTGAAAGAACCAATATCCAATCATAGATAGTATATGATGTAGAGAATATAATATAAGGAATAATCAAAATGAAAATGAAAGCATGTAAAGAGACAAGATTTATAGTGGTTCGGCTAACTTTGGTCTACGTCCACTCTGAAATAATCCTCTTTATTATATTGAAATTTGACTACAACAACAATCCAAAGTCCAAGAGTAGAAATGGCATAGCATAGCTTAGGTAGAAGACGAAGAGAAGCCGAATGAAGATCCCCCTTTCTAAAGCAAAGCCTGTTGTATTTATTGGTGAAACTTCGACCACAAAACCTTCTCACCTACACCGGCCCACCATAACGATCGGCCTCATCACTACCAATCTTTCTTCCTTCATCCAAATTGATGCCAATCACTTCTGGAGGGTCCTTCATGCCGATCCCTCCCTTTCCATGTTTCTACACCGATCCATCGCCTTCCAATATACCATACTGATCCATCCACCCTGAAGCGTGCCGATCCTTTCTCCTCCATGAAGATGTCGATCCTTCTTCTTCCATACGAATATGCCGATCCATCCTTCACTATGAAAATATGTCGATCCATACGATGTTGGTCCAAGCTTTGCTGATCTATCATGTTTAGAACGTTATGTTGATCCATAATGTGCCGATCTATATGATACCAAAACATATTTAGCCGAACCCTTCTATGCCAATCCATGATATGCCGAACCTTCCTATGCCGATCCATATTACGCTGAACCCTACTATGCCAACCCATATTATGCCGAACCCTCCTATACCAATCCATATTACGCCAAACCCTCCTATACCAATCCTCCCTATGCCAATCCATATTATGCCGAACCCTCCGACACCGTTCCTTCCTTTTTCAAGCCAAAATTCACATTTCAAGCACCCTGCTGTGTTTATCTACCGGCTATGTTTAATCCTGGCTTCATGTTATTGTCTATAGTTGATTATCCATCCATCTATTTGAGCCAAATCTGTGATATCCCAGCCTTGATGACCGTGAAGTCTATTGGATTAAATCTGCCTACGTACGGCCTTACCAAAAGGCGGGTTAGCGGGTATAAAGGTTGCGTGTAACATATGGAATGACTCGCTTGAAAGTTTCCTTTTGGTTAATAATAACCGAGGTCAAACATAAAATCTTGAAGTGACTATATTACATAATTCTCGCGACTTGAGAACGTTGTTGTACTTTAATATGGATACTTTGCTTTGATTATAATAAAATCATGGCATGAAAATCATCAAACAGCTATAGTTTGGTTTAAGTTGAAGCATTTGAAGTGAACACAAGTCAATAGAGAATTTGTTTCCTTAGTTATAAAAGATTAGTATCACGATCAACTATAGTCAACTCAATGTCAAAATCCCTAGTTAGAGTTGTACGGTTAATAATATGGTCATTATTACATCAAAAACTTTATTCATGGGCTAACTAAGTTGAATGTGGACAATATTAAAATTTTGACTAAAATCAAATTCCATAAATCCTAAAGTGATCTTGTATTGATGAAGATATTAGTGTAAATAATCATTAAAGGTGTTTCTTAAAAACTATAAAATTGGATTTTATCAAAAAAGACATATAAGCAATAAATTAAGCCAAATTCTTACACCGGTAGCTAAGGTGAATAGTGAACATTAATATTTGAATTATTTTATATTAATCATTGACTGAATTTAAACTATGAGTCACATGACCACGTTGATAGGTTCTCCAAAATACTACATGATTTATAAAATGTTATAAATTATTTAAATCGATTACTAGTTATGAAATGTTTATTTTGATGTAGTAGGTGCCGCTAGTATTTTTTGGGAGCCATTAGCAATTCATTTGTTGCATATATAAAAGTTATATATGTATCAATCGATATATTATTCGGTATACATTTGAATTTGATTTAAAATTAATTAAGTGGCAAATGTTTTGGAATGCCTTATCATAATCGACCGTGGAACAAGCAAAAATGGTTTGAAAATTCAAAGGTTGGATCTAGAATATGAATGAAAGGGGTAAAGGAAATAAAAAAGGCAATTAATATTAGATTCCCTTCTAAATTTCATACATAACTCCTTATTTCCGTGATTAGTAATTCTCTCTCTCTCTCTCAAACCCTAGCCACTATTTGCCTTCAACACCACGTTTGGCTGAAATCTCAAAGGAAAAAAAAATGGAAAAGTAAAAAAAAATTACTTAAACATGTTAGTTTGATCCAATAATATATTTATACTTCATATGACCAATAAAGTTCACAATAGGATTTTTTTAAATTCACCCAATTTAACCACTACCAACCCGTCTGGTTCCTACAATGTGGATATGCAACTCGATCCAAATTAGCACAAAATGTTAGCTTTGCCCTTTTTTTGGCGTTTTGCATCAACCATCATTTGAATTTCTGCTACGACTTACATGAAATCTTCTAAATATCGTCGCGTATATGTAAGTCACATCATCTAAAATTTGTGATCTTCCTCCTAATACAAACATGCAGTTAACAAATAATAACAAACATATTCGACATATCATAACAACGATAAATTGAACATCCAAATCCTATTTTAGAACCTATACAATCAACTATGATATGAAAACACGTGTTAAAATCTATTGTATATTCATTTACATAACATTATAAATCCAAACTAGTCGAAGGCCTCTTTTTTGACGGCTTAAAAATACATTTTTGACATAATTAAACATTTAAAAAGGTTGTGAGATGATAGATCATCTATATATCGATGTAGAATCGATTAAAATTACCAAAATTGCAATTGATCCAAGATAAACAATATATGCATAGATCACTAAGCACCCAAAACAATAATTTTCTAATTCGTTTGCTAGTACTCTTGCTAATCTACCCTTTGTAATGTTGCTTGGTTAAGCCTAATATAATATGGATTTAATGAACTTTTCTCAGGAGGAGGTTATAATAAGTTTTTAGGATGCCAAAAATTGATAATGGAATGTCCCTAATACCGGGATTAGGAACAATTCAAGAAATCATTTACATGCCTACTCTTGGCTTAAGCTAATTACCCACTAATCTATCTAAAAACTATCTAACTTAAAACAACCATATCTCTTAAATTGTAAGGTCAAAAGTCTATTATGACTAAGCTGCAGAAATACAAACCATGAAATCTATAGTTGGAAGCAGTTTAAGACCCTAATTCGGCTTCTATCAAAAGTTATATCCCTTACAAATTTAAAGGTCAAAATTGTTCGCAATAAATTCTAAAGGACGCAAATGTCACAACATTTCGCAAAATATAGTCTAATCAGACCCAATTAGGTTATGAAAACAATATTTTTACCATCTGTTGATACATAAAAATATGGGTCATTATATTCTCCCCTCTTTAGGAATTTTGTTATTGAAATTCCATCCAAGAAAACATGACCAAAACAATATCGATGCTAAGCACACCTAATAATCAAACATGCATGAAATAATCAACCATACAAGCAAGAAAAACTAAACTAATACAACCACCCTAACGTGTAAGGTGCTATTTAAGTAACACCAATATGCATATTTGAAAGCTAACAATAAAAAATGGAATAATACTAAGTAATGATGTAATGACCCAGAATTTTATCACATTAATTTTTGAAATATTTAGTTAGTTTTAAATATTCGATTAGGCGTTCTATTTAAAATGTAATAAAATCTATGTTTCAAATTTAGACTTGATTTTTGATGAAGTATTTTTAATTTGATTTTCAGAATTTTTCCATAATTTTTAATTTGAAAATTAAATAAATTCTCGTTTGGCGTATTTTACGGCAAACGTTGGCATTTTGAGGCTTCAAAAAATTTAATAAGTTGTCTTTTTTGTGATCGAGTTCCAACTCTATACACGGTTATATTTCATATTTTGTTGATCGCGACTCATAATCAAACGTGATAAGATATGGCGGGATGTCCCAATCTAATCTATTCAAACATTAAAATAATAATAGTAGTAGTAATAATAATAATATACATAAGAAAATTGTATACTGTACGCTGCAATCTTCCTTGTAGCCAACCTCTTGTTCTTTTTTACCCCTACCAGTTGTCATTCACTTGTTCCTCCCACACTACAATAGCCACCTTGTCCTCTTGATTTGAAATGGTAATGGATTTTTGTTTGATCTGACCATGTAAACATGTGTATATATGGGTATGTTAGGAAAACAGAGTCTTCTTCTTCCCCATTTTTGATTGCTTCCTCTGTTAATTTCAAAAACCAAAGAAAATTCAAAGCTTTTCTCAACTTTAAAAATCAAATTCCTCAAATCCATTCGAATTAGTCTTTGGCACCAAATTGAAAGTTGTTCGTCGTCGAATCTAGTTTATTCTAAAAATAATTTCATGGGTTTTCATCGAGTACTTTAAGAGATATCTTTAAATAACAGCAAGTGATTGAGAAAACGTTCGTTTTCGATGATCATGGATTTGCGAATGAAAGGTGTGGTCGGGTTCGTATCGACGATGGGGATTTTTACAAGTGTCCGCACGATTTTTAGTGGTCTGGTTTATTGAGGAGAAAGAGATAACCCAATTTCGTTCGAAAAATTATTTCCAGCGAACGGTTTATCAAGGGTTCGATCGGAGATGTCAGGAAGGAGCATTGGGACGAGGCGAAGGTCATGACCGTGGCCTTTTTTTATGCTTTGTAGTGTGGTGATTGGCTCAATTAGGGTTTTGAGGGATTTTAATTATAGGGTTTGGAAATGGGCTACTGGAGAGGGCATGGGGTGATCGGGGTGAGCCGCTAGGTGGCCGGAGGTAGGGCAGTGGATGGCGGTTCTGATGTCATAGGAGTTGATGGTCATAATCGCGCGATGTAGTGGTGATAGGAAAATAAGGCAACCTAGAGGAACTCGAAATTGGGATTGCATGATAGGTAAGGCGCTAGGTTGGTCAAGAGGTGGTAACGAGGTGGCCAATAGGATCAGCTCGTAGATAGGGACTTGCGGTTGTGTTTAGCTTTGACGTTGGGTGGACGGAGTGGTGATGCACGTGCACGTGTATGTTCATGCATTGGATTATTGTGCTTTCGATTTCGGATTTCATGTTTGGAGAAGAAGAGATGAATGTGGGTTTGGTTCTGATTTGTTGATGTTTGCATTGGATGGACCATGGGCCACTTCAATTAGGGTGAGAAACTTTTGTTTTAATTATTATTTAATTATATACAAAAGGGTGTTATGTTCATATTATCATAACTTGCCCATATTTAACCTGATTTACCTGCGACTTTTTAAGTTGGAATCGTATTGACAAGTGTAATAACATATTATAACATGTTGATAGCTTTCGAAAGGTATGAATTCATGACATATTAAAATAGACTGAATTTAAATTAGGTTTTTTTAATTAATAACGTCGTTTAAATTAATATACCTTATGATATTTATTTGGCCAAATAAATTACCGTTGAGTTAAACTAGATCGAATATGGTAATTATACACCTTTTTAGCAGAACAAACCACCGTTCCGCTAATTAAAATTAATTTGACATTTAATAAGCAGAATAAATCGTCATTCTTCTATTTTATTGATTTGCACATTTGATTATGTATCGTAATTTCATATTCCGTTTTGAATAAGTGATATGTTAACCAATGATGGTTAATTGTTGAATTTATTTACATGTTTATTGTGTAACGACCTGTATTTTTAACTATTTGAAATTATGGAATTTGATATAATTATCGAATAAAAATGGTAAAAAATAAATATTTGATGACTTTGAATGTAAGTTATTGGATATAAACTTGAAAAAAAATTGAAATAAACTAATTTCGAAGATTTGGCTATAACAAGTATTGAAATGAAATTATATATATTAAATTGGTTTATAACCAATAACTGACGTTGAATAATAATTGGAAATTATTTAGATAAATATAAAATGATGTTGATAATTAAAAATTTATTTGGAACTTAATGATTTATTTATATTGATTTATAGGATAATTAATTTGTTTAAATTTCATATTGAAAATTATTTGAATAATTGAATTCTGAATTTAATATGATTGAAAATGATATTGGAAGTTGATGTAAATTTTATTTAAATAAAAATAAAGAATGTTAACATTTAAAATTGGATTTAAAAGTGAATAATTAGAAATTGGAAATTTATATTATAATCGAGACGTTAAAATAGCGATCCAGGGCATAGTCTCGAAATTCTACGAAACCAGTTCTATTGGATCCGTAATAACGTATTATTATCGTATTTCAAATTTCATAGCTTTTGAAGTCATCGTTTGGTAGTACGGATAGAAACGCGTTAAAATTAATATCGAAAATTTAATATTATAATTCGGTCCAAAAAGCTTTCTTCTCCATACGATCGAAATAGGCCTTGAAACATGTTCCATTGTATTCGAAATAGAGGTAAAACATTATAAACGCCTAGTGGCGTGCTTTGTTTGGAGTTCGTCCAAAAAAGCATGTGAATGGCGAAAATAATAATAAAATATTACATATACGTATATAAATACGTGTACTATCGAGCAGTAAACCCTAGCAATGAACTAATGCACCTCCACATATTTCAAAGGCCGAAAAACATTGTTCTACTCCTCGATTTATCTCCAAATCCATCAGCTTTCATGTAAATCTCTCAATTTGGAAATCGAAGAGCTCGTCGAGCTCGCCATATCCAACGGTGGTGATGGGTTCTCATGCAAAGATGTGGCGGCAATTCCAGTCTGAAGCATATGCGTTCACGCATGTATTTCGAAGCCATGCTAGGGCTGAGCTAAGCCAGGCGGGGGGTGTTGGTGAGATGTGGTGTGGCGTTTCGTTTGGTAGTTGCCAATCGTCCTTTAAGGCGATGTGGAGGGAGTGGCTAGAAAATGATGGAGGCGGCTTTAGGTTCGAACGAGAACGCGACTTTCCTGAAGCACGTGAAGAACGAAGAAGATGAAGCATGGCCTTGATCTGCTGTGGAAGTTTGGACGACCAAATTTAGTTTGGTGATTATAATATTTTCCATACTTTGTCAGAATTGGATGAAACAAGAGGCGTTACAACCGTGGCGACAAGCACTACGTTCTGGAACTGATTTGGAGACATTTAGAGCTAATTAAAATTTTAGGATAAATCAAACGTCGTTCGATTTAATTTAAAATTTAAAACTCAAGGTGAGTGTTTTATAACGCTGACAACGTACTAGAATATTTTATGCTAGTTAAATTCAAAATTATGAAGTGATATAAATTTATTGATCGTTGTTTGATAAATTTAATTATCACCTGATTGGCCATTAAATTAACTGTAAAAAAATAAAATGACATTTAAATTTAAATTATAATTTAATTACCAATAAAATACCAGATATTAATAACTATGAAATTGTTTGATTACTTTGACTGTTTGTATGATTGATTGTGATGGATGCCAATTGATGGATATTTGGATTATTGGATGTTTATTTATACATCCTTTATTACCTGTATATTATTTACAACGTATAAAATTGTAAATTGAATTATTTCGAATAAATTAAGAGATAGGTTGAAATGATATATACTTATGACATTATGATTTGGATTGAAATAATGTATATCCATCACTAAAATTAAATTGAAATAACTGATCACTTGGCCATAGGATAGAAAATTATATACGGACATTGAATTGGTTAAATTAAATGATTTTTAATTTTTAATTTGAAATTACTAAAATGATTTGGATTTAAAAGAAAAAAATCAGGTTTATAGAAATCGAATTCTTTTCGAACTTGAGCTCAAATTGTGGGATTAAATTGTGTTAAACGAAATGTTATAAATAATTAAAGTTGGGATTTTTAGGTTATAATCGAATTACGATCTAAACTTCAAAAATTGATTTTATTTAAAGGATGGGACTTTTGTTCAAACTTTAAATTTTACTAAGTAAAAGTATTTGAAAATTTGGATTTAAAATTGGGTATTGAAGGTAAGTTTGATATAAGTATTTTGGATCGATGTTTCGAAAATCGAACTCGTAGTTGATAAATCGAAATGGTTTTGATTTGGAATTCGAATGATTTTAATTTTGAAATTAAAATTGAAGTCGACTGGAACTAAAGTGAAATTGATTTGAATTGAAATCGAAGTTGAATCGATCAAAATGGAAATTGAATTGATTTGAATTGAGAAGATTTGGAAATTGAATCAGTTTGACTTTGAAACTATTTCTCAAATGAACTATTTAGTATAAATTGTTTAAAAACTATATTCTTTAAATATTCAAATTATTTTGATTTTCCGAACCCTTCTACTATGTAAACCTTTTTAATACTCAAGTTATTTTTCTATTAAACTATTTTAACTATTTAATTATTATTTTTAAATTATTTAAACTATTTTCTAAAATTAATATTGGTCAAGGTTTGAATGTTTATTCTAAATCATGGATTTAAATACGAATAGGGTTAAATGAAGTTATAACCCAAATTGAAATTCGAAACAATTTTGGAATCGAGACTGAGATATTAAGGCGAAATGATTTTAAACTAAAATAGTATGTTTTGAGTAAATATGATGATTTTGAAATGGATTTGATTTGGAAGCATATATGATCTTTTGATATCAAGAACGAATTGTTTTCGAAATGTAAAAGAACCAACCGGTGTGTAAAACGACATTTGGTTTTTAAAGAGACCGGCTTCGAATGTGGGCATAGTCTCTGTCAATACCGAAACCACTTTAATAACTGTGTATGTGGAGGAGACTCCAGAACAAAGTGGTTGGAATTGGCATCGTTTGCTGGATTTGAAAAAAGAGAACAATGAAGGATAGACCCCAGCACTTGTGCCAATTTGAAAATGACTAAAACAAAATGGCTTTCTTGGGCCAAGGGGGCTAGCTACCCCAAGCGGATCCATTTCTTCATTCGAGTACACTATTTTAATTGTTATTGGTGATCACCCTTCAATTATAAGAGTGTTGGACGCGGTGGGCGGTCATAGCTATGATGCGTTACCACCAGCTCTACGATCCAAAGTGGTAGTGTCCTATCTTTGGCATTGCCTCATGTGCCTTGTTATACTTTTATCCCTATACGAGACCCATATGATTTAGATATAGTGTTGTCGTATCACGGCGCGTCCCCATCCATCGATCGTTTAACTAGTATTTAATATTCAAATTGTACGACAATGCTTAAAAACGTGTTAAGGGGGTTCAATGTAAAGCCTTAGCCTAGGAAAAATATTTATTTTATTGATTAGACATTATATATGTAGCGTATTCTATTACATATAAATATTTTGATGGATCCTTAAGAGATGGAAAATCCCGTAACATCTCTTGAGTTATTGCACGCGCGTTATACATTGGATAGGAGATGTGAAAACTTATAAAAATCTCTAACGCCATAACACTCATGTTATATGTGATTTCTATTTGACTCACATAAGAATATTTGAGTCCCGACTATAGTGTTTTGTCTTTTCATTATGCTCGGGTCAGTCCTGAGTTTTTCAGCTTATTGAAGATTTAGTTTGGAGGATGAAGATTTGGTATATTACTACTATTCGTAAGCCTGCATCATGTTGTCTGCTGCATTATTTATTTATCTTTGATGTATTTATAACTTTGATAATTGTTGTATAGATTATAATCAAATGTATTATATAAATAGCTTCATGAACTGTTTGTTGATTATTATATTTTATCGTTCCGCTGTGAGATTCTGTATTTTTTACTTCATCTTTTCTTATTTTTCTTAATTAACCTCATTGATTATCTATATTCTGGATTGTTTAAGTTGGACATGTGTGGATTATTGTAAATTTAAACATTTCGAAATGTGGGTTGTCACACTTGGTATCAGAGCTTTGGTTTAGCGATAACCTTAACTTTGTGGGGTAACTCATTAGAGATAGGGTCAATAGTGCCCTAGAATAAGTTTGAGTGTATTAATAGATATGAGCGCTTATTTGTAAGTGATATAAAAATTGTTTTATATTATGTTGGTTGATTTGTTGAGTGGCTTATGGATTCTGGTCAATACAAGTATTAACATTATTGATAGGGATCTCTAAATACATAAACAGAACAATTCGACATAGTATTATTTTGAAATTGGGTAATGAAATAATTTTACATTGATTATATTTTATATATAAAGAAATAATTTTCAGAAATTATTATGGTATATATAGTGTGTTTGGTTGTTATGAATGATAATATTGATTATTATCATTAGTTGGTTGTTGTCCCTTAATAAAAGATGTTTATTATAAGATAAACAATGATAAAACATTTATGAAATGTTTAAGAAAGTGAGATTTTGTAAGTATGATTTATAAATGTGACTTATAAATTAAAATGGATTTAAATTGAAAAGTTTTGAATTTAAGAACCGAAAATTTTGAAAATGGTTTTCAAAGTTTTGGAAAAATAAAGTGATATTAGTTGAAAAATATTTATGAAAAATATTTTTTAAAGGATTTGAAAGAAATGAATTCAGTACTCCCCTCTTCTATCGTTGGAAAATAATTTCGGTGATGACTGCGTAACATCATAGACGTTCATTTTCGAGTCTCAAAGTGGGGGAGACTTCTAAGAAGATTTGCTTCGAAATTGTTTTGATAAACGGATTTTGGTATGATTTGATATATATATAAGATAAGTATACATACTTATTTCAAATGATTTGAAATGAACCCAATGTTTAAAAAATTTAAGTTCTGTTAATGAATAATCTTTAAATTATTTGATTGGTGTGAAATATTTGAATAACCATAACTTATAAGATAAGAGAATTAAGAAACTAAGCGAAATGTTTAGAGAAACTTTGGAGTTGAAGTTTGCAACTCTTAAATTGAAAGTAAATAAGATTTAAACAAGTTAAAATAGTAAACATTCTAATTAAGTAAAATGAATCAATTAACTTGTATAATACTATAATTGCATTCTAACAACATATAATAAGACTTACCAAAATGTTAAAAGTTAAAAATATGATTTGGATATGTAATGTGATATATATATAAGTAAATAAACTTAAAGGTAATTAGAATGTATATAAATGGAAATTTGGTTGTGATAATAAACGTTACATAATTAATTAGTATATTATGAAATGATTATTGACTAAATGGAACAAGTAAGTGAACTTAAGAAAGTAAACAAATGAATCCAATAATATCTTTGTAAAATGGCTATAGAATTAAATATAAATTTGCAAAGAAATTGTGAAGTTGAATTTATAACTTTTGAGATAACTATAAACTAAGAAAAGTCATATATGAGAAGTTAGACTTTTATAGAACGATTATAAACTAAAGTGATGATTAATAAGATGTTTCATAAATAAATATGTTATTAAATGCAATTATGAAAATGAATGTGAATAAATAAATTTATATGAGATAATGTTAAACGTAAAATGAAATAATTGAAAGTCAACAATAAAATTGAATAATTGAATGGAAATGTAGTAAACGTGAACAACGGATGTGGTGTAGCTAGAAATCTACTGAAAGTGAATATGTAGATTGGACATATATTATTTTATTCGCGTAACGATATGATCTAGATTCAAGCATAGAATTTGGAGATAATTTATATCGATCCGAGCTAGGATTTCTTACTCAATTCTCTACAGCGAACCCTGGATATGAATTTTTGATTGATTCTGGAATTCTATATCATAGTATGTGGCTATGCAAGGAGAATAATAGTTTTTGATCAAGGAACCAAATCTGAGTCCGCACTAGAGAGTCGTGTGAACGATACTAGTTCAGAAGTGAAATTATGTGATCGAGCAAGCGATCAGATTTGATACTGCATACGAATGATATATGTACATCATATGGTCTTAAGTAAAGAAAATATTGGAAATTAAAAATGCAAAATATAGAATGATTTTAAATTATATGATTGGATATCATTGGTAAATAAGATGCAGCTATTTAAAATCAAGAAAATTTTGGATGACCTGACAAAAAGGTACATGTTTATTTGGTCATTTGATTTGATGGTTTTTTGACGGAGCCACTTGGCTTTTGTTTTCTTTTGTTGTTTTGGGGCCTGCAGTAGCGTTTTGTAGTTGTTCGGATCAAAGCGCACAAAGGAGACTCTGTCGAAATTTTCCGTAAATCCGGATGTTGGAAAATTTTTGAAGTTTTAAAATTTTTATAATTTGTTTTCATAACTAACTTGTATTTTCCATAAGCCGATCGGAGTAGTGTGGTAAAAACATAGTAAAGGTTTTCTAATTGATTTTATGTTTTATAAGTTGATTATTTTTAAAATATATTAAATGTTAAACTCTTTACTTCACGCCTTTTCGGGGATGAAAAGTTTTGAGTGGAGGAGATTGTAATGACCCGTATTTTCAAGTATTTTAAATTATGGAATTTGATATAATTATTGAATAAAAAAGATTAAAAATAATATTTTAATGATTTTGAATGTAAGTTATTGGATATGAACATGAATAAATTTTTTGTTTTGAAGATTTGGCGATAACGAGCATTGAAATGAAATTTTACATATTAAATGGGTTTATAATCAATAACTAAAGTTGGGTAATGATTGGGAATTATTTAGATAGAAATGATGTTGATAACTAAAAGTTTGTTTGGAAATTAATTATTTATATTGATTTATAGGATAATTAAATTTTTTAAATTTAATAATGGAAATTATTTGAATAATTGAATTTTGAATTTAATATGATTTAAAATGATATCGGAAGTTGATATAAATTTTATTTTAACAATAATGAAGATTGTTAACATTTATAATTGGATTTAAAAGTGAGTAAGTTAAATTGGAAATCTTATATTTTAATTGTGATGTTAGAATAGCGATTCGGGGCATAGTCTCAGAATACAATGAAACTAATTTCTTTGGATCCGTAATAGTGTATTATTATGAGATTTGAAATTTCGTAGCTTTTGGAGTTATTGTTTGGTCATACGTGATAGAAACGCGTTAAAATTAATATCGAAAATTTAATACTATGATTGGATCCAAAAAGCTATCTTCTCCGTATGATCGAGTTAGGCCTTAAAACATGTTCGATTGTTTTTGAAATAAGAGTAAAACATTATAAATACCCAGCAGCATGCTTCGTTTGGAGTTCATCTGAAAATGCGTGTGAATGGCGAAAATAATAATAAAATATTATGTGTACATATATAAATACATGTATTCTCAGGCAGTAAACCCTAGCAACGAACTAACATGCCTCCACATATTTCAATGGTTGATAAACATTGTTTTTCTCCTCGATTTATCTCCAAATCCATTAGCTTTCATGAACATGTCTCAATTAGCCATAGCGTGCACGAGGAATGAAGAAGATGAAGCAGGGTGTAACGACCTAATCTTTCAAACCACTCGCATCCGCACATGTCAAACTTGAATCGCTCAAAACAACAGATTATTAATTTATTTTTGGCAATACTCAGCATATACAGTACATAAATCAGTCGCAGAACAGACATAGAGTAATATAACAATAAGCAATGGAATAGATAAATAGTAGTTCATGAGGCTACTATATAAACAACAGCGTTTGAAATAAAATACAACAAAATATCTTGAATACAATATACTCTCGAATACAACAGATGACACGTCTGAACAAAACAACTAGATAGCTGAAAGCTGAATAGATATAGATGGACCTCAAGTGCTCCAACTCCAAAGGTGAGCCTCAAATGCTGCGACACTCTGTCTAACCCAAGCATAAAGCAAAACACAAAACACTCGAGTCAGGATTAACATTCTTATATTAATAAATTCAACTCAAGTGAAATGTCAACTAAAATACAAGTAACTTAAAGGATGCTTGGGATTTCTATCCTCTAAGGATCTGTGGAACTATCTAGTATGTAGTAATATATGCTATTATAATATGTCTATAATAAAGTAAAAGTATTAAAATAGCGTTAAGGCGTTACCCATATCCCCTTAACACATTTTATAAAATGTCGTAGTCTATACAGATCCTGTAAACTCCACTCGTAAGTGGACTATCAGGGAGCACTACATAGGCACGATACAAAACAAACTCGCAGAAGGCATGATAGGGAATGCGACAAGGCACTCGAGGCAATGTCAGGGTAGATATACCATTTGCGGATTCGGACTGGTGGTAACGCATAGCAGCTACTACCGCCCACCTCGTGGCACACTCCTAAATCAAAGGTGTCAAATCACAAAAGCAATAAAATGGTATCGAAGTAATGTGTCGGATAGGAGGAATGACCTCACTTGGCCCAGCGTGGCTCCTCTTTTAGTTGCATCATGCTGACTCACGGGAGTCGGGGCTAGGTAAATACCATACAGAATCATCACCAAACCATCCTACTTCATTCTAGAATCTCCACCACGTACACAGTTGTTAAAGTAGTTTTCGGTATTGGAAGAAAGTTGGATAATATCCAATCCCGATCTCTTTAACAACCAACTGCTTATTCACACCGTGGTCATTTTATTTCAAATAGTTCATACTTCATATCAAAATATCATATTCATTTCAAAACCATATCAATTCGATATGATTATTCACTTTAAAAATATTCATTTTCAAAATCGTAACAATTTTCAAAATTATAACACTTTCGGAACCTTAGCACTTTTGAAATCATAACATTTTGGAAATCATAATACTTTGGAAATCATAAAAATTTCGACTTAAACGGTTTAGATATTGAAAATAGTATATATATATTAAAATAGTTTTAAATTAAAATAGTTTATATATATTAAAATAATTTATATAATAAAACTAGTTTCCTCCCATTTCACAAATCGATTCAAATCGGCTTAAATTCCAAAATTCAATTTAAATCAATTCCAGTTTAACCATTTCAATTTAAAAGGCTGAAGATTCAAGTCTAAATATTAAAACATTTACAATATAAATTTCCCTTATATTTCAACAGCTAACTTTAAATTTATTCAATTAGGAAATTATTCCCATAACCATTTTTATAACAATTTATTTAAATCCTAATTTATATATTTAAATCAATATTAAATATTCAATCTCAGTTTTATTCAAAATTGAGAATATTCATTTTATCACCTTTTATCACATCAATTTATAAATCAAGTTACAATCGTATCTTTCAAAATCTCAAACTAATAAGTTTAAATCAATTTTTTCTTAAATTCAATTATTGACTAATTTAAATTCCAAGTCGACATTAATTTATCTTTCCAACCTTTATTATTAAAGATATAAAGTCTATTTTAAAATATTAATATATATTTAAGTAAATACTTAAATATATTATAAACTAATTTAATTAATTTTATCAATTTAAATCTTATTATTAAATTTATTTTTATATTAAAACTTATTTATGTATATTTAAAATTAGTAAAACTATAAGAAAATATAAAAATTAAATTACAAAACTAACTTAAAAATTTAGATTTCCAAACATATAATTTTTAAAAATCTAAATTTAAACATATATTAAAATAACATTCAATATTATATTTTAAGAATCATATCTATTAAAACCATTTATTTCTTTTCGAGACCTTGGAAATCATTTTCAATATATATATATATATATATATATATATATATATATAAAGGCCAATGATGTCTGTATATAATTTTCTATTCTATAGTTAAGTGATATGGATATTTATCATTTCAATCCACAATTTAAATATCTATGGGTATATATCATTTTAACCCGCAATCCCGAAATCCAATTCAATGAAAATCGCTTGGGTCTATCATTTCAACCCATAATGATTTTCTCCTATTCTACAAGATCGTTTGAGTATGTATCATTTCAACCTATAGGAAATTCTCTACTAATAGGGAACTTGCAGAGTGAGAACGGTTATGATAATAATATGACATATAATCAACAGGCATATATCATCAGTGATAAATTAAATATAAACAACATGATATGGTGTCATATATCATAGGTAAATAATTACAGATAATAGCATATCATATATTGCAATTATATAAATAACAGTTCAATCTAGCAGCATATTTCAATTGCCGTTTTAGGTGAAATCAAATTTAATAAATATAAGAATGTTAATCATGAGTGATTTCTCACCTTTCGAGGCTAGAGAAATTTGATAACGAACTTGTTTACGAATCCAAGTACGAATTTCTAAAGCAAAGCAAGATGGACATGAATTCAATGAACAAGCTGATAAATAGGAATTGATGAGAACAAATCAAATCAGCTCGATATAAACTAAGATGAAATGAATATTATATATATATATATTTTCTCTAAAATCAATGTAAAATTTGAAAACCCAAACTTAGGTATACTTATTTATATAAATTAATATACAAACATATACAAACTCACATACAATAAAAATCAAACATATATATATATATACACATATTATATAAATTTTCTAAAAATCAATTTAAAAAATACAGTTAAAATAAAATATATATATATAAAGCTTATATAATATAACACTTAAACATATGATAATTACTTTAACAAGGCTACTATGTAAAATTACATATATATATATATATATATATATAGTTCAATTCTCACTCAACGTATAAGAAACCCGTAAATAAACATAGTATATACAAATTATATATATATATAACATTATATAAAAACATACATATAAGACAACTTGTATAAACTTATATATATAAAACGAGAATCACATAACCTATAAAACTTACATATAATGGGCCGATTATATATATACACACATCTACACGAACAGGTTATATATGCCTTATAGAAAATAATATATGAACTATCATATAATTTCCATATATATAATATACGAGTACTTTAGCACGTGCGCAGAAAGAACTGGTATTAAAAAAAGCTATTTGTAAGGTTTTTATTTTACAAAATGAATTTGATATGTACATAATATTGCCTTTTTTATCATGTACACGCACAAATAAATCACTTACTAAAATGTGAATGAGACTAAGTTATTTTATGGAATTATCTAATAGGTCAAGAAAGTAATCAACTATCACATGAATATCTAGAGAAATGTAACAAACATTAAAATTACTGCTTCCAGTAATTTGGAATTTAGAAAATTTGCATAATCTCCCTTTTGAAAAGTATTAGACCACCATATTAATATATAGAGAATTTTTCCAGTCAATCATAAAGATTGGACTTCTAATGATACTCACTTTCTCATAAACCATCAATGCTTGCTAAAATATAATACTACTTGGTGCTAGTGTATAAATTTTGAATCTCCCTTTACACATGCATAGAAAATTTTGACCAAATCTGAAAATGAATTGAATTGGATGTTACTACCATATCTTTATATGTACTACAATTAGTATTAAGAGAGTGAAAGATATTGTTTGCATACACGGTATATATTTTAAGTCCATTTTATAACACGTGTTTTAACTGTATACTTTGTATAAGTAATAGAGCAGTAAACTATTATTGAAAAATTACAGAGAACATTACATTAGTTTGTCATGGAATTGTAAATTAAAAACATGGAAATTAATTTCACTGTCCAAATCAAGGTGCATGAAAAATGAAGGGAGCATACAGCAACGTACTACACTGCTATCATGTTTAAATAGCACATAAAACTAAAAGAAGAATATTATTAATGCATCTTGGTTTTGTTTTATCATGACTGGTTATGCTCAATAAGCTATCATGGGTTAGATCTTAGTGATGTATGTATGAACATCTCTAATTTCATTCACTTTAACTATTTGAAAATTTGATTGGTTTTTTATTCATGCAATTTCAGGTGGAATGACATTCAAAAGGTGAATTTCAAGGCTTCGAATTTACACAACATCAAATAATAAATGTAACGACCCGATTTTACGACATCCGAAAGTCGACATTTATACGTCCACTGTATCAAATGTCGCGCAATCGAATGCCGGAAAATCGAACCGTTAGGACTTAAGAAGAAGAAGATGGAAGAAGAACAGAACAATAAATAGAATCGCACATTTCGCAGCGGAACAATATATAATAGATAAATGAATAATTTTTAAATCAAAGAATCATCTCAG
The DNA here is from genome assembly GCA_030765085.1 of Allium cepa. Lineage (NCBI taxonomy): Eukaryota > Viridiplantae > Streptophyta > Magnoliopsida > Asparagales > Amaryllidaceae > Allium > Allium cepa. The sequence goes on from CM060939.1 coordinate 159,329,949, forward strand.
TTAATACAATACAACATCAGAGTTTACAACAACAACATACATCACTGACAGTTATTATAACTTGACTATAAGAAACTGATTTGCACAACCATACGCAACAGACACTACATAGTAAAAATATGTCTCGCCATCCAGCTTCAACTCCTGATCTCCACAGCAACTCTTGAATTTCCAGAATGACCTGATAACCTAACTCTAGGCTGCCCGTGTGGAAAATTATGGGCACCCAGAGTTTAGAAAGGGAACAATAAACTCCAGGTCAGTCATGGGACTGGTGTGAGATCTTAAAAACAGTTATTCGTTTACAAAAGAAAACAAAGGAATTTAAAAGAAATCCGCAATGCTTTTTAGAAAATGAAACTACCACAAGGCCTCCCGCCACACACACAATGCAAACGCAGAATTGGAGGAGATTTCTCCTTATGATAGTCAAATATGCTTAATACGCAAAAACATTTGATATTATTATTATTAGTGTATAGTGCAGAAAACATTTCGAAAGTATAATATTAATCTTAGCCAGCATAGACATTTCGTACTATGCCTACTATAGCTACCATCTAAATAGTGGTGACCACCATAAGTAAATGGCAGGTAATACAACTAAAACCGTATAGGATTCGTATCAGTTATTAGATTTCCAACAAATGCTAAGGCTAAGGAACTTCCTATTGTCACATGGGTACGCCTCTGGATGGACGCCCCAAGAACCTAAGTGGATCTCTGCCAACACAAGGTCGGGTTACCTCTGCAAAAATAGGTAACTACTGACACGAGTATGCCATCCCTCGGTTGTAAACAACCTTTATCCGAGGATCCTCAACAACAACAATCACAAAGTAATATATATTTGCGATATTCACATAAGTTAAGTATCTGGGCTCCATACCATGATACCACTTCTATCCAGAAGGAAATGTACATACCCTAAGGGGCGCTACCCCCTATAACCTTGCTGCATTCTTCCTGTTTTGACCATTCCGGGGTGTGAGGTCCGACGAAGTCTCGTCCACAAAGCTACGCTTTTCACAAAAGCCATGCTTCGATCAACAAATGATCAGCAGCACTTCGTATGCCACATTACCAAATTGGGAATGTATCACTAGTAACCATCAACTACATAACCTCTGAGCTCGTACGTCTCAGAGAATGGTATTAAGCTAAGAGAATAAATTCTCCTCCACCAACAGAAATGTATTTGATAGAAACCAACTTTACTTCTTAAAGTGTAACGTCAGACACACATCCACAAAAGTCCGTTCCAGGATCAACGGAACCGAAGGCACTTCAAAAGAAGCCCTTGCAATCCGGATATTCACTAATCACGTCCGGAATCCCCATCACAAAGGGTGATAAAATCTCTATACCGGAGCAACCCGGTGCAGAGACATTCGACAGGTATCCTTTCGTTTTCGAAAATACCCGATCTTCAACACCATCTTCAAATGCAATCCCATTTCGTCGTATCGTTATTCGGAATGGGTTTTATGAGACAAGGTCCTCTTCCGGCTCATCCGTATAACGAGCGCTTATTTTAAAATAAGTGTTCATTCAGATTCAAACAAATCACAACAATTTCACTTTGATCTTTTAAACAAAAGATCCATCATAATCACAAGGGTTCGATGTGGGTTTCAAATATCCAGTTGGAATTTGACTCCCGGTCGCATCGAAATTCAATTACCGATTAAGGCCGATATTGATAGTCGGTTATTTAACTATCAATCGTCGTTCACAACAGTCATTGGATTTCAAATAATCCCCCCCCAATTATTTTTTCAATATATCTTTGCAAGGGAAAATTTCACACTTCAATCCTTTGAAAATAAATTTCAAATCAACTTCCAAACATTTATTCATTTCCACTGAAAATCTGCCGATTTCAAATATTTTAAAATAATATAAAAATATTTATTCAAAATGTACAAGGAAACATTTAAAATAAATTATTTTAGAATATTTGCTTTAAATATTAGTTATGAAAAATATTATACTAATATCTCCTACAAAATTCAAGTCCAAAAACTAATTTTAAAATAAAATTAGTAGATAGAGTATAAATATTCTAAATAACTATTTCCTAAATCAGATATCAATTTAAATCTTTAAAATAATCCCTTATATAATTTATTAAATAAATTTTACTTTAAACAATTTCCCAACTAATTTCTCCAACAATATTATTTTTAGGACCAAATCTAAAACTTTTAATTTTTATAGTAAAGCCATTTTTTAAAAATATACTCGGCATTCCAGGGAAAAATTCTTTTCCATTACAAAATGGTCCATTCAAATAAATTAATAAATCTTCTTGATTTATTTTTAATTTACATTCCAAATTTGTAAATTTCTTTCCACACTTTAAAAATAAACCAATATTTATTTTTAAACAATTTCCCTTTTCTTTACAAATTCCCATTGTGAATTTACATTTCAAATATCAACTGATATACGAAGTTTAAATCGATTCCCAAATATCATCTTCAAACCAAATCAAAGCCCAAATTGAATTCCAATTTATTTCCAACATAAAATCAAAGTCCAATTTGATTTCCCATAATAATTTTCCAATATCAAATCAATTTCTAATTGATTTCCCAAATTATTTCCAAAACACCAAACCAAATTTCCAAAACGATTCCTAAGGTATATTTTAACTCCAAATTAATTCCCAAATCAATTTCTAAAATTAATTTCAACTCCAAATTAAATTCCAAATTAAACTTCTAAATTTATTTACTTTTGAAATAAATTTCTAAATTTATTTCCTTTTGAAATAAATTTCTTTATCTCTTTCAATTATTTAAAATATGTATCTTGAATAATTTCTTCAATTATTAAACAATATTACCCAAAATTCCTTTATTAAAATATTTTCCTATATTTTTGGAATTAATTCCATCAGATTAGAAAAAATCAACTTTAATACTTTAATTGTAACGGTCTAGGCTTTTCTACTTTAATTTCCAAAAATCCAATTTCATATTTCTGGAATCCTACGATACTAAAAATATATTTGGCTAAATTACAGCCTTCACGGTTTCAATCACAAACATTCACACGGATTAAAATTAATCAACACACAAAACGCGCAACAAATTAAATATTTCAGGAATCCAGTTGGATCCCTCCAACCCGTTTCCCTGCATCCACAGACGTTAGCACAACAATTAAATACTCATTCCACTTCAAGGTGAAATATCGCGGTATATGTGATTTATAAAATATTATCTGCTATTATGCGGCGCAATAGGGTGTCATCCGCTATATAATGCGGGAAATCAACAACTCCAAATACATATATAATACCAATTCCACTTCAAGGTGGAATATCGTGGTATATGGGTTTAATATAATAACCTCCGCTATTATGCGGTGCATAGGGTCTAAACTAATATAACTAATAATAAATAAATTATCCAAACACACAACCAATCATTTTTTATTTAACTATCACAATTCCACAACCAACCAATAACTGGAATTTTCAATAAAAAAAAAATTTGAGTGAGAAGATCTCACCTTTGCTTTTATTAGCAATCCATTTCCATCTTGACTCGATTTTCTCGATTTAAGACCTTACCTAAAAATTATATAATTTTATTAATATTCAAACAAATTTGAACACTTATTTTCTTTTAATAAATTTATTTACTAATTATTAAATTTCGTTTTAAATAAATTGATTAACCAAAAATTACATTTTAAACTAAAAATCTTGGTTTAAACTAATTTTTTTTTTCCTTTTTAATAGATTAACAAAACGATTAAATGGATTAACAAAACAAATAATGCACTATTAAATTAATAAAAAGGAATTGTCCATACATATATTGATTTTAAAACTTAACAGTGCTTTAAAAATATGTATCTGTATATTTTTTTTTTATTCTTTTCTTTGAAAACAATCTATCAGCATTTTATAATTTTAATTCAACTAATAATTTAATTTTATGCTTGGGTTTTAATTTAGTCAACTAATAATTTAGTTTAAACAAATCTTCCCTTTAAAATATCTTTTAGTATCAAAAATAATTTAATAAGTTAATTACCCAAATACATTTAGGTACTCTTCAATACTTTATAATAGAATGTACATATATACATATGTATACAAATTAACATTTTATGTAATCTAAAATTAAACAGTAAACTATATATATATTTTTCTAGATTTATCATCATTTTTTTTCTTTTGATTTTCATATACATATTTATAAATTAGGTTAAATTAAGAAAAAATTAAATCGAGGATACCTCTCTGTCGACGAGCCACTGTTGTCGCCGCCACGAACGCGACCCTGCCTCGTGAATCCCACTGCTCGAACGAACCCTAGCCCAGCACTCCACACGCGTGCGAAGCGCCATCCCCCGGTTGTAAACGAGATCACCGCAATGTCCTTCGACATGTCCAGACACCACCGCCTTGAACCTCGCACGCCGCCGTTGAAGAAGCCACCTCGATTTTCCTAAGGCCTCGTGCGATTATCAAATGCCGCCGCCCCTGCCTCGAGCTCGCGCCACCCCCTCGAGGCCGCCTACTCGCACGCAAACGGATCGTGGTGCCGATCGATCCTTTATCGCTGCCCCCCTTTTTTTTCTTCGTTCGAACGAAATTTAGAGGAGGACGCCATTATATATTTTTTTATTTAGTATCGAACGATTTGGTTTCAAAAGGAACTGGAGCTAAAGATTTCAATGCTCGACTATAGTTTTCTTATTTAGACGCATGTTAAGCGAAATGCCAAGTGTTCAAAAATGAAGAAACGAGTTAAATTTTCCCTAAGAAAACATTATATTAAATATATATATTTTATTTTTGAATTTTAAATTTAAATTTAAATCGTTTAGAAAACGAAGCCAAAAGTACCAATCTCTAATCGAGGCGTGCCGCCAGGCGTTTATAATGTTATAGCCCTATTCCGAATGCAATGGAAAAGGTTCCAGGTCCAAATTCGATCGTATGGAGAAGTAACTTTTTGAACCAGTTAAAACATCGAATTTTCAATTTAAATTTCAGCGCGTTTGTCTATTGTACGATGGCACGACAACTCTGAATGCTACGAAAATTAAAATCCGATAATAATAACACAATACTATGGTTCCAATGGAACTGGTTTCGTCGAATTTCGAGACTGTGCCTCAGAAAGCTATTTTTTTAAATATCGATTTAAATAATAAAATTCCAAAACTGAACAAATCATTCCCAAATTCAATTTTGAAGCTTCTATTATCTAAGCTTCTATTATCTTCAGTATTATCAATATGAATTTTACAAGCCTTTGAAATATTTTTATTCAGTTTAAAACTGAAGATTCAAATTTTTATCCAACTTTAATAAATTAAATTCAATAATTAATTTGCTAAATCCATAATTAATTTTGAAATTCAAGTTAAACCATCATTCAAATATCTAAAATCAATTAAATATTCCATTTCAAATGTTAAAAAATTTCGGGTCGTCGCATCCTTTTCCCCTTAAAAGAATTTCGTCCCGAAATTGCTAGTTAGAAGAATGGACCTTAACCCGTGTAATATTTTCCAACCCAAACAGTTTTATCAATTTATCAACCTAAATCTTTTTATTAAAGATTCATTTCAACCAACTTTCCAAGTTCAATTATAAGTTCCAAACAATATCGTTTACTTCCTAATTCAAATTTATATTTGAATTCAAATTTCAAACTTTCAAAATTTTCTAACACCCTAATTTTTCGAAAAATTTCGCCAGTGTCTCATTTGCGCGGCTAGCTCGGTACGACTACAAAATGGCACCACAGGCCCACAAATCCCAAAAGAAAACAAAACGCCAAGTGGCTAGGCAAGAAAATCACCAAATTTCATACCGAAATTGAAATACATAACTTTTTGTCGAGCAATTCAATTTTATCTTTAAAATCAAAATCCCAGTTCCATTTCCTTTAATACACATGTATATCCTGATATCCATAATATCCAATTACAATGTTCAAATATCATTTTGCACCTTTCATTACAAAATTTTCAATATATATGCTTCTTGTACCATTTTTACTTCACTATTGAAGTTACATATCCATTTTCATTTAATCTTGCATTTTCAATTTTATTTTAATTCAATTTACACTACAATTCTATTTGAATTCAATTTATCTTCTACTATGAATATTTAATTTAATCTTTCAATTATAACTGATTCATATTATTATTTTAATTCAATTTCATTCGCTAATTTACTTCAATTTCCAATTTGAAATCATTTGTCGCTAACAAATTTTTTTTTTCAAAAATTTTCTAACTCCCAAAATTTTCGAAAATTTTTGGCAGAGTTTCCTTTGTACGGAGGAGCTTTTGCAATTTGAAAAAAAATATAAATATATATACATCGACCCACACGGTCGGAAAAGCGAAAACAGTTCATATTTCCTATTTTTATTGCGTAGGCGTACCTTATTTAGCATTTTTAAACAAAGCCGTTTATTATTAGCATTTTAGCACGATCAAATCCAGCCGAACGGCCCTCCTGTACCTGTATTTACTCAATTTAAACACATAAGTGACATATATTGAAAATTTATTCACATTTCACTTATTTCCAATAGTAAACACATAGTTTTCGCAAGCAAAATACTCAAAATTATTTCCATTAGCAATTTATATGGTTTCGATAAAATTTTAGTTGCTTACAACTAAATTCCATATCATTTCTGTTCAATTCAAGTGATTTACAACTCACCTCTTTCATTCAATTTATGTTTTAAATGAAACGAACTCATATCAATTTCAGTTGATTCAAAAATCAATTTGATTTGCTTTTATTAACTCTTAGAATTTTATACATACTCGTTTGCGTCAAACAACAACCATTTCTATGCAAATTTCGACGATATTCACTTAATAGAATATCCAATCTAGTTTATAACTAATTTAAATTGATACAAACTCAATTTACTCTTTATTCTATTTTATTTCCAATTCATTCCGTTCAATTCATTTTGCATTCCATATTCACATTCATTTTAGTTAAAACCATTTCACAATTTCCAGTTTATCCTCCATATAATAATTTAGAATATTTCCCAACTCTAAATTTTACTTTAGAATTTTACCATTTATTTCTTAAGTTCAAGATAATTATTCTATATACTTCTTATATTTATTTCCAATTCACCACTTTGGTTTATAACCACTTATATTTAAATTGGATTCCAAATTCCATATGAATTCATTTTACCTTTCATTCATAAATATTGAATTCAATTCATTTTGAACCATATTACATTTGTCCTTCTTTTAATTAGTTTCACTAACTAATTTTAATTCCTTTATTAACATTTAGCTCCATTCGATCCAATATTTACTTAAGTTATTTCAATTCAAAATTCAAATTTATTTTTCCTTGTAACACTTCCAAACTTAAATCCCTGATTTGATTTCCATTTATCAAATTCACTCCATCTACTAATTTAATTAAATTAGTTTTACTCGCTTATCCATTTAAATTTCAACTTTCCTTTCTCAATTCATCTCGGATTTATTTTATCAATAACCATGAAATTTTCAATTTATTTCTACTTACTTGAATTTATCTGCAAATTCAAAACATTTTTATTTAACTCACAATTCAAGTTTTGATTTAACTAATTCAACTTTCCTATTTCATGAATTGATTAATTATCATATTAGTTTACTTGAATTCAATCCATTTATTTTATTTTTCCCCAAGTTTGGATTTTTATTCAACTTGATCCAAGTCAAATCTCATTTCAATTTATAAAACCCATTTATACATTCACATTACCAATTTCATTCCATAATGAATTTTATTCCAAATTATAAATTACATTTAAAATTTACATTTACAAATCTCAATTGTATTTTATTTTCTTAGCTTTTGGTTTTGATTTCAATTTCTCATACAACGATGATAGTAATCTAATATTATCGCTTCCTAACAACCATGCAACCATATATTATAATAATTCACTGAAAATTTATTTCTTTTATATATGAAAATAGTTTTGGGTAAAATTATTTCATTTACACTATTTTAAAACAATACCGTGTCGGTTTATCTTGTTTAAAAGTTTAGAAACCCCTATCGATAACAGTTAGCCAGACTGCACCGACCAGAATCTATAAACAATCAACCGATAAGTCAACACAATATAAAACAATTTTTTTTATATTCACTAACAAATACGCGCTCATATCTATTATTACACTCAAACTCATTCTAGAGTAATACTGACTCTATCTCTAATGAGTAACACCCAAACAGAGCCAAGGTTTTCGCTTAACCAAATGCTTTGATACCAAATTTGTAACGACCCGATTTTACGACGTCCGAAAGTCGACATTTATACGTCCACTGTATCAAATGTCGTGCAATCGAATGATGGAAAATCGAACCGTTAGGATTTAAGAAGAAGAAGAAAGAAGAAGAATAGAACAATAAATAGAATCTCACATTTCACAGCGGAACAATATATAATAGATAAATGAATAATTTTTAAATCAAAGAATCATCTCAGTTAATACAATACAACATCAGAGCTTACAACAACATACATCACTGACAGTTATTATAACTTGGCTATATGAACTGATTTGCACAACCATACGCAACAGACACTACATAGTAAAAATACGTCTCGCCATCCAGCTTCAACTCCTGATCTCCACAACAACTCTTGAATTTCCAGAATGACCTGATAACCTAACTCTAGGCTGCCAGTGTGGAAAATTATGGGCACCCAGAGTTTAGAAAGGGAACAATAAACTCCAGGTCAGTCATGGGACTGGTGTGAGATCTTAAAAAAAGTTATTCTTTTACAAAAGAAAACAAAGGAATTTAAATGTAAATGAATCCGCAATGCTTTTTAGAAAATGAAACTACCATAAGACCTCCCGCCACACACACAATGCAAACGCCGAACTGGAGGAGATTTCTCCTTATGATAGTCAAACATTCTTAATACGCAAAATCATTTGATATTATTATTATTAGTGCATAGTGCAGAAAACATTTTGAAAGTATGATATTAGTCTTAGCCAGCATAGACATTTCGTACTATGCCTACTATAGCTACCATCTAAACAGTGGTGACCACCATAAGTAAATGACAGGTAATACAACTAAAACCATACAGGGTTCGTATCGGTAATTGGATTTCCAACAAATGGTCAGGCTAAGGAACTTCCTATTGTCACATGGGTATGCCTCTGGATGGACGCCCCGAGTACCTAATCGGATCTCTGCCAACACAAGGCCGGGTTACCTCTGCAAAAAAAGGTAACTACTAACACGAGTATGCCATCCCTCGGTTGTAAACAACCTTTATCCGAGGATCCTCAACAACAACAATCACAAAGTAATATATTTGCGATATTCACATAAGTTAAGTATCTGGGCTCCATACCATGATACCACTTCTATCCAGAAGGAAATGTACATACCCTAAGGGGCGCTACCCCCTATAACCTTGCTGCATTTTTCCTGTTTTGACCATTCCGGGGTGTGAGGTCCGACGAAGTCTCGTCCACAAAGCTACGCGTTACACAAAATCCATGCTTCGATCAACAAATGATCAGCAGCAATTCGTATGCCACATTACCAACTTGGGAATGTATCATTAGTAACCATCAACTACATAACCTCTGAGCTCGTACGTCTCAGATAAGGGTGTTAAGCTAAGAGAATAAATTCTCCGCCACCAACATAAATGTATTTGATAGAAACCAACTTTACTTCTCAAAGTGTAACGTCAGACACACATCCATACAAGTCCGTTCAGGGATCGAACGAAACCGAAGGCACTTCAAAAGAAGCCCTTGCAATTCGGATATTCACTAATCACGTCCGGAATCTCCATCACAAAGGGTGATAAAATCTCTATACCGGAGCAACCCGGTGCAGAGACATTCGACAGGTATCCTGTCGTTTTCGAAAATACCCGGTCTTCAACACCAACTTCAAATGCAATCGCATTTCGTCGTATTGTTATTCGGAATGGGTTTTATGACACAAGGTCCTCTCCCGGCTCATCTGTATAATGAGCGCTTATTTTAAAATAAGTGTTCATTCAGATTAAAACAAATCACAACAATTTCACTTTGATCTTTTAAACAAAAGATCCATCACAATCACAAGGGTTCGATGTGGTTTTCGAATATCCAGTTGGAATTCGACTCCCGGTTGCATCGAAATTCAATTGCCGATTAAGGTCAATATTGATAGTCGGTTATTTAACATCAATCATCATTCACAACAGTCACTGGATTTCAAATAATTCCCCCCCCCCCCCCCCCAATTATTTTTTTCAATATATCTCTGTTAGGGAAAATTTCACACTTCAATCCTTTGAAAATAAATTTCAAATCAACTTCCAAACATTTATTCATTTCCACTGAAAATCTGCCGATTTCAAATATTTCAAAATAGTATAAAAATACTAATTCAAAATGTACATGGAAACATTTAAAATAAATTATTTTAGAATATTTGCTTTAAATATTAGTTATAAAAAATATTATACTAGTATCTCCTATAAAATTCAAGTCCAAAAACTAATTTTAAAATAAAATTAGTAGATAGAGTATAAATATTCTAAATAACTATTTCCTAAATCAGATATCAATTTAAATCTTTAAAATAATCCCTTATATAATTTATTAAATAAATTTTACTTTAAAAAATTTCCCAACTAATTTCTCCAACAATATTATTTTTAGGACCAAATCTAAAACTTTTAATTTTTATTCAAAAGCCATGTTTTAAAAATATACTCGGCTTTCCACGAAAAAATTCTTTTCCATTACAGACTGGTCCATTCAAATAAATTAATAAATCTTCTAGATTTATTTTTAATTTACATTCCAAATTTGTAAATTTCTTTCCACACTTTAAAAATAAACCAATATTTATTTTTAAACAATTTCCCTTTTCTTTACAAATTGCCATTGTGAATTTACATTTCAAATATCAACTGATATATGAATTTTAAATCGATTCCCAAATATCATCTTCAAACCAAATCAAAGCCCAAATTGAATTCCAATTTATTTCCAACATAAAATCAAATTCCAATTTGATTTCCCAAATTAATTTTCCAATATCAAATCAATTTCTAATTGATTTCCCAAATTATTTCCAAAACACCAAACCAAATTTCCAAATCGATTCCTAAGGTTTATTTTAACTCCAAATTAATTCCCGAATCAATTTCTAAAATTAATTTCAACTCCAAATTAAATTTCTAAATTTATTTCCTTTTGAAATAAATTTCTTTATCTCTTTCAATTATTTAAAATACGTATCTTGAATAATTTCTTCAATTATTAAACAATATTACCCAAAATTCCTTTATTAAAATATTTTCCTATATTTTTGGAATTAATTCGATCGGATTAGAAAAATCAACTTTAATACTTTAATTGTAACAGTCTAGGCTTTTCTACTTTAATTTTCAAAAATCCAATTTCATATTTCTGGAATCCTACGATACCAAAAATATATTTGGCTAAATTATAGCCTTCACGGTTTCAATCACAAACATTCACACGGATTAAAATTAATCAACACACAACATACGAAACAAATTAAATATTTGAGGAATCCAGTTGGATCCCTCCAACCTGTTTCCCTGCATCCACAGACATTAGCACAACAATTAAATACCCATTCCACTTCAAGCTGGAATATCGCGATGTATGGGATTTATAAAATATTATCCGCTATTATGCGGCGCAATTGGGTCTCATCTGTTATATAATGCGGGAAATCAACAACTCCAAATACATATATAATACCAATTCCACTTCAAGGTGGAATATCGCGGTATATGGGTTTAATATAATAACATCCGCTATTATGCGGTGCATAGGGTCTAAACTAATATAACTAATAATAAATAAATTATCCAAACACACAACCAATCATTTTTAATTTAACTATCACAATTCCACAACTAACCAATAACTGAAATTTTCAATTAAAAAAAAATTTGTGTGAGAAGATCTCACCTTTGCTTTTATTAGCAATCCATTTCTATCTTGACTCGATTTAAGACCTTGCATAACAATTATATAATTTTATTAATATTCAAACAAATTTGAACACTTATTTTCTTTTAATAAATTTATTTAACTAATTATTAAATTTTGTTTTAAATAAATTGATTAACCAAAAACTACATTTTAACTAAAAATCTTGGTTTAAACTATTTTTTTTTCTTTTTTAATAGATTAACAAAACGATTAAATGGATTAACAAAACAAATAATTCACTATTAAATTAATAAAAAGGAGATTGTCCGTACATATATTGATTTTAAAACTTAACAGTGCTTTAAAAATATGTATATGTATATTTTATTTTTATTCCTTTCTTTGAAAACAATCTATTAGCATTTTATAATTTTAATTCAACTAATAATTTAATTTTATACTTGGGATTTAATTTAGCCAACTAATAATTTAGTTTAAACAAATCTTCCCTTTAAAATATCTTTTAGTATCAAAAATAATTTAATAAGTTAATTACCCAAATACATTTAGGTACTCTTCAATACTTTATAATAGAATATACATATATACATATGTATACAAATTAACATTGTATGTAATCTAAAATTAAACAGTAATATATATATATATATGTATGTATGTATATATTTCCAGATTTATCATCATTTTTTTTCTTTTGATTTTCATATACATATTTATAAATTAGGTTAAATTAAGAAAAAATTAAATCGAGGATACCTCTTTGTCGACGAGCCACTGTTCTCGCCGCCACGAACGCGACGCTTGAAATCGAAACCCTGCCTCACGAATCCCACTGCTCGAACGAACCCTAGCCCAGCACTCCACGGGCGCGCGAAGCGCCATCCCCCGTTGTAAAAGAGATCGCCGCCATGTCCTTCGACATGTCCAGACACCGCCACCTTGAACCTCACAGCCGCCGATGAAGAAGCCACCTCGATTTTCCCCAGGCCTCGCGCGATTATCAAATATCGTCGTGCCTGCATCGAGCTCGCGCCACCCCCTCTAGGCCGCCTGCTCGCAGGCAACCGAATCGTGGTGCCGATCGACCCTTTACCGCTGCCCCTCTTTTTTTTTCTTTGTTCGAACAAAATTTTGAGGAGGACGCCATTATATATATTTTTATTTAGTATCGAACGATTTGGTTTCAAAAGGAACTAGAGCTAAAGATTTCAATGCTCGGCTATAGTTTTCTTATTTAGACGCATGTTAAGCGAAATGCCAAGTGTTCAAAAATGAAGAAACGTGTTAAATTTTCCCTGAGAAAACATTATATTAAATATATATTTTTTATTTTTAAATTTTAAATTTAAATTTAAATCATTTAGAAAACGAAGCCAAAAATACCGATCTCTAATCGAGGCATGCCGCCAGGCGTTTATAATGTTATAGCCCTATTCCGAATGCAGTGGAAAAGGTTTCGGGTCCAAATTCGATCGTATGGAGAAGATAGTTTTTTGAACCAGTTAAAACATCGAATTTTCAATTTAAATTTCAGCGCGTTTGTCTATCGTACGATCACACGACAACTTCGAATGCTACGAAAATTGAAATCCGATAATAATACAATATTACGGATCCAATGGAACTAGTTTCGTCGAATTCCGAGACTGTGCCTCGGAAAGCTATTTTTTTAAATATCGATTTAAACAACAAAATTTCAAAACTGAACAAATCATTCCCAAATTCAATTTTGAAGCTTCTATTATCTTCAGTATTATCAATATGAATTTTACAAGCCATTGAAATATTTTTATTCAGTTTAAAACTGAAGATTCAAATTTTTATCCAACTTCAATAAATTAAATTCAATAATTAATTTTCCAAATCCATAATTATTTTTGAAATTCAAGTTAAACCATCATTCAAATATCTAAAATCAATTAAATATTCCATTTAAATTGTTAAAAAAAATTCAGGTCGTCACAATAAATTAGTTCATTCAAGTTGGAAATGTAAACACAAAAATGTCAAGCCATTAATTAATGTATTCCATGGATTTATTGATCAATAGTTTAAGACGTATAAAAAAACATACATATCTTATTTTAGCCATATTGAAGCATCCTCAATAAATCAATATTTAATCATCATAATTCTAGCTGTCATATTATTCGTCTGTCATATCATTCATCATATTAGCAACAAATTATGCAGCAACACAACAGACGAAGCCAAATTTTATATAATAGTTTCATATTTTTCAAAATCTTGAATGTGCTAACCATATACAATTTTCCATTTGGCATTGTAGTTTTCGCGAAAATGGAAGTATTATATACTTATGTGTCAGATAATTATTTTTTACTATTTTCATATTTATTGAACAGCTCCTCCCACATATTGTAGCAGGTGCGTACTTCAATATCTATGTCTTATAAATTTCTTTTAACGAAAATGCATGGATAATGAAAATTTTCATCAACGGAACTGTACCATTTATTTGCAATGATACCGATCACAAACGTCAGCCCCAAAGAAAATCAAATATTTAGGAATAAAATTCCATCCAATATAATGTGTACTAAACTCTTAAAACAAATATGTGGCCAGTGAAAAGAAATATGAAATGATATTAACCTAAGAAGACATGGAAATCGGCCCTAGCTTAATCCATACCAAACAAACTTTCAACCCCTTGTTCCCCAAGTTCTTACTCCATCAGTTTACTCTGTAAATAAAACCAAACTTCAACTTGATTAGATTATAATAACCAAAAATAAATATTTTAGTAGCATAACATATTTCTTTAATGGATTTCATTTAAGAAATTAAAAGGTGAATACCATAGCATGACCTTAATCTGAGTATTCTAACCAAAAAGGAAACATTTTAGTTACAGAACATAATTTTTTAACAGTCCCCTTTCGTCAATCAGAAATTAAATAATAAAACATACCATTATGGGCATTCCATAGTCATTCAGGTTGTATAATGTTTATTGAAAATTTCAATTTGAAAGTAAATAGCACTAACGCCAAAAGATGCATATTTCATATTTTGGAGCTAAGTTATGTTTCAATAGTTATACGCAATCTCAATATATAGGCATGAACGTCTAGTTCAGAAGATCTCGTGGTTTTCTGTCTATGTCATACATCATTCTAGCCTAACAAATATACAGGTGTTGCTGTAGTTCAAACAATATTATTGATTTTTTCTTATTGAATTCTAAACAAACCTCACACGCCAATCAATGAAACTATTTGTAATTGTTGTAGATGAGCTTTTATACAATATAAACCAATAAATTTCACATATGAAAACATGTATAAAAAGATTTGGAGACTGAAATAACATACAAATTACTGATTAAGGTAACCCTAAATTACTGAATTCTTCTCTAATATACTCACCCTTCATTTCAATCAACTCTAGTGGTTGTCGTTTAACATTTGCATCCCTTCTATCTCCATTAAAAAAGTCTCAGTTTCTTGATTTTCTCAATCTATCTATGACCCATATATTATTACAGTTAAAAGATTATATCAAATTATATAACATTTAGTTTAAGCTCAATCTAGTTGAAATTTATAACGCTCTTAGACGAATGTGGTAAGTAAACACGTCAAATGTGTATGGCAATAGGAAAGAATCACTATAGAAGAAGCGAAATTCAACATACCTATAAACTACACAAACTCTTCATATTCAGATAATCGGCAATACCCAATTGTAGATAAATAGATACATTCGGATAATTAGAAAAACTTAAGATTCATTGTTGTACTTTTTAGGTTTTGTAAAACTCTTATTATGTGAATGAAATGTCTGATAGGAAAAATGAGAAGAAAATGATACGCTAAAGTGGAAACATGCATGGTGGAGAAAGAGGTGGATACATTGGATATTGTGATATTGGAAGTCACTATACCATTGCTGTTAACCAAATTGACATTGAATAGATATTTTTTTAGTAGATGTGACGACCCACCTTTCATTCCACAGAAAGATGTATCATTATTAAGAAAGAAATACGTAGACTATAGAATAGATAGAAGAAAGAACAACAATAGCAGAATCTCACAGCGGAAATGGAAAAATATAATGCTTTACATAGATATTACATAGTCATTACATATCAGAGTCATATAGTTACAACAACATCACAATAGACAGTCGTGAAGATCTGTCTATCCATTACATTCCAAAATACAACAGACAAATGATACTAACACAGCGGAAAGCAGATATACATAAATACGCCAAGACTCCCGCTCCAAGCTTTCCAAAATTCGTCAAGCAAACCTGATCACTTGGCTATTCATAAAATTTGAGTACCCAAGAGTTTAAGAAAAATAGAATAAACTCCGGGTCAGACATGGGACTGATGTGAGTAAACGGTTAAGTTGTTTAACCTGAAAAACCTTTGAAATAAAAGGTATCTCGTAAGACTCTCCGCAAATAATCACGGACAAGTTTTTCCCTTACGATAACCAAAAAATTTGATAGGAAATCCAGTTATATTATAATAGTGTCTAGGGTTTTCAATATAAAGTAGGAAATAGCTGGAATGCTTACATATCACGTTCCAACATAGTTAGGCACAATCAAAACCGTACAGGCATTTATTGGAGATTGGATTCCATACAATGGTAGAGCATTAGGGTACCGCCCGTCACGGTACGTGGTCTAGGTCACGGTACCGAGGATCCACCTTGATCGCCTGCAACAAAAAACAGGAGCTACCCTTACAGGATAGACCGAATAAGACAACCCCGTGGTTGTGGCCAACAACCGCCCACACAGCCGAATAAAGGGACCTCTAGACAGGAGAAAATCTTATCCTACTTGGGTGCTACCCACTTAGCCTTGCGTGCACCTCCCCTATATTAGCCATTCTCGGTTGATGAGGCTTGACGCTATGATTACCTTTTTAGAATACATATCTTGGAATGCTCATCATCCTCCATTGATGATGGTCTGATAGCATTCATCCATACAAGTTCGTTCCGGGTTCGAACGAAACCGAAGGCACTATCTCCATTACACTCGTTTTGGAATCACCCTCAGAGTTAACGACAATAGCCCTTGCACTCTGAAACTTCATCTCGATCTTCACTTGAGATATCATGACCTATCGTTTAATTTGGATCGATGTGGTTTTCGGATAACAAATTTGATATCCGATCCCGATCTCATCGAAATCCAAACGTCGTCTTAAAGTCCAAGTTGTTTAAGTAAAACAATTTAATTCAATTCAAAACATTGAATTCACACACCATTCATTACAGATAAATAACACACATTTATCATAGCCATATCCAAAGTATTTCACATCACAGAATATCACGTATTATCATACTATAATATTAATTAATCCAGACATTCTATACAATCAATCATCCATAAGCATGACTTATAGAACCATACTATAATTAATTTAATTAACTCAAATTAAATTAGCAACTTATGAATTAATCACCTAACCCTGATTAATTAACATTAATTGATTACAAACCCTTTTAATTAATTATGGAATTAATTAATCATCCTTTAATTAATTTTATAAATCAATTAATTAATCTTTAATTACTGATTAATTATCCTTAATTACTGATTAATTATCCTTAATTACTGATTAATTATCCTTAATTACTAATTAATTAATCCTTAATTATTAATTAATAAACCTTAATTATTAATTAATTAATCCTTAATTACTAATTTATTAAACCCTTAATTACAAATTTATTAATCCTTACTTATAAATTAATTAATCTCTAATTAACTAATTAATTAATCCTTAATTACAAATTAATTAATTTCTTCTTAATTACTTCATTAATTTAATTAATCTATAATTGCTAATTAATTAATTAGTGAATCTTCAATTACCCCAAAACCTTAATTAATTTTAAAATAAAACATTATCTTTATTAGTTACTCAATTATCATTAACATATAAATTTAAAACATTTATCTTTTAATTAACTATCTGATTAAACCATTTAATTTAAAATTTTAAAATAAAATTAAGAATTGAACTTAATTAATTTAAATAAAATAAATCACACATCGTTCTTAAACCAATTATTTAAAAGAATTTATTATATAAAAAATTGATTTAAGAAATAACTTATACTTGATTTATTTTTAAATTTTTAAAACTTGCTTAATTTAAAACTTTAAACTGTTATAAAAAATTTCCCAAGTCCAACCCGGTAGATACTCGAGCCCAGACCCGAGATTTTTTTTCTCTTCCTTTTAAAACTTAGTTAAGTTAAAAAAATTAAACTTGTTAACATGAAAACACTCACGCATCAAAACTGAAGCCACACTTGAGTCTCCTCTCCACTTTCTCGAGCTCTCCCCCGAGCTACCCCTTCTCTTCTCAAAATCAAAACCACCACATGCACGCAGATACGCGTGTACCTACACCATCCATCGCCGACGCTCCGGTCACCAACACCACCGTCGACAAGTCGAATTCGACCACCTCCTTCAATTCTGACCACATAAACCTAAGTCGATCACGAACTTCAAAAACGAGCAGACATGTACAGTTGGAACCAGAAACCATCGCCCAATAACCACCTCGACCTGACGCCTCCGACCACCAGAGATCATGAAACTCCATCCACAGCTCCGCCGACCAACCACGCACCCTTTCCTCCACCTTCGATGAACTCCGGTGCTCCAGAGATGACGCAACAACCAAAATCCCAACCTCGACCAAAACTTGGACTAAAATCCTACTCCAATGATCTGTTGCCGCCACGGTGAACTATAAATCCTGCTTCTATTTTTACCGAGACCACCGACCACCAAGCCACCTCCGGTCGCGATCCCAACCACCACAAGCCTTCTGATCACCAAAAAAGCCTCAAAACAAAAAATCTGTTCAACCCTCGAATCCTCACTCAAATCGTCATTAAAATCTGAATTTTATTTCTAAAATTCATGGTTTGAGAAATCAAATCTGGTTGTACAAGAAATCAAAAATCATTACATTTGAATTTTGCATGTTTAAAGTTTTTACTGTCTCAAATTTATTGTACTTAAAACAATTTTTAAAATTTAGATCTTACAAATTTAAACAACTTTTGTTTGATCAACAAAGTCTAAAAGGATTTAGAGGTTGATAACTCGATTTTTGAAAGGTTTTGAAAACCAGTTAAACAAGAATAGGGGATATATCCATGTTCCAAACATGCACACATAGATACGTACATACATATATATATACACACATATACGCGCACACACACATACAGAGAGAGAGATGCAAATAAATTTTACATCTATACAGCAATTATCACATCATTATTTCATAAAATCATCATATGCATTAAGTTAAAACAGGATATTATTTGTTTACTCACCAGGAAAAGATGAACAGAGAGTTTGAACAGAGCGCTTTGAAGAAGTTGTATTTTGAAAGCTGGATAATGCTTTTGATCTGAGGCTTAGTTGTTGAAATCATGCTTTAAAAAACTGAGATGAATTAGCTTGATTTTCTTGCTGATATTTGAGACAGTTGATAGAGTACTCGTTGTCTAAATTTCTGGTTTGTTTAATTTTACAGGTTGATTTTTCTTAAGTTTTTAAAAAAAATGAAGATAGAAAAGAAATAGAGAAGAGAATGGAATAGAATTTTATAGCCTTGATTTATCTTTTATATAAAAATGAAAAGAAAACAAATTACATGGCACTTGTAATTTGCATGATAAAATTTGCTTACATTTGTTAAACTACATGCAATTAACTCTACACTTGTTAATTTGTACGAAAATATGTTTATATATATATTATATTTGTGTTTATATTAAACCTTTCCGTTATTATTTCCATTTATAAATCTTTCCTTTTGTTTATATTTATATAACTTTTAAAGAATAGATATAAACTCTAATTAATTTTAAGATATTTATCTTTTGGATTTCAAATTCAAATTTAATTTAAAATCCACTTATATATATACATATAAACAAACACATAATTTATTTATTTTAAAAGAATAATTTGCGAATTTAAAATAATTTATAAAAGAAGATTATCACATTTTATTTGCCTGAAATTCCAGGATATCACATTCCTTCCCTCTTAAAAGAATTTCGTCCTCGAAATTTAAAAGCAAAAGATAATCCAAAAGCTTTTATTTCAAATAATCCAAGCATACATATCAACCATTCACTAACAACCAAACAAATAATTCATTTAAATAAACATTACTAGCTATCCGGACACAATTTCGGATAGTCCTAACACTATCGAGAGTTTCCCTGGTATAGTCTCTGGGATCCTCACTCCACTGAACCTTGACCAGCTTCACCACTTTGTTTCTGAGCTGCTTCTCAACTTAATCAACTATCTGGACTGGATGCATGACTACCGTTAAGTCCGTTTCGACCTCTAAATCTTCCTGCACTGCCAACTCTACAACTAGAGATGGGTCGTACATGTACTTTCACAGATGAGATACGTGAAAAACATTGTGAATTCCAGCCATCTGACTGGAAATTCAATCCTATAGGCCAAAGTACTAATTCTCTCGAGCACTCGAAACGGTCCAATATATCTCGGGGAAAGCTTTCCCGTCATTCCAAATCTGATCACTCCTTTTATTGGGAAAACCTTGACAAAAACCAAATCTATGACTTCGAATTCCAATTGCCTTCGTCTCTTGTCCGCATAACTCTTCTAGAAATCCTGGGCTTCTTTCATTCTCTTCTTGATTAGCTCCACCTTCGCAGATGCCTCTCGAATCAAATCTGGACCAAGAACAAGACGTTCTACCGGCTCTACCCAACATGACGGTGATCTTCAAGGTCTTCCATACAAAGCTTCATAGGGTGCCATCCTAATACTTGCCTGGTAACTATTATTGTACGAGAATTCCACTAAATGTAGATGTTCCTCACAAGATCCAACGAAATCCAAAATACAAGCCCTCAACATATCCTTAAGAATTCGATTTAGCCTTTCTGTTTGTCTGTCTGTCTAGGGATGATAGGTCGTACTTAATTCAATCTTGCACCCAAAGCTGTCTGCAGAGCCTCCTAAAATTTACTGGTAAAGATTGGATCACGGTCACTTGCTATGCTGACTGGAACTCCAAGCAACCTGACGATCTCCCTCAAGAAAATCTCTACTAAAGACGTTGCAGTTCTGGTCGCCTTAACGGGAATAAAATGGGAGCTTTTGGTCAGTCGGTCTACGATTGCCCATATTCCTTCATTTCCTTTTCTGGTCCTTGGAAAACCATCGACGAAATCCATCGATGTCATTTCGCACTTCCACTTAGGGACTTCCAGAGGCTGCAACAATCCTACCGTCTTCTGTTGATCACCATTTACCTGCTGACAGATCGCACATCCATTCACGAAAGTAGCAACATCCTTCTTCATGCCCGACCACCAGAAAACTCTCGTCACATCCTTATACCTCTTTGAGATCCTCGGATGGATACTCAACCTTGATTTATGGCCTTCTCGCAAAACTTCCTGCCTCAAGCCATCCAGATCTGGCACACATAAATGTCCGTAGATCCTCAAGGCTCCTTGATCGTCTATCTTGAAATTCGAATATCGACCATCCTTGGCTCCAAGAATCAATTCCTCAAAAGTTCTATCCTTCATCTGGCTGCTTATGATCCTTTCCTATAGAGACGGAACAACTTTCAAAATAGCCAAAACTGCATTCCTACGCAGGGCATCCGCCACTACATTCGCTTTCCTTGGAATATAAAGACTATCCAGATCATATGATGCCAAAAATTCTACCCACCTCTGCTACCTCAAATTCAGATCTTTTTGGAAGAAAAGATATTTCAAAGGTTTATGATCCGTGAAAAGATAGAACCATTCTCCCAACTGATAGTGCCTCCAAATCTTCAAAGCAAAGACGATGGCTAACAATTCCAGATCACGCATAGCGTAATTATTTTCATGTAGCTTCAACTCCCTGCTCGCATACGTAATCACTTTCCCATTCTGCATCAGCACTGCACCCAGCCCAACTCCACAAGCATCCATGTAGACTTCGAACATACTCTTAGCATCAGGAATAGCTAGAACAGGTGCACTGGACAGCCTTGCCTTCAAATCCAGGAATGCCTCTTCACACTTGGGGTCCATTCAAACTTTGCTCCTTTCCTAGTCAACTTGGTTAAGTGCGAAGAAATGTTAGAGTAGTCCCTGATAAATTTCTTGCAGTACCCTGCCAAACCAAGAAAACTACGGACTTCCGTAAGAGTCTGCGGTTGGTTCCATTCTAGAATAGCTGCTACCTTGGCAGGATCTACAGAAATACCCTCACTAGATACGACATGCCCCAAAAATCTAACTTTCGACTTCTATAAATGGCATTTCGAAAACTTAGCCTTCAGGACATGCCTCCTCAAAAGTCTCCAACACTATCTCCAAATGTCGCTTATGCTCCACTTCAAACTTAGAGTAGACGAGAATGTCATCGATGAACACGAGCACGAACTTATTCAGCACATCTCGAAAAACTCGATTCATCAAATCCATAAAATATGCAGGAGCATTTGTTAGTCCAAAAGGCATAACCAGCCACTCATAAAAACAATTGGGTCCTCTAAACGCAGTCAAGGGTATACTGTCTTCAGCTACCCTTAACTGGTGGAAACCCAAAGCTAAATCCAACTGAGAGAAGACAGAAGCTCCATGGAGTTGATCATAAAGATCGTCTATACGGTGCAATAGATACTTATTCCTAATAGTAACCTTATTCAACTCCCAATAATACACACGAAATCTCAATGACCCATCTCACATGGTCACAAAGACTACAGCAGAACCCCAACTAGAATAACTAGGCCAGATTAAACCTTTCTTTATAAACCCTGGGCCTGCTTCACCAACTCTTCTCTCTCTCTCGGCGCCATCCTTCTATTGGGTTGAGCAACAGGTATTGCTCCCAGAACTAAGTCGATCCTACACTCCATCTTCTAATGCAGGGGCAAATCTTTAACTTCGTCGAAGACATTCAAAAAATCTCTGACCACTTTGATGGATTCTACGCCTTCTGGAGATGCCTCGATTCCATGCAAAAGATTACTCAAGTAAACTCCAGAACTATATCAAGTCACTTTTGCGATCCTTCCCAACTCAGTTTCCAAAGACACAATTCTCTCTTCACAAATCAGAATAGCCTTATGCTTAACCAATAAATCCATTCCCAGAATAAGGTCAAACCCTTTGAAATCCAATACAAATGGGTCGCAAGAGAAACTATGGGACAGGTAAGAAATTCTTAGGCCTCTACAGATCTTATCTAACTTGGTCACTCCCCCTATAGGATTAGATACAAAAATAGGGGGGGTCCACAATACTAGGGGTAAGATGAAAGTTTTCTAACGTATCCAAAGAAATAAAACTAAGGGATGCACTAGAATCAAACAGGACTCTAATAAAAATGCCATCTAAAATCAAAGTACCTTCCAGAATGCCTTTGTCTTTCCAATCCGAAGAAGTTGATGGTCCTTCTTGGATAGAAAACACCTTTGTCAACTGAGCTCTCTGAAGAAGCGGACAAGCCTTCACCATGTGCCCTGGCTGTTGACAGTTGAAACACAAGGACATTTGAAACATTGCTGAATCGGGTCCACTCTTAAGCTGCTGCTGCTGAGTTCTCCCTCTAGGACACTGCTTAGCCAAATGACCCTCTTGCTGACACACATAACACTTCCTATCTTCGTTGTTGCCTCCCTGTTTCCCATTGCCTTGCTTCTTCCTATTTGGGTTGAATTTTCTTTTGTTCGGATTGGAAAAAGTTAGACTAGGTGCTGTTATAGATGCCAGGGGTTTCTTATTCATAAGCTCCTCATACCTCAATGCCATATCGATCAATTCCACGAATGATCCCTTAAGATGTGTGACGCCCCACCTCTATACCTACGCTAGCCAAGGACACCACGGGGTAATGCTGTCTACTAGCATGGAGAATAAGGCTGTTGAGGAGCGACCATCCGTGTAATGGCTTTGTGCGAGCACTGATATGCCAGATAAAATATAACTTGCATTCTTTTCAAGAGGAAATCCGACATACCAACACAAACTCAAAGCTACTACACAGTGGCTATAATATCTTCGGAAACAAATATTGAAATAAACATAACACAAATCAGTCACAGATAATTCATATCATAAAGGCGGAAAAAGATATGAGTATATAACACATGAAAGTGTATATCAGAGTAGTGGTCAAACAAGATCCACTACATCACAAAAGAATAGTTACAAGTGCTACACAAAAGAATAAGTATACATCAAGGAGTCTCTATCTCGAATGTATACTAAAAAAATAAACTACTAAACTAAAGTAGTTAGCCAAAAGTCAGGATAATAATCCCAGATAAGAAGTCAAGCAGAAGCACCTGTAATATCTCGGCCTGACCCGAGTATTATTTAATAAGAAAATAATAAACGGATCAGACTAAATATAAATATCAGCTGAAATGATATAGAATAAGAGATATGACAAAAACATATGATAACCATAAAGCCATATTGTGATAAGTATGTAACTCAAAACCAACTAGAGATTAATCAATATAACAAGAATCTTCTCGAAGATCAAAAGAATGTCATACTCTTTATTTTTATTCACCAAACCATAAATATTGACAATTATATCAATGCCAATCACAAAAGTCAATGACACACAAATTCACCAACGCACAAATATTGATAAAACTTATCAAATGTAAATCAAGAAAATTGGTTAAACACAAATTCTAGAAGTCATCAATGGAAATCCATAAATCACAAAAAGGGGGAGGCCTATCACAAAACGGGAGCATGAAAACTCACCAACACGTGTATCACAAAATGGAACGCTATTCCATGGTTACTAACCATTAATTTTGAGCCGAAGCTCCATAAAACGGCCCGAAGACCATGGGTCGCTGCCCCACCAAATTGAGACGAAGCACCACAGAAACGGGGTTTAGTCTCCCTCGCAGACAAAGAGACATCGCACATTGCTAGTCTAAATCACAAAATGATCATCATCGATCATCAAGAAGTGTCAATTACACTAAGCTAGTAAATATATGAGCTTAACTTCATGTCCCATAACCACTAGCTTAACTTAAATATTTACGTACAAACTGTAAGTCTCCACTTGAAAATTGTCATACGAGATTCAATCGAACAAGTCCAAGAATTAACCGGCGAAGTAATCGCAAGCGTTTCATACCACTTGTTTTACTAAGCCGTTTAATTAGATTTCTCGTACGAGTGAGGTAAAGGTTTATATATATACTAGTAGATTGGAAAACGGTTTAAGAAACAAGCTTTGTAATAAAATAGTGTTGAAATCGTTTTGATGAAAGAATTTTGATATTTACTACTAGTATTGAAAACTTTTATATTTTGAAGTGACAAATCACAAAATGATTGTAGAAACAATCAATCACTAAAATTCACATACGAAGACGTGAATTAACTCCAAAGAAATCGATACCGAATCCATCAAAGTGGAAATACCCAAAAATTCCAAAAATAGAAGTTATCAAAGTTGACAAAGGTGATAACAACTAATCGGAGAAGAAGAATCGATTAACAATTGGAAAAACAAAGCAAAACGATCATAAATAGGCAAACAGGGAAATAGGAGCAGGTCGGTTGACCAGACTTCCTGAGTCGGCCGATCGAAATAGCCCAGAAAGTTTCGGCTCGGTCGGCCGAACTGCAAATTTATGCAATTCCTACCCTATTTAATAGAAGTGCAATCTCTCACTCAAT
The DNA here is from genome assembly GCA_030765085.1 of Allium cepa. NCBI lineage: Eukaryota > Viridiplantae > Streptophyta > Magnoliopsida > Asparagales > Amaryllidaceae > Allium > Allium cepa. The sequence goes on from CM060939.1 coordinate 159,355,688, forward strand.
TTGCAACCGTTCGAGCATGGACGCTAGGGTATTATGCCCATCGGCTACCCGATTCCATTGGCTCCTCGATGCATCACCAAAAAACATGTTCAAACATCAAAGTTAGGATCTTTAAAGATTTGAACCCAAAACACTAAAAATTGGAATATTCACAAAACCAATCCAAATCAAAATCAAATGCACATGAATAAGTGTTAGGAATTCATACCCAACAACCAAAGATAGTTATAGACAAAGATGTGAGATAAAAATCTCACCTTTTCACAAAATCAATGAAGGAGAAGCTTGAAAGCAAAGGAAGAATCAACCACACCTCAACACAACCCAAATGAGCTTGAACCTAAGCTCAAAAGAAGAACATTCCCAAAGTTAGGTTTAGGAATTTCTGAAAATTGAAAGGAAAATGAGTTGGAGAAGAAGAAGATGATGCTTACCAATAGCTTCTCTTTGGATTTGGAGTTAGATGTTGGATTTGCTAATGGAACTAAGGTTTTGAAATTTTAATTTCCCATTCCACTCTCCATTTTCATTGAAGCTTGAATGTTAGGAATTAGAAATGAAGTAATGAAGAGGAGAGGGTTGGGACTGAGCTAATAAGTGGGGTAAATGGGCTCAACCCAAACCAAAGCCCTAAGTGAAAAAGTGGCAAAATTCCACTAACTCCAAACACATCAAAGTTTATACTCAAAAAGGTCACAAACGGCGTTTTGAACTCAATGGAAGTGGTCTCGAGTCCTAATTCAACCGTATGCAAAAAGTAACTTTTCGGACTATAATCCGACTAATAATAAAATATTTAAATACTCAATCGTAAAATATGCGGGTTGTTACAGACTCCCCTCCTTAAAGAAATTGCATCCTCGCAATATTTAAGAAAAAATATATAGTAACAACCATAAAAGCATATTCAACACAAAAGAAATTTTAAATAAGAAGTTCACCTCAAAGAGCACAAGAAAGTAAGTCCGGATGTGTTCGCTCGATGGATTCTCTAGATTCCCAAGAGCAATTCTTAGGATTTGAGGACCATTGAACTTTAACAAGCGGAACATCTTTATTTCGAAGGCGTTTGACCTCCGAAGCAATAATACGAATAGGATGTTGCTCATAAGTTAAATTAGGCGAAACTTCAATTTCTTCCATAACACCGGGCTCAAGAATTGTATCGGAATCTCGAAGGCATTTCTGTAATTGAGAAACGTGAAACACATCATGAATAGCAGAAAATTGAGCCGGTAATAAAAGGCGATAAGCCACGGAACCATGGCATTCGGTGATGGGAAATGGACCAATATATCTAGGTGCTAACTTTCTCGATTGACTGAAACGCACAACACCTTTCATAGGTGAAACACGAATAAACACAAGATCTCCCACAGAAAATTCTAATTTCCTTCTTCGGTTATCGGCATAGGATTTTTGTCTACTCTGGGCTTATTTCATCCTATGACAAATAAGGTCAATCTTCTCTGTGGAATCACGAATAAAATCTGGACCTAAAACCAGCTTCTCACCGGCCTCAAGCCAACAAGAAGGAGATCGGCATGGCCTTCCATAGAGTGCCTCAAAAGGTTCCATACCAATACTAGATTGGAAGGTATTATTATAGGAAAACTCAACAAGAGAAATATGATCTTCCCAACTTCCACCAAAATCAAGAACACATGCACGAAGAAGATCTTCAAGAGTTTGATTTACACGCTCGGTTTGTCCATCGGACTAAGGGTGATAAGCGGTGCTAAAATTAAGCTTTATTCCCAAAGCTTTTTGAAGACTCTTCCAAAATCCACTAGTAAACAATGGATCACGATCACTAACAATAGAAGTAGGAACTCCGTGTAATTTAACAATCTCTTTAATAAAAAGTTTGGCCAAAAGAGGCATGGTTCGATTGGACCGAACAGGAATAAAATGGACGGATTTAGTAAGTCTATCGACTATCACCCATAAGCTATCATGACCTGAACGAGAATGGGGAAGGCCGTCTATAAAATCCATTGAAATTTGGTCCCACTTCCAAATTGGAATTTCTAAAGGTTGCAATAACCCACCGGGCCTTTGATGTTCGGCCTTGACAAGTTGGCAAGTCATGCAACACTTAACAAAGTTAGCAATATCAGATTTCATTCCCTCCCAATAATAAAGTCGCTTCATATCCGCGTACATTTTACTACTACTGGGATGAATGGTAAATTTAGAACGATGAGAATCTTCTAAAATATCTTTACGAAGATCACTAATATTTGGCACGATAAGTCTACCAAATTTTCGAATACCGCCATGAGAATCAATATCAAAGTCTTTCAAACCTTCAATATCCATTTTATCCCAAAAATTTTGGCCAAGATGAGCCAATTTGGGATCTAGCTTTTGAGCTTCAAGAATGCGGTCTAAAAGAGAAGGATGAGCCTCAAGGCTACATAAAACAAGAGATGAACATAAATCGGAAACACGATCTCGAATCTCACAAGTGGATAAAACCTCGAGATCATTCCATTCGAATATCATCATAGAAGCAACCGCTTGTTGCTTACGACTAAGCGCATCGGCAACGCGATTTCCTTTTCCAGGAGTATAAAGAATATCAAGATCATAAGCTGCAAGGAATTCGAGCCAACACTATTGACGCAAATTAAGTTCCTTTTCAGAAAATAGATACTTCAAAGATTTATGATTGGTGTAAAGAATAAATTTTTCTCCCAAAAGATAATGACGCCAAATACGAAGGGCGAAAACAATAGCCGCGAGCTCTAAATCATGAGTGGCATATCTAGTTTCGGCTGGCTTCAATTGCCTAGAAGCATAGGCAATAACACGTTCTCTTTGCATAAGAACGGCACCCAAACCAAAGAGACTAGCATCGGTATAAACAATAAAATCTTGGTTTTCCCTCGGGAATAACAAGAATAGGAGCATCAGAAAGGAGTTCTTTTAATTTCTGAAAAGAAGCTTCACATTTGTTCGACCAAATGTATTTAACACCTTTCTTTGTTAAGCTAGTAAGAGGCATGACAATTTTAGAAAATTCTTCAATAAAACGACGGTAATAGTCTGCCAATCCGAGAAAACTACGGATCTCCATCACACTCTCCGGTCTCTTTTAATTTTGAATCGCTTCAATCTTTGATGGATCCACGGAAATTCCGGATTCGGAAATAATATGACCAAGAAACCTCACACGAGATTGCCAAAAGTGGCATTAGAAAATTTTGCTTTCAATTGATTGCTTCTAAGAGTTTCCAACACAATCCGAAGATGGTTTTCATGCTCCTCCTTGATTTTAGAATACACAAGAATATCATCAATAAAGATGAGAACAAATCGATCGAGGAAGTCTTTGAAAACTCTATCCACAAGGTCAACGAAATAAGCCGGAGCATTCGTTAAACCAAATGGCATAACAAGCCATTCATAAGATCCGTAACGAGTACGGAACGATGTCAAAGGAATGCTATCCTCTGCAATACGAAGCTTATGAAAACCGATAGCCAAGTCCAATTATGAAAAGGCTCTAGCACCACTAAGTTGATCGAATAGATCATCAATCCGAGGTAAAGGATATTTATTTTTAATAGTAAGATCATTAAGCTTGCGGTAGTCAACGCAAAGCCTAAGTGTACCATCAGATTTCTTCACGAAAATAGTCGAAGCTCCCCAAGGCGAGGAACTAGAGCGAATAAATTGCTTCGTCTCCAATTCGGATAATTGTTTGCGCATCTCCTCATTTTCCTTATTGGACATGCGATAAGGAGGACGAGTGATAGGTTGAGCTACAGGGATGAGATTAATTCTGAATTCAATTGCTCGCTTAGGTGGTAATCCTAAAACAGGCTCAAATATGTCGGAAAATTCACGAACAACTTGAATAAGAGAAATAATAACTTCCTCATCATCATTATCGTCATCATGAGGATTTAAAGAATATAAAGATGCAACCAAGCTGCAATCCAAATCTTTAAGATCAATAGAAATCTACTTAACAGATTGAGGATGTCGAAGATGAATAGTCCGCTCAGGACATAGGGTTTGGGCTTCATAGTGGTTAGCCAATCTATTCCCAAAATCATTCCAAAGCCTAAGTAGCGCATAACATGCAAATCGGCTCGGAAAGATAAATCACACAAAATAATCTCGACATTTTTACATAATAAACTGATTGTTGCGGATCCACCAACAGGATTCGCAATTCTCAAAGAAGCCATTAAACACAAAACATCCAAAGAAAAATTATCAACAAGTTCTTTTGCAATAAAAGAGTGGGATGCATCCGTATCAAAAAGAACTCGAATAGGATGACCACGAAATAAAATAATGCCATCAAGGATAGAATGAGAAATACCTTTACCACGAGATGTGTTGCCAGGGGCTTTAGCAACATTAAGCATTCCTCCCTTCTTGCCTTAAAGTTTGGGACAAGAAGATAAATAATGATTCGGGCTTTTGCAATAGCGACAAGCACGGGGCTTTGAACACTTATCTGCATAATGGCCTTTAGAACCATAGTTGTAGCATTGCCCACCACTAGAGGTAGAAATCTTAGTTGCCGGAGAGGCTTGCTTCCCTTTATTATTGTTGGGATAAGGACCTTTGAACTTATTAGGCCTTTTCTTGTTAGTGAAGTTCGGTTTAGCACTCCCAACCTCAACATCACTTACTCTATCAGCCTCTTCAAGTCGAAGAGCGATATCAATGATTGATCAAAAGAAACTTCTAATTTTAGAAGTAATGGCTTCTTGAGATTTTTATTCAAGCCATAGACAAATCTTTGGTTCTTCTTCAATGGGGTGTTTATGTATTCAACCCCGTATTTAGAAAGTGACTCGAAGGATGCGACATAATCTGCCACAGAAGATTCACCTTGAACAAGGTCAATGAAGCGACGAGCCAAAGTCACCTCCTCAGCTTCTGGCACAAACTTTAATTCGAATCGTTCTTGGAATTACTCCCAAGTAAGATCCGCTTCATTTATTTTAGAAATCAGAAGCTCGTACCAGTCTAATGCTCTTTCTTGGAGCATACTAGAGGTCAACTGGACTCTGTGAAGACCAATAAGATTCATGCGAGAAAAGACTCGATCGTATGTTCTCAGCCAAGCCTGGACTTCAATAATTGTTTCAGAACCTTTGAATGGCCTCCCACCCAAATTGGTGTAATCGTTGCACAAACGTACAAATCCAGACTTAGGGTGAGTAGACTCTGGATTAGATCCGGCTGCTTGAGCATTCCTTACTAGATCAAGAAGTTGTTGGGCAGACATAAATACTCCATCTTGGGTAGTAACACTAGATTGACCGGCGCTGGGACGGCCAGGTCTAACCATTTCTCTTCCTTTTGAAAGAAAGAAAGAACAAGGAAAAGGTTATTCACCAAATGAATATCAAGTAATCTTGATAGATAGAACAAAAAATCATAAAGAAAATAGGATGAATCGGTACAGAGACTCGAATTAAATCCTAAAGCACGACTCCTAAGAAGGACTTAGGACGATGATCCTTGCTAGATTATTCTGCATTGTTCCGAAGTTTTTCTCTGATGCCAAGCTGTGACGCCCCACCTCTATACCCACGCTAGCCAAGGACACCACGGGGTAATGCCATCAACTAGCACGGAGAATAAGGCTGTTGAGGAGCGACCATCCGTGTAATGGCTTTGTGCGAGCATCGATATGCCAGATAAAATATAACTTGCATTCTTTTCAAGAGAAAATCCAACATACCGACACAAACTCAAAGCTACTACACAGTGGCTATAATATCTTCGGAAACAAATATAGAAATAAACATAACACAAATCAGTCACAGATAATTCATATCATAAAGGCGGAAAAAGATATGAATATATAACACATGAAAGTGTATATCAGAGTAGTGGTCAAACAAGATCCACAACATCACAAAAGAATAGTTACAAGTGCTACAAAAAAGAATAAGTATACATCAAGGAGTCTCTATCTCGAATGTATACTAACAAAATAAACTACTAAACTAAAGTAGTTAGCCAAAAGTCAGGATAATAATCCTAGATAAGAAGTCAAGCAGAAGCACCTGTAATATCTCGGTTTGACCCGAGTATTATTTAATAAGAAAATAATAAACGGATCAGTCTAACTATAAATATCAGCTGAAATGATATAGAACAAGAGATATGACATAAACATATGATAACCATAAAGCCATACTGTGATAAGTATGTAATTGAAAACCAACTAGAGATTAATCAATATCACAGGAATCTTCTCGAAGATCAAAAGAATGTCATACTCTTTATTTTTATTCGCCAAACCATAAATATTGACAATTATATCAATGCCAATCACAAAAGTCAATGACACACAAATTCACCAACGCATAAATATTGATAAAACTTATCAAATGTAAATCATGAAAATTGGTGAAACACAAATTCTAAAAATCATCAATGGATATCCAGAAATTACAAAAAGGGGGAGGCCTATCACAAAACGGGAGCATGAAAACTCACCAACACGTGTATCACAAAATGGAACGCTATTCTATGGTTGCTAACCATTATTTTTGAGCCGAAGCTCCACAAAATGGCCCGAAGACCATAGGTTGCTACCTACCCAAATTGAGCCGAAGCTCCACAGAAACAGGGTTTAGTCTCCCTCGCAGACAAAGAGACATCGCACATTGCTAGTCTAAATCACAAAATGATCATCATCGATCATCAAGAAGTGTCAATTACACTAAACTAGTAAATATATGAGCTTAGCTTCATGTCCTATAACCACTAGCTAAACTTAAATATTTACGAACAAACTTTAAGTCTCCACTCGAAAATTGTCACACGAGATTCAATCGAACAAGTCCAAGAATTAACCGGCGAAGTAATCGCAAGCGTTTCTTACCACTTGTTTTACTAACCCGTTTAATTAGATTTCTCGTACGAGTGAGGTAAAGGTTTATATAAATACTAGTAGATTGGAAAACGGTTTAAGAAACAAGCTTTGTAATAAAATAGTGTTGAAATCGTTTTGATGAAAGAATTTTGATATTTACTACTAGTATTGAAAACCTTTATATTTTGAAGTGACAAATCACAAAAATGATTGTAGTAACAATCAATCACTAAAATTCACATACGAAGACGTGAATTAACTCCAAAGAATTCGATACCGAATCCATCAAAGTGGAATTACCCAAAAATTCCAAAAATAGAAGTTATCAAAGTTAACAAAGGTGATAAAAACTAATCGGAGAAGAAGAATCGATTAACAATTGGAAAAACAAAGCAAAACGAGCATAAATAGGCAAACGGGGAAATAGGAGCAGGTCGGTTGACCGGACTTCCTGAGTCGGCCGACCGAAATAGCCCAGAAAGTTTCGGCTCAGTCGGCCGAACTGCAAATTTCTGCAATTCCTACCCTATTTAATAGAAGTGCAATCTCTCACTCAATTTGCAACCGTCAAGCATGGACGCTAGGGGATTACGCCCATCGGCTAGCCGATCCCATTGGCTCCTCGATGCATCACCAAAAACATGTTCAAACATCAAAGTTAGGATCTTTAGAACCCAAAACACTAAAAATTAGAATATTCACAAAACCAATTCAAATCAAAATCAAATGCACATGAATAAGTGTTAGGAATTCATACCCAACAATCAAAGATAGTTATAGACAAAGATGTGAGATAAAAATCTCACCTTTTCACAAAATCAATGAAGGAGAAGCTTGAAAGCAAAGGAAGAATCAACCACACTTCAACACAACCCAAATGAGCTTGAACCTAAGCTCAAAAGAAGAACATTCCCAAAGTTAGGTTTAGGAATTTCTAAAAATTGAAAGGAGAATGAGTTGGAGAAGAAGAAGATGATGCTTACCAATAGCTTCTCTTTGGATTTGGAGTTAGATGTTGGATTTGCTAATGGAACTAGGGTTTTGAAATTTTAATTTCCCATTCCACTCTCCATTTTCATTGAAGCTTGAATGTTAGGAATTATAAATGAAGTAATGAAGAGGAGAGGGTTGGGACTGAGCTAATAAGTGGGATAAATGGGCTCAACCCAAACCAAAGCCCTAAGTGAAAAAGTGGCAAAATTCCACTAACCCCAAACACATCAAAGTTTATACTCAAAAAGGTTACAAACGGTGTTTTGAACTCAATGGAAGTGGTCTCGAGTCCTAATTCGACCGTATGCAAAAAGTAACTTTTTGGACTATAATCCGACTAACGATAAAACGTTTAAATAAAATATTTAAATACTCAATCGTAAAATATGCGGGTTGTTACAAGATGTGTCGTCATCTTCTCGTGGAACTCAGGCCTCATTCCTAGCGCAAATATCTCATTCTTCTTAAGGGGTGTGTCAATCAGACCAGGTCCGTAGCGAGACAATTCATTGAACATGGTCGTGAAGACTATCTATCCATTACGTTCCAAAATACAACAGACAAATGATACTAACACAGCGAAAAGTAGATATATATAAATACGCCAAGACTCCTGCTCCAAGCTTTCCAAAATTTGTCAAACCAACCTGATCACTTGGCTACTCATAAAATTTGAGTACCCAAGAGTTTAATAAAAATAGAATAAACTCCGGGTCAGACATGGGACTGATGTGAGTAAACGGTTAAGTTGCTTAACCTAAAAAACCTTTGAAATAAAAGGTATCTTGTAAGACTCTCCGCCAATAAACACGGATAAGTTTTTCCCTTACGATAACAAAAAAATTTGATAGGAAATCCAGTTATATTATAATTGTGTCTAGGGTTTTCAATATAAAGTAGGAAATAGCTGGAATGCTTACATCTCACGCTCCAACATAGTTGGGCACAATCAAAACCGTACAGGCACTTATTAGAGATGGGATTCCATACAATAGTAGAGCATTAGGGTATCGCCCGTCACAATACGTGGTCTAGATCATTGTACCGAGGATCCACCTTGGTCCCCTGCAACAAAAAATCGGAGCTACCCCTTATAGGATAGTCCGAATAAGACAACCCCACGGTTGTGTCCAACAACCGCCCACACGGCCGAATAAAGGGACCTCTAAATAGGTGAAAATCTTATCCTACTTAGGTGCTACCCACTTAGCCTTGCGTGCACCTCCCCTATTTTAGCCATTCTCGGTTGATGAGGCTTGAGGCTATGATTACCTTTTTAGAATACATATCTTGGAATGCTCATCGTCCTCTATTGATGATGGTCTGATAGCATTCATCCATACAAGTTCGTTCTAGGTTCGAACGAAACCGAAGGCACTATCTCCATTACACTCGTTTTGGAATCACCCTCAGAGTTAACGACAATAGCCCTTGCACTCTGAAACTTCATCTCGATCTTCACTTGAGATTTCACGACCTATCGTTTAACTGTGGTTTTTGGATAACAAATTTGATATCCGATCCCGATCTCATCGAAATCCAAACGCCGTCTTAAAGTCCAAGTTATTTAAGTAAAACAATGTAATTCAATTCAAAACATTGAATTCACACAGCATTCATCACTATTAAATAACACACATTTATCACAGCCATATCCAAAGTATTTCACATCACAGAATATCATAGATTATCATACTATAAATATTAAGTAATCCAGACATTCTATACAATCAATCATCCGTAAGCATGACTTATTAATCCATACTATAATTAATTTAATTAACTCAAATTAAATTAACTACTTATGAATTAATCACCTAACCATGATTAATTAACATTTATTAATTACAAACCCTTTTAATTAATTATGGAATTAATTAATCATCCTTTAATTAATTTTATAAATCAATTAATTAATCTTTAATTACCGATCAATTATCCTTAATTACTGATTAATTATCCTTAATTACTAATTAATTAATCCTTAATTATTAATTAATAAAACTTAATTATTAATTAATAAATCCTTAATTGCTAATTTATTAAACCTTTAATTACAAATTTGTTAATTCTTTATTATAAATTAATTAATCTCTAATTAATTAATTAATTAATCCTTAATTACTTCATTAATTTAATTAATCTATAATTGCTAATTAATTAATTAGTTAATCTTCAATTACCCCAAAACCTAAATTAATTTTAAAGTAAAACATCTTTATTAATTACTTAATTATCATTAACACATAAATTTTAAAAAAAATATCTTTTAATTAACTATTTGATTAAACCATTTAATTTAAAATTTTAAAATAAACTTAAGAATTGAACTTAATTAATTTAAATAAAGTAAATCACACATCTTTCTTAAACCAATTATTTAAAAGCATTTATTATATAAAAAAATTGATTTAATAAATAACTAATACGTGATTTATTTTTAAATTTTTAAAACTTGCTTAATTTAAAACTTTAAACTGTTATAAAATTTTCCCGAGTCCAACCCGGTAGATACTCGAGCCCAGACCCGAGGTTTTTTTTCTCTTCCTTTTAAAACTTAGTTTAGTTAAAAAAAATTAAACTTGTTAACATGAAAACACTCACGTATAAAAACTGAAGCCATACTCGAGTCTTCTCTCCACTTTCCCGAGCTCTCCTACGAACTACCGCCTCTCTTCTCAAAATCAAAACCACCACATGCACACAGATACATGTGCACCTGCACCATCCATCGCTGACGCTTCGGTCACCAACACCACGATCGATAAGTCAACTTCGACCACCCCCTTCAATTCTGACCACCTAAACCTAAGTCGATCACGAACTTCAAAAACGAGCAGACATGTACAGTTGGAACCAGAAACCATCGCCCAAAAACCACCTCGACCTGACTCCTCCGACCACCAGAGATCATGAAACTTCATCCACAGCTTCGTCGGCGAACCACGCACCCTTTCCACCACCTCCGATGAACTCCAGTGCGCTAGAGATGACGCAGCAGCCAAAATCCCAACCTCGACCAAAACCTGGACTAAAACCCTACTCCGATGATCTGTCGCCGCCACGGTGAACTATAAATCCTGCTTCTATTTTTACCGAGACCACCAAGCCACCTCCGGTCGTGATCCCGACCAACCTAAGCCTTCTGATCACCAGAAAAGCCTCAAAACACAAAATCCGTTCAACCCTCGAATCCTCACTCAAATCGTCATTAAAATCTGAATTTTGTTTCTAAAATTCATGGTTTGAGAAATCAAATATGGTTGTACAAGAAAACAAAAATCGTTACATTTGAATTTTGCATGTTTTAAGTTTTTACTGTATTTTCCTAATTTTTAGAAAATACTCAAATTTATTATACCTAATACTATTTTTAAAATTTAGATCTTACAAATTTAAGAAACTTTTGTTTGAACAACAAAGTCTAAAAGGATTTAGAGGTTGATATCTCGATTTTTGAAAGGTTTTGAAAACCTATTAAACAAGAACAGGGGATATATCCTTGTTCCAGTCATGCACAGATACATACATAGATATATATATATATATATATATATATATATATATATATATATATATATATAGACACACACACATACATGCAAACAAATTTTACATCTATACAACAATTATCACATCATTATTTCATAAAATCATCACATGCAATACGTTAAAATAGGATATTATTTGTTTACTCACCAGGAAAAGATGAACAGAGGGTTTGAACAGAGGGCTTTGAAGCAGTTGTATTTTGAAAACTGGATAATGCTTTTGATCTGAGGCTTAGTTGTTGAAATCATGCTTTAAAAAACTGAGATGAATTAGCTTGATTTGTTTGCTGAGATTTGAGATAGTTGATAGAGTAGTCGTTGTTTAAATTTCTCGTTTGTTTATTTTTACAGGCTTTGATTTTTCTTGAGTTTTTAAAAAAATTGAAGATAGAAAAGAAATAGAGAAGAGAATGGTATAGATATTTATAGCCTTGATTTATCTTTTATATAAAAATGAAAAGAAAACAAATTACATGGCACTTGTAATTTGCATGATAAAATTTGCTTACATTTGTTAAACTACATGCTATTAACTCTACACTTGTTAATTTGTATGAAAATATGTTTATATATATATATATATATATATTCTATTTGTTTTTATATTAAACCTTTCCCTTATTATATCCATTTATAATTCTTTCCATTAGTTTATATTTGTATAACTTTTAAAGAAAAGATATAAACTCTAATTAATTTTAAGATATTTATCTTTTGAATTTCAAATTCAAATTCAAATTTAATTTAAAATCTACTTATATATATACATACAAACAAACGCATAATTTATTTGTTTTAAAAGAATAATTTGCCAATTTAAAATAATTTATAAAAGAATATTATCACATTTTATTTGCCTGAAATTCCAGGATATCACATTCCTTACCCCTTAAAGGAATTTCATCCTCGAAATTTAAAAGCAAAAGATAATCTAAGAACTTTTATTTCAAACAATACTAGCATACATATCAACCATTCACTAATAACCAAACAAATAATTCATTTAAACAAACATTACTAGCTATCCGGACACAATTTCGGATAGTCCTAACACTACCTAGAGTTTCCCTGGTACAGTCTCTGGGATCCTCACTCCATTGAACCTTGATCAGCTTCAACACTTTGTTTCTTAGCTACTTCTCATCTTGATCAACTATCTGGACTGATAATTCATGACTACCGTTAAGTCCGTTTCGACCTCTAAATCTTCCTGCACTGCCAACTCTACAACTAGAGATGGGTCGTACACGTACTTTCACAGATGAGATACGTGAAAAACATTGTGAATTCCAGCCATCCGGACTAGAAATTCAATCCTGTAGGCCAAAGTACCAATTCTCTCGAGCACTCGGAACGGTCCAATATATCTCGGGGCAAGCTTTTCCGTCTTTCCAAATCTGATCACTCCTTTTGTTGGGGAAACCTTGACAAAAACCAAATCTTCGACTTCGAATTCCAATTGCCTTCGTCTCTTGTCCGCATAACTCTTATGGAAATCCTGGGCTGCTTTCATTCTCTTCTTGATTAGCTCCACCTTCGCAGATGCCACTCGGATCAAATCTGGACCAAGAACAAGACGATCTCCCGACTCTACCCAACAGGATGGTGATCTTCAAGGTCTTCCATACAAAGCTTCAGAAAGTGCCATCTTAATACTTGCCTGGTAACTATTATTGTACGAGAATTCCACTAAATGCAGATGTTCCTCCCAAGATCCAACGAAATCCAAAATACAAGCCCTCAACATATCCTCAAGAATTCAATACAGCGTTTCTGTTTGTTCGTCAGTCTAGGGATGATAGGCCGTACTTAAACTCAATCATGCACCCAAAGCTGTCTGCAGAGCCTCCTAAAATTTACTGGTAAAGATTGGATCACGGTCACTTGATATGCTGACTGGAACTCCATGCAACCTAACGATCTCCCTCAAGAAAATCTCTACTAAAGACGCTGCAGTTTTGGTCGTCTTAATCAGAATAAAATGGGCGCTCTTGGTCAGTCGGTCTATGATTACCCATATTCCTTCATTTCCTTTTCTGGTCCTTGGCAAACCATCGACGAAATCCATCGATATCATTTCTCACTTCCACTTAGGGACTTTCAGAGGCTGCAACAATCCTACGGTCTTCTGTTGATCACCCTTCACCTGTTGACAGATCGCACATCCATTCACGAAAGTAGTAACATCCTTCTTCGTGCCTGACCACCAGAAAACACTCTTCACATCCTTATACATCTTTGAGATCCCCGGATGGATGCTCAACCTTGATTTGTGGCCTTCTCACAAAACTTCGTGCCTCAAGTCATCCACATCTGGCACACATAAACGTCCGTAGATCCTCAAGGCTCCTTGACCGTCTATCTTGAAATTCGAATATCGACCATCCTTGGCTCCAAGAATCAATCCCTCAAAAGTCCTATCCTTCATCTGACTGCTTATGATCCTTTCCTATAGAGACGGAACAACTTTCAAAATAGCCAAAACTGCATTCCTACTCAGGGCATCTGCCACTACATTCGCTTTCCTTGGAGTATAAAGACTATCCAGTTCATATGATGCTAAAAATTCAACCCACCACTGCTACCTCAAATTCAGATCCTTTTGGGAGAAAAGATATTTCAAAGGTTTATGATCCGTGAAAACCTAGAACAATTCTCCCAACTGATAGTGCCTCCAAATCTTCAAAGCAAAGACGATGGCTAACAATTCCAGATCATGCGTAGCGTAATTCTTTTCATGTGGCTTCAACTGCCTGCTCGCATACATAATCATTTTCCCATTCTACATCAGCACTGCACCCAGCCCAACTCCACAAGCATCCGTGTAGACTTCAAACTTACTCTTACCATCAAGAATAGCTAGAACAGGTGCACTGGACAACCTTGCCTTCAAATCCAGGAATGCCTCTTCATACTTGGGGGTCCATTCAAACTTTGCTCCTTTCCTAGTCAACTTGGTTAAGTGTGAAGAAATATTAGAGAAGTCCCTGATAAATTTCTTGCAGTACCCTACCAAACCAAGAAAACTACGGACTTCCGTAGGAGTCTGCGGTTGCTTCCATTCTGGAATAGCTGCTACCTTGGCAGGATCTAAAGAAATACCCTCACCGGATACGATATGCCCCAAAAATCTAACTTTCAACTTCTATAAATGGCATTTCGAAAACATAACCTTCAGGACATGCCTCCTCAAAAGTCTTCAACACTATCTCCAAATGTCTCTTATGCGCCACTTCAAACTTAGAGTAGACAAGAATGTCATCGATGAACACGAGCACGAACTTATTTAGCACATCCCGGAAAACTCGGTTCATCAAATCCACAAAATAGGCAGGAGCATTGGTTAGCTCTAAAGGCATAACCAGCCACTCATAAGAACAATTGGGTCCCCAAAATGCAGTCAATGGTATAATGTCTTCAGCTACCCTTAACTGGTGGAAACCCGAAGCTAAATCCAACTGAAAGAAAATAGAAGCGCCATGGATTTGATCAAAATGATCGTCTATATGGGGCAATAGATACTTATTCCTAGTGGCAACCGTATTCAACTCCCAATAATCCATACAAAATCTCAATGACCCATCTGACATGGTCACAAAGACTACAGCAGAACCCCAACTAGAATAACTAGGCCAGATCAAACCTTTCTTTAAGAAATCTTGAGTCTGCGTCACCAACTCTTCTCTCTCTCTCTCTCGGCGCCATCCTTCTACTGGGTTGAGCAATAGGTACTGCCCCTAGAACTAAGTCGATCCTAAACTCCATCTTCCGATGTGGGGCAAACCTTTAACATCGTCGAAGACATCCGAAAAATCTTCGACCACTTAGATGGATTCTACCCCTTCTGGAGATGCCTTGATTCCATGCAAAAGATTACTCAAGTGAACTCCAGAACTATCGCAAGTCACTTTTACGATCCTGCCCAACTCAGTTTCCAAAGACACAATTCTCTCTTCACAAATCAGAATAGTCTTATGCTTAACCAACAAATCCATTCCTAGAACAAGGTCAAACCCATTGAAATCCAATACAAATGGGTCGCAAGAGAAACTATGGGACAGGTAAGAAATTATTAGGCCTCTATAGATCTTATCTAACTTGGTCACTCCCCCTATAGGATTAGATACAAAAATAGGGCGGTCCACAATACTAAGGGTAAGATGAAACTTTTCTACCATATCCAAAGAAATAAAACTAAGGGATGCACAAGAACCAAACAGAACTCTAATAAAAATGCCATTTAAAAGCAAAGTACTTTCCAGAATGCCTTTGTCTTTCCTATCCAAAGAAGTTGACGGTCCTTCTTGGATAGCAAACATCTTTGTCGGCTGAGCTCTCTGAAGAAGCAGACAAGCCTTCACCATGTGCCCTAGATGTTGACAGTTGAAACACAAGGACTTCTGAACCATTGCTGAACCGGCTCCACTCTGAAGCGGCTGCTGCCGAGTTCTCTCTCTAGGACACTACTTAGACAAATGACCCTCTTGCTCACACACATAACACTTCCTAGCTCCATTGTTGCCTCCCTGTTTGCCTTTGCCTTGCTTCTTCCAATTTGGGTTGAATTTCCTTTTGTTCGGATTGGAAAAAGTTGCACTGGGTGCTGTTATAGATGCCAGGGGTTTCTTATTCATAAGCTCCTCATACCTCAATGCCATATCGATCAATTCCACGAATGATCCCTTAAGATGTGCCGTCATCTTCTCGTGAAACTCAGGCCTCATTCCTAGCAAAAATATCTCATTCTTCTTGAGGGGTGTGTCAATCAGACCAGGTCCGTAGCGAGACAATTCATTGAACTTAGTCTCATATTCTGAAACCGACATACTCCCTTGCTTTAGATCTAGAAAATCTCTATACAAACGAGTCTTCCCAGCTGTAGGCATAAACTGTTCCTCAAGTAGTTCCTTAAACTTACTCCAAGAAATATCATCCTCTGAAATATGCACGGTAACTGCATCTCACCCTGCTACAACTCCTCCTTGATGTTTTCACAATGCCATCACTCTCGTTTGCTCATCTGACAGATCCAAACTCTAAAAAATTTGCTCATATGAGCGTAACCAAGCCTAAATTTCAATGATAGACTCCGATCCTTTAAAAGGCCTTCCTTCCTGATTGGTGAAATCCTTACACAAAGCAGCAAAACTTATTCGAGACGGCGTTGGATTTACAACCTTGCTAGCAGTCGGACCCCTTCCATTAGTGGTCATCGTGCTGCACAAAACTCTGCCTCTCCTTCCTCTAGAACTCATATTGGCAACCTGGACAGTAACCCAAAAATTTAGATAGGTATATAGATATATAAAAATTACTAGTATGCGCTCTCAAGATAGATACTACTCCAAAGACTAGGTATTATCTCAACCTAGGGCTCTGATACCAACTGTGACGACCCGCCTTTCATTCCACAGAAAGACGTATCATCATTAAGAAAGAAATAAGTAGAAAAGAGAATAGATAGAAGAAAGAACAACAATATTGGAATCTCACAGCGGAAATGGAAAAATATAATGCTTCACATAGATATTACATAGTCATTACATATCAGAGTCATATAGTTACAACAACATCACAATAGACAGTCGTGAAGACGTATATCCATTACATTGGAAAATATAACAGATAAATGACACTAACACATCGGAAAGTAGATATATAGATATGCCAAGACTCCTGCTCCAAGCTTTCCAAAATTCTCCAAGCCAACCTGATCACTTGGCTACTCATAAAATTTGAGTACCCAAGAGTTTAAGAAAAACAGAATAAACTCTGGGTCAGGCAGGGTCTGGTGTGAGTAAACGGTTAGGTTGTTTAACTTGAAAAACCTTCGAAGTAAATGGTATCTCATAAGACTCTCCACAAATAAACACGGACAAGTTTTTCACTTACGGTAACCAAAACATTTGTAGGAAATCCAATTATATTATAATAGTGTCTAGGGTTTTCAATATAAAGTAGGAAATAGCTGGAATGCTTACATCTCACATTCCAACATAGTTGGGCACAATCAAAACCGTACAGGCACTTATTGGAGATTGGATTCCATACAATGGCAGGGCTACTGGGGTACCTTCGGTCACAGTATGTAGTCTAGATCACTATATTGAGGATCTACCCTGATCCCCTACAACACAAAACCGGAGCCACCCTTTACTGGATAGTTTGAATAAGACAACCCTGCGGTTGTGGCCAACAACCGCCCACACAGCCGAATAAAGGGACCTTTAGACAGAGGAAAATCTTATCCTACTTGGGTGCTACCCACTTAGCCTTGGGTGCACCTCCCCTGTTTTAGCAATTCCCGGTTGATGAGGCTTGAGGCTACGATTACCTTTTTAGAACACATATCTTGGAATGCTCATCGTCCTCCATTGATGATGGTCTGATAGCATTCATCCATAAAAGTTCATTCCGGGTTCAAATGTAACCGTAGGTACTATCTCCGTTACACTCGTTTTGGAATCACCCTCAGAGTTAACGACAATAGCCCTTGCACTCTGAAACTTCATCTCGATTTTCACTTGAGATTTCACGACCTATCGTTTAACTCAAATCGATGTGGTTTTCGGATAACAAATTTGATATCCGATCCCGGTCTCATCGAAATCCAAACGCCATTTTAAAGTCCAAGTTGTTTAAGTAAAACAATTTAATTCAATTCAAAACATTGAATTCACATAGCATTCATCACAGATAAATAACGCACATTTATCACAGCCATATCCAAAGTATTTCACAACAGAATATCACAGATTATCATACTATAAATATTAATCAATCCAGACATTCTATACAATCAATCATCCATAAGTATGACTCATTAATCCATACTTTAATTAATTTAATTAACTCAAATTAAATTAACTACTTATGAATTAACCACCTAAGGTTGATTAATTAACATTAATTAATTACAAACCATTTTAATTAATTATTGAATTAATTAATCATCCTCTAATTACTTTTATAAATCAATTAATTAATCTTTAATTACGGATTAATTATCCTTAATTACTAATTAATTAATCCTTAATTATTAGTTAATTAATAAATTTTAATTAATTAATAAATCCTTAATTGCAAATTTATTAAACCCTTAATTAAAAATTAATTAATCCTTAATTATAAATTAATTAATCCCTAATTAATTAATTAATCCTTAATTACAAATTAATTAATTTCTCTTTGATTACTACATTAATTTAATTAATCTATAATTGCTAATTAATTTTAAGATTAAACATTTATCTTTATTAATTACTTAATTATCATTAACACATAAATTTAAAACATTTTCTGTTTTATTTAACTATTTGATTAAACCATTTAATTTAAGTTTTTAAAATAAACTTAAGAATTAAACTTAATTAATTTAAATAAAATAAATCACACATCTTTCTTAAACCAATTATTCAAAAGCATTTATTAAATAAAAGAAAATTGATTTAAGAAATAACTTATACTTGATTTTTTTTTAAATTTTTAAAATTTTCTTAATTTTAAACTTTAAACTATTACAAAAAATTTCGGAGTCCAACCCGGTAGATACTTGAGCCCAGACCCGAGATTTTTTTCTCTTTATTTTAAGACTTAGTTTAGTTAAAAAAATTAAACTTGTTAACAAGAAAACACTCACGCATCAAACCCGAAGCCATACTCGAGTCTCCTCTCAATTTTCCCGAGCTCTCCCTCCAGCTACCCCATCTCTTCTCAAAATCAAAACCACCCATGCACACAGATACATGTGTACGTGCACCATCCATCGTCGACGCTCCGGTCACTAACGTCACCGTCGACAAGTCGACTTCGACCACCCCCTTCAATTCCTACCACCCAAACCTAAGTCGATCATGAACTTCAAAAATGAGCAGACATGAACAGCTGGAACCAGAAACCATCGCCCAAAAACCACCTCAACCTGATGCCTCCGACCACCATAGATCATGAAACTCCGTCCACAGCTCCGCCGACCAACCACGCACCCTTTCCACTGCCTTTGATGAACTCCGGTGCTCTATAGATGATGCAGCAACCAAAATCCCAACCTCGACCAAAACCTGGATTAAAACCCTACTCTGATGATCTGCCGCCCTCACGGTGAACTATAAATCAAGCTTTTATTTTTGCCAAGACCACCGACCAACAAGCCACCTCCAGTCGTGATCCTGACTACCCCGAGCCTTCCGATCAATAGAAAAGCCTCAAAACACAAAATCCGCTCAACCCTCAAATCCTCACTCAAATCATCATTAAAAATCTGGATTTTATTTCTAAAATTCATGGTTTGAGAAATCAAATCTGGTGGTGTACAAGAAAATAGAAATCGTTACATTTGAATTTTGCATGTTTTAAATTTTTACTGTATTTTCCTAATTTTCAAAAAATACTTGAATTAATTATACTTAAAACTATTTTTAAAATTTAGATCTTACAAATTTAAACAACTTTTGTTTAAATAACAAAGTCTAAAAGAATTCTGAGGTTGAGATCTTGATTTTTGGAAGGTTTTGAAAGCCTGTTAAACAAGAACATGGGATATATCCTTGTTTCAGACATGCACATATACATTTTTACACACACACACACACGGATATGCAAGTAAATTTTACATCTATACAACAATTATCACATCATTATTTCATAAAATCAACACATGCAATAAGTTAAAGCAAAATATTGTTTTTTTACTCACCAGGAAAAGGTGAACAGAGAAGTTTGAACAGAGGGATTTGAAGCAGTTGTTTTTTGAAAACTGGATAATGCTTTTGATCTGAGGCTTAGTTTTTGAAATCTTGCTTTAAAAAACTGAGATGAATTAGCTTGATTTGCTTGCTGAGATTTGATAGAGTTGTCGTTATTTAAATTTTTGGTTTGTTTTATTTCTACAGGCTTTGATTTTTCTTGATTTTTTTTAAAAATGAAGATAGAAAAGAAATGCAGAAGAGAATGGTATAGATATTTATAGACTTGATTTATCTTTTATATAAAAATGAAAAGAAAACAAATTACAAGACAC
Organism: Allium cepa; assembly: GCA_030765085.1. Lineage (NCBI taxonomy): Eukaryota > Viridiplantae > Streptophyta > Magnoliopsida > Asparagales > Amaryllidaceae > Allium > Allium cepa. The sequence continues at coordinate 159,376,110 of CM060939.1, forward strand.
TTGTAATTTGCATGATAAAATTTGCTTACATTTGTTAAACTACATACTATTAACTCTACACTTGTTATTTGTATGAAAATATGTTTTTATATATATTAATATTATATTTTCTATTTGTTTTATATTAAACCTTTCACTTATTATTTCCATTTATAAATTTTTCCTTTAGTTTATATTTATGTAACTTTTAAAGAAAATATATAAAATCCAATTAGTTTTAAGATATTTATCTTTTGAATTTCAAATTCAAATTCAAATTTAATTTAAAATCTACTTATATATATTCATATAAATAAACACATAATTTATTTGTTTTAAAAGAATAATTTGCCAAGTTTAAATAATTTATAAACGAAGATTAACACATTTTATTTGCCTGAAACTCGGGGATATCACAGTAGATAAGTATTTAAATGCACTTGGGTTATTTTGGGTATCGAATATAAGGCTTCACTTCCAATGAAATGATAATGGCGTTGATGAGCTTTATGAATTCTTTATTAGTTATTGATGACAAACTAACATCAAAGTGTGGTATTTACTCATTTACAGCTTAACCACAAACTTATGGCATTTAGCGATGTATTCGCAGTAAATTTTAGATTCAAGTATCTTTTCATGATCACTATTCATGCATATGTGATTCTTTTCAACATAACTTCATGGAAAGACCTTTTAACTACGTTATCCTCTCTACGGAAACAATCAGCCGAAATTTTTGGTCATTTAAATAATTAACAAATAGTAGTATAAGTGGAGTATTAGTAACAAAGATAAGTGATGGTTAGTTGATAAACCTATCAAAGCCTTATGATGCATCAAAGCAATAATAGACCAAAATTTCGCATTTTAAACAGCTATTGATTCGCCAAAAGAAAGCAAATAACACAATTTAAAGAGGCTGTTGATTCGCCAAAGAAAAACTGATGTATAATCAAAACCTTAAAAAACATATATATATACACTTGATAATGAAAGAAATCATGAATGAACTGTGATTTCTTTCTATGAGAAATTATATGTTTTAAATATTAAAAAACAAAAACATGGATTCATTATGAAATTCATACAAAGAAATGGATTATTAGTCGTTTCTTCAAATAGTTGCACTATAAAAACTAAATATTGCTGGTCATAACTTGAGGCATGCACAATGAAGCTAATTGGTTGTCACCTTAAAAAAAATAGCAAAATGCAGTGAAGAACTCACATTACTCAAAGAATTTCAAATCTCAAATCTCTATTCGAACATCCTTGTCCATGTCTTCTTTGCCAAAGCGGTCGTTGGATCCTGATATCAATAATTTTTTTCCCTGTAGAACTACAAATGGTTAAAACTATTGACTGAAATAAGAAAACAAAGATTTGACGCCAATAATTTGAGCAGTTTGTGGGTACCAAACATGTAGGCCAGAGAAGAAAAAACTACATTGTCTTTTCAGTTGAAAGAAACGTGGGTAGGAGATGGAAGAAGTGGATAAGAAAATGAAAAAAATGTCCTTCTAGTCAGTTAATCAGTTAGCGGTGTGATCATTTTCGAAAGTTTGAAAAAGGCTTCACTTTGACTAGGGTTTTGCTTTATAGTATCAGATATATCCTTCAAATAAAAATTTATAAACCCATGCATTATAAAAGTATATATAGACTAATACACATATAGCCTACATACACATTTATATACATAGACCATATATATTAACAATACATAAATGCAGATACTACATAATGTATGCAGGCAAAAAAAATATATATGAACAACTTAATATGTATAAACAAAATATGCAGACTTATATATTTAAACCATTATATGTAAACAAATCCTCTGATACAGCGTTTATATAAACATACTTTAAAGTCAGTATTTGGTAACCCATATATATGTAAGAACAAACATATTATATACAACTAATATAAATATATACATATCTTATAATTCTTATACAAACTTATATACGTAGACGAACATATAAAACTATAACTTGCATGAATTAACAAAGTAAACTAATATATTAACTTGTATAAATTAACATATATATATATATATATATATATATATAATTTATAAACTAACCTATAAAAGAAGTAAAGGCGGCCCGGCTGTGTGGGGAGGTGACGCTCGGTGTTGTACGGCCATGGTGGAGGGGCTTTGGGTCGCAGGTTGAGGGCCCTGATGGGTCTGGGCTGAAGTGATGGGAGAGGGGAGGAAGGAGGTCGCACGTGGTGGGTTCGACAAGCTGGGTGGTGAGAGGCTTTGGCCTGGAAATTTTGGCGGCAAAGAAAGCAGTGATGAGGGGAGGTGCGACAGATGGCGTGGGGAGTGGATTGTGGCAGGGTGAGCAAGGTACGGGGCTTGGGAAACGAATAGTCTAGGTCTAGCTGATGTCAGGAGCCGGTGGTGGTGACAAAGGAAAGGCCGAGCATAGAAGAAATCGGTTTCAAAGCAAACTTATTCATATATATTTTATTTTATTTTTATAAAACACGAAACGAACAGAAGGCGGCCATGCCTGAAGGAGAGGTAAGTAGCTTCATAGATGTAGGAGAACTACGGATGAGAATTAAAGATATAAATTTTATATTATAAATTTTCTTGAACCAAAAAATAGAAATTGAAGAGACCGAAGGAAAATGAATAGTTGGGGATAAAAAGGGTCAAAAGTTGAAATGATAATTGTTGATGGCTGTTGGTTTATACAGGGTGAGAAATGAATGGCATGGGAAATCCAAAAGCCATTTTGCGGAACCGATACGGAAATCGTTCCGTAGATTTCACCGTCTCTTGGACTTCGAAATTGACAATTAAATATACAGTGGAGATCAGCACGATAAGATGATTAAAATGATATACAGATATCAGTGATACGACCTTCCTATCAGAAGTATATATTTTTGTATCAAGAATGCTGCTAAAACGCCGAAAATAAGATAAACGGAGCAATATCAGTTCAAATTTGGCGAAATGAAATATGATGCCTCACTCAGAAGATGATAAACATTTTTATTTTATGAAAATATTCAGATTTCAAAAACATTTTATTTACAACAATTTTAACCGATTTAAATTGAAATTGAAATTACATAACAGAACTAACATTCATGTTTTCCAATCAAAATTTTCCAGTTGCATTGTTAAAATAGACGTATTCCACATATCAAATTTTTATTTTCAAATTCAATTATTTAATTTTAAGCAAAATTTCAATTAATTACATTACTAAAATCGCTAAAATTTTTGGGTCATTACACAGGGCCTTGATCTGCTGTTGAAGTTTAGACGGCCAGATTTAATTTGGTGATTATAAAAAAAGAATTTATTTGTATAATTTGTATTCAAACTTTAAAATTGTATATCTTTTCCATACGTTGTCAGAATTGGACAAAGCATGAGGCGTTGAATTGTGGCGACAAGCACTATGTTCCAGAACTAATTTAGAGTCATTTAGAGCTAACTAAAATTTTAGATTAAATCGAACGTCCTTCGATTTGATTTAAACTTGAAAACTCAAGGTAAGTATTTTATAATGCTCACAACGTACTAGAATATTTTTATGCTAGTTAAATTCGAAATTATGAAGTGATATAAATTTATTAATCATTGTTTGATATATTTAGTTGTCACCTAAATGGTCATTGAATTAACTGTAAAAAAAATCAAAATTGACAGTTAAATTTGAAAGGGATATTTAATTTCCAATAAAATAACCAATATTAATAACTATGAAATTGTCGTGATACTTTGACTGTTTGTATGATTGATTGTGATGGATGCCAGTTGATGGATATTTGGATAATTGGATGTTTATTTATTTTATATATATATATCATGTTATTACCTGTATATTATTTACCGCATATAAAATTGTAAATTGAACTATTTCGAATAAATTAAGAAATAGATTGAAATGATATATACCTATGACATTGTGATTTGGATTGAAATGATGTATATCCATCCCTGAAATTAAATTGAAATAACTAATCACTTGGCCATAGGATAGAAAATTATATACGGATACTAGAATTGTTAAATTAAAAGATTTTAAATTTTTGATTTGAAATTTTACAATGATTTAGATTTAAAGAAAAAAATCAGTTTATGAAATTGAATTCTTTTCGAACTTGAGCTCAAACTGTGGGATTAAATTGTGTTAAACGAAATGTTTTAAATAATTAAAGTTGGGATAATTAAGTTATAAATGAATTATGATTTAAATTCCAAAAATTGATTTTATTTAAAGGATGGGACTTTTATTCAAACTTCGAATTTTACTGAGTAAAAGTATTTGAAAATTTGGATTTCAAATTCGGTATTGAAAGTAAATTTGATTTAAGTATTTTGGATCGATGTTTTGAAAATCGAACTTGGAATTAATAAATCGAAATGCTTTTGATTTGGCGTTGGAATCGCATTAATTTAGAAATTAAAATTGAAGTCGATTGGAATTGAAGGAAAATTGATTTGAATTGAAATCGAAATTGAATCGATCGAAATGGAAATTGAATTGATTTGAAATAAGAAGATTTGGAAATTGAATCAGTTTGACTTTGAAACTATTTGTCAAGTGTATTATTTAGTATAAATTTTTTAAAATCTATATTCTTCAAATATTCAAACTATTTTGATTTCCCAAATCCTTTTACTATATAAACCATTTTAATAGTCAAGTTATTTTGTATTAAACTATTTTAACTACTTAATTATTATTTTTGAAACTATTTAAACAATTTTTTTAAATTCAAACCGATCAAGGGTGGAAAGTTTATTTTGAATCATGGATTTATATACGAATTGGGTTAAATGAAGTTAAAACCCAAATTGAAATTCGAAACAATTTTGGAATCGAGATCGAGATATTAGTGCGAAATGATTTTGAACTGAAATAGTATATTTTAAGCAAATATGATGATTTTGAAATGGATTAGATTTTGAAGCGAATATGATATTTTGATATCAAAAACGATTTTTTTTAGAATGTAAAAGAACCAATTGTGTGTAAAACGATGTTTGGTGTTAAAGAGACCGTGGCCGGATATGGGCATACTCTCTGTCGATATCGTAACCAATTTCAAAACTGTGACGTGGAGGAGACTCCAGAATGAAGTGGTTGGATTTGGCGTCGTTTGCTGGATTTGAAGAAATAGAACGACGATGGACAGACCTCAACATTTGTGCTAATTTGAAATGACTAAAACAGGACTATTTGACAGGGCCAGGGGGGCTAGTTACCCCAAGCAGATGCATTCTTCATTCGAATATACTATTTTGATTTTTATTAGTGATCACCCTTTGATTATGAGAGTGTTGGACGTGGTAGGTGGCTACGATGCGTCACCACCAACCCTACGACCCAAATGGATAATATCCTTCCTTGGGCATTGCCTTATGTACCTTATCATACTATATCACTATAGGAGACCCATACGATTTTGGTTTAGTTTTGTCGTATCATGGTGCGTCCCTACCCACCGACCATTTAACTGGTGTTTTATATGAAAACTGTATGACAATGCTTAAAAACGCGTTAAGGGGGATCAATTTAAAGCCTTAACGCTAAGAAAAATATTTATTTTATTAATGAGACATTATATATGTAGCGTATTCGATTACATATAAATAATTTGATGGATTCTTAAGAGATGGAAAATCCCGTAACATCTCTTGAGTTATTGCATGCACGCTATACATTGGATAGGAGATGTGAAAACCCGTAGACATCTCTGACGCCATGACACTTATGTTATATGCAATTTCGATTTGACTCACATAAGGATATTTTAGTCATGACTCGAATGTTTTGTCTTTTCATTACGCTCGGTTTAGTCCTGAGTATTTCTTCTTATTGAAGATTTATTTAGGAGGACGAAGATGAAGATTTGGTATATTACTACTATTAGTATGCCTACATCATGTTGTCTGCTGCATTATTTATTTATCTCTGAAGTATTTATAACTCTGATAAATGTTGTATAGATTATAATCAAATGTGTTGTATAAATATCTTCATGAACTATTTATTTGATTATTATATTTTATCGTTCCGCTGTGAGATTCTGTGTTTGTTTCTTCTTCTTTTCTTATTTTTCTTAATTAACCCCATTGATTATCTATATTCCGAATCGTTTAAGTTGGACATGTGTGGATTATTGTGAATTTAAATATTTTGAAATATGGATTGTCACACATTGATTATGTAAATATCTGTTATTAAATTGAGAAGTTAATTAAATAATATGGTAGCTTGTTTCAGTACCATGGTAATCGTTATGCCTCCTTCAAAATTTGAAAAGCTAATTATTGATTTGAAAGTTATTTAAGAATAACTATTTTATAAGGTTTAAAGATAATTATTATTTAGCTATAAGATTTAAAAAGGTATAACTTATTAGTAATAATATTTTAAAGATAATTTATAATTGTTTTAATAATGGTTTGAATTTAATTATTTTATTAATTTGATTCTTAGAGGTTATTTCTTAAACGTTGTTTAAGAATGGTACTTAGTCATGGTTTAAAAATGTTTTACTTTTATTTTAATTATTTATCTAAATGATTATCCATACTTTAAATTTTAATCAAAGTTATTTAATTATATTGACTTAAGTTATTTAATTATATTTATAGGTCAATAATTATCATATTAATATTACTTTAAAGTTAAGTAATTATTGTTTTAATAACATATTAGTTAATTAGTTACTAATATTGTTTTTAAGTTAACTTATTAATACAATAACATCGTTTAAAATTAATTTAACATATTATTAATGAGATTTAACTTATTATTTTAAATGAAACTTAATTTGAATGAAGAAGAAGGATGTTAAATAATAACTTATTATTTTGAGTTATTTTAATTAATTTATTAGTTTATCAAGGAAATCTTACCGACTTGAAAGTTAGTAGATAAGTTGCTTAAATATAAGGAGTATTTTATAAATGGTTCTGGATATTAACAAAAGAATTTTTTAATGACTTTTAAAGTTTTGAATAGGGGAAGTTTTATAAATGGAGTTTTGAGATTTACAAAGAATGTTTATAATAGGTTGAAGATTTATAAAGAAGATTTATAAATTGATTTGGAAATATTTAAAAAACAAGAAATTTGGAAAGAAATAGTTGATCTTCATAGTGTAATTCGAGGGGTATGGATTGTCTACAGTTACTATGGATTCGCTGGGATAGCGACGCAACCATTATGTAAACTACGATACATGATTGATACTGAACGATACTTTAAAAATCTATTTTTAGGAGTTTTAATGTTTTTAAGTTTTTGAAGTGAAATGGTTTGTGAATATACTTATATCATTGAGATAAGCATTTGATTATATTTTCTAATATCAAAATATTGTGTTTGTGAATATACTTAACTTATTGAGATAAGTATATGGAAGTGATTTCCAAAGTATTTTAAAGTTGATTTTTAAATATTGGAAACTTACGAGGCTTAGTGATTCCAACGAGAAATGTAATCCTTGTGTTGAATGTTTGTTTGTTTGAGAGTTAAATAACTAGCCATCAAATCTTGGCCTAAATACGCAATCCTTCTTTATTTTAGTGGAAGAAAAAATATTCCTACTTAACACCGAAGAATTTTATCTATAGAAATATCTAAGAGAAACACGAGGATTACATGGTATAGTTACCATCGGTGGTGCTATACTGTACGTATAAACTCGTTTTGTTCTTCTAGGACAAATGATAAGGAGATCCGTCCACTTAAATGGTTAGGAGGTGATCTCAGCTCTTATGTATTGTCTGATTATTTCCTAAAGAACCATTATTGACATTCCAAAAATCGACATTTGGTTTGTAGAGCATCCGAGAAGCGGAAGAGTCTACTCGTAAGAGATGCTTCAAACCCTAACCACTTCAAAAACCATATATGGTGCTATGGAGGTGATTCGTGGTATATTGATATGTTGGGATCTATGTGTGATTCCGAGACCCGTTGGGGTATGGGAATCCATGTGAGATTCCAAGGACTATTTGAGATGTAGGAATCAATGTGTGGTTCCAAGACGCTTTGGGGTATTGAAATCCATGTGGAATTCCATGATCTATTTTGATGGTGGTGCATGAATTGGAATGTAAGACGTAGCCTCTCAGTGGAAATGACTAAAACCAAAGATATGAGGCATGGCCAATAGGGTTGGCAAACCTATAGGTTGTAGTCGACTCCTCCTAGATGTTACCTACAATTATGCATGCAAAGGATGATGCATTTGGTCTTAGCGAGACCAGCCATGTTTTTCCTGTGGTACATCATTAGGGATGTGTGCTACTTCGGAAGAATATCTCTGATCCAAGTGCAGGAGGACCGTTCTCAAAGTACTGAGGGCGCCTCAATGGAAATCCTACACAATTAACGAATGTGCCTTATCATTTTTTGATTATATACCTAGTATTGTTGGGATGTACACTCACGAGCATCACAGCTACTTGATTATTATTATTTTCGCCCTTAGACGTTATTATAATATCACTAGTTTTTCTGATATAAAGTTTAAGGTAAAAAAAACCATCCGTGTTTATGTGCGGTGTGACCTTATGAGATACCATTGTTTTGAAAGGTTATTTAAACTTTAAGAATTCATTTGATTGTGTTTTTCACGTTCGTTTTACCAGACTAACCCGGACATTGTTTTCCTACAATGTTTTGGCCAGACCGAGTATTTTTCCATGTTTACTTGGATGTTTGGAGCTTCAGGAGACGAGCTGGAGGCCCAAAGACGTATTCACGTATATGGTTATTTTTCCGTTGCATTAATCATTGCATTTGTCAGTAATTGTGAGGACATGTTGCTATAACTGTACAGGCTGAAATAGGTTAGTATATTCTGATTCGTGTTCGTATATATATATATATTACAATTTTGTTTTGTTTAAAGGTTTGTTGCATATTATAGATTATTCATTTCGCTATGAGCTTCTGTGTTGTTTAATTTCTTCTTATCTTCCTTCTTCTATCTTTTCCCTAGTATCCGCCTTTCCATTCAATTTAGGTTGGACATATGTGGTTTATTATCAGCTTAAACTGTATGGAAAAGTGGGTCGTTATAGTTGGATATTAGGTTGAGCGAACACCTAGGCTTTGGTGGGTTGACTCATTTGAGATGGGGTAAGTGAGACCCTAGGACTTGTTTGAGAGTATATATATGAGAGCATATATTTGTTATTTTCATAAAAATGTTTTATATTGTGTTATTTGATCTGTTGAGTGGCTTTAAAATTTTGGTCAATGCTTTGGCCAACTTTATTGATAGGAATTTTGTAAACACTCGAACAAGAACAATTGAGACAATATTGTTTCTAAAAAAGTATAAATGAAATAATTTTACCTTGAAATATATTTTACATATACAAAAGGGAATTTTTCAAAATTTAACATAGTTATTCTTGATTGTGCTTGGTTGTTAGGAATGATAGTATTCCATCATTATCATATAGGATTTGATCGGTCATGCTCGCCATTTCTGAGCATTGACTATTATCAGTTAGTCTTTCTAGAGTCTTCCTTTTCGAAAACTGGGTTAGACAGATAGGAATTTTGGAACTGAAATTGTGAATTAAGTTTCACAATTTAAAAATAAGGCACCGTTGATAACATCGAGTTAAAATTTGATTTCTAAAGGAGTTTATTTAAAAGAAAATTTGAATATATTAGAATGAATATTTGAGAAACGATTTTATATAAAGATTGATTTGATAAAATTAAGTTTTAATAAATGTTATTTATTAAAAGGAAATTGGAATATTTTGAAATAAATATTTTAGAAATAATTGAATATAAAAGTTGGTTATACTAAATTAGGATTTTGTAAAATAAGTTTATTAAAAAACCTAAATATTTTGAAATGTTTGAAAAATGATTTATAAAAGGAAGCTAGAATATGTTCGAAATAAATATTTGAGAATGATTTCCTTTAAATGGGGATGTTTTATAAATTTGATTTTTTTTAAATGTGTGTATAAATAATAGGAATTCAAGAGTTTAAATCTCGATGATTTTGGAAAAATGGTTTTAATGGTTTATAAGTTAATAATAGTAATTGAAAATGTTCTTGGGATAAAAACATCTCTAAGTAGGGGATTTCTACCGTTAGGATCTCGCTATATAATTGTTTTGACAAAATAAATTTTGATTTTGATTCCAAAAGTATGGTTTGATTTACTATAAAGCAAAGAGGTATATTACTGTTTCAAATGATTTTGGAAAAAAGAAATAATAATTTTATTTGAGCTAGTTTTAGAATATAAATGCTTATGGAAATGGTAAAATAGTTTACATAAAAACATTTTCAAGTAATAAATACTTTTGAAAAATAAAATTATAAAGAAAAATGTGTATTCCATTGGATTTGGTTCGGGGAATAAATCTAGATTTTTTTTGTGATGATTAGAATAATCTTGTAAGTGACGATCAGATGTTTGCTTAGGTGAACGGTATTGTGCACTTAATAAATTATTCTCTTTGTAATTGTGTGGTTGGGATGAGTTCGATTCTGAATGAATCCAAAGTAAGTTGGAAATTGATAGTTGATAACTATTTATTTGGAAATATATTTGGTATAGTTTCAAAAGGTGGATTTTAAAAATTGAAAATTTGTTTTTAAGTTAACTAGTGCGTGTGACTTGAAAATTACTAAAGATGGTTAAGAGATTCATTCTAATGCTAAACATTTCTCTTGAGTATTATCCTTCTAGTAAGGAAATATATGATACGGTTTAGTAATACCCAGTTCCTTGGTATAATTTTGGATTACTTGAGTTATATATTTTTTCTGTAGACTAAAATATATAGTATCAAAGGTGTTTTGATTAAAACATGGATGTTTTAAATACTTAAGTGAATTCGAAATAGAAGTTTGTATTATAGTTTTGCATACTCTAGGGAATGACACAGAATTTTATAAGTTTTGTAACGTAAGATATGTTTTATGAAGATATTTTCATAAATAATTTAGAGGTAATGGAATTGGCATTAGAAATAACCAATTAAATAAGTACGTGGAATGGATGTAGATCATTTCTTTTCTAGGTTGATCTAACACTCGTGTAAAAGACTTTGAGGTGTTTCATACCGTTCCAAATAAGGATCTACAACTCGTTTTTGACGGTGAACACTTGATGAAGGTTCTTGATATGGAACCAAAGTTCTTTATCATAGTATATAGCTATGTAAGGGGAACTGTAACGACCCACTATTTTGGACCATTCAAATCAACAATAAAACCACACATGTCGGACTTCAATAATTCAAAACAACAATTTATTAATATAATTTGGAGAAAATAAAACCAATCACAGACACAGAATATTAGAACAACTCACAACGGAAATAAAATAACCGTAGTAGTTCATGAAGCTACTACACACATAGACTCAAAAACAAATACAACATACTAGAGTCTGAAAGCAAATACAATATAAATCCACTAATACATAAGCTGAACAGAAACAACTGAAATAGAAATAGATAGATAACTAAATATATAGACAATCTCCAGCAAATCCTCTAGCTCCAGAAGATGAAATCCAAAGCTGTGATACTCAGGCTGACCCAAGCGTAAATCAAAACACAAAACACTCGACTCAGGACATACATACTTATATAATGTAAATCAACTCAAGTGAACTATAATAGAATGCACAAGTAATTTAAAGGATGCTTGGGATCGCGCGTCCTTTAAGGATCCGTTAAACTATTTACTATGTAGTAATATATGCTATTATAATAATATCTAGAGTAAAGTAAACTATTTAAAAATAGCGTTAAGGCTTTACCCATATCCCACTTAACACATTTTATAGTGTCAATAGTCTATACAGTACCATCGTACCTCCAAATCGGGAGGCTACCATAAATATTCCATAGGTACAACACAAATCAAACTCATAGAAAGCATGATAGGGTAGGTGACACGGCACAACTAGGCAATGCCAGGATAGATATACGAATTGCACTTTCGGACTGGTGGTAACACATAGCAGTCACTACCGCCCACCTCGATCCACACTCCCAAAAAAATCAAAGGGACCACCCAATCAATCACAAAGTAATAGAATGGTATCAAAGGAGTGTGCCCGATTAGAGAAGTTACCTCATTAGCCCGTCAATTGCTCCTGTTTTAGCCACCTTATGCCAACTCACGGGAGTCGGGTCCATGTAAATATCTCATGTAGGATCGCCGCCACCATCCTACTTCATTCTAGAATCTGCACCATGTACATGGTTGTTAAAGTGGTTTTTAGAGTTGGTAGAGGGTATGACAACTTCCAATCCCGGTCTCTTTAACAACCCATGGCTATTTATTTCAAATGGTTTATCCTTTCAAATCAAGCATATTCATTTCAAAACCATTTAAATTCAATACCATTATACCATCAAAATAATATCCATTTCTAAAGTTGTAACATTTTCAAAAACTATACACTTAGTTATATGATGTAAATCAACTCAAGTGAACTGAAATAGGATGCACAAGTAACTTAAAGGATGCTTGGGATCGCCCATCCTTTAAGGATCCATTAAACTATTTACTATGTAGTAATATACGCTATTATAAGAAGATCTAGAGTAAAGTAAACTATTTAAAAATAGCGTTAAGGCGTTACCCATATCCCCCTTAACACATTTTATAGTGTCAATAGTCTATACAGTACCATCGTACCTCTAGATCGGGAGGCTACTATAAATAATCCATAGGTATGCACAAATAAAACTCGTAGAAAGCACGATAGGGTAGGTGCCATGGCACAACTAAGCGATGCCAGGGTAGATATACCAATTGCACTTCCGGACTGGTGGTAACGCATAGCAGCCACTACCGCCACCTCGATCCACACCCCTAAAAATAATCAAAGGGTGCACCCAATCAATCACAAAGTAATAGAATGGTATCGAAGGAGTGTGTCCGATTAGAGGGGCGACCTCATTGGCCCGTCGATTGCTCCTGTTTTAGCCACCTTATGGCAACTCACGAGAGTCGGGTCCATGTAAAATACCTCAGATAGGATCGTCGCCACCATCCTACTTCATTCTGGAATCTCCACCGCGTACACGGTTGTTGAAGTGGTTTTTGGAGTTGGCAGAGAGTATGACAACTTCTGATCTCGGTCTCTTTAACACCAATCGTTATTATAACCAATGGTATTTATTTCAAATGGTTTATCCTTTCAAATCAAGCATATTCATTTCAAAACCATTTAAATTCAATACCGTTATACCATCAAAATAATATCCATTTCTAAAGTTGTAACACTTTCAAAAACTATACATTTAGTTATAACATTTTAAAAAATGTAATAAGTTAGAAACCATAACACTTTGAAAGTGTGACCCTTATATATTAATAACACTTTGAAAATGTTACATTTAAGAAATAGTAGCACTTTTAAAACATAACCTAAAGTAGCATAGCATTTTAAAAGCATAACTTAAAATAACATAGCATTTTAAAAGCATAACTTAAATAACATAGCATTTTGAGAATGCTACAAATTTTACTACAACATAATATTTCAATTTTATCATAGTTTTAAAATCTATTTAATTATACAAAACATATCCACTTCATAAATAAAACCTATCACTATTACTATATTAGATTCAAAATCCCATATTAAATTAAATCATTAAGTTATATCGAATTTTATATCCTAGATAAAATCTTTAAATTTAGCTTAAACAAACCATTTATTTACTTATAAAATTTTTAACTTATTAGAAAATCAATATATATTGTTTAACTCATTTAAATCAAAACTTAATTAAAAATTTCATATATTAAAATTCAAAATACTTAATAATTTTTATAAAACTATAATATTTTAAAAATTACCCATGGTTCTGTATAATATTTTCTTTCCTATGTCAAGTGATACGGATATGTATCATTTCAATCCGTAATATATAAAATCCTGGGTTTTATCATTTCAAACCTGCAATCCCAAGTCAAATAAAATAAAAATCGCTTGAGCCTATCACATCAGCTCATAATGATTTTTCCCTATTCTAAAGTCCGTTCGGATATGTATCATTTCAACCCATAGTGATTCTATACTAACAGGGAACATGCAAAGTGAGAAACGGAATATAAAATAAATAGAGTAACATAGCATATCATGTCATATGATAAAACAGGTATAACATAAGGTGATAACATCATATAATATCATATCACAGGCATATATGAAACTACTATCAACATAGCATATCACTACTATAATTCCACAAGTCATCAATTTACTATGATATAAGTACGTAGTTGAGAGTGATAAACTCACCTTCTTAAGCTAGAGATGACAATTCAAGACACAAGAACAAACTCCGAAAAGCATGACAAAGTACGAATTAGACTTGAGTGGATGTAGAGCCAAGATCCAAATCTTGTACATAAAAAAATACAACGTACATAAATATATATACAGCACATGAAAATATGAATTAAAACAAAGAAGTATGGGCTAATATGACCTAGTGGGCTTGGCCACTTTGCAAGAAAGTTATCCAATATGATAACATAGCTCGGCCATGTTGTTTTGAAGCAAGCTAGCTTGGCTATGTTGTGCATAAGGTACGACTATGGGCTAGATGAAGTGGTGGCAAGCCAAAGGTCGTTAGGAAGGCAAAAGGTCAAGGCATGCCTTTTGGGTTCGGCCATGGTCCATTGGGTTTGGTCTAAGATGATTTGTGCTCGGCTACTAGGTGAACGGTCATGGCTATGATGGTTTGAAGGCAACTAGGCATGGCTAAGGGAAGGGAATGGTCGTGGCTAGGAAATAGGAGAAGGTGGCAAAGGCAATTAGGGAGAGAGGAAGGAAAAGCATGGGGTCGGCTCGGGTTTTTGGCAAGGAGATGTGGTGGTTTGGCCTAGGGATGTCATGGCCATGGGATATGGTGGAGTTGAGTGTTGGTCGAGCATATGGTGGTGATTGGGGTGGAGATGAAGTCGGTTAGGGAAGAATTGGTGAGGCAGAACTATGCTTTAGGAGAAACAAAGGAAAAAAAATAAAAGAAGAAGAAGGAGGCAGGAAAAACTTACTGTAAATTTTGTTCAGGAAAGTGGAAATGAGAAAGAGACGAGAAGAGGAAATTTTGCACGTGAATATCAAATAGAGAGACATCTTTTCAAATGAATGGACAAAGATGTTTCTCTTAGGAAATTCCTAAGCCCATTAGCCAAGCCCAATAATAAAACAAGCTAAAAACACAAATAAAATCAAGCCCAAGGCCAAAATAGTAAATAGAAAATAAAATACTGAAAAATATTTGCGTGTAAAACGCTGAAACTATGCAGATTTAAAACGTATAAATCAAAATTTGACGAAACGAAAAGCATAGAGAATGTTAAAATCAAGTTCAGCTTTAAAAAAAAGAATAGAAATTTAAAATTCAAATTTAAAAATTTCAACTGAAGTTAAACTTTGACCAAAGTTGACCGAAATTTCAAATTTCAGAAAAATCTTTATCTTATTATATTTGGAAAAATAATCCTTAACAAATCCTAAATTTCATTGTAAAATTCTAAATTTTCAAATTTTAAATGATTTAAAATCAAAGTTTCAAATAAATTGTATTTGAAAATATTTACAAAATTATAGGTTGTTACACTCTCCCTCACTCAAAACATTTCGTCCTCGAAAAGGAATGAGATACGAAAAACAAAGAAGATTGGATAGAATAACGAATAGTACCTAAAACAAACAATTCCAGATTCGAAGCACGCATGTTCTCCTCCATCTCTCAGGTACAATCCTGATCATCAGTACTCCACTGCACTTTGACCAGGTTGACTAATTTCCTTTTCAGCTGCTTCGTACCTCTATTGATAATACGAAGTGGCTTCCTCTCGACAGTATGGTTTGGCTCAATATCCAAACTCTCAAGAGCAGAAGGCTAAACAACCAAAGATGGATCATGAATATATCGACGAGGATGCGAAACATAGAATACATTATGTACTCCAGACAACTTCTCAGGCAAATCCAGGCGATAGAATAAAGAACCAACCCTCTCTAAGATGCGGAAAGGACCTATGAACCTAGGAGCAAGTTTCCCTTTCCGACCAAACCGAATCACATTCCTAAAGGGAGCGACTTAAGGAAAACCTGATCACCAACAGCAAACTCCAAACTCCTCCTACACTGATCATCATACTTCTTCTGCCTATCCTGAGCACTCCTCATCTTCCTCTTAATCTCCTTAACTCTCTCGGAAGCTTCCATAATCATATCAGGACCAAGAACCAAACGATTACTAGATTCAATCTAGCAAGATGGAGATCAGCAAGGTCGTCCGTAAAGAGCAACAAACGGAGCCATTGCAATACTAGCCTGGATTCAAGGATGAAATGAGATAGATA
Source organism: Allium cepa (assembly GCA_030765085.1). NCBI lineage: Eukaryota > Viridiplantae > Streptophyta > Magnoliopsida > Asparagales > Amaryllidaceae > Allium > Allium cepa. The sequence goes on from CM060939.1 coordinate 159,392,478, forward strand.
AAGGATTAAGACAAGATTAATATAATATTTGAGATTATACTTGATAATTGTTATTATAGTCGAATTCAACAAGATGGAGACGATATTCCCAAGATCCTCCATAATCTAGAACACAAGCACGAAGAAGATCCTTTAGAATCTGATTCACTCTTTCCGTTTGACCGTCGGTCTATAGATGGTAAGCAGTGCTCAGATTTAGGTGAGTACCTAAAGATTGCTTAAAAGATCTCCAAAACCGACTAATAAAGATGGGATCTCTATCACAAACAATACTGACAGGAACACAATGAAGGCGAACAACCTCCCTTATATAAATCTCAGCCAAACTAGAAGCAGAACGGGTAGACTTGACCGGAATGAAATGAGCTATCTTGGTCAATCTATCCACAATAACTCACATACTTTCATTACCTCTCCTAGTCCTTAGTAATCCATCAATAAAATCCATGGAAACCTATTTCCATTTCCAATTGGGAACCTCAAGAGGCTGCAATAAACCAGGGGTCTACTGATGATCGGCCTTGACTTGCTGACAAGTCGCACGCCTACTAACAAAGATAGAAATATCATGCTTCATACCCTTCCACCAATAAAGCTTCTTCATATCCTGATACATCTTCATCACACCTGGATGAATAGAAAGTCTGGATCGATAATTTTCCTGAAGTAACTCTTGCCTCAATCCATCTACATTCGGGACACAAATCCGATTATTAATCCTCAAAATCCCTCTATCATCAATTTGAGCTCCACTACTAGCTTGGCTACTACCACCAACCCTGCTACGAACATTCTCCTTAATAAGCCTAAGCATCTTATCCTCATCCTACTTAGCTATGATACAATCCATAGGAGGAGAAGAAGAAACAACAAGCTGACACAACATCGCCCTCATTCGACTTAAAGCATCGGCCACAACATTAGCCTTCCCAGGGTTATAGCTAATATCGAGGTCATAAGAAGCAAGGAACTCAAGCCACCTAACCTGCCGCTGATTCAAATCCTTCTGGGTGAAGATATATCTCAAAGACTGATGATCCGTAAAGAGCTCAAACTTAGTTACTAAAAGATGATGCCTCCAAAGCTTCAAAGCAAAAACCATGACAAGTAATTCCAAATCATGGGCTGCATAATTGGCTTTATGGGTCTTCAACTAACAACTGGCATAAGCAATAACCTTCCTATCTTGCATCAGAACGGCTCATAAACCCTCATGACTGGCATCAATGTATACCGTTAATCCCTTATTTCCATTTGGAACGGTAAGAACTAGTGTGGAAGTAAGCTTACTCTTTAACTCATTAAATGCAGCTTCACACTTATCATTCCATATAAACATAGCATTCTTATGAGTCAAAGCAGTGAGGGGTGTAGCAATCCGAGCAAAATTCTCAATGAATCTCCGATAATAACTGACAAGGCCTAGAAAACTACGAATATCAGTCCTAGGAATTTCCCTGTCCTGCATCAGAATAGGGAGAAATAAGGACCACAGAAAAGATAGAGTGATTTATTACAAAGAGGAAAGAGAAGAAAGACTTACATTGATCATAGCGATCTTAACTGGATCAACAGAAACCTCATTAATAGAAACAATATGCCCAAGAAATTGGACTTCATCCTTCCAGAAATGGCATTTCGAGAATTTAGCCTTCAACTGATGATTTCTAAGAGTCTCCAAAAAAAAAATTCAAATGTGACTCATGCTCTTCCCTTGACTTGGAGAAGACAAGAATATCATCGACAAAGAAAGAACAAATTTCATAAGAACATCACGAAAACATGATTCATCAAATCAACAAAGAATGCTGGGGCATTAGTCAAATCAAAGGGCATAACTAACTATTCATTAAAACCATTCTCGGTATGGAAAACAGTCTTGGGAATACTTTCCTCAACAACTCTGAGCTTGTGTAAACCTGTGGCAAGATCAAGCTGAGAGAAAATAGTAGCTCCATAGAGCTGATCAAACATATCATTGATACGAGGCATAGATATCTGTTTCTCATAGTGAGCTTGTTTAGCTCCCTATAATCAACATACATCCTCAAAGAACCATCAGACTTACTAATGAAAACCACCGCTGCTCCCCATTCGGAATGGCTAGGTCTGATCAGACCCTTGAAGAAAAGGTCCTTAATTTGCTTCCTCAACTCAACCTTCTCTCGGGATGTCATTCTTCTAGGAAGAAGAACTATAGGTCGAGCTCTAGGAATAAGATCAAATCGAAAATCGATTTCTCGCTTAGGAGGTAAAGCAGTGATTTCACCAAATACATCCGGATAGAGTTTGACCACATGAGTCAAGTCAGGATCATCAAGAGAAGAGTCAAGAGAATAAATAAAACTGCCAACATAATCCAAAGGCAAATGGCGCTGAATCACCAAAGAGTCACCCTTATCACCAACAAGAGAAACAGTTTAGATTTTACAAGAGATAACAGCTTCATAATTCTTCAACTAATCACCTCCAAGCAATAGATCAAAAGCATCAAAACCCAGAACATAGAAATTGCCAGAAAAACGATAACCAGCATAGAAGAGTTTCACCCTTCTACAAATCCTACTAAGGTTCACAAGACCACCAATAGGATTTTTTACACACAAAGATTCAGGAGTATGCTGGGGAGAAAGGAGATGCTCGAACTTATCGCAAAGATCCAAAGAAATAAAGCTATAGGAAGCTCCAGTATCAAATAAAACACGAATAGGAAAATTAAACAGAGAAAAGGTGCCCTGAAGAGTACCTTGGGTATCACTAGGAGCTGGTGGAGCAAGTGGAGCGGCAGAGGTAATAGCAAAGATACCAGATGGCTTGCCCTTCTGCTAAGTAGGACAATCCTTCCTGAAGTGGTCAGGCTGCAAGAAAATATGACAAAGATCACGCCTGTTCAACTGAGCAGGAGGAGGAACATCAGCACCAACTGAAGTAGGGCAACTATTGGTATAGTGTTCCTTCTGATCACACTTGACGCGATTAAAAATAGGTCGATAGGCTGCCTCTGAGAAGGAGAAGATCTCATACCAGGAGTTTATTCCAATTCTTCTTCTGCTAAAAGTGAGGCTTTCTCTTCTTAGGGTTACCAGAGAAAGGCTGAGATGAAGGGGCACGAGCAATAGAAGGATCCTTAGAAATAGGATTCTCATATTTAATGGTCATATCCATCAAATCAGTGAAAGGGCTATGCACATGAGAAATGAGACGATCATAAAACTCTGGGCGAGCTCTAGCTATAAACTTCTCATTCTTCTTAAGAGGGGTGTCAATCAGGCTAGGACCAAACTTGGATAGTTCATTGAACTTTCGCTCATACTCAGAAAATGACATGCCTCCCTGCTTAAGATCCATAAACTCCTTATATAGCCAAGACTTCCCTGCTTCGGACATCCACTTCACCACAAAAGCATCCCTAAAGCACGATATCGAAACATAAGAAAGATTCCAAAAGGAGAAAACTGAACCAATTCAAAATTAGCATAAAAGGATACCTAAACTGCTCCCAAGAAATATCAGCCTCAATAGTCTGAGCAGCAACAAACTCCCACCAATCCAAGGCTGCTCCCTTCAATTACCAAGCTGCCAACTGACGCTTCTTAGCATCAGTGATCTCAAGACCGAAGAAAATCCTTTCTAAACCCTTCAACCACTGCTGAGTGAATTCCCTACAGAGAGTAGTGAACCTAATAGGTGCAACAGGCTCGGGAATTGGGGCAACACCATGACCCTTAACTCTGGCATTCCTACAATCCATTCGAAAAATCAAGAATGAATTTTAGGACAAAGGTAAATGAGAAATAAAAGACAAATTCAACAAGAATAGAGATCTTAATCAAAGAATTTAATTAACAAGGTAGATAAGGAAACGAAGGAAGTTTAGAAAAAAAATTAGATTTTTAAAACAAGAAAATTTATATCTAAAATAATCTTTTTAAAAATTCTTTAAGTTCATTCGAAAAATCATTTTATACTTTAAAATACGTTCTCTCACAAAGAAATGATTCTAAGATTGATTTCACTCATTCTGATACCAAATGTAACGTCTCACTATTTTGGACCATTCAAATCGACAATAAAACCACACATGTCGGACTTGAATAATTCAAAACAACAGATTGTTAATATAATTTGGAGCAAACAAAACCAATCAAAGAATCAAAGACACAAAATATTAGAATAACTAACAGCCGAAATAAAAACAACTGAAATAGAAATAGATAGATAACTAGATAGATAGACAATCTCCAGCAAATCCTCTAGCTCTGGAAGATGAAATCCAAAGCTTTGATTCTCAGGCTGACCCGTGCGTAAAGAAAAACACAAAACACTTGAGTCGGGACATACATACTTATATAATGTAAATCAACTCAAGTGAGCTGTAATAGGATTCACAAGTAACTTAAAGGATGCTTGGGATCGTCCATCCTTTAAGGATCCATTAAACTATTTACATGTAGTAATATACGCTATTATAATAAGGTCTAGAGTAAAGTAAACTATTTAAAAATAGCGTTAAGGCGTTACCCATATCTCCCTTAACACATTTTATAGTGTCAATAGTCTATAGAGTACCATCGTACCTCCAAATCAGGAGGCTACCATAAATAATCCATAGGTACGACACAAATAAAACTCGTAGAAAGCATGATAGGGTAGGTGACATGGCACAACTAGGCGATGCCAGGGTAGATATACCAATTGCACTTCCGGACTGGTGGTAATGCATATCATCCACTACCGCCCACCTCGATCCACACCCCCAAAAATAATCAAAGGGTGCCCCCCATCAATCACAAAGTAATAGAATGGTATCGAAGGAGTGTTTCCGATTAGAGGAGCGACCTCATTGGCCCATCAATTGCTTCTTTTTTAGCCACATTATGGCAACTCATGGGAGTCGGGTCCATATAAAATACCTTAGATAGGATCGTCGCCACCATCCTACTTCATTTTGGAATCTCCACCGTGTACATGGTTGTTGAAGTGGTTTTTGGAGTTGGCAGAGAGTATGACAACTTCTGATCTCGGTCACTTTAATAACCAATCATTATTACAACCAATGGTTATTTATTTCAAATGGTTATTTATAACCAATGATTTAAATAACATAGCATTTTGAGAATGCTACAAATTTTACTACAACATAATATTTCAATTTTATCATAATTTTAAAATCTATTTAAATATACAAAACATATCCATTTCATAAATAAAATCTACCACTATTACTAGATTAGATTTAAAATCCCATATTAAATTAAATCATTAAGTTATATTAAATTTTATATCCTAGATAAAATCTTTAAATTTAGTTTAAGCAAACCATTTATTTATTTATAAAAAATTTAACTTATTAGAAAATCAACATATATTGTTTAACTCATTTAAATCAAAACTTAAGTAAAAATTTCATATATTAAAATTCAAAATACTGAATAATTTTTAGAAAACTATAATTTAAAAAAAAAATAACTATGGGTCTGTAAAATATTTTCTAACCTAGATAAAGTGATACGGATATGTATCATTTCAATCTGTAATATATAAAATTTTGGGTTTTATCATTTTAAACCCACAATCCTAAGTCAAATAAAATAAAAATCGCTTGAGCCTATCATTTCAACTCATAATGATTTTTCCCTATTCTAAAGGCCGCTCGGGTATGTATCATTTCAACCCATAATGATTCTATACTAATAGGGAACTTACAAAGTGAGAAATAGAATATAAAATAAACAGAGTAACATAGCATGTCATGTCATGTGATAAAACAGGTATAACATAAGGTGATATCATCATATAAAATCATATCACAGGCATATATGAAACTACTATCAGCATAGCGTATCACTACTACAATTCCATAAGTCATCAATTTACTATGATATAAGTATGTAGTCGAGAGTGATAAACTCACCTTCTTAAACCAGGGATGATAATTCAAGACACAAGAACAAACTCCGAAAGAATGACAAAGTACGAATTAGACTTGAGTGGATGTAGAGCCAAGATCCAAATCTTATACACAACAAAATACAACATACATAAATATATATACAACACATGAAAATATGTATTAAAACAAAGCAAAATGGGCTAATAAGACATGGTGGGCTCGGCCACTTTGCCAGAAAGTTAATCAACATGATAACATAGCTCGGCCATGCTGGTTTGAAGCATGCTAGGCTCGCTATGGTGTGCATAGGGTATGGCAATGGGGTAGATGAAGTGGTGGCAAGTAAAAGGTCATAAGAAAGGCAAAGGGTCAAGGCACATGCCTTTTGGGTTTGGCTATGGTCCACTGGGTTCAGCCTAAGATGATTTATGCTCGGCTACTAGGTGAATGGTCACGACTATGATGGTTAGATGGAAACTAGGCATGGCTAAGGGAAGGGAATGGTCACTGCTAGGCAATAGGAGAAGGTGGTCGAGGAAATTAGGAAGAGAGGAAGGGAAAGCATGGGGTCGGCTAGGATTTTTGGCAAGGAGATGTGTTGTTTGTCCTAGGGAAGTCAAGGCCATGGGACGATGGTGGAGATGAGTGATGGCCGAGCATATGGTGGTGATTGGGGTGGAGATGAAGTCGGCTAGGGAAAAATTGGTGAGGCCAAACTATGCTTTAGGAGAAACAAAGGAAAAAAATAAAATAAGAAGAAGGAGATAGGAAAATTTTACTTTAAATTTTGTTCAGGAAAGTGGAAATGAGAACGAGATGAGAAGAGGAAATTTTGTACATGAATATCAAATAGAGAGACATCTTTTCAAATGAATGGACGAAGATGTGTCTCTTAGGAAATTCCTAAGCCCATAGCCAAGCCCAATAACAAAACAAGCTAAACACACAAATAAAATGAAGCCCAAGGCCAGAAAAGAAATTAGAAAATAAAATATTGAAAAATATTTGCGTGTAAAATGCTGAAACTTTGCAGATTTAAAAAGTATAAACCAGAATCTGACGAAACGAAAAGCATAGGGAATGTTAAAATCAAGTTCATCTTCAAAGAAAAAGAATATAACTTTTAAATTCAAATTTAAAAACTTCAACAGAAAGTCAAACTTTGACCAAAGTTGGCCAAAATTTCAAATTTCAAAAAATCTTTATCTTATTATGTTTGAAAAAATAATCCTCAAAAAATCCCAAAATTTCATTGTAAAATTCCAAATTTTCAAATTTTAAATGATTTAAAATCAGAGTTTCAAATAAATTTTATTTAAAATGTTTACAAAATTATGGGTTGTTATAGGAACAGAGGTATGTAATCAATGAGCCTGATCAAAGTCTGCACTAGAAAATTGGGTGAGCGATGCTAGTTTGGAAGTGGAATTATGTATTTAAGTAGTGATCGAATCAGATTCGGTATATAAATGATCTACGATCATCATGTGGGCTCACGAACAATATTGGTTATTCATGTGGTTAAATTTTGGGGATGAAATTCTTTTTTAGGGGAAGAGAGTGTAACAACCCGGAATTTTATCACATTAATTTTTGAAATATTTAATTAGTTTTGAATATACAATTTGGGGTTCTGTTTAGAATGTGATAAAATCTATGTTTCAAATTTAGACTTGATTTTTGATGACGTATTTTTAATTTAATATTTAGAATTTTTTTCCATAATTTTAATTTGGAAAAAAAATCTCTTTTAACGTATTTTACGGCAAATGTTGGCATTTTGAGGCTTCATAAAATTTAATCACTTGTCTATTTTATTTTTGTTTTGTGATGTGTTTCAATTTTGTACGCGGTCATATTTCATATTCTCTTGATCACGGCTTGTATCAGGACGCGATATGGTATAGCGGGATGCCACAATCTAATTTATTCAAAATTTAAAAATAATGAAAATATACATAAGCAAATTGTATACAGTACACTGCCATCTTCCACACAGCCAACCTCTTGTTCTTCTTTTCACCTACAAGTTGCCATTCACTTGTTCCCCCCACACCACAACAGCCACCTTGTCCCTTTGATTGACATGGGTAATGGATTTTAGTTTGATCTGACCATGTAAGCATGTGTATGTATGGGTATGTTAGGAAAGCAAAGTCCTCTCCTTCTCCATTTTTTATTGCTTCCTCCGTTAATTTCAAAAACCAAAGAAAATTCAAAGCTCAAAGCTTTTCTCAACTTGAAAAATCAAATTCCTCAAATCCATTCGACGTTAGCCTTTGGCACCAAAATGAAAGTTATTTGTCATCGAATCTAGTTTATTCTAAAAATAGTTTCATGGGTATTCGTCTAGTAGTTTGAGAGATATCTTTAAATAACAGCAAGTGGTTGAGAAAACGATCATTCTCGATGATTATGGATTTATGAAAGGAAGGTATGGTCGGGTCCGAACCGACAATTAGGGATTTTTATAAGTGTCTGCATGATTTTTAGTGGCCTGGTTTTTCCAGGAGAAAGAGATGACCCAATTTTGTTCAAAAAATAATTTTTGGCAAACCGATGGTCAAGGGGTCGATCAGAGATGTCAGGAAGGAGCATTGGGATGAGGCAAAGGTCATGACCATGACCGATTTTTGTTTAGTGCTTTAGAGTATGGTGATTGAACCAATTAGGGTTTTGGGGGATTTTAATTATAAGGTTCAAAATTAAGCTGCAAGCGGAGGCATGGGGTGATCGGGTGAGCCGCAGGGTGGCCAGAGGTAGGGCAGTGGGTGGCGGTTTTGATGTCATAGGAGTTGATGGTCATAATCGTGCGATGTAGGGATGATAGACGAATAAGGCAACCTGGAGAAACCTAAAATTTGGCTTGCGTGGTTGGTAAAGCGCTAGGTTGGTCGAGAGGTGGTGGCGAGGTAGCCAATAGGATTAACTCGTAGGTAGGGACTTGCGGCTGTGTTTAGCTTTGACATTGGATGGACGGAGTGGGGATGCATGTGCACATTCGTGCATTGGGTTACCCTGCTTTCGATTTAAGATTTCATGTTTAGGGAAGAAGAGATGAATGTGGGTTCGGGTCTAATTCGTTTTTGTTTGCATTAGATGGGCGTTGGGCCATTTCAATCGGGGTTGAAACTTTTGTTTTATTTGTTATTTATTTATATACAAAAGGGTATTATGTTTAGATTATCATACCTTGCTCATATTTAACCTGGTTTACATGCGAATTTTTACGTTGGACTCGTACTCACAGGTATAATACATAGTATAACATGTTGATAGCTTTGGAAAGGTATGAATTTATGACATATTGAAACGGATTGATTTTAAATTACGTTATTTTAATTAATAACATCGTTTAAATTTATATACCTTAATTATTGATGTTTATTTGGCTAAATAAATTGAAGTTGAGTTAAACTGGATCGAATATGGTAATTGGACACATGTTTAGGGAAATAAACCATCGTTATGCTAATTAAAATTAATTTGACATTTAATTAGCAGAAAAAATCACCATTATGCTATTTTATAGATTGGCACATTTGATTATATATCGTCAATTGATATTCCATTTTGAATGAGTGATATGTTAACCATCGATTGTTAAGTGTTGAATTTATTTACTTAGTCGTTGATTATGTAAATATCTGTTATTAACTTGAAAAGTTAATTAAATAATATGGTAGCTTGTTTAAGTACCATGGTGATCGTTAAGCCTCCTTCAAAATTTGAAAAGCACATTATTGATTTGAGAGCTTTTTAAGAATAACTATTTTTATTGTATGGTTTAAAGATAATTATTATTTAGTAATAAGATTTAAAAAGGTAATAACTTATTAATAATAATATTTTAAAGATAATTTATAATTGTTTTAATAATGATCTAAAGTAATTATTTTATTAATTTAATTCTTAAAGGTTATTTCTTAAATGTTAATTAAGAATGTTTACATGGTTGTGGTTTAAAAAGTTTTAATTTTATTTCAATTATTTATTTAAATGATTATCTATACTTTAATTTTTAATCAAAGTTATTTAATTATATTGATTTAAGTTATTTGATTATATCTATAAGTCAATTAATTATCATATTAAAATTAGTTTAAAGTTAATTAATTATCTTTTTAATAATGTTTTAAAGTCAATTAATTATTAATATTTTTTTGAACTTAACTTATAAATATTATAATAGTGTTTAAAATTAATTTAACATATTATTAATGAGATTTAATTTGAATGAAAAAGAAGGATGTTAAATAATAACTTTTTATTTTGAGTTATTTTAAATAATTTATTGGTTCATCAAGGAAATCTTACCAACTTGAAAGTTAGTAAATAAGTTGTTTAAATATGGGGAGAATTTTATAATTAGTTCTGGATATTTATAACATAATTTTTCAATGAGTTTTAAAGGTTTGAAAAGGAGAAGTTTTATAAATGGCATTCTGGGATTTATAAAGAATGGTTATAAACAAATTCAAGATTTATAAAGAAGCTTTATAAATTGATTCGAAAATATTTATAAAATAAGAAATTTGGAAAGAAATAGTTGATCTTTATGGCATAATACGAGGGGCAGGGATTTCTTGCATTTACTATGGATTCGCTGGGATAGTGATGTAGCCATTGTAAACTGCAATGCATGATTAATATTGAATGATACTTTAAAAAATCTATTTTTAAGATTTTTCAAGTTCTGGAAATGAAATGGTTTGTGAATATACTTATACCATTGAGATAACTATATGGTTATATTTAAGTATCAAAATATAGTGTTTGTGAATATACTTATCCTGTTATGATAAGTATACGGAAGTGATTTCCAAAATATTTAAAAGATGATTTTAAAATAATGGAAACTTAATGAGGCTTAATGATTTCAATGGGAAATGTAATCTTTGTGTTGAATGTTATTTATTTGATAGTTAAATAACCGACTATCAAATCTTGGCCAAAATATATAATCCTTCTTAATTTTGGTGGTAGGGAAAATATTACCTATTTAACACAGAAGGATTTAAACTTTGGAAATATCTAGAAGAAACATGGGATTATATGGTATAGTTATTATCGGTGGTGCTATACTTTACATATAAACTCATTTTGTTCTTTTAGGACAAATGATAAGGAGATCTGTCCACTTAAACTGTTAGTGGGTGATCCCCACTCTTATGTATTGTTTGATTATTTCCTAAAGAACCGGTATTGAGCATTTCGAAAATTGGCGTTTGGTTTGTGGAACACCCAGGAAGCGAAAGAGTGTACTCATAAGAGATGACTCGAACCAATGACCACTCTAAAAACCATATATGGTTCTATAGAGAAGATTCATGATATATTGAGATGTTGGGATCCATGAGTGATTCCAAGACCCATTGGAGTACGAGAATCCATGTGAAATTCCAAGGTCTATTTGAGATGTGGAAACAAATGTGCAGTTCCAAGACCCATTGGGGTATTTGAATCCATTTGGGATTCCGTTGTCTATTTTGATTGTGGTGCATGAGCTAGAACGCTGGACATAGCCACGTCAGCGAAAATGAATAAAACTAAAGATAGGAGGAAAGGCCAGTAGGGTCGGCAAACCAATAGGGTGTGGTTGGCTCCTCCTAGATGTTGGCTCCTCCTAGATGTTACCTACAGTTGTTATGCATGCATGGGACGATGCATTCGGTCTTAGCGAGACTAGCCATGTTTTTCCTATGGTACATCACTAATGATGTATGTTGCTTTAGAAGGACATATTTGATCCTTGTGCAGGAGGATTTTTCTCGAAGTACTGAGGGCGCCTCCATGGAAATCCTACACAATTAGCGAACATGTCTTGTCGATTTTCAATTATATACTTAGTATTGTTGTGTTGTACACTCACGAGCATCACAACTACTTGATTATTATTATTTTTTCCCTTAGACGTTAGTATAATATCACTAGTTTTCTGCTATAAAGGTTTTAGTTATCGTAAGGTAAAAACCCATCAATGTTTATATGCGGTGCGGTCTTACGACATACCTTTAGTTTGAAAGGTTATTTAAACTTTGAGAATCCATTTGATTGTGTTTCTCGCGCTGGTTTTACCAAACTGACCCGGACGTTGTTTCCCTATAATGCTTCAATCAGACCTAGTATATTTCTATGTTTACTTAGATGTTTGGAGCTTTAGGAGACGAGTTGGAGGCCCAAAGACGTATCCACGTACATGCTTAATTTTCCGTTGCATTCATTATTGTATTTATCAGCAACTGTGAGGATATGTTGTTATAACTGTCCGGGCCAAAATTGTTTAGTATACTCTGATTCATGTCCGTATACACATATATTACAGTTTTGTTTTATGTAAAGGTTTGTTGCATATTATAGATTATTCGTTTCGCTATAAGATTCATTGTTGTTTAGTTTCTTCCTGTCTTCCTTTTTCTTTCTTCTCCCTAACTATCCACCTTTCCATTCAATTTGGTTTAGACATGTGTGGTTTATTGTCAGCTTAAACTGTATGGAAAAGAGGGTCAATACAAAAGATCTCCTAATAAGCAACTCTCATGCTATCCTCAATCTCTCAAGTGTTCTCGCTTCACTTTCACTTCGTTAAACCTTTACCAACTTCAATGTCTTCTTCCTAAGTTGCTTTATACTCTACTCAACTATAACAGTATGCTTTTGAGATCTCAATTCTTTAGTTTCAACTTCAATATCATCCAGTTGATCCAAATGAAACAATCAAACCTAAGTCGTCCACAAATATCTGATGTTGGGAAAAATGAGGTAAATCAACTCTATATGTTAGGTTCTCAATCCTCTAGAGTATATGGAAAGGAGCGATGAATTTCTGCCAGATTCTCTTTACTACAGAATCAAACTGCAATCTTCAACGGAGAAATCTTGATAAACACTATAATACTAATAAAGAACTCAAGGTCACACTTTCTCTTGTCAGTGGAACTCTTTTTCCAATCTTGTGCGACTTTTATTCGTTGTCGAATGATCTAATCTTAGAATCCTTCTAATCATATCTAGTCCAAGTATTAGTTTCTCACCCTTTGCTCTCCAACATGAAGGAGTGTTGCATAATTGGCTACATGGTCAATACTCAACTGAAAACTATTGTTGTATGCGGACTCAGCCAAATATAGATTATCATACCATGAGCCTCCAAAGTCAAGTATGCAAGCTCATAATAGATCATGTAATATATCTCTTGGTCTATCCATCCACTTGTGGCTTATAAGCTATACTCAAATGCAACTCTTTTCTCAATGCCACTTGTAAGATTTTTCAAAATCTGCTCAAGACTAATGATCCTCAGTTGATTATAATGCTCTTTGATACAACATGGATTCATACAATCACTTCATATATAACTTAGCGAATTTCGATACCGTTTCTATTAGACTTTAAGAATATATATCAAGCACTCTTTGTCAATCTATCGACTATGACCCAAATGTTGGCATACCCTCCTTTATTCCTTAGCAATTCATCAATGAAATGCATTGTTATCTGCTCCCACTCCCATTCGATAACTTCGAGCATTTGAAACAAACTACCTGGCTTTTCTACTTATCCTTCACCATCCAGTAATTCATACGATTTGAAATAAATGTCCCGACGTCCCTGTTCATCACCTCTCAATAAATTGTTGGCATCATGTCTCTATGCATTTTACTTCCTTCAAGATGTATGGTTAATCTCGAATGATGACACTCTTATAGAACATCATCAATAAGTCCATCAACATCAAACATTAACAATCTACCATCCTTGTGAAGCTATCCATCTCAGTTGAGTTCAACAAGTTCATACCTAAGACTTGATAAAGTTAGGGAATGCCCGAGGGGAAATTATGTAATTTTTACATATATCTAACTCAATAACCAATCTTGTTCAAAAATAAAAGAAGTTTTTTCTATTATACTCTTATTATATTATAATATAATTAATTAATTAATTTAAAATTTATTAAATAGAAAATCCTTAAATGATATTTTATGTAATAGTAATTAAATATGTTGTAATGATAAGAAATTTATCACATTAAAAATAATACATTAATTTAAATATTTCTAGTCAAAATGTTCGAGACATGATATTAGTATATCTGTTAAGACTAGAGTGCATAACGCTCTTCAAACGTTGGATAGTGTATGTAACACCCTGTGTTAAATTAAAATTATATATGCAAATAATTTAATTAAGTAATATACGTTTGAAATTTTAAAGCAAAGAAATGTTTGTAAATGGGGCGACTAATGAATATTACTTGGAATACATATATATTTGTGTAACAAATAAATCAAAGAGAAAAATTATATAAAATCAATTAATAAGGAAGATTAATTGATGGTGTTTTTTTAAAAGGGAAATTAATATTCAATTAATTAGTAGAGGCGATTAATTGATAGAAATTGACAAGAAAGGGAACATATATTGTAGCAACTAATTAATATAATTAAAACATATATGTTAGTGCAAGAGAATAAAATGGAGGAAGAGTAATTTGTGCAAGTAATCAATTGTTAATTGATAAACATGGAGACTTATGGTAACATATATAATTAAGATTGTGATTCAATTGTAGAATATGTCCATGCAATAGTTATGGGAATAAAATAAATAAATATGCATATATGTGACTAATTAATATGGTGTTGATTGACATATTAATTTGGTAAGAAATCACAGTACATGAGGGATTAATTGGATAGTAAATTAATTCTAGGTATATATGAAATCTATTAATTGGGTGATTAAAGGGGAATTTTAATTAAAAGAAACGTCACATCTAACAATATATGTTTCCATAGAGTGCAAGAGAAAAGGGGAAAGTGATTAATAAAAAGATTGTTGGAGAATTAGTTAGAAATAAAAAAAAAAGTAGAAGAAAACATATTAATTTAATGTCCATAGACTGAGCGTATGCTTTAGATTTTAGGGTTTTATATCTAATGATTAGCACTGATTTGAACCACTATAAATATAGGTGCAGAGCCTCATTTTTATTCTCATTATTTTTCTCTTGCCTACAAAAGCTCTGCCATTTTTATCTCTTCTACACTTTCTTAATAACAAAATTTTAGATCCAATTCACATGAATTTAGATCTAAATAGAAAGAGAATAGAACTAATTAGGGAATTAGGAATTGATTCAAATCAGAAGTCTATGTCAGTGGTAAAACTCTAGATCTGATTTTTATTTGCTATTTCTAATCCAAATCTCTTCCTTTTCTCTTTCACATATTATAGATCTATAAATATATTGTTTTTAATTCCAAATAAGGATTACAAAGGAGGTGAATATAGATGTTAGGGACAGATCTAGAATAAAAACAGGGAGATTTGGAAAGCTAGTAATGTGAGTGGATTTAATTATATCTTTTACGTTTATGATATATTATAATTAAATTTCCGTTAAACAATTTTATTCAGTATTTCAATAATTAATTTGTTAATTAGTTATGCTGAAATGTAATTAATTGATAGTTATTTACATCTAATTCGAAGTTATAATTTAGCCTAAATGCTAGTTTCTTTTTATTCTCTTTATATGCGAATAATATAGTTAAAAAGAAAGTTCGCGTTTATGAAGTAAAATGGGAAAATACTAGACTAAATGTAAAATAAGAAAAGTTGGAATAAAAATAGAAAAATGGAATTCTATAGAAAATTAAGCTAAATCGTGAATAATAAATTAATCTAATAACTTGATTTGGAAGTAAGTAATAAATTAATTGGTTGGTTTAGAAACTATTATACATTTCTATAATTTAATATTTAAAAGATAACGACTAACGCAACTGCAAGAATAAAAGAAAGAAAAAGGGAACTAGTGTAAAAAAGAGAAACCAATGTATTTTACACTATTCCAAAATAATAAAAGAAATACCTTATAGTTACAAATTATTATTTATAGTAATATTTAGTATTAAAAATATGGAAATGATATTTAGTATGGTTTTCATACCCAACCAAATAAAATAGAATTACTTCCTAGAATAGAAGAAAATAAAGTAAAGTATGAAAGGAATCAAGTAAATTATTAGAAAAGAATATAAAGCTGTAAACGATAATGAACCTAGATCTGCATTTACTGCGCAGATTACACAATAAGACAGTTATTATAATAAGTGAATCATATAATATAAGAGAATTAAAGATAATTTTATATCATAATAAAAGAAGATATCCTAGAACAGAAGAGAGACACTTGTAATCATATACAGATTATAAAAGAAGATAAAGGTGACAATTACTAGTAATATTTTAACATAGGTTATAATTAAAGTAGAAAGAACGAAAAGGCTTATTTAAGATTTAAATTAAGTTAATAAGCAAATAGAATAGAAATAATAGAAGATGTTTATTTAATAAAGTTAAGATTTAAATTGAGTTAAATAAGCAAGGTAATAGAAGTGGCAGTACCAACAACATCCGATATTAGATCAATGGTAGTCTCACAATAGCAAGAAGCGAGATAAGGGCATGAATATGATAATTAAGGTAATTAAATGCCCAACAGAATAAAAGAAGTAAAATAAACGCAAACTAAAAGATTAGATAAAAGAGTGAGATGCATTTGGAGTAGTGCAAAGGATGAAGAGCCTAACGAAGCAGTTCGTCACAGATTTCAGCAAAGAAGAAGCGCATCCAATTTAGATATTTTGAGCTAGAAGAAAGTACGAGACTTCAACGAGATATGAGGTTACTCTAGGATGGCCCTCTGGGTAAGCCTAACGAAGCTACATCCCCGGAGGTAGGTCTATAGGTGTTCCATCAAAAGACTATGCCTTGGCTACTTTTTGTACGGCAGGACCATTGGAAGCAATCAGAATGGGCTGGTGTTCAAAGTAGGATATTCGTATGTCTCAATACTTACAAGTAAGTTTAACGGGCAAGACCAAAAAGAATAGTCACATGTGGATATCGTTCAGCTTCAAAATCAAGAGCGAGTTAAGGAAAGACTAGAGTTAAAACCCAAAGTCCAATGATTCTTTCACTATCGTGACATTGAATGAGGGGCACAGCCAGTTGGAGTTAGATTGTTTGCAATAGGGCACAACCACTTAACTCTTTAGAGGTCTTTCGATTAGTTGAGGGGTGGCTGCATGAGGCCATAACCATGATGAGAAAAGAGACAGACCAACTAGAATATCTATATTGTAAGCCTAACGATGTTATCCTTTATGGATATAGAAAATCCCTGACTGAGTTCCGTACAAGGTAGACCTTATTGGTGAGATTCAAAGAGTAGACAGAACGATTACGTATATTCCTCAATGTACGCACTGGGTGGTACGTTGTAGATGTCCTAGCATTAGTATAGACTAGTGCGGATGCAGTTTTACATTTTCATAGTAGACGACGGAACATCTGTATTATAGGCCTCACGAAGCCGTTCTTTACAGATGTAATCATAGAACGCTATAGGAGCAAGACGATGGAATCTTTTACGAGGTGGATACGGAAGGTACTATAAGTAGTACCTAGGACTAATATGGTCATTGGGCATATAGCTACATATATATATATCGGTTATTAGGTTTTAATTTACTAAGAAGTAGATGGGTACGATTCGTGCATAGAGGCGAGAGTATGATAAACCTGGTGAACCTAATATAACGGTAAACGGATATAAAACGGTATATGCAGAATTAAGCTTAAAAATGTACAATTTATCCATTCACCAGAACTTTAGTTCTGACCTCCTCCTCATAACATCCTACAGGTTAGGTAGATGGCAAAGACTTCCCAGCTTTAAGACACTTGTTTAGAAGAGTTAGTATGTTAGTGAGTATTTACTTACTATTATATTTTAGTCAATTTCGCTGTGAGATATTTAATTGAGCTCTGATATATTTGTCTAGCCTATTTGCAGGATACCAAATTCTTAACTCGGGTTTCAATAGGCTTGGGTTTTAGCATTTTTATGAAAAATCCAGACCCACTGGAATTCAGGTTGTTACATTTGGTATCAGAGCCTAGGTTTAGGATTCCTAAGTATATAGTGAGTGAAAATATATGTATTTTTGAATAAAATATAAATATATTACGTATTAAAATCCAAACAATACCCAACAAATATTTTAACATATGGAAAGTTTTTAGAAGTATATTTGTGCGTAGTGTGCTAGTTGTGTTACAACCCGCATATTTATCGATTTTATATTTAAATATTTTATTTAAATATTTTATCGTTAGTCGGATTTAAGTCTGAAAAGCTACTTTTTGCAAACAGCCGAATTAGGACTCGAGACCACCCCCATTGAGTTCAAAATGCCGTTTGCGACCTTTTTGAGTATAAGCTTCGATATGTTTGGAGAAGGTTGATTTTTGCTACTTTTTTCCCGCTTATGACTTTGGTTTGGACTGCACCCTTATTAGCTCAGCCCAACCCCCTTCTCTTCATAACTTCTCATCTTTGCATAAACACTCAAACTTTAGCAACAATGGTGGAAGAGAATGGGAAATAGAAATTCCTAAGCCCTAGCTTGCTTTGCAAATCCATCTTCTTGCTCCAAACTCAAGTGAACCCATTGGTAAGCATCCCCTTCTTCTTCTCCAACTCATTCTCTCTTTGATTTCAAAAATTTCCTAAACCTAATATTGGAAATGTTTCTCTTTTAAGCTTAGATTGAAGCTTCTTGAGTTGTTATTGAAGAGGAATTGATCTTAGCTTGCTTTCAAGCTTCTTCTTCTATTGTTTGGGTTCAAAGGTGAGATTTTTATCTCACATCTATGCTTACATTTATCTTCGATTGTTAGGTATGAATTCCTAACACTTATTCGTGTGCATTTGCTTTTGGTTTGGATTGATTTGGTGAATATTCCAATTTTTAATGTTTTGGGTTCAATTCTTTAAAAATCATAGTTTTGATGTTTTGATCATGTTCTGGTGATGAACCGAGGAGCTTTTATGGCCGGGTAGTCGATTGGCGTAAACCCTTAGTGTCGTTGCTCATCCGATAGAAATTTGGAAGAGATTGGCATTCATTAGTTGGGCATGGGGGGTGCTGACTACAGGTTCGGTCGACCGACCACAGGGTCCGGTCGACCGACCTGTTACCCAAGCACTCCCAGCCTCTGTTGGAAGTGCAGGTTACAGGTCCGGCCGATCGAACACAGGGTCCGGTCGACCGACCTGCTACCCCGGGCATTTCTATTTTTTGGTCCAGTCGACCGAGCTCTGTAGCCGGCCGACCGACCTGGAGCATTTTTGCCTATTTCGCCTAGTTGTTCGAATTTCCAACTTTAATCGATTCGTGTTGTTTCCTATGTGTTGTTATCATTTGTTATGACTTTGATTACTCCCTTTTAGGGATTTTTGAATATCCATTTCGATGGATTCGGTATCGATTTCTTTGGATTTTATTCACATTTTCGAATGTGAATCTTAGTGATTGGTTGTTCCTACAATCCTCTTTGTGATTTGTCACTTTAAAAATATAAAGGTTTTCTATACTAGTAGTAAATATCAAAACTCTTTCTTCAAATGATTTCAACACTATTTTATTACAAAGCTCGTTTTCTCAAACCGATTTCCAATCTACTAGTATATACAAACCTTTACCTCACTCGTATGAGAAATCTAATTAAACGACTTAGTAAAACGAGTGGTATGAAACGCTTGCGTTTACTTCGTCGGTTAATTCTTGGACTTGTTCGATTGAATCTCTTCTGACAATTTTCTAGTGGAGACCTACAATTTGTTCGTAAATATTTAAGTTAAGCTAGTGGTTATGGGACATGAAGCTAAGCTCATATATTTACTAGCTTACTGTAATTGACACTTCTCTTTGATCATGACGATCATTTATGGTTTAGACTAGCAATGTGCGATGTCTCTTTGTCCACATGGAGGACTGTGCGTCGTTTTTATTGAGCTTCGGCTCAATGTCCGCAATGGGGGACTATACCCTGTCACGAGGAACTTCGGTTCACCAGGAGGAGCTTCGGCTCAATGTCTGCAATGGGGGACTATACCCTGTCAGGAGGAGTTTTGATTCATCAGGAGGAGCTCTGGCTCATTTTTATGGATTGGCCATCCTTTTCTTGTGATTTATGGATTTCGTGTGTTGAATTCTGGAATTTATGCTTCACCTATTTTCGTGATTTCTATTGATTTGATTTATCAATTATTGTGGCTTGGTGAATGAAATTAGGAGTATGACATTCCTTTTGATCCTTGAGTAGGTTATTGTGATATTGATTAATCTCTTGTTGATTTTCAATTACTTATATATCACAGCTTTGCGTTGTGATTATTATACGTTTAGTCGTATCTCTTATTCTATATCATTTCTTCTGATATTTATAGCTAGACTGATCCGTTTATTATTTTCTTCTTATAAATAATACTCGGGTCAGACTGAGTTATTACAGGTGCTTCTGCTTGACTTCTCTTCTAGGGTTATCATATGATCTTTTGGCTAACTACTTAGATTAGTAGTTTTTGTTGTATACATTTGAGATACAGACTCTATGATGTATACTTATTCTTTTGTCTAGCACTTGTATCTATTCTTTTTGATATTGTGGATCTCGTTTGACCACTACTCTGATGAACACTTTCATGTGTTGTATTCATATCTATTTCCGCCTTTGTGATATGAATTATCTGTGACTGATTTGTGTTATGTTTATTTCTATATTTGTTTCCGAAGACCTTTATAGCCACTGTGTAGTAGCTTTGAGTTTGTGTCGGTATATCGGATTTCCTCTTGAGATGAAAAGTTATATTTTTATCCGGCATATCGGTACTCGCACAAAGCAATTATACAGATGGTCGCTCCTCAACAGCCTTATTCTTTGTGCTAGTCGATAGCATTACTCCGTAGTGTTCTTGTCTAGCGTGGGTATAGAGGTGGGGCGTCACAGCTTGGTATCGGAGCGAAACTTCGAAACAATATGGAATATTATAACAAGGATCATCGTCCTAAGTCTTTCTTAGGAGTCGTGCTTTAGGATTTAATTCGAGTCTTCGTACCGATTCATCCTATTTTCTTTATGATTCCTTGTTTTATCAATCAAGTTTGATTGAAATTTATTTTGAGAATAACTTTTTCCTCTTCTTTCTTTCTTTCTTAAAGAAGAAAAATGGTTAGACCTGGCCATCCCAGCGCCGGTCAATCTAGTGCTACTCCCCAAGATGGAGTTTTTATGTCTGCCCAGCAGCTTTTAGATCTTGTTAAGAACGCTCAAGCAGCCGGTCCCAATCCAGAGCCTACTCATCCTAGATCTGGTTTTGCACGCTTGTGTAGAGACTATACCGATTTGGATGGAAGGCCATTCAGGGGATCCGAGAGTGTTATAGAAATTCAGGCTTGGCTTAAATCATGCGATCGTATCTTTTCTCGCATGAACCTTATTGATCTACATCGAGTCCAAGTGGCTTCTAGCATGCTCCAAGAAAGAGCATTAGATTGGTATGAGCTTTTAATTTCT
The DNA here is from genome assembly GCA_030765085.1 of Allium cepa. Lineage (NCBI taxonomy): Eukaryota > Viridiplantae > Streptophyta > Magnoliopsida > Asparagales > Amaryllidaceae > Allium > Allium cepa. The sequence continues at coordinate 159,413,806 of CM060939.1, forward strand.
GAAATCATTGAAGCGGATCTCACTTGGGAGCAATTCCGGGAATGATTCGAATTGAAATTTGTGCCGGAGGCTGAAAAAGTAAGTTTAGCAAGGCATTTTATTGACCTTATTCAAGGTGGATCTTCTGTGACAGACTATGTCGCATCTTTCGAATCTCTGTCCAAATACGGGGTTGAATACATCAACACCCCATTGAAGAAAAAGCAGAGATTTGTCTATGGCTTGAATAAGAATCTTAAGAAGCCATTACTCCTGAAACTTGAGGTTTCATTTGATCAGCTTATTGATATCGCTCTTCGTCTTGAAGAGGTCGATAGAGAAAGCGATGTCGAGGTTGGGAGTGCCAAACCGAACTCCAACGACACCAAGAAGAGACATCCCTTTATTAGGTTCGAAAGTCCTAATCCTAACAAGAGGGCGAAGCAAGAGACTTCTATAGCAAATACTCCTATCCCTAATCGCGGAGAATGCTACAATTGTGGCTCTAGGAACCACTATATAAATAGGTGTCCAAGGCCTATTTCTTGCCGCTATTGCAAAAGTGCGGATCATTATATATCTTCGTGTCCCAAGCGTCAAAGCAAGAGAGAAGGAAAGCTGCAAGTCCCTAGCAACTCTTCTCATGGTCAAGGCATTTTTCACTCAATCCTTGATGGCATTGTTTTATTTCGTGATCTTCTTATTTGAGTTCTTTTTGATATGAGTTCCATCTCACTATTTTATATCAAAAGAACTTGTTGATTCTTTTTCTTTGAAAATATTTTGGGCTTGTTGACTTCTTTGAGAATTGTGAATCCGGATGGTAGATCCGCAACACTCAATTTGTCTTTATTGATGTCGAAATTATTTTATTTTATTTATCTTTCCGAGCCGATATTTTTACTTAGGCTTCGGAATTGATTTTTTTGTAAGGATTGGCTTAATCGTTGTGAAGCGCATATCCTATTTGTCCCATATGGACTATTCATCTTTGACATTTTCAATCTGTTAAGCAGATTTCTATTTTTCCTTTATGATTTTGATTCCAACTTGATGGCATCATTTTATTCCTTAAGCCCACTTATAAGGAAAGTGTTATTTCTCTCATTCATGTAGTTAGAGAAATTTTCCGGTATTTTTGAGCTTGTCTTAGGATTATCACCTAAGTAATCTTTTGTGTGGCGCTAAGGTCTTTTCAGTTTGACCTTGCCACCGATTTTCATTTGGCTACGAGTCTCATGAGTTAGCATTCCACTTACGCACTCCGCACTCGTTATGATTCTAATGAATGACTTATTTTGTCATTCAATTTGTCCAGCTTATTTCATCCATTTTAAATATCAAATATTCTATGAATATTTCGATGAGGCCATTCTTTTATTTATTGATTTTTGGATGAAAATAGCAATTTAAAATTTTGCAAAATCTTTTTCATAAGATTTATTTAGAAGTATAACCGGATTTTTGTTCTTAAAACGAACAAAGAATATTCTTAGAAGTTTTTGAGAAACTTACTTATCCTATAGAATACGATTTTGTGATTGTATTGCCCATTTAGTGTGTTAAGAATTCTGGTCGATGCGCTTGATCAACGTTATCGATAAGAATCTCCTAAACGCTTTGATGAGACAATCAGACACGATATATTGACTTGTAAAAATGTAAATTTTTCTAGAAATATTTTTACATTGAGATAATTGAGATTTTGAAAGTTTTAGCTTTTCGGGAAAGAGAATTATTTAAAAGAAGTTCTTTCTTTCGATACTCTTATTCTTGTGATTCCTGAAGGGAAACCAAGACTTTGCTATTTGTACCGATACTAGTCATATTGGTTTGTATGCCGTTCTCTTGCAAAGGAGAACGTGCTATCACTTGTGCTTCTAAATCATTATAGCCTATCGAGACTAGATATACCACTCATGATCTAGTGCTCGCGGTTATTGTTTCTACTTTTAGAGTTTTGCATCATCATTTTTAGGGGAGGAATTTGTTCTCCATCTCGATCATAAATCCTTGGAATATTTATTTTCTCACAAGGAACTTCATGTTGACTCGAGTTCCTAGCATCTTATGATCTTGATATTCTTTTATTCCCGAGAAGGGAAATCGTGTTGCCAATGCGCTTTGTCGTAAGCAACAAGTGGTTGATTCTTTGATGTTGTCTGAATGGAATTATCTTTCTATCAAGTTCATCGGATGTTTTGGTATACTTCGTTTTATTGAGCTTTATCTCATTCCTTTTATGGACTAGTGTCCGGTGTTCTTTTATGGTGTTCGGTTCATCGGATGTACTGTTATTATACTACATCGATGTTCCGTCTCATTTGATTCATTGGATGTACCGTTTGTACTACATCAATGATTTTGCTATTTGGATTCATTGGATGTACCGTTTGTACTACATCAATGTCTTTGCTATTCGATTCATTGGATGTACCGTTTGTACTACATCAATGTCTTTGCTATTTGATTCATTGGATGTACCGTTTGTACTACATCAATGTCTTTGCTTTTGGATTCATTGGATGTACCGTTTGTACTACATTAATGTCTTTGCTTTTCGATTCATTGGATGTACCGTTTGTACTACATCAATGTCTTTGCTTTTGGATTCATTGGATGTACCGTTTGTACTACATCAATGTCTTTGGTTTTTGATTCATTGGATGTACCGTTTGTACTACATCAATGTCTTTGCTTTTGGATTCATTGGATGTACCGTTTGTACTACGTCAATGTCTTTGCTTTTCGATTCATTGGATGTACCGTTTGTACTACATCAATTCTTTGCTATTCAATTCATTGGATTTACCATTTGTACTACATCAATATCTTTGCTATTTGATTCATTGGATGTACCGTTTGTCCTACATCAATGTCTTTGCTTTTGGATTCATTGGATGTAACGTTTGTACTACATCAATGTTTTTGCTATTTGATTCATTGGATGTACCGTATGTACTACATCAATGTCTTTGCTTTGGTTCATTGCGCGTACCGTTTTTGTACTACGCTGATGTCCCAAATTATTTGAGTTTCTAGTTTCTCGGGCGTACCGTTTTTGTACTACGCCGTTGCACTGGCTCAATTTTCTGCTATTCTTGACGTTCCCCACGTCTTTTATCTACGGAAATGCCTTAGGGATTCCGGTTTTCATTCTTGAGCCCGGTGATATTGTGGAAATTGAAGTTTCCCCAGATTTGATTTTTTGAGCAACATCCTATTCGAATTATTGCTTCGGAGCTCAAACGACTTCGAAATAAAGATGTTCTTCTTATGAGAGTTCAATGGTTCTCAGATCCTAAGGATTGCTCTAGAGAATCCAGAGAATTCATTGAGCGATCCTGTTCTTGCTAACTCTTTCGTGCTCTTTGTGGTGAACTTCTTATTTCAATTTTCTTTTGTGTTGATATGCTTCCATGGTTGTTACTTCTTATTTTCCTCTTAAGTATTGCAAGGACACAATTTCTTTAAGGAGGGGAGTATGTAACAACCCGCATATTTATCGATTTTATATTTAAATATTTTATTTAAATATTTTATCGTTAGTCGGATTTTAGTCTGAAAAGCTACTTTTTGCAAACAGCCGAATTAGGACTCGAGACCACCCCCATTGAGTTCAAAATGTCGTTTGCGACCTTTTTGAGTATAAGCTTCGATATGTTTGGAGAAAGTTGATTTCTGCTACTTTTTTCCCGCTTATGACTTTGGTTTGGACTGCACCCTTATTAGCTCAACCCAACCCCCTTCTCTTCATAACTTCTCCTCTTTGCTTAAACACTCAAGCTTTAGCAAAAATGGTGGAAGAGAATGGGAAATAGAAATTCCTAAGCCCTAGCTTGCTTTGCAAATCCATCTTCTTGCTCCAAACTCAAGTGAACCCATTGGTAAGCATCCCCTTCTTCTTCTCCAACTCATTCTCTCTTTGATTTCAGAAATTTCCTAAACCTAATATAGGAAATGTTTCTCTTTTAAGCTTAGATTGAAGCTTCTTGAGTTGTTATTGAAGAGGAATTGATCTTAACTTGCTTTCAAGCTTCTTCTTCTATTGTTTGGGTTCAAAGGTGAGATTTTTATTTCACATCTATGCTTATATTTATCTTCGATTGTTAGGTATGAATTCCTAACACTTATTCGTGTGCATTTGCTTTTGGTTTGGATTGATTTGGTGAATATTCCAATTTTTAATGTTTTGGGTTCAATTCTTTAAAAATCATAGTTTTGATGTTTTGATCATGTTCTGGTGATGAACCGAGGAGCTTCTATGGCCGGGTAGTCGATTGGCGTAAACCCTTAGTGCCGTTGCTCGTCCGATAGATATTTGGAAGAGATTGGCATTCATTAGTTGGGCATGGGGGGTGCTGACTACAGGTTCGGCCGACCGACCACAGGGTCCGGTCGACCGACCTGTTACCCAGGCACTTCCCAGCCTCTGTTGGAAGTGCAGGTTACAGGTCCGGCCGATCGAACACAGGGTCCGGTCGACCGACCTGGTACCCAGGGCATTTCTATTTTTTGGTCCGGTCGACCGAGCTCTGTAGCCGGCCGACCGACCTGGAGCATTTTTGCCTATTTCGCCTAGTTGTTTGGATTTCCAACTTTAATCGATTCGTGTTGTTTCCTATGTGTTGTTATCATTTGTTATGACTTTGATGACTCCCTTTTAGGGATTTTTGAATATCCATTTCGATGGATTCGGTATCGATTTTTTTGGATTTTATTCACATTTTCGAATGTGAATCTTAGTGATTGGTTGTTCCTACAATCTTCTTTGTGATTTGTCACTTTAAAAATATAAAGGTTTTCTATACTAGTAGTAAATATCAAAACTCTTTCTTCAAATGATTTCAACACTATTTTATTACAAAGCTCGTTTTCTCAAACCGATTTCCAATCTACTAGTATATACAAACCTTTACCTCACTCGTATGAGAAATCTAATTAAACGACTTAGTAAAACGAGTGGTATGAAACGCTTGCGTTTACTTCGTCGGTTAATTCTTGGACTTGTTCGATTGAATCTCTTCTGACAATTTTCTAGTGGAGACCTACAATTTGTTCGTAAATATTTAAGTTAAGCTAGTGGTTATGGGACATGAAGCTAAGCTCATATATTTACTAGCTTACTGTAATTGACACTTCTCTTTGATCATGACGATCATTTATGGTTTAGACTAGCAATGTGCGATGTCTCTTTGTCCACATGGAGGACTGTGCGTCGTTTTTATTGAGCTTCGGCTCAATGTCCGCAATGGGGGACTATACCCTGTCACGAGGAACTTCGGTTCACCAGGAGGAGCTTCGGCTCAATGTCTGCAATGGGGGACTATACCCTGTCAGGAGGAGTTTTGATTCATCAGGAGGAGCTCTGGCTCATTTTTATGGATTGGCCATCCTTTTCTTGTGATTTATGAATTTCGTGTGTTGAATTCTAGAATTTATGCTTCACCTATTTTCGTGATTTCTATTGATTTGATTTATCAATTATTGTGGCTTGGTGAATGAAATTAGGAGTATGACATTCCTTTTGATCCTTGAGTAGGTTATTGTGATATTGATTAATCTCTTGTTGATTTTCAATTACTTATATATCACAGCTTTGCGTTGTGATTATTATACGTTTAGTCGTATCTCTTATTCTATATCATTTCTTCTGATATTTATAGCTAGACTGATCAGTTTATTATTTTCTTCTTATAAATAATACTCGGGTCAGACTGAGTTATTACAGGTGCTTCTGCTTGACTTCTCTTCTGGGGTTATCATATGATCTTTTGGCTAACTACTTAGATTAGTAGTTTTTGTTGTATACATTTGAGATACAGACTCTATGATGTATACTTATTCTTTTGTCTAGCACTTGTATCTATTCTTTTTGATATTGTGGATCTCGTTTGACCACTACTCTGATGAACACTTTCATGTGTTGTATTCATATCTATTTCCGCCTTTGTGATATGAATTATCTGTGACTGATTTGTGTTATGTTTATTTCTATATTTGTTTCCGAAGACCTTTATAGCCACTGTGTAGTAGCTTTGAGTTTGTGTCGGTATATCGGATTTCCTCTTGAGATGAAAAGTTATATTTTTATCCGGCATATCGGTACTCGCACAAAGCAATTATACAGATGGTCGCTCCTCAACAGCCTTATTCTTTGTGCTAGTCGACAGCATTACTCCGTAGTGTTCTTGTCTAGCGTGGGTATAGAGGTGGGGCGTCACAGCTTGGTATCGGAGCGAAACTTCGAAACAATATGGAATATTATAACAAGGATCATCGTCCTAAGTCTTTCTTAGGAGTCGTGCTTTAAGATTTAATTCGAGTCTTCGTACCGATTCATCCTATTTTCTTTATGATTCCTTGTTTTATCAATCAAGTTTGATTGAAATTTATTTTTTGAATAACTTTTTCCTCTTCTTTCTTTCTTTCTTAAAGAAGAAAAATGGTTAGACCTGGCCGTCCCAGCGCCGGTCAATCTAGTGCTACTCCCCAAGATGGAGTTTTTATGTCTGCCTAGCAGCTTTTAGATCTTGTTAAGAACGCTCAAGCAGCCGGTCCCAATCCAGAGCCTACTCATCCTAGATCTGGTTTTGCACGCTTGTGTAGAGACTATACCGATTTGGATGGAAGGCCATTCAGGGGATCCGAGAGTGTTATAGAAATTCAGGCTTGGCTTAAATCATGCGATCGTATCTTTTCTCGCATGAACCTTATTGATCTACATCGAGTCCAAGTGGCTTCTAGCATGCTCCAAGAAAGAGTATTAGATTGGTATGAGCTTTTAATTTCTGAAATCATTGAAGCGGATCTCACTTGGGAGCAATTCCGGGAATGATTCGAATTGAAATTTGTGCCGGAGGCTGAAAAAGTAATTTTAGCAAGGCGTTTTATTGACCTTATTCAAGGTGGATCTTCTGTGACAGACTATGTCGCATCTTTCGAATCTCTGTCCAAATACGGGGTTGAATACATCAACACCCCATTGAAGAAAAAGCAGAGATTTGTCTATGGCTTGAATAAGAATCTTAAGAAGCCATTACTCCTGAAACTTGAGGTTTCATTTGATCAGCTTATTGATATCGCTCTTCGTCTTGAAGAGGTCGATAGAGAAAGCGATGTCGAGGTTGGGAGTGCCAAACCGAACTCCAACGACACCAAGAAGAGACATCCCTTTATTAGGTTCGAAAGTCCTAATCCTAACAAGAGGGCGAAGCAAGAGACTTCTATAGCAAATACTCCTATCCCTAATCGCGGAGAATGCTACAATTGTGGCTCTAGGAACCACTATATAAATAGGTGTCCAAGGCCTATTTCTTGCCGCTATTGCAAAAGTGCGGATCATTATATATCTTCGTGTCCCAAGCGTCAAAGCAAGAGAGAAGGAAAGCTGCAAGTCCCTAGCAACTCTTCTCATGGTCAAGGCATTTTTCACTCAATCCTTGATGGCATTGTTTTATTTCGTGATCTTCTTATTTGAGTTCTTTTTGATATGAGTTCCATCTCACTATTTTATATCAAAAGAACTTGTTGATTCTTTTTCTTTGAAAATATTTTGGGCTTGTTGACTTCTTTGAGAATTGTGAATCCGGATGGTAGATCCGCAACACTCAATTTGTCTTTATTGATGTCGAAATTATTTTATTTTATTTATCTTTCCGAGCCGATATTTTTACTTAGGCTTCGGAATTGATTTTTTTGTAAGGATTGGCTTAATCGTTGTGAAGCGCATATCCTATTTGTCCCATATGGACTATTCATCTTTGACATTTTCAATCTGTTAAGCAGATTTCTATTTTTCCTTTATGATTTTGATTCCAACTTGATGGCATCATTTTATTCCTTAAGCCCACTTATAAGGAAAGTGTTATTTCTCTCATTCATGTAGTTAGAGAAATTTTCCGGTATTTTTGAGCTTGTCTTAGGATTATCACCTAAGTAATCTTTTGTGTGGCGCTAAGGCCTTTTCAGTTTGACCTTGCCACGATTTTCATTTGGCTACGACTCGCGTGAGTTAGCATTCCACTTACGCACTCCGCACTCGTTATGATTCTAATGAATGACTTATTTTGTCATTCAATTTGTCCAGCTTATTTCATCCATTTTATATATCAAATATTCTATGAATATTTCGATGAGGCCATTCTTTTATTTATTGATTTTTGGATGAAAATAGAAATTTAAAATTTTGCAAAATCTTTTTCATAAGATTTATTTAGAAGTATAACCGGATTTTTGTTCTTAAAAAGAACAAAGAATATTCTTAGAAGTTTTTGAGAAACTTACTTATCCTATAGAATACGATTTTGTGATTGTATTGCCCATTTAATGTGTTAAGAATTCTGGTCGATGCGCTTGATCAACGTTATCGATAAGAATCTCCTAAACGCTTTGATGAGACAATCAAACACGATATATTGACTTGTAAAAATGTAAATTTTTCTAGAAATATTCTTACATTGAGATAATTGAGATTTTGAAAGTTTTATCTTTTCGGGAAAGAGAATTATTTAAAAGAAGTTCTTTCTTTCGATACTCTTATTCTTGTGATTCCTGAAGGGGAACCAAGACTTTGCTATTTGTACCGATACTAGTCATATTGGTTTGTATGCCGTTCTCTTGCAAAGGAGAACGTGCTATCACTTGTGCTTCTAAATCATTATAGCCTATCGAGACTAGATATACCACTCATGATCTAGTGCTCGCGGTTATTGTTTCTACTTTTAGAGTTTTGCATCATCATTTTTAGGGGAGGAATTTGTTCTCCATCTCAATCATAAATCCTTGGAATATTTATTTTCTCATAAGGAACTTCATGTTGACTCGAGTTCCTAGCATCTTATGATCTTGATATTCTTTTATTCCCGAGAAGGGAAATCGTGTTGCCAATGCGCTTTGTCGTAAGCAACAAGTGGTTGATTCTTTGATGTTGTCTGAATGGAATTATCTTTCTATCAAGTTCATCGGACGTTTTGGTATACTTCGTTTTATTGAGCTTTATCTCATTCCTTTTATGGACTAGTGTCCCGTGTTCTTTTATAGTGTTCGGTTCATCGGATGTACTGTTATTATACTACATCGATGTTCCGTCTCATTTGATTCATTGGATGTACCGTTTGTACTACATCAATGATTTTGCTATTTGGATTCATTGGATGTACCGTTTGTACTACATCAATGTCTTTGCTATTCGATTCATTGGATGTACCATTTGTACTACATCAATGTCTTTGCTATTTGATTCATTGGATGTACCGTTTGTACTACATCAATGTCTTTGCTTTTGGATTCATTGGATGTACCGTTTGTACTACATCAATGTCTTTTCTTTTGGATTCATTGGATGTACCGTTTGTACTACATCAATGTCTTTGTTTTTCAATTCATTGGATGTACCGTTTTTACTACATCAATGTCTTTGCTTTTGGATTCATTGGATGTACCGTTTGTACTACATCAATGTCTTTGCTTTTGGATTCATTGGATGTACCGTTTGTACTACATCAATGTCTTTGCTTTTCGATTCATTGGATGTACCGTTTGTACTACATCAATGTCTTTGCTATTCGATTCATTGGATATACCGTTTGTACTACATCAATGTCTTTGCTATTTGATTCATTGGATATACCGTTTGTACTACATCAATATCTTTGCTTTTGGATTCATTGGATGTACCGTTTGTACTACATCAATGTTTTTTCTATTTGATTCATTGGATGTACCGTATGTACTACATCAATGTCTTTGCTTTGGTTCATTGGGCGTATCGTTTTTGTACTACGCTGATGTCCCAAATTATTTGAGTTTCTAGTTTCTCGGGCGTGCCGTTTTTGTACTACGCCGTTGCACTGGCTCAATTTTCTGCTATTCTTGACGTTCCCCATGTCTTTTATCTACGGAAATGCCTTAGGGATTCCGGTTTTCATTCTTGAGCCCGGTGATATTGTGGAAATTGAAGTTTCGCCAGATTTGATTTTTTGAGCAACATCCTATTCGAATTATTGCTTCGTAGCTCAAACGACTTTGAAATAAAGATGTTCTTCTTATGAGAGTTCAATGGTTCTCAGATCCTAAGGATTGCTCTAGAGAATCCAGAGAATTCATTGAGCGATCCCGTTCTTCCTAACTCTTTCGTGCTCTTTATGGTGAACTTCTTATTTCAATTTTCTTTTGTGTTGATATGCTTCCATGGTTGTTACTTCTTATTCTCCTCTTAAGTATTGCGAGGACGCAATTTCTTTAAGGAGGGGAGTCTGTAACAACCCGCATATTTATCGATTTTATATTTAAATATTTTATTTAAATATTTTAACGTTAGTCGGATTTTAGTCCGAAAAGCTACTTTTTGCAAATAGCCGAATTAGGACTCGAGACCACCCCCATTGAGTTCAAAATGCCGTTTGCGACCTTTTTGAGTATAAGCTTCGATATGTTTGGAGAAAGTTGATTTTTGCTACTTTTTTCCCGCTTATGACTTTGGTTTGGACTGCACCCTTATTAGCTCAGCCCAACCCCCTTCTCTTCATAACTTCTCCTCTTTGCTTAAACACTCAAGCTTTAGCAACAATGGTGGAAGTGAATGGGAAATAGAAAGTCCTAAGCCCTAGCTTGCTTTGCAAATCCATCTTCTTGCTCCAAACTCAAGTGAACCCATTGGTAAGCATCCCCTTCTTCTTCTCCAACTCATTCTCTCTTTGATTTCAGAAATTTCCTAAACCTAATATAGGAAATGTTTCTCTTTTAAGCTTAGATTGAAGCTTCTTGAGTTGTTATTGAAGAGGAATTGATCTTAGCTTGCTTTCAAGCTTCTTCTTCTATTGTTTGGGTTCAAAGGTGAGATTTTTATCTCACATCTATGCTTATATTTATCTTCGATTGTTAGGTATGAATTCCTAACACTTATTCGTGTGCATTTGCTTTTGGTTTGGATTGATTTTGTGAATATTCCAATTTTTAATGTTTTGGGTTCAATTCTTTAAAAATCATAGTTTTGATGTTTTGATCATGTTCTGGTGATGAACCGAGGAGCTTCTATGGCCAGGTAGTCGATTGGCATAAACCCTTAGTGCCGTTGCTCGTCCGATAGAAATTTGGAAGAGATTGGCATTCATTAGTTAGGCATGGCGGGTGCTGACTACAGCTCCGGCCGACCGACCACAGGGTCCGGTCGACCGACCTGTTACCCAGGCACTTCCCAGCCTCTGTTGGAAGTGCAGGTTACAGGTCCGGCCGACCAAACACAGGGTCCGGTAGACCGACCTGCTACCCCGGGCATTTCTATTTTTTTGTCCGGTCGACCGAGCTCTGTAGCCGGCCGACCGACCTGGAGCATTTTTGCCTATTTCGCCTAGTTGTTTGAATTTCCAACTTTAATCGATTCGTGTTGTTTACTATGTGTTGTTATCATTTGTTATGACTTTGATGACTCCCTTTTAGGGATTTTTGAATATCCATTTCGATGGATTCGGTATCGATTTCTTTGGATTTTATTCACATTTTCGAATGTGAATCTTAGTGATTGGTTGTTCCTACAATCTTCTTTGTGATTTGTCACTTTAAAAATATAAAGGTTTTCTATACTAGTAGTAAATATCGAAACTCTTTCTTCAAATGATTTCAACACTATTTTATTACAAAGCTCGTTTTCTCAAACCGATTTCCAATCTACTCATACATACAAACCTTTACCTCACTCGTATAAGAAATCTAATTAAACGACTTAGTAAAACGAGTGGTATGAAACGCTTGCGTTTACTTCGTCGGTTAATTCTTGGACTTGTTCGATTGAATCTCTTGTGACAATTTTCTAGTGGAGATCTACAATTTGTTCGTAAATATTTAAGTTAAGCTAGTGGTTATAGGACATGAAGCTAAGCTCATATATTTACTAGCTTACTGTAATTGACACTTCTCTTTGATCATGACGATCATTTATGGTTTAGACTAGCAATGTGCGATGTCTCTTTGTCCACATGGAGGATTGTACGTCGTTTTTATTGAGCTTTGGCTCAATGTACGCAATGGGGGACTATACCCTGTCACGAGGAACTTCGGTTCACCAGGAGGAGCTTCGGCTCAATGTCCGCAATGGGGGACTATACCCTGTCAGGAGGAGATTTGATTCATCAGGAGGAGCTCTGGCTCATTTTTATGGATTGGCCATCCTTTTCTTGTGATTTATGGATTTCGTGTGTTGAATTCTGGAATTTATGCTTCACCTATTTTCGTGATTTCTATTGATTTGATTTATCAATTATTGTGGCTTGGTGAATGAAATTAGGAGTATGACATTCCTTTTGATCCTTGAGTAGGTTATTGTGATATTGATTAATCTCTTGTTGATTTTCAATTACTTATATATCACAGCTTTGCGTTGTGATTATTATACGTTTAGTCGTATCTCTTATTCTATATCATTTCTTCTGATATTTATATCTAGACTGATCCGTTTATTATTTTCTTCTTATAAATAATACTCGGGTCATACTGAGTTATTACAGGTGCTTCTGCGTGACTTCTCTTCTGGGGTTATCATATGATCTTTTGGCTAACTACTTAGATTAGTAGTTTTTGTTGTATAAATTTGAGATACAGACTCTATGATGTATACTTATTCTTTTGTCTAGCACTTGTATCTATTCTTTTTGATATTGTGGATCTTGTTTGACCACTACTCTGATGAACACTTTCATGTGTTGTATTCATATCTATTTCCGCCTTTGTGATATGAATTATCTGTGACTGATTTGTGTTATGTTTATTTCTATATTTGTTTCCGAAGACCTTTATAGCCACTGTGTAGTAGCTTTGAGTTTGTGTCGGTATGTCGGATTTCCTCTTGAGATGAAAAGTTATATTTTTATCCGGCATATCGGTACTCGCACAAAGCAATTATACAGATGGTCGCTCCTCAACAGCCTTATTCTCCGTGCTAGTCGACAGCATTACTCCGTAGTGTTCTTGTCTAGCGTGGGTATAGAGGTGGGGCGTCACAAGTTGGGTTTGGGATGACCCAAGTATGTAGAGCCTATATTATTACCGATTTATGGCTTACAAATAAGCCATGTTTTGAGAGAATTTATATCCATATGTTGTAGGAAGTAGGGAAGTTCCTTAGGGATAGTAGGGAGAGTGTTTTTATTTCTGAAAGAATAAGAAGTTTTAGCATGAAGAAAATTCACTTTATGTCTAACCTAACAAAAATGAAACTTTTGACATAAAAAGTTTATAAATATAATTGTTAATATATTTAAGGAAGTAAATATTGGGTTTTTGAAAAATTAAGTAGTATGAAATTCAAATTGGTTTTTATATTATGTGAATTTTGTTAAAAGTGAAGTTCTTTTTGAAGAATTATAAAGAATATATAGCTCGCTGGTTTCTTTGTAGATAAATAATGATTTTAAATGTAAAAAAACTCGAGTGTGTTAGTATCGAAAACGTAGGTTACAACATTTATTGTTGTAATAAATGTTTTCAGTAAAAATAAAGGAAGCATAGTCTATGACACTACTGTTATAGTAGGCGATCCCCAAAGTAAATATTTTTACATAGCATATGGGATTTATTAATATTTATTTTAATTGAATTCATATTTTAGTATTTTTGGGTTGTAGTAACGGTGTTTTACGCAACATCTGTTTTGACCCAAATGAGTTTTGGAGATAATTTCTAAAGTGGTTTATATGTAACTTATTATTTAAATAAGCACTGAAAATATTTTCTAGTTATAAAGAAGTTTTAAAAATGAGTTCTTTTGAAAATAATGTAAGATAAATTAATGAATTTAGTAGGAAATATCTTATGTAAATAAATATAAAGTAAAAATACCTTAATCTATTGGAATGAAATGAATAATGATATAATTTTCTTAGAATCGCAAATAAAGATGTTTTGTGCAACATACGAGGAATACGTGAAAGAGATGTACAAGGTATGGAAAGCATATATTTTGTATACCCTATTTCGAAAATATATAAAATAAAATTCCTTATAATTTCACACAAACATGAAATCCTCCTTTAAAGGATTCATAGAAGTTTTTAGCGTTGATGGTTTCTCACAAGAGAAAATAATTCCAATACATTAGGATATAAAACCATTAAGTGTATTAAGGAGTAACTCCTTCAAGATTAAGTAATTGGAAGAGTGTGAAAGTTAAGAAATTTTTGATAAAATAATTGTTCTTATTTACCCCAATTTTAGTGAATTTGAAAAACTATAATAAAATAAGGATTCTTTGAAAACATGTGAGGAAAAAAAATTTTAAAGGCAAGAAAAAAGAAAAATGTTTTAAGAACAAGCAAGGCATGTTTAAAAAAAGATGGCTTAGTGGAAAAGTGAATAAGTTTTTGAAAAGATACAATTTAGAAGTTTTAATTTTTGAAGAAAAAATTATAAATACTAAACCAAATCAGACTTTCAAATATGGAGTAGATATGAAACATTTCCTAGGTGTAACGGGAATAGCAGTAATTACTTTTATTAATAATAAAGTTTCCGTAAGGTGTATAGGACACTAGTGAAAACATAGAAATGTTGCTTCATATGTGCAGACTATAGAAGAATAGTGAAATGATATTAGTAAGATGATAAGACACACGTTTTTGGGATAGGTAGACCTTAGTTAGGGAAAAATGAAAGGTAAAGAAAAAATTTCCTCAAGCTTAGTTGTCTATTAAGATGGAGACTGAATAGACTGAAACCCATATCCATTGCAGTAACTGAGACTTAGTTATTCCTTTTTGAGTATGGAATAGAAGTGATGAATAGATCTTAGTTGTCATGAGTAATACAACGTAAGTTGGTAACAAGTAATAGGCGGTAGGAGGAGCATATGAGTTACTTGGATTCCTAGAGTAGGACATTTCTATGTCAATGTGGATATGGTCCTAGACCTCCTTGCCCTAGATGATAACTGTGTTTAGTTGCTGTATAAAAAAAGAGTAAAAGCGAAAAAAGATAACTAAAAGAAAAATAACAAATTTAATGAAAGCGATAAAAACATCAACAGAAAAATTAAAAAAGAGATATTTTCTTATATAAGCTATGTTTGGGGAAGTAAATAATTTTTTTTAGAATAGTAGCCTAAATCCCAAGTACGGAGGAAGTTGTGCACGAAAGAAAATTGGAGAAATATGATGTTTTTCCGTTTTCCACCGTCTTCATAACATAAAAAATCGAAATTGGAGAATTAGAATTTTCTAAAATTCAAAAATAAAAAGTTGTGTGGTAGGTTTGGACTTAAAAATTCGTTGAACTGTGCTCCTACTCAGTAGGAGTGGGAAAAATTGAATGAAAAATGTTTTTAGTTTTCAAAAGATTGCATTCATATAGAAATTGCAAGTATATTTAGGATGCGTGCATCATGTTTTAAAAGGAATTTCTAAAAGAAAACGCATTCATATAGAAGGTACCGCATAGAAATTCTTGTACATGCATATATTTTATGATGTATTGAACTAAACTCGGATTGTTGCAAAATTGGATGTACACAAAATGGATGTGATTAATACGAGAAATTACATAATTGAACCCTTATCAAATTTCGAGGATGAAATTTCCTAAGGGGGAAGGAGAATGTAACACCCCACATTAAATTACAATTATATATGCAAATAATTTTAATTAAGCTATATACGTTTGAAATTTTAAAACAAAGAAATGTTTGTAAATGAGTCAACTAATTAATATTATTTGAAATACACATATATATTTGTGTAACAAATAAACTAGAGAGAGAAATTGTATAAAATCAATTAATAGGGAAGATTAATTGATGGTGTTTGTTTGAAAGGGAAATTAATATTCAATTAATTAGTAGCGGAGATTAATTGACAGAAACTGACAAGAAAGGGAACATATATTGTAGCAACTAATTGATATGATTAAAAAAAATATGTTAGTGCAAGAGAAAAGAATGGAGGAACAATAATTTATGCAAGTAATCAATTGCAAATTAATAAACATGGAGACATATTATAACAGATATAATTAAGATTGTGATTCAATTGTAGAATATATGCTTGCAATAATTATGGGAATAAAATAAATTAATATGCATATATATATATATATATATATATATATATATATATATATATATATATATATATATATAACGGATTACTGTGGTGTTGATTGGCATATTAATTTGGTAAGAAATCACAGTGCAAGCAAGGGTTAATTGGATAGTAAATTAATTTTAGGTATATATGAAATCTATTAATTGGGTGATTAATAAGGAATCTTATTTAAAAGAAATGTCACATTTAAAAAAATATGTTGCCATAGATTATGAGAAAGAAGGGGAATGTGATTAATGAAAAGATTGTCGGAGAATTAATTTGAAATAAAAACAAACGCAGAAGAAAACATATTAATTTAATGTCCATAGACTGAGTGTATGCTTTAGATGTTAGGGTTTATATCTAATGATTAGCACTGATTTGAACCACTATAAATATAGGTGCAGTGCCTCATTTTTATTCTCATTATTTTTCTCTTGCCTGCAGAAGCTGTGCCATTTTTCTATCTCTTCTACACTTTCTTAATAACAAATTTTAGATCAAATTCACACGAATTTAGATCTAAATAGAAAGAGAATAAAATTAATTTAGGAATTAGGAATTGGTTCAAATTAAAAGGCTATGTAAAAGGTAAAACCCTAGATCTGAGTTTCATTTTCTATTTCTAATCAAAATCGCTTCCTTTTCTCTTTCAAATATTATAGATTTATAAATATATCGTTTGTAATTCCAAGTAGGGATTACAAGGGAAGTGAATTTAGATGTTAGTGTAACATCCCGGTATTTCGTGCCATTCGCATCCGCACATGTCGGACTTGAATTTCTCAGTTAATTTATATTTGGAAAAACTCAGCATATACAGTAAATAAATAAATCACAGAATCACAGACACAGAGTAATATAACAATAAGCAACAGAAATAAATGAATAGTAGCTCATGAAGCTTCTATATATATAACAGAGTTAAAACAAGGTACAACAGAAGTCTCGACTACATAGAAGTCTCTACACAATAGTCAAGTAACAAAATCTGAATATATCACTAGAGTCAACCGAATAACTGAAAGCTGAATAGATGTAGATGGATCTCCAAGTGAAGCTCCAACTCCAAAGGCGAGTCTCAAATGTTGTGACACTCAGTCTGACCCAAGCATAAAGCAAAACACAAAACACTCGAGTCAGGATTAACATTCTTATATCAATAAATCCAACTCAAGTGAAATATCTACTGAAATACAAGTAACTTAAAGGATATTTGGGATACCCATCCTTTAAGGATCCGTGGAACTATCTACAATTTAGTACAATGCGCTATTATAATGTGTCTATAGTAAAGTAAAAGTATTAAAATAACATTAAGGCATTACCCATATCCCCCTTAACACATTTTATATATTCCCATAGTCTATACAGTACCGTAATCTCCCCCGTACTGGAGGTCGTCAGAGGGCACTCCATAGGTATGGTACAAAACAAACTCGTAGTGGGCTCGATATGGTAGATGACACGGCACAACTAGGCAATGCCAGGGTAGATATACCAATTACACTTCCGGGCTATCGGTAATGCATAGCCACACCTACCGCCCAACATGATCCACACTCCCAAAAATCCGAGGGTGCACCCAATCAATCACAAAGTAATACAATGGTATCGAAGTTATGTGTCCGATCGGAGGAGCTACCTCACTTGGCCCGTCAATTGCTCCTGTTTTAGCCACCTTAAATTAACTCACGGGGGTCAGGTCCATGTATATACCTCATATAGAATCGTCGCTAACATCCTACTTCATTCTAGAATCTCCACCGCGTACATAGTCGTTAAAGTGGTTTCTGGTATTGGTAAAGAGTATGACAATAACCGATCCCGGTCTCTTTAAAAACCAAACATTATTATAACACCGTGGTTATTTTAAAGTATCATTTCCATGTCCAAAATATCATATCCATTTCAAAACCATATCAACTCGAGATCATTATTCACTCAAAGTATATCCATTTCCAAAATCCTAGCACTTTCCAAAATTATAACTCTTTCTAATTTATAAACCTTTGAAACCATAACACTTTGGAAATCATAACACTTTGAAAACTGAACTTTGGAAATCATAACACTTTCCTCTTCAACAGTTTAGATATTAATAATAGTATATATATAATAAAATAGTTTATATAATAAAATAGTTTATATGTTAAAAATATTTATAAGTTAAAATAGTTTGTATTAAAATAATTAGTATATTAAAATATTTTATATTAAAAATAGTTTATATATTAAAATAATCTATATATATATAAATAGTTATAAATTAAAATAGTTTGTATTAAAATAATTAGTATATTAAAATTATTTTTTTATTATAATAGTTTATATATATTAAAATTATTTATATATTAAAATAGTTTCTAATATATATTAATAATACTTTATATAAATAAATAGTTTTCTCAAATTTCACAAATTGATCCAAATAAACTTGAATTCAAAAATTCAATATAATTAAATCTTAATTCACAAAATTTCAAAGTTAATTCAACATCTCAATAACCATTAATTTATATCGATTTCAAATATAGATTTCAAAGTTTAAATATTCAAACCTTTACAATAACTCAATTTTGATAGATTTCATTTGCATTTCTATTTCAACTTTACCATTATTTAATATTGAAATATTTACTAAGTCAATCCCATTTAAATAAAACCTTAAATTACAATTTGAATAAATTAAATAGTCCCTTTAACTTATTTACTTGAAATATTCATTTAATCACTTTAAATCAAAATCAAGTTATAAAATCATATCTTAGAATCTTAAATTTAATAAGTTTCAAATCGATCTTATTTAAATATAATTCTTAAACAAATACAATTTCAAATCAATTTCAAATTTATTTTTCCAACCTCAATTTATTAAAATTACTATAAAATCTACCTTTTAAAATTAAATTTTAAATAAATACTTAAAACATATTATATACTAATTAAATTAAATTTTATTAAATTAAATATTATTATTAAATTTATTTTATATTAAATCTATTTATATATTTTAAAAATAGTAAAATTATAAGTAAATTCTTAAAATCTATAATTTCAAAACTAAATTATAATTAAAAAAATTTCAAAACATAAAATTGTAAAATTTAAACCTTTATAAAAATACATATATATATATATATAATATCTTAAAATCAATATTTAATAAAACCATATATTTTCTTTCAAAACCTTGGAAATCATATTCAATATATACATATATATAGACCAACAGTGTCTATACATAATTTTCTATCCTATGATCAAGTGATACGAATATTTATTATTTCAATCAGCAATTTAAATATCTATTGTTATATATCATTTCAACCCGCAACCCCGAAATTCAATTCAAATGAAAATCGCTTGGATTTATCATTTCAACCCATAACGATTTTCTCCTATTCTACAAGATCGTTCGGGTATGTATCATTTCAACCCATAGATAATCTATACTAACAGGAACTTGTAGAGTGAGAACAGTTACGAATATAACATATCAATAACTGGCATATATCATCAGTAACAAGTAAAATATAAATAACAGATTATGGTGTTAGATGCCAAAGATGAACAGTTATAGATAATGGCATATCATATATATAGCAAATAAACATCTAATAATAGTATATTTCAATTGTCGTTTCAAATTTAATAAATATAAGAACATTAGTCGTGAGTGATTGCGCACCTTTCAAGGCTAGAGATGAACGAGAATGAGATGGGTTATGAATCCAAGCACGAATTCCAAAGAAAAACAAGATTGGCACGAATTCGACGAGTAGAGTTGATAACAGGAATCGATGAAAACAAGTCAAATCAATTTTGATATAAACTAAAAATATATACATTATTGTATATATATATTTCAATATTCTAATTTAAGAAATATATTAAAATAATATAAAATTTCAAAATCATTATTCTTAAAACTTAAGTGTTAAGAATCAAAGATATATATTATACTTAAAAACCATTACCCAAAACAAAATCTTAAACACATGTAAAATAAATATATATATATGTATATATATATATATATACTTACATTTTAAAATACTAACATATCATAAACATAAAATACAAAAAATATATAAGCCTATATATATAATTCAAACAGACTTACTCTATTACAGTATATAAATAGTCCAACAAGTCATAGGAAAACTTGTATATATACTTTATATAACCTAACATGTATAACTAACATGTAACTTTAAATATAACTAACAAATACATATACTAACATATCTAAGATATGAATATATACTCACTGAACCTTATATAGCTCATAGGGACTGATATATATACAACAAATAAGTTTCATACGAACATTTCTTAAAACCAAGATGTAAATACATTATACTCCAAAAAAATATTCAAAAGTCAATCAATATACATATATTTGCTGTAAACAAATTTTTATAAACATATATATATACTCAGCCAACATAACATAATATATACCTCTTATACTGTTAAAAAATAATATAAAACAAACGCTAACAAATTATATACTATAACGAAATCATATTATACAAACATATTATATAATATATAACATAAGACAAACTTATTTAAATTTATATATAAACAAGCTTATATACTGCAACATATAATAACCACTTTGATAATACACCTTCATATAAAGGAGAAGTGAAAGAGGCCTGGAAGAAGGCTACGACAGTGGCTTCGGCTTGGAGGCTTTGGCGGAAAAGCAAGCAAAGATGAGTGAAGGTTGGGAGTTCGCGAGACCTGGCATGAGTTCAGCTGCACATGGGTGGAAGGCGGCTCTCTGGGTGGTCGAGGTAGTTGGAGTTTGGAAAAGGTGGACTAGGCAAGCTAAAGGATAAGGGCTGGCGGTGCCTTTGGGTTGCGAGCTGGCGATGGAGTAAGGTCGAAGGGTATATTCAAGGTGGCACTGCTAGGTGGGAGAAGTAGTGAGGGTGGTCTCGTCCATGTGGAGGGGAAAAGAAGTGATGAGCTAAGGTGCTCGGGTTGATGGCGATTAGCAGATGAAGGAGGCACACGACCTAGAAAGAGAGGGGGAACTGCTTGCGTGATGAGGTAGGAAGGCAAGGAGGAAGGGTGCGGTTTGGCTTGATGGGGTGGCCGAGGTTGGAGATTCTTGATGTGAAGGGGGTGAGCATGGTGAAGCAAAGAGAAAGATGGAGTTAGGGGAGAGTGGAGATGGCACAGTTTAAACAGGCAAATGAAAATGAAATGTAAAGGCATGAACAAAAAAAATCAATGAAGCAAAATAAATGTCAATCTAGGGGAATAATGAAAGCCCACACATAAATTCAAGGAAACAATAATAAAGTTGATGACCATTGAAATTTACACGGTGGATAAACGAGCAGACAAATGAATTCAGAAAGTTCAAAACGGTACCGATACGGATGACCATTAGGCGTTCCGAACTATGAAATATACAAATGAGTATACTGGAAAGATCAGCACGACGAAACTATCAAAACGATGCACAGATATCAATGGTACAATTATCCTATCAAAAGTCGATAATCGGTGCCGAAAATGCTGCTAATTTGTCGAAAATAAGATAGACAGAGCAATAGCAGTCCAAATTTGACGAAACGAAATATGATGTCTCACTCAGAAGATGATTTACAAATTTATCATATAAATATTCAGGTTTGGAAAATATTTTATTATCACTAAGTATAAACTAATTTAAATTTGAAATAAAATTATGCAATAAAATAAGCTTCCATATTATCTGATGAAAATTTACCATTTGCTATGTTTAAGCAGATGGATTTCAAACATCAAATTTTTATTTCAAATTTTTATTACTTAAAAAATTCACAAAATTCAGTTATTAACATTATTAAAACCGTTAAAATTTACGGGTCGTTACACTCTCCCCTACTCAAAACATTTCATCCCCGAAAAGGAAAGATGTAGGAAATAAAAACAACCAGAAAGAAAACTAGATTTGAAATTCAAAAGAAAACAATTAGTTTAAAACTATATAAATTTCGTTTATTTTTAAATTGGTTTATATTCTATAAATTTATTTCAATTCAAGGTATTTTCATTCAATTGATTCAATTTGTTAATGTTTTGTTACAAAATGGTTTCATTCAAAACAAAATTTATTTACTTATCTCATTTATTGGTCATTTAATATTACTTAAGTTATATATATTGGAATGTAATTGGGTATCATACAAGTAAAAAATTTCCAATTCAATCATTCAAGTTTTAAATATTTATTCAAAAACAATTGGCTTCATTTTAATAACAGAATACATCCTTTAACCAAATTGAGGAGTTAAATTTCTGATTTCTTCAAACCGTTTAGGGATAAATATATACATATACATATATATTATATATCAAATCATATCTATAATGATATACTTATATATATTATACATCAAGTCATACTTAAGAATTCAAATCAAATTCATTTTTCAAAACAAAAGTATAGAAAAGCTACTGAATGGTCTCTCCACTTTGAAACTCAAAAATGAGTGTCAACGATGCGGCAGTCATCACCGAAATTATTTTCTAGCGACAAAAGAAGAGAGTTCCGATTTAGACTTTAAAAATTCTTTCGAAACGATTCCTATTCGAAAATACTTTTTGAATAATTTAATCTAAAATTTAAAACTAAATTTCTAAAATACTAGAAATTGAATCCTCAAGTTCTTAACTTAAATTCATTTCATTGGAAGATCAATAAATGATAATCATTTCTAACAACCAATTCATTTAACTATAAAGTTTTAGAAATTTTTTTACTTATATATATAATATAACCATACATAATTTATTTCATTTACCAAATTGAAAACAATATCATGTCAATTTACTCTTGTTCAAGTGTTCTGGAATTCCTATTGATAGCATTGATCGGACGAATCGATCGAGACCCTGAGTCAACCTTAACAACTCAAACAACACAATATATAAAACATTTATATATTAATTACAGATACACTCCCACGCTCGATTATTTTGGAATGGATTTTAAAACAAGGATAGGGATTCAAATTAGAGGAATCCAAATCAAGAAGAATTCTAACTAGGAAATAGGCTCGAAATGAAGATAAGATGATTAAATAACAAAACAAAAGATGGATAGATTACATAAAACGCGAGTGACCTTAACCGGGTCAACCATGACTTTAAGAACAAGATTGATGAAGAATTTTGAGGCAAATCGACATCCAAACACAAGAGAATTACCCTGGCCGTCTACTGGAGAACATTTGGGCATAGCAAAAGATAGCAGCATCTAATCCGAGGATACAGAAATCTTCGATGAATCAATACATGTTGTAAAAGAGTTTCGCCCCTTTACAAATCATTCTAAGATTGGCAGAACCGCCGATTTATTATAGAGATCAACCGAAATAGAGTTATGGGATACTCCAGAATCAAGAAGCATACGAATAGGGAGAGACAAGAATGGATTTTAGAACGAATGAGGAATTTCCTAAATTCAAAGGAAATCCAAATCAAATAGGATGGAACTTTAGCTCGAACGAAGGTAATTCTGTAATTAATTCTACTACATATGCTAAGTTTGCCTAAAACCAGAGCTCTGATACCACATGTAACATCCCGGTATTTCGTGTCATTCGCATCCGCACAAGTCGAACTTGAATTGCTCAAAATAATATATTGTTAATTTATATTTGGCAAAACTCAGCATATACATTAAATAAATAAATCACAGAATCAAAGACACGGAGTAATATAACAATAAGTAGTGAAAACAAATGAATAGTAGTTCATGAAGCGACTATATATATAATAAAGTTAAAACAAGATACAACAGAAGTATCGAATACATAGAAGTCTCAATACAATAGTCAAGTAACAAAATCTGAATATATCACTAGAGACAACTGAATAACAGAAAGTTGAATAGATGTAGATGGATATCCAAGCGAAGCTCCAAATCCAAAGGTGAGTCTCAAATGCTGTGACACTCAGTTTGATCCGAACATAAAGCAAAACACAAAACACTCGAGTCAGGATTAACATTCTTATATCAATAAATCCAACACAAGTGAAATATCTACCGAAATACAAGTAACTTAAAGGATGTTCGGGATACCCATCCCCTAAGGATCCATGGAACAATCTACTATGTAGTACAATACGCTATTATAATATGTCTATAGTAAAGTAAAAGTATTAAAATAGCGTTAAGGCGTTACCCATATCCCCCTTAACACATTTTATATAGTCTCATAGTCTATACAGTACCGTAATCTCCCTCGTACTAGAGGTCGTCAGAGGGCACTCCATAGTATGGTACAAAACAAACTCGTAGTGGGCTCGATATGGTAGGTGACATAACACAACGAGGCAATGCCAGGGTAGATGTACCAGTTACACTTCCGGACTATTGGTAACGCATTGCCGTAGGTACCGCCCAACTTGATCCACACTCCCAAAAATCTAGGGTGCACCCAATAAATCACAAAGTAATAGAATGGTATCGAAGAAGTATGTCCGATCGGAGGAGCAACCTCACTTGGCCCATCAATTTCTCATATTTTAGCCACTGTAAGCTAACTCACGGGAGTCAAGTCCACGTATATACTTCATATAGAATCGTTGCTAACCATCCTACTTCGTTCTGGAATCTCCACCGCGTACACAGTTGTTAAAGTGATTTTGGTATTGGCAGAGAGTATGACAATAACCGATCCCGTTCTCTTTAACAACCAAACATTATTATAACACCGTGGTTATTTCAAAATATCATTTCCATATCCAAAATATCATATCCATTTCAAAACCATATCAACTCGAGATCATTATTCACTTAAAGTATATCCATTTCCAAAATCATAGCACTTTCAAAAAATTATAACTCTTTCTAATTTATAAAGCTTTGAAACCATAACACTTTGAAAATCATAACACTTTGAAAACTGAACTTTGGAAATCATAACACTTTCCTCTTAAACAGTTTAAATATTAATAATAGTAAATATATAATAAAATAGTTCATATAATAAAAATAGTTTATACGTTAAAAATAATTATAAGTTAAAATAGTTTATATTAAAGTAATCAGTATATTAAAATAGTTTACATTAAAAATAGTTTATATATTAAAATAATATATATATATATATAGTTATAAATTAAAATAGTTTATATTAAAATAATTAGTGTGTTAAAATAATTTTTTTATTATAATAGTTTATATATATTAAAATAATTTATATGTTAAAATAGTTTTTAATATATATTAAAAATACTTTATATAAATAAATTGTTTTCTCAAAATTCACAAATCGATCCAAATCAACTTGAATTCAAAATTTCAATGTAATTAAATCTTAATTCACAAAATTTCAAATTTAATTCAACATCCCAATAACCATTAATTTATATCGATGTCAATTATAGATTTCAAAGTTTAAATACTCAAACCTTTACAATTACTCTGTTTTTTATAAATTTCATTTGCATTTCAAATTCAACTTTACCATTATTTAATATTGATATATTCACTTAGTCAATCCCGTTAAATAAAACCTTAAATTAATATTTAAATAAATTAAATATTCCCTTCAATATATTTACTTAAAATATTCATTTAATCACTTTAAATCAAAATCAAGTTATAAAATCATATCTTAAAATCTCAAATTTAATAATTTTCAAATTGATCTTATTTAAATATTATTCTTAAACAAATACAATTTCAAATCAATTTCAAATTTATCTTTCCAACCTCAATTTATTAAAATTACTGTAAAATCTACCTTTTAAAATAAAATTTTAAATAAACACTTAAAACATATTATATACTAATTAAAATAAATTTTATTAAATTAAATATTATTGTTAAATTTATATTATATCAAATCTATTTATATATTTAAAAATAGTAAAATTATAAGTAAATTCATAAATTTTATAATTTCAAAACTAACTTATGACCATAAAATTTTCAAAACACAAAATTTTAAAAATCTAAAATTTAAACCTTTATAAAAATGCTTTTATATATAATATCTTAAAATCAATATTTAATAAAACTATATATTTTCTTTCATAACATTGAAAATCATTTTCAATATATATATATATATATATATATATATATATACACACACACACACACACACACCAACGGTGTCTATATATAATTTTCTATCTTATGGTCAAGTGATACAGATATTTATCATTTCAATCCCCAATTTAAATATCTATGGGTATATATCATTTCAACCAACAATATGTTCGTCGACGAAATTCTATCGGTTTAGAAAACCGTCGAACGAATTTAAATTTAAAAATAACCGCAAGCGCGCGGTGTACGAATGTAGCATGTGGCGAATACGGGTCGATCCGCAGGGGATTGATGATTTTAAAATTATATTCAATCAAATTATACCAAGTCGAGTGTGAATAGCTAGAAATGTAAGAAACTGACAAAAACTAGCAAAAGAAAATGATAAAAATATGAGAGTTAAAAGAACAATTTAGAGATAAATCCACTCTCTAGATCATATAAATCAACAAAATGAAGTTATGATCTCTCTTTTCTTTTCATTAGTGTAATTAGTTGATGTGTTTATCATAAGTATGATATATTTGTGCTATTAATTAGCCCAATATAAACCATCAAACTATAACACAACCACTACTACACATTTAACTCTCATGAAATATGACAACAAAGTTGAAATAAAAATCTATTTTAATCATAGCCTATTAACTATTGTTTAGAAATATAGGCTATCAAATTTCAATTTCAACATTCACTTCTTTGCCATCATCATAATTAGATGAAGAGGCAATTTGTGTTATGTTTGTTTAAGCATAGCCTATTTGTTATGAACAACATAGACTATCAAATTCAAAGCTAAACAACATCATTAAACCACTTCAAGTGTTTCCATTAAAGCACAAAAAGAGAGCATAAACATAAAATTAAGTTGAAGCTACATGATTAGAGATCTTCATTACCCCTAAATTGAAGGGTGTTGAATATGCGCTTATATGATTTTTGTTTGATGATAATAAACATATATACATTCGTTTAAATGTATTTGATAATATACTATTTTATTTTTCACAGATTAAATAAATATTTGCTGAATAAAATAAATAACACGGAATTTGAATTCAAACAAATATTTTATTCAAATAAATATTTATTACAATCTTGAATAGTACAATTTCAAGCTCTCACTATACATATACATTTTTGAATACATCACGATTTCAATTTACATTTATAACATCACTACATATCACTCACACTCGTATTTTGTCTTCAACTGCATTCCAGTTTGAATCCAACATCTGAGAAATCTGCAAAAATATTTACTAACGCGGTAAAATTGAAAATAAAATATTTTTGCGATATAAAATAAAACGTGAATTTTGAAAATGATATTTGCCTCAGTTATTTGGGTTGTTCGTCATCATTTAAATTTGAATTCATCATACACGAACAACTTGTGACATACACAGTATATTACTGTATATGCCACAAGGCCGTGCACGCCGATATATACACTTGATTGATTTACAGGGACAGGCAAGCACAGGTCAAACCCAAATGAAAAACCGAGTTCAACTCACGTGCAATATATTCAAAATCACGACTCAAGCACAAGGTCAAACCCGAGTTTTTGAAACTGGATTCAACTCAAGTAAAATTTCAAAAATCAACAAGAAATGGCCAAGAACTCAACAATGTCTGGACAACATAAATGAACAGTGCAAGCATGAAGTATGCACAGCAATTAATGTACACCAGTGAACAAACCAGCAGTATACAAGTACAAGACCACCAAGCAAAACCAGCGACAATATAGATTCAAGCATTGCAACAAGTCGATGCAAACATACATGAACAAGCAGTGCACCAATGAACCATCAAAGAGTGCAACACAGTGAAGAGACCAAGTGCACGACTAAACTGACGATGAATACAACATGAAGCACTGCAGGCTCAAGGAGATAGGGTCGACCAAAAATCCAAATGCACAAATGAACAGCTAAGGATAAGAGGTCAATACAACATAAATAGTGCAACAGGTTATACTACAGAAATGAACACAGTAGGCATGTACAAACTGTAGTGAATGCAAATGGTAAACCAGAGATCAGACAAGACTGAACGAGCAAGGCATAGCTACTGCACAGCAACATGAATGAAGACTACAGGTCTCGATGTAAATGAAATGCACATGATAACATCACTGCAAATTATTCATTCAATAGGCAACAAAGAATGGCAAGACACAAGACATGGGGGCACTGGACTACAGCTCGACCAAATGGCCAACATGATCAAGAAATATAACATGCAGTGCTGTGCAAACACAAATGGAATGCAACAGTGAAGTTCAACATTATCAGAGAGCATATGGAAGGGTCAGACCAACAATGGAACAACAGTTCATATGAACAAGTGTACAAATGCAAAGACCAGTGATATAACTCAGGTGCAACAACCATGGTCAAGTCAACATAAACAATGTCAAACTCAAATGAACACTACAAGTCAGACAAAGCCAAACTGCAACACTGCTTCACTAATTCATGACAAATGGAGTATATATATATGAACTCAGACAAAAGTCAGAGAGTAGTTCAAGTGATGAAGCACTGCAACTCAAAGAGCATCAAAATGCAAATCATGGAAAGGAAACTACAAAAATGTTATACACAGCAACAACCATCAAAATCATACAAGAGAAGATGCAGTGAAGCATGTACATAGGCCACCGTTGAAACAACTCATATACAAGAACCATTGAACAACATGGCAGTAAGGATGTAATGGCTGTGAACAGCAAGAGGGATGCAAGCATCAAGCTGCAGTTTTCAAAACAAATGACCAAAGTCGAGTATGCTACAAAAATAGCAAATCAATTTTATCAAGCATCAGAATTCAAAGCCGTGGATATAATGAACAAGTCAAAATTGACCAAGTTAAAAATCAACACCGTGGTCATCACGAAATAATTCAAAACCGTGTCAACCAAGGAGTTGAAATTGATGCCGTGAACATCAAGTAAGCAAGCATCACAAAGTGACAAAGTCAGAGAGATCATAATCGGTCAAGCATAATCATACGGCAGAGATAAAATAATTGACAAATTCAAATCATCAGAACGAACGAGAATATAGGAATTCGATTCCTATTTAAACACAATCATCATCGACAATTTAAAATCCATGGAGTTCAATCAAGCATAACAGTATAGCATAAACGAAAATCACATACCGAATCGAAGTCGAACTCCATCAACAACAACGAAGCAGCCGAAGTGAGCAACAATCGATCAACAGTACTCGCGAATAATCATCGAATCAATCAATATATTATCGGCGCTTCGAAAGCCCTTAATTGGATCGAAGGGACAAGCCCTAATTTAGCTTCAAAGTGGAAACGGCCGGCATCTCCAAATAAACAAAGGAAGATAATAGAAGAGACGGGCTAGAAGATAAAAGGGGCCGGCATTTTTAATAAGGGCTTTAAAAGTTAAAATTAGGGTTATTTTATTTTAATTTGTTTTGTTTTGTATTTTCTTTTTAAACCGTTTATTTTTCTAGTCGTGTGACTAGGGGACAAGCTACGTGGCGTAGCTTGAGAATTCGCAACTCGGTAGTTGGGTTGTGGAAGGGTTTTGAGCATAGAGTTAGATTAGTCAATAGCGGGTATAGCGAGTTTACGTGTGTAAGCGAGGGACTATCTAATTTCTAGTAGAAACCTTGGGGGCAGCACGTAGGCAGGGTTTTGCCGAAACTGGGTAAATTCTGTGTTGTTCTGTTTTATTCTGTTATTTATATTCTGCGATATCTGTGCTGCTATTCTGTGATCTGAATTGAAATTAATTGATAAACTTCCGCGATTAATTTTTAATTTACACCATCACCCTATTCACCCCCCCTCTAGGGTGAAATCGATCCTACAAGTGGTATCAGAGCTAGGAACAAAAGCCATTTTTGTTTTAAAATTTTGATTTTACAAAAACCAATTTTTGTTTAAAAATTCGTGTTTCAAAAATCAATTTTTGTTTTAAAAATTCGTGTTTCAAAAAATCGGTTTTTGTTTTAAAAATTTGAATTTTTAAAATGGCTTCTTTTAATAATGCTTTTGCAGAAGGTCAATCTATAGTTAGACCACCAATGTTCAATGGTGAATATGCTTATTGGAAAAATAGAATGCAAATTTTTCTGAAAACCATTGACGCTTGGAATATTGTTGAGACAGGTTATAGAATACCAACTATAACTGTAGATAATCATGAAATAGAGAAACCAAAGGAACAATGGACAGAATTAGAAAATAAATTACAAAATACTAATGCCAAAGCTATGAATTCTATTATCTGTTCATTGGATCAATTTGAATTTAATCATGTCTCACATTGTCTAACTGCGCAGGAAATATGGCACATACTAGAAGTGACTCATGAAGGAACATCTCAAGTCAAAGAATCTCGCCTTGCAATGCTAAGCAGCGAATACGAGAACTTCAAAATGGCGAAGGAAGAAAATGTCAAAGAGATGTACGGACGACTCTCCAATATCGTATACAAATCAAAAGCTCTCGGAAAAACATACACCGAATTAGAAATAGTCCGGAAAATCCTCAGAGTCCTTCCACGAAGCTTTGAAGCAAAAGTAACTGCCATACAAGAATCGAAAGATTTAAAACAACTTAAAGTTGAAGAACTCATCGGAAACCTCACCACTTATGAGCTAGAAATGAAATTCAAAGAAGAGCGTGAAGGAGGTGACACTCAAAAGAAATCAATAGCTCTCAAAGGAACAACCAAAAGTGATGATGATAACGATGAAGATGATGGAGCAGTAGAACTGGAGCTGTTAATAAGGAAATTCAAAAAATGGAATCAAAAACGTGGAAATTCAGCTCAAATTCAAAAAGCAAAAAGCAGAATAGCCAAAGCACTAGACTACTCGGAAGAACAAAAGTTTATTTGTTATAATTGCAACAAACCCGGCCATATCAAGCCCGATTGTCCACAAATTAAATCCATCCATGGAAAGAAACAGAAAAAGAAAAGTTTTGCAGCCACTTGGGATGAAATAGACGAGAATGATCAAAGCACTGGCAGTGAAAGCGAAAAGGCAGAATTGTGTCTTCGAGGTGATACAACTGACAGTGACGATGACGAGCCAAGTGAGGTATCAAAACTTACCCATTCTGAGTTGCTTATATATTTTCATGAAGTAAACGGTTGTTTTGAACGACTTAGGGAAAAATACGCCAAACTTGAATCTCAAAAAGATACTTTGATAGAATGTAATAAACAACTTGATCAATTAGTTAAAACCTATCAAAGTAGGATCCCTAAGTGTGATAAGTGTCCAACATTTGAAAAGGAAATTAAAAAATCAGAAATCAATATAAAAACACTTGAAAATGAAATTCTGATTTTAAAGGAGAATGAAAATACTAGGAGAGAGAATTCTATTAAAAACTGCACACAATTGTTAAACGAAAATGAATCTCTCAAATCACAAGTCCAACAACTGTCTACTACTTTAGAAAAATTTTCCAAAAGTGAAAAATCATTAAATATGCTATTAGGAAAACAAACTGTTAATACGGTTAGACAAGGACTTGGATATAATAATTCGAAAATTGTTGAAAACAAGATTAATCAAGTTAATTCTATGTGCACAATTTATAGAAAATTTGGACACGATCACAATAATTGTTGGTATAGACCCAAACATGTGAAAACTATACCGATTTGGGTTCCAAAAGGCACAAATATAAAATCTCTCAAAGTTAAACAAATTTGGGTGCCGAAGGCAACAATTATAAATAGTTTTGGGTCTTTACAAAATTGTTTTTCAAAATTTTCTGCCACTAACAACCATGGACCTATAAAAACAAATAGGTCACATAAATCTTTCATCGTGTAGGTGTGGTGGCAGGCTAAGGAACAACAATAGTGTTCTCTGGATTTTGGCTGTTCCAGAAACGCAACGGGCGACAAAGCTAAGTTCCTTAGCCTAGTATAAAGGTGACAGAATCACAACGGACAACAACGGAAAATATCGTAAAGGTAAAACAGGTAATGGTATGTTTTAAACGATATATTAAATGTGATAATCTGCACCGTATTCTGAATTAAAATCAGCCAATATTGAGATGATGATTTTGACTCTGACTTATTCAACATAGTTGGTCAATTATATTCTTATGCCAAAAACACTATAAAAATCTCTAGATTCTTTGAATTACTTCATATATATCAGTTTGGATTAAAAATAGTGTTTTGTTGGATATTACAATTGGTTATAATATGGCTAACTCTTTATTCACGGTTTTCTGATTATTTACACGACTTCATTTCAAATTCAAAAGAATGTCATTTAAATTGTTGTTAAAAATTGAGTTTGAAATTTTTGGTGCACACTTCATGTTTTGGTCTATAAAATTCAATTGATGATAATTTTGAGTGAAAAAGAAATTCAGATGCAGATTACACTGGTAATCTAGTTGATAGAAAAATTACTAGTGAAACGTGATTTTTTGTTGAGACATTTAGTAACTGCATCGTTTTTTTCAAAGAAAATATCTGCATATTTTTCATTTCAAATAATTTTCAAATAGCAGAAAATTTTCTTATAAAACCCCCTGGAGAAAATCATTTTTGACCATAGTTTCAGATTAGTCATTTTTGAAAAATTAATTTCATAATTATTTTTGAATCTGATTTTAAATGACTATTTTGACTAATCTGACTCCCTAATGTTTATCGAAAAGAAAAATAGTGATGGAAAAAGTGATGAGTGTTAATGTTGATCAAATATTATGACTCGAGACGGTATAATTAATAAATTTCTTTCGAAATTTAAACAAGAGTTATAAAAATTTTTGTTGGTAAAAAATTCCATGACCATCTCTATATCTATCATATTTCTATCAACCATCACTCATCAAAATTTTATATAGTTTGTCGATATGTGGTACTTTAAACAGGAATTGTTCGTTTTTCATTTTCACATTTTTTTAGAAAAAATAAAATAAAAAAAATAAAATAAAATAAAATAAATAAATACCAAAGTATTCACTCTCATTTAAAAGTCCTCACGGTTATAAATGGGTGAATTACTTGGAATTTGTTATGTGCTTCCATGCTCATTTAAAAGTCCTTATGGTTATGCATGTATGGAACGCATATCAAAAGTTGATTTTTTTTCTTAAAATAAACAAGTTGATTCTAATCCCATTTAAAAGTCCTCACGGTTATGCGTGGTTAGAAGATACTTGAATTCATTTTTTAAAAATAAAATTGAAATACTACTAATCTCATTTAAAAGTCCTAACGGTTATGCATGGTTAGTAGATATTCAAATTCCTGGTATAAAAATGCCACAAATAGGCACAACTGTATGGTTTTATATGATGACATCATTTCCATCATTCTAAAAGTGGAATATGCGCCTAACAAAATATTTATGATTTTTGTTTGACTTTTTATTGAAATTTAATATTTATATTCAATTGAGTTTTAATGTTGGATTGATATCGATTACTTTATCTCTATTTTCTCTAACACAATTATTCTTTTGCTGAAACAAAAGGGGGAGAGAAAAGTTAAGATTTTGTCAAATAAAATCAAGCAAAGGTCAAATAATTTTCCATTTTGCATCTAGACTCATTTACATATTTTATTTGTATGCATATATGTAGGGGGAGTTTTGTGTAGAGAGGAAGCATTAAAATAGGGGGAGCAATTAGAGCATATCAATGATCAAATACATTTAACATAATCAAAATCTTAAATATATGTTTGTTATCATCAAAAGGGGGAGATTGTTGAATATGCGCTTATATGATTTTTGTTTGATGATAATAAACATATATACATTCGTTTAAATGTATTTGATAATATACTATTTTATTTTTCATAGATTAAATAAATATTTGCTGAATAAAATAAATAACACGGAATTTGAATTCAAACAAATATTTTATTCAAATAAATATTTATTACAATCTTGAATAGTACAATTTCAAGCTCTCACTATACATATACATTTTTGAATACATCACGATTTCTATTTACATTTATAACATCACTACATATCACTCACACTCGTATTTTGTCTTCAACTGCATTCCAGTTTGAATCCAGCATCTGAGAAATCTGCAAAAATATTTACTAACGCGGTAAAATTGAAAATAAAATATTTTTGCGATATAAAATAAAACGTGAATTTTGAAAATGATATTTGCCTCAGTTATTTGGGTTGTTCGTCATCATTTAAATTTGAATTCATCATACACGAACAACTTGTGACATACACAGTATATTACTGTATATGCCACAAGGCCGTGCACGCCGATATATACACTTGATTGATTTACAGGGACAGGCAAGCACAGGTCAAACCCAAATGAAAAACCGAGTTCAACTCACGTGCAATATATTCAAAATCACGACTCAAGCACAAGGTCAAACCCGAGTTTTTGAAACTGGATTCAACTCAAGTAAAATTTCAAAAATCAACAAGAAATGGCCAAGAACTCAACAATGTCTGGACAACATAAATGAACAGTGCAAGCATGAAGTATGCACAGCAATTAATGTACACCAGTGAACAAACCAGCAGTATACAAGTATAAGACCACCAAGCAAAACCAGCGACAATATAGATTCAAGCATTGCAACAAGTCGATGCAAACATACATGAACAAGCAGTGCACCAATGAACCATCAAAGAGTGCAACACAGTGAAGAGACCAAGTGCACGACTAAACTGACGATGAATACAACATGAAGCACTGCAGGCTCAAGGAGATAGGGTCGACCAAAAATCCAAATGCACAAATGAACAGCTAAGGATAAGAGGTCAATACAACATAAAGAGTGCAACAGGTTATACTACAGAAATGAACACAGTAGGCATGTACAAACTGTAGTGAATGCAGATGGTAAACCAGAGATCAGACAAGACTGAACGAGCAAGGCATAGCTACTGCACAGCAACATGAATGAAGACTACAGGTCTCGATGTAAATGAAATGCACATGATAACATCACTGCAAATTATTCATTCAATAGGCAACAAAGAATGGCAAGACACAAGACATGGGGGCACTGGACTACAGCTCGACCAAATGGCCAACATGATCAAGAAATATAACATGCAGTGCTGTGCAAACACAAATGGAATGCAACAGTGAAGTTCAACATTATCAGAGAGCATATGGAAGGGTCAGACCAACAATGGAACAACAGTTCATATGAACAAGTGTACAAATGCAAAGACCAGTGATATAACTCAGGTGCAACAACCATGGTCAAGTCAACATAAACAATGTCAAACTCAAATGAACACTACAAGTCAAACAAAGCCAAACTGCAATACTGCTTCACTAATTCATGACAAATGGAGTATATATATATGAACTCAGACAAAAGTCAGAGAGTAGTTCAAGTGATGAAGCACTGCAACTCAAAGAGCATCAAAATGCAAATCATGGAAAGGAAACTACAAAAATGTTATACACAGCAACAACCATCAAAATCATACAACAGAAGATGCAGTGAAGCATGTACATAGGCCACCGTTGAAATAACTCATATACAAGAACCATTGAACAACATGGCAGTAAGGATGTAATGGCTGTGAACAGCAAGAGGGATGCAAGCATCAAGCTGCAGTTTTCAAAACAAATGACCAAAGGCGAGTATGCTACAAAAATAGCAAATCAATTTTATCAAGCATCAGAATTCAAAGCCGTGGATATAATGAACAAGTCAAAATTGACCAAGTTAAAAATCAACACCGTGGTCATCACGAAATAATTCAAAACCGTGTCAACCAAGGAGTTGAAATTGATGCCGTGAACATCAAGTAAGCAAGCATCACAAAATATATACGAAGTGACAAAGTCAGAGAGATCATAATCGTTCAAGCGTAATCATACGGCAGAGATAAAATAATTGACAAATTCAAATCATCAGAACAAACGAGAATATAGGAATTCGATTCCTATTTAAACACAATCATCATCGGCAATTTAAAATCCATGGAGTTCAATCAAGCATAACAGTATAGCATAAATGAAAATCACATACCGAATCGAAGTCGAACTCCATCAACAACAACGAAGCAGCCGAAGTGAGCAACAATCGATCAACAGTACTCGCGAATAATCATCGAATCAATCAATATATTATCGGCGCTTCGAAAGCCCTTAATTGGATCGAAGGGACAAGCCCTAATTTAGCTTCAAAGTGGAAACGGCCGGCATCTCCAAATAAACAAAGGAAGATAATAAAAGAGACGGGCTAGAAGATAAAAGGGGCCGGCATTTTTAATAAGGGCTTTAAATTTAAAATTAGGGTTATTTTATTTTAATTTGTTTTGTTTTGTATTTTCTTTTTAAACCGTTTATTTTTCTAGTCGTGTGACTAGGGGACAAGCTACTTGGCGTAGCTTGAGAATTTGCAACTCGGTAGTTGAGTTGTGGCAGGGTTTTGAGCGTAGAGTTAGATTAGTCAATAGCGGGTATAGCGAGTTTACGTGTGTAAGCGAGGGACTATCTAATTTCTAGTAGAAACCTTGGGGGCAGCACGTAGGCAGGGTTTTGCCGAAGCTGGGTAAATTCTGTGTTGTTCTGTTTTATTCTGTTATTTATATTCTGCGATATCTGTGCTGCTATTCTGTGATCTGAATTGAAATTAATTGATAAACTTCCGCGATTAATTTTTAATTTACACCATCACCCTATTCACCCCCCCTCTAGGGTGAAATCGATCCTACAAGTGGTATCAGAGCTAGGAACAAAAGCCATTTTTGTTTTAAAATTTTGATTTTACAAAAACCAATTTTTGTTTAAAAATTCGTGTTTCAAAAATCAATTTTTGTTTTAAAAATTCGTGTTACAAAAAATCGGTTTTTGTTTTAAAAATTTGAATTTTTAAAATGGCTTCTTTTAATAATGCTTTTGCAGAAGGTCAATCTATAGTTAGACCACCAATGTTCAATGGTGAATATGCTTATTGGAAAAATAGAATGCAAATTTTTCTGAAAACCATTGACGCTTGGAATATTGTTGAGACAGGTTATAGAATACCAACTATAACTGTAGATAATCAGGAAATAGAGAAACCAAAGGAACAATGGACAGAATTAGAAAATAAATTACAAAATACTAATGCCAAAGCTATGAATTCTATTATCTGTTCATTGGATCAATTTGAATTTAATCATGTCTCACATTGTCTAACTGCGCAGGAAATATGGCACATACTAGAAGTGACTCACGAAGGAACATCTCAAGTCAAAGAATCTCGCCTTGCAATGCTAAGCAGCGAATACGAGAACTTCAAAATGGCGAAGGAAGAAAATGTCAAAGAGATGTATGGACGACTCTCCAATATCGTATACAAATCAAAAGCTCTCGGAGAAACATACACCGAATTAGAAATAGTCCGGAAAATCCTCAGAGTCCTTCCACGAAGCTTTGAAGCAAAAGTAACTGCCATACAAGAATCGAAAGATTTAAAACAACTTAAAGTTGAAGAACTCATCGGAAACCTCACCACTTATGAGCTAGAAATGAAATTCAAAGAAGAGCGTGAAGGAGGTGACACTCAAAAGAAATCAATAGCTCTCAAAGGAACAACCAAAAGTGATGATGATAACGATGAAGATGATGGAGCAGCAGAACTGGAGCTGTTAATAAGGAAATTCAAAAAATGGAATCAAAAACATGGAAATTCAGCTCAAATTCAAAAAGCAAAAAGCAGAATAGCCAAAGCACTAGACTACTCGGAAGAACAAAAGTTTATTTGTTATAATTGCAACAAACCCGGCCATATCAAGCCCGATTGTCCACAAATTAAATCCATCCATGGAAAGAAACAGAAAAAGAAAAGTTTTGCAGCCACTTGGGATGAAATAGACGAGAATGATCAAAGCACTGGCAGTGAAAGCGAAAAGGCAGAATTGTGTCTTCGAGATGATACAACTGACAGTGACGATGACGAGCCAAGTGAGGTATCAAAACTTACCCATTCTGAGTTGCTTATATATTTTCATGAAGTAAACGGTTGTTTTGAACGACTTAGGGAAAAATACGCCAAACTTGAATCTCAAAAAGATACTTTGATAGAATGTAATAAACAACTTAATCAATTAGTTAAAACCTATCAAAGTAGGATCCCTAAGTGTGATAAGTGTCCAACATTTGAAAAGGAAATTAAAAAATCAGAAATCAATATAAAAACACTTGAAAATGAAATTCTGATTTTAAAGGAGAATGAAAATACTAGGAGAGAGAATTCTATTAAAAAGTGCACACAATTGTTAAACGAAAATGAATCTATCAAATCTTTCAAAAGGGAAATCTATTTTTGTTTTGTTTTTATTTTTCAAATTTATTTTTTTTTGTTGAATTTTGGTTTTTCTAAATTTTTTTTTGATTTTTTTTTTGAAATTTCAAAGAAAAAGATTTAAAAATTTCAAAGGAAAAGGAATATTTACAATTTTTTTTTAGTTTTGGATTTTGAATTTTTTTTTAAAATATGCATGAACTAATGCAACTAAATGAATGCAAGGGTCTAATTACAAATAATTTATCCTAAGTTAACCCAAAATTGTATAATCACAAATTGTCTTAGATAAACAAGATAGTTCTCGGCCAGGTAACGGGCAGGGGTTATCGGTGAACCACGAATCATCGTAGCAATGCAGCCGAAGGTTTAAGTACCTTCAGGGGAACAATTCAGTATAAAATTTACGAATCACCGTAATATTTATAACTGATTATTACTCTGCCGTAGCCTAGACACCAAGAAATTAAATTGTTCAAAGAAAACAACTTGTCAATATACAATTAAGCATTATAGTTTTCTAACCGTTATTATTAATCAAAATTCTAAGATGAAATGCAAAGCAAAAATTAAATATGAATTAACAATGCAACTACTAATGGATTTTTGATTTTGTTGTTGGATTTTTGATTATTTTTTTATTATATACAAATGCAAATGCAAGCAACCAACAATGCAAAATGAGTAAAAGCAAGAGATAAAAGCAGCAATTCTTTTTTGAGCTAGCAAGCAGAGCAATTTATTTTTGGCAACAGAGTGAAGCAAGCAATTCTTTCTTTTATTTTCCTGCAACCTGAAAATTCAAAACAAGATATATACAATATTTTTATATATTCTTTTTCCTTTTTCTTTTTTTTCTTTTTTAAAAAAAATAATAGTAGAAGAATGGAACATAAAACAATTTAAATCAAGACAAATTAAACAAAACAAAGGGAACTTTTTTTTAAGTATAATACTTCAAACAAAACTAAAACTAAAACCAAAACTAAACTTTATCACAAGATCTTTTGTTTTTTAGAGACATAGGGCCCGGCCCAAACAAAAAATGCACCGAAGCTTTTATCGTTCCCACCAAACAAATCAAATCCCCAAACAAAAATCGATTCTTAAAAGAAAATTATCACTTGCTTCGAAAAAAAATTAAATCGATTTCCCACAATCAATTCAAGCCTCGTTGAAATTTTGTAAGTGCAGGGCCGGGGGGGTTCGCTCGCTTGCATGCCTGTCGTGGGTTTGGGGTGGATGAAATCGCGAATTGAGCGATGGGGTTGAGTTCGAGTTGCGATTAGTGGTGATGGAGGTGTATAGAAATGCAGAAGTTGATGGTAATTCAGTCGCGTGTGATTGGGGTTGGCCGCATGGTCGGTATTGTTCGAGTGGATGATGGAGGCGGTTCGATTTGGTTGAGCGATTGGTGGTCGAGACTTTGGCTATAGATGGTTGAGAGTTGGAAATGTGGAATTGTGGAAGCGATGTGGTTAATGGAAGTGACCGGTTGCTGGACTGGGTAGCTTGAAGTTTGGGGTTCGGTGCTTGAAGGGATGCTGCAGTGGTTACCGAAGGCTGTAGGAAGTGGCAGGAGAAGGAAGCGGTGGTTCAGTGGTCACTGGTGGAGTAGGATGTTGCACAGTGTAGGCAACTGTTTGGTGAACTGATGGATGGCACTGGAATGTTTATAACAAAGAATGGTGGAAGTGTTTGATGTATAGGGAGCAGTGTTGATGATGCAGAGGGAAGTTGTAGTGGGAAATTGAAGTTGTTGTGGAGGGGGGTTGTGGAGTGCGGTGACAGTTTGTCGCGGTGGTTGTTTAGGAGTGTGCACAGAGATGTTTTGGTGTTGTATTGGAATTCTGGCGGAGGAGAAGTGGCATTTCGATGGAAATTCGATGGTGCTCGCTGTTGTATTGTGTCAGTGGGTGTATGGTGGTTTCAAAGTTTGACAATGGCACTGTAGTGGTTGAATTGTCGTAGAGTTGATGCTTGTCGGCAGTAAGGTATGAAGGAAGTTAGGCAGGAAGGTTTGCAGGTGGAAAGAGGTGATAGGCAGTGGGGTGATGGTCAGTAGCAGTTGTGAATTGGATGGAAAAGCAAGCAACTTGGTGGTATGAGGCAGTGGTTTGGGTTGTGAGTGAATGGCAGAAATGTCAGAGTTGAGGGTGATGTATCAGTGGTGGGGAATTTGTCGACGTGGCTAGTGATTGGGTATTGGCTGTTGGAGTTTGATGCTGTTGACAGTTGATGTAGTTGGTTTTGGGTTCTGGTTAGTATCCAAGTGATTGTGGTTGTGTGCAGTGGACAGGCAAAGGCAGTTGGAAGTATGGGTTGTGGCAGTGCAATTGATTGTGATGGAGGTGAGAATGGTTCCGGGGGGGAAGTAGCAGGGGTATAGGATGAACAGAAGTGAGGCTGTATGGTTATGAGATGGCAGAACTGTGGTGATATGGTGGGGAGGCAAAACCGCAAGAAAGTGGTTGAGGGGGTGGATGTGCACAAGTATGCACAGAGAAACAGTTTGTTATGTAAAAATAAAGAAAAATTGCAAATGTAAACAGAGATATGTAAAACAATGTAATGTAAAGGTAACAGTGAATGAAACTTTTTTTTTATGAACTGTGTATGATCTTTTTTTTTATAAACTAGAAATGCAAATGCTAATTAAAATCAAGAAATGCACAAGAACAAAAGCACACAACAAACATACATACATTTTTTTTTTAAAAAATGCAAACAAACACACAATAAAAATCAAACAAACGAATTCGAAGAATAGAAAATTAAAAATCAAAACAACTCACTCCCCAGCAACGGCGCCAAAAACTTGTTCGTCGACGAAATTCTATCAGTTTAGAAAACCGTCGAACGAATTTAAATTTAAAAATAACTGCAAGCGCACGGTGTACGAATGTAGCACGGGGCGAATACGGGTCGATCCGCAGGGAATTGATGATTTTAAAATTATATTCAATCAAATTATACCAAGTCGAGAGTGAATAGCTAGAAATGTAAGAAACTAATTAAAACTAGCAAAAGAAAATGATAAAAATATGAGAGTTAAAAGAACAATTTAGAGATAAATCCACTCTCTAGATCATATAAATCAACAAAATGAAGTTATGATCTCTCTTTTCTTTTCATTAGTGTAATTAGTTGATGTGTTTATCATAAGTATGATATATTTGTGCTATTAATTAGCCCAATATAAACCATCAAACTATAACACAACCACTAATACACATTTAACTCTCATGAAATATGACAACAAAGTTGAAATAAAAATCTATTTTAATCATAGCCTATTAACTATTGTTTAGAAATATAGGCTATCAAATTTCAATTTCAACATTCACTTCTTTGCCATAATCATATTTAGATGAAGAGGCAATTTGTGTTATATTTGTTTAAGCATAGCCTATTTGTTATGAACAACATAGACTATCAAATTCAAAGCTAAACAACATCATTAAACCACTTCAAGTGTTTCCATTAAAGCACAAAAAGAGAGCATAAACATCAAATTAAGTTGAAGCTACATGATTAGAGAGCTTCATTGCCCCTAAATTGAAGGGGTTTAGCCTCTCATATTTTTTATCATATGAACATATGTAGCTTGCAACATAAAGAAAAAGAAAAGGAAAAGAGAGCAAAGTGAAATGGAAAACTATTCTAATTGCATAAAGGAAAATCTACACTACTTGCATAAAAGGAAATGAACATGTAATTAAAAAGAAACAATAATTAGCATTGCATAAAAAAAAGAATTACATAAGAGAAGAAATGGCTAAGTAGCCATGGAAAGAAAGAGAGATTTGATTTATTTTCTAAACTAAAACTAACTAACTAAGAGGAAGATGGCTACATGAAACATAAGGGATATTT
Organism: Allium cepa; assembly: GCA_030765085.1. Lineage (NCBI taxonomy): Eukaryota > Viridiplantae > Streptophyta > Magnoliopsida > Asparagales > Amaryllidaceae > Allium > Allium cepa. The sequence continues at coordinate 159,456,089 of CM060939.1, forward strand.
ATACAAGTCAGAAACCCTAATGCTCATTTTTGGGGAATACCCAAAATGCCCTTAGAGGAAGTGTGGTGGCCAAGTTATCATTAGCTTTAATAATCCCCCACTTAAATGTACATGAAGCTTTAAATGTCTTTTAGCATGTGCATTAGCCTTTAATTTGTACATTAGGTAGTGGGTAGGTGGGGTCCTCAATATTCTTCACTTTGAATTATTTCCATCTTCGTTCCTTTGTATTCATTTTGTGCATGCATATTCCTTCATGAACCCACTTGTAATTGAGTGTACTTTCCTACAAAATAATATAAAAATTTCCAATTAAATGTTCTCAAATTAATATATGCACAAAAATGACCATTTTGCCCCTGGATGAAGATGAATATGTGACAATTTCAAATAATATGAATTTTGGTTTAAACAAGTTAAAATACGCAATATGATCATTTATTTAATTTAAAAAAAGAATAAATATGGTGGTTAAAATATGCACATTTACATGCACATCACAATAACAAAATTCATTTCAAATGAAAATCGCTTGGGTTTATCATTTCAACCCATAACGATTTTCTCCTATTCTACAAGATCGTTCGGGTATGTATCATTTCAACCTATAGGGAATGCTATACTAACAGGGACTTGTAGAGTGAGAATAGTTATGAATATAACATATCAATAACAGCATATATCATCAGTAACAAATAAAATCTAAATAATAGATTATGGTGTCAGATGTCATAGACGAACAGTTACAGATAATGGCATATCATATATATATAGCAATTAAAGAACTAACAACGGCATATTTCAATTGTCATTTCAAATTTAATAAATATAAGAATGGTAATCGTGAGTGATTGGTCATCTTTCGAGGCTAGAGATGAACGAGAATGAGATGGGTTACGAATCCAAGCATGAATTTCAAAGCAAAATAAGATTGGCACGAATTCGACGAACAGAGCTGATAATAGGAATCGAAGAAAACCAAACAAATCAGTTTTAATATAAATTGAAAATATGTACATTATATATATATATATATATATTAATATTATAATTTAAGAAAAATATTAAAATAATATAAAGATTTCAAAATCATTATTCTTAAAACTCAAGTGTTAAGAATCAAAGATATATATTATACCTAAAAACCATTACCCAAAATAAAATCTTAAACACATGTAAAACAAATTTATATATATACTTACATTTTAAAATACTAAAATACCATAAACATAAAATACAGAAAATATACAAGCCTATATATATAATTCCGACAGACTCACTTTATTGCAGTATATAAATAATCCAACAAGTCATAGGAAAACTTGTATATATACTTTATATAACCTAACATGTATAACTAACATGTAACATTAAATATAACTAACAAATACATATACTAAAATATCTAAGAGATGAATATATACTCACCGAACCTTATATAACTCATAGGAACTGATATATGTACAGCAAACAAATTTCATACAAACATTTCTTAAAACCAATATGTAAATATATTATACTCCAAAATAATATTCAAAAGTCAATCAATATACATATATTTGTGTAAACAAATTTTTTATAAAAATACACACACACACACATACTCAACTAACATAATATAATATATACCTCTTACACTGTAAAAAATAATATAAAAACAAACACTAACAGATTATATACTATAACAAAATCTTATTATATAAACATATTATACAGTATACAACATAAGACAAACTTATTTAAACTTATATATAAACAGGCTTATATACTGCAACATATAATAACCACTTTGATAATATACCTTCATATAAAGGAGAAGTGAAAGAGGGATGGAGGAAGGCCATGACAGTGGCTTTGGTTTTGAGGCTTTGGTGGCAAAGAAAGCAAAGACGAGGGAAGGTGGGGAGTTTGCACGACCTGGCTGAGCTCTGCTGCACATGGGTGGAAGGCGGCTCTCTGGGTAGTCGAGGTTGTTGGAGTTTGGAGAAGGTGGACTAGGCGAGCTGAAGGATGAGGGGTAGTAGTGCCTTTGGGTTGCGAGCTGGCAATGGTGTGAGACCGAAGGGTAAATTCAAGGCGGCACTGCTTGGATGAAGAAGTAGTGAGGGTGGTTTTGGCCATGCAGAGGGAAGGAGCAGTGATGAGCTAAGGTGCTTGGGTTGATGGCGATTAGCAGACTGAAGAAGGCACGTGAGCTAGGAGGAGAGGGGGAACTACTTGCGTGATGAGGTGGGAAGGAAAGGAGGAAGGGTGCAGTTTGGCTTGATGGGATGGCCGAGTTTGGAGATGCTTGATGTGGAGGGGCGTGAGCACGGTGAAGCAAAGAGAAAGATGGAGGAAGGGGAGAGTGGAGATGGCACAGTTTAAATAGGCAAATGTAAATAACATGTAACGGCACGAATAAAAAAGTCAACGAACCAAAATAAATGTCAATCTAAGGGAATCGTGAAAGCCCGCACATGAATTCGAGGAAACAATAATAAAGTCGATGACCATTGAAATTTACACGGTGGATAAACGAACAGACAAATGAATTCAAAAGGTTCATGGCGGTACCGATACGGATGACCATTTCGCAGTTTCTACGGCGTTCTGAACTATGAAATATACAAATGAGTATACTGTGAAGATCGGCATGCCGAGACGATCAAAACAGTACACAGATATTAGTAGTACGATTATCCTATCAAAAGTCAATAATCGACACTTAATATGCTGCCAATTTGCCGAAAATAAGATAGACGGAGCAGTAGCATTCCAAATTTGACGAAACAAAATATAACGTCGCATTCAAAAGATGATTTACAAATTTATTATATAAAAATATTTAGGTTTGTAAAATATTTTATTATCACGAAATATTAACTAATTTAAATTTAAAATAAATTTACACAATAAAATAAACTTCCATATTATCTGATGGAAATTTACCATTTGCTATGTTTACGTAGACGTATTTCAAATATCAAATTTTTATTTCAAATTTTTATTATTTAAAAAATTCAAAATATTCGGTTATTAAGGTTATTAAAATCGTTAAAATTTACGGATCGTTACAGTTAGGGACAAATCTGAAATAAAAATAAGGAGATGTGGAAAGCTAGCAATGTGAGTGGATTTAATTATATCATTTACGTTCATGATATATTATCGTTAAATTCCCACTAGATAATTTTATTCAGTATTTCAGTTATTAATTTTTTTAATTAGTTATGCTGAACTGTAACAAATTTACAGTTATTTACATCTAATTTGAAGTTATAATTTGGCCTAAATGCCAGTTTCTTGTTATTCTCTTTGTATGCGAATAATATAGTTAAAAAGAAAATTAGCTATTATGGATTAAAATGGGGAAATACTAGTTAGATATAAAATAAGAAAGTTGAAAGCTAGAAAAATGGAATTCTATAATAAATTACGCTAAATCGTGAATAATAAATTAATCTAATAACTGGATTTAGAAGTAAGTAATAGATTAATTGGTTGGTTTAGAAAATATGATACATTTCTATAATTTATTATTTAAAAGATAATGATAAACGTAATTGCAGGAATAAAAGAAAGAAAAAGGGCACTAGTGTAAAATAGTGAAACCACTGCATTTTACACTATTCCAAAATAATAAAAGAAATACCTTGAAGTTACGAATTTATTGTTTATAGTATTATTTCATATTTAAATATGGAAATGGATGTTTAGTATATTTTTCATACCCAACCAAATGAGAACTACGTACTAAAATAGAAGAAAATAAAGTAAAGTACAAATGGAATCAAGTAAATTTTTAGAAAAGAATTTGAAGTTGTAAACGATAATGAACCTAGATCTGCATTTACTACGCAGACTATACAATAAGACAGTTATTATGATAAGTGAATTATATAATATAAGAGAATTACAGAGAATTCTACATCATAATAAAAGAAGACAGCCTAGATCAGAGGGACACTTATAATCATATACAGATTATAAAGAAGATAAAAGTGACAATTACAAGTAAAATTATAACATAGGTAATAAATAAAGTAGAAAGAACGAAAAGGCATATTTAAGATTTAAATTAAATTAATAAGCAAATAGAACAGAGATAATAGAAGATGCTTATTTAATAAACTTAAGACTTAAATTAAGTTAAATAAGCAAGGTAATAGAAGTGGCGGTACCAACAGCATTCCCTATTAGATCAATGGTGGTCTCATAATAGCCAAAAGTGAAACGAAGGCAAGAATATGCTAGTTAGGTTAAATAAGTAGCCAACAGAATAAGAAAAGTAAACTAAACACAAATTAAAAGATTAGACTTAGGATCTAACAAAAGAGTGAGATGTGTTTGGAGTATCCCAAAGGATGAAGAGCCTAACGAAGTAGTTCATCATGGATTTCAACAAAGGAGAAGCATGTCCAACTTAGTTATTTTGGCCTAGAAGGAAGTACGAGACTTCAACGAGACATGAGGATACTCTAGGATGGCTCTCTGGGTAGGCCTAACTAAGCCGCACCCCTAAAGGCAGGTCTGTAGGTGTTTCATCAAGAGCGTATGTCTTGATTGCTTTTTGCATGGCAGAACCAATGTAGGCGGTCAGAACGGGTTAGTGTTCGGAGTGGTATATTCATACGTCCCGGTACTTGCAAGTAAGTTTAGTAGCCAGGACCCAAAAGGATAGTCGCATGCGAATATCGGCCAGCATCAAAGCCAAGAGCTAGTTCAGGAAAGAATAGATTTAAAACCAAAAGTCCAATGATTCTTTCACTATCGAGACATTGGATGAGGGGCACTGCCAATTGGATGTTAGATTGTTTAAAGTAGGGCTAGCCACTTAACTCTTTAGAGGTCTTTCGATTAGTTGAGGGGTGGCTACGTGGGCCATAGCCACGATGAGAAAAGAGATAGGCCAACTAAAATATCTGTATTGTAGGATTAATGAAGTTGTCCTTTATAGATATAGAAAATCCCCTACTAAGTTCCATACAAGGTAGGCCTTGTTGGCGGGATTCAGAGAGTAGACAGAACGTTACGTATAATCCTCAATGTACACACTGGATGGTACATTGTAGATGTCCGAGCATTAGTATAGACTAGTGCGGACGCCGTTTTACGTTTTAAAGTAGACAACGGAACATCTGTATTGTAGGCCTCAAGAAGTTGTCCTTTACAGATGTAGTCATAGAATGTTGCAGGAGCAAGACGATGGAGTACTTTGTGAGGAGGATACGGAAGGTACTATGGGTAGTACCTAGGACCAACATGGTCATTGGTCATATTGCCACATATATATATTCACACACAGAGAGAATCATAGATAAGAGTAACAATAACAAACAGCGGAATAAATAAATAGTCATTCATGAAGCTACTATATAAACATCAGTGTTTAAAGTAAAATACAACAGATATCTCGAATACACAGAAGTTAATAATAGAGATGCCAATGACAAGTCTGAACAAAAAAATGGAATAAATTGAAGTAACTGGAAAGCTGAACAAACAAAAACAGATCTTCAAGCAATTCTTCAAGCAATTCTCCAAGCTCCAAAGGTGAGTCTCAAATGCTGTGACACTCAGTCTGACCCGAGCATAAAGCCAAACACAAAACACTCGAGTCGGGATTAACATTCTTAGACCAGTAAGTTCAACTCAAGTGAAATGTCAACTGAAATACAAGTAACTTAAAGGATGTTTGGGATTTCCATCCTCTAAGGATCTATGGAACTATCTACTATCAAGTAATATACGCTATTATAATATGTTTATCAGTAAAGTAAAGTATTAAAATAGCGTTAAGGCTTTACACATATTCCCCTTAACACATTTTATATATTCTCCTAGTCTATACAGTACCGTAAGCTCCACCAAACAGGTGGTTTACTCAGAGGCCACTCCAGTGGAACGGTAAAAACCAAACTCATAGAAGACGTGATAGGACATGTGAACATGGCACGCAAGGCAATGCCAGGGTAGATATACCATTTACAGATCCGAACTGGTGGTAACGCATAGCAGTTACTATCGCCCACCTTGAGACACACTCCTAAATCAAAGGTGAACCCAATCAAATCACAAAGTAATAGATGGTATCGAAGAAATGTGTCCGATCAGAGGAATGGCCTCACTTGGCCCAGCATGGCTCCTATTTTAGTCACATCTAAGCTGACTCACGGGAGTCAGGGCTAGGTAAATACCTCATAAAGAATCATACACCAAACCATCCTACTTCGTTCTGGAATCTCCACCACGTACATAGTTGTTAAAGTGGTCTTCAGTATTGGCAGAGAGTATGACAATATCAGATCCTGGTCTCTTTTACAACCCAACGCTTATTACACACCGTGGTCCTTTTCATTTCAAACAATTTATGCTTCATATCAAAATATTATATTCATTTCAAAATCATATCTCTTTCAAAATCATATTCACCTTTGAAATCATATCACTTCCCAACTTAAACAGTTTAAATATTGAAAATAATATATATATATATATATATATATATATATTAAAATAGTTATAAATTAAAATAGTTTATATTTATTTAAAAGAGTTTATATTGAACTAGTTTTCGAATTAGAATTATTTCGTCCAAGTCCATAAATCAATTAAAATCAACTTTAGTACAAAAAATCAATATAAATCAATTCAGTTCATCAATTACAATTCAATTCAAATTCTCAATGAAACCATTTTAATTTATATCGATTTCAAGTTTGAACCACTCCCAATTCAATACATTTCAATATTACCCAATTTCCAATGACTCAATTTGACAAATTTCATTTATAATTCAAAATTCAACTTTAATCCTATTTAAAATTGAAATATTCACTTAATCACTTTTATAGCATTTAATTAAAATCTCAAATTACAAATTTAAATCAATGTTAAATATCCTATTTAAATTCTATTTAAATTTGTAAATATTCATTTAATCAAAATCTAATTATCATTTATAAAATCATATCTTTAAAATCTCGAAATTAGTAAGTTTCAAATTAAATTTCAATTTATCTTTCCCACTTTATTTATTAAATTAATATATAAAAACCTATTTAAAATATTAAAAATAAATTTAAATAAATTTTAAAACATATTATATATTAGTTAAATGAAATTATTAGTAAATCTTTTATATTAGTTAGTATTAAATTAAATCTTATTGTTATTAAATATATTTTCAGAAACTTATTTTATATACTTTAAAATTATAAAGTTATAAGTAAAATTTTATAAAATCTCATTTTAAAAATTAACTTATAATTATATTATTTCCAAAAACTATAATTTTAAAAATCTAACTTTTACACATGTATTAAAATTTTAAATCCTTATATTATAATTTAAAAATCAATATTTTAAATTTCCTTTCGAACTTTGAAATCATTTTCAAAATATAGGCCAAAGGTGTCCGTATATAATTTTCTATCCTATGGTCGAGTGAAACAGATATTTATCATTTCAATCCGCAATTTAAATATCTACGGGTATATATCATTTTAACCCACATCCCAAAATTCAAAGTCGATGAAAATCGCTTGGGTATATCATTTCAACCCATAACGATTTTCCCCTAATCTACAAGATCGTTCGAATATCTATCATTTCAACCCATATGGAATTTCTGAACTAATAGGGAACTTGCAGAGTGAGAACAAATATAATAATAATATAACATATCAACAACTTGCAAGAAATTTAAATATAATATATACAATAGGTTATGGTGTCATATATGTCATATGTAAACAATTGCAGATAATGGCATATCATATTTAACAATTAAATAACTTAAAAATTCAAATTTAACAGCATATTTCAATCGTCATTTCATGTGAATTCAATTTACTAAATAAAAGAATGCTAATCGCGAGTGATTTCTCACCTTTCTAGACTAAAGAAACTAGACAACACGATAAGCTACGATTTTTGGATTACGAACTCAACAACCGACCAATCCAAATGACAATTCCCAGTGCAGAGCAAGGTGGACTCGAGATCCATGAAACGACATATATATAATTTTATATGAAATACACACACACACATGTGTGTGTGTATGTATATATATATATTATAAAACCAATATTCAATTTGAAACTGCATATTTAAAATAATATATATACAACCTTTAAACTCTATATATATATTTTGAAAATCAAAATATCACTATATATATTATATATAAATAAACACATCTACATTTATGTATTATACTTTAAAATTAAATAAGAACTTTATATGATAAAATTTAAAATCAATATTTCCTGTTCCACAGGGCAAATATATCTATACACACCCAGATAGCTAATGCTTGGGGTTTAAGGTGGAATGCAAGTATACTTTGTATGTAAAATATATACTTTAAAAGCGGAATTCAAGTATACTCCAAATCTGAAATATACAGACTCGTATATATCATTATATAAAAACTACAATATCTACATATTATATATAAAACAATATAAAACATATATAATTTAAAATCAAAATATCAATATATATTATATTTTCAAAACAATACTAAAAACAATATTTGTAAAAACAATATTTATATAAAATTAAACAGAAGGCTGCAAATTGCAACGCGATGATTAAGCAGACATGATTCAATGAATGAAAAATATATAATACATATACTTCATTTTTACCAAACAAATATATATATATATATATAAGCTGCTATATTGTATATTTGAAGATGAGTAGGTTGCATGCTCGGCTAAACGGGAAGCTTGGCTGCGGAGGAAAAACTACCGATTGGAGGAAGAGTGGACTGCCATGGGAGGAAGTGCTCGGCTCTAGAGTGGCTGGAGTTGGTCAGAGGGAGATGCTCGTTTGATGGGTTCTTGGATGTCGCAGCAGATCGGGGTTTATGGAAGGAACAAGCACAAGCAGAGAAGAGTGGATGGCCGCTGGCGATGTGGAGGGAGACGAAGTGGTAGAGCCGTTGAGTCGTGTCAGAGGGAAGGTCGGTGGAGAGCATGGTCAGCGGTTCGGATGGTCGAAGAGGGTGCTACATATGGCGGAACAAGGCTAGGCAAACTGTCGAGGGTAGGCTTGGCTGGAGGGAAGGGGGCGTAGAGGCAGAGTAGGGGAGGAAAGGAGGTGCGGGTCCAGATGGTGAGGCTGCTACGTGTAGGGGTGGCGGTGGATGTGTTTGCTTACCGCCAGAGGGTGCGCCATGTGGGTCACGCATGAAGCAGGCCGTGTGATCTTGGGTTTGGAGGTTGTGGACTTCTGTAACGACTCGTAATTTAAGATAATTAAAATTTGTTAATTTAATAAATTTTGTTATTTAATATTGGGAGAAATAGAATTTTATGATTTATTAATGGAAAATAATAAACAGGATGAATGGAATAAGGTTAAATTAAGAAATTGATAGTGTTTTAATGGAAGTTCAATTAATTAAAATAATGTAAAGGTTATACTTGGTTATAAATTGAACATATGAAAACAAATGTAAATATGGAATTAATTAATCAAATAGTATAATAAATGGTGACTTAATAAAATCAATATTATGTAAGTAATATTAATAGTTGATTGTAAATAATAGACCATTACAAGTATGATTAAAAGTTAAATTGTAACAATTACTATGTGTTACCTGTTTATTTAGTCTATTAAATTGAAATGGGAAATCAATTAAAATTAAATGAAATTTAATGTTACATTAATGAGATTAATACAATAACTGAAATTTGTGAATGTAACAAAATGAATAGAAATGTTAATTTTATTCATAAGGTAACAATTGATTAATAAAAGAATGAAACCAAGATAAATAAATTTATTGGGATTTTAAATTATAATATATGTGTAAAATTGAAAAAAATCCAATAAAATTGAAATATAGTAGTTAATACAAATAAAGCTGGAAATTTGAGTATATTAATATAATGAAATGTAAAACAAATGTTAACTATGTTATTAGACTTATAATTGGTTGAATATAAAGGTTGAAGTCAAATTAAAGCAATTTATTGAAATTAAATTTTAATAAATTGGATTTAATTACAGCGAAATTGAACACTGTAATTAGTGTGATAACCAACATTGAATTGTCATAAAAACCTGAATTATATCATTGTAAATGTCTAAGTGATTAAAAATGATGAAATTGGTTTGTTTATAAATTTTGAATTAAAAAGTGAATACTTAATCTAATATTAATTTTTTTATTAGTGTGAAAAAAGCCATTTTGGCCACTGACTCGAATTTCGATGAAACTAGTTTCATCGGATCCATAACGGTAAATTATTGTAGGATTACAAGTTTCGTAGCAATCGAACTTGTCTTTTGACCGTACGGGCTCGAAATGCCTCGAAATCAATTTAATTAAAATCAATTTGAAATAAGCAAATTTTAAGTTAACTTCTTCATACGATGGAATTAGGACTTGAAACCTATTCCATTGAGTTTAAAATAATCACTAACATCTATTTTGATATATAGAATGACCCATTTTCATTCCGAAGGCTAAACCGGCTTTGCGGGTCATTCATCGTTCAACTTTCCAAACCAATCTAGCACATTCTTTCTATTTTCAGCTCTACCTATAAATAGATCGTTATAAACCCTAGGTCATTTCTTATTTCTTATTTTAGTACGTATAATTTCATTTTCTTTTCTCTTCCCAATGGCTGCAAACCCTAATTCCCGAATTGCAAATCCAAATAAAAAATTAAATTGAAAATCAAATCCTCAAACAATATCGAATTATATATCGATTTGAAGCTCTGGACGAGTGCATCTCAGATCCGTAGTTCGTTTTCCAATTTAAACCACTATTTGTATAGAAATTGAAGAACAAATTGCGACCGTTCATCGAATCGCGCTCAACTTTGCCTGATCGTTGATTTGAAGGTACCATTGTGTAGAGATGGTCACACGTAGTTCATCAAGGCCAGCCATTTTTCAAATCATTGGTTGGATCGGCTAGAATAATTCGCTAGGGTTTATTCAATCACGGCAGTGGCGGTGGAGATGCTGGATCGCGACTGTTCGCATATGGTCGGGGTTGACTCGGGGTCTTGGCGAGGAAGCGTGGCGTGGCGCGTGGCCGTAGGCGATTGAGGAAGATCGTGAGCTGCTGGCGGCCGTAGGGTTTCATCGAAGCAACCTGTGCATTTGCATGTTCTAGCCTAGTAGAAGGCAATGACATGGCATGCTTCTTGTGGTTCATCCCTTTTTTATTTTTATTTTTTATTTTCATATTTTAAAATTGTTCATCTTCTAATCGATATAACTTTTACATATGAGGTCCAATTCACACGCGGTTTGTTTTGCTGGGATCATATTGAAATTTCGGACATTTTGATGTTAGTTTGGACGAACTCTAAGACTATTTGAATTTTTTCTTAAATTGGATTTTAATTCGTTTTAAATCCAAAGGTAAGTGATTTGACCCACTCACAACTTCTAAAATTTCTTATGTTTATTAAATTAAATTTATGATGTGATTAGAAATTTATTTATGGCTATTTGGTTTATTTTAAATCGCCAACTCAGTTAATTTGAATTTAATCAAATTAAATCATTATTTAATTTATTATTGAATTTAAATTGCCAGTTAAATACATGTTATTGATTATCAATTATCTATTGATGGTTATTGTATGATTTGGATGATGATTGTGATGGATGTTTGACTGTTGATATTGGATGAACGGATGTTATATTTTGTATCATTATAAACTGCAAGTTCACTATCGGTTGAAATGATATATACCCAAATGATCTATAAATTAGGGAAAAATTGTTATGGGTTGAAATGATAGACTCAAGCAATTTTACGGATTTTATTAAATTCACGTTTGTGGTTTGAAATGATATGTAACCGTAAAATTTTAAATTGCGGATTGAAAAGATAAATATCAATATCACTTAACCCTAGGGTAGAGAATTATATATGGACCCACCAGATTGGTTAAATTAAATGATTTTAAAATCGCTGATCTTTGAATTTAATTAAATGATATTTTGAAATAATATTTGATTTATATAAATTGAATTATAATTGGGAAATCAAGTTTTTGTTGAAATGCGAATTGGTTTAAAGGAATTGCTTTAAGAAATTTAATTGAAACTTTAAAGTTAAACTTTTAAGTATAAATGAAATTCTATCGGAATTGAGCTATTGAATTTAGTGGAATATAACTTTGAAACATTTTGAAATTGGAGCAATTCGAATTGACATTTGAACATAGATTAAATGATTTGAAATTCAATAGTTTATTTGGAACTTAAAATTTAAAGATTTGAAATTTGATTTGTTGATTTGGAAATTTAAATTGGTCCAAATGTGTTGAAATGCAATGAATAGTTTAATCTGATATTAATTTCCAAATTCATATTTTAATATAAACTGTTTTAATAATATATTATTTTAGACTTTAATTATTAAGATTTTCAAAGTATTAAACTAATTTAACCTACATTAGTTATATTAAATCATTTTAACCAATTTTAAACCACTTAATTTGTTTTAAACTAATTAACCCATTTTAACTTATTTTAAATCTAATTAATATATTTTAAAGCAATTTAATCTATTTTAATTATATTAATCTACTTTAAATCTTTTTAACTTCTTAATCAATTTAAAAATATTTTTAAATCTAATTTTTCTTAGAGTAATTTAACTGTTTAAAAATCTATTTAAACCATTTATAACTACCCAAATATCTTTTAAAAAATTTAAACTAAGTAAAGTTGAGGTGTTTATATTCAAATTCATGGATTTAAAAGCAAATACAGATAAATGATGTTATAACCTAAGTTAGGATTTAAATGTTATAACTAATTGAATATGATGATTTTGTAGTAAGGATTTAACCTAGTTTGGAAATATGATTTCAAAAAAGATATGATTTGAAATTGAATATGACATTTGACATAAATTGTGAGTTGACTTTTGAAATGTAAAAGAACCATCTAGTGTGTAATAAGCGTTCGGTTGTTAAAGAGATCGGGATTGGATGTTGTCATACTCTCTGCCAATACCGAAAACCACTTTAACAACTGTGTATGTGGTGGAGATTCCAGAAATGAAGTAGGAGGTTTGGTGAACGATTTTTGTAAGGTATGACGTGACCCTGACTCCCATGAGTTAGCTTAGATGTGACTAAAACAAGAGCTACACCTGGACCAAGTGAGGTTATTCCTCCGATCGGACATGCTTCTTCGATACCTTGTTATGACATTTGTGATGATTTGGTGGCCAGCCCTTGATTTTGATTTGGAAGTGTGCTCCGAGGTGGGCGGTAGTAGCTGCTATGCGTTACCACCAGCTCAATTCTGCAATTGGTACATCTACCCTGGCATTGCCTCGAGTGCTTTATTCACATGCCCTAACGCGCCTTCTATAAGTTTGTTTTGTGTCGTACCTATGGAGTGCTCCCTGATAGCCCACCTACGGGTGGAGTTTACAGTATCTACATAGACTCGACATTGTATAAAATATGTTAAGAGGGATATAGGTAATGCCTTAACGCTATTTTAATACTTTTACTTTACTATAGACATATTATAATAGCGTTTTGTACTACATAGTAGACAGTTTAACGAATCCTTAGGAGATGGGAATCCTGAACATCTCTTAAATTACTGTACTCATGTTTGACACTGGATATGAGATATCAAACCCCGTAAATATCTCTGACGTCGTCACATGCATATTTACCGTTGATTTAACTAACATAAGATCTTTTAGTTTTGACTCGAGTGTTTTGTCTGTTCAATTTGCTCGGGTCAGCCTGAGCATTTTAGGGATTGAAGACTTTATTTCTGGAGGACGAAGAACGAAAAGTTGTATTATTATTATATTTATTCCACTTCATATGTTATTTCATTGCATTTATTTATTTATTCCTACCGTCTGCAACTCTGATTCTGTATTGTATAAGTATAATAAAATTTATTTGTAAAACAACTTCATGACCTATTATTTGATTATTATATTTTTGTCATTTCGCTGCGAGATTCTGTATTTGTTTTTATTTCTTTCTCTTTTTATGATTTACCCCATTAACAATCTGCCTCTTTGTATGGTATGAGACGACGCGTGTGTCTGCTTAAAGCATCCAAAAAGACAGGTCATTACATCTTAGACAAAGATGGGAGAAGAAATAAGAGGCGCCACATGGAAGTTGATGGACACACGGTCGAGGGTGGGTTTGTGAGTGGTTGGAGGAATAGCGTATGAGGTGGAGATGGTCGAGAGAGAGAGGAAGGGTGATAGGGTGAGAAGAAGATGAGCAAGCTATAAGATGAGCAGGCTTCAGAGATCCTTTTTTTTCTTTTCCTTTTATCTAAGAATAGCCGAGCAATAAGAAGAGCGGAAAAGGAATAAGTGGATTTCAATACAAATAAGAAGAGAAACGAACATGAAAACAAATATATAAACTTAGCTTACTTTATATATATATATATATATATATATATATATATATATATATATATTCTCAAAGTTAGCATAACAGAAATGAAGAGCCTGAAAAGAAATGAACGATAAAATGTAAATTGAAATCTAGGAATTATAAAAGCCAGAAATTAAATTAGGGAATATTAAAACAAATGGACGTTAGTTTAATATGGTGAACAACTAAAAGGACGAAGCAGACCAGATGTTCAAAACGGGTACCGATATGGTTAACCGTTTCACAGATTTTTCCACGTATTGGACTCCAAAATACACAAATGAATATGCAACAAAGATTAGCGCGACAAGACGAATAGAACGGTATACAAATATCACCGGATGATCATCCTATCAAAAGTTGATATTTCGTTGCCAAACTGCTGCAAATTCATTGAATATAAGATAAACGGGGCTGGAGAAGTCCAAATTTGGCAAAACAAAATATATTGTCTCACTTAGAAAATAGTCTACATTTTTATAATATAAAAATACTCAGGTTTTGAAAAATATTTAATTTCATCAAATTAACTGATTTTAAATAAAAAATAAAAATTACACAACAGTACTAACTTCCATATTTTCTGATGAAAATCTAATATTTGCTACGTGAAAATAGACGCATCGCAAATATCAAATTTTCATTACTAAATTTAATCATTTAATTTTCAAGAAAAATTCAGTTAATACATTATAAAATCGTTAAAATTTTTGGGTCGTTACACAACTTTAAGACACTTGTATAGAAAGTTTTAGTATATTAGTGAGTGTTTACTTACTATTATATTTTAGTCAATCCTGCTATGAGATATTTAATTAAGCTCTGATATATTTGTCTTTGCTTATTTGCAGGATACCATATTCCTAACTTGGGTTTCAGCAGGCTTGGATTTTAACATTTTTGCGTAAAATCTGGACCTATTCGAATTCGGGTTGTTACAGTGTATTACTCATGACAGATGTTAGAACCAACGGGTTACATACTGATATTTATTGGGTAACTATGTAACGATTCACTTGAGATTTTTTTACTGGGTTAATATAACTAAGGTCAAATAAAGAATCTCGAAGTGACGATGTTACACATTTCCCTTGACTTAATAATACCATGGTACTTCAATATAGACAGTCCACTTTAATTATAGTTAAACCGTGGCATGGGGTCCATTGAAAAACTACCGTTGGTTTTGACTTGAATCATAGGAAGTGAAATAGTATTCAATCGTGAATTCATCTCCGTGGTTATTTATCAGGTTAGTATCATAGTTAACTTTAGTCAACTCAAAGTCAAAGTTCTCTGGCCAGAGCAGTATGGTTAACCAAAAATGTTATTATTGAATCAGGGATAAGGAATAACAAACTTGAATGTGGACGATATAGGAATTTTGACCAAAACCAAATTCCATAAGTCCCAATGTGATAGAGTACCGATGAAGTGAATTGGTGTAAATAATCATTGTTGCCGATTACTGCCTATAATAAGTAAAATTGGATTTTACCAAAAAGGGTGTATAAGCGATAAATTCAGCCAAAATGTCACACCACTAGCTAAGATAACTTGTGCATGTTATTATTCAAATTTTTGATAATAACCGTCGATTGAATCTACACCTTTAAGTCGCACAACTGTAATGATGCATACTATGAAAAAACCAAAAAATTTAATTAGTTTATAATTATTATTCATTAATTAAATTAATTAATATTTATGAAATATTATTTATTAATTAATTTTTTTAATACCATTAGTGTTTAATAAAATGCGTATATAAAAGTAATAAACATACATATCAACATAATATTTAAACTAGATTCAAATAGAGTAAATGCTAAATGATTTGGAAATTCTTTAGGCCATATGGCACCTATTATGGCCGGCCATATATAATAAAAGGGAAAAGGATTTGATGAGATTTAGTTGAAAATTAAACATGGAAGGTTTTAAAGGAGAGAATGAAAGGTTTTAATGTTTCTTTTAAAACATACTCTCTTATTCATTTCATTGTTCTCAATAAAGAATTCTCATTCTTTCATGGCTAAAATTTTAATAGGTTCCATGGCATAAAACATTGCTAAAACAAAATTAAATTAAAATTAATAACAAAAGGATGGTCTTTATCTCTGGATTCTTACAAAATCTAGATGTTGATTTAAGAATCTAGAAACCATTATTTATCGTTCAAGATGCTACGTTTTATCCATATACTAAGGTGATTTTAAATTCTATTTATTCTTATATTAACCATGTTCATATACTTTGAATCCCTTACATATTGTACATCAAATGTTTATACATTCATATTGTAGAGTTATTGTAGTCCCTCCTTTAAACATCTTAATTGATTATTATTAATATAATTTGGATCCATCTTTTTTGTCCTTAATTAAATATATGACAAACGTGCTAATATAGTTTTGATTCATCATCTCATTTGATTTTTTATTCATATTGTTTATATAATTTTTTATTGAATCATTTATAACAAATTTACATTTACTTAAGTTGTCTGATCCAATTTAGTTGTTGTTTTGAAATCATTTTGATTGAATTCCCTTTAATTAAATATGTGTATTTTACATTGTAATGACTCGCCTTTTTTTATCCCGGAATGTCGACACTAATGGTATTCATGTACCAAGCACTCAAGTGCCGCAAAGACGAATTTTTAGGGTAAAATAAAAGGAAATAGAACAAGAAAGAAGAGAATATAATATCGGAATCTCACAATGGAACGATAATATATAATATCAAAAGAACAGTAAAAAGGGTTACTTAGATATAGAAATGCCAAAGTTATAAAACCTAAGTACTATCATCAGTCTGGACAGTTATAACTGCCTATCCTTACAAAGGCTGATATTCACAATTGATTAATGCAGTGGATATAAGAATACTATGGTAGGTGAAACATCTAGCTCGCTTTCGAGCTCCAAAGAACATCAATGAAAAGCTGCCTTTCTTAGACTACTCTAAAGTATACATGAGGAGTTCAGGGAAAACAAAAACCACGTGTTAGACATAAGTCTAGTATGATAAGCTCAAAAAATATGTAGCTAGCATATTACAGTACTTTTGAGACTACATGTAATAACATATCGGTTAACACCTCAAAAGAACCACCATCTAATAAGTACATAAGGTGATATAATAGATAATATTTAGAGTAAAGAATATAAATTAGAAAATAGATGGAATGGTCACATTGGTTACATTCAACATTATATTAGGAGTAGAATCAAAACCGATAAGGAACATTCGCATAATGGATTTTCCACAGAGGTCTCTTCGGTGAAACCGAATCCAAACTCCATGCACAAGGGTCATAAAGTAACTTTTGAGTGTCGTATATCTCTGAATAAAATATACCATTGAGGTAAACACAAGCAGTCAATCATCCGAACATAAATACGAATAATGTTAACCAAATATCATCAACTCTTATTGGCCCACAGTTGATAAGTATCTCAAGATACGTGTTTGATAATACCCTGACCTGGATCGTTAAAACCCAGGTTTGCATCCTACATTGTTTTTTGTCATTTTCGATGTCAAGGTTACGTTAGACATCTTTCATGTGGGCCTTCATCACTCAAACAAACATAAATCCCCAATTGGATTCCTACATCTCGAACATATCTTCAAACTATACATGGATTCCAACATCTCGAATAGATCCACTTCCAAGAGACAGAACACGTATCTCGTTTTGAAGTGCTTTTTGATAAGTAGAACACTTACCAATCCTAGTCTCTTCAAGACCGAATCGACAAATTTGGTCATATTCAACAATAATGAGAATGATCACATATGGAAACCAAGTCTTATATACTTATCACATTTTTGATATTTTCATCTCACACTATACCTTGGTTAAGAGTGAAGCCGGTAGGTTTGAGCTTTCTTTCTGATATCCCTACTTGAACATCCGTCTTAACTCCCACAGATAGACAATCCTACTTCATCGACTTTTATTACTAAGTATATGACTAAATGTTTTCCATAAACGAGAAAACATACAAAGCACGATCAAGTCATATAAAGCATGTTTAAGTCACATAAGCGACTTCTAATCCCATTTTTGTTTAGCTAATCTTTTATTAATTAAAACTTCTTTTATTAATAAAACTTCTTTTATCTAATAAAAAATCGTTTATCAATTTCTACTATTCACCTGTACTCTTTCAATACTTCAAAAAGTATTCAAATATTTATCTCAAATGGTATAAGTATATTCACAAATCATTAACAAGATTTCGCACTTTAAACCATTGTTTTTCTTTTTTTTCAAATGATTCCTTGCTTATAATTTCCTTCAAAATATCCATTTTTAAGAATCTAAGTACTTTCACTAATCCACTTAATAGATTTAAGACTACTGTTACTTAAACATTTATCACTGCAAATCTAAACCGATTACATACTTGTATATCTTTAAACATTCTTTTAAAGATCTAAGATAATATTTTCTTAAGTTCGATAGTCAACTAAGCTACTATCTAGTTAAAATCATCACTTATAGAAATCATGGTCTATATTCTTAACTCATTTCTGACATTTCAACTTAACTATTCCTCATCCAAGAGTGAAGCCACGAAAGTTAGAGCACTGGATGCATATCAAAGCTTTGCTTAGACACTTCGTTCTTGAAGCTCACAAATAGATAAATCTACCTCATTGGCTGTTAGTGTTAAGTATAGTATTAATGACTTTCATAAAAATATTAGCAAACAATATGATTAACCTATTTCCAATTTTTCCGACTTAACTATTCATCGGCCAAGAGGGAAGCCGGTAGGTTAGAGCTCTATTGTAACAACCCAGAATTTTATCGCTTTGATTTGAGAATACTTAACTAATTTTAAATATTTAATTAATGGAATAAAATGGTCAAATAACCCTCGTTTAATTAATAAATAATGATAGTAAACTCATTTTGGAAGTTTGTTTACAAAAATAAGTAGTTCGACGAAAAAACCGAAAATGTGACCGAAATTCATTTTTTGGATTTTCGACTTTTCATCAAATGAAAGTTGTCGCATCATTGTTCCACACATATGTACACTTTTGTAACATATGCCTATACATGGAATAAGTAATTTAATAAAGTAAAAAGGATTAGAAAAGGTAAGTATAATTAAAGAAGTTATTAATTAAGAGATGTGACTTTTACTTTTTAGAATAAAGAAAAGTGGACTTTTCCTTCTTAATTTAAGTGCCTTTGTACGTAACATCATAATAAGGTACAAGGCCATGTGAAGGGGAAGTATGTATGAGTTGGATCTTTGGAAAGTGGTAAAAGTTATGGAAAATTAAGGGTATTTTGGTAACTTGGCTTAAGGGTAAGTGGTGCAATTTGTCAAATTTTCCATGTTTTTAAAAGTGCACTTCAATTTCACTTTCATATTCTTCCTCTTCTTTTCCACTTCTTCCTTTTTCTACATCTTCTCCATTACAAATTCTTAACCCCAAACAAAGAAAGCCCACTTTACTTTACACTTTCATTTCCATTATTACTTTAGTTTTCCTACCTTCTTCCTCTTCATTCGGCTCTAACTTTCAAAAAAATTCTCCAAATCGAGTGATTCTTTTTTTAGCAGCCAAAGAGAATTAACTAAGAAATAACTTTCACATTGATCATTTTTTCTAGTTTTTAAACTAAACATGTCTATATCCCTTTTTTTACCAAAGTCATTTGTTGTCCCAAATTTATAACTCCAAGAATATCTCCTCTTTATTTAGCCATAACTTCCACACAATAATCTGAATCGAGTGATTCTTTTTTTAGATTGAAAAGAATTGAATAAGGAAGAACTTTCATATCGTTCACTTTTCAAATACATAGAGGAATCTTTTCAAAAACTAATGAGAAGACAACATATTTTCTAATCTTGTTTTTAAAGCAAAAGCTTAAACCCAAAGGCCCACCTTTCCATCATGGACGAGCAAATCTAAAGTTATCCTAAGATTGTTGAGCTGGTGTTTACAAGTAATAGGGTTTGATGGGTAATAGCAAGGAGTGGTAAACTTTTCCTAAAGTCTAGGTTGCTCTGAATGTGAGATTTCTCACTTTAAAATTGGTTTTAAAATCAACAAAATGTTTCAACAAGTTAGTAGTTGCTTATTTATGTTCTGCGTAATATTTATGCTGCTTGTTTGGATTTTGATTCCTGCTTGGAAGCAGATGACATAAATAATCATTTTGCTGCAAAGGACAAAAGCAAAGCAAATTGAAGTTGAAGTGTCTTCATAGCAAATAGGTCGCTACGGAAGCTCTTCGAAGAATAAAAATGTTGTAAAGGGATCCTAAAGGATTCCTCGTCTTATTAATTTTTATTTACATATATTATTGGTTACATAAATGGTTATGTTTGTAGAAAGTGAGTGTTGCTTAGTTAAGGTAACCTACTTGTTGTTAGTTTTATTGTGATGTCGAAATCTCATGCTCGTTTTAGCAATTTATTACTTGTTTTCCAGTTTGTTCTGAAATGGTTTCCGAACTAGACTTTTGTTTTCAAACCTTTGGCAAAGGTATTAAAGTGGTTTAAATATAGAAATAAATGTGGTTTAAAAGTATTTTGATCTAAAAAAAGAGTTATTATAAGTTACAGTCCATATGGCGATGGACGTTATAGATGTAGTTTTGGATATCTTTGATTTTTATAATATAAAAAGTGTGAGGAACCGGTTCTTCGACTTACGAAAACCGACATCAATACGTCCACTGTATCAACTGCCGAGCAATCGAATGCCGAAAAACCGAAATGTTATGGTTAAAGAAAAAGAAAGAGGTAGAAGAAGAGAGAAAAAGACAGAATAGAACAGAAAGAAACAACAGAACAATATCAGAATCTCACAATCGCAGTGGAACAACATATAATAGATATATGAATGATCTTTAAAACAAATATCAGTTATTACATTACATCATATTACATTATATTACATCATCAGAGTGTACAAGAACAAACAACAACAAACAGCGGAAAAGAAATACTATATACTAGTGAATACGCCATGCTATCCAGCTTGCCTCCAACAACTCCTGAATTCCAGAATATCCTGATAACCTGACTCTAGACTGCCCGTGTGGAAATTGGTGGGCACCCAGAGTTTAGGAGGGAAAACAATAAACTCCGAGTCAGTCATGTGACTGGTGTGAGAACTAAAACAGTTTATTTTTAAAACAAAGTACAGGATAATTTTAAAATAGATTCGCAATGCTTTTTAGAAAATAAGACTACCATAAGGCCTCCCGCGCGCACACACAATGCAAACGCAGAATCGGAGGAGATTTCTCCTTATGATAGTCAAAGATGCTTGATACGCATTAAAAAGAAACATTTGATATTATTACTAGTGCATAGTGTAGGAAAAATCATTTCGAAAATAAAGATATAAATCTTAGCCAACATATGACCATTATCGTATGCCTACTATAGCCGCCATCCAAACAGTGGGGCGCCACCATAAGTGAATGATAGGTTCTACAACTAAAACCATACAAGATCGTATTGTTTCTTTGGATTTCCAACAAATGGTCAGGCCAAGGAACTTCCCATAGCCACATGGGTACGCCTCTGGAAAGACGACCCGAGAACCTAACCGGATCTCTGCCAACACAAGGTCGGGTTACCCACTGGGTAACTACTGACACGAATATGTCATTCCCCGATCGTAACCGATCTACGTCCGAGGATCCTCGATTTCCAACAACCACAAAGCAATAAATTTGCAGCAACAACATAGGTTAAGTATCTGGGCTCCATACCATGATACCACCTTTATCCAGAAGGAATGACATACACTAAAAGGGCGCTACCCCCTAATAACCTTACTGCATCCTTCCTGTTTTGACCATTTCCGGGGTGTGAGGTCCGACGAAGTCTCGTCCACAAAGCCACGCTTTATACAAAAGCTGTTCTTTGATCATCAAATGCTCAACAGCACTTCGTATGCCACATTACCAATTTGGGAATGTATCACTTGTAACCATCAACTACATAACCTCTAAGGGTGTTAAGCTAAGAGAATAAATTCTCCGCCACCAACGGAAATATATTTGATAGAAACCAGCTTTACATCTCAAATTGTAACGTTAGACACACATCCATACAAGTCCGTTCCGGGATCGAACGGAACCGAAGGCACTTACAAAGAAGTCCTTGCAATCCGGACATTCACTAATCACGACCGGACTTTCCATCACAAAGGGTAATAAATTTCTATATCTGTAACAGTACGGATTTTCGTTGCCGGAAAACCGAATAGTTATGGGTTTTAAAAAAAGATTTTAAGAAAAGAAGAAGAGAGAAAAAGAAAATAGAAAAATAGAATTTGAAAATAGAAAAAATAGAGGGAAAAGAAGATAGACAATTTTTAAAAAAACAGAGAATTAGAAAAACAGAAGATAGGAAATTTTTAAAAATAGAACGGGACAGAAAGGGAACAACAGAACAACAACAGAATCTCACAATTCGCAGCGGAACAACATATAATAATAAATGAATAATCTTTAAACAAAGAACTATATCAGTTATTACATCACATTATATTTCATTACATCATATCATATCATCAGAGTGTACAACAACATACAACAATAAACAGTGCAGCGGAAAGGAAATACTATATAAACTAGTAATACGCCATGCCATCCAGCTTGCCTCCAGCAACTCCTGAATATCCAGAATATCCTGATAAACCTAACTCTTGACTGCCCGTGTGGAAATTGGTGGGCACCCAGAGTTTAGGAAGGAAAACAATAAACTCCAAGTCAGTCATGTGACTGGTGTGAGAACTCAAAACAGTTTATTTAACTTTAAAATCAAAATAGAGGAATATTTTAATCAATTCGCAATGCTTTTAAAAATGAGACTACCATAAGGCCTCCCGCACACACACACAATGCAAACGCAGAATCGGAGGAGATTTCTCCTTATGATAGTCAAAGATGCTTGATACGCATTTAAAATAGCATTTGATATTATTATTAGTGTATAGTGTAGGAAAAATTTATTTCGAAAGTAGAATATAAATCTTAGCCAACATACGACCATTATCGTATGCCTACTATAGCTACTATCCAAACAGTGGTGACCACCATAAGTGAATAGCAGGTTCTACAACTAATACCGTACAAGTTTCGTATTGGGAATTGGATTTCCAACAAATGGTCAGGCCAAGGAACTTCCCATTGCCACTGAGGATGCCTCTGGAAAGACATCCCCGAGAACCAAACCGGAACTCTGCCAACACAAGGCCGGGTTACCCCTTAACTGGGTAACTACTGACACGAGCACGCCATTCCCCGGTCCTTTAGGACCTTTTCAACCGAGCGCTCGATATCCAACATCACACCATAATAAATAGAGTGTTTTCAACATGAGTAAGTATCTGGGCTCCATACCATGATACCACCCCTTTCCAGAAGGAAATGCACATACCCTAAGGGGAGCTACAGCAACCCCTAATAACCTTGCCGCATCTTTCCTGTTTTGACCATTTCCGGGATGTGAGGCTCGACGAAGTCACGTCCACAAAAACATACTTTATACAAAAGCCATGCTTTGGGTCAATAAATGATCAACACAATGATCACTAAGATAGACGATCAAATAAATGATCCTATCACAATAATCAACACAATGATCATTTCAGCATCACTCAGCATGTCACATTACCAAAATGGGATATATCGCTGATAATTTCAACTATATAACCTTTGAGCTCGTACGTCTCAAAGAAGGGTGTTAAGCAAAGAATAAATTCTTCGCCACCAACAGAAATATATTTGAAAGAAATCGGCTTTATATCTCAACTTGTAATGTCAGACATACAATCCATACAAGTCTGTTCCGGGATCGAACAGAACCGAAGGCACTTACAAAGAAGTCCTTGCAATCCGGATATTCACAATCCTGATCGAATTTCCTATCACTTATGGAATCTCTATACCAGGTGCGACCCAGTGCAGAGACAATCGATAGGTCATCCTATCGCTCTCGCAAATACCGGTCTTCAACACCGATCTTCAAATGCAATGCACAACGACGTATCACATATTCGGAATGGGTTATACGACCCCATGGTCCTTTCCCGGTTAACCCGAATAGTGAGCGCTTATTCAAAAATAAGTGTGACATTCAAATTCAATCAAATCACATCAAATACCCATTCAAAGGGAAATATTGATAGTCGGTTATTGAACTATCAATTGATATGCACACATCACCAGATTCCAAATAATTTTCCCAATTATTTACTTTCCAAAATATCTTTACAAGATATATAATTTCAACCTTCAAAAATAAATCAATATTTATTTTTATACAAATTCCACTTTTCATTCATAAATTCCATAATGAATTTATATTTCAAAATATCCATGCATATATGATTTCAATCATTCATTTCAATTTATCTTCAAAAAGATAAATTCAATATATTCACTTTATATTGGAAAACATTTCCATACTTATTAAAAATAAGTAATTCACAAATCTTTTCATTTTCAACACTTAGAAAATATTCAATATACTTAAATCGAATTAAGTATATATTTCATTCTATTAAGGAAATCATTCACTTAACATATTTATTTGGGCCAAAACGAATGTTGCGTAAAACATCGTTACAACAACCCAAAATCACTAGTATAGGGATTCGAAATTAAAATAGATATATAAATCCCAATACTATTCAAAACATTTCCTTTCGGAAATCATTTACTATAACAACAGTGTTATAGTCCACTATTTCCTTTTATTTCTCGAAAACGTCTATTTCAACAATCAATGTTGAAATCTATGGTTTCGAATCTCAACACATTTAAAACATCGTTAGATCGTTTTAATTCTATTTAAAATATCACATTCAAAACATTTCTTTAACGTCTTATTCACTATTCAAAAACGTGAATATACTATGTTCACAAATTCCATTATTTCTATTCTTTTTAACTTAAAGGATTATTCACTGTTTACAACGTGAATATAACTCCATTAATAGGTTATAACAATTAACTTATCAAAATAAGTCGTTTGCGAATTTATAAAACAACGTTTATAAATTCCATTTCCATTTATTTCATAACAACTTCCTTTATAAATCTTCTTTATTTACCTATTCGATTTATAATCTTAATTATAAACCAAAAGTCCAAATTATAAGTCAAACACTTATAATTTATTTATTTGCAAAAATCGTTCCTTTGAACTTTACAAATTTTATAAACCTATTGTTTATAAAATTCCATTTATAACTTCACCGTTATATAATTCTATAAATTTCATTCATTAATGAATTTCATTTTCACTTCATTCAAACACTTATAAAGACTCGTTTTATAATGTCAATATTTCGATTTATAAATATCCGTTTATAAATCTCTTAATATAAATCAATTAATATTATTCTTTAAAACATCTTTAATTTCCTTTATAATTTCATCATTTCGATTTATAAAATAATCAAATTTTATAAATCCTATATTTAAACTTTTATCATATATTCAAAAATCCAATCTAAATTATTTTATAAAATCATTAGTTCATATTTCTCAAAAATCGACTTTTAATCGTATTTCTAAAAATCAGCTTTTTAACTATATTTCACAAAAACCATAATTTTTATAACTTTAAAAATTATAACGTTTATTTATTTATAATGGATCAATTCCAAAAATATAGTATATTCTCAAAAATCACTTTTAAAATCATTTTAAAATCCCAAAATCTGGGTCCAATGATGCTACACACCAAATAGTCAATCACGACAACAACGATATCATATATCGATATGATAATCAATCAAATATCAAAATATCTGAAATTAAATAAATACTGTTGAGGAATCCAGTTGGATCCCTCCAACCTGTTTCCTGCATCCAAAAACATTAGCACAATACCAATTTCGCTCCAGTACGAAATTATCGCGGTATATGTTCTTATTAAATATTATCCGCTTAATAACGGCGTAATAGGGTCTCATCCGCTAAACAAAAAATGCGGGAAATCAATAACTGCAATATATACATATGCCAATATATATATATTGATATTATATATAATACCAATTTCACTGTTTATGAAATATTCGCGGTATATGTTTATATTAAATAACATCCGCTTACTAACGGCGCATAATGTCTATTTTAACAATAAATAATTTACAGTCATCATTCAAACATGCATTCAAATATTTTAAATCTAACTATTTAAAATAAAATCGAAATCTATTCGATTGAGTGAGAAATTCTCACCTTGGTTTTAATTCCGTTTTAGCTTTTATTTCGAATAAAATTAAACGCGCGTTTAATTTCACCCGAAATTCTCACTAACTCCAAACGACTCCAAACCAACTCCATCGCGTAGTGCTCGTCCATACGATTCCAACGCAACTGAGTTTGCATTTTTTCGACCTCGTATGAAAAAGATATCAAATTTTGAAGTTACACGAGTTTTAATTATATAAATTACAACATAAATTTATAAATATAAACCTAAATCAAATCTTGGCCTTAGGATTTTGCCTCCCACCCTCATCACCGTAGAACGCAACACTCTTCTCCCTCTCATCCTTCACGCACGCACAGGATTTTGGCCGAACCCATCATCAACTTTAAACCCTAATTCACGCGAGCAAGATACTCAACTTCACATCGATCAGCAGGTGCCAAACGAAGCCCCCTACCCTCCTCCACCTTCGCCTGAGATGGCTTGATACTCGGCTGCCTTATCTACATGGAATTGCGTGCGCAACTTTCGTGCTTCCAGCTCGATTTGCCGCCAATCCGCTTCGAGTTAAACGATCATAACCGTTGGATTCCGAGATCTCAGAGTGCTCTACAATTTACTAGTTGAAGGATTCTTGTAAATGTTGATGGATGAA
Source organism: Allium cepa (assembly GCA_030765085.1). NCBI lineage: Eukaryota > Viridiplantae > Streptophyta > Magnoliopsida > Asparagales > Amaryllidaceae > Allium > Allium cepa. The sequence continues at coordinate 159,483,391 of CM060939.1, forward strand.
GAGAAAAGAGGAGAAGAGTTTGGGAATGCCTCAGCCGTTCATGCGTTAGGGCCGGCTAGGGTTTTAATTTCTTTTTTTTTTTTTATTATGAAGAGAGAGAGGGGTGTATATTTATAGGAAAAGCAAACGTAAACACTATTCATCCCGGGAATTCCGAACTCCGATTTAGACGCCGTAACCAGCGTACCTAGGGTTTATCCCGCGTTCCGGACACAATGGAACAGGTTTCGGAAGCTAATTCGGAAGTATGTGCGAGTTATGGCTGTAAACGCTCAATTTAAATTAAACCGATTTAAGTCGATTTCTAGGCGTTTTAATTTGTACCGGACAAACGGTAAATCCAAACGACTTGAAATTTGAAACCTTACAATAATATCACATTACGGATCTGATGAAACTGGTTTCGTCGAATTCCGAGACTTTTTGAAAAATGACTATTTTGACTCGCCAAATTTAAATTAAAAACGATTCGATGCGTTTCGAGCTGCCACGATCAAACGATAGCTCCGATTGACACGAAATTTGAAATCCGGTAATAACTAACTATTACGGATCCAATGAAACTGGTTTCGTTCAATTCTGAGACTGTTCAAAAATTGACTATTTTACAGTCGATTATAAAATATTAAAATATTCAATTTTCACAAATTAACTTTTAATTCGATTTTAAAAGTTCTAAAATATTTCTATAACTTCAATATGATAAAATAAAATTTTCCAAATTATTTTCAATCATATTTAACTCAATTTTTTAATTATTTCCATAATTTCACATATTAAATTATCGATTTAATTATTCAATTAAATCCAATAATTCAAAATAAAATTTATTTGACTTAAAAATTCACTTATAAATATTTAAAATTAATTAAATATTCAAATTTTAATTTCTAAAAATTCTGGGTCGTTACAATCTTTCCCCCTTAAAAGAATTTCGTCCTCGAAATTACAAGTAAGAAGATTACAGAATCTATTAACTTTCCAAAATTCATAGTTAAACTGCTTACAAAACTTTACTAAGTTTTTAAATCATACTTAGTTATCTTTTTAAAAACAACTACTATTGTTTAACTTTCAATTCCAAATCAAAGTTTAAGTTTTCAAAATTTTCCCATTTTCTCAAAATTTTTCTAACGCCTTAAATTTCCGGAAAAATTCGCCATAGTCTCCTTTGCGCGGCTCGATCCGAAAAAAAAATGACAGTATATATATCACAAATATACATCTCATCAAGTAATGAGGCATCCCGAAGGGAAAAAAGTATAAAAGTACGATATTTAATCCGAGATATGTACCTTATATTTTATTAGCAAGCATATACAGCTAATATAGCGCAAAAGCGAACTCCAAATGCGAAGCAAACGCGATCCGCACCTACTAAACTCAACAAACAACATGAGAACATGCACATATGCAAATAATCTCAATATACAGCATATAGCAACATAATAACTATATATGTTACATAGCAAATGCAACAATAGCAATATATATTCAACCATCATCCAATTACCATTCAACAAATTCATAACCAATATATCCATTCATATTTTCATTCATATACAATGAATTGGTTTTCACTTTAAATCACATTTGATTTGTTTACATTGGATTTTCTTACTAACATTCATTCTCAATTCAATTAGTTTACATTACTAATTAAATCTAATTCACATTCAATTCTATACAAATTTATTTACTTTCTATTTGAATTCAATTTCATAGCTTCCAATTTCATTAATTCACTTTCATTAACACTTAATGAATTATATACAATCAATCAACAATCAAATAACAACCGAAGTATATTAATTCCAACCAAATTCCTTTGCTTACTTTCATTCATTTTTTTTTTTCAACTTCTAATAACATTAGATTTTAATGAATTAATACTTTCATTCATTATTTTATATCAACTTAAATTTACATTTAATTGATTAACATTCAATTCATTCAATTTCTAAAGTTGAATTTCATTCACATAACTTAAGTTCATATTTCTTTTAATCTACTTGATTTATTTACTTCGATACCAAAATCAATTCCATTCAACAACACTTAAGTTATATTCCATTTAACTTTAAATTCACTTCTTATTTACAACTCATATTCATAAATATATTCATATAGTTTCACTTCTTATATATATAAGTTTATTCACAATTGTAAACACTTTAATTATAATTCAATTCTTATAATTCATTTGCTTATACAATTATTCTTTTATTTAGATTATTCAAACAACCTAACAATCAACTTATATACACTTTAATAATTTTGAAAAATTATTTCTTTATATATAAAATATAATTAAGGTAAAATTATTGCATTTACCCAATTTAAAACAATACTGTGCCGAATTGTTCTATTCAAGTGTTTAGAAACCCCTTCGGCATAGTCTTGCGGACCACGCTGACGAAAGTTCATATGCCACTCAATAAACCAATCATCACAATATAAAACAATTTTATATTCACTAACAAATACGCTCTCATAGCTATTATTACACTCAGACTCATTCTAGAGCACTACTGACTCTATCTCTAACGAGTAATACCCTACAGAACCATGGTTCTCGCTTAACCATCAGCTCTGATACCAAATGTAACAGTATGGATTTTCGTTGCCGAAAAACCGAATAGTTATGGGTTTTAAAAAAAGATTTTAAGAAAAGAAGAAGAGAGAAAAAGAAAATAGAAAAATAGAATTTGAAAATAGAAAAAATAGAGGGAAAAGAAGATAGACAATTTTTAAAAAAACAGAGAATTAGAAAAACAGAAGATAGGAAATTTTTAAAAATAGAACGGGACAGAAAGGGAACAACAGAACAACAACAGAATCTCACAATTCGCAGCGGAACAACATATAATAATAAATGAATAATCTTTAAACAAAGAACTATATCAGTTATTACATCACATTATATTTCATTACATCATATCATATCATCAGAGTGTACAACAACATACAACAATAAACAGTGCAGCGGAAAGGAAATACTATATAAACTAGTAATACGCCATGCCATCCAGCTTGCCTCCAGCAACTCCTGAATATCCAGAATATCCTGATAAACCTAACTCTTGACTGCCCGTGTGGAAATTGGTGGGCACCCAGAGTTTAGGAAGGAAAACAATAAACTCCAAGTCAGTCATGTGACTGGTGTGAGAACTCAAAACAGTTTATTTAACTTTAAAATCAAAATAGAGGAATATTTTAATCAATTCGCAATGCTTTTAAAAATGAGACTACCATAAGGCCTCCCGCACACACACACAATGCAAACGCAGAATCGGAGGAGATTTCTCCTTATGATAGTCAAAGATGCTTGATACGCATTTAAAATAGCATTTGATATTATTATTAGTGTATAGTGTAGGAAAAATTTATTTCGAAAGTAGAATATAAATCTTAGCCAACATACGACCATTATCCTATGCCTACTATAGCTACTATCCAAACAGTGGTGACCACCATAAGTGAATAGCAGGTTCTACAACTAATACCGTACAAGTTTCGTATTGGGAATTGGATTTCCAACAAATGGTCAGGCCAAGGAACTTCCCATTGCCACTGAGGATGCCTCTGGAAAGACATCCCCGAGAACCAAACCGGAACTCTGCCAACACAAGGCCGGGTTACCCCTTAACTGGGTAACTACTGACACGAGCACGCCATTCCCCGGTCCTTTAGGACCTTTTCAACCGAGCGCTCGATATCCAACATCACACCATAATAAATAGAGTGTTTTCAACATGAGTAAGTATCTGGGCTCCATACCATGATACCACCCCTTTCCAGAAGGAAATGCACATACCCTAAGGGGAGCTACAGCAACCCCTAATAACCTTGCCGCATATTTCCTGTTTTGACCATTTCCGGGATGTGAGGCTCGACGAAGTCACGTCCACAAAAACATACTTTATACAAAAGCCATGCTTTGGGTCAATAAATGATCAACACAATGATCACTAAGATAGACGATCAAATAAATGATCCTATCACAATAATCAACACAATGATCATTTCAGCATCACTCAGCATGTCACATTACCAAAATGGGATATATCGCTGATAATTTCAACTATATAACCTTTGAGCTCGTACGTCTCAAAGAAGGGTGTTAAGCAAAGAATAAATTCTTCGCCACCAACAGAAATATATTTGAAAGAAATCGGCTTTATATCTCAACTTGTAATGTCAGACATACAATCCATACAAGTCTGTTCCGGGATCGAACAGAACCGAAGGCACTTACAAAGAAGTCCTTGCAATCCGGATATTCACAATCCTGATCGAATTTCCCATCACTTATGGAATCTCTATACCAGGTGCGACCCAGTGCAGAGACAATCGATAGGTCATCCTATCGCTCTCGCAAATACCGGTCTTCAACACCGATCTTCAAATGCAATGCACAACGACGTATCACATATTCGGAATGGGTTATACGACCCCATGGTCCTTTCGCGGTTAACCCGAATAGTGAGCGCTTATTCAAAAATAAGTGTGACATTCAAATTCAATCAAATCACATCAAATACCCATTCAAAGGGAAATATTGATAGTCGGTTATTGAACTATCAATTGATATGCACACATCACCAGATTCCAAATAATTTTCCCAATTATTTACTTTCCAAAATATCTTTACAAGATATATAATTTCAACCTTCAAAAATAAATCAATATTTATTTTTATACAAATTCCACTTTTCATTCATAAATTCCATAATGAATTTATATTTCAAAATATCCATGCATATATGATTTCAATCATTCATTTCAATTTATCTTCAAAAAGATAAATTCAATATATTCACTTTATATTGGAAAACATTTCCATACTTATTAAAAATAAGTAATTCACAAATCTTTTCATTTTCAACACTTAGAAAATATTCAATATACTTAAATCGAATTAAGTATATATTTCATTCTATTAAGGAAATCATTCACTTAACATATTTATTTGGGCCAAAACGAATGTTGCGTAAAACATCGTTACAACAACCCAAAATCACTAGTATAGGGATTCGAAATTAAAATAGATATATAAATCCCAATACTATTCAAAACATTTCCTTTCGGAAATCATTTACTATAACAACAGTGTTATAGTCCACTATTTCCTTTTATTTCTCGAACGTCTATTTCAACAATCAATGTTGAAATCTATGGTTTCGAATCTCAACACATTTAAAACATCGTTAGATCGTTTTAATTCTATTTAAAATATCACATTCAAAACATTTCTTTAACGTCTTATTCACTATTCAAAAACGTGAATATACTATGTTCACAAATTCCATTATTTCTATTCTTTTTAACTTAAAGGATTATTCACTGTTTACAACGTGAATATAACTCCATTAATAGGTTATAACAATTAACTTATCAAAATAAGTCGTTTGCGAATTTATAAAACAACGTTTATAAATTCCATTTCCATTTATTTCATAACAACTTCCTTTATAAATCTTCTTTATTTACCTATTCGATTTATAATCTTAATTATAAACCAAAAGTCCAAATTATAAGTCAAACACTTATAATTTATTTATTTGCAAAAATCGTTCCTTTGAACTTTACAAATTTTATAAACCTATTGTTTATAAAATTCCATTTATAACTTCACCGTTATATAATTCTATAAATTTCATTCATTAATGAATTTCATTTTCACTTCATTCAAACACTTATAAAGACTCGTTTTATAATGTCAATATTTCGATTTATAAATATCCGTTTATAAATCTCTTAATATAAATCAATTAATATTATTCTTTAAAACATCTTTAATTTCCTTTATAATTTCATCATTTCGATTTATAAAATAATCAAATTTTATAAATCCTATATTTAAACTTTTATCATATATTCAAAAATCCAATCTAAATTATTTTATAAAATCATTAGTTCATATTTCTCAAAAATCGACTTTTAATCGTATTTCTAAAAATCAGCTTTTTAACTATATTTCACAAAAACCATAATTTTTATAACTTTAAAAATTATAACGTTTATTTATTTATAATGGATCAATTCCAAAAATATAGTATATTCTCAAAAATCACTTTTAAAATCATTTTAAAATCCCAAAATCTGGGTCCAATGATGCTACACACCAAATAGTCAATCACGACAACAACGATATCATATATCGATATGATAATCAATCAAATATCAAAATATCTGAAATTAAATAAATACTGTTGAGGAATCCAGTTGGATCCCTCCAACCTGTTTCCTGCATCCAAAAACATTAGCACAATACCAATTTCGCTCCAGTACGAAATTATCGCGGTATATGTTCTTATTAAATATTATCCGCTTAATAACGGCGTAATAGGGTCTCATCCGCTAAACAAAAAATGCGGGAAATCAATAACTGCAATATATACATATGCCAATATATATATATTGATATTATATATAATACCAATTTCACTGTTTATGAAATATTCGCGGTATATGTTTATATTAAATAACATCCGCTTACTAACGGCGCATAATGTCTATTTTAACAATAAATAATTTACAGTCATCATTCAAACATGCATTCAAATATTTTAAATCTAACTATTTAAAATAAAATCGAAATCTATTCGATTGAGTGAGAAATTCTCACCTTGGTTTTAATTCCGTTTTAGCTTTTATTTCGAATAAAATTAAACGCGCGTTTAATTTCACCCGAAATTCTCACTAACTCCAAACGACTCCAAACCAACTCCATCGCGTAGTGCTCGTCCATACGATTCCAACGCAACTGAGTTTGCATTTTTTCGACCTCGTATGAAAAAGATATCAAATTTTGAAGTTACACGAGTTTTAATTATATAAATTACAACATAAATTTATAAATATAAACCTAAATCAAATCTTGGCCTTAGGATTTTGCCTCCCACCCTCATCACCGTAGAACGCAACACTCTTCTCCCTCTCATCCTTCACGCACGCACAGGATTTTGGCCGAACCCATCATCAACTTTAAACCCTAATTCACGCGAGCAAGATACTCAACTTCACATCGATCAGCAGGTGCCAAACGAAGCCCCCTACCCTCCTCCACCTTCGCCTGAGATGGCTTGATACTCGGCTGCCTTATCTACATGGAATTGCGTGCGTAACTTTCGTGCTTCCAGCTCGATTTGCCGCCAATCCGCTTCGAGTTAAACGATCATAACCGTTGGATTCCGAGATCTCAGAGTGCTCTACAATTTACTAGTTGAAGGATTCTTGTAAATGTTGATGGATGAAGAGAAAAGAGGAGAAGAGTTTGGGAATGCCTCAGCCGTTCATGCGTTAGGGCCGGCTAGGGTTTTAATTTCCTTTTTTTTTTTTTTATTATGAAGAGAGAGAGGGGTGTATATTTATAGGAAAAGCAAACGTAAACACTATTCATCCCGGGAATTCTGAACTCCGATTTAGACGCCGTAACCAGCGTACCTAGGGTTTATCCCGCGTTCCGGACACAATGGAACAGGTTTCGGAAGCTAATTCGGAAGTATGTGCGAGTTATGGCTGTAAACGCTCAATTTAAATTAAACCGATTTAAGTCGATTTCTAGGCGTTTTAATTTGTACCGGACAAACGGTAAATCCAAACGACTTGAAATTTGAAACCTTACAATAATATCACATTACGGATCCGATGAAACTGGTTTCATCGAATTCCGAGACTTTTTGAAAAATGACTATTTTGACTCGCCAAATTTAAATTAAAAACGATTCGATGCGTTTCGAGCTGCCACGATCAAACGATAGCTCCGATTGACACGAAATTTGAAATCCGGTAATAACTAACTATTACGGATCCAATGAAACTGGTTTCGTTCAATTCTGAGACTGTTCAAAAATTGACTATTTTACAGTCGACTATAAAATATTAAAATATTCAATTTTCACAAATTAACTTTTAATTCGATTTTAAAAGTTCTAAAATATTTCTATAACTTCAATATGATAAAATAAAATTTTCCAAATTATTTTCAATCATATTTAACTCAATTTTTTAATTATTTCCATAATTTCACATATTAAATTATCGATTTAATTATTCAATTAAATCCAATAATTCAAAATAAAATTTATTTGACTTAAAAATTCACTTATAAATATTTAAAATTAATTAAATATTCAAATTTTAATTTCTAAAAATTCTGGGTCGTTACAATATCGGAGATCAGCCGATGCAGAAATATTCGACGGTAATCCTTCCGTTTTCACAAATATCTGGTCTTCAACACCGGTCATCAAATGCAATCCATAACGACATATCACATATTTGGAATGGATTATACGACCCCAAGGTCCTTTCCCGGCTAACCCGAATAGTAAGCGCTTATTTTGAAAATAAGTGTGGCATTCAAATTCAAGAAAATCACAACAAATACCTATTTAAAGGTAAATATTGATAGTCGGTTATTTAACTATCAATAGGCGTGTTCAACATCACCAAATTCCAAATAATTTCCCAAATTATTTATTTTCCAAAAAGATCTTTACTATATATATAATTTTCCACACTTCAACCATTTGAAAACAAATTTTTCAAATCACTTTTCACCTTTACCACTTTTGAAAACAAATTTCAATCATTTTCCTTACGCGGAAATACTTTCATTTCAACATGGTTCATTTAAACCAATTAAATAAATCCTTACCGATTTACTTTATTTTTACGTTCCAAATCCGTAAATTTATTCTCACACTTCAAAATAAATCAACGTTTATTTTTAAACAAATTTCCCTTTCTTTTATAAATTCCATAGTGAATTTACAATTCCAAAATATCTATGAATATACGATTTCCAAATCGATTTCTAATATTCATTTTCAATTTATCTTTAAAAGATAAAATCTCAAAATATTCACTTCATATTGGAAAACATTTCCATACTTATTTAATAACAAGTAATTTACAAATCCATTTATTTTCAACACATGGAAAATATTCAATATACTTAAATAGAAATTAAGTATATGTTTCATTCTTTAAGAAATCATTCTCTTAAACACATTTGTTTGGGCCAAAACGAATGTTGCGTAAAACATCGCTACGACAACCCAAAATCACTAGTATAGGGATTCGAAATTAAGACAGATATATAAATCCCAATACTATATAAAACATTTCCTTTCGGAAATCATTTACTATAACAACAGTGTTATAGTCCACCATTTCCTTCTATTTCTCGAAAACGTCTATTTCAACAATGAATGTTGAAATCTATGGTTTCGACACTTAATGCATTTTAAAACAATTTCAAGTCGTTTTAATTCCATTTAAAAGATCACTCCCTAAAACATTCCTTTAATATATTATTCACTGTTCAAAATCGTGAATATTCTTTACTAACCAAATTCAATATTTTCTACACATTTTATTTCAAGGATAATTCGCTATCCGAAATCGCGAATATATCTCCTTTAATAACCTTCTATATTCAATTTATCAAATTCAATTGATTTCGGATTTATAAACAATGTTTATAAATTCCATTTCTATTTATAAAAACTTCAATTATAAAATCCCTTTTATAAATCAATTCAATTTATAACTCAACTTATACCCAAAAATCCGATTTATAAGTTAATTACTTATAAATCTTTTATTTTACAAAATCTATTCATTTCATAACTTCACAATTTATAAATCTATAAATTTTATTCACTTGTGAAATCCATTTATACTTCATTTTAACACTTAATAAAACTAGTTTTATAATTCCTATATATATTTTTTATTTATAAATATTAATCTTAGAAATCTTTTATATAAACCGTTTATAATGATTCAAAAATCTCAATTTAAATAAACCAATCCTTTTAACAATTTACAAAATGTTATTTAAAACTTATATAACTCCAAAATCATACTTAAGTACTATTTTCCAAAATATAACTTTTATAATAATAATAATTATAACGTTTATTTATTTTAACAATTCAAAATTTAATAAAACGTGTACTTTCAAAAATAACTTCAAAATTCTTTTTAAAATCAAAATCATTATTTTAAAACTTCAAAAATGGATCTGATGATGCAACAACACCAAATAGTCAATCACGACCTCCAAATATCATATATCGATATGATAATCAACAAACATCACAATATCTGTAATCAAATAAATACTGGTGAGGAATCCAGTTGGATCCCTCCAACCTGTTTCCCTGCATCCACAAACATTAGCACAATACCAATTCCGTTCTAGTATGGAATATCGCGGTATATAGGATTTATAAAATATTATCCGCTATTATACGGCGCAATAGGGTCTCATCCGCTATATAATGCAGGAAATCAACTCCAAGTACATAAATAATACCAATTCCAATCAAGATGGAATTATCGCAGTATATGTTTTCAATAAATAACCTCCACTTAATAACGGCATATAATGTCTATTTCAACAATCAATAGATAATAATTTATCATCCAGGCATATAATCAATAATTTTAAATGTAACTATTTAAAATTATAAATCGAAACAATTCGATTGAGTGAGAAGTTATCACCTTGGATTTCCGATAACCGTTGTAGCGTTTTATTTCAAATAAAATTAAACGGGCGTTTAATTTTTACCCGAAATTTTCACTATCTCCAAATGACTCCAATCCAAATCCATTGCATAGTATTCATCAGTACGGTTCCAACGCAACTGGTTTCGTCCAAAACGGACCTCGTATCAAAAAGTTATGGGGTTTTAAAGTTAATACGAATTATAATATATATAAATTTACAATAACCTTTTTTTTTCCTTTCAACCTAGATTCAAATCTGGCCACTCGTTCCACCTTCTTTACATTAGGCCGTGCGTTCCCTTCTTCTTCCCAACGTGAAAAAATCACGTACAAACACCCATAGCCGCCACTTCCTTCTCCAATTATCGAGCCTTCCTTGTTCACTTCTACGTCGATCAGGGGCCACCATTGCAAAGCTCACACTCGACTCCACCCTAGGCCATCTTAGCATCGAACTCGGCCCTTGCCTGGCCTCGAGATTCGTGCTCAAACTACAGGCCGACGCGGCCCCTTAGCTCCCAGCTCGTTGCTCCAAATCCAATCACAACCGTTGATATCGGAGTACTCTCGATGCTCTACACTTTTCTAGTTGAAGCTTTTTGCTAGATGTCAATGGATCTTGAGATGTTTGGGGAAGAAGTTCGTAATTTTCTGGCCATTGAAATATTGAAAGTGGCGGCTGACGATAGAAAATTAGGGTTTGGAGCAAATGAAGGGCAATGATTCCTTTTATAGAATTTCTACCGAAAATCACTATTCACTCGATTTTCCGAACTCCAAATCTCGCGCGGTGACCGGCATTTCTACGGTTTAACCCGCGTTTCGGACATAATGGAATAGGTTTCGGAAGCTAGTTCGATCATCTGTGCGAGTTACGGCAATAAACGATGGATTTAAAATTAAATCGATCAACCAAATTTCTGTGCGTTTTAGCTTGCCCCGGACAAACGGTAAATCCGATTGACACGAAATTTGAAACCTTGCAATAATATCACATTACGGATCCGATGAAACTAGTTTCATCGAAATCCAAGACTGTTTGAAAAATGGCTATTTTAACTCGTTAATTAAATATTAAAATATTCAATTTTCACAAATTAACTTTTAATTCAATTTTGAAAGTCCTATGACATCATTATAACTCCAATACGGTATAGTAAAATTTTCCAAATCATTTTCAATCATATTAAACCCAATTTCCAATTATTTCTGTAATTTCAAATATTAAATTATCGATTTAATTATCCAATTAAATCCAGATATTCGAAATAAAATTTATTCGACCTATAAATCCCACTTATTAATATTTAAAATCAATTAAATATACAATTTTTAATTGACAGAAATTCTGGGTCGTTACAAAATGAGTTATCTATCTTAGATATTTTGAAAAGTGTTTTCAAATGTGTTTATTTGTATTTAAAAGAAAGTTTGAAGTTTTAAATATACTTTTAGGAATTTATTTAGTTATTTAAACAAGAGGTTTAAATTTTAATCCTTTATTTCAAGAAAAAAGTTTTGTTAAAAGCAACTATCATTAAAGGGATGTTTTAAATATAAGTTTCGAACTTATTTCAAAAGAATTCTAAAGGTAATTTTAAAAGTGGAAGGAAGCATGGATTACAACACTATAGTTGTAATAAATGCGCCGAGAAAAGAAAAGAGATTATGGACTATAACATTTTTGTTAAAGTAAATGGTTTTAGAAAATTAGAAAGGAAGTTAACTTATAACACTTTATTATTATTAAACAAGTTGTTTACTTTTAAAAAAGGAAAGATGTTTTAAAGTGGTTTGGAATTCATTGATTAAAAAAGTGATTATTTTTATTAAGGAAAGGGGTTGCCTTTTAAATCAAACTTTGGTTTAAATAAGTGATTTTTGAAAATGTGTTTGATAATGAGTATGTGAAACTCTTGGATTCTATTTTCTAGACTTTGAGACTAGAAATAAGTTTTTGGAATTGGTTTTTAGATTTTCAAAAATACTTTGTTTTATGCAAGGGATTTCTTTGTCGGTTCCATTAAGTAGCAAAACAAATATAATAAAGTAGTGCTAAAATGTTGACACATTTATGGAAACTAAATCATCTTATATTTAGTACTAAAGTCGTTGAATAGAATTATATTTATTTGTGAGATCTAGAATCAAAGTAATAGAATAGGGTAAGATCGAGAGCAACCAATGCTCCGACTTACTTGACTTCAATTCTGGGCAAGGGATAGAGAAGTCAAAATGTCGGAAACGTGAAAAGTATAAGAGGGTTAATTTCAATAAACAGGTCATGGTTAATTAAGTATGTAGAAGGTACTTTGTCATATACTTGACACCAAATTCTGAGGTATGAAAACTCGTCTCTATCTAGAGAATTAAAAATGTATGTGGGGGCAAGGTTAGTTTTTTCTAACTTGTTTGATTACATTGCTAATTGAGGATAGCACTGTTTGAAATTGGAAAGCGGTGATAAATATAATATCGGATTTTTAATACCCAAACTATACTTACACCCAGATAGTGGTTTGTCTACTATCGATAACTTGAATAGTTTTGACTTGGGAAGTATATGAAAACTTCGCAATTCATATGGATTAAGATTCCCTTAGGAGAATTTACTCTGATGAAACGTCTCTTTCTTTAAGTGGTATATTAGAGATCCCTTAGGACTCTTATATAATTGCTTACTTCTAAAAAACCGGGATCGAGTAAATCGAAATCTGTCAGTTATTGGTTCAAAGAGATCGGGATCGGATAAGCATGAGTTATCTGAAAACCACTTTGAACCAGCATAATAATTTGAATTAAAGATGAAAACGATTGAATTGAAGTTGGACTTCTTTGAGTGAAAGGGTTACTTGTTATTAATCCTAAGGATGTAGTAGCAGCAGTGCCTTCGGTTTTCTCATTACCTGAACAACTTGTACGAATGAATGCTGACATTGCATTATTTCCTAGAGGGCAGTGTTAGCATTATAAATGGGATTTGCTAAAAAAAGTAAAGCATAGCCTTAATGTTCACAACCGGTAATGACTAAAACAGAGGATATGTGGTAGGGTTATGTGAGGCACACATATTAGGGTATGGTCATCGCCCAATCTATATCGGTATTTATATATTTATGTATGCTTGAGGCCCGCTGTAGTTGTTGGCCGCAACTAGGACGGTTAAACATACAGTACTATACAGGAAGGGATAGGCCAGTTTTGTGTTGGTAGAGGGTCCATGTGAGGCTCTCGGTATACTTTTCTAGAGGTGTACTATAGCAGGTGGTCCTTAGTAGCCTTGTCATTGTAAGAAACCCATCTTCCAATACTTGCCTTACAGACTTAGTTGTGCCCAACTAATGGAATGTGAGATGCAAGTATTTCAGCTATGATTCAATATTTATTTTAAAGTAGGCATTATTATAACATCACTGGATTTTCTATTTAAAATGGTTTGGTTGCCGTAATATAAAAACCCGCCTGTGTTTATGTGCGACATGGTCTTATGAGATACCTTTATTTTGAAAAGTTTTATAGCATTAGAAACTTATGTTTTGAGTTTCTTACGCTGATTTTCTAGACTGGTCCGGGTGTTATTTTCTTATAATACTCAGGTTAGACCTGAGTATTTTTCTAGAGTTATCTTTGGATGCTTGGAGCTGTAGAAGACGAGTCGGATACTTCCAAGGCTAAAGTACTTTGTTTTCTACTGTATTTCTTGTTTTGCATAAATAAGCATTTGTAAGGACAGGCTATTATGACTATCCGGGCTGATGATAGGTTAGACTCTAATTGTTGTATGTATAATAAAAATTTCTTTTGTAAGGATCATTTAGATATAATATATTACTCGTCACAATGTGAGATACCGCTTTATCTGTTCTTTCTTTCGCCCCAACAATCTATTTTTTTGGCACGTGGATGCTCAATACGTGAACACCATGGATGTATTAGTGTCAACTTTTAAGGGTCGAAAAGGTGGGTCGTCATATTTATTGCTCATATCTCTACTCGAACATCAAACTTAACTCTCACAAATCGATAGGCCTACTTTGTCCCCTTTTAATTTTAAGCAAAATTAATTAATTCTCAAACAAATAGGTAAATAATGAGATTAATACATTTTCGATATTCTAACTTAACTATTTCTAGGCCAAGAAGGAAATCGATAGGTTAGCACTTTATTGCCTATATCCCTACTTGACACTAAATTTAATACTCACAAATAAAAAATTCTACCTCATCGATGTGTATTATTAAGCCTAGAAAATTACCTTTTTCAAAACTTATATACATAAATAAATACTTTAAAAATAATTTTAAATAGGTTTTAATCTATGCAAAATATTACTTGAAAATAACTAATTTATTATTTGATGCAAAACATGTTCTATATTATAAAACCTCTTACTTTGAAAATATTTGTATAATTTATAAAATATTATTAAATTCAAACCAACTTTAAAATACTTCAAAATAGGTTAGAAAGAATCTCTAAAAAGATTTGGGAAAAAGCCAAATTTAAATATCATTTTCAAACACATAAACCATAAGCAACTTACTACTACATTTATAAATGCTATTAAAAGTCCTTGTTAAAGAACAACATTGAAAAGCACGATCTTTGTGACTAATTCAACCACTTAAACAAATGACCTAAGACACGAAATTTTTGTGGTAAGTACTACACTTAGGGTAATTAAAAACCATGGAAAGAAACAATAAGAACACCTTTTAATTTATTTACATAAATTCCCAAAAACATGTTATATTTAATAAATGTATTTATATCCACCTTTTCATTCAAACTTTCACAACTTTTTTTTACAAATTATATAATTTTCTAAACCATTTATCTACTTTCAAACACATCAAAATATACGTATATCAGTTGATCAGTTCAGACCCATTGCTTGTTGCAATGTTATATATAAATGCATTGCTAGGATACTGGCAGCTAGAATGAAAACTCCTTTGGATAGTTTGATCTCTGTTAATCAGAGTGCATTTCTTCCAGGTAGGGACATAACTGATAATATACTCCTTGCTTCTGAACTTATGAAGGGGTATAATAGGAAACTCATCTCACCTAGATGTGTCCTTAAGCTTGATATTTAGAAAGCATATGACACATTACAGTGGAAATCTATCATTTACATTTTGCATAAGATGAATTTTCCCATCCCTTTCTTATGTTGGCTGTATACATGTATTTCTACTGTCAATTACTCCCTTAATATCAATGGTAATATATTTGGATACTTTAGTGCAACCCAGGGAATTAGACAAGGTGACCCGGTGTCCCCTTACCTATTCATCTGTGTTATGGAGCTGCTCACTGCTCTTCTTTCTGATGCTATGAGCAATAAGCTTATTGATTATCATCCACTGTGCAGGAAGAATAGTATTTCCTCTCTCCTTTTTGCAGATGACTTACTTTTATTCACTAATCCCAATCTGAAATCCATTACTGGGGTCATAAAAGTTCTTGATACCTTTGGTACCTTGTCTGGTCTGAACATCAACAGAAGTAAATCTAGATTATTAATTGCTGGTCTCCCTGATGATGGTAAAGAGATAATGTACTCTATGTCTGGCCTCTCTTCATTTTCTGATAATGAATATTATCTTGGGGTGCCTCTTTGTGATTCTAGAATCAGGACTTTCCAATGCTTACAACTATTTGAAAATATTACTGCCAAACTTGCTAGTTGGAAAGTATCTAGATTTTCGATGGCTGGTAGACTTGTAATTGTTAAATCCATTGCTTTCTCCATGTGTGTGTATTATGTCAGAATTTTCATTCTCCCAGCCAAACTCATTAGCATGGTTAACTCAGCTTTAAATCATTTTTTATGGCACGGTAATCCCTTCTCTAAGAAAATGATTCCAATTCCTTTAGCAAACTATGTTGTCCAAAGGAAAAAGGTGGACTTGGAATCATAAACATTAGGAACTGGAACCTTGCTACATTATCTGCTAGAATTGACAAGCTATTAAGGAATGACAAAAATCTATGGGCTTCTTGGTGTAGGCAAAACCTCACACGTCAAAGCAACTTCTGGTTCATTTCTTCTCCAACTGACTGTAGCTGGACTTGGAGAAATATATTGAGAGGTAGACAATTTTTTCTACCTCTAGTGCAACAGAGAATGAAAGAAATCAACATGATATCTTTTTGGTTTGATCCATGGCCTTCAAAAGGAATCATTTTAGCAAATATAATTGATTATGAGATGAGAAGATCCACTGGGATTAGTAATACTGCTACTCTATCTAGGTTTTGGGCTGATGATAGTGTCTCCCTTCCTCATTGTAGCTCTGCAGTGGTAAGAACTGAATGGACTGCTATACATAATAGGAAATACAAAATCAGTGATGTTCATATGACTTGGAATGATAGAGTGCATTCAATTAAAAATGTTTATATGGCACTTGATCCATCCATGCAACTGCCTACTTTTATTTGGCATTCTCGTATCTGGGATCATGGTTCTGTTCCAAAAGAGAACCTGTACATGTGGAAGGTAATGATGAATGGTACCCTGACACTAAGCAAACTCAAAGGCTATGGGGTTGTTCAATGTGACAAATGTCTATTCTGTGGATTAGGGTTGGAAACGGCTGCGCACTTATACTTTGAATGTGATTTCACTTTCGACTTATCGAGTTCCATATTGCAATGTAATGGTTATCACAGGCCAATGAGAAGCTCATGCATGGAATGGTACAACATCTTCAAGGCAACTAGATGGAAGAATGAGAGAAGTAGAAAGTTGTTAAGAATTTTGAAGAAGGTAATGTACTTTGTTTGGTTGGAGAGGAACAATAAGGTGTTTAAAGGAAAAGCTTCCTCTAAACATGTATTGGTCCTTTCTATTACTACTAACATATAATATTTGTTAGTGCCTTCGTCACTCATGTGGTGGTCAGATTGTTGTAATCCGTTGTTCTGATATTTTTGTTTGTTAATAAAATGGTAGGGGACCATTTCACCCCGCTTGCTTTGCAAAAAAAAATATACGTAGAGATCAAAAAACATCAAATTTTCTAAAGTTAAAGGATATTGAAGTGCATTTATAGCGACTATTCTCGCTTCAAACACTTTCAAACATACTTTTGTTCAATATACAATCCAAAAAACCATTTAAACATCAAGTCAAGGCCATGATATATGTCTAGGACGGTAATAAAAGTGATGTTATACAAGGTAAAGCTGTCATTTGCTTTCAAAAGCAAGAAAGGTCCAAAATTTATAACTTTACTTAGTTAATGTCACTTTAGCTTTATATTTCAACCACACAACATATACACACAATATATAAAAAAAAATAGTGAGATAATTCACTTAGACCCAAGCCAAACATATACTAAAGCACAACCAAAGTTAAGAAAACTTCCCACCATCGCAAAAACCTAAAAATCCAACCTTGTGCAGTTTCAAACCCAGGCAACACCTCCCCTCCTCTTCCATTGCTCACAACCTCACTTAGAACCCCCTCTTCCTCTCATCTTTTTCCACTTTTTACTTGATATTCATGTTTCCTGTGATGTTTTAGGCTTACAGCCAGAGTTTGGTGAAGTTTGGACTTGATTTGGAATTAATTAGAGAAAGTTAGCAAAAAATAAAGTGGATTATCCACTTCTACCATTTTCAAGTTTTTATTACATTTCAAGCTTTTGTAATTTATTTTTACCTTATTGGTGCATTTGTCGGTTTGTGCAAGAGGGCATTACCATCTTCTACCTTCCATGAAAGGTCACAAAGGAGCCTCCCTCTCACATGCCACCTTTACACCTTAACATCTTTACTTAACACCTAAGTATTTCCATAAAAGTTCATTTCCAAAATATCTTTGATGATATAACCCATGACATCATCAAAAACTTTATTTCCATAAATGGTTAAAAAAATTATTTTATTTCGTAAGAAAATAAGTGTATATTGAAAAAATCATAACAACTTCTGACAGTTAAAAAGTTGTTTATCGAACTATTTTCGATCATATATCGGTATTTCTTCAAGTTTTTATTTTTCTAAACATTTTTCTAAAACAAGTTTAACATCTTACTTATGATTTAAAAGGAGGTTAACAAGGTTAATAAATCAATTTAATAACCTTTAATCCAAGTTTCAATTATTTAAATACGAAGTGTCCAAAATTCCGGTTTGTTACATTCTCCCCACTTAGAATATTTCATCCTCAAAATTCCAACACTAGCAACAATCACGTAGCAATCCTCAAAACATTAGCAAACATGGCTCTCGAATTGTTCTAGTACAGAAAACCTCTCATTGCACAAGGATCATAAACAACCTACTAAGCGTACATTATGCTTAATAGCCTCAACTTATTGCTTAGTCGATTATTCGTGCTACCACATACCAAATCGAAGTATTGTCACCTAAACTCTCCATATGCCAACAAAACATAGCAAATATACTAAAGCCCGTACGATGTGCATGGATCATCTGTATACAATATTAATTCCGAGCATTTTCTTGATCACATAAATTTCCCTTTCCCACTAGTATAGATCACTTGACCTCTCTAATGCAGACTCTGATCTGGTCCCTTGATTAGCAACTTTTGTTCTCCTTACATTGCCATATACTATGATAGAAAACTTTAGGCTCATATCAAGAATCGTATCAAGTGTTCATCATCGAGAATACACTAAAAAATCCTTATTCCACCAGGGTAAATCACCACGAAATCATATAGTCTTATACTGGATCAAGAACAGTCATACGGATAAAACGATCTATGTACAACTTACGTACTTATCCTACTGGTTTCTTAACTACACCAATATCTTTTATATCACATTCATTTATCCAAATAGTATGTCATTTAATACTAAAATCATTTATGGAATATTCTATAAAAACATAAATCTTTAAGTTTATCAACATTTCTAACTTAAGTTCATACTCATACAATACTCTATGACATCCTAAGAGAATATACAAAACATCAAATTCAATTTACATAACAAGGATGTTCAACAAATTTAAAACTTGTTTTAAATTACTACCTTCTCAATCAAGTGTTATATAAATTCAACTTTTATATTTTCACTCAAAACATTGTGCTTCAAGTTCTATAATGATTCAGAAGTTTCCAACTATCCAAAATTGTCGAAAAATCTGTTTCATCCTAATAATTGAAAAATACCAAACAACATATCATAGCAAGATATACATACCATATAATCCTAATGCATAAGCTACAAGTGTCCATAAATAACTTAATAAATTTCAATAATTTGCTAAACGCACTTTACCTAAAAAAGGGAAAACCAGAAAAGGTTTCATCATTTATTCTAGGCTATACCACTGCCACACAAGCACCTTACATAGCATATATTAAAAAACTTCTCTATATAAAAGGTTCGTATCAAATTTCTTTCCAAAGAAAAACTTTAGAACCAAATACCAAGTTTATTTCATATCGCTTTGAGATAATAATACATACACACACCTTTTGTATAACAAATCATACTTTTGGAATTAAATCAAAATCTGTTTTACTAAAGCAACCCTGTAACATCCTTCATTTAGAAATCCAAAAATGAACATCGATGATGTTGAAGTCATCACCAGAATTATTTTCGAGCAATAGATAAAAGTGAGTTCAGTGTATCTAATTCATACCTTTCAGACTTAACCAAAATCATTTCAAAATGGTATCAAACACTTCTTAAAATACTAAGTACCACGATCTCAATTTCATAAACCAATTTTTTAAATACTTGCTTTCAAATAGTACTACTATTATTTTCTCCAAAATCTTGAAAAAACATTTCCACAGACACCGGGATTTAAGTTCTCAAAATATCAGTTAAATCCTTCTCGTTTATAATTCATATTTTATAAACCATAATTATAGAAAATTACTTTCTTATATAGAAACCTTCCATAAATGTTTACTTTACAAAATATCTTATCTTTCCTTTTGATTATAACAAAAATCTTTTACCAAGGTTAACTTTTAACCCAACATTGTCACCGAACGGTTCATAGTCAAAATGTGAAACTAAATTCACAATGTGTTCATTTCAACGCATCTACAAATACCGCCTACTCAACCAATGCAGTGAAAAGGTAAACTTCTCATAAACTAGTCGAGCACAAATCAAAAATAAACAAATGAAAGTCAATGCCCATAAACTGGCCAAGCACGACTAAAATAATTAATGATGGGTAACGAATGAACATCATTAATCCCTACATTAACTAAACTACAGTTTAACAATTCATACTCATATAAGTTACCTTATATAAGATCTTTAATTTCCACAGTTATAATTACCTTTATGGTATACGTTTAGAAAAAAATACAAATACACTCTCATATGTATAATACACTCAACTCATACTAGGGCATTCCATTACCTTATCTCTTAATGAGTCATACCCCACCAAAACTAAGTTTCTCCCTTAACCTTCAGCTCTAATACCAACTGTAATAACTTGCCTTTTCGACTCGCGAATGTCAACACTATATATCCACAATATTCACATGCCAAGCACTCAAATGCCCTAAAGATGAATTGTTACGGTAAAACAAAAAGAGAAGGAATTACAACAAGAAAGAAGAGAACGCCATATTAGAATCTCACAGTGTGACGATAATATATAATATCAAAAGAATAGTATAAAGGGTTACTCCTATATAGAAATGCCACAGTTACAAAATCTAAGTAGTATCATCAGCTTGGATAGTTATAATTGCATGTCCTCACAAATGGTGATGCGTACAATATAGTAATGCAGCAAAAATAAGAATACTATGCTAGGTGAAACATCTAGTTCTTCTTCTCGAGCTCTCAAGGACATCAACAAAACACCCCTTTCCTAGACTTCTTGATAAAGCACATGAGGAATTTAGGGAAAATTAAAACCATGCATCAGATATAAGTCAAGTATGAGAAACTCAATAAATATGTAGCTAGCATATGCAATACTTTTAAGACTGCATGGAATACCATAGCGGTTACCCCCTCAAAAGAACCACCATGTAATAAGTACATAAGGTGATACAATAGATAATGTCTAAGGTAAAGAATATAATTAAGAAAATAGCTAGAATGGATACGTTGGTTGCATTCAATAGCAGATTAGGAGTACAATCAAAACCTATTTAATGGATTTTCCACGGAGATCTCTTCGATGAAGTCGAATCCACACTCCATGCACAAGGGTCAGAAAGTACCATCCCAGGGTCATATATCTGTAGATAAAATATACCATTAAGGTAAACACAAGTGGCTCATCATTCGAACATAACATGAACAATGTGAACCAAATATCATTAACTCCTAATGACCAACAATCGATAAGTATATCTAGATATGGAGTTGACAATAACCTGATGCGGGTTAGCTAAACCCCAGATTGTGCATCATATTATGTTTTCTATCATTTTCGACGTCAAGGTTGCATTCAACATCTTTCACATGAATCTTCATCAATCGAACAAAACAGGAATTCCCAATTGGATTCCCACATCTCAAATAGATCTCCAAACCATACATGGATTCCAACATCTCGAATAGATCCAATTCTAAGAGAAAGAACACGTATCTCGATCTTAAAGTTGTTTTTGATAAGTAGAATACTTACCGATCCTGGTCTTTTCAAGATTAAATCAATAAATTTGGTCATATTCAACAATAATGAGAATGATTGCATCTGGAAACCAAGTCTCCTATACTTATCGCGTTTCTAGTATTTTCATCTCACCTTATCCCTTGGTCAAGAGTGAGGCTGATAGGTTAGAGCTATATTTCTCATATCCATGCTCGAACATCAGTCTTAACTCGTACGGATTAATCAGCCTACTTTATCAGCTTTAGCGCCAAGTATATGACTATATATTTTCCATAAACGAGTAAACATACAAAGCACGATCAAGTGGTACAAAGCACGGTTGTGTCACATCGACAACTTCTGATCTCCTTTTTATTTAATTAAAACCTCTTTGATTAGTAAAACTTCTTTTATCTAATAAAACATTGTTTATCAATTTCTACTATTCATTTGTACTCTTTCAGTACTTTAAAAGTACTCATGTACTTACCTCAAATGTTATAAGTATATTCACAAATCATTAGCAAGATTTCTTACTTTAAACCTCTGCTTTTTCTTTCTTTTCCAAAAGATTCTTTACTTATAATTTCCTTCAAAATATCCATTTTTAAGGATCTAAGTAATATCACAAATCCATTTAAAAGGTTTAAGACTAAAGTTACTTAAACATTTGTCACTACAAGCCCAAACCTATTCCGTAATTGTATTATCTTTAAATTATTCTTTTAAAGATCGAAGATAATATGTGGTTAACTTTGATAGTCGATTAATCTACTATCTAGTTAAAATGGTCACTTATAGAAATCACGGTTCATATACTTAAATTGCTTCCGAAATTCTAACTTAATTGTTCCTCGTCAAAGAATGACGCCAAGTAAGTTAGAGCGCTATTTGCATATCAAAGCCTTGCCTAGACACTTCATTATTGAATCTAATAAATAGATAAATCTACCTCGTCAGCTTTTAGTGTTAAGTATAGTTTTATTAACTTTCATAAGCGAGTTAGTAAACAATATGATTAACCCGTTTTTGACATTCCCGACTTTACTATTGCTCGATCAAGGGGGAAGCAAGTAGGTTAGAGCTCTATTGCTCATATCCCAGCTCAAACATCAATCTTAACTCTTATAAATAGATGAGCCTACTTCGTTTGCTTTTAACGTTAAGAAAAGTTAGTTACTTCTCAAACAAATAGGTAAACAACGAGATTAACACTTTTTTGACATTCCAACTCAACTGTTCCTCGGTCAAGAGGGAAGCCGTTGGTGTTAGAGCTTTATTGCTCATATCCCTACTCGACACCAGTCTTAACTCTCACAGATAGAGAAGTCAGCCTCTTTAGCTGTTAGTGTTAAACCTTGTCAATTACCTTTTTTAAAACTTATATATATAAATACTTTTAAATAGGTTTTAAATATCTATGTAAAGTATTTCTTGGAAATAACTAAATTATAATTTGATAAAAAAACATGTTTTATATAATAAAACCTCTTACTTTGAAAATAGATATATAATTATTCAAAAATATATTTAAATTTTAAACTAATTATAAAATTCAAAATTGTAACAGCCCGCAAATCCGTACACCTTGAATCAACACTATTCAACAACAATCAACTCAAGTTGTACAGAAATACGAACCATTTGGGTTAAAGAAGAAGAGGTAGAAGAAGAAAATAGAAATCAATATCAGAATCTAACCATCGCAGCAGAATAAAATATAATAGATAATAAATGATCTTTACTCAAAAGTCAAATATCTCTGTTTACATATATTATATCATCAGAGTACAACAATCATGGCTCAACATCAATATTATACAAATGGATACACAGCAACTCAACACGGCGGAATATGCATATATATATATATACAAGTACGGGCGTACGAGTCGTCATCCTGCTCGTCTCCTAAGCTCCACAGCATCACATCCTGAATCCTATAATACTCGGTCTGACCCGAGCATTACAGTTAAATAACACCCAAGTCAGTCTGGAATACCAGCGTGAGAAAAACACACCCAATTGATTATTAAAGTTTCAAAAATCCTTTGAAAACAAAAGCATCTCGTAAGTCCACGCCACAAATAAACATGTCGGGTTTTTACCTTACGATAGCTAAAACAATTTTTATAGAAATCCTCTGATATTATAATAGGGTCTATATACAAATACTTATAAAATAGCCGAAATTGTTACATCTATTAAATTCCAGCTACTAGCCACAGAGTGGGTAATACAAACAAAACTCGTACAAGGCTCGTAGGGAGAATGGATTTCCAACTAATGACTAGGCACTGGGGTACCACCTGTCACAGTAAGGGGCCTAGATCACCGTACTGAGGACCACGCCTGATCCCCTGCAACACAAGGCCGGACCCATCCCTTACTGGACAATTCCGAATAAGATCACCCCGCGGTTGGGATCAGCAACCGCCCATTAAGCCGAAATAAAAAGGGACATCTAGACAGGGATGACCTTACTCTCAAGTGGTGGCTACCCACGAACCTTGCTGCATATCCCCTAATTTTCAGTCATTCCCATTTGATGAGGCTTGAGGCTAAACGTTACCTTTTAGAATGTTTCACTTAGAATGCCCATCGTCCACCTGACGATGTTTCGCAAGCATTCATCCATACAAGTCTGTCCCGGGTTCGAACGGAACCGAAGGCACTATTCCTACTACGTCCATTTTGGAAATATCCTCAGGATTAGTAGCAATTAGCCCTTGCACTTCATTTCTCCACCTTCAAGTCCATACTCGTTTCCACGAAACGTACAAACCGGATCGAAGTGGTTTTCGAGAAATAAATCTCGATCCCGGTCTCTTCGAAACGATCAACGCATTTGGCCAATATTGATAGTCGATGATTTAACTATCAATTAATATTCATAAACATCCATCAACAATAAATAATTTTCCAAATTATTTATTTATCCATAATATCTTTACAAGATTTATTTCAGATTTTAACCCCTTTTTGAAAACAGTTTCAAACATATTCCTTTCTGGAATAATTTCCCAATATTTATTTCCACTGAAACGCCAAGTATAAAATACTTTTAGATTTTAAAATAATTTAAAAGCACTTAGTTATAAAATATACTTCATAGCCTTAAAAATTTAAAACTACTTTAAACTTTATTAAAATATATACTTTAAAAATATTTAATAAACAAGGCTACTTTTATAAAATATAAAACTAGATTTTTCTTTAAAACAAATACCAAGTCATTTAATAATTACTACGATAATAGTTTTGAAAAATATTTATTTTAGAATTTAAAATTTTAAAAATAATAAATTTTCTAAGATATGCTTTTTAAAACAACATTAAACCCTTTAACTTATATTTAAAATTGCTTGAAAATCGTACTTGGCTATCCAGGGAAACACACTTCTCTTTCACATCCTTTAAAAATGAATCACTATTTACTTTTAAACGAATTTCCATTCCTTTATAAATTTCCACTTTGAATTCATATTTAAAATATCCACCGATATTTTATTTTACTTGATAACCCAGTTTAAAAACTCCAAAATCTCACTTCCCTTTTAGATTTCAAATCCCAAAACACTTTAATCAATTTACAATTTATTCCCAATTTACTTTGCTTAAAATAAATTTTCTTTCTTGCTTTACTTATTTCAAATTTCATTAACATTTAGATTTTATTTCCTCATTTTGAGTAAAAACCCTTTTAACTGAAGATACCAATTTCAGATTCCCAAAATTCCTTCTTTGTCTCTTAATTAAATTTAATCCTTAAATAAAAAAAATTCTTTATTCATTCGAATAATATCACTTAAGCTTTACAATTTTTTATTACCCCTAATAATTCAAATTCCTCTTATTCCAAATTTTGTTAGATTTTTGCAATCACTTTTATTTTATTTTATTTTCAGTTCATTATTAATTTATTCCAATTCACTAGAATTATTTTACTTAAAAATTTACTCTTTTATTTCTTTCGAAAATACAATTCTAGAGATTTGATAATTTATTTTACTGAGATATTCAATCCAACCATACCATTCAATACTTCAATTATTCATAAAATCATCACAAGATATCAAATATTCAGAACACAGAATATTAAATAATCTAAATAATTTCGAGGGGTCCAGTTGGATCCCTCCAATCTGCTTTCCCTGCATCCAAAGATGTTAGCACAATAATATGCCAATTCCAGAATATAACATACTATAGCACATCAATCAATTTCAACCATTCAAACAATTAATTAAATTTAATCGTTTAAATTTAAATTTAAATTAACCGAGTGAGATTAACTCACCTTTGATTTTATTCGCAACCCATTTCCATTCTGGCTTGATTGCTCCACAATTTTGACCTTGAATAAACAATTTACGATTTATTAACATTTGAATTAATCGCAAATTTATTTTCCCTTTATAATTTAATTAGTTAATAATTTAATTTGGGCATAATCACTTATTCTAAACGAATTTCCTTATAACAAATATTATTAGTAATTAAAATAATTATAGAGTAAATTAAACAATTTAATCACCTAAATAAATGATTTTAAAACAAACTAGTAAATTGTATTTATTATCCTCTTCTAACTGCATATAGAATAATTTATATAGATTTTATGAATGTCTAATTTATATTTAACTTTCAACAGTTCTGACATTCTTATATTATTTTTTTTTAAATCTGCGAATATGTTTAAATCAAATTTAATCAAATACCTGCAATAAATATCTACATATATATTTTTTATTTTTATTGCAACTAGAACTACTGTAAAGTAAATTGTCAAAATTAAACAGAAAATATTCGTTTATCACAAAAAAACAAACTCGAAAAACGAAGATCAAATACCTCCTCTACTCAAGAACGACGAACCCAGCTTCATCGAGACGACACCCGCCTAATCCCCTGCCCTCGACCTCGCGACCCTCATTCGCACTGCCTAGAACCCATCGCGGCCAAACCCTAGTCGAAACTGAATCATCCCCCTACCTTTCGAACACGAGCTTCGCAGTGCCGATCGAAGAAATCAACACCACCTGAACGCGATCCACTCCTTCCTCGCGTACGCGAAAGAGTTCGCCGCCACCAAACTCAAATATATAACGCGACCCTCGCTGCCAGCTCGACTTGGATCGAGATCGATCGCCATCTCCCTTTCCCCCTTTTGATTTAAAGTTTACCTGATGTGAAACGATTGAAAGGCTCGCCCCCCCCCCCCCTTTTTTTCACCGAGTGCTTTAGGGTTTTTGAAAAGGAGAAAAGGGGTTCGGCCCCTATTGTGTTGAGTTTGTTATTATTATTATTATTTTTATAACGCGGCTTCCCAAGCTTCTTCTTTTATTTATTTTTTATTTTTTATTATTATTAATATCATTTGTTTTATCTTATTATTATTGTTTTAGTTCGAGCATTTTGATTGTTGATCGAACGGCTTAGAATTCCAGATTAAAGACTTTGTCCTACTTCTAATTATTAAATTCTATTATTTAATTATCTAATAAATAGTGATTTGAATTCAAGTTAAAATTACTCTATTGAATATTTTAACATCATTTAAATATTCCGATTTTAAATGCCCGAAAATTCCGGGTCGTCACATTCCTCCCCCCTTAAAAGAATTTCGTCCCCGAAATTACTAGTTAAGAAGAATGGTCCAATACTCGTTTATTATTATTTTTTCAAATCCAAACAGTTTCTAACAATTCAACATCTTACCAACTATCTTTTTATAAAAGACCCATTACCATCCTTACAAACCTCTCCACTCTCCTATAGTTTCAAACGATACTATTTGTTCAACCTTTCAAGTTTCAATTTAAAACCAAATTTTGAATTACTAAAATTTTCTCAAAAAATTTCTAACTCCCTAAATTTCCGAAAAATTTCGCCAGCGTCTCCTTTGCGCGGCTAGCTCGGTACAACTACAAAATGGCCCTACGGCCTCCCAAATCCAAAAGAAAACAAAAGGCCAAGTGGCTCGATCCAAAAACCCAATCAAATTTCTCAGAATTTTAAACACATACCTTTTTGTCGAGCAATTCAAATTTATCTTCTGAAATCAAAATCAATTCTCTTTTCCCTTTATATTACATGCATACCCTGCTTAGCATTAATATCCATTCACAACATTCCAAAAATATTTTATCAACTTTCTCACAAAATGCCAATATCTATTCATTCCAATATTGACTTAATTATATTAGTAGTATCAATTTTCATTTAAGAATTCACCATTCCCTCTTAAGTTTAGTATAAGCATTTTATATGTTCCTTATATTTATTTTCACTTTACCACTTTAGTTTATATCCATTCTATTCAAATCGATTTTTTTCATTTCCATACGAATTCAATTTATCTTTAACTCTAAATTTTGAATTTTATTTTTCCACTTATAACTAATTCATGTCATTATTTTAGTTAGTTTCATTTACTAACTTATTTCAATTTTCAATTTGAAATCATTTTGTCGTTAACAAAATTTTCGAAAAATGTCAAAAAAATTCTAACTCCCAAAATTTTCAAAAAATTTTGGCAGAGTCCCCTTTGTATGGAGGAGCTTTTGCAATTTGACAAAAAAGATAAATATATATACATCGACCCACACGGTCGGAAAAACCAAAAACAGTTCATATTTCCTATTTTTATTGCGTAGGCGTACCTTATTTAGCATTTTTAAGCAAGCAGCTTATTTATTTAGCAGTTAGCGCAATCAAATCCAGCCACACGGCTTTCAGGTACCTGTACTTACTCAATTTAAACATGTAAGTGCCAAATATATGCAGTTTAACTATATTTCAATTAGTTACAATGGTTAAAACATATGAATTCTAAAAGAAATGCACATCAAACATTTTCCGTAAGCAATTTATACAATTTCATACTAATTCAACTGTTTCAATTAATTTAGAAACCATTTTCATTCAATTTGAATGGTTTTCAATTCATTCGTATACCACTTCATCAATTTGAATGGTTTAAAACTCAATTGCTTATATATAATTTATTCTTAAGCAAACTGAACTCATATTTAATTCATTGCTTTCAAAATCAATTTATTCTACTCCTATCAATTCATAGAATTTTAATTACTTCCATTTACATCAAATGACAATTTATTCTATGCAATTTGACGAGATCTATGTGAATAAATAAGTATTTATGTTTTATAACCAATTTAAATGGATTTCAATTCCATTTATACTTAATTCTATTCCGTTTTTAAATTTATTCACAATCCATATATTCTCATTTTCATTGCATTTCAGATTTGAAACCATTCACTTGCATTTCATTTTATTAACCAAACCAGTTCATTCAAAACCA
Source organism: Allium cepa (assembly GCA_030765085.1). Lineage (NCBI taxonomy): Eukaryota > Viridiplantae > Streptophyta > Magnoliopsida > Asparagales > Amaryllidaceae > Allium > Allium cepa. The sequence goes on from CM060939.1 coordinate 159,512,829, forward strand.
TTAACAATTTAGGTTCGTCTTCATTACCCATTAAATTTCCTTTTTTTTATTTTAATTCATTCACAACCATTTATTTAGCTCAACACATTTCATTTCAATTTTATTCACAATCTATTCATTTGCGATTCATTTCTTATCCGCATTCATTTAAAACCATTCTATTAACTTGAAACATTCTATTTTTCTTATTGTCTCCAAGTTATTTCAATTCTTCAACATTTTAAATGGTTTACAATTATTTAATTAAGAATTCCCTTCCATTTATTTATTCAATATAATTAGTTTATCCACTCAATCCATTATGAATTTTCATTTCCTTAAATATTATTTACAACCCACCAAATTCTATTTCGATCCAAATTTATTTTTACTTGATTCAAATTCAATCCAACATCATTAAACTTGGTTTTAAGTTGAATTCAATTCAACTCTCCCCCTTATATTCAGCTTAAGTCAATTTATTTTGATTTACTCAAATTTTATACTTAAGATCATTTTCATTTCACAAATAAATATTTTTCTCTTTTATTCAACTTGATTCTATCTCAGTTAAATCTCATTTTAAATCTACAATTTCCTTTGGTTAGTTATTATACATTTTAACTTTTAGATTCAGCTCATTCAATTTATTACAAGGCCATTCCCAATTTATTTCCACTTATTTGGATTTTACTTGCACATTCAAACCATTGCTATTTTAATCCAATTTCATTTTTATTCGATACCTTTCCAATTATATTCAATTTGTTAACACTTAAAGTCAAATTTTAATTTATAACTCAAGTTCCGAATCCACTATCCATTTCAATTTACCACCAAATTTCATGGACTCACAATTCAGTTACATTTACTTTACTGACAATTTAAGTCGAATTTAATTTATAACTTGAGTTTTATTTTCAAACTTCATCATAAATTCACAATTCCGCTTCTATTAAACAACATTACGTTCCCATTTACACATTTTATTAACTAATTTATTATAAAATTAGTCCTCTCCTATTTATAGTTCAATACTTGATTTTTAATTTCAAATATCACTTCATTTAATTTTCTTAAGTTCAATATATTTTATAATTCAAGTTTTGATCTTCATTTTATTTTTCAATTCATCAAAAATATTTATTTTGGGTTTCTATCCCATTTTTTTTTCAATTTTATAAGTCACACTTATTATTTACACAATTCCATTCATTCTAGGCTTGAATATGTTCATCTTTATTTTTAACTCAAGCTTCACGCCTATTTATTAGCTCAAGCATATTTTTATTCCATGTATTATAATTCTTTTATTTTTAATTCGAGTTTTACACTTATTTATAATCCAAGCATATTTTATTCTATGGATTTTTAATTCTGATTCTTTTATAAGTTATTCTAATTTATTTACTCCAATTCAATCCTTAACCAATTCATTTTCCAGCTCAATTTTATTTTAAACTCAAATTTATTTAATCTCAATTCAATTTCAACTTAATTCGACAACAACTGGATATTATTTTCATCCAATTCAATCAATTTCAATCTAGTTAAATTTTATTCTCCAATCCAAGTTAATTTCATTTTTAACTTTTCCTTTTAAATTTAAATTCCCAACATCCAAAGCTTATATTTCCCTGATTTAAAAAAAAATCATCTCAATTTATAAGCTTATAACCTATCTCATTAGGATTTTTAAACACCCAACTTTTGGTTTCAAATCATTTTGAAATCTTCAACATCCCAAAATCACACTTCTCAAAAAATTTAAACCAATCCTGGCTTTTATTTTCAACAAATTTCCTTTGAGATTTTCAAAACAACTAGCTTTCTGAACAAATCAGTTTTTGGCAACAATCCATCACTTAGGAATTCGAAAATGAATACCGATAATGCAGCCGTCATCATCAGAATTATTTTCCAATAATCCAAGTGATTTCAATGCTATATCACTTTCAAAATTCATTTAAAACAGATTTCCTTTCAGAAATACCCTCAAAACAATAACACTATTATTTATCTTCAAATACTTCCAAATCTCAGGGATTTAAATTTCCAAAGCCTGCTTAAATAAATTCTAACTATAATTCATTTGTACACTTTATGCTTATACAAATTCTTATTTGATCGTATTTCAATTTATAAATTACATTCATAATCCATATTTATAAATTTCATTTTATAATGAATTTATTCCCTTAAATTTTAGTTATATTTCAATTTCTAGTTAAATTTTCACTTAACAATGATAATACTTTAATATTATCATTTCTAACATCCAAGCAACCATATATTAGCTAAATAATTTACAAAAACTTTCTTTATATCAAAAATATATTTTGGGTAAAATTATTTCATTTACCCACATTTAAAACAATACTGTGTCAATCGTTCTATTCAAGTGTTTAGAAACCCTTTCGATACAGTTGCGTAGACTGTGTCGATGAACATTCATATGCCACTCAATAAATCAATCAACGCAATATTAAAACAATTTATATTCACTAACAAATACGCGCTCATATTTATTAATACGCTCAAACTCATTCTAGAGTACTTCGGACTCTAATTTAAATGAGTAATTCCCACCAGAGCCAAGGTTATCACCAACCTATACTCTGATACCAACTGTAACAGCCCGCAAATCCGTACACCTTGAATCAACACTATTCAACAACAATCAACTCAAGTTGTACAGAAATACGAACCATTTGGGTTAAAGAAGAAGAGGTAGAAGAAGAAAATAGAAATCAATATCAGAATCTAACCATCGCAGCGGAATAAAATATAATAGATAATAAATGATTTTTACTCAAAAGTCAAATATCTCTGTTTACATATATTACATCATCAGAGTACAACAATCACGGCTCAACATCAATATTATACAAATGGATACACAGCAACTCAACACAGCGGAATATGTATATATATACAAGTATGGGCGTACGAATCGCCATCCTGCTCGTCTCCTGAGCTCCACAGCATCACATCCTGAATCCTATAATACTTGGTCTGACCCGAGCATTATAGTTAAATAACATCCGAGTCAGTCTGGAATACCAGCGTGAGAAAATCACACCCAATTTATTATTAAAGTTTCAAAAATCTTTTGAAAACAAAAGCATCTCGTAAGACCACGCCACAAATAAACATGTCGGGTTTTTACCTTACGATAGCTAAATCAATTTTTATAGAAATCCTCTGATATTATAATAGGGTCTATATACAAATACTTATAAAATAGCCAAAATTGTTACATCTATTAAATTCCAACTACTAGACATAGAGTGGGTAATACAAACAAAACTCGTATAAGGCTCGTTGGGAGAATGGATTTCCAACTAATGACTAGGCACTGGGGTACCACCTGTCACAGTACGGGGCCTAGATCACCGTACCGAGGACCACGCCCGATCCCCTGCAACACAAGGTCGGACTCATCCCTTACTGGACAGTTCCAGATAAGATCACCCCGCGATTGGGATCAGCAACCGCCCACTAAGCCGAAATAAAAAGGGACATCTAGACAGGGATGACCTTACTCTCAAGTGGGGGCTACCCACGAAGCTTTGCTGCATATCCCTGGATTTTCAGTCATTCCCATTTGATGAAGCTTGAGGCTAAGCGTTACCTTTTAGAATGTTTCACTTAGAATGCCCATCGTCCACCTTACGATGTTTCGCAAGCATTCATCCATACAAGTCTGTCCCGGGTTCGAACGAAACCGAAGGCACTATTCCTACTACATCCATTTTGGAAATACAGGAAATTACTGTCAAGGACAAAATTTCACAGCTTTTTAGCCTCAAGAACAGACCTTTAATATTTTATCCTGAAGGACAACTTTTTGTAGGTATCAGCTTTTAGTTATTGATAGCAGTTTTTAGGTATCAGTTTGTAGTTATCAGTAGCAGTTTTTAGGTATCAGTTTTTAGCTCGGTATCAGTTTTGTTGTCCTTATGAATAATTTTGGAAAATGTTTGTCCTTATGAATAATTTTTAGAAGAATGTTTGTCCTTGTGGTAAAAATATTGAGGTCGTGTCCTTGAGGCAAAAAGTATAGAAATTTTTGTCCTTTAAATCAATTCCCCCTTGGAAATATCCTCAGGATTAGTAGCGATTAGCCCTTGCACTTCATTGCTCCACCTTCAAGTCCAAACTCGTTTCCACGAAACGTACAAACCGGATCGAAGTGAGTTTCGAGAAATAAATCTCAATCCCGGTCTCTTCGAAACGATCAACGCATTTGGCCAATATTGATAGTCGGTGATTTAACTATCAATTAATATTCATAAACATCCATCAACAATAAATAATTTTCCAAATTATTTATTTATCCACAATATCTTTACAAGATTTATTTCAGATTTTAACCCCTTTTTGAAAACAGTTTCAAACATATTCCTTTCCGGAATAATTTCCCAATATTTATTTCCACTGAAGCGCCAAGTATAAAATACTTTTAGATTTTAAAATAATTTAAAAGCACTTAGTTATAAAATATACTTCATAGCCTTAAAAATTTAAAACTACTTTAATACTTTATTAAAATATATACTTTAAAAATATTTAATAAATAAGGCTACTTTTATAAAATATAAAACTAGATTTTTCTTTAAAACAAATACCAAGTCATTTAATAATTACTACGATAATAGTTTTGAAAAATATTTATTTTAGAATTTAAACATTTAAAAATAATAAATTTTCTAAGATATGCTTTTTTAAAACAACATTAAACCCTTTAACTTATATTTAAAATTGCTTGAAAATCGTACTTGGCTATCCAGGGAAACACACTTCTCTTTCACATCCTTTAAAAATGAATCACTATTTACTTTTAAACGAATTTCCATTCCTTTATAAATTTCCACTTTGAATTCATATTTAAAATATCCACCGATATTTTAGTATACTTGATAACCCAGTTTAAAAATTCCAAAATCTCACTTCCCTTTTAGATTTCAAATCCCAAAACACTTTAATCAATTTACAATTTATTCCCAATTTACTTTGCTTAAAATAAATTTTCTTTCTTGCTTTACTTATTTCAAATTTCAATAACATTTAGATTTTATTTCCTCATTTTGAGTAAAAACCCTTTTAACTGAAGATACCAATTTCAGATTCCCAAAATTCCTTCTTTGTCTCTTAATTAAATTTAATCCTTAAATAAAAAAATTCTTTATTCATTCAAATAATATCGCTTAAGCTTTACAATTTGTTATTACCCCTAATAATTCAAATTCCTCTTATTCCAAATTTTGTTAGAGTTTTGCAATCACTTTTATTTTGTTTTATTTTCAATTCATTATTAATTTATTCCAATTCACTAGAATTATTTTACTTAAAAATTTACTCTTTTATTTCTTTTGAAAATACAATTCTAGAGATTTGATAATTTATTTTACTGAGATATTCAATCCAACCATACCATTCAATACTTTAATTATTCATAAAATCATCACAGGATATCAAATATTCAGAACATAGAATATTAAATAATCTGAATAATTTCGAGGGGTCCAGTTGGATCCCTCCAACCTGTTTTCCCTGCATCCAAAGATCTTAGCACAATAATATGCCAATTCCAGAATATAACATACTATAGCACATCAATCAATTTCAACCATTCAAACAATTATTTAAATTTAATCGTTTAAATTTAAATTTAAATTAACCAAGTGAGATTAACTCACCTTTGATTTTATTTGCAACCCATTTCCATTCCGGCTTGATTGCTTCACAATTTTGACCATGAATAAACAATTTACGATTTATTAACATTTGAATTAATCGAAAATTTATTTTCCCTTTATAATTTAATTAGTTAATAATTTAATTTGGGCATAGTCACTTATTCTAAACGAATTTCCTTATAACAAATATTATTAGTAATTAAAATAATTATAGAGTAAATTAAACAATTTAATCACCTAAATAAATTATTTAAAACGAACTAGTAAATTGTATTTATTATCCTCTTCTAACTGCATATAGAATAATTTATAAAGATTTTATGAAAGTCTAATTTATATATAACTTTCAACAGTTCTGACATTCTTACATATATTATTATTTTTAAATCTGCGAATATGTTTAAATCAAATTTAAACAAATACCTGCAATAAATATCTACATATTTTTTTATTGCAACTAGAACTACTGTAAAGTAAATTGTCAAAATTAAACAGAAAATATTCGTTTATCACAAAAAAAACAAACTCGAAAAACGAAGATCAAATACCTCATCGACTCAAGCACGACGAACCCAGCTTCATCGAGACGACACCCGCCTAATGCCCTGCCCTCGACCTCACGACCCTCATTCGCACCGCCTAGAACCCATCGCGGCCAAACCCTAGTCGAAACTGCATCATCCCCCTGCCTTTCGAACACGTGCTTCGCAGTGCCGATCGAAGAAATCAACACCACCTGCACGCGATCCACTCCTTCCTCGCGTACGTGAAAGAGTTCGCCGCCACCAAACTCAAATATAGAACGCGACCCTCGCTGCTAGCTCGACTTGGATCGAGATCGATCGCCGTCTCTCTTTCCCCCTTTTGATTTAAAGTTTACCTGATGCGAAACGATTGAAAGGCTCGGCCCCCTTTTTTTCCACCGAGTGCTTTAGGGTTTTTGGAAAGGAGAAAAGGGGTTCGGCCCCTATTGTGTTGAGTTTGTTATTATTATTATTATTATTATAACGCGACTTCTCTTAGAAGCTTCTTCTTTTATTTATTTTTTTATTTTTTATTATTATTAATATCATTTGTTTTATCTTATTTTTATTATTATTTTAGTTCAAGCATTTTGATTGTTGATCGAACGGCTTAGAATTCCAGATTAAATACTTTGTCCAACTTCTAATTATTAAATTCTATTATTTAATTATCAAATAATAGTGATTTGAATTCAAGTTAAAATTACTCTATTGAATATTTTAAAATCATTTAAATATTCTAATTTTTAATGCCCGAAAATTCCGGGTCGTCACAAAAATAGATCACAAAACATTTGCATAAATATTAGAGAAAGTATCAACTTTAAATATCATTCTTAAACACTTAAAACCATAAGCAATTTATTATAACATTTATAAATGCTGTTAAAAGTCCTTATAAAGAACAACATTGAAAAACATGATCTTTGCAACTTGTTTTGTCCATTTAAACAAATGAATTAAGACATGAAATTTTTATAGCAAGTACTACCCTTAGGGTATTTAAAAAAATGAAAATAAACTCCTAAGAATATCTTTCAATTTATTTATAATTTTTTTGGAAAACTAGCTATATTTACAAATGTATTTATAACCACCTTTTTGTTTTAACTTTCACAACATTGTTTTCGAAATCTATAATTTTCCAAACCATTTCTTTATTCCAAATACACCAAAATATATGTAGAGAACAATAAAATCAAATTATCCCAACTTAAGATCGTAAATCTCTAATTTACGTAAGTTAAAAGGAATATCAAAGTGCACTTATATCGATTATTCCTACGTCAAGCACTTTCAAACATACTTCTATTCAACATACAATCCAAATAACCATTTAAACATCATTTCAAGACCACTCTAGATGTTTAAGGTGGTAATAGAAGTGATGTTATATAATATGAAGTTATCATTTTCTTTCAAAAGCAAGAGGGGTCCAAAGTTTATAACTTTACTTAGTTAATGTCCCTTTAACTTTATATTTCAACCACACAACATATATATATAATATATACAAACAAGATAGTGAGATAACTAACTTAGATCTAAACAAGTACATGCTCAAGCACAACCAAACTCAAGAACACTTCCTACCATTAATAAAAGCCTAAAGATCCAACCTTTAGTACTTTTAAACCAATACAACACCTCCCCTCCTCTTCCATTGCTCAAGACCTCACTTGGAACCCCCTATTTCTCCTATATTTTCCACTTTTGACTTGATATGCATGCTTACCATAATGTTTAGGTCTATAGGCAAAGTTTGGTGAAGCTTGGACATGATTTGAGTTAATTAGAGAAAGGTAATGAAGAACAAAGTGGATTGGTGCTAATCCACTTCCACCATTTTTGAGTTTTTATTACATTTCAAGTTTTTGTGATTTACTCTTATCTTAAGGATGTATTTACAGGTTTTTTAAAAAGGTCATTAGCAGCTTCTACTGTCCATAAAAGGTCCAAAGGATTCTCCCTCTCACATGATACTTTTACATCTTTGCATCTTTACTTAACACTTAAGTATTTCCATAAAAGCTCGTTTTCAAAATATCATTGATGACGTCACCCATGACATCATCAAAAATTTATTTCATGGTAAAAATATATTTCATTTTATTGCTTTCCTAAGCAAATAAGTGTATGTAAAAAAAATATAAACAAATTCTGACAGATAAAAAGCCGTCTATCGATAAAACGATTTTTGAAAATATCATCGATATTTCTTGAAAGTGTTTATTTTTGTAAACTTTTTTCTAAAACAAGTTTACCATCATTACTTATGATTTAAAAAGGGGTTAAAAAGGTTGTTAAATCAATTTAGTAACATTTAATCCGAGATTCAAATATTTAAATAATTCAGATATTTAAATACGAAGTCTCCGAAATTCCGGGTCATAACACACATCTTTATTTTAATTTTTTTGGCTAAAAACATTTTTGATTAAATTTAATTTAATTCTTCAATGAATCAACTTTAATTACTTGAACTAACTTTTAAATGAAAACATGTATTACATAGTTATTGTTTGAATAATTTTTTTTATTTACACAAGTGTAGAGTTATTTTAATTTAAAATAAGCTAGTTGATTTTTATGTAGAAAGTTAACTAAATCGATTCCTTTCCTAAATTGAAAGTTGGATTTCAAATTTTTCAACTTCAGATTCATATACGTATAAACAAAATTGCAATCCTCAAATATACATTTCGTTTTATTGATCAAAAACATTATTAACCATTACTGATAAATATGCTTTTGTATGTGTATCATATTTTAACTTCAATTTTTAAAGTAGTATTTTTATGTAGAATTATTAAATTTATTTTAAACCCTTTCTTAATTATATATATAATTATTCAAAAACTTGGATAACAAAGGCATTTGTAAATTTAGTTATAAATGTTATTTAATACGCATCTGCCTAATTATATATAGAGAGAAATGAAATGTTTCTCTCCGTATATATAAAGCATTGTCTTCCCTCAATTAATTATATAAGTTAAAAGAGAGAAATGAAAAGATTCTACTATAAGGTATTTTTGCATGTGATCATTACATACACACATAATGCTTATATGTTGCACTTACACTTCACGCATATGAATGTATAGATACGTTCGTTATATCACATGTAAATTCAAATTAAATATAAAACTCCATTTTAACAATTCAAATAAAATAAGATTTATTTTAAAACTGTATTAAATTGTATCTAATATGCCTTTAAACTTCATAGTCCCAAAAGATCCAAAATTGGAATTTTTATTGACATCTACCTATTTCGCCCGCTTTTAACTAGCCTGGTTTCAACATTAGTATCAAAGCTAAATGGTATATACGGTCTAAATCAACAATATCATAACTAATTTACTCGCTTAGTAGGGTATCTAGAAAGGTAGCCTTGAATGTTGGGTTGTTGGGTAATTAAGTATACTATCCTACCTGACTATTGGTTTAACATGAATGATGAAGTATGCCCAAATTTATCCCCAATATAAAGGCGCAAATTGATTTTAGACCTTGAGCTACTTTTCAAAACCTGCTTGAAAATTTAAATGATATTTTAAATCTAAAACTTTAGGTTCAAAATATAAAAGGGAAATTTAATAAAAGTTATAAATGTAATCAAAGTTTTTCAAAATTGTTAAGAGAAGTGAAATGATTAATTTTCAAATTTAATATTTTGTTAATATGATTAAAATAATAAACTAAAAGTTAATTGATTAAAGCATATATATTGTGTACATAACTACGAATGTTGTAGTTATTTAATTGTCTTGAAATTGTTTATGGTACATTAAATTAAAATTTCAAATTAATTAAAAAATTATTTAATTAAATTGTTTCAGAAAATATAGTTTATTGAAATATGCTAATTAAAATTTAATTAATTAATAATATACTTGCATAATAATGTGTATAATTACTATAAATGTTATAGTCTATATTCATCTTTAAGTTCTTGGGGATGAATAAATTAAAATTCAATGGTTGAAATTCAAATCAAACCAATTAAAGTCTTAGTTAAATTGTTAATCAAGTTAATTAAATATGGTTTAATTAATAAATTTTAAATCGATTAAACATAACTCAATTAGTAAGCATAAAAATTAATTAAGTAATATTTAATTAAGAAGATACATGTATATATTATATAAGTAAATTCAATTATAAAACTAATAAATAAGTTAGTACTTATACAACTATATATGTATAAAATTAAGTGGAATAGTAATAAACCCAAAATAGATATAAGGAATAAATACATATGCATAATATGTATACCATGATTTCAGTGTGAGAAATGTGGATTAAGAATCTTAAGGCTAGGATAAACACTAGAGGGGGGGAATAGTGTTTTAGAGAATCGTTAAATCTTTTTGAGTTTTTGTCACAAATGTATGCAATATTCAGACACAGATATGATCACAGAATCAAACATGGATGCAAATATAAAGTAAAAGCAGTAAAGGAAAGAACACACCGGATTTTATACTGGTTCGAAGTTACCCTACATCCAGTCCCGCACATATGTATGGATTTCCTTTCAAAAACAATCTTTACAATTACACCCTCGATTTCATGGCAACGAGGTATACCCTCCAGATTCACAATCCTCTGGGTAGAGATACTTGATTTCCCGGGCAACAAGTTCACCCAATTGATTTCCAAGGCTACAATCACACCTTATCTTGCTTGATTGATTTCCAAGGCCACAATCACACCTTTTCTTGTTTAATTGATTACAAAGATACCTATAACTCTGAATAGCACTGAGAATCTTATTAAGATAGTGATAGAGAATCAAACCAGAGATAATCTAGTTAGATTCATTGTTGATTTTGGTAGAGTAATGGTAGGAATATGTATAAGAAATGTGGAAGAAGAAGAGGAGTGAAAACCAAGAAAATCTGTGTTAAAACTCGTTGAAAACATCCCCTATTTATAGAAGAACAACAGCCATGTCCATTCGTGAAGAGATATGACGAATGGACACTTCTTTTGAAATTTAGATTTTGAAACCAACTAATACTATGTCGACGTGGGTAGGTTGAGCGTGTCGACATCCCAAAGGAATTTTTGGTGATTTGTTTTTCTTCGAAAATAACTTCTACTTTATATTAAAACTATTTTAAACTTTATAAATATACTTGTCTATAGTTAAAATACATAAGTAAATATATAGAATAATATATACAAAATTTTACTATAATTTTATATTTAAATCTAAGTATAAATATTCAAAAATTAAATATATTATTATTAAAGATAGTTAAAACTACGGATAATTTTGATTTTGAAATTAAAGATTATTTTGAGGCTAAAAGTGTCTGAAATCAAGATAGATATTTTTTATGCTTTTAAAAGGAAGGTTTTGAAAACATTTTGAAAACAAGATATAATTTTGTGAAAATCATTTTGAATAAAAATTAGCGGATACAAAATAATGTTCCATTAGATTTTTTATAGGTTCCATCCTACTTAGGGTTCCATCCCTTTAACAGGCTCAAGTGGATTCCATTCCACGAATAAATTGGATTTTAAGATGCCAGTTCTTTTCTAGGAGTTTTAACAAAGTTTCTAATTAAATTAAAAGATAAATTACATGAACTCTTGATAATCTTGATACTCATGAGTCTTCAACCTTGATATCTTGAATCTCTTTACTGTACAGTCTGCATTCTTAGTACCTGCATGGTTAAATCCTTCATATACATATATATATATCTAAACTTATACTATTTGTACTTATATTTTATAATCTATTCTAAGGTTGTTGTCATCAAAACCATCATCTCAAGGACTAAAAATATCCCCCTTTTTGATGATGACAACCTTTTTATAAAATATTACTTCTATCCTAATAACTCCCCCTTAATCTATGCCTAACTACCCTATTTTATACTTCTCCCCCTTTGCCATTAACCAAAAAAACCCTCTCCAAACTATATAACTCCCCCTTATTCTTGGACTAAAATAACTGCATTAATAAACTACACAATGGAGTATATAATAGATATATTAATAGATAATTTAAACTGATAGACTTGATAATCAAACAAGGATCAAATGTATACTTATACATGTTTTGTACAATCATCAATCCACAATAAATACCAATCAATATCAAACGAAATGAAATCAAATCAATCAAAGCAAACAATTCGAACAAAGCAATAAAATTAAACGTTACGAGGAACTTCCACCCATCCTTCTTCTTCAAAAATAGGGTCTGCTTTAATAGCATCCCAATTTTCATTATCATTGGTCAGAGAGACTGGAGGATGTGCTTCGTTATCATCCTTGTGCAGGGAGGAAATCATCCATCATATTGCATCGAAATGCCTTTCTTGCTCATTGATTATCTGCATTTGACTCAATTCTAATTGTCGCTGGTTACGAAGAATGAACGAGAGAATATTCTTGAACGAATTAAGAGTTTCTTCAAGATTCTAAGATAAATTATGAATTGGATTAGCCATATTTGGATTTGTGAGAAGAATGAGAGATACAGTAGATAAGAAATAATATTCAGTGATGAATTCTGGAAGAAATAGGTATTTATAGGTGTAGAAATTCGTTTGAAATGGATAGACATATGGTAGCTATTCAAATTTCAAATTCAAAATGAAGTGTCATTTCTGACCAGTACATGTCGACATGGTCATAGGGGGTTTGTCGACATGGGGCAGTGAATTTTTATGACTTATTTTGATTTTATGAATAATTGTGTGTATATATATATTTATATAATATACTAACATTTATTCTGGAGATAAGATAAGCTAGACAACAGAAAAGAATTTCCATTTCATTTCATACTAAGACGATACAACGATTAATCATAAAGAACTACATGAACTTTCAAATTAAAACAAACTAAAACAAATACAACGAGATACAAAAAGGTAGAACTAGTTAGAGGATGATGATGATGAAGATAATCCAAGCTTCTTGCTGACTTTGGAAATAAACTTGTTCAACTTGGATGAAATTTTGTCCAACTTCTTACTAACGGATCGTTTAAGAATCCATTGATTCTCAACAATGGTCTTTTGGTTTTTGAGAAGGGTTTTGTTGGATGGATTAGGAGGATAGTCGATGCTTTCCAAAGAAGTTTCACCTTCTTCTACTTCTTCAATTTCCATTTCATCCCCTTCTTCTTCATCTTCCGCTTCCTCTTCTTCCATCTCTTCATGAGCCAAACGCTCTTCCTTTACGGCAAGAGTCTCATAAGGTTGAAAAAAAAATGGAATTTTCATAAGAGAAATGTTGGAATGATTGAAAACTTTTCTAGAAACAAATTCTTCTCCTTTGAAATCCACTCCAAAATAGTTAAAAATCCGAGTGAGATAAATTCCATGATACAATGTATCCTCACCCATTTCAAGATTTTTAGGACGAAGTTCATCCAAAATAACTTGCGCCTAATTAATGTCATAGTTTTCAAAAATAGAAAAAAGTGCTTTGCAAACTTTTGAAGTAGGATTATTAAAATTCCCCGATCTTGGGGTCAAAGTATGTTGCAAAAGAAGATTGACAATTCTTTATTTTGGTCGAAAATTTCGATTTTTAAATTCAAAATCATCATTTCCTTCAAAAATGTGATGAAATGTCTCACGATCATTTTCTTTGATTTTAAAACTAGAAAGATCCATTCCCGTACTTTTTCAATTGAGAATGTTACCCAAAAGATCACAATTCAAAACAATTCTAGTGCCTTTGACACTACTCCAAATTTCATCCTCATTTCCATTATAAAATCCACGGTTTAAATTTGCATAGAAAATTTGACAAGGTTTGTATAGGAAACAAAATCATTCTGAGAAGCATCAATAAGACTAAGAATTTGATTGTTTGCAAAAAGAGAATCAATTTCATAAGAAGAAAAATCTTGAAAGGTAGCAAACTTTTCGAGATGGACTTTTTCATAGTTAGCATAATTGATATATGCTTTAATTGCCTCTGGATCATTGAAGAGTTTCTCTATAATCTTTCTGGAAATTCTCATGGTGGAGGGGTTGCTTGAAGAAGCCATTAAAGTAGAGAGTAGAGAGCTTAAAGTTTTGAAGAGAGAGTTTGAATTTGAAAATGAGAGTGAAAAGATATGATAAAATATAGTGAATAAATAGATTCTCAAAGGACATGTTTTCTGGTCAAAAAATGCCTTTTTAGAGAATTGAATGAAGTGAAAAGATGGAGGGAAATTCAACCATTTGAATTCAAATTTTTAATTTCAAATTCCTGTGCCCATGTCGACACCATGGTACGGACCATGTCGACATGTACCTATGAATTTCTATGATTTATTATTTCCTAAGTACTCTAATATATATACACTTATTATTTTTAATGTCTATAGATTTGGAATATTATTAAAATTATAGTATTTTCAATAATATATTATTAAACTAATAAAAGTAATAATAAAAATAATAATAATAAAATAATAAAATAATCGTAAAAAATTTAAAATTCAAATAACACACTAATTCAAAATCAATCAATCAAACAATTAAGCATCTAATTCTAAGCATGCAATTTCAACAAATTGTATTGTAAATGTGTACCTTTTTCTGAATCTGTTTCTCTGAATTCGTCGGAATCGTGAACTGCCATAAAACACAAATTTGAATTATCTGTCTTCTGATCATCATCGCTTGAGGACGAGTCTGAGTCATCTAGAGTAGTAGTAAATGCACGCTTCCGTTTCTTTACTGAATCATTGTTTATAGGAGGATTTTTCCTATCCGGATACGGACAGACTCTTTGATATGCCCCGGTTCATCACAGTTGAAACATTTGTCATTGTTTGGCACTACATTCTTATTTCCAGAGTTCTTATAGTTGTTTCTCTTGAGATTATTCATCTTTTTGTATTTTAGAAATTTCCGAAAATTCCTGGTCATAAAGGCTATCTCTTCATCATTATCGCTGTTTGAGTCTGATCCATCAGTTAATGCATTAAATGCCATTGATTTCTTCTCAGATGCTTTTTTTTCTGTTCTTCCGATCATTTGAACTTCAAACGACATTAGATTTCCAATTAATTATTCTATCTTTAAAGTACTGATGCCATTTGCCTCTTCGATCGCAAGTGTCTTTTGATCCCATTCTGGAGTAGGAGAATTTAGAATTTTTCCGACTTGATCTTCTTCCGAAAATTCCTTTCCCAAGGATATTAGAGAATGCACAATATCCTGAAATCTACTATACATATCTGAAATAAACTAATTAGAATTCGTTTTAAATAATTGAAACTGATTTGTGAGCATGGAAATTTTGGTCTGCTTAACTTTGCTTGTTCCTTCGTGAGTCGCTTGCAAAGTTTTCTAGATTTCATATGCAGACTTACAAACCGACACTCTATTAAATTCATTCCTATCAAGTGAAAAAAACAGAATATTCATTGCTTTAGAATTATTTTGTGCAACAGTCTTTTGCTCAGCGGTCCACTGTGCAAAATCAGTTGTGGGTTCAAAATATTCAGTTTGTGTGATATTCCAAGTATCTAATCCTATAGACTGTAAATATATTTTCATCCCACATGCCCAATGTGCATAATTACTGCCATTAAAAAGTGGTGGTCTGACAGCAGACTGACCTTATACAAGTGAACTAGTGATAGGGATACTAGAGTTAGTAACAATACCAGTGTTGGTAGCCATTTTGAAAACCTTTTCAAAAATCAGATTATGAAACTTTGAAAACCTTGCTCTGGTACCAAATGTGAGAAATGCGGATTAAGGTTCTTAAGGCTAGGGTAAACATTAGAGGGGTGGTGAATAGTGTTTTAGAGAATCGTTAAATCTTTTTGAATTTTTGTTAATTTGAACACAAATGTATGCAATATTCAGACACAGATATGATCAAAGAATCAAACACAGATGCAAATATAAAGTAAAAGCAGTAAAGGAAAGAACACACTGGATTTTATACTGGTTCGGAGTTACCCTACATCCAGTCCTGCACACAAGTACGGATTTCCTTTCAAAAACAATGTTTACAATTACACCCTCGATTTCAAGGCAACGAGGTACACCCTCCAGATTCACAATCCTCTGGGTAGAGATACTTGATTTCCCGGGCAACAAGTTCACCCAATTGATTTGTAAGGCTACAATCACACCTTATCTCGCTTGATTGATTTCCAAGGCCACAATCACACATTTTCTCGTTTAATTGATTACAAAGAAGCCTATAACTCTGAATAGCATTGAGAATCTTGTTGAGATAGTGATAGAGAATCAAAGCAGAGATTATCTAGTTAGATTCAATGATGATTTCGATAGAGTAATGGTAGGAATATGTATAAGAAATGTGGAAGAAGAAGAGGAGTGAAAAAGCAGAAAATCTGTGTTAAAATTCATTGAAAACATCTCCTATTTATAGAAGAACAACATCCATGTCCATCGTGAAGAGATATGACGAATAGACACTTCTTTTGAAATTTAAATTTTAAAACCAACCGACACTATTTCGACATGGGATGGTTGAGCATGTCGACATCCCAAAGGAATTTTTGGTGATTTGTTTTTCTTTGAAAATAAGTTTTATTTTATATTAAAACTATTTTAAACTTTATAAATATACTTGTCTATAGTTAAAATACATAAGTAAATATATAGAATAATATATATAAACTTTTACTATAATTTTATATTTAAATCTAAGTATAAATATTTAAAAATTAAATATATTATTATTATTAAAGATAATTAAAACTACGGATAATTTTGATTTTGAAATTAAAGATTATTTTGAGGCTAAAAGTATTTGAAATCGGGATAGATGTTTTTGATGCTTTTAAAAGGAAGGTTTTGAAAACATTTTGAAAACAAGATATAATTTTGTGAAAATCATGTTGAATAAAAATTAGCAGATACAAAACAATGTTCCACTAGATTTTTTATAGGTTCCATCCTACTTAGTGTTTCATCCCTTTAACAGGCTCGAAGTGGATTCCATTCCACGAATAAATTGGATTTTAAGATGCCAGTGCTTTTCTAGGAGTTTTAACAAAATTTCTAATTAAATTAAAAGATAAATTACTTGAACTCTCGATAATCTTGATACTCATGAGTCTTCAATCTTGATATCTTGAATCTCTATACTGTACAGTCTTCATCCTTGGTACCTGCATGGTTAAATCCTGCATATACATATATATCTAAACTTATACTGTTAGTATTTATATTCTATTCTAAGGTTGTTATCATCAAAACCATCATCTCAAGGACTAACAATCTCCCCCTTTTTGATGATGACAACCTTTTTATAAAATATTACTTCTATCCTAATAACTCCCTCATAATCTATGCCTAACTACCCTATTTTATACTTCTCCCCCTCTGTCATCAACAAAATAAGCCATCTCCAAACTATATAACTCCCCCTTATTCTTGGACTAAAATACCTGCATTAATAAACTATACAATGGAGTATATAATAGATATATTAAGAGATAATTTAAACTGATAGACTTGATAATCAAACAAGGATCAAATGTATATTTATACATGTTTTGTATAATCATCAATCCACACTAAATATCAATCCATATCAAACCAAATGAAATCGAATCAATCAAAGCAAACAAAGCAATAAAATTAAACGTTACGAGGAACTTCCACCCATCCTTCTTCTTCGAAAATAGGGTCTGCTTTAATAGCATCCCAATTTTCATTGTCATTGGTGAGAGAGACTGGAGGATGTGCTTCGTTATCATCCTTGTGCAGGAAGGTTTTGAAAACATTTTGAAAACAAGATATAATTTTGTAAAAATCATTTTGAGTAAAAATTAGCGGATACAAAACAATGTTCCACTTGATTTTTTATAGGTTCCATCCTACTTAGGGTTCCATCCCTTTAACAGGCTCGATGTGGATTTCATTCCAAGAATAAATTGAATTTTAAGATGCCAGTGCTTTTCTAGGAGTTTTAACAAAATTTCTAATTAAATTAAAAGATAAATTACCTGAACTCTTGATAATCTTGATACTCATGAGTCTTCAATCTTGATATCTTAAATCTCTTTATCATACAGTCTTCATTCTAGGTACCTGCATGGCTAAATCCGGCATATACATATATATCTAAACTTATATTGTTAGTATTTATATTTTATAATCTATTCTAAGGTTGTTGTCATCAAAACCATCATCTCAAGGACTAAAATTTAGATGTGTCTGACACTAGAATCATGTGGGTGTTTTTATTAAATACATTATTCCTAAACTCAATATCGGTCTTGTCTATAGACACACACATTAATGACTATGAATCTTTACTATATAAGTTGTCATCTATCAGTTATATATTAACAAATTTCTTATGTACTATTTAACTGTTGATATTCCTCAAGATGGATATATTACGTGTAGCACTATTAGTATATTGACTAGACAAGGTAAGATATACGCATGTATTTGTTGTTATTCCTCAAGGTATGTGCATTATACTTTTGTCTTCGCAAAATAGTAGGTATAAGTGAATAATCTCATTTGATTTGATGATATTTTTCAAGGTCAACAAGAGACAAGAACAAGGACCATGCGTTAGGAGTTATATACAATACAACTGATAAGGAGCTATCTATCATGCAGACCTATTTATTTATGATATTCTTCCAGGCCGGAATCCCAAGGCATGTGAGTCCTAACATCAAGTGGTGAAATCAAAAGATTTCTATGTTTTCTCTTAAGGATTTTTAGAAACATAAATATCTACTGGGATCATTACTAGAAAAATGATATGGTAACATTTAACCTTTCTAATATTGTAAGAATATTTGCTATAAAAATTAAAATAATCTACATCTATAAATTTGTGAAACTAATAAAATTGGTAAAAAACATTATCAGTTAAGATGTGGAAATGAACTAAATAAATATTAAAGAAGAAACATAAAATATACTTAGCTTAAATTTTTTGCATGTTGTCTCTTTAAGACCTATGCAAGAGTCTAACTATATATACTGCTATATACAATCGTAACTTGGTTGCTTAAGTCTTTATTTATCCAAGATGCGTACTGTCTTTTATGAGTTTTGAACTCTAATAGCAATACAAGAATATGGATATTTAATTTGTATTCAATCACATTCTAATATAAATACAAGAATATGGATATTTAATTCATATTCAATAACATTCTGATCCATACTCAATCACATATTAATGTAATATGGTGTACAGCAACGAGTCGTAATGTACGAACCTTTAATGAATTTAGTTCATTAGGATTTAACAAATAAACCATAATGTAAAGTTGTGTATTCAATGAGATTGATTACAATAAGGATCTCCTTTGAATGGTTCGACCATTTTGGGAAGAAAAGTAAGTATATGAATGGATGTAACTTAGGCATAGTTAGATGAAGAGAGTGATTGGACACCTTTGCTTCAAATAGGGACATCGAAAATAAGAATCATATAAAATGCTAAAATTCATTTAAAATGGAATATAACACCCTAAAAAATTTATGCTAATTAATAAATGACTATTAAATTTCAAAAATCGAATTTGAGGAAACATAAAAATTTGGCAACGAAACCTACACCGTTGTTTTTGTGGTGATTTTTGGAGCTACTTTCATATTTATGTTTTCTGATTGGTATTCAAATGAATAATTTATTAGCATTTGAATTTTGAAAAGAAAATAATTAAAAACAGAAAATAGGAAATAAATAATAATAAATGCCGACCCCACCGGTCGACCCCCTTCATGAGTCAGTCGACCGAACGCAGTCGATTACTAATAGAACAGTGATCGATTGATCCTAAAGGTGGCAGCTAGGGTTGAAACTTAGTCGAAAGAAATGGATTTAATTATTTAAATCTAACGAACACGATTGATTCAAGCACTTATAAGGATTCGAGGGTTTATAAATACAAGTCTAGCCCCTTACTTTTCTTCTCATATTTTCTAATCAAAGTAATAAAGCTCTACATTTTCCTTCTCTACTTTTTCCATTAGTTATAAAATATTATATTACATGTATATATAACCTAAGAAGGGTAGGAAATAAAAGAGAAGAAGAGAATGAGCGAATCAATACTATGGAAAATGGTAAATTTCATAACTACAAATCTATATTCCTTTTAACCCTAAATCTCTTCAGACCTGTAATTCTAATAGTACGTATATATCTTATTACACATATTCTTTTGGATTAGATGGAAATGAAGTCAAATTAAAGAGATGGATTTAAAATTGGAAGATTTGAAAGGCTTTAAAGATGAATGAGAAATCATATGATTTAGTTATAACATTGAAATTTATATCATTGAAATTTATTTAATTACTATGCCTATATAAGACCTAATGAGTTGTAGGATTAAAATGAACGTATAGGAATATCGTTTACATATTCTATTAGATACATAATTGGAATGGGAACAGTATTTACACCCTAATCTAGAAGGTTGGAAATTAGTCCCTAAATTTGTTAAAGTGGATTGTTGATAAGACTGTAGATTTATTCAAGGTCTAGGATAATTGGGTGTAATCTGTTAATATTAATTTAGGTTGTCATAAATTGGCTTGGAATGCAAGTATTTGTGCTTTAATTTATTGGAAGCGTTGTGGGTATAACTTAATTGTATCTACTTCTATTAATTTTCATGAATTATATTTCACAAATGTATAAAAAAGTGTGTCCTTCAAAATAATAAGAAATATACCAAAAATGAAAGGGATATTTGAAGTACGGATGTTCTTGCCCATAGTTTGCATTGTCTATTCCAATAAAGGAAAGAGATAATTCTTTGTAATTTCAAATGTGACAAAGGTCTCACTTTTGGTTAATTTATTGAAAGTTATAACTGTAATTGTTTTTAGATGGATAGTGAGCATTGATGAATTAAAACGTGGAAAAGAATATTCCATTTTAGGAATTAATAGTTAAAATAGGAATACACACACATACAAATATACACAAACATGTATAACCACGTCTGCCGACAAATATATATATATAGAATAATATACATCGATATTTACATTAGATATAGTTGGGATGTCTAGTTATAAATAACATAGTAAATTATAGGATTAAGAGGTGTAGTGGGAAAAAAGATATAGTAACTCCAAAATTAATAAGGCAATAAATGTGCAGTTAATAGGGAATTACAAGAATTAAATGAAGACATAAATGTATTTAACGATACTCGTTAAAGGATTTAATATGGGATTTATAGGGAAATAAAATAGCTATGATAGGTTAAATTAGAATGGATAAATACGGATAAAGAAAGGTTATTAGAGATTATCCAATTAGAATAATAATGACCATTTGTTACAGACAATTGACATTTATAGAATATAATAAATAAGCGTATAAGATAAGAATTAACTATTGGAAGGTGGTATAATTTTCATTGTGGAAAATTATATAGCCTTAATTATACGTTTAGAATGAGCATGAATTAATGAGCCTAACCTAACATTTAGGCTTCGGGTGATTGGTTTAGTTTAGTCGGTTGGATGCGAGGTTAGCAGAGTTATACAATAGAAGTTTGTCCTTCACTAAGAGACTATCAACAATTATGTATACTTACTACTGATGTGGGACATCTCCAACTATAGACCCATGGGAAAAGGATATGCATATAGGTAGGGAAATATGTACCAAGGGTTTGCCTCAGATTTGAAGTACTAAACAGACCAATATTATTAGGGAAATTGGGTCTGCTTTAATTCTAACAAGAGGTATTAAGTAATTAGAATAGGCATTTCCCTTGACTTACATTAGGTTACCCTAAACGGGATTTCAACCGTGGGAGGTCAGTATCTATGTCAGTGTTGTTGTTATACCATCGTTTAGTAGTATGGTTGGCACGTAGGTTATGACCACCAGTGGTCCCGAGTGGTTGTTAGCAAAGACTTGGGTTATTCCCTGATGGATTTCAATTCTTACTAATGTAGAATCTGTATGGAATATGCAAAGACTTCATTATTTAATTAGTTAGTTGTTTGTTTGTCAGAGGTGGTCTAGTTAACCCTTAGATGAGTCTTTAAGATGCGTTAGTAATATGATAATTAGATTATAAAGCTGTAACTAGGGGTCATCGATCTTTGTAGCTAGAAGTAATTGACTGGCATTTCGGAGGACCCAGGTAATAAATGGGCATTGGGTCTGCCTCCTTCTTATTTAAGAAGTATTAAGTGGTTGGGGTTTTCTTTTGGGTAGTACATCGTTTAGACACACACACGCACACACATGCACACGCACGCACACACATACACACACACATAGGCACATATATTATATCTTAAAGAAGATTGGACATATCATACATGCATATAGGATTGAACGGATTAGACGTAAATAATAGACATGACAGTTAAATGGAAGTCAAAAGGCATATATTAGTGTTATGGGTAAAGTATGTAATTTTTCAGTTACCAAAACATTATTCTAACCCACAGGATAGATTTTAAGGGATAGGTTACTAGAAAAAGACATGAATGGTGGATGGAGAAGTCTTCTTATTCATGCTTGGCACTGACAAGACAACTAGATATCCAAGGGATACTATTGACTCCAAGATAGTAGCCCAGTCGTTATTTAGGTTCTATTATATTTTTATATTCTACTGTGATGTTACACTGATCGCTTGATATGCTTATGTTTATTACAGGCTAGCAAAACCAATGATCTGTGCCCTAGTGGACTTGGGTTTCGATTTAGTAGAAATTCATGTCCATTAAGGTGCGGGTTATTACAAGAAACAAGATTTCTATTCCAATCATGTCATAATATAGAAAATTGTTTTCCATAAAGTTTATTTCTACGAGTTTAAGATATTCGATCAAGAACCCTCGACTATAAACTAATTTAAGTGAAAAATAGACAGGCCATAATAAGTAGTCGAATGAAACTTCATATTTCATACGCTATCACAATAATGGAAGGAATAGCGGAGCGTACGATATGGCACTTGTAAATGGATGCACCAAGGTGTGAAAAATTGTCTTCATATACACACCTAATGTTATTATGAAATAATAAATGTATTCAGTATTGACTAAAATAAATAGTTTTATTTTCTTGTGAATATTATGAATATTCATTATTAAATAAATCTAGAATAAGGTATTCGTTGCGTTTGCTACATAATATAAAAGTATCTAGGTTTTACAATTATTTTAGAATTTTGGACTAAGCCACCATTTTAAGGAATTATTCTTTAATTTTTTGATTATGAATCATATTTTATAGACGAATTATATCTCTAAATATTAAGGACAAAGCACCCATTCAGTAGGAGTAACACAAGGATTGGTGAACTCTTAGGATTGATACATATAAGTATGTGCAATCATAAGTATAATGGTACTAAAATGGTTCCAAATACTTCATTAAATTTGCCGATGATATAAACATCACATTTGATACACATGGAGTATGTATATGGTAAGTTAATAAATTAAAATAGAAGAAAACATAACATACTGAGAAAATATTCGATTTAATTGAATAGGCGAATATATTGGAAAGGTTCCAAGAGTACCTAAAAACGAAAAAGATTTAATCTCAAAGGTCACTCCATGTATGACACATAACGATGTATCGATAAGAAGTAATTGGACTCTGTTACATAAATTATGATTAATGGTGGATAAAGTTGATCTAATTTCTTTCTTTAAAGTCATATACCGATGAGTAGGCAAAAGGTTAAAATTAATTTTATCTAAGACAAAGCTCATTAGATCATAAGAAATAAAGGCTGATAAGAAACCCATACATTTCCGAAGTCATGGAGTTGACAGGTTGTGTGAGTCAAAAGATGAACGTAATACTTATTCGTGAGGGATCTTGTATGGACCACTTCAAAGGGGTTTGAGACCATCAATGCTGATCAACCAATTTATGTTATGAACATAAGTTTCATAAATTAAAAACCAAATCGGTTATATATTTTAAGGGGTATGTGTATGGTAGTTCATAAAAAGTTTATGAATACATATCCCGTTGCACTAAGAAAAATTAATGTTTCAAGAGACGGCCAACTTCATAATGAAGGAATTTATTTTAGAAATAATTTGTAGTAAAATAGATTTGAATAGGATCCAAAGATAAAATGAAACTGACCACGCTAAATGGGCACGACAAATTATAATATTTAATAAAAACTCTCATACTTTAAAAGAAAACTATGATTTTCTTATCGATGTCGAGAATGGAGTTTCCTCGGTTGATACAATGCCATTAAGGGTATTAACTCAACCATGTGGAATGATGTGCAAATCATGAATAGATTCCAAGTACATTATCAAAATATGATTTTTATAGTGGCACCTAAAAGTATATAATCCATCTGCTGCAAAAATATCTTCAATAAGAAGAACAATGCAGTTGGAATATAATAAACCATGTTGATAGAATGATATCGTAGATATCAATTATTGAAATTAGCATAACAAATTCATCATTCGACACACTTTACTTAATTTAGATTTTACTCACAACATTTTTGTAACACCCTTAATTTTTTATAACAAAATTCAGGAGATTTAATTAGATAAATTAAATAGAATAATGTAAATATTAAAGTGATAATGGGATTGAGATTTGAAAATAAACTAGAGGTCGAGCTTAATTTAAAAAATGGGCTTATGAATGGTTTTATATGTTAATTAATTAACGCCAGGGCTTATTAGGAAATTGCCTCACCATAATCCCATACCCTTAATATTCTTATTTCCTATCTGTTCACGTTCATTTTTCTAAAAACACGAAACACAAACTAAAGAAGGAGAAGCCAACCATACCTAGGATAAAAGAGGAGGAAATCAAATTAAAGCTAAGGATTCAAGCAAGGAGAATTAATCTCAATCAAATATCAAGTCCTTATCCTAATTAAGGTGAATAATAATCAAAATCATCTCTATTTTTCTTTTATGATCATTTGATTTTCGGGTTTAAGATTAACACCCTTAATATGCTTTGATTTTTATAGTATGTTTAATTCAAACAAGATTGTTTGATAATTGTTTACACATTTTTTAAAGGGTAAAATCGTTTAAATTGAATTTTGAATGCCATGAGCAAATTATGTGTTTTGTAAAACATGATTTTGGAGATGGGTTTTAATTTTTATAATTTTCTAAGCCATAGAATTTTTTTTATGAATTTTCAAAGGAAAATATGAAAATTTGGGTTTAGAAATTAATTTCGGTTACTTTATGAAGAATTTGGGTTTGAAATTTTTATATTTTACATAACATATTGAAAATGAATTTTGTAGTTTTTGGAGATTTTTCTTAAGTAATTAGCTATAGAAATTAATTTATTTTAGAAGGAGGACTTAATTGTTTTAATTCTTTTGCTTAATGGAAAGGCTTATTTGTGAAACTAATCTTTGTTTAGATCTGAAATTATGCGGTAGTTATTTTGGGAAAGGATTTGAAAATTTTATGGCAACCAATTAAAGGTTTACAAATAGGCAGGTTAATTATAAAATAATTACTTTAAAAGGAATTGAATAACGCTTTATTCAAAAAATATGTTTCGCCTCTTTTAGAAGCAACCTTTCGACCTTACGGTTCCGCTTCAACCAAGTTACCAAGCCAAAACCAATACACAAGGTATCAGTCTATTGGTACGTAGTGGATTGGAGAAAGGCAGAAGGCATGGTGTCGAAACCCTTGCTTTCTATAGGGTCAAAACCTCTATTTTACTTTCTAAAGAAATGTGCTTGCCTGTTTTTTCTTAAAGCTTTCGAAGGAGTTGAAACAAATGTTTTCGGAAGGGTCTTCTAAATAGCTTTCAAAGGGCTTACCACCTTTTGTTTAAGTATAGCTTTTAAATTAGTCCCTATGTTTTAAACTAATACTTTCGAAAGGGAGCTTTGACCCAATCGAAACCCTGCTGCCGTCCTTATGCCTTTCGAGTTGATTGAAGTCATAAACTAAATCAAAAGGCAGCTTTTGTTTTAAATTAGAAGCAAGCCACTAACTATAGCTTTCGAAAGGGTTTAATAGTTTGAAGGCATTGGCTTTGAAAGGGGTTTCGAAGCTATCCTTCAAATGTTTTGAGCTTTCGAAAGGATGGTTCTGAAGCCATCAATTTTCCCCAAACAATGTTATATGAAGATTAAAGGTTTCAAAAGGGTTACTTTCGTATATATTCACTTTGACCCAAAGATATTTTAAAGATAAACCCAATGGTTTCGAAAGAGGTTCAACGATTTCCAAGCTATGCTTCCAAGAGTTAATAAGTAATGCTTTAACACTTTCGAAATGTATGATTTGGGGGTTTTGAAAGAGAGGATTTAAATTGTTTTGAAAGGCATATGCTTGTGTTTTGAAAATAAGATTTGAATGCTTTCGAAGGAGGTTATCCAGTGGTTTCGAGAATAATAGCTAAAGGTTTCAAAAGCCTTAGTTTTTAAAGCAAAGGACCAAATCTCATTTTTAAAGGAAAACTCATAGCTAAATTAAAGGAGTTTTGAAATGGTTTTTAACTATGAAAGGGCATAATAACCAGCTAAGTTGACCCAGTAGTGAATATATATTGAATTAACTCATGAATGAGTAGAACGACATTCAAGAGGTCAGACAGATTAGAATATAGGATGCCTAAATACTGACTAAAGAAGTTGTTAGATAGACAGCTTCATAGTGAACCCATGAAAACTATGTTTAGGAAGAGTTATTGGCAAGGGCCAATAGGTTCATACTAAACCCATGAAAACTATGATTAGAAAGAGTTATTGGTGAGGCCAATAGCTTTATAGTGAACCCATGAAAACTATATCCGGAGTAAGTTATTGACAGAAGTTAATAGGTTCCTAACCAACCCATGAAAACTAGGATAAGAGGGAAATTATTGGAGATACCAGTAGGTTCAGGGAGAACCCATGAAACAATGAAATTATTGGCAAGGGCCAATAGATTCTTAGTGATCCCATGAAAACTATGAAACCGTATAGGGAGTCCATAAGTATTAAATAGGTTATTAGTCAACCCATAAAAGCTATTAGGTTAATAGTGACCCTTGAAAGTATAATTAGGACAAATAGTCAGAAAGAATGGGGATGGGTTATCAAGAATTAATTTACTTGTTTGCATATCTTCATAATATTATGAATTGTTATGTTTTAACCATTGTGGATGCAGGAGCATAGTATATGGTTTTTATAAAGTTTTGGATAAGATACTAGTGAGGGAAAAACCCGTTTCGCTAAGAAGCATGGTCTCACGAGATATCTAAATGGTTTGAGATGGTAGATTATTGTTCATACCAGGCTTTATGTCTAACTCGAAGTTTATGTTTTCCCCTTAAACTCTCGGGTGCTCAATTGATTTCAAGTAGTTTGAGAGTTGAGGTTTTCAGGCACCTCCTTGGACGAATAAGCTTCTAGAGACATGTAGAAGGCCTGATAGCCAATTAGAGTACTTTTCTATTTTTTCTCACTATTTATTATTGTAAAGGCAAAGTTGTTTAATTTCCTAGTTATATACTCTGATCATCCAAGGGAGCATCTTTATATGTCGCTCTTGGCATATGTTGTAATAATTATATTTTCTCTGAATGTGGTTCACGAATATAGGATTATGTAATGAATGTTGAAATGATTTAAAATGGAATGTGAAAGTTTTTTAAAAAATTTCCTTATCCATATTTTTCTATTATATCAATGTATTTAACATTAGATTTGGTCGTCGAAGATTAATAACTATAGATGACTGCAGCATCTGTAGCCGTTAGTTTTGGGTCTTCAGGTGGGGATGTTACAAGTTGGTATTAGAGCATAGGTTTACGAAAATTTAAAAGAAATTTGATCCTAAAAGATTTTTCAAAACATAGTCCAATGAGTCCGAAAATAAGACCAGGGTTTATGTTAACGCTATAGTAACGTACTTGTATTTGATACATAGACATATATAAGTGCGTATTCCCCTCTCTCTTAGACCATTCTCCTATATCTTACTAAGGCTCATATGCAGATTTACGACAAAGAAGATATGTAAGCAGGAAACGGAAGAGGAAATCATGGGGGAGGAAGCACCACAACTGACGGAAGTGCTCGACCGGCCAGGAGGTACCCGGGTCGACAGGCTAATGCTAACCAAAATATAGATGCTAAGGTGGGTGCTAAAAATCCACTAGTAGATAAGGGGATAATTTATTAGTTCTTTGTCAATCTGATGCAAGCGGAGCTGATGCTGGAGTTGCTGGGAATGTTGAAGGAGCTAATCATGTGGCTACAGGTTGGAATAATTACGCTAAGTTGAGCAGAGGTTACGCCAGTCTTGATGGAAAGACGTTTGTGGGAACGGAGAATGCCATAGAAGTTGATTATTGGCTACTGCATTATGAGAGAATCTTTGCCGATTTGGGTTTGGAAGATGAGCAAAAGAGGTGGTTGTCCTCTAGGCAGTTGCAAAGGGCAGCGTGTCATTCGTTGGATAGTGTTACTGTCGGGGTTCCATAGGAGAAGTTGACTTAGGAAGATTTTAGAAGGAGGTTTGAACATAGATTTTTGTATGAGGTTGCCAAGTGGCATTGCTGTTAAAATTTATGGATTTGGTACAGGTAGAGAAATCGGTAATTAAGTATGCTAATAACTTTGATGAGTTATCCTAATATGGGTATGACACTATAGACATTATCATCAGAAGGAATGAGAGGTTCATTAGGGATTGAGACCTAAGATTGCTATGGCGACCCCGGCACATCTTCATGATCCTTGTAATGTAGTTGTGGAGGTGGCAATCCGACGTGATGAGATGCTTGCTATTTATGCAAGAGAAAAGCCGGTTAAAACCCAGGGTTTTTAGGGAAAAAAGAGAAAGTTCTTTAAGAAGAAGGGAGCCCAGAAGGGAGAGGCTGCAAAGAAGGAAATGGCTAATTTAGTTTGCTTTAAGTGTGATAAGAAAGGTCATTATGCTCATAAGTTCCGATCAGGCAAGGGTAAGAAAGCTGCAGAAAAGAAGAATGTGAAATGCTTCAACTATGATCAGGTTGGGCATGATAAGAACCAATGTCCAGAGCTAGTCAGGGTGGACAAAGGAATGGTTTTTGCTATTGGACAATCATCTGTTAGGCCAACTACAGCTGAGAAAGTGAACACTGTGATGGAAGGTACGTTTTGATTTAGAGTATACCAGTTAGGGTACTATTTGATGCCGGTGCATCACGTTCATTTATATCTCAGTGTTTGGTAGATAGGTTATGCTTAGAAACCCCATACCTTATTACTTCCTTAAGGGTTGTGAATCCAATAGGAGGGTAAGCAACTCTAGGGATGAGATGTGACCAGTTAAAACTTGATTTGTTAGGTCATAAGTTTGCATGCAGTCTATATGTTTTTGATTTCATAGATTTCGATATCATCTAAGGTAAGGATTCGTTGGGTAAGTATGAGGTTAGGATATTTTGTCAGGATAAGAAGATATCACTAAGACACCCTGATAGTCATAACCGAATCATATTCTTAGTGGAAAATTATGATCAGAGTATTTATGCTTTGATAAGTGCTATGGAAGTAGGAGAAGAGTTAAGTCGGGTTCGAGTAGTAAGAGATTTTGCAGTTGTTTTTGAGTCGGTTATAGGACTACCACCGAAACAAGCCGTTGAGTTTAAATAGATCTTGTGCCATGAGCTGAATCAATCAGTAGACCACCTAGTAGGATGACACCAACCGAGATGAAGGAATTGAAGGCGTAGCTAGTGGATCTAGAAGCAAGGAATTTTATTAGTCCAAGTAGTTCGCCTTGGGGAGTAGCCACGGTGTCCGTGAAGAAACCGGGCGGATCATTAAGGATGTGTATCGATTATCGTAAGTTGAACGAAAAGACGATTAAGAATAAGTATCCTTTGTCGAGAATAGACGATCTATTGGATCAATTGTGTGGAGTTAGAGTGTTTTTCCAGTTGGATTTGGCGATAGGTTTCCATTAGTTAAGAGAAGAAGAGGACAGTATTCCTTTAACAACATTTCAGACTAGGTATGGTTCGTATAAGTTGTTAGTAATGCAATTTAGGTTAACGAATGCACCTGCTTTCTTCGTTGATTTGATGAACCGAGTCTTCTGAGAGTACTGGGATAGGTCCATGTTGGTGTTTATAAATGACATTTTAGTATACTCTAAGGATGAAAGAGTGCATGAGGATCATCTTAGAGTAGTGCTTGAGATGTTGAGGCAGCTTTAGCTGAAGGTGAAGTTTTCCAAGTGTCAATTTTGAAAGAAAGAGGTTAAGTTTCTTTATTACATGGTTTCAAAGAAGGGCTTGTTAGTCGATCTAGATAAGATCGGAGCTGTTAATAATCGGAAAAGAGTAGAGACGATGACTAGGATTAGAAGTTTTCTCGAACTTGCTGGCTATTAACGGAGATTCATCAAGGATTTCTCGCGGATAGCAGCACCTTTGACTAAGTTAACCAGGAAGGATGTGAAGTTTGTCTTGTCTGACAAATGTGAGGAAGCATCCTTAAGTTAAAACATTTGTTGACCAATACACATATGTTAGTAGTTCCAGATGTAAACCAAAGTTTGTTGGTGTATACTGATGCATGTTGTATTGGATTAGGAGTTGTGTTAATGCAGAATGGTATAGTGATTGCTTATGCTTCGCGACAGATTAGACCGCATGAATTGAGATATCCTACTCATGATTTTGAGTTGGATGCGGTGATCTTTGCGTTGAAGTTTTGAAGGCATTATCTTTTAGGAATGACGTTTGAGCTATACACAGATCATAAGTCCCCAAGGAATTTATTCTCTCAGAAGGAGCTGAATATGAGACAACAGAGGTGGTTGGAGTTTTTAGCTGCTTATGATTTTGGTATAGATTATACTCCTAGGAAAGGAAATAAAGTAGAGGATGCTCTTAGAAGAAGACATCAGAATGTTGTGTTAGCTATATTGGTAGAATGGAAAGATTTAGAAACTTTGACTACTTATAATGTGCAGTTAAGATCGACTGCTAGTTCTAGTCAGAGTATAGCTATGTTGTCTTGTTTAGAAGTTCGACTAGTGTTGATCGAAAAGATTGCTTCTAAGAAGAAAGAGGACACAATATTAGCCGAGAAGATTAGAAGACTTGAGGTTTGAACCGAGATTAATGATCTAAAGGATTTTAGTCTTGACCTGAGAGGATGGTTGTGAAAGAAGAGAAGGTTGTGTGTTCCGAATGTTGAGGACTTAAGGAGAGAAATTCTTGAAGAATGTCATCGGTCCAAATTTACGATTCATCCTGGAGAGATCAAGATGTATCAAGATATGAAAAGGAGCTTATATTGCGAAGGTATGAAGAGGGATGCTAGCTTGTGGGCTAGGCAGTGTGCGCTCTATCAACAAGTGAAGGCCAAACATCAGAAGCCGAGTCGGTTGCTTCAACTTTTAGAGATTCTAGTTTGGAAATAGGATTCGATATCCATGGATTTTACAGACAGGTTGCCATGGTCAAATAGAGGAAATGAAAGTGTATGGGTTATAGTGGATAGGTTGACCAAGAGTGCCTATTTCATTCCAGTTAAGTCAACCAGGATGGCACCTGTTGTAGCTAAGTTGTTTATAAAGAACATAGAATACATGGGATTCCTAATAGTATAGTTAATGACAGAGATGCTTTGTTCACTAGTGAATTTTGGAAGAGTCTACAGGATGTGTTAGGCACTAAGCTCAAGATGAGTACTACGGATCACTCTCAAATGGATGGGTCGACAGAGAGTCTCAATAAGGTACTCGAGGATTTGTTAAAAACTTGCGTATTGGACTTTGGTGGATCTTGGGAAGATCATCTACACTTAGTTGAGCTTTCCTATAATAATAGTTATCAGACTAATATAGGAATGGCGCCTTTTGAAACTTTGTATGGAGGGCCATGTAAATCACCAGCATGTTGGTTGGAGACTAGAGGCAGATTAGTCTTAGATCTAGATCTGGTTAGAGAGGTGACAGAGAAGATTGAGTTGATCTGAGAAAGGATGAAAGAAGCTCGGTCCAGACAGAAGAGTTACGCAGATAAGAGTAGTAAAGACCTAGAATTCTCAGTTGGAGATAATTTCTTCATTAAAGTATCACCAATGAAGGGTGTGGTACGATTTGGAAAGTCAGGGAAACTGACTCTGAGATATATTGGTATGTTCTAAGTTATAGAGAGGATCAGGAAGCTCATATACAAAGTAGAGTTACCGAGCAGTATGGCAGGTGTCCATAATGTGTTTCATGTGTCTCATCTTCGCAAGTGTGTGCATGATCCTGAGACTACTATTCTATAACATCCCTAATTTTTTATAACATTATTCAGAAGATTTAATTAGATAAATTAAACATAATAATGATGATAAGAATATTGAGATTTGGGTAAATTATATGTATAGGGTCATGCTTAAGAATAAAATAAATGGTCTTAAAATTTGTTTATAAGATAATTAACTTACATAAGGCCTTATTAGGAAAAATAGCCACACATTATATTCACGGCTATACATTTTCCTTTGTCCATTAACGTTCATTTTATTTCTCAAATTAAAAGAAACGCAAATTCAAGCTAAGAAGAGTCGACCATTAACAAAAGAAAAGAGGAATTTTAATCAACAGCTAAAGATCAAAAGCTAGGGAGGATTAATCAACAACAAATCTAAAATTTCCTATCAAGTTTAAGGTGAATAATAATTCATTCCATCTCCTTTTGGTTTTATTATCATGTGATTTCAGAATTGAGTATTTATCTAATTTCCATGATATGTTGGATGATAATATGCTTAATTTATGGATTGTTTGATTTAAACAATTTAATTATGCAAATTCCATACGGTTTTAGGGTCAAAACCGTGGTTTATTGATTTTAAAATGCTATGGAAAAATTTTATGTTAAGAAAAACATGATTTTGGAGATGGTTTTTTATTTTCGAAATTTTCCATGCTATGGAAATTTTATTTTGAATTTTTGATGGTAAATATAAAGTATATGGGTTAAAAATTTATTTGGAATATTCCTGGAAGAATTTGGTCTAAATTTTTAATTTGCTTGACTATATGATAAAATTGATTTTCAGTAATTTATTGGGGATTTTTCCCAGTTGATTTATTTAGGAAAATAAATTATTGTTAAAGGTCTTTTCTGCAAATATTTGTTCTGTCATGTAGAAGGGCTTAACATTACAAAGCTTTGATTAAGATCTAATTAGTGCAGCTATTTTTATTTGTAAAGTATTCGAAAAGTTTTAAAGTAGCCAATCAAGGATTTACACATGGCAGGTTAGTTATAAAGTAATTGATATTTTTAGATATAAAATAACATTTCAGGAAAAAGAAGGTTCCGCATATTTCGAAGGCACCTTTCGACTCCTTTTCCTTTGCTCCATCCTAATCGAAACATCACTGTAGAAACCCACAAAGTCGTAACCAAGGCACATGGTATCAATGAAAGTTGGTACAAAGTGTATTGGTAAGTAGCCAAACGTAGGGTGTTGAAAGCTATGCTTTCGTCAGAGTCGAAACTAAGGATTCAATTTTAAAAAGATCAACTCCTGCCTAGTTTTTAAAGGGCTTTCGACTAAGTCGATATTCTATAGAGTCAAAACCTTAGTTTGTTTTCTAAAGTCAAATTCCTGCATGTATTTACTTAAAGTTTTCAACATAGTCGAAAGTAATGCTTTCGAAAGGAACTTTATAAATAGCTTTCGAAGGGGAACTTTTTCTCTAAATAAGAAGCTTTCGAAAGGGTAGGTTCTAACCTAGTCAAAAATTAGCCGTTATTTTCCTTTCGAAATATTGAAGTCATATATACCTTCGAAAAGTTATCGTCGTTTCTACCAAGGTTAAGCCGCTTCCTAATTGCTTTCGAAAGGGGTGGGCTTCAAAGGAGATGTAGTCAAAAGGGGTTTCGACCCTGTTCTTTGAAGTTTTAATTTTTAAAATCTCTTGCTTTTGACTAGATGGTTTCGACACCATCAACTTCTATCCAAATTTATTTTTTTGGTTTTGAAAGTGATACTTTCGTCTATAACCATTCTGACACAAATGATTTTAAAGAGTAAAGCCAACGCTTTTGAAAGAGTACTTCATTTGTTTCAAAGCTATGTTTTAAAGAATGTTTCTTAATACCATCGAAAGGTATCATTGGTTTCGAAAGGTATATACTTATAGTTTTGAAAAGAGGTTTTCTATGCTTTCGAAGGAGGTCATCCAGAGGTTTCGAAAGAGATGTTTTAAAGTACAAAACAAATAACCCATTCTCATTTTTAAGAAAAAACAATGGCACAAATAAAGATTTTGGAAACGTTATTTACAATATTATTAACCCATAACTTTATTTTAGAAAAAGGGAAGAATAACCAGTTAGGTTGACCCAGTAGTGAATATAACTTAAAAGATGTTAAATTCTTAATTTCGAAAGATTGGCAGGGGTTAATAGGTTTACAGTAAGCCCATGAAAATTGTATGATATTGGCAGGGGACAGTAGGTTCATAATCAGCCCATGAAAACTATTATTTGATACTGGAAGGGGCCAGTAGGTTTGTAGTTAGCCCATGAAAACTATATCCAGATTAAGACATTGGCAATCAGCCAATAGGTTCCTAGTAAGCCCATGAAAACTAGGGTAAGAGATAAGATATCGGAGTTACCAATAGGTTCTTAGTGATCCCATTTAAACTAATTAATTGGACAGATAATCCATCAGCACTCAACAGATTAATAGTAAACGTAGAAACTATAATTGAGATAGATAATAAGAATGAATGGTGATGGGTAATGCAAAATTGATTTATTTGTTTTGCATATCATCATAATGTTTTGAATTACTATGTTCTAACCATTGTGGATGCAGGAGCACAGTATATGGTTTTATAAATGTTTTAGGATATTAGTGAGGGGAAAACCCGTTCCTCTAAACGGTGTGGTATCACTAGATATCTGAATTGTTTGAGATGGTAAATTATTATTCATACCAGACTTTATGTCTGACTCGAAGTTTTTGTTTTCCCCTTATACTCTCAGGTAATTAATTGATTTTGAGTAGGTTGAGAGTTCAGGTTTTCGAATGTTCTTTTTGATGAACAAAGCTTCCAAGGACATGTAGGAGGCAAGCTTGTTATTATAGTTCTTTTATTTTCAATGTGTGTTCGTTTGTAAAGGAAAATTGTTTTCTAACCTACTTATATATTCTGATCATCCAAGGGGGCATCTTCATATGTCGCTCTTGGCGTATTTTTTAATAATTATATATTATCTGAACGTGGTCTGCGAATTAGGATTATGTAATCAATTTGGAATATTTTGAAATGGAAGGAGGAATTTGTTTGCTACTTTAAATTTTTCCATATTCTTATGTTTCTATGTATCCATGTATCTAATGTCGTATTTGGTCGTCGAGGATTAATGACTATGGATGAATGCAACATCCGTAGCAGTAAGTTTTGGGCCTCTATGTAGGGAGATGTTACAATTTGGTAACTGAGCATAGGTTTAAAAGAAACTTAAACCTAAAATATTTTTCCAAACATAATACAATGAATCAGATAATAAGATTAGGGTTTGGGTTAATGTTATAATAACGTACTTGTATTTGCTATATATAGTTATATATGTAAGTACGTTTATCCTCACTCTCTTAGACTGTTCTTCTATATCTTACTAAGGCTCGTATGTAGATTTATGAGAAAGGAGATATGGAAGCAGGAAACGATGTGGAAATCTCGGTGGAGGAAGCACCACAACTAATGGAAATGCTCGACCCGCTACTAGGAGAAACCTGGGTCGATCGGCTAATGCTAATAACCAAAATGCTAAAGCCAATGTAGGTGCTAGAAATCCACTTGTAGATATGGGGGTGATGTATCAGTTCTTTGCTGGTTTGATTCAAGCTTGAGCTGCTGCTGGAGTTGGTTGAAATGTAGGAGGAGCTAATCCTATGGCTCCAGTTGGGAATATTGCTTTGCTGAGTAGAGACTTCTCCAGTTTAGATGGAAATCCATTCTTGGAACAGAAAGTGTCGTGGATGTTCAGAATTGGCTATTGCATTGTGAGCGAATATTTAATGATTTAGGCCTAAATAATGGATAAAAGAGAAGTTTAGCCTCTAGACGGTTGCAGGGGTAGCACTACATTGGTGTAATAGTGCCACTGCCAAGCTGTTAACTTAGACTGGCTTTAAAATGAGATTTGAGCAGAAGCTTGTATCTGAGTTTGCCAAGTCTGAGCCGATGAGGAAGTTTATGGATTTAGTGCAAGGAGAGATGTCAATAGTCGAGTATGCTACTAAGTGTGAAGAGTTGTCCCGATATGGATACGTTATTATAAATACTAACATCAAAAGGAATGAGAATTTCATTTGACGTCTAGGGCCCTAGCTTACTAGGACGACCATGACACATGTCCGAGGTCCTTGGAACATAGTGGTATAAATGACCATTCGCCATGAGGAGTTACTTGCTGATTTAACTAAAGAGAAGTCGGTGAAAACTCAGGGTTTTTAGTGGTAGAAGAGGAAGTTCTTTAAGAAGAAGGGAACCCGGAAAGGAGATACTGCCAAGAAGTCAAAGGATGAGGTAGTTTGCTATAAGTGAGACAAGGAAGGTCACTTTGCTAATAAATGTCGATCAGGAAATAGACGAAAGCTACAATTAAGAAGAATGTGAAATGTTTTAATTGTTGTCAAGTTGCGCATTACAAGAATCAGTTCCAGAGCTAGTTAGGGAGGACAAAGGAATGGTCTTTGCTATTGGATCAGCTAGGCCTACTGCGGTTGTTAAAGGAAAGACTATGATGGAAGGTATGCTTTTGATTTAGAGTATTTCAGTTAGAGTATTTTTGATACCGGTGCATCACATTCATTTATATCTTACTGTTTGGTTGATAGATTATGCATAGAGCCCACCTACCTTATTACTTCCTTAAGGGTTGCGAATCCAATAGGAGGGTATGCAACTCTAAGGTTAAGATGTGACCAGTTAGTACTTGACTTGTTTAGTCATAAGTTTGCATGCAATTTGTATGTTATTGATTTCGTAGAGTTCGGGATTATTTTGGGTATGGATTGGTTGAGTAGGTATGAGACTAGAATATTTTGCCAGGATAGGAAAATATCACCGAGACACCCTGATAGTCATAACCGAGTGATATTCTCAGTTGAGAATACTTGCCGGAGTACTAGTACTATGCTTAATGCTATGGAGGTAGGAAATGCATTAAGTCGGGTTCGGATAGCAAGAGAGTTTGCAGGCGTCTTTGAGCCAGTCATTGGACTACCCTCAAAAAGTGTTGTTGAGTTTAGAATAGATCTTGTGCCAGGAGCTGAACCTGTAAGTAGACAACTTGGCAGGATGACACCTGCTGAGATGAAGGAATTGAAGGTGCAGCCGGTGGATCTAGAAGAAAGAAATTTTATTAGACCAAGTAGTTCGCCTTGAGAAGCGGCCGCGGTGTTCGTAAAGAAACCGGATGGGTCAGATGTGTATTGACTATATAAGTTAAATGAAAGGACAATTAATAATAAGTATCCTTTGCCAAGAATAGATGATCTGTTTAATCAGTTGATTGGAGCCAGAGTGTTTTCTCAGTTGGACTTGGTGATAGGTTTCCATTAGTTAATAGTGGCAGAGGACAGTATTCCATTGACAGCATTTCAGACTAAATATGGTTCATATGAGTGGTTGGTGATGTCATTTGGATTGACGAATGTACCTGCTTTCTTTGTGGACTTGATGAACTGATTTTTCCGAGAGTATTTGGATAGGTTTATACTAGTGTTTATAGATGACATTCTTGCCTATTATAAGGATGAGAGAGATCATGAAGTTTATCTTAGAATGGTACTGGAGGCACTGAGGCAGAATCAGCTAAATGCGATGTTTACCAAGTGTCATTTCTGGAAGAAAGAGGTAAAGTTTCTTGGTCACATGGTTTCAAAGAAAGGTCTGTCAGTCGATCTAGATAAGATCGAAGCTGTGAATGATTAGAAGAGACCAGAGACAGCGATTGAGATCTAGAGTTTTCTTGGACTTGTTGGCTACTATCAGAGATTCATTAAGGATTTGTCATGGATAGCAGCACCCTTGACTAATCTAACAAGGAAGGAAGCGAGATTTGTTAGGTCCGAAAAATGTGAGGAGGTATTCCTTAAGTTAAAGTATTTTTTGACCAATGCACCCGTATTAGCGGTTCCATATGGAAACCAAGGGTTGGTGTTGTATATTGATGCATGTGGAACTAGATTAGGAGCGGTGTTGATAAAGTTATTGCCTACACATCTAAGCTGCTTAGACCGCATGAAGTTAGATATCTTATTCATGATTTAGAGTTGGCAATGTGGTCTTCGTATTGAAGGTTTGGAGACATTATCTCTTAGGGGAGAGAGATTTGAGTTATATGTGCCCAAAATGGGCATAACACTCATCGGATGTAATTGAAGAGATTAGAATAAAGAAGTAAAATGGAAAATGAGGCTAATCTAACAATCATATCAAGAAAATGTGCAGTAATAGAAAGAAAACAAGAATTTATAGTGGTTCGGCGTTATAGCCTACATGCACTTTGAAGGATTTGAAGTTTATTGCTGATTATAAACTGAATTACAATAGTACAACGGCTAATACTCGAATTACAACGGAGTTCAATCCAAGCAGCAGCATAAAAGTCCTCTTTTATTTGCAATTAGGGTGTTATTTATAGGTGTGAAGCTGGAAACATCTGCTTTGAATCTTCAAATACTTTTCTCATGCCTAGGAGGGACCACACAATCGATCTGCAGCCATTTGGGATCGATCCCTGATCGATCCACATAGCTTTCATATCGGTCGAAAATGGCTCCAATTAGGCTGTGATCGATCATGGACGTTCCTGAGATGATATGCAACCTTCTATGAAAATCTCATTGCAATTGGATGTGCGGTTGTGGAATTATTGATCGATCAAAGTTGCAAATATAGAGTGGTTGACGCTTTGATCCCTTCATGTCGATGATGTGGCACGTGCTCGCTTTGTGGAGATCCATATTTTATGTATAGGGACTGTTTCCTTTGGATTGGCCGCTCCTCTCGTATCCAATCAATGCATTGCTTTCTGTGTCGATGTTCTACCCCTATCTTCATATCGATCATCGGCTTTACTCTTCGTATCGATCAAGCAGTCGATCGATTAAAAATGTCCAGCTGGTGACCAAGTGAAGTGCGACCGATCTAGGGAGAGCTGAAGTACATCGATATAGGGTTGAACCTTATGGATACGAATGATGGATGCCGAGTGATGGAGTTATGTTCACTTCGTATTGATGTTGATGGATACTAAACGATAAATACGGATGGATGGATACGAAAAGGGCATGTTTCACGTGGACCTTGATCATTCAATAACATGAGCATACGAACTCTGATTGACCTGAAATTTGAAATGTTTCCTTTCATAGCTCTTCTTGTCATGTCATGCTAATTGTGGTTTGATCTGGAGTCGGACTAACTTTGCATATATCCATCGTGAATCTGCAGACAACCAATTTCCAAAGCGGACTGTCTTTAGTCTCTAGTCAAACCCTTGGAATCACGGCCTTGCCAAAAGGTTGGATAATGTTTTCCCTCCAAAGTATGTCCTATGTGAACACGACGTGCTTTGAAAAGCTGTTGTCTTCATTCTGAAAAGGCTCTATCCAAATTACTGAACAGTTGTTGTTCTCAGCTGATTTCCAGTAGTATAAATATTGAGTTGTAGTTGAATGTCAAGTGCTAGCAATTTCTTATTGATTGTTCTGGCTGTCACTAGGTAAGCATTCAATTCCTATTAACTTTGAAAATCGAATATTAGTATAGCATGCATGCACGTATTTTAACTGACTCCCATTCACATTTGCACGTCCATGGTTCGTTGTCAAGTTCTTGCTTCTTCTCTTTTCTTTTCTTTTCTTTTTGAACCAATGTTACTGAAAAGAAGTTTCTGCCATCGATTGATGGTTCCTTTTGGATTGAGTTTCATATCAATCCTCTCCTGGATTGATATGAAATCCGAGTTGCAACAATGATTGGTGGTTGTTCTGATGCCCTTCTTCATATCGATCCTCTCCTGGATTGATCTGGGGTGCATCAAGATGGATTTTTTATCGATGGAGATTGACACGAGATGGATTTACAAAAAGGTGTGTCCCATAATGATGGATATGGTTTGGCTTAAGTTGTTGTACAATATGCTCTTCGTATCGATGGATATGAGAGTTAAGCATTAACGCACGGGAACACTACATATCGATGGATACGAGATTTTGGAGTTCAGATGCGCTTCGTATTGATGGATACGAATGATCTGGACACAAGCGTGCAGTGCTCTTCGTACCGATAGGTACATTGACCGATTCAATCGGTGAGGAAACGGGGATACAAATCATCTTTTATGGTCAATATGAATGGAGTATAAATACTTTTTGTACTTAGCATATTTTTCCACCTTGCTTCTACTGAAACTTCGTATCCATAAGAGAAAAAGAAAAAAAAACCATAAATTCTTCGTCCCCAAATACAAAATCATTAATCTTCAACCCAGATCCTCTGAGCTAGGTAAATAATCAATGAAACCATGCTTATAATGACGAAAGTCAAGTTTTGTATCATTTCGTTCATGGAAATGGCCATCTTTGGTGTCGTTGGCGCCAGAGTGTGACTGGGTTGAGGTTGAGAGTGTGACTGATGGTGATTTGGAAGTTTGGAGAGAAAAGTGGGTAGCTGGAGAGGGTCGATGGAGAACTAACTCCGAGTCTATTTAACCAAGGTGATGAACTCGTATCGATGCGAGGGGATGCATATGGGATCGATCAGGTTACATGGAGTTTTGGAGATGGTGGAAAGCAATCTTCACGATCGAGGCGAAGAGTAGTGCCTGGAAACGATGTGGAAAAATTGGCATGATGATCGATTCGAAATCAAAGTCCATGGATCGATACTAAGGGATGGAGTGATGGACACGGGGAGTATCGATACAAATTAAGGCTATGGGTGAAGTGATCGATACATACGAGTTATCCATCCGAAGGTTTGGTCAATACGAAGAAGCCGGCGATCTGAATTATTGATCGGTACGAACGAGTTGCAGTCGATCGATATGAAAACTTGTTTCAGGGAAATGACCCAAATGAATTATGATGAATATGAACTTTATGACCTTTGCATATGCAAGCACTTGACCCCGACGAGCTTTAGCCTTGCATATTTGGACTTGACCGTAAA
This sequence comes from Allium cepa, assembly GCA_030765085.1. NCBI lineage: Eukaryota > Viridiplantae > Streptophyta > Magnoliopsida > Asparagales > Amaryllidaceae > Allium > Allium cepa. Next base: position 159,554,202 of record CM060939.1, read on the forward strand.
ATTGCATGTATGACTACCCTTCAAAGCTCGTCGATGGAACTATACCTTGTTAAATGCAACAATTTTTTCCAATATGGATCGTTCTCCGATGTTAGAATGGCACTGTTGAGATAGTCAGCGATGACCATCGCTACGGTCGAATCTCAAAGTCTTATTTCTTTACTATCTTTTAACCTTGTAGATATTTAAATTATTGTGCGGCACTTCACTACACAACACGATCACTCGCTTTGTACCGGGGGGACACGGGTATTTTTCACCATCTAATAATGGTTTTTATTGAGTTCAATAGCTATTGATCCTGGAAGCTCAAAGCAGCAAGAAGTTCGAAGTCCTCCACTCCCCAGAATAGGAAGTCTTAATATCCCGACAGATATAGTGATTCCTGCTCCGGATGAACTGCTGGATGTACTGGTGATACTGAATCGAGAAGATTCCATCCGGTCTAAAGTTACAGAAGAAATGCTAGGAAGAATTTGCCTTGGACACGGGCTATCTTTGGAAGAAGTTCGGTTGCCAGGACCGGAAGATAGAGCGCACAATCTCTCGGAAGGTTCGCGGCATGCAATAGATTCATGTGCTAGACTGGAACAATGCCCCCATTCAGCCAGTTCATTAGGAACGTGTTATTTAATCTAAGGATCTTACCGTCTCGGCTTCATCCTAACGGACATGCATTTCTCAACAGCTTGTACATTATATTTATGGAACAACTCTTTTGTCCCTTGATTGTCGACGGGATCAGATATTAATTCAATATTAACAATCGGGTGGATAATTCATCATTCACCTTCCTGTTGCTATTAGGAACTGCAAAGTCATGGCAGGCACATGAGGCAAGTTGGGCTATTTCAAAACGGAATGGTTTTACGTAAGGTGCCCACCAGGATTCGCCAAGCGGTGGCAGGTCAGACGTAAGTTCTATTACTTGTTTCGTTGCTAATCATAACTAGGTAATATAGATTGATGTTGAATTCATTGTTGTGTTTCTCTTACATCTACTATTCTATTGCCCAAAGGAGCCCAGTACAAAGAGCTAGTGAGGACATTCCAGGCAGTGCCTATCGAGTTAAGAGAAATAGACGAAAACTTGATAGCCGTCGGGCTTTTAGAGGAGAGACAAGCATAGGGCTCGCAGGGGTACCAAGAGTGGTCCCAACAAGATAAGGTGGAAAACGGGTTCCTGTCATGCCCCCAGTCGAGGGAGCTCAGGCCGCGCCTGACATAATAATCAAAGAACCTCGCGATAATGAGGGTACAGAAGTTGGTCGAGAGCCCGCGGTAGTGCTTCCACAGGGCCCTCAATCATCTGTGTTAAAGAGAAAAGGAAAAACTCTTGTCCATAAAATCAAGAGGCAAAAGATCACTGAAGCAATCCAACTTTTACTACTTCCATAGGTCCGAAAACCTGTTCCCCATAGACAGAAAGTTCACTAAAACGGTTGTCGGATATCCCTATCCCAGAGGAGATGTCATCGTTCTCTGATCTCAAGCTAGAAGGGCTTCACTCCCCTTTGAGAACTAGCACAGAATCAACCTTAATAGACATACGGGAGCCGACTCCAATAAGCAAATCCGCTACAATCGGTCGGTCGGAGGGTTTACACATACATACACGCACTTCGCGGCACTGCACGACATTCCATCATATGCTCGTCAATATTTCGCGATGACTGATTTTCTTCTTCTTTTTTTCAGATACAATGGTGAGGCAAGGTTCTAGGCTTAGTAAACTGCGCTCTTGGAACCATTCATCTGGATCACCTTTTTAGTCACACTGCGATGAAAGCGAGAGAGATTATGATCGCGGCTACCATTCTAGCCAGGAATGTAAGCACCACGATAGAGAAAAAGCAAAGCAGGCACCGTTCTAGGTCACGATCTCTGCCATCGAAAGCGCCTTCAAAGCCTTCTTGCCCCCAACGGGCCCTCTTCTGAATCCTCGCACCAAACAGTGCCATCTCATGCTCTAAAAATCGACGATCAGCGCCGCAGAATTAAGACAGAAGCTCCTGCTGTCGTAGAACAAACTGCCAAAGAGCCATCGGGTGAAGGAGCCATTAGTATTGCTAAACTAAAGAAAGATTTTCCGAACATATGCTTCGACGAATTCCACTTTCCTCCCAACTTGGAGTGAATCCCAGTGACATAGAGAAACTGGCGCTAGATTATGTGCATGATGTGTACAGCCAGTATCGTGAGTGGGTTAAAACGACAGAGCAGGTCTCGGCTGTGTCCTTCGAGCGAGCCAAGGTGATTGAGAAACTGAGGGCAAACTTTCTCAAAAATTGCAAAATAATAGAAGTGCTCACCAATGAGCTCGAGTCTTCAAGGAAAACTAAGATGGAGGCTGGCAAGAGAGCCGAGGAAGCTAGGAAGTCCATGGAAGAAATGAGAAAGACTCATATGGACTTAGTGCAGGAGATGGGTCACTGCAACACCGTCATCATTCGAGAAAAAGAGATGCCGCGCTAAAAGAAGTTCACGAACTAAAGGAAAAACTAATTGAAGCCAACAAAGACAAAGATGAAGCCAACAAATTTGCCCAGGAAGCATGCGAGGAGGTAGTGAAGCTTGGGGAAGAAAGGGATATTGCAAACCAAAAGGCCAAAGAAGCCGACACCAGGGTCGAGAGGGAAACAAAAGCCGTCGAGGCCAAGATTAAGAGTGATTTTGAGGATCTCCTGGTCACCTACAATGAAAATGTCCTAAAAAATTACAACTGAAGTGGCTTAGCGAGGACTATCTCTTTCAACTATATAAGACCTGGAACCATCTGATTGAGGATGAAAATGCGATCCGTAAAGTTGCAACTATCGATGAGTTTGAATTAGAAACTCATATGTTGATCGAAGATGAGCCTAAAGTCCTTCATGACATGATGATCATGCTTCAAAGAGAAGATTTGTTTGCTAAATACCTAGAGGCCAGAGAAGGATCTAAGGGTGAACACCATGACGCTGCTTCTGAAATACCCCCAGTGTCTCAAACTACGCCCACACCTTCTATCAACCCTCCAGCCGTCCCGGAGTATGATCCCGACAGGCCACATCTCTCTCCGGTCATCAAGCATAGCTCAGAAGGCATGTCGGACCAACCGGGGAGCCAAACCGAGGAAGGTATTCTGGACACTTCTTCCATTCTTCAAAATGCAGGAACATTATCGGAGGACAGTACTAATTTATTCTCCTACCTTTATTTAGCTTTAGATTCTACATCGACCAACTCTCCTGTAAACTCAAGAAGTTCACGACGAGCAAGAGGCATTAATAACAAAGGCCACAACTATGACAATTACTACTTCGGCCGGGGAGATGCAGGATAGTGGCTACGTGTTTGATGACCAATTGATGGAAGCACTCCGCAACCGCCAAAGCGACCCAAGCATTAAGGTGCCCTTTAACGTGGATGAAGATGTTGTTATCACGGGCTCCTCGGGTCCGACCGGCGGTCTCCCGATAAGCGGGCGCGTAGATCGAGAAGAACAAGTAATGGAGGAAATTAAGTCTATGATTGAGCAGGCTCATAAAGTTGGTGGAGGTATAGTAGGCCTTGGTCCTACCTTAATGTAACATCCCGCTTCCAGAGGCTCAAAACTAACTGCTACGGATGCAGCAGCAATACATAGATGTTATTTCCGAGTGACCGAAATCGGAATCTTGAAATTGTTGGCAACAAAGAAACACCAGAATAAGAAAAAATTTAAACTTCAACAAAACAGAATTTCTCATTTCTTATGAATTTCAATTTAAGATTTAATTACACAATCCCAGACGTTAACCACGTTCAGATCACATATACATGTACATAATACGATAAGAGCGACATATGAAGAAGTCCCCTTATGATAATCAGAGAACTAATAAATATGAACTTTACAGTTCTTAGTACATCACAGCATAATATACAAAATAACTCCTATATAGCTAACACTGCATCCTGCATTTCTTTGGAAGTTTATTCATCCAAAACCTAAAAGTCTCCCGCTCTCAGACTATTCAAATTAGATTTGAGGGTTGAATATTCAAGTATATGATTTTTTGTTTGATGATAATATATATATATATATATATATTCATTTAAATGTATTTAATAATGTACAATTATTTTCACATAATTAAATAAATACTTTCTGAATAAAATAAATAACACGGAGTTTAAATTCAAATAGATATTTTATTCAAATAAATATTTATTACACTTTTGAATAGTACAACTTTGAGCTCTCATTATGTACACAATTTTCAAACAATACAATTTTGATTACATCACAATTTTTTGTTTACAGATGTCCTAACTACATATCGCTCATTCATCCATATTCATCTTCAATTCTAGTCCAGATTGAATCCAGCATCTAAGCAATCTGCAAAATAAATGCTAACGCAGTAAAATTGAAAAAGAAAATATTTTGCAGTTGAAAATAAAATTGTTTTTAAAAATATCATTTGCCTTGGTTATTTGGGTTGTTTGTCATCATTTAATTTTGAATTCATCATGCACGAACAACTTGTGACATGCACAGTGTACCACTATACATGCCACAAGGCCGTGCACACCGATATACACTTGATAAATCTATTTGGGACAGGTGAGCACAAGGTCAAACCCAATCAAAAAGCCGGGATCAACTCAAGTGAAATACAAATAAAGTCACACAAGGTCAAACCCAAGCTATAAGCTAGATTCAACATAAGTGCAGACCAAATTTCAAGTCGAACACATGAACACAGAGGCTAGACAGTAAACCAGACAACCAGACAAAATTGAAGCAAATACCAAATCAGTACAACACAAATGTACTCAATACAAGTACAGATGCAAGCAATCAAGCTATAACATGGCATAAATGCACAGATCACACTCGAGTACACATGCATACAACTAAAGCAAGAAATGGTACAAGTGCAGCCTCAACAGTGTCGACCAGTTCAAAATGAAATAACAAGAATGATTCAAAGAAAAGCAACCACAAAATCACTAAAGAATATAGATCAGAGGCTGCATGAACTGGCTCGAAGACCAGTGAACAGCAAGTGTACATATATACATGAACCAACATCATCAATCTATACCAGACTTATACATAAATGACCAAACCAATCAAGTAGTGAAAATGGAATGCATCAGAGTTCGAACATATCCAGACCAGATGTCAAGGTGACAGCATGTACACATGAATCATGGCAGTGTGCAAATTCAAGTGCATCGTAACACAATGCATCAGATGTCTAGACCACGAACATACATAAACAAATCGAGCAAAACAGAAAATAATAACATACAACACAGTGCAACGGGACAACTCGGCCATTATGAACACAGGAACCAAGATCAAGTCAACAAGATATATATATATATATATGTAATGTTGACCTACACACATCAAGTATACAGAAACCAGACCACACGAAGTCATTTGAACAGCAGTGTCAAACCAAAAATAAGATCGTAAATGATTTCAAAATCAAGTTCAAAATATAGCCCTGTTAGCCAAGGTGATTCATCAAGCAGGAATTTTCAAAAGTGACCGAATTCAACAAATTTAAATGACAGCAAATTCGAAACCGTGATAGCCAAGAAATCAAACCAAGCCAGAAATCAACACCGTGCTAATCAAGTAAACAAGCAATGAATATATATGAAATTGAAGAAGTCAGAAATCATCTCAATCATCCAAACATAATCAAACGGCCAAGCAGATTATTAGATGAACGAAATTTTAGGGGTTCAAATCATATAAACCATAATATCAGCTACAAATTCATTCAAGTTCAAGCAATAAAGAATAGTCATTCAACTCGAATCACCGATTGAGTTCAAGCAAGCAACAGTAAAGCAAAGTAACAAATCACATACCGAATTCATAGTCGAACTCAATCAAAATCGAAGGAGCTATGTTCGAATCAATGAGACGATCGATTGCCGAATCAAATCAAAAGAAATGAAATTGTATTCGATCAACAATCAATCGGCTTTTTTGAAATTAAAAAAGCCCTGATTTTCGAGCAAGCAAATAAAGGAACGAGCCGCCATTTTTTCACAAACAAGGAGAAAGTGGGCCGAATAATATAAAAGGAAGCAAAAGGAAGCCGGCCTTGTTTTATTCTTGTTTTAATTATATAAGGCCTATAGTTTTTAAAAAATTAGAGTTTTAATTCTAATTTGTTTTTCATTTTGTATTTCACTTTTTCAAATTTTGTATTTACTAGTCGTGTGACTAGGGGACGAACTACGGTGGTGTAATTTGAGAATTCGCAACTTAGTGGCTGAGTTGTGGTAGGGTTTTGAGCATAGAGTTAAGGTTAGTTGATAGCGGGTGTCGTAAGTTTACGTGTGTAAGCGTCGGACTACTTAATTTCTAGTAGAAACTTTGAGGGCAGCACGTTGGCAGGATTTTGCCGAAGCTGGGTAAATCTGTGTGTTCTATTTTATTATTCTGCATTTATCTGTGCTGCTATAATTCTGATAAATCTGTGTTGCAATTATTTTATATACTTTTTTATAATTAATAATATCACCCTATTCACCCCTTTCTAGGGTGAAATCAATCCTTCAAGTGGCATCAGAGCTAGGAACAAAAGCCATTTTTGATTTAAAAATTTGATTTTTCAAAGACTAATTTTGTGTTACAAATTTGAATTTTTAAAATGGCTTCTTTTAATACAGTTTTGCTGAGGGTCGGTCCAATAGTATTCCTTCTGTTTTTGATGGAACGGATTTTTTGAATTGGAAACTAAAAATCGAATCTTATTTAAAATCTGTTAATATTAAATGTTGGGATATTATTGAAAACGGGTGCGATATAATAGAAGAGAAAAATATTTCAACGAATGCTCTTCCTATGCATATACTATATTCTCATATTAATCAAGACAATTTTAACTTTATCTCTTATTGTGAAAGTGCACAGGAAATTTGGAATACTTTTGATGCAATATATGGTGCAAAAGTCAACAGCAATGAGAAATCATCCTCAATCAACTCAGTTAAAGAAACGAGCTTAATAGGACTGGTAAAAGGCAGTTGTGATGAGGATGATGATGATGATGGAGCAGCTGAGCTGGCACTATTAATAAAAAGATTCAAAAAGTGGAACCGAAAATATAGAAATCCAGCTTTAAATCAAAAATTGAAAAGCGGAATAATTAAAGCACTAAACAACTCGGAAGAACACTGTAACAACCCGCATATTTATCGATTTTATATTTAAATATTTCACCGATTCGTCGGATTTTGGTCCGAAAAGCTACTTTTTGCAAACAGTCGAATTGGGACTCGAGACCACCCCCATTGAGTTCAAAATGACGTTTGCGACCTTTTTGAGTATAAGCTTCGATATGTTTGGAGTAAGTTGATTTTTTCCACTTTTTCACTTAGGGCTTTGGTTTGGGTTGAACCCATTAATCAGTTACTAACTCAACCCCAACCCACTCCAACTCTTCATTTCTTCATTTCATATTCCTAACACTCAAGCTTAAGCAAAAATGGTGGAAGAGAATGGGAATTAGAAACTCCAAGCCCTAGTTTCTCTTGCTAGCTCAAGTTCTTGCTCAAAAATCAAAGAGAACCCATTAGTAAGCATCTCCTTCTTCTTCTCCAACTCATTCTCTCTTTGATTTCAGAAATTTCCTAAACCTAACTTAGGGAATGTTCTTCTTTTAAGCTTAGATTCAAGCTTCTAGTGTTGAGATTGAAGTGTGGTTGATCTTCCCTTGCCTTCAAGCTTCTCATTCATTTGTTTGGGTTCAAAGGTGAGATTTTTATCTCACATCTTAGTATATAATTATCTTCGATTGTTAGGTATGAATTCCTAACACTTATTCGTGTGCATTTGCTTTTGCTTTGGATTGATTTGGTGAATATTCCAATTTTTAGTGTTTTGAGTTCAATTCTTTAAAAATCCTAACTTTGATGTTTGAACATGTTTTTGGTGATGTATCGAGGAGCATATAGGGCCGGGTAGTCGATTGGCATAAACCCTTAGCGTTGTTGCTCGTGCGATTGCAATTGGTCGAGAGTTGCACCTCTTTTGAAATAGGGTAGGAGGTGCAAGTATACAGGTTCGGCCGACCGAGCTCAGGGTCCGGTCGACCGACCTGCTACCCAGGCACTTCCTGCCTCTGTTTTGGAAGTGCTGGTTACAGGCTTCGGCCGACCGAGCCCCTGGGCCGGTCGACCGACCTGGTGCCCGAGCACTTCCAACCCCTGGTTCGGTCAACCGACTCAGGGAGTCCGGTTGACCGACCTGCTGCTATTTGCCAACTATGCCTATTTTGCCTAGTTGTCTGAATTTCCAACCTTAATCGATTCGTGTTGTTTCCCTTTTGTTGTTATCATTTATTATCGACTTTGATGACTTATTTTCTTCGGGAATTCTTGGAATATCCATTTCGATGGATTCGATATCGATTTCATTGAATTATATTCACGTCTTCGAATGTGAATTTTAGTGATTGTGTGTTCCTACAATCATTTTTGTGATTTGTCACTTTAAAAATATAAAGGTTTTCTATACTAGTAGTAAATATCAAAACTCTTTCTTAAAATGATTTCACCACTATTTTATTACAAAGCTCGTTTTCTCAAACCGATTTCCAATCTATTAGTATATACAAACATTTACCTCACTCGTATGAGAAATCTAATTAAACGGCTTAGTAAAACGAATGGTATGAAACGCTTGCGTTTACTTCGTCAGTTAATTTTTGGACTTGTTCGATTGAATCTCTTGTGACAATTTTCTAGTGGAGATCTACAATTTGTTCGTAAATATTTAAGTTAAGCTAGTGGTTATGGGACATGAAGCTAAGCTCATATATTTACTAGCTTACTGTAATTGACACTTCTCTTTGATCATGACGATCATTTTGTGTTTTAGACTAGCATTGTGCGATGTCTCTTTGTTTATGTGGAGGACTGTACCTCATTTTTATCGAGCTTCGACTCGTCTCTTGCATGGGCCGTACCTATTTAGGTGCGTCGATGTTTATTTACACATGGGTCGTACCTATTTAGGTGCGTCGATGTTTGTTTACTTCGTGGAGCAATCGGCTCAATAAGTCGGGACATGGGGCGTATCTTTCTAGGTGCATCGATGTTCGTCTATGCATGGGACGTATCTTTTTAGATACGTCGATGTTGACTTATGCATGGGGCGTATCTTTCTAGGTACGTCGATGCTTATTTATGCATAGGGTGTGTCTTTCTAGGTGCATCGATGTTAGACATTACATGGGGCGTATCTATTTAGGTGCGTCGATGTTTGCCTTTGCATGGGTCGTACCTTTCTAGGTGCGACGATGTTTGACTGTGCATGGGGTGTATCTATTTAGGTGCGTCGATGCCCAGTTTATGGAATAGCGTTCCGTTTGGGATTGGCCATCCTTTTCTTGTGATTTCTGGATTTCGTGTGTTGAATTCTGGAATTTATGCTTTACCTATTTTCGTGATTTCTATTGATTTGATTTATCAAATATTGTGGCTTGGTGAACGAAATTTAGGAGTATGACATTCCTTTTCTATCTTTGAGAAGATTTTTGTGATATTGATTAATCTCTGTTGGTTTTTCAATTACTTATTTATCACAGCGTGGCATTGTGATTATTATACATTTAGTCATATCTCTTATTCTATATCATTTTATCTGATATTTATAGCTAGACTGATCCGTTTATTATTTTCTTATAAATAATACTCGGGTCAGACCGAGATGTTACAGGTGCTTCTGCTTGACTTCTCTTCTGGGGTTATCATCCTGACTTTTGGCTAACTACTTAGACTAGTAGTTTATTTTGTTGTATACACTTGAGATATGGACTCATAGTTGTATATTTTTTTATGGCACGCGTTGCTATTCTTTTGTATTATTGTGGATCTTTTTGACCACTACTCTGATATACACTTTCTTGTGTTAGTTATATATTCATATCTTCTTCCGCCTTTGTGATATGAATTATCTATGACTGATTTGTGTTATGCTTATTTCTATATTTGTTTCCGAAGATTACTATAGCCACTGTGTAGTAGCTTTGGGTTTGAATCGGTATGTCGGATTTCCTCTTGAAATAAAATGCATGTTATACTATCTGACATATCGGTGCTCGCGCAAAGAAATTACACGGATGGTCGCTCCTCAACAGCCTTATTCTCCGTGCTAGTTGACGGCATTACTTCGTAGTGTTCTTGGCTACCGTGGGTATAGAGGTGGGGCGTCATAGCTTGGTATCAGAGCAAGACTTCGAAACAATGTAGAATAATCTAGCAAGGATCATGTCCTAAGTCTTTCTTAGGAGTCGTGCTTTAGGATTTTATTCGAGTCTTCGTACCGATTCATCCTATTTTCTTTATGATTCCTTGTTTTATCTATCAAGATTGCTTGATATTTATTTTGAGAATAACTTTTTCCTCTTCTTTCTTTCTTTCTTTCTTGAAGAAGAGAAATGGTAAGACCAGGCCATCCTAGCGCCGGTCAATCTAGTGCTACTCCCCAAGATGGAGTATTTATGTCTGCCCAGCAGCTTCTTGATCTAGTAAAGAATGCTCAAGCAGCCGGTCCCAATCCAGAGCCTACTCATCCTAGATCTGGTTTTGCACGCTTGTGCAGAGACTATACCGATTTGGGTGGAAGGCCATTCAAAGGATCCGACAGTGTTATAGAAATTCAGGCTTGGCTCAAATCATGCGATCGCATCTTTTCTCGCATGAACCTTATTGATCTACAGCGAGTCCAAGTGGCTTCTAGCATGCTCCAAGAAAGAGCATTAGATTGGTATGAGCTTTTAATTTCTGAAATCGTTGAGGCGGATCTCACTTGGGAGCAATTCCGAGAAAGATTCGAATTGAAATTTGTGCTGGAGGCTGAAAAAGTAACTTTAGCCCGGCGTTTCATAGACCTTGTTCAAGGTGAATCTTCTGTGACAGACTATGTCGCATCTTTCGAATCTCTTTCTAAATACGGGGTTGAGTATATTTATACCCCAATGAAGAAAAATCAGATATTTTTCTATGGCTTGAATAAGAATCTTAAGAAGCCATTACTTCTAAAACTTGAAGTTTCTTTTGATCGGCTTATTGATATCGCTCTTCGTCTTGAAGAGGCCGATATAGAGAGTAATGTTGAAGTTGTGGTTACTAAACAGAACTTCAACGACAACTTGAAGAGGACAATTAAATTCAAAGGCCCCATTCCCAACAAGAAAGGGAGGCAGGAAACCCCAGTAGCAAAAGTTCCTACCTCTAGTCGTGGGCAATGCTACAATTGTGGTTCTACGGACCACTATGCAAGGGAGTGTCCGAAACCTCTTTATTGTCGCTATTGCAAAAATTCGGGTCACCATATAACTGCATATCCCATACTTCAAAGTAGGAAGGAGGGAAAGCTTAATGTGGTGCAAGCTCCTGGTAACACTTCTCTTGGTCAAGGTATTTTAGATTCAATCCTTGATGCTATTGTTTTATTTCGTGATCTTTCTATTTGAGTTCTTTTTGATATGGGTTCATCTCATTATTTTTATATTAAAAGAACTTGTCGATTCTTTTTCTTTGAATATTTTGGGCTTAATGTCTTCTTTGGGAATTGCGAATCCGGATGGTGGATCCGCAACACTCAACTTACTCTCTATTGATGTCGAAATTATTTTATGTGATTTTTCTTTCCGAGCCGATATTTTTTTACTTAGGCTTCGGAATTGATTTGTGTTAAAGGATTGGCTTTTTCATTACGAAGCCGTATCCTTTGTCCCCAGTGGACTATTCATCTCCGACATATTTAATCTGTTAAGCATATTTCTATTTTTCTTTGTGATTCCGATTTCAAATTTTTGGTGGCATTGATTTTATTCTTTAAACCCTCATGATGAAGAAAGTTTTACTTCTCTCATTTAAATAGTTTGTGACATTTTCCGGTTTGTTTGGACTTGTCTTAGGATTATCACCTAAGCAATATCTTGTGTGGTGATAAGGTCTTCTCGGCTCGACCTTGCCACCGATTTTCATTTGGCTACGAGTTGCGTGAGTTAGCATTCCACTTACGCACTCCGCACTCGTTATGATTCTTATGAATGACTTATTATGTCATTCAGTTACCCATCTTGTTTCATCCGTTTGATAAATCGAGTATTCTATGAATATCTCGATAACTTCATTTTTGTATTTATTGATTTTGGATGAAAATAGAAATTTAAAATTTTGTAAATCTTTTTCATAAGATTTATTTATAAGTACGATTTGATTTTTCTCTTAAACGAGCAAAGAATATTCTTAAAGATTTTTAAGAAACATTCATATAGAAGATGATTTTGTGATTGTATTGCCCATTTAGTGTTTTAAGAATTCTGGTCGATGCGCTTGATCAACGTTGTCGATAGGAATTTCCTAAACGCTTTGATGAGACAATCAGACACGATATATTGACTTGTAAAAATGTAAATTTTTCCAGAAAGATTATTACATAAAGATAAATGTAATTTTGAAAGTTTTAGCTTCTCGAGAAAGAAGATTATTTGAAAGAATTCTTTTCCGACACTCTTATTCTTGTATTTCCCGTGGGAACCAAGACTTTATCTTTTGTACCAATGTTAATCGTATTGGTTTGGATGTTGTTCTCTTGCAAAAGAAAAACGTGATATCCCTTGTGCTTCTAAATCATTAAAAGCCGATTGAGACTAGGTATGCCACTCATGATCTAGTGCTCGCGGCTATTGTTTTCACTTTTAGAGTTTGGCATCATTATCTTTTAGGAGAGAAATTTGTTCTTTATACCGTTCATAAATCTTTGAGGTTTTTATTTTCTCAAAAGGAACTTAATTTGCGTCAACAACGTTGGGTCGAGTTCCTTGCTCCTTATGATCTTGATATTCTTAATACCCCCGGTAAGGGTAATCGTGTTGCCAATGCGCTTAGTCGTAAGCAACAAGTGGTTGATTTTTTGATGATGTCTGAATGGAATTATAATTATTAATTTCATCGGACGATTTGATATACTTCGTTTTATTGAGCTTTATCTTATTCCTTTTATGGACTAGTGTCCGATGTTCTTTTATGGTGTTCGGTTCATTGGACGTACCGTTTTTGTACTACGCCGTTGCATTGGCTCAATTTTCTGCTATTCTTGACGTTTTCTGCGTCTTTTAACTACGGAAATGCTTTTAGGTTTCCTATTTTTATTCTCGAGCCGGTGTTGTTGATGAAATTGAAGTCTCACCAGTTTTGACTTATGAGCAACATTCCATTCGCATCATTACTTCGGAGGTTGAGCGCCTTCGGAATAAAGATGTTCTTCTTGTGTGAGTTCAATGGTTCTCAAATCATAAGGATTGCTCTTGGGAATCCAGAGAATTCATCGAGCAATCCCGTTCAGGCTTACTCTTTCATGCTCTTTATGGTGAACTTCCTATTTCAAATTTCTTTTGTGTTGATATGCTTCTATGGTTGTTACTTCTTATTTTCTTCTTAAGTATTGCGAGGACGCAATTTCTTTAAGGAGGGGAGTCTGTAACAACCCGCATATTTATCGATTTTATATTTAAATATTACATTTAAATATTTCACCGATTCGTCGGATTTTGGTCCAAAAAGATACTTTTTGCAAACAATCGAATTGGGACTCGAGACCACCCCCATTGAGTTCAAAATGACGTTTGCGACCTTTTTGAGTATAAGCTTCGATATGTTTGGAGTAAGTTGAATTTTGCCACTTTTTCACTTAGGGCTTTGGTTTGGGCTGAACTCATTAATCACTTACTAACTCAGCCCCAACCCACTCCAACTCTTCATTTCTTCGTTTCATATTCCTAACACTCAAGCTTAAGCAAAAATGGTGGAAGAGAATGGGAATTAGAAACTCCAAGCCCTTGTTCCTCTTGCTAGCTCAAGTGCTTGCTCAAAAAGCAAAGAGAACCCATTAGTAAGCATCTCCTTCTTCTTCTCCAACTCATTCTCTCTTTGATTTCAGAAATTTCCTAAACCTAACTTAGGGAATGTTCTTCTTTTAAGCTTAGATTCAAGCTTCTAGTGTTGAGATTGAAGTGTGGTTGATCTTCCCTTGCCTTCAAGCTTCTCATTCATTTGTTTGGGTTCAAAGGTGAGATTTTTATCTCACATCTTAGTATATAATTATCTTCGATTGTTAGGTATGAATTCCTAACACTTATTCGTGTGCATTTGCTTTTGCTTTGGATTGATTTGGTGAATATTCCAATTTTTAGTGTTTTGAGTTCAATTCTTTAAAAATCCTAACTTTGATGTTTGAACATGTTTTTGGTGATGTATCGAGGAGCATATAGGGCCGGGTAGTCGATTGGCATAAACCCTTAGCGTTGTTGCTCGTGCGATTGCAATTGGTCGAGAGTTGCACCTCTTTTGAAATAGGGTAGGAGGTGCAAGTATACAGGTTCGGCCGACCGAGCTCAGGGTCCGGTCGACCGACCTGCTACCCAGGCACTTCCTGCCTCTGTTTTGGAAGTGCTGGTTACAGGCTTCGGCCGACCGAGCCCCTGGGCCGGTCGACCGACCTGGTGCCCGAGCACTTCCAACCCCTGGTTCGGTCAACCGACTCAGGGAGTCCGGTTGACCGACCTGCTGCTATTTGCCAACTATGCCTATTTTGCCTAGTTGTCTGAATTTCCAACCTTAATCGATTCGTGTTGTTTCCCTTTTGTTGTTATCATTTATTATCGACTTTGATGACTTATTTTCTTCGGGAATTCTGGGAATATCCATTTCGATGGATTCGGTATCGATTTCTTTGAATTCTATTCACGTCTTCGAATGTGAATTTTAGTGATTGTGTGTTCCTACAATCATTTTTGTGATTTGTCACTTTAAAAATATAAAGGTTTTCTATACTAGTAGTAAATATCAAAACTCTTTCTTCAAATGATTTCACCACTATTTTATTACAAAGCTCGTTTTCTCAAACCGATTTCCAATCTATTAGTATATACAAACATTTACCTCACTCGTATAAGAAATCTAATTAAACGGCTTAGTAAAACGAATGGTATGAAACGCTTGCGTTTACTTCGTCAGTTAATTTTTGGACTTGTTCGATTGAATCTCTTGTGACAATTTTCTAGTGGAGATCTACAATTTGTTCGTAAATATTTAAGTTAAGCTAGTGGTTATGGGACATGAAGCTAAGCTCATATATTTACTAGCTTACTGTAATTGACACTTCTCTTTGATCATGACGATCATTTTGTGTTTTAGACTAGCATTGTGCGATGTCTCTTTGTTTATGTGGAGGACTGTGCCTCATTTTTATCGAGCTTCGACTCATCTCTTGCATGGGCCGTACCTATTTAGGTGCGTCGATGTTTATTTACACATGGGTCGTACCTATTTAGGTGCGTCGATGTTTGTTTACTTCGTGGAGCAATCGGCTCAATAAGTCGGGACATGGGGCATATCTTTCTAGGTGCATCGATGTTCGTCTATGCATGGGACGTATCTTTTTAGATACGTCGATGTTGACTTATGCATGGGGCGTATCTTTCTAGGTACGTCGATGCTTATTTATGCATAGGGTGTGTCTTTCTAGGTGCATCGATGTTAGTCATTACATGGGGCGTATCTATTTAGGTGCGTCGATGTTTGCCTTTGCATGGGTCGTACCTTTTTAGGTGCGACGATGTTTGACTGTGCATGGGGTGTATCTATTTAGGTGCGTCGATGCCCGGTTTATGGAATAGCGTTCCGTTTGGGATTGGCCATCCTTTTCTTGTGATTTCTGGATTTCGTGTGTTGAATTCTGGAATTTATGCTTCACTTATTTTCGTGATTTCTATTGATTTGATTTATCAATTATTGTGGCTTGGTGAACGAAATTTAGGAGTATGACATTCCTTTTCTATTTTGAGAAGATTTTTGTGATATTGATTAATCTCTTGTTGATTTTTCAATTACTTATTTATCACAGCTTGGCATTGTGATTATTATACGTTTAGTCATATCTCTTATTCTATATCATTTTATCTGATATTTATAGCTAGACTGATCCGTTTATTATTTTCTTATAAACAATACTCGGGTCAGACCGAGATGTTACAGATGCTTCTGCTTGACTTCTCTTCTGAGGTTATCATCCTGACTTTTGGCTAACTACTTAGATTAGTAGTTTATTTTGTTGTATACACTTGAGATGTGGACTCATAGTTGTATATTTTTGTATGGCACGCGTTGCTATTCTTTTGTATTATTGTGGATCTTTTTGACCACTACTCTGATATACACTTTCTTGTGTTAGTTATGTATTCATATCTTCTTCCGCCTTTGTGATATGAATTTGTGACTGATTTGTGTTATGCTTATTTCTATATTTGTTTTCGAAGATTACTATAGCCACTGTGTAGTAGCTTTGGGTTTGAATCGGTATGTCGGATTTCCTCTTGAAATAAAATGCATGTTATACTATCTGACATATCGGTGCTCATGCAAAACAATTACACGGATGGTCGCTCCTCAACAGCCTTATTCTCCGTGCTAGTTGACGGCATTACTTTGTAGTGTTCTTGGCTACCGTGGGTATAGAGGTGGGGCATCACAAACACAAGATAATTTGTCACAAGTGCAACAAACTCGGTCATATCAAACCCAATTTTCCTCGACTTCAACACGGCCAAGAAAAGAATTCAAAAAAGAAAAGTTTTGCAGCCACGTGGAATAAAAGTGATGATGATAATAAAAGTACTAGCAGTAAGAGTGAGAAAGCAGATCTGTTCCCACGAGGTGATATAACGGATAGCGATGATGATGAGCCAAGCAAGGTATCAAAACTTACTCACTTGGAATTACTTATATATTTCCTCGAAGTAAATGGATGTTTTGAACGACTTAGGGAAAAATATGATAAAATTCATAAAGAGATAGTTTGATAGAATCGAATAAACAGCTTAATCAATTGGTTAAAACTAACAAACTAAAAGCCCTAAGTGTAATAAGTGTCCAACATTCGAAGAAGAAATTAAAAAAAATCAAAAAGTACAATTAAATCGCTTGAAAATGATATTCTAATTTTGAAAGAGAGTGAAAACACTAGAAGAGAAAATTCTATTAAAAGGTACACTCAATTATTGAATGAAAATGAATCTCTCAAAACATAAGTCCAACAACTGTCAACGACTTTAGGAAAAATTTTCAAAAGTGGAAGGTCGTTGAATATGCTATTAGGGAAACAAACTGTTAATACAGTTAGACAAGGAATTGGATATAACCAATCTGAACCTGTTAAAAGCAAAATTAATAAAGTCAAATTCGAGTGCACAATTTGTAGAAAAATTGTACACAATCAAAACAATTGTTGGTATAGACCCAAACACGTGAAAACTATACCAATTTGGGTTCTAAAAGGAACAAATATAAATTCCTCAAAGTTAAACAAATCTGGATGTCAAAAGGAACATACATAAATAGTTTTGGATCTCCAAAAATTATTTTTCAAAATCTATTGTCACTAACGACCATGGACTTATAAAAACAAATAGGTCACAAAAATCTTTTCTCGTGTAGGTGTTGTGGCGGGCTAAGGAACTACAATAGTGTTACTTGGATTCTAGCTGTTCCAAGCACACAACGGATGACAAAGCAAAGATTCCTTAGCCTAGTACAAAGGTGACAGAATCACAGTAGGCAACAACGTAATATTATCGGTAAAGGTAAAACAGGTATCGGTATATTCATCTTGAATGATCTATTAAATGTGATAATCTGCACCATAATTTAATTTAATTCAGCCAGTTATTGATAAAGAAATGAATGCTGATTTTGATTCTGACTTATTCAAAATTGTTGGCCAGTTATATTCTTATGCCAAGAACACTATAAAAAACTTTAGAGTCGTTGAACTACTTCATATAGATTAGTTTGGATTAATGATAGTGTTTTATTGGTTGATGATAATACATTTGGATGACTCTATATTCACGGTTTTGTTTACACGGTTTTAATTCAAATTCAAAAGATGTAAAAATGATTTTAAGGAATTTGTTGCAATTTCATGATCCGGTCTACGACTTTCATCAAATGATAAATTTGAGTCAAAAGGAAATTCAGATGCAGATTATACTGGTAATCTAGTTGATAGAAAAATTACTAGTGGAACGTGATTTATGTTGAGGCATTCAGTAACTGCATCGTTTTTCAAAGAAAATATCTGCATATTTTTCACTTGAAATAATTTTCATACAGCAGACATTTTTGTAAAACCCGTTCAAGAAAATCATTTTTATTGGCCTTGTTTCAGATTAGTCATATTAGAAAATTTGATTTTATAATTATTTTTGGATTTGATCTTAAATGACTACATTGACTAATCTGACTCCCTACTTATTATCGAAAACATAAATAGTGATTGAAAAAGTGGTGAGTGTTGATATTAATCATATATTATAACTTGAGATGGTATATTTAGTAAATTTCTTTAGAAATTTGAACAAGAGTTATAAAAACTTTTTGTTGGTAAAAATTCCATGATTTTTCTAATTCTATCATATTTCTATCGACCATCACTCATCAAAATCCAATATAGTGTGTCAATATGTGGTATTTTAAAACGAGAAATCATTCATTTTTCATTTCATTATTTTTTTAACAAATAAAAACATCCAAAGTATTCACTCTCATTTAAAAGTCCTCACGGTTATGCATGGGTGAATTACTTGGAATTCTTTATGTGCTTCCATGCTTATTTAAAAGTCCTCACGGTTATGCATGTATGGAACGCATATTAAAATTGATTAATTAAATAGACAAATTGATTCTAATCCTATTTAAAAGTCCTCACGGTTATGCGTGGTTAGAAGATACTTGAATTCATTTTTTATAAAAAAAATTGAAATACTACTAACTTATTTAAAAGTCCTAACGGTTATGCATGGTTAGTAGATATTCAAATTCCTGATATAAATATACCACAAATAGACATAACTATATGGTTTTATATGATGAAATCATTACTTTAATTCTAAAATGGAATATGCGCCAAATAGAGTATTTATGATTTTTGTTCGATTTTTTATTGAAATTTTATATTTATATTCGACTAAGTTTTAATGTTGTATTAATGTCTATCACTTTATTCTCTATTTTTCTCTAGCACTATTACTCTTTTACTGATAACAAAAGGGGGAGAGAAAGTTAAGATTTTGGAAAATAAAGGCCAAATATTTTATTTTGTATTTTCTATTTGCATCTAGACTCATTTGCATATTTTTCATTCACATGCATATATAAAAGGGGAGCTTTGTTGTAGAGAAGAAGCATTCAAATAGGGAAGCAAATTGAATGATCAAATACATTTATTATATTCAAAATCTTAAATATATGTTTGTTGTCATCAAAAGGGGGAGATTGTTGAATATGCAAGTATATGATTTTAGTTTGATGATAATAAACATATATATATATATATATATATTTCATTAAAATGTATTTGATAATGTTCTATTTTATTTTTCACATAATAAAATAAATATTTGCTGAATAAAATAGATAACATAGAACTTAAATTCAAACAGATATTTTATTCAAACAAATATTTATTACACTTTTGAATAGTACAAATTTGAGTTCTCACTATATACACAATTTTCAAACAATACAATTTTGATTACGTCACAATTTTTTATTTACAGATGTCCTCACTACATATCGCTCATTAACTCATATTCATCTTCAACTCTATTCTAGAATGAATCCAGCATCTGAGCAATCTACAAAATAAACACTAACGCGGTAAAACTGAAAAAGAAAATATTTTGTAGTACAAAATAAAATGATTTTTAAAAATATCATTTGCCTCAGTTATTTGGGTTGTTCGTCATCATTTAATTTTGAATTCATCATACAAAAACAACTTGTGACATGCGCAGTATATCACTGTACATGCCACAAGACCGTGCACACTGATATACACTTGATAAATCTATAGGGATAGGTGAGCACAAGGTCAAACCCAATCAAAAAGCCGGGATCAACTCAATTGAAATACAAATAAAGTCACACATGGTCAAATCCGAGCTATAAGCTGAATTCAACACAAGTGCAGACCAAATTTCAAGTCGTACACATGAAAACAGAGGCTAGATAGTGAACCAGACAACCAAAAAAACTGAAGCAAATGCTTATGTAATCTGAATGTGGTCTGTGAATTGGGATTATGTAATCAATTTGGAATATTTAAAATGGAAAGTGGAAATTGTTTGCTGTTTAAATTTTTTACATATTCCTATGTATCTAATGTCGTCGTATTTGGTCACCGAGGATTAATAACTATGCATGACTACATCATCTGTAGCAGTTAGTTTTGGGCCTCCAAGTTGGGGGATGTTACATATTCCTCCGACAGGGTTGGAAGATTTGATAGTAGAGTCTAATTTGACTTTTGTTAGACAACCAGTTCAGGTTATAGCGAGAGATGAGAAAACATTAAGCAACAAGACAGTCAAGTTAGTGAAAGTTCAGGGGAGTGAAAATGAGGAGGACTATACTTAGGAGATATAAGGCAGGATTAGAGATAGCTATCTCGATCTGCTTTGAGGGTATGTCTATATTAGCTTTACATAGATAGTTTCTAATCAGGTAGGCCAGTATGTTTGTTAGGAGTGGTTACTGATGATTGCTATGTTTAGTATTTAGTTTTTACTGAATTTCGAGGACGAAATTCTTTAAGGAGGGGACCCTGTAACACCCCTCATTTTTTATAACATTATTCAGGAGATTCAATTAGATAAATTAAATAAAATAATGTAAATATTAGAGTGATAAGGGGATTGAGATCTGAAAATAAACTAGAGGCCGAGCTTAATTAAAAAAATGGGCTTACAAATGGTTTTATATGTTAATTATTTAACGCATGGGCTTATTTGGAAATAGCTACACCATAATCCCATGCCCTTAATATTCTCATTTCCTATCCATTCACATTCATTTTTTAAAAAACATAAAGTGCAAACAAAAGAAAGAGAAGCCGGCCATTATTTAGGAGAAAAGAAGAGGAAATCAAATTAAAGCTAAGGATTTAAGCAATGAGAATTAATCTCAATCAAATTTCAAAGTCCTTATCCTAATCAAGGTGAATAATAATCAAAATCATCTCTATTTTGCTTTTATAATCATTTGATTTTCGGGTTCAAGATTAAAATCCATGATGATTTTGAATGATGGTATGCCTGGATTTTTATGGTATGTTTGATTCAAACAAGATTGTTTAATAATTGTTTATACACGATTTTAAGGGTAAAATCATTTAAATTGAATTTCGAGTGCGTTGAGGAAATTATATGTTATGTAAAACATAATTTTGGAGATGGGTTTTAATTTTTAATTTTCCAAGCTATGGAAAATTTATTATGAATTTTCAAAGGAAAATATGAAAAATTGGTTTAGAAATTAATTTCGGTTATTTTATGAAGAATTTGGGTGTGAAATTTTTAATATTAGATAACATATTGAAAGTGAATTTCTGTAATTTTTGGAGATTCTTTCCAAGTAATTAACTATGGAAATTAATTTATTTTAGGAGGACTTAATTGTTTTACTTAATGGAAGGGCTTGTTTGTTAAACTAATCTTTGTTTAGATCTTAAATTATGCGGCAGTTATTTTGAGAAAGGATTTGAAAATTTTATGGCAACCAATTAAAGGTTTTAAATAGGCAGGTTAGTTATAAAGTAATTACTTTAAACGGAATTAAATCAAACTTTATTCACAAAATATGTTCTGCCTCTTTCAGAAGCAACCTTTCTACCCTATGCTTCCGCTTTGACCAATTCGAAACCAACCAAGTCAAAACCTACCAAGCCAAAACCAATACATAAGGTATCAGTACATTCGTACATAGTGGATTGAAGAAAGGCGGAAGACAAGGTGTCGAAACCATTGCTTTCGATGGGGTTGAAACCTTTGTTTTACTTTCTAAAGAAATGTGCTTGCCTGGTTTTACTAAAAGCATTTAAAGGAATCGAAACAAATGCTTTCGGAAGGGTCTTCTGAATAGCTTTCAAAGGGGTTGCCACCTATTTGTCTAAGTGTAGCTTTTGAATGAGGCCCTATGTTTCAAACTAATACTTTCGAAAGGGTAGCTTCAACCCAATCGGAACCCTACTGTCGTCCTTATGATTTTTGAATGGATTGAAGTCATCAACTAAATCAAAAGGTAGCTTTTGTTTTATAATTGAAGCAAGCCAATTTCTATAGCTTTCGAAAGAGTTTAATGGTTTAGAAGGCAATGGTTTCGAAAGGGGTTTCGAAGCTACCCTTCAAATGTTTTGAGCTTTCGAAAGGATGGTTCTGAAGCCATCAATTTTCCCCAAACAATTTTATATGAAGATTAAAGGTTTCGAAATGAGTACTTTCGTATACATTCACTTTTACCCAAAAAAATATTTTTAAAGATAAAATATTTCTGTTATATCAATGCATCCGTAGCCGTTAGTTTTGGGCCTCCAAGTGGGGGAGGTTATAATTTATCGCTCGGTCTGATTTTTTTGGCACATATATGCTGGAAAAAAAATTCTAATTTAGAATAGACTTTTTGCACATAGCAACCCAAATGTCTCGAAGTTCGTAGGAGCGATAACCGAGTTTGTGATTACTGGATACAATCCAAGAAATGTACAAAAGTATTATTCGATAAGCATTAAAATTAATTAAGTATTTTGACAAGCAATCAAATAGTTTGCATTTTTAGTCAAAATAAAAAGAGAGCGTATGTCTATAAGAAAGAATATTAATATGTATTAAAATATTTTTAAAAATACCAGTACATAACAAATTATGATTATTAACGATGTATTCGTGCAAAATCATTTTAGTTTGGTTGTTTATTACTCGACATTGGATTTAAAGCTGTGATCTTTTATGATCAGTATAAAAGGATGATGGGATTATCCTAGATGACATACACAGGCACGATATTAATATCGTTTAATATGGAGCATGTAAGATAGGTTTCTTATGCATTGGAAATAGGAATTATCATACATGTTACATTGTCTACAATATCACACTTTGCTTATGTATTTGATACATAGCACAAGTATCTAATCCAAATTAAGATCACCAAATGACAGGTTAGAGCATTTTCCAGTATTTGCGAACTACTAGAGAATTTTTTTATAGAAACAACTAAATCAATATGAAGGAGCGCATGAATTCGAACTTCATAAATGATATCAAGTATAGCATGACAATCCTACGTTCATGTTCAATCTTAAGTTAAGAACTTTAAGTTGGAAATGTTCCAACTAATAAGTAGTGGCCTGTTCAACCATAAGCTAAGTACAATGCCTTGAGTAAGCACTATAATAAAAGAAATATAAATAAATGCATAAACTTATTGTTGAGTCAAGATTTTTATAGAGTTTTGATTTCTGACAAAGTGATAAGCCGTGATCGACAAAAAGAAGTTATTCAGACACAAAGAACTCCATATGATTAGAGGTTGATTATTTTGTATGTTAGTAATGGTTATTTATGTTAAAATCTATCCTCAAATAATCTTATGCCTTTAATCTTCGAATATATATATAAATATATATGAGTGCACATTAACTGTGCAGTCTGGACAAAACCGGTCGACCGGTCAAAACCAGGTGGTCGACCGTTTTTGCCCAGAATGCACAGATAATGTGCACAAGTGAACATAACGTATATATATATTCAAATTCTTGTCTACTGGTCAATTTTTGACCTGTCGACCGTTTTTAAACAGAGAGCAACCTTTTCCAAAAGACACTTCTTTCTCTAATGGTTGCATCTCTTACCTTTCATCAAATAATCATATCTATTAATGGCAACTGTTCACAAAGAGTTACAACTATTTTTCTCTATATATACTCATCTAAATCATTGATTCAAGATACATGAAAACATATTCTTTTTACTCTAATTTTTGATATTACTTTCTAAATACTCCTGCATTCTAAAAGCTCTCAATTATTTTAATTGCTTATTGAATCATTGAAATTATTTCATATCTTTTGATT
This sequence comes from Allium cepa, assembly GCA_030765085.1. Taxonomy (NCBI): domain Eukaryota; kingdom Viridiplantae; phylum Streptophyta; class Magnoliopsida; order Asparagales; family Amaryllidaceae; genus Allium; species Allium cepa. The sequence continues at coordinate 159,578,185 of CM060939.1, forward strand.
CGATAAGTAATATACTTTCCTTAATCTTCACAAAACATCATTCGCATATTTTTGAGGATAAGATTATAGGAAATCTGTACTACAAGTGACAAAACTGTGTTAGCAAGAACACATACTGTCAACAAACAATTATATTCATCGTTGTTGAAGTCCTCTGTATTGTAAGAGGCAAGTGTTGAAGTCCTCGGTGTTGTAAGAGGCAAGTGTTGAAGTCCTCATTGTATTAGAGGCGTGAAATCCCGTTCGTTTGCTCGGGTGTTGTAAACCTGTTCCTCCGGGTGAAGCGAGGTAGTTAATAGTGAAAATCCAGATAGAAGTCTGGGACTGGACGTAGGACGGTGCTCCGAACCAGTATAAAAATCTCTGGTGTGATTTTTCTATTCTTATTTACTTTGCTACTATCATCTATTTCCGCATTTATATTATATTCCATATTACACGATCCGTGTGTACTATATTAGCACATATAATCGTATACACATCGCACTTTCATTTGGTATCAGAGCCTGGTTTTCTAGAGATCGTAACAACATCCTAGAATAAATGGCTACAAAGAGATCTAGTCAAGGCAATAAGAAGAGGAAGAGCAATAAAGAACAATCAAAGGAGCAAACAAACAAATGCTTCATGGCAAAAGATAACGAGGTTAGTGATCTAACTTTTAATGATATGATAGAAATAAATTCAGAACTTCTAGACACTTTAAAAAGTCTCAAAAGAAAATATAAGGAAGCTCTGGAAAATCAGAAGAAAGCAGAGTTCGAAAGAGATATGCTTAAAGACGAGAAGAGAATATTAGAAGAAGAACTTGAGAAAATTCAAGATTCAGACAATTCTCAACTCGCTCTATTAAGTCAAGAAATAGAAGCTCAAAAAGAAAAGAATAATGCTCTAGCTTCTGAAAATCATGAGTTAAAAACAAAAATTAAAATTGTTGAGTTAGATAACACTAGTCTCAAAACTAAGCTTGATGACATTACTAAAAATATTTCCAATTTTAATAAAGGGAGAGAAAATTTATCCAGGATTATTGAAAATTCTCAACCTGCTTCAAATAAGAAGGGATTAGGTTATGTTAAGAATTCAAAAGCTCACAATGATAGAAGTGGTGTAGGATATAAACAAGCTAAAAGTAAAAATAGTACTAGATATGCATTCATGTATACTAACTTTAGTGCTTGTACTAGTAATAAAGATAGTTTTAAAACCAGTTATAGTCATAATAGTACTTTGTTTAGAAATGATAGAAATTATTCTTCAAGTACTAAGCTAATGACTAATAGTATTAAGATATGGATTCTAGCTAATATGATTGATCATGATAAACAACTTTATATTAGCAACTACTATAAGAATGTAATTTGTAATGAAAATTATATTTATAAAGGTTCAACCACACCCAAATGGGTATGGTTTCCAAAGACCTAACCCCCCCGGACCCTAACATAGTAAGTGGGTACCGAAAATTATTATTATTATTTGCAGGTACTCAGAGAAACAAAAGGAAAATGATAGATTTTGGAATTTCAAAGAATGTTCCATATGTTTAATAGAATTACGTGCTTACAACAAAATATGGACTTCGGTAAATATGGTAAAATTTATTTTACTTTTCCTTCATAATTAATAATGAGTTTATCTCGTTATATACAAGATATTTTATATAATTTTCCCCATTCTTTTTGATAATGACAAAGGGGGAGAAATTCATATGCATATAAATAGAGGGAAATATTATACTTAGGGGGAGATGTTATACTTAGGTGGAGCTTTAAAGATATTATCTGGCACTTGTACTAAATAGTGTCGTGTTTTAATTCGTACTAGACTTATGTGTATTATCATCTTGTGTGAATGTTACTCTTGATCTATGGTAGTAGTTTTTATGTTGCTTATAATCTCTTTTACATCCTCCATTTAAACAACTTCTTTTTGTCGATGACAAAGGGGGAGAAAATTGTGCTAACAGTATATATGCAGGACACAATTTCAGGGGGATATCTTATACAGGGGGAGATTCATAAATATGTTGTCATCAATCAAAAAGGGGGAGAATGTTGAGTCAAGATTTTTATAGAGTTTTGATTTCTGACAAAGTGATAAGCCGTGATCGACAAAAAGAAGTTATTCAGACACAAAGAGCTCCATATGATTAGAGGTTGATTATTTTGTATGTTAGTAATGATTATTTATGTTAAAATCTATCCTCAAATAATCTTATGCCTTTAATCTTCGAATATATATATAAATATATATGAGTGCACATTAACTGTGCAGTCTGGACAAAACCGGTCGACCGGTCAAAACCAGGTGGTCGACCGTTTTTGCCCAGAATGCACAGATAATGTGCACAAGTGAACATAACGTATATATATATTCAAATTCTTGTCTACTGGTCATTTTTTGACCTGTCGACCGTTTTTAAACAGAGAGCAACCTTTTCCAAAAGACACTTCTTTCTCCAATGGTTGCATCTCTTACCTTTCATCAAATAATCATATCTATTAATGGCAACTGTTCACAAAGAGTTACAACTATTTTTCTCTATATATACTCATCTAAATCATTGATTCAAGATACATGAAAACATATTCTTTTTACTCTAATTTTTGATATTACTTTCTAAATACTCCTGCATTCTAAAAGCTCTCAATTATTTTAATTGCTTATTGAATCATTGAAATTATTTCATATCTTTTGATTCGATAAGTAATATACTTTCCTTAATCTTCACAAAACATCATTCGCATATTTTTGAGGATAAGATTATAGGAAATCTGTACTACAAGTGACAAAACTGTGTTAGCAAGAACACATACTGTCAACAAACAATTATATTCATCGTTGTTGAAGTCCTCTGTATTGTAAGAGGCAAGTGTTGAAGTCCTCGGTGTTGTAAGAGGCAAGTGTTGAAGTCCTCATTGTATTAGAGGCGTGAAATCCCGTTCGTTTGCTCGGGTGTTGTAAACCTGTTCCTCCGGGTGAAGCGAGGTAGTTAATAGTGAAAATCCAGATAGAAGTCTGGGACTGGACGTAGGACGGTGCTCCGAACCAGTATAAAAATCTCTGGTGTGATTTTTCTATTCTTATTTACTTTGCTACTATCATCTATTTCCGCATTTATATTATATTCCATATTACACGATCCGTGTGTACTATATTAGTACATATAATCGTATACACATCGCACTTTCACTTATAACTAAGTTAAGGGTGATTCTAAATGATGAGAATTCCATGACATTGTTCTATGATAACAATGTTGTGATATAGTTCATCAAGAGGCTTAGAGCATACCAGTTGTTAAGAAATGTACTCCAAATAGTTCCACATGAAAATAGCATTTTATTAGCGTTCGACAAAATTGATTGATAGAGTAAATAAATAAAATGAAACAACATACCCATTACTAAGGGATTGGCTGATTAGTTTTGAGAGAAAAATCCAAAAGTTGGAAAAAGGTTCGGTAATTTACGCCGAGTGCAGGTGGAAGATTGATAGTGTTAAGGGTACACCTTAGTGGCAATTATATAATTTGATATATATGTGCGTGTGTGTGTGTGTGTGTATATATGATAACCAATCTTGTTCAAGAATAAAAGGTGTTTTCGTTTTATTATATACTTGTTATATTGTGTTATAATTAATTAAGTAATTATTTTAAAGTATATTAAATAGAAAATCCTTAAATAATATGCCATGTGATAGTAATCACAATGTATAGTAATCATGAGTAATATATCACATTAAAAATAACATATTATTTTATACATTCACAGTCAAGATGTTTTGAGATGAGATATTGACACATCCGCTAACACTAGAGCGTGTAACGCTCTCCAAATGTTGTGTAGAAATTGCACATGGTTATTAGGGGCACCAAGGGTTTGTGTACCAATAGTTATTAAATAACCATCGAATGACTCACTCGAGAGCTTTCTATTGGTTAATATAGCTAAAAGGTCAAACATAGAATCTCGAAATGATGATGTTACATAGCTTCCTCGACACTTCGCTTTGATTATAGTTAAGCTGTTGCATGGTGTTCATTTAAAGACCGTAGTTGAATCTGAGTTGAAGTATATGAAGTAAAAATCCATTCAATAAGGAATTCAACTCCTTGGTTATAAGGGTTTAGTATGACAGTCAACTATAATCAACTCAAAGTCAAAATCTCTGGTCAGAGCAGTACGGTTAATAATAAATGTTACTATTGAACTAAGGACTATGTTTATGGACCAAGTGAATGTCGATGATATTGGAATTTTGACCAATATCAAAATCCATAATTCCAAATGTTATATAGTGTCGACGAAGAAAATTGGTGTAGATAATCGTTGCTATCTGGTACCACCTATAATAAGTAAAATTAGGTTTTACTAAAAAAGACATGTAAGCAATAAATTAGCCAAAATGGCACATCACTAACTAAGATTATTTCCGAACGTTAATTTTTAAATTGTTCAATATTAATCGTTGGCTGAATTTACACTTTTAAGTCGCACAATAGTACTGATGAATACACTGAAAAACCACATGATTTAATTAATTTATAATTATTGTAATTAATTAAATTGATTGATATTTATGAAAGATTGATTATTTGATTTTTTTTATTTGTTTAAATAACATTAGTATTTAATAAAGTGCATATATAAATGTTACAAACAAATGTATCAATATACGATATCAATATAATATTTAAATTAGATTTTAACCAAATAAATGCTAAATGATTTTGGAAATTTTTTAGGGCCATATGGCACCTTTTATGGCTAGCCATACATGATAAAAAGGGAGAAGATTTGATGAGATTTAATTATAAATAAAATAGGGATGGTATTAAAGGAAGGAATTGAGAGATTTCAGTGTTTCCTTTAAAACATATTCTTTCTTATTCATTTTAGTGTTCCCTATAGAAAATTCTTGTTCTATCATTTTACTTCCTCCCAATCAAGTTGGGATGAAATTTTAATGGGTACCACGGCAAGAAAATTCTAAAACAAAACCAATGAGAATAAAAAAAACAAAAAGGTGATTTTTTATCTCTTGATCCGTACATAAGTTAAAGGTTGATTTAAGATCCATGAGATATTATTTGCCATTCAAGGTGCTACTTTTTGGCCACATTTGTAATTTGAAATATATTTTAGTTAAAATATTAACAATATAGTGTATTAAATAATTAGATTTAAATTGTAAATAAAATTTATTCAAAATAAGGAGGGGGAAATGGTCATTTTTCCAATTTTGGAGTTCGATGACTAAATCTCCTCCATTACGATTGTCTTGTTTTTCTAATTTGCATGTTATATTCATTTGCCTATTTTGGCATCTGTATAAAGAAGTTATAGGTGATTTCATGTCGAGCTAAGTGAGTGCCAAAATTTAAATTTAAATTCTGGAGATCATTGCCCTTCCTTCCATCTAAAAAAGGGTTGGCCAGAGTACATAACTTTTTTTTTTCATTTTCAGAAACTACCATCATATCTCAATTTTTCTCTTTCTTCCTAAAACTTTGAATCAACTTATTTGCTTAATTAACGTCGAATTCGCATGAAAACTACAACATCGTTAAGCATATAGAAGATACTACATATCCATACCAAATTGAAGGAGAATTTTGAAAGCCTAGTGGCACAACTGTCTAGACGGTGAAGGATTGAAACATTAGAGAGAAGTTTGGCGAGTGACCATTGCTTTCTTCTAACATAATACGTAGATAATGTAATTTTAATGATTGCATTCTATATATGAGTAGATAATCAACCATTAATTAGGAAATTCGGATTTAATATGGGATTGGGAGGGAAATGGCAACCAGTAAACCTATAAAATAATAAATCACTCTTTTACCTTAAATAATAAATAAAAGATGAAACTTGATGAAATCTCAATGTAAAATGACTATAAAAACGTAGTTTAAGATGTAAGGAATGTTACTAGACAATCGTAGCATAACGAGGGTGACAAGAGGCAAAATGACACAGAGGAATGATTAAAATCTTGATCAAGAAATCACAATTGGTATGGTCGGCAGGTGGATTGGCGAACACTAGCCTAGGTCTAATTGAACCTAGACCCATCGAGCCGAATTGAAAAGAAATGATGGAGCATTGTCGAGTTTTGAGAAATGCATTGAAGTTATTAGGATGTTAAATTCAGTGTTAAGGGTTGACGAGGAATGCATTGATTTGCGATCATGGCATGAGATTTTTTAAAATAATTATGCATTAATAGTGATGTTATTTGTCGACGGATATGTGAGCAATACTATTATGCAAGGATGCGGCTTTGAAAATGATCTTATAGTGTAAGTATGCAGGACAGGATGTGAGCTCTCTTGTAGTGTATAAGTTAGGTCTAGGTAGGAGGAGATGGTAAGCGTACATGTAGTACATAAGAGGTTGGGTACATGATATGAGTGTATTTGTTATTAAGGCGCAAATGTTAAGCGGTCTTGTAGCGATTAAGGTTGGTCCAAGATATGAGTCCATTATGTATACGAGACATGGACATTAAGCGATTATGTAGCGCATTGAGGCGGGTCTAGAATATGAGTCCAATATGTGATAGTTTTGGATGTGACAGTTGACTAAAGAAGGTAGAGTATGATTTATCAAATAGTAGCGTGACCCTATGTGTTAGAGACGTGATTGAGAAGTGGAGACCGAGATGATAGACTCTTATCATGTTATAGTATTATCTTTATAGTATAAGTGAAGCAAGTATGGCTTACTCACTCAGGCTTACGTCTGATCCGTTCTTACTTTTCCCATTTATTTATATCTTTAGGTTGGTGGATCATGGAGTTAAGATGATAGGGGAGACAAGGACCTTATTGTACATATTGTAAATAATGTAAACACATGTTACAAATCGGATCTATTATTTTTGGACAAAATAAGCGATCCTCTCAAGGATGAGAGTACTCATCTAATTTTATTACACATTTAAACAGATGCTGCTAACAAGCTTGGTAGATAGCAAAAAAAACCTTACAAAAAGAAAATATATAAAAGCCTCCCATTGACAGTAAAAACAAAAGAAAAATGTTGAAAAATAAATAATAAAAGTAATAGTGGAAAATAGTAGACCCAACATAAACAATGGTCAAACAAGCTCAGAGAGACCGTCCAATTGAAAAACGGACACTTAAGACGTCGGCTTTGCATCCTTATCCCACTCGCGGTAGCTCCATATCATGGACTAACCAGATCATACAACCTACTATTCCTAAAAGAACTGAAAAAATATGTAAATCCGGCACTTATATATGTATATAAAATGGTTATATACATATATATGTGGAAGAAATAGTGTTACAAGGATATATGTATGTATGTATGTATGTATGTATGTATGTATGTATGTATGTATGTATGTATGTGTATATGTAAACTCAATTATCCAGTAGATAAGAAGAGTTCGGGTAATTATTCTCATAAAAAGAATTAATTATGATGGTGCTTAAGACCATATTATGTCTCTCACCACTACGATCTATGTTTAACTTTAAGTTGTGAATATTACTTTTATCCCTTTAAAGAAACACTTTGAAAATTGCATTTTTGGCCAACTTGTAACTATGATTTGCCATACAGTTGTAGCTAAACATTGCATTGTAAGTTAGGTTATCGAAAGGGGTGTTAGTGCTATTAAACATTATTTGGTTCCTAATAATAATATCGACCAGCAATTATGAAGATGGCGTCAAGTAAGATTGTATAACATTTGGTGTATTAATGTCTAATGACATTCCAGTAGTGATCGCGATTAAAACGAGAGCTGTTTATATTAAACTTGAAAATACGAAGAGTATTTACGTGTACAAAATTAGTTAGGGGACATGCATAGTATAAGTGTGTTATGTCCTTTTAATTGGAGTTACAAAAAGTACATTTTTTGTCCATAAACAGATGTTCTTTTCTTTGAGAATTCGATTCTTGGGTAGGATTAGCCACATATGCAGCCTTGTTTTTGAGGGAGCATTGACTTTCCAAATGAATTTAAACATCGTTTGCTTAGTCTTAGAAAAATTTAAAAATATGTATACTAAGGTTGATGAATATATTTTATTGTTTTCCCAACACCATCTCTTCGTATCATTTTCGTCATTTAGGTTATACAACTCTAGCTTAGAAAAAAATGTTATGAAACGAGTCAAGGCACCACATAAAATTATTACCTGGACTTGGATTTAATCGTGTTTCTGGATTGGATTTGATATGTACTATCAAAACAGATGTATCTGATAGTGTAAATATATTATAGTTTTATGGAGTGGTTATGATTACTGATATATTATACTTAATATGAGATTTCAAAATCAATTAGTTAGAACTATAATCATTTCTTGTCATCATATCCATCAACTTGTCTTTTTTGGCTTTTGAGGTGTCAATGTCGGTTTAGGTGTTGAACCCGAGGTTTGTAAAAGGCAGGTTGTCACATTTGGTATCATCGCAAAAATATACCCGTAGAATAAGGATTGGGAACATATTGAAAGAGCATATTTGTATTTTCTATTGGATATGTATATAAGTACATTACGTAAGAGTCAAATACATATGCACACACCATTAACCATCTTAGTTTTTTTTTACTATGTATTGGGGAGTTGCCAATGAATCCCATTTTTATACATAGCTAAAAATGAGTAATTCGTTTGAAACTAGAACAAAGACCAATGCAGCCAACACAAGTGGGGTAGAGACTAGGGCCAGGACTAGCACCCGGTTAGATATACTGGACATCCTTGGAGACAATATTCCAATATGGTTCAAATGCTATATAAAAGTAACGAGCCAAGTTAGTACCAACCCAATTGAACCCATAGCCACCACCACTACCACTACTACCCAAGGTATGATTCCAGCCCAAACACCACCAAATATTGACTTTCCTAAGATGTGTAGGGATTTCTCTAGCCTCGGTGGAAAGCCTTTTACTAGGATGGAACCATACTCGGTGACTTGGGCATGACTTAGTAATTGTGAGAAGATCTTCCACTTATTGGGACTTGGTGATATTGCTAAGAGGCAACTGGCCTCTTGGCACTTGCAAGGAGTGGCAATATATTGTGGAAGGAAGTGATAGCAGAAGTGGAGGAGGATACCATTACCAGGGGAATGTTTAAGAGAATGTTTGAGACAAAGTTCTTTCCTATAACAAAGAGGGATTCATTATTGGGTTACTTTATTCATCTAAAACAAGAAGAGATGATGGTTAGAGAGTATGCAAGTTACTTTAATGAGTTGGCAAGGTTTGGTTTTGACTTAGCGAACACTTAAGAGAAGAAGGCATTGAAATTTGCTAGGGGTTTGAACTCTCCTTTGAGAGAGTAGCAATCAAGTTCCATATAAAGTAATGTTTACAGGGTTAGCAGAAACAACATTGTTGAATTCAATGGATGGGGGAATCAGTCGGGAATTAATTAAGTGGCAGAGGTGCTGCATCAAAATAAGTGTAAGAGCAATGGAGCTCATGATGTCAAGGAAAGAAGTCGGCTGTTTTAGGTAGGGGATGCCAAAAGGTTAGACACATTATGGAGAACTATAAGATGAACCTTTCGAAGGGTAGATGTTACAATTGTAACCAGGTGGGACACTTGTCAATGATTGTAGGGCGGCCCCAATCTAACTAAAGATAATATGCTACAACCATGATCGATTCGGCTCTATGAAGAAGGATTGCCTTACTTTGAAGAAGAAAGGATAATGGTTAAGGCATAGCTTTGGATGTTGTCCCAACCTCAAGTATCGTACCACCGTCCGTTCAGGAGAAAGGGAAACAGATTGTGATGAAAGATTTGTTGACTTTATCTAGTTCTCATGTTCATACTTTATTTGACACTAGTGGATCTCATTTATTCATAGCAAGTGCACTGATCGATAGTTTCGCCCTTAAACCTAATATTGTGCATGAATCCATTATGTTGTTGAATCCTATCAAGGGATCAACCCATTTATCAATGTTTTTTTGTAGCTTAAAGTTGGTCATACATGGTGTGGACTTCCCTATGATGCATATGTACTAAATTTTCCAACTTATGGGTTGATTTTGGAAATGGATTAGATATCACGCTACACAGTAGTATTGGATTGTGATAGGAGGATGCTTTGATTAGGGAATGATGAAGGACTTGACTTGATTTTATTTTGTGAGCCTGATATTTTTGTTATACAGACATATTTATATTCACTTAGCCTATCACAGGAAGAGCTCTCATCTATCTATTCCCATAGTGAAAGATTATAAGATGTACTCAAAGAATTTTCCAGTCTCCCTCCTCAAAGACAAACCAATTTCCTATTTATCTCGAGAAATATGCAAGGCCAATAATGATGGCCCTTAGGCACATGGCTCCAAAAAAGAGGAGAGAAATAACCATGATTCAAAATTACTGCAAAATTATTTATTTGGAGAAGTATTTTAAAATGGGGAGCACCTGCCATTTTCGCCACTAAAGAATATGGTTCCCTAAGGTTATGTGATGACTATCAAGAATTAAATAAGCTAATGAGGAAAAACCATTATCCCTTGTCCCTCACTTTTTTGATCAAGTCAGGGCAATGGTTTTCTTTCATCTTTATCTAGCAACTAGGTTTCATCAGTTAAGGGTAGTTAAAGATAATATCCCAAAGACCATTTTCTGTCAACTTGATGGATTATTTGAGTGGTTAATCATGCCATTTGAAATGATTAATGCTTAAACATATTTTGTAGATTTGATGAGAAGGGAGTTTCGAGCAGTTAAATAAGTTTGTGGTGGTCTTCGGGGATGACATTATTATTTATTCCAAAAGTGAGCAAGAGCATGAAGTTCACTTGAGAGAAGTAATGGATGCCTTGAGGAGGAATCAATTAAAGGCTAAGTTTCAAAATGTCACTTCTGGAGGAAGAAGGTTTGTTTTCTTCAGCATGTAGTGTCAGTAGATGGATTGGTGGTAGACCCAGGAAAGGAAGCTGCAGCTAAAGAATGGAAGACACCAAAGAATGCTTCAGTGGTTCATAGCTTTTTTGGGTTTGGATGGATTTTATCAGAAATTTATTAATATTTTGCAAAGATATCAGTGCCTCTGACTCGTTTGACTAAGAAAAACTTGACTTAGACTTAGAGTTTGGAGTGTGATGCGGCCTTTTTTCAATTAAAAGAATAGTAGACTAGTGCTCTAGTTTTGGTTATACTCGATAGTACCAAACCTTCCACTGTGTATAACAACGCATGCAGCACTAATCTTGGTGTTGTCCTTATGCAAAAAGGGAAGTAGTGGCATATGCGAGTTGGCATTTTAAGAATCATGAGAGGAATTACTTGCACAAATCCCTTAAGTACATATTCTCTCAAAAGGATTTAACTTTGAGATAGCAAAGTGGATGGATTTTGTATCATCATATGACGCTGAGATTACTTACACTATAGGGAAAGGAAACATACTTTTCGATGCCTAGAGTAGGAGGCACGCTGTAATGAATTATATTAGAATGGAATAAATTGGAGTTTATTTACAAAATTTCATTTTCAACTTCAACGAGATATGAACCTAGGAGGTTAGCAGTGATGGAGGTTAGACCTGCATTGATGGGTCAAATCAGGTTGAGTTAAGGATAGGATGCATCATTAGTCAGCATAATGAAGTAGTTAGGACAAGGCAAATGATCGATTCATTTGGATCATTACTCCAAAGACCAGAAGTGCTACTTAAAGAGAGATGAAAGGCTATGTGTATTGCAAGTTAAAGAACTGGAAGATGAAATCTTGGGTGAGTGTTATCATTCCAGAATGACTATTTATCTAGGAGGATATAAGATGTATTGAGGTGCAAAGAGGATATTTTATTGGCTACGGATGAAGAGGCAAGTAGCGGAATATGTAGCAAAGTGTGTGACATCTCAAAGGGTGAATGTGGAATAAAAGAATCCAAGTAGGCTATTGCTTCCATCCAACATACCGTAGTGGAAGTGAGAATGCATATCTACGGATTTTGTGTATGGTTACCTAGGTGTAAGATAGAAATAAAAGTATATGGGTTATAATAGATTATCTCCCATAAAGCACACATAAAGCACACATTTATTCTAGTAAAGAGTACAAGGACGACGACGGCATTGGCAACACGGTATGTTAAGGAGATAGTTCGATTGAATGGAGTTCTAGCAAATATAATAAGTGACTAGGATCCACTTTTCATAAGTGATTACGTTGAAGTCTACAGGAGGTATTAGGGACTGAGTTGAAACTGAGCACTTGTCACCTACAAACATATGGACAAAATGGAAGGGGTATTTAAAGACATGTTGAGGGGATGCATATTAAAATTTGAGGTCTAGGAAGGATCATCTACCTGTGGTGGAATTCGTATACAATAATACCTACCAGACTAGTATAGGCATGGCACCATTAAAGCATTGTACGCAAAGCCATGTAAGTGATCTTTTTGTTAGTAGATGTATGCAGATAAGATCATATTGGGACAAGAGATGGTTAGAGACAATGCAGAGAAAGTGGAGCTTATTAGGAAGAGGATGAAAGCTGCATAAGGTCGATAAAAGTCATAGGCCAATAGGATGTGGATAGATTTGGAATTTACGGTTGTAGATCTGGTCTTTGTGATGGTTTCTCTATTGAAGGGAGTGGTAAGGTTTAGAAGTTTGGGGAAGTTGGCACCCCAATTTATCGGTCCATTTCCAGTATTAGAGAGAATAGGAAATTTGGCATATAGAGTGGAGCTTTCAGGGAAGATAGAGGTATATAATGTATTCCACGCGTCACATTTGTAAAAATGTGTACATGATCCAACTACTGTAGTTACACCTAGTCAATTGATGGAGGTAGAGTTGGAACCCAAGCTGAACTTACCCATGCTCCAATCAAAATGTTTGAAATGTTGCAATAACGATTCATAAGGTTCAAAACCTCGATGAAATCAGTTCATTCAAGATGAAAAAGTAAATCATAATGTCAGATCATGTATTCAATACGATTGATTGAAGTAAAGACCTTGTAGTGTTAAATGCAGCTCTTGACCAAACGCTACAAGATGATTCTAGGAATTTGATCATTGGAACGGCAGTTTGATTGCGTAAAGTGCGATTTTTTTAATATCCTTAAATGTTAAGAATGACAAATACACTTTTAAAAAGAGTTTGCTGCAGTCTTGTAGTCAGGATTTCCTTTAAATAGTTCGAAAATTTGAAAAGCAAAGTGAATTTACGAGAGTGGATGTAAGATAGACACGGCTGGGATGGAGAGAGTGAATGGTCACGTTTACTTCACGAAGAGACAATGGAAACGAGAGTTGTATAAAATACTAAAAAATAATTGATATGAAATGAGAAATATGATTTTTATTACTATCGTGTTTTCACATAGAAAATTGCTTTATATAAGAGGTATTTCTTTGGGTTCAAGATATATAATATGAAATTTCTGACTATAATATGATTATGGTGAGTGAAACAAAATCTCGTAATAAATGGTCGAATGAAGCTTCGCATTTCATACGCTATTTTAGTAATGACAGAAATAGTGGGAGTAACACTTGTTAGTGGATGCATAAAGTTATAAAACACTATCTTCGTATATACACCACGTATTATTTATGAAATAATAACTGTTTTAAGGATTGATTGAAAATAGATATAGTTTTATTTTTGTTAACCCGCCTTTTCACAAGGCAACACACAGTCAGAATTAATCCAACAGACTTCATGATCATTATGCCAGAAAGGCCGGAGAGATGGTTACTGGATTGAAGATCGATTATGGACAAGATCATGGATGATAGTCGCACGGATTCATACGAATGGCATTTTGGAACTGGCTAGGTATGAATTTCACATTTCAATTGAAAAATGTTTGGGTACGATCATTTTTCACAAAGGATCGGCTATGATCCTTCTCTAATATGGATCAGCAATGATCTATCACCATTATGGATCGGCTATGATCCATCCCCAATATGGATTAGCTGTGATCCTTCTCCAATATGGATCAACAATGATCAATCTCCATTATGGATCGGCTACGATCCATCCCCCAACATGGATCGGCTATGATCCATCCCCAATATGGATCGGATATGGAACATCTCCACTATGGACCGGTTGTGATCCATCTCCAAAATGTATCGGCTATGATCCATCCATAATATGGATCGGCTATGACGCATCTTCAAAATGGATCGGCTATGATCCATCCCCAATATGGATCGGATATGGAACATGTCCATTATGGATCGGCTATGATCCATCTAGAAAATGATCAGCTATGATCTATCCCTAATATGGATCGGATATGGAACATCTTCATTATGGATCGGCATGAATCAATATGAATACAGATCGCTTAGATTAACAATACAAATCAATGATGATCAATCAATAACTCAAACTCCAAAAGTCAACTATGCATAAAACTTTGGGAATAGCAAAATATTACATGGTGGGACCCACCATATTGATCACATGTGAAAAGGAGCAAGAAAAACGATTGGCAGCGATCATTATTTTGATGGAAATGGGGCTTGCAATCGATAGGGTGACCTCATCTGGATTTGGAGACTGCGCGGTCGAAATTTCAGGAAGATATTTCGATGTCTTCCCCTATAGATACAAGCTTCATGGTTCATTTGAAGGATCTTTTTCCGCCGGCTCTTCTTCTTCACTATCTTCTCTTCCTCCGTACTTTCCTAAGGCAGAAAACAACTGTACTTATAATCTTATAGTATAAATAAAAGATTATTGGAGTGGACGTTGGCTAGAGTTTGCCGAACCACTATAAAGTTTGTGTGTTCATTTACTTTTCTACAACTTATTCTGTGATCTACTTTCTTATCTCTATTTGAATATTGTTATTGGATATTGGTGCTTTCACATTCAATCGGGTATTGGTGGCCATTTTTGACGTCAATATTGTGGTGCTTTCACTGGGAGAACTACCCCCATAGATTTGGAATTCAGATTTAGAGTTTGAAAAAGATCTAGAGCTTAGATCTGGAGCAATGGTGAGATAATCAACAAGGAGAGTGCTACCAGAAAGAGGCCACCATGGAGGGAGTCTAGAGGCTTCCTCAAGAGTTGGAGCTAATCAAGCATCTACCTACATCACCAGTGATGAAATGGAAACGATGATGGATGCAATATAGGAAAGGATGCTGAAAAGACAAGAAGAGATGATGTAGAATTTACTCTGACGGATTGGACAAGATGGAGCCCAAAACCAAGGGAATGGAGTAGCAGGAGCTAATGACAACTTAGATCAAGGAGTTAAGGCACCAAGAATCGCTGGAAATCAGACTCGGGAACATAGAGACGAAGCTATTGGACAAAGGAATGGAACAGAAAAGCTGTAGGCAGTCCCAACCATCTTAGATGGATTGGCCCTGATCCCCAAAGGCTTGGGGGCATGCCTCTAGGTCTGGTCGATCACGATGCTGGAGGACCTACAGTCGATCCCATAGAGCTTGGTGTGAATCAAAATTTGGATGCTCGTCCGTAGGAGTATATTTCGGAATTCCCTAGTGGACTTGGGGGTGGTTCGGAAATGATGACAGGAGACTACCGCTGGATGATAATGACAGGTTTGCAGAGATGATTAGGTGAGCTATGCATGGAGGATTGGTGAACAGGGATCTGGAGGATGTAAGTAAAAGTCCATTCACTCCTAATATCAGGAATGCTAGGAACCTCCGGAGTTTAAACTACCAACACTGGAAGTATATGACGGAAAGGCTGACCTAACTATGCATATGATGAGATATATATACGGCACATGGAAGTACTGGGGGTATCATAGAAAGTTATGGCATGATGCTTTCCCCTATATTTAACAGATATAGTTGCACCATGGTATAGGCAGCTGGAGAGCGGTTCTATTGGCACATGAATGAATTTGGTCGAAAGATTTATTAGGCAGTTCAGAGTTCACATTTAAAAACTAAAAAATGTGATGAGTCTAGCAACAATGAAACAGAAGATCAGAGAGTCTCTAAGGAGTTTTCTAACACGATTTAGTGCTGTCGCGACATCGGTGGATCAGTAAGATCCATCTGTGGTTTTGATGGCAGCTATATCAGGAATTGTCGATGGCACGTATTTCAAGGATTCATTGGCGTGGGATCCATCTAGATCTTGGGGAGTTTTATGACGAAGCGGAAAGGTTCCTACGGTAGGAAGGTGCACGAGCTAACAAACTGGAGGTGAATGTTTTGCAAAGCGAAGGATCATCCGGAGATGCAAACAAGAGTGATAGAGGAAAACGAAAATTGGATGATGGATATGATGGGGCGAAAAGGCGATGGAAATAGTGGGAGCCGAAGTTCTCTTCCTACTCGGATTTGACGGAGTGCTTGGAACAAATTTATTTGGACACTATGGGGGAAGCCCCCTATTGGAAACCAGCAAGAAGGGATCCCATGGAGTGGGAGCACAAGTCTGTGAAGTACTTCCTTTCCATGAATTAAACGGGCACACCATGAATGAATGCAGGCATTTAAAGGATACGATTGAGAAGCACGTCAGGAACGGTAGACTGTTGCAGTATATTAGGAATCGAAGAGCGGTGGTGGAACAAGAGCAGCCACCGTCTGCATCGAATGGAAACAGAAATGGCCCTGAATCAGGGTCACAGATCGTCATCAACTGATCGTGATGGTAAGGGCCGAGTCCAGGACTTGGACTCCTGCTATAATACTAGTAATAATAAACTCTATAATAAGGCGGCTAAGTCACTTACACTTGTACGGGGTCGGGTACGGTCCCTATGCATGCTTCGAGATGATGATGAACCATCGTGCCGGGAGAGGCACCCTTTGGCTTTTTTAGTTTTTTGAATTTTTGGATGTACGAACTCTTATTATTAGGTTATTTATGATCCGTGTTACTGTGATAAATAAAACCGGACACGACTATTGTCCCGACCGGAGTGACCGGGCGATAACCGCAAGGTGCGAGTCCCTTCGCTGGAGAGCGATAGAATGGACTCACACATCGATTAAATCCTCGACTGGAGAGTCAAGGCCAGAGAATAAAACCCAACAAGAAGTCAGGTATGGATTATGCCTGCCAAAGAGTAGGTCACATCGCCGGAGAGCAACATGATCGGCCTACTGAGATCGTCGAGTATGGATTATGCTCGGCAAGGGTCCAGAGAGACCACGATTGGCCTAGGACTTAGGCCAAGACATCACTTAATGTTCAAGAACAATGAACCGGAGTATAGTAAGTAATGCTGCTTCATCGAAGAGTGATATGATCGGCTTACTCGGTCATTGAGTATGGATTATGCTACGTAAGGACCCGAAAAGGTCACGGATTTGGATGTCATCTCCGAACAGTTATGGATTTGGACATTGACCCAGAGAGGTCGCAGACTTGGATATCGACCCGGAGCGGTCTCGGATTTGGTTAACGACCCGAAGAGGTCACAGATTTGGATATCAGCCTTAAACAACAATGGATTAGATTCAGATTGGATAATACGGCGATCGATGGATTGAACTTCGGATTTTGGATTTATGGCAATTCAAAACACACCTTCCCATCGCAAGGCATGTTTTGGAGGGCAAAGTATTAACCTGCCTTTTAGTAAGGAATTACACAGGCGGATTTAACCCAACATACTTCATGGTCATCAAGGCAGAAGCTAAGAGAGATGGTTATTAGGATTGGAGAGCAAAAATGGACAAGTCCATGGACGATAGTCGTAGGATTCATGCGAATAGCATTCCGAAACTGGCTAAGTATGAAATTCACACTTCAACTGAAAAAACAATCGGGTACGATCATTTTTCGCAATGGATCGGCTATGATCCTTCTCCGATATGGATCAGCAGTGATCCATCTTCATTATGGATCGGCTTTGATCCTATGGATTTCGGATCAGCAATGATCCATCTCCATTATGGATCAACTATGATCCATCCCCAAAATGGATCGGCCATGATCCATCTTCAACATAGATCGGATATGGAACATCTCTATTATGGATCGGCTATAATCCATCTTCAAAATGGATTGGCTATGATCCATCCCCAATATGGATCGGCTATGATCCATCTCCAGGATCGACTATGATCCATCACCAATATGGATCAGGATATGGAACATCTCCATTATGGATCAGCTATGATCCATCTTCAAAATGGATTGGCTATGATCAATCCTCAATATGGATCGGATATGTAACATCTTCATTATGGATCGACGTGAATCGATATGGATACAGATCACTTAGATTGACAGTACAAATCAACGATGATCGATCAATAACTCAAAATCCAAAAGTCAACTATGCATGAAACTTTGGGAATAGCAAGATATTAAATGGTGGGACCTACCATATCGATCGCACGTGAAAAGGAGCAAGAAAAACGATTGGCACTAATCGTTATTTTAACATCAGTGGGGTCTGCGATCGATAGGGTGACCTCATCTAGATCTGGAGACTCAGCGGCTGAAAGTTTAGGAAGATATTTCACTTTCTTCCCTTATAACACAAGCTTCATGGTTTATTTGAAGGATCTTTTTCCGATCGGCTCTTTCTCTTCATCGCCTTCTCTTCCTCTATTACTTTTCTAAGGCAAAAAACAACTGTACTTTAATCTCACGGTATAAATAAAAAATTATTGGAGTGGACGTAGGCCAGAGTTGTTGAACTACTATAAAACTTGTGTGTTCGTTTACTTTTCTGTAATTTATTTTGTGATCTGTGTTCTTATCTCTATTGGATATTGTCGTTGAATATTGGTGCTTTCACATTCAATCGAGTGTTTGTAGCATTAATGCCAACAATTTTAATATGAATATTCGTTTTAAGATAAATCTATAAAAATGGTACTTGTGTTTCATAACGATAATGATGCATTAGAAAGTACAGAAGTATCTAAGCGTTTCACAATTTTTTATAATTACGGAGCAAGCCTTATCTTTGAGGAATAATTATTTAACTATATAATTATGAATTGCATAGTGCCAGTTAATAGTATTTCCAATGATTAAGGACAAAAGCTTCCATTTAGTGAGAGCGATGAAAGATTTGGTGAACTCCTCGGATTGATACATACAAATGTATATAGTTCAAAGTCTAATGATAACCAAACGAATCCACTTACTATGTTAAATTCATAGATGAATTATCACAGAAATGATCGTGTGTATTTGTATGCAAGTAGTATATTTAAGATAAGTTCACTAAATATAAAATGGAAGTAGAAAATGGAAGTAGAAAATATAACTTGCAAAGGAAATTAAAGAATTCGATTTGATCGAATAGACGAATTATTAGAAAAGGTTTCAAAAGCACCTAAAAATGTAAGATTCAATCTGAAAAATTACTTCTCCTTATCACATAAGGAGTAATCGCACTTTGTTGGACATAGTATGTTTAATGTTGAGTGAAGTTGAGTTAACTTCTTCATATAAGAATGCGTACTTAAGAGTAAGTATTTAGAGTTAAATTTAACTTGATCCAAAGTGTATTTTACAAGAACAAACAAAATAAGAATTGATAAGAAATCCCTACATATCCTAGGTCAAGAAGTTGACAGGTTGTGTGAGTTCAAATACTATAAGTCAAATTCATTCGTGAAGGAACTTGTATGGACCACCCAAAGGAGTTTAGGATCGATTGATATTGATTGACCAATTTATATTATGAACATAATTTTTCATATATCAAAAACAAATCAATTTATTATATAAAATTGTTCATAAAATGGTTATGAATACCCATTTTGTTGAATTGAGAAACAATTGTTGTTTCAAGAAATGCCAACTTCGTGATGAAGGAATTTTTGCTAGAAATTATTGGTAGTAAAATAAAGTTAGATACGATCCAAAGATAAAAAACATCACGAAAACGAAATGAAATTACCCAGGCCAAAATATAAATGTCACATTAGAATGTCTAATAAGAACACTCACACAATAAAGATAAATTATGATTTTTATACCAATGTCGACAAAAGAATTTCCTCAATTGCCATTACTACAAAACAGGTCATTTACTTTGGCTATTTACCTCATGCCGCTTTAGTTCAACAACAGAAGCAAATGCATACGACGTAATAAGCCTCGACCTGTTGCTTATGTTATCCAACCAAAGCAAAAAGAATTTTTTTTTTGCTTTAGTTGTTACTAACAACCAAAGTAAAAGGTTGGTTTTTGCTTCGAAGCAAGAAAGAGGAGGTTATGGCTTAAAAATGGGTTTTGCTTCGACTATTGCTTACAACCGAAGCAAAACTACCCCTTTCAAAAAAGCTGCAGTAAATCTACTACATATAGCACCACCCGTTAAATCGATTTATTAATATGTCAAAAATTGTAAAATATAACAAAGACAGCCGCTGTAGTGAATCTAGTATAGCAAAAATTAAAGCATCAACTTTATTCTTATATCAATTTTATGCAATAGTAAGGAAAAATTATCCATGCTTAAAAAGTTTTTATACAACAGCAACAAATAGGCCCAGCAACCAATCCTAACTGAGACATTGCCCATGCCATTGAAAGTACCCTGGATCCAATTAATGCAGTGGCTATATGAGCACTTGCAGTAAACAATGTCCTTGGAAATAAAAAATGGTAGCAAGAGATCAATATTACCACTTACGTAAGTGAACATTGTATATAAAGGCTTAACCGGTTGTGAACAAATTCAAGTATTCAAAACAAATTGCTAACGATGAAGTAGTTCCAAATATCAAAATTAGTGCCGACCATTATGCTTGCATAAGGAGAAAGCTATTAATTGAACATAAACAATATATACTCGAATGCAAAAGCGACAAAGTTACAGATAATCGACTAGATTAGAGAGGTAGATATTCAATGTCAAAGGCTATGTCAAAGGTTAATGCAAAGAATCATTTCAGATTCTGATTTTACAAACATATTGGATATTCCACTTACTCTCAACTTGGTACATTAGATGGCGTATGGAATATGCAGTTGTATGCAACCCTGCTCTATGCCAAATTGTCCCAATTATCCTTGTTGCAATTTCAAACAAATGGTTTCAAAGACAGAAACAAACCCTATTTATTGTTTGAGAGCAAGTGATTATAAAGACCATATTGTCACACAAAAAAATGAAAATTTAAATAAACACGGAATCGGTTAAAATGGAGCTTTTTTACGGGTTTCTGATAAAGTACCTGCCGTCTTATTATAAAGTGCCCACATTTTATAACTCACTCTTCTGCAGGTTTGAATCCTGAAAACCAGCAAAGTACTACCATGCAACCCGCAAATGTAAGTCAACCTACTTCTCCACTAACATTGTTCTATTGTAAACATTTTAGCATTTTTCATAAACTATATGTAAAAACTAACTACCATCTCAAATTCAACTGTTCCAAACAGCTGCTTCATGGAATGGGAAGAATATTATGACAGGTGTGATAAATTTTCGTGTACAAACTTATATCATTTATGAAGTTGTGCAACGGTTCGAAGATATGAAACTTTTGATACGCATTTCAAACGTCGTTACTAGATGCAAATGAGCAGAAAGATGAATTGTGATTAATGGAAAAAAATTTCAGAGCTATTACTAATATAGTTACCTGTTATTGAAATAAGAATGAAACTAGGTTCAATTACAGTTTTATGCTGCAAATATTGTCTAACTAGTACGCAGAGTTACAGACTACTAATTCAGAACATGAAAGAAACTGGAAATAAAATTGGAACGGTTCAGGAAAAAAAAGGCACTAAACAGTTGTTTACCACATGTTTCCTTCTCCCAAGACATTGATCATATCATATATCCTCTTGTCAGCCTACAAATTTCATTATGACCAATAGTCTTTATATAAATCGCAGTTGATATTAGCTTAACAAGAATAAACAAGTTATGAACCTTCTTATTCAGAGATATGGCAGCATCAATATATCCTTTAGCATAGATTGAACGGCCATATACATTGTGCTGGAACTCAAATGAAACTCTAAAACACAAGAATATTAGAGTCACTCATCTGAGCATCTTATAATTTTGATAAGTTTATCAAATATTTTATTTTAATGAATAATGAAAGTAGTAACTTACATTTTATCAGGTGATTCAAGGTGATGCATGGCCAGATAGGTGCTCTTCGGAAACACCCGCCATCTCTAATTATTTCTTAGGATCCCTTTTTTTTTTTTTAAAGCTAGCTTTCATATAAAAACTCAACCAAAAGCTGTCAACATGCCTGACAGATAACCAAAACAATCCCAAAAAGAAATACAACACCGAGAACTCACAACATAGATAAAAATGAAACACCCAAAAGGAATCAATAGACACCATCGAGAAGCAGATGCTAAGGATCTCTGGCCCAGCCACACTACACACCCGATGAGGTCCTGGCTACTACCGCCCATCCGACATCGTAATCGAGTTCTGGCAATGCCACCGCCAGACGACGATGTAGTGGGACCAACAATCATAGAAAAGCAAGCTCATCCGCCGCACCTCCTAAATAGTAGGAGGAAACGGCCAACACCCCTAAAACTGAAAGGCCGACATCTGGAAAGGGATAATGAATTCCTTGAAGCAATCTCCCAGCAGAAGAGGAACATAGAGATAAGAGCCACTATTGAAAAGCAAGAGCCTGAAAGCAATAGACATGCTGTAAGAAATCAAAAAGGGGGAGGGGAGAGGGGGGAAGACGGACAGGGAGGAGACTAGGAAGCCAGAACCACCAGTCTCCGGTTCGGCAATCATCCAATTCCCGCTCTATACGAAGACTGAGAGCAGGATATAGATAAAAGGTTTACTAAGCGACCAGAACGAGCAATGACCGACCCTCTGAAAGGTCGTCCCCTAAATGCTAAGAAAACATCATCTCTCACCCGCCGAATAACGGATAGGGGATCCATAGGAACCTCGTCAAAAATTGCCTTATTCCGCGCACACCAAACATGCCAGCATATCAGACATGGAATCAAGCGAAAGATGATAGAGCGAAGAGATTTCCCAGAGCAATCAAACCACCAAGATGACAGCAATTCATTTGACGAGGTGATGGTGCCACGGACACCCAATAAATTACCGAAATAATTCCAGCAGGATCTGGCACACCAGCCAACGAAAAGCAAATGATTGATCGATTCTGTTTCCCCGTTGCCGCAGCACCTGCATTGGAAAACAAGCGGAATGCCAGTCTGCTGGAGGTTCTCATCAACCGATCACCCATAATGGAAGGTTCGCCACATGAGAAGAGAGACTTTTGGAGGAATCCGAACGTCCCAAATGAAAGAACATAGAGGAAGGACAGGAGAAGGAGTTCGAGAAGAACTCCAGGCCTTAAGAATAGAGAACGGACCACCATCCCATCCGGAGTGGCTGCTATGAGAATCAACAAGCAGTTTGACCGATTGCATATGCTTCCAAGTCTCACTGGCGTAACAAGGAGAACCTGCATATCCAGAGGACGCCAGTCTCCGGTACTTAGCATGGAGGAATTTGGCCCATAAGGAGTCGTTAGTACCGAACCTGTACCACAACTTACAAGCGAAAGCCGAACAGATGTCTTTCGGATTCCGCAAACCTAATCCACCCTCAGTCTTAGGACGGCAGATAACATCCCAAGACACCCAGTGGTGTCGGCGATTGTCACCCTTCGAACCCCAAAAGAAAGAGGATGCCAAAGATTGAAACGAGCGAAAAAAATAGGCAGTAGGGGTCATAGCGGCGAATATATGAGTACCCATAGAGCTCAGAACCGATCGAATGAGCACTAATCTACCAGCTTGAGATAGAAGGGACGCATTCCATCTGATAATCTTACCCCTTACCTTATCCGTAAGAGGATCGAAAATGGCATTAAGTTTCCTTCCTCGGTAAAGAACTATACCCAAATAAGGTAAGGGAAGGGAAGCAGCCTTGAATCCAGTAAAGGATTCGACCCAAGAAACTCTCACATGGTCCATGTCCTTCGCGTGCACGAAGGAACTCTTCGAAGAGTTGACCAATTGGCCCGAACACCACTCGTACAACTTAATGAACCGAATAAGGCGGCTAACAGAGGACCGAGTTCCGTTGGAGAAAATGACAATGTCATCCGCGAATGATAGAGAGGAGACGATGGGACACCGACTCGGAATACCGAATCGCTGAATTTGACCATAAACCGTCAATGTGTGGATGCCACGTATGAAGGCCTCGGCCGCGATAACGAAAAGAGAAGGAAATAGAGGATCGCCTTGACGGATACCTCTACCAGCTTTGAAAAAGCCATTGGCCGATCCGTTAATGAGAACAGAGTACCAGCAGTTGGAAATGAGTCTCCATACCAAATCAATTAGGGTTTCAGGGAAACCGAAATCGCGAAGAACCTTGATGATGAAAAACCAGGACATACGGTCGTAGGCCTTTTCCATATCAAGTTTGAAAATAATGTTAGAACCCCTGACCTTTCGGTCAATCTGAGAAACAAGTTTTTGAGCTAATAGGACGTTATCAGTGATCAAACGCCCTTTAACAAAATCCGCTTGAGAAGAAGATATAATGCGATCAAGGTAAGGAGCCATACGGTTGGCCAAAACCTTGGATATCACTTTGTTTGCGAAGTTATAAAGGCTGATGGGACGGAACTCCGAACACGCCCGAGGTTTATCACACTTTGGAATCAAGACCAAATTCGTGGATGACCAACTAATGGGAAGATCGGCCCCGGAAAAGAAATGCTGAATTGCCGGGCATAAATCAGCATGGATGATATGCCAAGTAGTACGAAAGAAGGAACCATTAAAACCATCCGACCCACAGGCACTATCCTTACTAAGAGCAAAGACACAGGCACGAACCTCATCTGTCGAAGGCGGGGAAGCCAAATCTACACTTCCCACAGCAGGAACAATTCGAGGAATGAAAGAAAGGATGTCCGAATCCGGATCGGACACTGATGGAGAACCCAGATATGATTGAAAATATGAGACTAATACCTCTTTGACTTCAGAAGGAGTCGAAGCCACAGATTGGTCCGTTCTCACAATTTCGTGAATAGAAAGAAAATTAGCTTTCTTGCGAATAGATGAGTGGAAGAATTTGGAATTCGTATCTCCTTCAACCACCCACTAGATCCGCGCCTTTTGACGCAGATAGGAGTTCTCAATACGAAGTTCCGAAGAGAAAGACAACTGAGCGCAAGCCCACGGCTCCTTATTTTCCGCCGATGGAGTCTCGTCGAACAATGCTTCGGCAAGAATCAGAGACTCTTCTGCCGCTCGCACCCTGTCGAAAATATTTCGGAAAACAAGGGAATTCCACGTCTTAAGACTAGCCTTTAGACGCTTCAGTTTCCCAGAGAAAGCCCCCATGGGAGCAGCCACAATGGGAGTGGACCACGATTCCTCAACCACCTGAAGAAAGCTATGGTGGGAACTCCACATGCTAAGATAACGGAAAGAAGAAGACCCCGATAAAGATCGCGAAGCGCACCGAAGAACAAGAGGCGCATGATCAGAGCAAGACCGATGAAGATGAGAGATAGAGAAAGAGTAAGGGAGGTTGAACCAATCAGCAGATCCAAAAATCCTATCCAACCTGGAGAGGATCCGGTTCGGACCTACCTGATTGTTAGACTAAGTAAAAGCGGAACCAACGAATGGAATTTCAGATAACCCATATCTCGCAACGAAGGAATTGAAATCTGAAACCGAAAGACGATTGACGGCTACCCCTCCCAATTTTTCAGTCTGACTAGCGACAACATTGAAGTCGCCACCTACAACTGAAAGCGAGCAACCGAAATCAGCTAGAGACAAAATATCATCCCAAAGAGATAATCTTTCTAACTGGTCACGCATGGCGTATACCACCGAAAAAAAGAATGGCTGAGGGGAGAAGGAGGAATAACACAAGATAGTTAAAAGTTGAGACGAGTCAAAAATTGGGCAAACATTGCAATCTTTGGACCAAAGAATCCAGATTTTATCCGAAACATTAGATAAAGCACCACCAAAACCTAATGACAACACGGCCTTTGTGATCTCGCCGGGACCCACAAAAGGTTCTAAAATAGCCACCAAACCAATGGAATGCTTACGGACAACCCGCTTAAGCCTAGCAGAAGAAGCTTCGTTACCAATACCTCGAATATTCCAGAAGAGAAAGTTCGACATAAAGCCAACACCTAAGAGAGAAAAAGAAAACAACAAAAGAAATCACACAGATGGAGATCAGATAAGATACAAGGAGGATAGAGCAGATCTATCAATCTGCTCTGTCGCCGCTATAGAGCGAGTACGAATAGTGCGTGGGATGACCGAAGCGTCACGCGATCTACGTCTAGAGGATCTGCGCAGAGGCTGACGCAATGGTCCGGACACTGAAGACTCATCTAATCTCGCCATCGAACCGGGCATAAGAGAAGAGGAGCGGGATGGGAGAGAGTTCTCGGAAAGACGAGAGAGTCGTTCATTAATCAACGCAATATCCTCTACAGAAAGCATCGGAATGACGATCGATAAGGCACAGGGAGACGAAGCGAGAGAACAATGGGATGAGCAGCAAATAGGCGAGGAGACAGGAGGAACCAGGACGGATAGAGAATATCGATAATATGTAGGGGATCTATAAAATCTCATCCCACGATGCTGTAGGAACCTAACCCATGCCGGACTGCCATAGGAAAGGCAGCCCCGCGAGACAGGAGAGGTTCGCAGGGTGGACCTAGCAGAAATATCACCCGATCGGGTCGCAACTGACTGGTAATATTCCAGTCTGACCGCATAGCGGGCCGCACCAGGGTACACCATGCAATCAGGAATGGAACACCGCCTGAGCCAATCGACCCAAACAGGGTAATATCTCCTTAGAGGCCGATGGGGACCAAACAAAATAGGTAAACGATAAGCCACAAACGACACCGACCTGGCCTCGCTATGGCTAAGACTATAACACCAACACGGGTAGCCACACTGTTCGCTCCAAACGGAGTTCACAATGCCAAAGTGACCTGACACGTCACCAAACATCAGAGAGGCAACAGTATCAGGGAGCACACGCCGAAGCGCGTCATGGATCATAACCAAACAGAATAAACCAACAGATACAAGCCGACAAGGAACCAATAACCCATAATTAACGACTAACAGGATATGCACTACCAAAAAACTCACCTGGCCGGACGCCAAAGCACTTACCTGCAGTTGAACGTCGAAGAACACAAGAGAACAGCCCATCAAAGCCTGACTGATCAAAAAACCACTTGCCTTCTGTATCAAAGCACATGGTAAAAACTGGCAAACACCCGAAGATTGCATACCAGACAATACAAACATCAGATCAGGCCCATAAGAAGGCATAACCCTACCGGAGCCACGCAAAACAACTGCCTGAAACCATTGCAACAGAACAGAACGATCCACAACCACATCAAAGGACCAATGCCGACAACCGCTAACCACCTGCTCTGCCACCGGAAAGCTAACCAACTCAACATGACTTGAAGAGGTGGTGAAATCCCCTTCAGTCAAAGAAACTGCCGAACGAACATCAGTCTTGTGAACAAGACTACACAAATCCTCATCGAGCAACCCCCCAAAAGAACCGCATTCCACCATGGCTTTCTCAGGACCGAGAGCCACGATAGAAGGACTCGAAGAGGTGGTGAGCTCCTCTTCAGTCGCAAAGTTACCAAAACCTACAGAGCAACAAAGCACCGACCCCACCATCAAAGGCAACTCCCCCCGTGGCTCCACCTCACAAGAAACAGAGATGAAAAGCTTCGGTTTGAAAAGGGGGATGAAATCCCTATTCTGAACCACTTCAAAATCTGAAGGAGAGCACGGTTCCACCGATCGACCCACAGCCTCAACAAGGCGATGACGTCGCGTCAATCGAGATTGAAGACCATCACCCCAAACGGGTAAGAGCTCCAAAAAGCAACAATCGACCCATACATAACGAGATCTACAGAGAGCCCCAAAATCAACCAAGCAATAAACCCTAACCTCAATCGATTTTACACCAGTAAAAATCACCGAGCAGGGCCCTGAAACCACAGCCGATAAGGCGGTACCAATAGCTTCGAACGACGGACAATTTCACACAAAGGAACCGGAGAGGAGGAACTCTCCCTCGTTCGAGAGTGGCAGCGGTTCCATCAACCAAGAGGAGAAAAAATAAAACGAAAAACGCTAGATCCGAATAGTAATAGCAGTAATAAAAGCAGGAACAAGAAAAGCGACGGAGCAGAAGAGAAGAGAAGATCGTAGAAGCTAAGCAGGAGAGGCCACTAGAGCCGTTATGTTTTTTTGTTCGAACTACCCTGTTTTTTTATTTTGATTTCTTAGGATCCCTTATTTGCCCTATCTGTAAAATGATGTAATATTAGTGAAAGAATAGGGAAAGAAAGCAAACCAATAAGTTTGTTCTAACTTATAATACATTGATTGAATTGTAATATAATGTTAGAATATGGAAATACACCTGGTTCAAATCAAATGAGACCCCTGGCTTCTGAAAGCAAGAAACAACAGCTTTAGCTGTTCCAGAGGTGTCCAGTTTACTCGCTTGATGCTATTCCATCACATGTCAATTACATCGTGTAGGTAATTGGAATATAAAGAAAATAAAATGCAAATTAAGCTACAAATTGGATGTTTAAATCGATTATGTAAAGTAAACGTACAAGAATAATGAGAGCTTAATATACAAGTACACGTAAAATACAAAGTCAAGGCAAAGTGATATTGTACATTTAAGTTTAACTTACTACTGAATAAATGCTTAATGTATGCAAGCTGATTGATGTGGATTCATGCAATGCATTGTGTGAATTCATCATCCTTTTTTATTAATGAAATTACATTCCCATTTAATTAAATCATTTTCCAATAATACCACAAAAATAAAAATATTCAAATAAAATCTTTAATACGATCGAGTGATGGAAAGCGTATAGAAAATGACATAAAATTTATGGTCCAGCAGAGTTTTGGCACTAATAACCTTCATGAGAATGTAAAATTCTACATAACAAAAATTGTACATCGACTAAAAGACTAACTACAACAATTAGTATTGGTCGATCTGTAAAACTATATATTTAGCCCGCTCTATTCCCCAAATTTTTCACACTGACATCATCAAGTATATGAGTATGAGAAGCATAATAGGAAACTTCCTATGGTAAAGAAGCCTAAATTTCATTCAGGAAACGAAATTCTAAACTCAACATGTAGAAAGTCTGCATATGGTAGTTCAACTTATTTTGAACAGAATAACCTCTAACTTGGTTTATTACTAATGGTTTTCTTCAAGGCTTATTGGCCAAATAGATTGATAGAAATTCAAAGAAAGAAAAAACCATATAGATTTTTTAAATCGGTCACCATAAATGTTCACATTTAAAATGCATTAATAGCCGAAAATTTTGATTACTTCACTGTTAATATTTAAATACCTAGAGTGATTCCCCCACCATAAACTAACCGTGACTCGCCATCACCTGCAACCCCCAATACAACCACACGCAACCTCCATCACAATCCACTTGATTCTCCACCGCTTCATCAAAACATTCTATGGGCCCCTCTCAAAACTTCAAAATCACCATCACCACTCACTTCGGCTTTGCAAACAATCAACTCCACAATTATCTTGCTTTCCTCCAGCCTTGTCGCAGCTTACCACATCCCTCCTGAACTAAGACAAAGTATCAGATCCAAATCCAATGTTATCCCGCTTTTTGGCAAAGCTGTGATACCAAAAGATCGGTCGAAAATAAAAGATAGTCTGTCTCAAAGATTGGTTACACATTGCTTCGCTATGGATACCGATGAATTTTGTCCGAGCCCGGATCAGGCTACAACTGATAGGACATGACAAAAAAGATCATAAAAGCCAGCATTTCAAATTTCAGGTTAATTGGAGTTCGTATGGACGAGATATGATCGATTCAAATTAGAGAAAGTATGCCGTTCGTATCCATCAAAGGGTCGAGAAGATGTTCTGTTCGAACCCATCGGATTCGTATCCATCGATATTTGTTTTGTTCGAATCCATCAGGTTCCACATACTTCGAATCGATCGAGTTCGAATCGATCAGTAACATGATATTGGACTGTTCGAATCGATCGGTTTCGAATCGATCAAATAGACGTCCCCTCACTCTATTCGAATCCATCGGATTTGTATCCATCATGTATTGGTCTATTCGAATCCATCAGATTCGTATCCACCAGGTTCAAATCGATGACGTTCGCATCGATCAATCCACACCGCTTCGCATCCATCGATGCACCATCCATAAACCTTAGTTCGTATCGACTCCATAAAAAAGGCATTTGGTCGAATCCATCAGAGAACCTTGGTTCGTATCCATCCCAAATATGCTTGTTCATATCGATCGAATGGAGACAACTTCCATCGATGCGAATAACGCCACCTCCATCGATACGAAGTGGGCACGCTGCGAACCGATGTGAAGTACACGTTATTGGTGGATTCGAGCAATGCAACGGTCATCGATACAAACGAGACGAAACTCATGGAGTCGAAGCGGTCAACTCGAAGCAAAAGGCGGATCGATGCGAGATGTGCGCACCACGTCGTCTCGAAGGCATGTACATCCATCGATTCGAAAGCATGGAATCGAAGTGATCGACTCGAAGCGAACAGTCAACCCAGAAACTCCAACTCGTATCGATCATATCTCCCAAACCACTAATCCAAATGCTATGAAATTTTCACAGAAGCTTCCATAAAAGGTAAAGAATGCTCCTGCCAAGTTTCAGCTCGATTGGATCATTTTTTGATGGATACGAAATCATTTCGTATCGATCACAGATCGAGTCAAAATTTGGTGGGATCGGTCGCGTGGGCCCACTCACGTGCCAGAAGAAGTCTCCTGAAGTTTGAGCGCGATCTCAGCCTCCTACGCCTATAAATAGCCCCCTGAAGCCTTCATAAAAGGGATTTTTCGGCCATTGAACATCCAGACTCTGCTGGATTCAATTCTACATCATTTTATCACTGTTGTATTCAAACATCAGAGCTATAGCTTACTATAATCTGCTGTAACAGATCGAAATCATCAAGTGAATCAATAAAATCATAAGCTTCAGAGTGGACGTAGGCAAGATCGCCGAACCACTATAAATCCTATGTTTCTGATTGTTATTTTTGAATTGTTGTGCTTGATATTGCTTAAGATCTGAGATTTGTGTTCAATATTGCTGATTTGTATTCATATACGGGTGATTTCACGACATTGGGGTTTGTGACCATTTTTGATGCAAACACTTTGCTGCTTTCACTGAGAAGCTGATTCAGGAGAAGCTGAATTTGAAGATTTGAGAACTCAGATTTAAGAAGTTATGACAAGGCAAACTAGTAGAAGGCAGAGGCCAGAGAGAAGTCAACATGAGGGAAGTCAACAGGCTTCTTCAGGAGCTAATCTGACATCGATCTTCATCACCAGGGATGAGATGGAGACGATGATGAAGAGGCAAGAAGAGTTGATCCAGAGTTTGTTTCAACAGATTGGGCAACTTGGAGCACAGAACCGAGGAGCAGATGGAGTTCAGAAGGGAGCAAGACCATCCGGCGCAGCAGCTGGATTAGGGGGCACACACTTGGAGCATGTTGATCCAGTCCCGAAGAGAGAGACAGGGGCATCTGTGCAACCCGGAGGTAGTAGAGGAATAAACGCTCAGTCAAGGGGGCAGATTCCAGAATTCCCTCGTGAACTCGGGGGGCAGGTCGACAACGATGAACGAGGATTGCATCTTGGATATAACGATAGATTGGCGGAGATGGTCAGGCGAGCCATGAGAGGCGGATTAGTGAACAGAGATCTTGAAGATGTGAACAGGAGTCCCTTTTCTCCTACAATTAGGATGGCTAGGAACCCACCAGAATTCAAGTTACCATCGGTGGAGATGTACGATGGGAGGACGGACCCCGCGGTCCATCTGACAAGGTATATGAGGCACATGGAAGTGCTAGGGGCATCACAGGAAGTTATGGCCCGGTGCTTTCCGTTATATATAACGGATATCGCAGCGTTATGGTTTAAGAAGCTGGAGAGTGGCTCTATAGGAAAATGGGCAGATTTAACTGAGAGATTCATGAGGCAATTTAGAGTTCACATTGCAAGACCCAAGAATGTGATGAGTTTGGCAATTTTGAAGCAGAAAGCTGAGAAGTCTTTGAGGAGTCTTCTGACGCGGTTCAACGCGGCAACAGCATTGGTGGATCGACCAGATCCATCTATGGTTATAATGGCAGCTGTGTCCAAAATAGCTGATGGCACAGAGTTCAAAAATTCGTTGACTAAAGATCCACCTATGGATCTAGGAGAATTCTATCACGAGGTAGAAAAGTTCTTGTGATTGGAAGACGCAACTGCAGAAAGAGAAGAATCAGAAAAAATTAATGTTTATGCGGTCAAAGATGGAAATCCCCTTGAGAAAGGTACAGAAACTAGCAAGGGAAAACGAAAGGCCGAGAACAACTATAACAGATCAATGCGACCGCGAAAGAAACCAAGATTCACCACATACTCAGAGCTGAATGAGAGTTTGGAGCGAATCTATCAGGATACCAGAGAGCAGGTTCCGTATCGTAGACCAATACGAAGGGATCCAACTGCTAACGAGAGAAAATCAGATAAGTATTGCATATTCCATGAGCTGAACTGTCATAGCACTAATGATTGTAGGCATCTGAAGGATGAGGTGGAAGGGCATATCAGGAATGGTATGCTACTTCAGTATGTGAGGAGGCGAGCTCCAGCGGTGGAGCCAGAGCGACCACCGTCTACATCAGTTAGAGGTGACCCTAAGCCGGGACAACGTTTGGTTATCAATTTATTGATTGATTGAAATAATGATGAACAAGTCGTAAACCTATCACTAGCACGGTTAAATCATTTACACATGTAAGCGATCGCGCATGATCCATAGGCATGCTCTGAATGACTACTAACCGCACTATAGTAAGTGTTTATGCTTTGACATCTTTATCTTGCTTTTTGCTTTGATTTTGATTTGAACATTTGGACATAGTTTGTTTGGACATTTCTGTTGTGGAATACGTATGATCATTGCTTTGATATTTGCAATTCTGTGAAAGAATTTACTTGTATGCCCGTTGGATCGCGAACGGTCCAC
Source organism: Allium cepa (assembly GCA_030765085.1). Classification (NCBI taxonomy): domain Eukaryota; kingdom Viridiplantae; phylum Streptophyta; class Magnoliopsida; order Asparagales; family Amaryllidaceae; genus Allium; species Allium cepa. The sequence goes on from CM060939.1 coordinate 159,611,299, forward strand.
GAGCACCTCTTGTATGGCGATGAACCGCCAAAGTCTTTGATTCAGAAACTCTCCCGAACGTGAAATCTGGCATCAATAATACTAAGTCCCCCCCCCCCCCCCGGCACACTAATTCGCCTCGAACGGCACCCGACCTCGAACGGTCACATCCGCCTTGAACGGCACTCGATCGCGAATGATCAACATTTGCCACAAACGGCATCTGACTGCTAACGGTCCCATTTCATCTTTTGTCACGAACGGCATCCGACCGCGAACGGTCTCATTCCATGATTCGCCTTGAACAGCAGCCGACCGCGAATGGTCATGATTCACTTAGTATGATATCTGATCACGAACGATCAAATTCTGCCTCGTATGGCACCCGACTGCGAATGGTCGCAACTCACCTTATATGACATTCGATCGCGAACGATCGCACTCTACCTCGAACGGCCACCGACCTCGAACGGTCACGATTCTCCTTGAACGGCACCTGAACGCAAACGATCACCGTTTGCCGCGAACGACGTCCAACCACGAACGATCCCATTGCATCATCTGCCACGAACGGCATCCGACCGCGAACGGTCCCGTATCACCATTTGCCGCGAACGACATCGACCGCGAATGGTCCCATTCTATCCTTCGCCGCGAACGGTATCGACCATGAACGGTCCCGATTTACCTCAAATGGCATACAATCCCGAACGATCATCATTCGAGGTCATATGGAACTATCGAGTTTTTTACAGGTTGTTGACTGGATATGAACATCTAGCTTATGGCATTACAAAACACACCTTCCTATCGCAAGGCATGTTTTGGGAGGCAATGTTATCCCGCTTTTTGGAAAAGCCGTGATACCAAAAGATCGGTCGAAAACAAAAGACAGTTCGTCTCAAAGATTGGTTACACATTGCTTCGCTATGGATACCGATGAATTTTATCTGAGCCCGGATCAGGCTACAACTGATAGGACATGACAAGCAAGATCATAAAAGCCAGCATTTCAAATTTCAGGTTAATTGGAGTTCGTATGGACGAGATATGATCGATTCAAATTAGAGAAAGTAAGTCGTTCATATCCATCAAAGGGTCGAGAAGATGTTCTGTTCGAACCCATCGGATTCGTATCCATCGATATTTGTTTTGTTCGAATCCATCGGGTTCCACATACTTCGAATCGATCGAGTTCGAATCGATCAGTAACATGATATCGGTCTGTTCGAATCGATCGGTTTCCAATCGATCAAATAGACGTCGCCTCACTCTGTTCAAATCCATCGGATTCGTATCCATCATGCATTGGTCTATTCAAATCCATCAGATTCGTATCCACCAGGTTCGAATCAATGATGTTCGCATCGATCAACCCACACCGCTTCGCATCCATCGATGCACCATCCATAAACCTTAGTTCGTATCGATTCCATAAAAAAAGGCATTTGGTCGAATCCATCAGAGAACCTTGGTTCGTATCCATCAGTTGTTCTCACTTCGTATCCGTCCCAAATGCGCTTGTTCGTATCGATCGAATGGAGACAACTTCCATCGATGCGAATAACGCCACCTCCATCGATACAAAGTGGGCACGCTGCGAACTGATGTGAAGTACACGTTATTGGTGGATTCGAGCAATGCAACGGTCATCGATACAAATGAGGAGAAACTCATGGAGTCGAAGCGGTCGACTCGGAGCAAAAGGAGGATCGATGCGAGATGTGCGCGCCACGTCGTCTCGAAGGCACGTGCATCCATCGATTCGAAAGCATGGAATCGAAGTGATTGACTCGAAGCGAACAGCCAACCCAGAAACTCCAACTCGTATCGATCATATCTCCCAAACCACTAATCCAAATGCTATGAAATTTTCACAGAAGCTTCCATACAAGGTAAAGAATGCTCCTGCCAAGTTTCAGCTCGATTGGATCATTTTTTGATGGATAAGAAATCATTTCGTATCGATCACAGATCGAGTCGAAACTTGGTGAGGTTGGTCGCATGGGCCCACTCACGTGCCAGAAGAAGTCTCCCGAAGTTTGAGCACGATCTCAGCCTCCTACGCCTATAAATAGCCCCGTGAAGCCTTCAAAAAAGGGATCTTTCGGCCATTGAACGTCCAGACTCTGCCGGATTCAATTCTACATCATTTTATCACTGTTGTATTCAAACATCAAAGCTATAGCTTACTGTAATCTACTGTAACGGATCGAAATCATCAAGTGAATCAATAAAATAATAAGCTTCAGAGTGGACGTAGGCAAGATCGCCGAACCACTATAAATCCTGTGTTTCTGATTGTTATTTTTGAATTGCTGTGCTTGATATTGCTTAAGATCTGAGATTTGTGTTGAATATTGCTGATTTGTATTCATATACGGGTGCTTTCACGACATTGGAGTTTGTGGCCATTTTTGGTGCAAACACCCAAAACAACCACCTTCGCTACCCCTTGCCTCTTTCAAATCGCGATTCATCAACCGTCGACTTCAACTTTCACATCCACGTCATCGAATCCTCAATCCCAATCCACACAATCAATCCCAGCGGCAAGTTTTTGCAGCGACTAACAAAAAATTAGGGCATGCTTTTCTTTTGTTGGAAAGTGGAAAGTGGAGTAAGCCGTTCTTAAAAAGGGGTAAGGCCCGTTACAAAAGGGAAGGCTGAAAAAAAGAACGAATTTGGGCCAAAACAAAAGAATCTTTTTTGCCCTTGGAACCAAATTGCCATCAATTGTAGACTATTTATATGTTTGACTGCAACTTGCTGTAAAATAGGTTTCGTTTTACAGGAATTTACTGTCAATGATAAAAAAATTCAGCATTTAGCCTCGAGGACAGATAAAGGACAATTTTTTTAGGTATCAGTTTTTAGTTATTGATGGCAGTTTTTAGGTATCAGTTAGCAGTTATCGGTAGCAGTTTTTAGGTATCAGTTTTTAGTTCCGTCGCAGTTTTGCAAGAATGTTTGTCCTTACGAATAATTTTGGAAGAATGTTTGTCCTTTTGAATAAATTTTAGGAGAATGTTTGTCCTTGTTAAAATACTGCGGTTGCGTCCTTGAGGCTAAAAATATACGAATTTTTGTCATTTAAATTAATTCTCCCTTCGTTTTATTATATATCTTTTGCCCCTTTTTTTGCAGAAACATTAGGTAGAAAAATCTCAAATTATTTTGTTCAGCACTAATTGTGTAATTGTTAATTATGAATTAGTTATTTTCCTTAATTATTAATTATTTTTTAATTATTAATTTGTTAATAGTCTTTATTAATTATTAATTATTTAAAATTAATTATTAAATACTAAATATCACTTCATAAGTATTAAATTTTATTATTAATTTTTAACTATTAATTATTAGTCTTAATTATTATATAATCATTAATAATTAATTATTTAATAGTAATTATTAATTAATTATTAAAAATTCAATAATAAATAACAATACTTAATTATTAAATATTACTTATTAATTAAATATTAAATGTTAAACATTAATTATTAGATATTGATTATTAATTATTCAATATTAAATATTTAACATTAATTATTAATTAGTTAATTATTAAATGCAATTAATAAATATTAACTATAATTTACTAATTATTAATAATTAACTATAATAAATTATTAAATATATAAAATAATTGTTGATTATTTATAATAATTAGTGGTCATAAATTATTTATTGATAATCACTAATTATAATAAATCATAAATTATGACATATATAAGTTGTTGTTTATGATTATTGATTTGCGCATTTTCTCTGATTAAAATAATTTGCAGCTGCTTTGGTTTCTAAGGAAACGATGTAAATAACGCTATTTGCTTCGGTGCATTTGCTTCGATTCCTAAGGAACCAATGTAAATAACACTATTTGCTTCGGTCGTAAGGACAAACAAAGCCAATAACACTATTTTCTTCGGTTGCAAGGAACAACTGAAACCAATAACACTATTTGCTTCGGTTGTTAACGACAACCAAAACAAATGAGGCGAGGCAGTATGCATATTTTGTACTAGTGTGTTAATAAGCCATTAAGAGCATTGGCTTTATCATATGGCATGCTATCCAAATCCAAAATATATTTCACATTATCACAACGTGATTTCGATAGCTGTTCTCGAAGGGATATAATCCATCGTCGACAAATAATTCTTCAAGAAGAAGATCAATGCAGTTAGGATTTAGTGAGCAACATTGTTGAGAATAACATTGTATATTTCAATTATTGAAATTAATGTAATAGATTCATCACTCAATGTGCTTAAATGAGTTCGAATTTCACTCACAAAATTATTGCATGGTATGATTTTTGAATTTTGGTACATAGTAGTTGAAACATAGAATCAAGATATTGATTTAGAATAGATTTTTTGCACATATAAACCGAAACGTCTTCAAGTCAATAGGAGCAATATTGAGTTTATGGGTTTTAGATAAGATCCAAGAACTGATGTGGAAGTATCATTCAACAAGCATCAGATTTGAGAAGATTTTGATAGAAAAATCAACCTGTTCAATTTTCAGTCAAAATACAGAGGAAACATATGTCTATAAGAAAGAATATTAAAAGGTACTAAGATATTTCTAAAACAATGTACTATTACTAATCATTAACAATGTATCTATGTGAAATCAGTTTTGATGAGTTGTTTAATCCTCGATATTGGATTTGAAAATGACTACTTTTATAATTAGCACAAGAGAATGCTAGGAATGTCTCAAATGATATACACATACACCATATTAAAATCACTACACAAGAAAAGTCCTTTCATAATGCTGAAAAAAATGCTACCAAAACATTTAGTAGCATTTTGGTAAACATTGCGATATGATATGCTACTAAAAGTCTGAAACATTTGGTAGCCTTGTAGAAAAGGCTAGCAAATCTTGATATACTGTAGCATTTAGAAACACCAAAGTTTTATTACTATAGTATTTTTTGTGAGAAATGTGGATTACGGATCTTAAGGATAGGATTAACACTAGAGGGGGGTGAATAGTGTTTTAAGGAATTCGTAAATCTTTTTGAGTTTTTGTTAATTTGAACAAAAGTGTATGCAATATTCGAACAAAGATATGATCATAGAAACAAACACAGATGTAGAAATAAAATAAAAGCAATAAAGGAAAAAACATACCGGATTTTATATTGGTTCGGAATTACCCTACATTCGGTCCCGCACACAAGTACAGATTTCCTTTCAAAAGCAATTATACAATTACAACCCTCGATTTCAAGGCCACGAGGTACACCACTCCAGATCCATAATCCTCTTGGTAGAGATACTTGATTTTATGGGCAACAAGTTCACCCAATTTATTTCCAAGGCTACAATCGCACCTTTTCTCACTTGATTGATTTCATAGGCTACAATCACACGTTTTCTCACTTGATTGATTTCACAGGCTACAATCACACCTTTTCTCGCTTAGTTTATTATAAAGAAGCCTATAACTCTGAATAGCACTGAGATCTTGTTGATATAGTGATAGAGAATCAAACCAGAGATGATCTAGTTAGATTCAACGTTGATTTCGGCAGAGTAATGGTAAAAATGTATATAAAGAAATGTGGAAGAAGAAGAGGAGTGAAATCAGAGAAATATGAATACAAATTCGTTCAAAACTACCCCTATTTATAGTAGAACAACAACCATGTCCATTCGTGAAAGGATATGACGAATAGACACTTCCTTTGAAATTCAAATTTTTGAAATAAACTGCTACCATGTCGACAAGGGGTACTTGAGGATGTTGGCATGCCTAAGATATTTTTTGTAATTTGCTTTTCTTTGAAAATAACTTCTATCTTGTATTAAAACTATTTTAAACTTTATAAATATACTTAGCTATAGTTAAAATACAGAAGTAAATATAGAGAATAATATTTTGATATATCTATATATATATATATATATATATATATAATTTTGCCATAATTTTATATTTAAATCTAAGTAAAAATATTAAAAGTTAAATATATTACTATAAAAAGATAGTTTAAAACCAAGGATAATTTGATTTTGAAAATAAAGATTATTTTGAGGCTAAAAATATTTAAAACCAGGATAGATGTTTTTGATTCTTTTATATGGAAGGTTTTGAAATCATTTTGAAAACAAGATATAATTTTGTAAAAAAACATTTGAATAAAAGTTAGTGGATACAAAACAATGTTCCACTAGATTTTTTGTAGGTTCCATCATACTTAGAGTTCTATCCCTTTAACAGGCTCGAAGTGGATTCCATTCCACGAATAAATTGGATTTTAAGATGTCAATGCTTTTATAGGAGTTTTAACAAAATTCCTAATTAAATTACTTATTATTTAAATCTTGCACTCTTGATAATCTTGATACTCATGAGTCTTCAATCTTAATATCTTGAATCTCTATATTTTACAGTCTTCATGCTTGGTACCTGCATGGTTAAATCCTGCATATACATGTATATCTAAACTATAATGTTAGTATTTATATTTCGTAATCTTATTCTAATGTTGTTGTCATAAAAACCATCATCTCAAGGACTAACAATCTCCCCCTTTTTGATGATGACAACCTTTGTTTATAAAATATTACTTCTATCCTAATAACTCCCCCTTAATCTATGCCTAACTATCCTATTTTATACTTCTCCCCCTTTGTCATCAACAAAAACTAACTCCAAACTATATAACTCCTCATTAATCTAATACTCTATGACATGTGATTATAATGATAGTGTTATCATAAATAATCAACACTTGATTCTAAAACTAAAACTTAATCCTAAATTACTAACTATCCTAACTAAGATTCCATATACGATAATACTTATAATAGTGAGAAATCAAATATAAGAACACAAATTATTTATTAATTATATATTGTTTTATTTACATTTTCGTAGAGAATGTAAGAAAGAACATACAATGATAGGAAAGAGAGAAAATAAACTAATGTGCGTCTTTGAAAATGGAAGATCTATGAGCCGAACAATTTGGGTAGTGGAAACAGAAATTTCCACGTTGTTCGACTAGATTTCCATCCTTGTCAAAGCACACTTCGCCAACGCAAACTACTTTGTCGTCATCTTCGGCGTGCTCTTCTTCCATGAAGGCTTCTTCTTCTTCCTCGTTGTCCTCTTGCACTTGATCTCCTTAAGACTCTTCATCAATCAAGATCGGATTGGCGTGATTGCCCATTAGAAATTTTTGCAAATTTCTAAGGATTTTGCCTTGCCGTTCTTGTTCTTTGGCCACTCTAAGTTGCACCACTTGAATTTCAGTCATTAGTTGTAGTGCATCCTTCAAGGAATCCTCCATTTTCATCATTGAGATGGTCCAGTAGAAGGAGAAGAGAATGAAAAGATTGAATTTTTGTTTGGTTTGGAAGAGAAGGCCATTGTTTTATTGATTTCAGAAGTTAGAACAGAGAGAACGGAAAGAATGATCAAAATTTCGAAATAAGAAGAACATATAACCACTTATTTGAATATTGGTGGGAAAATTTAAAAAAAAATCATTATATGTCGACAGGGGTAGGAGGGGGTTGTCGACATGGTGCTTGATATTTTGCTATATGATTTATTTTGATTTAATTTTTAATTATACTTTGTTATTTATATTCTATATTTTAGTTATGGAACAGATACCTAATTCTTGTCTTAATTTAGTAAATATAGATTCATTTAAGGGTTTTGTTAAGATATCAGTAATTTGATTATCAGAATTGATATAATCGAGAGTAATTACTTCCTTACTTATATTATCTCTGAAAAAATGATGTCTGATAGCAATATGTTTAGTTCGAGCATGATGAGTAGTATTTTTGGATAAATTTATTACACTAGTATTGTCACAATAAATTGGCGATTTTGAGATATTTAAACCAAAATCTTTTGAAGTTTGTTGCATATATATTACTTGAGAACAAGCCAAAGCAGAAGAAATATACTCTGCTTCAGTTGTTGATAAAGAAAACGTGGTTTGTTTTTTACTAAACTAGGAAATCAGAGAATGCCCCAAAAAGTGATAAGTTCCACTTGTACTTTTTCGGTCTGATTTACAACCAGCATAATCAACATCACAGTAAGATATTAAGTCAAAAGAATCGTTTTTAGGAAAAAATAAGTCATAATCAAAGGTGTGTTTTGTGAGAAATGCGGAATACGGATCTTAAGGCTAGGATTAACACTAAAGGGAGGGTGAATAGTGTTTTAAGGAATTACTAAATCTTTTTGAGTTTTTGTTAATTGAACACAAATGTATGCAATATTCTGACACAGATATGACCACAGAATCAAACATAAATGCAGAAATAAAGTAAAAGCAATAAAGGAAAGAACACACCGGATTGATTTCCAGTCCCACACACATATACGAATTTCCTTTCAAAAGAAATTGTACAATTACACCCTCGATTTCAAGGCCACAAGGTACACCTCTCTAGATTCACAATCTTTTGGGTAGAGATACTTGATTTCACGGGCAACAAGTTCACCCAGTTGATTTCCAAAGCTAAATCACATCTTTTCTCACTTGATTGATTTCCAAGGCTACAATCACACCTTTTCACGCTTAAATGATTACAAAGGAGCCTATAACTCTGAATAGTACTGAGATCTTGTAGAGATAATGATAGAGAATCAAACCAGAAATGAACTAGTTAGATTCAATGTTGATTTCAGCAGAGTAATGGAAAAAATGTGTATAAAGAAATGTGGAAGAAGAAGAGGAGTGAAATCTGAAGAAAAAATTTTATAAATTCGTTCAAAACTACCCCTATTTATAGTAGAACAACAGCCATGTCCATTCGTAAAAGGATATGATGAATAGACACTTCCTTTGAAATTCAAATTTTTGAAATAAACTGCTACCATGTCGACATGGGGTACTTAAGGATGTCGATACGCCTAAGGAAATTTCGGTAATTTTTTTTCTTTGAAAATAACTTTCATCTTGTATTAAAACTATTTTAAACTTTATAAATATACTTAATTATAGTTAAAATACATAAATAAATATAGAGAATAATATTTTGGTATATATATATAATTTTACTATAATTTTATATTTAAATATAAGTATAAATATTAAAAGTTAAATATATTATTATTAAAAGATTGTTTAAAACCAAGGATAATTTGATTTTGAAAATAAAGATTATTTTGAGGCTAAAAAAATTTAAAACCAGGTTAGGTGTTTTTGATTCTTCTAAAAAGAAGGATTTGAAATCATTTTGAAAACAAGATATAATTTTTGTAAAAAAAACATTTGAATAAAGATGAGCGGATACGAAACAATGTTTCACTAGATTTTTCGTAGGTTCCATCCTATTTAGGGTTCTAGCCCTTTAATAGGCTCTAAGTGGATTCCATTCCACGAATAAATTGGATCTTAAGATGCCGGTGCTTTTCTAGGAGTTTTAACAAAATTTCTATTTAAATTACTTATTATTGAAATCTTGAACTCTTGATAATCTTGATACTCATGAGTCTTCAATCTTGATATCTTGAATATCTATAATGTGCAGTCCTCATTCTTGGTACATGCATGGTTAAATCCTGCATACACATGTATATCTAAACTATAATGTTAGTTTTTATATTTTATAATCTTATTCTAAGGTTTTTGTCATCAAAACCATCATCTCAAGGACTAACAATCTCCCTATTATGATGACAACCTTTGTTTATAAAATATTACTTCTGTCCTAATAACTCCCCCTTAATCTATACCTAACTATCTTATTTTATAGTTCTCCCCCTTTGTCATCAACAAAAACTAACTCCAAACTATATAACTCCCCCTAGCCTAATACTCTATGACATATGATTATAACGATGGTGTTATCATAAATAATCATCACTTAATTCTAAAACTAAAACTTAGTCCTAAATTACTAACTATCCTAAATAAGATTCCATATACGATAATACTTATAATAGTGAGAAATCAAATATAAGAACACAAATTATTTATTAATTATATATTGTTTCATTTACATTTTCGTAGAGAACGTAAGAAAGAATATACAATCAATAGGAAAGAGAGAAAAGAAACTAGTGTGTGTCTTCTAAAATGGGAGATCTATGGACCGAATAATTTGGGTAGTGGAAACAGAAATTTCCACGTTGTTCGACTAGATTTCCATCCTTGTCAAAGGACACTACGCCAATGAAAACGACTTTGTCATCGTCTTCAGCGTGCTCTTCTTCCATGAAGGCTTCTTCTTCTTCCTCGCCGTCCACTTGCACTTGATCTCCTGAAGACTCTTCATCAATCAAGATCAGATTAGCGTGATTGTCCATTAGAATTTTTTGCAAATTTATAAGGATTTTGCCTTGCCGTTCTTGTCCTTTGGCCATTCTAAGTTGCACCACTTGAATTTCAGTCATTAGTTGCAGTGCATCCGTCGAAGAATCCTCCATTTTCATCACTCATGCGAGCGTAGTTTGTTGAAATGGTCCAGAAGAAGAAGAAGGGAATGAAAAGGTTGAATTTTCGTTTGATTTGGAAGAGGAGGCCATTGTTTAATTGATTTCAAAAGTTAGAATAGAGAGAGAATAGAGAGAATGATCAAAATTTTAAAATAGGAAGAATATATAACCACTTATTTGAATTTTAGTGGGAAAAAATTCAAAAATAAAAAATCGTTATATTTCGACATGGGTAAAGGGGGGATGTCGACATAGTGCTTGATATTTTTACTGTTTGATTTAATTTTTAATTATACTTTGTTATTTATGTTTTATATTTCAATTATTGGACAAATGCCTAATTCTCATCTTAATTTAGTAAATATAGATTCATTTAAGGGTTTTGTTAAGATATCAACAACTTGATTCTCAGAATTGATATAATCGAGAGTAATTACTTCCTTACTAATATTATCTCTGAGAAAATGATGTCTGATATCAATATGTTTAGTTCGAGCATGATGAGTAGTATTTTTGGATAGATTTATTGCACTGGTATTATCACAATAAATTAGTGATTTTGAGATATTTAAACCAAAATCTTTTAAAGTTTGTTGCATATATATATTACTTGAGAACAAGCCAAAGCAGCAGAAATATACTCTGCATCAGTTGTTGATAAAGAAACCGTGGTTTACTTTTTACTAAACCAGAAAATCAGAGAATGCCCCAAAAAGTGACAAGTTCCACTTGTACTTTTTGGGTCTGATTTACAACCAGCATAATCAGCATCACAGTAAGATATTAAGTCAAAAGAATCATTTTTAGGGTAAAATAAGCCATAATCAAAGGTGTGTTTAACATATCTTATGATACGTTTTACGGCTTTTAAGTGGGTCTCTTTAAGTTGGGATTGATATCTTGCACAGAGGCAAACACTATGCATGATATCTGGTCTACTAGCAGTAATATAAGTAGTGATCCAATCATTCCTCTACATAATTTTTGGTCTACATCTTTCGAGAGATCTTCTTTACTTAGGTACTTATTGGTTGCCGTGGGAGTGGGTTTTCCACTTACAGTAGTCAAACCAAATTTACTAACTAGGTCTTTAGCATATTTTTCTTGACTAATAAAGATACCATTATCTAATTGTTTTATTTGTAATCCTAGAAAGACGTTTAATTTACCCATATGACTCATCTCAAACTCTTTTGTCATTATTTCAGAAAATTCTTTATTCATTTCAAAATTAGTTGATCCGAAAATGATATCATCTACATAAACTTGTACTAGTTGAATATCATCCTTATTTCTTTTAATAAAAAGAGTATTATCTACTTTACCAATTTCAAAGTTTGATTGTAATAAGTAAGACCCTAGTCTATCATACCAGGCTCTAGGAACTTGTTTTAGACCATATAGATCTTTCTTAAGTTTGTAAACATGATTTGGTAATTTTTCATTTTCAAAAAGTGGTGGTTGTTCAACATATACTTCCTCTTTTACAAATCCATTTAAAAAGGCACTTTTAACATCCATTTGATATAATTTGAAATTATTATGATTTGTGAAAGCAAGTAGAATCCTAATGGCTTCTAATCTTGCTACGGGAGCAAAGGTTTCATCAAAATATATTCCTTCTTCTTGACAATAACCATGAGCGACTAACCGGGCTTTATTTCTAACAACCTCTCCTTGTTCATTCATTTTATTTTTATAAATCCATTTAGTTCCAATTATAGTTTTATTTTCAGGTCTAGGAACAAGTTCCCAAACATCATTTCTAGTAAATTGATTTAGTCCTTTTTGCATAGCCAAAATCCATGAATCATCAATTGATGCTTCTTTTGGATTTTTGGGTTCAATAGTTTACATAAATGCTACATTGCTCATTTTACTTAATTGATTTCTAGTTTTAACAACAGATTGCATATCTCCTAGTATATTTTCTACAGGATGATCTTTTAAAGTTTAATTCTTTTATTAGGATGATTAATTTCATTATTAGTTTTAGTCGACTCTTGATTTTGAGTGATTAAATCCTCTTCATCGTTTGTATCCTCAAAAATTTTGAGATTTTCATCGAATGAAACATGCATTGTTTCTTCAATGGTGTTAGTTCTTAAATTAAACACTCTATACGCTTTACTTCTATTAGAATATCCAAAAACGATACCTTTGTCGGATTTAGGATCAAATTTATCTATGTTATCTTTTGTATTTAAAATAGAACATTTTCTTCCAAAAATTCTAAAATAAGATACCTTAGGTTTCTTTCTGTAAAGAAGTTCATAAGATGTCTTATCAGTTAAAGGTCTAATTAAAATTCTATTTAAAATATAACAGGCGGTAGCAACTGCTTCTGCCAAAAAATACTTTGGTAATTTACTATCTGAAAGCATAGTTCTCGCACACTCTTGAATCGTCCTATTTTTACGTTCTACAACTCCGTGAGAAATGCGGAATACTGATCTTAAGGCTAGGATTAACACTAGATGAGGGTGAATAGTGTTTTAAGGAATTACTAATTCTTTTTGAGTTTTTGTTAATTTGAACACAAATGTATGCAATATTCAGACACAGATATGATCGCAGAAACAAACATAGATGCAGAAATAAAATAAAAGCAATAAAGAAAAGAACATACCAGATTTTATACTGGTTCGGAGTTAGCCTACATCCAGTCCGGCACATAAGCACGGATTTACTTTCAAAAGCAATTGTACAATTACAACCCTCGATTTCAAGACCACGAGGTACACCACTCCAGATTCACAGTCCTCTGGGTAGAGATACTTGATTTCATAGGCAACAAGTTCACCCAATTGATTTCCAAGGCTACAATCACACCTTTTCTCACTTGATTGATTACACAGCTACAATCACACCTTTTCTCACTTGATTGATTTCACAGGCTACAATCACACTTTTTCTCGCTTAGTTTATTACAAAGAAGCCTATAACTCTGAATAGCACTGAGATCTTGTTGAGATAGTGATAGAGAATCAAACCGGAGATGATCTAGTTAGATTCAATGTTGATTTCGGCAGAGTAATGGTAAAAATGTGTATAAAGAAATGTGGAGGAAGAAGAAGAGGAGTGAAATCAGAGAAAGATGAATACGATTCGTTCAAAACTACTCCTATTTATAGTAGAACAACAGCCATGTCCATTCGTGAAAGGATATGACGAATAGATACTTCCTTTGAAATTCAAATTTTTGAAATAAACTGCTACCATGTCGACAAGGGGTACTTGAGGATGTCGACATGCCTAAAGTATTTTTGGTAATTTGTTTTTCTTTGAAAATAACTTCTATCTTGTATTAAAACTATTTAAACTTTATAAATATACTTAACTATAGTTAAAATACATAAGTAAATATAGAGAATAATATTTTGATATATATATAAAATTTTACTATAATTTTATATTTAAATATAAGTAAAAATATTAAAAGTTAAATATATTATTATTAAAAGATAGTTTAAAACCAAGGATAATTTGATTTTGAAAATAAAGATTATTTTGAGGCTAAAAATATTTAAAACCAGGATAGATGTTTTTGATTCTTTTAAAAGGAAGGTTTTGAAATCATTTTGAAAACAAGATATAATTTTGTAAAAAACATTTGAATAAAAGTTAGTGGATACAAAACAATGTTCCACTAGATTTTTCGTAGGTTCCATCCTACTTAGGGTTCCATCCCTTTAACAGGCTCAAAGTGTATTTCATTTCACGAATAAATTGGATTTTAAGACGCCAGTGCTTTTCTAGGAGTTTTAACGAAATTCCTAATTAAATTACTTATTATTGAAATCTTGAACTCTTGCTAATCTTGATACTCATGAGTGTTCAATCTTGATATCTTGAATCTCTATACTGTACAGTCTTCATTCTTGATACCTTCATGGTTAAATCCTGCATATACATGTATATCTAAACTATAATGTTAGTATTTATATTTTATAATCTTATTCTAAGGTTGTTGTCATCAAAACCATCATCTCAAGGACTAACATTTTTGTTGTATCCTTCATTAGTTTTTTAGTGGTTCTTTCTGTTACTACACATTTTTTGTAGCATTTGTAGCTTGCTACGGTATATTTATGTAGCCGTTTACATTTATTTCTATCGTGTTTTTAAATGCCGCTAAAAGTTTTTGACTCTTTCGCCATACTTTATGTGCCATCGTTCCCTGTTTAATGCCTTGTATCATTTGCAGCAATCACTCACTTTGTAGTCATATTAAAACCAACATTCAACCACATGATCGTCGTATTCAAACCAACAATCAATTGATCGTCACATAATCATTATATTCAAACAATCGAAAACATATTAACCACATAATCAAATATGATATCCTTAACCATTTCGATAGTTTTTCGACAAAATGAGCAAATTCACATAAAATCTATAACTATTCGTAAAAGAGTTTACACAACTAGTACTAACAAAATGTTATAATATGTATAACAATTAGAGCCATGTTCATTACTTGATTACCCATAATTCTTTGGTGCAGCTAGTCTTTACTCTGAAAATGCTAATTATATGTAGACAAGTTTAACAATTAACAAATGATCATGAAAGTGCTTTGCATTTTTAAGGCATGTCAAACATCATTTGTTAAACTTTTATTAAATTTAAATAATTTTAATAAAACTTAGTTGACTTTGTTAAATTTTTATAAAACTTGGTTAATTTCTATAATAAACTTATTTTATTTTGTATAAAACTTGGTTAACTTAGTTGAATTCTAATAAAACTTAATTAATTTATATAAATTTATTTATTCTTTATAAATTTATTAATTTGTATAAACTTATTTAATTTTTATAAAACTTGGTTCAATTTAAAATTTTCTTTAATTTTTTAAAAATTAGTCAAATTTTTATAAAGCATGATTAACTAATTTATAACTTTATTTATATTAACTCAAACTTATAATCTTAGCTAAAACTTAAAATGTCATATTATATTTTAATCAACTTAATCTTATAGATTATCTCAAACTTAAAAAATGTGTTTACTTAGTTAAGTTTTATAAATGATCTCAAACTTGTACATTTTCATAAACTTAGTTAATTTATTATTATTATTGTAAACATGGTTAATTTATTATAATTATTGTAAACTTGTTTAATTTTTATAAATTTAGTTAATTAAGTTAATTTTTGTAAAATTAATTATTATTATTATTAACTATGAAACTTTGTTTGACTTAGTTAATTTTTATCAAACTATAGTTTATTATTATAAACTTAGTTGGTTTTTTTATCAAACTTAGTTTATTATTATTATAAACATGTTAATTTTTATAATGCTTAGTTGATTTTTATAAAATTATTCATTTTTATAGAATTTAGTTAATTTATCAAACTATTGTTTATTATTGTTGTTGTTGTCGTCCAATTATTGTTATTGTTAAACTTATAAATTATCTTAATTGCAAATGTCATAACTTATATTTAACTAACTAAAACTTATAAATTATCTCATACTTAAACTCTATTAAATTAGTTAATTTTTGTAAATTATCTCAGACTTATAAATTTTTCATAAACTTATTAATTTATTATTATTGTTGTATACTTGGTTAATTTATTATTATTATTGTAAACTTAGTTAATTTATTATTATTATAAACTTAGTTGATTTTTATAAACTTAGTTTTTGTTATTGTTGTTATTATTAATCATAAAACTTAGTTGACTTAGTTAGTTTATTATTATCATCATAAGCTTAGTTAATTTTATCAAACTATGGTTTATTATTGTTGTTGTTGTAAACTTAGTTAATTTTTTATCAAACTTAGTTCATTATTATTATTATTATTATAAACTTGTTAATTTTTATAATACATAGTTGATTATGGTAAAATCACCATTGATACAATAGAAAAAAGGTTGAGTTTTATCTAATATAAAAGCAAACTGAAATGGACCTTCGAACAGACACTTTTTGGCAAACCAGATGAATTAGGGATATGTAGGTCAGCATCTTATTTTGCTTCCCTTATCTCAAATTTCATGTCCTTCTAACACTGCTCTGCTTTAAATATAGTTAACTAGGAACCTTAAGTGCATTTATCTTTATTTTACATACCTAAACAAACTTTATATTATACAAATTCAACCAAAAGTAGTTGGTAACAAAAAAACAAAAGAAAACTGAATTTAGAATTTTACGAAAGCTCATAAGCACCAACCCTTTAACTTAAGGTTCAAGATGTGACGTGCTAAGATTGATACACATTACACTCTTAATGGTGTTAATGGCAGCCACTCCTTCACATCCGGATTCCAAGGATACCCTTGCTAGCAGAGAATGAATAAAAACAGTTTCGGTGATGGCTCCTAAGTTCTAGATATCTTGTTGCTGCATGACTCAAGCCTTGAAGGTGCAAATAAATATTATGTTCCTGATATTAACTGAACATTAATATAAGCCTTGCAAGAAATTTTACCTATATTGTCGTCAACAAAAGGCTCTAGATTCTAAAAGTATATAGTGGCAATTTGCATATCCTGAAACTAATCCTTAAATGATTTATTTAAATCTGTACATCCATCCGTTAATCCTAAAACCTACCCTTAAATGTTCAAAATTATAGATCATGTTTACATAACTGCAACTTTATATGGCATAATCATGAAAATTAGCACATAAATTATCTATTTATTTTGCTGCAACAGATTCTTATACAATGTTGTACTACTAAATTAATGTATATAGTCAGGGTACAAAAGTAGGCAGTTATATCTCTACTGTGTATCTAGCGAGTGTATTTGCATGGATCTATCATAACTTCATGATTTAATTGGAAAGCACGGTTGTGGCTTGTTAAAAACCGAGTTGTCATTCCTTTTTCACAATTTTATGTAGTTGTTGTATGTATTAAAAATATGTTCTTAATTTCTTCGTATGAGTTTGTCTATGTAGACTTAACAGCAATCTCCAAAAGGGAAAACATAAAATGAAATGCAAAGAGTAACTGCAAATAGAAATATGTGTTATCTTTATCGCAAATTTGTGAAATGATATGCCATCACCTACCGTTCCTGTTATACTATGTTGTAGAACTCTCTATCGTCTATTGATTTCTTTTCTCTTTGATTTGTCTTTAGGTTTACAGTAGTCAAAAATACAAAAAAAATGAAGTGGATATGTATACATATATCTCTCATTTTATTGTGGGGGTGGGAAGGTAAATTGCTGGATGACACTTTAACAAGAAGACTTATTGAAGTCTACTATCAGAAGCAATTAACAAACATACTAAGATCAAATTCTTAAATAGAAGAAAAATAAGCAACAAGTCATGCATCATATTATTAGCAATGAAGTAGAAAGCTTCTAGGAAACTAAACATATCACTAAATTTTGATTTCAAATAGTTATGAATTAAGGTATAACATATTTTTCAACTAAATATAGCACAATGACAAAAATTTGGTGAGAATGACAATTATCTCCAACGGACAGTAAATTAACAACTAACATTTCGCTTAAGTTAAAATTTGGACGATGGAGAAGGCATCCAGCCACTTTAGTGAAGGCGCGATAGATTGACAGTAGTGGCGCTAACTTAACTAAATTTAATATTGAATTTTCAATGCAAATTCTAGAACTATATGTTTATCTACCTGTAACCAATGTGGAAAGCTATAGCATGCTTTCACATGTAGCTTAGAAGAATCTCCATCTCCATCCTCCTCGAACGTATGTTGACCTTCATGATTCACAGCCATTTCCATTACATGTTCACTTTGTTTATGCATCTATTGAGGCCCAACGGTGCCTGTAGCCTCAATAATGTGTTCTTCCACTTCATTGACCTACCAACTGAAAGCAATACCTCTCTCTGTCTGCTTACACTAAATTAAAAGGTGATTCAAATTGGAACTGTAACGGCCAAACCAAGCACACGGCTGTTAAAACACTGACTAAACGTAGTCTACTGATGTCCATTACACAATAGTAATATTTTAAAATAACGAAAAGTCATTACCAATATAAAAGACATACTGGATATTCTTTGTCGTCATAATATCAACAAAAACTAATGGTGCAATATTTGAAATGACTCAAACATAGTAAGTAAATAGTGTTTGTCGGCCAAACCAAATAACGTACACTAAGAAGGAAGAAACGAGTCCTTATCACATAGCAATTAGTACATCAAAGTGTACACAAAAGAGCCCAAATAAAATGGAGGGATGGATTGTATACTACACCAATTCAGTACTTTTGTAACACTTATAATTTTTAATTCCTAATTGTTATTAATGTTACAAATGAATAATAGTTATTTTCATTGCTAAAGGATTGCAACGGTTATTAACGTCATTAAATTTTGCGCCTATGTAATTAAGCTAAACTAAGAGGGACACGTTTGTAATTTCATTTTTATTCTTACTTCCATAGTTTCCAACGCATAAGCAAATCGCTTTTAGTCTTGTCGTTTACTCCAAATCTAGGGTTTTCTTCCGATTCACCCTCTTTGCATCAGGTAATCTTTTGTCAATTTCAAATCTATTTGCTTCTTCAAATCTACTATATTTCTTCTTCGATGTATAATATATGCGTGAATTTTCTAGTATTGTAGGCGGCATAATCTACAGTATCATCTCAAGCATCATCTGAATCTTGGGTATGCTCTGAATCTCAAGCATCTTTAGTATCATAACATATCAAGCATTACCAAATTATATGATTACTGATTAGATCAATTACTAAACATTAATTGTTAGTTTCATCTTTTGCACTAGTAGAGAGTTGCTTGTTAACTTTTGAAAAATTGAAACTTCATAAAACATAGATTAAAAGTTGTTTTTCATACTGGAGGCATTTTAGAATCCAATAAAATATTCGTATAATGTAATATATATTTTTTGTCTAAACTAATTTATAAAGTCTGAATTTGGTATTTTTTTTTCATTATTTATAACGATCCTTATTTTAGCTATTTTAAATTATTAAATTTAATATAATTATTGAGTAAAAATGGTTAGAAATAAAATTTTAATGACTTATTTTTGTAGTTTATTGAATATGAACTTGAAAAAAAAAATTAAAATAAACAATTTCGAAGATTTTGGCAATGACAAGTGTTGAAATGAAATTTATATATTTAATGTGGTTATAATCAATAGTTGGAATTGGATAATAAATGTTGAATTATTTAGATGATAATAAAATAATTATTAATAAACGTTGAATTTTTTATTAATGTAATTTATTGAAAAATTAAATTGTTTAAATTAATATTGGAAATTGTTTAAGTAATTGAATCTTGAAGTAATGTGAACGAAAATGATTTTAAAAGTTGATTTAAATTTTATTTAAACAAGAATGAAGATCGTTTACTTTTACAATTTAATTTAAAGATGAATAAATAGAAATTGAAAATCTCACATTTTAATTAACGTGTAAAAATAGCCATTTTGGCTGCTGTCTCGGATTTCGACGAAATCAGTTTTATCGGATCCGTAATAGTGAATTACTGTAGGATTTCAAGTTCGTAATGATCGAACTTATCATTTGGCCATGTGAGCTTGAAGCGTGCAGAAATTAATTTAAGAAATTTAATTAAAATTATTTGATTTTGAAAGCCATCTTCTATATATGATCGAATTAAGCCTTGAGACTAGTTCCACTGCGTTTGGAATAGGTGTATAACTTATAGAACGCCATGTGGCACGCCTCATTTGGAGCTCGAGATATCGAATGTTAAATGCTAGATATTTTCTAATTATAATAATATTTATACTCAACCATATCTCGACATTCGTATGCATCCCGCATACCATCTTGCCCCCTCATACATCCTCCCTCCATTTCATTTCTATTCTTACAGATCGAAACTAAAGGGAAAAAAAGAAAAAAAAAAAAAAAACAATCACGAGGGGATTGCGCGAGCGCGCGATGGCGCACGAGAATGGCCGAAGTCAGTACAAGCGGCGATGGAAAGCGCTACTGTAGCACGCGGTTGGAGGCTCCTGGAGGCACGGTTCTTGGAGATGCGGCGGCGACCGCCTCAAGCACGGCAGTGGTGGATTGGAGAAGGGCGCGAGGCTGCGGCGTTCGTTCGTATATATGAAAAAAAAAAAGAAGCAGATGGTCGCGATTGAATCTGGGAAAGAAGAAGCGTGTGCGCTTAGCAAGAATTGTGATGACGGTTAAGTTCTTTTATTGACTTATTTATTTTAATTAAAATTGTTAATTAAAATTGATATACTAATTATTGTATAACTTTTTCGTACGAGATCCATTTTGGATGAAACGAGTGGCGTTGGAATCGTATCGATGTTGTCTACGATGTGAAATTAAAGTGGTATTTATTCGAAGCTGAGAAATTTTCAGTTTCAAATAAAAAATGAGTGTTTTATAATGCTCATGAAGTACTAAAATATTTTTATGATAGCTAAATTTAAAATTATGAAATGATTTAAATTTATCGATTGTTATTGATAATTTTAATTGACATTTAAATTGACATCTTAATTAACTGATAGAAATTTGAATAGCAGTTAAATTGAATTGCAATTAAATTACTAGTAAACTCCCGATTATTGATGACTAGTAAATTGTTGTGATATTTTGAATATTTGGATGATTAATTGTGATGGAAGCCAATTGATTGACATTTGGATGATTAGATGTTTATTTATTTTTATATACATCATGTTATTACCCGGTAAATTATTTACAGTATATAAACTGTAAATTGAATTATTTCGAATAAATTAAGAAATATGTTGAAATGATATATACCTATGACATTTATTTTGGATTGAAATGATATATATCTATCTTCGAAATTAAATTGAAATAACTGATCACTTGGATATAGGATAGAAAATTATATACGGACATCAGATTGGTTAAATTAAATGATTTTAAGGTCTTGGATTTGAATTTAGTCAAATGATTTCGTTTTATAAAATTGAATTGAAATATAGAAATTGAATTAATTTCGAATATGATTTTTGAAATGTAAAATTAAAATTAGTTAAACGAAATTGTTTAAAAGTGAAATTTGAGATTTTTAAGTAATAACTGAAAAAGATTTGAATTTTGAAAATTGATTTGTTTTAAAAGATTTGGACTTGCATTCAAAATTTGAAATATTGCTAAGTAAAAGTAATTTAAATGGATATTTCATTTTTGGGCTTGGAGTTGAATTATATTGAAGATTTGAATCTTAAATTGAATATTGAATTTAAATTTGATTTAAGCGACTTAGCTCAATAAACTAAATTTGAACTTGAAATTGAGATAAATAGAAATGATTTAAAATTTTAGACTTGAATTAAAATTTAAACCATTGAATCGAATTGTTGAACCGAATTTGAAGTTAAAAATGAACATTGAAATTGAAATTGATTTAAATTGACATTAGAATCGAAGATTAATTCGAATTTAAATCGAAATTGAGTCGATTTGAGTTGAAATGAGATTGAAGATTATTTGAATTGAAAGATTTGGAACTAAATCAGATTGACTTTGAAACTATTTTTAAATAAATTATTTTAATATAAACTGGTTAAAAATCTATCTTTTAAATATTCAAATTATTTTGATTTTCCAAGCTACTTTATTATATTAACCATTTTCAGTACTCAAACTACTTTATGTTAAAACATTTTGACTTTTAAACTATAAAAAAAATTCAAACTATTTCTAAAATTCAACTTGTCGGAGTGGAGATTGTTTATATTTAAATGATGGATTTAAATGCTAATTGGGTTAACATGAAGTTATAACCTAAATTGTAATTCGAATCAAACTTTGAAGTGAAATTGAGATATCGGACTACATTGACATATTTTAAAGTACATATGATATTTTTAAATGAAAGGATTTTTGAATCGACTATGATATTTTGATATCAAGTACTGTTTTCGAAATGTAAAAGTATCAACTGGTGTGTAAAACGACGTTTGGTTGTTAAAGAGACCGGGGCCTCTTGTTGGCATACTCTCGGTCAATATTGGAATCAGTTTAACAACCATGTACGTGGAGGAGAGTTCAGAACGAAGTGGTTGGATTCGGTATCGTTTGCTAGATTTGAAGAAAGAGAAGGATGATGGATAGATTCCGATACTTGTGCTAATTTAAAATGACTAAAATAGGCGGCTTGATAGGGTCAAGCGGGCAAGCTACCCCTAACGAACATCCATTCTTCGATTTTCTTTGGCCTTGATCCATACTATTACTCTTGTTGTTGATTTCAATGGGTGCACCTTGATTTTGGGATAACCTCCCTTTGACTCGATATAGGATGGACAGACGCGGTGGGTGATCATGGTTACGATGCGTTACCACCAGCCCTACGACCCGAACTAGCAATATCCTACCTTGGGCATTGCCTTACATGCCTTGTCATACTTTTATCCCTACACGAGACCCCTACGATTTTGGTTTAATGTTGTCGTATTAAGGCGCATCCTTATCCGCCGACGTGCTATTGGAGCATTATATGCAAACTATACGACAATGCTTAAAAATGCACTAAGGGGATCAATGTAAAGCCTTAACGTCAAAAGAAATATTTATTTTGATGATTAGACATTACACATAGAGCGTATCCTACTATATATAATATTTTGATGGATCCTTAAGAGATGGAAAACCCGTGAACATCTCTAATGCCATTACACTCATGTTATATGTAATATCGATTTGACTCACTAAGGATATTTTAGTCCTGACTTGAATGTTTTGTCTTTTCAATACGCTCGAGTCAGCCTTGAGCATTTCAACGCATTGAAGGTTATTCTCTGGAAGACGAAGACGGTGATCTGGTATATTACTACTAGTATTATTTCCTACATCATGTTGTTCTACTGCATTATATTTTGTTTCTATATATATAACTCTGATAAATGTTGTATTGTGATATCCCGGAAATTTCAAGCAAAGTTAAATGTGATAATCCCCTTTATAAATTATTTTAAATTGACAGTAATGATAATGGGTTGTTTTAAATATAGATAAATAAATTTTTTAAGTGGAATTATTAATTACAAATAGAATTTGGGTTTCTTTAAAATATATACATATGTATTGTTTGAATTGATTTTTTTTAATTTGACTTGAATTTGAATTCAAATTTGAAAATTTAAAAGAAGTAATATCTTAAATTTATCTTTAAAGGTATAATTTTAAGTGAAGAGGAAATGTGTTAATGGATATATATAAACATAACATATTAATATAAAAGCTAGAATAATTAATATGAAAATGGATATAAACATTCATTTAAATGAAGTTTATGACATTTGTATAATAATAACAATACATATGACATTTGTGAGCCTAGAATGATTAAAACTAACAAGTGTCATTTGTTTTAAAAAATAATATAAATAAAATAAATAATAAATAACATATGAATAAGATACATACATTTCTACCCTTCCTCATCTTCTCTTTTGTTTCATTTTTCAAAGAAAACAAGAAAAATCCAAAAGCAATTAAACTAAAAACCTGAAGAAGAAAAAAAAAGTCAGGCAAGGGTCAAAAGCTAAATTAAGATCAAGCTCAACTCTGGAAACAAATAGATCAAGTTTCAGATCAAGTAAGTTAACATTCAAGTTCAAATCATCAAACAAGGTCAATTCAACAACTCAGTAAGCAAATCAAGCAAGAAGCATTTCAGTTCTTAAGTTCAAGCAATACAAGTTTCAGAAATCAAAATATCAATGTGCAGTTTTCAATTTTTCAGAAACTTCCTCTATTCCAACAAAGGTGAGTGAACTTTATTTTTAAAAATAGAATAAAAACTCGAATCTGGTTTACATCTTGATGTTTGTGGCAAAAATATGAAGTTGTTGTGGAAATGATTAATAGATGATGAAAATATGCCTGCATGTCAATGTATATATATATGTGATAGGATATATATATATATATATATCTGTGCATATTCATTCTTCCAATTATGTTTTTCCAATGTTGAAATTTTATTATAAAATTCCTATCTGACATTAGGAACCATTTTAGGCTTTGATTTCTGAAGAGTAAATATTTAAAATGAGGTAATCTCATTTATAAAAATGATTTCGAGCTTAATGGTGGAGTATTCATCTCTAAGATGGAATTTATAGTGGACTTTGGAAATCTGAGGAAAATCAAATATCTTGATTTTGTGATTTGAATCCATAATCAGGTTTGTGTTAGTGAGTGATGAATTTAGGTAGGAAAATTATGATTTTTAGATAAGTAAATTGTAAGGAATTGCTTATTGAACGACAATTGGGTTTCGGCCGTTTTCTGATGATCAGCGAATTTTTGGGGCGTTGAAGTCAGAGTTGAGGCAAGTATGGGGGACGTGGCATTTGGAAAAATTGGTCTCTGAATTTTCAGACCATCGTGGTGGTTGCTGGCGTCGATTTAGGGTTTTAGTTAAAGTTTCTGGTCGCCATTATTTTTGAAGCGTTTGTGGTGACAATGGCGCACCGGACACGATCGCGAGGGAGAAGTAAGGTGCTGGAAGTCGAGACGAAGATTTTGATGGTGTCGGCGGTGGACCTCGTGGTCGAGATCAACGGCGAGGGTGGTTTCCGATCATAGTACTTTGGGTTCCAGTTTGGGCTTTACGCTCGATTTTGATGTGTTGACTGGATCATTGAACTAGGGTGTCGAGGAGGATGGTGAAGTCGTG
Source organism: Allium cepa (assembly GCA_030765085.1). Classification (NCBI taxonomy): domain Eukaryota; kingdom Viridiplantae; phylum Streptophyta; class Magnoliopsida; order Asparagales; family Amaryllidaceae; genus Allium; species Allium cepa. The sequence goes on from CM060939.1 coordinate 159,636,377, forward strand.
TTCGACATGCTGGAGGCCATGGAGTTGGACGACGTCACATAGTTCGCCGTGCATCGTGCACGCGTGCACCAGCGTGTCTAGGTTTGGGTGTTTTTTAGGGCGATGTTTTTCTCGGGTCGGTCGCGAAATGTTGGTGGGTTCGGCTCGGTGCAGTTTGGGGTTTGTGAATGTACGAGTATTACTCGGGTTTGTATTCGAATTTTATATCCTTTGGGTCGGGTCCTTGTTGTTTTGGTTGTTTCCAGATTTTAAGAAACAAGATTTTTGTCAAAATAAGTTTGATGAATGAAGTTTTCAAGACTTTAAACAAAGGTTCAAGCCAAATAAAGGAAACAAGTTTTTTCAAAGATGAGTAGTATATGAACAACTTTTATTAAGGTAGAGAAATTCAAGTTGCTAGCTTAAAGATGAAAGAACAAGGTTTGAAAAGGGAAAAACAAACAAGTTTAAAGTTATAAATATTTATCAAGTTTCCAAAGTAAATGGTAAAACAAGTTTTAGGTATTTAAAATTTTTAATGATTAAATTTCATGGTAATGGTTATCCAAGTTAAGGTGTTTTTAAATGAATGAATTCCCGAGAAAGATAAACTAAGTTTCTAAAATAAATTATTTAAACAAGGATGAAGTGTTTTATCATAAACTTAAGGACTTTGGTTAATTTATAAGTTAATGATAATTAATATCAAGTTTATTAAATGCTGATGAAGATTTAGGAAGTGATTAAGATAAATGATTATCTTGGAATTAATTAAGGCTTGACGGTTAGGATTTATTAATTAGTTAATTATTGGATTTTTAATTAAGGGTTGTAAATTAAAGTTAATTAATTAAGGATGATGAATTAATCCATGTGATTAATTAAGGTTAACTAATAATTGTAATTAATTAAAGGAATAATTAACTAAGGAAAGAGATTAGAGGATCAATAATTAATGTCATAAATTAATTATGGAGATTAATTTAAGATTAATTTACTGTGAATGATTAAGGCTAATTAATCTAAGTGATAATTAAAAGACAATTATTAAATGTAATTATAAGATAATTAATCAAGGAAGATTAATTAAGATGAATCATTAATGTGATTGTAATTAATTAAGCTAAGTAAGCAGGATTAAGGTAATCCAAGAAATTAAAGTTGGTAATTAATTTAAATGGAGATAAATTAAATTAATTAGGGATTGCAAATCTAACTTATGGATGTTGAATGATATTGGATGACTTGGATTTGTTGATGTCTCTGAGGAGCGATTAAGATGTGCTGTGATCTAAATAGTTTAAACTGAGATAGTGTACGCTATCTATCTGAGATAAATTGATGAAGGGTATGATATCCTAGTTATGCATAAACTAAACAACTTGGAGTAGAAATGACATTTGGTTTAAAGAAATCGGGGTCTGGTATCAGAAATTATCCAAAACCACTTCGAATAGTAATCTAAATTCCCTTATAAATTGGATATGTGACATAAATCCGGCTGGAATGAAATAAGTTAAGAAACCTGGACATTTAATTCCGAGAACTGTTGTGTGTGATTAATGATTGGCTATAATAAGTAAGAACTCGTAAAAGGTACGAGTTACCCTGGTAGTTTATAAAATTATAGCTTGATTTCATATTATATGGGTTTACTCACGCTAGTTTCCAGCCTGAGCCGGGTGTTACTTTGATGTAATGCTCGAGTTAGACAAAGTATTACAGATTTTCAGGTAAGGACGTTCTGGAGCTTAGGAGGCGAGCTAGATGGCAGGAACGTATGGAGAGTTTTTCCCTGTGATATATTGTTATTTGTCTGGGACAAGTTATTTTAACTGTCCAGTGATTGTGAAATGTTGTAACTCTGATGTATTAAATGTAATTGACTGATACAGTTCTCTTTGTGTGAAGAATATTATTTGATATTATATTTTATCCGCTGCGAATGTGAGATTTTGAGTTTAGTTTTCTGTTTCTTCTTCTTCTATCTCTTTCTTCTTTTCTCTAACTATCTGAAATTTTCTAGATCGAAAATTCTGGGTCGTTACGTATATAAATTATAATCAACTGTATAGTAAACAGGTTCATCAATTGTTTATTTGATTTTTATATTTTTTTTCATTCCGTTGTAAGATACTGTGTTTGTTTTCTTCTTCTTTTCTTATTTTTATTAATTATCCTCAATGATTATCTATATTCCGGATTGTTTAAGTTGGACATGTGTGGATTATTGTCGATTTAAACCTTCTAAAATATGGTTCGTAAAGATCGGACTTATCTCAACATTCGTACACATCCCGCATACCCTCATGTCTCCTCATACATTCTCCCTCCCTCTCATTTCTATTCTTCCAGATCAAAGACAAAAGAAAAAAGAGAAAAAAATAATAAAAACAATTGCGAGGGGAGCACACGAGCGCACGATGGTGCACAAGAGTGGCCGAAGTTGGTATAGGCGACAATGGCAAGTGCTTCTGTGGCGTGCGGCTAGAAGCGCCTTGAGGCAAAGCAGCTGGGGATACGGCGGCGGGCTGCCTCAGGCACGGCAGTGGTGTACTAGAGAAGGGCACGAGGCCGAGGTGTTTGTTCATATATAAAAAAAAAGATGCAGATGGTCGCTATTGAAGCTGGGAGAAAAGGAGCGTATGCATCTAGGAAGAATTACGATGATGGTTAAGTTCTTTTAATTAAAATTGTTAACTATATATGTTAATTAAAATCGTTATATTAATTATTGCATAACTTTTTCATACGAGGCTCATTTTGGACGAAACGAGTTGAGTTGGAATCGTATCAATGTTGTCTACGACGTGAAATTGAAGTGGTATTTATCTGAAGCTGAGAAATTTTCGGTTCCAAATAAAAGTTGAGTGTTTTATAACGCTCACGAAGTATTAGAATATTTTTGTAACAACCCAGAATTTCACCATATTAATTTCCGAATATTTAATTATAATAAAGGAGAATCATTTAAATGTAAGTTTAACTCACATCCAAATTTGTTATATCATATTTATGATGCTATAAACTATTTTTGTTATCTTGGATGATAGTTAGATTTGTTTGATTGATTAATTGAAATTAATCTTGATATTCCATTTAAACTATTTAAGTGTCGTTATAGTAATTTCCACTATACCATCACTTATTAAATATCATCCCCTAGACCCTTATATGTGTTTGAACTTGAGCTTATGTTTTTCCAAAAGTAGAAGCTTAATATTTATTAATCATTTTGATTAATGATACTTTAAACTAATTAATCATTTTAACTAATGATGTTTAAAATTAATTAATCTCTTTGGATTAGACTTGGATTTAATTAATCATTTTAAGTAATGGTATTTGAATTTAATTAGTTACTTCACTTAATGATATTTGAAAATTAATAATAATCTTTATTAAAGATATTTAAAAGTAATTATTCATTTTAATTAATGATTATTTGAATTTAATAAATCATTTTATAAATAATATTTTAAGTTAGTTAATTGATTTAATAAGTGGGTTTAAAATAAATAAATTGATTTGATGAACGTGTTTCAGAAGTAATTAACTATTTCATTAAAGATAATTGATTTGTTCATTAAAAGAAATTGTAAATTTGATTAACTTTCTTTTCTGATAGGTTATATTATTTTAGATTTATAAAAAAGATTATAAATGTGATTTATTATCTTTAAAAATAATTAATGTTATTTTAAATTTAATAAAAGAATTTAAATTTGATTTATTTTCTTTTGAATATTTATATGGTTTTAAGGGTTTAAAAAGAATACTATAAATCATCCCAAAGACGAATGAAATTGTTTAGAATTTATAAAAGGTGTTTAAATTGTTTTATTATCCTTCGAGATAATAAATATTACTTTAAATTAATAAATGGTTAAATGATAATTTTTAAATAGAATTGTTTATAAATAAAGCTAAGACTAAATTGTTTTGGGATTTTAGTAAACGATGTTTAAAATGACATTTGCTTTGACCCTTGTTTTAATACACTTAGTATTATAAATTTGTCTTTCCAAATAACATTCAAAGAGTTTTTGGAAAATTTAAATTCCGAAATTGTTTAAAATGATTTCAAAAGTGTTTGAGAAAAGTAATAGCAGTATTATTTGAAATATTCTAAAGTAAAATATTTTGGAAAAGAAATTTTAAATAGAATGCTTTTTCTTTGAATAATTCGGAGGAAAATTTTTCGGTTAGTTTTATGGTAATCTGAATAATCTTCTAAGTGACGATCATATGTTGCTTAGGCAAATGTTGTGGAGTACTTAGTAAATTATTCTCTTTATCATTGTGCAATCGAAATGAATTCAAAACCAAACGAACCCAAAGTGAGTTTAATAAACAAGTTGTTAGAGTTGTTTCATAAAAAATTTATGTTATATGCTTTCAAAGATGAGTTTTGAAATTCATAACTAGGTATTTAATCTTCAAGTTCCCTAAAAGGGAATTGATACCCAAAATAAAAAAGTATTTTTAATAAGAGATTGTTTTGATAATTAATTTTAGCCTTAAATAATATACGAGGTAATTTAACACTGATTTAAATGGGTTGGATTGGATATGAAGGTTTTGATGACATTGTTTTATCAAAACCATATATATCATTTAAGTATCGAAGCATTGTAAATTTGTGTTATTGGGTCACTCCATGAACATGATTCGTTATAACACCTTAATGTGAAAAGGTAAGAAGATTTTAATAGACATTGTTTTATTAAAACCGTAGCTTTTGTTTAAAACATGCAAGTAGTGTAAACTATTTGTTACTTTAAGTCAACTCGTAAACATTGTCCATCTTAACACCCTATGTTAAAGAGGTCGAGAGGTCGTCTCAGTTTTAAAAGACTCAAATTTTGATTTGATCTTCACCTAAATTGTGAAAAGCGAAATAAATTTTGTGTTTCGTATATACTTTTAGGATTTAGAAGAGTATTATATAAGTAAATAAAGTGGAATAAGTCATTGTTGGAAAGTTTCTTTTTCTTATTTGATTCGAACCTTTGAATCTGTTTTCTTTAATTACAACGCAAAGAGTCAACCATTCTTCATGGTTTTCAATTATTGGTTTTACCAATTCTATCGAGTTCGGATAGTTATCTCGTTTAGTCCATTCTACCGACGTTGGACTGTTGCCTTGTTTTATCCATTCTATTCAATTTGGATTTTTTATTCAGACTATTTCCATTCTTTCAAGTCTGAATGTTATATTCACTGTACCCATCATCTATGTTTGGATTTGTTCCCTATTGTTCATTTCCATTTTTGTTATGTTTGGTTATTGTTTATGTGGAAGAAAACCCGTTCCGCGTTAGCGGCATGGTCCCTCATATTTTTGTTTAAATACACTCCATATGTTTTATAGTTTTACTCATACCAGACATTTTCTCTGACCTGAGCTCTTTATTTTCCCTAAACTCTCGGGTACTCAATTATATTTGGGCACTCCAAGAATAGCAAGTTTTCTTTGGAGCTCTTTGAAGACGGTGATCGAGCAGGCGGCTCCTTAGTTATCTAGTTATTTATTTCCATTGTATGATTATGTAGGTGTATTTTGTATCTTAAAAATGTAAAGTTAGAATGTATAGCTGCAAATTTGTTGGGTGTTGTACTTTGTTATAACTCTGATAACTCCTTATAAGGAGTAACCTTTTATGCTATATCACTTTATATTATATGTAACAATTTCGTTGAGAGGTCAATCTATTTTGTCTTGTTCTGTTCTTTATTTTAACCTAAGATAGCCAACCTTTCGGGTGCTTAGGCTATGACACATGAATACCGAGGATGTAATAGGTGTCGTTTCCAGGGATTAGAAAGGTGGGTCATCACAATTTTTATGATAGCTAAATTTGATTGAAGTGATTTAAATTTATTGATTGTTGTTGATAATTTTAATTGACATTTAAATTGACATCTTAATTAACTGATAGAAATTTGAATTGACAGTTAAATTGAATTGGAATCAAATTACTAGTAACTCCCAATTATTTGGTGATCAATAAATTGTTGTGATATTTTGATAGTTTGGATGATTGATTGTGATGGATGCCAATTGGTTGATATTTGGATGATTAGATGTTTATTTATTTATATATATATATATCCTATTATCACCCTATAAATTATTTATAGTACATAAAACTGTAAATAGAATTATTTTGAATAAATTAAGAAATAGGTTGAAATACCTATGAAATTTATTTTTGATTGAAATGATATATATCCATCTTTGAAATTAAATTGAAATAACCAATCACTTGGCCATAGGATAGAAAATTACATGCGGACACCGAATTCGTTAAATTTAACGACTTTAAATTCTTGGATTTGAATTTAGTCAATGATTTTGTTTAAAAAAATAAAATTGAATTGAAATATAGAACTTGAATTAATTTCGAATTTGAGTTTTGAAATGTGAAATTAAAATTTGTTAAACGAAATTGTTTAAAAATGAAATTTGAGATTTTGAAGTTACAGTTGAAAATGATTTGAATTTCGAAAATTAATCTTTTTAAAAGATTTGGACTTGTATTTGACTCTGAAATATTGCTAAGTAAAAGCAATTTAAATGGATATTTCATATTTAGGCTCGGAGTTGAATTATTTTGAAGATTCGAATCTTAAATTGAATATTGAAGTTTAAATTTGATTTAAGCGACTTAACTCAATAAATTGAAAATAACTTGAAATCGAGATAAACAGAAATGGTTTAAAATTTTAAATTTGAATTGAAATTTAAAACATTGAATTGAACTATTGAACTGAATTTGAAGTTAAAAACGAAAGTCAAAATTGAAATTGATTTAAACTGAAGTTGGAATCGAAGTAAACTCAAATTTAAATCGAAATTGAGTCGATTTGAATTGAATTGAATTGAGATTGAAGATGATTTGAACTGAAAGGTTTAGAATTGAATCAATTTGACTTTGAAACTATTTTTAAATAAATTATTTTAATATAAACTGATTAAAATCTGTCTTTTAAATATTCAAATTATTTTGATTTTCCAAACTAGTTTATTATATAAACCATTTTCAATACTCAAACTATTTTATATTAAACTATTTTAACTTTTAAACCATTTAAAAAATTTCAAACTATTTTCTAAAATTCAATTGGTCAGATTGGGAATCATTTTATTTAAATCGTGGATTTAAATGCAAATGGGTTAAAATGAAGTTCTAACCTAAATTATAATACGAATCAAACTTTGAAGTGAAATTGACATATCGAACTGAATTGACATATTGTGAAGTAAATATGATATTTTGAAATGAAAGGATTTTTGAAGAAATATGATATTTTTATATCAAGTATTCTTTTTGAAATGTAAAAGTACCAACCGGTGTGTGAAACGACGTTTGGTTGTTAAATAGACTGGGGCCTCTTTTTCGCATACTCTTTGTCAATATTGGAACCACTTCAACAATTATGTATGCGGAGGAGTCTCCAGAATGAAGTAGTTGGATTTGGCATCGTTTGCTGGATTTGAAAAAAAGAACGATGATGGATAGACTCCGGCAGTTGTGCCAATTTGAAATGACTAAAACGGGATGGCTTGACAGGGTAAAGTGGGCTAGCTACCCCTAGCGGACATTCGTTCTTCGATTTTCTTTGAACTTAATCCATAATATTACTCTTGTGGTTTCAATTGGTGCACCTTGATTTTGGGATAACCTCCCTTTGACTCGATATGGGATGGATGGACGCGGTGGACGATCGTGGCTATAATGCGTTACCACCATCCCTGCGACCTGAAGTGGCAGTATCCTACCTTGGAAATTGTCTCACGTGCCTTGTCATACTTTTATCCCTATACGAGACTCCTATGATTTTGGTTTAGTGTTGTCATATATAGGCGCATCCCTATCCCCCGACGTGCTACTGGGGTGTTATATGCAAACTATACGACAACGCTTAAAAACGCATTAAAGGGTATTAATGTAAAGCCTTAACGCTAAGAGAAATATTTATTTTACTGGTTAGACATTACATATATAGTGTATCCTACTATATATAATATTTGAAGGATCAATAAGAGATGGAAAATCCCATAACATCTCTTGAGTTATTGCACAAACATTATATAGTGGATAGAAGATGTGAAAACCTGTAAACATCTCTGATGTCATTACACTCATGTTATATGTGATATCGATTTGACTCACATAAGGATATTTTAGTCTTGACTCGAGTGTTTTGTCTTTTCATTACGTTCAGATTAGCCCTGAGTATTTCAGCTCATTGAAGATTATTCTCTAGAGGACGAAGATAAAGATTTGGTATATTATTACTAGTATTATTTCCTGCATCATGTTGTTCTACTACATTATATTTTTTTCTGTTGTATATATATAACTCTGATAAATGTTGTATAAATTATAATCAAATGTATAATAAACAGCTTTATGAACTGTTTATTTGATTATTATATTTTGTCATTCCTCTGTAAGATTCTGCGTTTGTTTTCTTCTTCTTTTTCTATTTTTCTTAATTAACCCCAATAATTATCTATGTTCCGGATTGTTTAAGTTGAACATGTGTGAATTATTGTCGATTTAAACCTTTCAAAATGTAGGTCCTCACATTATTCACGCACTAAATTGGTTTAATTTGGAAGTTTAAATTAAGTGGTATAATATTTGAATTCAAGCTAAAAGTATGCATCACTTGTTCTGGCTATTTTGGATTTATCAAGTTTGATTATGTCAATTTAACTTGATTTCATATCCATTTCAGTTGCAAATCTATATATTTCACTTCATGTTTACCCTACGATCAATGTTAATGATAACTTATAGTAAAATATAAATGCATGATAGTCACTTTGTACTGTCTTCCCAATATTGTATGGTTCTTAGATTTGGTTTGCATAACATCATTCTAAAAATAGAGAAACTGTAATTATAATAGAATAAACATTGAAGGTTGCATTTAATATCCTGATCAGGGTGATTTTTATGTCTGGATGATGTTTGTGCTGGCATGTTGTTTATTCCAAAAATCTAAAAACAAGAGCATTTTTGGCAATTTCTTTTCATAAGCCGATTTATCTACCGCGAAGTATAGCATAAACCTGAGGTTGTAAACAAAAATGGTTTTTTTATATAGTATGATGTTGTATTTGTGTTTTCAGTGCTCTTAGATGTCAATTATTCTATAATTTTCTCTTTGGAAACCTTAAGTGAATCATATGTACACATCCCTAAACAAGACGAACAAATTGTATTCTATTTTGTTATATATGAATTATATAACTTTCTATATGATTAATTAATAGTTATATTTACATGTTTAATGTTTATAGAGATAAGTGGGTTATGGAGCTGTTTATGGTGGTGGATATAGCAGGCCTCAACCTTGCTAGTCTCAGCATCAGTGAGATTTGAACATCAACATAATATGCATGGTTAGGTTGCTTGAATCTTTAGTAACTTCAAAATGCTAGTAATATAAAGCATCAACTACTTGCAGTAATCGGTATCCTTTGAAGTAGCTTGCATGCAAGGCTGCAACCATGGTTTCTTTGATTCCTAAGTTTTTCCATAATTGCTTGATTAATTTATAAACTTAGTCAACTTTTATGGGATTATGTTGGTTGTGTTAATTATTATTATTTTAATTTTATAAACTTGGCTGCCCATATAAAATTTTATTAGCCTTTTGAACATTGTTATGAACTTTAGTTAATTTAAAAAAACTTTATTAGCTTTTAAAGCATATGCTTTGAATTAATTATGCAAATCTCAATCTAAAAATACTTAGCTAAAGTAGCTAAAAACAAATGCTAAAAGAAAAAAAATTCGTATACAAACTGTAATATACTCACTGAAACATTTAGAACTTTAGAAGATATCTAAACTGTTAATCGTCTAGTGTACCAAAACAGAGAATAATCAATTATAAACTCGTCGCACAAGTTTATAAATTAGATTTCCACTACACTGGAATTCTGTATAAATTTTTTATAACACTATGAATGTTGTAAATAAGTTACAACACCAGCGTTATACTATTTTGAATAAATAGTATAACCAGAACAACAGATAGAATATAGAATAATGTATATAAATATACAAACAGAATATAATTCTAACCGGATTATGTCTGAGGCTTGTCGTAACGATTTCCTTAAGAATTTTATTTCAAAAATTCTCCCAAGATACAACAGACAAATTCTGCTCGAAATTGTAATGAGTATATCACTCTGTGATTTGAATATAAGGACAACAGCAGTTATTAGAGGAGAAGAGAGATTCGGATTAAAAAAATGAGCGAGAAAAGTGATCGGTTTTCCTTCTTATTTATAGTTAGTCTGTATCCCTTCCGAACGGTCGTGTCTGCACCCGTTCGCTTAAATAGTCGCGTATGTACCTCTTCGTACAGTCACTTTTGTAATCGCTTCCCTACACCCGCGTCCGCTTCTGCACCTGTTCGTTTGCGCGTGCTTCACTTCAGAGGTCGTGTCGGGTAGCACCCGCTCGTGCCTATTCAACCCGCGTCCGCTTCCGAATAGATCCGCATCTGTTCGTATGGCCTGCAACCGTCAGAAAGCCCGGTCCAGTTTGCAATAAAAATACAAGTATCGTATTAGACCCAAACACAAACCGGCCCGGTTCGGTTCGGTCGAACGGCGGCGGCGCGCGCACGTGTGATGGTGATGCATGATCTCCCTCCTCACAATGAAGCATACGTTTGGGAGCCCCAGGCCCCCAACCTCCACTTGAGAAAGGCATATATAAACTAGTATACCTCTCAACAAATTGGCGATGTGGGACATTGTATATTTCCATTCATTATTTTCTTTTAGAAATTCCAACAATCCCCCACATGAATGATAATATACATATTCCCCACACAAAGCGAAATATCACAGAGTACATATGGAATAATGCTTTATCGTGGATAAGTAGATATTTCACTTTGAACTTTCCCTAGTTAAAACTTATCGGATCTACTTGGCTAATCAGTGAATTATTTCATCTTGAACCGTCGGCCTTTATTGTATATCTAGACAATAAGCTTTACGAAGCATTGATTCCCTTCTCATCCAATCTCTTGGTTGTGTTCATTTTGGTCCTAAACAAATTTTGGTTCTGCGAGTGTTTTAGAAAATAAAAGCCTTTTAATATTCTCATAGAGCCGACCCAGCTCACACTAACATAGGTGATCGCAACCATTAAGAGTATCCTACATATACCCCACTTGTTATTTCCAAGGTATGGTCATCATTAAAAAACATAGTTTTAACCTTTAAATACTTCTGTAGGCATGCATTTATGTTGTGCACCATAGGATTGGAGTTGGACTATGTCCACGCAAATGCATTACGTCTTGAGTTACTCAGAACTGGTTTGCCTATTGATCCTAGTTCGTGGGATCTCCAGTCGCTAGGATAGGTTTCCATATAAGGTAACTCTTGTTGGTTTAGGCTTTTAAACTCATTCCCCTCGATGCGCAGTCAATTTTCTCTCTTGATAAACCTTTAGTAAATGGATCCGCTAGGTTATCATTTGTTCTCACATAATCAATAGAAATAGTTCCATTAGAGAGTAACTGCCTAACTGTTGTTATGGCGACGACGTATGTGTCGTGATTTGCCATTATACACAAAGTTTTTCTCTTACTCAGCGCTGCTTGATTATCGCAGTGAGTACATATGGCCGTCACAGGTTTGGGCCAAAATGGAAAACTCAGATTCCATGACACTGCTGCTTCTGCAAGGGTAAAGACATAACCAATTGTGGATTTTGATTCCTCTGAATCTGCAGTCCAGTTTGCATCACTATATCCTTCTAATACTGCAGGATATTTTCCATAATGTAAGGAAAAGTTAGTGGTATTCTTTAAATATCCCAACACTCTCATTAGTGCGTTCTTAGGAGACGGAAATGGAACTTTTGCTAAGCACCCCCACACTTTGAGGTATTTAAACTTGGTTTGTGTCCTTTCCATAACTCATATGGAATTGTAACCATTTTAATTGTGGAGAATATGGTGATGTTGTTTGATGAATTATTCTATTTTCTGCACAGAACTGTTCAAACGGTGATTCATATTATCCACCTCGATCAGAGCTCAATATCTTGATCTTTCTATTTAACTGATTTTCTACCTCAGTTTTGTATTCTTCAATTTTGGAAAATTTATGTATCCTAATCTATCATGCCATAGTAAAATATCGTGTTCAAGCACATAAGAAACTTCAATTTTATTAACAGCACAATCAGAATACATAGTTTTATTGCCAACAACGGCTACATTTGCCTTAAATAGGCCATCATGCTGAGAAATCGGACTTGTCCATTTCCATGTTGTCAACTATATTTGCCTCTGAGTTGTGTTCCTTCTTGTGTCTGCAATCTCTAGCGGCGTGTCCCATTTTGCCACAAACCCAACATTCACCATTAAACTTCTTGGTTTGTTTGTTGTCTTTGGATTTGTTTTCAGGAGCTTTCCTTTTCTTCTGGAAATTCCTCATTTTGTTTTTGGTCTTTGACCCTTCAGTCACAAATGCCTCATCGCTTTGTTTTGTTATTCCACGGTTATCTGCCTCAATTTTCAATCGGACTATGAGATCCTGTAAAGAGATTTCCTTCTTTTTATGCTTTAGATAATTGCGGTAATCTCTCCATGACGGCGGCAGTTTTCCCGTGATGGCTTCAACCAAAAACGATTCTCCAACCTTATGGCATTCCGCCTCGAGTTCATGAATGATGATTCGCAGTTCATGCAGTTGAGCGGTTACTGATTTGGAGTCAACCATCTTGTAGTCCATGAATTTGTCTACAGTGAATTTCTTAAGACTGATATTCTGCGTCTTGTACTTCGTGGTAAGTGCATTCCAGAGTTCTTTTGATATCTTTAAAGGCTGATATACTTTGTATAGCACCTTGTCGAGACAATTCAGAATATAGTTTCAGCATAAAAAATCAGAATGCTTCCACGTATTCACCTTTGCTTCCTTGCCTAGTGCAGGAATCGGTTCCTCCTCCTCGAGGTACTTTTGCAGACCGGGTGTGGTAAGATAAAACATCTGATTCTGCAATGTCAAGAAATCATCACCATCTCCCTTGAACGGTTCAGGTCTATTGTGAGTAGTATTCTTTGAAAATTCTACTGTTGTCATCTCTGTTTTAGTAAGAAAACAGTAAAATTCTTAAGATGTTAGTTGCTAGTGTACTAAAACAGATAGCACGCTACAATAAACTTGTCGCACAAGTTTATAAATTAGATTTTCACTACACTGGAATTTTGTATAAAAATTTTATAACACTATGAATGTTGTAAATAAGTTACAACAACAGCGTTATACTATTTTGAATAAATAGTATAACCAGAACAACAGATAGAATATAGAATAATGTATATAAATATACAAACAGACTAGAATTCTAACCGGGTTATGTCTGAGGCTCGTCGTAACGATTTCATTAAGAATTTTATTTTAAAAATTCTCCCAAGATACAACAGACAAATTCTGCTCGAAATTGTAATGAGTATATCACTCTATGATTTGAATATAAGGATAGCAGCAGTTATTAGAGGAGAAGAGAGATTCGGATTGAAAAAAATGAGTGAGGAAAGTCATCGGTTCTCCTCTTTATTTATAGTTGGTCTGTATCCCTTCCGAACGGTCGTGTCTGCACCCGTTCGCTCAAATAGTCGCATCTGTGCCTCTTCGTACAGTCACTTCTGTTTATCGCTGCCCTGCACCCGCGTCCGCTTCCGCACCTGTTCGTTTGCGCGCGCTTCACTTCAGAAGTCGTGTCGGGTCGCACCCACTCGCGCCTATTCAACCCGCGTCCGCTTCCGAACAGATCCGCATCTGTTCGTTTGGCATGCAACTGTCAGAAAGTCCGGTTCAGTTTGCAGTAAAAATACAAGTATCATATTAGACCCAAACACGAACCCGACCCAGTTCGGTTCGATCGGACGGCGGCGGCACGCGCGCGCGTGATGGTGATGCATGATCTCCCTCCTCACAACGAAGCATACATTTGGGAGCCCCAGGCCCCCAACCTCCACTTAAGAAATATAAACTAGTATACCTCTCAACAAATTGGCGATGTGGGACATTGTATATTTCCATTCATTATTTTCTTTTAGGAATTCCAACAATGTGTATATTATCATTCATGTGGGGGATTGTTGGAATTCCTAAAAGAAAATAATGAATGGAAATATACAATGTCCCACATCGCCAATTTGTTGAGAGGTATACTAGTTTATATATGCTTTTCTCAAGTGGAGGTTGGGGGCCTGGGGCTCCCAAATGTATGCTTCGTTGTGAGGAGGGAGATCATGCATCACCATCACACACACGCGCGCGCCGCCGTCCGTCCGACCGAATCGGGTCGGGTCGGGTTTGGGTCTAATATAATATTTGTATTTTTACTGCAAACTGGATCAGGCTTTCTGACAGTTGCAGGTCATACGAACAGATGCGGATCTGTTCGGAAGCGGACGCAGGTTGAATAGGCGCGAGCGGGTGCACAGAAGTGACTGTACGAAGAGGTACAGATGCGACTATTTGAGCGAACGGGTGCAGACACGACCGTTCGGAAGGGATACGGACCAACTATAAATAAAGAGGAAAACTGATCACTTTTCTCGCTCATTTTTTTCAATCCGAATCTCTCTTCTCCTATAATAACTGCTGCTGTCCTTATATTCAAATCACAGAGTGATAAACTCATTACAGTTTCGAGCAGAATTTGTCTGTTGTATCTTGAGAGAATTTTTGAAATAAAATTCTTAAGGAAATCGTTACGACGAGCCTCAGACATAATCCGATTAGAATTCTAGTCTGTTTGTATATTTATATACATTATTCTATATTCTATCTGTTGTTCTGGTTATACTATTTATTCAACATAGTATGACGCTGTTGTTGTAACTTATTTACAACATTGGTAGTGTTATAAAAAAATTATACAGAATTCCAGTGTAGTGGAAATCTAATTTATAAATTTGTGCGATGAGTTTATTGTAGCGTGCTATCTGTTTTAGTACACTAGCAACTAACATGAACAAATGCATGAATTTACTCAAGAATGGTTTTTTGAGTTGTGGTATTTCTTAAACAGTACAACCAAAATGGTGTTTTTACCTGTGGTATTTCTTAAATAGCACGGCCAAAAATAGTGGTATTCTGTATGGTATTCAAAACTGTTGTTGATAGCTAACATAACCAAACAAAATTATGTACAACGTATTATTGGTTCATTTTGCGATAGATAATAGTTTTTCTTCGTGTTTGACAAATGAAATGCACTAAAAAAACCACATATCTAATGGTAGAATATAAGACGTAATTTTTTGTCCCTCAAATTTTCTGATGTACTTCTTTTCCTTTACTTATTTTTCATAAACTAAATTCAATATTGTGATTTTGTACAGATAATTGAAATAATGTTTTATTTTAATTAGTAATCACTAAATTATCATACAGTTAATGTTTTTTCCTATAAAAATGTTTGTGTCTAAACTAATTTGAATACTGATTAAGTCATCATACACTTAATCGATAGTCATCAAGTAGTAAAGATTTTTATCAGTTAAATCTTGCAAAAAAATCGTATAATTGGTAAAACTATTTTGAACATAGGCAAACAAATTAACCTAGAATAATATGGACAGAAGAATATTTACTAATTAATTTTTTTGGAACTTGTTCTTACTGGCAATATTGTACTGGAAATAATCGCATACTTTTGTCATATAGACTACATATACACCCCAACAAAAATGTCTAATAACTACGAAGATAAACTTTTGTCTCATTCGTGTTCATGGCAACTAATGCTAGTGAAATTGAATGTAATGGGAATAAGTCTAAATACTATCTTTAAAATTCTAGATAACTTCTTTCTTTTCAATCAATTCCACTTTTCTCTTCAATGCTCTCTAAATTATATTTAAGTAGTCATATAAATGTTGTTCCAAACAACCTCTAGTCTTTGGCTCATTTTTATTTGCTTCACGATATATGTGATTCTCTCAAAACTCCAAGCGATGCTTCCTGTAAGAGGCACTTTCAGCTACTACTTGCAGCTGCAAGCGGCACTTTCAGCTGCTACTTGAATCTTCAAGCGCAACTTGCAGCTGAAAGCAACACTTTCAACTGCTACTTACAACTGCAAGCAGTACTTTCAGCTGCCACTTTGCAATTTGCACAAGCAAATTGCAACTTCCATGTACTGAGTTTATTAAAATAGATACTGAAAAAAATTATTACAGCACTCAACTCATATAACATTTTACATCAATATTAAACTGTCCTTTTTAGCCCATACAAGATTTAAAATCAATTATTTTATACTAAATTTTTTCATTTTTTCTTCAAAACCAGAGGACAAGAAATGATGTTACATGCCAAATTATATTCGATTCTGACTTATAGCTACTATTTATAAGCAGGGTGCACTACAAGAACGGCACCAGATAGCGACGGTTTTTAGCCGTCGCCGGCCGTCGCGAGCCGTCGCTATATTGGTCGTCGTCCAATAGTATAGCGACGGCTCCGTCACATAAATAACGTCGGCTCGCGAGTGCAAATGTGCCATGTGGAAATTTTTTCAACGTCTAAATGACGTCGCTAGCCGCACTAGCATGTATCGTACACAAATGCGTGTACACAAGGAACGTAAAGAAAGTGCTGTCGAAATTTTGTAGCCGTTTAAAATGAAATGATTTATAATATGTAATTAATTTATTGTGTTTGTAACTTGTCCAATACAGGGACAAATCCGACAAATATTGTATCAGATGAATATAAATGTCCGTTTCGTTACAAAACGAACATCCATATAACGATCATATACAACACTTGCCAGACGGGGCGAAAGCCAATCTAAGAAATAAAAAAATTTCTTTAAATTTTATCAAATATTGTTGTTCTTTTCAAATTTTGACGATGTTTCAACTATTTATATTTTATTTCAAAAATTTGTGTATTTAAATTTTAGTTCAACATTCAATTAACAATTTTAGTTCAATATTCATTTCTTTATTTTTTTTCGACATAGATTTTATGTGACTATTTGTTGTTGTTATATTCATTTCTTAATTTCTTTACAAAATCGAATTTAGTACAATATCAGTTGTTTTTAAAGTCATTTCCTAATTTTTTTTAAAATAAATTAGATAATTGCAGAATTCTAATGTTCTCATATTCATTTTTAATTTTTTGTACAAACTTTATTTTTTACGATATATACAACCTTTTGCATTTTGGCCGTCGCTAGTCATCGCTAAAATTATTAAAATGGCCGTCGCTAGCCGTCACCCAATCAACAGGGTAAATATAAGAATTATCAATGAATATAATTAGAAAACAACAAATTCTAATTATCAAATAGATAATTAGAAAAAAACTAATTATTAAATAAAAATTTGTCAATTTAAATTCACTTAACAACTTAAATTTGTAATTTATCAATTTCATATACTATGAAATACTTTCATGTAAATTTATCAATAACCAAGTTAATCATTAATATACACTATTTTTTCACCTAAAACAACTAACCATGTTAATCGCCAACACTAATTATCTACATCAACCATTTATTCAACTTGATCATGATAAACTAATTAATGTAATACTTCATTCAAGTTCATGATAATAAACTAATTAATCTAACAAATCAACATACAACACTACTAATATCTAATTTAACAACACTACTAGTACCCAATTTAACAACAAATCTCAATTTTACAACAAATCATAATTGAATTAGGATTTAAACTAAAGCTAAAAATATCAAATTTACATTAAAACAAGAGATTAGGAGCATACCGACACAAATTTGGGTGATTTGGAGGCGTTGAAGGCTGGGGCGGCGGCTACGGTGACGGGGGGCGACGGATTGGGGAGGAATTCGGCTTGGATCTGTATATTGCGTATAGCGACGGCTAGCGACGGCCGTTTTTTTTAGCCGTCGCTAGGCTCCGTCGCTATACGAAGCCTTTCTTGTAGTGGTGATATATATGTTATACAAAATTGATACAGAAGAAAAGATATGACAGTCTAAAAAATGCTAGTGCCCATAATTTACATCACATTTCCCTTTTTCCATGATAGGTAGGTTTTTTATAACATCATTTTTCTCACAGATCAATTTGGTTTTTCCATATGCATTGCATATATAATTGTGTTCTAATTCCGTGTCATATAATATTGTATAATAGGAAAATTTGCTGTAACTCAATATGGAACTGGATCGATCTTAGGTTTCCTAAGCCAGGATCATGTTACAATTGGTGACTTAGTTGTTAAGGATCAGGTTAAGACATTGAGAATCAACTTCTCACTTTATCAGGTCAAAATGTAGCACTCATATGAACTATATATTTGTAGGTTTTAAACTAAAGAAATTGGCCTCATTTTCTTGGCAGTGAAATTCGACGGAATCCTTGGAATAAGTTATCAAAAAACATATGTTGATAATGTTGTACCTGTATGGTAAGATTTTGTTCAGTGTTAGGATTATGTTATAATTGTCTTTACTTTGCTAACTTTATTTATTTTCCTGCCAATTGGAGTATAATTACTAATTAGTACGAAGCATGTGTGATAGTGAAATAACACCCATCGTCATTTATTTGATTGAAAAGAGGAGATTTAAGGGAATTCTTCACAAAACCCTTATGTTGATATATATTAGACTTAACTCCTTAATATTCATGAAATTTATATCAAAGTCTTTGAAAATTTGACAAAATCTATCGGGTTTTTCTTTTTTATTGTTAAAGTCCCTATTTTCACAAAATTAAAACTTACATAGTGATAACCGTCCATGTTTATGATTTGAAACAACTTACATAGTGATAAAGTTTTTTCTACCTTGTTGGCAAGCATTGCATTCCTTAATATAGATAGGATTTTATCTAACTTGCATCTCATAACATAAAATACAATTTTGACCTGGTGGTCTACATTTTTTTATGTCTACAAGCACACCAATGTTTATGAAATCCATACCAGTTTAAATTTTTTTGAATGTTTATATGTCTTTGCTATTTATTAGATTATGGCCCGACTTATTATTTCATTTTTTTGAAGAGCACAACCAGAAGTGCATATTGGACAAAACATAAATAGATTAGTCAAAATTGATAACAAAAGTTGATACAATATAGGTTTTGTTTGGAAAAAAAACATAGTTAGCAAACAAGCTCTTGCCTTTTGTTATCCCTAAAGATTACTTCCATGTAGGGATACTAAATCAACATATAAAATAAACTACTTATCCAGATTAGATCTTATAAGATATCACCATTTCCATAACATCTTATAATTAGTTAAATGAAGAAATGGTCCTTATTAAGAAGGAATTGGCTGTTTACTTCATTTCTTATGGATTAATGATATATTGGATGGTATTATATAAACCAAGAAGTTTAGCTATACAAAATCCTTTACAATTTGGGAAATGTGATTAAATAAAGAAATTAGTTGATCGGATATATTATTCTTCATTGATATTGAAACATGCGACTAAATGATTTTTTCCACTCAACAATAAATAATTTGATCATATATCATTTATTCTCCATTGATCAAAAAATTGTTATCCATGCAGGATTTAATAGTCAATACATTCTCATATGTTAGTAAATGTGTTACTAGGTTTTATATGTATGATTATTTTCCCGTTATCCGTATTTATTATAGTTTATGCTTATTTATCAGGTTTTTAAACTTTAATGGCTAAATGGATGTTATTTAATATTTGACGCATTCATGGTTAGTCGAAGATAACATGTATTTAAAAAAAATACCTTTTCTATGAAACATTATTCAAAATCTTAATGTTTTTAGACTAATTGCAGGTATGATAATAATTCATCAAGTTACCTAATCAAGTTAAAATATCTAGAATTAAGGTATTATCTCTTAGGACCTAATGTATCAATGATGAGAGTATGTATTACAAATGCATTATTATTTTGAATGATTTAGTTACTCATTTATTTATTTTTCTAATGCTATTTTAGTTTATCTTATACAATATTAATTCGCGTATACACAATAGAGATATTGACAGGCTGTTATGTATTAGTTCAGGAGTGTGCTATTACAAAATTTTCATTGTATACTACGCATGAAAAAAATATGATATAATATAATATCCATTATCAGCGTTTCACAAATGTGGCTTTTAGTCAATAACATGGTTCCTTGTTCATTTCAAAAATGTTAAATAAATACTAGAATGATCCAGAAGTTCTTCAAAAGCTAGGAAAGCAATGGGAATGCCCACATCAAGTGAAGGTGCTTCATTTGCTTGATTTTCTGGACTTAAAGAAACAAAAGAGGAAGTAGGATATGAGGATGAGTCAACTTGTGCATCAGAATGTTAAAGCTGGCGATGTGAAGGTACAACATAAAAAACGGAGTTTGCACATAGTACTTATTTTATCTTAAAAAACAAACAAGCATATGTTTTTGGTTGGTTGGCCTTGAATGGATGTTTTCATGCTTAATCCTTACGTAAGTTGTAAATTTATTTATTTCACCTTGCTTTTCTTAGTGTTTATTAGATAGTTGGATGTTATTTGCATTACAGTTTTATTTTGTCTATGAATTAATGGTACTGGTTGTGCTATCTAATCTGTTGTGATTGAAATAAATGATTATTCTTGTCTGTGTTGCTGATGATAATAAACATTGATACATCTTCATTTCAAATTTTGTTACAGCTTACTCAACGCTTATAACTGTTGGGAATGGAAAATTTTCCAATGTTTATATCCGTTAAAAAAATTCCTCATTCTCAATAGTTATAAGTGTTAGGAAAGTGGAATTTTTCAATGGTTATAAACGTTGGGAAAGTGGAATTTTCAAAGGTCATAACCGTTGGGAAAATATTGTAAAAGTTGTCACTTACGTATTTGTAATGTTTATAACTATTACAAATTTTATTTGTAACGGTTATAACCACTAGGAAAGAGCAATTTCGGTGATGTGTAATAACCCAAATGATAAGCAGTGCAACATTGGCAATGACTACTAAAGTGTTAACTCTACTATTAATCATTGTTCAAAGATGTGACTTTTACCACTGATTATTCCACCTACAAAGATAATGAAAGGCTAGCTGGGAGTTGAAATAAATTGCACATTAGATTCTAACATACAAAGAGCTGCACATCAACTGAGCTGCATATGCAATATATATGTTATTTCTAGCAATTTATATAATTTCATTTCTTAGTGAATAGAATGAAAGAGAACTATAAAGAAAATCTGAAATCACAAAATAAGAAACAACAAAAGTACCACCAATACCTTCTTGATATTTGAATGCAACGTCTATTTATGGAACTTCTTGATATCAGTTTGCATGTGACTTGAACTAGCGCCATTCAAAGTAGTTTCACCAACCTGTCTTCTGGCTACAAACCAAGAATAATCTCCTTTAAAAGCCATATTTTACTCATTTAGAAAAAAAAAATATTACCAACCTTCACAAATTTCAATAAGATGCCACAAATGCTGGTTGCTTTAGCCATTTCTTCTTTTAATTTATCAACAATGCTACCTTTTTGCATAAACAATGATATTTTTATACATCAAATACTATTTGTGCTTTGAAATTCAAAAGATAATAACACCTCTGGTTATCCAATATCCATTTCAAAGTCAAATACTACTAACCATTATAAACTGAAATTATTAGCAGTTTCAAAATCCAATAATGGATTCGAATAACATTACAACAACGCAAAAGCAGATAAGGATACGCCAAAGTCCACATCTAAAAAAATAACCAACCATTATATACATATTAAGATAATAATATTTACCGTTATGCTTCACATGGTTGGTTGAGATTTAACATTATATTTATATCAGTTTCAATTAGAAACTACATAAACTCTAACAACATAATCTAAAAATTAATATTATATTTATATCAACTTCATGTACTTTTGGATGTTACTATCATATTTGTTAACAAGTTTTATCAATTTGTACAAAAAATACGAATGTACAATATAGTATACTGGGCTAAATGACTAGGTGAATTATTAACAAATCTAAATCATAGGCAAAAAAAGATAACAAAAGCAAAGATAAACTCAAAACCAAGGGGTGTTCTGAAATATAAAGTAAGTAACATATATTATATCAATAATCAATAATAATTATAAACCCTCGGGTAGTGCAGTGGTTATGGGCTCACTTATGATGATAACGACGACGATGATGCCTTTCATATATCTAAGTTATATGAAGTTTATCATTTCTGTATTGACGGGTAAATACTCGGGGTGAACTGATCAGGAAACAACATTTATAGACTACCTTCGGGATGAACTGATCAGGAAACAACATTTATAGACTACCTTCGTTCGCAAAATGACTTGATCCTATCACAAGCATGTTGAATCCTGATTTCGTATGATAGGTTTATGTTATGTACTTTTGATTCAGTTATTAGTTATATTATTATTCTTTTTTTGAATCAATCAGATTTCAAAATCTTGCTAGTGAATACCAATGGTTTTTTCTTGTAAAATACACATACACGCAGCGCATGCATATGTTCCATTACATAGAAAATGCCAGTCACTTTTTTAAAATCATGTTCCAAATCTCGTAATACTTGTGAAAATTAAACTTAGGGTCCCAAGTTGCAATTAAAACGGATTCTTCTTTATAAGGTGTCAAAATCAATTCATGACTGACGCAGCGTGGGAAGCGAATTCGACGAAGTAAATCGAATCCGTGCAGGATCTCACACGATTAGCAGAAATAATCGGTGAATAGACGAAGAATCGATGGATTTAAGAATACCGAAAGGGCCCAAATCCGTTGATCTCGAAGATACTGGATTTTAGCAATCTTCGACACGTTCATCGCGCACGATACCGTGAAGAAAGATCTAAATTCTTTGAGCGTTGATCAAGCGCACTTGATTCCGCGAATTGGCTTCAACGTTCGTTGATTCGAGCGCACTCGAATGCCAAAGTGGAGATAGGAGATAACACTCGACTACCAATTTAAAAATGGAGGCTCAAAGCACAAACCAAATTTTATTCAAATTCCAACAACCTTACAAATGACGCATACACCCTTATTTATAGTACAACACACTCCCGACTTAACAAAATTACAACACAAACGGTTTACAACACACAAACGACCTAAAAATGCTTCACGCGACTTAGGATAACTCGGCAACGACCTATGGAAACTCGTTCACGCGATTTTGGTTCAGAGGAAACTCGGCAGCGACTTATTAAATCATCAACGACTTAAAATAAGGTCTTGCGCGACCTTCTCCTTTGTGTCTGCCCTAGATATGTCGCTGCAAAGTGGGGGGGGTGATTTTGGTCTGCTCGCGACCTTGAATATGTCGCTCGCGACTTATGGTTAAGTCGTCGGGTTGTTCGCGAGTTGGCATGAGTCGTTCGCGACCTATTGGGGCTTCTCACACGCGCGACTTAAGGGGCACGGCAGAGCGACACAAGACGGTGGAGCGACTCAAGGAGGAGCGACTCAAGGAGGAGCGACTCAAGGAAGAGGATCGACACTCTCGACTTGATCGAATTAAGGTATGCTCTGCATCATCCTCCCCCTGTTGGAAGGAATTCGTCCTCGAATTCATACTCTCGTCATCTTTGATAGGTTCCTCCTCATAATACGGAATTAAGTGCTTCACGTTAAACACATCAGAAGTATGAACCTCTTCCGGCAACCTTAACCGATACGCATTATCATTGATCTTCTTCAAGATCTCTAATGGACCAATTTTCCGTGCTTTCAACTTGTTGTAAGTTCCAACTGGAAAACGATCTTTCGTTAAAATGGCATATACAAAATCTCCCTCTTTGAAGACAACTCTTCTTCGTTTCTTATCCGCCATTTGTTTATACTTCTCATTTGATTTAAGTAATCGTTCCTATACAACCTTGTGGCATTCCTATAACTCATTCACCAAGTCACTAGCACGCTTAACAACTCCTTTCTGATATGGTACTGTCGTTAAATCCAATGGTTCCTTTGGAATGGTTGAATATACAACTTGAAATGGACTGAAACCTGTACTCCGGTTAACTGCATGGTTGTGAACAAACTCCACTTGACACAATTTCGAATCCCAACTCTTCAAATTGTCTTTCACAAGACATCTCAGTAAATTTCCTAACGATCGGTTAACCACTTCCGTTTGCCCATCAGTTTGCGGATGGTAAGCGCTACTAAAATTTAGCTTTTTTTCGATCATCTTCCACAAACTCAACCAAAAGTGGCTTAGGAATCGAGTATCCCTATCAGAAATAATGGTCTCCGGTAATCCATGCAATCGATAAATCTCTTTAAAGAATAATTGAGCAACTCGGACGGCATCGGCTGTCTTCTTACAGGCTATGAAATGCGCCATCTTCGAAAACCTGTCCACTACAACATATATAGAATCATTTTCCCTCTGAGTTCTCGGCAAACCTAACACAAAATCCATGCTAATATCAACCTATGATTTAGTAGGCACGGGTAATGGCATGTATAATCCCGCACTCGTCGCTGTTCCCTTCGAAACCTGACAGATATGACACCTCTCCACAAATCTCTCTACCTCTTTCCTCATTGACGGCCAAAAATAAGATTGTGAAATTAACTGTAAGGTGCGATCCCGTCCAACATGTCCTTCTTCATGCAACTCTTTAATAATCTTCATTCTCAAGCTACAGTCTGGTATGCATAATCGATTCCCCTTGAACAAGAATCCATCAACCAACACAAATTCATCAGTATCCCCATACTTAACTTTCTCAAAAAACTTTGCAAAGTAAGGATCCTCTTCAAACAACTCTGGCAATAATTCGAATCCTGTCACTTCAACCTTCAACGTTGTCAACAAGTGATTCCTCCCGCTCAAAGCATCTGTTACACGATTTGTCACCCCTGATTTGTGTTTCACAACGAAAGTAAATTGTTGTAGATATGCTATCCACGAGGCATGTCTCGCTGAAATCTTGTCATGCCCTTGTAGATGTTTTAATGCCTCATGATCAGTGTAAAGAACAAACTCCTTCTGAAACAAGTAATGTCGCCAGTGCTTTACCGCTTGAACAATCACGTAAAACTCTACATCATAAGTGTTATATCTCAACTTGGCTCCAGATAATTTTTCACTGAAATAAGCAACTGGTCTTCCGTTCTGGCTCAATACTCCACCAATTCCCACTTTCGAAGCATCAGTATGCAATTCAAACAACAACTGAAAATTCAACAGTACCAGAATTGGTGCCGTCGTCAAGAGTAACTTGACCTTCTCAAAAGCAACCCCTGCTTCATCTGACCATAAAAACTTCTTTCCTTTCATGCAATCGGTTACAGCTGCCATCACACTGCTAAAATGTGGAATGAATCTTCGATAGAAAGATACCAATCCATGAAAACTCCTCACTTCAGTAATTGTCTTTGGCTGTGGCCAACTCCTGACAGCTTCCACTTTATTTTCATCCACTTGAATTCCTTCCTTTGACAGAACATACCTCAGAAATAAAACACTATCCGTCATAAACACACACTTCTTTGTTGCTGCATAAAACTGCTCTTGTCGTAGAATCAACAATACTTCTCGCAAATGCTGGATGTGTTCTTCCGTACTCCCACTATAAATCAAAATATCATCAAAGTAAACAACCACGAACTTTCCAACAAATGGTCTAAAAATCTGGTTCATCACTCTCATGAAAGTACTAGGAGCATTTGACAAACCAAATGGCATAACCAACCATTCGTATAAACCCTCTCTGGTTTAAAAAGCAGTCTTCCACTCATCACCCGGTCGAATACGAATTTGATGGTATCCACTCTTCAAGTCAATCTTGGAAAACACAACAGCCCCAATCAACTGATCAATCAAATCATCAAACCTCGGCATAGAAAATCTGTATCTCACAGTGATCTTGTTTAGTGCCCGACTGTCCGTACACATCCTCCACGTTCCATCCTTCTTCGGTACCAATAAGGCTGGCACGGCACATAGACTCAAACTCTCCTGGACACGCCCTTGTTCTAACAACTCCTCCACCTGCCTTCTCAGTTCTTCATGCTCCTTCGGACTCATCCGGTAATGTGGCCTGTGAGGTAACACTGACCCTGGCACAAGATCAATTTGATGTTGAATATCCCTCAACGACGGTAATTCCTTTGGCAACTCCTCCGGAAACACATCACTGAATTTTTCCAATACCGGCTTCACTTCCTCTGGAACTTCAACTGATTCAGTAGCTTCATGTCCAATCAACAAAAACACTTCGGAACTCTCCTCTACTTCTTCAACAAATTCTTTCAAAGTCAATAAAGTTTTAAGCTCCTCAATCTCTTCTGACTTGCTCTCTCCCTGCTGTCTTCTTTGGAACTAAAATAATCTTAACGCCTTCAAACATAAAACTGTAGCTATTGGTTCGACCGTCATGCTGCACTGCTCGATCATACTGCCATAGTCTTCCCAAAAGCAAATGACAAACATCCATCTCAACTACATCACACCAAATCTTGTCTTTATATTTCTTCCCAATAGAAAATGGAACTCGAACTCGCCTATCCACCTTCACCTCTCCTCCTTTTCTCAGCCACGCTAACTTGTAAGGATTAGGGTGTTTCTCCGTCTTCAACTTCAGCTTCCTCACAGCTTCAGTAGAAATAATATTGTCACAACTTCCTGCATCAATCACAAACTTACAAACTTTTCCCAGAATAGTGCATGTAGATTGAAAAATGTTGCTCCTCAACCAACTACCTCATCCTCTTGCTTCGGTGTTAAACAAGATCTCCTCATCATTAGATTACACCCTTCATCTCCCGATGCGATATCCTGTTCGTCTTCCTCCACTGGACTAGAATCACCTTCACCAACATCCTCACCTTCAACTTCAGCGATCATCGTTCTCTTCTTTGGCTTCGGACATTCGTTACTCTTATGACCCACTTCTTGGCAGTTATAACACTTGAAACTGTTAGCAACCTTCGCCTTCGCCACTTCATTCACAACTAGTTTATTAACAGCTTTAGTAACATTGGAACTCCCACTAACACCTTTGCTTTGAATATTGGAACTTGTAAACACACCACCTCCTCGTCTTCCCTGCTTCTCCCAAGCCAACGCCTTCTGGTGCGCTTCAGCCACAGACCTCGGGTCAAACATATTAACCATATCATGGATCTGCATTCGCAAACCTCCAACAAACCTAGCAGTCAACTGTTCCTCTATCTCCATAATGTCATTTCGAGCAATCAGTTGATAAAACTCGTCAGCATAATCATTAACAGTCTTTGTCCCCTGCCTCAAGTTCTGCAATCTTTGATACATGAGTGATTGATAATTGTAAGGTAAAAATGTAGCTTTCATCAATTTCTTCATTTTCTCCCAGTCAACAATCTTCGACTTCCCCATCCGTTCTCGTGTAAGTTTGGTTTGTTGCCACCACGCCATAGCTCTCCCTCTCAACCTAGTAGCAACCAACTTCACTCGACGATCTTTCGGTACCTCCTTGAAATCAAAGATCTCTTCGACATTAGACAGCCAATCCAAAAATTCTTCTGCAACCATTCCACCTTTGAACTCTGGAATTTCCACCTTCATTCCCGATTCCCATCTACGGTCATCTTCAAAATCTCTGTCTCGATTTCGTACTTGACCTCGATCTCGATAATGCACACTACCTCTATCAACATCAAACTCCTCATCAAAGTCTGAAGTATATCGATGTCGATCACGACCACCAACCTCTCTTCTACCACCACTTCTTCGATCTTCATTCCTATCACGATTGTCAACACTTCTACGATCATGATCTTCTCTTCTCTCTCGATCTGAATGTGGTGAAACTCTACTTCTCCCATGGCTCGATTCAGGTGAAACTCTTCTTCGATTTTGATTCATTTCAAGCATCATTCTCTCTAATCGACCAATTCATTCATTCAACTTTTTAGTGAAACTCTCGTTGATTCGTTGTTCCATTTCATCGGCCTCTTCTCTTCCATACAAAGCATTAATATTGCGATGACGTTGAGCTCGTCTCGGAGGCATGATTGAACTTCAAACAACTCAAGAATAAATTTCAAACACTTTCCGAACTTTGATCCGAAGTCTTGTTGCAACTTCACGATGAACACGATGAATACCAAACTTCTCAACAATTTGCAAATCCGGTCTCCAAATTTCAAATTCTAGAAACCCAAGTCTCCAAATAATGCAAACCTTTTGCGATCTAGCTCTGATACCAAACTGACGCAGCGTGGGAAGCGAATTCGACGATGTAAATCGAATCCGTCCAGGATCTCACACGATTAGCGGAAATAATCGGTGAATAGACGAAGAATCGATGGATTTAAGAATACCGAAAGGGCCCAAATCCGTTGATCTCGAAGATACCGGATTTTAGCAATCTTCGACACGTTGATCGCGCACGATACCGTGAAGAAAGATCTACAATTCTTTGAGTGTTGATCAAGCGCACTTGATTCCGCGAATTGGCTTCAACGTTCGTTGATTCGAGCACACCGAATGCCGAAGTGGAGATAGGAGATAACACTCGACTACCAATTTAAAAATGGAGGCTCAAAGCACAAACCAAATTTTATTCAAATTCCAACAACCTTACAAATGACGCATACACCCCTATTTATAGTACAACACACTCCCGACTTAATAAAATTACAACACAAACGGTTTACAACACACAAACGACCTAAAAATGCTTCACGCGACTCAAGGTAACTCGGCAACGACCTATGGAAACTCGTTCACGCGATTTTGGTTCAGAGGAAACTCGGCAGCGACTTATTAAATCATCAACGACTTAAAATAAGGTCGTTCGCGACCTTCTCCTTTGCGTCTGCCCTAGATATGTCGCTGCAAAGTTGGGGGGGCGATTTTGGTCTGCTCGCGACCTTGAATATGTCGCTCGCGACTTATGGTTAAGTCGTCAGGTTGTTCGTGAGTTGGCATGAGTCATTCGCGACCTATTGGGGCTTCTCGCACGCGCGACTTAAGGGGCACGGCAGAGCGACTCAAGACGGCAGAGTGATTAGAGGTGGAGCGACTCAAGGAGGAGCGACTCAAGGAGGAGGATCGGCACTCTCGACTTGATCGAATTAAGGTATGCTCTGCATCAATGACCAGTAGAATATATTTTAATTACAACTAATTCATTTGAGGATTGTAGCAACAATTAAAATAAGTTTCCTATTGACGAAGCAAAACCTATTTATCATGATGCAATCCATTTTTCTTCAAACTATATAAGGTTGTCATATTAGACTAACAATTTTGAATGTTCATATAAACTACTAAGCATGTCTTTCGAAATTTATCATCTGTTAGAAGTTAGAAGATTTGAAAATTGTTTTTCCATTCCCTGCAGAATCCATCTTAACATTGCATAATATTTTCAAATTAAACTACTTTTAAATCTTTCATAATAGAAATTACAATGAAATATTTGGAAAATCCTCATAAGATTTGTCCTTACAGGTGTGATGGGGTTTCATATACACACATATACCATATAGCCAAACTAACGTTTTTCCATTAAATGATATCATGCATCCATGCAACAAAAATTGTCAAAATTAAATGATGGGACATCATTCCTTATAAAAATACTCTACATTCATCCAACACGATTACATACTTACTTGCTTTTTGTTTATAAAAAATTGATAGTTGGCATAAACTCAAAAGCACTACTAACCTCTTAAATCAGTATCAAGTTTAAATTCGACGCCATAACTAGCAATCCATTCTCCATCTTATCTACTTCTGCCCCAGAAAGCTCTCATATTGACCTAGACTTGCCAAAATTCTACAGTGACAAGGACGATCTTCTAATGGACGAAAATCTTGTCAACTCTTTACAGACTCAAAATGCAGTAACTTAGTCCAAGGATATGCATACAACCTTCAAATGAATATAGTTTAGTTGAAAGGAACTTGATTCTGTTTTAGAAAAGAAAAAATAAATTAGTTGTGGTTAAAATAGAGATTATAGATATATGCGCTGTAACAAAGTGGATTAGTTGTATTTGAGACAAACTTTATAAACTATCTTATATTAAGGTGGAAATTCTCTATTATAGCATAGATTATCAGTATGTTATATGGTTGCTGATTTATTGAGCTAGGCACGTTAAATGGTAACGGGCATGAAATTTGAACCTTAGGTGAACAAAGAGAAGAACAGCCATCCCTTTCCGATACAGCACAACCGTTGAATCTCCACAGTTAGAAACTACAATTTCATCAGCATTGACCATGGCAATAGTAGCCGTTGACTGACGTGGTTGCACTTCGTCGTTCCCAGCTCGCACCTGCACCTCCCTTTCTAACCATCGACCACTTGATATGTCACTACCTCTGCATCCATGCTTTTGAAACTCCTCTCATATATCTCTTACCAATTCTAATTTGAAATGTCTATGCGATTCGTCTCATCTACTACCATTTCATGCATCCTCTCCTTGTAGGATGCAGCCACCTAAAACTGATTTTAATTTAGGGAAAGAAAATGAATTGGATACCAAAATCAGATTGACTACCTAAATCAGATTAAGGAAAGGAAAAAAAAATTAATACCTAAGTAGATCGATGGTGGTGCGCAATACATATTCTAATTTAGTTTTTCAATCAGAAATGATTTTGGAAAATAGGAATCTGGTTTTGTTTAAGTGGTGGTGGTGATCTTTGGTGGAATTTTTAATAGGGATTTGATAAAAGTTAGAATAAGATAATTTTTTCTAAGACTTTTAGTTTGTTTTGGGGCCAACAACGAAAGAGAATGAAAATGAGATGGTACATTAAGCGGGAACGAGAAAACAATGCTCGCCTAAAATATTATTGAATGTATCTAAATCTAAAACGCTACGATTATACCAATATCGATGAAATAGTAGCATTTAGCATTCAAACCCTGCTATTTAATGCTACTAAAAGCACATTTTCTTGTATTGAATATTGAAAATGGAGCAAGTAAGATGGATTCCTAATGCACTGGTAATAAACATTATCGTACATATTATATTGTATACAATACCACATTTCACTAATGTATTTGATATATGAAGCAATTAAAATTCGAACTAATAATCGCTAAATAACAATTAAGAGTGTTCTCGAGTATTAACAGAGAATTGTTTTATAGAAACAACAAACTCCTTGTAAAATAGTACTCGAACTAAAAACTTCGTAGCTGGTTTTCAGCATAGTATGTCAATCCTAAATTCATGTTCAATCTTAGTTAAGGAGCTTTAAGTTGGAATTATTCCAAACAAGGAATTATAGCTAATTCCAACTATAGGCTATGTTTGTCACCTTGAATAACTACAATAATAAAAGTAATGTGTGTATACAAAAGCACGAGTTAATAAC
Organism: Allium cepa; assembly: GCA_030765085.1. Lineage (NCBI taxonomy): Eukaryota > Viridiplantae > Streptophyta > Magnoliopsida > Asparagales > Amaryllidaceae > Allium > Allium cepa. The sequence goes on from CM060939.1 coordinate 159,667,765, forward strand.
TGAGCTAAGGGTGACATCAAATGTTGAGAACCCCATGACATTGTTATATGTAAACAATGTTGTAATATATATTACATTAGATCCTAGAGCTCATCAGAAGTCGAGAAACATACTCTGAAAAGTTGCATGTGATATAGGAAGTTTGAAAGTGCGGTGTGTATACAATTATATATGCTAATATAGTATACACAGATCGTGTAATATGGATTACAATACAAATGCGGAAATAGATGATAATAGCATAGTAAATAAAAAATAGAAAAATCACACCAGAGATTTTTATACTGGTTCGGAACACCGTCCTACGTCCAGTCCCAGACTTCTATCTGGATTTTCACTATTAACTTCCTCGCTTCACCTGGAGGAACAGGTTTACAACACCCGAACAGCCGAACGGGATTTCACGCCTCTAATACACTGAGGACTTCAACACTTGCCTCTTACAACACAGAGGACTTCAACAAAAGAACAAATACAATTGTTGTTGACAACTTGTGCTCTTGAAAACACGGATTTGTCACTAGCAGTACACCCTTCCTATAATCTTATCCTCAAAGTATGCGATATGATGTTTTGAAAAGATTAAGGAAAGTATATTATTGAATCAAAGGATATGAAATAGTTTCAAAGATTCAATAAATAATTTAGAGCTTTTATAATGCAGAAGTAAGATCAGAGATTAGATTAAAAGAATATGAAATCGTTATTGTTTAATCAACGAATTGGATGAGTTTATATAGATAAGAATGGTTGTAACTCTTTGCCATTAAGAGATATGATCTTTGGTGAAAGGTAAGAGATGCAACCTTTGGAGAAGAGAAGTGTCTTTTGGAAAAATTGCTTTCTGTTCAAAAACGGTCGACAGGTTAAAAAGTGACCAGTAGACAGGAATTTAAAATATATATACGTTATGTGCATGTGTGCACGTTCATTGTGCATTTTACACAGAAACGGTCGACCGTATGATTATTAACCGGTCGACCGGTCCCTGTTAATTTGCACAATGAATGTGCAATGCTATTAAAACGTATATATATCGATTATATTGAGGTGCATGATTATTTGAGGATAGATTTTAACAAGTTTATCACTATTACAATATCAAATAATCAACCTATAATCTATAGTAACATATGTAGCTCTAATGACCTTGTTTTGTCGATCGCCTTATTTGTCAGAAATCAAAACTTTCATAAAACTTGTGACTCAACATTCTCCCCCTTTTTGATTGATGACAATATATATCTGCAAATCTGAATCTCCCCCTGAGTATGTGATCTCTTTCTTTTTGAATTCTTATAAATGTATGTTCCTGCAAGCAATTGTTAGCCCTTTCTCCCCCTTTGTCATCGACAAAAAGGAGTAACAGATACTAGAATATGATATGCATAGAATGAATATGATATGCATAGAAAAATAGATCATTAACACATCAAAAACATAACAGAGTTTTTACTACAGAACATAATGTCAAATGAAAAACACAAATAACGACACTATTTAGTACAAGTGTCGATGAATGTTTTTTTTAAAGAGCTAAACCATAATAGAATCTAGGATGAAGCAGGTCGTATCTCCTCTTCATCATCATCATCGTCGTCATCATCATCATCTTCTTCTTCCTCATCATTGTGCCCTCTAGATGATTCACCATGTCCATGACCACTCATTCCTGTAGACTCGTCAGATGATGTCCAGGTGAAAACTGGAGCAGCAGGACGTTTTCCTGGGTCTTGTGCTTGAACAGAGGTGGATGTGGAACATGATATAGCATCCCATAGCATACCAAAAAATGACTTGACCTTATTGAATCGCTTATCGATTTTAGAGTCCATGCGCTTGAGACGTGATTCAAGCAAAAATTAGTTACGCGCGATTGTTTCAAGGGATTCTTTTGTTGATGACTTTGATTTTAAAAGTTTTACTTCATCGGAATGAGGACGAGAGGAAGTTGCTCGTTGTTTCCTTGGTCCTCTTTGTTGCCATTCTTCAAAAGGCATAATCTCAAGATAAGGTGGAGGAAGCTTCATTCGCTTGATGGTGATGGAATCAATGCATTTTGGTTTTGAGGTTGCAGAATCAGGAGGATTGACCCCACAAGCTAACAAAAGTCTCATGATATATTCATTGTAGAAAAAATGAGGCCGGGTTAAGTTATTTACCTTGAGAATTTCATCAAAAAGCATGTGAACCCAATTGATTTGGATTTCACCATAGATAGCATAGAGTGCCTTGAAGTTTTCTTTGTACACTGCATCATAATTTCCAAGTCTAGGAAAAAGAGAATGCATCAAAACCCGATGAAGTAGTCTGGCTGTCGGTCGAAGTCCAATAGACTTAGTGCCATCACTATTGTCTTCTATAAACTGATGACTGGTACTATTTCGAGTGAAGACTTCGCAGAAGGTAGATGAAAACTCTTCACCTCGATTTGGTATACCAAGTATAGAGGCAATTCTAGCATGAGTAAGAAAAATTTGCTTCCCACAGACCACAGACCAGATGACGCCGTTTGGATTATCAGGTTGATATTCATCAAGATTCATGTTGGCGTAAAATAATTTGATCATCAAATGATTTATCTCCACACTATTTTCAAAAAAATCTATTAATGGAGTAATGTTAGCATTATTTGCTAACCTCCGAACTCCATAAGCCGTGAAATCATCAAATTTGATGAAAGAGCCTGGATGAAACTTGTAATTTGTCATCTGATTCCATCTTGTTACAGCAATTGGAGTTTGAAGCCATTTTTTGACGGAGATGGTAAGAGATGAAGTTTCAGAGGTTGCTCCTTTCTTGGATTTCTTTTGAGGAGGAGCCATTGTTGGAGGATTTGTGATTTGGGAATTGAAAAATGGAAACTAGGGTTTGTGATTTGGGGTAAGAGAACAGCTTGAGTAAAGAGTGAATGAGGGTAGAGGGAAAAATGACGCATAGGTTTATATAAAAAACTGAAAATACGTCAACCGGTCGACCTACTGATTTTGGCCGGTCGACCGTTTTCAACCAGAGAGCAAACAGTCGACCGGCTATAACAGGGGCGGTCGACCGGTTTTGGTCTGCTGTGAAATTTAAGTTTATTTTTCAAGTTTTTATCATATATCAACCTATATATATTATATTTTATACGTAATACAAAATATAACCATCATTACACAAGAGATAGATAAAGATATAATAACTATATATAAATCTAATGAGAAAGTTCGTCATTATTGTTTCCTTCAATACGTTTCGACCATGGACTCCATTGTTTCTGAGCTCCTTCATTCTTCTCATAGTTCCGATCCCACGAGTTAGGACTTTTAGATGTTGATGGCCTAGACGGCATTGGTTCATGCACGTCATGCTTGTTGGAACCGCAGAAAAATGTTGCCAACTTTTCTAAAACGGATAATCGTGCCGATGTCCGCTGTTGCTCGTGATAAAGTTGACTTTGCCCGTAATGGAGCTGTCTCTGAAGGTCTATCTGATGTTTCTGGTAGTGGTGTATTTCATCGATTTGAGCTTTGGTACGAGGAGAATAGAATAATGTCCTCTTCACTCGTTTTGAATTTGGAGTTTTATCAGACATACAAGAGCATTGATGATGACAACTTTTTTGTTTTGGAGTTGTAGGAGAATAAAGTTCCTCCGACTCAGAACTCGTAATTGAAATGTATGATTCTTGAGCACATTTATCACAAATGTGAGCCATAGTGTAAGTTGTATAGAATATTATGGTTAGATAAAAAGAAAAGATGAACAAAATATAAAATTTTTGCAAGCTTATATACAAGTTTCGTATGTATAAACTTATGGATGTGAGTTAATGATAAATTTTAACCAAGAAAATATAAGCAGAAAATTTTTTGTAAGTTTAAAAATAGCTTTCTTTTTAAAACTGAATTTATAAAATAAGAAAGGAAAGAATGATCACAAAAAAAAAATGAGTAAAAAGAGAATTTAACCATTAAATAAAGCAGTGGCTTATATTTAATGTAAAAAATATAGTTTATGCAATAGTTATAGTTAAAGGATAACTAAAAAGAATAACTAAAGAATAACTAACAAGAAGACGTTCTTTAGAAATTACTTAGTCAAGATTTTTTCTTGAAATTAAACCAAGCTCTCTTCGTAATCTAATAAAATTAGATTCGAGCAGAGGCTTAGTAAAAATATCTGCTAATTGATTGTCAGTATGAACATATTCAAGACATATATTTCCTTTGTCAATATTATCTCGAAGGAAATGATGACGGATATCAATGTGTTTGGTTCTGGAGTGATTTACTGGATTTTTAGAGAGATTTATAGCACTAGTGTTATCACAGTATATAATAGAATTTGATAAATGAATATCAAAATCTTGAAGTGTTTGTTGCATATATAGTACTTGAGTACAAGCGAGAGCTGCTGATATATATTCAGCTTCGCATGTTGATAGTGAAACACAATTCTGTTTCTTACTGAACCAAGAGACAAGTGATTTTCCAATAAAATGGCATGTACCACTTGTACTCTTTCTATCCGTTCGTGAGCCACCGAAATCAGCATCACTATATGATACTAATTCAAATGGACATTCTTTTGGATAAAAAAGACCGAAATCTTTGGTATTATTAAGATAACGAATTATACGTTTCACTGCTCGTGGATGTGATTCCTTTGGATCGGCTTGAAAACGAGCACATAAACAAACACTCATTATTATATCTGGACGACTAGCTGTAAGATAAAGAAGAGAACCAATCATGCTTCGATACAATTTCTGGTCAACATTCTTACCACTTTCATCTTTGTCAAGATGTGTAGTTGTACTCATAGGAGTTGGTTTACCAGATGTATTTTCTAATCCGAAGCGTTTGATAAGGTTTTCACAGTATTTTTCTTGATTAATAAAAATGCCGTTTGAAAGTTGCTTTATTTGAAGTCCAAGAAAATAAGATAGTTCTCCCATATGAGACATTTCGAATTCTTTGGTCATAATATTTGAAAATTCTTTGCAAAGTTTATCGTTTGTTGAACCAAAGATGATATCGTCTACATATATCTGGATAACTAGAATATCTTTTCGAGAATGTTTAATAAACAAAGTTTGATCGACTTTGCCTATTTGAAATCCTGAGCTAATAAGATAGCTACGTAGTCGTTCATACCAAGCACGAGGTGCTTGTTTTAAACCATACAGTGCTTTCTTAAGTTTGAACACATGGTCAGGATATTTTTCATGTATGAACAGAGGAGGTTGTTCGACATAGACATTCTCTTTGATAAATCCATTGAGAAAAGCACTTTTGACATCCATCTGATAAAGTTTGAAATTATGGTGACAAGCAAAAGATAATAGGATTCTAATAGCTTCTAGTCGAGCAACTGGTGCAAAAGTTTCTTCATAATCGATACCTTCTTCCTGATTATATCCTTGTGCTACTAATCTTGCTTTATTTTTGGTGATATTTCCTTGTTCGTCAGCCTTATTTTTATAGACCCATTTAGTACCAATTACTGACTGATCAGTTGGTCTTGGAACAAGTTCCCAAACGTCATTGCGCTCAAACTGATTTAGTTCTTCCTGCATGGCAATGATCCAATAATCATCTGTAGCAGCTTCTTTTGGATTCTTAGGTTCGATATTTGAGAGAAAAGCGACATGACCCATTTGATTGAGTTGACTCCTTGTTCTGACATGTGATGTTATTTCACCGATTATATTTTGAGGCGGATGGTCTCTTAATATTCTTGGTGGTGATTGTAACTCACATATTTGAGGAATATTCTCAATAACTATTTCCGAGTCAGAATCAATATTTGTGATGATTTGATTGTCAGTGACTATTTATTCGTCATCATCTGATATAGTGTGAGGGCGCTGATAGATTTCATCAAAAGAGACATGAAGTGATTCTTCAATAGTTTTGGTTCGTTTATTAAATATCCGATAGGCCTTACTTCGTTCCGAATAACCGACAAATATTCCTTCATCGGCCTTTGGATCGAATTTGCCAAGCTGGTCTTTTGTATTTAAAATAAAGCACTTGGAACCAAAAACTTTGAAGTATGAGATTTTAGGCTTCCTTTTGTTAAATAATTCATAAGGAGTATTCTTGGTAAGAGGTCTTATGGATACACGATTTAAAACATAACAGGCAGTTGCCACAGCTTCTGCCCAAAAATGTTTTGGTAAGGTGGTTCCATTCAATAATGTTCTTGCACATTCTTGTAAAGTTCGGTTTTTCCGTTCTACAACTCCGTTCTGTTGTGGAGTTCTGGGAAACGAAAAATTATGATATATACCTTTCTTTGTACAAAAATGTTCAAATTCATTATTTTCAAACTCTCCGCCATGATCACTTCTTATATTTTTAATTTTAATCCCTTTTGATTTTTGAATTCTTTTGACGAAAGATTTGAAATGATCGAAAGTATCACTTTTATTTTTTAAGAAAATTGTCCATGTATAACGAGAGAAATCATCAACAATTACAAGCACATATTGACTGTGATTTATTGATTGAACTCTAGTAGGTCCAAATAAATCCATGTGTAGTAACTCAAGTGGTTGTAATGTTGATATGACTTTCTTAGATTTAAAAGATGATTTGGTCAATTTTCCTAATTGACATGCATCACAAATGTTGTTAACTTTAAAACTCATTTTGGGTAGTCCTCTTACTAGATTGTTTTTGGCTAGCTTGTCAATAGTTCTGAAGTTTATATGACAGAAGCGTTTGTGCCATAGCCATGGATCATTGTCATTAGCCACAAGACACATATCTGAATTATGATTAATATTCATATTCAGAATATATATATTTCTGTCTCTACAACCTTCGAAAACCAAATTATGGTCTTTATCTAAAATACTACACTTATTATTTGAAAATGAAATTATAAAACCCTTGTCACATAACTGACTAATACTAAGCAAATTGTGTTTCAAATTTCTAACTAGCATGACATTAGTAATAAGAGGTAAGTTAGATGTACCGCAATTGCTCACATCGCCTTTGCCGATGATATAGCCTTTTGAATTGTCTCCAAAAGTGACGGAGCCACCATCTGAATATGTAATATTTGTTAATAAACTCTTGTCTCCCGTCATGTGTTTTGAGCAACCACTGTCCAATATCCATTTTCCTCTTTTCTTAAGTGGGACCTGCAAAAAATAGAATTAAGTCCATGGTACCCACTTTTTATAGGGTCCTAAGAGTTAGGTCTTAGGAGTCCAAACCCATTTGGGTCCGGTATCCCCTTTATATATATAATTGTTATTAAAATGCACAGTATTCATGAATTGCTGAATGTATTTGTTCCTAATCAAATTGTTATTTGTTTTAGGAACCCATATTTTGATAGTCTTGACATTTTTCTTTTGAAATTTCACAACTGGTTTTGGTTTGGAATATAATAAACTAAGATTTTTCTTAGCTTCAGTTTTTTGTACTTTCTTTTTCCTTTTATTTCCAAGATGTTTCTTGGTTTCTTGTTTGTTATATCCCAATCCTTGTTTGTCTGAAATAGATTGTGAATTTTCAATGATTTTTGTCAAGTTTTCTCGACCTTTGTTAAAGTTAGAAACATTTTGAGTAATGTCATCAAACTTTGTTTGTAAGCTAGCTTTTTCTAGGTCTAGAATTTTGACTTTTGCTTTAAGCTCATGATTTTCAGTAGTGAGAGCATTATTTTTCTCTTTTTGAGTTTCTATTTCTTGACTCAAAAGAGATATTTGAGAATCAACATTAGATGATGATTCTTGAATATTTTCAAGTTCCTCTTCTAATATTTTCTTCTCATCTTTTAACATATCTCGTTCAAGCTCTGCTCTACTTAAATCTGCTTTGACTACTTTTAATTGATGTTTTGTCTTTATATTTGACTATCAATTCAGCATTAATATCAAGTAATTCATCAAATGTAGGAATTTGTACCTCGTCTTCTGTTGCCATAAAACAAACATTAGCTTGTTCATTCTCTGAATCACTTTCACTTTCTGATGAAGATGACTCTGAATCATCCCATGTTACTGAGAAAGCTCGTTTCTTAGATTTGTCCTTTTTATATTTGAATTTGTCATTTTCTGACTTCTTCTTTTGTTCTGGACAATCTTTCTGCATGTGTCCCTTTTTGTGGCAGTTGAAACATTCTATAGCAGATGAAGATGGTTTATTTGATCCAGGTTTCCTTTTATTGTAACGACTGGCTTTTCGATATTTTAAGAATTTTTTGAATCCTTTCGCAATGAATGCCAAATCTTCGTCTTCAGAATCTGATTCATTTTCATCTTTCTCAACATGAAATGCTACATTTTTCTTTTCTTCCTTCTGTTCTTTTCTAGCCTGCAAATTTGCTTCATAGGACATTAAATTTCCTATCAATTCATCTGGCTTCATGACGGAAAGGTCATTAGCTTCTTCGATTGCTAATACTTTTCCTTCCCATTCACTAGTCAGAGAATGTACGACAGTTGAAACAACATCGAAATCAGAATACTTTTGTCCTAAGCCAATAAGTGCATGGTGAATAGTTTGAAACCGTGAATACATGTCATTGATTGTCTCATTTGGTTTCATTTTGAAATTTTGAAATTGACTTTTCAGCATGGCTATTTTGGCTTGTTTAACCTTGTTAGTACCTTCATGAGTGATTTTTAGTGTTTGCCAAATTTGATATGCAGTAGTGCAGATACTAACACGATTATATTCATTTTGGTCTAATGCACAGAACAACATATTTATTGCTCTTTCATTTACGGCTGCTGCCGTTTTCTCAGCTGCAATCCATTCTGAATAATCAGTTGTTGGATTCACTATTTCTCTTTGAGTGGCATTCCAAGCATCATAGCTATTTGATTGCATAAAGAATGACATACGTGTTGCCCAATAACTATAGTTAAGACCATTGAAAAATGGAGGTCTTTGTGTCGATTGAACCTCCGTGTAAGTGGTGTTTTGAGTGCTAGTACTTACGTTATTTGCCATATTAAAATATCAAATAACTGTGTTACGGTTATATGATGACCGTGCTCCGATACCAAATGAAAGTGCGGTGTGTATACAATTATATGTGCTAATATAGTATACACGGATCGTGTAATATGGATTACAATACAAATGCGGAAATAGATGATAATAGCATAGTAAATAAAAAATAGAAAAATCACACCAGAGATTTTTATACTGGTTCGGAACACCGTCCTACGTCCAGTCCCAGACTTCTATCTGGATTTTCACTATTAACTTCCTCGCTTCACCCGGAGGAACAGGTTTACAACACCCGAACAGCCGAACGGGATTTCACGCCTCTAATACACTGAGGACTTCAACACTTGCCTCTTACAACACAGAGGACTTCAACAAAAGAACAAATACAATTGTTGTTGACAACTTGTGCTCTTGAAAACACGGATTTATCACTAGCAGTACACCCTTCCTATAATCTTATCCTCAAAGTATGCGATATGATGTTTTGAAAAGATTAAGGAAAGTATATTATTGAATCAAAGGATATGAAATAGTTTCAAAGATTCAATAAATAATTTAGAGCTTTTATAATGCAGAAGTAAGATCAGAGATTAGATTAAAAGAATATGAAATCGTTATTGTTTAATCAACGAACTGGATGAGTTTATATAGATAAGAATGGTTGTAACTCTTTGCCATTAAGAGATATGATCTTTGGTGAAAGGTAAGAGATGCAACCTTTGGAGAAGAGAAGTGTCTTTTGGAAAAATTGCTTTCTGTTCAAAAACGGTCGACAGGTTAAAAAGTGGCCAGTAGACAGGAATTTAAAATATATATACGTTATGTGCATGTGTGCACGTTCATTGTGCATTTTACACAGAAACGGTCGACCGTATGATTATTAACCGGTCGACCGGTCCCTGTTAATTTGCACAATGAATGTGCAATGCTATTAAAACGTATATATATCGATTATATTGAGGTGCATGATTATTTGAGGATAGATTTTAACAAGTTTATCACTATTACAATATCAAATAATCAACCTATAATCTATAGTAACATATGTAGCTCTAATGACCTTGTTTTGTCGATCGCCTTATTTGTCAGAAATCAAAACTTTCATAAAACTTGTGACTCAACAAAGTTTATCAGCATCGAAGAGAGTTGATTAACACAACCCAATCGTTGAGGGATTAACTCAATCGGTTCTGGAAAATTTGATCACAATGGCGGGATTAAGATACTATAATTGAACATAAGTGTAAGTGAGAGATTGAGAGAGTTAGGGGTTGCCCTAGAGGAAATTATGTAACGTGTTACATATATCTAACTCTATAACCAATATTGTTTATAGTAAAGGTATTTCATTTCTATTATATACTTTGTTATGTAATGATATAATTAATTAAGTAATTAATTTAACGTAGATTAAATAGAAAATCCTCAAACGCTATGTTGTGTGATAATAATCACAACACATTGCAACCAGAGAAAAATCACAATTCAAAATAACATATCATTTTAAGTATTCTTGATCAAGGTGTTTCGAGAAAGAATATTAATGTATTCATTAGTACCAGAGTATGGAACACTCTTCGAATATTGGGTAATGTATTACTCATGGCTACTTAGGCACCAAGGACTTACATACTGATAGTTATTGGATAACTATGGAATGACTCAACCGAGAGTTTCATGTAGGTTAATAATTAGGTCAAATAGGAAATCTCGGAGTAACGATGTTACACAGTTCTCTTGACCTGATAATATCGTTGAACTTCAATGTGGTTACTCCAGTTTGATTATAGTTAAATCATGGCATAACGACCATTGACTGACGATAGTTGGATCTTAGTTGAAGTGTTGGAACTGAAACACTATTCAATAGAGAATTTATCTCCTCGGTTCTAAGAGATTAGTATCATGATCAACTGTAATCAACTCAAATTCGAAATCTGGAGCCAACATAGTACGATTAGTAATAAATGTTATTATTAAACCAAGGACTTTGTTTATGGGCTAACTGAGTTGGATTTGGATGATATTGGAGTTTTGACCAAATAAAATTCCATAAATCTAAAGTGTGATAGTGTTAACGAAGAGAATTGGTGTAAACAATTGTTACTAAAAGGTGTCACTTAAATTGTCAAACTAGATTTTTACCAATGAGGATTTATAAGAGATAGATTCGATCAAACTGTCACACCAATAGCTAAGGTGATGTGTGAATGTTAATATTTGAGTTGTTTGATATCAATCACTAACTGAATTTACATATGTGAGTTGCACAACCGTGTTGTTGATTTCTTTGAAATACCACATGATTTAATTAATTTATAATTATTACGTTTGAACAAAAAGGGCATAAACACCCAAAAGATTGTATAGAGAGTAAAAGGTGAAGAAAATAAATGAAAATGAGCAAGAAAAGAACACACTACATTTATGGTGGTTCGGCTAATCTCGACTTACGTCCACTTAGTGATTTTATTGCTTAGATCACTGGATTATAAGTAATTGTTCTTACGGATCTCTATAAATCCTATAGTGATTACAAGAAATTAGAGTAGAGAATGCAAGAGTCAAAAAGATCCATCAAAATGAGCCTTTGCCCCACTATTTGTAGACGTAGGAAGCCTAAAATCTCGCATCCACAATCTCACCTCATTTTCCATGCCAAGACCAAGTCCCCTAAAGAAAATGGTGGCCACCTCAATTAAATACATGGATCGATACGATCCATAGGCTTGGATCGGTAACGATCCATAAGATTGCCAAAATGGTTGTTTTGAACGTTTTTTGTTGGCTCGATTTGTGGTTAGCTTCGTGATTCCATACTTGTTTGTGTGAGAAATGCGGATTATGGATCTTAAAGCTAAGATTAACACTAGAAGGGGGTGAATAGTGTTAATAAATAATTACAAAATATTTTTCAAATTATGTTAATTTAGACACAAAAGTATGCAATATACAGACACAGATATGATCACAGAAACAATCACAGATACAGAAATAAAATAAAAGCAGTAAAGGAAAGAACACACCGGATTTTATATTGGTTCGGACTTACCCTACATCCAGTCCCGCAACACAAGTATGGATTTCCTTTCAACGGCAATCGTTCAATTACACCCTCGGTTTCAAGGCTACGAGGTACACCCTCCAGAATTTTGATACTTTGGGTAGAGATACTTGATTTCCGGGCCACAAGTTTACCCAATTGATTTACCAAGGCCACAATCACACATTTTCCCTTCTGATTGATTTCCAAGGCTACAATCACACCTTTTCTCACTTAATAGATTACAAAGAAGTCTATAACTCTGAATAGCACTGAGAATCTTGTAGAGATAGTGATAGAGAATCAAACCAGAAGTAATCGAGTACGATTTAATGTTGATTTCGGCAGAGTAATGATAATAATATGTATTAATAAAAGAGGAAGAAGAAGAGGAGTGAATACCAGAAAAAAGTGATTCAAAATTCGTTGAAACCGACCCCTATTTATAGAAGAACAACAGCCATGTCCGTTCACGAAGAGTTATGGCGAATAGACACTTCTTTTGAAATTTGAATTTTTGAATCAAACGGTCACCATGTCGACATGGTACCCATAGGCATGTCGACATCCCAAAGCTTTTTATGATGTTTTGAGTTTCTTTGAAAATAACCTTTATCTTTTATAAGAACTAATTTAAACTTTATAAATATACTTGACTATAGTTGAAATTCATAAGTAAATATAAAGAATAATATATATAGAATTTGACCATAATTTTATATTTAAATCTAAGTATAAATATTTAAAATTTAAATATATTATTAAAAAGATAGTTTAAAATCAGGAGTAATTTGACTTTGAAAATAAAGATGTTTTTGAGGCTAAAACTATTTAAAATCAGGATCAAGGGTTTTGAATCTTTTAAAAGGAAAGTTTTGAAAACATTTTGAAAACAGGATATAATTTTGAAAAATCATTTTGAATAAAAGTTAGCGGATACAAAACAATGTTCCACTAGATTTTTCGTAGGTTACATCCTACTTAGGGTTCCATCCCTTTAACGGGCTCGAAGTGGATTCCATTCCACGAATAAATTGGATTTTAAGATGCCAGTGCTTTTCTACGAGTTTTAACAAAAATTTCTAATGATAATACAAATACTTATCCTTGAAATCTTAAACTCTTGATAGTCTCGATACTCATGAGTCTTCTATCTTGATATTTTATCTTGATATCTTGAATCTCTATACTGCACAGTCTTCATACTTAGTACCTACATGGTTAAATCCTGCATATACATATATATAAAAACTTATAATGTTAGTATTTATATTTTATAATCGATTCTAAGGTTGTTGTCATCAAAACCATCATCTCACGGACTAACAATCTCCCCCTTTTTGATGATGACAAACTTTATTTATAAAATATTATTTCTATCCTAATAACTCCCCCTAAAACTAACAACTCCCCCTTAATCTATACCTAACTATCCTATTTTATATTTCTCCCCTTTGTCATCAACAAAAACTCTAACTAAACGAGATAACACCAAACTATATAACTCTCCCTTAAACTATTGTTCTATGACATGTGATTATAATGATAGTGTTATCATAAATAATCAACACTTAAGTCTAATATTAAAACATAGTCCTAAATTCTTAACTATCCTAACTAAGAATTCACAATAATATTTATAACAAAAACACATATAAGGACACGAGTTATTTATTACGCATATGGTTATATTTACATTTGCGTTTGAAAACATAAAAATACAAACAACAACGGAAGGAAAAAGAAGAAACTAATGTGTGTTTCTGAACATAGGAGGTCTATGAATCGAACAGTTTGGATAGTGGAAACAGAAATTTCCACGTTGTTCGATATGATTCCCATTTTTGTCGAAACACACTTCTCCAACACACATGAATTGGTCATTATCCTCCTCATGTGCTTCTTCCATGGGTTCTTCTTCTTCTTCGTCGTTGGCCTCTTGTTCTTGATTGAGTGAAGAGTATTCATCGATTAAGATAGGGTTGGCTTGGTTGTCCATTAGGAATTTTTGCAAATTCCTAAGAATCTTGCCTTGCCTTTCCTGTTCCTTTGCCATACGAAGTTGAGTTACTTGAATTTCAGTCAACATCTGAAGAACATCCTTCATAGATTCCTCCATTTTAGTCACACGAGCGAGAGTAGTGCATTGGAATGGACCAGAAGTAGGAGAGGGATGAGAAAGTTGATTTTATGTTTTTTTTTGAGGATGAAGCCATGATTTTATTTATTTCAGAAGAGAGAATGAAGAGAAAATAGAGAGAATGAATGAAAAGTCGAAATTGAGAAGAATATATAACTAAGTTTTTGAATTTTGGTGGGAATTTTTTTAAACAATCAAAAACGTTATATGTCGACATGTATACCTAGGGGATGTCGACATGGTCTTTACAAAATTTAACTCTTTGATTTATTTTGATACCAATTGTTAATTATACTTGTTATTTATATTTTATATTTTAGTTATAGAACAAATACCTAATTCTCTTCTTAATTTAGTAAATGTTGATTCATTTAAAAGTTTTGTTAAGATATCAGCAATTTGATTTTCAGAATTGATATAATCGAGAGTAACTGCTTCCTTGCTTATATTATCTCTGATAAAATGATGTCTGATATCAGTATGTTTAGTTCGAGCATGTTGAGTAGTATTTTTGGATAAATTTATCGCACTCGTATTGTCATAATAAATTGGAGATTTTGAGAAATTTAAACCAAAATCTTTTAAGGTTTGTTGCATATATATTACTTGAGAACAAGCCAAAGCAGCAGAAATATACTCTGCTTCAGTTGTTGATAAAGAAACCGTGTTTTTCTTTTTACTAAGCCAAGAAATCAGAGAATGCCCCAAAAAGTGACAAGTGCCACTTGTACTTTTTCGGTCTGATTTACAACCAGCATAGTCAGCATCACAGTAAGATATTAAGTCAAAAGAATCATTTTGAGGGTAGAATAAACCATAATTAGACGTGTGTTTAACATAACTTAAGATTCGTTTCACGGATTTTAAGTGAGTCTCTTTAGGTTTGGGATTGACATCTGGCACAGAGACAGACACTATGCATGATATCAGGTCTACTGGTAGTAATATAGAGTAGTGATCCAATCATTCCTCTATATAGTTTTTGATCTACATCTTTCGAGACATCTTCTTTACTAAGGTACTCATTGGTTGCCATGGGAGTGGGTTTTCCACTCGCAGTGGTCAAACCAAATTTACTAATTAGGTCTTTAGCATATTTTTCTTGACTAATAAAGATACCATTATCTAATTATTTTATTTGTAATCCTAAAAAGAAATTTAATTCACCCATATGACTCATCTCAAATTCTTTTTTCATTATTTCAGAAAATTCTTTATTCATTTCAAAATTAGTTGAACCAAAAATGATATCATCTACGTAAACTTATACTAGTTGAATATCTTTTTTATTTCTTTTAATAAAAAGAGTATTATTTACTTTACCAATTTCAAAATTAGATTGCAATAAATAAGATCTTAGTCTATCATACCAGGTTCTAGGAGATTGTTTTAGACCATAAAGTGCTTTTTTAAGTTTTTAAACATGATTTGGTAAATCATCATTTTCAAAAAGTGGTGGTTGTTCAACATATACTTCTTCTTTTACAAATCCATTTAAAAAGGCACTTTTAACATCCATTTGAAATAATTTGAAATTATTATGATTTGCGAAAGCAAGTAGAATCCTAATGGTTTCTAATCTTGCTACGGGAGCAAAGGTTTCATCAAAATCTATTTCTTCTTCTTGACAATAACCTTAAGCGACTAATCGAGCTTTATTTCTAACTACCTCTCCTTGTTCGTTCATTTTATTTTTGTAAACCCATTTAGTTCCAATTATAGTTTTATTTTCTTGTCTAGGAACAAGTTCCCAATAGTAAATTGATTTAATTCTTCTTGCATAGCCAAAATCCATGAATCATCAGTTGATGCTTCTGTTAGATTTTTGGGTTCAATAGTTGATATAAAAGCTACATTACTCATTTGACTTAGTTGATTTCTAATTTTAACAACAGATTGCATATCTCCCAGTATATTTTCTATAGGGTGATCTTTTAAAAGTTTTGTCCTTTTATTAGGATGATCAATTTCATTATTAGTTTCAATAGGTTCTTGATTTTGAGTGATTAAATCCTCTTCATCGTTTGTATCTTCAAAAATTTTGAAATTTTCATCAAACGAAACATGCATTGTTTCTCCAATGGTATTAGTTTTTAAATTAAACACTCTGTACGCTTTACTTCTATTAGAATATCCGATAAAGATACCTTTGTTGGATTTAGGATCAAATTTATCTAAATTATCTTTTGTATTTAAAATAAAGCATTTACTTCCAAAAATTATGAAATAAGATACCTTAGTTTTCTTTGAATAAAGAAGTTCATAAGATGTCTTATCAGTTAGAGGTCTAATTAAAGTTCTATTCAAAATATAGTAGGGGTAGCAACTGCTTCTGCCTAAAAATTCTTTGGTAAATTACTATCTGTAAGCATAGTTCTTGCACACTCTTGAATCGTCCTATTTTTATGTTCTACTACTCCATTTTGTTGTGGAGTTCTCGAAAACGAAAAATTGTGAGTTATTCCCTTTTTATTGCAGAATTCCTCAAACCTTCCATTTTCAAATTCGCCACTGTGATCACTTCGAATAGTTATAATTTTTAGAGAAAATTGATTTTGAATTCTTTTTGAGAATGTCTTAAAACATTCAAAAGTATCACTTTTATGTTTCAAAAATATTGTCCATGTAAATCTAGAATAATCATCTACAATTACAAAGACATGTCTACTATGATTTATTAATAGAATTTGAGGTGGACCAAATAAATCAAGATGAAGTAATTCAAGAGGTTTCGAGTTGAAATCGTATCTTTTAACTTAAAAGAATTTTTTTTTAAGTTTTCCTAATTGACAAGCATCACATAAACTATCTACTTTAAAATTCATTTTAGGGAGACCTCTTACTAGATCATGTTTTGACAGTCTAGATAGGAGTTTGAAATTCAAATGCCCAAATCTCTTGTGCCAAATCCAAGGGTCACTTGTATTTGCCAACAGACACAGGTTATCATTTGAAACTTTCATACTAAGAATATATGTATTCTTTTTCCTGACTCCCTCAAATATAATGGTTGAATTATTATCTTCAATGTGACATTTGTCTTTTTCAAATTTAATTTTATAACCTTATCACATAGTTGACTTATACTTAGCAGATTATGTTTCAGATTCTTAACTAGAAAAACATTAGTAATAGTAGGAGTTTCAGAATTACTGACTTTGTCGATGTCAATCACATATCCTTTGAATTGTCTCCAAAGTTAACCAATCCTCCATCTTTGTATATTATATCATTCAGTATATTTGGATTGCCAGTCATGTGTCTAGAACATCCACTATCAAGTATCCATTTGTTCTTTCTGATCTGCACAATTTGTCCGTTGTGGACTGATTCCTAAACACCTATAAAGCATGATTCCTGCACATCAAACAATTTTGGTAGATAACTTGAATTTGAATATTGATTATACGCAGACTCATGAAACAATGATGATTTGAATACTTCTAAATTAGTATTAACGAATATAGACATTTTAAAAACTTTTCAAAAATCAGATTATGAAACTTTGAAAAGCTTGCTCCGATACCAATTGTGAGAAATACAGATTACGGATCTTAAGGCTAAGATTAACACTAGAGGGGGGTGAATAGTGTTAATAAAGAATTACTTCAAATTATGTTAATTTAGACACAAAAGTATGCAATATACAGACACAGATATGATCACAGAAACAATCACAGATACAGAAATAAAATAAAAGCAGTAAAGGAAAGAACACACCGGATTTTATACTGGTTCAGAGTTACCCTACATCCAGTCCTGCAACACAAGTATGGATTTCCTTTCAATAGCAATCGTACAATTACACCCTCGGTTTCAAGGCTACGAGGTACACCCTCCAGAATTTTGATCCTTTGGGTAGAGATACTTGATTTCCGGGCCACAAGTTTACCCAATTGATTTACCAAGGCTACAATCACACCTTTTCCCTTTTGATTGATTTCCAAGGCTACAATCACACCTTTTATCGCTTAATAGATTACAAAGAAGTCTATAACTCTGAATAGCACTGAGAATCTTGTAGAGATAGTAATAGAGAATCAAACTAGAAGTAAACGAGCATGATTCAATGTTGATTTCGACAGAGTAATGATAAGAATATGTATTAAGAAAAGAGGAAGAAGAAGAAGAGTGAAAACCAGCAAAAAAGTGATTCAAAATTCATTGAAACTGACCCCTATTTATAGAAGAACAACAGTCATGTCCATTCATGAAGAGTTATGGCGAATAGACACTTCTTTTGAAATTTGAATTTTTGAATCAAACTGTCACCATGTCGACATGGTACCCATAGGCATGTCGACATCCCAAAGCTTTTTATGATGTTTTGAATTTCTTTGAAAATAACCTTTATCTTTTATAAAAACTAATTTAAACTTTATAAATATACTTGACTATAGTTGAAATTCATAAGTAAATATAAAGAATAAAATATAGAATTTAACCATAATTCTATATTTAAATCTAAGTATAAATATTTAAAAGTAAAATATATTATTAAAAAGATAGTTTAAAATCAGGAGTAATTTGACTTTGAAAATAAAGATGTTTTTGAGGCTAAAATTATTTAAAATCGGGATCGAGGGTTTTGAATCTTTTCAAAGGAAAGTTTTGAAAACATTTTGAAAACAAGATATAATTTTGAAAAATCATTTTGAATAAAAATTAGCGGATACAAAACAATGTTCCACTAGATTTTTCGTAGGTTCCATCCTACTTAGGGTTTCATCCCTTTAACGGGCTCGAAGTGGATTCCATTCCACGAATAAATCGGATTTTAAGATGCCAGTGCTTTTCTACGAGTTTTAACAAAAATTCCTAATAATAATAAAAATACTTATCCTTGAAATCTTGAACTCTTGATAGTCTCGATACTCATGAGTCTTCTATCTTGATATTTTATCTTGATATCTTGAATCTCTATACTGTACAGTCTTCATACTTACTACCTGCATGGTTAAATCCTGCATATACATATATATCTAAACTTATAATGTTAGTATTTATATTTTATAATCTATTCTAAGATTGTTGTCATCAAAACCCTTGTTTTCATCAAAACCATCATCTCACGGACTAACAGTTTGCACCATTATAAGCTTTATTCTAAGTCCAAATAATGGATCTATGGAAGAATGAAGTTGCTGATTTTGAGTGCTAGTGGAGATCGATAGAGAATTGCTTGGAAATAACAAAATAGTATTTGAAATAGGCTTCTAGGATCTTCATTAGAATATAGAAGGAGTGGGGGCAACTTGGGATGAAGATTCGTGGATGATACTGATACAAAGGTTAGATTGGTATTGATCCAACTCCTTGTTGGATTTTTGCCCTTTACTTCTTTGAATGGTTGGACCTTTGTCTTGTGACTCTGTTTATACTTGGTTTTGGACCTTAGATATTAATCTCTCTTTGCTTCCCACCTTGATAACTCTAAGTTCGATTCGCCCACTCTATCTGAATATTGCCTGCTCAAAAGACTAGATAACACTTGCCCTCCAAAGTACATTTTGTTTTAGACATGATGTGCTTTGAATCGAGACAATTCGGGACTACCGTGAAGGACTCCACTCTATGCTCTAAATGATCATTATCCTTCATATGAATCATTTCCTTGAAAAGTTATATCCATAGCTATTTATTATGACACTTTACCAGCATCTAGTACTATAAATCTGAAGTATGCCTTCATGGTCCATTATTCCAAACTCTGTAATTTTGAACTGGTTCTTTTTATGAACTTTCCATGTTTGAATCTGATTCCCTTAACTCTAATCATCGGGGTTAGATATATATACTCACATACCTGTACACATCCACGTTCCCGAGCAATTATTTATATGCATATAAATATACATGCATGGGCCATTGTCACCAATATTTCACATTTTTTAAAGTAAATTTTGGTACCGATCCAACTCCTAGGGTCGGTACCATTCCAAATCCTAGGATCGGTACCAATCCAAGACTTGCAAGAAAAGTCTCCCATTTCTCTTTCCTTGAGACTCGGCCTTATTGGTTTATATAACCCGTCTTTCCATTCCATCTTCTCACTTGTTTTCTACTATCAATCCAAAAGTTTAAGCTCCCCATTAAAAACTTGCCTTCAAATAGAACTTTCCTTGTCTCTAATCACCAACATCCACCGTCTCTATCCTTGACAATACCAGCGCTGCCACTAGGCCTTGCCCGAATACGACACCACGGCCTTGCCTGGATTAGACCCGGTTCACCGACCAAGCCTTAACTTTTGTTTCGCCAGCAAACCCAATCTCAGGCCAAGCTTCTAATTGCATAGGTAGGTGTTGCCTTTGAAAAATGCACGAATAGATTCAGACCAAGACACTAATACCCTCTTTGTTGGTAACGAAGTTGGAGCAAGGAGATAGTATTTGGGTCTCGAACAAAAATCCACAAAGGATATGGATCAGTGCCGATCCGACCCACGGTGAGATTTTCATTTTGAAGACCCTTCTGGGTTTAAACCCATTGTTTTCCAATTATTATCTCTTAGGTTTCAACGCATATCCAATGCAAAACTACTGACATAAAGTTCGATGGGACGGTCAACGATGACAGTCGCTCTGGGTGATATCCGAAGATCAAAATGAACTATTGTATAATACTGAAAATTTGAATTGCACGACATCGCACTGGGTTCTACTTTAGGTATAGCTTATAACTAACCTGATGTTGATTACCTATTAAGTATTTATAGAAATGTACCGTAGATGTTCTGAGCATCTTGCAATTTAGGCCACAGATCCAACTTCTTCCAAATATGTCGAATTTGATATCGAGCTGAGCTCGACTATGCCTCCACTTGCACAACAAACTCCAATCCAGCCCATACCTCTAGTTGAGAATTCAAAAGTGGATCAACCTCTTCCATAGGTCACTCAAATGCATGTAGAATGCCTTAAAGTAGAAATAGAAGCTGGTCTCGAATCTGCCGAGGACGCTGTCATTCTGGACGATCCATCGATTCCATTTCCTCAAAAAGAAGAGGGGTTGCTCTGCAGAATCTACGACAAGCATGGAATTCAATTCGAGACATACAGTCCCTTCTCGCTGTCGGAGAGCTCATAATCCTATGGAGGGTTACAATGCTTTCAACAGATACATGTTTTTTGCTTACTCTGATGCAACTATATCTGAATAGCTACGCCTTCTTTCATGGCATGAACATTGTCTTTGATCAACATTTGCATCGAATGCCCAATAATGAGGAGATTAGGTGCATATATATAGCTTCAAGATCTGAAAAGGAAGCCATTCACTGACTTATCTGGAGATGGCAAAGAGTTGCAGGGTCATTACTACAACATGGAATAAACTCGGCTATTTCAAGAGCAAATGGATTTATGTTCGCTATCCATTTGGGTTTGCGTAAAGATGGCTATCTAAACATAAGTTATACTTCATCTCTTTATTATGAATTCGTCTTGTGAATTTGCAAGTTTAACTCATATTCTTTTTGTCATTCAGATGTTCCGATGAGACCCAGCGGTGTGGCTCTTGCAGATGTCGTCAAAATTCATATGGCGCTTTTGGAGGGGGATAGAGATATCAGAGTTCTTCTCTCCAATGAGAATCCCCTAGCTCATAATTTTCTTGAAGCGGGTCATAGCACCGGTCTAGTCAAAGTGGCTTTTAATGATAATGGTGATGACGATGATGATAATTACTCGCCTGCAGGTGGCGATGTAAGTCCTGACATGCCCCATGATCCAAGGGATGAAGTTGAAAGAAAATGAGAATACGTCGAAGAAGGAAAAATTATAGGTGAAGGTGACGATACTGGTCATGATGATGCTAATGATGGCCATAAGTCTTTGACTGAACAACCCAAAGATGACAAAAACAGTCCGCTCCAAAGAAGAGGCTGGTTGTGAAGATTTCCAAAGCACAGATTTCTACACAACCTCCATCGGTCACAAGTGGGGAGAAAACTTCCTCGCTTCCATCAACAGATGCATTCGCTAACTTAGAGCCAATTCCTACAGAGTTTGGCTCCTTTGGTATTGGGAACATGGGAGTGATCCCTTCATTCATACTAGCGTAGAAGAGACCACTTCCATGAGCAAAGCTCCAAAACATGGTACGCCGGGGTGACACTAAGACGCTTACACACAAATGCACTGCATCACACTTGACTCACATCCTCTCTTGTTGAAACTAATTCATTCTTGTTTCATTTACAGGATCTATGGAGAGGACGAAGTACATATTTCAATCTTTAGAGGAAAATGTATCCCGATCACATAGTCATCGTCTAAGCATATATCACCAAGGCAGTAGCTGAGATTCTGAATCCACTTACTGGTTTAGCCATGATAGAGGGAGTCGTGACAGAGACTATCCATCTCATGACTCGGCCTATAGATATCGTTTCAGGTCTAGACTGCCTCCACCTAGAGGCTCGGACAAACACTCTAACCACGCAATGACTTCAATCAGGCGATTTTTCTTGTGCACCCCCTCCAGCTTCCATTCTCGTGCAGTAATTGGCACCATCCCATTCCAGTCGATCTTTTAACCACAGGCATCATAAGAGCAGTTCTGAAACTTCCTATCATATGGCAGGTATGAAGCCGATTGAAGCTCTGGTCGTCACAACAAAGAAACAGCTTGTCGTCGATGTTCGAATGGCTAATTAAGGAAATAGTTCCGAATATATGCTTTGAAGAACTTATGTTTATGCCATCTCTAAAGGACATTCCATCAGGGGTAAAGGAAATGATGGTTTCTTACATATCAGATGCTTATTCGATATAATGAATGGAAGCTGATAGCCATGAAGTTCTCTGTAGTTTCGAGAGAAAGTAAGCTCGAAATCAAAATTATGAAACTTTTAGTGGCACGAAATAAAAGGATCATCACTAATCTTGACATTGAAGTTGAGAATTTGAGAAAATAAAAGGTTGAAGCCAAGAAAAAGGCTGAGGTGCTAACAAAGCATCAGAAAATGAGAGGACCAAGCATCATGATGAGATGGAGACTGCACACCATCAGAATGGTGACTTAGTGGTAGAAAGAGATTCCTCGAACAAGAAGGTGATCGAGTTGTCTATCAAGCTCGAGAGTGAAACAAAAGAGAAGAATGAAGCTCTCTAGCAAGCTCAGGATTACAACAAAGAGCTGCTTACTGCTCATGATAAAATGGACAAGGTGGTCACTTATGCTAAAGTTGTGGATGCGCTCATTAAAAAGGAAGTTGAAGCTGCTAAAAAGCGAATGTGGAGAAGTTCGAACCAATGCTCAGCAAGTACAATGCCAATGTACTCAAATTCTGCAACTTAGAGTGGTTCGACTATGATTACTCTAGGGTTGTTGCCCTTGCTTGGGAACAAGTTATCTAGGAAGAAAACGAATTCCTGAAAGGCGGTGAGGTGGATCTGGCATAGCTTGAGAAGGAGATCTTAATGGGAGAAGGAGATCGCAATCCATCACTATTCTGTACCATTTCAGCCATTCAATTCCTAGACTCTAATATAAACCTAATCAAACCCCAAAACCAATCAATAACAAATAAACAAATATTCATGACTCAACAAGACTAAGTTTGGACAAACATGTATGAGCTAAGGGTAGACAAACCATATGATAACATTAAATAATTTTAAGGCCCGAAACTATGCGCTGCGGATGTTGTAGTCATCCATAGTACTAATTTTCGATGACAAAATATGGGATGTTGCACATGTATAGTCTAGTTGAGCCGCCAACAAAGATCATCATAATTTAAGAGTTGATTAAAAATTTCATATTTCAATCCTAATCTATCTACGAATCACTAGATATGAAGGAATATGAAACCCTGATGTCGTATGAAACACATATGGAAACACCTAAATGGAAAGCACGCCTCAAATGTTGATGCCATCTCCTTTCTCTTTCTTCGATAGAGCACTTAACAAAATCGAAATGACATTCAATGCATATTCTTCCACTGTTTGTCCTCATTTAGCTTGTTTGGGACAATCCTCCTACACTAGGTATAGGCTCTCACATTGTAAAGCCATTTTGATCAACTTCTCGAAGCTCTCGTCAATATGACTAATTAATCGCTTCACAAGATGATCACTCAACCCAATGTAAAATTCTCATTCATTCTGAGTGGAGTACTAATGGAAGATAAACCGTACTTCGACATCACATCGAATTCAGTTGCATACTCTAACACAGACATGCCGCCTTACTTTAAACCGACGAACTTTCTAAACAACACCAACTTTTGAAAAGTCGAGATAAATTTCTTTGAAGCGAACTATAAACTAATCCTAAGTATAATGATCCTGGGAATCGCAGAAATAAGGGTACTCCAACAATTCATTGTTTGCCCTTGGAATAATTTAGAGGTCAACTTCTAGCTCATTATATCATTTAACTCCAAGTCATCGAAGATCCTTTTGCAAATATTCATCTCATCTTGCACCTTAGTAGTCGATCCCATTCCAAGAAATGGTCTACCACCGAGACTCACATAGCCTTTATACAGTTCAACGAAGTTGACTCTAAGGGTTTGCACTTGAGCGCCATATCTTTTTGGAGCAACGTGGGAATTCTAGAATAATTTTTCACACCGTCTTAGCGAACATATTTTGCAAATCAGGGCTAGTGGTCCTCGACCCTGTCAACTCTCAACTCTAGATAAGTAGTCAATAGAAGCATTTCTCGTATGCCATATCACTCCTATTCTATAATAAGAATAATTGGTCTCTCATAGAGAAAAACTGCATCAATAGTGCTTGTCTGTACAATACAACTTATATACTATATATAGTGTATATATAGTTTTGAAAACCAAAATATACAACAAATACGCACTCTCTCGTATATATATGCTCTCGATCCAGTTAAGGAGACAACTCCTACCCTATCTCTACTGGATCACTATATCAACTCACGTTAATCACGTAACCTAAGCTCTGACACCAAATGAAATGGCCACCCTACACCATCGATGCTCATATAACTAAATAGTGCACTACTGGAGTATCTGGCCGATGTAGGACCATCATCATTGGAAAGAAATAGAAGTAAAGAAGAGGAATAGAAAAGAAGAGAATAAGAGAAAGGAGAAAGAAAGAAAACGTCACATGATCGTATATCTCACAATGCATCATATAAGATATAATAGTCATCATAGATATAAAATAGGCGAGGCAGTAATAACTATATAAACCACAGAATTAGAGTACACGGGCTCATATAGTTATACAAAACTATAATATAGTTTATGCAACTGATAAATAAACTCAACTGATAAATTGTGTCTAATGAATAGTAAGTCAACACTGTCAAGGCTCTATGGTGTCAAATAGGGGTATAAACAATAATAACTCAAAATATAAATATGAGAAAGCATCACCATTTGCTAGTCCATATGCATAGCTTTAAGTGCTATTTACATCTACTATCTAGTCTACTAATTTTAGAGCACTAGAGATAATAAGAAGCAAAGCATAAAACCTCAAGTCAGATAACAGTCTGGTATGAGCGATAAATAATCTTAAAACGCTATAAAAGTCAGTATAGTACATGGAATAGAGGGTTTGTACAATCATACATGACATATCCATACATCAAAAGAGTTAGCACATATAAAAGATATACACTACTCTATGATAGTCATCATGGGTGTACTATACATAAAATAATATGGGTGACTAGATATCGACATCAGTAATATCTACATCTTGTGACATTCCTAAAGTGATAAATACAGTCAAATAAACATGGCATCCATCATCCATCCTTGCATTCACTCACTCAGTGTGTTGGACATATGATACTCATTTGACCTTATTGTCCAGTCATGGATTACTCAATGCCGCGGTTTCTCAGTACTCGAATCCATACCACTCAATAGGCTAGGAATTAGACTACCTTCACCATAATCTAGGGTATAATGGATCTAATCATCGTACAATCAAAGGGCCATTGCCACCCAAAGCGAGCATTTTCACGTATCCCTGCTTTATGAGTACATACTAAAACCTACAAATATCAATGATCTCTTTTCATATATCATCCGTAGCAGATCTCATCTCGAAACTATTGTTTCAATTCCCATTTGAAGTCCTCGCGGTAGGGAACTACTTTAGACAACCATCGTAAGTCATAGTATAATCTGGCATTCCATAACCGACCTCCAACAGTATCCTCAATCTGACTCATCATTGCCTACTCTGCTTATTGAAGTATAGCTATCCATCATCGAAGCCATCACTTCTCATCACGGAATCATTATCGTCGAATCGTGAAGTCATCATTTCAAAGTGTCACATCTTCGCTTCACCACCAAAACCACTCGTCGAAGAGCCATATCATCAAAATCAAATATCGAACGGACGAACGAACCATTGCAACATGCTCTTCGAAGCCTCTTCATCGTCCATGTTAAAATTGGACAAATCGACCATCATCAATAGTGGTAGACATCGACCACTCCAAAGTAATCGATAATGACCACTTTGGTCGTGTATTTGACCAAAAGTGGTTAAATAAATACCAAATGAAAACGTCCTGCATCCATCCTAAAATTTGAAGCACATTCCTAAGTCCATCCTTCGTCTTCAAATCAATCGGCATGAATGAAACTCTGTGCACGAAATCCTATCCTATAGGATATTTTCTAATCCTATATCACCTTCGAATGGCATTTTCAATCCACTAACAAACAAGCAGACATGCAACCAACAAGTAAGGAAATGTCTCTAATAGCCTACATATATCTATAATAACATATACAATCCGTCTAAAGAAACCAATGTGGAATAAATATCATTAATAGCCTAGATCTATCAATATTGGCAAAATAGTGAGTCAGTGGGAAAATTGTGATATTTAATTTAAAATCATTTTAGAAAACTTTTACTTTTATTTATAAAATAAGATATAGGTTTTACTATTTTAGAAACCACATTTTAAAGTTAGAATACATTTCAAAACATCGTTTTAATATTATACAAGCTATCATAGTATGGCGAGGGACAATATCACTCACCTCAACAAAATCTTTCCAAACCATCGCAAGTCGTAGAGCTCTCCATTATGAGTGCAACCTAAGAAATGGTGTCCAAAATGGACTACTTATGCAAAAGATAGGAATTTTATAAGAATCGGGATTAA
Source organism: Allium cepa (assembly GCA_030765085.1). Lineage (NCBI taxonomy): Eukaryota > Viridiplantae > Streptophyta > Magnoliopsida > Asparagales > Amaryllidaceae > Allium > Allium cepa. The sequence goes on from CM060939.1 coordinate 159,695,051, forward strand.
ATAGATAATTAATTAACTCGATTAATTAACAAATACCTCTAATTACCTTAATCCCTTCCAGTAATACTTCTTCCTCAAACGTACACTACTGTACAAGTGCACCAATAGTAAAACCATATCCATCCACCCCTTCTCTCCTCACTAACTCGACGAATTCTCAACGAAATTTTGATCTGCTTCCGCCTACATGCCACGCTAAGTGAGCTCATCACCCCGGGCCCAAAAATTAGTATCTTGGCCCCAATCATGACGCATAACCTGCTAGTATCGTGCTCCTCCTCCTATGAATGCATTTTGACAAAGTGAACCACGATCAACAAAAAATTAGGGGAAGGTTTTTTTTGCGTAGAGAAAAATTATGGTGATGTCTGTTTCACATTTCGTCGCTTCAATCTTCGGTGAAACCAAACCCTAGTCACGGCCATGAATGTCGATATCTGCCAAGGTGACCACATGTCACAAAATGGGTATGGCTTGAAGATCTCGTCGATATGAGTGCAAGAAAATGGATTTCAGAATTTTTCATTGAGAAAATCGGGTGATCTTGATTTTTGATTTATAATAGAGGAGGTGGCCATGTTTTTCTTTCTTTTTTCAATGGAACAGTCATACCAATAAAAAGAAGGGTTTAGTGATGATTTTTATTAATGTAATATTCAATTTATTTAATTTCTCAAATAAACCATCATACGTTTGATCTCGTAAAATCTAATGGTGTGTCTGATCGCAATGAAACTCATTTGCGTGCATTAACTTATTTTTCCGGTCTCGATGGTATAAGTTTTGTCTCTATCCAAAACTGTGCTTTGGGATGATAATTTCACGCTTTTCGAGACTGTTTCGGTCATCAGATCATCTGATCTCCAAATGTAGCGATCGTTATACTCACTTTAATTTGCAACGTCGATACAAACTCAATGGAAGTGGTCTCGAGTCCTAATTCGATCGTATGTGAAAAATCATATTTTTGGAACCATCAATTAATTTGATTATATATTTAAATAAATTATTTAAATATCCAATCGCTACAAATAAGAGTTTTTGCAATAAAGGTCTCCAGTCAGATCAACAAATCACAATGGAATAGGTGACCGTGACCACTTCAACGACGGTGGACTGGTCAAACTCCTAGGCCTAGTGAGCGAATGACAGATGCTCTATAGGAAGAAGGGACAGTGAGCTTCAAGGAGCTCAGACTAACGATGATGTTGTTATCACCGGGTCCTCTAAGCTGTTATGGAATCCCACCATGAGTACATTTGAGCAGGAACTTGTCCTAGCTAAAGAAGTCAAGCTAGAGAAAATCGAAACCTTTCCTCCTCCTCTATCTATAGCTCTGCCCGGTCATACTATCTTTGTTCATGTCACTTTTCCTCCACCTAGAAGCACCCAGAGCTTGCATGTTGGATCATTGTAAAGCACTCCATCAAAGGGTTCAGGAAGAGGTTTTTTTTGTTTTGGTTGTACAGTTGGGCACTTTCTAGATTTCTATTTTTGTTTTTCCAACCGATGTTGTGCAGATTTGGCCTCTGCTTTTGCGCTTTAGTTTAAATGTAAATAAAACTTGTACTTCTCCTTCCAAATTCCATTATGAATGTGATTAGTAAAGACTATTTTAGTTCAATCTTTGTTGGAATTCATTTAAGTATTAAATAAATGAACTTTACATTTAATTTACTTGCGATCCATTCTTTTTTATGGTCATTATTGGATTAAGTCATTAGTCCATTCCATGATTTGCCAGCCTTTTAACGTTCTAGTAAACGCACAGTAATCATTGAAGTGCCAAGCTCTAGGGATCAATTGGGGTAAACCATTTAGCATAATGGTTTAGGTATCCTTTTGTACGATGATGACATCCGATCACGCCAAGCTCCGGGCATTGGTTTGAGATATTGCTTAAGATCATAGTTTGCACCTCCTTATCTAGGATGTTTGCCTTCAATCACGCCTAACTCTGGACATTGATCAAAATTTGTAGGTGATATTCTACAGTACATCGGGCATCGATCTTTCGTCTTGCCTACTCCATGCAAGGTGTTACTGATTGGATGGTCATATCACATCCATTTTGAATTATACACCTACCCTTACATTAAAGGCAAGAGTTAGATGATGGAAAATCAAATCATGTCCTGTTTGGTTCATACTCCTGCCCACACATCAACTATAAGAGTTAGTTGGCAGATGGTCGAATCACATCCTTTAAGGTTTATTCTCCTACACCCACATTAAGGATAAGATCTAGTCAATGCACGGTCAAATGACGTCCTATTTGATTTATACTCCTATCCCCACATCAAGGACAAGAGTTAGTCGGCGTCCATCTTTGGGCGCTAAGAGTAGTTGAACTCCAAGGGTCCGATCATGGACCATAGAAGTTGGATTGGCACCTAACTCAGGGTACCTGCATATCTGCATTATTCGCATGTAGATTTATTTGAGTTGGTCATACTTTACAACTCCTAAATTATGTAAAGACAGAGGCATAGATCCGAAAATCCATTTCATTATTGAAGATGGGAAATGACAGGTTCTATCTTATTACATGGCTTTATTCAATTATCTGCGAACTTATTTCTAAGTGAAAAAGCATCATAAGTGCTCGCTATTCCACATCATAGGGAGTGAGATTCTTTCAACCGTAGCTAGCCTGAAAGTGTTATCTCCAAGCTTTTGCTCTATTGCATACAGACGTTTCCATGTTGGGCCTAAGTTTCCAGGGGCCTAGGAAGATTCATTTGAGAACCAAGTCAACAATCTCAAAGGTCTGATTTCTAACCTAGGTGTTGCAATACCTGGCAACCCACTTGCAGTGCATGGATGCTCTCAAGTTAGCTACGTCTCCCTTCTCATCATTCATGTCAAGAGATTTCAGAAGGAGTTGTTCATTCATCTGTGCATTATAATGAATCAGTCAATGAGAATGTACTTCCAATTCAACTGGAATCATTTCCTTTGATCTGTAGGTTGTGGAAAATGGAGAATGGCTAGTCACTGACTTATGGGTCGTCCAATAAGCCTAAAGTGATAATGGAAGTTCATCAACACACTTTCCCTTAGATTATGTTATGAAAAGCATGTTAAGCGAATGCATGTACACCGCTTAATTTTTTTTAAAAGGCGATAGAATTAAGCGATGAGCGCTTAAGCGTACTTAATTGACACTTATCTCCGCTTTGCTTAAATTTAAACGACGATTAAGCGCTGCTAAGAAAAAAGTAAATTATTTTTAAACTAAGAAGAAATAAGGTTATAACATAAAAGAGACACTCCTAAGTAAAATTTCCTCATTATCTATAATATGAGCTGATGGATGGTGAGCAGCTTTTTGAGCAGCTTTTTACATTAAGATATGAATATTTATTAGACAAATGTGCATGGTCTATACTCAAAATGAGTATGCTTACTTCTAATGAATAATGAAAGTCAAATCTAACTTTTACAACCTATGAATTTATTAGTTGACTTCAAAGTAAAACTTTACTTCTTTGTGATTAATTCATGCATATATAGACAAGGATGCACTTAGTGTAATCTCTTTGCATAAATTTATATTGATTCGAATAATGTATGCTCAAAAATTAAGTAGCATTTAGGCGGTGCTTAAGCGACACTTAAGCAACATTAAACGGAGCATACTCTATGCCTCGCCTTACCTATCGCTTAATATAACATATTCCTTAGTCTTTTCCAATTGCTTCTAGGGAATGGACTTGATAATCTTGTTTATAACTTCAATTCATCCATTCTCCTGGGCTATGCCACCATAGAAAATCCCTTCCCTATGCGATGTCGATGACAGAAATCCTTAAACTTAGTGCTGTCAAATTGGGTTCCGTTATCGATAACGATTGTATGTGGGACTCCAAAATGATAGATCATATTCTGGACCAAGAGGTTGATTACTTTCTTTGTGGTAATTATGGTTAATGGCTCCGCCTCAGCCTATTTGGTGAAATAATCAACTGTAACAATGGTGTACTTTGCACTACCTTTAGATATTAGCAATTCGCCGATAATATTAATTCCCTAGACTACAAACAGCCTGGGACTGACCATTTGAGTAACCTTTGTCACGGGGCTATTGGAATCTTAGTAAACCTCTGGTACTTGTCACACTTTCATGTGTAATCAGCTGCGTCTCGGTCAGCAGTTGGCCAGAAGTACCCACAGTGGACAATCTTCTTCGCTAGGGTTTGCCACTCAGTGTGGTCACCACAGGCCCCTTCGTGCACTTCTCTTTGGACTTGTTTGGTCTTGTCATTGGTGACTCATCATAGCAGTAGGACTGAGAATCATTTCTTGTAAAGTACTCCCTCCTAAGAGATGTATCTCGAAACTTGGCGAAGTAGCTTCCGTCGTTTGCTCCTCTTATTCGGAAGGATTTCCCTCTGGAAGTAATTCTTGTAGGAGTCATCCATGACTCCTTCTCATGGTTCGCCTCCAAGATCTAGTCAACATATATATGGTCAATTCTCAGAGTGGATAATACTTCCATCAGAACCAGACCCATGAGCTATGCATCTCCTGAACTGGCCAGCTTGGCCATCGAGTAAGCCTTCACATTTTCTTCTCTGGTAATATGTGTTATTATGTAATATTCAATGTCCTTAAGCAGCCTAAGGGTCTGGTTTAGATAAGGAGCCAGCCTCGTTCCTTTCGCTTAAAACTCCTTCCTGATTGGACACCACCAGTTGGAAATTGAAAAATATGTGCAAAGTTTTAACTCCCAAATCCTTGGCAATTTTGAGTCCTACAATCAAGGCTTCATACTTTGCTTCATTATTCATTATAGGAAAGTCGAGTCCCAAGGCATAACTGATTGAACATTCATTAGGAGTGACAAATACAACTCAAACACTGGAACTGCATTCGTTTGATGCACCATCATTGTACATCTTCACCTAGCATTTTGCTCACACTGCTCTTCGGAGTATCATCTCGCGCTGTGAATTCAACTATGAAATCCGCCAAAACTTGACCCTTCATAAGTCTTTAGAGTTATAGAATCTATCGTATTAGGTCAATTCAATGTTCTGTTCCAACAGCCTTCCATAAATATCAGGTTATTGTAATACTTGTCACAAAGGCTAGTCGGTAGGAACACTGATCGGATGAGTCTAGAAGTAAGGGCGGAGCTTTCTTGAAGCAATCAACAGATTATATGCCAGCTTTTCCATCCTCGAGTAATTACTTTCTGCTCTTATCAATCACTTACTGACGTAATAGAATGGTCTTTGGATGTGAGATTCCACACGCATGAGTGTGGGCCTCAAAGCATGAACCAACACTACCATATATATAAACATGCTATCATCATCCATCGGCTTCGAAAGAATGGGCTCTCTTTATGTGATCCACCAGAGCCTGGAATGCGTATTACACTCTTGACTCTAAGTGAAGTTCGTTTTTCCCTTTGGAATTTTTCCCTTCTTAATTGCGTCAAAGAAAGAGATGCATTTGTTGATGGCTCTGAAAATGAATCAACTCAGGCGGCGACATTTCCATTCAAGCTTTGGACCTCCTTGATCGTCTTTGGGGCCTCAACATTTCTCAATGCCTGGATCTTTTTGGATTAGCTTCGATCCATGGGAGTTCACAATGAAGCCTAAGAATTTCCCTGATGCAATGTCGAATGAGCATTTCAAAGGGTTTAGCTTCATCCCATATTTTTTGAGAACGCCAAACATCTTAGCCAAATCATCCTTGTGGTTCCCTGATCATCGTGATTTCACGAGCATATAATCTACATAGACCTTCATCAAGTGTCAGATCTAGTATTTGAACATTATATAACCAAACATTTGTAAGTCGGTTCGTCATTCTTTAATCCAAAGGGCATGACCAAATAACAATAAAGTCCCAGGTCGGTGATAAAACTGGTGTGTTTCTGGTCTGGGACATTCATTGAAATATGATTATATCCATGTCCTGCTGTCGAATCCACCAACTGATCAAACCTTAGGAGTGGAAAGCTGTCCTTTGGGCATGGCTTATTCATATCAGAATAGTCAACGCATCCCCTTCAATTCCCAGTTGAATTTTTCACCGGGTTCGGATTTGATACCTGTTCCAACTATAAAGCATCGTAGATAAAGCCATCGTCCTTCATCTTTTCCACTTCCTCTTTGAGTGCAGCGAATCTCTCCGAACCCAAGCTGTGGCGCTTCTATTTCAAAGGAATGCCTTTAGCATTTATGTTTAATGCATAGCTTTCTATCTCCGATGAGATCCCACACATATCAGAGTGTATCCAGGCGAATACATCCACGTTTGTCTAGAGAAAACTAACCAACTTCCTCATCATTTTCACGCCGAGCTGTGAACCGGCCTTCAAGACCCCTGTTGGATCATATTGATTAACTGAAACGTTGATCGTTAACTCGGCAAGAGCTGTTCTTCCACCTTCCGGCTCTTTCAACGGATCCATTTCCTTATAGATTCGACTATGCTTCCCATGCCAGGGCTTAGGCATTAGTTGCTATATGTTCAAAGCCTTAATGCAGAGAGCCCCCTCTACACCTTTTCCTTTCTTTCTTCACCTCACCTCTTTTAGCTCAGCAACATAAAATTCACGGCCTAGCCCCTGATTTCCCTAGACTATTCCCATACCATTTTATGTAGGAAAATTTATTATCAAGCACGAAGGAGCTATAGCCGCTCTGAATTCAGCCTGGGCCGGTCGGCCCAAAAGTACATTATAAGCAGAGTAAATATACAACAACACAAAAGGCATAACTCGCACTAGCTTGTAGTCGCCCTTCCCAAGTGCCACCGATAATTCCACATATCCAATTGGCTTCATAGTCATCTCGTTAAATCCCTGTATCCGAGATTTACATGGTTTCAAGTACTTTCCTTCCAAAAGCATATGGTCGTAATATTTTTTGAATAGAATGTTGAACAAACCATAGTCAACCAACACCTTTCATACAATAGTAGGGCCAATCATGGCCGTTATAACCAACAGATCAATCGTCTGGGCTTCCCCTACATCAGCATCTCTATTTTGAAAAACAATATCGTTAATCATGGTTCTAAACTATTTTGTCAAATCTCCATCTCTATAGAAAAGCAGCTTTCATTCTCCATGTGTTTCAGTGCACCAACATACCGATCCAACTCATTCAAATCCTTATTGGCTGGATGTGGTCCATTGATGATTATTTTTATTACCAAATATTTTTCAAGCTTGTTAGGCTTCTCACTACTAGGACCAGCTTGCCCCCGTTGGGATATCATCCCAAAGGGTTACAGTTTCCTTGCCCTACATGCTGCGGGTATTTCAAAAACTGTTGAAATTTCTTATTTCGAATCAACTCCTCAATCATATTGTGCAAGTGCCTGCATTCATTGGTATTATGACGGTGGATCTCGTGAAACCTACAGAACTTGCCAAATCTCTTATCCTTCTCGAACGATTCTCTCAGAGCTGGCTTCCTGTACTGCTTGGTACCTTGAGTCGCCAAATAGATATTCTCGATTGAGTTATTTAACTCGGTATAATTATCATACTTAGGAATCCTATGATGATTCTTATTATCAGACTATTGCTTCCGGGCCCCATTGTCATTATATTTCTGACCACCATTCTTGTTGCTAATGTTTACATCCATATTCTTGGAATTTCCTCTGGACTACTTTACAGTAATGTTGCTCTGTATCACTTCAGCTGAACTCCCAGCCTCACCTCTTCGGGGATGATTATGTACATCCTCTAAACATAGGAACCGATTAGCCTTCATGTAAAAAAATTCCATCACTGATGAGGGCTTCTATCCAACAATCTCTCAAAGTTGGTCTCGAGATGAATAACCCTGACTAATGCCATCAACTCCATGCCATCATTGGGATTTATTACCTCTGCCATAGCTGTAGGGAACCGGTTCAAGAAATATTTTAACAACTCTCCCGCTTCCTGGAAGAGGTTTGATAATGACATCACATCTTTCAAACGTGTAGTGTGTAAATGGAATTGCTCTAAAAAAATTCATAATAACTCAGCAAAAGGCGATATGGATCATGGTGAGAGTCGAGTGAGCCAAATTGTCGCTACTCCTTCTAGGAAAATTGAAAAGAAATGATATCTCATGGCATTAGATGCTTGTGCTGAGTCTATATGCCATTCATACTTCATCAAGTGCTACCTAGGATCCGATTTTCCACCGTACAACGGTATTTTTGGCATTACAAACCACCATGGTTACTTCACATGTAGAATGTCCTCGGTAAACAGATTCTAACTAGGAGAAGTACCTCATTCATTATTACTTCTGAATCAACTTTCACTTAAAAGTCTCTTGACCATATCTTTAAACTAATCTGGGTCTACAGGTTTGATTAAACGGCGGTAATTGGGGTTCGCCCTTAGTATTTGGCCCGACAAACACTCTCAGGTAAGCTCACGATGCCTAGGCTCTCCTAACTCTGGGAGATCCATTCGTTCAATAGTCTCCTTTGTTTTCTTGCATGTTGTATCATTAGCAGCAGCTCAATATTCCATGTTTCGATCATCAAAAGCGTGTCCAAAGGTCAAGCCCATTCCACCCTTCAAACGCCGACCCCTGAAGCCAACTTTAGCCGAATCGATATCGATCTGTCCTCTTAGATCGGTACTAATCCACAAACCCGAGCCATGGGTTTGTCTTGTCCCTTAGTTTGAGATACCTACCGTGTTTTGCATCTTCTTCTACTTCATATCCCTCCTTCTTTTCTCGAATGACGAGGAACTTTTAGATTCTAAAATTGAATGGTTTAAGTCCATCTTACTCCTCCTAAGGCTGTTCTAAGTTAGTTCATTTAATAGTCTCAAGCTCTACTACATCTGCTGGTTCATTGCATTGCGAGTCTCCTAGAATCTATCCTCCATCTTCTTTATCGTACGGTCCATCTCTACTATGATCATGACTTTAATTGGATTTTTGATCTTAGCTTGTTCGGGTTGGGAAACTCATCCATACAGTGAGTGTCTTGGTTCTCAGCATCATTAGAAGCTTTGGAAGTTGTAGCACATTCTCTCCTTAATGGGGCCATAGGGAATAACTACTCTTAGATTATTGAAAATTTGAAATGTACAACTATAAGGTTAGAAGATTGGATCTATCACTCGGATCAAAGAAATCTAATGGTAGATGATGGATCCAAGTAGCTTGAGAATATCTCTTTTTAGTGAAAGCACCAGAATGTTTGAACCAAAAATGTTACAAACACTCGAAAGATTGTGTAGAGAATAAAAAGTGAAGAAAATAAATGAAAAGGAGCAATAAAAGAACATACGACAAGCCAGAAAAGAACACACAGCATTTATGGTGGTTCAACCAATCTCGGCTTACGTCCACTTAGTGATTTTATTGCTTAGATCACTGGATAACGAGAAATCATTCTTATGAATCGGTATAAATCCGAAAGTGATTATAAGAAATTAGAGAAAAGAATGCAAGAGACAAAAAAATCCCTCAAAATTACCACCGCCCCTCTACTTATAGACGTAGGAAGCCTAAAATCTCGCCTCCACAATCTCACCTCATTTTCTACTCTAAGACAATGCCTCTAAAGAAAATGGTAGCCACCTCAGCAAAATACATCGATCAGTACCGATCCATGGGCTTGGATCGGTACCGATCCATAAGATTGCCAAAATGGTTATCTTGAACCTTTTATGTTGGCTTGATTTGTGGTTAGCTTTATGATTCTATACTTCTTTGCACCATTATTAGATTGTGTCTAAGTCCAAATGATGGTTCTATGAAAGAATGGTGTTGCTGATTTTGACTGCTCGTGGAGATCGATAGAGAATTGCATGGAAATAAAAAAATAGTATTTTAAATAGGCTCCTGGATCATCATTAGCATGTAGAAGGAGTGGGTGTAACTTTGGATGAAGATTCATGAATCGGTACCAATCCATAGATTGGATCGGTACCAATCCAACTCCTTATTGGAATTTTGCCCTTTGCTTCTTCGAATGGTTGGACCTTAATCTCACGACTCTGTTTGTACTTGGTTATTGAATCGTTGGGCAATCTCTTCGTGTTTCCCGCCTTGATAACTCTAAGTTTGATTCGTCTAGTCTATCGAATATTACCTGGTCTAAAGGCTAGATAACACTATAAATTAGTTGAAGTAATTCATATTTATGAAATGTTAATTATTTAATTTCTATATTGGGTGTAACTAGTATATTTTAGGTGCCATTAATAATTAATTTAGTGCGTATATAAAAGTTATATATGTATGTATCAATATACAATACCTATAAGCATTTAAATATGATTTAAATATCATTAGTCATTAAACGGGTTGTGGTTTTTGAAGGCCTATAAAGCCCATACCATGGCCGGTCATAGCAAAAGAGAGGGAATGGGATATTTTTATTTTGAATTCTAGATTCGATCTTAGAATTAGTAAGAGGAGTAGTAAATGGAAGAGAATTTGTTTTCTCCTATTTCTCTATATAAATCAACTTATCTCCTCACTTTTGAACTCTAGAATCCCTCCTCCTTTATAGCCGCGAGTACCTAACCCCCTACCTCCATAAACATGTCTTCCATTGATATAAATACATCAGAATAAATAAAATTCAACTAATACTTTAAGCTGTTTCAAGATCTTGTTGATGGTTCTTTAAGAATCTAGGAGATCTCACGAAACAAGGTGCATTAAATGATGATCTTCAAAAGGTATATTCTTATTTTATATTTATATCTTATAATCACGCATGTTAGTTCCTGAGATGATGGTTTTGATGACAGCAACCTTAGGACTTGTTATAAAATATAAATACTAATATTCTTGTCTAGATATATGTATGTATGTATGTATGTATGTATGTATGTATGTATGTATGTATGTATGTACAGGGTATATATATATATGCAGGTATTAAGAATGAAGACTGTACAGTATAGAGATTCAAGACTGATAAATTCAAGATTGAAGAAAATAAGACTGAAGACTCATGAGTATCAAGAGTCCAAGATACCAAGATAACTAATAGAGTCTAGATTTTGTTAAAAATTCATAATAGCTCTAAAATCTTTATTCGGATTTTAATTGTGGAATGGAATCCACTTTCTCGCTTTAATAGTGGGATGGAACCCACGACCTTCTCTAGTGGAATGGAATCCATGAAATATTCAAAATAATTTATTTTAACTATTTTTCCAAAAAACATCTCATCTCTATCAATTTAAATATTTCAGCCTTAATTCAAATCTCAAAATCATCTCTTGTATTTTAAACTATCTCTTGATTTTAATATTTTAGCCTTAAATCTCAAAAATATATTTTAAAGAAGTTTATACTTAGTTTTAATATTACTTTTATATGATAGATTATATATTTTAAGGTCACTTTCTAAAACTCTTTTATAAATTTAAACTACATTCAAAATGGTTTACAAAGTTTAGAAATTGTTTTGATAAGTTTAAGAATAGAAATCATTTTAAATAAAAATTAATTTTCAAAATATAACATAGGCATGTTGACATCCATATACCCTCCATGTCGACATGGTAGCCGTAGATCTTAAATTTCAAATTTTCAAAAGAAGTATCTATTCGTCATAATATTTCACGAAAGGACATGACCGTTGTTCTCCTATATAAACCAGTTGTTTTCAATGAATTTGAAGTTATTTTTCTTCATTTCTTCAGTCCTTCTTCTCCACTCAAATATTCTTTTATATTTCAAATGCTTTAACAAAATACTTTTGAAATCCTAAGTGAATCAAACTCGATCGTCTTTAGTTTGATTCTCCGCTACTCTCTTTCAAAGATCTCGGTGCTATTCAGAGTTATAGGATCATTTGTAATCAAATATCAAAGTGTATCGAGTCTCCCTCTATCAAAATGTGATTGGAAACGATGTGATGATGGCCCGTAAATCAATTGGGTGTGATTGTAGCTCGTAAGGATCTTGTAGCCTAGTTAAATCAAGAGAGTTTTCACTGGACTCAGAGACAGGAGGGTGTATCTCGTGGCCTTAAAATCGAGGTTGTAATATCGACATTATATTTGAAAAGAAATCTGCACAAGAAATTGTGTGGTACTGGATGTAGAGTAACTCCAAGCTAGTATAAAATTCCAGTGTGTTCTTTCCTTTACTGCTTTTATTTACTATTTGCATCTATGTTTGGTTCTGTGATTGTCTCTATGTTTGTGAATTACATCTAACTGTGTTTAATTTGACAATATTTTAAAATTTTCATAAAATCCACTAAACACTATTTACCCCACCCCCTCTTGTGTTAATCCAGCCCTAAGATCCATAACCCACATTTCCAACATTTGGTATCAGAGTATTGGTTTTCAAAGTTTTCATAATCTAATTTTTGAAAAGTATTCAAATGGCTGCCAATACTGGTAAGTCAACACTATTGCTAATTCATTTATAGAGGGTCCGTCTACTGCCAGACTACCACATTTTAATGGCAGTAACTATGCATATTGGGCATATAGGATGAAAATCTATTGCAATCAATAGGATTAGACAGTTGGAATATCACACAAACTGAGTACATTGAACCCACAACTGATTTTGCACAGTGGACTGCTGAGCAATAGACTGTTGCACAAAATAATTCCAAAGCCATGAATATTCTATTCTATTCACTTAATAGGAATGAGCTTAATAGAGAGTCTGTCTGTAAGTCTGCATATGAGATCTGGAAAACTTTGCAAGTTACTCATGACAAACAAGCAAAGTTATACAGACCAAAATATATATCTTGACCTATTAGTTTCAGTTATTCAAGATGAATCCAAATGAGTCCATTTCAAACATGTACAGTAGGTTTCAAGACATTGTGCACTCACTAATTGCATTAGGAAAGAACTTTTTCGAAGAAGATCAAGTTAGAAAAATTCTGAATTCACTCACTCCGGAATAAGATCAGAAGACTCTAGCAATTGAAGAGGCTAACGATATTAGTACTCTGAAAATTTAAGAATTGATTGGGAATTTGATGTTGTTTGAAGTACAAATGCAAGGGAGAAGATAAAGCAATGCCTTAGAAAAGAAGTCAATAGCGTTCAATGCAATAATAGATGGTTCAGACTCAAACGGTGACGACGATGAAGAAATAGCCTTGATGACAAGGAATTTTAGAAAGTTTCTAAAATATAGAAAGATGGACAACCATAAGAGAAATGATCACAAGAATTCTGGAAATAGTAATGAGACTCAAAAAAACGTTAGATGCTACAATTGTGATAAGCTAGGCCACTTAAAAAGAGATTGTCTGCATACGTATAAACAGAAATTTTCTCCAAGTAATGATTCGTCAAAGAAAAGAAAGAGAGCATATACTGCTACACTAAATGATTCAGACTCATCCTCTAGTTATGAAGATCAAGAAATGGAAAATTCAAACATGTGCTTTATAGTTATTCATGAGTCTGATGATCTCAGAAATATGGATCTAAAAATAGATATGCGTTTAAGTTATATTGATCGAAATTGCTTGTCAAATGTTTGATTGTTTGCATGTTTTGAAATTGTCTGTTGTTTGAATTTGAAATTTTTTATTTGCAAAATAATATCATTTTAATATTAAAATATAGATATTAAAGTGTTATTATATTTAATATTATTTCAGATAAAATATAAATTAGATTATAGGATATATAGATATAGATATTAAATAAAGAAGGAAAAATAAGTCACATGATTTAGCGGACCCATGTCGACATGACCCTACCCCCCATGTCGATATCCTTGCCAGAAAATTGAAGTTCAAATTTGAATTCAAAACTTTGAATTTCCCTCCATCTTTTCACCAATTCCAAAGCTCTGAAAAGGTATCCCTTGACCAGAGAACATGGCTTTTAGATATCTATTTATCTCCTTAACTTTATCTTATCTTTTCACTTTCATTTTGAAATTCAAACTCTCTTTAAAGCTCTCTACTTTATTAAAAAATGGCATCCTCAATCCCTCCATCCACCATGAGACTATCCAAGGCCACCAAAGGGTTCCTCTACAATGATCCAGAATCTCTCAAAACTTACATTAGCTATGTAAACTTTGGAAAGGTCCATATGGAAAATTTTGCTATCTTTATTGATTTTCCTTCAAACGAGGTCAATGTTCTTTTCGAAGAGAATCAAATTGTTAGCTTAATTGATGATTCTCAAAATGATTTTGTTTGTTATTCGAATTTTGTCAAAATATTTTATGCAAATTTGAATCGTGGTTTTATGAAGAAAATGAAGGGGAAGTGTGGAGTAGCGCTAAAGGAACGCGTATTGTTCTAAATAGGTAGATTTTTTGGTAACATTCTTCGTTGTAAGAGTACGGGAATGGATCTTTCGGATTTTAAAATTGATGAACATGATCGTCAGACATTTCATCATATTTTTGAAGGGGATGATAAATTTGAGTTTATAAAATGAAATTTTCGTCCTAAAGCTGGAATTGTAAACCTTCTTTTGCAACATACCATAACCTCAAGATCGGGAAATTTCAATCACCCGACCTTAAAAGTTCGTAAGGCTTTTTTTGATATTTTTGGACACTATGACATTAACTGGTTGCAAGTGATTTGGATGAACTTCGTTCCAAAAATTTTACTTTAGGTGAAAACACTTTATACCATGGAATTTACCTCACTCGAATTTTCAACTACTCTAGTGTTGATTATAAAAGAGAGGAGTTCATTTCTAGAAAAGTGTTTAATCATGCTAACATCTCTCTCATGAGAATTCCGCTTGTGTTTCAACCATATGAAACACTTGCCGAAAAGGATGAGAGATTGGCTCATGAAGAGAGGGAAGAAGAAGAGCAGGAGGAGGAGGAAGGGGAGAAGATGGAAATTGGAGAAGAAGGAGAGGAGGAAGAAGAGACTTCATTGGAAAGCATCGAATAACCTATCACTCCTACTAATCCATCCAACAAAATGCTTGTCAAGAACTAAAGATTATTTTGGAAAACCAACGGATTCTCAAAAGATATGTTAGTAAAAAGTTGGACAAGATTTCAACCAAAATAAACAAATGCTTTGGGAAAGTGAGTCGCAAGCTTGGATTATCATCGTATTCATCATCCTCTAACTAATACTAGTTTCATTTCATGTTGTATTAGTTTGTATCTCTCTTTAGTTAATGTTATCTATCGTAATATGTAATGTAAACTAAAATTATCAATGAAAATCCTTTATTTCTATTTATTAGCTCTAAAATATCTCTGGAATGCTTGATATATAAGTTTATATGTATAGACTTGTACATAATATAAAGAAACAAAGAAAATTGCCAAAATTAATAGCGGTATGTCGACATCCCCTTACCCCCCCCCCCCCCATGTCAACGTGTAACAGCCAAAAACTGTTTTTTGTTTTAGAATTGAAATTGATATAACTACCTTGTGTCTTTTCATTTCAAATGACTTTCTAACTCTTTAAATACCTGTTTCTTCCAAAAAAAAATGCATATTTTCAATTCTTTTTAATTTCCATTGAATTTCTTTATATTTTATTAAAAAAATGCCATCTCCTATTCATAATCTAAGAGAGAATCTTGAAGAAACTCTTAATTCCTTCAAGAACATACTTACTTTTATCCTTCACAATCAATGACACATAGAATTAAGCCAAATGCAGATGATAAAGGAACAAAAAAGGCACTTTGATGGCATTCGATGGACGATCTCTACCACCAACAAAGAAGAAATTAAAGTGAATCCAGAAGGAAATCTGAACAAAGATAATGAAGAATGGGATGATATAAAGGTAGATCCTATATTCGGTGAAGAAGGATGGGTTAAAGTTCCAAGAAATGTTTGATTTGACATATGTGGTTTGATTTACTTTGATTTGGTTTGAATTGTTTGATTTGATTTGAATTGGTTTAGATTAGTATGGTTTGGATTGATTTGAATATGGCGTGAACATGGTGTGCTTTGATAAGAACATGATGTATATATTGATTGATTATGTTTGAAATTTTTATATCTCTCACATTTACCTTACTATATTTTACTCATATTATTATCTATCTCATTTACATTCTACCATACCTTTTTATTATCATATACGGTGCTATAGTATGAGATTTAGGGGGAGTTATGTAGTTTAGGATTTGCTTTTGTTGATGACAAAGAGGGAGAATTATCAAATAGGTTAGATAGGCTTAGATTAAGGGGGATTTAGTAGATTAAGGGGGATTTAGTAGGTTAAGGGGGGAGTTGTTGGAATAAGAGGAAGTCAGAGTAGAATTAAAATTTATTGGAGTAGATTTTATAAACAAAGGTTGTCATCATCAAAAAGGGGGAGTTTGTTAGTTCTTGAGATGATGATCATGATGACAACAACCTTAGGACTTGTTATAAAATATAAATACCGATATTCTTGTCTATATATATGTATATGCAGGATACATAGACGTAGGTACTGAAATTAAAGACTGTACAGTATAGAGATTCAAGACCGACGAATTCAAGATTGAAGAAATCAAGACTGAAGACTCATGAATATCAAGAGTTCAAGATATCAAGATAAGTAATAGAGCATAGATTTATGTTAAAACTTCATGATACCACTAAAATCTTTATTCGAATTTTAATTGTGGAATCGAATCCTCCTTCGCGCTTTAATAGTGCGATGGAACCCACGACCTCTTTAGCGGGATGGAATTCACGACCTTCTCTAGTGGAATAAAATCCATGAAATATTCAAAATAATTTATTTTAACTATTTTCTCCAAAAACTATCTTTTTAAAAGTAATCTCTATCAATTTAAATATTTTAGCCTTAATTCAAAAACTATTCTTATCATCTTTTAATATTTTGATCTCAAAATCATCTCTTGTTTTTTAAACTATCTCTTGATTTTAATATTTTAGCTATAAATCTCAAAAATATATTTTAAAGAATTCTATACTTAGTTTTTAATATTACTTTTATATTATAGATTAAATATTTTAAGATTACTTCCTAAAACTCTTTTATAAGTTTAAACTATATTCAAAATGGTTTACAAAGTTTAGAAATTATTTTGACAAGTTTAGAATAGAAATCATTTTAAAGCAAAATAAATTTGCAAAAATAACATAGGCATGTCAACATCCCTATACCCCCATGTCGACATGGTAGTCGTAGATTTCAAATTTCAAATTTTCTAAAGAAGTGTCTATTCGTCATAACCCTTCGTGAATGGACATGATCGTTTTCTCCTGTATATACCAGTTGTTTTCAATTAATTTGAAATTAGTTTTTCTTCATTACTTCTTCTCCACTCAAATATTCTCTTATATTTCAAATGCTTTAACAAAATTCTGCCAAAATCCTAAGTGAATCAAACTCAATCGTCTCTAGTTGATTCCCTGCCACTCTCTCTCAAAGATCTTAGTGCTATTCAGAGTTATAGGATCATTTATAATCAAATATCAAAGTGTGTCGAGTCTCCCTCTATCAAAGTGTGATTGGAAACGGTGTGATTGAGGCCCGTAAATAAACTAGTTGTGATTGTGGCCCTTAAATCAATTAGGCGATCTTGTAGCCTGGTTAAATCAGGAGAGTTTGCCCTGGACTCAGAGATGGGAGGGTGTATCTTGTAGCCTTGAAATTGAGGTTGTAATATCGACATTATATTTGAAAAGAAATCTGCATAAGATATTTTGTGGGACTGGATGTTGGGTAACTCTGAACCAATATAAAATTCTGGCGTATTCTTTTCTTTACTGCTTTTATTTACTATTTGCATCTGTGTCTGGTTTTGTGGTTGTCTCTGTGTTTATGAATTGCATCTGATTGTGTTTAATTTGAAAAGGTTTCAACAATTCCATAAAATCCATTAAACACTAATCACCCCATCCTCCCTCTAGTGTTAATCCAGCCTTAAGATCCATAATTCGCATTCCAACAATGTGTATGTGTGGGTTTGAACGACACTAAATGATTACATTAACGAATCATGCTCATTTGATCTATGTTTAAATCAAGTATGTGTGTGGTGTAATAATCTAATTCAGCCATGGTAAATTTGATATTGATCTATAATGTTTTCTAGATATCATAATTATTATTTTCATAACAATCATAGTTTTTTTAATTAATTTAACTATTGTAATTTATTTTTAATAAATTTTAAATTGCTTTTGCTATTTTTCAAGTCAATAATATTATATATTTAAAAATTTACATAAATTAAATTAATATGTAAAATTTGCATTTAGATATAAAAAGTTGGCCGAATTATATATTTAGTATAGTACACAATATAAAGTTGTCTAAACATTGTTTATATTTAATTATATATATCATTTATGAAATATTAATTATAATAAACAAACAAATAAATAAATAAATAAATAACTTAGCCAAAAAGGAATTATATATATAATTTTAATATTCATTTATAAGAAAATACATACATTGATTAATTTATGTAATTTTAGATAATTGAAAAATAGCTACAACATTAGTCTTATATAAATATATTATGTAATTAATTAAAAATATTTTAACTAATGTTTATAGATCTTGATTTGATTTAAAACTATTTTACCAAATCTTATTTCATATATTTTAAATGTAGAGTTTTGAATTCAAATTATGCTGAGCTAATCAAATATTAATATAAATAATTCAATATTTTTAAGAAAAATTGAATATATATATATATACACATACATATAAACTATATTTCAAGACAACCAATACATATATAAATGATGAATGTTTACATTGTAGATGCAACTCACAACATCTATATACACTAATTATGCATAAACTTCTATGTTGGACATTCACATCTTATACACATGAGTATATATATTGATATACTCAAAACTATATACACATTTGGTTAACTTAATCTATTAATCAATTAAATCATAAAATCAAATAAGACTAGATTTTATTTAAGTAAAATAGTTTGGATTTTGTATAACTTATTATAATTCATAGGTCTACTATGATCCAAAATAGGGTAAATAATTGAAATCCACCTATTTCACCGCTATAGACCAGCCTGGTTCCAAAGAAAATAATACGTGTGGGTACAACATTTTGGATTTTTGTGATATATGTTAACTATTGGTTGAAATTATCATATATGTTAGTGGCGTCGAGGTGGAACACATTAGGATGAGTTGTGCAATGTTTTACCATTATTACTATGCGTACATTATGTAGTTTGTTATGCTTTTTGTTCTATTGATGACTTATAATGTTGGGTTACTAATATGCAGTGGTTAGCACATAGTTAATGGATTTATATATGCATTTATTCCAATGATATTGTGTTATTAATGATGTGTGATTAGTACACATTTGATGATATTTATTGTTGTTAATTTATTTAATGATTGGGGTTAGCGTTAAGCCTAGGTAAATTTATGTGAGGTTTGATGGATGCATTTTGCTATTATTATTGTGACCCTATATTTATGGTGATTGATTGTGGTGATATAGTAAAATGTGAAGGTTTCTGCTTATACTAGTTTCATGGATGCTAATGTTATGCAGTATTATATGCTAACAAGTATTTAATGAGAAAAGGAGTAAGAAACAGAACTATGTTGGTTTGATCCCAAATGTGGTTGTAGGTCGTCCTTACCTATGCAATAATCATTGGATCTCTTGAGCTAGGATAAGGCGATGAGGCTCAATCCAAAACTAGTTGATCACAATTTTCTTTTTATTATATATTTCCATGTGTTTTTAAAGCTTGTGACAGAGTTAGGGGTATGCCCTTGGGGCAATGATCTAATTTACTGTAAATCATTCGCAATAACAAATTCTTGTTTAAAATAAAAGGTTTTTTTCTATTATATAGTTGATGTGATGTGTTATATTAAATATTTATTTACTTTAGGTGTATTTAATAGAAAATCCACAAATGATAATGATAGTATGTTGTAATGATAAAAAATTTATCACAACCAAAATAAACATATCGTCGAAAATATTCTTAGTCATGTATTCATAAATTTGATTTAAACATGAGTTATCTGATTGGGCTTGAAGTGGAATGAAGTCCCACATAGGACTATGTATAGCCCGCCATAGCTACAGGGGAAGGGATGTTTTCTATATTAGCGAGTTTGAATTAACAGAGAGAATAATGGATCCAGATCCATAATTAGCTCCTTCCTTTCCCTCCTATTTAAACTTCTTTAACCTCTCATTTTGCTCTCTTCTTTTTGAGCTCTCCTCTCCTACCTCCGGCCAAATTAATTAGATGCCCTCCTCCATTCAATTTTCAAATTAGAAAACAAATTCAAATAAAATGGTGCAATAGTGCATAGAACTTTCTATAGGGTGGTGCTTTCTGGATCAGATTGGATCCAAATCCAAACAAATTTTCAGATTCAGCCTTAAAGTTCTCATTAAAGGCTATAGTTGAGATAATACCCTTATTTACATATTTATATACTTATTTTATTCATGTTATCATCATATATTGTTATATTAGTTCCATATCACTAATACATATATTTGTATGATGTCTTCCTAGAATATCTATATAATTGTATAAAAAAAATTACACACACACGCGTGTGTGTATTCTATTCATGGTATAATAAAAAAATATAAAAGTGTTCTAAATTAAAGAATGACTTTTAAATCTACATAATTTTACATAAAATGTCTATAAATCATATTATTAAATTTATACATATTATTTTTGGAAATATTAATTTTTTGCATGTATATATATACGTTAATAAATCTGAAAGTGTGTGTGTGTGTATTAATTTTGAAATGATATACTAAATAGTTTTAAATAATTTATAAATGTACATATGCATAATTAAATAAACTTATATAACTTTAAACATTCCGGGCTCCAAATTAAATTTTCATTATATGTTAATAAAAATATGCGCTTTCATTTTCTATTTCAGCTATTCAAAAATGTTCCATGCTCATTTTTTCTTCTTACATTCATTGTTTCAACTTCTTATCTAAAATAAATCATTTTATATTTTGTTTATTCAAAAATGTTCCATGCAAATGTTCTCTTCTTACTTTCATTTTCTCAACTTCTTATCTAACATGAATTTTTAAATCCATAAATAGTATCATATCCAATATTTTTCTCTTTGAATCCAAGTGGAAAATTTGCTCCTTTGGCTGCAATATATATAATTTCATCTTCCATATTGTATGGTATTCTTTGTGCTTTTGGATATGTAATATTCTTTTCGTTAATTTAATGTTAGTTATATGAATTAGAGTTGGCTTTAATGTTATTGATCTAAAGAACCCCTCAAAAATCATAGTTGGCTGGATCAATCAAGCTTGATTTAAAGGTTTGAATTGTATTCTGTTATTTGTCTTTTCATTTAATTCTATGTTGAATTTATTATTTTTATTCAAAATTGCTAATCTTTTCTTTACGTTTTATGTCTAAATTTATGTCTTCTTATGATTTTTGTTTCGATTTATAAGTTTATGAGTTTGGTTATTTATTTGTAGTAGGTTGATTTATAAATGCTATTTTGAGAATAAAACCTTATTTTTGTAGTAGATAGATGTTTATTACATATATATCCCTTCGTAACATTCTTATTTCCACATAAAATAATCTCGCATTTATTTTTCCTTTGTATTCTAACAATAGTTATTTTTATCTTCACTTCCTTTTCTATATTAGAATTTTTGTATTTCCTCAGTTATTTCCCATGTTCAATGGTTTCACTCACATGTTCAAAATTCTCTATCTAAACAAAGTAAGGATTCTTTGCAAAAATCTTGGGTTGGTTTTTTATTTCTTTTGTTTTGATTAGAATTCAATTCAATTAACTAATAGTTCTTTCCTTTGCCTTTATCTTAATTATTTATGAGTATATACATATTTAATAGTAACTTTATTTCTACATTACTTTCAATGTTACTATTTTTATAGAAATATTATTTAAAGACCTCCAAAATAAGCTCTAATTGGATTGAGATCAATTAATAAGTTTAACTTTTTATTTGTCTTTTCAATTAATTCATTGTTCAATCTACTATTTTATTTGGTTCCACTGTGATTAAAAATTTTGACTTTTATTTTTAATATTTCTTTTCATTTAATTTGATATTGAATATGTTGATTTTGTTCTAAATTACTGATTTCAAATCTTTGCTTAAGGTATTTTTTTCCTCGAATTGTGTTTTCTTCTGATTTTGTTTTAGTTCGTATGATTATGAGTTTATTGCCTTAATTTATTTTGTAGTAGGTTGCTTTTTTTACAAATATATGGGCACTATAAAATATTTTGTTGTTTCCAAAATCTCTTATAGGTAAAGTTGAACTATTTTGCACCCTCAATATTTATACATAAACCGAATTTTATTTTAGTTTTTTCATTGAGTAAGAATATGAACTTTGTTTCCTATTTTTTTGTATGTTATGACTGCTTTATTACTACATAAACATCAAATAATCTTCAATTTTTGTATAATCTATTAGATGTAAGGTTAATCTTTATTCAATTCTTAATGATTTTATAGATTAAGAAATTATCTGTTATTTTCTACAGAGTTGGTCAAAAGTTATGCTATTTAAAATTTTACCCCAGTTTATTATAAATAATATTAGATTGAAGATGTTGATAAGAACAACATTTATAAGTAAACTAACTTCAAATATGAAGGTTTATATCAAGTGATGTTACCATGCAACTGACAAAAAGAATAAACAGTTTTAAATAATTTATAAATGTACATGTGCATGTGCATAACTAAATAAATGTATATCACTTTAAACATTATAAAGTATTTTATTAAAAAAATGAATTTTCCATATGGAATTTTAATAACAAAAAACAATTATATATATAATATAATATATATATATATATATATATTAAAATCCAAATGGTTTAAAAAAATAAGATTTTGTTAAATTATAGTATTAGTCAAAGCACATGTTATGTACATTTACCTTATTATACACACATACCCACACACACGCACACACACATAAGTTATAAATGGATTTTAGATATTTATAAATATACATATGCACACGCGTTCACGCATGCACACATGTGAGTGTGTGTGTGTGTGTGTATGTATATATGTATATACATATTTTCATTATATATATATATATATATTAAAATATAAATTATTTGCAAAATTAAATTTCAAATTTGAATTCAAAAGATAATTTTAAATCTAGTTCTAGATTTAATATTTGTTTTTTGAATAGTCTATTTGCACAAAACTACCAAAGTATGTTGATGTTAACGGTAGTGATATTGACTTTGTGGGTTTTTGGACATGATTCAAGAATGGTTATGAAAGTATCCATAACAATCTTATTTTACATATCGGAGTATCGTAGAACATTAATATTATTTTATTGAGGATTGTACTATTCTATGATTTTGGAAAATGACTACTAGAGACATTTTCCATCTTTAGAACTTTTATCGCATAATTTTGAAGTTGAAAATCTTGTATGGCCTATAACTTTTGATAAGAACCAAATTGGGGTTTGAAACTACTTCCATTAGATCGAGATGATGACTTCTGTTTCCATAGGGTGGTCGTAATAGAAAAATAGGCTTACCCTTATGGAGAAATGGGTGTTTGAAGTTTCACATGATTTTGGACAGCTTAATGGATAATTAGAGAGATAACGATTAGGTCCAAAACCTATTTCAGGGTTAGCATGATGATTGGGCCGATGGGACTTCTCTCTATCATTTCAAACTTTCCAAAAATAAAGAGAAAACTACCATTAACATTCTCTAACCTAAAAAACTATCCTAAACACTACTTTAATTAGCCAAATCTTGTCACTAGACGGAGATTAGCATAGTTAGTACTTGGATTTGAAGATTTGTTGTTGGATATCATTTCGAGCTACTATTCATTTTGGGATTTATGAACCTTTATTGTAACAACCCATAGTTGAGAAGCAATTAATTAATAATTAAAAAATAATAAGTAATGGATTTATTTGGGATTGGAATTAAGTAATTAGAATTATGGAGGAAATATTGGAATTGAAAACGATAAATTTATTAATATAATTTTGGAATTATATTGGTAAATGATTTAAATAAAAAAAATTAATTGAATAATTGAATAAAATCATGGAAATTTGCTTTTGTAAAGTAAATAAAGTGGCAATTCATTGAAAAGTGATTTTGTAAAGGAAATGATCTGGTAAAGTAATTAAATCATATTGGACACTAAAAAAAATATTTCAATGAATAGTGAAATTAGATTTTAGTAGGACATTTATTGATAAAACTTTGGATTTTTGTTAAATAGTTTAAAGTTATCTCAGGAAAAAATTGAATCTAAATTATGATTGAATTAAAATGTAACAAAATTTTAGGAAAATTATTATTCAATATTTGAAAAATGAATTGCTTAGATAAAAAGTTTTGTTAATTTGAATAGTGAGGTTTTACTTTTAGTAAATGGTTTGTATTTATAAATGAAAGCTAAATGGAATTGGCAAGTTTCGTATAATTTGTTTGTTATGTATTATTCCTTATAGAAAATTGCGAGGATGCAATTTTCTTAAGGGGAGAGTCTATAACAACCCGTAGTTGTGAAGTGGTTAATTAATAATTAAATAATGATAAATAATGGATTTATTTAGATTTGAATTAAGTAATTGGAATTATGGTGGAAATATTGGGATTGAAAATTATAAATTTATTAATATAGTGTTTGAATTATATTGGTAAATGATTTAAATAAAATAATTAATTAGTTGAATAAAATTATGAAAAATTACTTTTGTAAAATAAAAAAAGTTGTAATTCGTTGAAAAACATAAAGAAAATGGTTTGGTAAAGTAATTAAATCATATTAAGCTTGAGTATATACATTTCATAAAGCAAACAAAAGAAGAAGAAAAGTAAAGCCCAAAGCTCGGTGTAACAACTCGTGTTTTACGTATCGGAGGATTGTAAAATATTTTTATTTTATTCGTATGAGTTCGTATAACTCTAAAATTTTGGAAAGTGACTCTTAGGGACTTTTTCCACATCCATGATTTTTTTCGAATTTCAATGCGACCATTTTGACCCTGAAAATTTTGTTGTGACTATAACTTTTGATAGAAGCCGAATTAGGATCTTAGATTACTTCCATTGCTTGAGGATGATGGTTTTACAATTCTTAGAGTGATTATAATAGAAAAACGGACTTGTTGTTTGAAAGTTATTATAATATTAAGTTTTGGTTGTCGCTGTCTTGTTTTAGTTGGTAATTAACTAAGCCCGTGCTTAGGCCCACAAGCCCACTTCGAAATGTGTGCTAATAAGAGGCTTTAGAAACTAATCTAAGTCATTTTCTTCTTTTCCAAAATAGATCTAAACCTCCATTAGCCCTAATTGCATCAAAAATCACATTTTTCCTTACCAATCTGAGCCAAATCATTGATTAGAGAGGGGACTAGCATATAGAAATTAGATATTATCAATTTTGCTGATTTAGGTTTATTTCCTTTGCTATCTACTTTAGATTTAAGGAAAAAAATTCGTATTTTAGGTATTCGGTGAGTGGTTCTTGAACTCTCACTTTTATATATATGTCTACATAGTTAAAATGGTTGTTTTTAACATGATTTTGATCTAAAATGGTTTTCTAACTTTAACCACTTATTCATACATGGTTATGACCAAAAATTTAGGATTTTGAAATGTTTTTAAAATTAGTTTTATAAACATTTACTTATATTCACATGTTAGTGTAATTCCCATCATTTGCACATGCATATGCTAATTTAAGATTTAGATTTAGAGTGAAACTAGTTTGATTGTCACATTCGCATGTATTGGTTGTATGAATGGATGGATATGCATGTTATTCCATGATTGTATGTTCCGCTTTGATGTTGTTAGCTAGTGGTTTGGATGTTAGGTAGATAAGTTGAGAGATTGGGCGAATCGGAGGCAAAACTGGTGGAAATTGGATGAAAGTTGGTTGGCAGATTTTAGAGTATAGGAAGAGCTCATGGTCCAAATCAAAACTCCAAATTCGTCAAGGATAGAGGTCAGTATCGACATGAGAGGTCAATATTGAGATCTTTGTTTTGGTCCATGTCCGCAGTGGCCTGGGGGAAGGGGAGATGTTAGTTGGTAGGGGTTGCGTAATGTAATGTGATGGATTAGGGATTGGCTAAGTGCTTGAGGCTATGATGACTTGTTTCTAGGATTTGAAGTAGGGTGCTTTGAAGACATAACGAATTGATTTAGAATAAAGAGGTCGGGGTCAAAGCATATGGGAAAGAAGCACTAGAAGCAAGGAATGAGATGGGATGGACTTGGCTACTAGTAGGCTAAGTACAGAGGTCGATACTGAGTTCAAAGGTCGGTATTGAGCTCTCCTGCTTGGTTTTATGTGGATGGATCTTTTAGGGGTTGGTACAAGGGTTCAAGAGGTCGTGCTAGAGATGTTGCCTCGTTTGCATGATATTGATGGCAATGTAACAACATGATGAAAGTTAAAGTCTTCGGATGGTAACTCGATGTTGAATGGAGTTAGGTTCAGAAGAAGACAACTTGGTGTAGAAAGGAGTCATAGAATGGGGATGGTTCTTCGAAGGTGATGGCTCGATGTTGAAAGGAGTCGTTAAATGAGAGAATGTAAAATGATTCCTCCAGGATAATGGAAGCTAGTTGGAGCAAAGGAAAGAGATTGGGTACACGTACTAAGGGATCATTGATACTCGAAGTGTTTTCTGTTGTACTTAAAGTAGGGGTATCGTGAGGACGCTCATAGGTGTGTTGAAAGTTATCCCAGATCGGTTGAATAGATCAGTGTACCATGGTCATATTGAATGGGTCGGGTATCAGCTTCAGGCTAAAGAGAGTACACTGAAAAGCTGGATTTCTGTTAGTCCCTAGCAGTAGAAAGGTCATATGAGTTACCATATATGTAGAGTACATTAAGTGATATTCAGGATTGTTGATGGATGCTATGATTGCTTTGATTACTTTCCGCGCAGTCTATCACTTTAAAGTAGTCACTGGAGATGGGTATTGGAGATAGGGACACCTAGACACCCGTTATCATACTTAGTTGTATTACATCTTTATGACACTTAGAATAGCATATTAACTTATTATGTGCTAACTCTTTGGTGGCAGGGATGTGTTAGGTGTGATTCGTATACCTTTTTTTCTTAATATATTGACTTATATAGTATTTTGAGATTCATTTACCACTCATACCAGACTGTTGTCTGACTCGAGGTTTTACGCTTTGCTTCTTATTATCTTGGATGCTCTTAAATGAGTAGACTAGATAGCAAATCGAGGAATAGCTGCGTAGAGAACAAGCTGGAAGGAGTTATCTCGTATTATATATGGATTTCTATGCTTATTCCACTGTGGAGCCTTGGCAGTGCTGCTTATTAGTATTAATATAAGACAGTTTTGTGAGTTTCTTTTGTTTTATAAACTCTATATCATGATGTATAACTTTGTGCGCATGTACTCTGATATTTGGATCACTTAGTTATTACTGTCTCTTTTGTTTTATATCTATGATATTA
Source organism: Allium cepa (assembly GCA_030765085.1). NCBI lineage: Eukaryota > Viridiplantae > Streptophyta > Magnoliopsida > Asparagales > Amaryllidaceae > Allium > Allium cepa. Next base: position 159,722,511 of record CM060939.1, read on the forward strand.
TATTTTATTCCATACACCGTGAAATATACTACAGACTTTGTGATGTTTTGTTTGATTTTAAATCTTAATGATCATCCTACATCGATCGGCACAATAGCATCATGCTATCTTATGTATATTGAGTGCCGGTGGTGTAAGACGGTCATCACATTTGGTATCAAAGCTTAAGTTGTGTTATTTAACCTAAGGGAAATGTGATTCAGTAGAGATAGGGAAGGAGTTCTCACCCTAGATAGGATCGAGAGAATATATATTTATATATATTTACATGAGAGCGCGTACTTATTACATATTTTTATTTTCAAAACTATATAGTAGTATATATAGTATATAAGTCGCATGCACACATGAGTACCATTGACGGTTTCTTTTTGACAAACTAATCATTCTTGTTGCAGATCGAGAATAGGCCGACAAAAAAGGAACATTGTTAGGCACTCCACCTCTAAAGTTGAGCAAGGAGCGGGTTCGGGGCAGTAAATCCTAACTTGCAAGCTGGGTTCAATACGAAAATGGTGAACATGCTTCAAATGGCTAAGCAACCGCTTTGAATGTTGTTATTGGTAGTGGTGCTCAAGTGCAGGTGGCAAGGGTTGACTTCGCCAAGCTATGAAATGATTATTCTACTTTAGGAGGCAAGTCATTTCTTGGAACAGAGTCTGTTATCGAAGTGTAGGATTAATTGCACCTACGAATGTATCTATGGTGATACAGAGAGTAATGATGCCATGAAGAGGAAGTTTGCCTCTAGACGGCTTCAAGGGCGGGCCATGAACTGGTGGAATGCCATCACTATTGCTACACCCAAGGATCGGTTCACTTAGGACCAGTTCAAGGCCAGGTTTGAGGAGAAGTTCGTTCCGGCGGCTCAAAAGTTAGTGCTATTCGGGAGATTCGCTGATTTAAAGAAAGGAGATATGTCTGTTTCTGAATACATTACTAAGCACGATGCTTTATCGAAGAAAGGATTCTTATATCGACACTCTGTTAAGGAAGAACAAGAAGTTTATGGGTTTGGAAGAATATTTGGGTGAGAAGCTAGTAAGTCATATCTGTAAGCCTTCTAAGAGACTCGTCGAAACAACACTTCGCTAGGAGAGTTTATACCCTAGGTCTAAATCATCTGTTGTCGTTAAGGAAGAGCCAAAACCACAACAAAGAGATGGAGGTAAGAAGAAGAAGTGGTTTGAAAAGAGGAAGCAATCCCAAGGGAAGGATGCTCAAAATAAGGTTAAATGGGATCCTATTTTCTATAGTTGTGGAGATAAGAGTCACAAGATCAAAGATTGCAAAATCAATTGGAAGAAGAAGTGTTATAGCATTTGAAGCCTAAGCATATACTGGAGAATTTTCCAAAACCACTGTAGCAGAAGCAGGATGTGAAGGCATATGCTTTAGACGTTGTTTCAACTTCGTCGAGTGCTCCCTCAATGAAGGAAAGTGGGAAGGGCGTTGTCATTCAAGATAAGATTTCCCTTTATGATGTTCCATACGTGTTTTATTCGATATCGGGGCTTCACATTCCTTTATATCTTGTGACCTAGTAGATAGACTACGATTGAAACCCGAAATAGTTGACCGACCACTGCGATGAACCCTGTCCGAGGCTCTGCTAACATGTTGTATGGTTTTTCGTTGTTTGGTCTTATTGAATCATGGATGCTCTTTTGTTTATGATTTTTTGTTCTGAATTTCTTTGGCTTCAGGATTATCTTAGGAATGGACTAGCTAAGGAAGTATGTGTTAGTACTTCAGGTATTGGTTTTGATGAGGACAACTATAGGACATTACATGAAATATATATACTAATGTTTTATCAAGTTATATATAGTATATAGTGTATGATATTAAACAGGTGTTGATTAAGAAGACCGTACAATATCAAGAGTAGATTCAAAATGCTGATATAGAGTTTCAAGAATTTGAGAATGAAGACTTATGAGTATTGAAGAGTTCAAGATTTCAAGATATTTCAGATAAGTTATAGAGTTGTAGAATTTATATTAAAACCTTGATAGCATTATCTCTCTCTCCTTCTCTAAATTTTTTTTAAATATTTTTCAAATATCCTGGTTTTCAAAATAATATTTTCAAGCATTTATTTAAAATATTTCTCAAAATATTTTCTTAACCTTTTATATTTACAAAGATGTTATATTAAATATATTTTTAATCTATTATTTTTTTGTATTTTACTTTATATCTTATATTTATTTTAGATATTTATATTGATTTTAGATATTTGCTTATAATTTATAATTATATTGATTATATATATATTTTACATTATATTGAATACTCTTATTAAATCTTTCACAATTATTTTATAAAATTTTATTAATTTATATTATGATTAAAACGTGTATAAACTATATTTAAATTATTCCACAAAGTATCAAATTATTTTACAAAGCAATTGATTTTCAAAAAAAATATCTTTAAAGTGTTTTTCAATTTTTGAAGAGTGTGTCGACATACTCTATCTATGTATGTTAACATAGTGGTCGTAATTTACAAAATTAAAATTTAAATGGAAGTGTCTTTTCATTGTATCTCTTCGTGAATGAACGTGGCCGTTGTTTTTCTATGTACACTAGAATTCCAAACGAATTTTTAACATCTACTTTCTTATCCTTCTCCCCTCTTTCCACTCTCTTATTTTCTAAATCAAAATATAACCAAACTCTTCCAAAATAAAACTAGAATCAAATTCAATCATCACTATTTGAGTCTTTTTCATCTAGTCTCTGATTTCTCTCATCTCTCTCTCACTTAAACTAAGATCAAAAGTGCTATTCAAGCGTTAAAGGATCAGTTGTAATCAAGATTGAAGATCTAAGTCTATAAAACTTTATCAAACAATACTGTTATACTTGTGGGTGTGATTGTAGCCTATAAAATCAATTGGGTGTGCTTAGTAGCTTGTAAATCTAGTGAGTGTGCTTGTAGCTCGAAAATCAAGTGACTCTACCCAGATGTCAGGATTCTACAGGGTGTGTCCCGTAGCCTTAAAATCCAGATTGTATTTTCATTTAATAGTTGAAAAGAAATCCATATAAGGAATTGTTCGGGACTGAATATAAGGTAACTCCGAACTAGTATAAAATCTCAGTGTGTTCTTTTCTTTTTACTTTTACTGCATTTACTTTTATCTACACTTTGATTTTGTGATTGTTTCTGTGATTGTTAATTGCATCATTCCAAGTAGAATCCTAAAGAATTTGAAAAATATTTGTATAATCCATTAAACACTATTCACCATCCCTCTAGTGTTGATTTAGCATCAAGATCCCTATTTTGCTAACTCATTTGGTATTAGAGCATTGGTTTTCAAAGTATTCATAATCTAATTTTTTTCAAAAGTTTCAATGGCAACTTTTGATAATATTTTAAACATTATTTTCGAAAAGATAATTTGCAAAATCATCATAATGTTGTTACATAAATTTTCATTTATTCATTATAAAAAATCATGCGTTCTTTTGAAAAGGTATGAATTGTAGGAAAAAATATGCTACACGACTTTTGATGAATAGACACCTGATGATCAAACTCTATATATCAAAAAGGACAAATGGATATTGAATAGTGGATGCTCAAGACACATGACTGGAAATGTAATGACCCTGGATTTTGGCCCTATTTATTTTAATAAATATTCAAATCAATTTAAATAAAATGTAAACTTATTCATTTGAAACAGATAATTTTAAGATAATTGCCATTGTTTATATAAATGATATTTTTAAAAAGGAAATTGATTTGGAAGTTTAATAAATTTTTCTCAATAATATTCATAATAAAATTTGTCTTTAATGATTGAATTAAAATATCTTACTTCGTTTATATTTAGTAAGTATACATATGAATGATGATGTTTGAAATAGAATCAAAGTTAATCAATATAAAATATAAATGTGAAATATAAGTTAGCTTATGCATATAATTTTAAATAAAATACAAATGGAGATAAATATAAATAAGTATAAATGTAAATAAATCATATTATTCATAATTTAAATATTTATAGTTAAATACAAATAAAATAAAATAAATATAAAGAATGAGTAAACTCACGAATCTAATTTAAATATTGACAGTTAAAATATAAATATAGTATTTTAAGGATAACACATGAATATAACTAAATTAAGAACAGAGTATAGAGTAGAAGAAAAATAATAATAATAATATAATATAAAATAAATAACATAAATAAAATTAAAATAGACAAACAGGCATACAACATAACCTTAAAATTAGTAAGCAAAGTAAAATGAGATATGACACTTAATACCAGTTATATAAATGCAGTTAATAATAATTAGTACAATAATACAATTATATTCATATTAAATATAATACATTACAAATTAAATATTGGAAAGATTAAATTTTTGGAATAATAAAAAGAAGATTTAAGTAGTGTTTCTAAACAACAATGTATAAAATTAAAATAAAATAAACTTATAAATATGTAATATAAGTATACTTACATACAAATTCTTTTACATAACAAAACATGATAACTATGCAAACATTTTAATAATTATACAAACTAAATAAGATATTAAAAAAATGAACAAAAGATAGCTTCTTGTGCAAGCTATGCTGGCCTGCAAAATAAAGAAGAGCAAACTATTATCTTTATGTATAGTACAACAATTATACATGAATATTTATGAGCAGCCAAACATTAATAATATGCAACACAAAATCTGCAAGTATCAAAACAAGCTTGTCAGCAAAGCATTAGAAGGTAAACTGTATATGCATAGTACAAAACAATTATATACAGTATCTATTAGCAGCCAGACATAATAAATATGTAAACTAATTAGGCAAACAAGGCATTAAATTGCAAATCTTCTCAGCCAATCTTTGTTAAGTCAAGATATTTGTAAATCTGTTCAATCTAGAAACTACTGACCAGTTAAAGCCTCCCCATCCTGTTCTCTACTAATATGTATCTCATGTTACTGCAAATTCGTGAAACAAAAAGAAAAAGAAAAATGAAACCTGAAGAAACTAAAAACAAGAAAAGGAAACATATTCAAATCTAAAGGAAAGCAGATTCATAAACAAAGTTACAGACAGTTTTGAAACTGCAGTGATCAAGATATCAAAAGGGTTTTCTATTCAACCATTATTTGAGGTGAGTAAATATCAAGTTTAAGTTTAAGTTTAATTAAGAGTAGTAAAGATAATTCATTTATTATGTGGGATAGCCTTTTTTTTTGGACTGAAATATAAGTCTGTGTGAATTATGTGATGCTCTGTACTTATCAGTGTGTTACAGTCTCATCAAACTCAAATTTTCTCATTTAATTATGTAAAGCTTAGAGTTTTATTTTTTCAAACAAGATGTTTAAAACTAAACCAAGATTTTTAAAATTTAGTTCTAAGCATATTGCAAACACAGTAACCCTGAAATCATGTTTACAGTAAACTAGTAAGAAAATGTTATAAATTCAACTGATGAAATAAATTAATTCAAGTTTATAATTTGAAATATTACTAGAATTCATGATTTTTGAAACAAAAACGAAGTCTTTTACTTAAGTATTTCACGAGCATTTCGATGTTGAATGAAAATTGGAATTTTATCAAATTCACGAATTTGATCCAATATAAAGTGCTGTAATTCTTACTGAAGCAAGTGCAAGGGATAGTGGTCTCAGGAAAAATATTCAATAATTTTTCCATTGCATTGAAATCGAATACGAGGTCCACATAGGGTTTACTGCGTGATTTTGTACCTGTCAGTGAAATGAGGGAATCGACGTGTACACGTGATCGAGTGGATAGAGGCTCGTGTGGAAGGTTTCTAGTGACGGTGACATGGTGGTGCCGAGTTTCCAACGTCTCCGGTGGACCGTGTTTGGTGGCGCGACGTCTTGTTTGCAGTGCGGTCGACCATCTCTTTCATTCGAACTGCAAAATTTTGATTTTGATTGTTTGGAGGTAATGCGACTTAGAGTTTCTCGTATTCATGTTAGTTGGGATTTGCGCGACGCCTCAGAGGATCGCCGGAGCCACGAGCGGCGTCGTACACGTGCACGACACGGTGGTGTATCAGTGGTTGAAGGATGGAAGGAGGGGGGGCACTGTCGCGAGTTCTTCTCGGGGTTTATGGGTGTGCGCTTCGAGTCTTACCTGGGGGGGGGGTGTTGCGTGAGTTCACTGATGTTTATTTCTTACTTAAGTTTAATTGAAACTTGCTGTAAAATTAAAAGAGGGAAGAAGGTGAGTCGCGTTACTGGGTTGGTGACTAGGGGAAATCCTGTAGGCAACTCGAAGGGCAATCGAGTAAGGACGGGGGAAGCCTCGGGTTAATATTAGCTTTGAACTGTTGTTTTCAAAGTAAAAGGGGAGTTAGGAAAATTTTGGGTTTACCAGGATTTAAACTTTGTAAGTTAATAAATGTTGACGATTAGAATTATTTTTATATACTAGTTTAATTATTAGTTATTGCATAACAATGTCTAAACTCTTAACTAATATTTTATTAAGTGATTAATTTAAGTTAATATAAGATTCATTATCGTTTGAGATTATAATTAATAATAAGTTAGTCTTCAAAAATTTAAGGAAGACCTTTAGTGTTTAATTTAGTTGAACAACTAATATTAATTAATTATTTTAGAAAGAAACTAAGGATAATTACATTAGAATTATAATTGGAGATTCGTTAATCAATGAACTTTGTGATTGATTAAATTGTAATTAACTACTTAAGTTAATTAATGAATGCTTAATAGATGATTAATTAGGTAATTTAATTACGAATTAATAATTAATTAATTAATTATGTAACTAATGGTTAATCAATGGATAATTAAGTTTTATAAGTTAATAATTAAAGCTATTAATTAATAATTAGGAGTAATTAACTAAGTAATTAAGATATAATTGTTAATTAAGAAATGATTTATTAATTAAATAATTTGAAATGGAATAAGTAATGAATTATTAACTAATGATTAATCTAACAGGATTAAGAGGTTAATCCTCAAGTAATTGGTTTAATTGAATTGATTAAATTGAGAACTTAAGATGATTGCTTATGGATGTTGTATGTGTTGTATATTTGTTTGTGTTGTTTATTGATGATATTCTGTGATGCTCTCTGATATCCTTTAATATATTCATGGCAATTGTGTATGATTTATCTGTGATAAATGTTATATTAATTCAATTGTTGAATTTAAATCATTAAACTGTTTAAGTTAATTAGACAACTTGGCCTTTAAAATGGCGTTTGGATTTCGATGAGACCGGGATCGGGTATCCAATTGATATTCCGAAAACCACATCGATCCAAATTAAACGTTAGGTCGTGAATTCTCAAATGAAGATCAAGATAGTGCTTTCAGAATGCAAGGTTTATCGTCGTTGACTCTGAGGGTGATTCCAAAATGAGTGTGACGAGATAATGCCTTCGGTTTCGTTTGAACCCAGAACGAACTTGTATGGATCGAATGCTTTCAACACATCGTCAGGCGGACGATGAGCATTCTAAGATATTTGTCCTATAAAGGTAATCGCAGCCTCAAGCCTCATCAACCGGGAATGGCTAAAACAGGGGAGGTGCAGCAAGGTTAGGTGGGTCATGCCCAAGCAGGACGAGATATACCCCTGTCTAGATGTCCCTTTATTTCGGCTGTGTGGGCGGTTGGATATGCGCACCAACTGTGGGGTTATCTTGTTCGAGACTGTTCAGTAAGGAATGGTTCCGGCCTTGTGTTGCAGGGGAGTTAGGGTGGCTCCTCGGTACAGTGATCTAGACCACGTACTGTGACGGGCGGTACCCCAGTAGCCCTGCCATGGTATGGGATCCAATTTCCAATAAGCGTCGTACGTTTTGATTGTGCCCAACTACGTTGAAATGTGAGATGTAAGCATTTCAGCTATTTCTGTATTTTACTTGAAAACCCTAGACACTATTATAATATCATTGGATTTCCTATAAAATGTTTTGGTTAGCGTAAGGTAAAAACTTACCCGTATTTATTTGTGGGGAGTCTTACGTGATACCTTTGTTTTAAAAGAATTTTCAAAATTTAAACAATTTAAACCGTTTACTCATACCAGACCCATGTCTGACCCGGAGTTTATATTTTTTTTTTCATAAACTCTCGGGTACCCAATTTTTACGGATAGCCAAGGGATTCAGGTTGGCTTTGACAAATTTTGGAGGAGCAATGGAGCAGGAGGCTTCAGCGTTGTAGATATCTATCTAGTTCCGCTGTGTTCGTTGATGTATACTGTATCTCTGATGTTTATAGTGACAGATGTATGTATGATTGTCATGTGTATTGATATTATATAACTCTGATATATGTAAATCTATGTAATAGATATGTGATATATTATATTTTGTTCCGTTCCACTGTGAGATTCTGATGTTTTGTTTCTTTCTTTTCTATTCTTTTCTATTTCTATCCCTTTCTTTCTTAATATTGATACGTCTTTCTGGTAGTTAGAAGGGCGGGTCATCACACTTGGTATCAGAGCGCTAGGTTGAGTGAATACCTAGGCTCTTGAGTGATTTCTTTCTTGAGAGAGCGTATTTGTAATTTTGATATATATATATATATATATGTATGTATTTATTTATTTATTTATTTATTTATTTCTACCTATTTATTGGGTTACCTGTTCGGGTTTTCAATATAAGTTATAAAGGATAGATAAGATAATGGTGTGTGAAACACGACTACTGATGGTTGGAGTTTTGAATATTTGTAGTGGGAATGTATCTGTTGAGACTGTAGACCTATTACCGTCTCGAGTGAGCTTTGGGTGATGTGAGAATTTCATTGTTGGAATGTAATTTTGGATAAGCTTGAGTTTTGATCTGTTGGATGGACATGACCAAATCATGATATCTTAATATCTCAGGGTGTAGTAGCTGCGTAATAAGACTCAGTGAGTTTGGATGTCTCCGAAGTGGTTTCTTTGGAACTAGTTAAGGAAGTATGTCCGTTTTGGAATGGTGACTAAGTCCAGAAGGGTATTTTTGTTTAATTGAGGCCAGAGTTTCTCAAAGAGCTTTGAATAGAAGTCTTTGGTCATCGAGGTTAGCCCTATGGCTGGTAGTGTTCTGTGTGCTGTCGAGAAGGTTTGATGACTAGCAGTTTTCTTGAGGTGAATTCAGAAGTAGCAGAGTGGTTTCATTAACAAACAGTATATGACTGTTCTGGATTGTGAAGGGAGAACAAACTTATTTGGGTAGAATTACCAGAGTGTTGTGCGACAATTCTGGAATTCATTTGAGTAGTCTTTTATTGAAGTTGGGACTTCTCAAGAGAAGTTTAAGTTATTGATGTGATTCAAATTGTTTGTCTTCCCATCGAGAGATAGAGTTACGTGATGATTTGATTCTTGAGTAGTGCTAGTGATTTAGTCTAGATGGAGAATGGTTCTGAGAAAGGGAGTAGAATTAGTTGAGCAGATTTTGGATCGATAAGAGTAGGAATAAGTTTGTTTTGGTATATTCTAAGTTTGAAGAAGAGCTCAAGCTGTATTTGAAGATAGTGTTGGAGACACTGAGGAGGCATGTTTTGAAGGCGAGTTCTTTAAGTGCCATTTTTGGAAATCGGAAGTTATTTTGAGGCACATTTTTTGGGTGAAGATATCTCTGTAGACCCAGCGAAGAGAGAATGTATTCTAAGAATGGAAGACGAGGCTAACCAGAGCTCCAGTGATTGTTATCCCGGAAAGGAAAGGGCGGCTTTGGAATTTATACGAATGCTTGTAAAAGAGTAACTGCGTATGCGTGACAGCAATTAAAGCAACATGAAGGGAACTACGCTACACATGACCTTAAGTAGTTAGCCATTGTGTTTGTTTTGAGATTTGGAGGCACTAACTTTTGGAAGAGAAGTTGGGTTATTAACGGATCACAAAACCATTGGAATTTTCTCTCTAAGGGGATTTTAATTTGAGGCAGCCGTGGTGAGTCGTATTTCTGACCTCATATGATATGGATATTCTGTATACCCAGGATAAGCGAATGTTGTGGTTGATGCTCTTAGTAGGAATGCAGTTTTGTTCTTTTAGAAGTTGTTTCTTCTCTCCATGGCAGAATCATAAGTAAGCTAAGGGAGTATAGATCTTTTAAGGAATTGATTCTTAAACTAAGGATAGACGATGTTTAGATTGTAAGTGGATGATCAAGGTGCCTAAAGGATTAGTGGCCGTTTGTGTGCTCGATATGGATGAATTGAGGCAATAAGTTTTAAGCTGAATGACATCACTCCAGACTGAATATTCACCCGTAATCTTTAAGATGTATAAAGATATGAGAAGAATTTTCTGGAGACCGAGCATGAAGAGGGTTGTAGCTGCTTTCGTTTATAGTGGTACTTTCTATCAGCAAGTTAAGGTGATCAATAGAAGTTGTCCAAGATTATTGCAATCTTTAGAAATCTCAGATGGAAGTGGGAGATGATTTCGATGGATTTCATCGACGGTTTACCAAGAACCAAGAAAGGAAACGATGGAATATGGTTTATTGTGGATCGATTAACTAAGAATGCTTATTCTATACTAGTTAGATAACTCGGACTACAGTTTCAGGACAAAATTTTCTTGAGGAAAATTGTAAAATTGTTTGGTGTTCCTGTTAGCATAATAAGTGATCGTAACCCTATTTTTCACTAACAAATTTCTGGAAGATTCTACAATTGACTTTGGGATCGAGTTTGAAATTTAGTATAGCCTATTATCCTCGGACGAACAGAGAGACTGAACCGTATTCTTGAGGATATGCGGTGAGTTTGAGTTTTGAATTTTGGTAGATTGTGGAAGACTATCTTGTGTTTGGACCAAAGTTTTGTTTTGTGAAGATTCTGATAAGATTAGGCTTATCGAAGGATAAGATAAGAGCTTCTCAAGACCGTTAGAAGAAGTACGCAGATAAGAAGGAGACAATTGGAATTTGAGTTTGGTAATGTGTGATTGGCCAAAGTTTTCCGATTAAAAAGGAACTATTAGATTCGGAAGGCGGGAAAAACTTGACTTGAGTTATATTGGACCATTTCGGATATTGAAAAGATTGGAACTGTAGCTTGCAGAGTCGAATTGTCAGAACGGATGTCTGGAATTCATAGTGTATTCTGTGTGACCCATCTAAAGAAATTTGTTCTTGATTCAGTATTAGTTGTAGAATCAATAGTATAGGAAGACTTGAAAGATGAGCCGAATGTGACTGTGGATAGAAAGTCAGCTCGGATTGTTAGTTAAGATAAGAGGCTACTCAGGAGTATAGTAGTGTAGCTTGTCATAGTATAGTGGAGCGAGGATCCCAGGGATTTCACCTAGGAAACTCTATATAGTTTAAGAAAGCTTATCTGGATCTGTGTCCGGATGGCTAGCGATGTTTGTTAGGATAGATATTGGTTGTTTATTAATACATGAATGATATGTATGTTTGAATGGTTGATATGACAACTTTTAAATTATCTTTGTTTTAAATTTCGAGGACGAAATTCTTTTAAGGGGGGAGGAATGTAACGACCCTGGATTTTGGCCCCATTTATTTTAATAAATATTCAAATCAATTTAAATAAAATGTAAACTTATTCATTTGAAACAGATAATTTTAAGATAATTGCCATTGTTTATATAAATGGTATTTTTAAAAAGGAAATTGATTTGGAAGTTTAATAAATTTTTCTCAATAATATTCATAATAAAATTTGTCTTTAATGATTGAATTAAAATATCTTACTTCGTTTATATTTAGTAAGTATACATATGAATGATGATGTTTGAAATAGAATCAAAGTTAATCAATATAAAATATAAATGTGAAATATAAGTTAACTTATGCATATAATTTTAAATAAAATACAAATGGAGATAAATATAAATAAGTATAAATGTAAATAAATCATATTATTCATAATTTAAATATTTATAGTTAAATACAAATAAAATAAAATAAATATAAAGAATGAGTAAACTCACGAATCTAATTTAAATATTGACAGTTAAAATATAAATATAGTATTTTAAAGATAACACATGAATATAACTAAATTAAGAACAAAGTATAGAGTAGAACAAAAATAATAATAATAATATAATATAAATTAAATAACGTCAATAAAATTAAAATAGATAAACAGGCATACAACATAACCTTAAAATTAGTAAGCAAAGTAAAATGAGATATGACACTTAATACCAGTTATATAAATGCAGTTAATAATAATTAGTACAATAATACAATTATATTCATATTAAATATAATACATTACAAATTAAATATTGGAAAGATTAAACTTTTGGAATAATAAAAAGAAGATTTAAGTAGTGTTTCTAAACAACAATGTATAAAATTAAAATAAAATAAACTTATAAATATGTACTATAAGTATACTTACATACAAATTCTTTTACATAACAAAACATGATAACTATGCAAACATTTTAATAACTATACAAACTAAATAAGATATAAAAAAAATGAACAAAAGAATAGCTTCTTGTGCAAGCTATGCTGGCCTGCAAAATGAAGAAGAGCAAACTATTTTCTTTATGTATAGTACAACAATTATACATGAATATTTATGAGCAGCCAAACATTAATAATATGCAACACAAAATCTGCAAGTATCAAAACAAGCTTGTAAGCAAAGCATTAGAAGGCAAACTGTATATGCATAGTACAAAACAATTATATACAGTATCTATTAGCAGCCAGACATAATAAATATGAAAATTAATTAGGCAAACAAGGCATTAAATTGCAAATCTTCTCAGCCAATCTTTGTTAAGTCAAGATATTTGTAAATCTGTTCAATCTAGAAACTACTGACCAGTTAAAGCCTCCCCATCCTGTTCTCTACTAATATGTATCTCATGTTACTGCAAATTCGTGAAACAAAAAGAAAAAGAAAAATGAAACCTGAAGAAACTAAAAACAAGAAAAGGAAACATATTCAAATCTAAAGGAAAGCAGATTCATAAACAAAGTTACAGACAGTTTTGAAACTGCAGTGTTCAAGATATCAAAAGGGTTTTCTATTCAACCATTATTTGAGGTGAGTAAACATCAAGTTTAAGTTTAAGTTTAATTAAGAGTAGTAAAGATAATTCATTTATTATGTGGGATTGCATTTTTTTTGGACTGAAATATAAGTCTGTGTGAATTATGTGATGCTCTGTACTTATCAGTGTGTTACAGTCTCATCAAACTCAAATTTTCTCATTTAATTATGTAAAGCTTAGAGTTTTATTGTTTCAAACAAGATGTTTAAAACTAAACCAAGATTTTTAAAATTTAGTTCTAAGCATATTGCAAACACAGTAACCCTGAAATCATGTTTACAGTAAACTAGTAAGAAAATGTTATAAATTCAACTGATGAAATAAATTAATTCAAGTTTATAATTTGAAATATTACTAGAATTCATGATTTTTGAAACAAAAACGAAGTCTTTTACTTAAGTATTTCACGAGCATTTCGATGTTGAATGAAAATTGGAATTTTATCAAATTCACGAATTTGATCCAATATAAAGTGCTGCAATTCTTACTGAAGCAAGTGCAAGGGATAGTGGTCTCAGGAAAAATATTCAATAATTTTTCCATTGCATAGAAATCGAATACGAGGTCCACATAGGGTTTACTGCGTGATTTTGTACCTATCAGTGAAATGAGGGAATCGACGTGTACACGTGATCGAGTGGATAGAGGCTCGGGTGGAAGGTTTCTAGTGACGGTGACATGGTGGTGCCGAGTTTCCAGCGTCTCCGGTGGACCGTGTTTGGTGGTGCGACGTCTTGTTTGCAGTGAGGTCGACCATCTCTTTCATCCGAACTGCAAAATTTTGATTTTGATTGTTTGGAGGTAATGCGACTTAGAGTTTCTCGTATTCATGTTAGTTGGGATTTGCGCGACGCCTCAGAGGATCGCCGGAGCCACGAGCGGCGTCGTACACGTGCACGACACGGTGGTGTATCAGTGGTTGAAGGATGGAAGGAGGGGGGGCACTGTCGCTAGTTCTTCTCGGGGTTTATGGGTGTGCGCTTCGAGTCTTACCTGGGGGGGGTGTTGCGTGAGTTCACTGATGTTTATTTCTTACTTAAGTTTAATTGAAACTTGCTGTAAAATTAAAAGAGGGAAGAAGGTGAGTCGCGTTACTGGGTTGGTGACTAGGGGAAATCCTGTAGGCAACTCGAAGGGCAATCGAGTAAGGACGGGGGAAGCCTCGGGTTAATATTAGCTTTGAACTGTTGTTTTCAAAGTAAAAGGGGAGTTAGGAAAATTTTGGGTTTACCAGGATTTAAACTTTGTAAGTTAATAAATGTTGACGATTAGAATTATTTTTATATACTAGTTTAATTATTAGTTATTGCATAACAATGTCTAAACTCTTAACTAATATTTTATTAAGTGATTAATTTAAGTTAATATAAGATTCATTATCGTTTGAGATTATAATTAATAATAAGTTAGTCTTCAAAAATTTAAGGAAGACCTTTAGTGTTTAATTTAGTTGAACAACTAATATTAATTAATTATTTTAGAAAGAAACTAAGGATAATTACATTAGAATTATAATTGGAGATTCGTTAATCAATGAACATTGTGATTGATTAAATTGTAATTAACTACTTAAGTTAATTAATGAATGCTTAATAGATGATTAATTAGGTAATTTAATTACGAATTAATAATTAATTAATTAATTATGTAACTAATGGTTAATCAATGGATAATTAAGTTTTATAAGTTAATAATTAAAGCTATTAATTAATAATTAGGAGTAATTAACTAAGTAATTAAGATATATTGTTAATTAAGAAATGATTTATTAATTAAATAATTTGAAATGGAATAAGTAATGAATTATTAACTAATGATTAATCTAACAGGATTAAGAGGTTAATCCTCAAGTAATTGGTTTAATTGAATTGATTAAATTGAGAACTTAAGATGATTGCTTATGGATGTTGTATGTGTTGTATATTTGTTTGTGTTGTTTGTTCGTCGACGAAAATTCTATCGGTTTAGAAAACCGTCGAACGAATTTAAATTAAAAAATAACCGCAAGCGCACGGTGTACGAATGTAGCACGTGGCGAATACGAGTCGATCTGCAGGGAATTGATGATTTTAAAATTCTACTCAATCAAATTAACCAAAGTTGGAAGAGTGATTAACTAAAAAGAAAAAAAGAAAAATGACAAAAGAAAATAGATAAAAAATATGAGAGTGTTAAGACAATTTAGAGGCAATTTCCACTCTCTAGATCACATAAATCAACAAAATGAAGTTATGATCTCTCTTTTCTTGTCATTATGAATTAGTTGATGTGCTTATCATAAGTATGGTATATTTGTGCTATTAATTAGCTCAATATAAACCATCAAACTATAACACAACCACTAATACACTTTTAAATCTCATAAAATATGATAACAAAGTTGAAAGCAAAATTTATTTTAAGCATGACCTATTAACTATTAATTAGAAATATAAGCCATCAAATTTTAATTTCAACAATCACTTCTTTGCCATAATCATATGTAAATGAAGAGGCAATTTGTGTTTTGTTTGTTTAAGTATAGCCTATTTGTTATGAACAACATAGACTATCAAATTCAAAGCTAAACAACATCATTAAACCACTTCAATCATTCTCATTAAGCACAAAAAGAGAGCATAAACATCAAAATGTTGGATCTACATACTAGAGAGCTTCATTACCCCTAAATTGAAGGGATTAAGCTCTCATATTTGTTATCATATGAACAAATGTAGAAAACAACATTAAACAAGAAGAGAGAAAGAGAGCAAAATGAAAAGAAAAATTATTCTACTTGCATAAAATAAAAGAGATCTATACTAGAACATGAAAGAAAATAAACGAGAAAAGAAAATGAACATGTAATTAAAAGGAAACACTAAATAACATTGCATAAAAAAAAAGAATTACATAAGAGAAGAAATGGCTAAGTAGCCATGGAAAGAAAGAGAGCTTTGATTTATTTTCTAAACTAAAACTAACTAAGAGGAAGATGGCTACATGAAACATAAGGGGTATTTATACAAGTGTTAAAACCCTAATTCATTTTTTTGGGAATGCCCAAAATGCCCCTTAGGAAGTGTGGAGGCCAAGTTATCATTAACATGTCTTAATCCCCCATTAAGTGTACATGAAGCCATTATCTCCAAAAGCATGTGCATTAGCCTTTAATTTGTACATTAAGGTAGGTGGGTAGGTAGGGTCCTCCATGTTCTTCACTTTGAATTATTTCCATCTTCATTCCTTTGTATTAATTTTGTACATGCATATCTTCATGAAACCACTTCTATTTGAGATCAATTTCCTACAAAAATATATACAAATTTTCAATTAATTTTTCTCAAATTAATATATGCACAAAAATGACCATTTTGCCCCTGGATGAAGATGAATATGTGACAATTTCAAATAATTTGAATTTTGGTTTAAACAAGTTAAAATACCCAATATGATCATTTATTTAATTTAAATAGAATAAATATGGTGGTAAAAATATGCACATTTACGTGCACATCAAATACCCCCACACTTATCTTTTTATTCGTCCTCGAATAAACTAAAACTAAGATAAATCCGTTTTCATAGGAAACACGATTGCATTGAGCATATGCAACAAGCCGTTAAACCTCTGGGTGTCCCCAGTAGGACGAGTGTTGTCTCGTGAGGGTTTTCAGCGGATACTGCCCACAAAATCCAAACGCAGGATGAAAATATTTACAAAATGCAAGATATATTTACAAAGAGATGAATGCAAATTTTTGAAAATATTTACAAATGAAGGATTTATTTTTAAATTGACATGAATAAGTTAAATATAGGTTTTGGTTATTATCTTGAAAATTTATGTCATTTACTCGTCGAAATTTCCAACAAAAATCAAGTTATCATATCAAATAGACTATAGTTTAACTCATTGTTTTGGTTAATAACAAAGTGTAACTATGAAATGGATCCTTAGTTGATTATCAAAGTTTATCAAAGTGGTATTTTCATTTCTTTTCAATGACAAATCAAATCAACTAAGTAAAAATAGTGCTAGGATTTCAATTGCTTGCTCTCTCATTATTTGCAAGAAAAATTACTCACCTAGCTCAGATAAACTGAGGCCAGATATACCACCCATGCACTGCCTTTCGGGCTTATGTGAGGGGAGTACATGGCGAGTGCACACACTTTCATGCATACACTATCGAGCGTAGGTGGTTGTAACGACCCAGAATTTTTAGAAATTAAAATTTGAATATTTAATTAATTTTAAATATTAAAAAGTGAATTTATAAGTCAAATAAATTTTTATTTGAATTTTTGGATTTTATTGAATAATTTAATCGATAATTTAATATGTTAAATTATGGAAATAATTGAAAATTGAGTTAAATATGATTGAAAATGATTTGTAAAATTTTATTTTATCATATGGGAGTTAGAACGATATTTTAGAACTTTTAAAATCGAATTAAAAGTTAATTTGTGAAAATTGAATATTTTAATATTTAAAATCGACTGTAAAATAGTCAATTTTTGAACAGTCTCAGAATTGAACGAAACCAGTTTCATTGGATCCATAATAGTTAGTTATTACCGGATTTCAATTTTCGTGTCAATCGGAGCTATCGTTTGATCGTGGCAGCTCGAAATGCATCGAATCGTTTTTAATTTAAATTTGACGAGTGAAAATAGCCATTTTTCAAAAAGTCTCGGATTTCGACGAAACCAGTTTCATCGGATCAGTAATGTGATATTATTGTAAGGTTTCAAATTTCAAGTCAATTGGATTTACCGTTTGTCCTGTACAAATTAAAACGCCTAGAAAATCGCTTAAATCGGTTTAATTCAAATTGAGCGTTTGCAGCCATAACTCGCACAGATGTCCGAATTAGCTTCCGAAACCTATTCCATTGTGTCCGGAACGCGGGGTAAACCCTAGAAACGCTGGTTACGGCGCGTAAATCGGAGTTCGGAATTTCCGGATGAATAGTGTCGAACGAAACTCTATAAATACACACCCACACCCTTCATAAATAAATAAAAAAATATCAAAACCCTAATTTTTTAACCCTAGCCGCCACTTATACAACCAAGGGCCAGAATTTGTCAAAATTCATTCATTAATCTCTCTCAATCCGTAAGGAATTACGCGAAGTGCTCAACTACAAAGTCGAAGAGCTCGACGAGAGCTTCGATTCCATACGGTGATGATCGGAAATGGTGCAACGTAGGAGGAGCTATGGTGGGCCGTTCATAGCAGGTCACGCACGCATTTGTGGGCTGTAGAGCAGGCCGAGCTTCATGATGGGGGTGGTGGAGGTAGCTCTTGCAATGGTCTTCAACATGGAAGTGGTTTGATGAAGTATCGTCGAGCGTAGCGATCACAAAATCAAACCCTAGTTCAAGTTGGATGGGTTCATGTTACGGCTTTGTATCTGTAGTTGGAACGTGAGGAGGAAGGAGAGGGGGCACGGCTTGGATTTGCTGGGAAGAGATCCTATGGCCAGAAACTGTTTAGGTTATAAATTATAAAAGTATAGGTAAATTTGTGTATATAAAAAAATCGTGTAACTTCATAAATTCATAACTTTTTCATACGAGGTCGAAAAAATGCAAACCCAGTTGCGTTGGAATCGTATGGACGAGCACTACGCGATGGAGTTGGTTTGGAGTCGTTTGGAGTTAGTGAGAATTTTGGGTAATTTTATTCGAAATAAATCGCTAAAACGGAAATTTAAAATCAAGGTGAGAACTTCTCACTCAATCGAATAGTTTCGATTATTATTTTAAATAGTTAGATTTAAAATACTTGAATGCATGTTTGAATGATAATTGATATTTATTGATTGTTAAAATAGACATTATACGTCGTTAGTAAGCGGATGTTATTTAGTAAAAACATATACCGCGAATATTTCATAAACAGTGAAATTGGTATTATAAATAATAGCAATATATATATATTGGCATATGTATATATTGGAGTTGTTGATTTCCCGTATTTTTTAGCGGATGAGACACTATTGCGCCGTTATTAAGCGGATAATATTTAATAAGAACATATACCGCGATAATTTCGTACTGGAGCGAAATTGGTATTGTGCTAATGTTTTTGGATGCAGGAAAACAGGTTGGAGGGATCCAACTGGATTCCTCAACAGTTTTTATTTGATTTTCAGATATTTTGATATTTGATGGATTTTCATATTGATATATGATATCGTTGTAGTCGTGGTTGACTATTTGGTGTGTAGCATCATTGGACCCAGATTTTGGGATTTAAAAATGATTTTTAAAGGTGATTTTTGAAAAGTATACGTTATAAACTATTTTTGGAAATTTATTTATTTTAAATAAATAAACGTTATACTTTTAAAAGTTATAAAATTATGTTTTTGTGAAATATAGTTAAAAGCTGATTTTTGAGAAATATGGATTTATGATTTTATAAAATAGTTTAAATTGAGATTTTAGAAATTATTATAAAGAGTTTAAATATAGGATTTATAAAATTTGATTATTTTATAAATCAAAATGGTGAAATTATAAAGGAATTTAAAGACGTTGTAAAGGAATAATATAAATTGATTTATATTAAGAGATTTATAAATGGATATTTATAAATTGAAATATAGACATTATAAAACGAGTTTTATAAGTGTTTGAATGAAGTGAAAATGAATTTCATAAATGAATGGAATTTATAGAATTATAAACTGTGAAGTTATAAATGAAATTTATAAATAGTAAGATTTATAAATTTGGTGAAATTATTTGAAGAATAGATTGGTTAAATAAATGGATCTTATAAGTTATAAGATTTATGATTGGAAAGTCTTTAAAAGAACGATTTCGTAAAATAATCGTTTTATAAGCATTTGACTTATAATATGAACGTTTAGTTTATAATTTAGTTATAAACTGGAATAGGTTAATAAAGGAATTTATAAAAAGGAAGTTTTTATAAATAAATAGAAATGGAATTTATAAACGTTGTTTTATAAATTCGCAAATGACTTATTTTGATAAGAAAATTGTTGAAACCTATTAAAGGAGTTATATTCACATTTTTAAATAGTGAATAATCCTTTAAAATAAATTGAATAAAAAGGATGAAATTTGTTAACAAAGTATATTCACGTTTTTGAATAGTGAATAATATGTTAAAGAAATTGTTTTAGATATGATGTTTTAAATAGAATTAAAACTATCTAACGATGTTTTTAAACATGTTAAGATTTGAAACCATAGATTTCAACATTCATTGTTGAAATAGACGTTTTCGAGAAATAAAAGGAAATGGTGGATTATAACACTATTGTTATAATAAATGATTTCCGAAAGGAAATGTTTTGTATAGTATTGGGATTTATATATCTATTTTAATTTCGAATCCCTATACTAGTGATTTTGGGACGTTGTAACGATGTTTTACGTAACATTCGTTTTAGCCCAAGTGAATATGTTAAGAGAATGATTTCCTTAATAGAATGAAATATATACTTAATTCGATTTAAGTATATGGAATATTTTCCAAGGTTGAAAATAAAAAGATTAGTGAATTACTTATAATTAAATAAGTATGGAAATGTTTTTCCAATATAAGTGAATATTAGAGAATTTATCTTTCTAAAGATAAATTGAAATGAATAATTAAAATCGATATGCATGGATATTTTGAAATGGAAAATTCACTAAGGAATTTATAAAAGGAAGTGGAATTTGTTTAAAAATAAATATTGATTTATTTTTGAAGTGTGAAATTATATATCTAGTAAAGATATTTTGGAAAATAAATAATTTGGAAAATTATTTGGAATCTGGTGATGTGTGCATATCAATTGATAGTTCAATAACCGACTATCAATATTTCCCTTTGAATGGGTATTTGATGTGATTTGTTGAATTTGAATGCCACACTTATTTTTGAATAAGCGCTCACTATTCGGGTTAACCGGGAAAGGACCATGGGGTCGTATAACCCACTCCGAATATGTGATACGTCGTTATGAATTGCATTTGAAGATCGGTGTTGAAGACCGGTATTTGCGAGAGCGATAGGATGACCTATCGATTGTCTCTGCACTGGGTAGCTCCTGGTATAGAGATTCCTTAAGTGATGGGAAATTCGATCGGGATTGTGAATACCCGGATTTCAAGGGCTTCGTAAGAAGTGCCTTCGGTTTTGTTCGAGCCCGGAACAGACTTGTATGGATTGTATGTCTGACATTACAAATTGAGATGTAAAGCCGATTTCTTTCAAATATATTTCTGTTGGTGGCGGAGAATTTATTCTTTTAGCTTAACACCCTTCTCTGAGACGTACGAGCTCAGAGGTTATATAGTTGAATGTTATCAGCGATATATTCCCAATTTGGTAATGTGACATGCTGAGTGATGCTGAAATGATCATTGTGTTGATTATTTGTGATAGGATCGTTTATTTGATCGTCTATCCTTGTGATCATTGTGTTGATCATTTGTTGACCCAAAGCATGGCTTTTGTATAAAGTATGTTTTTGTGGACGTGAATTCGTCGAGCCTCACACCCCGTGAATGGTCAAAACAGGAAAGAAGCAGCAAGGTTATGAGGGGTAGCACCCTTTAGGATGTGTCCATTTCCATCTGGAAAAGGGTGGTATCATGGTATGGAGCCTAGATACTTACTCATGTTGAAAACACTTTGTTATGATTGTGTGAATTGATTACGAGCGCTCGGTGATAAAGGTCCCAAAGGACCGGGGGATGGCATATTCGGTCAGTTGTTACTCAGTTAGGGGTAACCCGGCCTTGTGTTGGTAGAGATCCGGTTTGGTTCTCGGGGATGTCCATCCAGAGGCATTCTCATGTGGCAATGGGAAGTTCCTTGGCCTGATCATTCGTTGGAAATCCAAAGAAACAATACGAGACTTGTACGGTTTTAGTTGTATAACCTGCTATGGAATGTGGCGGTAACCTGCTATTGAACATAGTTAGCTATAGTAGGCATACGATAATGGTCGTATGTTGGCTAAGATTTATATTCTACTTTCGAAATGAATTTTTCTACACTATACACTAATAATAATATCAAATGTTATTTTAAATGCGTATCAAGCATCTTTAACTATCATAAGGAGAAATCTCCTCCGATTGCGTTTGCATGTGTGTGTGTGTGCGGGAGGCCTTATGGTAGTCTCATTTTTAAAAGCATTGCGAATTGAATTTAAAATATTCTTCTATTTTGATTTTAAAGTAAATAAACTGTTTTGAGTTCTCACACCAGTCACATGACTGACTTGGAGTTTATTGTTTTCCTTCCTAAACTCTGGGTGCCCACCAATTTTTACACGGGCAGTTAAGAGTTAGGTTTATCAGGATATTCTGGATATTCTGGAGTTGCTGGAGGCAAGCTGGATGGCATGGCGTATTACTTATATAGTATTTCTTTTTCCGCTGCACTGTTTGATGTTGTATGATGTTGTACACTCTGATGATATGATATAATGTATGAAATGTAATAACTGATATAGTTCTTTGTTTAAAGATTATTCATTTATTATTATATGTTGTTCCGCTGCGAATTGTGAGATTCTGTTGTTGTTCTGTTGTTTTCTGTCCCGTTCTATATTTCTGTTCTCCTTTTTCTTCTATTTTAAAAATTTCTATTTTTTCTGTTTTCTTCTCTCTCTTTTTCTATCTTCTCTCTTCTTCTCTTTTCTTTTCTTAAATTCTTTTTAAAAACCCATAACTATTCGGTTTTTCGGCAACGAAAATCCGCGTACGTTACAGTTGGTATCAGAGCATATGGTTAAGCGACAACCATGGTTCTGTTGGGTATTACTCATTAGAGATAGAGTCAGTGGTGCTCTAGATTGAGTTTGAGTGTAATAATAGCTATGAGAGCGTATTTGTTAGTGAATATAAAATTGTTTTATATTGTGATGATTGGTTTATTGAGTGGCATATGAACCTTCCTCAGCACAGTATGTACAACTATGCCGAAGGGGTTTCTAAACGCTTGAATAGAACAATTCGACACGATATTGTTTTAAAGTGGGTAAATGAAATAATTTTACCTTGATTATATTTTATATATAAAGGAATAATTTTTCAGAATTATTAAAGTGTATATAAGTTGATTGTTAAGTTGTTTGAATAATCTAAATTATAAGAATTGAATTATAATTAAAAGTGATTTATAATTGTGAAATAAACTTATATACATAAGAAATGAAACTATATGAATATGAGTTGTAAATAAAAGTGAATTTAAAGTTAAATGGAATATAACTTAAGAGGTGTTGACTGAAATTGATATTGATATCAAAGTAAAATAATAAAGTTAAGAGATAAATGTGAACTTAAGTTATATAAATGAAATTCAACTTTTATAATTGAATCGAATGAATGGCTTGAATGTTAATCAATTAAATGTGAATAAATTGATATGAAATAATGGATATAAGTGTTGATTCATTAAAATCTAATGTTATTGGAAGTTGAATAAATTGAATGAGAATGAATATAAGCAAAGGAATTTGATTGTAATTAATATACTATGGTTGTTACTTGATTGTTAGTTGATTGTATATAATTCATTAAGTATTAATGAAATTGAAAGCTATGTAATTGAATTCAAATTAGAAGTAAATAAATTTGAATAGAATTGAACGTGAATTGGATTTAATTAGTGAATGCAAACTAATTAAAAATTGAGAATGAATGTTGATAAAATCCAATGTAAATAAATCAAATATGATTTAGAGTGAAAACCATTTCATCGAATATTAATGAGAATAAGGATGAATATTATTGATTATGGATGATAGTTGGTTGATGGTTGAATATATATTGCATTTGTTGCTTTTGTTTCAGTTGCTATATGATGTATGTTGATACTATTTTCATATATGCATGTTCTCATGTTGTTTGTTGAGTAATTAGTAGGTGCGGATCGCGTTTGCTTCGCATTTGGAGCTCGCTTTCGCGCTATATTAGCCGTATATGCTCGCTAATAAAATATAAGGTACATATCTCGGATTAAATATCGTACTTTTATACTTTTTTCCCTTCGGGATGCCTCATTACTTGATGAGATGTATATTTGTGATATATATACTGTCATTTTTTTTTCGGATCGAGCCGCGCAAAGGAGACTATGGCGAATTTTTTCGAAAATTTAAGGCGTTAGAAAAATTTAAGAAATTGGAAAATTTTGAAAACTTTAATTTTGATTTTAGAATTGAAAGTTAAACGATAGTAGTTGTTTTTGAAAAGATAACTAAGTATGATTTGAAAACTTAGTAGAGATTTGTAAGAAGTTTAACTATGAATTTTGGGAAAATTAATAGATTCTGTAACTTTTCTTACTAATAATTTCGAGGACGAAATTCATTTAAGGGGGAAAGATTGTAACGACCCAGAATTTTTAGAAATTAAAATTTGAATATTTAATTAATTTTAAATATTAAAAAGTGAATTTATAAGTCAAATAAATTTTTATTTGAATTTTTGGATTTTATTGAATAATTTAATCGATAATTTAATATGTTAAATTATGGAAATAATTGAAAATTGAGTTAAATATGATTGAAAATGATTTGTAATATTTTATTTTATCATATGGAGTTAGAACGATATTTTAGAACTTTTAAAATCGAATTAAAAGTTAATTTGTGAAAATTGAATATTTTAATATTTAAAATCGACTGTAAAATAGTCAATTTTTGAACAGTCTCAGAATTGAACGAATCCAGTTTCATTGGATCCGTAATAGTTAGTTATTACCGGATTTCAATTTTCGTGTCAAGCGGAGCTATCGTTTGATCGTGGCAGCTCGAAACGCATCAAATCGTTTTTAATTTAAATTTGACGAGTGAAAATAGCCATTTTTCAAAAAGTCTCGGATTTCGACGAAACCAGTTTCATCGGATCCGTAATGTGATATTATTGTAAGGTTTCAAATTTCAAGTCAATTGGATTTACCGTTTGTCCTGTACAAATTAAAACGCCTAGAAAATCGCTTAAATCGGTTTAATTCAAATTGAGCGTTTGCAGCCATAACTCGCACAGATGTCCGAATTAGCTTCCGAAACCTGTTCCATTGTGTCCGGAACGCGGGGTAAACCCTAGAAACGCTGGTTACGGCGCGTAAATCGGAGTTCGGAATTTCCGGATGAATAGTGTCGAACGAAACTCTATAAATACACACCCACACCCTTCATAAATAAAAAAAAATATCAAAACCCTAATTTTTTAACCCTAGCCGCCACTTATACAACCAAGGGCCAGAATTTGTCAAAATTCATTCATTAATCTCTCTCAATCCGTAAGGAATTACGCGAAGTGCTCAACTACAAAGTCGAAGAGCTCGACGAGAGCTTCGATTCCATACGGTGATGATCGGAAATGGTGCAACGTAGGAGGAGCTATGGTGGGCCGTTCATAGCAGGTCACGCACGCATTTGTGGGCTGTAGAGCAGGCCGAGCTTCATGATGGGGGTGGTGGAGGTAGCTCTTGCAATGGTCTTCAACATGGAAGTGGTTTGATGAAGTATCGTCGAGCGTAGCGATCACAAAATCAAACCCTAGTTCAAGTTGGATGGGTTCATGTTACGGCTTTGTATCTGTAGTTGGAACGTGAGGAGGAAGGAGAGGGGGCACGGCTTGGATTTGCTGGGAAGAGATCCTATGGCCAGAAACTGTTTAGGTTATAAATTATAAAAGTATAGGTAAATTTGTGTATATAAAAAAATCGTGTAACTTCATAAATTCATAACTTTTTCATACGAGGTCGAAAAAATGCAAACCCAGTTGCGTTGGAATCGTATGGACGAGCACTACGCGATGGAGTTGGTTTGGAGTCGTTTGGAGTTAGTGAGAATTTTGGGTAATTTTATTCGAAATAAATCGCTAAAACGGAAATTTAAAATCAAGGTGAGAACTTCTCACTCAATCGAATAGTTTCGATTATTATTTTAAATAGTTAGATTTAAAATACTTGAATGCATGTTTGAATGATAATTGATATTTATTGATTGTTAAAATAGACATTATACGTCGTTAGTAAGCGGATGTTATTTAGTAAAAACATATACCGCGAATATTTCATAAACAGTGAAATTGGTATTATAAATAATAGCAATATATATATATTGGCATATGTATATATTGGAGTTGTTGATTTCCCGTATTTTTAGTGGATGAGACACTATTGCGCCGTTATTAAGCGGATAATATTTAATAAGAACATATACCGCGATAATTTCGTACTGGAGCGAAATTGGTATTGTGCTAATGTTTTTGGATGCAGGAAAACAGGTTGGAGGGATCCAACTGGATTCCTCAACAGTTTTTATTTGATTTTCAGATATTTTGATATTTGATGGATTTTCATATTGATATATGATATCGTTGTAGTCGTGGTTGACTATTTGGTGTGTAGCATCATTGGACCCAGATTTTGGGATTTAAAAATGATTTTTAAAGGTGATTTTTGAAAAGTATACGTTATAAACTATTTTTGGAAATTTATTTATTTTAAATAAATAAACGTTATACTTTTAAAAGTTATAAAATTATGTTTTTGTGAAATATAGTTAAAAGCTGATTTTTGAGAAATATGGATTTATGATTTTATAAAATAGTTTAAATTGAGATTTTAGAAATTATTATAAAGAGTTTAAATATAGGATTTATAAAATTTGATTATTTTATAAATCAAAATGGTGAAATTATAAAGGAATTTAAAGACGTTGTAAAGGAATAATATAAATTGATTTATATTAAGAGATTTATAAATGGATATTTATAAATTGAAATATAGACATTATAAAACGAGTTTTATAAGTGTTTGAATGAAGTGAAAATGAATTTCATAAATGAATGGAATTTATAGAATTATAAACTGTGAAGTTATAAATGAAATTTATAAATAGTAAGATTTATAAATTTGGTGAAATTATTTGAAGAATAGATTGGTTAAATAAATGGATCTTATAAGTTATAAGATTTATGATTGGAAAGTCTTTAAAAGAACGATTTCGTAAAATAATCGTTTTATAAGCATTTGACTTATAATATGAACGTTTAGTTTATAATTTAGTTATAAACTGGAATAGGTTAATAAAGGAATTTATAAAAAGGAAGTTTTTATAAATAAATAGAAATGGAATTTATAAACGTTGTTTTATAAATTCGCAAATGACTTATTTTGATAAGAAAATTGTTGAAACCTATTAAAGGAGTTATATTCACATTTTTAAATAGTGAATAATCCTTTAAAATAAATTGAATAAAAAGGATGAAATTTGTTAACAAAGTATATTCACGTTTTTGAATAGTGAATAATATGTTAAAGAAATTGTTTTAGATATGATGTTTTAAATAGAATTAAAACTATCTAACGATGTTTTTAAACATGTTAAGATTTGAAACCATAGATTTCAACATTCATTGTTGAAATAGACGTTTTCGAGAAATAAAAGGAAATGGTGGATTATAACACTGTTGTTATAATAAATGATTTCCGAAAGGAAATGTTTTGTATAGTATTGGGATTTATATATCTATTTTAATTTCGAATCCCTATACTAGTGATTTTGGGACGTTGTAACGATGTTTTACGTAACATTCGTTTTAGCCCAAGTGAATATGTTAAGAGAATGATTTCCTTAATAGAATGAAATATATACTTAATTCGATTTAAGTATATGGAATATTTTCCAAGGTTGAAAATAAAAAGATTAGTGAATTACTTATAATTAAATAAGTATGGAAATGTTTTTCCAATATAAGTGAATATTAGAGAATTTATCTTTTTAAAGATAAATTGAAATGAATAATTAAAATCGATATGCATGGATATTTTGAAATGGAAAATTCACTAAGGAATTTATAAAAGGAAGTGGAATTTGTTTAAAAATAAATATTGATTTATTTTTGAAGTGTGAAATTATATATCTAGTAAAGATATTTTGGAAAATAAATAATTTAGAAAATTATTTGGAATCTGGTGATGTGTGCATATCAATTGATAGTTCAATAACCGACTATCAATATTTCCCTTTGAATGGGTATTTGATGTGATTTGTTGAATTTGAATGCCACACTTATTTTTGAATAAGCGCTCACTATTCGGGTTAACCGGGAAAGGACCATGGGGTCGTATAACCCACTCCGAATATGTGATACGTCGTTATGAATTGCATTTGAAGATCGGTGTTGAAGACCGGTATTTGCGAGAGCGATAGGATGACCTATCGATTGTCTCTGCACTGGGTAGCTCCTGGTATAGAGATTCCTTAAGTGATGGGAAATTCGATCGGGATTGTGAATACCCGGATTTCAAGGGCTTCGTAAGAAGTGCCTTCGGTTTTGTTCGAGCCCGGAACAGACTTGTATGGATTGTATGTCTGACATTACAAATTGAGATGTAAAGCCGATTTCTTTCAAATATATTTCTGTTGGTGGCGGAGAATTTATTCTTTTAGCTTAACACCCTTCTCTGAGACGTACGAGCTCAGAGGTTATATAGTTGAATGTTATCAGCGATATATTCCCAATTTGGTAATGTGACATGCTGAGTGATGCTGAAATGATCATTGTGTTGATTATTTGTGATAGGATCGTTTATTTGATCGTCTATCCTTATGATCATTGTGTTGATCATTTGTTGACCCAAAGCATGGCTTTTGTATAAAGTATGTTTTTGTGGACGTGAATTCGTCGAGCCTCACACCCCGTGAATGGTCAAAACAGGAAAGAAGCAGCAAGGTTATGAGGGGTAGCACCCTTTAGGATGTGTCCATTTCCTTCTGGAAAAGGGTGGTATCATGGTATGGAGCCCAGATACTTACTCATGTTGAAAACACTTTGTTATGATTGTGTGAATTGATTACGAGCGCTCGGTGATAAAGGTCCCAAAGGACCGGGGGATGGCATATTCGGTCAGTTGTTACTCAGTTAGGGGTAACCCGGCCTTGTGTTGGTAGAGATCCGGTTTGGTTCTCGGGGATGTCCATCCAGAGGCATTCTCATGTGGCAATGGGAAGTTCCTTGGCCTGATCATTCGTTGGAAATCCAAAGAAACAATACGAGACTTGTACGGTTTTAGTTGTATAACCTGCTATGGAATGTGGCGGTAACCTGCTATTGAACATAGTTAGCTATAGTAGGCATACGATAATGGTCGTATGTTGGCTAAGATTTATATTCTACTTTCGAAATGAATTTTTCTACACTATACACTAATAATAATATCAAATGTTATTTTAAATGCGTATCAAGCATCTTTAACTATCATAAGGAGAAATCTCCTCCGATTCTACGTTTGCATGTGTGTGTGTGCGGGAGGCCTTATGGTAGTCTCATTTTTAAAAGCATTGCGAATTGAATTTAAAATATTCTTCTATTTTGATTTTAAAGTAAATAAACTGTTTTGAGTTCTCACACCAGTCACATGACTGACTTGGAGTTTATTGTTTTCCTTCCTAAATTCTGGGTGCCCACCAATTTTTACACGGGCAGTTAAGAGTTAGGTTTATCAGGATATTCTGGATATTCTGGAGTTGCTGGAGGCAAGCTGGATGGCATGGCGTATTACTTATATAGTATTTCTTTTTCCGCTGCACTGTTTGATGTTGTATGATGTTGTACACTCTGATGATATGATATAATGTATGAAATGTAATAACTGATATAGTTCTTTGTTTAAAGATTATTCATTTATTATTATATGTTGTTCCGCTGCGAATTGTGAGATTCTGTTGTTGTCTGTTGTTTTCTGTCCCGTTCTATATTTCTGTTCTCCTTTTTCTTCTATTTTAAAATTTTCTATTTTTTCTGTTTTCTTCTCTCTCTTTTTCTATCTTCTCTCTTCTTCTCTTTTCTTTTCTTAAATTCTTTTTAAAAACCCATAACTATTCGGTTTTTCGGCAACGAAAATCCGCGTACGTTACAGTGGTTTTTATTAAGTCTTTTTTTTTACATGCGTTCCATATATCATAACCGTGAGGACTTTTAAATGAGTATGAAATCACATAATCAAAAATTCCAAGTAATCACCCATGCATAACCGTGAGGACTTTTAAATGAGAGTGAATACTTTGATGTTATTATTTTTTATTTTTATATTTTTTGAGAGGGAGTTTTGCAAAATCATCTTCGCACCATTTAATTTAGAAGACAAAAAAAATGTTATATCCTTTACTTTAAATCAACCACTTTTTAAAACGAAGATTTTCAATTAGGATGTACTTCATAATTAACACATATGAATCTTCCTAGATACTAGTTAAACCATTATTATTTGTAATCAAACTTCATTTTTATTTTTGTTAAGACCAATAAATTTTCAAAAAATTCAATTTAATAAACCAAAGCCATATATTTGTCTTATAGTGTTTCTTTTAAAAATAAATCAAAAGAAAATTTGTTTTTGGGTTTTTTTTTTTGAGTTTTTGGAAGAAAAATGAAAAATTAATCTTGAAAAATCAAGTAGAAGATGAGTCTCCCCCCACACTTGATTTTGACTGTGTCCCCACAGTCAAGCCAAGTGGAAGGAGAAAAATAAAATAAAATAAAAATCCTATATTTACATGAAAGATTATTATTTACAAGAGATGAGAAAGTATACAGTCAAAAAGTAAATGAAACGGTCTTCTAAAGACCGATTCATTTGTCTCGTCAAATGTGTGAGACACAGCTTAAGCACGAAAAACCAAATCGTAAAAGATTTCGAAGTTGAATGTTGATTTGGAAAACAAATGTTGTTTTATTGAAAATTGAATGAGTTGTTTTGTTTCCAATGATTTTTGGGGTTGATAAAACAATTGATTGAAATTCAAGTTTATTTTCACCAATTTGAAATTCAAGCTTATCATTGAAAACATTTTCACAATTATTGATTTCAAAATCAAAATGGTGATTTTCATCTTCCACTTCGGAATTTAACAACTCGTCATCCAAAAGTCCAAAAAATTCATGTTCATTAAACTCGTCTTCCTTTATTGGATTATCAACAACTTTATTACATGTCTCAGGTTCAAAATTCAAAGTTGGTGTATTCAAATTTTCATAAAAAGGAAGATCGAAATTTAAATCGAGTTTCTCACCCTCAAAAGAATTGAAATCCAACACAATTACCGTCTTTTCAACAACTTCGTTAAGATCATCATTTTCAGTTTCAAAAGTTGTTGTTTGAAAATCATCGATTTGGGTAAAAGATGGATTATCGTTTGACTCGTCACACATTGAAACTTGATTTTGTTTCTCACGAAAATTTTCCAATGTTTTAATCAACAAATTCATGTGATCATCGTAAATTTCATTCATTTGCTCAACAAAGTCAAATTTGTAATTATTAACTTGAAAATTTTCGATTTGGACTTGTTGAGAACAAGAATTGTCAATTTCGATAAGCGGTAGATTATTATTTGATTCTTCGCAAGTTGAGATTTGATTATGATTTTCACGAATTTTTTTGTATTTTTCAAGTAATAAATCCCCGTTATCTTTTTCCATTTGGTCAACAAAATCAAATTCATGGTTATTAATTTGAAAACTTTCATTTTGAATTTGTTGATAACCAAAGTTTTCGATCGTATCATTATTGCAACAATTCCCATTGCCAAAATTATTTGAAAATTGATTTACATTTTCGTCTTTATTTTGAAATTCATCTTGAAACTCGAAATTGAATGGGCATGGGTTACACTGGAAATCATTTGAATTTTGAAGTGAATTCAAATTTTGATTATTTTGAAAACTTTGATTCGAATTATAGCACAAATATGAATTGCACCACTCATTTATCTCTTGATTTTGTTGTGTAGTGATTTCAAGTAAAGATGAAATACTATTTTCAAGATTCGAAGCTTGGTCATTGTTTTGAAAATTTTGTGGTTCAAAATTGAAATCGTTTAAAGAATAGTTGTCGTTAAAATATCCACACGAATTTGGAGTGAAATCATATGGATTATATTGATTTTCGCAACTATTGTAAACCTCACGTAAGTGGGGAAACTCGGACATTTACAAGAATGTTTTTGTGTTTTTTTTTTTGGTAAAAGAAAAATATTTACAAATGGAATTTATTTTTCAAAAGGGAAATTAATTTTTGGTTTTTCAAATTTTTTTTGAAAAGTTTTTTTTTTGAATTTTTGATTTTAATTTTTTTTTTTGAATTTTTGGAATTTTGATTTGAAAATTTTCGAAGGAAAAGGGAAAAAAACTAAGTTAAGAAATATTTATAATTTTTTTTAGTTTTGAATTTTGAATTTTTTTTGTTTTTTTTTTAAATATGCATGAACTAATGCAACTAAATGAATGCAAGGTTAATTACAAATGATTTATCCTAAGTTAACCCAAAATTATATAATCACAAATTGTCTTAAATCAACAAGATAATTCTCAGCCAGGTAACGGACAGGATTTATCGGTGCACCACGAATCACCGTAGCAATGCAGCCGAAGGTTTAAGTACCTTCAGAGAAACAATTCAGTATAATATTTACGAATCACCGTAATATTTATAACTGATTATCGCTCTGCCGTAGACTAGACACCAAGAATTTAAATTGTTCAAAGAAGACAAATTGTTAATATACAATTAAGTGTTATCGATTTCTAATCGTTATTATTAATCAAAATCTAAGATGAAATGCAGAACAGAAATTAAACGTGTATTAACAATGCAACTACGAATGATTTTTTTTTTTAAATGCAAATGCAAGCAACCAACAATTCAATTCAAATAAAACTAGAAATGAAAGCAGAATTTTTTAGCAAGCAGAGCAATTTATTTTGGCTAGCTCAGGAAGCAATTTTCAGCAAGCTATTCTTCCTTTATTTCCTGCTTTGGCAACCTGAAAATTTAAAACTAAGATATATACAATTTTTTTTTTTTTTTGAAAGGAAACTTAAAAGTAGGGTTTTACTTAAAAAAAAAATTGAATGATTATCAAAGAAGAAAATAAAACAAGTGAAAATCCAAAACAAGTGAAATCAAAAGAAGTAAAATAAAACAAAATAAACTTATTTGTTTGTTTGTTTTTTTTTTGGAAAGAAGAACTAAATTACAAAGATTAAACCTAAAAAAAATGAAAAGAAGAAATTCTACACTAAATCACAGGGACCAAACTGAAATATCCCAAAGGCTACACTCACTAAATCTAACAATACACTTAATTACCCCCACAACACAGTAAATCGAACCACACTCTTAATCACAAACTCCTTTTACCCGAGATTTACTTCAAAACTGAAAAACACACTTAAACAAACTTACTTCAAAAGTCATAAAAACAAATACAAAATTAAATTCGTTCGATTTATTGTTCATTCATCCACCAATGATTACTAGCGATCGATATTGGGTTGGTGATGTTGGAGATGAGGGAATTTGGGATGTTCCTTCGAATCGATTGGGATTGGGGAAGGCGAGTTGTTCAGGGGAGTGGCCGCAGTTGATGGTCGTGAAGTTCAATGGCCGCAGTTGATTGGTTGATTAAGGCGAAGTTGGAGAAAGAACAGTGGGAAGCAAATGATGGTCTGCGAGGTCGATTTTGGGATGGGGTGGTCGCGACGATTTCAAGCGATGACTTGATGGTATTTGCAGGCAAGGCGAATGAGGAAGTTGTAGCAATGAGGAATTCTCGTGTTGCAGAGGGGTATTGGTGTATCGGCAGTGCAGGGAATAGCGGCGATGGACAGAGCGTGATGATTGTAGTTGATGGTTGATGGGATGCTCGGTTGTTATGAAGGTCGGTTTTTTTTTTGGTTGTGACCGTGTGAATGACAGGCAGCAGTGGGGTTGTTTGGTAGCAGTCTGGTCTTGGTGGAGTTTGGGTTGGCAGTTGTATGATAGTGAAAGTCAGAAGTGGACACTGTAATATACTGGGAAATGCAGTGAAATGAGTAGGTGGTTTGGAATGCAAACAGCTTTTGAATGCCAGTGGTTTTGAATGCAAGTGTTTTGTTGGTTGTAATTGTAAGGCAGTGGTGAAATTGGTTGTAGTTTTGGCGGTGGGAGGAAGTGTGGTTGTGATGTGATGAAGAGATGGGGAGGTTTGTATTGAACGGAGGAAGTGTGTTTGAAGTGGATTTGCACTGTTAATGGGGATATGCAGACAGTGCTGGTTTTACTTAGTTGAAACAATGTTGCCTACTTCTGTTCTTGATGATGGTATTCAGATGGCAATGTGGGGCTATGCATCATTCTGTAGATGTTATGAAATGGTAGAGGGGTTTATGAAGTGAAGGCTGTGGTTGATGTATTCGTGGATATGGCAGGGGTATGGTCAGGCCTAATGGGTAAATGTTTGTGGTGACGAAAGTCAAAGGAAGTGGGCAGTGATGATCTTGCAATTGCGATGTGGAGTGATGTCTGCTGTTGGAGATGATTATAGCAGACTGTTTGGGTGTTTGTTTGAGTGGTTAGGCAAGTAGTTGAACGTGGTGTTGATGTTACAGTGAAGAGAGATGGCACTGCGGCTTGGGAAGTGGAGCTGTTTGATAAGTAGAGGCAGACAGTGTGTTTCCAGAGGATGGTGATGACGGAAAGTTTGATGGACAGTAATGTGATGATGGGTAGTATGCAGAGCAGTTGCGGTTGATAGTTGATATGAAGGCAGAACATAAGTGTATGCAAGTGGTTGAGAAGTTTGTGGGATCGTATATGAGCAGTGTATCTGGGATGTATGTGCTATTGTATGATGGAAGTTTGTGGTTTTTGCGAGGAGTTTGGATGATCAGTGAGATAAGTGGAGGAAGATGGTCGAGTAGAGTGTTGGTTCAGGTGTGATATTTGTGTTGGAATAGAGAAGCAAGGCAATGTAGAGGTTCAGGTCAGTGAAGGCAAGAAAGAGGGATGGCACTGCACAGTTTGTAGTGTAAATGGGTGAGGAGCAGTAACATGCAAACAGAAAACAGAGAGGGGAATGCAACGGTCAGTGCAACAGTTTTTCTTTTTTCTTTTTAAACTGTAAATTGTGACTGCAATGTAAATTGTAAAATGAATGAAATGGAAACAAAATATTTTTGTTTTGTTTTGAAATTTTGTATATTTTTTTTTGGGAATTGAAATGCAAATGCCACTAGAAAACTAGAAATCAAACACACAAACAAAAGTACCCAAAACACACAACACAATAGTTTTTTTTTCTTTTTCTTTTTTATGCAAACACACACACAAAATAAACACAAATAAAATCACACAAACTAAAAATAATTCGAAGAGTAGAAAATCAAAATCAAAAAAAATCCCCGGCAACGGCGCCAAAAACTTGTTCGTCGACGGAAATTCTATCGGTTTAGAAAACCGTCGAACGAATTTAAATCAAAAAATGAGCACGGTGTACGAATGTAGAACGTGGCGAATACGGGTCGATCCGCAGGGAATTGATGATTTTAAAATTCTACTCAATCAAAATAACCAAAGTTGGAAGAGTGATTAACTAAAAAGAAAAAAAGAAAAATGACAAAAGAAAATAGATAAAAATATGAGAGTGTTAAGACAATTTAGAGGCAATTTCCACTCTCTAGATCGCATAAATCCACAAAATGAAGTTATGATCTCTTTTTTTTTGTCATTATGAATTAGTTGATGTGCTTATCATAAGTATGGTATATTTGTGCTATTAATTAGCTCAATATAAACCATCAAACTATAACACAACCACTAATACACTTTTAAATCTCATAAAATATGACAACAAATTTGAAAGCAAAATTTATTTTAAGCATGCCCTATTAACTATTAATTAGAAATATAAGCCATCAAATTTTAATTTCAACAATCACTTCTTTGCCATAATCATATGTAAATGAAGAGGCAATTTGTGTTTTGTTTGTTTAAGTATAGCCTATTTGTTATGAACAACATAGACTATCAAATTCAAAGCTAAACAACATCATTAAACCACTTCAATCATTCTCATTAAGCACAAAAAGAGAGCATAAACATCAAAATGTTGGATCTACATACTAGAGAGCTTCATTACCCCTAAATTGAAGGGATTAAGCTCTCATATTTGTTATCATATGAACAAATGTAGAAAACAACATTAAACAAGAAGAGAGAAAGAGAGCAAAATGAAAAGAAAAATTATTCTACTTGCATAAAATAAAAGAGATCTATACTAGAACATGAAAGAAAATAAACAAGAAAAGAAAATGAACATGTAATTAAAAGGAAACACTAAATAACATTGCATAAAAAAAAAGAATTACATAAGAGAAGAAATGGCTAAGTAGCCATGGAAAGAAAGAGAGCTTTGATTTATTTTCTAAACTAAAACTAACTAAGAGGAAGATAGCTACATGAAACATAAGGGGTATTTATACAAGTGTTAAAACCTTAATTCATTTTTTTGGGAATGCCCAAAATGCCCCTTAGGAAGTGTGGAGGCCAAGTTATCATTAACATGTCTTAATCCCCCATTAAGTGTACACGAAGCCATTATCTCCAAAAGCATGTGCATTGGCCTTTAATTTGTACATTAAGGTAGGTGGGTAGGTGGGGTCCTCCATGTTTTTCACTTTGAATTATTTCCATCTTCATTCCTTTGTATTAATTTTGTATATGCATATCTTCATGAAACCACTTCTATTTGAGATCAATTTCCTACAAAAATATATACAAATTTTCAATTAATTTTTCTCAAATCAATATATGCACAAAAATGACCTTTTTGCCCCTGAATGAAGATGAATATGTGACAATTTCAAATAATTTGAATTTTGGTTTAAACAAGTTAAAATACCCAATATGATCATTTATTTAATTTAAATATGATAAATATGGTGGTAAAAATATGCACATTTACGTGCACATCATTGTTTATTGATGATATTCTGTGATGCTCTCTGATATGCTTTAATATATTCATGGCAATTGTGTATGATTTATCTGTGATAAATGTTATATTAATTCAATTGTTGAATTTAAATCATTAAACTGTTTAAGTTAATTAGACAACTTGGCCTTTAAAATGGCGTTTGGATTTCGATGAGACCGTGATCGGGTATCCAATTGATATTCCGAAAACCACATCGATCCAAATTAAACGTTAGGTCGTGAATTCTCAAATGAAGATCAAGATGGTGCTTTCAGAATGTAAGGGTTATCGTCGTTGACTCTGAGGGTGATTCCAAAATGAGTGTGACGAGATAATGCCTTCGATTTCGTTCGAACCCGGAACGAACTTGTATGGATCGAATGCTTTCAACACATCGTCAGGCGGACGATGAGCATTCTAAGATATTTGTCCTATAAAGGTAATCGCAGCCTCAAGCCTCATCAACCGGGAATGGCTAAAACAGGGGAGGTGCAGCAAGGTTAGGCGGGTCATGCCCAAGCAGGACGAGATATACCCCTATCTAGATGTCTCTTTATTTCGGCTGTGTGGGCGGTTGGATATGCGCACCAACTGTGGGGTTATCTTGTTCGGGACAGTTCAGTAAGGAATGGTTCCGGCCTTGTGTTGCAGGGGAGTTAGGGTGGCTCCTCGGTACAGTGATCTAGACCACGTACTGTGACGGGCGGTACCCCAGTAGCCCTGCCATTGTATGGGATCCAATTTCCAATAAGCGCCGTACGTTTTGATTGTGCCCAACTACGTTGAAATGTGAGATGTAAGCATTTCAGCTATTTCTGTATTTTACATGAAAACCCTAGACACTATTATAATATCACTGGATTTCCTATAAAATGTTTTAGTTAGCGTAAGGTAAAAACTTACCTGTATTTCTTTGTGGGGAGTCTTACGTGATACCTTTGTTTTAAAAGAATTTTCAAAATTTAAACAATTTAAACCGTTTACTCATACCAGACCCATGTCTAACCCGGAGTTTATATTTTGTTTTTCATAAACTCTCGGGTACCCAATTTTTACGGGTAGCCAAGGGATTCAGGTTGGCTTTGACAAATTCTGGAGGAGCAATGGAGCAGGAGGCTTCAGCGTTGTAGATATCTATCTAGTTCCGCTGTGTTCGTTGATGTATACTGTATCTCTGATGTTTATAGTGACAGAGGTATGTATGATTGTCATGTGTATTGATATTATATAACTCTGATATATGTAAATCTATGTAATAGATATGTGATATATTATATTTTGTTCCGTTCCGCTGTGAGATTCTGATGTTTTGTTTCTTTCTTTTCTATTCTTTTCTATTTCTATCCCTTTCTTTCTTGATGATGATACGTCTTTCTGGTAGTTAGAAGGGCGGGTCATCACAGGAAATTTGGAGATTTTGAAAGATACAGTTTACAAAGATGGTGGATCAGTAAATTTTGGAGACAACTCTAAAGGATATGTGATTGGCATCGGCAAAGTAGGTAATTCTAAAACTCCTACTATTTCTAGTATTTTGTTAGTTAGGTATTTAAAGCATAATCTATTGATTATTAGTCAATTGTGTGATAAGGGTTTCAAAATTAAATTCATAAAAGATAAATGTCACATTGAAGATAATGAGTTAAACATTATCTTTGATGGCATTAAGAAACAAAACATTTATATATTAAGTATTGAAATCTCAAATGATAATTTATGTCTTTTGGCCGAATCAAGTGATCCTTGAATTTGGCATAAAGATTTGGTCATTTGATTTCAAACTAATGTCTCAAATTGCTAAAAATGATCTAGTTAGAGGTCTTTCAAAAATGAATTTTAAAGTTAATAATTTATGCGATGCATGTTATTTGGAAAACTTAGAAAATTTTCTTTCAAAACAAAAGATATGATTTCTACCTCTCAACCCCTTTAACTTTTCACTTAGATCTTTTTGGTCCCTCACAGATACAATCTATAAATCATAGTAGATATGTATTTGTAATCATAGTTGATTATTCTAGGTTTACATGAACGATTTTCTTAAAACTTAAAAGTGATGCTTTTGAAATGTTTAAAATCTTTGTTAAACGAATTCAAAATCAAATGACTAATAAAATTATAATTATTTGGAGTGACCACAGTGGAGAATTCGAAAATGAAAATTTTAAGCATTTATTTAGTAAAAAAAGGAAAACTCATAATTTTTCATTTTTAAGAACACCACAACAAAATGGAGTGGCGGGACATAAAAATAGGACGATTCAAGAATACGCTAGAGCAATGCTAAATGATTGTAATTCACCTAAAAAAATTTGGATCGAAGCAGTTGGTGAAATAAATTTTTAATAAGACCATTAACTAAGAAAACACCATATGAATTATTCTATAATAAAAAACCTAAAGTATCATACTTTAGAGCTTTTAGTAGTAAATGTTTTATTTTAAATACTAAAGATAATTTGGATGAATTGGATAAAGGAATCTTTATTGGATATTCAAATAGAAGTAAAATTTATAGAGTTTCCAATACTAGAACTAATGCTATTGAAGGGACATTACATG
Organism: Allium cepa; assembly: GCA_030765085.1. Taxonomy (NCBI): domain Eukaryota; kingdom Viridiplantae; phylum Streptophyta; class Magnoliopsida; order Asparagales; family Amaryllidaceae; genus Allium; species Allium cepa. The sequence continues at coordinate 159,761,924 of CM060939.1, forward strand.
TCTCATTTGATGAAAATTTTAAAGTTTGTAATCCAAATATTGATGAAGAAGAAATCATTGATAACCCAAACGAAATTAGTAAAAATGAGATTACCGAAAACAATAGTAATAATAATTCAGAAAATTCACATCCAAATAAACGAACAAGATACTTGAAAGATCATCCTATAGAAAATATACTTAGAGTTATTGAATCTGTTGTTAAAACTAGAAATCAACTAAATAAAATGAGTAACTTTGCTTTTTATTTCAACTATTGAACCTAAAAATCCAAAGAAAGCATTAACCGATGATTCATGGATTCTTGATATGCAAGAGGAATTGAATCAATTTACAAGAAATGATATATGAGAATTAGTCCCAAAACCTGAGAATAAATCCATAATAGGAAATAAATGGGTATATAGAAGCAAAATGAATGAAGAATGAGGGTTTGGGAGAAACAGAACTCGATTAGCTGCACAAGGTTATTTTCAAGAAGAAGGAATAGATTTTGATGAAACATTTGCATCCATAGCAAGATTAGAAGCTATACGAATATTGCTTGCTTTCGCTAATCATAATAATTTTAAGTTATATCAAATGGATGTTAAAAGTGCATTTTTGAATGGTTTTATTAAAGAAGTTGTATACGTAGAATAACCCCTCTTTTTAAAGATGAAAAACTACCTAATCATGTTTACTAATTAAAAAAGGCATTGTATGGTCTAAATCAGACTCCAAGAGCTTGGTATGACAGACTTAAATCCTATCCATTACAATTAAATTTTGAAATAGGTAAAGTAGATAGTACACTTTTTATTAAAAGAGATAAAAATGATTTTCAATTAATACAAATATATGCAGATGATATCATTTTTGGATCTGCCAATGATAAACTAAATAAGGAATCTTAGAAATAATGACTAAGTAATTTGAAATGAGTCATGTGAGAGAACTAATTTATTTTCTATGACTACAAATAAAATAACTAAGTAATGAAATTTTTATTAGCCAAGAATATGCTAAAGATTTAGTTAAAAAATTTGGTATGTCAAATATCAGTGGTAAACCAACTCCCATGGAAACTAATGAAAAATTAAAAAAAAAATACAAAACTTGTAGATCAAAAATTATATAGAGGAATAATTGGATCACTACTCTATATAACCGCTAGTTGACCTAATATAATGCATTGTTTTTGTCTCTGTACAATATCAATCTCAACCTAAAGAAACTCATTTAAAATCTGCAAAATGAATTTTGAGATATGTAAACAACACATTAGACTATGAACTCTTTTACCCAAAAGAAGACTCCTTCGAATTAATTTCATATAGTGATGCTGACTATAATGGTTGCAAATCAGACCGAAAAAGTACAAGTGGAACTTATCTCTTTTTGGGACACTCTCTGGTTTTCTGGTTTAGTAAGAAGCAAAACTATGTATCTCTATCTAGGACAGAAACATAATATATTTCAGCAATGTTAGCCTATTCACATGTTATCTATATACATCAAACATTAAAAGATTTTGGTTTAAATTTTACTAAATCACCAATATACCATGATAATACAAATGCGGTCAATCTATCTAAAATCCAACTCGCCATGCTAGAGCTAAACATATTGATATAAGACACCATATTTTAAGAGATAATGTAAATAAAGAAATAATATCACTTGAATTTGTAAACACTGAAAATCAAATAGCTATATATTAACAAAACCGTTGAATCAAACATCTTTTACTAAGTTAAGAAGAGAGTTAGGAATTTTTTTTCTATCGAAAATATAAAAATAATGAAGTAAAAATTACAAAATGTAAAGAAAAAACAAAATTATCAAAATTATAACATATATCTTGACATATCCTATCCCCCTATGTCAACATATAATGGTAATTTTTTTTTAAAATTTTCCACTAAAAATCAAATTTGTGGTTATATAATAACCAAATTTCGACTTTATTCTTTATTTCTCTGTATTCTCTCTATTTTAAACTTCTGAAACAAATAAATCATGGCCTCCTCTCATCCCAAACATTCAAGTGAAGAGAATTCATTGTTCTCCTTCCTTTCTCCTACCTAAGACCCCTTTCAGAACACTACTGTGGCCAAAGTTATTAAATTGAAAAGAGAAATGAAGAATGTTCTAGAGATGTTGACTGAAATACAAGTTGTGCAACTTTGTATGTCCAAAGAACAAGAGAAACAAAGTAGAATCTTTGAAATTTGCAAAAATATCTATTGGATAGTCCTACGAATCCAATAGTTATTGAAGATGATTATGCAAATTTGGCCATTCACAACCCCATTCAAGGCAGCGACGATGAGGAAGAAGAGGAAGCGGAAGAATAGAAAGAACACATGGAGGAAGATGACGAAGTCCGATGTGTCGAAGAAGTATGTTTTAATCGAGATGGAAATCTCATCGAACAAAAAGGGAATTTTTACCTTTATTATCCTCATTGTCTTATTCACAAATCCCCAATCATTAAGAAATCATGTTAGGAAGATGTGGTTGCATTATCATGTGTTCTTTTCTTTTTACTTTTACAGCATTTACTTTTATCTGCACTTTGATTCTGTGGTTGTTTCTGTGATTGTTAATTACATCATTCCAAGTAGAATTTTAAAGAATTTGAAAAATATTTATATAATCCATTAAACACTATTCAACACCCCTCCAGTGTTGATTTAGCCTTAAGATCCATATTCCGTTGACTCACAGTATGCGGTAGTAGTGGATTGCGAGAAGCTATTGTTGACAATTAGGGTATGGAAGGGAGGACGGTAGTGATTAGCTGCCTATCGGAGAATGGGGTTTGGTCAGCTTTCTATATTTGTTTGAGATTCCACAGGATGAGTTGTCATCTGTGTCTATTGTTAGGGAGTATCCAAACATATTTGAGGAGGTGACCAGATTACCACCGCATAGGGAGATCGAGTTCCATATAGATTTGATGAAGGATGTCATACCTATAATTATGCTTTTAACGCATATGGCACCAAGAGAGCAGAAGAATTTAGAGGTGCAAGTGAATGACCTGTTGAAAAGAGGGTTCATTTGCAAGAGCACATCTGAGTAGGGTGCACCTGTAGTATTCGCCACTTAAGAGGATGGCTCTCTAAGGTTGTGTGATTATGAGATGAATATGGTGACGAAGAAGAACAAGTATCTACTCCCACGTATTGATGAACTTTTCGATCAGCTCCACAGTGCGAATGTGCGTTCCCAGTTGGATTTGGTTACGAGATGTCATGAGTTGAGGATAGCGAAGGAGAGTGTGCCAATTACCGCGTTTTATACGTTGTCTGGTCTCTACGAGTGGTTGGTTATGTCGTTTGGGATAACCGATGTTCCAGCATACTTTGTTGATTTCATGAACCGTGTCTTCAAAGATCAGCTAAACAAGTTCGTACTTGTATTCGTGGATGATATTCTAATTTATTCCAAGGCAGAGGAGGAATACAAGACGCACTTGAGGATTATGCTCGAAGTATTACGGAAGCACAAGTTGAAAGAAAAGTGTTCGAAATGTCACTTTTGGAGAAAGATGGTGAGATTCTTGGGACATGTCATCTCCGAGCAGGGCATCGCAGTAGATCTTGCTAAGGTGGCAGCGATTCAAAATTGGAGCCACCCAAGAATGCTACCGAAATGAGGATTTTCTTAGGACCGGTGGGATATTATAGATCCTTAATCAATGACTTCTCAAAGATAGCCACGTCGTTAACCAATTTGACAAAGAAAAATCAGACTTTTATTTGGGATGTGAGATGTGAACAGACGTTTGTGAGTCTGAATGAGAGGTTGATGAGCGCACTTGTACTGACCATTTCGAGCAGGGATGATGAAGGTATAAACAGATGCCTGTGACACTAGATTAAGTGTTGTATTGATGCAGAAGGGAAAAGTTGTCGCCTACGCTAGTCGACAGCTGTATTGATTTGGTTAAAGGTAAAAATAGTGATACCATAGCTTGTTGTATCAACCAAAAATTAAGGTTGACGCCTTTCAATGGACCAAATAAGAATGCCTTTCAACGCACAAAAATTAGAGGTTGGAAATACACTTTGAAAACCTAACTAAGAATCTTTGCAATAAAGTCAACATAATTATCTTTCGCCTATGGTTGATACACTGTTGAAGACAAAATAAGAAATGTTTAAAAAAGATGAATGGAAAGGTAAATCTACTTAATGATGATGAAAGTAAACAAAATAAAAGGAAGAGAACCAAAAATCTAATTATAGATCTGTAGAAAAGTAGGCATAGTTCGGAAGTCATAAAAAAGTAGGTAAAAGGAGTAGGGCAAAACTTTGGTCTGATAGTTAACCTACATATAAACATGAGGAATATGATTGAAGGTTCGCTTGATAAACAGAAGGAGAATGTTGAGTGTTGGAACTAGTGGATAATTTTCTTTTTGTAATTAGGAGTAAATGAGTAGAATAGAAATAAAAGCATATGAAGATGAAATAAATGGAACCATGGAAATAGATGTGGAATGGGCAACCATTATAGTTGTTAAAACCTAGAAATTAATTAAATGAATTGGAGAGGATAATTAGAAATAAATTTCAAAATTACAGAAAGATTGGTATATGACATGAGATTGAATGAGAAAGAAGAATTAAGAATGGTCAAACATTAAGCTTTATATGTAATAGAATAGAAGATTAGAAAATATGACGTCGTTTGTTTTCGTATTTCATTGCGGTTTGTGCACACCTTATTAAATGGTAGAAATTTGCATTGACTTAGATGTTGGAATATTCCAATTAAATAGAGTGAATTTTGTAAAATATCCGGGTTTTTTTTTTTAATTTACAGTCGTCCCTTTTTAATATATTTTTTTTTATTATAAAATTGCTTATAATTGTAGTTTTTTTAACCGCAAGTATTTGCAATTTCTGCAACATTAGCAGTTTTGAAAAAATAATTCAGAAAATGAAACAGCTTTTTGTTCATAAAAACATGTGAAAGTTGTCAGAATCAATTTTAGTTGTTTAAGACAAAATTGACGAAGATTTGTCTTATTTTGGCTTGCACGTGGGGCATATATAGCACTATAGCCAGCGTCAGGCGGACAACTGTCTAAAAAAGCCTGAAGCAGCGCCGTCTGTGGGAATCGAACCCACGACCACACGGTTAAAAGCCGTGCGCTCTACCAGCTGAGCTAAGACGGCTCTCGGTTACCTTGTCATGTTAAACTTATAAATTCATATAATTATCAAGACAAAACTAGTTTCTTGCTTCATAAATTAAATGCTTTTAAAACAAACATCAACACCTCAATGCATAATTATTATAAACTTCATTTCCCGCCATATGCAGTACATGAAACAAGCTTCATCTATCTTCATTCCGCATGCTGAAGATCCGCATGCTAACCAATCATCATGTACGTAACTTATTTTAATATCATTGATCCAATGACCATACGAACTCATCGTTCTACAAACATACTGTAGCACAACATTGGTAACAAAATAGAACCATAATACTAACATCATGTTATTACTACCAACATATAAATTAACAAAACTAAACAATTCACACCATAATATGAAGCAAAAAAAACAATTCATATTCTCAGTAAAACAGTTTCCAGAGAAATACAAATAACATTATAAACTGCCTTCTCCAAAAGTACGCAACAGAAATAACATAGAAGAACATCCATTCAACTTCAGCTATAAGGAATCATTCCAATATTTGCTTGTCCGTATTGTGGAGAGTAATTTGCCTTGGCGAAGTAAACATAGTAGAGCTCTGAAAGAACGGCAGTGAATAAAGTGAAGGCGGCGCCAGCAGCAAACACTCCCTTTCTAAGTGCCTGGCAAGATAGGGCTTTCTCGAAGTACACAGTCCTGTATCGGGTGTGGCGTGCATTCCTAACCGTACCCGCTAGCAAGCATGCCTCCGCAATTATAAATGTTACCCTGATAGATAAATATCCCGATATTAGGGGGTAAAAGAAAATAAGGTGTATTTTGACTTTAGTTATATCAAACATGGTTAATAAGCTAAAAGTAGGCATAATGTTTGCATTTGGAAATTACAAACTGGTCTTATTCCATCTTCATGATCAAGTATTAAATAGTACTGAAAACAAAACAAAAAGGAGTGAAGACAAAAGTGAATACAATTCCAAAACTATTCCCTGAACAACTTACTATCCAAGAACAGTCAACAACACTAATCTAATACAAAATTAAATGGAAATATGTGGAGTAGTGTACTCATTTATAGAAATGAGTAAGCCTGTTAGCTTCATCCTCCTGGAAACTATTTTTACATAACAAATGGTTTGGTTGTGTAGTGTACAGCACATTTGGCAGGTCACAATCTTCTTATACTCGTGATATATTTTATTATGGTGAGTAAAAGATTAGGCTACGGTTGGTTTAACTTTTTTTTTGTCCACACAAAATCGCATACGAATGCATGTAAATTGTGAAAAACGATTAATTTAGAAAACGAAATTAACATAAAAATTAGAAAATAATTTTTTTTTTCCTTTCATATATTGAGAAATAGCAATAGCACGGAACAATTCATCGTTCCGTCGTCCCCTCCATCTTCCTTCCATCCCTCCGTCGTTCCTTCGCTCTTTTCATATTTTGTACTTAATGATGAAAACTCAAAATCCGAAATACAAAATAAACTAAACGGACCATTTACATTTCAAAAAAAATTTGGAAGTACTGATTATTGGGAAAATCCTATCTGAATTTATTTTTATGTCGTGTCCAAAACCATGTTAAGAAATAGATCTGCTTATCAAAAGTAGTTATTTTAAAGGACAAAAATTTCTATATTTTTTGTCTCAAGGACACGACCTCAATATTTTTACCACAAGGACAAACATTCTTCTAAAATTTATTCACAAGGACAAACATTTTTCAAAATTATTCATAAGGACAACAAAACTGATACCGAGCTAAAAACTGATACCTAAAAACTGCTACCGATAAATACAAACTGATACCTAAAAACTGCTATCAATAACTAAAAACTGATACCTACAGAAAGTTGTCCTTCAGGATAAAATATTGAAGGTCTGTCCTTGAGGCTAAAAAGCTGTGAAATTTTGTCCTTGACAATAATTTCCTGTTAATTTGCCTATATAGCAAACTTATCTAAATTGGAAGTCCTTTTAATATTCACAACTTTTTTACAGTAGTCAAATTTTAATGATGTAAATAATTATTTACAATAATTAATACTTCTTTCCAAATATTGTATAGTGTTTTTTTTTTTTTTTTTACTTTTAATATTGCAACTAACAAAATATTAAGTGGTATTTATTTACTAATGTTGCAAATATCAAATATCATGTGGTTTCTATTACTTTTTTTGGTTTCAACAATTGATGGAGTAACTGTACATGGTATTTGATTCTTTTTAGTATTTAATATCATGATGTTTGTATTATTAATTTATCCTTCCCTTACTCGAAACATCGTAATATAATTAATCCAACAAAACAAGAAAATATGCATAACAAAAGAACTTAGAAAAAAATTTAAGACTGAAGGACAGCAAATTTATTTTTTGGCTGAAGGACAATACTAATTATAACTAGCATTTTTGCAAGTGTAAAACTGAACAAAATGCTAGTTATAGCTAGCATTTTGTATAATGTAAAAGTTAAATATAATGCTAAATATAACTAGTATTTGTCTTTCAGCCTAAAAATAAAACTTTATGTCCTTCAGGCTAATTATTTTTCAAAGTTTGTTCTTTTTCCTAATTCTCTCTAATCAAAGATGCAACTTTTTGAGCTGGTGGCATAATAACTTAAACTTTGGTAAGGTGTATAAGGAGGTCCTGCACTGGTGACATCAATTTCAAATTGTGGCATCTCAACTTGCAATTTATAAACTTCTTGCTAAGGTATCATGTCAAAAAATACTTATCAAGCACAGTATAAATAATACATATTAAAATGGGTCTTTTAATTTATTCTCGGTAGTCAATTTACCAAAGTAGGACTATTACTTAGCATAATGACCAATTTACCATCATGACCGAGTTCCATCAACCAAAATGGTATCAACGATCAACCACAATAGTGACTCTCACCATACAGCAAATGATTTTAAAAAGAAAAAAGAAAAGAAAAAACGAATTTACTGCTTAATTTCAACATACTGCTGAAGCATAATGAAGAAATTTTTATTATTAACTTAAAAAAAAAAAAAAAAGGTTACCAACAAAGAAGACACATAATCAGAGCACAACCACGGGAGAAACCAGGCCTAAGAGCTCTTCCACAGCAATAGCACTTGGTAACCGCCATAACAACAATCTGGCTCAAGGACAAAAACATGAAAGCACCAAGCCCATATGTACTTGCAACATCCCTTTCATAAACACAGTATTTGTAGTGTCTCTCCCTATCCAGCACCACTTTCGCCTAACACCATAGATACCACCCCACAAGTACACAAAATTAAAACATGCATAATACGCGATATCTGGCTTTAAAATGAAAATCATTCAAATACCTTGCTTCTCTGCAGCTCTGCAGCAATTGCGAGACCGAGTGCGATCAAATCAAAGATAAATATAGTGCTGATTACTAGTTTTGATGCCATTTCCTTTGAACAAGGTTTGGTATTATATTTTTTTTATTTTCAGCTAAACTATTTTGAATTTTCACAAAATTCTAGTGTAGATAAGAGAAGAAAAGGTGATTGTATCGGCTCTTTTTCTTTCTTAATTAAGTAATCTAATAAATGAGCGCATATATTATAATAAATGAATGGATATGTAATAAATATTCTCTGGATTTAGTGGATGAATTTGTTTACCTAGTGGATGAATAGGGTTAAAATCATACGTTGAATCAAGCAATTCTTTGTATCTATCTTAAAAACACCTGATTTTGTTTCAATTATTACTCATGTGAAAAATAATTTGCTCTGAAAATAACAAATGCTTTTGACAATCGTATAATATTAGGAAGATGTCAACAATCACTTTGCCAACTACATAATAAAATCGTGAATGTTAAAATACATACATTCACAGAATTGTGCATAGATAAAAAATGTAGTTGAGTAATATACTAAGTAGTACATAGAATACATCTTCAAAAAAGGGAGGATGAAAGTGTACTCAAGTAGTATATTAAGGAGGATGAAAGTGTACTCAAGTAGTATATTAAGTAATAGATAGAATACATCTACGGTTCAAGGGATGAATTTGTTTGCTTAGTGGATGAATGGGGTAAAGTCAGCAATTCCTGTTTATATCATAGTATTGTTTTCAAAGCACCTAATTTTGTTTTAATTTTTACCATATGTAAAGTGAATCGATCTGGAAAAAACAAATGCTGGTATCAATAATACAATATTAGCACAAAAGGCTGCCATTAGTGAATCCCTATTTTTATTTGTTTATAATATAAAACGGATTCCTTATCTATTATGAGACTTAAAACGTTCGTCTTTCTTATTTGTCTTTTCAGGACGCATTTAAAATTATATCATTTTATGCAATCTTTGTGGTTTTTATTGTTTTGCAATGTTTATGACTACCTGAAAATTTTATATGTATTTATTACTGCCAAAACATCTTGCATTATGTATGGATTATTAGACGTTTATAGTCACAACTTTTGTGAAATTTTGATTTTTGTTGTACCTTGCATTTTTACAATGCAAGCCACTGTATCTTTTCGAATTTATTTATCACTTGACATGTAATTTCAGTTTCATATTTGTTAGTACGATTTTGATGACTTATTTGTGCTTTGCATTGTTTACAATGCAAGTCACATGAAGAATTTGAATTTATTAAGTTTAGCTAAAATAATTTGCGTTTAAATTGTATGTTTATACAAATAGATGACATAAAATATTTCATATTTTAAGTGTCAATTTGTGCATGTTGGATTACCTTCATTGAATATTGCATTTCTAACAATGCAAACAGACCGATATTAATCTTCGTCGTTGCATTTAATTTGAAGGATCTGAATTTGGATTTATGATCAAGGTTATTAATTTTTGATGGATAAATTTATATAGTGATTTAACTAGTTAATTTTAATAAATTAGATTAATAATATGAAACAATAATAAAAAGGTGATATTTTTCCACAGGTATGAAAAACGGCATGTACTGTTCTACATATGCTATAGACATCGGGACATAAACCAAGAAAAACCTAACGAACTCATGAATGTTGAAACACATTTACAGAACTGAGCATATATAAAAATATACTAGAGTAATATATTAAGTATAGAATACATCTACGAAAAAAGGAAATAACATGGGGACTTTGAAGACTGCAGAATCCTTGAAAGTAAAAACAGGTCATTTTCTGCCATGGGGACTCTGAAGACTCAATACTTGAAGCATTTATCTTGTAGTATGCTCTGTCACCTTAAACCTTTTATCCGATGCAAATCTCTTATTGCTCTTAGAAGGCTGCAGAATCCTAGTTCTAGTAGATTTGTTATTTGCTTTCCTAGGCACGGACCTCTGCAAAATCCGAATAGGAATCCCACCAAGATCAAAGTCTTCTGTAAGCGATTTTGTCAGGAATCTCAAATCCGAATCTGTAAGCTCCGCTTTCCCACTTAAGAACGCCACAAATGTAGGCGGTCGAGCTTTGACTTGAGTGAAGTACTTTATTTTAGGTTGGGCTGCTAGATCTTTCCAAGAGTGCCGACTCATCACCTGTGCCATTAGATATACAATTATGAGCTATATGAGTCTGTAAAACTGCTACACAGCGGAGGTTTTATCATAAGGCAAATTCTATTTCAAGCCAAGTATTTACTTAGTAGCCTTCCAAAAATTAAAAAAGTCCGTTAATCCAAAAAATAACATAATTGTCCACTACCATTTCCATCACCCAAAATGTGAAAAATTGAATTTTTTTCTTCACTTATTTAGAAACTAGAGTTAGAATTTTTTCTTCACTGATTTAGAAACTTTGTGATGAAAAATTGAATTTTTTCTTAGCAAAGTCTGCAAATCCAAAAAATAATTTAGTAATGAAAAACTGAAATTTTTCTTCACTAATTTAGAAACCCAATTCATATTTTATTCAGAACTACAATTAAAAAAGTCTGTAAACCCAAAAAATAACTTAGTGGTGAAAAATTGAATTTTTTCTTCACTGATTTAGAAACTAAGGTTTTCAAGAAGCGGTCGTTTAGACAGTAAGAAAATGACGTAAGAAGATAATGGAATTGAGAAGAAAGAAAGTACACAGCTTTCTAAGGGTATTTTAGTCTTTAAATTTTTATTTATTTTAGGGGGCTACTAAGTAATTAACTGTGTCGAAATAGAATTTGCCTCATCATAATTTAACTACTACTAACAGTTTATGATAAACCCTTTAATTTGTACTCATTGTACAACTATGAACCTGTACCACTGCTGCATATTTCGTTTGCTGAAAATATATTTTAGACGCAAGCTTAAGGTTGGTTTAAAAGGATGGCATGGGTGGAAAAGAGTGTTACAGAATCTTCGTTATTTACCTTTTGTAACCAACGGTTAAGGCGAGCTGTTGATAGTCGTAGACACCACTTTTCATATGTGTTAACAACTTGATTCATAACTGCTAGACGACCTCTGCCTTCCAAAGCGGAAATAAATACAACGGGGATGCCAGTAACCTGATGTGGAAGTGAGGATGCAAGTGAGTTGTGTGATCCTTATTTATGTATAACATTTGGGATTGATCATAATATCACTCATATTTTAATTGATACCGAAAGAAACCTAGCACAGAAGACTCTGCCATGTAAGAGTGTGTTTCTTACTTGGATCTGCAACAGGTGGAAACACAATAATTTGTTTTACTGTGATACCAAACTCTTTCCTTAGTATTTTACTGGCAATGCTCGTGAAAAATTACGTGGAAAGAGGTCAACTGGTATCAACATGAGCTCCTTTGGACGCATTTCTTCATGTAAGAAGTGAGTAAATATGTCTGGAGACTGTTTTAGAAAAAAAGTTGTCTAGAAATCTTCCAAGTTTACACATTGTGCTTACTGTCTGTAGCAGAAAGTTATTATCATGATGTCATCAAGCATGTCTAAGGCTAGTCATGGCTTACAGGTAAGAAATCACCAATAAGAAATACTTTTATTGTCATTGAAGCAGTACGAAATTAGATATCACAGTCCTAGTTTTACATATATACCCAACAAAATAAAGCACTATTAATTCAGTGCATCGAGAAGCAAATACCAACATGGCAAGTTATATACTTCAAGAATGTTATTTACTATGTTTTATATATTTATTTACTAGTGTGCAACTCGTGCGTTGTGTACTGTTAAATTGTAAAAGTATAATGCTTAAAATTTTGATTTATCATTTGAATATATGATTTGTTATTTGATGTAGGATGAAATTATCAATTTGAGTGAGTTTTAAATTGGACTTGCCATTTTTGTTTTACTACACAGTTTTATGTTATGTAATAATTTTTATTTTTATTTGACATTTGAATAAAAAAATAATATTGTCATCTTTATTGATTTAAACAAGGTGTATGCAGAATTTGTTATATTTCTAGAATTTAACACTTGTTAGTGAATTGATGAATGTACTGACTGTGCTTATTTGCTAAATTTAAATTTCAAGATTTAATTAATAATTTATTTACTTAGATAAATATTTATTTATGAAAAGTTTAAAGTTGATGTTTAATATATTTATTAGATAGATGTACAAATTGAAATTTCATATATTTCTTGAGAAAGTGATGAACAATTTTAAAATTTACAGTGTAATGAAAATGCATTGAAATATTTTATGCATTTAAAAGTTTTATAACAAACATCAAAATATTCTTCTAAATTATATAAACAATTTAAAACAAAATACTTAATTATTGATTAGAAAAATGGAAAGTGGAAACAAGGCTAGGAGTCTGAGAAACCATAAAATTATTTTAATTTTGTTAAGAAAACGTATACCTTTATTTTGTTTAAATTTATCATATTTTAATTTTGTAAAGAAATTATTTAAAACTTTTAATTCGTTGTTCATACTTCAATAATTTTTCTTGTCATATTTATTTTTTCAAAAAAGTGAACTAATCGAATATTTATCTCAAAATATGAGATAACAAGTAAAAATTATGCAAATAAAAAAATGGTAAGGAATAAATGTAAATTAGCACATGTTTCTATTTCTATAGATTCATCATAAAGAGAGCTACTCCTAATATGAAAAGGGAAAAAATCAGCAATTGTAACTTTTAAGTAGAGAAATAAATTATACAATTTTTTTAAATATTGAGGTGCTTCAAATAAAGTAGTTGAAGAATGAAAAAACAATTAAAATACATATGCTCAAATATTGTTTATGCAACCTTTAATAGATGGATATATTTATTGGTTGTAATAAAATATCAATTTTTTTAAATGAATAAAGTCATATGAGCTCGAAAGTGAATAGTAGGAGAATTAAGCAAAAATTTGTTAATAATTTTAGACATTATAGGCATTTGAATGCTAAACCATGGTAGAGAATTAAGTAAAGTGGGGAACATTTTGAATTAATCAGAGGGACAAAAATTCTTCTGTTCTGCTATAATTTAATATATTATCTTTTAAAGCAAAATATACAAATAAAAAAAACAAAAAAACATAAACGTTAAGAATGGGTTTGACATAAAGCAAAGGAAGAAGGAAACCTGAGGATTAACGCCTTGGATTTGTTTGGGAACGGCTTCCATGACACTATCAAACATAGAAGAATTACTCTTTCCTCTAAGCCTATCCATCTTATTTACTACTACTACTAGGCCACGCCCTTCTTCAATTGCTTGTCGAGCGATTACTACTTCCGCGTGTTTCATGCTTTTCTGAGCTTTTGCAATCTGCATTTTCACAGAATAATATAAAACAGACAATGAATGGTTAGAAATACTTTTTTGATCATTACATATCGAAGCATCCACCATATTGATTATGGCATGTGCATGTTAGATGGTTTTACAGCTCGAGGCATACCTCTTCTCCATCGAGAACCAAAGCTATTACATGAGCCCTCATGAGGCTCTTCCTTGACTGTACTATACTCAAAGATGCCGGCCCTTTCTCTTTCCCTGCCCTTTCCAGCCAACCAGCAGTGTCCACCTAAGCAGATAAATGCAATATAATGAGAAACATATTTTATTTCTATTTTATTTTTATTTACGTGTCATGTCTGTTTGCATGTGTCAAACAATGTTAGTGAATAGCTGTAATATAAAACTTATCTTACTGTAAGGATTTCACTATCTTAACCATGGGAATTTATAACCTAAGCTATCTTTGTTAACTATAGCATTGAAGCACATTTGGAGAAGGTGTTTATAGCATAAGAGGTTTAGCCTGAATTTCTTCTTATAAAAAGCAGTTAGCTCAAGCAGCAGTGGAAGTGCCATCGTATGAAAGGCGTGTTCTTAAACAAAGCTTAATAAACTTACTGAAGTTCTACTTTATATCATCTGCACATGTTCTAACTTCAAGCAACTAGATTCTTTTGTCAAAAGTGCACAAACTTGTAAAAATTCTCTGGAAAAGCAAGAAACCAGTTAATTACCAGATATATGGTACGAGCGTCAAATTGAAACTGGGCCCTAATCGAGTCCCTTGTCAGTCCAGCTTCTGGCCCGACCAACACTCTTTCTTCTTGCAACAAAGTATTTAAAAGTGTAGATTTCCCAACATTTGGTCTCCCCACAATAGCCAGCTGTAAAGGTAACTTCTCCTCGCTTTCCTCGGTTTCTTCAGTTTCCATGTTTATCTCATCTACACTCTGCTCCTCGTCTATGTTTGAGTTTCAAGTTCAGTAGAAGTAGTAACGAAAAATCAAGTAGTTCAAAGATACAACAGATGCTCATGAACCATTGAACACTGTTACAATTAATTAAACTTTAAAGCAATTAAACAATATATGAATATGACAATTAAAAAGCAACATTTACCCGTAGAAAGTTGAAGGACATATTCCTCTAATAGAGGTTGCAGTGCCTCATAGAGCTCTACCATACCAAATCCAGTCTCTGCTGATATTGCAATCGGATCACCAAATCCAAGGCCATATGCCTCTCCGGCCTCTGCATCCAGTAATCCTCTTTCGTCAAGTGATTCAGATTTATTCATGGCCACGATTGTGCGGATTCTGGATGCATGTTTACGCATCCACTTTCCAACGTCACGATCTAGAGGTTGCAGTCCATCCCTGGAATTGTTATATACCCAAATCATTCTAATACCATGAAAGGGCTCTTGATCAAAGGAAAAAAACTGTCCAAATTATATAATTAGGGTTTCTTTTTTCTTCTCGGTGTGGATTGTGTTAGCAAACTAGTTACAAAAGTATACTTTTTTTCAAACTACATTAACAAACATGACATTTTTTAGCTAACATGACTAAGATGTATTGACACGATTTCAAATTGAGCCGGTGTAATTATTAGTTTCAAATAATATACTGAAGCAATTGCATATCCCATCTATGTATATTAACTTCTATTTTTTTCTTCAGGGAGTGGGTACCCTCTTGTTATATGCTTCAAAATAGGTTTAGACGTTTGGCAAAGTGAATGATAGATACAAATTGCTGTATTTACATTCTTCAATTAATTGATTAGCATATAGTAAATGGGCACTGTGAGATAATATAATTCCTTTTGAAGGTTTGTTAAACTAAATTAGTCTTCACACTGTACCATGAAACATTGTAATTCACTGGCCTCAAGACCTTGCTATTTTCACAAGCTACATTTCATATAGTTTTGAAGTTGAAATGATTTTGTACACAATCATATTTTTATGTCAATAGAAGCATGCAAATATATGGGTTAACTACTATCTACATCAGAGTTTGTTCTTCTACAAATCCAGGCTCCAATATGCACAACTTTCAATACGATCTATCTCTAACTTATCCATTATTATGGAAAATATGATTTTACCAAAAATCAAATGATTGTTTGGTGCAATCTAATACAGTCATAGCACTCCATCCTAGGGGTGTTACGGTTGCGGTAACCGTCGTTATTACCACCAACCGTAACCGTTGTTGACGGTTATAAATTCTTATAACCGTTACCGCAACCGTCTATAATCGTTAACCATCGTATTTTCAATTTTAAAGCATGTCGTACATATATTTTCAATTATATGCATTATTGATGATAAATTGATATAGCTCTGGCTGTTTTTTGCAAATTTATTTATTTGTTTATAAACGACTAATATGCATGCACATGTTATTAGTTCATTAAGACATATATTATTAATGTACAAGTCATTCCTTTAACTTAAATTACTAATTTTTATACTTTCATGTTAAATATTACACAAAACAATCATGTATGGTTGTTATGGTTAACCGCGACTTTCAAATTATTCAACCGTTGTCGTAACCGTTACTGTTATAGATGGTAATCGTATGAACGGTTGATACGGTTGAACGGTTGAGCGATTCAACTGTAACAGCCTTACTCCATCCATATGCTTACTGTGAATGCTTACTGAAGTGCCATCCGGTTAAAATTACAACGTTGGCAAAGTTGTAGCATTATACATGTACATCCTTTTCATAAGAAATATTAAACATAAAAATTATACTTTCCACTAATAAGTTAATGTTATACAAAAAATCAACCTTCCGTCTAAGACGAAAGGTCTATCAACAAAGACTAAAGAAAAAGAGTTTAGTTCAAACCTTTCGAAAGAGTCGAAGGGATGCAGTCAGCAGTTCCGGACCTTTCGAATGAGTCAAAAAGGTTTCATCTCTCAGTATTCAAAGTGTTCTTACCTTTCGAAGAGGGCGGAGAAGTCAAAGCAAGTGCAAACAACTCCGTAGTGACCTTTTCGAAAGCATAGCAAGTCTTTCGAACCGGTTGGAACACATCCAAGATGACTTTCGACATTGTCGAAAGGTTTACGAAGAAAACAACACTCACAAGTCAAGTCCGTAAAGAAAGAAAGACGACCTTTCGACAACATTGAAGGAAAGCACGGCTCTCGACAACAAACAAGTGAAGAGCATCCTTCCGACAAGGTCGAAGAATTTACAACAACCAAGGGAAGAGCAACCTTCCGACAAAATCGAAGGGTATACAGCAGCATAAAGAAGGCAAATCTTTCAACAAAGTCGAAAGGTACATGATGACATAAAGAAAAGCAAACCTTCTGACAAAGTTGAAAGGTCCTTAACAGCAGATGAAAGGCAAAGTCGAAAGGTCACGGCCGCATAAAAAAGAGGAACCTTCCGACCCAGTCAAAGCATGGAGTCGAAAGATCGGCCACCTGCATCTATAAATAAGACCCAAGGGATCCTGTTTGGAAGATCGGATTTCTCTCATTCTAATCTTGTAACTTCTTAATCATGGTATTGTAACCCTAATTGAGTATGATTTGGAGAAATTTAATAGAATGAAAATTTTTCTTGAATACAGAGGAAAGTCCATACCTTTGTTACTTTACTATTTGCTTAAACCTTTGCTAGATTAACTCATTTTTCCAGGTTCAACCCCATCGGAAGGTCCTTGTCGACAAGGACAGCAATACATCTGATATAAGTAATCACTGCAATCCTTTGGAGTCATCAACTCTACAATCTAAACCTTTCGACTGGACCAACGACTTATTTGGATTAACATTCACAGAAACCTTCTGAGATCGTTAGCACTGTGATCTAAACCTTTTGATAAGGTTGGCATCCTTTATATTCTAACAAAATCAACAACCTTCTGAAACCAATCAACTAGTGGTCCAACCTTTCGACAAGGTCGATACCCACCTCATATCCACAAAAGTGTATCATACCCTGTTTGAGTCCAAGGAGGATAATCATCCTAACCTTTCAACAGGATTAAAATTAACCTTTTTTGGGACAATCTAAGGGAATTTCAACCCAGCCGAGAAAACTTTCGCAGGAAACCTCATAAAAGTTCAACTAAGACAGTGACAATGGTCTACTAACTCAGCAAAGCCGAAAGGTTACGTAACCTGGCATTTAAACCTTTCGACGACATCGAAAGGTCCGATCCGAAAATTATTACAAGTGAAGTAAAATACAAATGCGATTATTAAGGGTATCAATTAGAATGTTACAGAAATGAGGCTGCGCATATATGAAGGCTTATCATTTTCAAGGGTTATCATAGCCGCACATCATCCAGATCCAACGGCTCTTAATCGGTCCGCATTTACAGAGTATTTAACAAATCTGGGCCTTGAGTTTGCTAAGCCCATTTATCATATAACTCTGTATATGTTACAAACGATGTACATTGTATTTGTAACATCTTTCTTGGTATCAAATATCAGTATACAAATCTGTATGACTGAAGAAATAAAATTTAGTTTCATATTTTTCATAAAAACTCTGTCAATCATTTCTTTGCACAATCAAATATGGTATCAGAGCTACAATACGTCTATGGCATCGAGAAGATTCAACTCATCAGAAAAACAAAGGCAAGAAATCATCATTTGAGTATATTTTCTTCTCGTCGGATTAGATATCATCATTTGAAAAGAAGATTCAGCAAACAAATACCATTGCCTCGCCAGTTTTGATCATCTGATTGCAACAATATTTCTCAGTGAACCTGGGTTTGAAACAGCAATAAAATTCAAAGAAAACAAAATCAAAAATTCAGAAATCATCAACACAAAATCAAAGAAAGTGTCATTCCAAGAAGAACTCATCAGAAAAGACATCATCATCTGAGCTCTTCGAGTGCAACAAACCTGCTTGTGTTCAGATTCTCATTCTTGATCCAGTTCCTTATCAAGAAGCTATTGTTTCTGCTTTTTCCCTCTCCCTGTCTCTGGCATGTCTGAAGAAGCTCATTTTGAAACCCCAATTAGAGACAGTGAATCTCAGCACACCACTTCAAATGCAGAAAAACTTGTTAGAACTGTAATCAGCCCTCAAAATCAACTTGTTACAATTCACTTAAATGAAGACAACCATCTCTTGTGGAAGCACAGGTTGAGACAGCCCTTCAAAGATACGGCCTTGAAGGATTCATTCAACAAACCTTTCATATTCCCCCAAAGTATATCACTGATCAATAAAACAAGATTGTTAGCAATGAAGAATATGTTCAACATATTCGCAAGACAAGACTTATATGCTCATGGCTGTTATCATCTATAAATGCAAATTTACTAACACATGTTATAGGCTGTAAAACTGCAAGCGAGATCTAAACAACCGATGAAAAAGTTTTCAACTCACAATCTACAGCAAAAGTATTATTTCATAAAAGACACCTTCACAACATCAAGAATAGTCACAGCATGAGAGAGTATATCATGAGAGAGTATCTGTTCAAGATTAAGTCTAGATGTGACACATTAGAAGCAACTAATCAGAAAGTCTCTGATTCAGAACAGATCATGACCATACTACATGGACTAGGTGATGAATGTAAAGCAGTGGTGGCTATTATAACATCTCAAAGAAATTTACCATCAATAGATGAAGTGCATTCTATTCTACTGTCATATGAGGCAAGAATTGATATAAAGAAACCACAAGAATCTGATCTTTGTGCTAATTTTATCGCAGACTACAAGGGCAAAGACCAGAATAACAGCGGAGGTGATCAGTCTACTCAAAGAGAAGGATATGCAAATAGATCAAGATGAAGATGGAATAACAACAACAGACCCAAATGCCAAATATGTGAAAAACTTGATCACACAACACTAAAATGTTATTTCAGACTAAACTTGAATTATGTTCCAGGTCAAGGGTCTAACAATCAAAGGAATTCAAACTACAGAGCTAATATGGCACACATTCAACAAGATGCAAGCAATCAGCCAGATATGAAAACTTCTCAAACTGGAATGGCAAAAGCAGATCATATTCAGGATGAAGATTGGTACCCTGATTCAGGATCAAGCAATTATATCACCAACAATTTGAGTAATCTAAATCTTGAAAACAAGGAGTACAAATGTATGAATACAATACATATGGGTAATGGTAAATCTATTGCAATTACACATTGGTAGGTCATATATCATGAGTAAAAGACAACTGTATCTAAACAATCTATTGAGGATACCACTCGTTAAAAAGAACTTACCAAGTGTGTCTCAATTTGCAAGAGACAATAATGTTTGTTTTGAATTTTACCAACATCATTGCTTAGTTAAGAATATCCTAACTAAGGAAATACTTTTGCAGGTAAACAGTATAGGAGGCTGTACAAGTTCAGTGTTGATAATTCAAGAAAATCAGATTGTAAAAAAAATTGGTGTAATAATTCTAAATTCAAACAGCATGAAACCAGTGAGATATTTAACAAGCGACATTGTAAACTTAGGCATTCAAATGCCACAATTGTTAAACATATATTGCATAAGAATAATATTTCTGTTGATAATATTCTTTTACCATATATACGCACATATTGTCAGATGGGCAAGAGTCATAAGCTACCATTCATAGATTCAAAAACTCAATATAATAAACCACTTGAATTGATAGTCACTGACCTATGGGGTCCTGCCTCTATACATACATATTATGGATATAAATATTATATCTTTTTTGTTGATGCTTATTCTAGATGTGTTGATATATTTTTAAAGTCAAAGTCTGAAACTCATGGTGCAGTTTTACAATTCATAGCACGGGCTGAAAATCAAACAAACTGAACATAGTATTTACCATTAAAAGAGTTTTTTCAAGAAGGGGGAATTAATCACGGAACAACATTGAGCAGAATGGTCTTATAGAAAGGAGACACAGACAAATTACTTTATTGGCTCAAGCATCTATGCCACTAAAATTTTGGTCAGATGTTTTACTGCTGCATTTTACTTGGTTAATAGACTGTCATCAAAAGTTTTGAATTTAAAATGTCCTATTAAAATGTTATTTAATATTAGTCCAGATTATCCTAGTCTTAAGATGTTTGGGTGTTTATGTTTTCCATATATTAGACCTATAATGCTCATAAATTGAATTTTAGGTCATCCCATGTAAATTCTTAGGCTATGCTGCCAATAAAAAAGGATATAAATGCTTAGACAAAAATGGTAAACTATTTATTTATATGTGATTTTCAATGAAAAGATTTTTCCCTTTAAAGAAGAAACTATCAAAACCATCACTAAAGCATACAACACAAAAGAGTCATTACCACCAATACCTTGTCCACCATTTGAAGTGATGCAGCCTTAGGGAGAATCTGTTCAAAAAAGTAACAGACAGCAAGCCAGTTATCCTGACTCTCAAAGTCATGAATTCAGACATGAATCGGCTGGCGCTCAAACTGAGTCAGCCTTCGTACATGATCAATCATCTCAACAAAGAACAAGTGTACAACTTACATCTCATCAAACGCAAGTCAATTCACAAAGCAATGATACTGATACTCAATCAGAAATAGAGAGAACCAGTCATCAACAAGCTACAAATGGAACCAGGCATCACATAGTGACCAGATCAAAGAGTGGCATATTCAAACCAAAGACTTTCAATGCAATTCTAGATACAGTTGAACCAAACACACATGATCAAGCCATGCAAAACAAAAATTGAAAAGCAGTTATGCATGATGAATATGAGGCACTAATGAAGAACAAGACATGAAATCTTGTTCCCAAGCCAAAAAACAGGAATATCATAGGCTGCAAGTGGACTTATAAATTAAAAAGAAATGCAGATGGTTCAATTTCTAAGTATAAGGCAAGGCTAGTAGCTAAAGGTTATTCACAACAGTGTGGTTTTGATTTTAATGAAGCTTTCTCAGCTGCTGTGAAACCTACCACTATTAGAATTGTTATTACAATTGCCTGATACAGAAATTGAAGCATCAAGCAATTAGATGTTAACAATGCTTTTCTAAATGGTGTTTTACAAAAAGAGGTCTATATAGAGCAGCCACATGGCTTCAAAAAAAAGGAAAAGAGGATCATGTGTGCAAATTACATAAAGTTGGTTATGGTTTGAAGTGAGCACCAAGAGTGTGGTTCGAAAAGCTAAATGATACAACGATCAGATTGGGGTATCATCCAACAAAATCCGACAACTCACTATTTACAAAATTCAGTAGCAATATAATAATGTATGTGCTAATATATGTTGATGATTTTATTATTACAGGTAACGGTGAGCTGGAAATCAGCAATTTAATAAAGCATCTAAACCAGGAATTCACAATCAAGGATCTTGGCAATCTGAACTATTTTCTGGGCATAGAATTAAAAAGGACTTCTAACACAACTATTCAACTGAATCAGAAGAAGTATATATCAGAAATACTGCACAAAGCCAAAATGAATCAAGCCAATCCAATCTCTATACCAATGATAAGCAATGTGCATTTATCTAAGTATAAAGGGGAAGCTATTCAAAATGACAGTCATTACAGAAGCGTAGTTGGTGCCCTTCAATATGCAACTATCACTCGACCAGATATCAGTTACAGTGTCAGTAAGGCAAGCCAATACATGCAAAGCCCAACAGATGTTCACTGAAAGGCAGTAAAAAGAATTTTAAGATATCTCAATGGAACTCTAAACTTTGGTCTAACTCTAGAAGCAAGTTATCAATATTACTGGCTATGCTGATGTTGACTGTGTCACAGACCCAGATGACAGGAGGTCAACAGGTTATTGTATATACTTGGTCAGAATCATGTATCTTGGTGTTCAAAAAAACAGCCGTGTCAAGGTCGAGCACAGAGGCAGAATTCAGAAGCGTAGCTAACGCTATAGCTGAGATTATATGGATGGAATCTCTTCTAAGTGAACTACAAATCAAAACAAAGAACAAAACAACCATCTGGTGTGACAACTTAAACACAACTCACTTAACTGCCAATCATATACTTCATGCAAGGACAAAGCATATTGAATTGGATCTATATTTTGTTCGAGAGCAGGTAAGCAGAGGAAAATTAGCAGTAAATCACATACTTGTACTTACCAAACTGTCGATATTCTGACCAAGCCTTTGTCAAAGGCGAACTTCACTTGGTTCAGAAAAAGACTAAAAGTCGAAAGCTTTGACAACAGCTCACAAGCTTTAAAGCAGAAGAATGACAAAGACGACGGCTTTCAAGAAAATCCTCAAGCCATCAAGCAAAATAGCCAAAGAGAAGTTGCAGTTGTAATTTCTACTCAAAGAATTTCATGCCGAGATCTTTTTAGTGCTAATCCTTTCATAATCCTCTACCAAAGCAACATCTCCTCAGATTCCTTCTTATCTCTCAAATTTTTTGGACGAAATTTTACAGATTTTATGCATGAGTCGATCGATCTACAATTTGGGGGTAAATCGCCACAAACCCTAGCCGAAGTAGGGTTTAAGGGGGAGAATTACAATGTTACAGAAATGAGGCTGCGCATATATGAAGGCTTATCATTTTCAAGGGTTATCATAGCCGCACATCATCTAGATCCAACGGCTCTTAATCAGTCCGCATTTAAAAAGTATTTAACAGGTCTGGGCCTTGAGTTTGCTAAGCCCATTTATCATATAACTCTGTATATATTACAAACGACGTACATTGTATTTCTAACATCTTTCTTTGTATCAAATATCAGTATACAAATCTATATCACCGAAGAAATAAAATTCTGTTTCATATTTCTCATAAAAACTCTATCTCAGTCGTTTCTTTGCACAATCAAATAGTATCACGCCCTCCATTTACACCAGATTAACCATACTACTTAAATAACTTTGGGGTGTTGACCATAAATTTGGTTAACAGTTAACATAGATGTTACAGACACTGATAGCAATCCTTTGAGTGGCAGGGGATAAAGAATCTGGAAAATTAGAAAATTACTCTCGAATTAGAAGAAAAAACTGATACTTGCAAGATACTAGAAACTATTGTTAGTACAAAAATCACATGTACATAAAAATACCATTATATAATAATATAAAGTACAATTTATATATAATATTAATAAACATAAATTGAAAAATATGAATAAAAAAGTTATGAATGTTTTGTAGTGACTAAGATTAGAACTTGTGACCTTATATTTCAGATTTTTCATTTGAGGTCAATTCCTTTTTTGGGTGGGATTGGCCATAAAGATAATTCCATACTAGCTTAAGCATAATCGTAACAGCAAGGATGTTGCAAGAAGACAACAATACAAACCAGAGAAAACCAACCTGACATCAATCAAGAAAATTGCAAACTGAGTACGTGCCAAAACATTTGCAGTCATATTTGTGGTCCTACTAAGAATAGTACCCGAGGCTGCCTCTGTCTCGAGCCCTGCCGAATCCAAAACTTTAAACCTCAAATCCCCTAATTTTGCAATGCCTTCTCTTATGTCTCTAGTCACATGATCATTCGGCGTATTATACACCAGGGCCTCCCTCCTACCAATCAACCTACATCCAAATTTACGCATATATTACGAACTAATCAATAACCAAATTACACTCAGGCAAGGTGCTACAATCATCATATGTATGAGATGGTGTAGCTTTGAAAATGTGGGTTAAAATATTTCTTGCCCCCACACAACTCAATGTTCTACCTCAGCCAAAACAGTTTTTAGACTACTTATTTGTCTTTGAATGTTTGAAAACAATTGATAAGAAGGGAATATAAGTTGCTTAGAAGTTGACTAGTCATAAGCAACAAAGACTTCATCTTTTAAAGCCATGATTTATCAAAATTTCAACTCAATAGTACAGATGTTTTGCTTTGTTACTACTCTCTTAGAGCTACCAAAATCTTATAACTCAAAACTACTTGTTACGGAAAACGTTGTCACCATATGGGCTCTAATCATGCCTATCAAAATTATCGACGAATCTTTTTTTACCAGTACCACCTCTACAATATCTAGCATCCATTTTTATTTTATTTTTTGATAAGTTTTAACTGGTTAGTGAACTCCCAAAAGCACATTCTGAAATGAAATTACAATAATATACATATAACATGAAAAGAATAACTTTAGCTACCTGTTGAATAATGCAGACTTGCCTACATTAGGTCTGCCAACAATGATGACTGTAGGGAGCAAATTCGCAGGAATTTTCGTGAAATCAATGCTTGATTTCATCTTCTTCTTTGCAGGCTTATTCTTCTCCTTCTTCTTAATGGTAGTTTTGTTACATATGTTTTTATTGGTAATTGGTTTGTTTGGAATCGAGGAAAATCGTTCAAATGAAACTAATTGAAGGTTGTAACTGAAAAGTAAAGGGATATTGTGTTTTGGTTTTACACTTTGTGAGATCAGGGTAGAAAAAGGAGAAAAGTTTGCAACTTTTCTGCTTAGTAAACTTCGAATTAAAGCAAACTGTGCCATTTTATTCGTTTGCGTAGTTATTACAGTACAAAATCCAAAAATAATTATAATTAAAGGAGAATAAGAAGGAAAAAAGCTAAGATTGAAAGACTGAATAAATAAATGGATAGGAGAACTAGATATGTCAGTGATCGACGAAGGTGGGAGGGAGATGAGGAAGAAGAAGATAAGCAAAACCTGCTCGTGAGCCCGTTAGAGAGATGTAATCCACTATCACACCTCACACAACCGAATATTGCTCCAATCTCAAAAACCTGAACTCATCCATATCATCTCCCAAGTCCAACTTCAAATGCATACATACTACCCAATAAAAGAACATATATAGTTTCCAGTTATTAGAATGCTTTCAATTTGCCGAGCATAACTAACCACTAATTCTATTTCTAGGGTTTAGCTACTTTGAGAACTTTTTGTATTTGAGAGATTTTGACAAATCATTTGGGATTTCGAAAAGAGCGGATATTTGCATGAGAACATAACCAAACCGTGTTAGCCCATTATTGGGCTCCGTGTGTGACCGTGTTTCCTATTGAAATTTTTATACTGTGCCATCAAGTACTTTCCAACACACCGATCCAAAGTCATTTTACACTTTCAGATCTCAAAGACAAAGAAATAAAAATATAAGCACTGAAAATAGACATTTTAAAAGAAAAAATCTTCAGAATACTTGATTCATATGCACTGTTTCCAAAGTACAACATAAATTTGATAAACATTTAATACAGCAAATGACTATACATGAACAACGGAAAATAATAGAACTCCAATGTTTAGCTTCTTTTTCCACTAATTATACCAAATCAATCGTTGTTCTATCATTCTGTGGTGGAGGAAAATGAAAGGAGTGGATCGGA
Source organism: Allium cepa (assembly GCA_030765085.1). NCBI lineage: Eukaryota > Viridiplantae > Streptophyta > Magnoliopsida > Asparagales > Amaryllidaceae > Allium > Allium cepa. The sequence goes on from CM060939.1 coordinate 159,788,079, forward strand.
TAACTGACGAACGAGTTACATTATTAACGTATGGTGACCACATGCAGTTGACTTCATTAATACTTTATGTGACGTAGGGTCGTTTGTGTGGACTACTTACTAAGTTTACTTTTCTTAGTTTAAGGAATTATAATTCTAAATACACCTGCACTCAACATCTTGTGAATGTTTAATCTCGGGATCGAACAACGAATCGAACCCCAAAACAACTGAGGATCATACTAATAGCTACTGGAACTATTCCAACATAGGATTACCCTACAATTTCAACCACGAGACTACGTTCTCACAACTACGACTACACGTAACTATTCCAGCATAGGTTTCCCTATAATTTTATCCATGAGACTAAGCTTCCCGCAACTACGACTACATGTATTCTAGTTACCCATTGAGGAGGAGCCCACTCATCAAAGTGTTTCATCGTCTGCATCTATGTCCACGTCTTAATGATAACGCAACACCTATATCGCACCGCACAGGAATCCATCAACAACACAGCATCCCGTCGCGTCACCATGAATACCAAGAAACCCCCGTTGGTGTTGGGCCGCACACTCCATCAGACATCGTCATCGGTGTTGCGCGTCCACCATAGAACCTATAATATGTACTAACATACATACATGTGTGTGTGTGGATAATATGTACACCGCTATTTTATTAATAACTTGGGCTTTAGGCTGAGTTTGAGGTCGTTCCCCATTTTTGGTAAACGATCGATAGCTTGCTTCAAGAGCGGTCGATCACTTGTTAACCAGCTCCAGTAAGCCTGTCAACGGGTCGTGAAATTTTATTATTATATTTTGTTCGTCAATTATTATTTGTTTGTTTATTCGTCGTCGTCTTCTCCCGTTAGATTAAGGTAGATTTTTAATTTCTATTTGGCATGCACAAACCCTAATTATAGTAAACTTAAGTTTGTGTTATAATTGCCCAAACTCATATCCAATTTCATTTATAGCATATTCCAATTTCATATTAACTTAACCTAGGTTTAGCATCAACATGATTACCAATTCATACTAATTTGACAAAAATGGTATATTCAAATTTATCAATTTATTAATTTACAGGTTTACATTAGTCAGATCTAGACTAGGAGAAAGGAATCATTTATATAATCACTGTTAAATTCTCAAACCAATTAAACAATGTTTTAAATTTGATTTATAACCGTCCTAGATCAAAAAAAGATATAGTAAAATTAACCACATGTGATTCAACTTATTAATCATGAACACACTCACCTAAGAAGCTATCGCCTCCCTAACATGCTTAGAACCTCTCCGTCTATTGTAGGTCTCCTCTATATTTGCTTTGATTTAATCTCCTTTTCAATTCCTATAATTAAATTTTGATTTGGTTTGAAGAACTTTGGTTTGAGGAGAAAAGAAATTTTGACAGAGTTTGAATGTAATGCTTCAAGATAGAGAAGTAGGTGTCTGGCCTAGGGATATATTTATAGATGCAAGAACTCACTCCAGTCGTTGATTTTTAGTATAATTAAATGCAGACTTTTCGGCCTAGGTTTTTCATTCCTGACAGTGCCCAAGCGATGGACTGCTAGGAGTCGACCGATCCAGTTTAAGTGGTCGACTGATTTTACTTACTTAATTTAAATTATTTCCTTCCTTATCTATATTTTTAATTATTTTTTATTCATAATTTTCAATCTTTAATATTTCATACTAGCTTCGATTTCAAAATATTGTAAATTAAAATTGTCCAAAAATACGAACACAACGGTATAGGTCTTGTAGTCCAATTCGGATGTTTATGAAAATTCCATTTTTTTCTCTTATTATATTTAAATTTAATTCTTCTATTAAGTTTCTGGTTAAATTTTTGGAGTGTTACACATAGAGTTACCAATCTCATACACAATGACAGTACTTAACATAGTATTGTCAGAGCTGTGTCAGCCTACAGCAGAAGTTATGGGAGTTTCAAAAAGAAGTACCTTATTGAATTTATATTGGGCCTATGAAGTCTAATTTATTTAGAACATTTCTAAATTTTATTTAAATAAAATCTCTTATTTTATTTTCTCTTATTTTATTTAAATTTATAGATTGTACACAATTTTATTTAATTAAATATAAAAGTACATATATGTATCATGTACATAAATGTATGTTTGTGCATCCGTAACATAATAACCTGTGCAAGGTATGACATGCTCGATATAAATGTTGTAATTAACATTACAATGGACATGTTAGCCCATCCTATATGTATTAAATGTTGTCCAAATATATGTATGTGTAGTAACTTGTTACTTATATAAATATTAAAAACTATGTGTGTATATATGTATATGTATATGTATATATGTGTGTTTGTGTGTGTATATAACTTATATGTAAAAAAATTGATTTATATCTATATACTACTGCATTACGTATTAAATATATATGTCATGACCCGTCTTCCATCTACCAGAAAGACGCATCATGAATTAAGAAAGAAAGGTGTAACAACCCGCATATTTATCGAGTTTGTATTTAAATATTATTTAAATATTAACTCGTTAATCGGGTTTTGGTCCGAAAAGCTACTTTTTGCAAACGGTCAAATTAGGACTCGAGACCACTTCCATTGAGTTCGAAATGTCGTTTATAATTTTTTAAGTATAAACATCGATAGGTTTGGAGTTATAGCAATTTCACTAACTTTTCCCGCTTTGGACTTTGGGTTAGTTTAGCCTATTAAGCCCAAGTTCCAACCCCCTTCTCCTCACTCTTCATAAATTTCCTAACCAACTCAAGCTTTGGCATTAATGGTGAAGAGAATGGGAAATTAAAACTCCAAGCTCAAATTCAATTGCAAATCCAACATTCAACTCCAAATTCAAGTAGAAGATATTGGATTCAAGCTTTGGATTGCTTCTCCTTGCTTTCAAGCTTCATCTTCATAAACTTTAGTGCAAATGTGAGATTTTTATCTCACAATTCTAGTCTATAACTATATTGGACTGTTAGGAATGATTCCCCATCACTTTAGCATGTACATTTGCATTTGATTTGGATTGGATTGGCGAAAAACTCCATTTTTTAGTTGTTTGGTGAATTTCCTGAGCTTAGGTCGCTCTGCCTAGGTTAGGTCGCTCGGAATCATTAGCTCGCGTGCGTGGAAAAGTCACGGCCTGCATATTTTGTTCGCCTCGGATTTAGGTCGTAGGTCGTTGGACTTTAGGTCGTTCGCGTATAGGTCGCTCGCGACCTAACCCTTAGGTCGCTCGCGTGTTATCGCGCTAGGTCGCACTGCCTTGAATCTTCACTTCGGAGTTAGGTCGTTTCACTTTAGGTCGTAGGTCGTTTCTGGCCTTAAATCCCCCCCTGCAGCGTTAGGTCGTTAGCCTCGGAATTAGGTCGTTTTCGACCTTATATCACAAGGCGGCTCTAGGTCGCTCGATCCTGCTAGGTCGTAGGTCGCGCATCACTTTAGGTCGCTCGCGTGTTAAAACCTTAAGTCGCTCGTGTGTTAAAACCTTAAGTCGCTCGCGTGTTAAACCCTTAGGTCGCTCGGCCAATGCACGCGCTAGGTCGCGAGTATTTAAGTCCTTAGGTCGCTTGGCATTGTGACCACTTAGGTCGCACGACCTTGTTAGGTCGCTCACCCTTAGCTCGCGTACCTTCTTAGGTCGCGCATCCCACTAGGTCGCTCGACCCTGTTGTATTTTTAGTTCGCAACCATTAAGTCGGTCGACCTTGCCTAGGTCGTTAGGTCGGTCGGTCCTATCCCTTAAGTCGCGTGACCGTGATAGGTCGCTTACCTTTAGGTCGCATGACCTATGGCCACTTGCTCCAGTTAGGTCGCTCGGCCACTTTGTTAAGTCGCCCACCTTTTTAAACTTAGGTCGCATGACCCATTAGGTCGCATGGCCCCTTAGGTCGCTTGGCTTCACTAGGTTGCTTGTCTTCACTAGGTCGTACCGTTTTGGACGGGGCGCTGCCCCCTGGACCCCCGCGACCTGACCGGGCAGGTCGAACCCCATAAGCGGTGGCGTTGCCCCCGCACCCCCACCTTGGAGGGTTGCCACCCCCCCTGGACCCCCCCTCCGTAGGGGATCTTATCTGAAAAACATTGAGCTGATTTCCTTGGATTTTATTCACATCTCCGTATGCGATTTTTGTGACTGATTGTTTCTACAATTGCTTCTGTGTTTTGTCACTTTATAATATAAAGGTTTCAATACTAGTAGTAAATATCAAAACTCTTTTAACAAACAATTTCAACTCTATTTTTAATAACAAAGCTCTTTTCTTAAACCGTTTTCCAATCTATTAGTATATACAAGCCTTTACCTCACTCGGATGAGAAATCTAATTAAACGACTTAGTAAAACAAGTGGTATGAAACGCTTGCGTTCACTTCGTCGGTTAATTCTTGGACTTGTTCGATTGAACCTCTTGTGACAATTTTATTAGTGAAGATTTACAGTTTGTTCGTAAATATTTAAGTTAAGCAAGTGGTTATGAGACATGAAGCTAAACTTCTATATTTACTAGCTTAGTGTAATTGACACTTCTCGTTGATCTTGATGATCGCTTTATGAATTAGACTAGCAATTGCGCGATGTCTCTTTCATCGCAAGGTTAGACTAGACACCACTTGTGTGATTCCATTCACACATACCTTTCTGCTTTTTGGTTAGTCTTGACCTCAATCTGTGTGATTCCATTCACACATGCGGGGTAGCTCCCCATGGTCTTCGGACCGTCATGTGATAGGCCTCTTTCCCTTTTTATGATTTCTGGATTTCTCGTGTTGATTTCTGGAATTTATGTCATTGACTTGTTATGAGTACAAGTTTAGGGTATGATGCCCTCTTCGAATCTTTGAGAAGATTCTTGTGATATTGATTATCTCTTATTGATTGATCTTCTGTTGATCATTATTTACATACTTATAGTGGTATGTCGTTATGGATGTTTATGTTTATGCCAGATCTTTTATGTTATATCATGTCATCTGATATTTATAGCTAGACTGATCCGTTTATTATTTTCTTAAATAATACTCGGGTCAGACCGAGATGTTACAGGTGCTTCTGCTTTACTTCTTCCCAGGGATTCATCACTCTGACTTTTGGCTAACTGTTTAGATTAGCAGTTTTTGTTGTATACACTTGAGATATAGACTCATAGTTGTATTCTTTTGTATAGCACGTGTTGCTATTCTTTTGTATTATCGTGGATCTTAATGACCACTACTCTGATGTACACTTTCATGTGTTAGTTATATATTCATATCTTCTTCCGCCTTTGTGATATGGATATCTGTGACTGATTTGTGATATGATTATTTCTATGTTTGTTTCCGAAGATTATTTATAGCCACCGTGTGATAAGCAATTACATGGATGGTCGCTCCTCAACAGCCTTATTCTCCGTGCTAGTTGACAGCACTACTCCGGAGTGTTCTTGGCTAGCGTGGGTATAGAGGTGGGGCGTCACAAAAGGGATAGAAGAAGAAAAGATAGGAAAGAAGATACTCAACCACATCAGATACTCATAGTGGAACGAATGAAATATAATATATCACATAAGATATTACATAGTATCATATACATCAGAGTACACAACTTATACATTTCATATCAGACAGTTATAAACATTTGTCTAACTATACAACTCAAGATATCACAGAGATTCAAACACAATCACTAGCACAACGGAACCACAATAGTATCTATACGCTGAAGCCTCCTGCTCCAAATCTCCTCCAGAATTCGTCAAAGCTAACCTGAATCCCTCGACTACTCATACATAATATAAGTACCCAAGAGTTTAATAAAACAGAAAATAAACACTTGGGTCAGACATGGGTCTGGTGTGAGTAACGGGTTAAAATTGTTTTAACTTTGAAAACCTTTGGAAAGAAAGGTATCACGTATGACTTCCTACACATAAACATAGAAAAGTTTTTACCTTACGCTAACCAAAACATTTGATAGGAAATCCAGTGATATTATAATAGTGTCTAGGGTTTTCAAGTAAATAGAAAATAGCCGAAGTTGTTACATTTATTAAATTCCAGCTACATAGGTATACAATCAAAACCGTAAGGGCTCGTAGGAAGAATGAGTTTCCATCAATGGCAGGGCTACTAGGGTACCGCCCGTCACAGTACGGGGCCTAGATCACCGTACCGAGGATCCACCCTAAATCCCCTGCAACACAAGGCTGGAACCATCCCTTACTGGACAGTCCCGAACAAGACCACCCCGTGGTTGGTGCGACCAACCACACACTAAGCCGAAATAGAAAAGGACCTCTAGACAGGGGTAAATCTCGTCCTACTTGGGTGCTACCCACTTAACCTTGCTGCACCTTCCCTGTTTTAGCCATTCCCGGTTGATGAGGCTTGAGGCCATGATTACCTTTATAGAACACATCTATCTTAGAATGCTCATCGTCCACCTGACCATGTTCTGAAAGCATTCAATCCATACAAGTTCGTTCCGGGTTCGAACAAAACCGAAGGCACTATCTCGTTGCACTCATTTTGGAATCACCCTCGGAGACAACGACCATAGCCCTTGCACTCTGAATCACCATCTGAAACCTAAAAGTACTCTCTCCGTCAAACTCATCTCGGAATCACCCTCAGAGTTATACTGACGAATAGTTCTTACACTTCGAGTCTTTACTATACCCTTCACTTGGATTCATGACCTAACGTTTAATTTGGATCGATGTGGTTTTCGGATGTCCAAATATGGAAACCCGATCCCGGTCTCACGGAAATCCAAAATGCCATTTCAATGTCCAAGTTGTTTAAAGGTTTAAACAATTTCAACTTATATTCAGAATAACATAAACAGATAGATGATTCACAATATCACATATCAGAGATATCATATCCAAATCATTCAATATCAATCATCCAATATCAATCATCCACTATCAATCAATCATCTATAAGCAGGTTTGATTCACTCTTAAACAATTTAATTAACCTTTAATTAAATTAATTATTAACCTTTAATCACTTGGATTACCTCAATCCTGCTTACTTATCATTAATTAATTACCAATTAATTAATTAATTAATCATCTCCTAATGATCTACCTTAATTAATCTTCCTTGATTAATTATCCTTTAATTACATTAAGTAATTATCCTTCAATTAATTACAAATTAATTATCCTTAACCATATACAGTGATTAACTTTTAATTAGTTACTTCATTAATTACATTAATTAATGATTCTCCATTTACTTCCATTGATTAATTAACTATAATTAATTACATCAATCCTTAATTAATTACAATTAATTAATTATACTTTAATTAATTACTTCCATTAATCAACCTTGATTAATCTCATTAATTATATTAATTAATGATCCCTATTAATTAACTAACCTTTTAATTAATGAAATAATTAGTCTTTAATTAACCGCCTTCATTAATTAGTCTTAATTAATCTTAAATAGTAATTAATCATTATATAATTACTTACCTTAATTAATTAACTCCTTAATTAATTATATTAATCCTTTAATTAATTACATTAGTTAATTAATCCTTAATTACTTCATTAAGTAATTATTAATTAATTACATTAATTAATAATTCTTAATTAATTACTTTATTAATTAATCACATTTTTAAATAATTACATTTAGTAATTAATCCTAAATTAATCGCATTCATTAATTAATTAATCACATTAATTTATTAACCAAATTAACTAAGTAATTAACCCTTAATTACTTCCATTAAGTAATTATCCTCTAATTACTTTTATTAGTTAATTACTCTCTTAATTAATTACCTTAACAAGTAATTAATCACATTATTAATTAACCTTAATCCTTTTGTTAATTAATTACTCTTTAATTAATTAACTTTCAAATCAATTACATTAATTAATCCATTAATTAATAACATCAAGTGATTAACCCTTAATCACTTTCATTTAATTACTTCCATAAGTAATTTCCCATTAATTACTTCCATAAGTAATTCACTTAATTAATTAAATTAAGTAATTAATCCTTAATCAATTTAAGGTTTATCCTTAATTAATTAAACCAATTAATTATCTTAACTTAATTACCTAAATTAATTAATCATCTCTTATCTCTTAACCACTAGTTAATGATCCCAACATTAATTGCCATTAATTACTTACTCTAAGTAATTATCATTTAATTTATTTCATCATTAATTTATTCTCAATTAATCACATTCAGTAATTAACTTATCTTTTAATTACTTTCATTAATTAATTGTTCTTTAAATTAATTACCTTAGTAGTTGTCCTTTGATTATCAAAATTAATTTATTACACCAATCAATTTTATTAAGTGATTTACCCTTTTAATAAATCTTATAATTTAACTACTCTTAATTAATTACAACCTTAATTAATTTTAAAGATAATTCTTTATCTTTATTAAATACTTAATTATATCATTTAACTTCCATTTAAAAATATTTTGCAACTCATTTTATAATTGAAAGAATATAATTTCCTTTAAACAAACAATTAAGCATTAATTTAATTATCAAAATCTTTGAAAACTTGTTCAAACTTGTTTAGTAAATTCTTATTCTTTAAAAACTAAATTTTCATTTCCATTTAAAACATTTACTTTAAATATATTTAAAACTTAGTTAAACATTCTTTTTTAAAACCTATTGTAAACATTTTGCGTCTAACTTGGAAAACTTGTTAAACAATTTCATTACCTTTAAACTTTGATTTCTTGCTTTAAAAACTGTTACAGGTTTTCTTTAAAACTTGGTATTTGATTTTACTTCAAATTTTAAAAACCAGGCTCGAAACAACCCTAATCCGAGCCCAACACTCAGACAACTCGACCAAACACTCGAGTCACTCGCAGCCACTCATGACTTCAAGTCATCCTTACATTCGCACGAGACAAAACCCGAGCCACCACTTGAACCCATCATCCAGACACAACGTGCACGTGGTGCACGTGCACCAGCGCCTCCAACCTTCGATGATCGTCGCGGCTACCTTCGACTACCACTCGAACCCACGCGACCACAAACGAAAACCCATATCGAACGAAAATCCAACGAAACAAAATCGAGCTAAAAACTCGACCCTACTGGAACCACCATGGCTGGAAAAACCCTTTCTCCCGATCGCCTCTGACCTCGAGATCACCGGTCCATCTCACTGGAGCTACGTCACTCCTTCCAGCACCCATCCCCACCAGCGCGAACTACTCCGGCCTCCTCACGGTGACGAAATCACTTCGAACACAACCTCGACCAAACTGCTCTTCGAACCCTACTTCGATCCTTCCTGGCCACCACAACCACCAGAAAATACTCCACTATTTTTCCTGAGACCGACAACTCTTCAGCCACCTCCAACCCAAAGCTCGACACTCACCTCAACGCCGAATACCGGAATTCGATCAAAACCCAAATTCCGGTCATCCAAGAATATCCCAACATTTACTTATCTAAAAATCATGATATCTTCACCTAAATTCATTATTTCCTTTCACTAATCTGTATATATAATCAAATTTAGGAATTATGATGATTTATTTCTGACCATTATTTATTTCCTACTGTTATTCCTGTTTTAAAAATTGTTTGTTAATTCAAAATTCCAAAAACTATTTTTAAAATTATCATCATACATTAACAAACAACTTCCATTTAAACATCAAAGTCTAATATTGATGTTATTGGGAGATTTGAATTTTTGAAAGTAAAACCTGGACTGAAACAACAGATAACAGGGTATTTATATATATAAAGACCTACTTACTCCTATATACATATCTACCAATTCAATTATATAAACACTGAAAGATTTTCATGCAACATTAATATCAATTCACAGATTAACACATGCATTAGAGCCAATCACAAGTTAAACTGTTTTTTTTTAAAACAAATGTTTACTCACTATTTTTGAAAAGGCAGAGCAGGTTTTTTTCTCTCCAAGCTTTGAAATTTGGAAATTACTTTGCTGTTGAAATCAGAAATCTTCGCATGCTTGTTTAATGTTGATTTAGGTGCTGAAACTTGCTGTTGAATTGAAAAATCATCTTGAATGCTTGCTGTTAAATTTTGCTTGAAACTTGTTATAGCTTTGGAAATTTGTTTTGAGAATTGTACAGGTTTTGGAAATTTGCTTCAGATTTAATATCAGGTTTGTGGAAATTGAATTGGTGGAAAGTTTTTACAAGATTTTAGTTTGAAATGTCTTTTATTTCAACTGAGAATATGAAAAAGAGTTGAAAGAAGAAGTGTAGGTTTTTATGAACTAAATTATGAAAAATTAAAGAAAATAAAAGGTAAGAGATGACACTTGTTAAAAAAAATTCAACTATGCCACTTAATTTCTCTATACATGTTACTAACATGTGTTAAGGTATTAGCACATGTCCTAAGTATTTTAAAATAAATTTTTATTTAAATTAAATGTTAATATAAAGTTTTCATACTTAATTTGTTAATTAATAAACATTTATCTTAATATATGTATATATAAATTATTTTTAAAGAAAATATTATAAAATAAAATATATAAAAATAAAATCTTATGCACATATTTTTAAAATCCAAAATAATTATTTTTATTATTTAAGAAATATAAATTAAAATACCAAATATCCCTTTTTTTTAAATACTATATTAAATTATACTTTCTAAATTACAATTTACATATATATTAAAATTTGAAACACTTTTATTAAACTCAAACCAAAACTTCAATATATGCAAATATACATATACATTTTAAATAGAAAATATTTTTGACATTAGTTTGAGAATTATTATATTAAATTTCAAAACAACTTCAAATCATAACATATACATGCACATATATTACAATTTAAAAATACATCTTTTATTAAACAAAAGATTTTCTATTCACAATATATATACCAATATATACATTATAAATAGAATATATTTTTAGCTTTGAAAGATAAATCTTACCAATTTTAAATTAAAATTATAAAAGAAAATTATCAAACCAATTAAATTATTAATAAAGATTATTAAATTGATATTGCCCAAAATTCTGGGTCATCACATTCCTCCCCCCTTAAAAGAATTTCGTCCCGAAATTTAAATGCAAAGATAATTTAATAATTCAGCAAAGATTTCAATCTCAAACAGCAAAGCATACCTATCATCCAGTTACTAACAACCAAAGCAACCAGTCAAACCTAAATAACTATCCTGATACAAATCAGGATAGATCTTACTAACACTATCTAGAGTTTCCCAAGTATAAATCACTTGGAGACTCGCTCTACAAAATCTAAACTAAAAATACTACTATGATCCAGAGCTCCTTTCTTCTCTAGATCCACCAATCTGAACAAAACATCAGACTATACTCAAGTCTAGCTCAACTTCCAAATCCTTCTGAACTACAGATTCCACAACCAGCAATGAATCATACACGTACTCTCTCAGAGATACGTGAAATATAATGAATCCCAATCATCTAAACTGGCAATTCAATCCTATAGACAAAAGAACTTATCCTCTCAAAAACATAGATAAGAAATCCTAAATACCATGGAGCTAGCTTTCCAATCTTACCCATTCATACTGCTCTCTTAACCAGAGAAACCTTAACAACAACGAAGTCTCCAACTTAGAATTCCAACTCCTTATCTCATATCTGCATAACTGAACAGACAATCCTAGGCTGCCTATCTTCTTCCTGATCAGCTCACCTATGCTGATGCTTCTAGAAACAACTTGACCAAAAGAAATCAGTTTCTGGATCCTACTCAACAAAAAGGCCTTCCAAGATTCATCGAAATCCAGAATACAAGCACTACTCCACAAACATCATAAGACTGAACTTACTTCCTTCCTCGCACAACTACTACCTTGCTTCCGCTTCACAACTCTGATTCTGGAATAGATGAGAATGCTAATGAGGAACACGAGCACAAACTTATCCAATATATCCCGGAAACACTGTTCATCAGATCCATAAAATCTTAGTGACCCATCTGACTCGGTCACACAACCTTACAGCAGAATCCAACTTGAAAACTAGATCCGACCAATCTAACTCCAAAAATTCTTGAGCTGCTACACCAACTCTTCTCTCTCTAAGAACCATCCTACTGCCAGGCTAACCACCGGTATCGCTTCTAGAACCAGGTCGATACGGAACTCAACTCCTGATGCAGATAATCTTCTGACTTCCTCGACGATATCCCGAAAAATCTTTGACTACTTCAGTAGCTCCTACTTCCTCATGAGAAGCCTCAATCTCCAACAAAAGATTACCCAAGATGAACTTCCCAAACTAATCGCAAGTCACTTTTGCGATCCTACCTAGTTCGGATTCCAAAGAAACTGTTCTCTCTTTACCAATTAGAACAGCTTTAAGCTTTTCCAAACAAGATTAATCCTTTCAAGAAAGCATTCACCATCTGTCTGGACTATTGGTAGAAGAACCACAAAGATTCCTGAACCATCAGAGAAACGGCCCACACTGCTGCTTCCAAACTCTATCTCTAGGACACTACTAGGCCAAGAGACCTTTTCGTTACACAGAACACCTCTAAGCTGCACTGCTACCACAGCTAACCAAAGGCTTCTTCATCCAAAGGCTCTTCGAACCCCAAAGCCATCAACTAACTTCACAAAAGATCCACGAGATGGGTAGACAACCTCCAAAGAAACTCGGCACCAAACCAAGCATCATCATCTCACTCTCCTTAAGAGGTAACAAATGAGACCATGTCCGAAATAGCATTCATCGACGTTAGTCTCATTCTCCAATCCAAACAACTCCCTAGCTTGAAATCCAGAAAACTCTACACAGACGAGTCTTCCCTACGGCAGGTAAAGACTGCTCCTCAACCACTTCTAAAACGGCTTTAAGAGAAAACATCTTCGGAAATACCCACAGATACTGCATCCCACCACGCAGCTGCTCCTTCCTAAAGATGTCAGGATACAATAACTTGCTTCTACTCATCCGACAGATCCAAATCCTAGAAAATCCGCTCACCCGAGCGCAACCAAACTTACACTTCAAAGATGGGCTCCGAATCTTTAAAAAGATTTACTTCGGAGATCAAAGAGATCCTTACTCCAAGCTACAAAGTTCATTCAAGACGGTATTAGGTCTATAGTCTCGATAGATACTCTTCCAACCTCAAACATTCGAGCCTCTACCATTGACAGTCGTTTACACACACTACTACTTCATCTACCTTTAGAACTTATGTTGGAAAACCCAAACAGGTAATCCAAAAAATCAAGTAGATATATATATGTGTGTGTGTGTGTGTGTGTGTGTGTATAAATACAAGTACGCTCTCTCAAGAAAGATAGAAATCACTCCAAAGCCTAGGTATTCACTTAACCTAGCGCTCTGATCCAACTGTCACGACCCGTCTTCCATCTACCAGAATGACGCATCATGAATTAAGAAAGAAAGGGATAGAAGAAGAAAAGATAGGAAAGAAGATACTCAACCACATCAGATACTCACAGCGGAACGAATGAAATGTAATATATCACATAAAATATTACATAGTATCATATACATCAGAGTACACAACTTATACATTTCATATCAGACAGTTATAAACATCTGTCTAACTATACAACTCAAGATATCACAGAGATACAAACATAATCACTAGCACAACGGAACCACAATCATATCTATACGCTGAAGCCTCCTGCTCCATATCTCCTCCAGAATTCGTCAAAGCTAACCTGAATCCCTCGACCACTCATACATAATATGAGTACCCAAGAGTTTAATAAAACGGAAAATAAACACTTGGGTCAGACATGGGTCTGGTGTGAGTAAACGGGCTAAAATTGTTTAACTTTGAAAACCTTTGGCAAGAAAGGTATCACATAAGACTTCCCACACAAAAACATGGAAAAAAATTTACCTTACGCTAACCAAAACATTTGATAGGAAATCCAGTGATATTATAATAGTGTCTAGGGTTTTCAAGTTAATAGAAAATAGCCGAAATTGTTACATTTATTAAATTCCAGCTACATAGGTATACAATCAAAACTGTAAGGGCTCGTAGGAAGAATGGGTTTTCAACAATGGCAGGGCTACTGGGGTACCGTCCATTACAGTACGAGGCCTAGATCACCGTATTGAGGATCCACCTTAAATCCCCTACAACACAAGGCCGGAACCATCCCTTACTGGACAGTCCCGAACAAGACCACCCCGTGGTTGGCGCGACCAACCACACACTAAGCCGAAATAGAAAGTGATCTCTAGACAGGGGTAAATCTCGTCCTACTTGGGTGCTACCCACTTAACCTTTCTGCACCTCCCCTGTTTTAGCCATTCTCGGTTGATGAGGCTTGAGGCTGCGATTACCTTTATAGAACACATCTATCTTAGAATGCTCATCGTCCACCTGACCATGTTCTGAAAGCATTCAATCCATACAAGTTCGTTCCGGGTTCGAACGAAACCAAAGGCATTATCTCGTTGCACTCATTTTGGGATCACCCTCAAAGTCAACGACCATAGCCCTTACACTCTGAATCACCATCTCGAACCTGAAAGTACTATCTCCGTCAAACTCATCTCGGAATCACCCTCAGAGTTATACTGACGAATAGTTCTTACACTTCGAGTCTTCACTATACTCTTCACTTGGATTCACGAATTAATGTTTAATTTGGATCGATGTGATTTTCGGATATCCAAATATGGAAACCCGATCCCGGTCTCACCGAAATCCAAAACGCCATTTTAATGTCCAAGTTGTTTAAAGTTTTAAACAATTTCAACTTATATTCAGAATAACATAAAGAGATAGATGATTCACAATATCACATATCAGAGATATTATATCCAAATCATTCAATTTCAATCATCCAATATCAATCATCCAATATCAATCAATCATCCATAAGCAGGTTTGATTCACTCTTAAACAATTTAATTAACCTTTAATTAGATTAATTATTAACCTTTAATCACTTGGATTACCTCAATCCTGCTTACTTATCATTAATTAATTACCAATTAATTAATTAATTAATCATCTCCTAATGATCTACCTTAATTAATCTTCCTTGATTAATTATCATTTAATTACATTAAGTAAGTATCCTTTAATTAATTACAAATTAATTATCCTTAACCATATACAATAATTAACCTTTAATTACTTCATTAATTACATTAATTAATGATTCTTCATTTACTTCTATTAATTAATTAACTATAATTAATTACATTAATCCTTAATTAATTACAATTAATTAAGTATTCTTTAATTAATTACTTCCATTAATCAACCTTGATTAATCTCATTAATTATATTAATTAATGATTCTCATTAATTAATTAACCTTATTAAATGATTAATCTTTAATTAACCACCTTCATTAATTAGTCTTAATTAATCTTAAAAGTAATTAATCATCTTATAATTACTTACCTTAATTATTCGACTCCTTAGTTAATTATATTAATCCTTTAATTAATTACATTAATTAATTAATCCTTAATTACTTCATTAAGTAATTATTAATTAATTTCATTAATTAATAATTCTTAATTAATTACTTTATTAATTAATCACATTTTGCTTTTAACTTGGAAATTTGTTAAACAATTTCTTTACCTTTAAACTTTGATTTATTTCTTTAAAAACTGTTACAGGTTTTCTTTAAAACTTGGTATTTGATTTTACTTCAAATTTTAAAAACCAGGCTCGAAACAACCTTAGCCCGAGCCCAACACTCAAAACAACTCGACCAAATACTCGAGTCACTCTCAGCCACTCACGACTTCGAGTCATCCTTACATTCGCATGAGACAAAACCGAGCCCCCACTTGAACCCATCGTCCAGACACAACGTGGCACATGGTGCACGTGCACCGGCGCCTCCATCTTTCGATGATTGTCGCGGCTACCTTCGACTACTACTCGAACCAACGCGACCACAAACGAAAACCCAGATCGAACGAAAATCCAACGAAACAAAATCTAGCTAAAAACTCGACCCTATTGGAACCACCATGGCCGGGAAAACCCTTCTCCCAGTCGCCTCTAACCTCGAGATCTTCGATCCACCTCACTGGAGCTACGTCACTCCTTCCTGCACCAATCCCCACCAACGTGAACTACTCCGGCCTCCCCACGGTAACGAAATCACTTCGAACACAACCTTGACCAAACTGCTCTTCAAACCCTACTTCGATCCTTCCTGGCCACCACAACCACCAGAAAAATACTCTATTATTTTTCCTGAGACCGACAACACTTCGGCCGCCTCCAACCCAAAGCTCGACACTCACCTCAACGCCGAACACCGGAATTCGATCAAAACCCAAATTCAAGTCATCCCAGAATATCCCAACATTTACTTATCTAAAAATCATGATATCTTCACCTAAATTCATTATTTCCTATCACTAATCTATATATATAATCAAATTTAGAAATTATGATGATTTATTTCTGACCATTATTCATTTCCTACTGTTATTCCTGTTTTAAAAATTATTTGTTAATTCAAAATTCCAGAAACTATTTTTAAAATTATCATCATACATTAACAAACAACTTCCATTTAAACATCAAAGTCTAATATTGATGTTATTGGGAGATTTGAATTTTTGAAAGTAAAGCCACTAAAACAACAGATAACAAGGTATTTATATATATACAGACCTACTTACTCATATATACATATCTACCAATTCAATTATATAAACACTGAAAGATTTTCATGCAACATCAATATCAATTCACGGATTAACACATGCATTAGAGCCAATCACAACTTAAACTGTTTTTAAAAAAAAATGTTTACTCACCATTTTTGAAAAGGCATAACAGGTTTTATTTTTTTTCCAGGCTTTGAAATTTGGAAATTACTTTGCCGTTGAAATCAGAAATCTTTGCATGCTTGTTTAATGTTGATTTAGGTGCTGAAACTTGTTGTTGAATTGAAAAATCATCTTGAATGCTTGCTGTTAAATTTTGCTTGAAACTTGTTACATCTTCGGAAATTTGCTTTGAGAATTGTACATGTTTTGGAAATTTGCTTCAGATTTAATATCAGGTTTTTGGAAATTGAATTGGTGAAAAGTTTTTACAAGATTTTAGTTTGAAATGTCTTTTGTTTCAACTGAGAATAGGAAAAAGAATTGAAAGAAGAAGTGTAGGTTTTTATGAACTAAATCATGAAAAATTAAAGAAAATAAAAAGTAAGAGACGACACTTGTTAAAAAAAATTACATTTCTCAACTATGCCACTTAATTTCTCTACACGTGTTACTAACATGTGTTAATGTATTAGCACATGTCCTAAGTATTTTAAAATAAATTTCTATTTAAATTAAATGTTAACATAAAGTTTTCATACTTAATTTGTTAATTAATAAACATTTATCTTAATATATGTATATATAAATTACTTTTAAAGAAAATATTATAAAATAAAATATGTAAAAATAAAATCTTATACACACATGTTTAAAATCAAAAATAATTATTTTTATTGTTTAAGAAATATAAATTAAAACACCAAATATCCTTCTTTTTTAAATACTATATTAAATTATACTTTCCAAATTACAATTTACATATATATTAAAATTTGAAACACTTTTATTAAACTCAAACCAAAACTTCAATATATACAAATACACACACACACACACACACATTTTAAATAGAAAATATTTTTGACATTAGTTTGAGAATTATTATATTAAATTTCAAAACAACTTCAAATCATAACATATACATGCATATATATTACAATTTGAAAATACATCTTTTATTAAACAAAAGATTTTCTATTCATAATATATATACCAATATATACATTATAAATAGAATATATTTTTAGCTTTGAAAGATAAATCTTACCAATTTTAAATTAAAATTATAAAAGAAAATTATCATACCAAATAAATTGTTAATAAAGATTATTAAATTGATATTGCCCAAAATTCCGGGTCATCACAATATATATATATATATATATATATATATATATATATATATATATATATATATATTATATGTATATTATATATATATGTATTATATGTACGTATACATAATATAATTTTTTTAAATCATTTACACATATACATATATATGTATGAATTACAGTAACAAAATTATTGTTATTATATATCTAAATATATATATATAAGTATATTTATAATATCTAAATAGGGGCATTTCACCAGAAGGACAAACTTTTGGGTCCAATTAGTTTTTACGACACACATTGAAAGAAATTACTTTCAAGGCCAAAATCAGCAGAATAATTACTTTTAAAGACAAAGTCAGCAGTCCAATTACTTTCAAGGACATAATTTCATCGGTTTTTTGGCCCTAAAAACTAATTATTTTTTGTTTTGTCCTTGAAAGTAATTATTTCAGTTGTGTGTCCTAGAAACTAATTCCACTTACTAAAGAGGCCATTGTGATTAATTTCCACATCTAAATATGTATATATAATATTTTAATTATGTATTTTAAAAATAAATATATTTTGAAACATTTCCAAATCAAATGCATATAAAAAAATTATTTATATTTTATAACATTAGATTATATATATATATATATATTATAATAAATTATTTGAAATAAAATAAAATAATAATACTTACATGTTATATTATTCGAATTATAAAATTTAAAAGAATCAAGCATGGTATTTTAATGTTACAAATTTTTTTCTAGAATTTTGTCGGTCAAAATAACATTTTTAATTAATTGATTGATTTTGGCCCTTTATTAATTAATTTTTTAAAAATATAAAAAATGACTTTCAAATTTTGATTCTTTGGCCAAGAGTTTATATGATGATAAAAAAGTTTAAGAAATTCATAATTTGATTTTTGTAATGTATTTTATTTTATACGATTTATTTAATTAGTATATTAATTTAAATAATATTAAATGATAGTAGATAAATATTAAAATTAATCTGCAGCCACCGTAAAATATAATGTATGCTGATATTCATTTATAAAATATAATTTAACTATTTACATGGTGATATAATTAAACACAAGTCATTAATTAAAATTAGGCAGTACACGCACATATGTTAATAAAATAATAATAATTAAAATAAAATTTATTTGGCTATGCACTTTAGATCTACATATAAATATGTGTTTTTTAAATAAATTTAAACATACATATAACTAATCTAATATGTGACAACATTGATGATACATATAAGAATCTCACCTAACAGCAATATAATAATGATATATGTATATATGAATAATATAATATTAGTTAGAAATTATATACGAAATTATAAATTATATAGTATAGTAAATACATATCTAATATTAATGCCTTAGAGCACACCTTGTAATGATGAATTTTCCCTCCTTGGAAATCTTCTCGATTCGGCAGATTACTAATCCTTGAACTATAGACCTTTAGCTATGCAATAGTCGTCGTCTTTTGAATTGATTTGATATGAATTTTTTGAAGCTCCTTGTTGATGAGGTCAGCCAATAATGATGGGGAAATGGAAGCCAAAACGTTCTTTTTGCATTTGGATTATGGGTCCTTTTATAGTGGAAGAAATATAGAGAAATACGGACCACGTCTCATACCATTTCTTATCAAATCTCAACCATCCATCTCCAAACCCCTTTAGTCTTTTTAGCCACATCCTACAAGCCATATTGATGTCGTAATAACATCTTGAAATAATGGGTTGATAACCATTTAAGCGCAAATAAATATTATTAATTAAACATAATTTAATTGTTTGTCGATATCGCATATTGATCGATATATTTATAACTATTATAAATATATACAAAAAAATATTTATTTATCAAATCATATTCACAATTTTATAATTAATATTTTATAAATATTAATTAATTTATAACAATTATAAACTAATTAAATTGTTTGGTCTAAAGAGAATTCATCATTCCGGTTGTATGACTCGTCAAGTGTGAATTAGGTCAGCGATTAACATCGAACTATTCGAATATTAATGTTTACACGTCACTTAGCAGGTGGTGTGATATTTTGGCCAAATTTATCACTTACTTGATTATGGTAAAATCTAATTTTATATTATTGAGCGTTACCCGTTTGTGACATTTATACCAATTTTCTTCGTCGAAACTATATCACTTAGGATTTATGGAATTCGGTAATGGTCAAAATTCCAATATTGTCATTATTCAACTCTATAGTCCAAACACCGGTTCAATGATAATAATAATTATTAACTGAACTATTCTGGTCAAAGACTTTGACTTTGAGTTGGCTTGAGTTGACCGCAATACTAACCTCACGTAACTAAGGAGATGAATCCTTTCTTAAATAGTGTTTTACTTTCAATACTTTCACTCGACCCAAGTCACTCGATGGAAGTCGTGCCATGATTTTACTATAATTAATGTAGAGCTTTCATATTGAAGACCCACAGTATTCTCAAGTCGAGGGAACTGTGTAAATCAGTCACATCGATATTTCCTCTTTGACCTTAGTTATATTAACAAACAGAAAACCATCGAGTGAGTCGTTCTATAGTTATGGATAACTATTAGTACTTAACCCCTAGGTGCACCCCAACGGTCATAAGTAATACACAACCCAAAATTTGGAGAGCATTACATACTTTAGTCTCAACGGATACATCGATATTCAGTCTTGATGCATTTTGACTAGGAACATTTAAAATGGTATATTTGTTTTTGTTGTGATAAATTATTCACGGTTATAACACTTTGTAACTACTATCACACAACATACCATTTATGGATTTTCTATGAAATATACTTTTAATCAAGTTAATTAATCAATATAATACATTATATCAAGTATATAATAGAAAGAAAACGTCTTTATTTTGTACTAGATTGGTCAACGAGTTAGACATATGCAACAAATTACATAATTTCCCCTAGGGCTTACCCCTAACTCTATCAAGTATCACTTACATAGTTTAAACAAATAATGATTAATAAGATAATAGTTCAAGTAAATGCCTTAATGGCATAATGACTTGGTCACATTAGTGATTGCACACAAATAAAATGCATAAGCTCATAGTTGCCGCCTACAGTTCTCAACACAGCCAGACAACACAACACAACATAACGACTCAACCTACACACACTTGCATGTAACACACACGCACCTGCAGACAACACAACCTGCACACAATCACCCACTTACATATAAATCATACACCTTCCCTACACAAAGAACACATAACCCACGATTAATACTTTCACATTAATTAGATTCAATGTTCGCAACTTACTGTAGTTGAAATTAGCCTCACTTCATTTTAATTTTAGTTTCATGCTCAATTTAAAACTTAATATGAGCATTAAACTAAATATCAATAACAACTTGGGTACTAACTTGCCATTAACTCGTGTGTTTTATAATTTGTTGCACTTACCACTAATATCAAATGTTAAACTTCATTTTGATTGGGCTAAGATTTAAATTCAAATTAATGATAAACCAAATTTGTCGCACTTTCTGAACTAATTATTAGTATCAAAAAAGCAACAAATTTCATTACGGCCAAGCAATACTTTATGATTTGGTGTTTGCAACTTATTGTAGTTGAAATTACCCTCATGTGTGTTCATCAGTTCAACTATTAGTAACCATTGATGAATAGTTATCACTTCAAGTATACAGCTATTTAATTAACAAAAAAATTAAAAATTAAAACGATACTTATAGGGTTGTAGGCGACGGTGCTAGATGGTTTGCGACAGGGTATGCGATTGGTCAGCGTGGCAGCGGCATTAGATGGTCGGTGAGGCAGCGAAGGTGATGATAATGC
The DNA here is from genome assembly GCA_030765085.1 of Allium cepa. Taxonomy (NCBI): domain Eukaryota; kingdom Viridiplantae; phylum Streptophyta; class Magnoliopsida; order Asparagales; family Amaryllidaceae; genus Allium; species Allium cepa. The sequence goes on from CM060939.1 coordinate 159,809,899, forward strand.
AGGGTTAGGATTTTGGATTTTGGAGTTTGGGAGAAAATGGGTCAAGATTTAAAGGTAAAAATGTATCGTGTTTTGGAGAGAATGCAAATGGGAGTTCAGTCAGTTGAAATGAACGGGAAAGGGTGCTATTTTATGGTTAAGGAAAGGGCATCCTAATTGACATTAAAGTATAGACTAATGCAAAAAAGTAAATTAGAAAACTAATGCACTGCAATTTAGGAAAATAAACCGATACACTGGAAAAAAAAGTACATAAACAATGCAAATAAAAAATAAAATTGGATTAGGATGACTTGTTGATCAAGTACTGTTGCTATTAAATTTTGTGTTTCATCTATGTTATCTCAAAAGCTCTTTGTAGTATCATCATCCAAAGCTAGATACATCTCTTTTCTCTTTATTCATAAGAATAGTATTATTTCGCCTACGTCAATCTAACCAATTAAATTCACTCGATTAGTTGTCAAAGACCACTAACTTTATTGGTTTGTAGTACGACTCTTAAAACATAGGTTCCAAAGGTCAAGGGTTTGATCGTCCTTGGAGCAATTATGAAGCCAATCCCCTTCTCATGGCATCATCCAATTCAAAAATCCTTTTATAGGTATCCAACCAATCATGCACTTCCATAGCCGATTCTGTTTCTTTGAATGGTTTACCACCAAGACTGGAAAAATCCTTATTCAACTTTGTAAAATCAGCCCTAGATATCTGCTCTTGAGCACCACCTCCAACAGCAACATTCAGAGTGGACACCACCAATGGATATAAAACTGACGAGACAGTAACAACTAAATGAACCACATAATCAGAGTACACGAGTTCGTATAGTTATACAAAATGACAATAGAGTTTGTACACTAGATGATAAACTCAAAAAATAAAATGTCTTTAAATAAAAATAAACGAATGTAGTGTAGGCTCCACGGTGTCAGCATAGTAGAATAAGCAATAATGAGTCCAAATATAAGTATGAGAAAGCATCACCTCCCGCTTGTCCATTTGTGTAGCTCCATATGCCACCTACACCTGCTATATAATCTACTAATTTAAGAGTACTTGACATAATAACAAGCAAAGCGTAAAACCTCAAGTTAGACAACAGTCTGGTGTGAGCGATAAACAATCTCAAATACTATGAAATCGATTTAGTAAGGAACAATGGTAGGAAGAATCATATCTGACATATCCATGCATCCAAAGAGTTAGCACATAATAATAATATGTTAATCTACTAACATCATAAAATGTACAAACATCCTAGTACAACATTAGGTGTCTAGGTATCAGCCCGATGGATACCTATGTCATGCCACATCCCTAGAGCGATAAATAAACATAGCAAACATATCATCCATAAACAATCTTCACTGTCACTCAATGCACTTTGGATATATGATAACTGATATGACCATTAATCTGCCAAGAATTAATAGAGAAGTTCTAGTTTCTATGCACTCGAACACCAACCAAATGCTAATGCTAGATCCCTTCAATTATCCAGCGTACACAGATCCCTTTAATGGTCCGGGTTAACCGACTAAGTACCCAGTGAGCGTCCTTACCTTTCTTACAAATGCAGTAGAAAACATTCTGATACTAATGATCCCTTTGCATGCATATCGAGCCTTTCCTCACTCTATCTATTGCCATTCATCATAGTAATCCTTCAACATTCTACACACGAGTTCCATTCATTGAACCCCTCCTTATGGATCATCATCACTACTTTGACCGAATCGTCATCATTAGAACACTTCTAGAAGTCCACATCGGTCATAGAATCAACACATCAAATTTCCAAATCCATTACATCAAAGCGTTACACCTTCGTCTCATCGTTTATCGTCGTTCTTTATCGCGCCACAATTGTTGAAAACAAATGCCAAATGAATGGACAAATACACATGACACAAACTCGTGAGCATCATCCATGACCCTACAAGTCTCTTCCTAAATCTTCAACCACCAATATGGTCGGTACCGACCATATATGGTCGACCCTGACCATGTGCGACGTCCAACTTAGCCAAAGTGGCCAAGTGTTAAAGTCCTTCATCACCTCATTTTGTCCCATGGAAACCCAAAGCCCCCTTGCCTAAAACCGAAGTGACATGCTGAAAAACACGAGATTTACATGGTCGGTACCAATTGAAGGAACCGAACCAGTTCACAATGGAGTTAATGGGTAAATTTCAAAAAATTCCTTTATTGGATCTTTGTTAGCCTATGAAAACTAAATTCATTTACAACTTTTCTAAATTTTCTTTTAAATAAAATCTTCATCTTATTACAAATTTTTTGTATTATACTGAATGTATCAAATACGTTCATCTATGTAAAGTGTAAGTGCATTATAAGTAGTGTATATATATGTAAAAAATTGTAAAAGTTTAGAGAAAGAAACATTTCATCTCTTTCTCTTAACACAAATAATTAACTAAGGAAAGTTGGGGCCATAAATGTAGAGAGAGAAACCTTTTATTTTTCTTTCTATAATTAACCGACATATTAAATGACATTTACTGCTGAATTCATATATGCCTTTGTTGTCCAAGTTTCTGACCGATAAAATATACATGTGTGTGTATATATATATATATATGTATATGCAAAACTGTTTACACTTATACGTAAGATGTTAACAAAGTATTTTACTAATAGAAAAAAGCTAACTTATATATATATATATAATACACACACATATATAGTAAGACAATCAATGAACTAAAGTAGGCATTTATGTAGAAGAAAAGTTGGAGAACTTTCCTTCTTCCTTTACTCGTTCATTTAATGCCATTTCATAGCAATTAAACACTTAAATATATATGCATATAAAATTAATTTTGACCATTCTCATATTTTGAAATTTGTGATTAACAAATATGAATCAAGTCTCAACCTGTGCAGTTAAAGCGTTTAGCAGTTACATAGCGGTAGAGATGCAAAAAGTTATGTTAGAAAATCAATTATATGGTTTCGATGACAACAACTATACAATGGAAATCGAATATACATATATATCTATGTTTACAGGTAGTTGATAAAGTAACATCACCAAAGAGATAAAAACAAGACTCAAAAGAAGTATCAAAAGACTTCAAGTTGATAGAAGTGGAAGAGGGACGACACAGACACAGATAAAGCAACATGTACACATTCAGACATCTGGGTACACTAGCCAGACGTCTGATTGATTCTTTTGGTTTGAAACTCAGAAAGAATCAGACGTCTGGTTAATACACTCATACGTCTGAAAAGCATCCAGATATAAAAAATATATGAAAGCCAGACGTCTGGTTAATAAACACAGACGCCTGAAATATAAACAGATACGAAAAATATATGAAGACCAGATGTCTGAAATATTTTCCATACGTCTGATTTTGAACTTGGCTATGTAAACTCAAAAAACAACTGTCACATCCGAAAGGACACGCCCGCTTCTCTTTACTGCAACTCTTCATCGCCATGACAAGCAACCTTAGAGCACTTACTAACAGTTGCAACTTCACAAAGGATCTCTCCACCACTATAAATAGAATCAGAAATTCAAGAGAAGAATTTACCTTACTTACTTACGCTCTTAACTCTTATACTCTGATCTCTAGCAATCAAATACCTGCACTTAACTCTTCCATACAGTCAGAACTCCTCATTCAATATTCTCTAGATAGATATATATACTGGAAGTATTTGTACTCAATAGTCAACATCCGTGTTATAGAACACATTCTTGACAAAGAAACTCTGCTATTGTAAACTTGTTCCTCCGGGTCAAGTGAGGGTTAGTTAAAAGGAAATTCCGAAGAGGAGCTTCGGGACTGGACGTAGGACGGGAGGTCCGAACTAGTATAAAATCCGGGTGTGATTATTTTAATTTACTTTGCTACTATCATCTATCAAGTTATATTATATAGTTAGTTACATATACTTGCATATATAGTCTATACGATCCACTCATATATACTTTCAATTGGTATCAGAGCAAGGTTTTAATCAAATAACAATAACACGTTTTTGAATCACTTTAATATGGCAAGTATTTTTCAAGAAGGACAATCCAAAGCACGTCCCCCACTCTTTAATGGATCTAACTATGCATATTGGTTAACACGTATGAGAATTTTTATGGAAGCTAATGGTCTTGAAATTTGGTCAGCCACACAAGATAAATATGAAGCACCTATTACTGCTATGAACACTTGGACCAATGCACAAAAGACCTTAGCATCAAATAATGCTAAAGCTATGAATGTTTTATTTTGCTCTTTAGACAAAAATGAATTTTCATGTGTCATGTTATGCACCACTGCGTTTGATATTTGGCGTACCTTACAAATTACACACGAAGGTACAACAAAGATCAAACAAACTAAGATTTCAATTTTACAAAACCAATTTTCTTCATTCAAAATGAAGCAAAATGAAACTATTGTTGACATGTATTCTAGATTTCAAACTATCCAACATGATCTTATGGCATTAGGAGTTAAATTTACTGATTTTGATTTAGTCTCTCGAATACTCAACTCTTTAACATGAGATTGGGAAAGGAAGGTTTTAGCTATTGAAGAAGCTAATGATCTTTCTACTTTCAAAGTTGAAGAGTTAATAGGAAATTTAATGTCCTATGAAGCTAATTTGCAGGCTCGAAAAGAACTAAATTCGGAGAAGAAGAATATAGCATTTCCAGCAACAAAAAATGATGACTCTGATTTAGATGAAGAAGAAATAGTCTTCATTGCTAAGAATTATAGTAGATTCGAGAAATTTAGAAAGATGACCAAATTTCAAAAAGAAGGAAAATCCAACACAACAACTCAAATCAAGTGCTATGAATGTGATCAATACGGTCATATGAAGAAGGATTGCCCTAAACTCAATAATGACAAAAAGAATAACAAAGTTCAAAAATTCAAGAAGAAGAAGAAGGCTTTCAAAGTAACTTGGGATGACTCGGATTCTTCTTTTGAAAGTGATAGCGAAAGTGACGGAGAACAAGCTAGTGCATGTTTTATGGCACAAAATAAAGAGGTATGTCCTGAACTTAGCTATGATGAATTATTAGAACTTAGCATGGAATTAGATGATAAATTTAGACAAATAAAAAAATTGAACAAAGAATATATAGTCAAAATAAATAGATTAGAAATTGAGGTAGGAATGTTGAAAGATGAAAAAATTATTCTAGAAGAAGAACTTGAAATATCTCAAGAAAAAATCAAAAATAAATTGATAGAAAGTGAGAATATTACTGTAGAAAATTTGTTAAAAGAAAATATTTAGTTTAAAAAAAGTATTGAATCATTGAAAATTGAAAATATAGAACTAAAAGAAAAATTAGATAAAATTACCAACAATGTGTCAAAATTTAGTAAAGGAAAACAAGATTTGGAAAATCTTATCATAACTTCAAAACCATCAGGCAATAGAAATGGAATAGGATTTAAAAATTCTTCTAAACAAAAAGGAATTGATGCTAAAAATATTAGTTACATAAAAACTAGAAGTTTTCCTAAGTCTAAATTAAATAACAAAAATATGAAATTTGGATTCCTAAAACAAATAATAATTTGATTAGACAAAAGCATATTAGTAATTACTTAGAAGGAGTAGTCTATAACAAAAATTATATTTATAAAGGTACCAAACCATCTTGGGTATGGCTACTTTCCTCTAACAATTAGGACCCTAATAAAATATATGGGTGCCAATTAAAACATTCTTTATTTTGCAAGTACCCAAAATAAAAAATAAGGAGAAATGGATACAAGATAGAGGTTGCTCCAAACATATGACTGGAAATTCAAAAATGTTATCAAATATAACATACATCGATGGTGGAACGGTAACCTTTGGAGATAATTCAAAAGGATATGTTATAGGCATTGGAGAAGTCATCAACTCTAGTATATCTAACTCTCCTATTATTACAAATGTTTTATTAGTAGAAATTATAAAACACAACTTACTAAGCATTAGTCAATTATGCGATAAAGATTTTCAAATAAATTTTGAAAAGGATAGATGTAATATTTTAGATAATAACAAACAACTCATTTTTGAAGGATTTAGAAACAAAAATATTTATGTATTAAACATGAATATAAATAAAAATTCAAACTTATGTTTAACCGTCAAACATGATGATCCATGGTTATGGCATAAACGATTTTGTCATATCAATTTTAAGAATATTAATAAGTTAGCAAAATATGAGTTGGTAAGAGGATTACCTAAAATGAATTATAAAGTAGAAAACTTATGTGACGATTGTCAAATTGGAAAACTAAAGAAAAGCTCGTTTAAATCTAAGAATAATATTTCTACAAAACAACCATTAGAATTATTACATTTAGATTTATTTGGTCCAACACAAATAAGGTCTATAAATCACAATAAATATGTTTTCGTAATAGTCGATGATTTTTCGAGATATACATGGACTTTATTTTTAAAACACAAAAGCGATACTGTTGGTATATTTAAAATATTTGCTAAAAGAATTAAAACTCAAATGAATTTGAAAATTAAAAATATTAGAAGTGATCACGGAGGAGAATTCGAAAATGACCTTTTTACAAATTTTTGTAATAAGAAAGGAATAACGCATAATTTTTCTTTTCCTCGTACCCCTCAACAAAATGGTGTCGTAGAAAGAAAAAATCGTACATTACAAGAATGTGCACGAACATTACTAAATAATAGTGGTTTACCAAAATACTTTTGGGCTGAAGCTGTTGCGACATCTTGTTATGTATTAAATCAAGTAACCATACGTCCCATGACTAAACAAACTTGTTTTGAAATATTTTTTGGTAAAAAAACCTAAAGTATCATACTTTAAAATTTCCGGTTCAAAATGTTTTATACTATATACAAAAGATAACTTAGGAAAATTTGACCCAAAGGCCGATGAAGGTATTTTTGTTGGATATTCGGATCGTAGCAAAGCATATAGAATCTTTAATAAACCAAATAATACTATTGAAGAGAGCTTACATGTCTCGTTCGACGAAAATCTTTTTAACCGTCATACTAATGATGAAGAAGAAATTATTCCACTAACAAATTCAAAAAATCTATTAATAATGAAACAAACATGCAAAATAACACCTTGATTTCATCCCCTAGAATTCTTAAGAATCTTCCAATAGATAATACTATTGGAGATCTTAATTCAAGAGTAACTAGAAATCAACTCAATCAAATAAGCCGTATAGCATTTGTGTCAAACTTTGAACCAAAAGTTTATAAAGAAGCCTCAAATGATAATTTTTGGATAATAGCTATGCAAGAAGAATTAAATCAATTTGAACGTAATAACGTATGGGAATCAGTACCAAGACCTGAAGATCAATCGGTAATAGGAACAAAATGGGTATTTAAAAACAAAGCAGACGAGAATGGAAATATCGTTAGAAATAAAACACGTTTGGTTGCTCAAGTTTACAATCATGAAGAAGGTATAGATTACGATGAAACCTTTGCTCCAGTAGCAAGATTAGAGGCCATTCGTACATTACTTGCCTTTGCAACTCATCACAATTTTAAATTATTCCAAATGGATGTCAAAAGTGCTTTTTTGAATGGTTTTATTAAAGAAAATGTATACGTCGAACAACCACCATTATTTGTTCATGAAAAATATCCCGATCATATTTTTAAATTACATAAAGCACTATATGGATTAAAACAAGCCCTTCGTGCATGGTACGAATGTCTTAAAAATCATTTAATAACATCTGGTTTTCATATAGGCAAAATAGATACAACTTTATTTATTAAAGAGAAAATAACGATATTTTAGTTGTACAAATTTATGTTGATGATATCATTTTTGGTTCAACCAATGAAAATCTATGTAATCAATTTTCAAATATTATGAAAAATAAATTTGAAATGTCACACATGGGAGAATTGAATTTCTTCTTTGGTCTACAAATAAAACAACTCAAAAATGGAATTTTTATTCACCAAGAAAAATATTTTAACGATTTATTACGTCGATTTGAAATGGATAAAACATCAAGCAAACCAACACCAATGAGTACCCCTGTTCACTTAGAAAAAGACGAAAATGGAAAAAAAATTGACGAAAAGTTATATCGAAGCATGATTGGTTCTTTATTTTATTTAACGGCCAGTCGACCTGATATTACGATGAGTGTATGTCTATGTGCTCGATTTCAAGCAAAACCAAAAGAATCTCATCTAAGAGCTGCTAAGCGTATTTTACGTTATCTATCTAGTACTAGAGATTATGATTTTTTTTACCCTAAAGGATCATCTTTTGAACTTGTTTCATATAGCGATGCAGATTTCGGTGGATGTAGAACAGATCGTAAGAGTACTAGTGGAACGTGCCACTTTATTGGACAATCATTAGTTTCATGGTTTAGCAAAACAAAATTGTGTTTCCTTATCTACTTGCGAAGCTGAATACATCTCCGCGGCTCTAGCATGTGCACAAGTGATATACATGCAACAAACACTAACGGATTTCGGTAAAATTATCAATAAATTTATCAAAAACCCCTGTTAATCACTCATGAACCAAACATATAGATATACGACATCATTTTCTATGAAACAATGTTGAAAAAGGAACTATTTCTTTAGAATACGTAAATACCGAAAATCAAGTAGCCGACATTTTTACAAAACCATTAAATGAACAAACTTTCATTAAACTCCGACGAAGTTTAGGTATTTGTTCACTTCATGATCTTCTTCCTTAAAAAATTAATAACTTCAATTAAAGACTAAGTTTAGTTATCTATTTTATTACCACAAATTATACTTATTAATTTCTGAACCATTAATTTTTTAGACAATTAGCTGTTCTATAAATAATGTTTTCAGCTTATATATACATAGTTACATAACAACTTTATACAACCAATCAATTTTTTAAATAAAATATAACAATGTCTTCTGGGAACTCCTATATATCCATCTCCATCTCAACACCATCGATGGATAGCTCGGTTGACACACCACAGCGTCTTCCTACGCCTACACCAAAACAAGAGCCAACAAATAGGTGGTCCTCGTATCATACGGGTTTTACCCCAGATAATAAGAAAACTAAAAGATCTCTGTTTATTTCTCCTAACACAAAGGAGAAAATTAATGAAATTCATCATTACCAGAAACAGCAGATAGATCTTCAACGAGAGCTTTATTTCGAACAAAAAGTTATGGCGCGACGGCTAAGCATTCTAGAGCAAGTGGCGATGAAGTTTTCTTCGTCACAAAAGAAAGATGTTCATGAACCGCTACCAAAACCTTGTAGTTCATTGGATCCATCTTCTTCGTATCGTACTCCTTCAGATCCTTCACCAAGACGATATTCTGGCTCCCCACGGACCCACGAACGTGGAAATATATGGTCTCCACTTAGACCATGGAAGGATAACGAGTCAGGAAATCCTAAATCTTGGTCGCCATCTAAATAAATAAATCGTATTAATTATTGTATGTATCTCTACTTATGTGTTATTATACTTTACAACAATAAAGATATTTGTTATCAACATTCGATAAATAAGCGAAACCATCAAACTTTAGGCTATTTTTAGCCAAACTGCAAATTTCAGACGTCTGTCTACATTCTCCAAACATTTGACACAATTAATTTTTTTTAGCAGTGTGCATATGTCAAACGTCTGATGTATCCCCCAGACGTCTGAATTTAAGTTCTGCCTCCTAAAAATAGAATTCAGAAAATTTCTAACGTCTAACACATTGAACCAGACGTCTAACCAAGTCTTCTGTCACAAATTTATCTAAACCAGACGTCTGACATATACAACCAGACGTCTGTTTAAAGTTTCTGCCTATTCAAACTCACAAATTTGACCAAAACAGACGTATACTCAAAATACCAGACGTCTGTTTGTATCTTCTGTAAAAAATTTAGGGCAAACCAGACGTCTGCATTCAAATACAGACGTCTGGAATTCAATCGACCATTTAAATACACCCAGATAACGTCATTTTTTTCTCTATCTCAAAATTATTCCACTTTACTATCTTCTTCTTGAGGATTTTTTCTTCACAATCAACGTCTTGCTATAAAACTAAATCAAAATGCCTCCTCGCACTAAGAATATCAAGGCTCCAAAATGCAAACAAGACCAGCCCACTTCATCTTCAAACCCCCAAGTGTGCTCCGACGATCAAATCGAGAGGTGGATGCATAAAGCACTGCATTCCATCAAAAGGTATCAAGATATTCAAAAGAAGAAACTTCATATAGGACCATTCTATAATCTCCTAAAATTCCCTATGTATGATCTAGATGAACTTTGTGAAAATGCTGGATTGGAACCCTAATCTCTTTTACTCCAAATGATGTTCAAATACATCAATTAGCTATATTTTTATTCTACGCTAATCTAGACAGTACTTCAGTATGGAATACTGAAGATGAGGACAACTGGCTATGGTCGAGTGTTTATGGTAATACGATTAGGTTAACTCCGGGGTTAATTGGTAGAACTTTGGGATACTCTAACACTGGGGAAGATTTATACAACATTCCGGATATGCGCTTCAAGCCACGGAATAGTATTACTCATCAAATTTAGGAGGACGAAATACCAAAATTTGCTTTAAAATATTTACGTCCAAAAGCTCGACTCTTGACAAGAATGATAATAAATACAGTTGTTCCATGTATGGGGAGTCACGAGCAAATAACAAAAATGGATCACAAAAGCTCTGTATGCTCTCTTTAGTGGAATTCGGGTAAATTGGGCCAAATTCATCTTCGACGAGCTCAAGCACTTTTGGACTCGATCACGACCATCGATCATTTACCCTACTTATATTATGAGACTTCTTCGTGCACATAATATTCCTTCCTACCTATCGACATTCGAAGAAATCTCGCCTAAATATGCTTCCACCAAATTGGTAGAATCATATAACATTAAAAATAAGCACATATTCAGGGGGAGATTTATAACTATGTATAAGTACATTGAATAGTTGTCATCATCAAAAAGGGGGAGATTGTTAGAAAATCAATTATATGGTTTTGGTGATAACAACTATACAATGGAAATCGAATATACATATATATCTATATCTATAGGTAGTTGATAAAGTAACATCACCAAAGAGGCAAAAACAAGACTCAAAAGAAGTATCAAAAGACTTCAAGTCGATAGAAGTGGAAGAGAGATGACACAGACACAGATAAAGCAACATGCACACATTCAGACGTCTGGGTACACTAGCCAGACGTCCGATTGGTTCTTCTGGTTTGAAACTCAGAAAGAATCAAACGTCTGGTTAATACACTCAAACGTCTAAAAAGCATCCGGATATAAAAATATATATGAAAGCCAGACGTCTAGTTAATAAACACAGACGTCTAAAATATAAAAAGATACAAAAAATATATGAAGACCGGACGTCTGAAATATTTTTCGGACGTATGATTTTGAACTCGGCTATGTAAACTCAAAGAACAATTGTCACATCCGAAAGGACACGTCCGCTTCTCTTTACTGCAACTCTTCATCACCATGACAAGCAACCTTAGAGCAGTTACTAACAGTTGCAACTACACAAAGGATCTCTCCACCACTATAAATAGAATAAAAATTCAAGAGAAGAATTTACCTTACTTACTTACGCTCTTAACTCTTATACTCTGATCTATACCTGATCTCTAGCAATCAAATACCTGTACTTAACTCTACCATATATTCATAACTCCTCATTCAATATTCTCTAGATAGATATATATATATTGGAAGCATTTGTACTCAATAGTCAACATTCATGTTATAGAACACATTCTTGACAAAGAAACTCTGCTATTGTAAACATGTTCCTCTGGGTCAAGTGAGGGTTAGTTAAAAGGAAATTCCGAAGAGGAGCTTCGGGACTGGACGTAGGACGGGAGGTCCGAACCAGTATAAAATCCTGGTGTGATTATTTTAATTTACTTTGCTACTATCATCTATCAAGTTATATTATATAGTTAGTTACATATACTTGCATATATAGTCTATACGATCCACTCATATATACTTTCAAGTTATAGCAGGGATACAACAGAAAATAACGGAGGTGCAGGAAGCTTTATTAGATAAAAAAATAAATATTTAATGTTAATTTATTCTCATTCTCACATTATTTGTCTTGGAAAAAATATATTATTTAATATTGTATAACAAAACCAAAGAATATATTGATTTCTACAGATTAGATTTGGCGACTATAATAGATTTCTGACTTATATTGAGAATTTATGCCTTAAGATTAGGTCTTTACCCTAACTTTATTGATTTGTTTGCAAGATAACTAGTTAAATCAATTTTTGTATAATAATGTTGCTAAAGGGGTGCTAACAAGTCTTGATTTAGTAGGTGTAGCGGAAAATAGCAGGCCTTAAAGCAGATCTACTATTTAATAGCTCTAAATTGAAATTGTGTAGCGGTGGAAAAGTGCTATGCGCTATAAGGAGGATTTTGTGGGGCTTTAACTACACGTCTCAACTTAGAAAGGATTTAAGTTGAACTTTTGATTTTACACAAAAGTATATTTTCTAAACTTATGAAGAATTTAAAGGTAATAAATTAAAAGGCAACATTAAATCGAGAAGGATTTAAAGTTTATGATATTTTACACAAAAGTCCATATATTATTTTTTTAAACAACTTTTAAACAAAAGTATACAATAATGATTAAAAAAATTATTCAAACAATAATCATATAAAATTTGTTAAACCAATAATTGGAATAGCTCCTGTGATGCCAAGAATGATTAGCCAATCCTTGATTCAAGCATATATGATGACGCGACTAAGCATGGCTAAGATGATGTTGATTGAATTGAGAATAAGCTTAACGTTCGAGGCTAAGTACAGTATGATATTATTAGCAAATGGATCCATAATATCAATGGGCATTATGATATTTCATATCTGAAGGCTCATATGACTTCTTAGAATATGATATTCGAGATCTCTTAAGGTCGCTTGGAATAAGATATTCGAGAGTCCTTAAGGTCATTTGGATTAATATATTCGAGAATCTATATGGTCTTTAAGTATAAAACGCTCAAAGTCTTATGTCGTATATCCAAAGAGGGGGAAGATAAGTGGTAAAGATGTGAAATAGCCCATTAAGCATGTTAATGAACTAAATTAATTATGCTTACGTTCATAGTACAATGTTCATATGTAATAGGCGATATAAAGGCTATGCATATAAACACTAGTTTAGACCGAAGTTCATGTGATTCTATATGAGATAACATTACAATTGATTTAGGCCCAAAGAGCTTCATTATATGCATATTTATGTCTAATAATGTCCAAAGTGCACAGTCAAGGTAATAGGCATGTCCAAGCCTTTATTCATATAAATTGGGCATGATTACAATCAAATTGAGTTTCCCCAAATCAATATAAGGCTACAAGAGTCAATAAAAGAAATAATTTCTCCTTCTCACATACCCTTGGGTCCACATTTATAGGGGTACAATTCGACGTAGCAGCTAGACTTTGATGTGTAAGGATTTCGGCAACATCAATGTCGCACTGCGCTAACCCTTGCTTAATGATGTCATTCGACATTCTTTGGTAACTAGTAGAACTTTGACGTCATCTTAATAGTAAAGGCATTCGACATCAATAACTTTCGACGTCAGAACACTCTTAATTGGTTGGTGGTGGCACCGTTTGGAAGTGACGTTAGTCATTGATCAGGAGCAACATTCATACAGAGCAGTATCGAGAAAGCGCGGCATAGTAACTTCCGTAGATATTGATTACTTGCATCAGTATCGCATTTATAGATGCATGGTGTCCTCTAAGAATTAATGAAATGCACCATCAATAAGGTACAACATAGATTATCGACGGTATTGACAATGGGTGGCATTGTCTTATGATAGCATTATTGAAGCGACGTCGACAATCAGATGGTCTTAGTGGCAATAATATATGGCATCATCATATAGAGGCATTGGTAATAGTTGAATATTGATGAGCGGTATCGATAAGATGTGGCATTGCTAAGTTGCAACGTCGTATATGATTCTTCATTGATGAGATGTGACATAAATTACGCCGTTATAACTCTAATGAATTACGACATTTCTTAGTGATGTAAAAGGTTCGATGCTAATCATCTAACTCTATAGATGGTACGCGACATTGTATATAGCCCTTTATTGTTGAGATGCCGCACCGTAGTCCTTCAACATTGATCTATCCCCATTCTTTCGGTATTGGTTCATCACTATTCTTTTGACATTGATTATTTGCAGTATCATTCATTTTTTCCTTGGGTTACCTTGTGTCATTGCTTATTTACGACATTGTTATCTTAGCTCCATTGCTGTAGCATCAGTTCCTTTGACACTACTTATCCCTAAGACATTGTTGGGTTTTGACATAAAACCCAGCGGCATTGATTTCTTTGTGATGCCAACACCTACAGAATTCCTACGGTATTGAACTATGTGGACAACATTTTCCCCTTCCTTATATAAAAGAAGCTTTTTACACTTTAGTGTAAAAACAAGAATTTTCTTGCTTTCTTAACCCTTTGTGGGACTTCCTTTCTATTCTTGTTTTTCTGTAAAACAAAATAAATGACAATCCCAGTATTATTCTTATTGCTAATTTCAACTTTAGGTAGCCCTTTTTGGATTTGATTGAGCCATAATTAGGTTCATATTTTTTTAATGTTATCCACATAAGTTATGATCATCATAAAATAATAACAAAAATGTTTCAAATAGGTGCTTAGAAAGAAGACCACGGGTTTGCATAGTAGTATTAATTTCTTAAATAAGAGAGCCTTAGAAAATTATCTGGTAACATATAGAAGTCCATAACATTTTGAATGCAAGATCCGAATTCCTTCAAGAAGATCTATTTGGTAATAACAACAGAAGACCAGAAAACCAATCTGGTAACGACAATAGCTGAAGGCTGAAGAATCCATCTAATCATAATAGTGGAAGGTTGGAAGATCCATTTGACTATAAGAATGGAAGACTAGAAAATTCATCTGGCAATAACTATAGAACAGAAAATCCATTTGGAAATAATCTTTATTAATAGTTGTAATACCTTTGATGTCACACTTTTTTGGTGTTAGTGTGAACTACCAAAAATGCCCCTCTACAGTATTAACAAATCTTAATATTCCTTAAAAATAGGATCTAACAGTTAAACTTGCCCAATAGTAACAATCTTAATATCCCTTAAAAATAGGATCTAACAGTTAAACTTCTTTACAAATTCAAAATATCCATCTACACTTAAGAATAAGGTCTAACAAATAAAAAAATCTTTAATTAACTACAAATTCATTGTTTATTAATAAATAAAACAAATAAAATTCATGCTAACAAAAAAAATAGATGTTGTAACTTAGAAATAAAAGTTTAAATTAGCTACACATTATTGCAACGTAAAAACATAGCTAAATATTTGTGCAAACCATTTTTCTTGAACATGTTAATCATATATAATATGTAGAAAAATATTTCATGCGCGAGGCACATGCTATTATCACACGTGGAGCGCATGCCCTAATGCTCGTAATAGAAATTCGAAAAATCTATTTGGAAATAATAATAGAAGACCAGAAAATCGATCTGGTAATAATTATAGAAGAACAAAAAATCCATCTGGAAATAAAAATAGAAATTCGAAAAATCTATCTAGAAATAATAATATAAGACCAGAAAATCCTTCTAGTAGTAATAATAGAAGACTTGAAAATCCATCTGCTATCTGGAAATTGCTTCGGCTATGGAGCGTAAATGGCTCATTTTGACAGATCTTCCTCTAGAAGATTGATTGATCCTTCTTTAGGATAGAGTGTGATTGACACGATAATTTTTTGTTACTACCTTAGTTGATAATTTATGTCTTTTGTCCGATGCGTTTGGTTAGCTTTCTTAAGCAGAACCAAAAACTTACCCGACCTCCCTCAAAAAGGCGCTTTAGTAAGGCCTTATAGATGGTACTAAAGGCTTGTCTCATGCTTTGGGTAGCGATCTTAAGCAAAAACAAAGACTTATCCGAACTCCTTCTAGGAGGCACTTCAATAAAGCTATGGTAACGGTATCGAAGGCTGGTCCGGTGCTTTGGTCAGCCAAAGGTTTACTCTATCCTCCCTCAAGAAGACGCTCCAGTTAGGCCTCATTGGTAGAGGTTAAAGGATAGCAGATGCTTTGGTCAGGCCTTTTCAAACGGGACCACTGACCTCCCTTTAGGAGGTGCCTTAGACAGGCCACGAGGGAATAAAGGCTTGTGCTACGACCAGACCACATAGACGGGGACCGAAGGCTTTCAGAAGATTTGGTCAGGCCTTTTTAGACGGGACCAAAGGCTTACTCTGATCTCCCACTAGGAGATGCTTTAATCAGGCCATCTTGGCGGGGACAACGACTTTTCCTTTTTTTAAGAAGGATCCTACTCCTTTCCATGATCGATCCAGTAGATATTTTTGCTTCAAGCTCTTTATTCACCCATTGTCGAAAAATATGGCCATAAATTTTCCGCATTCCATGTTTTCTTTATTGCGTTGCCATCAGGCTTGCACAATGTATAGGTTCCTGGTAGGATTACTTTGTGCATGATTAGGGATTCTTCCCAATTTGTCGTATGCAGTCCATCCACTGGGTTCTTAGTATTTTCCATAACTCTTCGGAGTACTAGATCTCCTTTTTGAAATGATCTTTCTCTTACTTTAGAATTATAATACTTGGATGTTCTTCATTGATACTTAGTCGTCTGTATGACTGCTTCATCTCTTAGCTCATTGATTAAGTTGAAGGATTCTTTCTTCAATTCTTGATTTGGATTAAATGTATTTGCAATCCTTCTATGAAAAAGTAGTTCAACCTCAATTGGGAGCGTGGCTTTACATCCATATGTTAAGGAATATGGGGTATGCCTGTTACAGTGTTAGTAGAAGTACTATATGCCTATAGTATAAGAGGCAATTCTTCTACCCAATTTCCTTTAGCTTCGTCCAATCATTTTTTAAGAATGTTGTTAGTAGTTTTGTTGGCAGCTTTCAACGGCTCCATTAGCCTAAGGGTGAGCTACAGACGAAAAGCTCTTGATAATTCCATTTCTATTACATATTCGGGTAAATTCTTCACTCTTAAATCGAGTTCCATTATCAAATGTTATCTTATGTGGAATCCCAAATCTGGCAACAATATTCTTGATTACGAATTCGAGAACTTTTTCTGATGTGATATTTGAAAGCGGTTATGCTTCTACCCATTTTGTGAAATAATCAATGGCCACTACTGCGTACTTAGCTCCTCCATTGGATATAATGGTCTGATTGGTCAATTCTCCATGCATCAAAAGGCCATAGGTTTGAGATTAAAGTTAATTCGCTTGGTGAGAGACGTGGGATTTTAGAAAACCTTTGGCATTTCTCACATCTTTTCACATAATCGATGGTACCACCGGTCATCTGAGGCCAATAAAAGCCTTATCTCTCTACTTTCTTGGCTACCTCTATACAATTACAATGATCTCCACAAAATCCTTCGTGGGCTTCTTTTAATAGTTTTTCTCCTATTTTTGGATTAACATATATTAAGTAAGGAAGTGAATATCCTTTCTTATAAAGTATTTCATTTGCCATAATGAAGGTTGGGGTTGATGTTTTATTCTCCTTGCCTCCTTTTTATCTATTGGCAACTTCTCTTTTGTTATATAATCAACGCTAGGTGTCATCCAATTATTCTTATATTAATTATCAATCTCTCCACGAGAAGATTTTTCTTAAAGGGTCTCGATTTCATCTTCCTTCTCTTTGTGAGTTAAGGCTTGAGATGTGGTTAATACTAAAGGTACGCTTTTTGGATTGAAATTTCATTCCTCCGTACCGGGATTTGATTGGTAGCCTACCGATACAATCCGAGCTTCTAGCGCTCCTCGCGCACTAGCCAACTTGGCCAAAGAATCAGCTTGAGAGTTCTTCCTTCTCTGTACTTAGTGTATTGAGCAATCTTCAAATTGGGACAGTGTCTTTAAAATCTTATTGACATATAAGATCAATTTGATATCCTTTGTTTGATATTTTTGATTTAGTCGATTCACCATTGATTGCGAATCACTAAAAATCTCAATTCTAGGAATCTTTAATTGAAGGGCTAGGGTGAGTCCTTCTATCATTGACTTATATTCTGCTACATTATTAGTAGCCGAAAATCCCAACTTCATCGCATAATGTAAACAGTGCCCACCAGGGGTAATAATCACATATCCGACTCCAGTCCCTTGCTCGTTTGAGGCTCCATCCACGAACAGTTCCACTTTGGCTTTAGATCTTTTTCCTTCCCTTATCGCTCTTTAATGGATCTCATACATTCGTAAACAAAATCGGCTAGAGCTTGTCCTTTAATAGAAACTCGGAGTAGAAATTCAATATTATATTGGCTAAGCTCTATCCCCCATTTTACTAATCTTTCTGAAGCTTCAGATTTACTGAAAACCTGCTTGAGTGGTATGTTGGTTAAGACCTTGATTGGAAGCGCTTGAAAATAAGCCCTCATTTTTCATGCGGTGAGTATTAAATAGTATGCTAATTTATCTATAACTAGATATCTAATTTTTGCATTTTTGAGTCTCTTGCTCGTATAATATACTAAAAGCTGAGTTCCCTTCTCTTCTCTTCTCTTATTAATGCAGAACTAACTGCATGTTCAGAAACTGCCATATAGAGATAGAGGTTTTCTCCTTCTACATGGCTGGATAAAACTGGTGGTTTCTCCAAACGATCTTTCAGCTCCTTGAAAGCCTTTTGACAATCATCTCCTCATTCGATGTTTTTATTCTTTTAATCACATCGAAGAACGAGATAACACTTGTCAGTGGCTTTGGAAATGAATCTATTCAATGCTGCCACTCTTCCATTTAAGCTCATCACATCTTTACTTATTTTAGGTTCTGCATATTCTTAATAGCTTCAATTTGGTTAGGGTTGGCTTTGATTCCCCAAGAACTGACAATATATCCCAAGAACTTTCAAGACTGAATCCTAAAATAACATTTTTGTGGGATAAGTTTCATATGATATTTTCATAACACTTCGAACATTTCTTTAAGGTCTTTCAGATGGTTACTTTGCTCTAGAGACTTAACTAACATATTATCCACGTATACTTCCATATTTCGGCCAATTTGCTCTTTGAACATCCTATTCACCAACCTTTGGTATGTCGCTTCAACATTCTTCAACCCGAAAGGCATTGCTTTGTATATGTTCTCCAATCTATTAAAAAAATAGTGTTCTATTCATCTGGTTTGAACATCAGAATCTGGTTGTATCTGGAATAAGCATCCATGAAAGATAAAAGCTTGTGCCCACTTGTTGCATCAACTAATTGGTCTATTCGTGAAAAGGGGTAGCAGTCTTTCGGGTAGGCTTTATTCAAATCTGTGTAATCGACACATGTCCTTCTCATTTCCCATTGGATTTCTTAACTAGTACTAGATTGGCTAACCATTTTAGATAAAGCACTTCTTTGATAAATCTGTTTCAAGCAATCTTTAAACTTATTCTTTTAATGCATCCGATCAAATTTTATCAAACTGCCTTTTCTTCTGCTAGATAAGTGAGATATTCAGGTACATATTCAAAGCATGACACATAACAGTCGGATTTATTCAACCATTCTCTGAATGGGTCCAGGTAAATACATCTTTGCTAAACTAAAGGAATTGAACTAGCTCTCCTTTAAGTATGCTATCTAGTTCTTTTCCAATCTTTACTGTCTTTATTGTATCGACCGGATCCAAGCATATTTCCTTAAAATTTTCCGTGGGCTTCATTCCTTCTTGTTCAGCTATACAGACTAGTTCAGTGACGATCTCTTTGCCTTCTATTTCATCTTCCATTCAGTTTGCTTCTTTCCTTTTTCTTTTTCTTTTTAGATAAATTAATTTTCCTCAACACATGCTTAGTTTTCTTAATAGCCTTTTTTGCTTTGGATGATTGGTTTGAAGAACCCTTATCCAAAGGCTTATTAATATCATTTCCAATTAACTCATTTTTCTTCGAGTCATAGTAAGAAAGACTATCGCATTTATATTGCTCAAGAGTGGCAAATTACATTTCACAAGAGCTAAATTGTTCTCCCCTTATTATTCCCCAACCGTTTTTGTTTAATAACTTCACCATTAAGTATTTTGGTGAAACAAAAACATCAACCTCATCTAAAGTCGGTTTTCCAAACAAGGCATTATAGCAGGTTGATCCATGATGACAAAGAGAGTTTCAAAGGTCTTGGAGTACGGCGAAACTCCCTTGTACCAGAAGTTTTATCTGTCATTTTGAGGTTGATCCTTTATTTTTGAACCCAAAGACGGGCCTAAAGCTCAACATTAGTTTCTCCCCTGGGGTTCCCATTTGATCAAAGACATGCTTAAAGATTACATTGACGACACTTCCAGTATCGACAAGAATTTTGGAAACCACTCAGAGCCTAATTTAGGCAGTGATCATAAGCAGATCATTATGAGGATGAAATACTCCTCTTAGTTCTCATGGAGTGATGGGTAAGTTATGCATCTCGATTTGGAACCTGGGATTTTTGAATGGTGGCTCTCCTGTGTAACAACCCATGATTTAACCTCTTCAAAATATGGATATTTAATATATTTTTAAATAAATAATTAACAGTTTATGGTTAAAATAAAACTCTTTGGAATAATAAATAATGGCGGTGAAATAGTTTTTCAAAATAGGTTATAAAAATATTTCGTTCGAAAAAAATAGAAAATATGACCGGAAATCGTTTTTCGAATTTTCGACTTTTCAGTGTCGAAAAGTTGTCGAAAAACATAGTGCGCATTTGAGTAATATGCACAAACATCTATAAAAATTTAGAATTTATTGTAATATATTTATACACATATATTAACTTAAATAACTATAATATGTATGATATGACTTATTATGTAAGTGTTTAAAAACAAGATGGAAAATTGTCATAAAAACATCATTTCAAACATAAAGTAAAATGAAACATAAGGAGACATAAGTACACTTGAGTTTTAAATGCATGTTGGTAAAGGGGTGACAAGCTTGATGAGGTGGCAACAAAGGAAAGGAGGTTATGTACTTCATGGGTAAATTGGTAATTAATTTATCCCTTTGTATATAAGCAAAATTCCTAATTTAATTTCTCATTTTTCATTCATTCTTCACTTTCTAAAACCTTTCCTTAAGCTCTAAAGGGAATTTACATGGCACCCATGGTTATTTCAAAGTGGTAAAAATCTAAATTTTCATCTCTTAAGTAAAAAAAAATCAATACCACATACATCTTCATTCTTTACATCACTTAACTAAACAAACTAGACCCATATCCACCTCTTCACTTGCTTGGCCGAGCCTACTTCAATAAAGCCAAGCCATATCGTCCACTTAAACCCACCAAATTACCACTCTTTCCAAAGTAGAAACAAAGATCTCAATCATGTTCAAGTTCGTGTGAAAGATAGAGTTGAATTTGCAAACTTTTTGTGAGTAAAAATCTCACCTTTCAGACTAAATCTTTTTTAACTTTAATGTTGCTTATTTTTATAGCTTGTGAATGCTTGTTTACATGTATTATGATGTGATGAATGTTGGTTTAGTTTATGCTTTGAAAAATTGCTACCTTGGTAGTTAGTAAGCGAGTTAGTAAGCATCTTGAAAAGTTAGTAGTAAAAGTTAAATATATTGTTAATGATTGCTTTCTACATGTTGCATAATAATTAAGTACCTTGTGTTATGCTTTGCTTATGGTTATGTGATATGTAGATGTAAATAAAGTACATGAAAATAGTTGCCAAAGTGTCCGTATAGCGACTATCGCTATATCGACACTTTCGATAAACATATCCTTATCGAAATTTTTCAATTTATTTCTCGACCTTGTGTTTTGTTTTACAAGTTAATAAGGTTGTTAAATAAGAATGATGTAACACCACACACCGAGATCCACATTAACAAAGAGAATTACTAGGCAATTGTAACGACCCGTAAATTTCCGATAATTAAAATAGGTAATTTAATAAGATTTCGTGATTTAGTGTTAGGAAAAAATTTGTAATTCGTTTGGAATAATAATAACTGAAATGAATTGCAACAATAATTATCCAAGTAATTATTTATAGATTGAATGGAGTTCTAATCTAATTGAATTGACTCAAATGTTATAACTTCGTTAAGGGAATATATGGAAAAACAAATGTAAATAAGTGAATAAGAATTGTGAATTATTTAGGTAGAAATACAAATTTAATAGATTGGTTTCGAAGATTTGAATAGTAATAAGTATTGGAAAATAAATGCTACTTAGTGAATGCCTTTGAAATCAATAGTTGGACAGGATAAAAAATGTTGAATTCATTGGGTATAATAGAGTAATTGATTGATAAGTAAAATCTATTTAAAATCAAATAATTGAAGGTTGAACACGTAAATTGTTTAAAGTAAATATTTAAAACTTATTGAATAATTGAATAACTGTAAAATGAAAATGGGATTCTAAGATGTGAACTGGTTTTAAAGGTTAAATTCTATAAGTTCGTTTTGAACATTTCAAAAGATAGTGATTTAACAATAATCAAATTTGTTTAAATTTAATATTACAAATGTTTGAATAATTAAATTCCGAATTTGATATGATTAATTTGATATTGAAATTTAATATATGAAAAAAGAGTGAATAATTGGAATTTGATTTAATATGATTCAAATTGGTTTCCAAAGTGAATGTAAGTTATATTGGGATTATAGTAGAGTTAATAAGATTTTAAAATTGGAATTTATTGGATAATTGAATAACGGGTTTAATATTATTAAAAATGATTTGTAAAAATTTATTTTATCATATTAAAGTTAGAATGATGTTGTAGAACTTTTAAAATCGAATTAAAAGTAAATTTGTGAAAATTGAATATTTTAATATTTAATTATCGACTGAAAAATAGCCAATTTTCGAACAGTCTCAGAATTGAACGAAACTAGTTCCATTGGATCCATAATAGTTTGTTATTATCGGATTTCAATTTTCGTAGCAATCGGAGTTTTCGTTTGACCGTGGCAGCTCGAAACGCATCGAAATTGTTTTAATATTAATTTGACGAGTTAAAATAGCCATTTTTCAAACAGTCTCGGATTTCGACGAAACTAGTTTCATCGGATCCATAATATGATATTATTGTAAGGTTTCAAATTTCGTGTCAATCGGATTTACTGTTTGTCCGGGGCAAGCCAAAACGCATAGAAAATTCGTTAAATCGGTTTAATTTAAATTGGATCGTTTATAGACGTAACTCGCACAGATGATCGAATTAGCTCCCGAAACATGTTCCATTGTGTTCGGAACGTGGGGTAAACCTTAGAAACGCCTGCCGGCACGCTTTGTTTGGAGTTCGAAAATTTTTCGGTGAATAGTGTTTTTGCAATTTTCTATATAAGGACCTCTCTACTCCACTTTTGCAACCAAACCAAACCCTAACCCTAGTTTCTGAAGCCAGCCGCCACTATCATTTTCAATGGCCAGAAATTGATGAACTTCCTCCTCTATTATCTCCAAATCTACAAACAATTAGCAAAAGTCGTCAACTACAAAGTTGTAGAGGGCATCAAGATCTAGCTATCCAACGGTGGAGATCGGAAACGGAGCCACGGATCGACGTGAAATCATGGTCAAAGCTGCTGCATTTTTCATGCAATTCGAGGCAAGGGGGGGCCGGGTCAGGCCGCACTTACAGCGTAGGTGGCTCTGGTGATGGTGTGATGTCCCTAAAATTTAGGCAATAATTATTTAATAATTTCATTGATAATTATTTTAAAAATGTAAAATATTGATTTAATGAATTAATTCAAACTGGAATTCTCTTTTGAAAATTTATAATTATTTAGTTTGTTAAATGATATTCTTTTCAAATGTTAAAAATATTTAAGTAATAAATTTATCTTTCTAAACTGATTTAAAAATATTTTATTTATAATGTATAAATGTTTATACATTGTAAATAGAGGATTTGGTTTTAATTTTAATTTATATTAAATAAAGGATATTTTCTATTATTATATAAATGTATAATTTGTAAATTGATTAAATTAATTTAAATTAGTATTGTAAACTTTTCAAAAGTTTGTTTTAAAGATCTATCTTATAATTTTCATAGAAATTTAAGCAAGTATTTATTTTGTTTATAAGAATAATTGTAGTTTAGATTTTATTTTATAATAAAAGTTTGTTTTGTTTTATTTTAAAATTGCTTTTCTTTTGAAATAAGATAAACTCAACATTATTATTCTTTTAAAAAATCTTCTCTTTTGAAAATTAGTTTTAAATATTGTTTTAAAAATTTTCAAGCAAACATTTAAAATGAGTAATTTTATAAAAGAAGTTTTCATTTGAACATGTAAGGCTAAAATTTGTGACAAAACATTTTAAACATGCTAAAATAAGTTTGAAATGGTTTAAGATAAATTCAAATACATTTAGTAATTTAGAATTCTCTTTTAAATATTGTTTTAGATAGATTTAAAAACACATTCATAAACTAAGAAACTTATTTTTATATTAAATTTGAACATGTGTTAGCTTTTTAAACTAAATAGACACTTGTAAATTTATCTACACCTAAAGATAACAAGTGGCAAATTAATTTATTCTTGGAGTTTATTCTTTCAAATAAGAAATGTAACAAATGTTTTTATTGCTTGTTCAAACCTTTTTCTCAATTGAAAACCTGAAATCAGATTTGAGAAAAATCAAAAAAACTCAAAACAAATGCATGTTTCAAAATCTGCATTCATCTTCAAATCTGCAATCAATTCTCAAATCTGCAAAACCAAAACTTTCTTAAATCTGCCAAATCAAATCTACAATCTTTCTCTTCAAAATCTCAAACTGCAAATTGAAGAACAACTTCAAATCTGCATACAACCTATCTGCAAAATTAATCTTCAAACTTCAAGCTAGTAATTTAGTATTCAAACTTGGAAGCTCAAATTCAACTGAAAATCTGAGCAATTAGAATGGGTCTGCATGCATCATCATCAACAGGCAACTTCAATTTCAAAATGCAGTTTCAAACAGGGTCCTGGAAATTGAAATCTGCACTTAAGATTGTTCTCTGCATTCTTCTAAAAGGTGAGTGAACTTCTTGTTTTAAAAACAGTTTCTTTTAAATTAAAATTTTATAAATTTCCTGAATGAAAATATTAGTTCATTAATTAAAAATCAGGGTGATTAAAACTGCCTTGTTATCTATTTATTATTTACTGCAAGAAGTTGAATCTATATGTTGCATGTGAATATATAAATGGGAATGCTTGTATGATTTTATTGTGATCAATATGATGTGTGAATATATATATATATATATATATATATATGTTTGGGATTACAGTGATCCTAATCTACAGTTTTCTGTCTTAAAATAAGTATTAATAGAAACTTTATTCACTTGATTAATTTCTGTTAGAAAATAATATGTGTAAACAAAATATGTTTGTTAGTATAAGTGTAGGTTCTGGAAAATCATGAATTAGTTAAAATAAATTAAGATCTAAATTTGTTACCTCTGAAATAATTATAGCAGTAAGTATTTACAATAAAAAATCAGGAAACCAACATCATTAATTATTTTAAACAGGATTATATCATATATGCATGTTAGAAATCAGGAAGTATAAAACAAATTTCATTTTTTAAAAATGAACTGTGTAGATTAACATTCTGTTTTGAACAGAAAAAAATTTAGAAGTATCTGTTAGGTTAGTGGAATTTGGGGATTAGAATGATTCCTGTAGGTAGAATGTTGATGTAAGAATGAGGTAAAATTTGGAAATTTGGTGGTAGATGATCAGAGAGAGAGAAGAGAGGGGGATTGAGTTTTCTAGGTTTCAGAACCTAGTATTGCAGTGATGAAGTTTAGGATTCTGCACATGCTTTCTGCTGCATCGAATAGGAGTGGGGTTTGTTGAGGTTGCAGAGGGGTTGTAGATGGACCATCTGTCGGAATTGTAGCGATGAAGATGGTCGGAGGCGAGCAAATTGGTTGTTGTCAGGTTTGGGGTGGGTGTAGCAGGGTTTTTCCAGGTTGCTGTTGATTTTCTTAATTTTGATTTCAACTGTTATGGGAGGGTATGGATGGTTGTGATAAAGTAAGGAGATGGTCAGTGACTTGTGGAAGTGGTTTAGCGTGGCTGGAGTTCGCCGAGGCGACGGTGCATGTGCACCATTCAGGTTGGAGTCTGGTGGTCATTTGGTTGTGTGCAGGGTTTGTCTGACTCGAAGTAATCCTCGGGTAGTTTTGCTTCTGACTCGAAGCAAGGGGTGGGTGAACTCGGAGTAAAGTATATGGTTACTCGGGTTAGTAGAGTGCAGGTATTAAAACCTACAGCTTTGCAGTTTTTTTTAGAATTTGAATAAAATTCATAATTTAAAGATTTTAATTTGATTTAAATATAAGTTAAATCTAAATTCAAATAACGTTTGAAATTCAAAAGTTTTAAAAATGAAAATCTTAAATTTAAACAAGTTTTAAATTCTGTTTAAATCAAGATTTAAAAACAGTTCAGATTTTTAACCAGAGAGTATTTTGCAGTTTTTTTTATGTTGAATGGAATTCATTTTAGTGCAGGAGTTGATTCAAGAATAACTTGAATCTGAATTCAAATGAAGTTTTGAGTTCAAGGTTTTAAAATGAAACTTTTAGATTTAAACAAGTTTTAAATTCAGTTTTGAAATCAAGTTTCAGGTTTACCTTATAAACCCAGATTTTTATTCAAACTGTTTTTGTAAATTTTTAAATTTTGAAACAGATTTAAATGTTTAAGCAAAACTTAAATTTGTTTTGAAACCAAGTTAAAAAATTGTTTTCAAGTTACTTTAGGATCCATTTTTGATTTAAAAACATTTTATAAATTTAAAAAAAAATGAAATGAACATATTTAAATGTTTGAAAGAATTTGATTTCAAATAAGTTTAAAAACTTGAAAGAATTTAGTTCCTTTAGTATTTGAAAGTATTTAAAGTATGAAGTGTTAATTTAAAATTTGAAAGTTGAAATAATCAATTTATTTTCAAAACTTAATTTATTTTAATCAAGTAAATTTATTTTAAACCTTTCTCGTATATTTAGGTAATGAATATTTTTAACATTCATTTTATTTTTAAGGTTTATAATTATTTTAAATTTAGATTAATGTTTAATTGTTAAACATTTTAAATATTTAATTTTTAAATGGAATTTGAGTTTATTTTATAAATGTATTGTTTTTAATACATTTTGAATGTAAATGAGTCATTTGATAAATAATTAAATTATTTTGAAAATATTTAAGATAATTAAGGATTTACTTAATTATTTGATTTTAAATAATGGTTTAGATTAATTTTTAATTAGAAATGATTTATTAATCTAATTTAAATTTTCTTAAGTATATAATTAATGTAATGTTGTTAATTAATAATGGGTGATAATTATCTAAGGATAATTAAGTAATTAATTAATGTAATTAATTTTGATAATTAACTAGATTAATTAATTAAATATAATTAATTGGAATTTGTTAAGTATAATTAATTGTTAAAGTAATTAAGGAATTAATTACTTATTGTAATTAATTTTGATATGTGATTTATTTAAGTTAATTAATTTAGTTTAATTAATTTAAATAAATCATTTGATGATTTTATGAGTGTAATTACTTAATGTAATTAATGGAGCAAGATTACTCAGAGAAGTAATAATGATAATTACTGGAATGTAATTAGAAATTTGGATAATTACTTTTGTAATTAATTAAGGAATTAATTAATGATTAATTATTGGATAATTAATTTTTAAATAAGTAATTAAAGATAATTAACTATTAAATTAAATATTAATCAAGGTGATTAATAATTAGATTAATTACTAAATGTAATTAATTTTAATTAAGTAATTTATTTAAATATTAGAGATCATTAATTGTTTTAATTAATGATGTAATTAAGGATTGTTTGATTAAGTAATAATCAAATTAAGTGATTAATTAATGGTAATTAATTAAGGATAAATATAATTAATTATAATTAATTAATAAATGAGTATTTAAGTGTTAATTACTTATGATTAAGGTTAATTAATTTATAAAATTAATTAAAGACTAACTACTTATTGTAATTGGTGAATGATTAATCAAAGATGTTTAATCAAGTTAAATACTTAGTGGATAATTAATTAACTAGGTTAATTAATTAAAGGATATTAAGAAGGATTTAAATGGGTAATTAATTTAATTTAATTTAAGTTAATTAGAGATGATTGTAATTAATTTAATTCATTTTAAATTAATTATAATTGATGATTAAATTATTGCTTATGGATGTTATTGATTGAATGGTTGTGATCTCAGTAATGAGATGAGTCGTATCTATATGATATGAATGCTTGGTTTATGTATGATGGTTTGTGATGGATTATTTGGTTGTGATGATTATCTGTTTGTGATGATACAGATTATCTGTTTATGATATGAATGTGATTATCTATTGTGATATGTAGTTTATCTATCTGTGTGAATTAGACAACAATGAAATGAGATAATTGTTTAAAACCCTTAAGTATAACTTGGACATTAAGATGGCGTTTGGTTTCGATGAGACCGGGATCGGGTTTCCATATTTGGAATTCCGAAAACCACATCGATTCCATTTAAACATTAGGTCGTTAATCCAAGTGGAGCAAGTGAAGACTCGAGGTGTAAGGGTTATACGTTAGTATAACTCTGTGGGTTATTCCGTAATGAGTTTGATGGATTAGTACTTATAGATTCGAGATGGTGATTTAGAGTGCAAGGGTTATCGTCGTTAACTCTAAGGGTGATTCCAATACGAGTGTAATGAGATAATGCCTTCGGTTTCGTTCGAACCCGGAACGAACTTGTATGGATTGAATGCTTTAAGAACATCGTCAGGTGGACGATGAGCATTCTAAGATTGATATGTCCTGTAAAGGTAATCGTAACCTCAAGCCTAATCAACCGGGAATGGCTAAAACTGGGGAGGTGCAGCAAAGCTTCGTGGGTTGCCCCCACTGGAGAGCAAGATTTATCCCTGTCTAGAGGTCCCTTTATATTCGGCTGTGTGGCAGTTGGTGACGACCAATCTGCGGGGTGGTCTTGTTCGGAACTGTTCAGTAAGGAACGGGTCCGGCTTTGTGTTGCAGGGAAGTGGGAGTACTCCTCGGTACGGTGATCTAGGCCACGTACTGTGACGGGCGGTACCCCAGTAGCCCTGCCATTGATGGAAACCCATTTTTCCTACGTGACCCTACGGTTTTGTTTGTATTACCCACTTTTGTGGCTAGTAGCTGGAATTCAATGAATGTAACAATTTCGGCTATTTCTTATTTACTTGAAAACCCTAGACACTATTATAATATCACTGGATTTCTTATCAAATGTTTTGGTTAGCGTAAGGTAAAAACTTTTCCATGTTTATGTGTGGGAAGTCTTACGTGATACCTTTTGTTTTTAAAGAATTTTCTAAAGTTAAGCAACTTTTATCCCGTTTACTCACACCAGACCCCTGTCTGACCTAAGTGTTTATTTTCTGTTTTATTAAACTCTTGGGTACTCATATTACGTATGAGTAGTCAAGTGTTTCAGGATTGCTTTGACGAGTTTCTGGAGGAGATAATGGAGCAGGAGGCTTCAACGCGTAGATATATGTGGTGGTTCCGCTGTGTTTGAGTTGTATCTTTTTCTCTGTTGAACTTGGATTGTAATTACTAGACAGATGTTTATTACTGTCTAGATTGTGTTGCATTAGCTGTATTACTCTGATGTATATGATACTATGTAAAGTATTATGTGATATATTATAATTTATTCTATTCCGCTGTGAGATTCTGATGTTGTCTGTTTCTTTCTTTCCTTTCTTTTTCTCTTTTCTATCCCTTTCTTTCTTCTTAACGATGCGACTTCCTGGAGTTTGGAAGTTGGGTCGTCACATTGTGGTATCAGAGCTCTAGGTTGAGCGAATACCTAGACTCTGGAGTGGTGTCCTTCTTGAGAGAGCGTATTTGTAATTTAGTGTATATATATATATATTATTTATTTCTACCTATTAGATTGGGTTACCTGTTCGGGTTTTCCAATAAGCAATAAAGGTAGATAGGGTAGTGGTGTGTGTAACACAACTACCAATGGTTGGAATTCAAGTGTTTGAGGGTGGAAGTGATCTGCTAGGGCGGTTTTGGCATCTTGAGTAGTTCTGCAGTTGGTGAAGGATTTCTCTGATCTCTGAAGGAAATCTTTTCAAGATTCGGAGTTTATCTTTGGATTGTAAGCGGGATTTCACTCATGTGAGTGGACTCTCTTGAGTTTGGATTAGTTGGAAGTGCAGAAGCCAGAGTTGGTATCTTGGCAACCTCAGGGAGGAGTTCTGTCTATATTTGAGTTTGAGACTCAGTTTGGAAGAATGTTTTAAGCTTGGTTTGGGAGTGAGTTTCCTGAGAGATATCTGTCTATCTGGGAGGCTTTATTGTGAAGTGGCTGGTGTAGCTTTGAGGTTCGATGAGCTTTTGGATAAGGAAGTTTTTGGCAGGAGTAGCAGCAGTAAGTGGCCTGTTCTTCGATGGTTCAGAAATCTCTGAGATTCTTTTGTCAGTAGTCCGGGCATATGGTGGAGCTTGTCCATTTCTTCTGGAAGCTCAGTTGGGTGTGATGTTAGTGGTTAAGAGGTGGACCACTAGTTCTTGTTTTGGGTAGAAGGCTTTAGCTGTTCTGATTGTTGAAGTGAGAACGATTTCTTGGAATCTGAACTAAGTGGAATCGCAAAAGTGACTTGCGATGGTTCGAAGGTTCTTTGAGTGATCTTTGTTTGGATTAAAGCATCTCTAGTGGATGTTTGAGTTTTCGAAGTGGTATTTTCTGGATATCTTCGAAGGAGTTAAGATTTGCATCCGCATCAAGAGTTTGAGTTCTGTTTCAACTTGATTCTTGGAGTTTTACCGGTGGATCAGATTAGTAGGAGATTCTTTGAGAATGTGATCTGTTTTAAGTTGGTAGGATTTATTGGATCCAGTCTTCTGGTTGAATTTTTGCTGTGGTGTTGTGACCGAATCAGATAGGTCACTGAGATTTTGTGGAATTTGATGAACAATATTCCGTAATAAGTTGATCAAGTTTATACTTGTGTTCATCAACAGCATTCTTGAATCAGAGTTGCGTAGTGGAAGCATGGTGGCAGCTATTCCAGGATAGAAGCAACACCCGATTCATTGGAAATTTGAGTTTTGTCTTGGATCAGAGGATTTCTACAGGAAATTTATTTTGGATCTGGAAGCTTGGATGTTTGTGCATAGGAGTAGTAGGTTTGAAGTCTTCTGATATTTGTGTAATAGAGTTTGTGTGGTGGATCTGTTTGATCTAGAAGTTGAGGGGGGCCCAGGATCGACGTGAGAGATGTGTGGATATGAGTATTGGATCTTTCTGTTTTCTCTTGAGAGTTAAGTGTTTGGTCTACAGGATTGAATGGCCAGTTCGGATGACTGGAATTTGTTTTGTTTTTCACATATCTCTGAGGGAGTACGTGTATGGTTTATCTCTGGTTTTAGAATCAGTAGTTCTGTGAGATTTGGGAGTTGATCAGGACTTGTCTGTAGTCCTGTATTCTGTTTAGATTTGTAGATCTAGGTATATAGGAGCTCTAGATCTGAGTGGTGTAGCTAGTTTAGATTTTATAGGGAGAGTGTCCCGGTGTTTATATCTGGGAAACTCTAGGGAATTTTATCCAGAATTTTGTCTGGATAATTAGAATTGGTTGCTATGGTTGCTAGTATTTGGTTGATAGCGTATGTTGCTCTTTTAAATTTTAAAATCTGTATGGGATTATGAAATTACCTTTGCTTTTAAATTTCGGGGACGAAATTCTTTTAAGGGGGGAGGAATGTGATGTCCCGGAAATTTAGGCAATAATTATTTAATAATTTCATTGATAATTATTTTAAAAATGTGAAATATTGATTTAGTGAATTAATTCAAACTGGAATTCTCTTTTGAAAATTTATAATTATTTAGTTTGTTAAATGATATTCTTTTCAAATGTTAAAAATATTTAAGTAATAAATTTATCTTTCTAAACCGATTTAAAAATATTTTATTTATAATGTATAAATGTTTATACATTATAAATAGAGGATTTGGTTTTAATTTTAATTTATATTAAATAAAGGATATTTTCTGATTATTATATAAATGTATAATTTGTAAATTGATTAAATTAATTTAAATTAGTATTGTAAACTTTTCAAAAGTTTGTTTTAAAGATCTATCTTATAATTTTCATAGAAATATAAGCAAGTATTTATTTTGTTTATAAGAATAATTATAGTTTAGATTTTATTTTATAATAAAAGTTTGTTTTGTTTTATTTTAAAATTGCTTTTCTTTTGAAATAAGATAAACTCAACATTATTCTTCTTTTAAAAAATCTTCTCTTTTGAAAATTAGTTTTAAATATTGTTTTAAAAAATTTCAAGCAAACATTTAAAATGAGTAATTTTATCAAAGAAGTTTTCATGTGAACACGTAAGGCTAAAATTTGTGACAAAACATTTTAAACATGCTAAAATAAGTTTGAAATGGTTTAAGATAAATTCAAGTACATTTAGTAATTTAGAATTCTCTTTTAAATATTGATTTAGATAGATTTAAAAATACATTCATAAACTAAGAAACTTATTTTTATATTAAATTTGAACACGTGTTAGCTTTTTAAACTAAATAGACACTTGTAAATTTATCTACACCTAAAGATGACAAGTGGCAAACTAATTTATTCTTGGATTTTATTTTTTCAAATAAGAAATCTAACAAATGTTTTTATTGCTTGTTCAAACCTTTTTCTCAATTGAAAACCTGAAATCAGATTTGAGAAAAATCAAAAAAACTCAAAACAAATGCATGTTTCAAAATCTGCATTCATCTTCAAATCTGCAATCAATTCTCAAATCTGCAAAACCAAAACTTTCTTAAATCTGCCAAATCAAATCTACAATCTTTCTCTTCAAAATCTCAAACTGCAAATTGAAGAACAACTTCAAATCTGCATACAACCTATCTGCAAAATTAATCTTCAAACTTCAAGCTAGTAATTTAGTATTCAAACTTGGAAGCTCAAATTCAACTGAAAATCTGAGCAATTAGAATGGGTCTGCATGCATCATCATCAACAAGCAACTTCAATTTCAAAATGCAGTTTCAAACAGGGTCCTGGAAATTGAAATCTGCACTTAAGATTGTTCTCCGCATTCTTCTAAAAGGTGAGTGAACTTCTTGTTTTAAAAATAGTTTCTTTTAAATTAAAATTTTATAAATTTCCTGAATGAAAATATTAGTTCATTAATTAAAAATCAGGGTGATTAAAACTGCCTTGTTATCTATTTATTATTTACAGCAAGAAGTTGAATCTATATGTTGCATGTGAATATATAAGATTGGGAATGCTTGTATGATTTTATTGTGATCAATATGATGTGTGAATATATATATATATATATATATATATATATATATATATATATGTTTGGGATTACAGTGATCCTAATCTACAGTTTTCTGTCTTAAAATAAGTATTAATAGAAACTTTATTCACTTGATTAATTTCTGTTAGAAAATAATATGTGTAAACAAAATATGTTTGTTTGTATAAGTGTAGGTTCTGGGAAATCATGAATTAGTTAAAATAAATTAAGATCTAAATCTGTTACCTCTGAAATAATTATAGCAGTAAGTATTTATAATAAAAAATCAGGAAACCAACATCTTTAATTATTTTAAACAGGATTATATCATATATGCATGTTAGAAATCAGGAAGTATAAAACAAATTTCACTTTTTAAAAATGAACTGTGTAAATTAACATTCTGTTTTGAACAGAAATTTTTTTTAGTAGTATCTGTTAGGTTAGTGGAATTTGGGGGTTAGAATGATTCCTGTAGGTAGAATGTTGATGTAAGAATGAGGTAAAATTTGGAAATTTGGTGGTAGATGATCAGAGAGAGAGAAGAGAGGGGGATTGAGTTTTCCAGGTTTCAGAACCTAGTATTGCAGTGATGAAGTTTGGGATTCTGCACATGCTTTCTGCTGCATCGAATATGAGTGGGGTTTGTTGAGGTTGCAGAGGGGTTGTAGATGGACCATCTGCCGGAATTGTAGCGATGAAGATGGTCGGAGGCGAGCAAATTGGCTGTTGTCAGGTTTGGGGTGGGTGTAGCTGGGTTTTTCCAGGTTGCTGTTGATTTTCTTAATTTTGATTTCAACTGTTATGGGAGGGTATGGATGGTTGTGATAAAGTAAGGAGATGGTCAGTGACTTGTGGAAGTGGTTTAGCGTGGCTGGAGTTCGCCGAGGCGACGGTGCATGTGCACCATTCATGTTGGAGTCTGGTGGTCATTTGGTTGTGTGCAGGGTTTGTCTGACTCGAAGTAATCCTCGGGTAGTTTTGCTTCTGACTCGAAGCAAGGGGTGGGTGAACTCGGAGTAAAGTATATGGTTACTCGGGTTAGTAGAGTGCAGGTATTAAAACCTGTAGCTTTGCGTTTTTCTTTAGAATTTGAATAAAATTCATAATTTAAAGATTTCAATTTGATTTAAATATAAGTTAAATCTGAATTCAAATAAGGTTTGAAATTCAAAAGTTTTAAAAATGAAAATCTTAAATTTAAACAAGTTTTAAATTTTGTTTAAATCAAGATTTAAAAACAGTTCAGATTTTTAACCAGAGAGTATTTTGCAGTTTTTTTTATGTTGAATGGAATTCATTTTAGTGCAGGAGTTGATTCAAGAATAACTTGAATCTGAATTCAAATGGAGTTTTGAGTTCAAGGTTTTAAAATGAAACTTTTAAATTTAAACAAGTTTTAAATTCAGTTTTGAAATCAAGTTTCAGGTTTACCTTTTAAACCCAGATTTTTATTCAAACTGTTTTTGTAAATTTTTAAATTTTGAAACAGATTTAAATGTTTAAGCAAAATTTAAATTTGTTTTGAAACCAAGTTAAAAAATTGTTTTCAAGTTACTTTAGAATCCAGTTCTGATTTAAAAACAGTTTATAAATTTAAAAAAAATGAAATGAACATATTTAAATGTTTGAAAGAATTTGATTTCAAATAAGTTTAAAAACTTGAAAGAATTTAGTTCCTTTAGTATTTGAAAGTATGATGTGTTAATTTAAAATTTGAAAGTTGAAATAATCAATTTATTTTCAAAACTTAATCTATTTTAATCAAGTAAATTTATTTTAAACCTTTCTTGTATATTAAGTAATGAATGTTTTTAACATTCATTTTATTTTTAAGGTTTATAATTATTTCAAATTTAAATTAATGTTTAATAGTCAAACATTTTAAATATTTAATTTTTAAATGGAATTTGAATTTATTTTAGAAATGTATTGTTTTAATACATTTTGAATATAAATGAGTCATTTGATAAATAATTAAATTATTTTGAAAATATTTAAGATAATTAAGCATTTACTTAATTATTTGATTTTAAATAATGGTTTAGATTAATTTTTAATTAGAAATGATTTATTAATCTAATTTAAATTTTCTTAAGTATATAATTAATGTAATGTTGTTAATTAATAATGGGTGATAATTATCTAAGGATAATTAAGTAATTAATTAATGTAATTAATTTTGATAATTAACTAGATTAATTAATTAAATATAATTAACTGGAATTTGTTAAGTATAATTAATTGTTAAAGTAATTAAGGAATTAATTACTTATTATAATTAATTTTGATATGTGATTTATTTAAGTTAATTAATTTAGTTTAATTAATTTAAATAAATCATTTGATGATTTTATGAGTGTAATTACTTAATGTAATTAATGGAGCAAGATTACTCAGAGAAGTAATAATGATAATTACTGGAATGTAATTAGAAATTTGGATAATTACTTTTGTAATTAATTAAGGAATTAATTAATGATTAATTATTGGATAATTAATTTTTAAATAAGTAATTAAAGATAATTAACTACTAAATTAAATATTAATCAAGGTGATTAATAATTAGATTAATTACTAAATGTAATTAATTTTAATTAAGTAATTTATTTAAATATTAGAGATCATTAATTGTTTTAATTAATGATGTAATTAAGGATTGTTTGATTAAGTAATAATCAAATTAAGTGATTAATTAATGGTAATTAATTAAGGATAAATATAATTAGTTAATAAATGAGTAATTAAGTGTTAATTACTTATGATTAAGGTTAATTATTTTATAAAATTAATTAAAGACTAATTACTTATTGTAATTGGTGAATGATTAATCAAAGATGTTTAATCAAGTTAAATACTTAGTGGATAATTAATTAACTGGGTTAATTAATTAAAGGATATTAAGCAGGATTTAAATGGGTAATTATTTTAATTTAATTTAAATTAATTAGAGATGATTGTAATTAATTTAATTCATTTTAAATTAATTATAATTGATGATTAAATCATTGCCTATGGATGTTATTGATTGCATGGTTGTGATCTCAGTAATAAGATGAGTCGTATCTATATGACATGAATGCTTGGTTTATGTATGATGGTTTGTGATGGATTATTTGGTTGTGATGATTATTTGTTTGTGATGATACAGATTATCTGTTTATGATATGAATGTGATTATCTATTGTGATATGTAGTTTATCTATCTGTGTGAATTAGACAACAATGAAATGAGATATTGTTTAAAACCCTTAAGTATAACTTGGACATTAAGATGGCGTTTGGTTTCGATGAGACCAGGATCGGGTTTCCATATTTGGAATTCCGAAAACCACATTGATTCCAATTAAACGTTAGGTCGTTAACCCAAGTGGAGCAAGTGAAGACTCGAGGTGTAAGGGCTATACGTTAGTATAACTCTGTGGGTGATTCCGTAATGAGTTTGACGGAATAGTACTTATAGATTCGAGATGGTGATTTAGAGTGCAAGGGTTATCGTCGTTAACTCTGAGGGTGATTCCAATACGAGTGTAATGAGATAATGCCTTCGGTTTCGTTCGAACCCGGAACGAACTTGTATGGATTGAATGCTTTCAGAACATCGTCAGGTGGACGATGAGCATTCTAAGATTGATATGTCCTGTAAAGGTAATCGTAACCTCAAGCCTCATCAACCGGGAATGGCTAAAACAGGGGAGGTGCAGCAAAGCTTCGTGGGTAGCCCCCACTGGTGAGCAAGATTTATCTCTGTCTAGAAGTCCCTTTATATTCGGCTGTGTGGCAGTTGGTGACGACCAATCTGCGGGGTGGTCTTGTTCGGAACTGTTCAGTAAGGAACGGGTCCGGCTTTGTGTTGCAGGGGGAGTACTCCTCGGTACGATGATCTAGGCCACGTACTGTGACGGGCGGTACCCCAGTAGCCCTGCCATTGATGGAAACCCATTTTTCCTACGTGACCCTACGGTTTTGTTTGTATTACCCACTTTTGTGGCTAGTAGCTGGAATTTAATGAATGCAACAATTTCGGCTATTTCTTATTTACTTGGAAACCCTAGACACTATTATAATATCACTGGATTTCCTATCAAATGTTTTGGTTAGCGTAAGGTAAAAACTTTTCCATGTTTATGTGTGGGAAGTCTTACGTGATACCTTTTGTTTTCAAAGAATTTCCTAAAGTTAAGCAACTTTTATCCCGTTTACTCACACCGGACCCCTGTCTGACCTGAGTGTTTATTTTCTGTTTTATTAAACTCTTGGGTACTCATATTACGTATGAGTAGTCAAGTGTTTCATGATTGCTTTGACGAGTTTCTGGAGGAGATAATGGAGCAGGAGGCTTCAACGCGTAGATATATGTAGTGGTTCCGATGTGTTTGAGTTGTATCTTTTTCTCTGATGAACTTGGATTGTAATTACTAGACAGATGTTTATAACTGTCTAGATTGTGTTGTATTAGCTGTATTACTCTAATGTATATGATACTATGTAAAGTATTATGTGATATATTATAATTTATTCGATTCCGCTGTGAGATTCTGATGTTGTCTGTTTCTTTCTTTCCTTTCTTTTTCTCTTTTCTATCCCTTTCTTTCTTCTTAGCGATGCGACTTCCTAGAGTTTGGAAGTTGGGTCGTCACAGATGGGCTTCGTGGTGACGCTAGCTGATCGTCCTGGAAGTCGACGAGGTGGTCGTGATAATTGCTTGAAAATCGACGGCTAATGGGTTTCATGTACGTGAATATCACGTTGAGGAAGAAAGGGGGGCAACGGCCTGATCTGCTTGGGCTGGAAATTAACGGCTTAGATCGCGTAGGTTTTGAAATAAAAAAAGAAATGTTAATTAATTTACGTTTTAATTTGTTCAATCTTTGAAATGCTCTAACTTTTTCATACGAGATCGAAAACGTACGAAACTTTTTGCGTTGGAATCGTATCGACGAGTACTACGCAATGGAGCTAGTTTGGAATCATTTGAAGATAGTGAAAATTTTGGGTAAAATTAAACGCTCGTTTAATTTTATTCGAAATAAAACGCTGGAACTACATTAAAATCACGGTGAGTGTTTATAACGCTCACAACGTACTGAATATCTTTATGCTAGTTAAATTTATCATTATAAAGTGTTATGAATTTTATTTGTCGTTGTTTGATAAAATTTGATTGTCATTTGAATTAACCGTTAAAAAATTAATTGACAGTTAAATTGAAATTAAAACTGAATCGCGATTAAATTACCTGACATTGATAACTGTGAAATTGCCATGAATTGTATTGTCAATTGGATGATGTATTTCGATGGATGCTATTGGTTGATATTTAAATGTTTGGATGTCTATTTGCTTATATATATCCTGTTAGGCATACATATGAAACTTTGATTTGATTTAAGTGATATATATTCATCCCTGACATTTAATTGAAATAAATAATTACTTGGCCATAGGATAGAAAATCATATACGGACAACGAATTGGCTAAATTAATAATTTTAAAATCGTCGATTTGAAATTTATTTGAATGTTTTGATTTAAAAGTTATAAATAGAAATCAATTTATAAAAATCGAATTTATCGAAAAATTGAGTTTGGAATGTTGAAATAAATTTTGGTTAAAAGAAATTGTTAAATAAGTAAAGTGGAGACTTTGGAATTAAAAATGGGGATATGATTGAATTTCGAAAATTTATTTGTTTAAAGATTTAACCATAATTCGAGCTTTGAATATTACTAAGTAAAAGTGATATAAAAATGATATTTTGAAATCGAGCTTGGAATTGAATCATGTTTGAAATTTGGATTTAAACTTGAATATTGATGGATAATTCTATTAAGTGTTATAAATGGATATTTTTAAAAAATCAAGCTCCAAATTGATATAAATTGAAATT
Organism: Allium cepa; assembly: GCA_030765085.1. Lineage (NCBI taxonomy): Eukaryota > Viridiplantae > Streptophyta > Magnoliopsida > Asparagales > Amaryllidaceae > Allium > Allium cepa. The sequence goes on from CM060939.1 coordinate 159,849,338, forward strand.
GAATTAATTGAAAGTGAATATAAAGTTGAATAAATTTGAAGTCAAAGTTGACGTTGATTGAACCGAAATCGAAATTGAATCGGTAGAAGGGAAATTGAAATTGTTTTGAATTGGGAAGTTATAATTGAAATGGTTTGGTTTTGAAGCTGTTTTATTTTGTTTTCCAAATTACTCAGTTATATAAACCATTTTTGAATACTTAAACTATTTTAATCTATTTTAAATCTACTTAACCCAATTTAAATTATTTTAAACTAATTTATCTATTTTAACTCCATTTTAAGACTTTAAGTATTTTTAACTACTTTAATTATTTAAACTGCTTTTAAACTACTTAAAACTATTTTCTAAAATTCTAAGCTGGTCAATAAGGTGAAATGTTTATATTTAAATCTTGAATTTAAATACAAATTGGGTTAAATGAAGTTGCAACCTAAATTGAAATTCGAAATGATTTTGAAATCGAAATGAGATATTGACGCGAAAAATGATTTTTGAAACGGAATCTTACATTTGAATAGATTCGATGATATTCGAAATGGATTTGATTTTTTGAAGCGAATGTGATATTTTGATATCAATTATGAATTGACTTGAAATGTTAAAGAGCCACTGGTGTAATAATACGTAGTTATTAAAAAGACCGGGATCAGATATGGACATACTCTTTGTCGATACCGAAAACCACTTTAATAACTATTATACGCGGAGTGTTGATCCAGAATGAAGTGGATGGTTTGGTGAATGCGTTGACTGAAGAAAGAGGACGATTATTGGATGATCCCTGACATGACTAAAACAAGAGCCGCGCCGGGCCATTGAGGTTCGCCACCTCTAGCGGACACACTTCTTCGATACCATATCTATTACATTTGTGATTCGATTTGGGTGCACCCCTTGATTTGGGAGTGTTGTTTCGCGGTGTTGGGGTAGCTGCTGGCTATGCTCAACATTAGTCCGGATCACACAACTACTAGTATCCTAGTTGGTATCGCCTCATGTACCTTGTCATACTGATTATCCTATTCGCGACCACTACGTTATGTTTTGTGTTATACCTATGGGGTACCCTCTGATAACCACCAGTTTACGATGGGGCTTACGGTGCTGTATAGACTATGGCATTATAAAAATGTGTTAAGGGGGATTATGGTAACGCCTTAACGCTATTTTGATACTTTATATTACTGATAGGCATTACCTACTTAGCGTACATTACTACATAGTAGATAGTTTAACGGATCCTTAAGAGATGGAAAATCCCGTAACATCTGTTGAGTTATTGCATGCACGTTGACACTGGATATGAGATGTCAAACCCTGTAAACATCTCTAACGCCGTTACACTCATATTTATTTACGATTGATTTAACTTTCATAAGGATATTTTAGTCCTGACTCGAGTGTTTTGTCTTTTCATTACGCTCGGGTCAGTCCTGAGTTTTTCAGATTTTTGAAGATCTATTCTGGACGATGAAGACGAAGATTTGGTATACTATTACTATTATTACCTTTGCATCATGCTATCTGCTGCATTATTTTAATTGTTCTGTTGTATATGTATAACTCTGATAAATGTTGTATAAATAATTGTCAAAGTATAGTAAACAGCTTCATGAACTGTTTATTTGACTATTATATTTTATCGTTCCGCTGCGAGATTCTGTGTTGTTTCTTTTCCTTTATTTCTCTTTCTTTTCTTTTCTTATTTACCCCAATAACCATCTGCCCTTTTGAATGGTTTGGAATCGGCATGTGTATTTGATCGTCGGTTTAAACTGTCTAAAAAGGCGGGTCATTATAGTTGGTATAAGAGCTTTGGTTTAGCGATAACCTTAGCTTTGTGGGGTCTGACTCTTTATAAATAGGGTAGTTATACCCTATGATGAGTCGCTGAGTGTATATATATGAGAGAGCGTATTTGTTAGTGATATAAAATATTTTATATTGTGTCGGTTGATTTGTTGAGTGGCTTATGGATTCTGGTCAATATGAGTAATTAACGTCATTGATAGGGATCTCTAAACACTTAAACAGAACAATTCGACATAGTATTGTTTTTAAATTGGGTAAATGAAATAATTTTGCTCTAATTATGTTTTGTATATAAGGAAAAAATTTCAGAAATTATTGTGACTTATCTAGCTTACCTGGTTGTTAGGAATGAAAATATTGGTTATTATCATTAATTGGATATTGTAATTTAACAAATAAGCTGAATTACAAAATAAACAATGATAAAACACTTGTGGAATGTTTTAAGAAAGAAAATCCTATAAGAATATTTTATAAAGGTGACTTATAAATTAAAATAGATTTAAATTGGAAAATATTGAATTTAAGACCCGGAGGTTTTAAAATGGTTTTCAAAGCTTTGAAGAAAATATATTGTGATATTAGTTGGAAAATATTTATGGGAAATATTTTGAAAGGTGTTTTAAGTGGGAATGAATTCAGTACTCCTCTCTTCTGTCGCTGGAAAATAATTTCGGTGATGACTGCGCAGCATCATCGACATTCATTTTCGAGTCTCAAAGTGGGGGAGACTTCTAAGAAGCTTTGCTTTTCTTCGAAATTATTTTGGGTAAATGGGTTTTGGTTTAAACTCTAAAGGTATAATTTGTTATATAAAAAAAGGGATATAAGTGTATATGTTTATTTCAAACGATTTGGAAAGAACCGGGCATTTAAATTTCTAAGTTATGTTAATTAGTAATTTTCAAATGAAGTGAATAACCAGAATTTATAAAATAAGAGGATTAAGATATCTAAGCTTATTGTTTTGGGAAAACTTTAAAGTTGAAAGGTAAAGAGGATTTAAACAAATTAAATTTGTGAACATTCTAATTAAGTAAAATGAAATTCTATAAATTTGTATAATACCAAAATTACATTCCGATAACATATAACAAGACTTACCAAATGTTAAAAGTTAAAATGATGTTTTGGATATGTAATGAGATATTGTATAAATAAACAGAACCTGAAAGTAATTGAAATATACAAGTAAGGAAAACTCAAAAGGGAATTAAAATGTATATAAATGGAAAATTTTGATTGTGATAAAAATTATATATACTTAAATATAACATGAAATGATGAATGGATAAATGGAACAAGTAAGCGAACTTAAGAAAGAAGATAAATGAATCGTATTATATCTTGGTAAATTGGTTATAGAAAATAAATATAAATTGCAAAGGGATTGTAAAAAAAAAATTGAGTTTGTAACCTTTAAGATAACTGTAAACTAAGAAGAGTCATTTATGAGAGGTTAGACTTTTATAGGTAGATTAATAAACTAAAGTGCCGGTTAATAAAATGTTCCACAAATGAATTCATTATTAACTGAAATTATAAAAATGCAATAAATGTAAACAAAGGAATTTCTTATAGCTAAGAATCAATTGGGAAAAGAAATTGAGTTTAAATTAAATTATATAGAATGTTTAAAATGAACTTGAGTAAGCAAATTCTTTGATATGATGTTTAAGAAAAGATAATGTTAAAGAATATGCTATGTAAAAAAATGAATATACTAACTGAATAATGGATTGTGAGTAATTAAGTGAAAAAAATAGAAGTCAACAAAATAATTTAGTATAGATAGATTAGATAGAAATCCATTGGAAGGTAATACGTGAGATTGTACGTATATTATTTTATTCGCATAACGATTTGATCCAAATTCGAGCACAAAATTTCGAGATGATTTATATCGATCCAAGTTAGGATTTTTCACTCGATTCTCGACGGCGAACCCCGGATATGGATTTTGATTTGATTCTGGACTTCTCTATCATAGTATATGGCTATGCAAGGAGAGTAACAGTTTCCAATCAAGGAACCAAATCTGAGTCCGCACTAGAGAGTCGTGTGAACGATACTAGTTTGGAAGTGAAATTGTGTGATCGAATAAGCGATTAGATTGATATTTCTCACGGATGATATATGTACGGCTTACGGACTTAATTAAAGTTAATATTGGAAATTTATGATGCCAAATATAAAATGATTCTTTTAAAATTGTATGATTTGGTTGTTATATGATTGTTAGTTGATTGTATATAATTCATTGAGTATTAATGAAATTGAAAGCTATAAATCATTGAAATCAAATTGGAAGTTAAATGAATTTAAATAGAATTTAATTTGATTCAAATTGGAAGTGAACTAATGTAAATATAAATTAGTGAATGTTAACTAATTGAATTGAGAATGAATGTTAGTAAAATCCAACGTTAATGAATCAACTGTGATTAAAATTGAAACTAAGTCAATAAATATTAATGAGAAATGAATTTATATTGATTGGTTATGGATTTGTTGGATGATAGTTGGATGATAATTGATTTGGTGGAGGAATTTGTTGTTTTTTTGCATTTGCTATGTTGGCACATGTAGTTGTTATGTTGCTATATGGTGTATATTGATATTATTTTCATATATGCATGTTTCTCATGGTTTGTTGAGTGTTTAGTAGGTGCGGATTGCGCTTGCTTCGCATTTGGAGCTCGCTTTCGCGCTATATTAGCCGTATATGCTCGCTAATAATATATAAGATACATATCTCGGATTACATACCGTACTTTTACACCTTTTTCCCCTGCGGGATGCCTCATCACTTGATGAGATGTATATTTGTGATATATATACTGTCATTTTTTTTTCGGATCGAGCCGCGCAAAGGAGACTCTGCTGAAATTTTTCGTAAATCCGGATGTTAGAAAATTTTCGAGTTTTAAAATATTATAACTTGTTTTGATAACTAACTATTAAATTTAGAAAGCCGTTCGGAGTAACTTAGTGGAAGCGTAGTTATGACTTTATAAATGGAATTTCTTTGTTTTATAAGTTGGTAACTTTGAATAAAATATATCTAATGTTGAATTCTATACTTAGTTCCTTTTCCCTTCTTTTTCCTTTTCGGGGATGAAAAGTTTTGAGTGGGGGAGAGTGTAACGACCCGTAAATTTCCGATAATTAAAATAGCTAATTTAATAAGATTTCGTGATTTAGTGTTAGGAAAAAATTTGTAATTCGTTTGGAATAATAATAATAACTGAAATGAATTGCAACAATAATTATCCAAGTAATTATTTATAGATTGAATGGAGTTCTAATCTAATTGAATTGACTCAAATGTTATAACTTGGTTAAGGGAATATATGGAAAAAACAAATGTAAATAAGTGAATAAGAATTGTGAATTATTTAGGTAGAAATACAAATTTAATAGATTGGTTTCGAAGATTTGAATAGTAATAAGTATTGGAAAATAAATGCTACTTAGTGAATGCCTTTGAAATCAATAGTTGGATAGGATAATAAATGTTGAATTCATTGGGTATAATAGAGTAATTGATTGATAAGTAAAATCTATTTAAAATCAAATAATTGAATATTGAACAAGTAAATTGTTTAAAGTAAATATTTAAAACTTATTGAATAATTGAATAACTGTAAAATGAAAATGGGATTCTAAAATGTGAATTGGTTTTAAAGGTTAAATTCTATAAGTTTGTTTTGAACATTTCAAATGATAGTGATTTAAGAATAATCAAATTTGTTTAAATTTAATATTACAAATGTTTGAATAATTAAATTCCGAATTTGATATGATTAATTTGATATTGAAATTTAATGTATGAAAAAAGAGTGAATAATTGGAATTTGATTTAAGATGATTCAAATTGGTTTCCAAAGTGAATGTAAGTTATATTGGGATTATAATAGAGTTAATAAGATTTTAAAATTGGAATTTATTGGATAATTGAATAACGGGTTTAATATGATTAAAATGATGTGTAAAAATTTATTTTATCATATTAAAGTTAGAATGATGTTGTAGAACTTTTAAAATCGAATTAAAAGTAAATTTGTGAAAATTGAATATTTTAATATTTAATTATCGACTGAAAAATAGCCAATTTTCGAACAGTCTCAGAATTGGACGAAACTAGTTCCATTGGATCCGTAATAGTTTGTTATTATCGGATTTCAATTTTCGTAGCAATCGGAGTTTTCGTTTGACCGTGGCAGCTCGAAACGCATCGAAATTGTTTTAATATTAATTTGACGAGTTAAAATAGCCATTTTTCAAACAGTCTCGGATTTTGACGAAACTAGTTTCATCGGCTCCGTAATATGATATTATTGTAAGGTTTCAAATTTCGTGTCAATCAGATGTACTATTTGTCCGGGGCAAGCCAAAACGCATAGAAAATTCGTTAAATCAGTTTAATTTAAATTGGATCGTTTATAGCCGTAACTCGCACAGATGATCGAATTAGCTCCTGAAACACGTTCCATTGTGTTCGGAACGTGGGGTAAACCTTAGAAACGCCTGCCGGCACGCTTCGTTTGGAGTTTGGAAAATTTTCGGTGAATAGTGTTTTTGCAATTTTCTATATAAGGACCTCTCTACTTAACTTTTGCAACCAAACCAAACCCTAACCCTAGTTTCTGAAGCCAACCGCCACTATCATTTTCAATGGCCAGAAATTGTCGAACTTCCTCCTCTATTATCTCCAAATTTACAAACAATTTGCAAAAGTCGTCAACTACAAAGTTGTAGAGGGCATCAAGATCTAGCTATCCAACGGTGGAGATCGGAAACGGAGCCACGGATCGACGCAAAATCATGGTCAAAGCTGCTGCATTTTTCACGCAATTCGAGGCAGAGGGGGGCCGGGTCTTGCCGCACTTACGGTGTAGGTGGCTCTGGTGATGGGCTTCGTGGTGGCGCTAGCTGATCGTTCTGGAAGTCGACGAGGTGGTCGTGATAATTGCTTGAAAATCGACGGCTAATGGGTTTCATGTACGTGAATATCACGTTGAGGAAGAAAGGGGGGGCAACGGCCTGATCTGCTTGGGCTGGAAATCAACGGCTGAGATCGCGTAGGGTTTGAAATAAAAAAAGAAATGTTAATTAATTTATGTTTTAATTTGTTCAATCTTTAAAATGCTCTAACTTTTTCATACAAGGTCGAAAACGCACGAAACTTTTTGCGTTGGAATCGTATCGATGAGCACTACGCAATGGAGATGGTTTGGAATCATTTGAAGATAGTGAAAATTTCGGGTAAAATTAAACGCTCGTTTAGTTTTATTCGAAATAAAACGCTGGAACTACATTAAAATCACGGTGAGTGTTTATAACGCTCACAACGTACTGAATATCTTTATGCTAGTTAAATTTATCATTATAAAGTGTTATGAATTTTATTTGTCGTTGTTTGATAAAATTTGATTGTCATTTGAATTAACCGTTAAAAATTTAATTGACAGTTAAATTGAAATTAAAATTGAATTGCGATTAAATTACCTGACATTGATAACTGTGAAATTGCCATGAATTGTATTGTCAATTGGATGATGTATTTCGATGGATGCTATTGGCTGATATTTAAATGTTTGGATGTTTATTTGCTTATATATATCCTGTTAGGCATATATATGAAACTGTGATTTGATTTAAGTGATATATATTCATCCCTGACATTTAATTGAAATAAATAATTACTTGGCCATAGGATAGAAAATTATATACGGACACCGAATTGGCTAAATTAATAATTTTAAAATCGTCGATTTGAAATTTATTTGAATGTTTTGATTTAAAAGTTATAAATAGAAATCAATTTATAAAAATCGAATTTATCGAAAAATTGAGTTTGGAATGTTGAAATAAATTTTGGTTAAAAGAAATTGTTAAATAATCAAAGTGGAGACTTTGGAATTTAAAAATGGGGATACGATTGAATTTCGAAAATTTATCTGTTTAAAGATTTAACCTTAATTCGAGCTTTGAATATTACTAAGTAAAAGTGATATAAAAATGATATTTTGAAATCGAGCTTGGAATTGAATCATATTTGAAATTTGGATTTAAACTTGAATATTGATGGATAATTCTGTTAAGTGTTATAAATGGATATTTTTGAAAAATCAAGCTCCAAATCGATATAAATTGAAATTGAATTAATTGAAAGTGAATATAAAGTTGAATAAATTTGAAGTCAAAGTTGACGTTGATTGAACCGAAATCGAAATTGAATCGGTAGAAGGGAAATTGAAATTGTTTTGAATTGGGAAGTTATAATTGAAATGGTTTGGTTTTGAAGCTGTTTTATTTTGTTTTCCAAATTACTCAGTTATATAAACCATTTTTGAATACTTAAACTATTTTAATCTATTTTAAATCTACTTAACCCAATTTAAATTATTTTAAACTAATTTATCTATTTTAACTCCATTTTAAGACTTTAAGTATTTTTAACTACTTTAATTATTTAAACTGCTTTTAAACTACTTAAAACTATTTTCTAAAATTCTAAGCTGGTCAATAAGGTGAAATGTTTATATTTAAATCTTGAATTTAAATACGAATTGGGTTAAATGAAGTTGCAACCTAAATTGAAATTCGAAATGATTTTGAAATCGAAATGAGATATTGATGCCAAAAATGATTTTTGAAACGGAATCTTACATTTGAATAGATTTGATGATATTTGAAATGGATTTGATATTTTGAAGCGAATGTGATATTTTGATATCAATTATGAATTGACTTGAAATGTAAAAGAGCCACTGGTGTAATAATACGTAGTTATTAAAGAGACCGGGATCGGATATGGACATACTCTCTGTCGATACCGAAAACCACTTTAATAACTATTATACGCGGAGTGTTGATCCAGAATGAAGTGGATGGTTTGGTGAACGCGTTGACTGAAGAAAGAGAACGATTATTGGATGATCCCTGACATGACTAAAATAGGAGCCGCGCCGGGCCATTGAGGTTCGCCACCTCTAGCGGACACACTTCTTCGATACCATATCTATTACATTTGTGATTCGATTTGGGTTCACCCCTTGATTTGGGAGTGTTGTTTCGCGGTGTTGGGGTAGCTGCTGGCTATACTCAACATCAGTCCGGATCACGCAACTACTAGTATCCTAATTGGTATCGCCTCATGTACCTTGTCATACTGATTATCCTACTCACGACCACTACGTTATGTTTTGTGTTATACCTATGGGGTACCCTCTGATAACCACCAGTTCACGGTGGGGCTTACGGTGCTGTATAGACTATGGCATTATAAAAATGTGTTATGAGGGATTATGGTAATGCCTTAACGCTATTTTGATACTTTATATTACTGATAGGCATTATCTACTTAGCGTACATCACTACATAGTAGATAGTTTAACGGATCCTTAAGAGATGGAAAATCGCGTAACATCTCTTGAGTTATTGCACGCACGTTGGTACTGGATATGAGATGTCAAACCCCGTAAATATCTCTAACGCCGTTACACTCATATTTATTTACGATTGATTTAACTTTCATAAGGATATTTTAGTCCTGACTCGAGTGTTTTGTCTTTTCATTACGCTCGGGTCAGTCCTGAGTTTTTCAGATTTTTGAAGATCTATTCTGGAGGATGAAGACGAAGATTTGGTATACTATTACTATTATTACCCTTGCGTCATGCTATCTGCTGCATTATTTTAATTGTTCTGTTGTATATGTATAACTCTGATAAATGTTGTATAAATAATTGTCAAAGTATAGTAAACAGCTTCATGAACTGCTTATTTGACTATTATATTTTATTGTTCCGCTGCGAGATTCTGTGTTGTTTCTTTTCCTTTATTTCTCTTTCTTTTCTTTTCTTATTTACCCCAATAACCATCTGCCCTTTTGAATGGTTTGGAATCGGCATGTGTATTTGATCGTCGGTTTGAACTGTCCAAAAAGGCGGGTCATTACAGTAATTCTGTATGCTAATGTGGAGAATAGGGCTAGTTAAGGGAGACCATCATAGTCTTGCATTATATAAGAGCTAAGTATGTCAATTTGGTACTTATTTTTTTCATTTTTTCATAAGTATTCGACATACTTAATTCCTATCTAATACACTACTATGACGGCTAAAGGATCGATTCAGAAACAAAAAATAATAACAATATCATTCACGAATCACAGAACAACAAACATAGATAATATACATACACGTTTACATCAAATGTAATACAACATGTCACAAGTGGTATTATGACCACAATATATATCTACATACATCCCCACAAAAGAATATACATATCTAAGTTCCTAGCAAGAGAACTACTATAAAACTATACAAGAATAATGCTTCCTATCCAAAAGGATTGATAGAGAAGTCCAAAAGATACAGCTAAGCCTAAAGTCCGAAAGATCTTAACCTACAACTCGGTCTAACCCATGTATTTATTACTCGGTAGCCCTACTATATTTTTAAATAATTAATTAACAGATTTATAGCTAAGATAAAACTCTTTGAAATAATAAATAATGATGGTGAAATAGTTTTTTTTTTTTTAAAATAGTTTGCAAAAATATTTAGTTCGAAGAAAAATAGAAAATGTGACCGGAAATCATTTTTCGAATTTCGACTTTTTAGTGTTGGAAAGTTGTCAAAAAAGGTTATGCGCATTTGAGTAACACACACACATTTATAATAAGTTTGAATTTATTTTAATATATTTATACACGTATATTAACTTAAATAACTATAGTAAGTATGATATGACTTATTATGTAAGTGTTTAAAAATGAGATGGAAAATTGTCATAAAAAAATCATTTCAAACATAAAGTAAAACGCAACATAAAGAGACATAAGAACACTTGAGTTTTAAATGCATGTTGGTAAGCAGGAGACAAGCTTGATGAGGTGGCAACAAAGGAAAGGAGGTTATGTATTTTAAGGGTAAATTGGTAATTTAATTTATCCCTTTGTATATAAGCAAAATTCCTAATTTAATCTCTCATTTTCCATTCATTCTTCACTTTCTAAAACCTTTCCTTAAGCTCTTAAGGGAGTTTACATGGCTACCGTGGTTATTTCAAAGTGGTAAAAATCTAAATTTTCATCTCTTAAGTAAAAAAAATATATCCATACCACATCCATCTTCATTCTCTACACCACCTAACTAAATAAACTAGACCCATATCCACCTCTTCACTTGCTTGGCCGAGCCTACTTCAATAAGGCCAAACCATATTTTCCACTTAAACCACAAAAGTACCATTTTTTCAAAGTAGAAACAAAGATGTCGATCGTGTTCAAGTTCGTGCGAAAGATAGAGTTGAATTTGCAAACTTTTTGTGAGTAAAAATCTAACCTTTAAAACTATTTTTTTAAACTTTAATGTTGCTTATTTTTACAGCTTGTGAATGCTTGTTTATATGTATCATGACATGATGAATGTTGGTTTTATGCTTTGAAAATTTGTCGTCTTGGTAGTTAGTAAGCGAGTTAGTAAGCATCTTGGAAAGTTAGTAGTAAAAGTTAAATATATTGTTAGGGATCGCTTTCTACATGTTGTATAATAGTTAAGTACCTTGTATTATGCTTTGCTTATGGTTATGTGATATGTAGACGTAAATAAAGTGACATGAAAATAGTTGCTGAAGTGTCAATGTAGCGATTATCGCTATATCGACACTTTTGATAAACATATCCTTATCGATTTTTTTTAATTTATATCTCGAGCTTGGGTTTCGTTTTACAAGTTAATAAAGTTGTTAAATAAGGTTGATTTCAAATTTAATTGATTATTTTAATGAAGATTTTTAAATATAATTAATTAATTAATAAGGTTAATAACTTGTTAATGATGAGTTTAAATTTAATTAATTAACTTATTAATGATGCGTTTAAATGTAGTTAATTACTTTGTTAATGATACTTAAATTTTATTTAACATTTTGTCTAATGATGAGTAAGGTTAATTAATTATTAATAATGGTGGATTAAAATTAATTAATCATTTTAATTAATGACGATTAAAATAAATTAACTTATTTCAATTAATGATTTTTAAATTTGATTAATTAATTTAAATTTAATTAATCTTTTCTTTTATTTTGTTTTAAATTAATTAATTTAATTAATTTAATTAATGATATTTATTTATTATTAATTACTTTAATTAATAATGTCTAAATTTAATTAATTAATGTAGTTAATGAGATAAAATTTAATAAATTAATTTAATTGATTCTGTTAATTTAAAGGTGATTAACCTTTTTAATAAAAGGGTATTTTGAAGTCAGTTATTCAAATTGATTAATAAAGTTTGAAGATAACTAATTATTCTCATTTATGATAGCTAAAGCGAAGTATCCATTTAAATAAGGATGTTGAAAGTTATTAAATCCTTTTATAATGATGTTTTAAAGTTAGTAAAATCTTTTAATAAAGTGTTTTGAAGCTAATAATTGTAATGTGAAACCCAATCACGAATTCGGGATTTTAAAACAAAATTTTGAATTGTTTATTGAAATGAATTATTTTCCGTAAATCGATTCACTTGTATGGAAATAATTTATTTGTATAATTAGCACTAAACATCGAAGAAGTAGGTTTATCGCTATTTCGGAAGTTAAGAGTGATCGTGGGACATGACTTCGAGATAACACTATGTTGACTAGTCTGGTATTATTGTTAACTAAGAAACAGTACAAGTTTGAATTCGATGAGTGGTGATAAGAATACAAGACTTAATTTTCATATATGATCGTTTTATCTCCTCGATAGTTGGTTTCTCAGCTATCGGTTACTTCAGTACCTTTATTACCATCAATCTAAGACGATGTGTTGCTCCGTCGAGCATTGATATCTTTTGTGGGAAATGACTAAATCCAAAGCGCGAAAGGAAGCTAAGCTATGTGGGGTTGCTCCCATTAGGGTACTTTCACATCTCATCTAGCCATGTGGGCTTGGTATTGTCCAAGAAGTGTCACAGAATATATGAGCTTCTCAAAAGTATATTACTAGAGCTATACTTCAAGAGTGGTGCACCTTCCTAGTCATTTGTTGGAGATTTTCATTTCCTTATTTGATTCGAACCTTCAAATTTGTTTCATTAATTTAATCGGGAAGAGTCAACCTGTAACGACCCCGGATTTTATAAATATTTAAATTGATAATTAATTGAATTTTGAATTTAAAATTGTTAAGTAATTTCATTTTGAATAAAATTTGTAAAATTAATCGATTAAGTGATGCGAGTTTCCCCGAGTTCAAATATATTCTGTATAAATCATTTACATTTAAAATACTGTAAATATGTGTATATATTTTGAATATATATATATTTGGGTATATATGAGCAAATTTTATATAATATATATGTATATATTGAACTTGAGTTAAAATCTCAAGTAAATGGTTTAAAAATAATCATAAAATACAGATATTTGACATGAGTATAAAATAAATAAATAAGTAATAATAAATATTTGAATTGATGGTTAATAATGATTTGAGTTTATAAAATAACATAAGATAATAAATTTGAAGTAAAATAATAATAATTATTATTTATTCTAGAAATAGAAATTAATATAAGATAGATTTTTATAAAAATAGAAAGTAGAACATTTGCCAAATTTAAACAACAATTTTAAAATAGAAGTTTATTTGTAAAGTAATATTATAAATACAAGTTAAAAGAAAAAAAAAAACAAAACAAAAGAAAAAAAAAATAGAAATTGAAATAGAAACATATACATATGAAAGGCTTGCAAAGTAGAATCCACCAACATATCTTCATACATGAAGTATGTAAACAAACAAGAATATGTATGCACACTTAAACAATATGCAGGCAAAACATAAAACTAAAACAAATGTATGCATATGAACAGATACAAATAAAACAAAGTAAAATATAAACATCTTCTATGTAAAAGATGTAGGCTGTAAACAGCAAGTATATGATAGAAACATAAAGTAAAAGCAAACAAGTACAAACAAAACATCTCTAAGTACATACATAATTTAAAAAGTATAAGCTAGTAAACAAATGGAAGAAATAAAATATAGCCTGCATAAAGTTATAACTAATTAATGCAACATGTTTCAAACATTTAATGCAAGCCACTTCAACATGCCTATTGTACAAATTGCATTACCCTGTAAACTCTTCTATATTATCACCTCCCTCACTTCAGTTTCATCCACCATAATTGAAAGAAGAAAAGAAATACCATCTCAACTTTCAAACTTAGATATCATTACAAGCCTGGAAAAGAAGAAAAGAAATCTTTACAAGTTCAACTTAAGCTTCAGCAAATAAAATCTCAAGCCTGTGTCAACATGAGCTCTGTTCATCTTCTTTAACAGGTGAGTAACTTTTGTTTTATAACTTAAAGGTTTGAATCTGTTGGATGCTTAAATATATGGTATGAATATTTATCTATTCATTTTCTGGGTGTTTGTGTGATGAAGTTCTGTATATTGAAACCTGTAAATTCAAAAAAACCCTCTACATTGAACTTGCTCTGTTTTGCATTTGCTATGGGTAACTTAAAGCTTAAGTATTTAAACAAATTGCAAGTTTAAAATCAGAGATAAGTGTGATTTGTATTTATGAAATCTTTTGTGCAAGTGGATGTGGTCTGAGACCATATTAAAGTCTCTGTAAACAAACTTGTTCATTTTGTTCTCAGGTTTGAGTTGATTCAGATTATTTTACCACTTGATCAAATAGCTTCTAGGATTTATAACACAAACAGAAATGGTTTGTTTCAACATGATTTAGAGTTTAGGTTATATTTAAGTTAAATAAAAATTGAATATGGTTCTGGAAATCAAAAATAACAGAGAAAAGTTTGAATAAGAGAAAAACTAAACTTTTTAAATTATAAATTCAAGAATATACTCTGAATCTCTGTAGCAAATGATGAATTCCAAAACTTAAATCATGATTTTTAGTTAAGTAATGGTTGTGATATTCTTTGTTGATCGAAATCAACATTTTTGTCGATTGCCGGAGTTTGGCATCGAAGTTCGTGATGGGGTTGTGCGAGGAGATGGAGGAACTTGCAGAGGTGATGGGAAAAATAGTTGGAGGTGCCAACGGTGGCGGTGGCGAAGGGGGCAGTGATTTGAAGTTGGTAACCCTAATTTTTGTGGTGATGAACTTTTGACCACCGCGCCTCCTCTCGTGCATCGAGCTGCACGACCTTCCAAGGGGAGTTAGGTGAGGATGTGTCGAGTTCGTGGCCGGTGGTGGAGGTTTTCTGGTGGTCGGTGGAGGGAGCAGCTGCCGTTGACAGGTTTGGGGGTGGGAAGGCATTCGTGTTCCAGGTTTTCGAGTATATACTCGAATTTGTTTTCGCACAAGTAATGGGGAATGTTGCGAGCTAGAGTTGATACGTGGATGAATTTCGACTTGCTCGAGGTGTTGGTGGTGTCTGGAGTTCACCGCCGGCGACGTGCACGTGCACGTGGTATTGTTCAATGCCTGATGATGTTGCATCTTTGGGGAAGAAGGAACACGGGTTTTTGGTCGAGTTTTGCGTGTGTAGCTTCGTGTCTTTTTTTTTTACTTAACAGTTTTAAAGAAAAAGAGAGGAGGGAAGAAGATAGGATTAGGGGGTGAAAGGAGCTGCGTGAAGGCAGGGGAGAGACTCGGGAAATTTACGCGTGTTTCCATCTTTTACTCGAAGCAGCTCTAGAGTGATAACGTTTTTCAGTTTTTAACTTTTAAATCTAAGTTAAATTTGATTTTTAAAAACTATTCTTTTCAAATGAATAATTACTGATAAGTTGAAATTGGTAATCAAAGGTTTTAAAATAATTCAAATTATTTAAGTTAAGAATATTTTTAAACTTATATCTTTAACAAGTTATTTTACATAAAACTTAATAATTGATAATTTGTACTTAAAGACAAGTTAATATATGTCGTTAATGATAATCGAGCAGTTAATAATTTGTACTTAAGATTTATTCATTAATAATTAAGAAAATCGATTAAAAGTCTAATTTCTTAAGATAATTAATCAAGGGGTTAATTTATTATGTAATTGGTTCATAGGCTAATTTAATAAATTAAAGCGATTGATAAATTAATTTATTATATCAAATGATTTGTAATTTATTTATCAGGATTGGGAAATAGATTCTTAAGTAATGAATTTAATTGAAAATAAATAGAATTGATTAGGATTAAACGATAAATTAATCCTGTTTATAAATGACTATTCAATACTTGATCTTGCTTATGAATGTTTATATTGTATGAGATGCCTTGAATTGATTGCCCTAACTAATCTGTGACATTTTGTTCTGTGGATTGAACTGAGTATTTTATTCATTTATTGATGATACATCTGCATATTATCTGTGATATATATATATATATCTGTGAATCTGTGTATGAAAGATAAGCGTTATAATTTATATCGCTTATCAGATATATTGTTGTATTTGATCTATCATGATTGAATGATGTGCACTACTGTGTATAACCCCGGGACTACACCATACACACACAAATATGGATTTCACGAGGAAATCGATTAAGTCGCAGATTTTTGAAATAGTTAAATTTGAATTTTTAAATTCAAATGTTTTGGAAATGGAATCGGAATAAATGTGAAAAGCTTTTGGAATGGAATTTCAAAATAAAAATTATTATTTTTAAATTACTTGATTAAGTTTTAGAATTTAAATAATTTGACTTAAATTTAAATTCAATATTGAAATTGAATTCTGTAATTTGAAACTAGGGATTAACGATATTATACTAGTTATATATGAGTTAAACCATTTTTAAGTATTGTTTTGGGAATTTGAATTTAACCCAAGGATTTCAACTCGTATAAATAAATCAGATTTCCAAAATGAAAACTGTTGTTTCCAAATGATAAACACTTTTAGATAAGAACTGAGATTCCAGTTAATTAGGGGAATTTCAAGATTGAATAGAGAAGGATTTTTCCTAAGTTATAGATGATTCTTTTTCAAAGCTATGAATTAAATCTGTTTATTTTTAACAGATTTAAATTGATGATTTGTTTAAATTAAATTGAAATGAAATTGTTTTGAAGGCTATAAGTTAAATCTTTGATTTAAAGATTTAACGAGTTAATCAAATTGAAATGAAAATTGATTTGGAAAAATCTGTGAATGAATCTTTTGTTTAAAAGATTAAAATGTGAAAATTGTTTAAACCGTCAAAGGTTGTGAAAATGAATCTTTTTGTTAAAGATTGAAATGGAAATTGGATTAAACCATTTGAAATAAAGTTTTGAATTATTAAGTTGTGACTTAATTGAAATCCCAATATCCATTTGTTTTTGAAATATTGCGCTCACTATTCGGTTTAGCCGGGAGAGGACCTTTGTGTCATATATCCCATTCCGAATAGGTGATATGTCGCTATGGATAGCATTTGAAGACCGGTGTTGAAGACCGGGTATTTGCGAAAGCGATAGGATGACCTATCGATTGTTTCTGCACCGAGTCGCGCCGGTATAGAAACTCCATATGTGATGGGAAGTCCGAACGTGATTAGTGAATATTCGGATTGCAAGGACTTCTTTGGAAGTGCCTTCGGTTCTGTTCGAACCCAGAACAGACTTGTATGGATTGTATGCCTGACATTACAAGTTGAGATATAAAGCCGATTTCTTTCAAATATATTTCTGTTGGTGGCGGAGAATTTATTCTTTGCTTAACACCCTTCTTTGAGACGTATGTGCTCAAAGGTTATATAGTTGAAGTTATCAGCGATATATTCCCAATTTGGTAATGTGACATGCCAAGTGTTGCTGAAATGATCATTGTGTTGATTATTTGTGATAGGATCATTTATTTGATCGTCTATCTTAGTGATCATTGTGTTGATCATTTGTTGACCCAAAGCATGGCTTTTGTATAAAGTATGTTTTTGTGGACGTGACTTCATCGAGCCTCACATCCCGGAAATGGTCAAAACAGGAAAGATGCAGCAGGGTTATTAGGGGTTGCTGTAGCTCCCCTTAGGGTATGTGCATTTCCTTCTGGAAAGGGGTGGTATCATGGTATGGAGCCCAGATACTTACTCATGTTGAAAACACTCTATTTATTATGGTGTGATGTTGGATATCGAGCGCTCGGTTGAAAAGGTCCTAAAGGACCGGGGAATGGCGTGCTCGTGTCAGTAGTTACCCAGTTAAGGGGTAACCCGGCCTTGTGTTGGCAGAGTTCCGGTTTGGTTCTCGGGGATGTCTTTCCAGAGGCATTCTCAGTGGCAATGGGAAGTTCCTTGGCCTGACCATTTGTTGGAAATCCAAAGAAACAATACGTGACTTGTACGGTTTTAGTTGTAGAACCTGCTTCCTCAGGAGGTAGCTATAGTAGGCATAATATAATGGTACCTATGCTGGCTAAGATTTATATTCTACTTTCGAAATGAATTTTTCCTACACTATGCACTAATAATAATATCAAATGTTATTTTAAATACGTATCAAGCATCTTTGACTATCATAAGGAGAAATCTCCTCCGATTCTGCGTTTGCATGTGTGTGTGTGCGGGAGGCCTTATGGTAGTCTCATTTTTCAAAAGCATTGCGAATTGACTTTGAAAATCTTTTGTTGAATGTTTTTTAAAAGATAAACTGTTTTGTTGCTCACACCAGTCCCACGACTGATCCGGAGTTTATCGTTTC
The DNA here is from genome assembly GCA_030765085.1 of Allium cepa. NCBI lineage: Eukaryota > Viridiplantae > Streptophyta > Magnoliopsida > Asparagales > Amaryllidaceae > Allium > Allium cepa. The sequence continues at coordinate 159,867,839 of CM060939.1, forward strand.
TTTCCTAAACTCTGGGTGCTCATTATTTTCTACACGAGCAGTCTAGAGTTGGGTTTTTCAGATAGTCAGGTTTAGTAGATTATCTGGAGTTAGTTCAGTCTTTGGACCACACCAGTCTTGCTGAGCTATTTGATATGTTATTGGGAGTTCGAGCTTCTGCTGGATTAGTTCTTGGAAATGGAGTTGCAGTTATTTCTAAAGTTCTTCCTTGAAGACTATCTTAGAGTTATTTGTTCCGCTGTTAAATGTTATCTATTTTCTTTCCGCTGCTATTTTATTGTATTATCTCTGATGTATATTGATATCTATTGGATCATCTGTTGTATCAGATATTGTATCAAAGCTGTATATCAATGTATTATTCTTTTATTCCGCTGTGTTATTTACTTAATGATTGTTATAAGCTCCGGCGAATCGGATTTGAACGGTCGAATCTATGACATTCGAATACGATTTGAAGTATGGATGTCGATTTTCGAGCGGGCAAAATTCGAGTCGTTACATTTGGTATCAGAGCTAAGGTGAAACTTTAGCTCAGGAGTGTAACACATTAAGTAGCTCATTAGAGATAGGATGAAGTAAATCCTAGAATGAGTAAATCCCTAAGATATCTGTTTGGATGCCTCAGTAAATTCTCTTGCTATCTACTGATAGTAAGTATGAGTGCAAGAAGAGAACGAGATAGGGGACAGAGAAATACGACTATAATTGGTCGATACTCTGTAACAACAGTGGAAACATCTTTCTTATCAATTTTCTTTGATTCGTTTCTAAATTCTTTTGAATTCTTCGCGACAGCTCCAGAAAGAAGTTTCGATGTGATGGTGGCCTTACGAATCGTTGCAGAAAATTATTACTTCGTACTTCATCGATTTCTTATCGGCTTTTCGATTTAAACTCTAATAAATGAATTAGAAATTGAAAATTTTAATTGAATTAAATTGATTAATAGAATATGAAGAATGATTAGAATTGTATCGATAAAATTATTTTGTTTAAAACTAAAATTTGAAATTTTAATTATAATTTCCTGTATCTATTATTGATATTCTGATTTGGTGAGCCAAATGCAGAATAGATATCCAGTTTGATCTGAAAGATATTTCTTTATCTTTCATCCATCTGTGTTGTTTTCGTGCCTGCAAATTTCGGGGACGAAATTCTTTTAAGGGGGGGAAGTCTGTAACGACCCCGGATTTTATAAATATTTAAATTGATAATTAATTGAATTTTGAATTTAAAATTGTTAAGTAATTTCATTTTGAATAAAATTTGTAAAATTAATCGATTAAGTGATGCGAGTTTCCCCGAGTTCAAATATATTCTGTATAAATCATTTACATTTAAAATACTGTAAATATGTGTATATATTTTGAATATATATATATTTGGGTATATATGAGCAAATTTTATATAATATATATGTATATATTGAACTTGAGTTAAAATCTCAAGTAAATGGTTTAAAAATAATCATAAAATACAGATATTTGACATGAGTATAAAATAAATAAATAAGTAATAATAAATATTTGAATTGATGGTTAATAATGATTTGAGTTTATAAAATAACATAAGATAATAAATTTGAAGTAAAATAATAATAATTATTATTTATTCTAGAAATAGAAATTAATATAAGATAGATTTTTATAAAAATAGAAAGTAGAACATTTGCCAAATTTAAACAACAATTTTAAAATAGAAGTTTATTTGTAAAGTAATATTATAAATACAAGTTAAAAGAAAAAAAAAAACAAAACAAAAGAAAAAAAAAAATAGAAATTGAAATAGAAACATATACATATGAAAGGCTTGCAAAGTAGAATCCACCAACATATCTTCATACATGAAGTATGTAAACAAACAAGAATATGTATGCACACTTAAACAATATGCAGGCAAAACATAAAACTAAAACAAATGTATGCATATGAACAGATACAAATAAAACAAAGTAAAATATAAACATCTTCTATGTAAAAGATGTAGGCTGTAAACAGCAAGTATATGATAGAAACATAAAGTAAAAGCAAACAAGTACAAACAAAACATCTCTAAGTACATACATAATTTAAAAAGTATAAGCTAGTAAACAAATGGAAGAAATAAAATATAGCCTGCATAAAGTTATAACTAATTAATGCAACATGTTTCAAACATTTAATGCAAGCCACTTCAACATGCCTATTGTACAAATTGCATTACCCTGTAAACTCTTCTATATTATCACCTCCCTCACTTCAGTTTCATCCACCATAATTGAAAGAAGAAAAGAAATACCATCTCAACTTTCAAACTTAGATATCATTACAAGCCTGGAAAAGAAGAAAAGAAATCTTTACAAGTTCAACTTAAGCTTCAGCAAATAAAATCTCAAGCCTGTGTCAACATGAGCTCTGTTCATCTTCTTTAACAGGTGAGTAACTTTTGTTTTATAACTTAAAGGTTTGAATCTGTTGGATGCTTAAATATATGGTATGAATATTTATCTATTCATTTTCTGGGTGTTTGTGTGATGAAGTTCTGTATATTGAAACCTGTAAATTCAAAAAAACCCTCTACATTGAACTTGCTCTGTTTTGCATTTGCTATGGGTAACTTAAAGCTTAAGTATTTAAACAAATTGCAAGTTTAAAATCAGAGATAAGTGTGATTTGTATTTATGAAATCTTTTGTGCAAGTGGATGTGGTCTGAGACCATATTAAAGTCTCTGTAAACAAACTTGTTCATTTTGTTCTCAGGTTTGAGTTGATTCAGATTATTTTACCACTTGATCAAATAGCTTCTAGGATTTATAACACAAACAGAAATGGTTTGTTTCAACATGATTTAGAGTTTAGGTTATATTTAAGTTAAATAAAAATTGAATATGGTTCTGGAAATCAAAAATAACAGAGAAAAGTTTGAATAAGAGAAAAACTAAACTTTTTAAATTATAAATTCAAGAATATACTCTGAATCTCTGTAGCAAATGATGAATTCCAAAACTTAAATCATGATTTTTAGTTAAGTAATGGTTGTGATATTCTTTGTTGATCGAAATCAACATTTTTGTCGATTGCCGGAGTTTGGCATCGAAGTTCGTGATGGGGTTGTGCGAGGAGATGGAGGAACTTGCAGAGGTGATGGGAAAAATAGTTGGAGGTGCCAACGGTGGCGGTGGCGAAGGGGGCAGTGATTTGAAGTTGGTAACCCTAATTTTTGTGGTGATGAACTTTTGACCACCGCGCCTCCTCTCGTGCATCGAGCTGCACGACCTTCCAAGGGGAGTTAGGTGAGGATGTGTCGAGTTCGTGGCCGGTGGTGGAGGTTTTCTGGTGGTCGGTGGAGGGAGCAGCTGCCGTTGACAGGTTTGGGGGTGGGAAGGCATTCGTGTTCCAGGTTTTCGAGTATATACTCGAATTTGTTTTCGCACAAGTAATGGGGAATGTTGCGAGCTAGAGTTGATACGTGGATGAATTTCGACTTGCTCGAGGTGTTGGTGGTGTCTGGAGTTCACCGCCGGCGACGTGCACGTGCACGTGGTATTGTTCAATGCCTGATGATGTTGCATCTTTGGGGAAGAAGGAACACGGGTTTTTGGTCGAGTTTTGCGTGTGTAGCTTCGTGTCTTTTTTTTTTTTACTTAACAGTTTTAAAGAAAAAGAGAGGAGGGAAGAAGATAGGATTAGGGGGTGAAAGGAGCTGCGTGAAGGCAGGGGAGAGACTCGGGAAATTTACGCGTGTTTCCATCTTTTACTCGAAGCAGCTCTAGAGTGATAACGTTTTTCAGTTTTTAACTTTTAAATCTAAGTTAAATTTGATTTTTAAAAACTATTCTTTTCAAATGAATAATTACTGATAAGTTGAAATTGGTAATCAAAGGTTTTAAAATAATTCAAATTATTTAAGTTAAGAATATTTTTAAACTTATATCTTTAACAAGTTATTTTACATAAAACTTAATAATTGATAATTTGTACTTAAAGACAAGTTAATATATGTCGTTAATGATAATCGAGCAGTTAATAATTTGTACTTAAGATTTATTCATTAATAATTAAGAAAATCGATTAAAAGTCTAATTTCTTAAGATAATTAATCAAGGGGTTAATTTATTATGTAATTGGTTCATAGGCTAATTTAATAAATTAAAGCGATTGATAAATTAATTTATTATATCAAATGATTTGTAATTTATTTATCAGGATTGGGAAATAGATTCTTAAGTAATGAATTTAATTGAAAATAAATAGAATTGATTAGGATTAAACGATAAATTAATCCTGTTTATAAATGACTATTAAATACTTGACCTTGCTTATGAATGTTTATATTGTATGAGATGCCTTGAATTGATTGCCCTAACTAATCTGTGACATTTTGTTCTGTGGATTGAACTGAGTATTTTATTCATTTATTGATGATACATCTGCATATTATCTGTGATATATATATATATATCTGTGAATCTGTGTATGAAAGATAAGCGTTATAATTTATATCGCTTATCAGATATATTGTTGTATTTGATCTATCATGATTGAATGATGTGCACTACTGTGTATAACCCCGGGACTACACCATACACACACAAATATGGATTTCACGAGGAAATCGATTAAGTCGCAGATTTTTGAAATAGTTAAATTTGAATTTTTAAATTCAAATGTTTTGGAAATGGAATCGGAATAAATGTGAAAAGCTTTTGGAATGGAATTTCAAAATAAAAATTATTATTTTTAAATTACTTGATTAAGTTTTAGAATTTAAATAATTTGACTTAAATTTAAATTCAATATTGAAATTGAATTCTGTAATTTGAAACTAGGGATTAACGATATTATACTAGTTATATATGAGTTAAACCATTTTTAAGTATTGTTTTGGGAATTTGAATTTAACCCAAGGATTTCAACTCGTATAAATAAATCAGATTTCCAAAATGAAAACTGTTGTTTCCAAATGATAAACACTTTTAGATAAGAACTGAGATTCCAGTTAATTAGGGGAATTTCAAGATTGAATAGAGAAGGATTTTTCCTAAGTTATAGATGATTCTTTTTCAAAGCTATGAATTAAATCTGTTTATTTTTAACAGATTTAAATTGATGATTTGTTTAAATTAAATTGAAATGAAATTGTTTTGAAGGCTATAAGTTAAATCTTTGATTTAAAGATTTAACGAGTTAATCAAATTGAAATGAAAATTGATTTGGAAAAATCTGTGAATGAATCTTTTGTTTAAAAGATTAAAATGTGAAAATTGTTTAAACCGTCAAAGGTTGTGAAAATGAATCTTTTTGTTAAAGATTGAAATGGAAATTGGATTAAACCATTTGAAATAAAGTTTTGAATTATTAAGTTGTGACTTAATTGAAATCCCAATATCCATTTGTTTTTGAAATATTGCGCTCACTATTCGGTTTAGCCGGGAGAGGACCTTTGTGTCATATATCCCATTCCGAATAGGTGATATGTCGCTATGGATAGCATTTGAAGACCGGTGTTGAAGACCGGGTATTTGCGAAAGCGATAGGATGACCTATCGATTGTTTCTGCACCGAGTCGCGCCGGTATAGAAACTCCATATGTGATGGGAAGTCCGAACGTGATTAGTGAATATTCGGATTGCAAGGACTTCTTTGGAAGTGCCTTCGGTTCTGTTCGAACCCAGAACAGACTTGTATGGATTGTATGCCTGACATTACAAGTTGAGATATAAAGCCGATTTCTTTCAAATATATTTCTGTTGGTGGCGGAGAATTTATTCTTTGCTTAACACCCTTCTTTGAGACGTATGTGCTCAAAGGTTATATAGTTGAAGTTATCAGCGATATATTCCCAATTTGGTAATGTGACATGCCAAGTGTTGCTGAAATGATCATTGTGTTGATTATTTGTGATAGGATCATTTATTTGATCGTCTATCTTAGTGATCATTGTGTTGATCATTTGTTGACCCAAAGCATGGCTTTTGTATAAAGTATGTTTTTGTGGACGTGACTTCATCGAGCCTCACATCCCGGAAATGGTCAAAACAGGAAAGATGCAGCAGGGTTATTAGGGGTTGCTGTAGCTCCCCTTAGGGTATGTGCATTTCCTTCTGGAAAGGGGTGGTATCATGGTATGGAGCCCAGATACTTACTCATGTTGAAAACACTCTATTTATTATGGTGTGATGTTGGATATCGAGCGCTCGGTTGAAAAGGTCCTAAAGGACTGGGGAATGGCGTGCTCGTGTCAGTAGTTACCCAGTTAAGGGGTAACCCGGCCTTGTGTTGGCAGAGTTCCGGTTTGGTTCTCGGGGATGTCTTTCCAGAGGCATTCTCAGTGGCAATGGGAAGTTCCTTGGCCTGACCATTTGTTGGAAATCCAAAGAAACAATACGTGACTTGTACGGTTTTAGTTGTAGAACCTGCTTCCTCAGGAGGTAGCTATAGTAGGCATAATATAATGGTACCTATGCTGGCTAAGATTTATATTCTACTTTCGAAATGAATTTTTCCTACACTATGCACTAATAATAATATCAAATGTTATTTTAAATACGTATCAAGCATCTTTGACTATCATAAGGAGAAATCTCCTCCGATTCTGCGTTTGCATGTGTGTGTGTGCGGGAGGCCTTATGGTAGTCTCATTTTTCAAAAGCATTGCGAATTGACTTTGAAAATCTTTTGTTGAATGTTTTTTAAAAGATAAACTGTTTTGTTGCTCACACCAGTCCCACGACTGATCCGGAGTTTATCGTTTCTTTCCTAAACTCTGGGTGCTCATTATTTTCTACACGAGCAGTCTAGAGTTGGGTTTTTCAGATAGTCAGGTTTAGTAGATTATCTGGAGTTAGTTCAGTCTTTGGAACACACCAGTCTTGCTGAGCTATTTGATATGTTATTGGGAGTTCGAGCTTCTGCTGGATTAGTTCTTGGAAATGGAGTTGCAGTTATTTCTAAAGTTCTTCCTTGAAGACTATCTTAGAGTTATTTGTTCCGCTGTTAAATGTTATCTATTTTCTTTCCGCTGCTATTTTATTGTATTATCTCTGATGTATATTGATATCTATTGGATCATCTGTTGTATCAGATATTGTATCAAAGCTGTATATCAATGTATTATTCTTTTATTCCGCTGTGTTATTTACTTAATGATTGTTATAAGCTCCGGCGAATCGGATTTGAACGGTCGAATCTATGACATTCGAATACGATTTGAAGTATGGATGTCGATTTTCGAGCGGGCAAAATTCGAGTCGTTACACAACCACTCTTCGCGATGTTTAATTATTTATCCATTCTTCGCGTTTGGATGTTGATTCATGTAAGAGTAAACCCGTTCCGTGTTCAGTGGCGTGGTCTCATATTTTTGTGTTTAATCACACGCCTATTGATTTAATTTTTTTTACTCATACCAGACATATCGTCTGACCCGAGTTGTTTATTTTCCTTAAACTCTCGGGTACTCCATTTTATTTGAGTAGTTCGAGAGTAACAGGTCTATGTGGGCTTTTTGAAGACGGCGTCCGAGCAAGAGGCTTTCATCTTCTTAGTTATCTATTCCGCTGTATTATCTTTTTGTGTAAATGTATTTTGTTTCAGCATATGTAAAGGCAGGTTGTTATAACTGCCTAAGCTGATTTGTAGTACTTTGTGTAACTCTGATAACTCCGTTCTAAGAAGTAACCTGATGTACCATTGACTGTTGTGGTTTATTTTACAGTTTCGTTGTGAGGTTTTCTATTCTGTCCTTTATTTAACCCCACGACGATTCATCTTTTCGATTCTTGGGCAATGGCATACAAACACCAAGGATGTGTAAAGTGTCATTCCTAGGGTTCAGAAAGGTGAGTCGTTACATCCTGAATAGAGAAAATGCCATCTTTTGCTTCTCTAATTTAACGATGCTTAGCTCCTTTGCTGTTTTCAGCTAGGTCTGAGCCTCCATGGATAACATCAATTCTGTTGAGTGGTGGAATGAAGTCCGGTTGAATATCACTTTCCACCAAATTTCCAGCATCGTTTGGGAGTCTTTGGTTACCATCCTCGGAACGAGCAGTTTTCTAGTTATCTTTGACAAACTCCTTTAGGTGTCCATAATGAATCATGCGTTGAATTATGCCCACCAATATTCGACATTCATCTGTTTTATGTCCATTTATATTATGATAGACGCAGTGGTCTTTCCCTCTTCTTGGCTCAGGGCTGGTTTTAGCTTTGTACGAAACTGGAAAATTTCCACTTTCTTTTGCAACAGCGAAAATGTAGGAAATTGGCTTGTTTAGAGCGACATGGTTGGTATTTGGGTCTTACTCCCATCTCGGCTTCTTATTGTTACGGTTAAGGCCGACTTTTCCTACTTCTTTATTTATATGAGATTTCTTCTTAGCGTGATACATTTCATCCATACGGATGAATTATCGGCTTGGAAGTGGAAATCCTATAAATCCCTACATCCATGAGTATAGAGTTCTCGCCAGAACGAAGTTTCCTCAATCAGCCCTGACCGCACTGCCATCAACTTCTCCCTATCAGTTATATCCTTGCCTTCAATGCCTCTATATTGAACCTCTTAAGATAATCAGCCAATGGCTCTCCCAAATTCTACTTGATATTAGCCAATTGTTGTAGTCAATTTTAGGATATAAATACAAAATTGTGCTGAGAACTCATAACAAAATTATTTCCAAGAGTAGATAGCCTTTCCACGATCATGGCTATACCACTTGGTTGCTGTGCCTTGGAAGTTAGTAGGGAAAAGTGGGTAATGCACTGCTCTGGATGCATTGTAAAGGTCCATCAGACTTTCAAATGCCATTAAATGATCATCTGAGTCAGTAGTTCCATTATATCTTAAGGATGGAACTTTTATGTGGAACGGGATCCTGGTGGACATGATCTCGTCTGTGAATGGAGCTTCTTGGTAGTTATTGTTGACCATCTCATCAAGAGTTCCTTTTCCTTTAAGATTAAGCATGTCCTTCAGCATTTTCTCAACCATGTCTCTTAAATAAGGTTCATCGCTGTGGTAATTGCTTTTAACTGGTTTGTATCCTTCGAAGGTTGAGCTTTTAGATTTCTCCTTGAACTCCTCCTCCAATCTCCCTTGGTGAATTGCTTTAAATTTGTTATCCGCCAATGACCTTGGAGAAAGCTTTGTTGTTTCAGCTTGCTGGTGACTTTTCTTCTATTGTGGAGTTATAACGGGTTTGCTTTTGTTTTTGTTTTTAAGCAAAGAGGCATCCAAGCCCCTTGTTAGAGACTCTACCTCATCTTCACCCATAAGCTCGGTGGTTCTGGAAAATTTTTAAGCAAGGATTCCTTCTAGAAATTCTTTCATCATTGACACTTATTGTTTTAGATCTTTAACCTAGCTTCATTGTTGGTAAGTTGTGCTGGCTCTGATGGTTTTCGAACCTCTGCGATGTCTAGGTTGAAATTGGAAACAATATTTTCTTCGAACATTGCTCACTGTACTACTTCTTCATTAGAGACGTTAGTTCATCTTTGTCTTACCATTTTCAAGAAACAAAAGAAACCTTATGAAGTTAGTTTTAAAGAGTGGATTATAAGGGGTCGAAGGTAGAGCCCTCCTTCTAGCGCCAAAATGTTAAACCAATAATTGGAATAACTCCCATGATGCCAAGAATGATGAGCAAATTTTTGATTCAAGCACATATGATAACACGACTAAGCATGGCTCAGTTGGTGTTGATTAAATCGAGAATGAGCTTAACATTCAAGGCTAAGTACAAGGTGATATTTTTAGGAAATGGATCCATAATTCACATGGGCATCATGATGTTTAATATCTGAAGGCTTATATGATTCCTTAGAATACGATATTCAAAATCTCTTAAGGTCACTTGGAACAAGATATTGAGAGCCCTTAAAAACACTTAGAATAATATATTCAAGAATTTATATGGTCTTTAGGTATAGAACACTCAAAGTCCTATTTCATATATCCAAAGGAGGGGTAAGTAAGGGGTAAAGATGTTCAATAGCCCATTAAGCGTGTTAATAAACTAAATAAACGATGCTTATGTCCATAGTCTAGTGTCCATATGTAATAGGCGATATAGAGGCTATGTATATAAACATTAGTTTAGACTAATGTTCAAGTGATTCTATATGAGATAGCATCACAATTACTTTGGGCCTAAAGAGCTTCATTATATACATATTCATGTCTAATAATGTCCAAAATGCACAATCAAGGTAATCGGCATGTCCAAGTCTTTATTTATATAAATTGGGCATGATTACAATCAAGTTTTCCAAAATTAGTTTAGGTTACATGAGTCTAATTTTGAGCATCAAGAAAAGAAATGATTGCTCCTTCTCCCATACTCATAGGTCTGTATTTATAGGGTAGAAGTGCGGTGTAGCAGCTTGACTTCGGTATGCAAGGATTTCGACAAAACAATGTCGCATGGCGCTAGGCCTTGCTCAATGATGACATAGGACATTCCTTGGTAAATAGTAGAACTTCGACGTCGTTCCAATAGTAAAGGCATTTCACATCAATAAGTTTTGATATCGAAACAATCTTAATTGGTTGGTTATAGCACAAGTTGGAAGCGACATTAATCATTGATGAAGAGCGGCATTGATTTGGAGTAGTATTGAGAAAGAGCGGCATAGTAACTTCCATGGATATTAATGACTTCCATCGTCAATATCGCATTTATAGATATGTGAAGTCCTATAAGGAATGATGAAATGCGCCATCAACAAAACTTATATTCAATTTCCAAAGGATTTCAAATAAACAATACATTAAGTTGAAACAAATAAAATCATATCAATAAGTTTAAAATAAGGTTTTAATCAAAATAGTTGTTTTTTGTTAAATAAATAGTTTCCAAAACAAGAACAAAACGGACAACTTACACACATACAAATTCACGGTAAAATTCCAGATCTAAACTATATGAACATCATGATGACTAATTAAATAAAATGTAATAGGTTATAGCTTTAATGTTAAGGAGGTAAATATGTAATCAAAAGGGGATAGAACAAAATGGATCTAAATCAAATTAATATTATGAAAATACATTATTAAAGAAGGTGTTATAAAAGGGATTTAGCTAACGTTAAATAGATAAACTTATATTTAGATGTGATATGCAAAAGATCTAAATCTTATGAATAGGATCAGTATAAAATAAATAAAACTAGAATTTTACCTTATGATGTTACCAAAGGAACATCTACTTTGATCTTCAAGATCCATACCTAGTCCTTCCAAGAGATGGAGGAACCATTTATGTTTCATTTTTTCTATGTTTTTTGTTGATTTGGAGTTGAAAGATTCTGGAAATCTTTATTTTGTTTTCTTTCATGGAAGGTTAGGAGGAGAGAAGAGAAATAATGAATGAGAAAGAATGAATTGTCCATAGGAAATGAATTAGTGAATTTTTTTTAATTGAAAGAATGAAATCTTTCTCATTCTTTAATTAAAACTTCCCTAACTAGTTTCCTTGATTATCCCTCTCTCCACTCCTCTCTCTGTACATGATATGGCTGAAATTACTTGCCACTAAATGAAATTTTTTCCATAAATCACTTCATGCAACTATCTTTTATTTAAATTACATCGATATCGTATATCAATAGGTGCAAATATAACTTCTATAAATACATTCAAATAATTACAAATAACTCCAAACATCAACTAAATGAAATATTAATCAATATTTCTTAAATATTAAGTAATTTACAATATTTTATAAATTAATTAAATCATGTGGTTTTTGGAGAATTCATCATTATGGTTGTGCAAGTCAAAAGTGTAAATCCAGTCTGCAATCAATATTGAACAATTCGAATATTAACGTTTACACGTCACCTTAGTTAGTGGTGTGACATTTTTGCTGAATTTATCGCTTATACATGTTTTGGTAAAAACCAATTATACTTATTATAAGCGGTACTTGGTAGTGCCAATTATTTACGCTAATTCTCTTCGTCGAAACTATATCACACTAGGACTTATGGAATTTGGTAATGGTCAAAATTCCAATATCGTCCGCATTCAACTTTATAATCAAAACATAAAGTCCTTGGTTCAATAATAACAATTATTATTAACCAAAATGCTCTGCCTAAAGACTTTGTGTTTGAGTTGACTTCACTTGACCATGATATTGACCTCATATAACTGAGAAGACGAATCCTCTTTTGAATAGTGTTTCACTTATAATGCTTCCGTTTGACCCAACTATAGTCATTTAATGGATATCGTGCCATGATTTACCTATAATCAAAGCGGACTCCCACATCGAAGATCAGGACTATTCTCAAGTCAAGAGAACTGTGTAATTTTATCACATCGATATTTTTTGTTTGGCCTTAGTTATATTAACCAATAAAAAACCATCGAGTGAGTCAATCCATAGTTATCCAATAATTATCAGTATATAACTCCTTGGTGCCCTCCACAGTCATGAGTAATACACTGTCCAACATTTGCAGAGCATCATGTACTCTAGTCTCAACAAATCTATCGATATCCAGTCTAGATTTGTGTAGTTAAAGCACTTAGCGATTCCATAGCGATGGAGGTGCAAAAAGTTAAAGCGGGGATAAAGCAAGAGCAGGGATATAATGGGCAATTTAATGCTCAATAATAATATTTCACAAATCTTCTTTAAAAATGGAGAATACTCATACTTTATATGCCTTAGTTCTTACATACCATAACAAACTTATAATCGTCACCCTTAAACATCTTATAATTACAAGTTTTTTATCATTGTTTATTTTATACCCAAGAAATTCAATTTCTCTTGAGCTGATTTCGAATACGAAGATACTGCAAGATTCAATTATTAATCTTCAATTGAGTTTGAAATTATCAAAGAATGACTCTTAGTTTAATTTAGATTATCACTAAGAATCCTATGCAAATAAACATCCAATAAAGATTGATCACAGATCTATTAGGTAATGTTCCCAATGGAAATATTCTACTCGATTCCACTGTGCAATTCTAATCTTAAAAAGATTGATATTACGCTTCATGAGTTGCTGGACAAACTATGCACTACATCTCAATTGGGCTCACAGGATTGCCCTATACTAGAATGAGTTACTCAACCGCCAGTCAACTACACTTCTGAAATGGATAAGATTGAATCAAAGATTGCTTAAAAATCACATAGGAATATCAAAGAGTGGATACAAAGGAAACGTTTCTAGAATCCTAAAAGATACTTTTTATTCTAAAAGAGATGATTCCTATTATCGACCCAAGAATCCCTAATGGACGGTCTCTAAGACTTAGCTAGGCTAAGATTTGTGTCCATATTATCATATTTTATTCTAGACCTGGCTCCGATACCAAGCTGTAATGCCATGCCCTGAACCCACACTAACAAAGGATAATACAGGGTAATATCATCTACTGGTGCAGAGAATAGGGTTGGTTAAGAGCGACCATCCGTAAATTTTATTTTAAGCGAGCATAGATACATCAATTAATATGATATAATTTTTTTCATCACAAGTGGAATCGATATATGCAATCCAGGCTTAAAACAAAATTACGGTAGCTAAATAATAATCTAGAACAATATATAATAAATACAAATCATAGAATCATAGATTACAGAATATACATGGCGAAATATAAATAGATACAAGCTAATTATAATGAATAGGTACATAAAGTCGACTACAAAATTGTGGTCATCATGAACCATAGAATATACAAGTACAATATCCTATATGTACAAATGCGTACAATAAATAAGTTTAAACTTGATATAAGATGCAACACTGTATGAATATGTACACATACACAAGATGAAGGTAGAATGACTGTTAACTAGGAAACGGGTGTGAATCCCCTCAAGAACTATCAAACTGGAGCACCTGAAATATCTCGATCTAGCCCGAGTATTATAAAATAATAAATGGGTCAGTATAGACTATAATGAATGGGTTAAGCAAGATAAACAGTGGATGTAATGATATAATTCTCAACTATGAACACAAAGCCAGGAATTGGCTAACAAAAAGAATGCTTCAATAAACTCCAAGTGTGTAATCACTAAATATCAAAACTCCAAAATAGCTTCTAAAAGGAAAACCCCTAAAATCATTTGGTGATAACACAAATAGCATCAAATCTAGAAATCATAACAAAAATACAGAAAATCACATGAAAGGGGAATGGCACCCAAACTCCAAGATTGGTGAAATAAATTCACCTACATGCATATAACTTCAAGATAGACATATAAGTCCATAAACGTCAAGATAGGTACGAGACTTTTAAACATCAAAATCAAAACAAGTTCTATAATCTTCGAAATAGGTACAAGACCTATAAACATCAAGATAGGTACAAGACCTATAAATATCAAGATAGGAACGAGACATATAAACATCAAGATAGGGACAAGTCCTATAAAACTCTAAGGGGAGCCATAAACTCATTGATAAGTGTCATATACCCCCGAATAGTAACCAAATAAATAACAAACATGTCTCCCATACCACATGAGTTTATTTAAACTTTTACTAGTAAAATCCACTCATGTGTATAATTGGATCAATCGAACAAGTCCAAGAATTAATAAGAAAAATAAACCGGGGGTTTCATACCACTCGTTTTATTAATCGGTTTAAATCGATTCCTCAATCCATTAATGTCGTGCAATTTTATAGAATAGTTTACTTTGCAACCCTTCTCGAAAATGTTGTTTAGTAAACTAGAATATATAGTGTGTATGTGTGTGTGTGCATATATATATATATATATATATATATATATATATATATGTTGGAAAGCCCTTGCTAATATATATATATATATATATATATATATATATATATATATAAGTACAATTTTAAACTATTATTTAAAATAATTAGAAACCATTATTATTTATTATTTCTATATATATATATTAAAACTATCTTACATAGGAAAGTATTCTTGTACTAAATAGTATATTGAATGAGTTTTGAACAAGAGAATTATCTGCTTGAAAACTCAGTTTGAATTTGCTACGAAATGTGTTCTGCAGCATATATTTCATAGGCAATTCCATGGAAAGTTAAATTCAAATAGAATTATCAAATTCACAATTCAAATCCTATATAAATCATTGAAATCAACATGAATGGTAGCACATAATAACGCATATAACATTCAAGAAGAGAAATTGGGCAACCAAGGGGCCAAACGAGCGATCAGGATGCAACGACATCACCTACGGCTCTGCCCAGGTATTCGACCGGTGCACCGATGGCGTGGCCTAGGCTAAAACTCTAGGCAATTCCGTCGCCTTTCGGTCGTCCGATGATGTTGATTATTGGCCTGCGGGTGTTTTTAAGCTTAAGGATGATGATTTTTACCTCATGTAATACATAATCATCCACAAATTCATGAATCAAATGATCCTACAACAAGGGTTTCAGCAAAATAGAAAAATGGTATAGCTGAATTATGAAAACAACATAGGATATTGAGATTATTTCATCCATAAGTTCAAGTAAACCTAGACAACCACATTCAATTCCCTATAGACTAGAAGTGTGAGTTGTAGTCACTGATTAAGACTTAAATTGATAGCAAGATCCCAGATTTTCCTAGGCTAGTGATTCTCAACAATCAATCCTAGGTTAACTCAGTAAGTAGGAAGAAAAAGGATTAAACTTGAGCTAAAAGCGAAAAAAACATTAATTAAACACCCAAGATTGAGGGAATGATTGCCTGAGATTGATTTGTACATGAATTAATCCAAAGGCCTTTGATCAGTTTTAATTTGAAGATGTAGAAACTAAGGTTTGAAAATATGGAGGGGTTCGTTTTTAGGTTTTAGAATTGAGAAATGAGAATACTGTATGTGCTTGTTTCTCTTCTCATACTCCTTTCTATTTGGGCCCAATAAGGTTTGGTTATAAACCCATTAACAAAGTGTTGCAATACTAAGAGAAGTGTTGAAATTTTCTTATCATCCTTTACAACACACTTGTTTTACATTTAAACAAGCTTTCATGATTTATAAAATTTAATTTCTTTATTTGATAAACCTTTATAAAATAGTCATTTTAACAATATTGAAATGTTTTATGTTGTTACAGTATAATCTTTGAAAACATAAACTATTATTATTATTTTAATAAAATAAATTATTAATCGTAAAATCCTATTTTTTTACAACAAATATCATTATTGACTTTTTTTATTAAATTTACAACATTTTTCTTGCAATAGTTTCAAAGGAAAAATGTCTATCACAAATTTTCATTTAGGTAAATTAGTGAATGAAATAACTTTATTCTTATCTTAATTATAAAATTATTTTTCCATATATTTTAATAAATTCTTATTTTATCCTAGGATTAATCTTATATTAACAAATATAAGATTCAAGTTACACAAAAGAATATTTTCATGAAATATCTAATTTAATTAATCCCAAGCTGTTTCAAATTTGAAAATAAATAATTAAAATTACCTAAATTCATCTTAAAATTAATTTAGATAATTTTAAATCATATTTTAATTTTTAATTCCAGTTAATCTCGACTAGAATTGTTACACAGGGCATCTAGTAGACATCTAATCCTATTAAGGTCATCTTCAAACTTCCAACTCAGAGTGTGCGTCGGGACCAATTAGGATCTCGTACATGTGTAAGTGGTCCGTGGTTAATATTGTGCAAATATTCTAAATAGCTATCTCAAGCATCCAATTCAGAGCTTGCCTAGGGACCATTCAGGATCCCCTACACATGTAACCGGATTGTGGTGATATTGTACCATTTATTGAGAATAGAAGGCGAGATAAAAGATCCGAACCTGATCCTAAGCTGTCCCAAACTTGGGGTTATCATCCAGTCGAAGTCTTTGATTCATAACTTCATCCTGCCTCCATTCCTATGGAGAAATTGTGGAACATACTCCTTTGGTCGTGCTTCTACATTCTGATTCTGATTCGCATTCATACACTCTACATCGTCTCAGGGCACATATCATTCCTTCCTAGGCCAGGATGACCCATGCTCCAGAGCATTTGTGGGTCGGTACCGACCCTATGTTTGGCTCTGGGTTTGTCATAAGTCATTCTACTCTGCTTCAAATTACACGTGCTTCGGTTTTTTTGTCTTTGATTCTGATTTGTAGCGAATCAGGTTGTTCCCATCTGTCCCATTCTCCTAAAGAACTTCTCCATCATCTCTTCCTGACAAGCTATCACCCTATTTTGCAATCATTCATCATGGTTTCCATCTTATCCCTGGTTATGTAGATGGATGGGGGGATAGATCCTGAGGACGTCTCCTCGCTGCCCTTTTGTTGGTTTCCTCTAACAATGTCCTTCTAGTTGATTGTCTAGCCATTCTGAATCTTTTTCAAATCCCAAATGAATGAATTCTAGTGATTTCTCAATGAAAGCACCAAAATGTTTTAACCAAAAATGGTACAAACATCTAATAGATTGAGTAAAGAATAAAAAGTGAATAAAATAAATAAAAAACAAGTATGAAAGTACACACAGAGTTTATAGTGGTTCGACTAATCTAAACCTATGTCCACTTAATGATTTTTATTGCTTATATTCTGACTTGGAGGTGGAAGTTCTTACAGTTTGGTACAACTCCGACAGAGATTATAAGAGATTAGAGAAAGGAGAGTAAGAGCCAAAATGTCCTGAAAAATAAGCCCTACTCCTTTATTTATAGAGGAAAAAAAATCTCGCTTGGAAGATCTGCATATAGTTTTCCATGCCTTAGATTGTTTCTCCACCAAAGTAGGATGCCACCTCATCAACTTATATGGGTCAATATGATTCCAAGGGCTTAGGTCAGTAAGACTCCATAAGATTGCCAATCTGGTCATCTTGAACTCTTCACTTGACTTGTCTTGTGGTTAGCTTCATGATTCCGTAGTCATTTGCACCAATATTAGCTTTTTTTAGAGTCCAAATGATGGAGTTGTGGAAGAACAAAATTGCTAATTCAAGAGTTCGTGGAGATCGATAGAGAATTCCATTGGATCAACAAACAACACATGGAGTAGGTTTCTAGCATCGAGTAGAGTGCGTAGGCAGAAGATGAGACCCATCAATGGAGGGAAGTTGGATCAGTACCGACACATAGAGTTGGGTTGGTATCGATCAACCACTTTGGTGGATCGATGATTCTTTTGGCTTGAGTTGGCTTGAGATGGCTTGGTCTTTGTTAACTTGAACTAATTTGAAGTTCGATATGAGAAATTTGAGTGTTTGTTTGGGGCTCGATCGAAAGAATTTTTAAGACTTTTGTGCTCCGAGTTTTCCTTTGTTTGCTTGAAGTCTGACCCGAGAATTTTCTGTGTCCGACTTGAGACTTTTGTGTATTCTACCCGAGTTTGCTTGCTTGGAGTCAAACCCGAGATTTCTATGTGTCCGACCCAAGTTTTCATGGGCCGATAATGATCCAACCACTTGGGTCCATACCAACCACTTCGATCGTTTAAGTCTATTCGAAGATTACGAAAAATTCAACCATAACACCTGCCCGCCAAAGCACGCCTTATGAATTCTTTATTGTACTTGATTTCTGGGCTTCGTGGTCATCTCTTCGGGCGTCTTGCCTTTATAACTTCGAAGTTTGATTCGTCATGTTTGTCCATGTACTACCTGGTCAAAAGGCGGGATAACACCAATATACTCACCCATTCGATCAAATCAAATGAATTTTGTCACATATTTTATTATTTACTTTTATTTTATATTCCATGAGCTTATTATAGTGTTGTGACTCAGAAATTCAAACACTTCATATTTGAATATCGAAACGTTTTGAAATAAAATTAAGTGTTATAAATATGATCTTATAATCTTGATAGACATCATTTAATTGATGAATAATGATAAGAAACTTTATTTTGAAATTTGTTTACAAAACATATATTATTCGAAGAAAAATCGATAATGTTACTGAAATCTATCTATCGGTAAATAGCTTTTTGATCAATATAAGTTGTTCGAACTCTTGTGCACTCAACTAATGATCAAATGAACACACTAGTAACTAATAACTCACACACCTCTTCATAAAACTTGTAATGTTCTAGAAGCTTTTATATGGATAAGAGATATTACAAGAAGGGTATAAGAGTAATATGCATAAAGGTGAAGCAACTTAAAGAAAAACGATGGGAGGTGAATCTTCCATGACATGGTTGGGGTGAGTGAAAGCTTAAGCAACACCATTCCTAATCCTATATAAGGAGGGGCTACCCTTAGTTATCATTCACAAAAATTTACAAAGCTTGGAGTTGAAATATCAATGCTTCTTATTCTTCCTCACTAATGTTCTAAAATAAAAAAGTTGCAAATCAACTCCATATCACTTCAAACTTTGCCACAAAGCTTAGTACAACATTAGAACACCTTCCACCACACCAAAATTTGAAGAAGCAAAGCCACACACCTCCTAAGAGGATAGGCCATGAGCTATTAAGGTGGTTTGGAGGCAAGGCAAGGCAAGGCAAAAGCAAGGTGGAAAGGAGGAAGGAAAGGAGGTTGCTAGCTTGAGTTTGGACTTAGGTTCTTGGATCTTGGTTGCTATTGGATTAAAGGTGAGTTAACGCCACACTTCGAATGAAAATATAACATATATATGTTGTATTTTGATTATGTTTAAATTGTTGAATTGATGAATTGTTGTTAACTTATGTTAAAATATTGGTTTGGATTCTTACTTTAGAAGTATGTGACATATGTATTCTATGTATATGGACTTGAATGGACTTATATGACATATAACTATACTTTGAACAAAGTGCATAGGTTATAGATGGACTTTTTTTTAGATCGGACTTGAATTTGAAAATGCACTTATTGCGATAGTCGCTATAGATGCAGCTGTGAATTGCCTTGTTTTTGGCGATTACTATGGAACTTTGTATAGAGATACTGGTTTCTCACCATATCTATAATGTCTTATATATATTTATTGCTATTAAAAGCTTTAATAGTAAAATTTAAGTAACATCTCGAAAAGTGGCCAAAACATCGCTAGTGCAAAACTGCGCCGTTTAGCCTTGATTTTAGACTTTAAATGGTTGAAAAGATATTTAAATTTAAGCATTCTGTTTCATTCTTTTTATAAGCGTTTACTAACTCATATTAGAGTATGTTAAAAGTGGTTTGAGATGTTTATGAATTTTTAAGAATTAGTTATGAATTTTTAAGAATTAGTTAAGAATTTTTAAAGAAGAGATATTTTGTTAGAAAATATGTCATTTTCAAGTTTTTAAGGGATTTTGTAAAGTTGTTATTTTCAAGTAATAATTTGGATAAATATTTTAAAACCCATTGTAAGTACTTTCAAGTATTTAAAAAAAATATACAAATGGTTTAGAAAAGGGGTTAGAATTGCTAAATGGACAAATGGTTAATTGTTCAGTTACTTGTTTGAAAAGTAATTAACTATGCTTAACACTAAAAACCAATGAATTAAGGCTTATATATGTCGAGTGAGTATGAAGCAATAGAGCTCTAACCTAACGGTTTCCCTCTTAACCGGGGAATAGTAAGTCGAAAAATGTCGAAAACGTGTTAAACGTGTTGATTTCTTATTGTTTAAGAAAATCATTAATGCTATATTTAACACTAAAAGTCGATGAGGTAGACTTATCTATTTGTGAGATTCAAAAATGAAGCGTTTAGGCAAGGCTTTGATGCAACTAGTGCTCTAACTTACCTAGCTTCAATCTTGAACGAGGAATAGTTGAGTTGGAACGTCAAAAATAAGTTAAGCTACTTATCGTGATCTGTATAAGCAATTGTTTTGACAAGATAATCGATTAATCTATTATCAAACTTGACTAAGTATTGACTTAATAAGTTATTGAAAGACTTCACGATTTTATACTGATAAGAACCCCCGGGTAGGAGTATTGGTACGAAACGTCTCTAGCTTTTGTTTACTTCTGAGAGAACCAGAAATGAGTTAACCGGGAATTCGTCGATTAATTTGGAGAGTCCGATTAGCGAGAAGAGTGTATGTACATGAGATGACTAAAAACTCATAATCACTTCTGAACTATGTACGCGATCTATGTTCTAGAAGCAGTTATGAAGTGGAATGTTATATAGTTGATCTGACTATCCTAAGTTTAAGTCCAAGGGAAAGGTCAGTGTTAACATTTAAAATAATGCTATCATGAAGGACTGTCTATCTTGAGGAGTATTGCAAGAGAGAGGATATCATTAGCATTTGTCGAAGGACTTATGCGAGGAACCTATGTGGAGGTTCGCGATTTGTTCAAGATGCTCGAATCCATGTAGTGATTCGTGATCTATTCAAGATAAAGGAATTCAATTGAGGATTCATGTGCTGTCTGAGTGATGAAGACTCGAGTGAGAGATGCCGAATGTAGCCTGGACATCGAAAATGACTAAAACCATAAAAGGATGCATAATCTTAGGTTTAGATTAACCATGAGGGTATATCAACTCCATATTTAGAGTATCGATATGTTGCATGCAGGAGTTGTTCATACTTGGTAACATGTAGTTCATCATTGGGCCAGTTGTGTTTACCTTAGAGTTTATCCTATTTGGAGATATATGATGCTAGGAGGGAAATTTCTGATCCTTGTCTTAGAGATTTGCTTCAGTTTACTAGAGGCGTCTTCGTGGAAAAAAATCCATATACGAACACGCTTTGACGATATTGATTGTGTACCTATTATTGTTGTGGCATTCACATACCAGCTATTTAATATGATTTATGTGATATACTCTAGACATTATCTATCATATCACTATATGTTAAACTTAATGAATGGTTGGTTTCATTTAAGGGGAAAACTGTTACGCGAATCTGTGCGGTCTCAATAGTTACTATTACATGTATCATAAGTTTTCTCACGCTAGTTTACCAGAGTGATTCGAATGTTATTTTCCTAGTCCTCGAGTCAGCCCCGTGTATGTTTCCATATTTGGGTACAAACGCTTTGGAGCTTATAAAGAGGAGTTGGGTGATTACCTTCTGTAGTATTCCTATTTCCGCTGCATTTTTGCATTGAATATATCAACATTGTGAGGGCGTGCAGTTATAACTGTCCAAGTTGATGATAGTACTTAGGTTTTATTAACTTTGGTATTTCTGTATTCAGAGTAACCCTTTGTACTATTCCATTAATATTAAATATTACTGTTCCATTGTGAGATTCTGATATGTGTTCTTTCTTTTCTTTTCTATTCTTCTTTTATTTTATTTTACCTTAACCTTCTGTCTTTCCGGAACTTGGGCGCTCGACATGTATTTAGTGTCGATATTTGAGGGTCAAAAAATCGGGTTGTTACATTTGGTATCAGAGCTCAAGGTTAAGCGAACACCTTGGCTTTGGTTTGGTATGGCTCATTAAAGATAGGGTAACCAACACTCTAGAATGAGTTGAGTGTATTATACATATTAGAGTGTATTTATATTTGAAAAATTAGATTTTTAAAATTATTCCTTAGGAATATCTTTTTCTTTGTAATCTTCTCTTTGAAATAACTCTATCCTTTCGTTTCCTAAAATAAGTTTTTCTTTGATTAGGTAGTAAGAAACATGAGTACTAGAGCCGTCAATGGTCGAGGAGGTAGAGGTGGTTGAGGTAGTACTGTCACGTATGGCGGGGATCAAGCACCGAGGAATGTTGCTCCAGTTGAGGAACCGAGATTGAATGTCATAGAGGAGGTTATGCAGATCAGACCTCAAATAAGTTTTTCTTCTCTCTGTGGTGATTATGAGAGGTTGGAGGGTAAGAGGTTTAGTGGCTTGGAGACGATCATAGTAGTCCATACTTAGATCAAATTTTATGATTGGATATTTGGAGATATGGAGCTAGATGACGTAGTGTAGCGTAGGTTGGCATCGCGACATCTGATAGATGCAACCATGGATTGGTGGAGTTCTGTTACAGCTGATGTCCAAGAGAACGACTTCTATTGGGCCCAATTCAAAAATGAGTTTGGGATGAAGTTTGTTTCAGAAGTCGGAAAGACTTTGTTATTTATGAGCTTCTTGGATCTGAAGTAGGGGGTCATGATTGTAGCGGAGTATGAGAACTGGCTCATTGCATTATCTCAGTTTCGGTTAGGTTTGATTGATACGCCACTGAAGAAGAACATGATGTTCATTATGGGTATGCGCCCTAAGTTCCAACGGGATACGACTAATCACATCATGGGATCTTTCGTTGGTTTAGTGAACATGGCTTTGAGGTTTGAGGGCTTAACTCCGAAGCCCTTTATTTCTACACCAGTTGGGGAAAACATGTGTAAGTTTTAGTCACCAAAGAATAGGTCCACCTTCGTCTACTACAAGTGTGGGAAGAAGGGTCATTTTTCTAATAAGTGTAGGTCTAGAGGGGGAGGACAAGTGGTGAAGGCATCGATTGCTAAGGCACCAAAGCTTGGTGCACAGCTTGCACCAGAGGGTTGTTATAATTGCCATCAACCTAGTCATATTGCCAGAGATTGTCCTATGCTCAGGAAAGGGAGCAGCCTACGGTCTTTGCTATTTCTACAACTGAGAAGGGGAAGTAGATTCTTGAGGGTATACTATTTGTTTATGATTTACATATTCGCGTTTTGTTTGATATTAGTACTTCTTATAGTTTAATATCCCGCAACCTTGATGATTGTTTAAATCATGCTTGGTCAATTTAGAAGCATTGCTTGTTATTGATTTGTGCTCAACCAGTGTATGAGTAGCTTTACCTTTCTACATCAAGGGGTAGGTAGACAGTAATTGTGGGTACATTAAACGAACACCTTGTGAATTAAGTTTCATAGTTTGACTGTAAGGCGTTCGGTGAAAATGTCGGGTTAGAAGTTAAAATTTAGTAAAAGATGTTTACTATAAATAAAAGGAAAGTTGGAATATTTTGGAAATAAATATTTGTGAAAAGATTTATAAGAAAGAAATTCTATATAAGTATGGTTTAAAAAAATGTGGTTTATAAAAGAAAAGGATTTAAACAAATAATTTGAGAACTTAAATCCCAAAATTTTTGAAAATATTTTTCAAAATTTTGAAGAAAATTATAATAATATTATTTGGAAGTAAATATTTGGAAAATTGGTTTACGAGATTGAGGTCATGATACATAGTATTATTATACGAAGTATTTGATACCACTTTGGAATGATTTTGGTTTAGTACTAAGAGTATAGTTTGGATGTACTGAAATCACTTCTGTAGCTTGGAAATAATTTCGGTGATGACTACAACATCATCGGCGTTCATTTTTGGGTTTCTACGTGTGGAATGCTATAAAGTTTTTTTGATAAAATAGATTTTTATTCAAATCCCGAAAGTAAGATTTGATATACAAAAAGTTGTATGTATATTTTATTTAAAAATGATTTGAAATGAAAACTGATATTTAGTTCTAAATAGTTCTCTTGTTAAGTTATTTCTTAGACACATGTAGCCTATGTATTAGGAAAATATGATATGTGCATCATGGTATGATATGTTGTTTGGTAGTTTTCATTTGTTAAAATGAAATGGATTTTTTTTGATGGTTTTGAATAGTCGGGAACTTCCAGGTTTTTATAGAACTCGTAGATAAGAGTTTTTTAAAAAAATAAGTTAAGTTTATGTAACACTTGAATTGAGAATATAACAAGTTAAAACAAGTGTTAAATGGTTAAACATACTTGTTAAAGTGAAACAAATTTGGTGTTTGTATATACTCTTAGGATGTAATGGAGTATTATACGAGTATGAACTTAAGTTATAAAATGTGGGTAAACTTGAAATTATGTTTTCTGAAATAATTCATAAATGGTTTTAGTGTTGAATGACATACCAATTGATCAATGAATGTAATCAAAAAGGAATTGGTATAGTTAAGAAACCAATAGGATAAATAAGTAAGGTGTGCATAGATTATTTTATTTGCATGACTATTGTTGATTTAGTATTCGAGTACATGTTTTCAAGGTGGTTTAAACATGCCCGAACAAGGATTTTTCACTCAATTCTTGATAGAGAACACTTGATACGGATTCATGATACAATTCTGATATTTTCTATCATGGTATATGGCCATGCAAGAAGAATGGAGGTTTCTAATTAAGGAACCAAATCGAAGTTCGCATTAGAGAGGTAAAGTGATCTATACTAGTTTGGAAGTGAAATCTATGTGATTGAGCAAGTAATTAGATCGAATATTTCATACGGATGATTCATGTGCATCGTACGAGCTTTAGTATAATTGTATACTATGTTTTTTGGCTTATGAAAAGTTTAGGGAATGACTTTTCAATTTATTATTAGGTAGCATGAACAATCGTCTAAGTGACGAACTATGGCTATTGAGCTAAGGTATACTTAGTAGATTGTTTATCGTCCTTGGACGATGGGAGAGTTTAAACCTAAGCGAACCATGGGCATTGGTTGCTAGAAATTGTGAATACTATTTAAGTATTGTGTGCTTATTACTTTGTTAAGGTTAGAAGTGCCGTGGGGGCAAGGATGCTCGGAATGGTATAAAGAAGACATAGGGCGGTTTAAAGGAGTTTTATTTAGAGTTGCTTATAGTCTTGGGATTCCTTCTTATCGTAGTATCGTATATCATTTGCGGTGTACTCACCACTTGAGGTGGAGTAATCTAGTATGCATTTTGATTTGTAGTTAAGTTTGTATATAGTTTCAATGGTATGCTATATTTATATATCTTGTTCTTCCATCTCCTTTTAATATCTTTCTTGTTTGAATTTCGAGGACAAAATGTTCTAAGTAAGAGAGAATGTAGCGGCCCGGAAATTCGAACACTTCGTCTTCGAATGTTGAATTTTTTTGAAATATTATTAAGGGTTATAAATATGATCTTATAACCTTGATAGACATCATTTAACTAATGAATAATGATAAGAAACCTATTTTTGAAACTTGTTTATAAAAATATATTCTTCAAAGAAAAGTCAATAATATGGCCAAAATCAGTTTATCGGTAAACAACTTTTCAATCGATATAAGTTGTGCAAACTCTTATGCACTTGACTAATGATCAAATGAACACATTAACAACTAATTAACACACATGCCTCTTCATTAAGCTTGGAATGTTTTATAAACTTCCATATGAATAAGAGATATTAAGAGAAGGATATAAGAGTGATATGCGTAAATGTTAAGTGAATTAAAGAAGAAGTGATGAGAGGTGAAGCTTCCATGGCATGGTGGAAGTAAGTGAAAGCTTAAGTAACACCATTCCTAAGCTTATATAAGGAGGGGATACACTTAGCTATCATTCACAAAAAAATTATAAAGATTAGAGTTGAAAATCAACAGCTTCATCTTCTTCTTCCTCTCTTATGTTCTAAAATAACATAGTTGCAAATCAACTCCAAACCACTTCAAACTTTGCAAGGCTTAGTACGATATGAAAACACCTTCCACCATGCCAAAAATTGAAGAAGAAAAGCCATGAACCCCCTAGGTGGATAGGCTATGAGTTATTAGGATGGTTTGGAGGCAAGGCAAGGCAAAAGCAAGGTGGAAAGGAGGAAGGAAAGGAGATTGCTAGCTTGGGTTTGGACTTGGGTCCTTGGATCTTGGTTGTTGTTGGGCTAAAGGTGAGTTAATGCCTCACTTTAAATGAAAATTTAACATATATATGTTGTATTTTGATTGTATTTAAATTGTTGAATTGTTGTTTACTTATGTTAAAACATTGGTGTGGACTCTTACTTTAAAGTAAGTGACATATGTGATCCATTTATATGGACTTGAACAAACTTGAAATGGACTTGTATGACATATGACTAGACCTTGCACAAAGCATATAGGTTATAGATGGACTTTGGTTTAGATCAGACTCAGATTTAAAAGTGCGCTTATTGCGATAATCGCTATAGATGTAGTTGTAAATTGCCCTGTTTTTAGCTATTGCTATGAAACTTTGCAGAGAGATCCTTAGGGTTCTCACCATATTTGTAATTTATTATATATATATTTGTTTCTATTAAAATCTTGAATAGTAAAAAGTTAATTTACATCTCGAAAAGTGGAAAAAACATCACTAGTGCAAAATCGCCTAGTTTGACCTTGATTTTAGATTTTAAAAGCTTTGAAAAGATATTTAAATTTAAGTATTTCGTTTCATTCTTTTTACAAGTGTTTACCAAGTCATATTAGAGTATTTCAAAAGTGGTTTGAAATATTTACGAATTTTTAAGAATTATTTATGAAATTGTAAAGAAGAGATATATTGTTAGAAAACATGTCGTTTTCAAGTTTTTAAGGGATTCTGTAAAGTTGTTATTTTCAAGTAATATTTTTGATAAATGTTTTAAAACCTATTATAAGTACTTTCAGTTATTTTGAAAGTATATACAAATGGTTTAGAAAAGGGGCCGGAATTGCTAAATGACCAATTGATTAATTATTTAATTACTTGTTTGAAAAGTAATTAACTATGCTTAACACTAAAAGCCGACGAAGTAAGGCTTATCTATTTGTGAGAGTTAAGATTGCTGTCAAGTAGGGATGGAGCAATAGAGCTCTAACCTACCGGTTTTCCTCTTAACCGTGGAATAATAAGTCGAAAAATGTTAAAAAAGGGTTAATTGTGTTGATTTTTTTATTGTTTATGGAAATCATTAATAATATACTAAACGCTAGAAGCCGAAGAGGTAGACTTATCTATTTGTGAGATTCAAGAATAAAGTGTCCAGCCAAAGCTTTAATGCAGCCAGTGGTCTAACTTACCTAGCTTCACCCTTGAATGAGGAATAGTTAAGTTGGAATGTCAAAAATGAGTTAAGCGTACGAATCGTGATATGTATAAACAATTGTTTTGATTAAATAATAGATTAGTCGATTGTCGAACTTGACTAAATATTAACTTAATAAGTTATCGAAAGGCTTCACAATTTGTTACCAATAAGAACCCCTGAGGAGAAGTATTGGTATGAAACATCGCCTGCTTTTGCTAACTTTTGAGAGAACCAAAATTGAGTTAGCCGGGAATTCATCGGTTGCTTTTAGAGAGTCCGATTAGTGAGTAGAGTGTACGTATATAAGATGACTCAAAATTCGTAATCACTTCAAAAGAATATACACGATCTATGTTCAGAAATGGGTTATGAAGTGGAGTGTTATAGAGTTGAGCTATCTATCCTAAGGTTATATCCAAGAGAAAGGTCAGCGTTAGAATTTCAAATGTTGCTATCATGAAGGACTGTCTACCTTGAGGAGTATTCAAAGAGAGGGGATATCTCTATCATACGTCGAAGGACTTATGTAAGGAACCTATGTGGAGATTTAAGATTTTTTTCAAGATACTCAAATCCATGTAGTGATCTTTGATTTATTCGAGATAAGGGAATCCAATTAGGGATTCGTGTGTCGTTCAAGTGATGAAAACTCGAGTGAGAGATGCCATGTAACGACCCGGAATTTTAGGCAATATCAGTTTAATAATCTGTATTAATAATTTAATCGATTTGATAATTTTTCTTTATAATTTTAATTTAAATTGGTAAATTTAATCTTTTTAAAGGTTAATAAATAATTAATCTGACAATATTGATAAGAATTGATTTTTCAAAGCTAATAAATTTTTATTCTACTTATAATATATATATTTGATATATATTGTGAATAGAAAATCTTTTGTTTTAAATAAAAGATTTAATTTTCAAGTTGTAATATATATGTATGTATATGTTATACTTTGATATTGTTTGAAATTTGATTTAATCTATTGATAATTTATATATGTATATTGTAATTTAAAGCTTTGTTTTAAAAATAATTTTTTTTCAAAAGATGATTTTAAGATTAATTCATTTGTTTTCAAAATATAAGATAATTGTTTATTTTAAATATGATAGTTAAATAAGGATTTAATCAAAGTTTATTTTGTCTTTCTTTTAAAATGTTTAAAATAAAATGGTTATACATGTATATTTATATTATAACTAGTTTCATAATAATTTTCTTTAAAGATTTAACTTGTACATTCATACATAAGTACCATTTATAAAGTAACTTAAATAATTAAGCTTATATTAAATTTTCAATTAAATAAAAATTTATTTAAAATACAAAGACATGTGTAAACATGTTAATTTTCTTAATAACACATGTAAAGTAATTAAGTGAATTATTTGACAAATGTAAACTCTTGAAGACAAGTGGCACTATTCTTATTTTAATTTTAATAAATGTATTAAGAAGAAAATTAGTTTTCTTTCACAAACACTTTTTCTTTGTTTACTTTCCTTAATTTAAATAAATGGCAACCAGTAAACTACTTTCTCAAATCTGAATTTAATTAAAAGCCAAAAGAAAATTTAAGATCTGCAACCTTCAAAAACAAACATGAAAGCAAAATCAAAATCTGCAAATTCAAATGGATGTTCAACTTCAAATCTGCATTTTTCAAAATCTGCAACTTCATATCAACATCAACCTGCAACTAAAATGGAATCAAGAACAACTGAAGTTTCAGCACTTTTAAATCACCAATTGGATACATGCAAAGGGATTTTCAACAGAAAGCAAAATTTAAGTCTTTTTCCAGAATTTATGTTAAGGCCTGGAAAAGAATTCAAAACTATTCTGCAAATTTAAAAAGGTGAGTAAATTGTTCTTAAAAACAGTTTTTATGGGTAACTTTGCTTAAATATTGTTAAGGATGTTTGTAGAAACATGGCTTGTATATGTTTATGATTATGTATGCATGTACGAATGGATGACGTGTCTGTATATAAATTGTTTGAATGTCTCTGTTGCATCACAGGTTTAAATCCCATAAAATAAATTTAAATACACTTTATACATTTGGTTTTAGTTCTTGATCTCTAAGTAGAAAATGAGTATGTTTGTGAAATATAAATTTTAAAAATAGTTTGGCAAATTTTTAGTTTACAAATAATTTTTAAATAAGACTAATAGTAAAAAAATATTGATACATATGAAAAATCAACAACCTTAATTTTTGATTTGGATTACATGAATGAATTAATGAGTTAAAAAATCATGATTTTTAATACATGTTTCATGATTTTTAGTTCAATGTATCATGAGAATTTGGATTTGTTCGTTTTGGGGTTTTGTGGTCAATGCCGTTGATCGGCTTGGTGTTGTTAGCCGATTTTTGGTATGAAGATGGTTTGATTGATTGAGAGCATGGGAAAATTGCTCAAGAATTTTTCTAATGGCCGAGGAGTTCGAATTTGAGCAGATTAGGGTTTTAGAGTGGGTTTTGTTTGGCTTTACTGTTAAAGCTTTTACAACTTGAATATTTCACCGGATCGTGCGCATATGGGGGAAAATGAAGCTCGTAACGTGGCGATTCTGTGGTGGGGACGGCGATGATCAACGGCGTGGATGTTATCAAAGGTGATGGGATTTTGTTGTTGAGTTGTTGTTGCAGTTTCGAGATTAGGGGTTGAATTTTGATTTGAGCAATTTTTGTTCGATCTGGGTTTATGTTTGGCCTCACACGTGTTAGTGTAATGATCATCGATCGTCGCGACGCTCGCTAGAGGCCGGCGACGTTAATACATGTGCACGTTTATGTTGTGTGCACTGGGTTTAGGGAGTTAGGGAAGAAAGGTGTTCTCTTGGGAAGTTCTCGCGATATTCTAGTGTTCGACTCGAAGGAAGGAGCTAGGGTTTTAACTCGGGGTAGCGCTCATGTATCTGCCGTGTCTGTCTTAGGTTGGGTTGTGTGTTATATAGTTTGTACTGTGTAATGGAAGTTGCAAACTTAACTCGAAATTTTTAGTAGTGCTTCTGTTAGTACTTTGTAATTTAAAGATATAGTTGCTGATTTTAAAACTTGTCGTTTGAATAAAAATTAAGTTTAAGTTTTATAAAAGAAGCAAAATACAAGTTGAAGCTTGTTCTTTTGAAAATAAATATAAATCAAACTTTTAAAGATGATAATTGAATTTATTTTCAAAATTTAAATTGTTAAGATGATTTCTTTGAAGTAATTATCTTAATTACATTTTAAAATTCAATTTAACAGAGTATTTTGAATTTAAATATTGAATCAAAGTTTTAAAATAAGTTTTTAAGCAATGTTTAATAACTACGTTTCAATTTATACTGAAGATGAATAAAGTTTAAATTGGATAATTAAAGTGTTTTAAATTTCCAATTTGATTTCTAAATGTTTTATTTTCAAACAAGGGTAAGGTTAAAATTTTGTAACCAATAAAATAATTTGTCTTTAAAGTTATTAAAATTTAGTTAATGCAAATGATTAAATTGTTTAGAACTTAAGAATACTTAATTATTAAGATTTGTTAATAAGTAATAGTTTAATTAAGAATAATGTTTTTCTTAATTAAGGATTTTGAAAAATAAGAAGTTAGTTAATTAATTGTTTAATTAATTTTAAATAATTAGTTAATTGTTTATTTAATTTTTAATAATCACTCAATTATGAATTACTCAATGAAGTAATCAATGGTTAATTATTGAATGCAATTAAGAATGATAATTACTTATGGAAGTAATTGGTGGAAATTACTCATGGGAGTAATTAAATGGAGGTGATTAATGGATAATCACTTGATGTTATTAATCTAAGGATTAATTAATATAATTGTTGAAGTTAATTAATTATGGAGAAACTAATTAATTAAAGAATCAAAGATCATTTAATGATGGAAGTAATTATTTGTTAAGTAATTAATTAAGAGGGTAATCAAGATTTATTAATGAAGTAATTAGAGATAATTACTTATGTAAGTAATTAAGTGTTAATTACTTAATTATTTTAGTTAATTAATTAATGTGATTAATCAATTAATGAATAAGATTTATTTAAGATTAATTACTAAGTGTAATTAATTAAAATTGTAATTAATTAGTAAAGTAATTAATTAAGTATTTATTTATTAATAGATTGATTAATAATTACTTAATGAAGTAATTAAAGTTTAATTAATTAGATTAATTAATCAAAGGATTAATATAGTTAATTAAGAAGTTAATTAATTAAGTTAAGTAATTACAAATTGTTAATTAATGTTTATGATTAATTAAGACTAATTAATAAGATGATTAATTACAAGTTAATTATTAATTGATAAGGATCATTAGTTAATTAATGAATTAATCTGGGTTGATTAATAAAGGTAATCAATTTAAGTGTAATTAATTAATTGTAATTAACTAAGATCTAATGTAATTAATTGTAGTTAATTAACAAATGGAAGCAAATGAAGGATCATTAATTATTCTAATTAATGATAGTAATTAAAGGTTAATTACTGTATATGGTTAAGGATAATTACTTGAATGTAATTAAAGGATAATTAATCAAGGAAGATTAATTAAAGATCATTAAGAAATGATTAATTTATTTATTTGGAATAAATTAATGAAGAAGGATTAAGGTAATCCAATTGATTATGAGTTAATCAATTCTGCTTTGAATGATTGGTTAATATAGATTGATTGATACTGGGTGATTAATATTGGGTGATTGATATTTGGTGTTTGGGTTGATACTGGATGATTTGGACATCTCTGTTATGTGATATGTTGCTTTGTGAAATGAATGGTTGTTATGAATTGTCTATTGTGATAACGTGATTCATCTATCTGTTTTTATCATCCTGAATATAAGTTAAACTGTTTAAACCCTTAAAACAACTTGGACAATAAAATGCCATTTGGTTTCGGTGAGACCGAGATCGGGTTTCCATATTTGGGATCCGAAAACCACATCGATTCCAATTAAACGTTAGGTCGTGAATCCAAATGGAGCTTTGTGAAGACTCGAGGTGTAAGAACTATTCGTCTGTATAACTCTGTGGGTGATTCCGTGATGAGTTTAACAAAATAGTACTTATAGGTTCGAGATGGTGATTTAGAGTGTAAGGGCTATGGTCGTTGACTCTGAGGGTGATTCCAAAATGAGTGCAACGAGATAGTGCCTTCGGCTTCGTTCGAACCCGGAACGAACTTGTATGGATTGAATGCTTTCAGAACATCGTCAGCTAGACGATAAGCATTCTAAGATAGATGTGTTCTATAAAGGTAATCGCAACCTCAAGCCTCATCAACTCGGGAATGGATAAAACAGGGGAGGTGCAGCAAGGCAAGGTGGGTAGCGCCCATTTCAGGACAAGATTTTCCCCTGTCTAGAAGTCCCTTATTATTTCGGCCGTGTGGGCAGTTGTTGGCCACAACTGCGGGGTTGCCTTGTTCGGAGCTGTTCAGTAAGGAACGGTTCCGGCCTTGTGTTGCAGGGAGTTAGGGTGGCTCCTCGGTATGGTGATCTAGGACCCGTACTGTGACGGGAGGTACCCCAGTAGCCCTGCCATTGATGGAAACCCATTTTCCCTACGAGGCCCTACGGTTTTGTTTGTGTTGCCCACTTTTGTGGCTAGTAGCTAGAATTTAATAATGTAACAATTTCGGCTATTTCCTATTTACTTGAAAACCCTAGACACTATTATAATATCACTGGATTTCCTATCAAATGTTTTGGTTAGCGTAAGGTAATTTTTTTTCCATGTTTATGTGTGGGAAGTCTTACGTGATACCTTTTCTTTTCAAAGGTTTTTCTAAATTTAAGCAATTTTAACCCGTTTACTCACAGCAGACCCCTGTCTGACCCGAGTGTTTATTTTCTGTTTTATTAAACTCTTGGGTACTCATATTATGTATGAGTAGTCAAGTGATTCAGGTTGGCTTAACGAATTCTGGAGGAGATATGGAGCGGGAGGCTTCCACGTGTAGATATATTATGGTTCCGCTGTGTTTGTCTGATATCTGTATCTTGTATCTTGAGTTGTATAGTTAGACAGATGTTTATAACTGTCTAATATGTGTTGTATAAGTTGTGTACTCTGATGTATTATGATACTATGTAATATTTTATGTGATATATTATACTTCATTTGTTCCGCTGTGAGTTCTCTGATGTTGTTGTGTTTCTTCTTTCTCTTTCTTTTCTTCTTCTATCCCTTTCTTTCTTAATTGGTGATGCGACTTTCTGGAGATAGGAAGTCGGGTCGCTACAGTTGGTGTCAGAGCATTATGTTGAGTGAATACCTAGGCTCTGGAATGGTGTCTTTCTAGAGAGAGCGTACTTGTATATTTTTATATACATAGATATAACTATATATCTTTGTATTTTTATATT
The DNA here is from genome assembly GCA_030765085.1 of Allium cepa. NCBI lineage: Eukaryota > Viridiplantae > Streptophyta > Magnoliopsida > Asparagales > Amaryllidaceae > Allium > Allium cepa. The sequence goes on from CM060939.1 coordinate 159,901,958, forward strand.
TTTATATATAACTATATAACTATTTTTATACCTAATTTGTTGGGTTATCCGTTTGGATTTTCCAACGTAAGTTTTAGAGGTAGATGGAGCAGTGATGTGTGTGTAACACGACTTCCACTGATGGAAGAGGTCTATATATTTGAGGTTGGATGAGTACTTGTCGAGACTGTAGATCCGATACCGTCTCGAGTAAGATATGTAGTTTGGAGTAAGGATTTCTCTGATCTCTGAAGGAAATCTTTTTAAAGACTTGGAGTCTATCTTTGAAGTGTAAGTTTGGATCTGTCGGAAGTGTAAAAATAAGTGATGGTATCTTGATAATTGCATGATGAGATGAAGTATCCATGGATATTTTCGAAGATGTTTTCTCTTAAAGCAGTTTTAGAAGTTGTTGAGGAGTAATTTTACCTGCTGCAGGGAAGACTCGTCTGTGTAGAAGTTATCTGGATCTTTAGCAAGGAGGTTAGCTGTTTGGAATATGAGACTAAGGTCTATGAGTTGCTTCGCTTTGGCATGGTCTCATTTGTCATTCCTTAAGGAGAGCGAGATGTTGATGCTTGATATGGAGCCCGAATTTCTAGAGAGGATGTCTGCTATCTCGAAGGCCTTTTGTGTAGTTGTTGATGGTTTTGGTTTTCGAGAAACCTTTGGATTAGAAGTTTTTGGTTGGCTGTGGTAGTAGTGTAACTCTAAGTGTTCGGTGTGCTGACGAGAAGGTCTTTTAGCTCTGCAGTATCATCGAGGTAGAGTTTGAAAGCAGCAGTGTGGCTCGTTTCTCCGATTGTTCAGGAATCTTGGTGATTCTTCTTTCAGCAGTCCGGACAGTTGGTGAAGTTTTCTTGAAGGGTTAACCTTGTTTGGAAAAGCTTAAAGCTGTTCTAATTGGTAAAGAGAGGATAGTTTCTTTGGAATCCGAATTAGGTTGGATCGCAAAAGTGACCTGCGACTAATTTGGGAATTTTTCTTGGACAATCTTTTGTTTGAGATTGAGGGTTCTCATGTGGAAGTAGGAGCTACTAAGGTAATCATAAGTTTGTCTGCATCTGGAGTTGAGTTCCATATTATTTGGTTCCAGAAGTGATTTTGGTGGTTAGCCTAGTAGAAGAGATGGTGTAGCAGCTCAGGAACATTTTTGGGACTTGGATTAATCCGATCTAGTTTTTGAGTTGGATTTCTGCTGTAAGGTTGTGACCGAGTCAGATGGGTCACTCAGATTTTTATGAATTTGATGAAAAAGTTCCCGGATATATTGGATAAGTTTGTACTCGTGTTCATCAACAGTATTCTCATCTATTCCAGAATCAGAGTTGTGCAGTGGAAGCGAGATAGCAGCTGTGCGAGGAAGGAAGCAAGTTCCGTTTGCTTTTGCTTGGGAAGTAGAGATTGTGTTCTGGATTTCGACGGATATTGGAAGACTTTTCTGTTGGATATGATCCAGAAACGGGTTTTCTTTGGTCTAGTTGTTTCTGGTAGCATCAACATAGGTTGAGCTGATCAGGAAGAAGGACTGGCAGCCCAGGATTGTCTGTTGAGTTATACAGATATGAGACAAGGAGTTTGGAATTCGAAGTTGAAGACTTCATTGTTGTTAAGATTTCTCTGGTTAAGACAGCGGTTATTAGATAAGATTGGATGGCTAGTTCTGAGGCATTTGAGATTTCTTATTTGTGTTTCTGATAGGATAAGATTGAACTGCCAGTTTGGATAGCTGGAATTCATTGTATTTCACGTATCTCTGAAGGAGTACGTGTATGATTCATTGTTGGTTGTTGAATCCGTGGTTCAGTTGGATTTGGAAGTTGAGCTAGACTTGAGTATAATCTGAGGTTCTGTTCAGATTGATGGATCTAGAGATGAGGGAAGCTCTGGATTTTAGCGGTGTAGTTTGTTAGTTTCTATAGAGCGAGTCTTCCGGTGATTTATACTTGGGAAACTCGAGATAGTATTAGGAGATTTATTCTGATTTGTGTCAGGATAATTAGTTAGGTTCGATTGATTGCTCTATTTGTTAGTAACTGGTTGATAGGAATGATTTGCTGTTTGAAATTTAAATCTTTGCTGGGTTATCAAATTACCTTTGCTTTTAAATTTCGGGGACGAAATTCTTTTAAGGGGGGAGGATTGTAACGACCCGGAATTTTAGGCAATATCAATTTAATAATTTGTATTAATAGTTTAACTGGTTTGATAATTTTTCTTTATAATTTTAATTTAAATTGGTAAATTCAATCTTTCTAAAGGTTAATAAATAATTAATCTGACAATATTGATAAGAATTGATTTTTCAAAGCTAATAAATTTTTATTCTATTTATAATATATATATTTGATATATATTGTGAATAGAAAATCTTTTGTTTTAAATAAAAGATTTAATTTTCAAATTTAATATATATGTATGTATATGTTATAATTTGATATTGTTTGAAATTTAATTTAATCTATTGATAATTTATATATGTATATTGTAATTTAAAGCTTTGTTTTAAAAATAAATATTTTTCAAAAGATGATTTTAAGATTAATTCATTTGTTTTCAAAATATAAGATAATTGTTTATTTTAAATATGATAGTTAAATAAGGATTTAATCAAAGTTTATTTTGTCGTTCTTTTAAAATGTTTAAAATAAAATGGTTATAGATGTATATTTATATTATAACTAGTTTCATAATAATTTTCTTTAAAGATTTAACTTGTACATTCATACATAAGTATTCATTTTTAAAGTAACTTAAATAATTAAGCTTATATTACATTTTAAATTAAATAAAAATTTATTTAAAATACAAAGACATGTGTAAACATGTTAATTTTCTTAATAACACATGTAAAGTAATTAGGTGAATTAAATGACAAATGTAAACTCTTGAAGACAAGTGGCACTATTCTTATTTTAATTTTAATAAATGTATTAAGAAGAAAATTAGTTTTCTTTCACAAACACTTTTTCTTTGTTTACTTTCCTTAACTCAAATAAATGGCAACCAGTAAACTACTTTCTCAAATCTGAATTTAATTAAAAGCCAAAAGAAAATTTAAGATCTGCAACCTTCAAAAACAAACATGAAAGTAAAATCAAAATCTGCAAATTCAAATGGATGTTCAACTTCAAATCTGCATTTTTCAAAATCTGCAACTTCATATCAACATCAACCTGCAACTAAAATGGAATCAAGAACAACTGAAGTTTCAGCACTTTTAAATCAACAATTGGATGCATGCAAAGGGATTTTCAACAGAAAGCAAAATTTAAGTCTTTTTCCAGAATTTATGTTAAGGCCTGGAAAAGAATTCAAAACTGTTCTGCAAATTTAAACAGGTGAGTAAATTGTTCTTAAAAATAGTTTTTATGGGTAACTTTGCTTAAATATTGTTAAGGATGTTTGTAGAAACATGGCTTGAATATGTTTATGATTATGTATGCATGTATGAATGGATGATGTGTCTGTATATAAATTGTTTGAATGTCTCTGTTGCATCACAGGTTTAAATCCCACAAAATAAATTTAAATACACTTTATACATTTGGTTTTAGTTCTTGATCTCTAAGTAGAAAATGAGTATGTTTGTGTAATATAAATTTTAAAAATAGTTTAGGAAATTTTTAGTTTACAAATAATTTTTAAATAAGACTAACAGTAAAAAAATATTGATACATATGAAAAATCAACAACATTAATTTTTGATTTGGATTACATGAATGAATTAATGAGTAAAAATCATGATTTTTAATACATGTTTCATGATTTTTAGTTCAATGAATCATGAGAATTTGGGTTTTGTTCGTTTTGGGGGTTTTTTGGTCATTGCCGTTGATCGGCTTGGTGTTGTTAGCCGATTTTTGGTATGAAGATGGTTTGATTGATTGAGAGCGTGGGAAAATTGTTCAATAATTTTTCTAATGGCTGAGGAGTTCGAATTTGAGCAGATTAGGGTTTTAGAGTGGGTTTTGTTCGGCTTTACTGTTGAAGTTTTTGCGACTTGAATATTTCACCGGAGTCGTGCGCATATGGGGAAAATGAAGTTCGTAACATGGCGATTCTGTGGTGGGGACGGCGATGATCAATGGCGTGGAGGTTGTCAAAGGCGATGGGATTTTGTTGTCGAGTTGTTGCTGCATTTTCGAGCTTAGGGGTTGAATTTTGATTCGAGAAATTTTTGTTCGATATGGGTTTATGTTTGGCCTCGCACGTGTTAATGTGATGATCGTCGATCGTCGCTACGCTCGCCAGAGGCCGGCGACGTTGGCACACATGCACGTTTATGTTGTGTGCACTAGGTTTAGGGAGTTGGGGAAGAAAGGTGTTCTCTCGGGAAGTTCTCGCGATATTCTCGTGTTCGACTTGAAGGAAGGAGCTGGGGTTTTAACTCGGGGTAGCACTCGTGTATCTGCCGTGTCTATCTCGGGTTGCGTTGTGTGTTTTATAGTTTGTACTATGAAATGGAAGTTGCAAAGTTAACTCGAGATTTTTAGTAGTGCTTCTGTTAGTACTGTGTAATTTAAATATATAGTTGCTGATTTTAAAACTTGTCATTTGAATAAAAATTAAGTTTAAGTTTTGTAAAAGAAGCAAAATACAAGTTGAAGCTTGTTCTTTTGAAAATAAATATAAATCAAACTTTTAAAGATGATAATTGAATTTATTTTCAAAATTTAAATTGTTAAGATGATTTCTTTGAAGTAATTATCTTAATTACATTTTAAAATTCAATTTAACAGAGTATTTTGAATTTAAATATTGAATCAAAGTTTTAAAATAAGTTTTTAAGTAATGTTTAATAACTAAGTTTCAATTTATACTGAAGATGAATAAAGTTTAAATTGGATAATTAAAGTGTTTTAAATTTCCAATTTGATTTCTAAATGTTTTATTTTCAAATAAGGGTAAGGTTAAAATTTTGTAACCAATAAAATAATTTGTCTTTAAAGTTATTAAAATTTAGTTAATGCAAATGATTAAATTGTTTAGAACTTAAGAATACTTAATTATTAAGATTTGTTAATAAGTAATAGTTTAATTAAGAATAATGTTTTTCTTAATTAAGGATTTTGAAAAATAAGAAGTTAGTTAATTAATTGTTTAATTAATTTTAAATAATTAGTTAATTATTTATTTAATTTTTAATAATCACTTAATTATGAATTACTCAATGAAGTAATCAATGGTTAATTATTGAATGTAATTAAGAATGATAATTACTTATGGAAGTAATTGGTGGAAATTACTCATGGGAGTAATTAAATGGAGGTGATTAATGGATAATCACTTGATGTTATTAATCTAAGGATTAATTAATATAATTGTTGAAGTTAATTAATTATGGAGAAACTAATTAATTAAAGAATCAAAGATCATTTAATGATGGAAGTAATTATTTGTTAAGTAATTAATTAAGAGGGTAATCAAGATTTATTAATGAAGTAATTAGAGATAATTACTTATGTAAGTAATTAAGTGTTAATTACTTAATTATTTTAGTTAATTAATTAATGTGATTAATCAATTAATGAATAAGATTTATTTAAGATTAATTACTAAGTGTAATTAATTAAAATTGTAATTAATTAGTAAAGTAATTAATTAAGGATTTATTTATTAATAGATTGATTAATAATTACTTAATGAAGTAATTAAAGTTTAATTAATTAGATTAATTAATCAAAGGATTAATATAGTTAATTAAGAAGTTAATTAATTAAGTTAAGTAATTACAAATTGTTAATTACTGTTTATGATTAATTAAGACTAATTAATAAGATGATTAATTACAAGTTAATTATTAATTGATAAGGATCATTAGTTAATTAATGAATTAATCAAGGTTGATTAATAAAGGTAATCAATTTAAGTGTAATTAATTAATTGTAATTAACTAAGATCTAATATAATTAATTGTAGTTAATTAACAAATGGAAGCAAATGAAGGATCATTAATTATTCTAATTAATGATAGTAATTAAAGGTTAATTACTGTATATGGTTAAGGATAATTACTTGAATGTAATTAAAGGATAATTAATCAAGGAAGATTAATTAAAGATCATTAAGAAATGATTAATTTATTTATTTGGAATAAATTAATGAAGAAGGATTAAGGTAATCCAATTGATTATGAGTTAATCAATTCTGCTTTGAATGATTGGTTAATATAGATTGATTGATACTGGGTGATTAATATTGGGTGATTGATATTTGGTGTTTGGGTTGATACTGGATGATTTGGACATCTCTGTTATGTGATATGTTGCTTTGTGAAATGAATGGTTGTTATGAATTATCTATTGTGATAATGTGATTCATCTATCTGTTTTTATCATCCTGAATATAAGTTAAACTGTTTAAACCCTTAAAACAACTTGGACAATAAAATGCCATTTGGTTTCGGTGAGACCGAGATCGGGTTTCCATATTTGGGATCCGAAAACCACATCGATTCCAATTAAACGTTAGGTCGTGAATCCAAATGGAGCTTTGTGAAGACTCGAGGTGTAAGAACTATTCGTCTGTATAACTCTGTGGGTGATTCCGTGATGAGTTTAACAAAATAGTACTTATAGGTTCGAGATGGTGATTTAGAGTGCAAGGGCTATGGCCGTTGACTCTGAGGGTGATTCCAAAATGAGTGCAACGAGATAGTGCCTTCGGCTTCGTTCGAACCCGAAACGAACTTGTATGGATTGAATGCTTTCAGAACATCGTCAGCTAGAAGATAAGCATTCTAAGATAGATGTGTTCTATAAAGGTAATCGCAACCTCACGCCTCATCAACTCGGGAATGGATAAAACAGGGGAGGTGCAGCAAGGCAAGGTGGGTAGCGCCCATTTCAGGACAAGATTTTCCCCTGTCTAGAAGTCCCTTATTATTTCGGCTGTGTGGGCAGTTGTTGGCCACAACTGCGGGGTTGCCTTGTTCGGAGCTGTTCAGTAAGGAACGGTTCCGGCCTTGTGTTGCAGGGAGTTAGGGTGGCTCCTCGGTATGGTGATCTAGGACCCGTACTATGACGGGAGGTACCCCAGTAGCCCTGCCATTGATGGAAACCCATTTTCCCTACGAGACCCTACGGTTTTGTTTGTGTTGCCCACTTTTGTGGCTAGTAGCTAGAATTTAATAATGTAACAATTTCGGCTATTTCCTATTTACTTGAAAACCCTAGACACTATTATAATATCACTGGATTTCCTATCAAATGTTTTGGTTAGCGTAAGGTAATTTTTTTTCCGTGTTTATGTGTGGGAAGTCTTACGTGATACCTTTTCTTTTCAAAGGTTTTTCTAAAGTTAAGCAATTTTAACCCGTTTACTCACAGCAGACCCCTGTCTGACCCGAGTGTTTATTTTCTGTTTTATTAAACTCTTGGGTACTCATATTATGTATGAGTAGTCAAGTGATTCAGGTTGGCTTGACGAATTCTGGAGGAGATATGGAGCGGGAGGCTTCCACGTGTAGATATATTATGGTTCCGCTGTGTTTGTCTGATATCTGTATCTTGTATCTTGAGTTGTATAGTTAGACAGATGTTTATAACTGTCTAATATGTGTTGTATAAGTTGTGTACTCTGATGTATTATGATACTATGTAATATTTTATGTGATATATTATACTTCATTCCTTCCGTTGTGAGTTCTCTGATGTTGTTGTGTTTCTTCTTTCTTTTCTTCTTCTATCCCTTTCTTTCTTAATTGGTGATGCGACTTTCTGGAGATAGGAAGTCGGGTCGCTGCATGCCAAATGTAGCCTCGACATTGGAAATGACTAAAACCACACAAGGATGCATAATCTTAGGTTTAGCTTACCCATAAGGGTATATCAACACCGTATCTAGAGTATGTTTATTAATATGTTGCATGCATGCATTGTTGATACTTAGTAACACATAGTTCATCATTGGGCCAGTTGTGTTTACGTTAGAGTTTATCCTATCTAGAGATATACGATGATCAGGAGGAAGTTTCTGATTCTTATTGTAGTGATCCGCTTCAATTTACTAGAGATGTCTCCATGGAAAACAATCCATATACCAACGCGCTTTAGCGGTATTGATTATGTACCTATTATTGTTGTGGCATTCACATATCAGTTATTTGATATGATTTATGTGCTACACTCTAGACATTATTAATCATATCGCTGTATGTTAAATTTAATGAATGGTTGGTTTCATTTGAGAGAAAAACTGTTATGGGAATCCATACGGTCTTAACTGTTACTATTAGCTGTTTCATGTTTCATAAGTTTTCTCACATTGGTTTACCAGACCGATCCGAATGTTATTTTCTTTATACTCAGGTTAGCTCCGTGTATGTTTTCAGATTTAGCTATGGATGCTTTAGAGCTTATGAAGAGAAGCTAGATAATTACCTTCTATAGTATTCCTATTTCCACTACATTTCTGTATTGAATATTTCAGCATTGTAAGAGCATGCAGTTTTAACTGTCCAGGCTGATGATAGTACTTAGGTTTTAGTAACTCTGATATTTCTATATGCAGAGTAACCCTTTGTATAGATCCACTGATATTATATATCACCGTTCCGTTATGAGATTCTGATGTTGTGTTCTTCCTTTTCTATTCTATTCTTATTTTATTTTACCCTAACTTTCTGTCTTTTCGGCACTTGGGTGTTCGGCACATGAATACCCTGGATGTATTTAGTATCGACATTCGAGGGTCGAAAAGTCAGGTCATTACAATAGACTTATACGTGTGTATCGAATACATATGTCTATGTCTATGATAAGTCATCGATGCATACGACGAGGTACATGGAACCATATTGGTATTAATAGACTTACAATTGCTTACATCTATATGTATCAATCCAAAGAATTCATCAACTCTTATGACGCTTCCATTAATGGGTTCATGGCTCTTAGTTGCTTGAGACATATCATATGATTCATAATCATATAATAAAAATTATTTATCAAAACTACGGCTTACTCTATAATTTCAAAACAATTATGAATAATTTTTAGATACTACAATATTTTCTAATGCATGACTTTTGTTGTAAAAAAGTACACCACATTATAGTTTTATTTCATATCAAATATTCATAATATTCACATTGAAATATAAGTATGTCTATTTTTCAGTCGACATTGAAAAATAATCATTATTTCATAAATAATATATGGTATATTTTACGAGAACAATTTTTGTAACTTGATGAAATCAATAAGTGTTTATGGCATGCTCTCATTACTTCCGCCATTAATATAATAGCATATGAAACACTAAGCTCCATTCTACCACTTAATATAGGCAACTTATTTCATTTATTGTAACTTGTTTACAATCGATAGTTTTTAGATCAAATATCTTAAATTTAAAGAAATAAATCTCATAGAAAACAATTTTCTATTTGAATATACATTTAGAATAGAAATCATATTTCTTATTCCAATGTCAGATATCAACTATTATTTTCCAATTCTAATTTTCGATGTTCTTTTATGAAGCAGAAGGGACCGTTCACTCTGTTCATCCCAACTATACCTTAAATCACATCTACTCTTATACATTCATTTCCCGTTTTAGATGATCAAAACATATAAAGAAGAGCCCTTACTACAATATCATAATGAACACTTTACAAAATCACACTCGATCATCCTTAACGTTCAAAGGCATCGAATATATTGCACTTCACATAAAATGATCAAACTGATATTTCAATAATCGAGTTCCCAGATCTATCTTGTAGTTTTGTTCTAGTGTTACATTTAACACAATGCAATTTTTATTGTAATCAATCAAATTGAATACTCGATCTCACAGTACGGTTTACTTGTTTGCTTCAAATGAACTAATTCATCGAAGCATCGTACATTACAAACCATGACCGTTCACTATGTAACATTTATATGTGATTGTTTATGGATCATATATCAGTGGTCTTGTATTGCTTTTGAGTTCAGAACTTATAGAGTGCAATATATGATAATGCCCAAATAAACACGTATGCGACCAAATTTTGAATGCATCTAGTAGTTGTAAAATCGGCCACTTGCATGGGTATAGAAAACATTGACATGTAAGAAGTATTTAATAGTAAATATATGTTATATTTCTATTTGTCAATCTTTAATTTAGTTTATTTGTATATCTTAATTGATAAACCATTTTATTAATTGTATTAAATACATAAATATATCAATACAGATTATTATAACATTATATAGCATATATCCTTACAATATTAGAAAGGTTGAATGTTATCATTTCATTTTTCTAATAAGACTTCTATTAGTCTTTTATGTTTCACCAAACCCTAAGTGAAACATAGAAGTCTTTCAACTTCACTAGTGGTGTTAGGACTCACATGCCTTGGGTTTTTAACCTTGAGGAAAGCTTCTCAAACCATTGGCCCGCATACGATGGATAAATCCTTATCAGTTGTATAATATGCAACACCTAAGATGTTGTTTCTTGTCCTAATCCTGCCTTTACCTTGAGGAAAGCGCAACAAGTAAAATGGGATTATTCACTCGGACCTACCATTTCGCGACGTCCTAGGTATAATGCACCTACCTCGAGGAAAACTCAGTAAATATGTATAGTTATCTTATCTCGTCTACTCAATATTGTAATAGTGCTACACATAACATCCCTAGCCTGAGGAAAGCTTAATAACTAAAGGGTATGCAAGTAATCGATTAATATATAAATGATAGATGACAACTTTATATTAAAGATTCATATCTTCAATATATTATATCGAGCGATATCGACTAATGGAATAATGTATTTCTTATGAAATACCCTCGTGACTCAAGTGTCGGGCACATCAAAAATCGATATACGTACATATATTTATGCATTTTTTCCTTAATTCTATTTTGAGTCTTTAATATTCCACATTTGGTTTATACATTCATATCACATAAGTTTCATTATTATGTAATTTTTATATTTCATAATACTTATACAATAGTCTTGTTTACACCAAAAATGGTCACAAGCACCCAAGAATAGTTTTTATATAGAATTAAATGAAGAGAAGTAAAATTAAACTGAGTAAATGAATAAACAACAAAGAATAAGCGGTAATCAAAGACACAAAAGTTTATAGTGGTTCTACGTTATGTTCCTACGCCCACTTTAAAGATTATGCTTTATATCTCTCTTACGAATCTGACTACAATAGTAGAATAAAGCTAGCACTTGATTATAATGGAGTTTAGAGTAACAAGTAGCATAAAGATATCGAAAATGAACCAATAGGCTTATATTTACAGGGTGAGATGATGAGATACTTCGCTAAGATTTCGAAAGAGGGCTCTCTAGGTCTATAGGGGCCCATCAGAATGATCGGTGGTCATAATTCATTATTTTGGAATGATCGACAAGAGTTATACCGATCGTTATTCACGCATCTGATTGACGTGCGATCAGTTATGGGGGTCTAACATGTCTCTAGACCTTGCTCCTAAAATATGGTGCCATTTTGAGTTGTAGATTGCGAGATATCCGTCGATCTTTATTGAATATGGCACAGTGGCAATCATATATTGGTCATTCTGAACAATCGGTAGTGAATGACCGGTGAGAGTGTAATTTGGTGAGCTATGTCCTGTGATCATTCCTATGGTTACCACTCTTTAATATATTGATGATCTGCAGGTTTCAAGTGTATTAGTTTTACGAATTTTGAGATATCGATCGATCTTCGTTGATTTGCGTTGTTTTATGTACCATTCCCGATCGATCCATATAAATTCTTTCTTTGTCCGTAAATAGAGCATACGACCTCCGATTGAATCAAAATTTGAAATGTAGCTGCATGGGGCTATGCCTGTCACTTTGTACTGATTGCACTTCGATTGAAACCCGGTCCAGATCTGTTCGACACTCGTCCATTGTATTGTATATAACTGATTCTCAAGGTTGGTAACCATCCGTTTCTAGTCAAGTCGATGAGGTCACAACCTTGCCAAAAGGCAGGATGACATTTGCCCCCCAAAGTATGTCTTGTTCGAACATGACATGCTTTAAAAAGTCACAAACTTTAATCATCGAAAAATGATTCCATTCAGTTCATTGAATAGTCGTAATCCGTTCGTTGAGTCACTTTCTTGTTGAGGGTCGTAATCCCTTTAATCGTCGTGACTATCGATAAATTTCCAATAGTGTAAATACAAGATAAAAACTCGTTAGTGATCATCTTGTTTTGTTTCTAATGATTTCTAAGCTCCAACAATATGGTTTCAACTTTTCTCTGGTCGATTTCAAGTGAACATTCATTTTTTTATTTCAAAAAATTGAATTTTGGAACATATTTTAGCACGTATACGTGTTTGTACCTGACTCTCGATCACAGTTACACATTCACGAGTTGTTGTCAAGTTTTGAAATTTTTATAAACAATCTCTACCAATCGTTATTTCCATTTTTTATAAAAACGATCACCACCGATCGTTATTTTTTTAATAATCATTACCGATCGTTAGTACATACAAAGGAGTTTCGGATCATTCTGGGTGGTGGAATGATCGGTAGGAATTCCTGTTTGAACGATCGGTATATCTCATGGGTTGAATGCTTGGTATATGCTCTTCCTATAAAAGCTTTCATACTTAACCATTTTTTCATTCATTTCGTATCGTCCTGACTTCGAATAGAGAAATAATAAATAAAATGCCCCACTTTCTTCCTCTACCGATCCAAAGACAATTCGATTCTCAAAATCAATCCCACCCCTTCTTGATTCATTATCGTTCTAGCTCCCAAATTTCACTTAAATCTAAATTCGAACCCATCTCTCTTCTTCAAATTTTAATTTAGGTAGGTCGATCCATATACGTTTTGTGATTTGAGTATGAGACTTTGAGTGCTGTGAATATCGTGTTAGTTAGTTTAGTTGGTGGAGTCTCTTGATTTGAATCAAATTGGAGAGGATGGGAATTAGAGAAGATGGAGTTTCTAAGTAAGGGAAATGATGCAGATCGATGCATGACGATCGTCCTTGGGCGATCGGTAAAACTTTGTACTTTGATGACTCTAAAGTGGGTGATGATGATGATGTACCGATCATTATGGAGTGATGTTGACGATTAGGTGTTTAACGATCATCTTTGAACGATCGGTGGTGCTCTAGAGTTGGTGAATTTTGAGGAATGGCCAGTATGGAACGATCAGTGAGAACGGGTTTAAAAAACGATTGGTTGGACTGGGCCTAGAAACGATTGGTGAGAATGAGGCTTGAACGATCGGTTTAGGAGAGCTGAGTTGAACGATCGGTAGTGAGGCATGGGGAACGATCGGTATGCTAAACTAAAAGATCGATTGTCAACACATGAACCTTAAAAATGGAACTTAATCAAATAGACTTGAACCCAATGATGAGCTTCGGCCTTGCATAATCAAGTGAACTTATATGACTTATATACGACTAGAACTGCATTTACGGACATAGATGACATTTGATCTTTGATATGAACTAATGCCTTTGACTATTCTCTTGGAGATCGTCAGTGACTGGAATATAAAAATCGAACTTTTACTTACTAACAATTGATCGTGAAGCTCAAACCGAGTCATTCGCTAATTATTGTAGAGAAACAGTTGAGATGGTCACTCCGGTCGAACCTCGAGGTCTCGTCGTCTTTTCCAACTTTAATTTCGTACAACTTATTACTGTATTGTATAACACTTCAACGCACCACACTAGCACTCTCTATGCACTAGGAGGTACAGGTTACTTCATCTAATCATGATTTTTTACTAACCTAAATAGCGATGGGTTCTAGATATTCTGAGCGTCTTGCAGCTATGCATGCTGGACCATCTTCTCAACAGGATATTCCTGGCTTGGAATCAAGTTCCGCAACCGAGTCTGATAGTCCGTCCTCCAGTCATCATTCAGAATAACCGCAAAGCCCAAGCCCACAGTTTGATTTTTTTCTTTGCAGTTCCCATTCTTCCGCCAGAAGTTGTTGATCTTGCTCTTGACACTCTAGAGGATGCGGTTATTCTGGAGGATCCTAATGATTCCATAGCCTCTAAAATTAAGGAAGATGCTCTTTAACGAATCCGCGTAAGTCATGGAATTCCTTTTGATGATGTACTGGTTCTGTTATAGGATGATTGGGCTTATCGACCTCCAGAAGGATATACAACATGCAACAAATTCATGTGCTAGGCTGGATGCATCTTGCTATTTAACTCATACATCTGAGAAATTCTCCATTCTTTGAGGATAGCTCTAGTGCATCTTCATCTAGACAGCTATGCTCTTCTCATTTGTATTTATATGGTATTTATGGAGTTCCCGCATCATCCTCCAACCATCGATGACATTTAATTCATATTCTCTTTCAAGCGACGGACAGGGAGTCTTTCGTTTACATTTCTTAAGTCAGCAAAGAAGCGTCAGATTCTAACTGGTGCATGGAATATATTAAGCACTTTTAAAAGAGAGTGGTTCTTTGTTCGACGTCCTTCTGGTTTGCTCGACAATGGCTGGAAAGACGTAAGTGTTATCCATCATTTTCATATTAGCATGGAAAACCAGTATCCAAGCCATACTCCTGACTAAGTAATTCTTTTTACAGGCATCGTCGTGCGGCCTAGCAGTACTCTTTATGAGGGGGTGATCACGACTCTTAAAAATGCACCACTTGAAGATAGGGACATCGAATATCTTCTTACGGACGATGCCTTATTACTTTTTGTTTGATGAAAGAGGGCCTCAGCGTAGGGGTAACAAAAGTTTCTCAAGCTACAGGGGTAAGACCATGGGTTGCAGCCGATCGAAGGGGAAATCAAATCGATCCCGTCATGCCCCCGGCTATGGGTGCTCAGGAATTAACTGACATTGATGTTGAAAGAGATAAAGGCGATGTGCTCGGTCGTAATGGTGATGGATCTAGTCTTGGAGTCAAGGTCATATCCTCGTAGATCTCACAGCCTTTGGCTCTCTATAAGGGAAAAGAGAAAACACTTGTTTATAAATTTTCCAAGTCGTCTTTCTGATCAACTCAAGTTGTCGATCACTCCCAAGGTTGTTCAAGTTGAATCCTCTTCTCATCCATTGAAGCATTCAAGTCTGCCGCTTGATTCTTTGTCTGGTCTGCCAATACCGCACGACTTTGACACTTTCCACTTTACTAACGTAAGTGTTGACGGGTCAGAATCTCCCAGAAGTAGCACAAAAATTTCAACTTCTAAAGCGGAAATTAATCCAATGAGCAAAGCTCCTATATCTGGTTCGTCAAGGGGAGGGGGAAAACAAGGACACTTGCACCCCTCAACATTGCATTATGCTCAACTTGTGCCCTTTAATGCTTAAAGTTGATTAACGTTTGTTTTTCTTTGTAGGAACGATTGTGAAGAAAAGGAATATGTTCTATTTTCTTTAGGATATAAACCACCAATCCTCTGGTTCATCGTCTAGCTCGTACCGTCAAGGTAGCTGTCGAGAATACTATGATTCTAGCAATCACTCTGGTCGGGACCGGGGTCATCAGGATAGGGATAAACCATCTCAAGATAAGCATCGATTAAGATCTTGACCTGCTCCTCCAAAAGGTTCCGATAAGACAATTGATCGTCGGGACCTAC
Source organism: Allium cepa (assembly GCA_030765085.1). Lineage (NCBI taxonomy): Eukaryota > Viridiplantae > Streptophyta > Magnoliopsida > Asparagales > Amaryllidaceae > Allium > Allium cepa. Next base: position 159,917,528 of record CM060939.1, read on the forward strand.
TTGTCGATTCCTCTCGTGGTCCCCCTTCCATTTCAGTTCTTCCACATCCTTTAGTTCCTTCTCATTCTCAGCAGTTTAGTGATCATCGTCGCTATAGCGAACATGTTGCTGCTCATAGGCCTGACAAGGAAAGCAATGAAGTCGAAATCGATGCTAAATATCCTATTATCGATCCAGTTGCTCGCATGGCATAACTTGTAGAAGAGTTTCCAAACCTAAAGGGTTCTTTTCCCTTTTAATCTAAAGAGGGTCCCAGACCATGTCTAAAAAATGACTATCGATTGTGTCACTGATATCCACAAGCAGTACAGTGAATGGATGAAAGCAGCGGAGAAGAGGTCGAAAGTATCTTTCGAGCGTGCAGTAGAAATTGAAAAGTTAAAACGTCAGGTGGCTTAGGATAAAGAATTATTGATACTTTGACAAACGAGTTAGAGGTTTCTAGGACCTCTCAAGGAGAGGTCGAGGCTATAGCTAATGCTGCCATTAAATATATGGAGGAGATGAAGTCCAGTCATCTAGATATGGTCCAGGTATTACATCATCAAAATCAAGAAATTGCACTCGAGAGAGATATAGCTCAAAGTAATGAATCTACAGCCTTGAAGGAGATAGTGGAACTCTAGGCTAAGCTCGAGTACGAAAACTAGGAGAAAGATTATGCTTAGCAAATCACTCAAGATGCTTGTGATGAGTTAGTGAATGTTAAACTTGAGAGAGATACGACCGTTGAAAGGGCTAAAGATGTTGATGCGCTCGTTCCACACAAAGTTGAAGCTGCCATATATAAGGTTAGGGAAGAGACGATGAACGAGCTTGACCAACTTCTTATTCTTTACAATGCCAACATTCTCAAGCACAAAAATCTAACATGAATTGGCGATGACAATCCCTCCCAGCTGTAGTGCGCATGGGAATTTCTTGTTGTAGAGGAAAAGAGACTTCTTAACACTAAGGAAATCGACTTATCCAGGCTTGAAGTTTGAAATGCTATTGGGCGATGAATCTAATACATTGCATGATACCCAGCTTACACTTCAGAAAGAATCTGTTGCTGCCTCTTTACATACAGTGGATGAAGGATCCAGGTTGGCATAACCTGATGTTACAACTGAATTTCCCCTAGCATCCCAGGGTATACCTATCCCCATGGAAGGTTCTTCAACCATCCCCAAGTATGATCTGGATAAGCCTCAGCTTTCTCCAATTCCTAAACGCAGTCCTGAGGGTATTTCGTCTCAACTTGGGAGCCACATTGAGGAAGCACTATGGGAAAAAATGCATCAGACGATAGGTATGCTTCGTTGTCTGATTGCATACCTATCTATCGTTAAATATCATGCCGTCTCATTGCACATTAGACTACATATATGCCCCATCATCTAATATGCACAGATATATTGTCTGATGTTATAACATCATTTCTAGAATTTTCTATTAGAAAACATATAAATATTGAATGATATGAATAATTGTTCATAGAATGAAATAAATGAATCACAATTTTATTTAAACAAATATTGTATTTCAACTAAATTTCAAATACAATACAAGTTTCACTATCACTCTACTTACATTTTCAAATACAATTCAACTTAAATTTACTCACACTCACTTGAGTTTGTTTTTTACGTTGATCTTGATTTGCCTACTCCATTTTGTGTCCAACCATCTCCTATACCTGTTAAACAATAACGCAGTAAACTTGAAAAAGAAACAAACCTAAATTATAAAAATAAATTTGAATATTAAATATTGCCTCAGTTTATGGTTTTTTTTTCATTTTTAGACATGGATAATATATATATATATATATGTGTGTGTGTGTGTGTGTGCACGAACAACTTATGATATACATAGTGTATCATTGTGAATATCACAAGGCCGATCCTTAATTCAATCACACGGATAGTTGCAAAGATCAAGCCCAAAGTCTCAACTCAATGCAAACACACAAGTTCAAGCCCAAGCAAGCTCGGGCTCAACATAAGTAGTTTAATTTAGCTTAAAATAGATCAAACAACTTAGCAAAGCAAAGTGCACAAAATAAGTTTAGTGCACATGGAGATGCACAAAGTCGAGCACCAGCAAACTAGATTCATGGCACTATCAAGCATAGTACATAATGATACAGAATTAAGTGCACAATAGCACAAACAAAGAATAATAGGTACAAATTTACAAAAATACTCCACTTGCATCTCCTATAGTGAGCAACACACATATATATGTACATGTATACATGTATAAATGCAACACATGTCAATGCAACCTAGAAGTGCCCCAAACAAATGAACAACAAGCAGTGCCACAAACAAGTGCAACCAGGAAGTACATGAGTTCAAGGTAGGAAGTACAAACAAATGAATATGAATCAAAAGAACATTCACACAAGAATCAAATGGCCCAATGAGTACATGGAGTTCAAGGCAGTGCACAGTGCACACTGACTTATTCAAAATAAGAAATTCAAGAATCTTAAAGGCAATCAAGCTATGGACAAGAAACCAAAGCACATGAAAGGGATTCAACCAATGTCAAGGCAGTGCACTGCCTTGAACAAGGCAGTATGCAAGTACATGGACAAGGCCACAATGCAACATGTAAATAAGGCCGACAACATGGACTAAGGTAAAGCAAAAACAAGATTGCAACACATAAGAGACACACATATGGAAGTTCAAAGCAACAATATGATAATATTTCACACATATATACATACATATTTATGTATGTATATACATGGAAGATATTTCACAAACCAGACTCAAAGGCCAATGTCATGTCAATAATGGTACACATGCATGATACAAGTGAAATAAGTGCAGGGATTTCACAAACTAATTCATGAAATGGTACAACATATGCACATAGTAATGAAGACAAGCGCATTCAAATTGCAGTTGAACAGAACAAGGCCGTTGGCAAGGCAAGGCACACTCATAAGTCTATTAGGAAATTAAAACCATTCAGAGTTCAAGCACACTAACACACACACACACACACACACATATATGCGTATGTATATACATGTAGATATAGAAAGTGCCACAAATTAAAACAAGCAATGACATAAATTAAAACAATGCAGTGCCATAAATAACAAGTGCCATAAAATAAAACAAGGCAGTGTCCTAAATTAAAACAAGGCATTGCATAAACAATCACACATATATACATACATATGCATGTATGTATATACATGGAATTTCCCAAAATCGAACAATGAAGTGAAAAAATCACAAGTGCAAGGGGCAACAAAACAAGCAGAGGCAATGAGCAAAACAATGAACTTAACAAAGTTGAACAATGAAGTGAACAAGGAAAGAACTCAAAATCAAACAATGAAGTGAATAATGGAGTGAATAAGTGTTCAAGTTCAAGTTCATAAGCCATAAATAAGTGCACCAATAAGTCTAGTGTGCACGGCCTTGAACAACCAATGCAACAACCAAATAAGTGCTAATGCCTTGCACAACTCTCATATCACCAGCCAATTCAAGTCAGATATACAAATTCAGGTGAACAAGGCAGAAAGCTCGAAATCAATATATTCAACCAAGTAAAAATATATTTGAGTATATAGAGAACTCAACAGTTGAACGAGCCAAGGCCATAAAGCAGAAAATCAAAAAATAAAGCGGTCAAAAATATATGCAACAATACAAAATCAACAAACAATGTTTAAAATCCAAAGTCAAGTCTAAATCGAAAATACAGGAAATAAATACTTATATAAACCTATTTCATCATTGGCTCTTAAAATCGAAGTCGAGATCAATACAAAATACAAAAGAAAACTATAAAGGGTTAATCTTCATTTTGTAATGTCGGAGGATGTCAAACATTTCTATCAAGTCCCTAATGTGGTCTCTAGACTATCGTGATTTCACGAGCATATCATCCACATATACCTCCATTGTTTTTCTGATCTAATCTTTAAACATTCCGTTGACTATACGTTGGTAGGTCACTCCTGCATTCTTTAGTCCAAACAGCATCACCACATAGCAATATAATCCAACATCGATAATGAAACTGGTATGCTCTTAATCGGGAATGTGCATTGGGATTTGGTTATATCCGGAGTACACACCCATAAAAGATATAAATTCATGTCTTGCGGTTGAGTCCACCAGCTGATCTATCCTTGGAAGGGGAAAGCTATCTTTTGGGCATGCCTTATTCAAATTCGAGTAGTCAACACATGTTCTCCATTTCTCGTTTGCCTTTCTCATAAGTACAAGATTAGATACCCATTTATAGTAGAAGGCATTGCGAATAAACCTATTGTCTTTGAGTCTATCCACTTTCTCTTTAAGAGTGGTAGATCTCTCCAGATCCATGTCATATCTTATTTGTTTCACTAGGACATACCTCGGGTCGATATTCAATGCATGGCTCACAACAGAAGGTGAGATTCTATACATGTCAGAGTGAGTCCAAGCCAAATTTTTAAAATCGCTCGAAGAAATTCAGCAAGTTATTTCACCATCAGGGGCTGAGCTGCGATCCCATCTTCAGGACCCATGATGGGTTATCATGGCTAACTGTAATGTCAATCGTCAGCTCAACCGGTGTAGCCTTGGTCTCTTTGGGCTCCTCTTCATCATCTATCGGATCTATATCTCTATAGAACCAACTGTGGTGCCCGAGCCAAGGCTACAATGCTAGTTGTCAATCTTCGGTGGCTTGGATGCAGACTGATTTGTCCACACCCTTACCTTTCTCCTTCTGTTGATCATCCCCTAACTCAACTACATAACAGGCATGTCCGGTCGCCTGATAACCATGAACAACTCCAACACCATTATTTGTCTGGAACTTCAAAGTAAACTCCATAGGACAAGAGCTAATCGGAACTCAACTAGGACAGTCGGTCTAAAAAAGCGTTGTATGGACCGTTGACATCCAAAAAAACAGAAGGCAGAGTGCGCTCTCTCCTACGCTCACCTTCTCCTAACTCTACAGGTAGTTTAACGTAACCAACAACATCAGTTGCAGCACCATTAAAGCCAATAATGCGAACTTTAGACGGTTTCAAGTCCTTGGCTTCCATCCTCATCTGATCATAAGATTTTTTGAAAATTATGTTTACAGAACTTCCATAGTCAACCAATATCCTTCTCACAAAAGCAGGGTCGAAATGACTATTGGGTCAATCTTTAGAGTCTCCACATTGTCTGCATCTCTATTTCTAAACACGTTATCATCTGCCATTGTACGTTGTTGTTTTTCAGAGCTCCATCTTCTGTATTGGAACAACATTCAAAATCCACATGCTTAATCATGCTAGCATCCCGCTCCATCTCATGCCTACTTTATTAGCAGGATGTGGTCCCCCGACTGCATTGTATTAATTACCAATCTTCCATCGGTCTGCGTAGGCTCCTCAATCCTATCTGGTGCTTGTCCTCAGTTGGAATCAGATGTCCCCTGCCCGCCATCCTATGAGGTTTTTACAAACTGTTGTAACTTCCTTTCACGGACTGGCTTTTCGAAAATATCCTGGAGATTCCTATAGTCATTTGTGTTAGGCCCATAACATTCATGAAATTGATAATATTTTCCAGTTTGTTTCTACTTCTCTGTTGATTCTTTTAGAGGTGGCTTCCTGTACTGCATGGTATTGCAGGTAGATAAGTAGATATTCTCTAAGAACGTATTCAATGGCATGTAAGTATTATACACTGGAATCCTAGGCTTTCCTCTTTCAGAACCCCTCTTTCGTTCTCGGCTCCTATCTCCACCTTTCTTTTTTTGATTCGATTTTTTCTGCACATTCACTTGAACATTTCCAGAGCTATCATCAGACTGCTTTACAACAATATTACTCTGTACCCCCTCTCCACTTGGTCCTGCAACATTCTTCTTCCTGGAGGATCTGGCTTCCTCCTTTCTTAAATACTGAGCCGCCTTTGTGAAAAAGCATTTCAACATTGTGGTTGACTTGTCATCTAACCAATCGCCAAAATCAGATTTTGGATAAATCCCTCTTGTTATGGCCATCAAAATTGCATGGTCATTTAGATTACTGATTTTTGCAACAGCCATATGGAATCTTTCCAATTAATCTTTCAACGATTCTCCTGGAGCCTAGATCACGCTGGACAGGAAATTACATCCTTAGGGCGAGTTGTGTGCATTCGGAACTGCTCCACAAACTTGTTTCAAATCTAGAGATCGTCTGTGGGGATAGCCTTGTAAAATCATCAAATCTAGAGATCGACTGTGGGGATAGCCTTGTAAACCACATCGTTGCTATTCCAGAAAGAGTTATGGGAAAACATCTACACTTGGTTGCATCATTCGCCCGTGCAGAATCCATTAGCCATTCATATCACATGATGCGCTACATGGGGTTGGTTTTCCCCTCGTAGGAAGGCATCGACGACATGTTGAACATCCTTGGATACTCTGCATGTAAGACATTATCAGTGAACATGGTATGGCTTCTCGAGATTCCCTAGTCATCATTAGTCAAGCCTTGGCTTTCTTTCACTAACCATTTGACCATAGCCGACAAGTCCAGCGTTTGATAGTTGGTTCCAAGCGGCGGTCATGTTCCACCTTATGTAAATGGTCTGACCAATGTATACGGGCCATTCCATGCCTTCTTGGTTTAACATTTTGCCAATGAATATCTCGTAAATTCACCTCATTATCATTCCAAGGAGGCATTGGTCAACATTTAACTAAACTCCATCATCCAAATCAGCCGCAGCAATTAGTTTGAATCCCAGCATGCATAGGCAAATCCCTTCTTTGGAAAAGGGATCGGCACCTATCGTTCTTGGCAAACCATGATGGTCTGCTTATTGACGCCATGAAATTTATGCATGATCTATTCTGCGATGCCTATGCATGTGATACTCATTTGTTGAACTAGAACTCTCCGATGCCGAGTAAGTGGCAGGTCCCTTCTAGCTTTTCCTCGCTGTTCTTGTCTGAGTTAGTTCATTAGGTTAATATTGGTGTGAATATGCCGATTGTCGACGGCTATCCATTAGTTCTCTCAACATATTCTGGAGTTCAGCTATTGTAATAGAATTAGTTGGATTCTGGACTTCAACTGGTTCAACATTCACATCCATTGGTTGATAGCCGGGCCTCCTTGCTGGATACTAACGTTCTCATTTTCTTCCACGTTAAGAATTAGATTAAATGATCCTTACCATTGTCGATAGATTTTTTTTAGATTTTTTGCAAAATGAGTTGAACGAGCAAACTTCCTGAAGATAACTATGGATCTCCTTCGGGAGATTTATGCAATCCAGTAGTAACATAGGAATCCTAATAAGCTGAGAACCAAGGTTCTCAATGAAAGCACCAATATGTTTACACCAACAATGGTCACAAACGCCCAAGAATAGTTTTTGTAGAGAACTAAATAAAGAGAAGTAAAATTAAATAAGCGGATGAATAAGTAAGCAATAGAGAATATGTGATAACAAAAAACACAAAGGTTTATAGTGGTTCGGCATTGTGCGCCTACGTCCACTTTGAAGATTATGCTTTATTTCTCTCTTACGTATCTGATTACAATAGTAGAACAAAGCCAGCACTTGATTACAATGGTTTCGAGAGTAACAAGAAGCAGTAAGATCCTGAAAATGAACCAATAGGCTTGTATTTATAGGGTGAGATGACGTCAAGTTCTAATTGATCACATCTCATACCCAGAGTTGCATACCCTCCTATTGGATTCGCAACCCTTAAGGAAGTAAGTAGGTATGATGGTTCTAAACATAATTTATCTACCAAACACTAAGATATAAATAAATGAGATGCATATGTATCAAATAGTAACATAGCTGGTATACTATGAATCAAAAGCATACCTTTCATCACGGATTTCCCCTTCTCAACTGTTGTTGGTCTGGAAGAAGATGGTTCTAAGACAAAAACTTTTCCCTTGTTTGCTCTGTCTGGTTCTGGACACCGATTCATGTAATGCCCGATCTAGTCACAATTGAAGCACTTCACTCCTTTCTTATCTGCAAACTTCTTCCCTTTTCCAGTTCGGCATTCATGAGCAAAATATCCTTTCTTGTCGCCTTTCAGCAAACTACATTGGCCTTTCAATTCTTGGCTGGTCCTCCTTTCTTAGCTCCTTTCCATTTAAAGAACCGTCTTTACTTTCCCTGGGGATCTTGAACCTCAACTGAATTCCCCTAACTAAACGTAGAGAGCATCTCTTCATTCCTGATGGCCATCTCCACTGCGACATTACTTGGGTCATAGAGGTGTGGCATGGTTTCCCTGGCAATCTCTGGTTTCATTCCTTGAATAAACTTTTCATTTCTCTTGATGATGGTGTCAATCATGGTGTATCCCTATTTGGAAAGCTCATTAAATTTTGTAGCAAATTCGATTACTAACATCTACCTTTGCTCTATATCCATAAACTTCCTCAACAATGTCGACTATGCCACTTTGGATAGAAACTTCTCTTTGAATCTCCTTCAAAACTCAACCCAAGTTAATTATTCTTTAGGTATTCCAACAGTAACCCCATTCCACTAGTAAATGCTGCTCCTTGCAACTATCAGGAAGTAAATCTTCTCTTCTGTTCAACTTCTAATCCCAAGTCAGCGAAAATTCTTTCACAGTGCAATAAACAGTTTTCTACTTCGATAACATCCTCTATTTCCAAAAACAACTTCCCATCAAGACTGGTGTAATCCTTGCTTAACTTGGCATAGTTATTGCCAATTGGGGCCATAGGATTTGCTCCCCCAGCATTCACAACGTTTCCCCCAACTACTCCTGTAGCTGCTCCGGCTTGCATCAGATTGACGAAGAACTGAGACATTATACCCATACCTACGGGCAGGGTTCTAGCACTTACGTTGGCATTTGCGTTTGGATTAGCATTTAGCTGTCGACCCGGATTCCTTCTGGTATTGGGTCGAGCATTTCCATTAGTTGTGGTGCTTCCTCCACCTAGACTTCCTCTTCCATTTCCTGCCTCCATATCTTTCTTTCTCATATATCTGTATACGAGCCTTAGTAAGATATAGAAGAACAATCTAAAAGAAAAGAGGAATACATATTTTATATATATAACAAGTGCAAATACGTTACTATAGCGTTAATCCAAACCACAACATCATTCTCCAATTCGTTGGTTATGTTTTGAAAATCTTTTAGGTTCAAATTTCTTTTAAATTTGCATAAACCTATACTCTAATACCAACTTGTAACATCCCTAATTTGGAGGCCCAAAACTAACTGCTACTACGGATGTTGCAGCCATCCATAGTTAATAAATCTCAGTGACCAAATGTGATAATGTTAGATACATTGATATACCAGAAACACAACAATATGAAAAAAAAGTAAACTCAATTTAAAACAAATTTCTCATTTCATTACAAATAGCATTTTAGATTCATTACATAATCCCATACGTAACCCATGTTCAGAGAAATTACAATTTATTAGAAAATATGCCAAGAGCGACATATGAAGATGCCCCCTTGGTTGATCAGAGTCTAAATATAGGCAATTAAACAAATTTTCCCTTACATCCAAATAACACAACGAACAATAGATAGAATCTACTAAATTACTATATTGCCTCCTACACGTCTCCAGAAGCTTATTCGCCAACTAATAACCTAAAAAACTCTTACCCTCAGCTTACTCAAATTAATTTTGAGCATCCAAGAGTTTAAGGGGAAAAACATAAACTTCGAGTTAAACAAAAAGTCTAATGTGAATAGTAATATGTTAACGCTAAAATTGAATGCTAACACCTCGGTGTAAGTCAAAATTAAGTGAAAGCACCACCCGTCAATGCGGGAATTAGAAGTAAGTAGAAAAGTCATAGAAAAAACAGTAAAGAGACAACAGTTTTATAGTGGTTCGGCTTCAAGTTAAGCCTACGTCCACTTTAATCTTCTTTATTGCTGAATCGATTACAACTTTACAACAATCTTCGATTACAACACTACTAGGACAAATAGCTAAAACTCTTATGTAGAAGAACTCTTTGAATCCATGTCGAATGTGTTAGATTTCTTCTTAAAGTTCGTTGAAGTGTCTTTCATGTTTGAAGTGTCGGGTGAGTCGAGAAATCAGCAGAGTATAGGCGTTCCAGAAACGAGCCAAAAGGTCCTCTCTTCGGTGGTGTAGGCATGGTATTTATAGGAGTTTTCTGGAGTTAGGTCGTAGGTCGTGGGCGACCTAGGGGTTAGGTCGTAGGTTGTGAGCGACCTAGGGGTCAGGCTGGCCATGTTCTAGGTCGTGGGCGACCTAAGGAGTACCAGGAGAGGGAGTGGCGACCTAAGGTACTATGGCATAAGGAGTTGTCTTGGTTTACGCTAGGTCGCTAGGTCGCACCTCTCATGGAATCACCAGAGTCTTTAGCCGTTAAGTTGTAGGTCGTTGAGTCCTTTAACAGGTTAGGTCGTTAGGTTGCTGTCTTCTGTAAGTCGTTAAGTCGCGGTACCTTTTAGGTCGTTACTCCGCTTCAGCAGTTAGGTCACTAGCCCCGTTCATCGGTTAGGTCGCTAGGTCACTTCATCGGTTAGCTCGCTAACCCGCTTCAGCTTTAGGTTGCTTACTTCCTTAGGTCGTTGATTCATGAAATTGAGGAGTTAACATTTTCCCCTCGAAGTACACGCCTATGTCGCTATGTCGTAGGTCGTGTGCTTCGACTTAACTCTTCTAGGTAGTGAGCGACCCAAGAGATGTGCTAACTCGCATGCCCATTCGTCTTCTTTTCCCTGCCCTATATAAGTTGTTAACTCGTTTCTTCCTCCTTAATTGCTGTGACAACCCGATCCAACCATGATCACCGCCAAATTGCGAATCCCAATCTTTTGACCCTAGTCTAAATCCATGCGTCGCGTTTCACTTCGAGTCAGTTGCGATCGATTTCCGATCGTCGTTAGTTAAGTTGTCGTTGTGATTCACGAGAGCACGGCAGTGAGATGGATCTGAGACGATTTGGATCGATATTGGGTGATTTGGTGGTATGGAGAGATAGTAGATTTCACTAAGAGGATGCTGGATTTCATTGTGTAGGTGATAATGGGTTATCGGATCACGAGTTAACGTGGCAGCGAGCTATTGAGTGGAGAAGAGTTAGCGGGTTAAGGAAAGTAGGGCATATCGGCTTTGATAGGGAATAGCTCGAGATTGCTGAGTTATGCCAGAAGAGACCTAGTGAATCTGAGCAACACACACCCTTTACGACTTAACAGATTTGATCGACCTAACAAACCGACCGACTTAAGAACCCTTGCGACCTAAAAGGAACTGAGCAACTTAACTCATAGCGACTTAATCTTTAGATCGTGTGAGCGACTTAGTCTTTAGGTCGCGTGAGCGACTTAGCACTTAAACAACTTTTCACTCCCGAATTGCTTCTTGCGACCTAGAACAATTTCGACCCAACTTGTTAGGTCGCGAGCGACCTAGGACTTTGCCAGATACACACTGCCCTGCCTTGAACTCCTTGGCTCGAACAATGCGACTTAAGAGAGTTTGACTTATGTTAGGTCGTTGGACTTGATCTGGACGACCTAAATAATCCCCGAGCTAGCTTGAGTCGTTCCTGCGACTTAAGGACTTGAACATTTTTCAGTTTGAATGAACATGACATTGTTGAATTGAATTCTCAACTTGAACAGGCTAAAATGAACAGCTAAAATGAACTGCTTGAACTCGTTGTACTTCTTCACAGATTTTAATGCTAACAACCTGCTAAACACAACATTTGCAGAAAACTAGGTCGAATATACTGTCACTGACTGCCCACATCGAATGACAGATTAGTCGATAAAGAACAATCAACTTAAAGAAATTATACGAATGAAATGCTATGAATCACCAAATTCAAGTGAAGTATTGAAGCAAAGCAAAACTAATCAACTAAAGCTGATTTGTATGCACCAACACTGCACTTGTACTTGGACCCAAAACAACAAGCCCTGAAACTTTATAATTGACAAATGCATATTAGTTTAATTTCAGTTATATTTGCTTGCCGTTTTATTAGTTTTGCACAACACTTCACACATTTAGGAAACGTACACCTTCATATTTGAATATCCAGTTCCTTGTGTGGAATGTCTTCTCAACAAGAAGAAGTAGTAGGACAAGCTGGAGAGGTTTTCCCGATAGCCGATCCACTGAATGATCCCCTGGAAAGGACTTCAACTACCCTGAATCAACGAGCATTCAACCAGCTACGCATTCAGTTTGGTATTGCTGAAGCAGATGCTTTACTTCCCGGGCCAAACGATACTACTGATAGGCCATCTCTCGGTTTTATCGCTGTCAATCGCCAGATGTGCTTGAATGGAGCTATTCCTCCTTTTAATGATTTTCTTCGACGACTCCTTCTCCGATTAACTATCTCTCCTTTCCAACACTACACCACAAAAGGCTTTTAACAGCGTTTGATAAACGCTGTAATATGATACAACAGCGTTATTAGAAACGCTGTATAACGACATGCTGTCGTATATACATAACTTACAACAGCGTTTATATAAACGCTGTTGAAACATCTCTGTGACAGCGTTTATTAGGAGTTGTCAATAATATTTTTTACAGCGTTTCAGACGTGCTGTATTATGTTTCAACAGCGTTTATAATTTAGTTGTCGAAGATGTTCAAATTCTACTTTGACTGTTTACAACAGCTTTTTCTAAACGCTGTTATTGAATCATCAACAATTTCGACAGCATGTTAAAAACGCTGTGATTGAATCATCAACTATTTCGACAGCATGTAAAAAACGCTGTTATTGACAATTTCAAGATAATTACAGCACAAAATAAACGCTGTTGTTTCTTCATTGACAGCATTAACCAACCGCTGTCTTCCCTTTATTTTTTTTTCCCTTTTTCCCATTTTCATCTACAGTCAATTCTTGAATATACGGAGAATTAATATAAGTTTATCAAATTAGCATGAAAACATGAACAATTAATTAAGATATACAGCAAAAGCAAAATGACAATTAATCATGCTATATTTTGGATTGACTGTTTCAAGACTCGTCTTCCCAGATAATAATCATAACCACCACTAACAGAAATTTCATTCTAAATACAACGTGCTTTCTATTCTGCATAATTAACATAACAACAAATATATTTGCAGATATGCTCCTCCTCTAGATATTCATATTTATATGTGAGAGAATAGATTGGATAAAGAAGAACAAACATTCCAAAACTGGCAAAGAGAATCTCCTGCTCATGTCTCTACCCTGCACAGTAGCAATAAAAGGAAAAGTTAGAGTTAATAGGAATAATAAGCATACAAACAAAGCTACAAGGCAATAAAGATGTAAACGTATGGTGAAAACTACACAAATTTAAGCAATATATACTAAAAAAAAAGTAGAAATGCAACTTATTTATTAATATGAACTCCAACAACAACCTTTAAATCAACAACCAACCAACTTAAAATAAACAAATGACAGAGTTTGTTAATATGAACTCTGCCATTGTCACTATTACATTCCTTAACACAACAAGACTATCACTGACCATCATAGTTACCACATCCAGTTCTCTATCTTGACACTTCACCTTCATTCACTTCAGCCATAAGGTACTTCCCACTTCTCTGCCATTTACAAGATGACATTAACACTACACAACATCAACAGCTATTCATACAATCTTCAACAACCCACTACACTGATACATTTTCCCTTAACCTGCACATCACTTTGCACTTCTCACCAGCCTTCTCTGACCATCATTGCATCTACCTCCTCTGTCAAAACAAACGCCTTCTGCTATTATTCCATCAACACTCCACCTCGACCTTCCACAAACAATACAACAGCCTACGACTTCACTGAACTAGATCAAACCGAACATACTATATCATCTTCATACCAAACCTCTAATACCCACAACCACTGCAATTGAAACAAGATTTCATTGCTTAATAAACAAGATTAAAAAAAGAAAGAAGAAGAATGGTTTGGGTTTGCTAAACTAATTGTTGGGCCGGGTTTGGGTTTGCCTCATTGCTTCATTTCCCTTACTCACCTCTGTTAACATACCCAAACAACACAACTTCATCACCTACACTGCAACTGCTTCATCATTCACCACCGCATATCCCCTGCACATACCTCAACTGTTCAACTTCAACCACTATTACATCAACAACTACCTGAACTCCAACAACCAACCAACTACAGCAACATTGCAGTTCTTCCCTTGCCCCTCTGTCATCAAACAAACAACCTGTTCTAAATCCCTATGCATAAAACTGTTACTGTTGCAAGCAACTTCAACCCAGTTCAATCACACAAACTTTGAACAACCTACCAATACATCCCCTTTACCATTTACACCTGACCACCTTCCACTGCACCATCACGTCATCTACTACCTGAGAACTTACAGCACTCATATTACAAAAACCTTCACAAACATACAAATATTTCCGTACAAAAAACCAACACTTCACATACAATAAACATCCATCAACCTGTTACAACATCCAGTTTCTATGCACACTCCTTCTCCACCAGTAACACCAACAGTCATCAAATATAGTTATCTCCACCATTCACAACATCACCCCTGAACAACATCAACCTTGAACAACAACCACTCATCTACCACCATCCTTCCTTCATCCATCTACAACTATAAAGCTGCCACTAACGTCATCATACAACAGTTCCTTCACCAACAGTCACCAAACTGCTCTGAAGTCAATAGATTTGAAGAAACCGTTGATTTAAGAAACAAGGGACTCAAACAGTCATCAACAGTCACCAAACAGTCACCAAACTCTTATAAACAAGATGTGAAACTTACATGTTAAACTTAAAGGATATGAAACTATAGTAGTTTTTTATCTTGTCTATTGCATATAAACAAGATGTGAAACTTACATGGAAGTTGAGCCAATTCTAACATTCGCGACAGGCCATGCTACAGTCGAGCCAATAGCATCTGATAAGCATTCCATGAAGGATGTAGGCCGCCATATGGGTGCATTTGGGACTTTTACAACATCCACCCAAACTCTTATCGCATTTGGTCCCAGTGGAACAGAATGTACCAAAGCAGTTGGATCTGTTGAAGACACGGTTCCTTCTGCTACTATTTTTCCCGTACCCTCTAAATCAATCAACTTGCATTTGGTATTTGCAGAAAAATTTGCACTCTATCACATAACAAAAAAAATGATAATACGATATCAACAATTCTTTGAGAGGAATATTAGCAATATGAACATGTTACCGTAAGAGATGTTGGAGCATTGATCATAGGAACAGGACATGTGCTAGCGTTAACCGTTTCAACAACCACTGTTGATTCTGGCCATGCTATTTTCTTACCAATAGCTTCTCCAATACATGTCATGCCAACTATAGGCCTCCACAAAAATGCATCTTCTTTTTTCGGATTGTCCACCCAAACTATCTTGGCATCTGGTCCGAGAGGAATACCATTAATTATCTGATTTGGATCACTCGAGTACACTCGTCCTTCAGCAACCAGTTCTTTGCTCCCACCCCAATCATACAGCTTGCAATTGGTTTCCATGCTATTAGTTTTACTCTATTAAAAAAATACATTTGTTTAAGTTGAACATAGAAATATACAAAAACATTGCACAAATTTCAGTAACACATCTTTAAAGCGTTGTAGCAATAGAAATATACAAAAAAATGCTAAACCATACTACCATACTACCATAAAATGCTAAATTTATGGATAGAGATTATTATCTACGATGGCCCTACATATTAAAAAAAATGCTAATTAGTGTTAAACTTACATTGTTTTGTTTTCTGGAGTCCTCATTTTTGTGTATAACAACTTTATCGGCTGGCCATGCTACTATCTCATCCTTGGCATCTCTTAAATATACCAAACCAGGAGAAGGCCTCCATAAGAAAACATCTAATTTTCTTGGATGGACAATCAAAATTTTTTTGGCATTTGGACCTAAAGGGACTTCATTGCACAGTTCTTTCGGATCGCTTGACACAATTTTTCCTTCGGCGACAACCTCGTCATCATCTCCATGCCAAGGCAGTAAACTACAATTATCACCTATTTGACTGTACTTACTCTGCAATTAACCAAAACTATATTATATTGATTATTGATTTAGATATCAAATTATGTATGATGTTGCAACCGTTGGATTTTTACCACTACGGATGTGTTCTCTTCTCCCCAACTTCCTTTATCCTGCCAAATCAATAATATTGCAAATTAATGGTAAAAATAAATAGACGTTCATTTAACCAAAGAATAAATTGTCGAAATAATCACAGAAAAATAATCACAGAAACTTATAATAAAGCTTTTAATCTTTGACAGTATAAAATCTTTTCAGAAAAGAACAAAGAAAAAAATACTGAACATCCAGTGAGTTATAACTATACTTTCGCAGCTTTGGTATGCCTGATGCAGTGTTCTTCACTTTGGAATGACCTAATTTATCAGTAACTCTATCGGAATCCTACATACAAAAACTTGCAAAACCAATATAAAGGAGTGCAAAACTGAACGAACTGGAACAAGCAAAATCAATCCAAAACCTCCAGCAGAATAAGTTCATATAGTAACCTAGGGTGATAAGATAAAGCAACAAAAAATTTCCATTCAAGTCCTGCAGAGACTTTGACGGGTATTAAATCAATCCAACTTATCAAGCAGGAAGGTAATACTTAAGATTCAACTGAATATAACTAGAGCAGCTATTACCTTTTTTTACTGAACGATTTAATCGTACATTAGTTAATAGTAATTTCTCTGATATTACTTGTAAAAAATAATATCAGAGAAAGCCAGTAAGGAAACGGACAAGCCATTCAAACTTCATAAACTTAAAAAATCTTTCCCAGCAATCAATGGCAGACCAGGACGTGATGGTTTCAATGCAAAAAAAAATTAAAATTCACTGGGATTTGATAAAAAAATAAAGTCACTTGAAACCACGAACGGAATTCTTAGTACCGAGAAAATAATTAAGGAAATAAATCATACATTTATTTGCCTACTCACTAAGAAGCAAAACCCACAATCAATAACGCATTATAGACCAATATCATTGTGCAATGTTCTTAACAAAATATTGGTCAATTTATCATATGGTAGAATGAAAGACCCGTTGAATGATCTCATTTCACCAAACCAGAATGCATTCATACCTAGAAACATAAATGAAAATTCCTTTTTTGCACATGAATTGGTTAGCGGTTTTAACAAGAAAACTTCAAATAATTTATGTGTTAAGATCGATTTTCACATAACAAAATCGGTAGAGAATTCATCCTCCATATGATGAAGTCAATGGGATTCTCAAGTAAATTCTCATATTTAATTTATGTTTGTATTTTCACGCCATCTTTTTCTATCATCATCAATGAATTTCGACAAGGCTATTTCACAAGCAATAGAGGACTAAAACAAGGAGATCCTCTATCTCCGTATCTATTCCCCATGATTATGGAATATATATCAGTACTATTTGAGCTAGAACTCATCAAGGGCAATATAACTCTAATTTATAATATAGAACCTATGTTAACACATTTATTATGTATTGATGATACTTGTTCTAACCAAAGCAACCATTCAAAGTGCCAAAACAATTTGTGCAATCATGGAAAAAATAAATCAAGCTACTGGGTTACAAATGAACAAACATAAATCCATGTTTTCTTCGAGGAAGGGATAAGAAATAAAGACCAATTAACCAACACCCTGAAGATGCAGGTGGGAAGTTTTCCTATTAGGGGATGTATTTGAAGGTGAGAATGTTGACAGCAGTTAGATTGTGGAATCAGTGAAGAGAGAAGTGGATGTGGTCGGGAAGAATGTGCTGCGCTGTTATGCGAGAGTTTGACAGTGGAGTATGCAGGGGGTTTGTAAATGTAACAGGCAGAGAGTAGTTTTGTAACACTGAGTGAAATGTAAAACAATAAAACAGTGTAAAAAAATCATTCTCGAAATTTCTGAACACCAAAAACATTTAAATTATAAATTAAAAGTCGTACCAGACGCTTCATTAACATGTAAACCACTTGCTTTAGTTCTGAGACACTACGTTGACATTGAGCTACTTGAGTATCTTTGATTTGTGAGAGAACCGCCTTGGTCGCAGTCATGCCTCTTCCCATTCCACGTAGTCGTCCCGGTCTATCTTGTCCCAACACTTGTGAGAGAGCATCATCTTTGAAACTACATGTTAAGCTAGGTTGTGATTCATTTTCCACCTTTTTTATTTTCTCCTACAAAAAATATATTTTAAATATGAGTTCTAATTTATATTATTTTCAAAATAATTACTTTAAAAAAGGTCAAAAGCACTTACAACAATTTCGGCAACATGTGCATTCACGGGTTCGCCATTCTTATGAGTGTGAGATTTAACCCAAACATCAACTCTAGAAATGGAAGAAGGCTGTACACTTTCCTCTTTCTGCATTAAAAATGACATAACATTAGATAAAACAACTAATCATAGTAAATTAATCAAATATTTTTTCTCACCATATCTTCAGTTAATCGTGCCATTCCTCGACGACTACAAGTATGTGGCATTTGTTTACCCCTCATGGATTTGAATTTTTCGCTTCGTAACTATGTATAAAGATTTATCACATTTATTAGTTAATTTGCATTCTTTGTGCACTTATATTTTATATATAGAAATGATTAAAACAATTACTATATAATTACCTTAAACTCATTACTAGTTCTAGACTCAACAAACCTTTTCCATTCCTTCATAGTTTTGACATTATCTGGTTTTAGTCGAAGCCGTTCCTCCGTGTTTTTTGCCTTTAATAACTTGTCAACTAGTTTGCTTTTTGAACACCTCCAAATACATCCCATTTGCCGAAGAATGGGAACCTTTTGCCATTCTTCATCTAGTTTAAATCTAGCCTGTAACAAAGAAAAATATCAAAATTTGTTCACATGTAACAATTACTATAAAATTTATTCCAATAATCCCAAACATGAACAGTAATTGAAAATGTTATACTCATTAATGTATTGCAGCATAGAGTAAGCATTATGTCCAGTAATCTAATATATGTATAGGAGTTAGCATTATATATAAACCAAGTTGACCAAATGTACATGTAACAATTACTTCTGGTGATCAGTGAGGCAGCAAGTTGTCGAGTGGAGTTGTCAGATGAAGTTCGACTGAAGGGTTACGATTGGTGATTGTTGAAGTTCTGATGATGGCTGGTTGTGTATGTGACAGGGGTTGTTAGTGGAAGGGTGGGTATTGGTTTGTGGCTATGTATGTGATTGAGCCAAGGCAGGTGGTGTTGTGTGATGTTGCTCGAGGAAGAAGTGGGTCTGTGGCAGAAATTGGTGATGCTTGACAGTAAGCACTGTGATGTGATGTGGCAGAGGTTTGGTTAGGGGTGGTCGAAGGCAGGGATCGTAAAAGGAGGAGCAAAGGCAGTTGTGTATTGATTTGTGGGTGGTGATGAATATGTGTTGACAGTTTGGTTCTATGGATGGCACAGTGGATGGGGCATTATTGTAATGGTTGTGTATTTGAACTGAAGGGAATGTGCAATGATTGTAAAGGTATGAGGCAGTAGTTTGTGGATACATGTTGTCTATGGAGGAGCAGGTTTGTGAAGTGTTTTGAGGAGAAGATTGTGAGATGGTGGTTGTGAGGTGGAACAGTTTGTATTGTTGGTGATTGGTAAGTTTGTATGCACAGAGCTGGTAGGGAATGTAAAGCAGTTGTCAGGGGGTGGATTGTACATAGAATGCAGGTAGAGAGCAGTTTTGTAACTCGATGAAATGTAAAAAAAAAATGTAAACAATGCCTTTTTTAAATGGGAAATTGTAAATGGACTGTAATTTGTAAATTGAAAAGGGAAAATGTACTTGAAAATGAAATGGAATGAAACCTTTTTTTTCAAATGCAATTGTGTAAAAAAAAAAAATTCAAATTCAAATGCAAAAACATCTAGCAAACAACACACAGTATGTATTTGGAAATATGAATTGATCGAATTATAGATAGGATTTAGCCAGATCGGTGTCTTATCCTAACTTAGAGATGTTGACATATTTTACCACTTGATACTAATTTGGTACTTAATGGTCACTGGGTTGCTGATGTATAAAAAGTAAAGAAATAAACAGATTTAATAGCAGTAATCAGTATACAGTAACTAAGAACATTGCAAGATAAGCAAACCTGAACGGATTCCCATAGAACTGATTTCAATTCTTCACCAAGTTGCCTCCAGTCGTCAAGTGTAAATGGAACATGCTCGCGCACAAGTGGCCCCAGATAAGAAGATAGCTTCACCGACCCATTTCCTATCGGTTCGCCCGATGAGTTAAACTCGACTTCGATTCGGCTTGCAACATCTGAAGGAAGTCTTTTCACTTTGGTTGGGCCTCTAGTCTTCTTTTTCGAAATCTGATTTGCATCAATGTCTTCAATTGGTCTCTCGATTTCCATTGTTGTTTCAAGATTTCCATCGACTTGCATAGCAATGTCTGCGATTGAGTTGTTTGCATTCCCAACATCATTGTTTTCCAAAGGTGGCTCAATATGCTCTCCTATTGCATTAGACCCATCGACTGCATATGTGGATTGTTCGAGTCTTTTTTGATTGCGCGTAATCCTCTTATCCACTGTCTTTTTCGTACTTCTAACCATTTTCTGCAAGTATAACATAGCAACATATGAATTTCAATTTATAAGAGCATATTCTAGGTAAAACTTTTAAGGTACAAATAAAAAAGACTTTGTCAGAGCATGCAGTATGCGCATAATTACCAGGAGTGTTTTTTTTAAATTAATCATCCAATATATTTTCATAGCCAAAAATCAGTTTGCCTTAAAAAAATTGTAACATATAGAAAGTACAAATTGGCCTGCGTCTTACCAAAATCAGAACTCAGGTCCAATTTCGATCATGCGAGGAGCAGTTAAGTCTTTGAGCAGTAGGCCTTGTAAAAAATGCAATATATAAAAGATGCAAATAGGATGAGGATTGATGCTATTTTCTGTACAGATGGTTTATTTGAGCTTTACATACCAAAAAATTGAAGTGTTATTTGTTTGCATCTAAAATTTTCTGTAATTCAATGAGATAAGCTTATGAAGATGTGACAAAATGGAATATTAGAAATAAAATTTGTGTAAGAGATATACAAGTTGTCTGCATATATTATTTTGTCATCTGTTGCACTATGTCTATCAAACATATTAAGAGAAACTTTATGGAAATCAGTGTGTTAAATGTTTTTATAATTATACTTGTTGGAATATTATGACAACAATTAACTTTTTTTATTGCAGACATCAAAGTGATCCAGAGGTATACCTTAGTGTATCTAATGAATGCTTGCCATATATTGTTGGGAAGGGATAAGTAATCAAAAATCATATGCTGTATTTCACTTAGTATTTAATAAATAGAAGAATTAATCACCCTTTTATTTTTAGAAACCTTGTTATGTTCAAATGACCTAGTAAATATATGATTCATTCATTTGAAATGTATCTTATAGTTACTGAAGATTTATTCTTCTAATTATATTAATATAATGCACTGGTCAATTTTTTTGGAATCAGTATGAATGGTGCAGTGGTTATTTTACATTGTCAAAAGATTTTAATTAAAGAAGATGAATATTATCATTGAGAGTGTATATGTAAAGTTCAAGATTTGATTAGCATCACTCAATATCTGGTACATCAACTCAAACAAACAATATTTGCAAGAATATACAACTGTACAGATTGTGTTATTTTCTGTACAGATTGTCATCAAACAAACAATATTTGCAAGAATATACAACTGCAATTAGTATACACTATACATTTGTGTAGCCATCTTAGGAAAAAAAATCACAGGCTTTGTGTTGATTATAGCAATTAGCAAGAAAACCATATGAAACATATATACTACTATAATTTTAATATATTGATGGGTCATCTGCATCCATATCGTTTCCAAAGTTGCTACTGACATCACCATATACATACATCAAAGTTCAAAACAAAATTTCAAATTTCAACATTTAATAAGACTTCATTATCTAACTTAAACTTCTCATAAGAAAACAAGACATCAAAACTACTCAAGTATGCCTTCGCAATCCTCCCTGACATAACTAACATTCTCAACTAAATCATCTGCATCCATATCGTTTTCTTCAGGGCCGCTCGCAACATAGTTAGCTTCTTCAACAAAATCATCTATCTCTAATTCATGAAAACCTCTTGGCGGTGCTTTCATTACAACATACCAATTAGAAGAATCATTTTCTCTTGAATAAAAGACTTGTTTCGCTTGAGATGCGAGGATATAAGGATCTTTTGAAAATGAAACCTGACTTTGATGTAAATTAACAAGAGTGAATCCATCTTCAACTTTTATCCCGTTTCCTATGTTCGCCCAATGACACTTAAAAACAGGAATATAAAAAACATTATAATCTAGTAAAATTATTTCAGTCAGTATCCCATAGTACGTAACCACATCAACCACTTGAGAAATGTCTTTTGCACTTGCTCTACACATGGTGGTCGCGTCATAAGTTACTCCGCTATTCTGGGTTTCTCTATCAACATCTTTTGTATGAAATCGTTGTCCATTAATAATATATCCTTTGCAGGAGAATGCCGTCTTTTTAGGACCGTATGCAATCCATTTTAATATTTTATCATGATCCTTTGAGTCAACAGGTATCTAAAAAAATATTCAAACATATTAAACAAGTAATTTCATTAATTCATATATGAAAATATTGAAATTCTTTAACAAACCTTCCTTTTAATCCAATCAGCGAAGCTATCTCTATGTGTTTTCCACAGTAAGGTCGCATTTTTTTCTAAGCGCCTGTTTGAATTTTGCAACTCCTCCAAATGCAAACTAGTACAGTAAAAGTGATGTTAAATTACAGTTGCCAATACAAGCACATCAAATCAATGAAAGTGGGACATAACATATACTCACTCTAAAAATGGTTCCACCATAGCCATATTCATTAACACAGCTAAATGAGCAATTTCTTTCTCATTGGAAGACAATGTAATTGATTTGGACATTGAAATTGGACGCCCTTCAAGTATTGCGTTATCTTCATAATCTTCATTTCGATCTTTTTTTTCAATATCTACCGACTTACTCAAAAATTCACTAAAAAATTTCATGCATTCTTCGGCAAGATATGATTCTGCAATGCACCCCTCAGGTCGTGCATAATTTCTTACGTAGTCTTTCAGTGTTTTCATATACCTTTCAAAAGGATACATCCAACGAAAATGAACTGGTCCGCACAATCGTGCTTCTCTTCCAAGATGAATTGTCAAGTGTATCATAATATCGAAAAATGAGGGTGGAAAATATCTTTCAAGTTCACACAATATTTTAACGATATCATCATCAAGTTGTTGCAACTTCTCCCTATCAAGAACACGTTGACATATTTTATTGAAAAATGAACATAGACGAATTATTGCATTTCGGGGTCTGGTTGGCAATAAACCTCTTACTGCAACCGATAATAATTGTTGCATTAAAACATGATAATCATGAGACTTCAAACCACTAATTTTACAATCCACCAACGACACGCATTTTTTGAAATTTGAACAATAACCATCGGGACCTTTGAAATCATACAACCTTTTGCAAAATATTTTTTTCTCCACTTTTGATAATGTATACGGAGCTGGTGGAAGATATGTTTTAGTTCCACGGGGTTGTGCATACAGACCATGTCGAATACCCCAATCCTCTAAATCATGTCTACAATTAATCCCATCTTTTGATTTGTTATCATGCAACATTGTACTTAGTGTGCTTTCACAAACATTTTTCTCAACATGCATTACGTCCAAATTATGACGCAATGGAAGTTCCTATGAAAAAAATTAACATTTAAATTTTCTATATATTCTTTTTTTAGATTAATAAATAAAAAAGAGATTTGAATACTAACCTCCCAATATGGCAAGTCAAAAAAAATTGATCTTTTTTTCCACCTTGATAGCTCCTTTTTTACAGAATTATCATCTTCATTATCTTCATCCTCACTACTATCATCGATCTTCCTTTTCTTACTTTTTCCCTTAATCTGCTCTTTTCCAAAATCATTTGGAAAGTCCTTCAAAATAAGAAAGATGTTTTTACCTGTTAGAATTCTAGGCATCTTTCCATCCTCTATAGTGTTATCAAACCAAGCTTTTTTTTTCCTCAACGGATGTGAAATAGACAAAAATCTTCTATGACCCATATAAACATTCTTTCGACTATATTTCAACCATCGACGATGAGTATTGACACCACATAATGGACAAGCCTTTTTACCCTTTACACAACATCCAGCAAGATTACCATAAGCTGGAAAATCATTTATCGTCCATAATAAAATAGCTCTCATATTAAAAAGTGTCTTACTAAATGCATCGTACGTCTCAACTCCACTACTCCACAAGTAATGCAAATCCTCTACTAATGGCGCCATATATACATCAATATCATTCCCCGGTTGCTTTGGACCTGGAATTAGAAGTGTTAGCATAATATTTTCCTTCTTCATGCACAACATAGGCGACAAATTATATGTCACAAGCATTACTGGCCAACAACTATATTTGGAACTCAACATGGAAAATGGATTAAACCCATCTGTAGCAAGACCAAGTCTGAGACTACGTGGATCGGCTGAAAATGATTCCCAATTTTCATCAATTGTGCTCCATGTTACAGAATCTACGGGATGTCGCATCTTTCCATCACTGCTTTTATTATTGAAATGCCACCTTAATGCTTCTGCCATCTTTTCAGATCTGAACATTCTTCTGAATCTTGGAATTATTGGAAAATATCTCAACACCTTAACCGGGATACCCTGCATAATCTCATTTGTATCCTGATTCATTTTCCATCTTGAGGAACCACATTTCGGACAGTCATTCAAATTTTTATACTCTTTACGAAAAAGACAACAATCATTCTCACATGCATGAATCTTTTCAAACCCCATATCAAATAGTTTGAGGAATTTCTTTACTTCATATAAAGTCTTAGGAAGTACATTATTCTTTGGCAAAAACAGTTGTTGCACATTAAGAAGCTTATCAAAACCAGAATCGGATAATCCAGTTTCGCATTTAAGGTTATACAAAATAGTGATGGCAGATAACTTTGTATGATCTATGCAACCAGGATATAATAGGGTTTCTGCATCTTCCAAGTTCTTAAGTAAATCATCGTGTCGTCTCTGTGCATCATCCATATCTTTATCATCATCAAAAAAATTATGATTAAAGTAGTCTTCATCTTCATAGTGAATTGCTTTGAGTAAGTCGTACGCCTCACTCTTTTTATTATTATTTTCAACATCTACTTGCTCGCCATGATTATACCACCTACCATCTTTGTACTTAGGATCCATTCCCTTTATAATTAAATGCTCAATGACGGTTTCACCATAATGATGACTAAGATTTCGACAATCTAAACAAGGACACAAAATTTTCTCTACATCCCCTAACTTTTTCTTCGCAACACGTACAAAATTTTGAGCTCCTTTTCCATACTCTTTACTGGTTCTATGTTTAAAATTGAAAGCAACAAGAATGTTAGCTTTCATTTTCAAAACATGTTAAGTCTAAAGTTATGTGTAAATTTACTTGTATATGATTACCTGTGTAGACGCAACCAGTCTTTCTCCATCATATATAATATGGAAGCAATCAAGTATCTAAAATTCAAAATAGTAATTGGAAATTAGACTATTTAAACAAGTAATGAATGCTAGAAGAGTTTCTGGGCCTTTATACTCATTACTCAATGCATGGAATATTTATAATAAACATTATTGAAGCAATTACCTTGATCTTTTTCTTATGATTGAACAACTTTAAACAATGAAGCTTTTGTTGAGGATATCGATATGAGTACTACAACCTTGAAATAATTCCACATCACTGTTAGTCGATAATGCATTCAAATCAAATTATGCGTGATAGCTGCACGTTTGATGCACAGAAAAATACAATAAGTATTTAAAATATAATTATAGTTAAGAAAAAGTCACCTTTATTATTGGATTGTGTTTTTTTGTTTAGCCTCTTTACATAATGATGCATTTATGAAGGATATTGACTCCTGTTCGATAATAGGTTCCTCCATTATTTTACATGGAATATAAATATCTTTAAAAGAGCAAAATAATTGAAAGAATATTAAATGGATACAAATTCAAACTATTTAATCATTATTTGTAGCATTTATGATCTGGTTATTATGTTAATATATTTTTATTAAAACATATATAAGCATTAAAAAATAAAATGAGAACATTAAAAATATAATGCACGCCTTTTAGAACATAATAACAACGAAAAAGAAGACAAAATTAAGGCAGAGACATCTCAATTGATCAATTGCCACATACTTCACTAAATTGACGAGCTTAAACAAAACAGCAACATTGAAAATGCTTTTTTATAATTATCTAAAGTAGCATTAAGAACCTGTGTTAACATAACCAGTAAACATACATACATCTGCAACTAAGCAAATACTAAATTAACTATTGACTAAAAATAAATCAATCAGATCTAAATTAATTGTTGACTAAAAATAAACTAATTAGAGAAATTTGGCATTATGGCTTATATGTGACTGCTAGTTAATTATGCTATAATACACCATGCATTCCATGTTTCTCAGGTTAAGAAAAGGAACGAGACACGTGTTGTGCTTAGGTAGCACCTTCACATGACGAATAAATCAATAATGAATCAAACGGACTAGTGGACATCAGAACTGCCAAAATTTGAAACATTAGTCCAACTCAAGCCCTTGGCCAAATCAAAACAAAAAATAGGAAGAGACAACATGCAAATAATTAATGGAAATTGGTAGTTAGAATTCCAACATTTAACTTGTGACTTTATACTCATTACGAGTTTCTTCTTGAGACCTACATTAATCAACTAATCTATTCATCTAACATCAGGTCATCAATTTGGCATACTTGCAAACTGAAGGTTTAATATGAGTAAGAATTAGGTTCCCTGACAAGCAATGCTACAAAGAGGGCTGTATTATGCGCGTTCATAATATGAACACTTTGCCTTCTCGTAACACAAAGAAATTGAAAAATAAATAAAAAACAAACCATTGTATATTAGGGTTGGTTTGGTTTAGATGTATGCTTTGATTATAAGTGTCTGCTTCCATGATGGTGTTATTCGTATTTTTAAGTAACGCACCATATTTATCTTGATGGGCATTATTTTGACCAAGTACATTAAAAATACGGGAACCAGTAGCAAATTCATCAGTTGATGGTTCGATACAAAATGTTTAGTAGTCGGAGGAGCAAACAAAAAATTTCCACTTCATACATAGTAAACAGTAAACTAAAATGAAAACAATTCAATAATTAACGTAACTTATAACTTTTTAATAAAAAGGGAACCATATTCACTGGTATTGGAACATATATTGCTACTGTTTTCAAGTGAATTTAGTTACCTGTAGAATCTAGGAAGTTTTATTTCAAAGATTTGCAATCATACCGATCCATTGGTCCATTAATACTGCTATTAATTCTGTAAGCCAAACTGTTTCCAAAAAATTTGCCATTACGACGGCGCTATTTTGTAGCACCGGAGTAATGTCTATGCATTACCCCTCTCCTGATACTTGGCTTGCGCCATTAACAATAAATTTGGTTCCTGATACTTGATGTCAGTAAAGAGTCCGATCATTTGCTTCCATTTACATCAGGCAATTCACTTGCTTGGAATGTTTGCCCTTGCACCTTCAGCCATCCTCTCATAGTCTAATGGCTTACATTTACAATTTCTATCTTGGTTTTACAAATTTCTTTTTGTTACAAAAAAACATAAACTGTGCACATTTCTGTTCACATCCTTACTCTTGCCCCTGCACACCAATGCACCATCACAGCGCACTATCTCTGCTGGCTCATATAGCAGCTACCCTCTGCCACCTCCCAATATAAATTCCTTACTGCCTGTCATTACCTCTTTAAACTCCAAACATTCCACTGTTATCACCTAACAACAGTCATAACTTCATCACCCTGTCATACCACACAACTGCTACCCTCATTCATCTAAATCACAACAAACTTGCATTGCCAACATACATTCTGTGCACTTCTGTGCATCAAAACAGTGCACACAATGACTCAAACTCACCTCACTAACCATACCCTACTTCCTCTCCAACATCACCCATTTACCACTTTAACCATCCAACACATCACAGTACAAACATCATCCTCATACAAGACTGTCACCATAACCAAATCTCTCCATCATCATAACAGTTACATCACCATTCTCACAACACCAGTTCCCTACCATATCAACTGCCTCTGCCTGCAAGCAATTTTCCCACATCCATCTCTTTCTCCTCTACTCCACTGACTTGCCATTACCACATCTGTTACTCCCTCAACCTGATCAACAACCCACCTACATCATTCAACAACCCCTTGACATCCTCACTTGCTACATATCATTCTGCATCAAACCACCTCTTATAACATGCAATGTATTCCACGTGAATGACTGGGACAACATGTTATTACAGGGACAGCTAAAAAATATCGCATGTCTTTTATAGAAGTTGTATGTAGTAAAACAATGTTTCCAGGGACAGTATGTTATTATTAAAGACTGTAAAAAGAGTATGATCAAATGTGGTCTACCAGAAACTCGTAGAAAAGAATCGGTAAACTTTTGAAAACTTAATTAATCATAGTCTGTTGTATTTTATAGTATAACACGGCAGAGTGAAGAAGCAAGTAGTTTGTAAATTAATATATACCAATATTATTCATAATATCACCTCTTTAAACTAAAATTAGGAAGGTAGACTAAGTAGTGCAGCCAAAACTAATATTGATTGTAAATACAAAATCATATATCACAGCTGTATGTCTGGAACTATTTGCGAATTAGTAATACATACTCACAGAGATAGATATAAATATATAAAAATGTATATCTGTAGTCACGTATAAATAACTGTTTATGAAAATAGCCTGTAACAAATACAACAGGAGTATAAACTGGAAGGCTTCTTGTTTTATGGTTTTTTATATGTAGCATATATGTATGGGATATGGAATTTTATTGAGTTAGCATCCTATGCATATGCAGTGTGTGCGTAAGTTTGTATCATATAAACAACTCCTCACAAAAAAGTGCCTATATTAACAACAGATAATAAAAATATAGACTAAATCTTCTTTGCCAGATTTGTGTAGACAGTGCAAAACAAATATCTTCTTTGCCAGATTTGTGTCCAGCAACCTATTTAACTTTAGCCATACCACGAATAATACCAGTGGCTAGTAGTAGGAGTTATCACATGAGTTTTATCTTAAGCTATCATCTTTGTATTCCTATATAATTATTGGGATGGAGATATGAAGATATATGCTATTCAAAACTACCAAAACATCATAAATAATGAAAACAATGAAAAAATATCGGTTTAATACTACATTACAAACCCAAAACATGGGTATCATCGATTCCTATGCAACAAAAAAATAGAAACATTTTACCCGTGGCTACCAGAGATCTGATAATTAATAAGCAATCATTTGAAATCGAACTAAAAAATAGGGTAAAAAAATTCTCACCAAATTTTCTATTTTCCACCGCTGTTGGGCAACCGCAGGTAGGGAAATCACTGCCAAGTTCAGTGTAACAGCTGGTAAGGAAATCGAAGAGGAAAGGGAAACCACTGAGTATAGCTAGCGATAGGGAAATCGACGTTGGGGAATGATGGATTGAAATCAAAATGACTTTGGGGGAAATTGAAATTGAGAAAGAGGGAAAGGCATACCGTGCGAATATATTGGAAAAGAGGGAAATGAAGAGCGCGTTAAGGCGGAAAACCAAAATTTTTTTGTCAGCGTTAAACCCTAAAAAAAATACTACGAAGACATTTCTACAGCTTTCAACATTTAAACGCTGAGAACGAATGCTGTCTAAACTAACTTTTGTTGTAGTGCAATTGCATCCCAATGGCTACGCCATCCTGATGGGACTATGTGTACTATTAAGGAGGACACTTGATCGTCTTCCGAGGTTTGAGGAGATTTGCTTCTTGTGCACATTTGCAAAAAACAAAGATCATCCCTCTATCACACTCGTGAGAAGCGCCTGGAACCGTAGATTGATCGTCGATCTTCCGGAAAGTGCCCACGGGTTCTTGAATCAATTCTTCTTCGTTCTTCGCCCTCCAGGATTTTACGCCATCTAGAGAGCAGGAAGTAAGATTGCTTATCCCCTCTCTTTCCATTTGAGCTTTTCAAAGTCCGAGTTGCTAGGTGCTAACTTCATTCTTTACTTTTACAACACTTCCTCCTCCCTCTAAAGATCCCAGCCACAAGCCGACTTTTGAAAGACTAAAGGCTGTGGCGGTTGAGGAGAGAAGCATTAAATTTTTGCTGAGAGACGAGTTTCTGCACCAATTTGGACTTCTGCAGTCTTCCCGTTCTACTCAGCCTCATGAAGTCCCTGATTCTCCAGCAGAGACACCAGATGCCCCAGTGTCCGCCAAAGAATTTATACCGAAAGAACCTAATGCTGAGGCTTCACTGGTGAAGTGTTCTGCTTCTATCAACGTTGCGAGGTCATCCGGCAAATTTGCACTTGCCCCTATCATTGAGGAAGAGGAACCTCTTCACCAATCCGGGAAGACTGCTGATGAAGGAGCTGAGGGGAAGGGTCCCGCTGGGCACAATGGCGACGGCATTTTTGAGGGATTGAGCGACTTGATGATCACTTCACAGGAGCTCTTTAAAGACGATACCACTACTACTAAAGTTATTTCTCCAGTAGTTGAAGCGACATCTGTCTTGCAACAAACTCCGTCAGCCCAAGAGTTAGCACTTGCTGTAAAATCCGCCATCAGCCCCCAACCGAGAAGTGGTTCCTAGTTTGACGCGCGTAGTTTGCACGTTACACACACTTAGGATTTTCTCTACACTTTTATGCATTCAACTTCCTTGCTTTGAAGATTTCTGAACTTATCTTTTCTTCATTTTTAGGTTCTCCAATGGGACGATGTGGCTCTTACTATGATGATTTCCAGCGCTATGGGAGACGCGGCTCCTATGACCCCAAGAGGTATCTTCCTGCCTCCTGGGAGACCGACGAAGAAAGGGCTGCAAGAAAAGCTCGTGAAAGGCGTGCTTATGAAGAACGCTACGGGAGAAGGGACGAACGACATGATTCTTCCCAGAGAGGATGATTCTCACAAACAAAAATCCCGTGATGACAAAGGGAAAAGTCATGTCGCTGAAGATTCGAGTAAACGGGCCAAACTCGACGAAAAGCCGGTATCCGAAATTTCTAAAAAGCCCGCTGCTCCCATCTCTTTGGAAATCCCTTCCAGCTCTCCTTCCCTTCAAAGAGCTAATATTCAAACAATCATCAGTAGGCCCCCATATCAAGTTGGACAGGGTCCGGGTACTCTTCAAAGCCGGTTTCCACACTGGTGCTTAAAGGAAGTGCATTTTGACCAAGCCATGTTGCGAAAACTTGATGCTGTCAAACTCGATATTGAGAGAATGTCTGGTTGGCAAAAACTTGTTGACGAGCTTCAAAGAGTAAACCGCGCAAATCTCGAAGCCATGCTGACTATGGAAAATGATAAATCCGAGTGGCAGAAAACACTCGATCAGCATGATGCAGAGATGAAGAGCATCGCCGCTTACAACGAGAAGCTTGAAGCGGAAGTTGAAAAACTTAAAGAAGAGCTTGCCACTTCTTTCACTTCCTATTCTCAAAGAGAAGAAGTGCTTCAAAAGTAGGTAAGAGATGCTCACGCCGGGCAAAGAGACGCTGAAGCTAAATTCGAAGCACAACAACTAGTTGTAGAAAGCTACCGAACTGACGTTGCTCAGTTGCGAGAAAAAACCAGCTCCTAGAACTTGGAAATTGAAATGCTAAAAGCTCGACTTTCTGAAGCTGAAAAAGAGCATGATGAAGATATTGCCGGCAAAGCAGCAGCGGAGGAATCTCATATGGCAACTAAATCCGACATCAGCTCTACTTTATTCGAGTTTTACATACATAGTGTTCTGGGGCGCGGTAGCCTTAGATTTTTGGGACTGAAGTACGAAATCACTTTGGCCGAAGTGTGAGAAGCCGCACTTGATATGCTGGGAGGTGCTGGATATGCTGAAGCAGATTTGGAGGCGCACCATCTAGATGACGATGCACTTGCTGCTCTTACCAGGGGAAAGGAGCAACTCGCTAAACAGCGAGCCGGAATGGCGGAAGGTGAACATTTAGGGAAGGCAACCTCAACTGACCCAGTTCAACCTTCGATTTCGGCCGACATCGATATTGTTGGCTTCAGTTTCCATTCTCCACCTCCTGCTAAAGCTATCATTGAAAGTGCAACCGCTTGCACTGGAGATGAGACTCAAGAAAGCACTGAAGCACAGGACTTTGAAGTTGACATAGTAAAGCCTACTTCTCCAGGTAACCTTAATGCTGATCTTGCTCAAGTGGACTACTTGTTTACTTCACATGAGCTTGATGAACTTTTTGATTATTACTTAAATCTTGACGCGCACTTTCTCCTCTCTTTATGAGAGATACTGATTTTAACTTCTCTTCTCCTGTAGTGAGAGCGCCAAGTGTTGTTCAGCCTTCCCCTCTTCCAGCTGTTCCCTCTCCGCCTCTTCAGATTACTCCTCCTTCCATTTCTCAACTGGGGTCACAAGAGGAGCAGATAGAAGCTCTTCAAGGCTTGGATGACCCGGTCGCTTCATAAGAACAGAAGGCCGAAGAACCTAAAGAAGGCGAAAGAACCCCAGAGCAAACTATTTCTGATGACATAAAGTTGTCTGGACTTTTCACTCCTGACAGTGAGTCTTCTTCAAGGAAGAAGGGGAAGCGTAGAGTCTCAAAGAAAAAGAGGGAAGTTTCTACCAGCGAAGAAAAAGCAGAAGAAGATCCAATTGCACCCATTTCTCCTTCTTCCCTTACTCTTACAAGCCGATCCAAAAAGTTAATCATCCGACCAAGTGAGAGCTCCAAAGGTGGCAAGAAGAAGAAGCGATGGGTGTGGTCCTATGCTTTTCATCTCGCTTTTTGCTTTTTTGCCTGTATGTATAAAGGCTCGTGTTGACTGGAGATTGTGCGGGTACCGGTCCCCGCCTTCTTTTTATTTTGAAACCTGCACATGAGTAAAATTTTCATAGTATGGAATAAAATGATTCTGTTACTTGTACAAACTTCTGTCTGTATTTGAGAATGCATTTATTCTTCTTTTTCATACAAGTTTCTTTATTTTCTTTGTGTGATATTGCAGTAAGCCTGTGGTATGTTGCTTGAGCATTGCTTTTATGAATGCAACTATATTATATTGCCCCCATACCACGGTTTATTGCAATCTCTTTCACATTGGTAAAATTTTGGAGAACAGCTCTTCTGTTTTGAGAAGACTTGTACTCTTTCTTTGGAGAACAACTTTTCCATTTTAAGGAAGCTTGCATCCGTACTTTAGAGAATAATTTTTTCCATTTTAAGGGAATATTTCTCTGATTTAGTAGAATGCGCCTTGTATTGGAGAATTCTTTTTTTTTTTTTTTTTACACTTCAACTTTTGGAGATGATCACTACTTTCTCTTTTTTTTTTATTTTAAAGAAAAGTAGTGAATTCTCCTATATGGTGAAGTGGGCTTCGAAAGAAGGCTTTGATTTGGTACTTCAATCTTCGGAGAAAAATATTCTCATTATGGAGAAATTGATATTTTCTTGAAAGTAGAAGTACGCTTCCAAAGAGGGCTTTTCACATTCCAACTCTTGTGAAGTGTTTCTCCGAAGAGAGCTGTTTGCACTTCAACTCTGGTGAAATGGGCCTCCGAAGAGGGCTTTGCACATTTCAACTCTTGTGAAGTTTTATTTCAGATCTCGGTGAAATGTGTGCCTCCTTAGAGGTCTTTTAGCATTTCAACTCTGGTGAAATGGGCCTCCGAAGAGGGCTTTTTACATTTCAACTCTTGTGAAGTTTTATTTCAAATCTCGGTGAAATGTGTGCCTCCGAGTAGGGCTTTTGCCTGGAAGTTTCTTTCTTATGGTTGGATGGATTCGCGGGGCGAACACAAGTTACTTGGATGTTTGTTTGCGCAAACGATCTCAACTAGTTAACAAGGGCCCTTTGCCTTCCACTTGGGAAGGTGCCTCCGGTCATTCCACTAATCTTTTTTGGTTGAGAAGAGAACTTTATTTTTCTGGCATGCCCCGTTAGAGGTCTTTATCCTCCGAAGAGTTGTGCCTCCGAAGAGGGCTTGTGCCTCCGAAGAGGTCTTTGGCTGTTTCCTGCCTGCTCGCCCATGTCTTTTCGCCATTTGCTCATATCAAGCACTCCTTGTTATCATTTTCAAGCTCACATTCCTTTCTTTTGCAAGTAGTTTGTTTTATCCAAAGAAGTGTACTTCATTGTTAAGTGAGTTCGCAGGGGCAGACACAGGCTACTTAATCAGATGTTCATTTGCACAAACGATCACAATTAGTTAGCAAGGGACCACCTTCGGCGGAATCATTAACTGTTTGCTTGAAGCACTTCTTATATAGGATTTGAATCTAAAATTTTTGTGGCTTAATATTCATTTGTTGAGTGATGTCAGGGATCGCTTGGTCTTGTGATGGGTAAGCTTTGTTTTAATGGCCTGCAATATTAAATCGACATTTTAGCAATAAAATTAAAGTACTTTACATATCGAAATAAAACATGCATTTTGTAATAGTAGAGAACACAAGATTTATAGTGGTTCGGCCAAGCACGGGACCTACATCCACTTTATAGTTCTTATTATTCACTTGCACTGGCTTTACAATGGCTTTCAATACAAGAATCATTCATCCATAATTCTTTTACAGTATTGCAGTAAAGCTTTTAAGTAAAATATGGGCGCAAGTGATTGCTGTTCCAAGCCCTTGGAATTGGATCTCCTTCGACAGTTGTTAGTTTGAAAGTGCCATCAAGAAGTTTTTTGCCTATGACATACGACCCTTCCCAGTTTGGCGCAAACACTCCTGTTGCTGTCATGATCCTTTTCAAGACTAGATCCCCAATCTCAAAGCTGCATTGGCGAACTTTGGAATTGAAGTGCCTGGCAATTCTTTGCTGATGGGCTGCAATTCTGAGCTGAGCCTCTTCTCTTCTTTCATCAAGGAAGTCTAATGCTTGAAGTTGCAGCTTTTCATTTTCAGCTTGATCGAAATGGATTCTTCTGTGTGAAGGGACTTCTGTCTCCACCGGAATCATTGCTTCTGATCCATATGCCAATGAAAATGGAGTGTGCCCAGTCGTAGTTTTATGGGTAGTTCTGTATGCCCATAGTGCCAGTGGTAGCTTATCGACCCAACCACTTTTTGCTTTTTCCAGCTGCTTTTTGATGGTTGATTTGATAATTTTGTTTACTGCTTCCACTTGCCCGTTTGCCTGCGGATGAGCCACTACTGAAATGCTTTTTTGGATCTTGAATCGCTGGCAGAAATCTTGGAACTCTTCACTTTCGAATTGGGTTTCATTGTCTGTGATTATCTTTTGAGGCACACCATACCTGCAAATGATATTCTTAGTCACAAAGTTTATCATCTTTTTAGAGGTAATAGTAGCTAATGGTTCAGATTCAGCCCATTTAGTAAAATAATCAACAGCTACAATGGCATATCTAAATCCGGACTTGGCGGTTGGTAAAGGCCCGATGAGATCTATTCCCCAAATAGCAAATGGCCATGGACTAACCATCTGTGTAACCTCGGTGGAAGGTGCTCTTGGGATTTTTGCGAATTCTGGCATCGGTCACATTTTCGGGCGTAGCTGGCTGCATCACGATTAATGTCTGGCCAAAAATACCCATAACGGAGAATTTTCTTTGCTAGAATTTGACCACCTGAATGATCTCCACACTCTCCTCTGTGTACTTCAGCCAGAATTGTCTTAGCCTCTTCCTTGGTCACACTTCGGAGTAATGGCATTGAGAATCCCCGTCTGTACAATCGGCCATCTTGAATTATATATCTAGAGGCTTTCCTCAACAGCTTCTAACGCTCCTTTGAATTTTCTGGTAGAGAACCCTTGAGCAGATATTCAATTATCGGAGTCATCCACGATTCTTTCTCTTGAGATATAGTCATGATCCAGTCAATATCCATCTCATCAGTGCTTGGAGCTGACAGGACTTCCACAGGAACTAATCCCAATAATTGAGCTTCACCAGTGCTTGCGTACTTCGCGAGAGAATCTGCCTTCATGTTCTCTTCCCGGGATATATGACTTATCGTATGATGGTCAAGATTATCGAGAAGTTCCCAGACTCTTGACAAGTAAGCAGGCAGATTTCCTCCTTTAGTTTGAAACTCTTTCTTGACTTAGCATACAATAAGTTGTGAATCACTCAAGATCTGCAACACTTTGACATTCAGCTCTTTAGCAATCTTCAAGCCGGCAATAAGAGCTTCATATTCTGCTTCATTATTTGTCGAAGGAAATTCCAATCTCAATGCGTAGCACAATGATCGCCCTTCGGGGGTTTCGAGCACAACCCTAGCTCCAGAACAGTAATCGTTTCTCACACCATCAACATATAATTTCCATCGAATTGGGGTATTATCCGTCACTTCTTCCTCACTATCTCCTTTATCTGTACATTCTGCGATGAAATCTGCTAAAGCTTGTCCATTGATTGCTCTCCGGGGATGATAAGTGATGTCGTATTGGCTGAGTTCAATATTCCACTTCAGAAGACGACCCGAAGTCTCATGGCAAAACAGGACTTGCTTCAGAGGTTGATCAGTGAGGACTTTGATAGGATGAGCTTGGAAATATGGCCTCAATTTTCTTGATGCAATCGGTAGACAATAGGCGAGCTTTTCCAACTTTGAATAATTCATCTCTGCCCCAGTGAATCTTTTGCTGATATAATAAACCGGGCGCTGAATTTTTGCGTCTTCCCGTACCCACGTCGTACCGAGAGCATGCGATGAAATTGCCAAATATACGAAAAGATCTTCACCATTGTCGGGCTTAGAAAGCACTGGAGGCGTTTCCATATGACGAATCAATTCATCGAAAGCTTTCTGGCATTCAGGAGTCCAGTCAAAGTTTTTCCTTCCTTTCTTCAGAGCATCAAAGAACGGAATGCATTTATCCGTGGCTTTGGTAATGAACCGACTCAAGGCAGCGACTTTTCCATTGAGACTTTGCAATTCCTTCTTCGTTCTAGGAGCTTTAACTTCTCTTAAGGCAGCAATTTGAGCAGGATTAGCCTCAATGCCCCTAGCACTCACAATGAAACCCAAGAACTTTCCGGACTCCACCCCAAATGAACATTTTAAAGGATTAAGCTTCATTCTGTATTTTCGGAGGACTGCGAACATTTCTGCCAAGTGATCCATATGGTCTAATGCCTTCTTTGATTTCACCAGCATATCGTCAACATAAACTTCCATAGTCTTGCCAATTTGTGGCTTGAACATAGCATTGGCAAGTCTTTGGTAAGTTGCCCCATCATTCTTCAGTCTAAAGGGCATGACTCTGTAACAGTAAAGGACAACATCGGTGATAAAGCTCGTGTCCTCCTGATCTGGCTCATGAATCATGATCTGGTTATATCCGGAGTAAGCATCCATAAAAGAT
The DNA here is from genome assembly GCA_030765085.1 of Allium cepa. Taxonomy (NCBI): domain Eukaryota; kingdom Viridiplantae; phylum Streptophyta; class Magnoliopsida; order Asparagales; family Amaryllidaceae; genus Allium; species Allium cepa. The sequence goes on from CM060939.1 coordinate 159,955,218, forward strand.
AACAATTCATGTCCCGTGGTTCCATCCACCAACTGATCTATCCTGGGTAACGGGAAGCAGTCTTTGGGGCAGGCTTTATTTAGATCTGAAAAGTCGATGCATACTCTCCACTTTCCATTAGCTTTCTTAACCAGTACTGGATTTGAAACCCAATTCGGATAAGTAGACTCCCTGATGAAGCCATTCTCCATGAGCCGATCTACCTCTTCTTTCAATGCTGCTGACCTTTCAGGACCCTAGGTTCTTCTTTTCTGCTTTACCGGTGTAAACTTCGAATCAATATTCAGAGTATGTACTACAACTTCTGGGGATATTCCACACATATCAGCATGAGTCCAAGCGAATACGTCCAGATTTGCTTTCAAGAATGATATCAAAATATTCTTAACCGTTGCATTAAGTTGCGAACCCACATTAGCACCTTGTTAAGGTCCTTCGGGTCAACAGGTACTGGCACCGTTACCTCCACTGGCACCACTCTATTCTCCCCTGCACTGGCTTTTCTGGGATCCATTTCTTTTCATGCACCACTATGTTCGCCAGTGCAGGGTCCACCCTGTAATTGCTACAAGGTTGATTCTTTGATGCGGACAGGGGCCGCCGCATCTTTTCCCATCTCTCTCTTCCTTGCTTCACGCAACTCTATAAGATTTGCCCAACATTCTGATCCCCTTTAATAACACCAACTCCATTATCCGTGGGGAATTTCATAGTAAGGCACCACGGGGTGAGAATTGCCTTAAATGTCTCAAGGGTTGGTCGGCCTAGGAAGGCGTCGTAGGCAGAAAATTCATCAACAATTACAAAAGTCTGTCTTCGAACTACCTTTTTCTACCCCTCTCCAAGCTCTACGAACAAGTCAATAGTTCCAATTGGCTGCTTCGGTTACCCAGTAAACCCAACAATCTTCTGCGATGAAGCTTGCACATCAGCCATCGGAATTTTCATTTGATCGAATGTCTTTTTGAAGAGAATATTGCAAGAAGCTCCGCAATCAAAAAGCACTCTCCTTATAATAGCCGGCCCAATGCCTGCAGAGATAACCAAGGGATCCATGGTAGGAGCTTCAACGCCCATAGAGTCCCTGGCTCTGAACACAATATCATTATTAAAAGTTTTCTGCTGCTTCAAAGGTGCAGCATCTTCCAACACATAACACTCACTTCTGTTGGTGCATACTTCAAGGCACGGGCATATCTTTCCATCTCACCCCAGCTTCTGCCTGCTGGGTGAGAACCTCCTGTAATCACATTAATAACAGGCCTTTCTGATTCATACGTAGTGGTCCTCTCACCCAAGCCAGATGGATGAGTAGGAAGTTGTTGGCCCTTAGTAGATGAAGTCGGGTCATTCCTATTTCTCTTAACATATTGCTGCAACTTGTTCTCTCTCAGCGGTTCTTCAATCAAACTTTTCGGATGGCGACAGTCATTAGTATCATGATCGGGTTGATTATGAAACTGACAAAGTCTCCCACTTTGAGCAGCTTTTTTCCCAACTCTCAACTCAGGTGGTTTAGGATATTCCACGACATCTTTAGTAGCGAAAAAGATATTCTCCGGAGTATCAGTTAAAGGGGTGAAATCTGAAAGTTTTAAGAAGCGAGGTTTCTTCACTTCCTTCTGTTTCTTCCTGTCGTTATTCTCCCTTTTCTGACTTCCGGACTCTTTTTTGGGAGGAGCAGCAGTGTTATTCTTGACCTCTGTCAATGCTACTTTAGTCGGTGCATGAAGGCTTTCCAAGCGCATGAATTCATCAGCTTTCTTATAGAATTTCTCAAGCGAATTCGGTTCTTTCATCTTCAGCCGCTTCCCAAATTCACTCGATTTGTCGATTGCCCTCATCAAGTATGTCAAGACCATTCATGGCTCTGCATTATCCACTTCAGCCAAAGCTATGTTGAAGCGGTTCAAGAAAGATCTAATAGATTCCCCAGGATTCTGTTCCAAGCTTGACGGTGACATAATATCCTTCGCCTTTGAAGCATACAACCTGAATTGTTCTTTAAACTTTCGAGTTAAATCGGAGAACTGGTCTATAGATCGGACTGGTAGCTTTGTAAACCAGAGTAGAGCCACTCCTTCCAAGTATACCGGAAAGTACCGGCATTTGATCTCATCCGATGCCCTGGCACCAGTCATGTGCCAGTCATACTTGTACAAGAATTGATTAGGGTCACTCGTTCCCTTATAAGCCGGGATGGTAGGAGGAACAAACTTCCTTGTAAATTCTGCTTTCAAAATCCTTTCAGTGAACGGAGTCTTGCTCGGAGCGAATCCCCATTCTTTTTCATCTTCTTCTCTCTGCATGCTCTCTTTCGTGATTTGTCGAACCATTCCAGAGAAGTATTCCTCATCATTTAGAGGCTCTGCAGGACAGACATCATCCATTTTCTTGGAAGTTTGTCTTGACAAGCGTTCGCGGAGGGTTGGCTGCGGCCCTGATCCTCCAGCTTGGGGAGGTGTCACTTCAATGAGGCCAGCTGCCCTTTGAGGAATATTTCTTGCTTCAACATTATGAACATTATCGGCAAATTTTATTCATTATTCACTGGTTGATGGTTAGCTTCGAGCAAAGCGTTCAACCTTTCCAACATTAAAGTATTTTGAGCTTCCATTTGCTGATATAGCCTAGAAACTGCAGCATCTATCTCTGCTCGTGTAATTCCAACACTTGGAGATGTTTGACTTAACGGAGGAGAAGTGGCGGTATTCTCTTGGACGTCACCGGATCTAGCAGATCTACGCTTTCTTCCAGGAGCCATTATTTCTGATAGACTTCTGGTTTTGAGAGAGATTCTTTCTACAAACTTTTGCGAAGCAATGATGAAAACAGCCTGGGTTCTGCTCTCAATGAAAGCTCCAAAAATGTTAACGCTAAAATTGAACGCTAACACCCCGGTGTAAGTCGAGATTAAGTGAAAGCACCACCCGTCAATAAGGGAATTAGAAGTAAGTAGAAAAGTCATAGAAAAAACAGTAAAGAGACAACAGTTTTATAGTGATTCGGCTTCAAGTTAAGCCTACGTCCACTTTAATCTTCTTTATTGCTGAATCGATTACAACTTTACAACAATCTTCGATTACAACACTATTAGGACAAATAGCTAGAACTCTGATGTAGAGGAACTCTTTGAATCCATGTCAAATGTGTTAGATTTTTTCTTGAAGTTCGTTGAAGTGTCTTTCGTGTTTGAAGTGTTGGGTGAGTCGAGAAATCAGCAGAGTATAGGCATTCCAGAAACGAGCCAAAAGGTCCTCTCTTCGGTGGTTTAGGCATGGTATTTATAAGAGTTTTCTGGAGTTAGGTCGTAGGTCGTGGGCGACCTAGGGGTTAGGTCGTGGGTCGTGAGCGACCTAGGGGTCAGGCTGGCCATGTTCTAGGTCGTGGGCGACCTAAGGAGTACCAGGAGAGGGAGTGGCGACCTAAGGTACTACGGCATAAGGAGTTGTCTTGGTTTACGCTAGGTCGCTAGGTCGCTAGATCACTAGGTCGCTAGGTCGCACCTCTCATGGAATCACCAGAGTCTTTAGCCGTTAAGTTGTAGGTCGTTGAGTCCTTTAACAGGTTAGGTCGTTAGGTTGTTGTTTTCTGTAAGTCGTTAAGTCGCAGTACCTTTTAGGTCGTTACTCCATTTCAGCAGTTAGGTCGCTAACCCGCTTCATCGGTTTGGTCGCTAGGTCGCTTCATCGGTTAGCTCGCTAACCCGCTTCAGCTTTAGGTCGCTTACTTCCTTAGGTCGTTGAGTCATGAAATTGAGGAGTTAACATAATATACCATCTCCAACCAAACAGATATCTAGTGGGACCATGCCGATGAGCGAAACGGGTTTTCCCCTTGCTAGTACCTTAACCAAAAACTAATTAACCATATACTATGCACCTGCATCCACAATGGTTAAAACATAACATAATATGATGATATGAAATTATACAATATATTCCGGATTTTCCATCCCCATTCATCTGACTATCCGTATCAAGTTATTGTTTCTAAGGTCACTATTAACCTATTAGTTTTCACGGGCTAACTAATAACATGTTCCAAGTTTACAGACCATCTGTCCAGTTTCATAATTTTCATGAGATTACTAAGAACCTGTTGGTGTTTACTAATAACATCATCCAATCATAGTTTTCATGAGCTGTCCATAAACCTGCTAGATTCTTCAATAACATCTCCTAGATCATAGTTTTCATGGGCTGACTATAAACCTATTGATCTCTATCAATAGCCTATTCCTAACATAGTTTTCATGGGATCACTAAGAACCTATTGGCCCCTGCCAGTAACATTTCTCAAGACATATTTTTCATGGGATATAACTTTTTATAGGTGTATAATTAGGGTATCTAACATATTCCATTAATTCTGAATGATGATTTTCCTTTCGGTAAAGTGGTCATAATAGAGAAATGGACTTACGATTAAAAAGTTGTACATGTTTTAAGTTTTGAAAATATAGCTGGTGAAAGGGTACTAAAGCAACAATGGCGGAAGGGGTTCACCCAACAGTGGCGAAAGAGGGTTCCACCCACTATGGAGAAAGGGGGTTCCACCCAACGGTGGAGAAAGGGGGTTCCACCAACATTGGAGAAAGAGGGTTCCACCAACAGTGGAGAAAAAGGGAGTTCCATCGACATTGAATAAAGAGGGTTCCACCAACAGTGGAGAAAAAGGGAGTTCCATCGACATTGGAGGAAGAGGGTTCCACCAACAATGGAGAAAAAGAGAGTTCCACCAACAGTGGAGAAGGGGGTTCCACTGATAGTGGAGAAAGGGGTTCCACCGACATTAGAGAAAGGATAAAACTACTATTTTGCTAAATAAAGCATATTTTTTTCACCAACTCTTATTGTTTGTCAAATTCTTATTGGTTAGAGGTATACTTTATCAATTTCTTTATAGAAAAATTACAATAATCAGATTTCATGATTCCTAAAATTATTTTCAAACCATTAAATTATATTAATATTGTAACGACCCGAAATTTTCGAACCCGAAAAATTCCAGATAGTTATGAAAAAGAAGAAAGAGATAGAAGAAGAAGAACAGAAACCCCAAACATCCCACATTCGCAGCGGATAAAATATAATAATCAATAATAATAACAGTTTACAAAAAAAATACTATTTCTGTCGATTACATTTAATATACATCAGAGTTTCACATAATTTACAGTCACTGAATATATTTACAATTATCATTTCTCGAATTAACAATAATATAAATTCAGCGGAAATACTCTATACGATATTGCCATACAGCTCGCCTCCTGAGCTCCAGAACGTCCTACCTGAAAATCTGTAATACTCGGTCTGACCCGAGCATTACATCAAAGTAACACCCGGGTCAGGCTGGAAACCAGCGTGAGTGAACCCATCTAACAATGGAATACTAAAGAAAACAACTTATATAAAACCCAGGGTAACTTATATCAATTTAACCAATTCACATTTCGCTATAAACAACACTTATTTCAACTATCAGTTTCTATGTACCAAACTTAGATAAATATTCCAGTCTACTTAATCATTTCAATCCAGCCTATTGCTTTCACAAATCAATATATAAATATTCGAAATGGTTTCGAGCATTTACCAATACCCGACTCCCGTCTCTTCGAATTTAATACCATCTTGACACAAGTTGTTTAAGTGAATTTCAATTCAATTTTAAATACAAGATGTCACTTTTTTACTTAGCAATCGACCATCGATAGATAACCACACTATCATTGTCCATCCAAACATATCATATCATAAAACATCCCATATCAGAGATACAAGTCAATTCAAGCATTTAATCATCATTCAATTTTTCATATACAAGGTTTACCACTTCCAACATTAATTTAATTTATCTCTAATTAAATTAATAACCAATTTTAAATCATTAAATTTAATCCAATTAATTAATCATCTTTTAATTTCCATTTTTAATTAAACACTCTTGACTAATTATCCTTTAACTACAATAAGTAATTTATTTTAAATTAATTACTCAAATTAATTAGTCTTCACCCATCACATTACCCACATTGATCCTTAATTGATCACTTAAAAATTATCCTTCAATCACTTACATTGATTAATTATACTTTAATTAATCATATCTATTAATTCATTAACCCCTAATAAATTTCCTTAATTAATAAATTAACTCTTTAATTAATTACGCTAAGTGATTAGTCCTTAATTACTTCACTTAGGTAATTTTCTTTCATCAAGTAACTAACCTAGTGGTTAATTATCATCAATTTATTAACTTGATCATTAAATAAATTTTTAAATTACTCTCATAAGTCAATTTATTATAATTGCTTATCTTTAATTAATCATAAACCTTAATTAATCTCATTCGTAATCAACTATCCCTTAATTACTTACAGGAGATAACTTACTTAATTAAGTTCATAAGTAATTATCATCTCATATTCACTGGTTTAAATTAATTATAAACATTAACTATTCTCCAATTACTTATGCTAAGTAACTACCTTTCATAATCATCATCAATTAATTAATCTATGAATTTCATAAATGATTAACTTATAATTTATTCCACTAATTACTCTCAATTACTTCCCTAATTATTCAAATAATCTTGGAATTAATTTATCATTAATTGGTAACTTAACTCAAGACCCTTAAGTCAGATTAATGATAAAACTTTTTATTTTCTCAATTTCCACTCAAACACATTATTGATCATGTTTAAATATATTCTTGAACTATCTTAATAAATTTTAAGTTAGAATAAATTACTTAACTCCTAGATTAACCAATCATTTTAACAACCCCTTTTTTTGAACAGGTTAGGAGTCAATTAAACTTGACTATTATTAAACTTAAATGTTATGGGCCTTAACTTTAACCGAGCCTAAACTAAATTCGTACGCGAAGCCTTCTTCCCAAAACAAACAGGGGAAACTCGAGTACCCTCTTCCCAAACAACAACTACTGATACAACGCTTCAGCCGTGCACATGCACCGTTGACGCCGCCATCTCCGATCAAAAATGGCAATCCCCACATGTCAACAACCACAATCTCAGACCATCAAAACTCCATCACCATCGATTCAAGTTCAAAAACTAAATTGAGCTGTCCAAACCAAACTGAAACCAAAACCTGAACCCACCCCATCAACCTGAAATTACCTCGTACCCACTTCCCCGGCCACTAGAAAATCAGGGAACCTAGCCACCACCTCGTCGACGTCCAAGCTTCCAATTACCGAAGTTTCGATGAACTCGATGCATCAGAGAAGCCCACGCGACCCCTAAACTTGGCTATGCCTAAAACTAAGGTTACCCACTTCACCGATCAACCGCACTCGCCACCGTGCACTGATCATCTATCCAATATTTTTCCCAGACCCTCCGTTCCTTCCTCCACCTTCAAAGGTGACCGCGACTTCCCCAAACAACAGAGATCTCCAGAAAAGACCCAAACTACATAATTTAGACACACCATACCGCTCTTTCATTCTTAAACTAAAAAAATATGATTTTGGTTTTAAAAAAAACATGTTTTAGTTTAAGTTTTCGATTTATAACCCTGAATTCATCAATCATGATAATTAAATCTGGACTTGTTTTTTTTTAGTTGCACTGATGTTTTTATTTTGCAGAGGAAATACAAACTTATTTTGACTTAGACAAAAATTTTAAATTAAATTCTATGGTTTAACAATCATATTTTATTCAAGACACATGTCTTAACAAGGATTGGATCATGAGCAGATGGTATTTCGGTTGATCTTGAACCTGGAACCCAAAATCAGATGAATTCCAAACTCACAGCAATGCACACACCCATATGAACACACAGGGATTTACTCAAAACGTACTCACCAAACAAATATTTTTTTCAGAGATGGGCATGCCACAGAACCTTATACTTAATCATTTAAATGGTGATATTATTCACAAGCACTTCAAACCAATTCAGGGGAAAACAGGTTGGGAATACTCACCTTTATCAAGATGCTTGAACGGGGCCTGTGACTTGTTTCATGATGAGATGATCCTCTGTTGCTTGAGTTGTATTGTTTAAATCCTTTAGTTTGTGAGATGAAAGTGATATTCATCCTTGTTTTACTTTTTTTTGATTTATATCCTCTCTTTTTTCTGGACCAAACATATATCCAGCCACAAACATGAGTGTATATAGGGAAATGAAGTGTGTAGAGCAAGCTACCGTATGTACAAGCTTATGTTTTGTTTTCCAGGTTTTTATATATTTTCTTACATAAAAATCTTGGCCTGATTTTCCTTTTGACTTGTCAAAACTGATTTGATTCCTTAAGAACAGTTTTGATTTACTATTGACATTGATTTTATGTTTTTGTATGCTAAGCCTAAAATCTTGTCTCTTCTTTTATTTACATACTATAATTATGTTTTTGCTGTGCAAAGATATTTTGTATACAAATGTTTACTTCGCAGTTATATGTTTGACTGGTGAATGAAGATATTTTATTTGGAAACATTTGTTTTGTTTTGAGAGCTGCAATTGCTTTTAAGTTTTGCTTTGATGATTTCATCTCAGTTTTGAGAATCGAGATGAAGAAGAGATGATGTATAAAAAAGAAAAAAAAAGAAGTTGTACAAGCTGAAGTAGTATTCAGGTACAAGATTATATTGTACTATTAGATATTTTTTTTTGAAAACTTGGTCCGAGATTTTATTTGACCAAGTTTTGATTTTATACTACTGAAATGATCTTTGTTTTGTACGTGACTAGATAGCATTCTTATTCCATATGCATGTACATATACATATATATATTTGTTAAAATAATAAATTTGTATTTCAATTTAATTAGATTAAATGTTTATTAAAATGATATGCAAAAATGGCCAAGTTGATTTAGATCGTGTTTAAATTGAATGTACATATGTTTTACCATCATATAATATACATTCCAATATTTTATTTTTAATCTAATTCATGGGATTCACAGATATTTTATTAAAACCAATTTATATGCATCCAGATATTTTAACTATCAGAATCTTATTATTATTATTTTTTTGAAACTCTTTACTCCAAATGAAATATTTATTAAAATAATACTGCCAAAAATTCCGGGATGTCACAAATATTTTAATATAACTATTAAGCCTTTCTAACTTAGAAAATTCATAAAAAATCAAAAACACTTGGAAAAAAATCCAAAAAACTCACTTAAAATCTAAAATAACATTTCTTTACTATATATAAATTTCGTGGCAAAATTCATTATTTTATTATTTTTAATATTAAAACCCGAAATAAATGTCCTTTTCACCTTAGAAAATTAATAAAATATTCCTATTAATTCCAAAAATGGTGAAATTAAAAAATCATCTCGATAATTATGTATTACACAACATATCAGAAAATCAAGTCGTTTCAAGGCGATTCACTAAGGTTTTTGCCTTGAAACTTATCATAATAATTTCATAAAAATTCCATTAAATCACCATTAATGCAAACAATGGTAAAATCAACCACACCATCATCAAACAATTTGAAATACATCAAAAATCCAAAATTTAACACATAAGAATGAGATGGAATATATTATTCACCTTGTTTTGAGTAAAGAGTTGAGATTTGAATTGTTGATTTGATTCTCCTTAGTTTAACTTGATTCTCTAACTTTTCTTCCTTTAAAAGCTTTAGCAATGGCTTCTACTTTGTTTTGTTTTATATAGATGTAAAAAATGAATGACGATAAGAAGGTGGAAGGGTTTAAGTTTAGGAAATGAAGTTTAATCCTATTTTTCCCCTCCCATAAATCCTCTTATTTACGTTTAAGTTAAAACAATCTTATATGTTGATTAGTTAAGGCCTAACCCAATTAATTATTAAATCTCATCTCCTTTTCACACCACATATTATTCTATTTAATTATTCTAATTAAATATTAAACAAAAATGAGGGTTTCACGGCTTACTTCAACAGCGTGTTCAAGTTCTCGCTCAAACGATCATACCAGATCAATTACCAGCCTAAAATAATATGCAGAATCTCGGATGAAAAGTTGACTGATCTGAATAGTGTAAGTATTAATTTCTTCTTTTTTGGTTATTTTATTTAAGTCGATCGAATCACAAAAAATCTTGAGCTTTTTGTTTGGAGGATTCAGCTGACTTTCTAGTTAAGTCCTTTGAATCTCCTAGATGTGGATGTGGGATTGATTGCGTCACTCTGGTAGATTCAATCTAAGTTTAGATGTTAAGGTTTTTTATTTCACTGTTAGATTTAATGTTGAATTTATATTTATGATGATGACAAACCATTAATTATAGTCAACTATAATACATATTTGGTTTGAAGGTTAAAGGTTCCTTCTTGGTGCTGCTTAATTTTTAGACCTTATTTCTCTGAAATAACTAATATATCTACCAAGCTTTAGTTTGAATGATTATCTCACAGGACTATTATACCTTACATTTCATAGGAATTCATGGACACGGTCTACTTTTCTTTTTCCAAAACGATATTTTGTATCATTGATATGCTTGATGAGAAGAAATTTTATGCCTTTTTGACATCATAAATGGGATTATTTATGTTTCCCTAAGATACATGATGTGTCTTTGAAGGTGTCCTTTTAGACCAATTAGGTTATAAACAAGAGTAATTTTCCCATAAATGGTTAGTAGGTGTAATCTGTTTGGAAATACAACTTTATACACAATCTTGGTTCATAAGTTTACTAATATTTAGTTTCTTGCTTCAACAACACCTATTTCCAACCTTCTGTTATTACTATAAACTCCCTAGCTAAGCTAATGCAGCGGGGTAATAAAAAGTTGTTATAATTAAAAAAGTTGCTATATGAATTGTGAATATTTTTTTGCAAACTGCATCCTGAATAACATGTATTATTTATGCACATTCATACCAAATTATCATGTTTTGTTATTTACCTTAGATTTATTTACACAATGTACTTTGCATTTTTAAAACTTTTGAAATGCACATGGTATCATGCATCCTTAAGTACGATATGTTGTTTTATATAGTCTAATGACTCTAAAATGACGATGAGCATGAATTGCAGCAAATTTAGTTAGCTACTGTTATACAACAAAGCTATTAGCTATAATGCAAAAGGTGCAAGTATGTGTACCAGTTTGTATAGCATTTTGGCATTTATCAGCTCACGTTTTACCAACCGTCCAAAGGTATGTATATCAATATTTTTGAAATCCATCCAATATCTTCTCCATTTCTAATGGTGTAGTTACGATGACATCTCTTTTTCCCACTGATTAGCTTTGTTTTTTATTTTATACTCCTTTTTATAGTCTTTTTGTCAAAACATAAGAAATAAAATTTGATAGAGATAGTTCACTTTTTGTAAAATTAAACCGAATACTACATGCATAACTGACAAGAGATTAAGCGAATTACCATCAAGTATTTTACATATACACCTTAAATTTTCTTCCTTGCCTCCATGCACATATTTTTCTTTTCTTTCAGGTTTCATCCTCATGGGTGGGCATACACATTTGTTAAATATATATACATCCACACCTTTAAAACCTCTATTGTGATGTGTTCTATATGGATTTAATATTTGTCTTCACAACTTCATTATACCACTGATCTTTTGTCATTTGTTATACATTAGTTAGCATGACCTAGAAATTGATTTTTATATACTGTGAAAATAACAATGTTGGTTTGAGTTAAATAATATAACCGCAAAGAAAATAATTGAAGATTGAATGATAGTTGCAAAAACAACATATAGCTACAGCCCATGTGCATAGCACATGTTCGCACTAGTTATATATGTTATCAAGGAAATAAGAATAATTAACTAACGTTAATTAGCGTCAGTTAAAATTAATAGATTGTTAACGTTAACTTAAACATTAAGAAAGTTGTAGCGGGAAAAAAATTATATCGATGATTTGATAGAGGAAAAAATTAAACAAATCAAAATAGTAGATAAATCGCTATTAAAACACACAATGGTCGACCATAGATGTACCCAGGTCGACTGGTAGTGATCAACCCTAGGACTTGAGCGGTCAATCATTTCCTATGTTAAATCGTGAAACTTTTGATAACTAATGAATGAATGAGATGGACCGCAATATTTTACTTGCTTGTTTAGTAATTAGGTGCGTCTAGGATAAAACTAAAGATTTCCTTGGTTAAATCTAACGCTCCAAATCAATCCCCAATCCCTATAAATTAATAGCTAGCATAACCCTAATTCATATAGAAAATTTACTGCATACCGAAACTCTACCATTTTCATTTCTCCTCCAAATTCTAAAAGTAAAATATCATATTATATATGTATAAAAGTCGATAAAGGCAAAAAATAAGAGAAGAGTAGAAGTAATTCAGGACTGAAACAAAGGTAAATTCATAAATTTGAAACTTTAATTTAAAATTGATCCAATCCTTTCTCCAGATTTTTAGTTTTAATAAATGTGTACCTTTTTTATTATTTTGGATTTGAAGTAATAGTGAGTTAAATAAAAAAGGAATGGATCAAATCTGAAGAATTGGAGCTGATTAAATGGTGAATGGGAAATTACATGTTTTGTTATAAGATATAAATTTCGGTTTGGAATTTTTAATTAAATACGCGTATTGATTAGAAGGATATATAATGAACTAGATAATAAATTGTATATGCATAATGATTACCGAATAGATTTAATGAAATTGATTATGGAATAGATTTAATAAAATTGCCTATAAAATGGATTGGGGATAGATAATAGTTTAGAATCAGTATAGAATTCCATATTTAATTTGACTATTATTGGGATTGATTATAATTAGGTTGGGATTTGACATATTTTAATTCATTAGAATGAAAAGGGATAATAAATAAGTCTTTGTAAATCATCCAAGTTGCAAATAAAGGTGTGTTATTTGAAATAACAAGGAATATAAATGTAAAGAAAGAGATGTAAAAAATAAGAGAAATTTCATATTTTGTACTGTCTGCTTCAATAAAGAAATAAAAGATAATTCCATGTTATTTCACAAAAAACACAAATCCTCTTTTAAGTAATTCATAGAAAATTATAGCATTAACAATTCCTTTTGAAGGGGGAAGTAGTCATTAAAATATAAAATCTTTAAGTATAATAGAAAGTGAAGTAAATAGGAATAAGAACAATAGTTAAAAATGAGTTTAAAATACACAATTAGATAAAATATGAAATAAACAATAGAGGAAGAAGAGATATTAAACTAGAAAGGAGACTAAAAAGCCTACTAGGCAACTAAAGATAACTAGTAATGAATAAACAGTAGAATACAACTGAAAGAGTTAAGTAAACTTAATATAATAACAAGGAACATCTTAGTCAATAAAGTAGAAACTACAATGAACGAAGTGGACAAAAATAATTAAAAGGTAAATTATGTAAGACTTATTGAACGTCAATGATTAAAAGTAAAGAAAAGTAATAATTAAATGTATACAGATTCAAATATATATTACAACGGCCGTGAAGTATATAAGTATGTAAATAAATTAGTAAATAAGAATAACATAGTCATTAAAATGGATTGAAATGCAAGGTCAGTAGTGTTACACAATTGAAACCTGCCTGTTGTAAAGGGCTACAAGCAGTTGTGTATAAATTATACTAGTGTTAGACGTATCTAACTATAAGACCCATGGAGAGTATACACTTGCGTATAGATGAAGGAGTACCCCCAGTAGATAGAGGGGTCTACTTCAAAAATAGAAAAAGAGAGAGTGCTGCCTTGATTGTAACAGGGAGTCTAAATCAGATGGTGAGCGGGATCGGGCATTATGACGACATGTGTTGGTAATCAGGAGTAGGGCTGTTGTAGAGCAAGAACGTCATCTATCCTTAGCGGTCAACTGAAAAGGCAGGGTTACACCTAAATTTTGGTCCAACATACTCCTAGTGCCAAAAATGTTGAACCAAAATTTAGCTCAACGCCCAAGATGCATGATAAACCAAAAGTTGGCTCAACACCCAAGATGTTGTGCAAGGTAATATTATTCAAAAATGTTCTAATAATGCCCATTGGTTTTGATATAGTTACAAAGTTTTCTAAAAGTTCAAGTCACATGTTCAAGAGTAAGGTAGGCGAGTCACATAAATATGCAATAGTCCTTTATCCATTAATAAGTAAAATAGGAAGTTCAAATATATTATAGTCCCTTGTTCATATATCAATGGGCATAATAGTCAATATGCAATGTAAATTTAATTTAGATAAGGGCCTAAGTGGCTTTGTGCAATTCAACAATATGCAAGTTCAAATGTAAGTCCAAGTCCAAAGATAAAGTCAAATGCACGTCCATTATTCAACAATATTCAAATATGCACATTCAAAGGATATATGCTATGCAAAGTTAAATGCCTAAGTCTTTATTTGCAAAAAAGTTCAAGAGTTACAATCTGCTCTAGAAATCCACAAATTGATTTAGGGTTTAGGACTTATTATTGAGAAGTAAGAAAAGAAATGATTTGCCCCTTTCTAAGTTGCATAGGATTTCTATTTATAGAGATAACAAATGGGTGGGATGGCCGACACATGTCCATTCAGCTAGATACCTGCCATCTCTTCATATAGTAGATACTTGACATCCTTCATATGGAAGATACTCATCATCCTTCACGTCTTTTGGGGTTCGGTACCCCCTTACTGCTGGTAAAAGCTTGAAATCCATTGCTAGTGTTAAAGCACATCATTCCTTTAGAATTCGTTATTCCTTTTTCTTATAGAAGCTTGGAAGCACTTCTTTGTAGAAGCTCGATATCATTTGTTGTTAATAGATTCTCAACAATAGTTACTTTTATAGAGGCTCGATAACAGTTGCCATATCAAAGGCTCGTTATCCATAGTAAGCCAATATCCTCCCCTATTTTTAGATGCTTGACATCTTCTAGTAGCACGACATCCTTCCTTTGTTATATGCTCTAAAACTTCTTTGTTGTAGAGGTTCGACACCTTTTCATATCTTTAACAACCATGTTGTCTATAGGCTCGACAACCTTTATGCTTTAGAAGCTCGATATCCTTTATTCCTTCAAGTTTGTAGAAGCCTGATATCTTCAAACATTTACAGAATCAACATATTTTCTTTATTGCTAGATGCTCGATATTACTTTCTACTCGTTGATGCTCAATAACCCTTATGGTTGTAGAGGCTTGATTCTATTTACTTTAGATGCTCAACACTCTTATGGTTGTAGAGGGTCGATACCACCCCTTTTGTAAATGCTTGATAACTCCACCGTCTTTAAACTCAACACGTTTTCTCTAAATGCTCAACATTGTATTATGTACAAGGCTATAAAAATCGCTAGGAGGATACTGGACAGTTAGTATGGATTAGTTATTAATCGTATAGATGGGGATTACTCGGCGATTAATTGGGCTAGGCATTTTTTATAACTCATGTATTTTGGATAAATTTTAGCGTTTTATTTAGTTTCGATCGATATAAATTGAAAATTTAGGATTTTGGATGCGCTTTGAAGTAGCCAAGGACGCAAGACCATCTAGAATTAACACACTGATGCTTGTAGGTGGCACTGAACCTTAAATAATTCCTAACCAGTACCTAAATACATATTTGGATTCTTACTTAAGGCAATAAACCTTGTCTGGGTGGACCTAGAAAAATCGTTAGGTGGTGAGCCTCGCCTAGCACCTAGGCGGAGCATAGTAGCCTAGAAGGATTTTTACAATATTGATTATGTTGTAAAAATCTTCATACTTGATATTTCCATTACTTACATGCTAACATGTCTTATATTTATGAGCTCGACAGCTTCATTATCTTATAGATTCGATATCTTCTCTATTTACAAGTTCAACATCATCTTAGGATCATGATACTTTCTCTTAGATGCTCGATTTTGATATTCATACATTCTTAGTACTATTTCCCTTATTTATGTTTGATAACTTTCTTTGTTTACAAGATCCATATCCTCAAAGCACTCACAGGATTGTTATCTTCATTGCCATATAGGCTTGATACCTATCTTTCAATGCTTCCATATCCTTCTACTGGCTTAGTTGTTTCTTTTTCCATTGACAATTCTTCTAGCATAGTAATCAAAAAATATGTAGATAACAACTAGTTTGTTGTTAGGGAAAGGCTAGTTAACCCATAAAGAGATCGTCCAAAATGAATGGGGTAATCCATGGAGCAAAGTCCATAATAGGAAGCAGACAAGTAGTAAATCCCAAAGCGAGAAAATAGTACGACAAAATATGTAAAAAGCCATCATAAGACACTACGGGAGTCCTCGATATGCACGACGACGAGAGCGGGATACAGCGGAGGCGATGGATCCCGACAGGATGCTGATTTAAAGATACTAACGGGGATAATATCTAGGTCCAATGGGGGACCATGATACTTATATATTTAGATATATGTAGTAGCTATAATCTTCTATAGGTAGATAGGACGGATCGTATATGAACTTGGTGCCGAGATGATTAGGTAAATATTAGAAGACATAACATGTAATGGAAGACAATCCACAAAACCAGTGTTATGTACAAAGAGTATAAATTACCAGTCACGAGAAATTTATACTAGCTCCCTCCTCATTACAACCTACATGATAGCTTAGACGTACAAGTTCCTTTGGCATGCTCGACACTGATAAGGACACTAAACATTTGAAGTGTCAATCATGGTCAGTAACTATATGTTCTATTATGCTTGACTATTCCGCTGTAAGTCATGTCGATAGTGCTTTGGTATGCATTTATTTGTTTATTTTTAGGATACAAAACTAACGACCTCTACTTTGGTGGACTTGGGTTTTCGATTTAGCAAAAATTCAGGCCCACTGAGACGGGGTTTGCTGTAATTTCTTAAATATTAGTTCATTTAATCAATATAATATTTTATAAATTAATTAAATTATGTGGTTTTTTGGATAATTCATCATTACAGTTGTGCCACTTAAAGGTGTAAATTCGGTCAACAATCAGTATCAAACTATTTGAATATTAACTTTCACACGCCAACCTAGATAATGGTATGACATTTTGGATGAATTTATTATATACACATCTTTTGGTAATTCCCAATTTTACTTGCTATAAGCGGTACCCTTTAGTGACAATTATTTAAACCAATTCTATTCATCAAAACTATACCACATTAGAACGTATGACATTTGGTAATGGTAAAAATTCCAATATCGTCTACATTCAACTTTATAGTCAAAACACAAAGTCCTTTGTTCAATAATAACAATTATTATCAACCAAAATGCTTTGGCTAGAGACTTTGATTTTGAGTTGGCTTTAGTTGACCGTGATATTAACCTCATATAACCATGGAGACAAATCCTCTCTGGAATAGTTTTTCACTTCCAATGCTTCTAATCGTCCTAATTATAGTCGTTTGATGGACTCGTGCCACAATTTAATTATAATCAAAGTGGCTATTCCACATTGAAGATCGATAGTATTCTCAAGTCAAGAGAATCGTGTAATTTTGTCACATCGATATTTTATATTTGATCTTAGTTATATTAACTAACAAAAAACTACCGGGTGAGTCATTCCATAGTTATCCAATAATTATCAGTATGTAACCCTTTGGTGCCCTCAGCACTCATGAGTAATACACTACCCAATATTTGGAGAATGTTACGTACACTAATCTCAATGGATGTATCAATATCCAGTCTCGATACATCTTGAATAGGAATATTTAAAATGGTACATTTATTTTTATTGTCATAAATCACTCATGATTTCAACACATTGTAACTACTATCACAAAACATACCATTTACGATTTTTTTATTATATATAATTTTAATTAAATTAATTAATTAATATAACATATTATATCAAGTATATAATAAAAAGAAAACACCTTTTATTTTAAACAAGATTAGTTATCCAGTTAGATATATGTAACAAATTACATAATTGTCCCTATGGCATACCCTTAATTCTATCTCCTATAATGTCAATGCAGTAAAATAATTTCTAAGTCCAAATTTCCATCCCCTAAGTCATTCCTTATCTTAACCCGAAGCTTTTGCATTGAAGACCCAAAGCTTACTCCTTCTTGACCCGAAGTTGCTTGAACGCCGACATGATTCTGCATGTCCAAAATTATCAAGTACAAATGCCAACACCGACATATTCCTTCAGGCATGTCTAAAGCTTTCCCATCAAAAAACCAAAGTAAACAAGGCCATGACTCAAAGCACTCCAACCCCGACACGATTTTAATCGCCACCGACATGATTTCGACAATCATAATTCGAGCTACCAAATTAACTCCAAATGGCTTGTAACTTGATTTGGGATTTTTTAGAGCATCAAATAACATTATACTCCAGCTGCATCATGTTTCAAACACTTTAATGCTACTTTGCACCATATAATGTACCATATTTCTAACTACACAAAATAACTTGTTGAAATATCAAAACAATTAATACAAATATCAACATCATCACATAGCACCTAAGTAATGCATTTAATTCATCCAAACATAAATCATCTTAGATCTGATTTTCTATAATATGACGATTATTGTTGGCAAATGGTGCAAAACAAGTTAAATCCCAATCCATCTTTTTAAACAAAGTATTAAGATTTCATTAATATCAAATACAAGTGTTAAAACACTTTAACTTTGGAATCATTTCAAAAACCATAATTTAACTATATCAACATACATAACATAGTGAGAGTAGCAATATCATTCACATAGTACCAAATTTACCTAAATCCCACAGTAAATCTGAGATTGAACAGTGATTTCATGGAACCCAAGTTGGTTAAAAAATAATTCTTCAATCCCCTTGCTAATTACCCCTTAGTGATGTGTTTTGAACTAATTAAAATATGAAAATTTGGAGCTTTTTGTTTGTAAACAAATTAATGGAGGTTCAAATCAGTTTTGGTAACTCAAAAAATGATTTGGAATTGCTCCATCATCCAATTAGGCATAATTCCCAAAATTGGTTAGCGTGCATAATTCAGGCATAATTAATTACCCACTAATTTAGCCTAAACTATCTAACCTTCAAATGGCCATATCTCTTAAACCTAAGTCCAAATCCTTATTATGACTACTCTACGAAAAGAGAAACCATCATTCCAATCTAATGAAAATATTTTCAGACCCTAATTTGGCTAATAAAAAGTTATTGGCCTTACAGTATTTTCAAGGTCAAAATTGTTTGATAAAAAATTTAAGTACAGAAAATGTGACTAGTAGGCATATTCCAAATTATAGAGTCATATGACCTTAAATTAATTCAAAGATAATATTTTACTATTATCCGATATGTAAAATACGGGTTGTTACACTACTGCTCTGAGTCCCACAACCATATTTCTGAATTCTCCAAAACCAACACTGTTTAGTTTGTTTATAAAGTGTTATAAATTAATTAAATTGCTTAATATTTAAGAAATATGAATTATTAATGCGTTAGTTGTTTAAGATGTTTTTGGGAAATAAGTTAGCGGCCTCTAGAATGGTTCTTGGAGTTATTAGAAATAATGTAGATGTGTATGTAAAGGGTGTATATATGCACGTACCAATCTATGGTGTGTGTATGTGTGCGTGCATCGTGTGTGTGTGTGTGTGTACATATGGGATTTGAATAAATTTAATTTCTTAATGGGCTCTAGAATTTTTTGGTCCATGAAGAGGGCCATCTATGGCCGGTCATGTAAGGAAATGAAGTGGTTTCGATGTTGATATAAATATATGGAACTAAATAAAGGTGGTTTAAAGAGAGGAAGGTGAAAGTTATCCTTTAACTCTTTAAATACAAAAGTTCCTCATTAATTCTTTTTTTAACTCCTCCTTCATTTTGCTTCCTCCTTCCTAAATCATGGTCGGCCTCTTCTTAAACAAAACGCCTATGGCCAAAATATAATTTCACCATACAACATCAAATAAAATCAAACATAGCTGGCTCATTCGATCCTAGGTACATAAAGTGGTGATTCAGGCAATCCAAGAGGCTATTCTCAAATTGAATTTTCATGAAGGGATGGATCTAATTGGGTACAATTCTTATTTAATATTACATGTTCATATATGCTTAACCATGAACCACATTGATGTATGCGATATGTTTCAACTACCTATGAATTCGATATAATTTAAAGTTTTTATATATGTTTCTTTATAGATAAAATTCAAAATGAAACATGTGTAGGTAATAGAATTTGATTTATACGTTACGTTATGTTAATAACGTTAATTAAGTCATACAAATTATGTTTTATTTAATATCAACCACATATGATGACTATTTATTTGTTGATTAGAACTACGTAGATTTTATGTATACAAAATAGTTTATATGTATTATTATTATTATTATTATTTTATAATGCAAATTAGTTTTAGAATATATACTAAGTTACTAAAGCATTTAGGCTGAAGTAAATATAATATATTAATTTTAATAAATTCAATACATTTAGTATAATTAGCATTGAATTATTGAAATTTGGATTTCATAAATATCCTTATATCTTTTAAAATAGTAAGATGTCATTTAATTTAAATATTTGACCACATTGATTTCAAATTTTAAATTAAGATATTTTGATATTTACCAAGCTAAGAGATGAATGTGAAATTTATTTTAATTTTTTTCAGATTATTCTTTGTGTTTGTGTGTTTGTATAGACTTAATTTTATAATTGTATGGGAATATAAATATTGGTATCTAAACCATGTATACTTATTTATCATCATACTATTATGTCATACATACATTCACTTTGCTAGACCCATCCTACATGTTTATATGCCTTTCACATACCCAAAGAAGATAAACCAAAAGTCCCAAGTAATTATGCATTTGTCACATTTACGATCAATGAAGTTGATTCCAATAAATTACATTATGACACAAAAAAATGTGTGTAACATGGTTGTAATGTCTTTGAGTGTGCATGTCATTATGTTATCTTGTTAATCTATGAATATATTAGATATATTCAAAAACTAATATTATATAGATCTGATTAATACGATTGATTAAATAAATAATAAATATTTTAAAATAAGGCATGGCTTTATTTTAATAAATAGATTTGATCTAATGCTAGTTAATAGATTCAACAGGCCCATTAAGATCAAAATATGCATTGTCTTAAAGCCCACCCGTTTCTTACTCTGCCAAACATGACCGACCCAACTGTCTATTCTATTTTACATTTTCCATTTTTTAGAAAAATATCATTTTTCCATTATCGTTTATTTTTAATTCCAAATTATTTTTTTCCATAAAAACAAAAATCATTTTCTTTCTCCATCATTTCACACTACACAACATCCCCAAAACTACACATTCTCCATCACCTCCTCCGACAAACTAAACTCTCCATCATACCTAGAAAAAATCCAACCATACACTTCTCTATTATTATCGCCTTGTTGCCAATCTGAGACCTTAATCTAAAATGCAACACTCGAACCATTAGATTCACTCATTACCACAAATCCACTTCATACCACCACAACCTCAACCTGCAGCTCATTGTGTTTCAACTACCCAAATCCCAACCAATTACAATTTTACTTCCTTAAGATATTCATAAGCATTTACAAAACAGGTGAATTTGGGTACCCTTTTAGTAAAAGAATGTTTTAGCTCATCCTTTGGTTAGTGGAAATAATTAAGACTAAAGGTTGAACATACCAAGTTGGATAGCATCGGTCCTTAAGGTATAAAGTTTCGTCCTCTCCTACGTTTATTTCGAAGATTTGGACTCATTAGATTTGGTTGATTTATCTCGTTTGAAATTTTTTGATTTATTTAAGATCCTCTTGGAGAATTATGGTTTCTTATTTTCACTCACTTTAGTCAAATGCAAGAAAAGAAATTCCTTGACTTATGGTTGATAGAATTGGCTTTTATTTCAAAATAAAATAACTAATATAAAGATATATAATTAGTGGATAATGTCAACTAGAAGAGGACGATGGTCTCTTAATCGGTTATACTGGGATACGACTAATGTTTAATGAGTGTATGCAATCTCTTTTGCTAGTAGTTCAATTATAAAGGTTTGTGAATCTTCAGATTTTTATCGAACATTTATGAAAATTTTCCTATACATCTATGCTCCAAACTTTTGATAAAATAATTTTTATGAAATACCATCATCCAATTATAATTATTATACGAATTAAATTAATATTTGAATTCAAGAGTTAAATTAATTATAAAATAGAAAGAACAAGACTATTCAATTTTTCAATTATTTTTCGAATGTATCTTAGTATATCAATAAATTTCTGATGTAATATTCATCATTGTCTTTTACATAAAAGATTGACCAAATACAATATAATATCAAATTAACAATTCAAATTTAATATATTCAATGCAGTTTTTCCTTAGGAGCTTTAGATATTTTTTATCCAGAGGCCAACATCTATAAAAATTTAAGTCTAAGTCATATGCAAATGATAAAGTTTAGTTGTTTTGGAGCTAAGATGTAATGACCCAGATTTTTAGTCGTTAGAATTCAGAATATTTATTGATTTTGAATATTCAAAAGTAAAATTTATAAGGTGAATATATTATATTTCAAATATAGTGATTTATTTGGATAATTAAATTGTTAATTTAATATTTGAAATTGTTGAAATAATTTAAATTTGAATTTAATGCGAATAAAAATAATTTATAAAGTTGTTTGAAATTCTATTTCGATTAGAATAGTGATAGTAAACTTCTAAAATTGATTTAAATTAATTTATAGAAATTGAATATTTTAATATTTAATTAACATGTAAAAATAGCCATTTTTCAAACAGTCTCGGATTTTGACGAAACAAGTTTCATTGGATTTGTAAAGTTATATTATTGTAGGATTTCAAATTTCGTGTCAATCGAATTTACGGTTTAGTCCGGATAAGCTGAAACGCGTAGAAATTCGTTTAAGTAAATTTTTAAATTTAAATATTTCGCTCGAAAACCTGTCTTCCAAATATGAACGAATTGGATCCTGACATATATTCCATTGTGTTCGGAATAGGGGTAAAACATTATAAACACCAGACGGCATGCTTCGATTGGAGTTCGAAAAAATTTAGGGTGAATAGTGTCGCGAATTTTTTTATATAAGGACTTAGGAATTTATTTTTTACAACCTAACCCTAATTTCAAAGCCCTAGCTGCCATTAATTTCAATGGCTAGGAAATTCCAATCTTTCCCTCTCAAGGTTTCTCAATCCGTAAAGAATTGGCTTTTGAGTTCGAAAATAAAAACGTCGAGCACATCAAGATCTACAAGACCGATGGTCAAGATCTAAATCGGAGCGACATGGTTGCACTAATTGGCTAGCGTTCATATTGGGTTTTGAATGGTTTTCCATGCCTAGGGATGACCGAGCTCATCATGGCTTTGGGCACTGTTGAGGGTGAGTGAGGCGCGCGTAATGGTGGAGCTTGATCGTTGCATAGTTCGTCGAAGGAGGAGCATAATTCAATTAAAATACGGCGGATATGGGATGTTTTGGCCTGGCATTTGCGTGAGATAGGGAAGAAGAGTAAAGCACGGCCATGATTTAGTTTTGATGAATGAACGGCCAGATTGAAAGCTAGGTTTTAAAATTTTAAATAAAAGTTGTAATTAATTTATAAAAATTCATACAAACTTTAAAATGTTATATCTTTGTCATACGAGGTCCTTTTTGACAAAACAAGTTGCGTTGGGTCCGTATTGACGAACACTACATTTTAGAGCTGGTTTGGAGTTGATTGAAGCTAGTGTAAATTTTGGGTAAAATTAAGCGCTCGTTTAATTTTATTCGGAATAAAACACTACAACTACTATTGGAACCAAGGTAAGTACAACTCACTCTTTTTGACTCGCTGATATTTTTATATAATTGAGAATAAATTATTTTGTGTTGATTGATGATTGTTTGGATGAGATATGATATATTATATATATTGATTGGTATTTGGATATATTCCTGCCTATTGGAGCAGATGAGGCCTTATACGTTCCCGTGTATGAGCTGATGACCTTTTTACGCGTGTTATCTCGAAGCAGACATTGTACACATATTCTAATATGTATATTTGTTGCAGGTGACAGGTTGGAGGGATCCAACTGGATTCCTCACCAGTATTGGTTTAATTTACAAATATTGTGATATATGCTGTTATCGTGTGGTATATGATGTTTTGGATGCCATGATTGATGTATTTAGTGCTGTTGCAGCATTGGGCCTATTTTTGGTAGTTTAAAAATGTTAAAGTGATGATTTTGAATTTAAAAGGATTTTTAAAATGATTTTGAAAATAGATGTTATATATATTTTTTAATTGTTAAAGGAATGGATTTATTTAAAAAAATAAAAGTTATAATTTTATGTTATAAAAATTATGATTTTTGTGAAATGGGATTAAAATGTAATTTTTGAAGTATGGAGTTAACTATTTTGCAGATAGTTCAAATTGATATTTTTGAAATTATCATAAATGGTTTATATATAAGATTTATAAAATTGATATTTTGTAAATAAAAATAATGGGATTATAAAAGGGTTTTTGCAAATGTTTAAAAGGAAGTTATAATTGAATCTTGTAAGTAAATAAGATTTATAGATTTATGGATTGATGATGTTATTAAATGAATGAGTTTGTAATAAGAGAATTATAAGTAATTAACTTATAAGTTGGAGTTTAGCATGTAAATGAGATATATATGGAATTTGTTAATAAAGAGATTTTATACATGGAAGTTTTTATAAATAGAAATGGAATTTATAACATTGTTTTATAAATCCGAAATCAATTGAATTTGATAAGTTAAATATAGAAGTTTATTAAAGGAATTTCATCCACGATTTTGGATAGTGGATAATCCTTTAATTAAATGTGCAGTAGTAATGAATTGGGTAAAGGGATTCTATTCACAATTTTGGACAATGGATAATCCTTAAAAGAAATGTGTAGAAATATTGGATTTGGTAATGAACTATATTCACGATTTTGGACAGTGAATAATATATTAAATAAAATGGATATGTTTTGGAAACTGATCTTTTAAATTCAAAGACAAGATTTGAAAAGTGATTTTGTAAATGATTTTCGAAAGGAGATGTTTTGTATAATATATGGGATTTATATATCTATCTAATTTTCGAATCCCTATACTAGTGATTTTGGGTTGTCGTAACGATGTTCTACGCAACATTCGTGTTTACCCAAATAAATATGTTTAAAGAGAATGTTTTTCTTAAAGAATAAAATATATATTTAATCACAATTTAAGTATATGTAATATTTTATAAGTATTGAAAATAAATTGATTTGTGAATTACTTATCATTAATTAAGTATATGGAAATGTTTTCGAATATAGAATGTTGAAGTGGTTTTGAGAATCTATCTTTTTAAAGATAATTTGAAGTGAATATTTGGCAAGTAAATTAATTAACAATAGATTAATTAAAATGGCCTTTGTGATTGCTTATGGTGCTAGATATTTGTTTGTTGCTTTGATAGTTAAATAACCAACTATCAAATTTGGCTATTTTAGTTCCTCAACTTGATGTGGGAACTATTTAATCATACACTTAGTATGTAGCCTTCTGTTTAGGCTTGATTATAGTTTGTGTTGAGGATGTTGATTTGTATAGTGCGAAGTATTACTCCAATCAAACGAGCTTCCTTCTTGGCCGAAGGATAGCAAGTTGAAAGTTGGGGACGTGATAAGCCATGAGACTTAGTTTCTATGTGAGGTTGAGAAACGCTTTTGCGTTATTGGTGCGAAGAGACCGGGATCGGTTTATCCGATAACCACTTCGGATTATGCGACGATTGTGTAGGTTGGTCCATGATATTGATATTCAGGATTTTCATAGTGGAGGATTGCTTGTTGATCGTTTAGGGTTAAAATCCCAATATAAATATAGTAGCAGTGGTCTCTTCTTTATGAAATATCCGATGCAAGGATTATTCTCTACTAATCCTAGGGATTTCCATACAGGATGTGGTAGGAAAGTGCCTTCGATTTGTCTTGTCCTGGACAACTTGTATAGACGTTTGTCTGACATTGCATTTCTAAGATTACGTACATTGGTTTTTACAATCGTACATTAGTGGTGGCGGAGAAGGCAACTTCTTTTAGCTTAACACCCTCCTTGAGACATACGAGCTTAAGGGTTGTATTTTTATGGAAGGCAATTAGTAGTCAACGGAAATGGCAATGTGGCATTCAAAATGATGTGATTTGTGACATGTGATATGTGAAAGGTAATCGATACCTTTTTGGCCTCACTCCTTAGAAAATGACTGAAATAGGAATAGAAGCAACAAGGCTAAAATGGGTCGCTCCCATTAGGAGATGTCATCACTCTTCTAGATATACCTTTACACGCTATGACGTCATGTATTTGATTATTGTTGTGTATGCTCATGGCCATGGATTTTTAGGTCGGTAATGACTGGAGTGATGAAATACTCGGTACTATCCAGGAAGGGGTAGGACGGTCATGTGTTGGTTTAGGTGCCTAGTATCTAGACCCTAGTTACATCCCTCTAGAGGTGTACCAAATTTTTGAAAAGGTAGTTCCTTTACATAGTTATTTGTATGGAAATCCAAAATCCAATACGTGCCTTCTATTTTGTTTGTAAACCTATTAAGTTAGAATTCAATAATGTAACAATTTCAGCTATTTAATTGATTATGTGTGCAATAAATGCTACTATAATATAAGAGGATTTGATATGAGAAGTTTTGGTTATCGTAAGGTAAAAACCTTGTCAGTATTTATTTGCGACGTGGTCTTATGAGATACCTTTTATTTTGAAAGGAAAAGTTTGGTAACTTTATAAATTCAGTTGAGTGTATTTCTCACGCTGGTTTACCAGATTGATCCGGGCGTTCTTCGCTTTTAATGCTTGGGTCAAACCGAGTATATTTACAGGTTAAGATGTGGTGCTTTTGGAGCTTCAGTAGGCGAGCTAGCGATCTTCATGTCGTATACACGAATCTGTTTATTATTCCACTGCTTTGCATTTTTGTTTTGTAATTATCAGCAATTGTGAGGACAGGTTACTATAACGGTCCAAGCTGATGATTATTTATTGTGTACTCTGATATTGATTATGTATATTACAGTTTCTCTTTGAAAAGATTATTGATCTATATTATATGTTATTCCGCTGCGATGTGAGATTCTGTATTATTTTGGTTTTGCTCCTCTCTTCGTCTTCTCTTTTTTCTCACCCTCTATTTTCTTTCTCATGATTATATGTAATCGGTGCACTCTGGTTCGAACATGCGTGGTTTATTGTCGGATTCAGAGGGTGTCGGGTGCGGATCGTCTCATAAGATGAGGTAATGACCTCCACAATGTATTTTTTATGGTCTTTTCTCTTATTAGATTTATTTTAATATGCAATCAAGTATATCAAATAGTAGTTGCAATAAATAAATTGTACAAGCATCGCTAACTTTTTTGTAATTTTAACCACCTATTTTTTACCAACAATTTCTTTTCAAAGCAGGACACTTGTAGGAAAAAGAAAATATTACGTTAGGATATGGTAGTCCATCGAGAGCAACTCAGTAGCTCTATCAATTCAAACGTCAATAATTTGCGATTATTCATCCCTTAGATCCTTACTTGAATTCTCCCTTTCTTTTCCTTGCTTTATATGACTTTAAAAAAAGACGAAGTTGTAAAATTTAAATAAGAATAAGGATATTCTCTCTGTGTTTGACTTTTTTGAAAAGATGAAGTTGTAAAATTTAAATAAGAAATAAAAACAAAATCTCTCTGGGAATAAGACCTAACTTAAAACACACTCGCCTCTTATACTACTTTTTTACGTGACCCTTTTGCTTTTTTATCCCAAACACCAGCTCTACTATAAACTTCAACCTTTAAAAAAGAAGATGACTGCTATTTCGGGGGAATGGGTTGGGTTTTGTAGTGCTTAGTTGGTCATTATGAGAATTTGAGAATTTCTACTGAAGGAGGGATGTTGTATTATTGAGGTGGCAGCAATTTTGCTAAGGATCAAAAGGTGGAAGGTTCGTGTCTAGAGTGGGTTCACTAGCTAGCAAGAAGTTACATAATTAGCTTATGGGTTGTAGGTTTTATGGTGCATTTGGTTGAGGGAGATGGTCGAATTTGATTGGGATTTGGGTAGTTGAAGCATGGCGAGTTGCAGGTTGAGGTTCTGGTGGTAGGAAGTGGATTTGCGGTAAGATCCTGCAAAAGTTTAGAGCGCAAATGTATAGGAAATTTTTCATAGATGTTCGAAAAAAAAATCTCGATGATTCACAAACCTATATAACTAGACTTTAAAAGAGGTTGCATACTACCTTTTAAAATTATTCATATCCCTTTGTCAACGACTAAGAGACTCTCTTCCTCCTCTAGTCGACATTATCCACTAATAAAATATCTTAATTTCATTATTTTAATTTGAAATAAGAGCCATTCTATTAACTGTAGGTCAACGAACTTATTTGTTTGCATTTTGTTGAATGAGTGAAAACAGTTTAAGCAACCATAATTCTCCATGGGAATCTTAAATAAATCAAAAAATTCAAATGAGATAAATCGAACACATCCGATTTGTTAAGATATTCAAAATAAACTTAGGAGAGGATAGACTTTTATCACTTAAGGGCTAATGTTATCCAACTAGGTATGTTCCACCTTCGGTCATAAAATCTTCCCCTCAGTCGAAGGAAATAATTTTGAGGTAAAATATTTTTTATTAAAGGGTTACCAAAATTTATAAGATCTGTAAATGCTTATGAGTTTCTTGATGAATTAAAATTGTTGAACCTACAACTAAAATCCAACAATCATCTAATGAATCAATCAAGCTACGGCTAATTCAATTTGTACTTTTAGACAGTGCAAAAAATGGCTAAATTCTTATCATAAACATTCAATATGAAATTGGAATGAATACATCACTAAAACTTTTTTAAAAATTTTTCCCTTCTTATAAAACTCTTAAATCCACAACTGTAATCAACCAATTCTAAAAAAATTAGGAGGATACTTTTTTAAATACTTTGAGTAGGATTCAATCAATTATTATATAGTTGTCCACATCATGTAATCTCAAAGCATCATTTACACCAAATTACTTATGAAGGGATAAACTATTATATGAGGCCTAACTTGAATTAATATGTGGAGGAGTGTTCATGTTTAAAAAAACCAATGAAGCTTGGGCGTTCTTCAAGAACTATTCTGAAAAAAGACATGCAATGAGAATCGATTTGTGTTTCTATCTGCGCTTCTACTATAGGAGTGCATGCCAAAGATCCAATTCATATTCTCTTAGAACTCAAACTTCTCGAATAGGAGATGTACTACCCCACTATTATACTCAAGAACAGATCAATGTTATAGCTCAAAATAGTCCTTATTCATCCATATATTTTCCTAACTGGAAGCATCGTCCAAAATTATCTTAGGTAAATTCTCATAATTTGGCTAATTCTTCTCACATGCATCCTGTGATGACCATCCTACACCTTCAATATCCAATAAACCTATAGCGTGCCTTGTAAAGGTACCCGGCAGTGTAAAACGATGGTTAAGGGTGAAAAGGTAACAAAGAATCCAAGCTTAGAATATGTACAACATCACATGGCGCTTAGACAAAATATGATAATAATAACATAAATGTAAAAATAGGCAAGACATCAATATAATCAGTATGAACCATAAATAAGAACATTAGAGTGCAATGGGCTCATCGATTACACAAAAAATAAAATAAAAGAGCTTATACATCCTAATATCCCCAGTAAACTCTATAACTGTCTCTAAAGCAATAAAAGTACTGGTATAGCTCTATAGTACTGCACAGTGGAATATAAGCGATAGAAAACTCCAAAGCATAGATATATGAAAGCATTGCCTCCTTCTCACACTCCCTATAGCTTTTTGCACTATCTGAACATGTTTTCCCTATTCTATTCATTTAAGAGAATGCAAGATAATAAGAAGAAAAGTGTAAAACCTCAAGTCAGACAACAGTCCGGTGTGAGCGATATATCATCTCAAAATATCATAAAAATCACATGTAATAATAGGACATAGGGTATATATAGTCATACCTGACTGTCCCTACATCAAAGATTTAGCACCTAAACACAATATATGCTAAACTACTATCACATATCGAAACAATGGGGTATGAGGGTACAACACAACATATCAATCATAGCAACCGTCACACAACCTTGCATCTCTCACTCAAGTGCATTGAATATACGATAACTCTTGCAGATGCTCAACTCATTGGCCATGCAGATGGCTAGGGACCAGACGCACGTAGACGTCTAACAATATGGGTACATGCAGACTACCTTGGGTACACACATACTACCCTATCCCACCAACGAGCATCATAACCTCAGAGTTATCCATCGATTCCTTAGTAAGCGTACTAATAGTAGAAGTATCTCACAGATGCTCAGCCTGTGCAGTCAAAGCGCTTAGTAGGTCTATAGCAGTGGAGGTGCAAAAAGTTATAGCGAGGATAAAGCGGGGATATAGCAGAAAATAATGGAGGTGTAAAAAGAGCTTTATTAGAAATAAAATTAAATCTCAAAAGTTAATTTATTCTCGTTCTCACATCATTGGCATAAGAAAATGAAATATATTTTAGTCTTTTATAATAAAATGAAGAATGTCATGATTTATGTAGTCTTAACTTGGTTACTAGAATAGATTTCTATCTTAGGTTGAGTACTTAGGTCTTTATCCTAACTCTTTGATATATTTTAAAATATTACTAATCAAATTAACCTTATTGTATTAATGTTGCTAAAGTGGATGCTACAACTCGCTGATTTAGTGGGCGTTGTGGAATATAGCGGGGCTTTAAGCAGATCTACTATTTAATCGTGCTAAATTGAAAAAACATAGTGGTCGAAGAGCGCTATGTGCTTTAGCGGGGCTTTAACTGGATAATGCTCAACTCATGTCCATATAGATGGTTAGGGACTGGAAGATGCAGATGTCCAATAATATGAATATATGTAGGGTACCCTAGATACACACAAAATACCCTGTCCCATAAACAAGCAACACAATCCCATGTTCTACTCCATGTGCTATAATGAAAACTCATCCACTCGGTCAATCGCCAAATTCCATAGTCACCCGCTACATCGATTCATCATCTTTTGGATGCCTCTGGACACATATCGTAAGTCGTAGAGTCATTATACCAAAGTTCTGAGTCGTCGTCGCAATCATCGTGTCAAAGCGCTACAATAGTGCTCCACTGGTCACCACATGAAATCCAAGGCCATCTTGGGTCATTTGGAGTTGTCTACTTTACTCCACATCTCCTATTAGACCCTCGAAACAAGTCATGTAGAAATCCCGAAGTATCGCTTCCCCACGACCAAAATTTTCCAACCTCAAGTCTCCATTCGGCCATTCCTCCACTGAACCTGAAGCACCCTCTAGAAAACCCAGAGCAACCCACTTCTCGACCCGAAGCATCTCCCAAAACCCTGATCCACTTTCCTTGATTGGGAACCAAGCCGAGCCACCCTCTCCATTTCCCGAAGCATGACCCAAAGCACCCCCAAACCCCATACCTTGTTCGGTCTTCAAACAAAAGCGCTATAAGATAGCATTTGTCGCTCGGTCCTCCTTAGTGCCGACCCAAAGCCAAACCCGAGTAGACACTCCCACCGTACCGAAGCACATCCTGAAACACCACTGGGCGATAATGTCGTAATAGCTCAAATTTTCAATTTTGTACCGATTTTACCGCTATGCTACATTCTTCGACTTTTGTGCATTTCATTGATATGACTCTTAACATCTTTGTGCCTATCAACCAAAGTTCGATTTCACAGTTCTCATCTCTAATTCGTTCCGATGAGCATTTTAACTATTTAAGCGTACACACAAACACCACACATGCGCCTATCAATCAATAGCCAAGCATGCAAAACATGCAACAAATCAACACAACCATTATATAATGTATCTACAACGTATCCCAACATTTACTAAGGCAATCATACATCCAAACAACATGATTAGAACACCGAAATTCCATTTATTCACATTTTTACTACATGTTGGTTTTTAAAAAGGCACTAAAACTTAATTTTGACTTTAAAAATGGATCTAAGACAAGTTAAAACATACAGATACATATATAGTAAGGTGTGAGATGATAAATCACTCACTAGACCTTCTAAAATCCAAGTTTTGCAAGAAAATCAAGGTCAATCCAAGAATGAATAGCCAAGTCCCAATTTTTCTTTCCAAAAAATACAGATTTGAAGATTTCTAACTAGTCCCCTTACTAATATATCTTTAATCTATGATTTAGACTTGATTTGGAGGAGAAAGGAGAAGATTTTGGGTGAAAAATGAGTTAATGGAGGCTTTGATCTATTTGGAAGATGGTAAAAATGGTTTGGAGAATGTTATTTCAGCCCCAAACAGTCTCAAAGCCAACATGGGTTAGTGGACCTATCCCCAGTTCACTAATTACCAATTAAGCTGCTTCAAAAACCGCCAAACATCAAATAATCATATCTCCTAGCCAAAAAGTCCAAATTGCTATTATGACCACTCTGCGTAAAGGAAGATCATTATATCTTTCTAATGGAAGTGGTATCGAGTCCTAATTCGACATTTATCAAAAGTTATAGCTGTTACAAGTTTTAAGGGGTAAAATTGTCTAATAAAATTTCTCGAGGTCAAAAATGTCACTAATCAACGTCCTCCAAAAGTGATAATGTCATATGACCCGATACAAATGTAAAAATACTATTTTTACAACCCTCTAATATGTAAAATATGGGTCGTTACATATCCCATGATACCAAACCTAGATCATCAAGCTCCTTTTTCTAGTTCTCCAATTCCACAAGCAGCACCTGAACCGAAAGCTTTTAATCAACCGTATAGGTATCATATATTCAATGCATTAGCTCAGCCTTCTTAGTCTTCTCAACCTTCATGGGAAGTTGTTCAATATATAACCAAATAAGCAATCAAGATGAAAAAATTAAACAAACGATGAACATTATTAAAGAACTAATGAAACATTACGTTAAAGGCAAATTGCCTAATCAACCCAAAATAAATCAAAAATATAATCCTCGAGGTATGAAGTCTTGCGAGGACGATAACATTATCTGGTCAATACTGGTACCACTTGTAGGTCAGGAAAGAAGGTCCAATATAAAATTAGCAATTCGAAAAGCCCTTTACAACCTCAATTCAGAATCTCAATACACATCTGAATGCTACTAATGGCGAGTATTTAAATCTTCATCTTCTTTACATGTTTGCAATCCCAACATATCTTCTTCTAACGTCGGTGATACCTACACATCTTCATCATTTAATGTTATCACTACTATCATTCAAACTTCGTTACCTTTAAAGAGTCTATAACCAAATAGCTCTACTTCCTCATAGACTCAAATAGAAGTAATAGCAAATTTCAAAAGAACTCTTGAAATTTTCAAATAACTTTGTGTTTGCATTCCACTCTTGGATACTATTATAGAAATTCCTGTATGCCAAATGCCTAAAAGAGTTATGTACTCAGAAGCGTGCCACTTATGTTCCTAAAACAAAAGGTGTAACTTCAAATACTAGCTCTATTCTTTCAAATCTTGCCCAAATCAAGTATAAGGACCTTGGTTTCCCAACAATAGGTTGTAGAATAGGCGACACTCATGTAATGGCTCGCAAATTTAATGCATTATTGGTTAGTTATTTATTAATAACATTTGAATTAAATTCGTGATAAAAGGTAATTTACATAAGATTTGTCTTTTGGGTATTTTGTTATTTCCATTGGGTAGAAATATTAATAATCTATATTTCGATATATATAACATGGTTTAATTTCTTTAGAGTTCGAAAATTGGTTTTTTGGGCCTTTATGAGTGCGTAACATGCCTCATTTTGTTTATAAATAGATTGCTATGAAGAAAACTTAGGATCCTCCGTTTAATTTTTCTTTCCACAATTCTTGCCTCCTTGGGTTACATTTACTCTCCAGATCTAACTCTCCTTAGACTAATGAAAATTATTTCTACAAATTACAATATAACTAAATTTATAAATCAATCCAAAAGCAGGCCCTATGATATGTCATTTCATATGGCATGGTGACACAAATTTAGCGGTGAAGTCCGTTTTTTGAAATTCAATTGCTTCCAGTTTAAAAATGCTCTTGAAATTATGGAACCGATGGAGAAGCTCTCGATGATCAATGGAAGAATGAAGACAATAGGCATGATGGATGTTATAGTCGTGTAGAGTATGTCTATGGGAGTTCAAAAGTGGAGTCCGGTTGGGTCCACATGAGTGGACGGGCTAAAAATATTAATTTAATGCAGATGAAAAGGGGAGGTTGCTGCGTATTGGAAGGCCATGGTCGATCAGGGGAGGTTGCATCACTAGAAATGGCAATGGTCTCACATAAGGGTTTGGCGGTAAGCTTAAGTAGTGGTTCGGTTGCATCCGTGGCAACGGTTGTAGGTGAAGGTTGACACCAGTTTTTCAAGATGTACAGTTTCTAGAAGGAAGTTAATTTACGCTGATCCCCTTATATTTTCCCTAATTATGAATTAAACCCTAAGAGTTTTAGTTGTCATATCTTTTGGATATGACCTCTGCTTTATGCATGATTTTTTCCATTAGACTCACGATTAAATTCGAAACAATTTACTATGTGGTTTGCCGGCTATTGAAGTTGTTTTCCAAAGTGTGTTAATATGATTTAGTAATCTTAATTATTTTTATTTTAAATGTATCAAATAAACATCCATGGATGAAAAATATACATTGTCGATATGTTATGCTCTTTTTAATGATTGTTTGATTGTTTTAATATTTTGATTTTATTTTGGTTACTTAACTATTTAAATTGTTGTAGGACTATTGAATGATGGCCTTTTTCAACAATCAATTGTTGACTGGGAAAATAATTAATTGATAGAAAATAGGTTAAGTTGTGTAATTTTTGAAACAATTTATAAATCGATGGAAAATGATATTATTTGAAAATTTTGAGTTATATTTGTATATATTAGTGATCTAACAATTTATATAGTAATTAATGTGAAAATTTAAATAAGGTTGCTACTTATCAATATCTCATGAAAAATCTAGTTTAAAATGAATTTTGAAGAATTTATTTTTATTTGTGTAGTAAGGTTAATTTGATGAATAATAATGTGGTACTGAAAAGACTGTATTATTTTAAGTGAATAATAGTATAATTATTTTATGAAGTTCATGGAAAGACATTCTTACTATTATTTGAATAATAAATTGAGATATTTTGGGAATAGTAACGATAATAATAAAGATGTGTTTTCAAAAGTATTTTGGGCCAAGTTATTACTATTTTGAAGTAAATTGTAATAAATGGATTTTTCGAGATTTAAAGTGGAATATTTTTTTTGAGTTAAATAGTAATAATTTGTTGTGAAAGATAACAAAGTGATTTACGTAAATATTATTATTGATGTAAATTAACAATTTTATAGTTTTTGAAAATAGTTTAATGTAAATTATAATTTTCAAATACATTACCGTGTTTTGGGGTATTTGAGGTAATAAATGTATAATAAACTATTTTTAAGTATATTATCATTTTTTAGGGATTATTACTATTTTGAGATAAAATAAATAGACGTGTTTCTATAATAAATAATATTAAGACGATTTTACATTGAAAAGGAATTTTTCTATAAATACATTATATTATATTGTTGTAGCATATGTGATTAATTTTTGATTGAAATTGTGATATATGTTGTAACGACCCGCTATTTCGAACTATTCGCTGCCCATGTCAGACTTGAATTGCTCAAAACAATAGATTGTTAAGTTATATTTGGCAAAACTTGGGCATATACAGTAAATAAATCAATCACAGAATCACAGACACAGAGTATTACAATAATAAGCAGCGTAATAGATAAATAGTAGTTCATGGAGGTACTATAAAACACCAGAGTCTGAAATAAAATGAACAGAATCTCAAATACAAATAAGTCTCTAATACATATGCAACCGACGAGTTTGAATATAAATGACTGGAACAACCGAAATAACTGTAACCTGAAAAGACAGATCTTCAAACAAAGATCCAATCTGCAAAGGCGAGTCTCAAATGCTGTGATACTCAGTCTGACCAAGCATAAAGCAAAACACAAAACACTGAATCAGGATTTACATTATTATATTAGTAAATTTAACTCAAGTGGAATGTCAAATGAAATACGAGAAACTTAAAGGATGTATGGGATTTCCATCCTCTAAGGATCCATGAAACTATCTACTATATAGTTGTATACGCTATTATAATAATTTCTACAGTAAAGTGAAGTATTAAAATAGCGTTGAGGCGTTACCTATATCCCACCTTAATACATTTTATATAATGCCATAGTCTATACAGATACTGTAAACTCCACCCACAGGTGAGCTATCAGGGAGCACTCCATAGGTACGACACAAACAAAACTCGTAGAAGGCGCGAAGGGGATGTGACAAGGCACGCGAGACAATGCCAGGGTAGATATATTGTTTGCGGATCCGGACTGGTGGTAATGCATAACAGCTACTACCGCCCACCTCGAGACACACTCCCAAATCAAAGGTGCACCAAATCAAATCACAAAGTAATAGAATGGTATTGAAGAAGTGTGCCCGATCGGTGGAATGACCTCACTTGGCCCGGCATGGCTCCTGTTTTAGCCACATCAAGCTGGCTCACAGGAGTCAAGGCTATGTAAATACCTCCTACAGATCGTACACGAAACCATCCTACTTTGTTCTGGAATCTCCACCACGTACAAAGTTGTTAAAGCGGTTTTTGGTATTGGCAGAGAGTATGAAAATATCCAATCCCGGTCTCTTTAACAACCAAAAGCTTATTTCATACCATGGTCATTTCATTTCAAATAGTTCATACTTCATATCAAAATGTCATATTCGTTTCAAAACCATATTAATTAGATTACATTATTCACAAAAATATATATTCATTTCCAAGATCGTAAAACTTTAAAATTATAACATTTTCGAAATCATAACACTTTTGAAACCATAACACTTTTGAAATCATAGCACGTCCATAATCATAGAAGTTCCAACTCAAACAGTTTAGATATTGAAAATAGTATATATATTAAATAGTTATAAATTAAAATATTTTATATATTATAATAATTTATATATTAAAATAGTTATAAATTAAATAGTTTATATTTATTTAAAGAGATTATTCTAAAATAGTTTTCGAATTAGAATTGTTTCATCCAATTCCACACATCGATTCAAATCAACTTAAATTTCGAAAATTCAATTTAAATCAATCCATGTTCAACACTTTCAATTTAGAAGGTTAAAGGTTCTATTCAAATTCTCAATTCTAATAAGATTCAAAGTTTAAATATTCAAAACATTTTTCAATATAAGTTTCATTTAGATCAACATTTAACTTTAATTTTATTCGAATTGGAAAATATTCACTTAATCATTTTAATAACAATTAAATAAAATCTGAATTTATAAATGTAAATCGGTATTAATTACTCAGTCTCAATTTTATTTAAAATTGAGAATATTCATTTAATCCTTTTTATCAAATCAAGTTATAAATCATATCTTTTATAAACCTCAAAATCAATAAGTTTAAATCAATTCTTATTTAAATTCAATTTTTAACCAATTTAAATTCCAAGTCAACATTAATTTATCTTACCAACCTTTATTATTTAAGTAAAAAAACTATTTTTTTATTAATATAAATTTAAATAAATACTTAAACTATTATAAACTAATTGAATTAAATTTTTATTAAATTAAATCTTATTATTACATTTATATTATATTAAATCTTATTTTATATATTTTAAAATAATAAAATTATAAGAAAATATTAAAATTTATATTTTCAAAACAGACTTATAAGTTTAAAATTTCCAAAACATATAATTTTAAAAATATAAATTTTACACATATATTAAAATAAATTCTTTAATATAATTTAAAAATCAATATTTAATAAAATCCATATATTTCCTTTTAAACTTTGGGAATCATTTTTCAAAATAGACCAACGGTGTCCGTATATAATTTTCTATCCTATGGTCAAGTTATACAAATATTTATCATCTCAATCCACAAAAATTTAATATTTATGGGTGTATATCATTTCAACCCGCAATCCCAAAAATAAATTTTATGAAAATCGCTTGGGTTTATCATTTCAACTTATAACGATTTTCCCCTAATCTATAATATCGTTCGGGTATGTATCATTTCAACCCATAAGGATTTCTAAAGTAACAGGGACTTGGCAGAGTGAGAATAAATATGATAATAAATCAACAACAGGCATATATCATCAATAAAAAATTTAAATATAATAAAACATAGGGTGATGGTGTCATATGTAATTGGTGAACAATTGCAGGTAATAGCATATCAATTAAATAGCTAACACTTCTATATTTAACAACATATTTCAATCGTCATTTCATGTGAATTAAATTTACTAAATATAAGAATGTTAATCGTGATTGATTGCTCACCTTTCCAGGCTAGAGAATTTAGACACTACGGCAAGCTACGATTTGAATCACGATCTAGACGATCGACCAATCCAAATAACAAATCTTAAAGCGAAGTAAGCTGAACACGGATTTCATGGACAAGCTGATAAATAGGAATCGATGAGAACAAATCAAATTGGCTTGATATAAATGAAAAATATATTATTATTATTATTATTTTATTAAAATCAATAATTTAATTTAAGACAAATATTTAAAATAAAAATAAAAAATATATATAATTCAAAATCATTATTCTTAAAACATAAATATTCAAAATCAAAGATATATATATATATATATTAAAAAAATCAATATAAACTTACTTTATCATAAAATTAAATAGATCATATATAAACTTATATATACACTTATGTATACCAACAACAAATTATATGTAACTTACACAACTCATATATAAACTAACGTATTGTATAACTTCCATAAACTTATATATATATACATATATATAACTAACATATATTCAACAACCGTAAACTTTACATATATAACTAACATATATATTACAATTACAGAGCTTATTAAACTGGAAATATATATATAAAAAAACAAAAACATAACTCACCTTTTATTATGAACTGTAACCAAAGAATCTGAATATGCATACATATCAAAACACTTGTAAAATAAAATTCTTTTATACATATGTATACTTTTAAATCACTATCTAGTTTAACTTTTAAAACAAAATTTAAAATTTTGAAATATTAATATATATACGACATTTTTAAAAATAGTACCCAAGGCAATGCTTATATATACAAAGAGAAGACTGCTGCCATGATGGATCTAAGCAGGCTGTGATGATGACGAGGCTGATGCTCAGCTCAGGTGGGTTTGGTGCAAGGGCTGGAGGACTGTGCAGTTAAAGCGCTCGGCAGATTCAAAGCGGTGGAGGTGCAAAAAGTCATAGCGGGGATATAGCGAGGATATAGCAGGATATAGCGGATGGCTCTAAAATAGCATATAAAACTCGTACTTAATATTTTTACAAATATATAAATGGTAATTAAATGAAAAATTATCATTCAATTGAATTATAATTAATACATAAATAATTTTAAACAAAAAACATATGTGAATATACTTTAAATAAACGTAAAACTGTTATATAACATAATTGAATTTAGTAGAATGTTAGAGTATTTTCATTTCTAAAAATATATTAAAAATATAATCAAATAAATTAGTTTCATAATTTTATAATGTATAAATGCAATTTTTTAATTCATTTTATTAAAGAAGATATAGCGAAAATAGCAAAATATAGCGGGAATAACGGGATATAATGGAAATAGCGGGGATTAAAGCGGAAAGACTATATTTTGGGGCTATATGGAAAAATCGTAGCGGTAGAAATATTCTATGGGATATAGCGGGGCATTAACTGCATAGCTGGAGGGGGTGTTGGATCTGGTCGGCGATGCAGTCTGGGGATGTGAGTAGCTGCCTTGGAGGAAGAGGGCTGCGGGTGTGTGGCTGTTAGGTGTTGGTCGTGGCACAGGGACCGAAAATGGAAGATGAAGGGTGGTGCTAGGGTTTTGTTGAGCAGAGACAGTGGGGTGAGGCAACGTGGTGTGGCGGAAGATAGGGTCTGACGTGGGGCAGGGAGGAGAAAGGCTATTATGGCATTTGGAAGGTGGTGGAGCTATCAGGGTGTGTAGCTGTTGTCGGCAAAGGAAGGAAGGGAGGTGACATGGGACTGACGTGGTGGATCTGGAGAGTGGGTTGTGAAAACGATGCTTGGAGATGGTTGCTTGAGGGCGGACGAAGATTTGAGACACATGGATGGGTTTCGAAAATGAATGAGGCGAGCATGCATATTTCTTAGAGAGTTATATATATATATGAGAACTCGATATAATTTATATGTATTCTCTGTTGCAAATCAGGATGAAAGAAGGAGCATGTAGGTTAGCAATTATATATACGAAAGCTTTATTGCTTTTTTTCAATGGCAGAACAAAAATAGAAGAGAATGAGAGACGAAGTAAATGAAAAGGAACGAATCAAAATAATATATTGAACTGGTTGGAATGGCAGTAGTCAGAGAATAACAAAAGTTAGGTTTTCTGGAAATAATAATAACTGATGGCTATCGTTTTACACAGGGAACGAATGAATAGACACGGGAGTTAAAAAGGCTTTGAACGAGTACCGATAAGGCTACCGTTTCACATATTTTTCCACGAACAGGACTCCGAAATATAGAAATGAATATACTGCGGAGATCAACAAGATATGATGAACAGAATGGTACAAAAATATTAATGATACGATCATCCTATTAAAAGTCGATATGTGGAGCCAAAAATGCTGCTAAATCGTCGAAAATAAGATAAACGAGGCTAGAGAAATCTAGATTCGAATATGACGTCTTACTCAGAAAATGATTTACAAATTTACTGTATAAAAATATTCAGATTACAAAATAATTTATTTTCAACAATTTTTAACTGATTTAAATTGAAATTGAAAATTACACGACAAAACTAACCTCCATATTCTCTGATGAAAATCTGACATTTACTATGTCGAAATGGACGTATTTCAAATATCAAATTTTCATTTCGAAATTTTATTATCTTATTTTCAAGAAAATATCAGTCAATTATGTTATGAAAATTATTAAATTTATGGGTTTTTACACTCTCCCCCACTCAAAACTTTTCGTCCTCGAAAAGGAACGAAATAGGAGAATAGAAACAACATAAAAGGAAGATAAATTTGAAAACATTTAATCTCCATTTATTTTATTTTATTTTAATTGTTATTTCAAAACTATATAAATTTCATATTCATGAGCTCATTATTATTTAATATCCATGTATTATTATTCTAATTGACTCACTTTTCATTAATTTACATTCATATCCAAATTTTTAAAGCAAATTTTGTTTTTTTAACTCATTTATTTAACCCATTTGACTTCACTTAGGTAAATTCCACTTATAATTAAGTTTGAACTATTCTTTGTAACTTACCATTTGTTTAAAAAGATATGAATTTATTTATTACTTGTTCATTTCTTAAGTTGATATTCATCCACTTAAATAATATCTCTTTTTATTATTCAATTTATTTCACTTACAAGTCATATAATATAAACTAAGTATACAAATATTTATTATAACCATCCAAAAAATTTATTTATAAATTCCCTTAATAAGATTCGATTTTGGACATCTTATTCCTTACATTTACATTATATTATCCAATTACATATTCTCATTAACCTTTCTAGGTAAGTTATATAAATGTTTCTGAGCGTAACCATACAAATTTACCTATTATTTACAACATTTCTATTAAGCCATTTTACTTTAAATAATTTATTACTTAAGCTTTCTGTTGTATAACCTTTAATTTCATTCACAAAAACATTTTAACTTTTTGAATAGTTTAGGTAAGTTATATATATATATATATTATAGAATGCAATTTATTATTATACAAATAGTTTTATCCTAGTTCAATTGTTTCAAGTTATTGCAGTTCCATTTCTCATTTTAAAATCCAATTATTCAAAATTTCACTTTATTTTAAAATTTGAAAACCAATACTTAACATAGAATTCAAGAGTTAAATTTTTGGTTTCACTTCAAACCATTTTGAAATACACACACACAACACATTTTATACATCAAATTATACTCAAGAGATTCCAATCAAATCTACCTTCCAAACAAAAGGTATAGCGAAGCTACTAAGTGGTCTCTCCACTCTAAAGCTCGAATGTTGATGATGCTGCAGTCATCATCGAAATTATTTTCTAGTGACAAAAGAGGAGAGTACAGACTTACTTGTTTAAAAATTCTTTCGAAATAATTTCCATTTGAAAATACTTCTAGATAATATATTTTTCCAAATCTTGAAAACCAAATTTTTGAATAGTATTGGAAATTAAATTCTCAGATCTTTAATTTAAATTCATTTCTTTTGTAATTCAGATTTATAAACCATGTTTGAACAAACTCATCACCTATAATATAACAATAGTTAATGGTTTAGAAATGTTAACAAAACAATAAATGATAACCTAGTATTATCATTTCTAACAACCAATTCATTTAACTATCTGATTTCAAAAAATTGTACTTTTATATATAAAATATAATCATACATAAAATTATTTCATTTACCAATTTAGAAAATAATATTACGTCAGTTTGCTTTATTCAAGTGTTTTGGAATTCCTATAGGTAGCGTTGGCCATATTAATTGATCGAAACCCAAAATCAAACTTAACAACTCAAACAACACAATATAAAACATTTTTTATATTAATTACAAATACGCTCTCTCAAGGATGATTCAAAAATGGATTCTAGAAAAAGAATAGACATTCAAATTTTGAGGAACCAAGTCAAGGAGAATTCCTAACTACAAAGATAGACTCGAAAGGGAGATAAGATAATTAAATTACAAATGAGGAAAGATGGATAGACCTATATTAATCACAGTGACCTTGACCAGTTCAACCGAGATTCCGGAATAAGATCGATGTGGAAATTCAATTTCTCGCTAGGGAGGAAGAGAAGTGACTTCACCAAAACATCAGGATAATCCCTGACTATCAGGGTGGTGTGATATCCTGGAAATTAGGCAATATAAATTTAATAATCTGTGTTATAAATTTAAATTGATTTGATATTTTTGATGATAAAATTTTGAATTGATTTAATAATCATCTTTTAATAAATATTTAAATTGGTAGACTTTATCATTTTAAAGCTAATAAACTGTTTTCTGTTTATAATATATATAATTGTATATATTGTAAATTGATAAACTTTGATTTAGAACTTAATAAATGAATCAATTTTTAATTTTTTTTATTTATATTTGATAAATTTGAAATTTGATTTAAATTTAACATCTAACTTTTCAAAGCAATTTAATAAATAATTATATGGTTTATATTAAAAGAAAATCTTATTTGTTTAAACTTATATTTTAATTAGCTTAAAGATGAATTTAAAATTTGATTTACATTTAAGCTTTGTTTTATTTTATTTTTAATATTACTTAAAATTTTAAATAAGAGTTAAAATACAAATTTCATATGATCTTAATTTATTAAGTAATAGAAGTTATTTATATCTTTTATAAATCATTTTAAATATTTTTTAATTTGTTATTTTCAAATGATATTGAGGATACTTTGTTTTTATAAACATAAATAAATTTTGTTAGAATGGGAGTTGTTATTTTAAAATTTAGTAAGAGTTATATATATGCACACATATATAACTTGATTTTTATTTTGAAGTTTATAATTTAATTTGGATTTGACTTTGATGTTTTGAAATGTAAAAGAAACAAATGTTTAAAAATATTTGTATAAGCTTGAATTTATATTTGTTTTGTTTCATTTCTTTAATAAATTTAAAGTGAGAAGGAATTCATTTATATACATAAGAATTTAGGGTTTAAAGGTATTTATAAACAATTTAAAATAAAACTAAAATGCTTAAAATACATGTGTAAGTTTATTAAAAATAAAATAAAAATAAAAGAGACATGTGTTAAGGCCTAAACTGGTTAAAGTGACAAATGTATAAAAATTGAACAAGTGTCTTAATTTTCTTGTTCTTGTATTTTCAATAAAATCAAAACATACTTATATAAATTCATCTTTTCTAAAGTTCATTTTTTTTCTATTTCTTCAAATACATAACATCTTCAGCCATGAAAATCTGAAACTTAATCTTCAAATTAAAACAGAGAACAAAACTTGCAAAAATCTCCTCAAACCAGTAGCTCCCCAAATACATTAACCTGAAATTCATTTCTTCAACTCATTAACCTGTACAATCAAATTTGTTATCACCTCAAACTAAAATCTGCAACTACAAAGCTCAATACAAGCCTGCAGTTTCATTCTGTTTTAATGCAAACC
This sequence comes from Allium cepa, assembly GCA_030765085.1. Taxonomy (NCBI): domain Eukaryota; kingdom Viridiplantae; phylum Streptophyta; class Magnoliopsida; order Asparagales; family Amaryllidaceae; genus Allium; species Allium cepa. Next base: position 159,999,765 of record CM060939.1, read on the forward strand.
AAGTCTGCATTTTTCTGGAAACATGCATGCATCAGGGAGCTTAAGCAATTAAACAAGAATGAATTTCAAGTCATAAGAAAAAAATAAAAATAAGAATCTAGAAGCAATTTGAAGCTTTCAAGTTCAAAGAAACTCAGGGTCAGGCTTATCTAAACAAAAGGGTGCTCTGCTCATTAAAAATAGGTGAGTAACCTCACTCTTTAATGAAATTTAAGTATGAAATCAGTTGCTTGTTATTTCTGAAAATATGCATGTTTGAATGTTTTTTTTAATTCATTACTGGTATATATATATATATATATATATATATATATATATCTGTGTGTGAAGGTATATTGTAGTGCATGTTGCAGTTTAATCATTTTCTATAATGGATACTCTGCTCAGGGAAATCAGAGAGTAACAATTTGTTTTCTCTAACTAAACTTAATTAATAATTAGATGCTTGCTATTTTTAAAACTTGTGTGTTTGCATATCATATTTTAATGTTTATTACTGGTATAACATATGAGTTTGAAGTCATACATGTTGATGTGAATTTATCTTTCTGTAACTCAAGATTTCAGATTTGGGAATTGCTTAGAAAAAATTTACTCCATTTAAATTGATGTATGTTAAGTTTTAACATTTAAATCAAAACATAATTGTTAACCTTGTTTACAGTTTAAAATTTACTTAGTATGAAAATTTTCTGTAACGGTATTTGTAAATTCAGAAAATACAGAACCAAACTTTTGAAAATAGGAATTCGACCTTCCAGATTCTTTGATTTGAGTTTAAAAACAGATTTCATGATCAAAGTTATGAATTTAAAAAAAAAAAAATATAAATTAGAAATTATAGTTTGATAAAGGGTTGAGTATTCTGGTAACCTGTAACCATAGTTGGGTTTGAACTGATGACCTAGAGGATCGGGGTGACCATGGTTTTCTGTGGTGATGAGGTGATGATCAAATAATCAGGGAATAATAGTTGGAGATTGATCTAAGCATTTTGGCAGTGGTAATTTTGGATTGAAGATTTGTTTTAAACTGAGTTTTCTGTTCACCAGTAATTTGACTTGCGCGACACATATTGGCGACCGAGCCTTCTCAAAATTTGGGGAAGTGGTTGATGGAGTGTGGGAGAAGTAGAGGCCGGTGGTGGAGTCCCTCTGGTGGTCAGAGTACGGTGGTTGAGGCAATTTCTGGTTTCGACATTGCTGCTGTATTTTTGAGCTCGAATGCTCAAATTCGATTTAGGGCTTCTGCAAATTCTCTGTTGGTCGGAATAGCATTGGAAGGAGATCGTCGACATGTGTGGGTGGTCGCGAAGGGTAGGTGGTGGTTGTTGCGGCGGTGCAGGTGCACGGAGGGCTTTGGGTGTCAGATTGTTTTTGGGAAAAATGGATTCACGTGATTGTATCGGGATTTTCCATGGGTTGCTCGAAGTTTTGGGGTTAATGTCTCGAAGTAGCTACTATTGTGGGCTCGGGAAAGTTGGTTTGTTACAGGTTTGTATAAAACCTGTCAGTTTTAGTTTAATTATTTCAAAATGAAAATATTACTCGAATAACTAAGTGTTGTTTGAATTAGAATTTGTTCAGGTTAGAAAACATGTTATGTTTTCAAATTTTAAAATTGAATTTAAATCATTAAGCAAAGATTTAAAATGTGTTTTAAATCTAATTTTGTATTATGGATTCAAGTTTTGATTTGAATCATAATTGGAAATAATTAAGTTTTAAATTCAAATTCGTTTAAATAAACTTTAAAAGGGTTTATTGTTTATAAATGATTTAAAGAAATTTGAATTTAAATTGGGAAATTGAAATATAAAGTAATGTTTAAACAAAGTTAAATTTGATTCAAATTTGGATTTGAATCTATGTTTCAAATTAAATTTAAGTTTTACAAATATAAGTGTTTGAAAACAAATTTGAATAATGATATAAAGTTTAAATGGTTTTAAATTTAAAAGGAAATTTGTTTTAACTTCTGGAAAATTTATTTTTTAGTAAAAGTATTATTTATCATTTAAAGGTTTTAGATTGATTTTTAGAACTTGTTAAAGTTAAATTATAATTTAATAATTTGTATTTCATTTAATTATTAGGGTAATTAAATGAATAATTAATTTATTTAATTAATGAAATAAATAATTATTCAAAGTAATTAAGGGTTTAAGGTTAATTATATTTAGAATAATTAACTTGTATTTAAGAATAATTAATTAAGTAAGATTAATTTTAAATTAATGATTAATTAATTTGAAATTAATAATGATTTAAAATAAGTTAATTATTTCAGATAAGTAATTAATAAATTGTTTAATAGCTAATGAAGGTCATTAACTAAAGATTATTTAATAATTAATTAATATGATTAATTTTAATAATTAATTAGATTAATTAATTTAAAGATAATCATTTGAGTAAATTATTAAGTATAATTACTCATGGAAGTAATTAAGGAAATTGATTACTTATTGTAACTAATTGAGGTTAATTTGATTAGATTAAGTTAATTAATTCAGTTTAATTAATTTAAAATAATCATTTGATGATTTATGAAGTATAAAATTGTAATTAAATAAAGAGAAATTTCTTAGAGAAGAAATTAATCGGTAATTACTGCATGTAATTTGTGAAGGTGATTTGATAATTAAAGTAATTTAAGTATAATTACTTGGTGAATTAATCAAGGGATTAATTTGAGATAATTAATTATGGAGTAGTTAATTTGTTTGGTAAAGTAATTAAGGGTAATTAATTACTAATAGGGTTAATCAAGAGGGATTAACAATTATGATTTAAATTAGGATTAATTTCTTAATGTAATTAATTTAAATAAGGTAATTAATTAAAATGTAAATAAAGATCATTAATTAATATAATTAATGATGTAATTAAGATTGATTAATTAAGATTAATTAATCAATAATAAGTGATTAAAGGAAATTAATTAATGTAGTTAATTAAAAATTAATGTAATTAATTATAGTTAATTAATTTGTGAAGTAATTAAGGTTAATTACTGAATGTGGATAAGTATAATTAATTTGTGAAATTAATTAAAGAATAATTACATAAATGTAATTAAGGAATAATTAATCAAAGGTGATTAATTAAAGTGATTAATTGGAAGATGATTAATTAATTAATTTATAATTAATTAATAGTTATGAAAGCAAGATTTTTATTGATGGAGTAATTAATTTAATTCACTTTAAATTAATTAGAGAATGATGTAGTTAATTTAATTAATTTTAAATTAATTATATTTGGTATGATAAATCATTGCTTATATGGTTGGATAATGTTGTTTGTCTTGATTGGTTTGAATCTCAAATATGAGATAGATAACGTTGAGTGATTTGGATGTACTGGTTGCATTGTGATGAGGATATAGATTATCTTTGATAATGATATTATGGATTATCCGTGTGATGATGATATTGATTTCCTATTGTGAATCTATGATTTATCTATCTGTGTATATAGATAATTGAATTGTTTTAAACTTTAAACAACTTGGCCTTAAAAGACACGCTTTGGATTTCGATGAGACCGGGATCGGGTTTCCATATTTGGATATCCGAAAACCACATCGATCCAAATTAACGTTAGGTCGTGAATCTAAGTGGAGCAAGTGAAGACTCGAGGTGTAAGGGCTATACGTCAGTATAACTCTGTGGGTGATTCCATAATGAGTTTGACGGAATAGTACTTATAGATTCGAGATGGAGATTCAGGGTGCAAGGGTTATCGTCGTTAACTCTGAGGGTGATTCCAATACGAGTGTAACGAGATAATGCCTTCGGTTTCGTTCGAACCCGGAACGAACTTGTATGGATTGAATGCTTTCAAAACATCGTCAGGTGGACGATGAGCAGTCTAAGAGATGTGTTCTAGAAAGGTAATCGTAACCTCAAGCCTCATCAACCGGGAATGGCTAAAACATGGGAGGTGCAGCAAGGCTTCGTGGGTAGCTCCCACTGGAGAGCAAGATTTTCCCCTGTCTAGAGGTCCCTTTTATTTCGGCTGTGTGGGCAGTTTGGAGCGTACGCCAACTACGGGGTTGTCTTGTTCGGAACTTTCTAGTAAGGGATGGCTCCGGCCTTGTGTTGCAGGGGATTGGGAGTAATCCTCGGTACGGTGATCTAGGCCCCGTACTGTGACGGGCGGTACCCCAGTAGCCCTGCCATTGTATGGAATCCAAAATCCAATAAGTGCCAACGGTTTTGATTGTATTACCCACTTTTGTGGCTAGTAGCTGGAATTTAATCATGTAACAATTTCGGCTATTTCTTATTTACTTGAAAACCCTAGACACTATTATAATATCACTGGATTTCCTATCAAATGTTTTGGTTAGCGTAAGGTAAAAACTTTTCCATGTTTATGTGTGGGAAGTCTTACGTGATACCTTTTCTTTTAAAAGGTTTTTCAAAAGTTAAGCAACTTTAACCTGTTACTCACACCAGACCCATGTCTGACCCGGAGTTTATTTTTGTTTTTCATAAACTCTTGGGTACTCAAATTTTTACGTATAGTCAAGGGATTCAGGTTAGCTTTGACGAATTATGGAGGAGCAATGGAGCAGGAGGCTTCTGCGTTAGATATATAGTTCCGCTGTTTGTTCTCTGTATTGGTATCTCTGTGTTGTATTGTATTGAGTTGTATAACTAGACAGGTGTTTGTAACTGTCTAGTATATGATGTATATGTTGTGAAACTCTGATTAAGTGTTGTATACTATGTAATATTTATGTTATTAATATAATTTATTCGTTCCGCTGTTTAGATTCTGATGTGTTGTTTCTTTCTTCTTCTCTTTCTTTCTATTCTCTATCCCTTTCTTTCTTATTAACGATGCGACTTCCTGGAGTTTGGAAGTTGGGTCGTTACAGTGGTATCAGAGCATTAGGTTGAGTGAATACCTAGGCTCTGTAGTGGTGACTATCTTGAGAGAGCGTAATTGTAATTTATATATATATATATATATATATATTAATTTCTACATATTTGTTGGGTTACCCATTCGGGTTTTCCAATATAAGTTATAAAGGTAGATAAGGTAGTGGGGTGTGTAACACGAATACTACCATTGGTTGGAGTTTAAGTATTGAGGTTGGAAGTGTATTTGTCGAGACTGTAGACCTAATACCGTCTTGAGTGAGTTTTGCTTGGAGTAAGGATTTCATCGATCTCTGAAGGTAACCTGTAAAGGTTCGGAGTCTATCTTTGAAGTTGGATGAGTAGAGTTTGGATCTGTCGGTTTGGCAGAAGAGAATGATGGTATTTTGATACCTCAGGGAGTAGTAACTGCGTGATGTGATGCAGTGACTATGGATGTGTCCAAAGAGTTTTCTTTGAAACAAGTTTAGGAAGTATGTTTGCTTCGATGTTGTGGCTGGGTTCAGCAGGACGTTTCTGTCCAGTTCGAGGTCCGAGTTTCTTGAAGAGCTTTGGATTTGGAAGTCCTTGGCGTTGATCTTAGCAGTACAGCTTGGAGTGTTCTGTGCCGACAAGAAGGATTTCTGATTAGCAGTTTTTCTGAAGAAGTTCAGAAGCAGCCGGGTAGATTCATTTCTTTGATGGGTTGGCTAGTTAAGCATAGACTGGTTAATCGCAAAAGTGACTTGCGATAGTTCGAGTGTTCTCTTGAGCTGTGAGAAGTTTGTCCGCACCTGGAGGCTGAGTTTTCTTATCGACTGGATTCCAGGAGTGATACCGGAGGTTTAGTGAAGCAGCTTAGGATCAGATGAAGCATCTGAGTTTACTTTTATGGATTTGTTGAACCGTATTTCTGTGATGTGTTATCCAGTTTGTGCTCAAGTTTTTCTTCTGCTTCAGATCAGAGTGTGCAGCGGAAGCAGTTTGGGAGTGCTTTTTTTTATCTTTTCCGGATAGGAGAAGTAGGTTGATCTTCTGATAATTGAGGAGTAGAGTTGGTGTTCTTGGTTTGGAATTGATCTTGAGGAGATCATTCTGTTGAGAAGTTTTGATTCTGCTTGTTTCTAGAGACATCAGCAAAGGTAGCTGATCAGGAGGTTTGAAGGCAGCCCAGGATCATTATAAGTGTTCTGTGAGTAAGAGACGAAGGAATTTGGATTCCTGAAATGGAGATTTGATTTTGGGGAAAGTTTTCTCTGATCTTAGGAGCTATAAGATTTGGTAATTCTGGGTAAGTCAGTTCCGAAGTGTTTTGGATCTTTTCTGTATTCTTGTGAGGATTGGAGTTGATTTTCAAGATTGAGTTGCCAGTTTGGATAACTGGGATTCGATGAGTTTCACGTATCTCTAAGGAAGTACGTGTATGATTTATTTCTGGTTGTGGAACCAGCAGTTCAGGTGGGTGTGATTGTTGAGTCAGACTTGTTTATAGTCTGATATCCTGTTTAGGTTTGAAGGTCTAGTTGGATAGGAACTCTATAGCTTAATAGTATTGATTGTTTGGATTTTCTAGAGCGAGTATCCTGGTATATATATATACCCGGGGAGACTCGTGAAAATTTTATCCAGAATTTTTCTGGATAATTAGATTTGTTTGATTGTGTAAATTGGTTGCTATGGTTGTTAGCATATGTTTGATAATATATGCTTGTGTTTTAAAATAAAATCTTAGGATAGATTATTAAATTACCTTTGCTTTTAAATTCCGGGGACGAAATTCTTTTAAAGGGGGGAGGAATGTGATATCCCGGAAATTGGGCAATATAAATTTAATAATCTGTGTTATAAATTTAAATTGATTTGATATTTTTGATAATAAAATTTTGAATTGATTTAATAATCATCTTTTAATAAATATTTAAATTGGTAGACTTTATCATTTTAAAGCTAATAAACTGTTTTCTGTTTATAGTATATATAATTGTATATATTGTAAATTGATAAACTTTGATTTAGAACTTAATAAATGAATCAATTTTTAATTTTTTTTATATTTGATAAATTTGAAATTTGATTTAAATTTAACATCTAACTTTTCAAAGCAATTTAATAAATAATTACATGGTTTATATTAAAAGAAAATCTTATTTGTTTAAACTTATATTTTAATTAGCTTAAAGATGAATTTAAAATTTGATTTACATTTAAGCTTTGTTTTATTTTATTTTTAATATTACTTAAAATTTTAAATAAGAGTTAAAATACAAATTTCATATGATCTTAATTTATTAAGTAATAGAAGTTATTTATATCTTTTATAAATCATTTTAAATATTGTTTAATTTGTTATTTTCAAATGATATTGAGGATACTTTGTTTTTATAAACATAAATAAATTTTTTTAGAATGGGATTTGTTATTTTAAAATTTAATAAGAGTTATATATATGCACACATATATAACTTGATTTTTATTTTGAAGTTTATAATTTAATTTGGTTTTAACTTTGATGTTTTGAAATGTAAAAGAAACAAATGTTTAAAAACATTTGTATAAGCTTGAATTTATATTTGTTTTGTTTCATTTCTTTAATAAATTTAAAGTGAGAAGGAATTCATTTATATACATAAGAATTTAGGGTTTAAAGGTATTTATAAACAATTTAAAATAAAACTAAAATGCTTAAAATACATGTGTAAGTTTATTAAAAAAAAAAGAGACATGTGTTAAGGCCTAAACTGGTTAAAGTGACAAATGTATAAAAATTGAACAAGTGTCTTAATTTTCTTATTCTTGTATTTTCAATAAAATCAAAACATACTTATATAAATTCATCTTTTCTAAAGTTCATTTTTTTCTATTTCTTCAAATACATAACATCTTCAGCCATGAAAATCTGAAACTTAATCTTCAAATTAAAACAGAGAACAAAACTTGCAAAAATCTCCTCAAACCAGTAGCTCCCCAAATACATTAACCTGAAATTCATTTCTTCAACTCATTAACCTGTACAATCAAATTTGTTATCACCTCAAACTAAAATCTGCAACTACAAAACTCAATACAAGCCTGCAGTTTCATTCTGTTTTAATGCAAACCAAGTCTGCATTTTTCTGGAAACATGCATGCATCAGGGAGCTTAAGCAATTAAACAAGAATGAAGTTCAAGTCATAAGCAAAAAATAAAAATAGAATCTAAAAGCAATTTGAAGCTTTCAAGTTCAAAGCAACTCAGGGTCAGGCTTATCTAAACAAAAGGGTGCTCTGCTCATTAAAAATAGGTGAGTAACCTCACTCTTTAATGAAATTTAAGTATGAAATCAGTTGCTTGTTATTTCTGAAAATATGCATGTTTGAATGTTTTTTTAAATTCATTACTGGTATATATATATATGTGAAGGTATATTGTAGTGCATGTTGCAGTTTAATCATTTTCTGTAATGGATACTCTGCTCAGGGAAATCAGAGAGTAACAATTTGTTTTCTCTAACTAAACTTAATTAATAATTAGATGCTTGCTATTTTTAAAACTCTGTGTGTTTGCATGTCATATTTTAATGTTTATTACTGGTATAACATATGAGTTTGAAGTCATACATGTTGATGTGAATTTATCTTTCTGTAACTCAAGATTTCAGATTTGGGAATTGCTTAAAAAATTTTACTCCATTTAAATTGATGTATGTTAAGTTTTAACATTTAAATCAAAACATAATTGTTAACCTTGTTTATAGTTTAAAATTTACTTAATATGAAAATTTTCTGTAATGGTATTTGTAAATTCAGAAAATACAGAACCAAACTTTTGAAAATAGGAATTCGACCTTCCAGATTCTTTGATTTGAGATTAAAAACAGATTTCATGATCAAAGTTATGAATTTTAAAAATATATATATATAAATTAGAAATTATAGTTTGATAAAGGGTTGAGTATTCTGGTAACCTGTAACCATAGTTGGGTTTGAACTGATGACCTAGAGGATCGGGGTGACCATGGTTTTCTGTGGTGATGAGGTGATGATCAAATAATCAGGGAATAATAGTTGGAGATTGATCTAAGCATTTTGGCTGTGGTAATTTTGGATTGAAGATTTGTTTTAAACTGAGTTTTCTGTTCACCAGTAATTTGATTTGCGCGACACATATTGGCGACCGAGCCTTCTCAAAATTTGGGGAAGTGATTGATGGAGTGTGGGAGAAGTAGAGCCCGGAGGTGGAGTCCCTCTGGTGGTCGGAGTACGGTGGTTGAGGCAATTTCTGGTTTCGACTTTGCTGCTGTATTTTTGAGCTCGAATGCTCAAATTCGATTTAGGGCTTCTGCAAATTCTCTGTTGGTCGGAATAACATTGGAAGGAGATCGCCGACATGTGTGGGTGGTCGCGAAGGGTAGGTGGTGGTTGTTGCGGCGGTGCAGGTGCACGGAGGGCTTTGGGTGTCAGATTGTTTTTGGGAAAAATGGATTCTCGTGATTGTATCGGGATTTTCCATGGGTTGCTCGAAGTTTTGGGGTTAATGTCTCGAAGTAGCTACTGTTGTGGGCTCGGGAAAGTTGGTTTGTTACAGGTATGTATAAAACCTGTCAGTTTTAGTTTAATTATTTCAAAATGAAAATGTTACTCGAATAACTAAGTGTTGTTTGAATTAGAATTTGTTCAGGTTAGAAAACATGTTATGTTTTCAAATTTTAAAATTGAATTTAAATCATTAAGCAAAGATTTAAAATGTGTTTTAAATCTAATTTTGTATTATGGATTCAAGTTTTGATTTGAATCATAATTGGAAATAATTAAGTTTTAAATTCAAATTCGTTTAAATAAACTTTAAAAGGGTTTATTGTTTATAAATGATTTAAAGAAATTTGAATTTAAATTGGGAAATTGAAATATAAAGTAATGTTTAAACAAAGTTAAATTTGATTCAAATTTGGATTTGAATCTATGTTTCAAATTAAATTTAAGTTTTATAAATATAAGTGTTTGAAAACAAATTTGAATAATGATATAAAGTTTAAATGGTTTTAAATTTAAAAGGAAATTTGTTTTAACTTTTAGAAAATTTATTTTTTAGTAAAAGTATTATTTATCATTTAAAGGTTTTAGACTGATTTTTAGAACTTGTTAAAGTTAAATTATAATTTAATAATTTGTATTTCATTTAATTATTAGGGTAATTAAATGAATAATTAATTTATTTAATTAACGAAATAAATAATTATCCAAAGTAATTAAGGGTTTAAGGTTAATTATTTTTAGAATAATTAACTTGTATTTAAGAATAATTAATTAAGTAAGATTATTTTTAAATTAATGATTAATTAATTTGAAATTAATAATGATTTAAAATAAGTTAATTATTTCAGATAAGTAATTAATAAATTGTTTAATAGCTAATGAAGGTCATTAACTAAAGATTATTTAATAATTAATTAATATGATTAATTTTAATAATTAATTAGATTAATTAATTTAAAGATAATCATTTGAGTAAATTATTAAGTATAATTACTCATGGAAGTAATTAAGGAAATTGATTACTTATTATAATTAATTGAGGTTAATTTGATTAGATTAAGTTAATTAATTCAGTTTAATTAATTTAAAATAATCATTTGATGATTTATGAAGTATAAAATTGTAATTAAATAAAGTGAAATTTCTTAGAGAAGAAATTAATGGGTAATTACTTCATGTAATTAGTGAAGGTGATTTGATAATTAAAGTAATTTAAGTATAATTACTTGGTGAATTAATCAAGGGATTAATTTGAGATAATTAATTATGGAGTAGTTAATTTGTTTGGTAAAGTAATTAAGGGTAATTAATTACTGAATAGGGTTAATCAAGAGGGATTAATAATTATGATTTAAATTAGGATTAATTTCTTAATGTAATTAATTTAAATAAGGTAATTAATTAAAATGTAATTAAAGATCATTAATTAATATAATTAATGATGTAATTAAGATTGATTAATTAAGATTAATTAATCAATAATAAGTGATTAAAGGAAATTATTTAATGTAGTTAATTAAGAATTAATGTAATTAATTATAGTTAATTAATTGTGAAGTAATTAAGGTTAATTACTGAATGTGGATAAGTATAACTAATTTGTGAAATTAACTAAAGAATAATTACATAAATGTAATTAAGGAATAATTAATCAAAGGTGATTAATTAAAGTGATTAATTGGAAGATGATTAATTAATTAATTTATAATTAATTAATAGTTATGAAAGCAAGATTTTTATTGATGGAGTAATTAATTTAATTCACTTTAAATTAATTAGAGAATGATGTAGTTAATTTAATTAATTTTAAATTAATTATATTTGGTATGATAAATCATTGCTTATATGGTTGGATAATGTTGTTTGTCTTGATTGGTTTGAATCTCAAATATGAGATAGATAATGTTGAGTGATTTGGATGTATTGGTTGCATTGTGATGAGGATATAGATTATCTTTGATAATGATATTATGGATTATCCGTGTGATGGTGATATTGATTTCCTATTATGAACCTATGATTTATCTATCTGTGTATATAGATAATTGAATTGTTTTAAACTTTAAACAACTTGGCCTTAAAAGACACGCTTTGGATTTCGATGAGACCGGGATCGGGTTTCCATATTTGGATATCCGAAAACCACATCGATCCAAATTAACGTTTGGTCGTGAATCTAAGTAGAGCAAGTGAAGACTCGAGGTGTAAGGGCTATACGTCAGTATAACTCTGTGGGTGATTCCGTAATGAGTTTGACGGAATAGTACTTATAGATTCGAGATGGAGATTCAGAGTGCAAGGGTTATCGTCGTTAACTCTGAGGGTGATTCCAATACGAGTGTAATGAGATAATGCCTTCGGTTTCGTTCGAACCCGGAACGAACTTGTATGGATTGAATGCTTTCAAAACATCGTCAGGTGGACGATGAACATTCTAAGAGATGTGTTCTAGAAAGGTAATCGTAACCTCAAGCCTCATCAACCGGGAATGGCTAAAACAGGGGAGGTGCAGCAAGGCTTCGTGGGTAGCTCCCACTGGAGAGCAAGATTTTCCCCTGTCTAGAGGTCCCTTTTATTTCGGCTGTGTGGGCAGTTTGGAGCGTATGCCAACTGCGGGGTTGTCTTGTTCGAAACTGTCCAGTAAGGGATGGTTCCGGCCTTGTGTTGCAGGGGATTGGGAGTAATCCTCGGTATGGTGATCTAGGCCTCGTACTGTGACGGGCGGTACCCCAGTAGCCCTGCCATTGTATGGAATCCAAAATCCAATAAGTGCCAACGGTTTTGATTGTATTACCCACTTTTGTGGCTAGTAGTTGGAATTTAATCATGTAACAATTTCGGCTATTTCTTATTTACTTGAAAACCCTAGACACTATTATAATATCACTGGATTTCCTATCAAATGTTTTGGTTAGCGTAAGGTAAAAACTTTTCCATGTTTATGTGTGGGAAGTCTTACGTGATACCTTTTCTTTTAAAAGGTTTTTCAAAAGTTAAGCAACTTTACCTGTTACTCACACCAGACCCATGTCTGACCCGGAGTTTATATTTGTTTTTCATAAACTCTTGGGTACTCAAATTTTTACGAGTAGTCAAGGGATTCAGGTTAGCTTTGACGAATTATGGAGGAGCAATGGAGCAGGAGGCTTCTGCGTTAGATATATAGTTCCGCTGTTTGTTCTCTATATTGGTATCTCTGTGTTGTATTGTATTGAGTTGTATAACTAGACAGGTGTTTATAACTGTCTAGTATATGATGTATATGTTGTGAAACTCTGATTAAGTGTAGTATACTATGTAATATTTATGTTATTAATATAATTTATTCGTTCCGCTGTTTAGATTCTGATGTGTTGTTTCTTTCTTATTCTCTTTCTTTCTATTCTCTATCCCTTTCTTTCTTATTAACGATGCGACTTCCTGGAGTTTGGAAGTTGGGTTGTTACAGGTGGAGTCAAGATCACTAGGCTGAGAATCAAATGAGAAGATAAAACTGCCTGCAAAATCTGAGGCAATCGACATTCGGTCACAAGAGAATTAGCTGGGTAGTCTACTAAGGAACAGTTTGGGCTTAGTAAGAGATAATAGCATCAAAACCGAGGATGTAGAAATCCATGGTAAATTAATGCCTATTGTAAAGGAATTTCACCCCTTTACAAATCACATTTAGGTTGGCGGGACCGCCGATGGGATTAGTCACACAAAGGATGAAGTTGACAGTTAAGGTTGGAGCTGTGGAATGCTCCACTATCAAAAGAATGCGAACAAGGGAAGATAAGAATGAATTTTCAGAACGAAGGGGAAAGTTCCAAAATTCAAAGGAAATCTGAATCAAAGAGGAGAAATTCAAACTCGAATGAAGGTGATTCTGTAATTATTATTTTTACTCCATATGCTAAGTTTGCCTAAACCAGAGCTCTGATACCAACTCTAACGACCCGCTGTTTCGAACTGTTTGTATCCGCTCATGTCAGACTTGAATTGCTCAAAACAAAAGATTGTTAATTTACATTTGGCAAAACTTGGCATATGCAGTAAATAAATCAATCATAGAATCACAGACACAGAGTATTACAACAATAAGCAGCGAAATAGATAAATAGTGATTCATGGAGCTACTATAAAACACCAGAGTCTGAAAAAAATGAACAGAATCTCAAATACAAATAAATCTCTACATAAGCAACTGACGAGTCTGAACATAAATGATTGGAACAACTGAAACAACTAAAAGCTGAATAGATAGATCTCCAAACAAAGCACCAATCTCAATGATCAGTCTCAAATGCTGTGACACTCAGTCTGACCCGAGCATAAAGAAAAACGCAAAACACTCGAGTCATGATTTATATACTCATATTAGTAAATTTTACTCAAGTGAAATGTAAACTGAAATACAAGTTACTTAAAGGATGTTTGGGATTTCCATCCTCTAAGGATCCGTGGAACTATCTGCTATGTAGCAATATAAGCTATTACAATAATTTCTATAGTAAAGTAAAGTATTAAAATACCGTTAAGGCGTTACCCATATCCCCCCTTAACACATTTTATATAATGCCATAGTCTATACAAATACTGTAAACTCCACCCGTGGGTGGGCTATCAGGCAGCACTCCATTGGTACGACATAAACCAAACTTGTAGACAGCGCGATAGGGCATGTGACAAGGCATGCGAGGCAATGCCAGGGTAGATATACCGTTTGCGGATCCGGACTGGTGGTAACGCATACAGCTACTAACGCCCACCTCGAGACACACTCCCAAATCAAAGGTGCACCCACTCAAATCATAAAGTAATAAAATGGTATCGAAGAAGTGTGCTCGATCGGAGGAATGATCTCACTTGGCCCGACATGGCTCCTCTTTTAGCCACATCAAGCTGACTCACGGGAGCCAAGGCTACGTAAATACCTCATACGGATCGTACACTAAACCATCCTACTTCATTCTGGAATCTCCACCACGTACAGTTGTTAAAGTGGTTTTCGGTATTGGCAGAGAGTATGACAATATCCGATCCCGGTATCTTGAACGAAAAACGCTTATTTCATACAGTGGTCATTTCATTTTAAATAGTTCATACTTTATATCAAAATATCATATTCATTTCAAAACCATATCTATTCGATATCATTATTCATAAAAATATATATTCATTTCCAGGATCGTAACACTTTAAAAGTTATAACACTTTCGAAATCATTACACTTTTGAAATCATAACACTTTTATAATCATAACACTTCCATAATCATAGCAGTTCCAACTCAAACAATTTAGATATTGAAAATAGTATATATATTAAATAGTTATAAATTAAAATAGCTTATATATTAAAATAGTTTATATATCAAAATAGTTATAAAGTAAATATGTTATATTTATTTAAAGAGATTACACTGAAATAGTTTCCAAATTAGCATTGTTTCATCCAATTCCGCAATCGATTCAAATCAACTTAAACTCTTAAAATTCAATTTAAATCAATCCCCGTTCAACACTTTCAATTTAAAAGGTTAAAGATTCAATTAAAATTCTCAATAAACCATTTCAATTTTTTTCGATTTCAAATCCAAGTTTGAACTATCACTTCAATTCTAATAAGATTCAAAGTTTAAACATTCAAAACATTTTCCAATATAAGTTTCATTTAGATTTCAACATTTAACTTTAATTTTATTCAAGTTGGAAAATATTCACTTAATCATTTTAATAACAATTAAATAAAATCTAAATTTATAAATTTAAATCAATATTAATTATGTAGTCTTAATTTTATTTAAAATTGAGAATATTCATTTAATCGCTTTTTATCAAATCAAGTTATAAATCATATCTTTCAAAAACCTCAAAATCAATAAATTTAAATCAATTCTTATTTAAATTAAATTTTTAACCAATTAAATTCCAAGTCAACATTAATTTATCTTCCCAGCCTTTATTATTTAAGTAAAAAAAACTATTTTTTATATTAATATAAATTTAAATAAATTCTTAAACCTATTATAAACTAATTAAATTAATTTTTTATTAAATTAAATCTTATTATTAAATTTATTTTATATTAAACCTTATTTTACATATTTTAAAATAATAAAATTATTAGAAAATCTTAAAATTTATATTTTCAAAACTAACTTATAAATTTAAAATTTCCAAAACATATAATTTTAAAAGTCTAAATTTTACATATATATTAAAATAAATTCTTTAATATAATTTAAAAATCAAATTTTAATAAAATCCATATATTTCCTTTCAAACTTTGGTAATCATTTTTCAAAATAGATCAACGGTGTCTGTATATAATTTTCTATCCTATGGTCAAGTGATACAGATATTTATCATTTCAATCCGTAAAATTTAATATTTACGGGTGTATATCATTTCAACCCGCAATCCCAGAAGTTAAATTCAATCAAAATAACTTAGGTTTATCATTTCAACCCATAATGATTTTTCCCTAATCTATAATATTGTTTGGGTATGTATCATTTTAACCCATAGGGATATCTAAACTAACAGGGAACTGACAGAGTGAGAACAAATATAATAACAAATCAACAACATGCATATATCATCAATAAAAAATTTAAATATAATATATACAATAGGGTGATAGTATTATATGTCATAGGTAAACAATTGCATGTAATAGCATATCAATTAAATAACTAAAAATTCAATATTTAACAACATATTTCAATCCTCATTTCATGTGAATTAAATTTACTAAATATAAGACTTTTAATCGTGAGTGATTGCTCACCTTTCGAGGCTAGAGAAATTAGACACCATGATAAGCTACGATTTGAATCACGATCTAGATGATCGACCAATCCAAACAACAAATCTCAAAGCAAAGTAAGCTGAACACGGATTTGACGGACAAGCTGATAAATAGGAATCGATGAGAAAAAATCAAATTGGCTTGATATAAACGAAATATATATATATATGTATATCGCTATTATTATTATTTTATTAAAATCAATAATTTAATTTAAGACAAATTGTAACGACCCGATTTTTCGACGCCCGAAAAACCAAACCATTAGGGTAAAAGAAGAAGAGGTAGAAGAAGAAAATAGAAAACAATATCAGAATCTTGCCAACGCAGCGGATTAAAATATAATAGATGATAACAGATCATTACACAAAAACAAATATGTTTATACATTACATCATTAGAGTATACATAACACACAGCTGGACAGTAATCATAACTTGTCCTCACAATCCGAATACACAGCGGAATATCTAATACAAATACAGAAGTACGTATCGCCATCCAGCTCGTCTTCTGAGCTCCTTAGCAGTCCATCCAGAATCTGTACTCTATAATACTCGGTCTGACCTGAGCATTATAGTTAAATAACACCCGAGTCAGTCTGGAAAACCAGCGTGAGAAATCACACTCAAATTGATTATTAAAGTTTCAAAATTCTTTTTGAAAACAAAAGCATCTCGTAAGACCATGCCACAAATAAACATGTCGGGTTTTTACCTTACGGTAGCTAAAACACTTTTTATTAAAATCCTCTGATATTATAATAGGATCTATTTACAAATACTTATTCAAATAGCCGAAATTGTTACATTTATTAAATTCCAGCTACTAGCCACAATCGTGGGTAATACAAACAAAACCTTAAAAGGCGTGTAGGGAGAATGGATTTCCAACTAATGACTGGGGTACCACCTGCCACAGTACGTGGCCTAGATCACCGTACCAAGGATTACTCCCAATTCCCCTACAACACAAGACTGAGACTACCCCTTACTGGATAATCACGAGTAAGATCACCCAACGGTTGGGATCAGCAACCGCACCACTAAGCCGAAATAAAAAGGACATCTAGACAGGGACGACCTCACCCTAATGGGCGCTACCCACCTAGCCTTGCTGCATAACCCCTAATTTTCAGTCATTCCCGGTTGATGAAGCTCGAGGCTAAGCGTTGCCTTTTTAGAACATATCACGTAGAATGCTCACCGTCCACCTGACGATGTTCTGAAAGTATTCATCCATACAAGTCCGTCCCGGGTTCGAACGGAATCGAAGGCACTACTCCTACTACATCCATTTTGGAATAACCCTCAGGATTAGTAGCGACTTGCCCTTGCATTCACTTCTCCATCTTCGAATCCAAACTCTTTTCCACGGGAAAATATTCAAACCGGATCGAAGTGGTTTTCGAAAAATTAATCCCAATCCCGGTCTCTTCGAAACGATCAACGCATTGGCCAAATATTGATAATCAGTTCTTTAGCTATCAATTAACATTCACAAACATCCATCAAATATAAATAATTTCTCCTGAATTATTTACTAACCTCAAAATATCTTCGCAAGGTATATTTCCATTTTCAACCCTTTTGAAAACAGTTTTCAAACCACGCTTTTCTCATGAAATAAATTTCCAACTATTTATTTCCACTGAAAACACCAAGCAAAAAACTTTAGATTTTTAAAAATAATTTAAAACACTTTATTATAAAATATACTTTAACATTTAAATTTAAAACTACTTTAATACTTTATTAAAAATATATACTTTAGGAATATTTAAAATGAGGTTACTTTATTAAAAATATATACTTTAGGAATATTTAAAATGAGGTTACTTTATAAAATATAAAACTAGATTTTCTCTTTTAAAACAAAATACCAAGTCACCTTTAAATAATTACTACGATAATAGATTTGAAAAATACTGACTTTAGAATTTAAACATTTAGAAATAATAAATTTTCTAAAAAATGCTTTTTTAAAACAACTTTAAACTTTTAACTTATACTTAAAAATTTGCTTTGAAAACGTACTTGGCTATCCAGGAAATACACTTCTCTTTCACATCTTTTAAAAATAAATCACTATTTATTTTTAACCAAATTTACCCATTTCTTAAATAAATTCCCACCGTGAATTTATTCTTCCAAATATCCACTGATAAATTACTTCACTTTTATAAACCCAGTTTATAAATTTCATAGTCATACTCTCCTTTAAATTTCCAATTTCAAACACTTAAATCAATTTCCAAATTAATTTTCAATTTACTTCATTTTGAAATAAATTCCTTTACTTACTCATTTATTTCAAAATCCATTGACTTCAGATTTTTATTCCTTAATTATGATTTAAAAATCTTTTTAGTTGAAATTACCAATTTCATATTTCCCAAATTTCTTCTTTATCCTTTTAAATAAATTCAAACCTTAAATTTTAAAATAAATTCTTTATTCTTTTAAATAATATCACTTAAGTTTTAAAATTCATTATTTCTCTGTTTATTCAAAATTCCCTTTCCATACTCGGAATTATTTATTAGAAATTTAAAATCACTTTTATTCTTATCCAGTTCATTCTTATATTTATTCAAATTCTCTATGATTATTTTACTTAAAAATTCACTCTTTTATTTTCTTTCAAAAATCCAATTCAATATATTTTGATAACTCAGTGTACCGAAATATATTCAAGCAAACCATAGCATTCAATATTCCAATTATCAATATAATTCATCATAGAATATCAAATATCCATAACACAGAATATTAAACAATCTAAATAATTTTGAGGAATCCAGTTGGATCCCTCCAACCTTTTTCCCTGCGTCCATAGATGTTAGCACAATTCCAATTCCACTTCGAGGTGGAATATCGCAGTATATGAGATTAATATAATATCATCCGCTATTATGTGGCGCATATGGTCTCATCCGCTATATAATGCGGGAAATCAATCACTCCAATATATACTATATACTATATACTACTATATATAATATAGCACATCAAATTAATTCAATCATTCAGCTAATTATTTAAATTTAACCATTTAAATTTAAGTAGCAATCCAGAAGAGTGAGATTAACTCACCTTTGATTGTTTATGCAATCCGAACCAAACCAGCTTGTTTTCTTCACGACTTTGGACCTTGAATAAACATTTTATGGTTTATTAACATTTGAACTAATCGGTCAATCAATTTCATAAATTTAACTAACTAATATTACGTTTTAACTAATCTTCCATTGACAATTTTTAAAATACTTAAATAAGTTAATTTAATAAATTAACACCTTAATAAATTATTTTTAACCATAGCCTAGTAAACTGAATTTACTTTTCTTCGTTTTCAATTGTATAAGAAAAATAATCCATATAGGTTTAAAAATCAAATTTTTATATATAATCTTTCAACATCTTAAATTTCTATTTATTTATTTAATTTAAACTAACAATTTGATTTTCAAATAATTTCTTTTTTTAACCTATGAATATATATAATTAAATCAAAATAGGCATGTATAATATAATTTTTCAGAAAAGGGTATTCCTATTACTGTAAAAATTTATCTTCATTCTAATCTGAATATATATATATATATATATGCATCTGTAAAATTTAATAAAATAGGGGTCTGTTTATTTTCTGTAAATATCTTCTAAACTACACATACCTATCGAAATAAAAATCAAAATGAAATATACCTTACTGAATCAGAACCATTCCTGATTGACGATGACAAACCTAACATAGCTGCTCTATTTGCCGTGCCAAAAAATGACAAACCCCGTGACTAAAAACCCTCCCGAGCTTGAAGACATCATCCCCTCAGCCTCGTGGATTACCACAAGCAAACCCTGCCTTACTGCCATCGACACGAGTTCCCCCCAGCGCCACCTCCTTGGCCTCGACATCCCATGGCGTCGCTTACGACGAGCAACCAAACCCTAACGCGCCCGCTTTCCGCATCTTCAATTGCCTTAGCTTGATTTCAACTCGCCGCCGTGCGCTCTCGTCCCTCCCTGAAGCAATTTGCATCCACGATCGCGAGCGTCGTCGATTCTGTTGTTTCTTCTCTTTTTTTTCACGAATAGATTTTGCGATTTTGCATTGGAATGTTCTAGAAAAGGGGGGCCGCGAATTTGATCTTGAAGGAAGGAAGAGGAGAGATTCGTTCGAACGAAAGAGAAGGCATGTAGTTGTTTCTCCTGAGTTCTGACCCCTTTTTTTTTCTTTTGAAATCATCTATGTTTTAAAAGGAAAATGAGAGGAACAAGGATGAGATTTTTACGTACCTAAATCAACAGGTTATAGTGACTTGAGGTGAAACGAAAAAGCTCTGATGTGAAATAATTTCAACTGAGTTGACAAATATAAATATTCAATTTAAATTCAAATCCAAACCGTTCCGATAAATGCAACTTAAAAATTTGACCTCCTATCGAGGCGTGCCGCTAGGCGTTTATAATATTATACCTCTATTCCAAACGCAATGGAAAATGTTTTGAGTCCTAATTCGATCGTATGAAGAAGATAGTTTTTTTGGACCCAGTTTTTATATTAAATTTTCGATATAAATTTCAGCGTGTTTATATATCGTACGCTTACACAACAACTCCAAACATTAAGAAAATTGAAATCCGATAATAATAACGGATCCAATGGAACTGGTTTCGTCAAATTCCGAGATTATGCCTCGGAAGGCCCTTTTTAAATATCAATTTAAACGATATATTTTCA
The DNA here is from genome assembly GCA_030765085.1 of Allium cepa. Classification (NCBI taxonomy): domain Eukaryota; kingdom Viridiplantae; phylum Streptophyta; class Magnoliopsida; order Asparagales; family Amaryllidaceae; genus Allium; species Allium cepa. The sequence continues at coordinate 160,020,693 of CM060939.1, forward strand.
AAACTGAACAAAACACTGTTAATTTCAATTTTAAAACTTCTATGATCCTCGGCACTATCAATATAAATTTTACAAGCCTTCAAATTATTTTTAACAGGCTTAAAACTCCAGATTCAACATTTTACCCTACTTCAAATTATTTAATTTAATAATTAAATTACCCAATAAATGGTTATATTTGAATTCAAGTTAAAATTTACTTTTAAATATTTAAAATCAATTAAATATTCCAATTTCAAATATCCAAAAATTCCGGGTCATCGCACAAATATTAAAAAAATTCAAAATCATTATTCTTAAAACACAAATATTCAAAATCAAAGATATATATATATATATATATATATATATATAATATTAAAAAAATCATTATAAACTTACTTTATCATAAAATTAAATAGATCATATATAAACTTATGTATACACTTATGTATACCAACAACAGATTATACATAACTTACACAACTCATATATAAACCAACGTATTGTTCAACTTCTGTAAACATATATATATATATATATATATATATATATATATATATATATATATATAAAACTAACATATATACAACAGACGTAAACTTTATATATATAACTAACATATATATTACAATTACAGTGCTTATCAAACTGGAAATATATATAAAAAAACATAAACATAACTCACCTTTTAGTATAAACTGCAACCAAAGAATCTGAATATGCATACATATCAAAACACTTATAAATAAAATTCTTATATACATATGTATACTTTAAAATCAATGTCTAGTTTAACTTTTAAAACAAAATTTAAAAATTCAATATATCAATATATATACGACATTTTTAAAAATAGTACTCGAGATAATTCTTATATGTATACAAAGAGAAGACTGCTGCCACGATGGATCTAAGTAGGCTGTGATGATGACGAGGCTGCTGCTCGGTTCAGGTGGGTTCGGTGCAAGGGCTAGAGGAGGTGTTGGAGTGTCGGATCTCGTCGGTGAGGCAGTCTGGGATTGTGGGTGGCTGCCTTGGAGGAAGAGAGCTGCAGGTGTGTGTTTGTTAGGTGTTGGTCGTGGCACAGGGACTAGAAATGGAGGATGAAGGGCGGTGCTAGCATTTTGTTGAGCAGAGGCAGTGGGGCGAGGCAACGTGGTGTGGCGGGAGATAGGCTCTGACATAGGGGAGGGAGGAGAAAGGCTATTATGGCGTTTGGAAGGTGGTGGAGCTGTCAGGGTGTGTGGCGGCTGTCGGCAAAGGAAGGAGGGGAGGTGGTGATCTGCGTGTGGTCTGAAAGTGGCATGGGACTGACGTGGAGGATCTGGAGTGTGGGTTGCGAAAACGATGCATTGGAGGTGGTTGCTAGAGGGCGGACGAAGGATAGAGACGCGGGGATGGGTTTTGAAAATGAATGAGGCGAGCATGCATATTTTTCAGAGAGTTATATATATGATAACTCGATATAATTTATATGTATTCTCTGTTGCAAATCAGGATGAAAGAAGGAGCAGGTAGGTTAGCAAATATATATGCGAAAGCTTTATTGCTTTTTTTTAAATGGCAGAACAAAAATAGAAGAGAATGAGAGAGGAAGCAAATGAAAATGAACGGATCAAAATAGTATACTGAACCAGTTGGAATGGCAATAGTCGGAGAATAACCAAAGTTAGAAGTTAGGTTTTCTGAAAATAATAATAACTGATGGCTATTTGTTTTACGCAGGGAACGAATGAATATACACAGGGTATAAAAAGGCTTAGAACAAGTACTGATACGGCTCGCGAATTGGACACCGAAATACAAAAATGAATATACTATGATGATCAACATGATGAGATAAATATAATGGTAAACAAATATTAATAATACAATCATCATATCAAAAGTCGATATGTGGTGCCGAAAATGCTGTTAATTCGTCGAAAATAAGATAAACGGGGCTAGAGAAATCCAAATTCGACGAAACAAAATATGACGACTTACTCAGAAAATGATTTACAAATTTACTATATAAAATATTCAGATTACAAAATAATTTACTTTCATCAATTTTTAACTGATTTAAATTGAAATTGAAAATTACATGACAGAACCAACCTTCATATTTTCTGATGAAAAATATGACATTTACTATGTCTAAATGAACGTATTTCAAATATCAAATTTTCATTTCAAAATTTTATTATCTTATTTTCAAGAAAATTTCAGTCAATTACGTTATAAAAATCATTAAAATTTACGGGTCGTTACATATATTTATTGTATGATGATGAAATTACATTAGCACAAGTATGCGTTGTTTTACATTTATTACTATGTGGATGTTGTGTAATTAATTATGATTTTGTATTGTTAACGATATTGACATTGTGCTACTAATATTGAGTAGTTAGTATACATCTGATGAGTTTTGTTGCTTGTAATACTAATATAGAGTAGTTAGTGCACATTTGATGAGAATGATGTTATATTAATAATATAAAGTAATTAGTATCCATTTATTTGATTTATACTTTCATGTTATTGATGATGTGTTACTAGTAGTGGATAATTAGTGCACGTTTAAGTATATTTGTTGTGGTCGATTTATTTGATGTTTGGGGTTGGGATTGAGTACTATAAACTTTATGTGATGTTTAATGGTCGTGTTGCTATTATTATGGTAATCCCATAATGGTGATGATGCTTGAGTTGAACATATTGTTATCTTATTATATTGATCACTTGATTGGTATTGTTGTGCAATGTTATGTGCTAAAAAAATTTGATGTAGGAGAAGGTCAGGGAATAGAATTGTGTGAGCTTGATCCCGAAATAGTACATAGGTAGTCTTTTCCAATGCAATATCTCTCAATTTCCTTGGGGTCGAAGTGTATAAGATAAAGTGCAGTCCAAACATTATTGATCATATTTTCCCTCTATTGTATATATCCATTTATTTGTAAAGTAGAAGGTAATAGAAAACGAAGGAGAAAAGATCTGGATAAATGTCATATCTGCAGGCTGTTGACTCGGTATATTTCTGTTGCATCATTGTTACATCGTTTATAACATTAATGATTAGTGATGTATTAAAAATATATGGATGTTATTTGATGTTTTGGACTTGTATGATGTTTATATTATCAAGATGATGTATATATTGGTGTATATTTCGCCATGAGGTTTTGCCTTTTTTCTCATAGATTTCAATATTTGATTATATAACTAACGACCCGGTGCCTTTACACCGTTTATTATCAACCAGAACTAGGGAAAACGAAAAAAATTAACATCACAATTTAACTATTCTATCGCTCTGTAAAAAAGTTATTGGGCACAGTTGAAGGTGTTTTGATTTAAATCAAACTTTTTTATTTCTCTATCAATTTCATAGTCCTAGAGAATGACGTGTTTCAAATTCCAATGGACAAATTCCCTATATATCAGGTCACCCCTTATTATCAACCTCGAATGCTATCATAAATTGTAGGAATTGTCAAGACTAACTTTCTTTTGGACACTTAACCATTAAACTAAATTTCTTTGATCTTAACAAATAAGCAAGGGATTTGACTCAGGAGAAGTAAACATGATACAAACAACCGTTGAAGACACATTTAGTGATATGCGATAATGATTTGTCTAGAAAACCTCACATACTTCAATATACATATCTAACTTTTCTTTTAAAGAACTATTAACGATGAGCTTAAGTTTCTAAATAATGAGAATGAATCTGGGGAACATTTAGAAGATAATTTTAATTGCATAGTTTCAAATAAACTCGTTCACAAACACTTAAACCTATGAGATTGTAATGATCATTATTATATAAATAGTATAAATAGTTATCGTAGCAAATTCTACATGGGCAGGATTTTGGTTAGGGAATTCATGGACATGTTTTTTGTATCTCACAAACCTAAGGATATGAATTCATCATTTGTACATGACGACATTCATGTTGGAACCAATTATTGGGAGGGGGGGGAGAAAATATAATTCTTCAAAATTAATTCTTTATCTATATAAATCACATTTTCATATGATCCACATTTGTATTTTGTTAAATTGTATTTTATTTTACAAATAATTTTATACCACATTCGCCTTTCGAATACTCTCATTTATGTTTAAAAGATGTTTTAATCGTGCATAAATTATCTCAACCTAGTGCGTGTGGGGGGGAGGGATGGGTTTTCTTTCTTTCTTCTTTATCACATTTTATTTCTTTTATTTTTCATACGCATTTAAATCGCTTTATGCACTCTGGGTCGTAATAATATGCATTTTTTTCCAAAAGAAAAAATTCAAATTTTTTGTATGGCATAGTCAATTATCAAAAGTGGGATAAGCAGAAAAAGATGAATTAGAGTTAATTCATTTGAATATATACATATCAAATTTTGGATGACAAGATTGAATTTAAACCATTCTTTGAAGTATAAAATGTCTTTGAAGACACTATCTCAAGACTAGAAAAAAGCTAGTCTTATTCCAATAAGACAGATGTTATGAGCTAAGTGTCGAGCATGTTTAAATTTTTTTGAATGTATAAGTAAAATAACAAAAAAATTGTGAAATGTGCATAAATACGTTGAAAAATTCCACAACCGGATGCTAGCATGCATATTATTTCTTTTGGCAACATCAAGTTGTAAATCCACTTTTATTATTCAATTTACCCCTATTAGAATGATCCAAGTGAAGTTCATTTCATTCATGTTTTGACTAAAGCAAATCTTATATCTGTATACCATTTTTGAGAGAAATATGTGATCCCCTAAAATAGAGGAGAGCACACATGTGATGCCCCACCTCTATACCCACGCTAGCCAAGGGCACTACGGAGTAATGCCGTCAACTAGTGCGAAGAATAAGGCTGTTGAGGAGCGACCATCTATGTAAATGCTTTGTGCAAGCACCGGTATGTCAGATAGTAAAATTTGCATTTGATTTCAAGAGGAAATCCGACAGACAGATACAAACTCAAATCTACTACACAGTGGCTATATAATCTTTGGAAACAAATATAGAAATATCATAACACAAATCAGTCACAGAAGTTCATATCTCAAAGACGGAAATAAATATGAATATTACACATAAAAGTGTATTTCAGAGTAGTGGTCTAACAAGGTCCATAATACCACAAAAGAATAGTTACAAGAGCTACACAAAAGAATATGTATACATCATGGAGTCTATATCTCAAATGTATACAACAAAATAAACTACTAATCTAAGTAGTTAGCCAAAAGTTAGGATAATAATCCCAGATTAGAAGTCAAGCAGAAGCACCTGTAACATCTCGGTCTGACCCGAGTATTAAGAAAACAATAAATGGATCAGTCTAGCTATAAATATCAGATAAATATGAGATAGAATATGAGATATAACAAAAACGTATGATAATAATAATGTCATACAATGAAAAGTATACATTTGAAAATCTACCAAAATCATACAATATCTCAAGAGTCTCATAACATCAAAAAGAATGTCATATTCTTTATTTTATTCACCAGTCCACAAATATTGACATCATATCGCTGCCAACCATAAAAGCTGGTGAAACACAAATTCTAGAAATCATCAATTAGAAATCTAGAAATAACAAAAAGGGGGAGGCCTATCACAAAACGGGAGCATGAAAACTCACCAACACGTGTATCACAAACGGGACGCTATCCCATTGTCGCTAACCATAGAGCTGGTGCAACGACGTAGTGCAATATCGATACGCCCGAGGAACCTAAAACTCGAATACTTCGGAACAACGACGTAGTACAACGGTACATCCGCTAATCCTGATAAGCCGGAACAACGACTTAATACAAAGGTACGTCCGATGAACCGAACTCCACTAAAGAATATGGGTCGGTAGCCCACAAAAATTGAGTCGAAACTCCAAATAATACATAAGTCGTTAGCCTATAAAAGAAATGAGGCGAAACTCAATAAAACGAGATACCATCCCCTACATGGACAAAGAAACATAGCATATAGCTAGTCTACATCACATAAAATAATCATCATCGATCATCAAGAAGTGTCTACTACACTAAGCTAGTAAATAAATGAGTCTAGCTTCATGTCCCATAACCACTGGCTTAACTTAAGTATTTACGAACAAATTGTAGATCTCCACTCGAAAATTGTCACAAGAGGTTCAATCAAACGAGTCCAAGAACTAACCGACGAGGTAAACGCGAGCGTTTCATACCACTTGTTTTACTAAGCCGTTTAATTAGATTTCTCATACGAGTGAGGTAAAGGTTTGTATATACTAATAAATTGAGAAATGGTTTTATAAACGTGTTTGATATTGAAAATAGGGTTGAAATTGTTTTAATGAAAGGGTTTTAATATTTACCACTAGTATAGAAAACCTTTATGTTTTTAAAGTGACAAGCCACATAAATGATTGTAGAAACAATCAATCACCAAAATTCACATTCGAAGATGTGAATAAAATCCAAAGAAATCGATACCGAATCCATCAAAATGGATATTCCCAAAAATCCTGAAGAAAAATGTCATCAAAGTCGATAATACATGATAACAAAAAAAGGAAAACAAAACGAATCGATTAAATTTGGAAACTCAAGCAAATAGGCAATATAGGCAAAAACAAGTAGATTCATACGTCTGAAATGTATGATTCAGACGTCTGAATCTGGAAAATTAAATATTTTCCAGAACATAAATCAGACGTCTGAATCAATAAATTCAGACGTCTGAAAATAGCTTTTTAAGCCTATTTTCTTTCTAGTTCAATTCGAACCAATTCAGACGTGTGGAACCTTTGATTCAGATGTCTGAATACTGGGTATTAAAATTTCCCAGTATAATATTCAGACGTCTGAAATAAGGATTCAGACGTCTGAAACCTGATGGTTAGGCATTTTCTGTACCTAGGCCAAAGATGGCCAAAATAATTACCGGAAGCGACCGGACGAGCGATGACGACTAAGGATTTATGCCAAGCGACAACCCAGCCTTAATGGTTCTTCGATACGCGTCGAATATCAATGTCCAAATATCCATATAAGGATTTCATAAATATTGCTTTCAAAACACCAAAAATTGGAATATTCACCAAAGCAATCCAAATCAAAAGCAATTGCACATGAATAAGTGTTACGAATTCATACCTAACAACAAGCATAGATATAAACATAGATGTGAGATAAAAATCTCACATTTAAACCCAAAACAAATGAAGAAGAAGCTATAAAGCAATGGCAATGACAATCACTCTTCAATTCCAACCAAACAAGCTTGAATCTAAGCTTAAAAGAGAAACATTTCCTAAATTAGGTTTATGAATTTCTGATTTTGAAAAGAGAGAGAGAGTTGGAGAAGATGAAGAGAAGACTTACCAAAGCTTCTTCTTTGAATTTGGAGTTAAAGCTTGGATTTTGCAAATGGAACTAGGTTTAGGATTTCCTATTTCTTTTTCTCCTCCACTATTTTTATCTAGAGCTTGAGAGTGTTAGGAAAATGAAGTGAATGAAGATAAGTGGTGGTTGAGCTAGGGCTTGTGTTAGGTTATAGGGCTGAAACCCAAACCAAAGCCCAAAGTGATAAAGTAGCAAAATTATACTAACTCCACACATATCGATGTTTATGCTCAAAAAGGTCGCAAACGTCATTTTGAACTCAATGGAGGTGGTCTTGAGTCCTAATTCGACCGTTTGCAAAAAGTAGATTTTCGGACTATAATCCGACTAACGATGAAATATATAAATAAAATATTTAAATATTCAATCGTAAAATATGCGGGTTGTTACAACACATGTATATATATAACACTGATAGAAAAGGAGTTGCCAACATGCCTACCAGTTGACAAATCACAACACAGAAAAAACTAAAATAACAACATTAGGTATCTTCTTGGATGAGCTTCGGCAAGACCACCGCCTATTACACCTCAATATCGAACTCTGGCAAGGCCACCACCCGATAATGAAGTATTAGAAGTATCTAATATAAACCATGATGTATCCAAGAGAACAAACGAGATCCACAAGCAGCTCTACTAGAGAAGGAAACGTCTCACAGCTTGCGTGGATGATCCAGATCAAAAACATGAAATCTCTCCTAACAACGGTCATACAAACAGCAGTCCAACATCCTGGCAACAACAACCTCGAAACCCTGCCAATAGCATTCTAGAACCATTTTTAACCTAAACCTGTACATGTAGATGGAACTAAAAAAATATGAGAATAATACACATATATGTATATAAATAAAATTGCACACATACATATGCATTAATGAAATAAAAGTAAAAAACTAGAGTTAAAACTATAAGACAGCAAGAAAACAATAATTAGCGTTAGACTAATAATAGGCATATATATGAGAATTATGAGATAATGAACAGAAAATCAAATGGCATGGATATTAACAAAATATGTAATTATATACGTATATATTTTTAAAAATCTAGAAAATATTAACATTATGCTCCTTTGATCAAAAGAACATTATGATAATCAGAATCTTTGTTCAAATTTGAATAAATGCTAATGCTACAATTTTAATGTTAAAAATATTGTTTTTTTGTTTAAATAATTCCATATTTTTATAACTTCATTAAAATATTCATTAAAATGATTATTTTTAACCAATCTATATTTTGGATTTGAGATCCAGTTGAAACAAAATGATGCTACTATAATTACCAATATATTAATATAACTGCTATTATTATTAAATAGTCTCTGATTTCTCTCAAACCAAATATACCAACATATTATAGTGAACAAAGTATTTAATAAAAATCTATTTACCCTTTTAAACTTAAATCTTAAATATTCCAGTAAAAATCACAATTAGTAACTTTAGTTGTAAAAATAAAGTTAAAATTTTTAAGAGTATTATTAAGAATGTAGTAAGTATCCACACAATCATAATATATATGATTAATATTTTCAAAATACAAGTTACAAAAAGTGCATTTATTATCAATTGGCAAATTCTTTCTTTTTAAAAATTCAATGGTATTTAGCTTCCCATGCATGATTAACCAAATATGAATCTTAGCTTTTGGTGTTGCATTTGTTTTCCAAATAAGGTTAAAAGTGTTATTAGTAACTCCCAAAAAATTAAGAAATTTATACAAATAATTAGAATTAAATTTCTTACTTTTATCCCATTCCCTATTAATAATATCATTTTCATTACCAATGTTATATAAATTCAATCTTGTACATATTAAAGAGAATTGTCTGAGAGTTGTACCTTCTAAGATTCTATTAAAACTGAAGTTCCAAGGGGGATCATTATCCGGAGAGAAAACATCATTAATTAAAGCATTTTTAAAGCTATGAATTTCAAAAAGCTCTTTAAATTCAACCCTAAGAGGAATAAATAATATCCAATGATCATGCCAAAAAGTTGTATTAGTTCCTGAATGAACAATCGTATTAGTACCAAGGTTATAAATGTCATGGCATTTTAAATTTGATTTCCAAAAATTAGACAATTTATTGTCAACCGAAAGTGTAATTTGATGTAAATTATTATTACCATTATAATAATGTTCAGATATAATCTCGTTCTAGATAGAATTATCATTTATATCCTTAAATTTCCATAACCACTTCCCTAATAAAGACAAATTCATGTTAAGTAAATTAATAACTCCTAGTCCTCCTTCATTTTTCGATTTACAAACGGTTTTCCAGTTTACTAAATATTTTAGACTACTATTATGATTATCACCGCTCCATAAGATATCCCTTCTTATTTTATCAATTTTATCGATCATTCATTCTGGAAAAAGATGCATAAACATCCAATAAATTGAAAATGCAAATGAAAAAGAATTGATAAGAACTAATCAGCGCACTCTCGATAAAAACCTCCCATTCCAATTAGAAATTCTATTTTTAATTTTATCTATCATAATTAGCCATTCATCATGCTTAAAGTTGGTCTAATAAAAAATCCACGATAATCAATAGGGAAATTCATAGTTTTACAATTAAGCGTATTAGCTACTAAACCTTCAACCTTATCAACGTCATTTAAAACTAAAACTGAACTTTTACCAAATTAATTTTTAGTCCCAAAAGAAGTTCAAAGCTATATAAATAAATTTAAGGGTAATGATGTGATTAGGCAAATGAGAAGTAAATTATAAGGTCTCGTCTGTAAATTGAAGGATAGAGAGACCATTACGTGAAATTTTGCTACTAACGCATCCTAAATATTCATTTCCAGTATTTTTTTAATTATCATATTGAAAACATCTGTAGCTAAATTAAACAAGAGAGGTGATAAAGGATCACCCTGTTGTAAGCCACGTTTTGATTCTATTTTATTCCCTAAAATCCCGTTAACCATTATACTAGAATTACCAATTTTAAGCAAAGTCATAATCCATCCAATCCATTTACGACTAAAACCTTTAGCCAGTAATGTATCAATTAGAAAATCCCAATCTATTGAGTCAAAAGTTTTCGCAAAGTCAAGTTTTAGAATCGCACATGTAATGATATTTTCACATTAGTGATTAATGTACTCTTGAATAACAGCAACTCCATCTGTAATATTTCTACCTTAATGAAAGTGGTTTGTGAGCAATCGATTAATTCATTCATTCTTATACTAAGTCTATTGGCTAAAACTTTTGAAATAATTTTAACAGAACAATTAATTAAAGAAATTGGTCTAAAATCTTTCAAATTATTAGCATCAATTTTTTTATGTAACAGAATGACATTCGCAAAATTAAATCTTCCTAATTGTAGTTTCCCATTATAAAGTTCATTAAACATGCTAATTAAATAAATTTTAATGCATCGTAAAATAATTTGTAAAATAAAATAGGAAAACCACCAAAACCTGAGGCTTTACCACTAGGAATATCGTTAATAGCTTTCAAAATCTCTTCTTTAGAAAAAGGATTATCAAAGTCATCAAGGTTTATTCTTGACTCAATAAGATATAGTTCATTCCATCTAACGTTTATTCTATGCTTGTGCTTGTTACCAAAAATATCCCAATAGCAATTAGTAAAGGCCTTATTTAGATCCCTTTGATCAACCAACTCAATATTATTCACAAAATTAGAATTTATTGTGTTGCTACAATTTCTACCATTGGCCATATTATGAATTTTTTTGTATTATTATCACCTTCATTAATCCATTTAATTCTAGATTTCTGTTTCCTCATAACCTCTTCATTTTCTAAAATTGAATTAAGTTATTCTTTTAAATTAGCATGTACATTACGCTCTCTAAGATTTTGTGGTCTAATTTCTGCCATCTTATTAATTTTTTGCATTTCAGAAAGTAAATTTTATTTTTTAATTTAATACTGCCAAATACACTCTTATTCCAATATTTTAAAAAATTTCCTAAGACTTCTAAGTTTTAAAACAAATTTTTTTGCTAAATTATCCGCATTATAAAAAACCTTGTTCGTAATAATATGATTTTACGGTTATGCACATTATAAAAAACCAATATTAGTTTACCCTTTTTTGTACTTAACCTTAAAATAAATAATAATATATACATTCTTACTCTTATGGTTTATTTATTTTTGGAACACTTCTTATCTTTCTATTTAGATTCAATTACGCAATTCTAAACTTATGAATGGTGGATTACGAAATTAAATGAGTAAAAGTACTAAGGCCCAAATAGAGAATTTCTTTCATGTAGTTTTGATTATGACTCGCTAAGGAGAGGAAAAACCATATACCGTTGTCATTACGACCACCGTTTCATTCTCACTCCACTTTCCATTTGTTTGAAAAATAAAAAATAATTGAAAAATCACATGCAAAATTGATGCAAACATAAAAGAACATGAAAAATCAGTATGAGTAAAGTAAATCACATTCTGTTTTAGATATATCCTGCCGATCACTTACCATACCTTAAAGTGTTGTCTTACGAAGAGGAGGATGAAAGAAAAATAACAATTTCTAATGCCTTGGTGCATTTTATTTCTTTTCTTTCAAGGATTTGGCATTTACACTTGCCTTTTCACCTAAACATTTTCCTTTACATATGTATAAATCATTTTTCCAACTACATACCATACATCGTTGCACCATTTAAAAAGAAAGAGAGAAAAAAGGAAAAAAATTGGGTACACGTACTTAACTGTAGAAATGTGATTAGCATTGAATACATAACCTTTTGGTCATTACAATTATTGAGGAATTATATTTCAACAAGAAAGTTTTAGTCCGTTTTAGTACTATGATCAAGTTGAAAGCAATTGATTTTAGTTAGTTATATACTTAATAAAATATATCCTTGTTGGCATAAGAAATCATCGTAACAACCCGCACCTTTAAACACACCGTTTCAAAATTTGAAAGCGGTATTTGATCTTGCATCATGTTAAGATATAACGATCGTGAAGATTTGTAAGGTACACAGATAAATATAGCTTAAAAACATGTCTACACTTTTAGATCTAATAGTAGAAAGAATAAAATATAAATATTGAAATAACCAAATCATTACTTTCTTAAATCAACAATGGTAAATAAAAGAGACATCTATATAAAATACCCAAATAGAAATATAGTATATGTTGGATGAATAAGTACAATAAGATACATGGGGAATGACAATAAATAAATATAGCTCCAAGGCACACGATCACCACCTCCACTCATCCTCATCATATCAGCTACTACCATATCATTCTGTAATAGGTATAACGAAGAAAAATTAGAGCAGACCAGACATGATACCAGATGTGACGACTCGAACTTGATGTCCGACAAACAACATCAAATTCGTATCGTCGGAGCTTGCAACAACATTAGATGATAAATAACATAGAGGAAATAAAAGATGATATCACTGATACAACATGAATACAATATCCGATACATCAATTTGACATAATGATAATCATCAATATCAGAGAATATACAACACAAAATACAGCGGAACACGACAAAATATGAGATGAGTCTTCACCGAATCCAATACTGCAACTCCAATCCAAAACTCCAAAGCCAAAGCTCCAAAACTTCAAGCTCGATCCACCATCTAGGTTGCACAAAACTAAGCAAGGTCAGCCCGTGCACTCTAAAGACTCTAAAATGTATCAAACAGAAAGCTGAAGGCTACCAAAACGATATCTACTACCTGACTATCTGAAAAACCAAACTCTAGACTGCCCATGTGGAAAATTGTAGGCACCCAGAGTTTAGGAAGGGAATAATAAACTCCGAGTCAATCATAGGACTGGTATGAGAAAACAAAAATATTTGGGTCGTTAAAACAAACAGAAGAATTTAAATTTTGAAATCCACAATGCTTTTCGGAAAATGAAACTACCATATGGCCTCCCGACACATACATAATGCAATCGCACGCATGAGGGAGATTTCTCCTTATGATAATAAGAAATGCTTACTACGCAAAACTCTTTTTGATATTATTATTAGTGCATTGTGGAAAACCTTTCGAAAGTATAATATTAATCCTAGCCAGCATAGGTACCATTATACTATGCCTACTGTAGCTACCACCTGAGGTGGCAGGTAATACAGCTGCAATCATAAAGGCTCGTATTGGATGATTGGATTTCCAACAAATGGTCAGGCTAAGGAACTTCCTATTGCCACATGAGAACGCCTCTGGAGGGACGCCCCGAGAACCTACCCAGCTCTCTGCCAACACAAGGCCGGTTACTCCCTTCCTAGGAAGTAAAACATAAGATATGCCACCCCCGGTCCTTTGGGACCTTTATCCGAGAATCCTCTACACCAACAACATCACACAATAATAAATATACTACAGTGTCCACATGAGTAAGTACCTGGGCTCCATACCATGATACTACTCTTTTCCAGAAGGAATGGTCATACCCTAGGGGAGCTACCCCTGAAACCTTTCCGCATCTTTCCTGTTTCGACCATTACCAGTTTGTGAGGCTCGACGAGGTCTCGTCCACAAAGCTATGCTTTTTCACAAAGCCATGCTTTGATCAACAAATGATCAGCAGCACTTCATATGCCACATTACCAAATTGGGAATGTATCACTAGTAACCATCAACTACATAACCTCTGAGCTCGTACGTCTTAGAGAAGGGTGTTAAGCTAAGAGAATAAATCTCCGCCACCAAACAGAAATGTATTTGATAGAAACCGGTTTTACATATCAAAGTGTAATGTCAGACACACATTTATACAAGTCTGTTCTGGGTTCGAACAGAACCGAAGGCACTTCCGAAGAAGCCCTTGCAATCCGGGTATCCACAATCCCGATGGGACTTCCCATCCCTTAGGGAATCTCTATACCGTAGCTACTCGGTGCAGAAACAATCGATAGGTTATCCTATCATTCTCGCAAATACCCGGTCTTCACCACCGGTCTTCAAATGCAATCCATAATGTCGTATCATTATTCGGAATGGTTTATATGACACAAAGGTCCTCTCCCGACTAAACCGAAAAATGAGCGCAATACTTAAAAACATATGGATATGGGATTTCAGTTAAGCCACAACTTTAAAATTCAAAACTTTCTTTCAAATGGTTTAACCCAATTACCATTTCAAATCTTTAAACAAAAAGTTTTATTCCACAAAGTTCACCCAGTTTTGCAAAGATCCATTCACAAATTTCAAAACAATTTCCATTTCAATTGGATTAACTCATTTAATCTTTAATCGAAGATTTAACTCCTAGCTTTCAAAACTGTTCCCAAAGATTCATTCATAACATGGAAAAATGATTTTAATTCAACTTGAAATTCCTTTAATACAAATTGGAAATTCATTTCTTATATGAAAGCTTTTATCATTTGGAAACAAACAGTTTTTATTTCGGAAAAATTCGATTTCATTTATACAAGTTAAAATCTTTGGGTTAATCCAAATTCCCAAAATAACACTTTTAAAAGGGTTTAAATTCATGTAAACTTGTATAACCTTCTTAAGTCATAAATTCTCAACACAGAGTTCAATTTCAAAATTTGAATTCAAATTTAAATCAAATTATTAAATTTCAAAACTTTATTAAGTTATTCAAAATAACTTTTATCTTTGAAATCCCTTTTCAAAAGCTTTTCACTTTAAATCCGATCCATTTCCAAAACCATTTAGATTCAAAAATTCAATTTCAAAACTATTTTAAAAATCTGTGACTTTATCAATTTCCACGTGCAGTCCATATTTGTGTGTGTATAGTGTAGTCCAGGGGTTTTTACACAATAGTGCACAACATCGATCATCACAGATCATATCAATATCGACAAGCGGTGTAACCCATAACGCTTATCTTCATTCATAGATTCATAGATAAAATAAATTTATCAATCACAAAGATTCATCATTACGATTCGATGTGGGTTTCAGATGACCAACTGGAATCCGACTCCCTGTCGCATCGAAATTCAAATGTCATTTTAGAGGTCAAGGGGTTTTCATATTCATACAATAGTATATTCATCACAGATATAGCAGCTTAGCACAAAGCATTTCATATTACATAGCATCACATCACATATCAAATATATCAATCCATCACACAACACTCAATACAATCAAACATCTACAATTAAGATGAATAAATTGGGTGGTTTTTAAATTTATTACCTACATAATTACTTTCATTAGTAATTTTTAATTAACGATTTATTATCATTAATTTCAATTGATTAAGTTTTAATCATCTTCATTAATTACTCATTCCTTAATTAATTATCTTAATTAATTAACCCTTAATTGTAATTAATTAAATCTTAATTAATTTTATTAATTAGTTATTCCTTAATTAATTACCTTAATTAATAAATCCTTAATTATTAATTAAATCTTAATTAAAATTAATTATCCTTCAATTAATCATTCTTAATTATTAATAAATTAGTCTTAATTATAAATTATTAATTACATGATTATCTTTAATAATATAAATTAACTTACTTTTAAGTTAAAAATTTAAAACATTTGATTTATCAATCTTTAATCATTAATTATCTACTCTTAATTACTTTTATTAAGTAATTACTATTTTTATTTAATCATTCATTAATTTATTGATTAATTAACTTGAATTATTAATTAATTACTTTAATTACTTTTTAAGCAATTCACTTCAAATAATAATTTCCCTTTAACAAATATCTTAACTTAAACTTTGAAAGTTAATTAACCATTTTAAAACATCCTTTATAATAATTAACTTCTTTATATATTATTAAGAAGATAACTTTCAAATTAAAGTTAATTTATTTTAAACCATTTAAAATTAGGTTAATTAAAATAATTTATTTAAAACCCTCCTTAACTTATTTTAAAACTTAGGAAACGTTAAATATTGAAAGAAAATTAATTTAACAAATTTTGTTTTCAAAATCTTGAATTTTCTTTAAAGCTTTAAACCGTTCCTGGCCAACGGTCGACTAACCCAAGGAAATTACTTGACCACTTCGAGTTTGAACCCGAGCGAAACAAACGCCCATCTGCTTCGAGTAAATTAATCAAATCCCCATGCTTGGCTCCGAGCTTCTTCGTCCCCTCTCAACCATCACTGATACACGTTGATACGTATGCATATGCACACGAGCTCCGGCGACTTTCGATCATCATCGGTACCTCCAGCTAACCACCATCGACCTCGACGGTCAATTCGAACATTCAGAAAGAATCGAACTCGTTGAAATCAGAATTCAAACTATCTGCTCCACCAGGAACCCAACCCAGTTCTCCCAAATTCACTCCGCGTGGCCACCTCTGGCCACCGGAGATCTTGCGACCACCCCCACAGCTGCTCCACCATCCCACTCATCTTCTCTCGAAGTTCGGTCTACTCCGGTTCGCCCACGAATCCCCAAATCGATCGCGTTACCACCCATACACACCCGGACCCTAAACCCTAAAATTTCTTCGTCCGGCATCATAGCATTCGAGAATTTTAGTAACCCTTTTTCTGGTGATCACAAATCTTCCAACTACCACCAGAATCGATTACGAGACCTAACTCATCGCCGTTCACCGTAAAACACCCAAAACCCAAATAACGTTCATTTCTAGATTTCTCTTGATTTACTTCTTTAAAAACCATAATTTTATATTTAAAAATCCTAGATTTCAGAAAGAAAATCAATTATATCTTTAAAACCAGAAACCATTTAAGTCGAACATTTGGTATAATTAAAATGCTGCTGTATTTCTTGATTTTTCTAGATAATGTATGAGCAAATCATACTTAAAATATTTTTAAATCTTAGTTTGAGCTTGAACAAGGATAACTTGTTTGAAAATCCTATGTCTATAAGAAATTAATAGAGGAGATATGAATTTATATTAAATGATCATGCCTGTTATTCAAACAGAGGATCAAAACACTGTCATGCACAGTTATTCTCATGTATATGTACATGTAAGCATACTTAACAACTGAATAAACAGTTATCATGAAAAACTTCAAGTATCAAGCACAGAAAATCAAGATATTCAAGTTTGGGATCTTAAAAGAAGGGGTTTGCTCACCTGAAACTTTGAATAGAGGAAGCTTTAATTTTTTTTCCTGGGTATATTTGAAAATCCTGCTTGATTTTTCCTGAACCCGCTTAATTTTTGAGTTGCCTTGCTTTTGAATCTTCCTGACTTGAAGTTGCTTGCTTGATGTTTTTTCAGATTTTTGAAGAACAGTTGATTTACAAATTTTTATATTTTTCTAGATTTGGTTCTTGCATTTGCTCTTGAATCTGGATCCAGCTCTAGGCTTTGATTCCTTGTATTCAGTTGTAAACTGAAGCTCTGATTTTTTTTCTTTTGGTTTTAATTTTTTTGAAGAGAGGGACTTTCAATTTTTTTTGAGTTTGAAGATAATCTGTTTTTCTGTTTTCCAGGTTTCACTTCTGTTTTTTTTTTGATTTTTTCAGATTTGAGATCTTGAGAAGGAGATGAAGAGGTTATTGAATGGCCTGGTTATTAAAAAAATTTCTTTTTCAAAAGTTGAATGCCACTTGTAAATTTTCATTTGCATGTTGTACACTTGTTACATGTGGGGAAAATTGAGTTTATACCCTTTGACTCAAATTGTTTTGTAAATTTTTGTTTAACCCTTCATGTAATTATATTCTCATGTACATCATATGCCTCCATTTTCAAATTTTTTATATCTTTGTGTTTATATTTACACAATAAAATTTCTATTGTTTTTCACATTCAAACTTTAATTTAGCTCACTACTTTTATGTAAAACTAATTTATACATTTTATATTCATGCATTTCTATTATATTTTTTTGTACAACTTTTAAAAAAAAAGAATAATTTAAAAAAAATTGGTTACATATTAACAATTAATCACTTTTATTTATATAAGAAAATTTAATTTAAAAATAATATTTTGAAAATGAGTGCATTAGTTTTTTAAATTTCAACTTCAAAATATTAATATATTTAAAATTTAGAAACAACCTTTTATTAACTTTTTATTAATCTCAAAGCTATTAATCCCTATTTTATTTTTAATACATTTTATTTTTAAATTCAATATATGTTTATAAAATACTTATTCTTATATTCCAAACCAAATTTCTATTTATCTTTAAATCAATATTTATTTTTAAATCCAATTTTATTTATAAAATTACTTATCCTTAAATTTTAAACCAAATTCAACTTATAATCTAAAAATTTTATTTATCCTAGAATTTTTTTAATTAATTCACAATTTATTTTCAAAAATAAATTTAATTGCCAAATTAACTTGGTAAATTTTTCAGGAATGTTACAGGGTCTAGCGAGTAAGCAACATCACTAGTGGTATGGTGTTAGTAAGCGGTTAAATTATCATTTATAATCTACACTACCTAGGTAAACCTTCTAAGTCACACACACTGAATATACAATCAAAATATCAAGGCACATACCAAGTGTACAATCCTGTAACGAACCAGAATTCTAGTCATTCAGAATTGAGATATTTAATTGATTTTAAATATTCAAAAGTAAATTTTATAGGTTGAATAACTTATATTTCGAATATAATGATTTAATTGGATAATTAAATTGTTAATTTAATATTTGAAATTGCTGAAATAATTAGAAATTGAATTTAATGCGAATGAAAATGATTTATAAAGTTGAATTAAATTCTATTTGAATTATAATGATGTTGGTAAACGTTTTAAATTGAATTAAAAGTAAATTCATAGAAATTGAATATTTTAATATTTAATTAACGTGTAAAAATAGTCATTTTTCACAGTCTTGGATTTCGATGAAACTAGTTCCATTGGATCTGTAATGTTATATTATTGTAGGATTTCAAATTTCATGTCAATCAGATTTACGGTTTAGTCGTGGGAAGCTAAAACACGTAGAAATTTATTTAAGTAAAATTTTAATTTAAATAAGTCGATTCAAAAACCTATCTTCCAAATACGATCGAATTGGATTTCGATATATATTCCATTGTGTTCGAAATAGGGGTAAAACATTATAAACCTTAGGCGGCACACTTCGTTTGGAATTTGAAAATTTTTCAGATGAATTGTGTCGCGGTTTTTTTTATAAAAGGCCACATATTTTTCTTTTTGCCCAAACCCTAGGGTTTCTTCACTCAACCGCCGTTTCTAATTTCAATGGCCGATATCTTCCAATCTTCTTTCCTCTTTTTCTTCCAATCCATCCACTTATAGCAAAAACTATCAACTATGAAGATGAAGAGCATATCGAGATCTACAAATCTAACGGCTATGATTATCTAATTCGTCGCGTGGAGGCCAAAATCGTGCCACCAAGGGTCGGCGTTCATTCGAGCTTTTCGTGGTCAATGGGGAGCCGAGTATGAGCGTTCTTCGACCATAGGAGGAGGTGAGATGGAGCTCTGTGATCGTCGTCAAATCGAGCATGGGGTTGCGGCAATTTGATGTAAACGGCGGCCGATGGGTTCGATCCTGGGAGCGATCGTGTGGAAGAAGAAAATGATCGGCGACCTAGATCTGATGTGTGAGAACATGCGGCCGAGATCAAGTAGGGTGCTAAAAATAAAAATAAATTGAAATTAATTTATATATTAATTCGTATAAACTTCTAAATGTGATAACTTCTTCATACGAGGTCCGTTTTTGATGAAACAAGTTGCATTGGGTCCGTATTGATGAGCACTATATTATAAGGCTGATTTGGAGTTGATTGGAGCTAAATTAATTTTAGGTAAAATTAAATGCTCGTTTAATTTTATTTGAAATAAAACGCTGCAACTGCTATTGGAACCAAAGTGAGTACAACTCGCTCTTTCTGACTCGCTTATATTTTTATATAAGTAAGAATAAATTTTATTTATGCCCATTGATGATTTTTTGGATGATATATGATATATTATCCATATATTGATTGGTATTTGGATATATTCCTGCCTATTGGAGTAGATGAGACCCTATATGTTCCTGTGTATGAGCGGATGACCCTTTTTACGCGCATCTGCCTCGAAGCGGGCATTGTATATATTTTTCTCATATGTATATTTGTTGCAGGTGACAGGTTGGAGGGATCCAACTAGATTTTTAACAGTATTAGTTTTATTTACAGATATTGATGCATATGATGTTATCATATGATATATGATGATTTGGATGCCGTGATTGATGTATTTAGTGCAATTGCAGCATTGGGCCTATTTTTGATAATTTAAAAATATTAAAGTGAATGTTTCCAAAATAAAAAGGATTTTCAAGTATTTTGAAAATAGATGTTCTATTAAATTTTGAATAGTTAAGGAATGGATTTATTTAAATAAATAAAAAGTTATAGATTTTATGTTATAAACTTATGGTTTTGTGAAATATATTAGGATGTGATTTTTGAAATATGAAGTGAACTATTTGGTAAAATAGTTAATTTGGGATTTTTGAATTATTATAAATGGTTTATATATAAGATTTATAAAATTGAATTTTTTTATAAATCAAAATAATGGAATTATAAAGGAGTTTTGTAAATGTTAAAATGGGGTGATAATTGAATATTATAAGTGAATAAGATTTATGAATTTATGAAATTATAAAAAGAATGAATTCGCAAATAAGAGATTTATAAGTAATTTACTTATAAATTGGATTTTGGCATATAAACGAGATAAATGAGTTTGGTTAATAAATGGGTTTTATAAATAGAAGTGTTATAAAATATAATGTGATTTATAAACATTGTTTTATAAATCCGAAATCAATTGAATTTGATAAGTTAAATATGGAAGTTTATTAAAAGAGATATATTCACGATTTTGGACAGTGGATGATCCTTTAATTGAATGTGTAGAAACACTGAATTTGGATAAGAGAAATATATTCATGATTTTGGACGGTAAATAATCTTTTTAAATAAATGTTTTGGAAAGTGATATTTTAAATAGAGTCAAATGGCTTGAAGATGTTTTAAAATGTGTTAAGTACCGAATGCATAGATTTCAGCATTCATTGTTGATGTAGACATTTTTGAGAAGTAAGGAAATGATGGACTATAACACTGTTTTTATAGTAAATGATTTTCCAAAGGAGATGTTTTGTATAATATACGGGATTTATATATCTATCTAATTATCGAATCCCTATACTAGTGATTTTGGGTTGTCATAATAATGTTTTACGCAACATTCATTTTGACCCAAATATGTATGTTAAGAGAATGTTTTCCTTAAAGAATAAAATATATACTTAATCCTGATTTAAGTATAAGTAATATTTTCTGAGTGTTGAAAATAAACTGATTTGTGAATTACTTATTATTAAATAAGTATATGGAAATATTTTCCAATATAGAAGTTGAAATGGTTTGAGAATATATCTTTTTAAAGATAATTTGAAGTAAATATTTGGCAAGTGATTTAATTAATAAAATATTAATTAAAAAGGCCTAGCGATTGAGATGGTGCTAAATATTTATTTGTTTGCTTTGATAGTTAAGTAACCGACTATCAAATTTGGCCATTTTAGTTCCTCGACTTGATGTGGGAACTATTTAGTTGTGCATTTAGTACATAGCCTTCTGTGTAGGCCTAATTATCGTTTGTAATGACCCGTAAATTTTTGATAATTTAAAATTTTATTTTATTTAAATTTTGTTATATAATATTGAAGGAAATAAAAATTTGTAATTTAATAATGAAATAATAACTAGACGGGAAGTTGAAAATGTTAATTTATATTAATTACTAACAATTCGAATGAAATTCCAATCAATTGAATGTTCGAAAACAAATGGGAATATTTAATTTACTAATGAAATAATATATTGTTAATGACGATTGAATGAAATTTGTGTTATGAAAACAATTGTAATAATTGTTTGGGAATAATAACTTATAAGTGTGACTGAAAGTAATGCTAACAAATATTTTATGTTACCTATTTATTTAGCCTGTTAATTTAAATTTGGTAAAAATTGCAATAAATCTAAATTAAATATTTTGTTAATGTAAATTTAGTAAATAATGGGAAACAACATTAACTTTATTCATAATATGACCAATTGGTTGAATAAAAGGAATGGAAATCAAGATTTATTAATTCATTGGAATTTAAATTATAATAATTGGATTAACTGCAATTAAATGAATTAAATAATTAAATATTACGTAAATGGAAACTAAGATGAAATGGGGAAATATTACTATACTAAGATGTAAACCAATGTTAGTTATCTCCTTACTGAGATAAAAGACTTGAATAACAAGGTTTAAAAATTAATAAATGGATTTTGAAAATTTTAATTTATAATTTTCTGAATTTAAGTAATTAAGGTTAACACTGCAATTGATGGTTTAAATCAACTTTAAATTGACCCCTAAAATTTTCCTATGTTATTATAAATGATTGAGGAATAAAAAATGATAGAAACGGTAGATAATTTAATTTAAACTGGAAAGGTGATTTAATCAATTAATTATTAATTTATTTAATTTACTAGAAAATAGCCATTTTGTCCACTGATTCTGATTTCAACGAAACCAATTTCATCGGATCCGTAACAGTGAATTATTGTAGGATTTCAAGTTTCGTAACGATCAGACTTGTCGTTTGATCATACGGACTTGAAACGCCCAGAAATCAATTAAATTGAAATCAATTTAAAATAACTTGATTTTAGCATAACTTCTTCATACGATGGAATTTGGACTTGAAACCTGTTCCATTGATTAAAAATATTTAAAAACATCTATTTTGATATATGGGTTGATCCAATTTCGTTTCGGAGTCAGAACGGGTTTTCTGGGCCGTGGAGCGTTCAACTTTCTAATCAATTCGATCCTATTGTTTCTATTTTCTGATCCACCTATAAATATGTCATTATAAACCCTAGCCTACTTCTTATTCCTCATTTCTATACGTAAAATTCTATTTGCTTCTCCTCTTCAATGGCAGACAGAACCCTAAATCCCAAAATGCAATTTCAAATAAAATTCAAAGCCAAAAATTCAAACTCTTCAAACTATATCGAATTATATACAGATATGAAGCTCTCGACGAACGCAAGTCAAATATATGATTCATTTTTCAATTTGGTACATCTTTTATCCATAAATTCAAGTTAAACCTCAGCCATCCATAGGCTAGGGTTTTGATCCAATGGCTGATTCGCGATGATATAACGATCGGGAAGCGCCATAAGGTAGAGGACGGAGAGCAGGCTCCGTCGCCATCATCGTTCGCCGTAGCTTTCTTGGGGATCAACGGAAATCGCTGAGAAAGGAGCGACGGCTACTTGCGTTCGAAGGTGGCTAGGGGGGTCGCGACACACGGTGCAGGGCCAAGGAGGTCGCCTTACGTAGGCATGGTGACTGTGTTGCTCGATCGGGACGAAGGCAACCGTGGGCGGCGTATGAATCGATGAACTTGGGGCGGCTAGGGTTTCATTCGAAACCTAGTTGGCTCGAATTCATGTGAAGAACGAAGCAGGAAACTTGATGACGTGGCTCAACGTTTGGGTTTGTTTCTTTTTATTTTTAATTTTGTTCCAAATGTTCTAATTCGTGTAACTTTCACATACGATATCTGATTCACGCGCGGTTTTCTCCGCTAGGATCGTATTGGAATTCCAGACATTTTGATGATGGCTTGGATGAATTCTGAGACTGTTCAAATTTTGGGTTTAAATTGGATTTAAATTCAATTTAAATTCAAAAGGTAAGTGTTTTAACCCACTCACAACTTCTAAATTTTCTTATGTGTGTTAAAGTAATTTCTGATGTGATTAGAAATTTATTTATGACTGTTTGGTATATTTTTATCATCATTCAGTTAAATTGAATTTATTGAATTAAATTGTTATTTGATTTATTATTGCATATAAACTGCCAGTTAAATTGTTATTTAATTTATTATTGAATATAAACTGCTAGTAAATACCTGTTATTTATGATCTGTTCTATATTGATGTTATTATTTGAATTGGATGATGATTGTGACAAATGGTTGATGATTGATATTGGATGAATGGATGTTGTATTTTATATTGTTATAAACTGCAAGTTGTTATACATTTTCATTTCATTCGGGATTGCGGTTTGAAATGATATATAACCGTATTTTTATTTTAAATTACGGATTGAAATGATAAATATCCGTATCACTTGACCATATGGTAGAAAATTATATATAGACATCGTGGTCTATATATAAAATATTTTCAAAATGATTTCCATGGTTTTAGAAAGAAATATATGGTTTAATGAATATCGATTTTTGATATTATATAAACATTATTTTATATATAGTTAAATGCTTGAATTTAAGCTATGTATAAGTCTGTTAAATAAAAATTAAGTTTAATAATAGAGTTTGATTTTTATTAAAATAAATGTAAGTAAGTATTTAAATTTTATTTTAATATAGAGTGTATAATGATTTAAATAAATTAAGGTTGGGAGACAAATTATAGATTTATTTGAAATTAAATTTATTTAAGAATTAAACTCAAAAAGGTTGGTGTGAAATTTATTAAATTGGAAGGTATAATTTTTATAACTTGATTTTGGGGTCAAGGTGAATTAATTGAGTATTTCAAGTATAAATGAATTGAAGGAAATATTTAGTTATTTGTAATTTGAGTTTTATTTAAATGATAATGGATTTATTATGTAAAATATTTCAAAACTAAATAATAGAAAATTAAATTTTGAATCGAAATTATCAAATTTAGTTTGTAAATTTTGGGATATTTAAAGCCTTAAAATATATCGAAATTGAAATGTTTTATCGAAATTAAAGTGTTTTGAAGTTATGAATTTCGAAGTATTATGTTTTAAAAGCGATATAATTTCAAGTGTTTGGTTTCGAAATATTATAACTTTGAAATTGCTATGATTTTTGGAACTATATTATGTTTGGTTTGAAATGGCAATGATATTTGGTTTTAAAGTATAAATTATTTTGTAATGACCGCGGTGTTATAATAATGTTTGATTGTTAAAGAGACCGGGATCGAAAGTTGTCATACTCTCTGCAACTCCGAAAACCACTTTAACAATCGTGTACGCGGTGGAGATTCCAGAATGAAGTAGGATGGTGGCGGCGTTTCCTTTGAGGTATATACGTGGACCGGACTCCCGTGAGTTGGCATAAGGTGGCTAAAACAAGAGCGATCGACGAGCTAAGAAGGTAGCACCTTTTATCGGACACACTGCTTCGATACCATTCTATTACTTTGTGATTGATTTGGGCCCTTTTTATTTTTGGGGTGTGGCTCAAGGTGGGTGGTAGTAGCTGCTACGCATTACCACTGGTCCGGAAGCGTAATTGGTATATCTACCCTGGCATTGCCTAGTTGTGCCGTGTCACCTACCCTAGCGCGCCTTGTACGAGTTTGGTTTTCTCCCGTAGTCCGTGTGGTATTCTCTGGTGGCTTCCCGATCAGGAGGGACTATGATATTGGATGGACTACTAGGAATATTACGTGTTAAGGGGAATATTGGGTCACTCCTTAACGCTATTTAAAAGTAAGTTTATTTTACTATAGACATTATTATAATAGCGAAATATTACTACATAGTAAATAGTTTAACGGATCCTTAGGAGATATGAATCCTGAACATCTCTTAAATTACTGCACTCACGTTAGACATTGGATAGGAGATGTCAAATCCCGTAAACATCTTTGACGCCCTACCACTCATATTATTTACCGTTGATTTAACTTACATAAGATCTTTTAGTTTTGTTTCGAGTGTTTTGTCTTTTCAATTCGCTCGGGTCAGTCTGAGCATTACAGGTTTTGAAGACTTTATTTTGGAGGGCGAAGACGAAGATATTATTACTATTATCCATTTTATTATTCACTGCATCATGTACTCCGCTGCATTTTATTATTGTCTGGTATGTGAAACTCTGATATGTATTGTATAAGTATAATCAAATGTTTTGTAAACAGCTTCATGAACTATTTATTTGATTATTATATTTTATCGTTCTGCTGTAAGATTCTATTTTGTTTTTTCTTCTCTGTTTTTCTTATTTGCCTCATAACAACCTGCCATTCTGTATGTTTTAAGTCTGACGTGGGTGGTTTATCGTTGATTTAAAACGTGCAAAAAGGCAGGGCATTACATATGGTATTAGAGCTTTGGTTTAGCGATAAACCTTAGCTCTGTGCGGTCTGACTCTTTATTAATAGGGTAGTAATACCCTATGATGAGTCGCTGAGTGTGTATATATGAGAGAGCGTATTTGTTAGTGCTATAAAAAGGTTTTGATATTGTGTTGATTTGTTCTGTTTTATATTTATAAATTCTGGTTGGTGCATAGGACGCTATGACATCAATAGGTATTTCTAAACACTTAATAGGAAAAACCGACACAGTATTTGTTTTGAATATAGAAGAATGAAATAATTTTGCCTATTATATTTTCTATATAAAGTAATAAATTTTTATAAATGATATATATTTGGTTATAATATATTGGTTGTTAAGCAGTGAAATTTATAAATATTGGTTGTAAAATAAAATTTACAAATAAAATGAGAATAAATTGGAAATTTAGAACTTAAGTCCGGGATTTTAAATTTCTTTCAAAGGATTTTGGAATATAATAATAATATTAGAAGTATTTTCTGATATAAATATTTCAATATAATTTGAAAGAATTGTTTTAAAGAAACTTTGGAAAGAAATAAGTTCTGTACTCCCCTCTCTGTCCTTGGAAAATAATTTCGACGATGAGTGCACGCATCATCGACATTTATTTTCGAGTTTCGAAGTGGGAAGGCCACTGTAGTAGTTTTACTACAGATTTATTTTGGTAA
Source organism: Allium cepa (assembly GCA_030765085.1). NCBI lineage: Eukaryota > Viridiplantae > Streptophyta > Magnoliopsida > Asparagales > Amaryllidaceae > Allium > Allium cepa. The sequence continues at coordinate 160,047,922 of CM060939.1, forward strand.
CCAAATATTAAGTTTTATTTGTCTTAAATATAATTGTATATATAAATTGTAAGTATGTACATTTATCTATTATTTTAAAATGATTTAAAATTTAACCTGGTATTTAGTTCTTAAGTTTTTGATAATCAATAGTTTCAATTATTGTAGTGAAATGGATTGTAACTAATTAATAATTGGAACCTTTAATTAAAATAAGAGATTAAATGCTAGGTTATAAATGAAATTTCCAGAAAGTTGAAAGTTGTAACCTATGAAAATGGAAGATAAGATTATTGAACATTAACTTAATTAAAAGAAATGAGATAAACTTGTATAATTTTCAAATGCATTCTTAACAAGCATATATATAACTTACCAGATATTAAAAGTTCTAATATCTAATAAGAAATGTAATGGATAATATACAAGTAATAAACTTGAGGTAATGAAAGTATGTAATGAAATTCTTTTAAATAAGAATTTGATGTTGTAATTGTTGTGAACTTAAGTTATAATTGAAATGCTACTGCAGTAAAGGTAATAGGAAGTAAGTATTGCAAGTATAAGATTATAAACTTAAGTAAATGAATTTATATGCAAAGAAATTGAATTAAACATGAATACTATAAATAAATGAATGTTAATAAATGATATTATGTAATAATGAATGAATAAATAAATAGAATGCAGTAAAGAGGAAACTGACATGACATTAATAAATGAAAAAAGTAATAAATAAAAATAAAGGAAATAAACATTGAATCAATGAATAAAAATAAAAGTTTGTAAGAAGTAAATGAAAATTTAAAGGATGAATCATTATGTAAATAAAAAGGGATAAACCATAATATGAATAGAAAAAGGGAATCAAACAACAAATGTTATGCAATGAAATTAATAAGAATGAAATTGATCTATTGTTTTGAAATTGTTGTTTGTTTAGTTATGGTTGTTTGGGCAAAGATACTTTAAAATTGTTTAGATGAATGAATAATCTATTTAGCTTCATCTAAGACTGTTGAGTAAATGGTGCACTAAGTAGTTCATTTTCCATTCTGTGCAATTTAAAGTTTGAACCCGAACAACTATTTGTTTGTTGATATGAATGAATGATTGATTTGTGTTGATTTTATGCGATGGTTGTATGCCTTGTTGCAAGTGATTGTTGTTTGTATTGATTTGTTTGTTAGTGAATGAAACAACTTTAAATGTTTCATTTTATATAATTATTAACTCTTTTTGGATTATATAAGTGAAATACAGGTTATGGAAGCAATCGCTATTGCTTTTGGTTTCATAATTAAGCGTTGTTTGCCCGACAAATAGGTACGTTTTCGGATTACGGTTTATAGCGCTATTATATTGTTTTTCCCATATTGGGATATATATTATTTTGGAAATATATGTGTATATTGTTATATTTGATATTATATTTTCTCCTAAGCCTCTCTGTACAAAGGAGACTCTGTCGAAATTTTCCGTAAATTTTGGATTTAGAAATTTTCTGAAAATGTTTTCCAAACTTTATTAATTTAAGTATAAAAAGATATAATGGTTATAAATTGGTATATTTTACTTAAGTTATTTTATTTTGTAAATTTATTTGTTTATAAAGCTAACATTTTGAATAAGATATATTGACTACTAAATTCTCTCTTTTCCCTTCTTTTTCCTTTTTGGGGACGAAAAGTTTTGAGTGGGGGAGAGTGTAACGACCTGTAAATTTTCGATAATTTAAAATTTTATTTTGTTTAAATTTTGTTATTAAATATTGAAGGAAATAAAAATTTATAATTTAATAATGAAATAATAACTAGATGGGAAGTTGATAATGTTAATTTATCTAAAAATTCGAATGAAATTCCAATCAATCGATTGTTCGAAAACAAATGGGAATATTTAATTAACTAATGAAATAATATATTGTTAATGATGATTGAATGAAATTTGTGTTATGAAAACAATTGTAATAATTGTTTGGGAATAATAACTTATAAGTGTGGTTGAAAGTAATGGTAATAAATATTTTATTTTACCTATCTATTTAGCCTGTTAATTTAAATTCGGTAAAAATTGCAATAAATCTAAATTAAATATTTTGTTAATGTAAATTTAGTTAATAATGGGAAACAACATTAACTTTATTCATATTATGACAAATTGGTTGAATAAAAGGAACGAAAATCAAGATTTATTAATTCATTGGAATTTAAATTATAATAACTGGATTAACTGCAATTAAATGAATTAAATAATTAAATATTACGTAAATGGAAACTAAGAAGAAATGGGGAAATATTACTGTACTAAGATGTAAACCAATGTTAGTTATATCCTTGCTGAGATAAAAGACTTGAATAACAAGGTTTAAAAATTAATAAATGGATTTTTGGAAAATTTAATTTATAATTTTATGAATTTAAGTAATTAAGGTTAACACTGCAATTGATGGTTTAAATCAACTTTAAATTGACCTCTAAAATTTTCCTAAGTTATTATAAATGACCGAGGAATCAAAAGTGATAGAAAAGCTAGATAATTTAATTTAAATTGGAAAGGTGATTTAATCAATTAATAATTTATTTATTTAATTTACTAGAAAATAGCCATTTTGTCCACTGATTCGGATTTTGACGAAACCAGTTTCTTCAAATCCGTAATAGTGAATTATTGTAGGATTTAAAGTTTCGTAACGATCGAACTTGTCGTTTGATTGTACGGACTTGAAACGCCTAGAAATCAATTAAATTGAAATCAATTTGAAATAACTTGATTTTAGCATAACCTCTTCATATGATGGAATTTGGACTTGAAACCTATTCCATCACGTTTAAAATATTTAAAACATCTATTTTGATATATGAGTTGACCCAATTTCATTTCGGGGTCAGAACGGGGTTTTTTGGGCCGTGGAGCGTTCAACTTTCTAACCGATTCGATCAAATTGTTTCTATTTTCTGATCCACCTATAAATATGTCCTTATAAACCCTAGCCTACTTCTTATTCCTCATTTCTATACGTACAATTTTATTTGCTTCTCCTCTTCAATGGCAGACAGAACCCTAAATCCCAAAATGCAATTTCATATAAAATTCAAAGCCAAAAATTTAAACTCTTCAAACTATATCGAATTATAGATGGATTTGAAGCTCTCGACGAGCGCAAGTCAAATATATGATTCGTTTTTCAATTCGATACATCGTTTATCCAGAAATTCAAGTTGAACCTCAGCCATCCATAGGCTAGGGTTTTGATCCAACGGCTGATTCGCTATGATATGACGATCGGGAAGCGCAATGAGGTAGAGGACGGAAAGCAGGCTCCATCGCCCTCATCGTTCGCTGTAGCTTGCTTTGGGGTCATTGGAAATCGCTAAGCAAGGAGTAATGACCACTTGCGTTCGAAGGTGGCTGGGGGGGGGTGGGGCGTGACGCACGGTGCAGGGCCAGGGAGGTCGGCTTGACGTAGGCATGGTGACTATGTTGCTCGATCGGGACGAAGGCGACCGTGGGCGGCGTATAAATCGATGAACTTGGGGCGGCTAGGGTTTCAGTCGAAACCTGGTTGGCTCAAATTCATGTGAAGAACGAAGCAGGCAACTTGATGACGTTGCTCAACGTTCAGGTTTGTTTCTTTTCATTTTTAATTTTGTTTAAAATGTTCTAATTCGTGTAACTTTCACATACGATATCCGATTCATGCGCGGTTTTCTCCGCTAAGTTCGTATTGGAATTCCAGATATTTTGATGCTAGTTTGGACGAATTCTGAGAATGTTTAAATTTTGGGTTTAAATTGGATTTAAATTCAATTTAAATTCAAAAGATAAGTGTTTTAACGCACTCACAACTTCTAAATTTTCTTATGTGTGTTAAAGTAATTTCTGATGTGATTAGAAATTTATTTATGACTGTTTGGTATATTTTTATCATCATTCAGTTAAATTGAATTTATTGAATTAAATTGTTATTTGATTTATTATTGCATATAAACTACCAGTTAAATTGTTATTTAATTTATTATTGAATATAAACTGCCAGTAAATACCTGTTATTTATGATCTGTTCTATATTGATGTTATTGTTTGATTGGATGATGGTTGTGATAAATGGTTGATGATTATATTGGATGAATGGATGCTGTATTTTATGTTGTTATAAACTGCAAGTTGTTATGCATTTTCATTTCATTCGGGATTGCGGTTTAAAATGATATATAATCGTATTTTTATTTAGAATTACGGATTGAAATGATAAATATCTGTATCACTTGACCATATGGTAGAAAATTATATACAGACACCGTGGTCTATATATAAAATATCTTGAAAATGATTTCCATGGTTTTAGAAAGGAATATATGGTTTAATGAATATTGATTTTTGATATTATATAAATATTATTTTATATATAGTTAAATGCTTGAACTAAAGCTATGTATAAGTTTGTTAAATAAAAATTAAATTTAATAATAGAGTTTGATTTTTATTAAAATAAATGTGAGTAAGTATTTAAATTTTATTTTAATATAGAGTGTATAAGGATTTAAATAAATTAAGGTTGGGAGATAAATTAGAGATTTATTTGAGATTAAATTTATTTAAGAATTAAACTCAAAAAGGTTGATGTGAAATTTATTAAATTGGATGGTATAATTTTTATAACTTGATTTTGGGGTCAAGGTGAATTAATTGAGTATTTTAAGTATAAATGAATTGAAGGAAATATTTAGTTATTTGTAATTTAAGTTTTATTTAAATGATAATGGATTTATTATGTAAAATATTTCAAAACTAAATAATAGAAAATTAAAATTTTGAATCGAAATTATCAAATTTAGTTTGGAAATTTTGGGATATTTAAAGGCTTGAAATATATCGAAATTGAAATATTTTATCGAAATTAAAGTGTTTCGAAGTTATGAATTTCGAAGTATTATGTTTTAAAAGCGATATAATTTCAAATGTTTGGTTTCGAAATATTATAGCTTTGAAATTGCTATGATTTTTGGAATTATATTGTGTTTGGTTTGAAATAGCAATGATATTTGGTTTTAAAGTATACATTATTTTGAAATGGCCGCGATGTTATAATAATGTTTGGTTGTTAAAGAGACTGAGATCGGAAATTGTCATACTCTCTGTCACTTCGAAAACCTCTTTAACAATGGTGTACGCGGTGAAGATTCCAAAATGAAGTAGTATATTGGCGGCGTTTCCTTTGAGGTATATACATGGACCCGACTCCCGTGAGTTGGCATATGGTGGCTAAAACAGAAGCGATCGATGGGCTAAGAAGGTAGCACCTTTTATCAGACACACTCCTTCGTCACCATTCTATTACTTTGTGATTGATTTGGGCCCTTTTGATTTTAGGGGTGTGGCTCGAGGTGGGCGGTAGTAGCTGCTATGCATTACCATCAGTCTGGAAGCGTAATTGGTATATCTACCCTGGCATTGCCTAGTTGTGTCGTGTCACCTATCCTAGCGCGCCTTGTACGAGTTTGGTTTTCTCCTGTAGCCCGTATGGTATCCTATGGTGGCTTCCCGATTAGGAGGGACTATGATACTCGATGGACTACTGGGACTATTACGTGTTGAGGGGAATATTGGGCACTCCTTAACGCTATTAAAAGTAAGTTTATTTTACTATGGACATTATTATAATAGAGAAATATTACTACATAGTAAATAGTTTAACGGATCCTTACGATATGTGAATCCCAAACATCACTTAAGTTAATGCACTCAAGTTAGACACTGGATAGGAGATGTCAAATTTCGTAAACATCTCTGACGTCGTTCCACTCATATTATTTACCGTTGATTTAACTTACATAAGATCTTTTAGTTCTGAATCGAGTGCTTTGTCTTTTCAATTCGCTCGGGTCATTCTGAGCATTACAGGTTTTGAAGACTTTATTTTAGAGGACGAAGACGAAGATATTATTACTATTATCTATTTTATTATTCACTTCATCATGTACTCCGCTGCATTTTATTATTCTCTGGTATGTAAAACTCTGATATGTATTGTATAGTATAATCAAATGTTTTGTAAACAGCTTCATGAACTATTTATTTGATTATTATATTTTATCGTTCCGCTGTAAGATTCTATTTTGTTTTTTCTTCTCTATTTTTCTTATTTACCCCATAACAATCTGCCCTTCTGTATGGTTTAAGTCTGACGTGGGTGGTTTATCGTCGATTTAAAACGTACAAAAAGGTGGGATGTTACATCGTTTGTGTTGAGGATGTTGATTCGTTTAGTGCGGAGTACTACTTCAATCTATCGAGCTTTCTTCTTGGCCGAAGGATAGCAAGTTGAAAGTAGAAGACGTGATAAGTCTATGAGACTTAGTTTCTATGTGAGGTTGAGAAACGCTTTTGCGTTGTTGGTGCGAAGTGATCGAGATTGGTTTATTTAAAAACCATTTCGGACCAACATTTATGCGTTCGATTGTGCAGTTTGTGATGATATTGATATTCAGGATTTTCATAGTGAAGTATTATTTGTTGATCGTTCGGGGTTAAAATCGCAATATACATATAGTAACAACAGTCTCTTCGTTATGAAATATCCAATGCAAGGACTATTCGCTACCAATCCTAGAGATTTTCCAACAGGATGTAGTAGGAAAGTACCTACGGTTTGTCCTGTTCCTGGACAATTTGTACGGACGTTTGTCCAACATTACATTTCTAAAGATTATGTACCTTGGATTTTACAATCGTGCATCAGTGGTGGCGAAGAAGGCAACTTCTCTTAGCTTAACACCCTCCTTGAGTCATACGAACTCAAGGGTTGTATTTTTGTGGAAGGCAATTAGTAGTCAACGGAAATGGCCGTGTGGCATTTAAAGTGATGTGATATGTGATATGTGAAAGGTAATCGTTACCTCAGGCCTCATCAACCGAAAATGACTGAAACAGGGTTAGATGCATCAAGGCTAAGTGGGTCATTCCTATTAAGATGTGATCATCCTCTTCTAGATATATTTTCTCCTGCTATGACGTTCAGGATGTAAATTAATGTGGTTTGTATGCTATGAGGCCCTCGGAAAGGTCGGTAACGATCGGAGGATGATATATACGATACTATCTAGTTATAGAGATAGGTCGGTCTTGTGTTGGTAGAGGTTCCTTTGTGATGTTCCTCAGTACATTCCTCTAGAGATGTACTGCCGGAAGGTAGTCCCTTCACCTGGCCATTTGTATGGAATCCAAACTCCACTACGTGCATGTCATTTTGTTTGTAGAGCCTAGTATGCTAGAATTTAATAATGGTAATAATTTCGGCTGCTTTGATATTATTTTTGCAATGGACACTATTATAATATAAGTGGATTTGATATGAAATGTTTTAGTTATCGTAAGGTAAAAACATGTCTGTATTTATGTGTGGGCGTGTCTTACGAGATACTCTTGTTTTGAAAAGGAAAATTTTGGTAATTTAATAAATTTAGTTGGCTGTGTTTCTCACGCTGGTTTACCAGACTAATCTGGGCGTTCTTCCCTTTCAATGCTCGGGTCAGATCGAGTATATTTACAGGTTCAGATTTGGTGCTTTTGGAGCTGCAGCAGGAGAGCTGGAGATCTTCATTTTCGTATACATGTATTTGTGTTTATTGTTTGCTTTGCGCATTGTTATTATATATTCTCGGCAATTGTGAGGTCAGGTCATTATAACTGTTTGGGCTGATCAGTGATTGATTGTTGAACTCTGATCGATGTATGTATATACAGTTTCTGTTTTGTAAAGATCATTGATATTATATTATATGTTATTCTGCTGCGATGTGAGATTCTGTATTGTTCTGTTTTGGTTCTCGCTTCTCTCTTTCTTCTTTTCTCTTCTTCTCTCTTCTTTTCTTTTTCCTAACTTTCCGTCAGTCTGTTGTTTTTGGATCGGACATGTGTGGTTTATTGTCGATTCAAAGGGTACAGATTTGCGGGTCGTTATAAATCCCGATGGTAAACTACCTTCTAAAATATGGAGTATACAACCTCAATGGTAAACGTGTCCTACGTCCCACATTATTCAACTAGTATCATACAAGGATCGCTAAATGATTCGACTTCTTGCTTAAGTACATTTATCGATCAGTTGTGAACCCTACTAACAAAAATGCCTCTGTTCCCTCACGTAGCTTACCAACATGCGATCATAACTATTATAGTAACATTGGGAGAAACTTAGTATGACATAATCACAAACAGTGTTGAGTATCATGTTATACATCATAGCAAAGCTACATGAACTCTAAAAAGTCAAGGAAGCGAGAAACAAATTCTCAAAGCTATTTTACTTAGCCTACACCAGGTTATTGTTTAACTAGCTATCTATAGGCTATCAGTTGAATGAATATACTTGTCTGTCGACTGGTACCTTATGTATTTTTTTACTAAACGGTGCAGCAGTTGACTAAACAAATCAGTCAGCTGAGTCTTAAGGCTTTCAAGACGACTGATCTACTAGTCAGTCAATTTTTTACCTATAGACTAACTTTTTATTATTATTATACAATATCCATCCACTTACTATTAAGTCCAACCAATCGACTTTGTAAAGATTTAGTCGACTGGTGCCTATAGTCAGTCGACTGTTGACCTGAAAAATGAATTGTTTTTCCTTGGGTCCAACTTGTGTTTGTCCAATGTTTTCTTAAAATCATTCCGCCGACCATTTTATACAAGCAGTTGATTATTTTCCTAGAAATTTGGGTTTTCCACACTTTTAAATTGTTGTTTTGATCTGGTTTTAACCATTTATAATTAGTTCTTCTACCCGGACTTCACTTATACACATGAAATTGTATGATCCCACATCAAAACAATTACTTATATATAATTTCAAATTTTATCCTATCCAACTTTTTGTGTATTTTATCCAATTAATTATATATAAACTATTCTACGATTCATCCACATATATTCAATTTTATTCAGAGTTGATAAAATCAAATTTAGGTGATTTTTAAAGGATATATACATAGACTAACTTATATTCATCTAAATTATATCAAATCATTCTAAAAAAAAATAAGATCTATATGATTTTAAAGCTATATGTTTAGATTTGCTTTTATTCATCTAAATCAATTCAAATCTTTTACAGAAAATCCAATCTATATGATTTTAGAGTTATATGTATAGATCTATTTTTATTGGTTTATCATATTTTGATTCATATAAACCTTCAATTAAAATTTTCAATTCAATTTATAAATCATATTTATCCAATTAGATATATAAATTGAATTTAAATGCTCATCTACATTATATTCATTTCATATATAAACTCACTCATCTTTATTCGCTGCCTTTGAAAAAATCCCATGATTGTTTTCTCCAATTCAATCGGATTTTTTGCCTCTCCTTTTCTATTTAGCTATGTTTGGATTTGGATATCTCTTCCGTTCTATTTGATTTCCTTATTTTGTTTAGAGGATTTGATTTAATATTTTGTTTGGAAGATTTGTTTTTAGATTTGAAGAATAAGGAGATGAATAATGGAATTTAGGTGAAGTGAGGGCTACGTGATGAAAAGAAGTGGAGAATATGGTGAATTAGGATTATGAAATTCCCTTGTATAAGTATATAAATCTTGAAACCCCCACACAGTCCTGCTTGGGCGTTTTCCCGTTTGGCTTCGAAATGCGTGCTATGTAAAACATCTACATCTCATTCATATAATGCCTATTTCTGACATTTTATATATTAATTTTTCCTAGAAAAATTTACTTGATGCAATAGAATAGTCATATTTTCCAATTCCTTTGTTAAGAAAAAAACTATTATTTTATTTTATGTAAAATAACAAAAAAGCCATTTTTATTGATTATTTATTATTATTAAAAATCTAGGGTGTAACTTTCTTCCCTTTGAAAGAATTACATCCTCGAAATTCCAAGAGTATGAAAAAATGCAAAACTCATGGACTGAACTATGCACTAGCAACCATGTGTATGTGCAGTACATACACTCAAACCATACCAACACATAGTAAATCAAGCAATCTATATCAAACATATATGTTCCTAATATTTATAGCAATATAAGATATGATACATCTGGGATACAACTAAAGCTTGGATATAAACATCAATGTATAACAATGTTAAAATATGTGCAATAAACAATATGCATTCATCAATCAACATATTCATGAATATGGCAAGTGATAAATGTATATATATTAATGAAACTCTTGTATGAATGCAAGATAATGGCTTATAGGCATGGATGCAAAACATCCTAAAATATACATATAATTTATATATGTATGCAACGTGATATATGATAAGTCGAGTCATATTGCTAACACAAGTCACACAGCAAATCATACCACACTATCTAATTTTTTACTTAACTAAGCAAAAACTAGGGAAAACATATCGAAAAAGAGTGAGCAAATTCGAAACTCTAATCTTCTCCTCAGGTTCCCAAGTACTCTTAACAGGATCATCTCCCCATTGGACTCTAGCTAGTTTAACTACCTTATTGCGAAGTCATTTTGTCCCATGCTAAATAATTTTGGTAGGTGCATAACAAACAAGTGATGTTCGCTCTACCTCAACCCCTTCTAACTAACTCAGTTCAACCCTAAAAACTGAACCGTGTAAACACTTTCCCAAGTGAGACACATGGAATAGATTATGAACTCCCACCAATTTTGGAGGACGCACCACCATAAAAGCTAACTTCCCTACGTTTACAAAATCGGGAAAGTCCCTATAATTCTTAGTGCCAACTTCCCCGAACTACCAAACCTCATAACAGTTCTTAGTGGCGGGGCAATCACAAATACCATGTCGCCTTCTATGAACTCCAACTCCATGCTTCTCCTGTCAGTATAGAATTTCTGCTTATCTTGAGCAGGCTTCAATCTCTTAAGGGTCAAATCTAATTCCTCCAAGGTCTCTAATCATTTGTGGCCCGAGAATAATTCTACCAATAATATCCCACCAACAAGATGGAGATCTACATAGCCTTATATACAATGCCTCAAAATGGTACCATTCCGATACTTTCCTAACAACTATTATTATATGCAAATTATACAAACGACAAGTGATCTTACCAACAATCTACAAAATCCAAATTACACATCCGCAAAAAATCCTCCAACACCAGATTCACCCGCTTAGTTTTTCCATTTGCTTATAGGTGATAGGCTATACTCAAATTTAATTTAGTGCTAAGGCCTCCTGAAGACTCCTCCAAAATGCACTGGTGAAAATTGGATCTCAATCATTGACAATATTGAAAAACGCTCCATACAGTTGAACTCCTCCTTTATATATAAGGTTGCCAAAGATGCGATCATATGTGTACTCCTAGTTGGAATAAAATAAGCGCATTTGGTTAGTTGATTGACATTGACCCAAACACTCTAATTTCCCCGTCTACTCTTGTGCAACTCATTAATAAAGTCCATAGAGATGCTTTATCATTCCCACTTCAAAATATCCAAATGCTGTGGCAATCCATCAGTCCTCTTTTGCTCCTCCTTTACTATTTAATATGTCACACACTTTGAAAAAAAAACCACTCGATGTTTCTTCATACTCGGATAGTAGAATACCTCTTCATATCTCGATATATTTTGTCACCATTGAGATGAATGATCATCCAAGAATGATGAGAATCATAAAGTAACTAGTCAATAAATTTCGTAATAAAAGGAACATACAACCTACCATCCCTACGCAGCCATCGCCTAGAAAAAATGGAATACCGATCTAAATGACTCAAATGCTCACCTTTGTTCAACATCTCAAAAATATTCAACTCCATGTCTTGCTTCTAAGTTGAACCAGTACACTCTATTAGTGAAGACTAAACATCTAAAGCTACTAACAATCCTAGTGCAAGTTCATAGGAAGGTTAGAAATAAAATATAGAGATAAACTTAAGGTTTTCCAATCCAAAGACATAGAGCCTACCATCGCGTGTCTCCTACTAAAGCATCAACTACAACATTCTTTTGCCTAGGTATATGAGATACCGAAATCGAATCATGCTAAGAACTCCATCCACCTCTACCACCTCAAATTCAAATGTTTTTGGGAGAACGAATACTTTAGAAAATTATAATTCGTAAACAACTCAAATCATTCCCTAAACAAAAATGCCTCTAAGATTTGAGTGCGAAATAATAATTACCAATTCAAGATCATGAGTTGGATAATGTTTCTTATGCACTTTCAACTATCAACTAGCATAGTAAACTACTCTATCCTTCTACACCATAACAGTGCCCGTGTGTCGCCTGCCCTATACCATCAACACTAATAGAATATAAATAATGCACTGTTTGTGGCCAGTCGATATAGGACGGTCATCAAAGTTGAAATAAACCAATATAACCTCTCATATCTCATAACACATGGATAAAATATAATATCACAAATATAAAAAAGGTAATAATAATGTGAACATACCGTCATCATCTAAGTATAATATCCAAAGAGTTATACATCAATAGTAGAGTTCATACAATGGAAAAAACTCAAATAAATTATCTTAACAAATAGTAATAAGCAAGCACTGTCACGGACTCCATAGCATGCTTAGCGGAATAAGCGTAGACTACATATATGTATATAATACGAGATAGCTCTGTCCAGCTCATCCTTCGAACATCAACTGCATCATCTAGACTCATTATCTAGTCTACTCATTTATGAGTACCCAAGATAATAAGAGGCAAAATATAAAACCTTGGGTCAGATAACAGTCTGGTGTGAGCGAGAAATGAATCTCAAAATACTAAATAGGTAAATATGGTAAGGAATAAGAGTACAAGAATGATACCTGACCTATCCCTGTAACCAAAGAGTTAACTTACAACACTATAATATGCTACTCGAAAATATCATAAACATATATCACAAACGATATAAAGGACATCAGTCTTCCAGGTATTCTAATTTCCAATACCTACTTTCCATGATACCTATGAGTGATAGCCTACTAAAGAAAACAACCAAAGCAATCGTAACATCCATAGCATCCATCAAACATTCCTAAATATCACTCCATGTGCTTTAAATATATGATAGCTCGTACGGCCTCCTTTCCACTAGGGATTAATGGAAATATTGGTTCTTTGTTGTACTCTCGTATCTCGCAACCTAAAGATGGATACGTGTCTTGTAGTCTAAAGTTGGACACTAGACCCAAAGCTATAGGTCTAGGGTATACAGGTCCCTTCATTGACCCATGGACATCCCTACTTTTAATACCCCTACTTCAAGTACAACTGAAAACACTCTGAGCACCAACAATTTCTTAGCACATACACCCAAGCCCTTATTTGCTCCATTTGGATACCGAGCCCTTCTTGCTTAATTTAGTTCCCATTATTCATGAGGAACCTTTCCACATTTCTTCATCATATGGCCCACCCTCTTTGCGAGCCGCCATCTTTGGGATGTACTCCCAACGCGAACCAACATCCGAAGACCATAGCTTTTCATCATGTTGTTATATCATCATCTAATCCGGTATGAATGAGCCAACACCTTCAGCACGATCTGTAGGACGTCTACTTCACCTCCTAGAAGTCTCATCCCATTTAGAACTAACCCAAGAACTCGACACCAACCTCTGATCTCAACCAGACCTCTACACATAACTAATTTATGGCTAAGCGTTCTTCCAGTCATTCCTTGAATCTAGTACTCTATGCCCAAATACTTTGACCCCGAATTCTCTACACAAGTCAAGTCGTTATAGAACAAATCCTCCCTTTATAACACTTTACTTCATATTCTAAAAAAAAGTCGTTATAGCCTCCAACACTTAGCCAATCACCTATCCATCACTTTAGGAAACCTCTATTAGCTATACTCTTGTTTCCCCAAAATTCATCAACGTTGGACTAACCGTAGAACTTGATACCAACCTCTCATGTCGATGCCAACTTCTGTGCTTTAAGAATCTAGTCTTGCGACTTGAACCCCAGGCTCCTCTCATACTCCAGAGTTTCCCCTCCAAGTTTCGTCCAATTTCGACCAACTTTGCCTTCGATTTGCTCGATTCTCCGACCTAACTTCCTATGCAATCACAACCCTAACAAACAACATCAAATCAAAACATCCGACATAAAATAACAAGCAATATCATCTAATCGAACATGCAATCCATCAACATATGACAAATAAGTCAATTTGAACATAAATCTACATATAACATGAATATAAGAGCATAAATAAGAGTGATTTCTAATCAATCCAAACTATATACATGGTTTAACATGTAATTAAAGTTAGAAAAATTTTTGTGGCCAAAAATCAATTTAAAACATGTTGATCCTATGATTCTACCATATAAACATGCATAGTATAGTGAGAAGGCATAAACCACTCACCAATTACCAAAGTCAACCAATATGAATGTAAATCCAATCCGGACAGTAATAGAATGCACTTCAAATCAAGCAAAACAATGGTCCCTATCTTCTAGTTGATGATCTAATCTATAATCCACAATCTAGTTTGATTTAGAGAGCAAATTGGGTGATTTTGGATGAAATTAAGATGGGTCTAAGGCTAATTAGGGTCTAGACCTGATTTAGAACAAGAAGGAATTTTTTTACCTGATTCTTCAGTCCCCTGTTTATAGTATTCTCTAGTTGGAACTAATGGGTTTACTAACGAGCTTAATTAATTACACGCTAATTCTAGCCAACAGCCTTGAAAACTTAAAATAGGAATAACTTTCTAACCGCAAGTCTGCTTTTCTATTATGACCACTCTACGGAATGGGAAACCATCATCCTGAAGTAGTGGAACTATTTTGAGACTTAATTCGACTTGTATCAAAAATTATAGCCTAAACAAGATTTCTACGATCAGAATGGTCACAAAGAAATTCGGGAAAAATCATAGGTGTGTAAAACGTCCCTAAGAGTCATATCCAAAAATTAAAATCATATGACCTCATATGAATAAAATAAAAATATTTTATGATACTCTAATACCTAAAACATGGATCGTTACATTCACCGCCTTTACGAATTTCGCCCTCGAAATCCCCAAACAAGCCAAAGTATAAGCAACCATGATCATCCCGCATGCCTATTAATCATATGCGACCATCAAACATCTCACACAAGCAGCTGTACAATTAATAGTGTAGGTGAGCTATCCTAGCATGCAGAATACTAACCTATCAAATATGACATATAATGGTGAAAGTAGATACGATAAGCGGTGGATCTTTTCATTCAAAGAGCTCCGAATGAGAAGTCCTCATGCTCTCTTCCATCTCCCATGCATAATCATCCTCACTTTCGCTCTATTATATCTTAACTAGCTTCACCATCTTTCTCCTAAAATATTTCATATCATACCCAACAATACGAAGCGGCCTACGTGGTATAGAGATTTCTGGTTCTACCTCAATATCTTTTAGCTGATTTAGTGCGATCTTTATGCCTGATTCGTGCACAAACTTCCATGCATAAGAGACATGAAAAGTGTTATGCATGCCCGCCATCTTCAGAGGTAATCGACCCCACATGCTAGTTTCCCAATTCTCTCAACTATCGGAAAAGGTCCTACGAATCTCGATGCCAACTTCCTCTTTCTACCAAATCAAACTACATTCTTTAGAAGGGAAACCTTTACAAACACCATATCTTTGACAGAAAACTCTAGCTCCCTTTGTCTCTTATCCACGTAGCTTTTCTATCGATCCTGAGAAGCTTTCGTTCATTGTCGAATGATCTCAATCTTCTTCGAAGTCACTCTAATCATATCTGGCCCGAGTATTAGATTCTTACCCGCTGTCCACCATCATGAAGGAGCATTACAAGGTCATCCATATAATGCTTCATATGATGCCATACCAATCTTGACTGATAACTATTGTTTTATGCAAAGTCCAGCAAATGCAAATGGTTATCCCATGATCCACCATGGTGTATACTGATTGCCCCTAAGAGGTCCTCCAATATACGGTTTACTCTTTTGATCTGCCCATCCGTTTGTAGGCGATAAGTTGTACTATGATGCGGCTCCGTCCCTAAAGCCTCTTGTAAGCTCTTCTGAAACCCACTAGTGAACAACGAGTCTCGATCGCTTACAATGCTCTTCGACACACATCGAAATCATACTATCCACTTCACATACAACTTTGCCAGCTTGGCTGTCGTTCTACTTGACTTGACGGGTATAACCCTCGCACTCTTGGTCAACCGATCTACCACGGCCCAAATACAATTGTACCCTACCCGTATCCTTGGCATTCCAGCTATAAGATGCATTGATACTTGCTCCTATTTATATTCAAGAATCTCTAATGGTTTCAAAAATCCACTAGGTTTCTTCTTTTCTGCCTTTACCAACTGACATTTTATACACTTCGAGGTGATTGCTCCAACATCCCTCTTCATACCTTCCCAATAGCAAGTTCGCTTCGTATCTCGGTACATCTTGTTAAGCGAACCTCGGTACATCTTGTTACTACTTGGATGAATAGTCAATCTAGAATGATGACACTCTCTTATCATTTCATCCCTCAATCCATCAACATCAAGAATAAATAATCTTCCATCCTTATAAATCCAACCTTCTCGATCGAGTTTGTATTGCTTCATATCTTCAGACTCTACTCTCTCTTCTATCTTTACTATGATATCTGCTAGCCTAGCATCCCGCTTTTGAGTAGTACCGATCCTTTTAATTGGAGTTGGACAAACTTGCTAACATTTCAGGTTCTAGCTCGTACTGAGGCTTGAAGTCAAATCTAGCAACATACTTTAATTGTGTTGATTCCAAGAACATTGTTCCCGACCCCGCATGTCTTCCACTCTATGCATCGATGACTGCATTCCCATTTCCTGGAGTGTAGCAAATACTGAAATCATAAGAGGCCAAGAACTCTAACAACTGTTGTCGTCGAAGGTTGAGATCCAATCGAGAGAAAAGGTACTTCAAGGATTTATGGTCCATGAATAGCTCAAACCTTTCTCCCAACAAATAGTGCCTCCACATCCTCAAGGAAAAAACAATTTTTGCCAATTTCAAATCATGAGTTGGGTAATTCATTTCGTGCGGCTTTAGCAGTCGACTCGCATAAGTGACAACCTTTCCCTTCTGCATTAACTCCACACACAATCCAGTACCTCAAGCATCTGTGTATACCGTCAACTCTTCATTTCCACTTGGAATGGTCAACATTGGTGCACTCATCAACCTCTCTTTCAAACTCACAAATGCGTGCTTACATTTTCATCCTATACAAAAGTTTGATTCTTCTTCATCAAATTGGTCAATGGTGCCGCTACCTTTGAGAAGTCCTTTATGAAGCGCCTATAGTATCCCGTTAATCCTAGGAAGCTTCTCACATCTGTAGCATTCTTAGGCTGACTCCAATCTTGGACTGCTGCCACCTTGGTATGATCGACTGCTATACCCTGTCCCGAAAAGACGTGACCCAAGAATCCCACTTCTTCTCTCTAGACGTGATACTTAGAGAACTTCACTCTCAACTTGTGCTTTTTCAATATCTCTAGCACAATCCTTAAGTGTGTATTTTGTTCCTCTCCAGTTCTAGAGTAGATCAGAATATCATCCATAAACACAAGAACGGATTTATTCAACTAGTCTCTGAAAACCCGATTCATGAGATCCACAAAGTATAATGGAGCATTGGTCAATCTAAATGGCATCACCAACCACTTATAGAAACACGACGGCGTACGAAACACAGTAATAGGCACACTCTCCTTTGCTAGTCTCAACTAGTGAAATCCCATTGCCAAATACATTTAGGAGAACACCTTCGCACCATGCATCCAATCAGACAAGTTATCAATACGCGGGAGTGGATACTTTTTCTTCCTCGTCACTTTATTCAGCTCGCAAACAACCTCAAAGAGCCATCCACCTTCGTTGCGAATACTACAGGTGCGCCCTACTAAAATATGCTCCTTTAAATGAATCCTTTCTCTAATAGGTCATTCACTTGCACCTCCAATTCCTTCTGCTCTCTAGGTGTCATATACCTCAAAGACATAACTATCAGTTTGGCTTCCTTCACCAAGTCTATCCAAATCTCGACTCACTATGCGACGACAATCCCATCACTTCCTCGAAAATATCTGGATACTCCCTAGCGGTAGGAATAAATGACAATCCCGCCCATGGAACCTCAGATAATATAGAAAGCTAACCATCACCCCATCCACTAGTAGTAACTTAAATACTACCATTCACCCATCCACATCTCCGTCTATCACCAATAACTTATCGCAATTCACCATGGCCGCATACTTCCTAAGCCAGTCCATACCCATGATAATCCCGAACCCAACAAAATTCAGAAGAAGAAAAAATCATAAGCCAAAGAACATCCATGAATCGATAAAATTAGGCCACGAAAAATCATGCAAAGGCTAGTAGACCTCCAAATGGGTTCGTCGCGATTTGGGGGTCGTCTACTATCTCGGGTTCCAATCCCATTTTATCTACTAGGTCACTACAAATGAATGAATGGGAAGTACCAGTATCAAACGAAACTCAAATAGGAACATCTCTAATAGAAAGAATACCTTGGATGACAACTCCATTCCCTTTCTCCTTCGTCGAAGGAGCACTTGACAAAGTCAGGACCGCGTCTAAAGCGTACGCCTTCACCACCTGCTTATCCTTCATTGGTTCTGGACAATTTCTCTTTAAATGCCCAGGCTTGTCACAGTTGTAACATTTATTTTTCTTACTCATCTTGTAGTCTTTAATTAGATGACCATTCTCATTGCATCCGAATCAAACATTTTCCCATTTACTCTTCTTCTTGCCATCCTTACCCTGAGACTACTTCCTCTTCCCATTCCACTTCTTCTTGCCTTCACCGCCTTGATGCGGCTTTGGCTCCTCTTTCTCAGTGGCTACAACAATAGCAGTCTTAGCCTTAGGTTAAAGCTCTCATGGCGAAGCGCCTTCTCTATAAGCCTCTCAAATGACTCATTTGGTCCACTATCTTTTCCCCTAAGTAATCATCCAAACCAGCGATGAATTTCTCATTCTTCCTCAATGGAGTGTTGATGAATGGCATCCCATACTTAGACAAAGCATCGAGTACTACCACATATTTAGAAATTGTCATCTCTCCCTCCTCGAGCGGCAATTTTTTTGAATAGAACCGACTTTTAAGCAACCAGGATAAACTTTTTCTTGAAAGTTGCCTTGAATTGGCCCCAGCTGAACCGATCCTCTAGAGTAGCAATAGTATCAATATTCCACCAATTCATGGCTCGACCCTGAAGCTATCTCGAAGCTAACTTTTTTTCCATAACATCTTCCACCTCCATATAACCAAAAATCCATTTACAAGTATCCAATCAATCTTGCACTTCTATGGCAGACTTCGTTCCATAGGATGCTTTTCTCCAAGGGTAGAGTAATCTTTGCTCAGCTTGGCAAAATCAGCCCTAGGCGCTTGCATTAGAACACCTCCACCAATCACCACTCCAAGAGCATTCCTCATCATATTAGCCATTATAGTATTGAACATGGCTAGGACATTAAGCATAGTAGCTCATGATTCCACTCCTTCCTCTACTCTTGAAGTAGAATTCCTTATATAATTCCTTGTATGTCGGCTCATTCTTATCTATAACAAGAATGATTAGTCTCTCATAAAGTAAACTATGTCTATAGTGCTTATGTGTATGCATACTATATAATATATCACTGTATAGTTTTGAAAACCAAACTTATAACAAATATGCACTCTCTCGTATATATCTGCTGTCGATCCAGTCTAGGGCATTAACACCTTCCCTATCTTTGCTGGATCACGGTATCAACTCTAGTTAATCATGTAACAAAAGCTCTAATACCAAATATGATGGCCACATACCATCGGCACCAATAGAATATAAATATTGCACTGTCCATGCTCTGCTGATATAGGATGATCATCAAAGTTGAAATAAACTAATATAAACTGTCATATCTCAGTGTATGGATAAAATATAATATCACAGATATAATAGAAGAGATAGTAATATCCGCATAGTTATGCATCAATAGTAAAGTTTATACAACAGAATCAAATAAACTATCTCAACAAATAGTAGTAAGCAAGCATTGTCACTGGCTCCACAACGTTGCTCAGCAGAATAAGCGTAGACTCCATATATGTATGTAATATGAGATAGCTCCATCTAGCTCGTCCTTCGAACAGCTTTTGGGTCATAGAGGCCTATTATCCAGTCTACTCATTTAAGAGTACCCAAGATAATAAGGGGCAAAACATAAAACCTTAGGTCAGACAACAATCTAGTGTAAGAGGGAAATTAATCTCAACAATATTTAATAGGTAAATATGGTAAGGAACAAGAGTACATGAACCATACTTGACCTGTCCCTGCAACTAAAGAGTTAACATACAACATTATAATATGCTACTCTATAATATCATAAAGATATACTACAAACCAGAAAAAGGATATCAGTCTTCTAAGTATTCCTATCTCCAATACCTACTTGCCATGATACCTATAAGTAATAGCCTACTAAAGAGAACAACCAAAGCATCCATAACATCCATCAAACAATCCTAACTATCACTCCATGTGCTATGAATATACGATAGCTCGTATGGCCTTCTTTCAACCAGGGACTAATGGAAATCTTGGTTGTTTGTTGTACTCTCGTATCTCGTAGCCCAAATGTAACGACCTATATTTTTAACGATGATATATTTAGATAATTGACTCAAATATTAAATCGTTAATTAATTGACGGTCCCAAAAGATGTGATTTTTCATATATGATTGAATCAGGACTCGAAACCACTTCAATTGAGTTCGGATCGATATTGCGAATTAAAATAAGTATATGGATTATTATTCAAAGATCGGAGATCCAATGGTCAAAATGGTCACAAAAAAGAGAAAAATTATCATCCTAGAACATAGTCTCAAATAGCGATGACATTTGTACCATCGGGACCAGAATAATGAGGTAATGCACACGAACGAATTTCTCACGATCGGATGTGTCGTTTGATCATGGGGGGCTTAAGACGCGTGATAATTTTATTTGAGAATTTAAATAAATAAGAATAAAATATTATTATTTAAATTAGTAAACCCTTCTCCCTATTGGCTATTGCATTGTTCCATTCCCATTTCCAGTAAATAAGGGTTGTCACCCCCATTGTCTTTCAAAAAATAAAGTCGATCGATTTACTTGACGATAAATCACGTGACATGGCTCATCGAGCTCTTGGGGAGGAGGAGCACCTCCAGTAAGAATTTGGGAATGATTGGTGATTGTCGATGTTAAATGTTCAAAACTAGGGTTTGACTTTTTAGATGACGTAGTTGGAGAAAGAGGAAACAGAGACCGGCATTGGCTAGAGGGAGGTGAGGAGCACTAACGTGGTGATTTCCCTTGGGTCTGGTCGAGGAACAACGAACATGACATGAGGGTAATAGAGGCAGAATCCTGAGTGATGCATTTTGAAATAGGGCAACAGGGTTCGTGATTCTGGTACCGACAAGTCGAGTATTCGAAGAGAAGGCCAATAGAGCGAACGGTGCTCGATTTTGTCAAACGTAGCTCTATATCATAGTGAATTGTGCATGGTATTTTGGGTTTCAATTATGTGCACGTAAAACATATTGGGGGAGGAAAATAGGTTAATCTGATGAAGGTAATTAGTTTTAAAAAATTATTAATTAAGTTAGTTAATTAATCGCTTAAATAATCCGCTATCTTATACATTGTGTATCTTTTACATATGAGGTCTGTTTTAGACGTTGTTTCTTATGTTGCGCTCGTGATGGAGAGCTCTATGAGTTGGAGATGGTTTGAATAGATTTAGTTGAGGTGAGTGATATATCTCTTACCATACTATGATTGGTTATATAGTATTAGATTGATGCTCATGAATTATTTTTGGTTTTAAGATATGATTTTTCCTATACGTATACATCTGCTAGATTTTATAAAAGAAAAAATTACTCTAAGGTGATTTATAAAAAATATCACATATTTTTCATCGACGTGCCATAGTTAGGAAATTATTAGGTTTAAGCGACTATTGATATGATTTCCTACATTGGTTAAGATGAATGAATTATATATATTATACATATAATATTATAGACATTTATATGCCTATTGGATGCATGTACCTTAGTTCGGTTGTTAGGTTGAAAACGCTGATTTGTTGGTGATCCAGCGTTGGGGAATATTCTATGCATTAGGGTTTCGTCCCTTTGATCGAAAACCCAAACAAATGGGATAAGTTGTAATAGAATGCTAGAATGCATGTTGAGGGATCTGAGGGTGGAAGACAATGGATTTGGATGAGCTTTGAACTTCAAGATGGACATTAGATGTTTTCAGTTGGTTAATACTTATCCATTTTTGGCTAAGTAAAGAACTAGAGTGAGTGGTACTGGCCACTTTTGGAGTGGTTGGTACCCATCACTATTAATGATGGTTGATTTGGTTGGCCTTTGACATGGACGGTGAGGAGGCTTCAAGGAGTGCGATATGATGATTAGTTCGTGCGACCGACTCCATGACTAGATGGTATCGCTCTTCGACGAGTACTTTTGATGATCATAATGATGTGATGTTTTCGACATGATGCTCTAGTACTTCGGATGAGTAGCTAGGTGGTGCATATAGTTAGGTTCCGAGGTTGACACTTTCTGGACTTCGAATGAGTAGCTCGATGGTGCATACGTTTAGGTTCAGAGGTTCGAGGCTTGATGTTGATTAGCGTCGTAATGAGTTCTACATGGGTGGGTTCTTTAAGGGTGATTCGTGAATATGATGTAGTATGGTTCTATCGTGAAATTGAATGAAGCAAGGAAGAGTATGGATAAGTGTGATAAGGGATCGTTGATACTCAAAGTGTTTTCTTTTGTACTCAAACATGATACTATTTTTTGGGATGCCCATGGATCGGTTGATTGGATCTATATACCCCATGTAGATAGATTTGGGTCACGTATACAGCTTTGAGCCGGAGATATAAGAGTACAATTGAAAATTGGGAGTTTTATTCATTAGTCCCTAGTAGAAGAATGGTCATATAGGTTATCATAGATCTAGTTCACAATGAGTGACAATTAGTATTGTTTGATGGATGCTATGTTCGTTATGGTTATTCACTAGTCAATTGTCACTCTAGGGATGTCACACAAGGTAGGTATTGGGCATAGGGATACCTAGACAACCCGACTGTTATTTAGTATGGAGTAGGTATTGTGGATGAAGATATGTGGACACCTCGACAGTTTACCGAGTATGGAGTACCCTTTATGACATTATAGAGTAGCATATTATCGATGTTACATGCTAATTCTTTAGTTGCAGGGACATGTTAGGTACAATTAGTATACCATGTGTTCCATATGCTATATCTACATTTATAGTATTTTGAGATTGTTTATTGTTCACACCAGACTATTGTTTGACTCGAGGTTTATGCTTTGCTTCTTATTATATTGGATGCTCTTAAATGAGTAGACTAGATAGTAGGTAAACAGCACTTGGAGCTGTACAGATGGACTCATAGGAGGCGACACTTTCTCATACTTATATTTGGACATATTATTACATATTCCACTATGACACTGTGGAGCCTTGACAGAGTTCACTTATTATTATTAGAGACAGTTTGTCAGCTGAACTTATTCATCACTTGTATAAACTCTAGCACTGTTATGTATAACTTTGTGTATCTGTACTTTGATATTTGGATCACCTAGTTATTACCGTCTCTTCTGTTCATATCTGTGTTTTTTATTATATTTTATCTAATGTGATGTGAGATATATGACAAGTTATGTGGTTATTTGATGTTTCCTTTTCCTTCTTTTCCATTATCTTCTCTTCTATTTCCTCTTCTTTACTTCTTTTCATTCCTTTGATAACTGTTCTGCATTGTAGGTATATGATGGTCGTTACATTTGGTATCAAAGCGAGGTTACATGGTTAACCTAAGTTGACACTATGATTCTATAAAGATAGGGTAGGAGTTCTCACCCTAGACCAAATCAAGAGTACATTTACGTACGAGAGAGCACGTATTTGTTATATATTTTGATTTCAAAAACTATATAGTAGTATATATGGTATATAAGCAGTATTACATACACGAGCACTATTGGTGTGGTGTTCTCTATGAGAGACTGATCATTCTTAACATTTATTAAGAGTGATCTGGCATATGAGAAATACTTTTACCGACTCCACTTACGTAGTTGAGGAGTGGGCAAGATTGGGGACCACTTGCCCTGATTTACAGAATATGTTTGCAGAGATTGTGTGAATCATTATTCTGGAATGCCCAAGTTGCTCCAAATAATTATGGTTCTCAAGTGTAAATACCTAGAGTCGACCTTGCCAAGCTGTATAAGACTACGTGAGTCAAAAAGGTAGACATTCCTTGGAAAAGAGTTGACTATTAAGGTGAAAGACGGGATGATATTTGCGAAAAGATCTACAATGACTTGGATTTAGATGACACGACGAAGTAGCAGTTGACCTCTAGATGACTCCAAGAATGAACAATGAACTCATGGAGTTCCTTATAGCTTCGATTCCCCAGGACCATTTTACTTGGGATTAGTTCGTAGTTCACTTTACAGAAGATTATCTTGACTTTTCAAAACTCGATGTGGTTTAGGGAGTTAATCGATTTGATGTAATGTGATATGTCCGAGTTGGAGTATGTGACTGAATTCGACGTTCTATCGAAAGACGGTCTATATCTTATTGATACTCTGTATGGAAAGGATGGACAATTTATCATTGGGTTGAGTGATCTTCTTAGGAAGTGACGAAAGTTTCGACAAGTCGATCGAAAAAAGGTTTTATATTACAAGAGCCTGTACCTAGTACTGGAAGTTTGTCTCGAACCTGTTATGTAGGGGCAAATAGTGGAAGCATATGGATTGAATGTCATTCTGAATTCATTGATTACTCCATTGATGAAAGAGAAGGGAAAAGGTATCACTACCTTGGGTATGCTATCCATTTATGGCATTTCCATAGATATTTTATTAAACGTCGAGGTTTCATATTCCTTCATATCTAGTGATTTGTAGATAGATTAAGATTGATACCCAAAATTGTTAACCGACCTTTAGATTATGATGAACCTTGTTAGGGGCTCAACTGGGCTATACATGTGCAACCTTTTACATTTTGTCATCGGGAGTTAATACTATGGACGACTACAGCATCCGTAGCGCTTAATTTTAGGCCTCAAAATGGGAAATGTTACAACATTGGTTGTTTACGCTTAGCCTGCACATGGTTTGCCCATACTTAGCCTATATATAGTTTATCTAGACCTAGCCTTATCAATTAATGGATGTTTGTTTGTTATTAATTGTTTTGAGTTTAATTGGGTTCGATGGTATGGTCTGGAAATCGACTGGCTAAAAAGGTACAGAATAATGGTGGATTGTGAGAAGTTGTTGGTGACGATTGTGGATGTGCAAGGGGGAGGGGGAGGGAAGATGATAGTGATTGGTTACCTACCGAAGGATAGGGTTATGATTACTTTCTATATTCACCTGAGACTCCACAAGATGGATTGTCATTCGTGCCTGTAGCTAGAGAGTGTCTGGACACATGCGATGTAGTGACCGAATTTCCACCATATAAGGATTAAGTTCAGTATCGATCTAGTTAAACATACTTGACCAGTAGTTATGCCTTTAAGGCACATGATGTCCAGAGAGAAAAGGGAACCAAGGGTGCAAGCGAATAACCTATTGAGATGAAGGTTCATTCGTAGGATTATATCTGAGTGGGATGCACATATAGTGTTCGCCATAGGGGCATATGGCTCTTTGGAGATGCTTGCTGGCTGTCGTAAGATGAGTGAGATTATGAACAAGTTTCTACTTTCATTTCTTGATGGCTTGTTCAATCAGCTTCATGGCATAGGAATGTTCTCCAGTTGGACCTTGCGATGAGGTTTCACCAACTGAGAGTATTTCGGGAGAGCATGATGATCATAGTCTTTCATACACTACCTTGTTTTGGATTGGTTGGTTATGTCATTCGGGCTAACCAACACATTGACATACTCTATTGATTTCTTGGACCATGTTCCAAGAGATCACTTGAGTAGGTTTGTGCTTGTGCTTATTGATGATACTTTCGTCTACCTATGGATGAAAGAGGAGCACAAGGCACGATTGATGATTGTATCGCAGGTGTCAAGAAGACAACGATTGAGGATGATATTTTGGTAGTATCACTTCTAGAGGAGGGAAGTAAAATGCTTGGGTCATATATTTTCAGAGTAGGACATCGCTATAGATGATATAGTTATGATAGCCCAGAATTTTATAGACCCAAGGTAGTAGCATCGTTGACCTATTTGATGGAAGCAGACCAGACTTTTATTTAAGATGTGAGGTGTAGACACGTGTTAGCAAAGCTAACCGAGAGGTCGGCGAGGGCACCAATGTTACTAATTTCGAACGGAAATGAGGAGATAATAGTACACACATACTTGTGGTACTTAACTAGCTGCGGTTTCGATACCGAAAGGTAAGGTTGTCACGTGTTAGTCGACAACTGAAACCACAAAAAGGGAAGTATCTGACTCTTGATTTGGAGTTGGAGGCAATAAAGTTCGCTTTCTAGATTTGAAGGCAATGTCTATTAAGAGAGGAGTTCGATTTTTTCAGTGATTCGACATTATTGTAGTGTCTCTTCTCCAAGAAGGATCTTGACCTTTGCCACTAGAGATGTGTTTGCACCAAAATTGGTCACAAACACCCAATTTCCAATGAATGAACCAGTTCACAATCACAGATCACAGATAACAAGTATGTAGAGAATTAAAAATGAAGAACACTTAGAAAAATTAGATGAAAGCAGTAAAGAACACATAGTTTATAGTGGTTCGACAATCCGGCCTACGTCCACTTTGAAGTTGGTAACTTTATTGAAGTTTACTTGCTGATTACAACGAGTTACAACTGATTACAATAGCAAAATCTAAGTACAATGATGAATCTTGCAGAGTCTGGACATAGTAGATCCAAAAGTCCCCTTTTCTGTAGGCTTTGGGGTGCTATTTATCGGTGTAGGAGGCAAATATCTCGCTCAGATCTCGAGAGACTTCTTCTGGCACGTGGGTGGGCCCATGCGATCGATCCAAGGCGATTTCGACTCGATCGGTGATAGATATGAACGAATTTCGTATCGATCAAGATTTGATCCAATCGAGTCAAAATTTGGGAGGAACATTCGTTAGGTTGTATGTAAGCTCCTGTGAAAATTTCATAGCATTTGGACTTGTTGATTGCGAGTTATGATCGATGCAATTTAGAGTTTTCATAGGATGTGTGATTCATATAGATCCTCTTCACGTCGCTCTTGTTCGAATCGATCAGGACACATGCCGCTATGTTGATGTGGCACTGGTTTTTAGGGTCGATCCACTCTCGATGCCGAATCAACCGAGTCCCTCCAATGTTCATACCTCGTTTGTATCGACCGAATAGACTTCATTCTTCGTATCGATCTCCAAGTGCTCACTTCGTCTCGATGATTCAATGGCCTTTTTGTACTGATCAAAAAGGGGTGGCATTCATATCGATCCACTATGTGCTCTTCGTATCGATCAATGGCCGACCGATACGAAGTACGTGAATGGGTGGATAGATACGAAGTACATGGAATGATCTACACGAAATAGCAATTGCCCATGGATACGAATTAGCCGGTGGCGATGGATGCGAAGTGGGATGAGCTCAGACAGATACGAAGTAGGGCATACTTGATGGATACGAAAAGTGCATGTTTTATGGATATGAACAATGCATGTTTTATGGATACGAACAAGGCCCGTGAATCGATGGACACGAAATGCACTAACTCGACGGATACGAAAGAGAACAATATTCAGTTTCGCATCGACCATATCTTGAGCATACGAACTCGGATTGACTTGAAATTTGGATGCTGGCTTCTATGCCTTTGCTTGTCGTGTCATATCAATTGTAGCTCGATCCGGAATTGGACAATATTTACCGACATCTATAGTTAATCTGTATGTAACTGTAATCGAAGGAAACTGTCTTTGGTTTCCAGCAAATCTTTTGGTATCACAATCTTGCTAAAAGGCAAGATAACACTTGCCCCCCAAAACATGCCTTGCGGTAGGAAGGCATGTTTTGTAATGCCATAAGCCGGATGTTCATATCCTGTCGATGACCTGCAAAGAAATTGATAGTCTTATTTGACTGCGAATGACGATCGTTCAGGATCATATGTCGTTTGAGGTCGGGTGTCGTTCGCGGCAAATGGTGATCGTTCGCGATCGGGTGCCGTTCAAGACGAGTTGTGACCGTTCGCGGTCGGGTGCCATTCGAGGCGATTTATGATCGTTCGCGATCGGTGTCATTCGAGGCGAATTGTGACCGATTGCAGACAGGTGCCGTTCGAGGCGATTTGTGATCGTGTGCCATTCGAGGCGATTTGTGTGTGCCTGGGGGGTATTAGTATCATTAATTCCAGATTTCACGTTCGAGTGAATTTCTGACTTGTCTGTTATGCGATTTATCATCATCTGAGAGCATGCCTGAGGACCGTTCATGATCCCTTACATATGTAAGTGGCTTAGCTGTTATAGAATCACAAATGGCGTACTTTCATTCAAAATAAGTCTTTCAACAGAAATTTCAAACAAAATCAAGTCTAAACATGAGAAATGGAAAACAAAAGCAAAACAGGGACGTCAAAGATGCAATTACTAGTCGTATCTGAGCATGCCTGAGGATCGTTCATGATCCTGTACATGTGTAAACGACTTAATCGTGTTGGTATGGAGTTTCCACTCGTTCGTCATTATCTCAATCAATTGATGACAAGATGATGCCCCAATCTTGAGCCATTTCCAGTTGATGCAGGTGGTGGCCGCTCCCATTCCACCGTGGTTGTTCCCCTTCTTACATACTACGATAGCAGACCATTCCGGATATACCCCTCAACCTCATCCTTCAAGTGCCTGCAAGCATTCGTGCTATGACCATTCAACTCGTGGAATTAGCAGTACTTGTCTGACCTGCTTTCATGGCTGGTCGGATCCCTTCTCATTGGCCTTCGACAGGGGATCTGCCCCCTGATATCCTGGTAGATTCGCTCCAAAGTTTCATTCAACTCCGTATAAGAGGTGAATCTTGGTTCCTTTCATGGTCGCGACGGTCTATCACTATTATACTCGGCCTTCCGTTTCCCTTTATCAGTTCCTGAATCATTTTTAGGAGGATTTTCACCATTGACTGCATAAATATCAACTCCTTCTCCTTCCTCTCTTTCAGCATTTGCATCCTCTAATCATAAAAATCCCTCAGCCTTGTGATAAAATTCTCCTAGATCCATAGGGGGATCCCTTGTCAATGAATTATTGAACTCTGTGCCATCAGCTATGCGAGATACAGCTGCCACCAAAACCATGGATGGATCTGGTCGATCCACCGATGTTACTGTTGCATTGAATCGCGTCAGAAAGCTCCTCAAAGACTCCCCGGATCTTTGCTTTAGTGTTGCCAAACTCATCACATTCTTGGGTCTCGAAATGTGAACTCTGAATTGCCTCATAAACTTCTCAGTCAAATCGGTCCATGTTCCAATGGAGCCGCTCTCCAGTTGTCTAAACCATAATGCTGCTATGTCTGTCAGATACAATGGGTAGCACCTGGCCATGACTTCCTCTGATGCCCCCAGTACTTCCATGTGTCGCATATACCTCATCAAATGAACATCAGGGTCTGTCCTTCCATCGTACACCTCTAATGTCGGTAACTTGAATTATAGTGGATTCGTAGCCTGTTTGATTGCAGGAGCGAAGGGGATTCTATTAACGTCTTCCAGATATCTATTTACTAGTCCATCTCTCATTGCTCGTCTGACCATTTCCACCACTTTGTCACTATCGTCAAGCTATAACCCTTGTCTGTTGCCTCCGATCTGCCCCGAGTTCACGAGGGCATCCTGGAATCTGCTCTCCTGGCCGAGCATCCATTCCTCTATTAATGCCATGTTGCTTGGGTCCATTTGATACTATTCCTAGGATTGGGTTAACATGCTCTAGGTGATTGCCCCTAGTTCTGGTGCTGCGCCGGATGGTCCTGCTCCATTCTGAACTCTGGTTGCTCCATGCTTCCGATTCCTATCTCCAGCATCTCCTGAGTTGCGTTCCACAGATTTTGCACTCCAACTTGTCTAACTTGTCGAAGTAGGATCTGCATCATCTCTTCTTGTCTCTTGAACATTGTTTCCATCTCGTCCTTGGTGATGAAGATCGACATCTGATTTTCTTCTGAGGAAGCTTCCTTACTCCCTTCATGCTGACTCCTTTCTGCTCTTTGCCTTCTACTTGGTTACCTTGTCATAGCTTTTCAAATCTGAATCCGTAAGCCTTCAAATTCAACTTCCAAGCGGTAGAATCCCTGAGTTGGCTGCTTCTCAGTGAAAGCACCAAAATGTTTGCGCCAAAATTTGTCACAAACACTCAATTTCCATTGAAAGCAACAGTTCACAGTAACAGATCAGAAATAACAAGTATGTAGAGAATTAAAAATAAAGAACACTCAAACAATAGATGAAAGTAGTAAAGAACAGAGAGTTTATAGTGGTTCGGCAATCCGGCCTACGTCCACTTTGAAATTGATAATTTTATTGAAGTTTCTTGCTGATTACAACGAAAAAATCTGAGTACAATGATGAATCCAGCAGAGTCTGGACATAGAAGAGCCAAAAGTCCCCTTTTTTGTAGGCTTTGGGGCGCTATTTATAAGTGTAGGAGGCAAATATCTCGCTCAGATCTCGGGAGACTTCTTCTGGCATATGGGTGGGCCCACGTGATCCATCCCAAGCGATTTCGACTCGATTCGTGATCGATATGAACGAATTTCTTATCGACCAAGATTTGATTCAATTGAGTCAAAATTTGGAAGGAACATTCTTTAGGTTGTACGTAAGCTCTTGTGAAAATTTCACAGCATTTGGACTTGTGAATTGTGAGTTATGATCGATGCAATTTAGAGTTTTGGGTAGGCTGTGCGATTCGTATCAATCCTCTTCACGTCGCTCTTGTTCGTATTGATCAGGACACATGCCACTGTGTTGACGTGGCACTGGTTTTTAGGGTCGATCCACTCTCGACGCCGAATCGACCGAGTCCCTCCAATGCTCATACCTCATTTGTATCGACCGAATAGACTTCATTCTTCGTATCGATCTCCAGGTGCTCACTTCGCCTTGATGATTCAATGGCCTTTTCGTACCGATCAAAAATGGGTGGCATTCGTATCGATTCATTATGTGCTCTTCGTATCGATCAATGGCCGACCGATACGAAGTACGTGGATGGGTGGATCTATACGAAATACACGGATTGATAGACACAAAATAGCAATTGCCCATGGATACGAATTAGTCGGTGGCGATGGATGCGAAGTGGGATGAGCTCGGACCGATACGAAGTAGGGCATATTTGATGGATACGAACAGTGCATGTTTCATGGATACGAACAAGGCATGTTTATGGATACGAACAAGGCCCGTGAATTGATGGATACGAAATGCACTAACCCGATGGATACGAACGAGAACAATATTCAATTTTGCATCGATCATATCTTCAGCATACGAACTTGGATTGACTTGAAATTTGAAACATTGGCTTCTATGGCTTTGCTTGTCATGTCATATCAATTGTAGCTCGATCGGGACTGGGACAAAATTTACCGACATCCATACCTAATATGTACATAACTGGCAATCGAAGGGTATTGTCTTTGGTTTCCATCTAATATTTTGGTATCAAGATCTTGCTAAAAGGCGGGATAACAAGATGGTTAGAGTTCTTAGCCTTCTATGACTTTGAAATTTCCTATACATCCATATGGGAAATGTAGATGTCGATGTTTCAAGTGGAAGACATATCGATTTGGGAGTGATATTCCTAGAATTGGTATCGCTTGAGCTTATTACTGGTTATGACTTCAGAACTTGATGATCTATAGCCAAAGATGATGGTTAGTTTGACTATTAGACCTACTTTGATTTAGCGGATCGGTACTAGTCGGGGGCATGAAGTTAGACTAGCGAAGATCATTGCTAAATTAAAGGAACGAGTAGTGCTGTAGAGGTGATGTAGTGTGGATTCAATCGATACTTTAGTTCCGTAAAGATAGGAGATTAGTTGTTCTTGATTAGTGGGAATAGATATCTGTAGACTTCATATGGAATGATAAGAACTAGGGTTGAATATGATAGCATTTGGTTACAATCGATAGAGTGACGAAACTGCTAGA
The DNA here is from genome assembly GCA_030765085.1 of Allium cepa. Taxonomy (NCBI): domain Eukaryota; kingdom Viridiplantae; phylum Streptophyta; class Magnoliopsida; order Asparagales; family Amaryllidaceae; genus Allium; species Allium cepa. The sequence goes on from CM060939.1 coordinate 160,080,236, forward strand.
TTTATATTCGTTAAGTCTAGTAGGATGATATCCAAATTAGTTGAGTTATATGTGGAATGGATAGTGTAATTCCATTGTGTGCCAATAGTGTTGCAAGCAGCCGAAACCCGTTGTTCACTAGTGGATTTTAGGAGAACTTACAAGAGACGTTTTGAAACTTGGCACTAAATTGATTAGATGACATCGAGACTGTACCAGTAACTTTGAGGCCTCGTAGGCCAATTCATACCGATAAACGTGATAAGAAAAAAGTTAGAAGGAAGGTAATGGTGGAGCAGTAAATGTTCAGCGGTGTGAAAGCGATGGAAATTTCCATTTTTCCATCAGCTTTCATATTAGATATCATATTTGATGTTATATGCTAGATAGTTTAGTATCCTACATGCTAGGATAGGCATGGATGTTATTTTTGATGTTGACCTTATATGTGCCAATTGATGTTTGATTATTGACATTCGACATGATTATCTATGCTTATATGGTTGCTAGACATGCGGGATAGTTATGGTTTGATATAACATGATTATTTGAGATGATTGCCATATATATGATCTAGTATGCTCTTTTACATTATGGTGTTACTATTGTGTTTAATCCTCTTTGTTGACTACTTGATCAGGTACATGGAAGCAAGTGTTGGCTATTTGGATACTTATCCACTTATATTCACATCTAAATAAAATGCTCTTGCTATAAAAGAGGTATGTAACACTTGTGGTGTAGATTTGGCTATGTATGTTTGGTTGTCCTTGGAAACGAGATGCCTCAGATATGAGATGCATATATCTTTATGTTGTATTGGAATTTTTCCCAGACCTAGCCATGCAAAGGAGGTGATGCCGAAATTTTCCGTGACCTAAGCCAAAATTGAGAGAAAAATCAATCTATACGATATTAGGCATTGCGATAGTTGAAAGAGTCGGTAATGTACGATGTTTAGTTGACTTGCCTTTCGATTAGTGAGTTGGCGCTCTTGTTTTCCGTTGTCTGTTTCTTTGAAAATAAATGCGTAACTTAGATGTTTGGTTTAGCCACATTGAGTTTGGACGTGATAGTTATTTTACTTAGGGATAGGGATGATGTCTCCATGCTGATTCCAAGTCTATTCCCTTTGGTGAGATCGCTTTCAGTGGTTGTTGTCGAGAGATGATAAGTGACGATTTCTCTTGTATTGTTGCTTACGAGGGTGTTCGTTTGTGTTTTTTCATCCTTAGGATTTTGAGGATGAAATCCTTTTAAGGAGAGGAGAATGCTACCATATTTTTAATGACAATATTTAATTATTTAAATAATGTAGGATCGATTTCACCCTAGAGGGGGGGTGAATAGGGTGATACTAATAATAATAAAAATTAATGTGGAAATATATAAAATAATTGCAGCACTGGTAATAGTAGAATAAAAAGCAGAAATAGAACAACACATATTTACCTAGCTTCGGCAAAACCCTGCCTACCTGCTGCCTCCAAGGTTTCTACTAGAAATTAAGTAGTCTGACGCTTACATGCGTAAACTTGCAACAACTGCTAACGACTAACTTAACTCTACGCTCAAAATCCTACCACAACTCAGCCACTGAGTTGTGAATTATCAAACTACAAAATCATAGTTCGTAAACAGCTTAAAAACTAGAGTTTTAAAAACAATAGGAGTAATTTAAACAAATAAAACAATATTTAAACTCTAGCCCAAATAAAAAAAGACCGGCCCAAAATTATAGCTTAAGAAAATAAAATCGTCTCTCTTTTGATGTGTTTTCTTCAGCCCGTTTCTCTTTAGTCCATGGTGTTCCTTTTTGTGATCTAGGGTTTTGAAAATTAAATTCACTGTTCGAATAGATGCTTTAGCTTTCTGCTTCAATCTGTGTTCTTCCAAATTGCTTTGCGGTTGAATAGTTTTACGTCAACTTCAATTGTCTCGAGCTCGAATGGTTTTGGATTGGTATGTGATTTTTGCCCCTTTCCGAATTTTTGATTGTGCTCGACTTGATTTGAGTTTCATAATTTATTTCTCTGGCATTTGCTTTTTACTCGAATCGATACATTTGCCGATGATGATTTTTTATTATTTATAGGGTTCGAATCCCTTAATTTTCATTTGTATATTTTGGTTTTAATTCGTTAATTTATTTGCTTGGCCACTCGATTTTTTCTTGACGTCATGATGATTTTGACTTATTCAGTTTATCATCGGTTGAATATGCATATGATATATTTGGATTTTCTTAAACACATTTGAATTCCTCCGTTCTTTACTGCCAATAACTATTTTAATATTTCATTCGCTCTTCCATATGACCGCTGATTGAAATTTATCTCGACCTTGACTTTGTTAAAACTGTTGCAGATCGTTTCTCTTTGAACCATGACTTGATTTTTTTCTATGACTATATTCACACTGCTGGCTACTGAAAATTTTCTAGATTTTCATAACATACGGCTTCACTGTCATTTCATTGTTGAAACTGCTCCATGGCTTTGGCATTTTGAAATTTCGATATACTCCGACTTGTTCATTGACTTCACTGCTCATACTGGTTCAATTTGCTACTGTTTTGATTTTCTATAAATTGCCTTGTACCAGTAATGTTGCATTTTAATACATGTAATTACTGTAATATTACTGCTCATTGCATATCACTGCGCACACTTGGTTTAAGTTGAACTTAATTTGGTTGGTTACCGTGTTGTTTTCATATTGCTTGTGTTGATATACTTAGTTGTCTGGTTCCTTGTTCATTTATGTTAATCCATTGGCATATAAATGCACATCCATCATGCTGCTTTATGTTAAACTGTGGTCTGGTTTGGTCTGAACTGTCTAGTCGAGTCTGGTTTGATATATTTTTGCATATGCACTTTTTATTCAATTGCTTCGCGTTTGTTAAATCTAGGTTGGAGTCTCTTGTCACGTGATCTTGTTTAGTTCATCATGCCCATCCATGCTTGAAATGTTGAGTTATTGTTTTCACTTCATTTTGATTGCACTTGAGTCATGGAAATGTTGAGTTATTGTTCATCGGGAAAGGAAGAGTCGGCCATTGAAGCTAAAAGTGGCGGCCGAGAACGAAAATAGGGTTTCGGCCCTAATATTAAATATATATAAACGTTTAGTTATATTATTTTATTATTAATTTCACCTTTAAACAATATTTTCAAATGATCTCCAAACAACGCGTGCCGACAGGCGTTTCTATGGTTTTACCCACGTTCCGAACACAATGGAACGTATTTTGGAGGCTAATTCGATTGTATGCGCAAGTTACGGAACTAAACGATCAAATTTTAATTTAAATCGAATTAAAATAGTTTCTATGCGTTTTAAGCTGCCAGGGTCAAACGACAACTCCGATTGCTATGAAAATTGAAATCCTATAATAACTAAGTATTACGGATCCAATGGAACTGGTTTCGTTGAATTCCGAGACTGTGCCCCGGAAGGCTATTTTAACTCGTCGATTAATTCGAGCGATTTTCAAAATCGTCGAAATCACTTAAAATTTCACTCTTAAAACTTTACTAAATCTATTATAAATCATATAGAATGTATATTCACATTAGAAATCATTCTGATTCATTTCGAACCAAAATCTAATTATTTAAATTATTATATTATTAAATTCCATATTTAAATTAATATAAAATTCCAAATTTAATTTATCGACTTTTAAATTCCAACCAATAGTCAATATTATAATTCAAATCCGAGCAGACTTAAAATAAATTTTAGAATCTATTTTTATGTCTATTTACACCCAGAATCACCAATTATCCCAATTCCAATATTAAATTATTATTATTCAAATATCAACTATATTTCCATATTTGAATTTTAACTAATTCTATTAATTTAACCAAAATCTTTTTATTTCAAAATCAAATTATAATCCATATTCGACATTTAAAATGAATTAAATGTTCAAATCTAGCGACCCAAAATTCCGGGTCGTTACAATACCTAAGTCCTTGTCTAACAGTATTAACAGTTTGTTTTCCTAATAACATATTTAGCGATCTTTATCCTTTTGAAAAAATTTCTAAGGTTGTAGACAATTTTTGGACTTCTGTTTTCAGATATTCATTTTTATTCAATAATAGATTGCACATTTTAATAGAATTTCTCTCCTAGTATTTTCACTTTCTTTCAAAATCAGAATTTCATTTTCAAGTGACTTAATTTTAATCTCTGATTTTTTAATTTCTTCTTCGAATGATGGACACTTATCACACTTAGGGATTTTATTTCGGTAGTTTTTAACTAATTGGTCAAGCTGCTCATTTAGTTCTATCAAACTATCTCTTTGTGATTCAAATTTAGCGTACTTATCCCTAAGTCTTTCAAACAGCCATTTAATTAATGAAAGTATATAAGTAATTTCGAATGAGTAAGTTTTGATACCTCGCTTGACTCATCATCATCACTGTCAGTTGTTTCTCCTTGAAGACACAGATTTCCTTTTTCACTCTCATTGTCAGTGCTTTTATCATCTTCATCAGTTTTATCCCAAGTAGCTGCAAAACTTCTCTTTTTCGGTTTCTTTTCTTGGCTGAGTCAATTCTGAGGAAAATTTGGCTTGATATGACCGGGTTTGTTATACTTATGACAAATGATCTCCTGCACTTCTGAGTTATCTAGTACTTTGACTATTCTGCTTTTGAATTGTTGATTTAGAGCTGGATGTTCATATTTGTGGTTCCACCTTTTGAATCTCTTTATTAACAGTGCCAGTTCTGCTGCACCATCATCATCTTCACTTTCAGTTGTTCCTTTGAGAGCTATTGATTTCTTTCGAGTATTACCTCCTTCACGTTCTTCCTTGAATTTCATTTCTAGGTCATAGGTGGTGAGATTTCCAATGAGTTCTTCAACTTTAACTTTTTTCAAATCCTTTGATTCTTGCATGGCGGTAAATTTTGCTTCAAAATTTTGTGAAAGGACTCTGAGGATTTTTCAGACTATTTCCAATTCTATGTACGGTTTTTCAAGAGCTTTTGATTTTATATGAGATTAGAAAGTCGTCCATACATCTCTTTGACATTTTCATCCTTGGCCATTGTGAAGTTCTTGTATTCGCTACTAAGCATGGCAAGGCGAGATTCTTTGACTTGAGAGGTTCCTTTATGAGTCACTTCAAGCGCGTGCCAAATTTCCTAAGCAGTTAGAAATGTGAGACCTGATTAAATACAATTTGATGCAATGAACAAATAATGGAATTCATAGCTTTAGAATTAGCATTTTGCAGTTTATTTTCAAGATTTGTCCATTATTCCACTGGCTTTTCAATTTCTTGATTATCTACCACTATAGTTGGTGTCCTATATCCCTTCTCAACTATATTCCAAACATCAATGGTTTTAAGAAAAAATTTCATTCTATTTTTCCAATAAGCATATTCATCATTGAACATGGGTGGTCTAACTATGGACTATCCCTCAGCAAAAGCAATATTAAAAGAAGCCATTTAAAAAATCAAATTTTAAAACAAAAAACAGTTTTTGTTCCTAGCTCTGATACCGCTTGTAGGATTGATTTCACCCTAGAGGGGGAGTGAATAGGGTGATACTAATAATAATAAAAATTAATGCGAAAATTTATAAAATAATTGCAGCACAGATAATAGCAGAATAAAAGCAAAAACAGAACAACACAAATTTACCCAACTTTGACAAAATCCTGCTTATGTACTGCCTCCAAAGTTTCTAATAGAAATTAAGTAGTCAGACGCTTACATATATAAACTTGCGACACCCACTAACGACTAACCTAACTCTACGCTCAAAACCCTGCCACAACTCAGCCACTGAGTTGTGAATTATCGAACTACAAAACTATAGTTCGCAAACAGCTTAAAAACTAAAGTTTTAAAAACAATAGAAGTAATTTAAACAAAAAACAATTTTTAAACCCTCGCCCAAATAAAGAAAAGACCGGCCCAAAATTATAGCTTAAGAAAATAAAATCGTCTCCCTTTTGATGTGTTCACTTCAGCCTGTAACTCTTTAGTCCATGCCGTTCCCTTTTCCAATCTAGGGTTTTGAAATTTGAAGTCGCCATTCGAATAGATGCTTTAGCTTTCTGCTTCAATCTATGTTCTTCCAAATTGCTTTGCCGTTGAATAGTTTTATGGTAGCTTCAATTGTCTCGATCTCGAATGGTTTTGGATTGATATGTGATTTTTGCCTCTTTACCAATTTTTGATTGTGCTCGACTTGATTCGAGTTTTATAATTTATTGCTCTGTTATTTTCTTTTTACTCAAATCGATAAATTTGCCGATGATGACTTTTGGGTATTTATAGGGTTTGAATCCCTTAATTTTTGTTTGTATATTTTGGTTTTAATTCGTCAATTTATCAGCTTGGCCATTTGATTTTTGCTTGAACGTCTATGATGATTTTGACTTGTTCAGTTTATCACCGGTTGAATATTTGTCTGATATATTTGGATTTTCTTAAACACATTTGAATTCCTTTGTTCTATACTGTCAACAACTTGTTTAGTATCTCATTCACTGTTCCGTATGACCTCTGATTGAATTTTATCTCGGCCTTGACTTTGTTAAAACTATTGCAGATTGTTTCTCTTTGAACCATGACTTGATTTTTTCTATGACTATATTCACACTGCTGGCTACTAATAAATTTCTAGATTTTCATAACATATGGCTTCACTGTCATTTCATTGTTGATACTGCTACTTGGCTTTAAAATTTTGAATTTTTGGTATACTCTGACTTGCGCATTGACTTCACTGCTCGTACTGGTTCAACCTGCTATTGTTTTGATTCTTTGTAAACTGCCTTGTACTAGTAATGTTGCATTGTGATACATGTAATTACTATCATATTATTGCTCATTGCATATCACTGCGCACTCTTGGTTCAAGTTGAACTTAATTTGGTTTGTTGCAGTGTCATTTTCATATTGCTTGTGTCGATATACTTGGTTATCTGGTTCCTTGTTCATTCATGTTAATCACTGACATATAAATGTACATGTCTTTGCTTTGTTATTCTGGTTTTCATGAGCTCACTTGTAGTCTGGTTGAGCTACACATCCATCATGCTGCTTTGTGTTAAACTATGGTCTGGTTTGGTCTGAACTGTGTATTCGAGTCTGGTCTGATATATTTTAGCATATGCACTTTTTATTCAAGTGCTTTGCATTTGTTATATCAGGGTTGGAGTCTCTTATCACGCGATCTGGTTTAGTTCATCATGCCCATCCATGCTTGAAATGTTGAGTTATTGTTTTCACTTCATTTTGATTGCACTTGAGTCATGACTGCTGTGTAGCTTTGAGCATTGCCTTGAAATGAACTGTTCTAGTTGTCACTACATGTATATATGTATATGTGTGTGTTCACACATGTATATATGTATGTTAGCTTGTTGTATATGGTTCCATTATGCTTTGCACTCCTTTGTTGTTTGGTTGAGTTCAATTGTCATTGCATATATATGTACACATGTCCGAATGCATGCATATCCTCTGTCCTCTTTGAATACTTGCATTTGAATTTGTGTGTTCTTCATTTTAATTGCACTGGCTTGTGTTTCATGTTAATGATGACTGGTCGGGTCTTGGTTGCAATCTTACAGTTGCGTTGTTGACTTGGTTGTTGCTTTTCTGGTTTCATGATTTGGTTGCCTTTGATTTTGTTTCAGAGCTTTACCGCATTGTGTAGTCTATTGCATATGTTTCGAGCTTCATCTTTTTTTTTTGTCATGTCGTATATGATTCTTGCTGTCTATCTAGTTTTGACTGATTTGGTCAAGACTCTACACTTGAGTTGAATCCATCCTTTCGCTTGGGTTTGACATTAGGAATCTGTTTTTGGTTGATTTGATCGAGACTCTATGCATTTGAGTTGAATCCAGGCTTTGGCTTGGGTTTGACCTTGTGCTCACCTGTTCTTGTAGTTTTATCAAGTGTATATCGGTGTGCACGGCCTTGTTGCATGTACAGTGATACATTGTGCATGTCACAAGTTGTTCGTGTATGATGGATTCAAAACAAAAATGATGACGAACAACCCAAATAACCGAGGCAAATAAAATTTTCAAACATATACTTTTATTGTACACTGCAATTTGTTTTCTTCAGTTTTACCGTGTTATGGTTAATTTTGCAGATAATTTAGATGCTGGATTCAAGCTAGAAAAGAGTTGAAGATAAATATGAGTGTTTGAGTGATATGTGGTGAGGTCAACGTTGTAAAGTGAAACTTGTGATGTAACCAAATTGTAATGTAACTGAAATTATGTACATGTAGTGAGAGCTCAAATTTGTACCATTCAAAATTGTAATGCAATATTTTTTGAATAAAATATTTGTTTGAATTTAAATTTTGTGTTATTTTTTTTTGGCAAGGCCAGTCGGTTTTATAGTGGTCCGTCCACTTTTATTATGAACGTAATAAAAATTTGAAATACAGGAGTAAGGTTGAAGCACCTTAACTACTAAATGAAAGAGGAAAATACAGCATAGGAGTATGACAGAATGTCACAGCTACTAAAACTAAAGGCATGACTAGTTCTCCTCCGAAGAGGAAGAATCTCCAACGTCAACATCTACCAGGGATGAAACCAAAGTCCCATTCCCAAGAAGTCCAAAATAGGGGAGAAACAGTATAGCAAGAGAGGGATCATAAATCTCAGCATCAGAAGAGTAAATAAAAGATCGATCCCAGGCAGTATCAGCAAGAATAACAGAATTTTTCTCAGCATACAAACCCTCCAAATCAAGGAGCAAGGAATCACCAGAGATTCTGTGATATAGGCAACGAAGGTCCGATAGGTCGTTCGAAACAAATCTAAAAAAGTAATCATCCACAGGGTTGAATCTCATATCAGAACGGCGATCAACCCAACAATGCTCAGACTCAGCCCAAACAACAAGAGGCGGAGAGAGATCCGACACAGCAATGGGATCCACAGGATCAGCAGGTGGCGGTTCAGGATCAGATAAATGAACAGGAGAAGCAACTTGAGAGACTTTGAGAACCCATTTCCTGAGCGGAGGCCGAGGAATCTTAGGAGCAGCAGCAGATGCAGCAGGTTGTGAGAAGGCGGAAGCTAAATGGCCAAAAGACTGACAGGAGGAACAAATGTCAGGGACCCATCCATAATGAACACGGACATCCACCACATGGCCAACAGCTAGCTGAACGGGAATAGAGGATGGAAGAGGCTTATGGGGAGTAATCTCAATGAGACCTTAGCGTAAACAAGCTTTTCACGCGCAACTGTACTAGAGTCAAAACATTTCAATTTGCCAATATTGCATGCAAGCCAATTCAAACCAATCAGCGGTTGAAGAGCAGAAGGGATTTGAGAGAAATAAACCCAAACAGGGATAGAAAAAACTTGTTCACGAGCACTAGATACCGTTGGAGACCAGGGAGTAATAATAAAAGGTTGACCATCAAAGAAAAAGGGCTCGGCCTCAAGAACACGACTACGTTCCTCAGGGGAGGAGAACAACAGGTAGTACAAGGAGTCAACCAGCTTAAAACGGAGGCCACCACGAAGTCTCCAGGCCCTCCGACAAACAGCAACCACATCATGAAGACGATGTTTAGGGTCCAAAAAGAAGCCAACCACATATTCTGACCAAAAGTCCATAGCAGCTTGCATGACAACAGGGGAAGGGATCATCACTCCATTTTCCTCAACAATTTCAAACTCAACAGGATCGTATACACCCGCATTATGGGGCAAGGTAGAAAATAGAGAAGACCAAGTTTTGGGAGCAGATGGGCAGGGAGCAGCTGGTCGGCAATCCTCATTACCAACAGAGGCCGCAGGAAAGGGGCATCGATAATCAACAGTGGAAGAGACAGCAAGCAAGGAAACACCAGAGCTTAAAACATTGGGGATTGGGACACCATTATCAACAGCATTTTGTCGAACAGGTGAAGTGCATCGAGCACTACTGGAAATATCAGCCACAATAGCAACTGAATCAACCTCCAAACCAACTCTAGCAGCACAAACATCTGCTGCATCAACATTCAAATGCTCAGGACCACAAGACCCGACTCCTTTCAGAGAATCAACCAATACCGAGCTCAAACTATGGAAAACGACAGAAACAGGGGGAGGATTAGCAGAAGGCGGGGCGGGGGGGGGGATACTCAGCATCATCGAGCAAGGGCGGAATCGCAGGCACAGAAGAAGCACCATTGAAGATCCTACCAGAACGCGTAGAAGACGGGGAATGGGAAGGGGGAAGGATAGGTGGGAGAGTGGGGGAAGGCATGGGAGAGGCAGGAGAAACGAAAGGGAAAGAAACAGATCGAAGAAGAAGCAAACGCGTTCAGGATCGAAGAAGCGGCACAATTATCGAATGAGACCTGAGAAGCGGTGCCATTGAAGTTTAAAAACAATTTAAAACGCGTTCATTGTGTTATTTATTTTATTCAACAAATATTTATTTAATTATGTGAAAAATAAAATAGTACAATAATAAATACATTTAAATGAGTATATATATGTTTATTATCATCAAACAAAAACCATATACTAGCATATTCAACAAATAATTGATTTAAATTTTGAATCGTTAATCAATTAACGGTCCCAAAAATGTGATTTTTTGCACATAATCGACTCAGGACTCGAAACCACTTCCATTGAGCTTGGATCGATGTTGTGAATTGAAATTAGTATATGGATCGCTATATTCGAAGATTGGACAATCGGATGGTTGAAATAATCTCGAAAAAGCATGAAATTATCATCCCGGAGCGCAGTCTTGGATAGAGATGAAATTTATACCATGGGGACCAGTATAATGAGGTGATGCGTGGAGACGATTTTCATCGCAATCGGACATGTCGTTTGCTCGTACATGCATAAGACGCGTGATAGTTTTATATGAGAATTTAAATAAATGAGAATAAAATATTATTATTTAAATTAATAAACCATTCTTCCTATTGGCCATTGCATTGTTCCAGTCCCCCTTCCAGTAAATAATGGTCGCTATCCCCATTACCTTTTAAAAAATAAAATCGATCGATGTACTCGACGATAAATCACATAACATGGCTCATCGAATCCTAGGGAGGAGCACCCTCGGTATGTGTTTGGGCATGACCATGATGGTGAATGTCGAGTGTTCGAAAATAGGGTTTAAATTTTCAGTTGATGTAATCGAAGATAGAGGAAATGGAGACTGGCATTGGCTAAAGGGAGGAGAGGAGCACCGACACCGTTATTTCTATGGGGTTTGGTCGAGGAACGAATGCGACATAGGGATACCCGAGGCGGAATCCTAAGCGATGCGTTTTGAAATAGGGAATCGAGCTTCGTGATTCTAGTACCAACTAGTCACCTGTCACTCTAGAGATGCCACACGAGGTAGGTATTGGGCATAGAGATACCTAGACACCCGACTGTTACTTAGTATGGAGTAGGTATTGTAGATGGAGATACCTAGACATCCCAATAGTTTAATGAGCATGAAGCACCTTTTACGACATTTATAGACTAGCATATTATCGATGTTATGTGCTAACTCTTTGGTTGTAGGGACATGCCAGGTATGATTAGTATACCCTCTGTTTCATATATTATATCAACTTTTATAGTATTTTTAGATTGTTTATCGCTCACACCAGACTGTTTTCTAACTTGAGGTTTTATGCTATGCTTCTTATTATCTTGGATGCTCTTAAATGAGTAGACTAAATAGCAGGTAAACATGAAGCTATGTAGATGGACTCGTAGGAGGCGATGCTTTCTTGTACTTATATTTGGACATATTATTGCTTATTCTGCCGTGTGACACCATGGAGCCTTGATAGTGTTGACTTATTATTATTAGAGATAGTTTACCGGTTGAATTTATTTATCACTTATATAAACTCTAGCACCGTTATGCATAACTTTTTGTGTTTGTAGTTTGATATTTGGATCACTTACTTATTACTATCTCTTCTATTTTATATCTGTGTTGGTTAATATATTTTATCTGATGCGATGTGAAATATACAACAGGTTATGTGATTATTTGATGTTTCCGTTTTCTTCTTTTCCATTCTCTACTCTTCCATTACCTCTACGCTACTTCTTTTCTTTCCTTTAAAAACCGTTCTGCAATGTAGATGTAGGATGGTCGTTACACCAAAGCTGGATACGTGTCTCGCAGCCCGAAGCTAGACACTAGACCTAAAGCTACATGTTTAGGGTATACAGGCCCCTTCATGGACCCATGGGCATCACCACTTACAATACCCCTGCTTTGAGTGCAGCTAAAAACACTCAGAGCATCAATGATTCCGCAGAACATACACCCAAGCGATCCATTTGGATACCGAGCCCTTTATGATCAAAATAGTTTCCATTATTCATAAAGAACCCTTCCACCTTCCCGGACCACATAGCCTACTCCCTTTGCGAGCTGCTATCTTTGGAACCTACTCCCAACACGACCTAACATCCAAAGACTATATCTTTTCATCATATTGTTATATCGTCATCCAATCTAATACGAACAAGCCAACACCTCCAGCATGATCTACAGGACCTCTACTTCACCCCCTAAAAGTTTCATCGCATTTAGACCTAACCTAAGAACAAGGCACCGACCTTTGGTATCGGCTCTGACCTCTTCACTTAACCAATTTATGGCTAAGTTTTCTTCCACTTATACCTTGCTTTAAGTACTCCATGTCCAGATGCTTTGACCCTGACTTCTCTACACAAGTCAAGTCATCATAGAACAAGTCCTCTCTTCAAAGCACTCTACTGCATATTCTAGAAACAAGTCATCATAGCCTCCAACACTTAGCCAATCACCTTAGGAAATTTATACTAGCAATACTCTTATTTCCCCAAAATCCGCCGATTTGTTGGACCAACCCATAGAACTCGGTACCAACTTCTCGTGTCGGTGACTTCTATGCTTAGATAATCTGGTCTTGTGATTTGAACCCCAAGCTCCACTCATACTCTAGAGCTTGCCCTTCAAGTTTCATCTAATTCCGACTAACTTTGCCTCCGATTTGCTCAATTATCCAACCTAACTTTCTATGCAATCACAACAGTAACAAACAACATCAAAACAAAACATCTAGCATAGAGTAATAAGCAATATCATCCAATCAAACATGCAATCCATCAAAATATGACAAACAAGTCAATTTTAACATTAATATACGTATAGCATGAATATATGAGCATAAACAAGAGTGATTTCTAATCAATCTAGACCATATAAATGGTTTAACATGTAACTAAAGTTATAAAAAGTTTTATGGCCAAAAATCAATTTAAAAAATGTTCAATCCTATATTCTATCATATGAACATGCATAGTATAGTGAGAAGGCATAAACCACTCACCATTTACCAAATTCAACTAATATGAATGTAAATCCAATTTGGATAACAATGGAATGCACTTCAAATCAAGAAAAACGACGATCTCTATCTTCTAGTTGAAGATCTAATCTCTAAACTGCAATCTAGTATGATTTAAAGAGTAATTTTGGTGATTTTGGAAGAAATTAGGATGGATCTAGGCTCATTAAAGCTTAGACCTGGTTTAGAATGAGAGGGAAAAGTTTTTACTTGACTCTTCAGCCCCTTATTTATATTATTCTCTAGTTAGATTAATAGGCTTAACTAATTATACACTAGTCCTGGCCAACGGCTTTAAAAATTATATAGACTCAAATTTCTAATCATAAGTCTGTTTTTCTATTATGAACACTCTACAGAATGAGAAACGATCATCCTGAAGCAATGGAACTAGTTTGAGACCCTAATTCGACTCCTATCAAAAGTTATAACCTAAATAAGATTTCCAGGATCAAAATTGTCACATAGAAATTCGGCATATATCTTAGAAATGTAAAATTCCCTAAGAGTCATATCTTAAAAGTGTAGAACCATACGATCTCATACGAACAAAATAAAAATATTTTATGATCATTTGATACGTAAAATATGGGTCGTTGCAGCCTCGTCATATACCGCAAGCAACCATATACACATTAAACGACTTTGAACCATTAGGGGTCCTAATACGGGTGTATAGTCAATAGCTATTTTATCTTAGTAAAATATGTTTGCACTCCCAATTCCATGTGAAAACTAAATTATTTTTAGTAAGACATGTAAATAACAAAGATGTCAATGTACAGTCTTTAATAAACTTTTTATATAGCCAGCCAAACCAAAAAAAATTCTCACGTCCATAGCATTTTTCGGTACATTCCAATCTTGCACTATAATAATGTTACTAGTAACAATAGAAAATTCATGCTCGGAAATAACATCATCAAGAAAGCGAACCTCCTTGCTCCATAAGTGACATTTGGTAAAAAAAATTTCAACTTATGCATACATAGAGTGTCGAGCATTTCAATCAAACGCAACTAGTGCTCTTCAATGCTTTCTGAATAGACTAGTATATCATCAATAAATACCACCATGAACTTATTCAACAATCCAATGAAAATTCGACTCGTGAAGACAAGGATATGATAGGGCATTGGTGAGCCCAAATGAAGTGACTAACCACTCATAAAGTTCTTCAAGTGTACGAAAAATAATTTTATAAATACTTTCCTTGGCTACATGCAATTGATGGAATCTAGTAGCTTGGTCAAGCTAAGAAAATGTCCTTGCTTCAACAAATTGTCGTACATATAATCTAAATGTGGCAATAAGTACCAATTCTTTTGTGTTAGCTTATCTAGTTTATGATAATTGATGCAAAGCCTCAAAGAGCAATCTGCTTTGGTAGCAAAGACAACAGGTGCTATCCATTTCGAAATAGTTCTCCAAATAAAACCTTTATCCAATATTTATTAACTTATTTATAAGCCATAAACCTAAGTTGAAATACAATAGGTCTGGCATTCTTTTTAAATAAATTTGAAATTCAATCTTCATATGAGGAGGAAGACTAGAAACTTCAGTAAAGACGTTTGGGAAGTCACCGCTTGTAGGAATAAAGCTAATTCATCACATGACAAGTTTATGGAATACCGGTAACTTAACATAATAGAACTTTTGGGATCGTAGTAAACCTCAAGACTGAGCCCCCAATAAGTACCCAAGCGAACCACCATCCTATCACAATCTAACATCACTCCACGCATAGCCATCCCGTTCATCCCAAAAAAACCATAAAATCTAATACAAAAGCATCGCAATCTATTTCGATAACCAAAATATGTAATTTCAAGCCCTTACAAACCATATATAAGTGTATAGATACCCCAACAAGATTTGATACTATAATAGGGCCTGTGACGATACTAGTTGTAATCTCCTAATTTTAGTTTAACATTATTCAGGACATTTAATTGGATAAGTTAAATAAAATAATGCAAATGATAATGGGGAGTGGGATTTGAAAACTAATAAGGTCGGGCCAATATTAATAAACTAAGTAATATTGTTTTAAAATTAACATGTAAAAGATTATATAAGAGGGGAAAATTAGGTAGATCCAACTTTCACTCCTTAAACCTGCTCCCCCTCATTACATTCTCATTTTTACTCACACAAAAACAATTACAAAAGAAGATTTTGATTCCAACCATAATCTAGGAGAAAGAAGCATGAAAATCAAAGGGGATTCAAGCAAGTTTAGGCGAAACTAAAGCACTAATCAAATCACAACTCCAACCAGGGGTGCACAAAGGTGGGATTGGGCCGGTTCAAGCTAAATACTTCATCTGGCCCACATTGGTTTGGGTTGACAAAAATTCAATCCGTACCCAACCTTACACGAGGTTGGGTTGGGTTAGGTTGAAGTATGGGTTGTGTCGGGTTGAAGATAGGGTCGGGTCGGGTTAAAGTATGATTAATCTACAACATAAAATGTTAACACAATAATATTCAATATATATTTAATAATAATTCCACTGTTAAACACTGAAATATATCATATGGAGTTATTCACCACATGCATAATTCATTAGCATTTCATTACTAAACTACATCACACAAAATTGATTCACTAAACATATTAGTTAGATTTTCATTTCAGAACACTTCTAAATTCTAATTAAAAAGTTAAAAATGCATCTCAAATGCTCATAGCCTTGTTGTTCCTTGATGCTCAGTCAAAATTGACATTCAAACTTGCAGTGTCAACGGTAACAGTGAACTCTAAAGTCTAAAGACTCTAAACTTAAAATTTATCTGATGCAAGGATAAAAGCAAAAATCTAAAACTTATTTATTTTTTAAAGTAGGGTTGGGTTAGGTTAAAGTAGTGTTGGGTGGATGAAAATATTGCACCCGACCCATATTTAGTATGGGTTAAAAATTATAATCCATATCCAACCCAAACTAGGTTGGGTTGGGTCGGGTTTATGTGGGTTTGGTCGGGTTCGTGGGTTGGGTCGGGTTGGATATGGGTTACGTGCAGCCCTAACTCCAACATTCAAATCTAAGGTGAATAATGCTCAAACCATCTCTTTCATCTCTTGACCGATTCAGTTATGGATAGTACCTGAATTCATCTTATTTGTTTTGCCAAGTTATGATTGAAAAAACATTGTTTGGATAGAATAATGGTTTATGGAATTTTTATTTAGTTGGGTGTTAAGGGTAAAACCTAAGTTTTTAATCTCCAAATGACTTGATTTTTGAATATGTGATGTAAAATGATATTTTGGAGATGAATTTTTAATTTCATAATTTTCCAAATTAAATTGAATATTTTATGAATTTCCAAAGGACGAAATTGAATTAATTTCGGTTTTTAATTATTAAAAATAATTAAATAGGGTTTTTGGCTCCGAAATTTGTATACGATGAAGAATATGGTATTTTGGAATTCTGTGAATTTTTGGGATTTTTCCCAAGAGATTTCGAGTTATTGTGAATTATATATGCTAGAAAAGCATTTAGAAGGAAAATTAATTAAAGATATTAATTAATTAGTTTTGGAATTTGAAAAATATATGCGGTAATAATTTCTCAAAAGCATTGTTAAAGAGATTGTTTCTTCGAATAGAAATTGGACAAGAATTAAGGTTTGGTGAAAAGGCAATTACTTTTATTAGTAATAAATTAGTTTTATTGATAATTACAACAGTGCCATGTTGCTATTATTCTCACTAAGCCTAAAGTATCGCCGCACCTATGAGTATCAATGTTGACATAGAAGGAAGCATACGACGGCTACATAGGTTGCCATGGAATGAATCCAACAGTGTCAATGCCGACATTGTGGGCAACTTATGTTTGGCGGTAATGCCACTTCATGATTAATCTAAGTCAATGCCGTCCCTCTTCGATTATGATTTTAATTGAAGTCGCATACCATTATTTTCAATGTCTCGAAGTCCATTATGCAGAAGGCAAGGACGCCGATTTTTATGACTTCGACCATATATATATATATATATATATATATATATATATTAAGTGGCATATTAGTTTAAGTAAGTTAAGTATATGGTTTTAAATTGACGCCCCTAATCTTGATGCTGCAATCATCAAGGTCGACGACAGTATACTATTTGGCAACAATGTCGCACTTCCTCCTTTTAACGCCAGAGAGGCCTTGTTTTCATGTAAATTAAGACTGTTTTAAGAGGCGAAGGGACCTATATTCAAGAGGGTCGAAGACCCTTATTTTTCGGCAGTTAGACAATTGTTTTGTAATATTGAAAGGTTTTGTTTCAAAAAGGTGGATAGCCTATATTGTAAGAGGGTCTATAACCCTAATTTTGACTCTATACTTAAAAGAACTTTAAGTTTGTCTTCGACCTTAGATAGAGGACGACATTGTTTTAATACTACATGTGTTATATTCTAATTTATTAACGGCGGAGAACTCATTGTTTTATGACTTCGATTTTAAACATTGGGGAAACCAATGCTATTTCGATTGTAGATGTCGACTCTATTATTGGGGACGTCAAAGCAAGCTAGTGTTGACAAACTAAATGTTTTATAAATGTGACTTTATCATTAGGGATACCAATGTATTTTCGTAAATGAGTTCGACACCAATCATTAGGGATGCCAATGTATTTTACTTTGGTGTGTTATAACATTAAAGGGAGATAACCTAATCGAGAACACCAACAAACACATGTTAAACATGTGGATTACATGAATTAAATTGTTAAATAATGGATTTATAGCCTTCTTAGGAAAACTACGGGATGTGTGATGGTAGTCCAAATCATACTAGAGATGGATAGCCTTTATGAGGTTGATGAAGGGTTCATAGTCATCTTAGGAAAATTATGAGATATGTGATGGATAACCCACATCTTTGTAAATTAAATGGAATATGTGTGATGGATAGTCCACGTAATTTAAGCAATGGAACCTTATATGATGGGTAGTCAATATGGTATGGAATGGGTAATCCAAGCAATGATTGTATGTAAGATGGATAGTCCATATAACTATGAATATGTTTAAATGTGAGATGGGTAGTCCACATAATTATAAGGCGGGTAGCCAAATTAAAATAAGATGGATAGCTAGTTTAAATTGTGACGGATAGCCATTTAAAACTAAGATGGGTAATTCAATAAATCAAGATGGGTAATCCAGTATATATTGCATAACTATAAATGCTATTTTGTTATCTAACCATTGTGGTTGTAGGAGCACGATATATGGTTAATTAGTTTTGGTTAAGATACTAGTAAGGGAAAAACCCGTTCTGCTCCATGGCATGGTCTTACTAGATATCTATTTTGTTCGAGATGGTAAGTTATTATTCACACCAAACTGTTGTCTAACTCGAAGTTTTTTTTTACCTGAAAATCTCGGGTTCTCATTTGGATAGGTCGGAATTAAGGGTTTTCATGTTTCCAGTTAAACGAATAAGCTTCCATAGGCATGCGGGAGACAATCTAGCTATTAGGATCTTTATCTATTTTCGGTGCGTGGTTTGGTTGGTCTATTTGTATGTAATGGCAAAGTAGTTTAATTTCCAAGTATTTGACTCTGATCAACCAAAGAGGCATCTTAATATATCGCTCTTAGAGTATTTCGTATGGTTATATTTTCTCTGACGTGGAATCATAGATGGGATATGTAATGAATATGAAATTATATTTTGAAATGGAATGAAAAGTTATATCTAAATTGTGTCAGAAATTTTTTCATACTCATGTGTTTTTTACTATTGATATGATTAACATAACCTCATTTTGTTATCAGAAATTAATAACTATGGATGACTGCAACATTCATAGCGGTTAGTTTTGGGCATCGGAATGAGAGATGTTACACTAGTCTTTAAGTGAATTAACCTTCTAGTTTACCCGAAATAAATGAGTGAGATGCTCCTATGTCAAATAAAGTGAAAATAGATAAACTACAAAGAGTTAACTCACACTCCATGACAATTTTCTTCCCTTTATACACAGCTGGATCCGCACTGGACCTAGGGAAAACATCAACAACATAAGCGAGAACCACCTAAATATAAGTCTCAATCAAGGTTGGACACTCCCTCTTCAAATGTCTAAACTGGTAACAGCTGTAGCATTTCATCATCGCAAAATTCACTTTGCAACCCTTAGCTATACATGCCATCAATTTCCACTTCTTACACCTAAACTTTGGCTTCCTTATTCCGCCTTGAGCTCCTACTTTACCCTTGCATTTATTCTACTGAATTGACTTTTCTTTTACCTTATTAGGTCCTTCCTTAGCAAATGAATTCAACAATGCGATCTCAACAAGCTCTTAAAAGTAGTTCCAGTTGGTACAAGGCACAAACCAACATCTCTTAAAGACTGATTCAACTCCTTGACAAACTTTGTCGCCTTCATTGCTGGTTTAGTAAAGTCCGACCGACACTTTGCTAGCTGATTGAACTTATTAACATACTCCTCAATAATATGGCTCTTTGTAACAAAAGAACGAACTTCTCTAGCTTCACCGCCCATTCGAACTCTGATATAAACTTAACTTCAAAGCGCCACTTAAAATCAATCCGAGTAATCTCAGTGTCTTCTATCTCAACAATAACAATATCCTACCTGTTCAAGGCCTCCTATCGTAAGTGCAATGAAGTCAATTATTTCTTCATTACATCCTCTGCACCCATCAAACCAAATATCCAATGAAATTCCTTAGCCTTGCCTAAGTTTTAGCAAAATATTCATCCCCAAGTAACTCTTTCCACCCAGACTTTGGAAATCCTGACACAATTTGGGAATACAAAGCAGGCTGAGCAATCGAGACTACTCTATGTGCTTATGCTATGGGTCCACCACTTTAGTCGGGCCTCTTTACTGAAGATACTAGCATAACCATACTGGAACGTTCACATCGAGAGACTCATTTGCCTCACCAAAACCATGCCTAATTTGATTATTCATATTCACTTATCTGCAAACAAGGATTGTTAGCGACTTCCTTGGGTAATAGTAAGCATTACCAAAATCTTATAGTTGTACTCATATACACATGCATAATATCCTTTAAAATATACAAATACACTCCCTTAATACACTCATAATCCCTAAAAAATTCTAAACCTAGGCTCAAATACCAAATGCAACAACCCGCATATCGTGATACACCAATTCATAGCCCAAAAGAATCATTTGAACTTGCGTCATGCCAAGAAATATGGATCATTAGGTTTTTGATGGTTTGTAAGGTATGGTGATAAATACGGCTATAGAACATGTCTACACTTTTAGATCTCATAAGAAAGGGATACAACATAAATACTGAAATAACCAAATCAATATTGTGTTAAATTAACAATGGTTTATACGAGGAACGTCTATACAAAATCTCCAATAGAAATATAGTATATGTCCGATCGACAAGTATAATAAAAATACATAGTGAATGACAATAAGTAAATACAGTTCCAAGGCAGACGATCACCTGCTCCACTCATCTTATCCTCGTCATACTACCTACTACCCTATCATTCTATAATAGGAATAAAGAGGAAAAAAAAAGTGACCGGACAAAGTATTTTGAGTAACCAATATCACTAGTGGTATGGCGTTAATAGCCAGTTAGATTATCATTTATAATCTACACTACTTAAGATGGTTCATTTGTATGTGTATACTTTATCTACACAACCTATGGGTATGCCTAAAATCTGATAATAGTCTACAAAGATTTCTACTTGAGGGTAGGACATCTAGAAATTAGGTAAAGCTCACAATGCATCAAGTTAGAGTCTTGATAGTAAACCACCTAACTATACATTGATTGACAATCTCAATGGAAAACTACTTAACTACACATTGAGTAACAATCTCAATAGTAAACCGCATAACTATACATTGAGTAAACAATCTCAATGGAAAACCACATAAATATACATTGACAATCTCATTGGTAAACCTCTTAAGTCATACACACCGAGTGTACAATCACTATGTCAAGTCATGCATGTATTATATAATTCTAATGGTAAACTACCTACCAAAACATTGAGTATACTGCCTCAATAATAAATGCTTCCTATGTCCTATATCGTTTAACTAATAGTATACAAGGATCCATAAACGGTCTAACTTCTTGCGTAGGTACATCCATTGAACTGTTAAACCCTGCTAAATACGGATGCCATTGTCTCCTCATGTAGCTCACCAGCATACAGTCATGACTACTATAGTAATAATAGGAGCAATTAATTGGAATACAATCGCACATAGCTTTGAACATCACATTATACAGCATAGAAAAGCCATATGAACTCCAAAAAGTCAAAGAAGCCGATAACAAATCCCCGAAGCTATCCTACTTGGCATACACTAGGTCTAGTTCAATTTGGGCTATCTATAATCTATCATTCGACTAAATATATGTGTCAACCAATAGGTTCTCTATGTAAATATTTTTTAAGCAACCCAACCGTCGACTGAAAAAGTCAATCAGTGGACTCCTAAGACATTTAGTCGACTAGTCTACTAGTCAATCAATTTTTTTCAAACTAACCTTTTTCCATATTATATAATGACCATCAGTCGACCATTAAGTCCAACCAGTCGAATCAGTGAAGATTCAGTCGAATGGTGCTTACAGTTAATTGATTGTTTGGCCTAAAAAATGAATGGTTTTCCTTTTGTTTGACTCGTGTTTGTCCACATTTTCTTTAAGCATTTAGTCAATCATTCTACAAGTTGACTATTTTTTCGAAATTTGGTTTTTTCTACATTTTAAATTGTTGTTTTAACCCAGTTTTAGTTATTTATCATTAGTTCTTCTATCCAGAATTCAGGTATAAACTTTGAATTTGTATAATCCTACTTTCGAACAGTTATCTATATATAATTTCAACTTTTATCCTTTCCAACTCGTTGCATGATTTATCCAATTAATTGTGTATAAACTATTCTATGGTTCAACTGCATATATTTAGTTTTATTTAAAGTTCACAGATTTAGATCTAAATGATTTTTAAAGGATATATAAATAGATTCACTTCTATTCATCTAAATTATATCAAATCTTATTCACAAAATCAGATTTGTATGATTCCAAAGCTATATGTAAATATTCACTTTTGATCATCTAAATCAATTCAAATCTTATACACAAAATAAGATTTATATGATTTCAAAAGTGATGCAGCGCAATCTACTAACTCAGCGGTTTTTGAGTCGTTCGATGGCCTTAAGTCGCACACGACCTAGTGAAGGTCGCTCACGTGTTAATGGGATGAACGCTTAGGCATACCAGCGACCTAACGACTCACAACCTCCCCAAATTAATGATGGAACGCTAGCTTCTTTAAGTCGCGAGTTTTCCTTATGCCGCGAAATCCAGGATTCGTGAGTTTCTTTAGGTCGCTTCAATATAGGTCGCGAACGACCTAACTCACAACACAGAATGAAGCCGCTTGTTCTTAAGCCGCCTTGAAGCTTGAGTCGCCCATCTTCTTAGGTCGTATGTTGAGTCGCCCATCTTCTTAGGTCGCAAGGTCGTACGTCGCTGAAGCCTACCAAAGTTTAGATCGCTCAAGTCCTAGGTCGCGTGAAGATGCCTATGTTGCTGTGTTGCTTAGGTCGTAACTCGTGTTGTAAATATTGGGTCGAATGTATAAATTGTTAAGTCGTTGTTGTTGGGTAGCATGATGTTGTATTGTACATATTAGGTCGTAGGTCGTTTGTGTACATGTGTTAGGCCGGCCACCTGTGTAGGTCGTGTATCTGTTGTGTTTGTGATGTTTAGGTCGGTTTGTTAGGTCGCTAACGACCTAGTGAGAGTTGTAACCCTATAAATAGGGATGTTGGGTCATTTGTAAATTTGGTTGATTTTGAATAAAACTTTGTTTGAGTGCTTTGTGCCTCTTTGAAATTAGAAGTTGAGTGTGAGCTCCTTTCTCCATTTGCGGTATTCGAGTGCGCTCGAATCAACGGATTTGAAGCCGATTCATGGAATCTCGTGCACGAGATCAACTTAGAAGAATCGTAGATCTTTTAACACGGCATCGTGCACGATCAACGTGTTGGAGATAGCTAGAATTCAGTATCTTTTGGAGGTCAATGAATTTAGGCATTCAGTATCTTTAATCCATCGATTTATATTGTTTCGCCTAATCGTTTCATCGATTAGTTTGACACGAAATTCTCATTTCGTCGTCTTCCGTTATATCCACTGCGTCAGCTTTAGTATCAAAGCTAGACTTAGCCAATCATAGCTAAGCCGAGTCCTTGGAGCCAAAGAGAAGAGTTTGAAGAGTCAAGGCCGAGCTAAATCAAGCAAAGCCGACCTAAGTGAAGTGTTGTTCAAAGTCGAGCCGAACTTGTTCAAGTTTGTGGGAGATTTGTTCAAGTTGAAGTTGTGCATCACTTTGTTTGAATCAAGGCCGTGAGTTGAAAATTAAGCCGAGTTAAGTTGTGAAAGATTAATCATGCCATCGAGAAGAGCTAATCGTCATCAAAATGTTGAAGCGTTGTATAGAAGAGAAGAAGCTGAGCAAATGGAACAACGCATCAATGAAAAGTTTGATGAAGGTATTGGGAAGTTAGAGAAATTGATGAATGATTTGAATCAAAGTCAAAGGAGAAGGTCGCCAATCTCGAAGGATGGAGGAAACAGAGTTTCGCCATCGGTTACGGAAGCGAGGAGGGTGTCGCCACAATCTTATCGAGAAAGAAGAGAATCATCAGTTTCATTGAGATGAGATCATCATGAGTATAGACATGAAGAGAGGAGAACTCCACGTGGATTTGAAAATGAGCCATATCATGATGTTGAAAGACATAGTAGAAGCGATATGCGTGATCATAGGGATGTTGATGGTCGAGATCGATATCGAGGCATATTTGATTTTGATGAGGATGGTGATAGAGGTAGTATGCATTATCGAGATCGAGGTCAAGTGCGAAATCCATATGTGGAGGTAGAAGATAATCGTAAATGGGAGTCGGGGATGAAAACGGAAATTCCAGAATTCAAAAGAGGTATGGTAGCTGAAGAATTTTTGGATTGGTTATCAAATGTTGAGGAAATTTTTGACTTCAAGGAAGTTCCTGAGCATCGCAGAGTTAAGTTAGTCGCTACTCGTTTGAGAGGAAGAGTTATGGCATGGTGGTAGCAAACTAAACTTACACGAGAGAGAATGGGAAAGTCAAAGATTGAATCATGGGAGAAGATGAAGAAGTTAATGAAAGCTACTTTCTTACCGTATAATTATCAATCTCTTATGTATCAACGATTGTAGAACTTGAGACATGGAACAAAGACAGTGAATGATTATGCGGATGAATTTTATCAATTGATTGCCAGGAATGATATCATGGAGACAGAGGAACAATTGACAGCTAGACTTGTTGGAGGGTTGAGAATGCAAATTCAAGATATGATGAATATGTTTGATCCTAGATCTGTTGCAGAAGCACACCAGAAGGCGTTAGCTTGGGAGAAGCAAGGCAGAAGAGGAGGTGGTGTGTTTACAAATTCCAACAATCAAGTGAAAGGGGCTAGTAGCAATGCAAATGTTTCCAAGGCTGTTGCGAAACCAGTTGTCAATGAAGTTGCTAAGACCAAGGTCAATAGTGGTATCAAATGCTTTAATTTTCAGGAGTTTAGTCACAAGAGCAATGAATGTCCGAAGCCAAAGAAGCGAGCGATGGTTGTTGAGGTTGAGGATACAGAAGTAGAATGTTCCAATTCGCCACAAGCCGAGGAGGAAGAATTATTGTCGGGGGGACGAGGGACGTAATTTGATGACGAGGAGATCTTGTTTGACACCAAAACAAGAGGATGATTCAAGTTGGTTGAGGAGTAACATCTTTCAGTGAACGTGTACTATCTTGGGAAGGGTGTGCAAGTTTGTTATTGATGCGGGAAGTTGTGACAATATCATTTCTACAGAGGCTGTAAAGAAGTTGGAATTAAAGACTGAGAAGCATCCTAAACCATACAAATTAGCATGGTTGAGGAAAGGTGGTGAAGTAAAGGTTAATCGAAGAGCTTGTGTAAATTTTTCGATTGGGAAGAAATATAAAGATGAAATTTGGTGTGATGTTGTGGATATGGATGTATGTCATCTATTGTTGGGGAGACCGTGGCAGTATGATAGAGCTGTGCAACATGATGGTCGTACCAACAGCTACAGTTTCATGTTCGAGGGCACTAAAATCACTTTGGTTCCTAAGAAACGACAACAAGAAGAAAGCAAGTTGGAGGAGATTGAAGAACTGAAGACTTTATTATCTTTGAAGGAGTTTGTCAAAGAAGTGGAGGACGAGCCTGAAGTGTTTTTGTTGATTGGACGTGAAAGTAGTAAGGAGGTTGAAGTTCCAGAGGAAGTCAAACCAGTGTTGGAAGAATTTGAAGATGTATTTCCTGAAGAATTGCAAAGGAGTTATCACCGTTGAGGGACATACAACATCAAATTGATCTTGTGCCAGGGGCGGTATTACCTCACATGCCACATTACAGGATGAGTCCTAAGGAGCATGAGGAACTGAGAAGGCAGGCGGAGGAGTTGTTAGAACAAGGGCTTGTTCAGGAGAGCTTGAATCCTTGTGCAGTGCCAGCCTTATTGGTACCGAAGAAGGATGGTTCGTGGAGGATGTGTATGGACAGTCGGGCTCTAAACAAGATCACTGTGAGACACAGGTTTCCTATGCCGAGGTTCGATGATTTGATTGATCAGTTGAGTGGGGCTGTTGTGTTCTCAATGATTGACTTGAAGAGTGTATACCATCAGATTCATATTAGACCGGGTGATGAGTGGAAGACTGCTTTTAAAACTAGGGAAGGTCTATACGAATCGCTGGTTATGCCGTTTGGCTTGTCAAATGCTCCTAGTACTTTTATGAGAGTGATGAACCATATTTTCAGACCATTTATTAGGAAGTTCGTAGTAGTTTACTTTGACGATATTTTGATCTATAGTGGGAGTATGGAAGAGCATATCCAGCATTTGCGAGAAGTGTTGTTTATTCTACGACAGGAGAAATTCTATGCAGTAGCGAAGAAGTGCGTGTTCATGACGCACAGTGTTTTGTTTCTGGGATATGTTCTGTCAAAGGAGGGTATTCAAGTGGATGAAAGCAAAGTGGAAGCTGTCAGGAGTTGGCCACAACCCAAGACAATTACTGAAGTGAGGAGCTTTCATGGGTTGGTATCTTTTTATCAAAGATTTATTCCATGTTTAAGTAGCGTGATGGCACCTGTTACAGATTGTATGAAGGGGAAGCAATTTTCATGGTCAGAGGAAGCAGGATTTGCTTTTGAACGAATCAAGGAACTTTGACGACAGCACCAATTCTAGTATTGCCGGATTTTCAGTTGTTGTTTGAGTTACATACTGATGCATCCAAGGTTGGGATTGGAGGGGTGTTGAGTCAGAAGGGACGACCAATTGCATACTTCAGTGAGAAACTTTCTGGGGCAAAGATGAGATATAATACTTATGATGTAGAGTTTTATGCTATTGTGGAAGCCGTAAAACACTGGAGACATTACATGTTTCACAAGGAGTTTGTGTTATATACCGATCATGAAGCGTTGAAGCATTTGCAAGGGCAGGACAAGATTGCAGCTAGGCATGCATCGTGGATTGCATACTTACAACAGTTTACATTTGTTGTGAAACACAAATCGGGAGTTATAAACCGTGTTGCAGATGCATTGAGTAGAAGGAATCATTTGTTGACCATGATGAAGGTTGAAGTGACGGGGTTTGATATACTTCCAGAATTGTTTGTTGAAGATCCTTACTTTGCAAAGTGTGTAGACGAAGTCAATAAAGGGAAGACGGATGAGTTTGTGTTAGTGGATGGTTTTCTTTTCAAAGGAAATTGATTATGTATTCCAGATTGTAGTTCACGAATGAAGATTGTGAAGGAGTTACATGAAGAAGGTCATGTAGGTAGAGATCGTACATTGCAGTTGATTTCTCAATCCTATTTTTGGCCTTCCATGAGAAAAGAAGTTGAAAGATTTGTGGAGAGATGTCACATATGTCAAGTTTCCAAGGGAACAGCTACGAATGCGGGATTATATATGCCGTTACCCGTGCCTATTAGACCATGGGTTGATATTAGCATGGATTTCGTTTTGGATTTGCCAAGAACTCAACGTGGAAATGATTCCATATATGTGGTGGTAGATAGATTTTCGAAAATGACACATTTCATAGCTTGTAAGAAGACAGCTGATGTCGTCCGTGTGGCTCAATTATTCTTTAAAGAGGTGTATCGATTACATGGACTACCTGAATCTATTGTTTCTGATCAGGATACTAGATTCTTAAGTCAGTTTTGGATGAGTTTGTGGAAGATGGTTGGAACGAAGTTGAATTTTAGTAGCGCCTATCATCCACAAACAGATGGGCAAACGGAGGTGGTAAACGGATCGTTGGGAAACTTGTTGAGATGTCTTGTAAAGGACAATTTGAAGAGCTGGGATGTGAAATTATGTCAAGTAGAGTTTGCACATAATCACGTTGTTAATCGGAGTACTGGTTTCAGTCCATTTCAAATTGTTTATTCAGCAATTCCAAAGGGTCCGTTGGATTTGACGACAGTGCCATTGCAGAAGGGAGTTGTCAAGCGAGCTTGTGATTTTGTGAATGAGCTGCAGGAGTGTCACGGAATGGTTCATGAACGTTTGCTTGCCTCAAATGAGAAGTATAAACAACTGGCAGATAAGAAGCGCAGGGGTGTAGAATTTAAAGAAGGTGATTGGGTTTACGCAGTGCTGACTAAAGATCGTTGTCCAGTTGAAACTTACAACAAGCTGAAAGCTCGAAAATTTGGTCCAGTAAAAATCTTGAAGAAGATCAACGATAATGCCCTTCAGTTGAGGTTGCCGGATCACATTCACACTGCAGACGTTTTCAACGTTAAGCATTTAATTCCGTATTGTGGGACTGAGCTTGTTGAAGGAAAGGAAGGTGCAAATTCGAGGACGAATTCTTTGCAACCGGGGGAGGATGATGCAGCGCAATCTACTAACTCAGTGGTTTTGAGTCGTTCGATGGCCTTAGGTCGCACACGACCTAGTGAAGGTCGCTCACGTGTTAATGGGATGAACGCTAAGGCATACCAGCGACCTAACGACTCACAACCTCCCTAAATTAATGATGGAACGCTAGCTTCTTTAAGTCGCGAGTTTTCCTTATGCCGCGAAATCCAAGATTCGCAAGTTTCTTTAGGTCGCTTCAATATAGGTCGCGAACAACCTAACTCACAACACAGAATGAAGCCGCTCGTTCTTAAGCCGCCTTGAAGCTTGAGTCGCCCATCTTCTTAGGTCGCAAGGTCGTATGTTGAGCCGCCCATCTTCTTAGGTCGCAAGGTCGTATGTTGAGTCGCCCATCTTCTTAAGTCGCAAGGTCGTACGTCGCTTAAGCCTACCAGAGTTTAGATCGCTCAAGCCCTAGGTCGCGTGAAGATGCCTATGTTGCTGTGTTGCTTAGGTCGTAACTCGTGTTGTAAATATTGGGTCGAATGTATAAATTGTTAAGTCGTTGTTGTTGGGTAGCATGATGTTGCATTGTACATATTAGGTCGTAGGTCGTTTGTGTACATGTATTAGGTCGGCCACCTGTGTAGGTCGTGTATCTGTTGTGTTTGTGATGTTTAGGTCGGTTTGTTAGGTCGCTAATGACCTAGTGAGAGTTGTAACCCTATAAATAGGGACGTTGGATCATTTGTAAACTTGGTTGATTTTGAATAAAACTTTGTTTGAGTGCTTTGTGCCTCTTTAAAATTGGAAGTTGAGTGTGAGCTCCTTTCTCCATTTGCGGTATTCGAGTGCGCTCGAATCAACGGATTTGAAGCCGATTTACGGAATCTCGTGCGCGAGATCAACGTCGAAGAATCGTAGATCTTTTAACACGGCATCGTGCGCGATCAACGTGTTGGAGATAGCTAGAATTCGGTATCTTTTGGAGATCAACGAATTTGGGCATTTAGTATCTTTAATCCATCGATTTATATTGTTTCACCTAATCGTTTCATCGATTAGTTTGACACGAAATCCTCATTTCGTCGTCTTCCGTTATATCGCTGCGTCAAAAAGCTATGTATAGATTCGCTTTTATTCGTCTAAAGCAATTCAAATCTTTTATGCAAAATTATATCTATTTGATTCCAAAGTTATATGTATATATACACTTTTATTGATTTAAATTAATTCAATTCATATAAGTCTTTAATTTAAAATTTTCAGCTCAACTTAGAAATCGCATTTAAATCTAGTTATGTATATATAAATGAAATTTGAATGCTTATTTATGTCATATTCATTTTGTTTATAAACCCACTCACCTCTTTTCACTGCTTTTGAAAAAATATTCTAATCTTCTTCCTCCATTCGATTAGATTTGTGCCTCTCCTTCTTCATTTAGCTTGCTAATGTTAGGATTTTGATATCTCTTTCTTTTCATTAGATTTTATAATTTTATTTAGGGAAATTTGATTTAATATTTTCTTTAGATAGATTTGTTTTAAAACTTGAAGAAGAAGGAGAAAGAGAAGAAAAAAGTTTTTGTGAAGCGACAACTAGAGGATGAAGAGAAGTGGAGAATGAGATGAATTAGGGTTTGGGAATTCCCTTATATAGGCACAAATCCTGAAATCCCTTCAATCCTATTTGGATCTTGACCGGTTTCGCTCTAAAATTCGTGTTATAGAAAACAATCTGTATCTCCCTAATATGATGCCCACTTTGATGTTTATATATGAATTTTAGCTAGAAAAATTACTTAAAGCAATGGAAGAATCAGATTTCCCAAATTACTTTATAAATTATGTTTTTAGCAAAATTACAAAATTCCTTTTTATTTGATCATTTATTTTTATAAAAAATTTAAGGTGTCACAACCATGTACACACATTTCAATGCATAGTTGCATTAATTCATGGCATCCACATTATGATTTTATTGGTAGTATTCACTAAAAACCCTCAAAAGACACCACTTGTTCTATTAGGGACACCAAGAGATTTGATAGCTTATTTTATATGCTCAATGCAATCATGTTTCCAATGAAAAAGTGAGCTATATAGTTTTTATTTCTTTCTTGTTTATTTAGGGACAAGTAGAGTTCTAATGTGAGGATATTTGATGAACATACATTTTTGCGTTGTTTATTGTTTATTTAACATATTTTTATTTGAATAAAATAGTATTATACGTATATTTTATTGTGTTATTTCAGATTATTGGTATTGAAATCCAGTATTGAAAATGCTGTAGAAATCCGTTTGGAATCGATTCCAAGTTGGTAGTCTACCTAGTGCTAATGGAATTAACTTCAAATTTTGTTCCTAAATGACATGGTCCACATCAACTAACAATGCATAACTTAATAGAAAAGTGTTTATTATTTAGTGGATGTGCATGGTGCTAGCCTTCCTAATGGCGTGGGTTGAAGTCCGCCTATGCCCATGATCTTTGAAGATATGAGAAATTTCATCAAAAATTCATTTTTTGCATCCTTGTTCCTAAAATGAATGTACATAATTTAATAACCAAATTCATTATCATGTACGTATGTGATTTTGAGACAGTGCTTACTAGCACATAAAGCAAGAAGGCCTATAATACCCCTTGTTTTATGATAATACATACCATACTTCTTCTTCTCTTTTATTTTTTTAGCTCATTCTAGGTAGCAATGAAAGATAACGACTTCTATTCCATTAGTTTTGTCAGAATTTTGATTTTCTACTATCTCTTATTTTTAGGTCTTTTGCTCAGTTGTTATTAGTTGTGAAAGTTTACAATGAATATTCAATTAGTTTTTCCAACTTTTTTATTTCTTGCTATATTTGTTTTTAGATCTTGTACTTGGTTTTTTATAGTTAATAAAAGTTTTTTTTTTCAATTCATTATTTTTTTTGATCCTTTTATCTCATTGAATTTACTATCTGAATCGATTAATTTATTAGATTCGAATTTGTTTATGTTTATTTTCCTTTCATTTCTGAGTATAAAACACCTCAATTTTTGTTTAACATGCCTATGATCATAACTTAAAATTTTAAGAACTTTAAACCAAGTCTCTATATTTAACTTGCATACTACATATATGTGTACTTGTAGTAACTTATAACAATTTGCACTTTTATAACTCAAAAGACGAGGACCAAACACCCAATTATGGCATTAACATGATCATTATTGCCATGTTATTAACCATAATCAAAGTATTGCTTAGACAGCTAAGAATCAAAGTATTTTGATGTCAGAAGACTGCTATATGTCATCACAAGAGGTCTTCTATTTGACCTTATAATTAACTATAGAAGAATCACTATTAGTTGTTATGTAATTTTTCTAAATAACTACATATACATAACCCCTTTGTTCCCCTAATGGTCATGAGTAATTCATTGTCCATCACGTGGAAAGCATAACATGCACTAGTCTCAATGGCTCTACCAATATCATGTTCTCGACACAACCTAAGTAGGAACGTCAAAAAGGGTATTTATTGACATGATTCAATATTCATGCTTATGAACACATTTTTAATTGCAATAGATAATTACTTTTCCTATGGATCTTCTACCATTTTTAATTGCAATAAATTAAACGTTTCCTAAGGATCTTCTGATGTATATATTAAGTGTATTTTAAACATTACATATATCCTAATGTAATAATATATAAAATTGAAAATAAAACTAAAAGCTAACGTTATTTCGAATAAGATTTTCTATAAGAGTTAAATCATATAATTAAATTACGTAATTATCCCTAAGTAACACCCTTAACTATATGATAAGATGAGGTCTCTAACTAGAGCATATCTCATATGAATTCATCGGTATAGTTTTGACATAATGAATACAACATATTTTCTCTAATATTGAGCTTACATAACATAAAAGAAGGATGTAATTCATCTTCGCTCATTAGTAATCAAATTATGTTAATCGATACCTGAAACATAATTATTTTGCATACTATAACGAGGAATGATGTGAGTGAGAATCCTGTTCTTCTATAGGTATTAGTGGAACTCATATCCAAGACACTAATCTCTTCTATCCAATCAAAGTAATTTTTACATGTTTGGTATGTCTACTTCCATCTTATATTTTATTAATTTATCATAGATCCTTTGATTTATGTTTCATAAACTACTATACACTACAACAAAATACCCATTTCGCAACTGGTAATGTCAGTTGTAATAGGCCTATTACAACTTTTTATAGCCGGTTTTTATATGCAAAGTTGTAATATGATTAAAGGATTTTACAACTGTTTAGGACAGTTGCAGTGTCCCGTTATAATAAACCCTTTTACAATTGTTTTTGCCAGTTGTAATAGGCCTTTTGCAACTGGTTTTAACCATTATAATATGTATTTTACAACTGTTTTTTCCTTTGTTAAAAAATATTTAAAATATAAAAAAAATCTATACCACTGTTATAGCACGCACCTATAGATTTAGCTTCATTTTACAATTGAAAACATTTTACTAATAAGAATCAAAACCTTTCACATACCTATATTTCTTATTGAATTTCACAAAGTTCAATACATGAAAACTTCAAAATACATATAACTTCAAAATGTACTAGTGTGAAATGTATACAAGCTTACAATTTATACCCAAGTGCATAAAATTTCCTTTCCACTCTATTTAGTCACCTTCATAAGTTTCATTACATTCCGTTTTTGTTCCGCAGATTCGGCTTTCTATCTTCTTTTGCTAACCTACTTTTATACGATCTTCGCCCCAACTTTTGGTATCTTAGGTATCATCTTCATGTTATGAAAATTTGAAAACCATTTTAGAATAAGTATTTGGGAACAAGTTTATGTGAATGAAAATTATGGTATTTTATTATGTAAATGAAATTCATAGATGTTTATGTATACGTAGATAATTATAGATTAACCATTACAAATAAAGCATGTTGAAAACTTGAAGGGTTCACAAAATGTACAAAATCTATACATACACAAACGGGATTATGTATCCTAATACCAAACAAAATAGTACTAGATAATTAATAAAGAATTTTGAGACATAAAATTATTATAAAGCATTAATTAAATAAACTAAATTAACATGTGATGTAGTGGTTAATAAGAACCATGAAAAGTGTAACGACCTAGAATTTCAGTCATTTGAAATTTGTAATATTTAATTGATTTTGAATATTAACAAGTAAAATTTGTAAGTCGAATAAATTAGATTTTGAATATCTGTATTTAATTGGATAATTAAATCGATAATTAATATGTGAGATTTCAGGAATAATTGGAAATTGGGTTTAATTTGATTAAAAATGATTTATAAAGTTATGTTAAATCATATTGGAGTTAGAACGATATTTTAGAACTTTTAAAATTGAATTAAAAGTTAATTTATGAAAATTGAATATTTTAATATTTAATTGACGAGTTAAAATAGCCATTTTTCAAAATAGTCTCGGATTTCGACGAAACCAGTTTCATCGGATCTGTAATGTTAAATTATTGTATGGTTTCAAATTTCATGCCAATCGAACTTACGGTATGTCCGGGGCAAGCTAAAACGCGTAGAAATCAATTCGAGTGAATTTTTAAATTTAAATAGTCGATTCAAAAACTTATATTCCAAATTTGATCGAATTGGCTCCCGATATATATTCCATTGCGTTCGGAATGGGGGTAAAACATTATAAACGTTATGCGGCACGCTTCGTTTGGAGTTTGGAAAATTTCGGGATGAATAGTGTCGCGTAATTTTTCATAAAAGGACCTCCACTCTCACAATTTTCTAAAAACCCTAACCCTAATGCTTCAGCCGCCACTTACATCATTAATGGCCGAAAATTGTTCTCGTTCTTCCTCTATTTTCTTCTAATCCATTCACCTTCACCAAAAACGTTCAACTACAACATCGAAGAGGGCATCGAGCTCTACAATCTCAACGGCTGTGATCGAATTTGGAGCTACGGATCATCATCAAAGTAGCCGCATTCGCCTAGGGTTGCGCACGTCTTTTCGTGACAGGGGGAGGGATGAGTTCAACCATACTCGGGCCGAAGATAGCTCACGTGATGGGCTTCGTCGTGGCGTAACCTGATCGTCTTCAAGCAGCTCGTGGTGGTCGCGTGATTTAGGGCAAGGGTGGCGGCTAGTTTGGGTTTCGCGTATGTGATTATCACGTTTGGGGAAGAAGGTGATTCACGGTTAGGATCTGCAGAAGCAAAAACGAATGGCCGATATTGAATTAGGTTAAAAGTAAAATAGAAATTGTGAATTTATATATATTTTAATTCGTTCGATGTTTAAAATATCATAACTCTTTCATACGAGGTCCGTTTTGGACAAAACGAATTGCGTTGGAATTGGAATCGTATTGACGAACACTACACGATGGAGATGGATTGGAATCGTTTGGAGCTAGTGAAAATTTTGAGTAAAATTAAACGCGTGTTTAATTTTATTCAAAATAAAACGCTGAAACTGTTATTGAAACCAAGGTGAGAACTTCTCACTCAATCGAAATTGTTTCGATTTAAATTTTAAATAGTTAGATTTAAAATTGCTTGATTGTATGCTTGAATGATAAATTATTATCTGTTGTTTTGAAATAGACCCTATACGCCGTATATTAAGCGGACGTTATTTATTAAAAACATATACCGCGATAATTCCATCTTGATTGGAATTGGTATTATATATGTACTTGGAGTTGATTTTCAAGCATTATATAGCGGATGAGACCCTATTGCACCGCATAATAGCAGATAATATTTTATAAATCACATATACCGCGATATTCCGTATTGGAACGGAATTGGTATTGTGCTAACATCTATGGATGCAGGGAAACAGGTTGGAGGGATCCAACCGGATTCCTCAACCGTATTGATTTATTTACAGATATTGCGATATATTATGTTGTCATATGATATATGATTTTTTTGGATGCCGTGATTGTTATATTTAGTGCTGTTGCAGCATTGGGTCTACTTTGGAAAATTAAAAATGTTAAAGTGATGATTTTCAAATTTAAGAGGATTTTAAAGTGATTTTTGAAAGTATAAGTTTTATTAAATTTTGGAATTGATTCATTTGAAATAAATAAACGTTATAATTTTAATGTTATGAAATTTATGATTTTTGAGAAATATAGTTAAAATGTGATTTTTTTGATATGGAGTTAATGAATTTTATAAAATAGTTTAAATTGAGATTTTTTTTTTGAATTTATTATAAAGCTTTATATAAAAGATTTTAAAAAAAATTTGATAATCTATAAATCAAAATATTGAAATTTTAAAACGAGTTTTTATAAGCGTTAAAAAGAAGTATAAATAGATTTCATAAGTGAATGAAATTATAGATTTATAAATTGTGAAGTTATAAAATGAATAGATTTTGTAAAATAGAAAATTATAAATAATTAACTTGAAAATTTGATTTTTGGCATTTAAATGAGATTTAAATAGAATTGGTTAATAAAGAGATTTTTATAACCTGAAGTTTTTGTAATATATAAATGTGAATTTATAAACATTGATTTATAAATTCAAGATTGATTGAATTTGATAAGTTAATTTTTATAGCTAATTAAAGGAGTATATTCACGATTTTGGGACAATGGATAATTTTTAAATTGAATATGTAAAAGTGTTGAATTTGGTTAATGATTTATATTCATGATTTTGAACAGTGAATAATATATTAAAGGAATGTTTAGGGAGTGATCTTTTAAATGGAATTAAAACGATTTGAAGTTTTTTAAAATGTTTTAAGGATCGAAACCCTAGATTTCAACATTCATTGTTGAAATAGACGTTTTCGAGAAACAAGGAAAAGATGGACTATAACACCGTTGTTATAGTAAATGATTTTCGAAAGGAAATGTTTTTGTATAGTATTGGGATTTATATATCTATCTAAATTTCGAATCCCTATACTGGTGATTTTGGGTTGTCGTAACGATGTCTTACGCAACATTTGTTTGGACCCAAATAAATGTGTTTAAGAGAATGTTTTCCTTAAAGAATGAAATGTATACTAAATTGTGATTTAAGTATATTGAATATTTTCTAAGTATTGAAAATAAATGGATTTGTGAATTACTTATTGTTAAATAAGTATGGAAATGTTTTCCAATATGAAATTTGTGAATTACTTATTGTTAAATAAGTTTTGGGTTTTTATCTTTTAAAGATAAATTGAAAATGAATAAGTATTTGGAATTGTTTTTCCAATATGAAATTGAAATGGTTTAGAGAACATATCTTTTTAAAGATAAATTGAAGTGAATATTTTGCAAGTTATTAATTTATGGAAGATTAATAAAAAGGTCCTAGTGATTGTTATGGTGCTAGATATTTGGTTGTTGGCCTTGATAGTTAAATAACCGACTATCAATATTTACCTTTAATGGGTATTTGTGTGATTTGCTTGAATTTCAATGCTACACTTATTTTTGAAAATAAGCGCTCATTATTCGGTTTAACCGGGAGAGGACCTTTGTGTCATAAATCCCATTTCGAATAAGTGATATGTCGTAATGGATAGCATTTGAAGACCGGTGTTGAAGACCTGGTATTTTTGAAAACGGAAGGATTACCGTCGAATGACTCTGCATCGGCTGGTCTCCGATATAGAGATTTTATCACCCTTTGTGATGGAAAATTGTAACAACCCGTATATTTGGACCATTTAAATTGACAATAATCCATACATGTCAACTTAAATAATACAAAACACGAATCATTATGGGATTATATATACATAAATGTAAATGAGAATCAATACAACATCACAGACACAGAACAGTCACAGAATAATGCAGCGGAAAATACATCGTCATAATAGCAGTTCATGAAGCTACTATATGAAATACAACAATGTCTAAACATAAAGTGACTGAAAGGAAATACATAAATGTCCAACAGACAAGAACAACAATACTGGAATAGAAATAGACTGATAAAGATAAATGCTAAGTCTTCAACATCTTCAACCAACCTTGATCAGCAAACTGGATAGCTTCAGACTGACCCGAGCATATACAAAAGAAACACTCGAGTCAGGACTCAAAATCTTATGCAGGATAATCAATTGCAGGAAATAAAGTCCATAACTCAAAGATGAATAAAATAACATCTCTAAGGATCCGATAAACTATCTATATATATAATACGGTATGTAGGTAATGTCTAATCAGTAAAATAGAATATTAAAATAGCGTTAAGCGTTACCATAATTCCCCTTAACACATTTTATATTCCCAAAAGCATATACAAGACCGTAGTTTCCCCAAAACCGGAAGTCACCAGAGGGCAATCCATATACTCAAGGTACAAATCAAAACGTAGTGGTCGCGAATAGGATAATCAGTATGACAAGGTACATGAGGCAATACCAACTAGGATACTAGTAGTTGCGTGATCCAGACTGATGTTGAGCATAGTAGCTACTATCTCAACACCGCGAAACAACACTCCCAAATCAAAGGGTGCACCCAAATCGAATCACAAAAGTAATAGATATGGTATCGAAGAAGCGTGTCCGCTAGAGGTGGCGATCCTCAATGGCCCGGCGCGGCTCCTGTTTTAGTCATGTCAGGGGTAATCCAATATCGTTCTCTTTCTTTAGTCAACGCGTTCACCAAACCATCCACTTCATTCTGGATCAACACTTCGCGCATAATAGTTATTAAAGTGGTTTTCGGTATCGACAGAGAGTATGTCCATTTCCGATCCCGGTCTCTTTAATAACTACGTATTTATTACCCGATGGTCGGTTAAATTAACGTTTAAACAAATCAAAGTCCAAAAGTCAAGGTGCAAATTTGACTTCCAAAATTTGACATTTCACGATTCAATTTATTTTAGATATTTTACAACATATTTTCGAATGCAATTTTTAGTTCAAACACTTGAGTTACAATTTTAAAATTAAGTATTCAAGTTCGATTTAATAAGGTCTAAAAGTCGCTTATTAAATTTAGTTCATAATCAATGAATTCAATTTTATGCTAAACTTAGTTTAAATTATTAAATCAAATTCTATTCACTTCACTTCATGTTTACATCCACTGTTATCATGAATTCGATTAAATCAATTTCATTAACTAAATTCCTTTTTATCCAACTTCATTTAATTTATTTACCAATTCAATTAAATTTCTAAACAAAAGTCCATTTCCATTTACAATGTCCTGATTTGATTAATTCGTTAAATTTAAAATCATTTTAAGTTTAAATAATCACTAAGTTATATCCATAAACTTTGGTCAGTTTTTGTATTCCTCCTAAGTCAAATTTTCTAAATTTCCAAGTAAAATTTACAACATGTTCCAAATCTATTTAATTAAAACCGAGTTTTAATCTAAACCTAACCCATTTAATAAATTTTTAAGTTATCAAATTCTAAACTTACTTGTTTCTAAATCTCATTTCAATAAATTTGCCAATTCATTTTTATTTAATTACATAGGTTTATTAATCCGTTTCAATTTAATCCATTAATTTTACTTCAATCTAATCCATAAAATTTATCTTGATTAAATCCGTGAAATTTATTTCAGTTACATCCATTAAAACTGTTACCAAATTTCCAACCAAATTGTTAAGTTCATTCTTTAATTTAAATTATATTTCAATTTCGAAAATGGTTTTGTTGACCAATCGGGTTTCTTATTTTTATTTTCTATCCTAGGCCAAGTTGTTTAATTAGGTATTTATCATTTCAACCCAATATTATTCAATATAAAACAAAGCATAGCAAAGGGAACTTGCAGTGTGATAACTGGGATGGTGTCAAAGTAAATAAACAAGCAATAACAACCATACATAACAATTTAACAATGTATTTAAATAATCCTGAAATAATCATATTAATTTACATTTGTTATTTATGCAAATTAATATAATTATTCCTAGAACCCACACCATCGTTTCATGCGGATTAAAGATTATTACGTTAGGGTTTTCACTTGGTGTCTATTATCAAATTACTACATCAATCATACGTTCAATGGTTCAAAGTGTAGTTAACGCTATTCTATGCGACGATTTATTTAACATTTAAAGGGATCAAGTTCAACATATATAATCCATTTTAAATTGTTGACTATCCTATATCAATTTCAATTTCATATTAAATTTCACTTATATTAACAACCAAATTCAACATCATATAATACTTTTAGTGTCACAACTATTTGTCGTAAACTAGCAATATTCAAATTTAACTTGCATAGCGATTTACAAAAAAAAATTTTCAACAATTCAAACAATCAACAATTAACATCTAAATTAATATAAATAACAATTATCACTTGATTATCATAGCATAATAGATCGAGTCATGAATGAAATATTCACCTTGCGTGGTTAGAGAAGACGACGAAGCACGAAGACGAATAGATAAGAGACACGAACAAGCACGATGCAAAACGACACAAACTACAATTCAAAAAATTTAATAAATCAACTATTTGTTTATTGCAATATATATCAACTGAATATATATATAAACCATACCGAACAACGAAGCAAGATAGATTCGACAAGTCGGATGAAAGTCTAAGTCTCCGAAGCAGTAGCTGATACAAACACAGTAAAACACTGTATGTGAGCAAATTAGAATTTTCAAAGTATATACCGCTATACTAATATATAAAACACTCTAATCTCATTTGGTTATGCAGCCGATAAATGAGAAGCAAAACAAAGTCAGAGCACATGCTCCATATAACGGCATATGCAACCCACTGTTCATATTGGGAACAAATTCCTATTGATAAAGGCTAGCTATAGGAAGGAGGGTCTTCAAGTGACATATACATAACCTATATGAAAATCCTATATACTAATAGGTAGAGCCTATATGCATGCAACAACATTTGACATATAAATTTCCAACAGAGAATATACAAAGCATGTTCAAAGTGATATTGATGTATTGGCTATAGGTCTTAGGCAAAGTGAAGAGGGAAGTGAAGGCAGTGGCTCGGGTGTTAGCAGCCAAGTCGGTGGGTGGGTCCGGGTTCGACAGGGTGGCTGCGGCGGGCGAAGGCTGGCGGGTCTGGGCGAAGCTGGCGGGATCTGGACGAAGGCTGGCGGGTCTGGAAGAAGCTGGCGGGGTCTGGGCGAAGGCTGGCGGGTCTGGGCGAAGCTGGCGGGGTCTGGGCGAAGGCTGGCGGGGTCTGGGCGAAGCTGGCGGGTCTGGGCGAAGGCTGGCGGGGTCTGGGCGAAGCTGGCGGGGTCTGGGCGAAGCTGGCGGGGTCTGGGCGAAGCTGGCGGATCTGGGCGAAGCTGGCGGATTTGGGTGAAGGCTGTTGGGGTCTGGACGAAGCTGGCGGATCTGGGCGAAGGCTGGCGGGTCTGGACGAAGGCTGGCAGGTCTGGGCGAAGCTGGCGGGATTTGGGCGAAGCTGGCGGGGTCTGGGCGAAGCTGGCGGATCTGGACGAAGGCTGGTGGGTTTGATTTTTCTCTGGAAGGAGCAACAAAATAAAATGATGAAGGGAAAGTAGAAGAGGATACGTACCAGAGAGTCTTTGTTTGAGGTGAACGAATGGAAATGAATTAAAATCGGTATATACTGAATAGTGTAGGGAATCAAAAGCCTCAAATTTATTTTCTTGGTAACCGAACTGGCTAT
The DNA here is from genome assembly GCA_030765085.1 of Allium cepa. NCBI lineage: Eukaryota > Viridiplantae > Streptophyta > Magnoliopsida > Asparagales > Amaryllidaceae > Allium > Allium cepa. The sequence continues at coordinate 160,121,266 of CM060939.1, forward strand.
TGGTTTTCCAAGGCAGCTGAATAGTCAAAGACTCCTGGAATTCTGAATGTTGAAGAAAACGGGTACCGGTTTTTGTGCTGCGTAACGGACCGATTTGTAATCCGTTAAACAATTATAGTTCGCAGCGCCGAACTCCGATTGACACAAACAAATATACCGTTTTGGTCAGCGCGACGAGACGAACACAACGGTATAAAAATATTTATGGTTTGACATTGTTTGCAAAGTGGTAACTCTTATTGAACCATTTGCACGAGCGAACATTTTAGCTAGCAATTAAAAGCGAAATTTGACGAAACGAATTGCGTCGTCATATTCAGAATTTTTTCTTATTCAGAAATGTGAAAAATATTTGAGTTCGGACGAAAGAGAATTTACATATATAATTTAAATCAATAGGCAAATGCGACGCACGAAATTTTCTTTAATAATTTTCAACGAAATTTGGCGTACGCCCATGTCTATCTAGACGCATTCCAAATGTGAAGTTTGAATAGAAACGGAATTTGTTCGTGCAAATTTGAATTTCTACCCTAAATAAACGATTTTAAAATTTTAAACTGGGTCTAAATTTCAGGGTCGTTACATTCTTCCCCACTCAAAACTTTTCGTCCCCGAAAAGGAGCAGAGTAAAGAGTGGAAGAACAGAGCATAGGGTACGATGGACATAGAATTTATTATCGGATGAAATATAGAATATAGAATAGAGTTTACCTGCAACAAACAGTTCTGGATTTGAATACCGGATACTTTCCTCGGTTTCCCAAGTACAATCACGACCATCGGGACTCCATTGGACTTTGACTAGGCTAACAGATTTCCTTCTAAGCTGCTTCGTATCCCTATCAACAATACGAAGTGGTCTTCTTTCTATAGTCAAATCCGGCTCAATATCAACCTCATCTAACTGAGCAATAGGAATGGTCATGGATGGATCGTGTACAACCTTCCGAAGGTGTGAAACATGGAATACGTTGTGCACGCCCTCAAATTTCTCCGGCAGTGCAACTCTGTAGGCTAGTGTACCAATCCTCTCAGTGATAGTGAATGGTCCAACAAATCTAGGAGCGAGCTTCCCTCTACGACCAAATCGGATAACATTCTTCAAAGGTGATACTTTAAGAAAGACCTCATCTCCAACCTGGAATTTTAACTCTCTTCTACGCCTATCTGCATAGCTCTTCTGCCTATCTTGTGCGGTCTTCATCTTCCTTCTGATCTCATTAACCTTCTCGGATGCTTCCATAATCATATCCGGGCCAAGAACTAATCGGTCCCCAGGCTCAATCCAACAAGCTGGCGATTTGCATGGTCGTCCATATAAAGCTTCGAACGGTGCCATATCGATACTTGCCTGATTATAAAGATAATTAAGTTTCAATTCAATTTTACTTATTCAAATTGAAAATTTTTGATTACCTGATAACTGTTATTATAAGTGAATTCAACCAAATGGAGACGGTCTTCCCAAGATCCACCGAAATCAATAATGCAAGCTCGGAGCAGATCTTCCAAAATCTGATTTACCCTCTCAGTTTGGCCATCTGTTTGAGGATGATAAGCTGTGCTCAGATTCAGTTTAGTGCCCAAGACGTCCTGAAATACCTTCCAGAATTTACTAGTGAATAAAGGGTCTCTATCGCATACAATACTAGATGGAACTCCATAAAGTCTGACAATCTCTCTCATATAAATCTCGGCCAAACTCGAAGCAGTACGAGTGGTCTTAACAGGAATAAAGTGAGCAGATTTTGTCAACCTATCAACAATCACCCATATACTCTCGTTCCCTTTTCTGGTCCTCGGTAATCCGTCAACGAAGTCCATAGAAATCTGATCCCATTTCCAACATGGAATCTCTAAGGGTTGAAGTAATCCTGCCGTTTTCCGGTGATCAGCCTTGACTTGCTGGCAAGTAGTGCACCTGTTGACATATGCAAAAATATCTCTTTTCATCCCACTCCACCAATATAAACGCTTCATATTTCGATACATCTTGGTGACACCAAGATGAAATGAAAGTGATGACTGATGGTTTTCTCTAAGCACTTCTTGTCTCAATCCATCAACATTAGGAACACAAATACGGTTGTCAATCTTCAGAACTCCGTTACTATCAATCTGTGCTCCCACTTTACTGTCAGCATTTCCAACTCTACCAAGAACTAACTCCTTCATGCGATAGAGCAAAGTATCCTCATATTGCTTAGCTTTTATGCGGTCCATAAGAGATGGGGAAATAACAAGTTGAAATAGCATGCCTTCTACAAGATTACAACATGACAATGCTTTACTACGGCTCAAAGCATCAGCTACCACATTTGCTTTTCCAGGAGTATAATTGATGTCGAGATCATATGCAGCTAAGAATTCGAGCCATCGGACTTGTCTCTGATTCAAATCCTTCTGGGAGAAGATATACCTCAAAGACTTATGGTCTGTGAATAATTCAAATTTTGTTCCCAAAAGATGATGCCTCCATAATTTCAAAGCAAACACAACCGCAAGAAGTTCTAAATCATGAGTTGCATAGTTTACTTCATGAGTCTTTAACTGACGACCAGCATAAGCAATAACCTTTCCATTTTGCATAAGGACAGCACCTAAACCTTCTCGACAAGCATCAGTATAGACAGTTAATCCTTCACTCCCTTCAATTACCGCGAGAACTGGGGCTGAAGTTAACTTACGCTTCAACTCATTAAAAGCTGATTCACACTTCTCACTCCAAATAAACTTGACATCCTTTCGAGTTAAAGCAGTGAGTGGGGCAGAAATCCGGGCAAAGCGCTCAATGAATCTGCGATAATAACCGGCTAGGCCCAGGAAGCTTCGGATATCAGTAGGAGTTTTGGGAGTCTCCCAATCCTGTAGATAAGTTTTCAAATTAGAAAGGAACACGATGGATCGAATAGAAATAACGAATAGGATAGAACTTACATTGATTACAGCGATCTTAGCTGGATCGACCGAAATCCCGTTTTCAGAAACAATATGGCCAAGGAATCGTACTTCGTCTCGCCAGAAGTGGCATTTCGAAAACTTGGCTTTTAGCTGATGGTTTCGGAGAGTTCCCAGAACATAAGCGAGATGGGTCTCATGCTCTTTCTCATCTTTAGAAAAGACGAGAATATCATCGATGAAAACAAGAATAAACTTGTTAAGGACGTCACGGAAGACTCGATTCATTAAGTCGACGAAATAAGCAGGTGCGTTGGTCAAACCAAATGGCATAACCAACCATTCATAGAATCCATTCTCAGTATGGAAAGCTGTCTTATGAATACTATCCTCTGCTACTCTGAGTTGGTGGAACCCAGTGGCTAGATCAAGTTGTGAGAAAACTTTAGCTCCATGGAGCTGATCGAATAAATCGTTGATGCGAGGCATTGGATAACGATTTTTAAGGGTGCGTTTGTTTAGTTCTCTGTAATCAACACACATGCGAAGAGATCCATCTGATTTGGTGACAAAGACGACTGCTGCGCCCCAATCAGAACAACTTCTCCTGATCAAACTCTTAGCAAATAGATCATCAATTTGAGTTTTTAGTTCAACTCTTTCTTTAGGAGCCATCCTTCTGTGAGGGAGAACTACGGGAGTAGCACCAGGAATAAGGTCAATGCGAAAATCGATCTCACGTTTAGGCGGTAGAGAGTTGACCTCTCCAAATACATCGGGAAATTTCTGAACAATAGGAGTAGTACTAAGGTCATCCGGGTGAGCATCAAGAGAGAATATGAAGCTTCCCGCATATTTCTGAGGTGATTTGCATTCGATGACAAGCGGTAGACCCTTTTCATTGACTAGAGAAACAGATCGAGCTTTGCAAGAAATAACAGCATCGAAATTTCTTAACCAATCAGCACCCAACAAAATGTCAAATGCTACGAAGCCAAGCACATAGAAATCCCAAGTGAATCGATATCTTCCATACAAGAGCACAACCCCTTTACAAATTCTACTGAGGTTGGCAAGTCCTCCAATAGGGTTGGAGACACATAAGGAAGTAGTAGCAAGAGTAGGTTCTAATTTGAGCTTATTACAAAGATCAATAGATATGAAGCTATGAGAAGCACCAGTATCGAATAATACCCGAACAGGTAAACTATGAAATGAAAAAGTACTTCGTAAGGTACCTTGGTCATCCTGAGCAGGTGGTGGAGGTGGTGCAGGAGTGGTGACAGCATATACTCCTGATGGTGTGCCTTTCTTCCTCAATGGGCAATCTCTTTTGAAGTGACCTGGCTGGAGGCAGACATGGCATAAATCATTCCTCATCTGAGGAGGTGGTGGAATAGCAGCTCCGGTGGATGGACAGCTATTTGCATAATGACCCTTCTTATCGCATTTGAAGCAAGTGATATTAGCAAGGTCGATTGGGCTTTTCTGGGCATATCCCAATCCTGTAGTCTTTTGCCAAGCTTTCTTTTGTTGATCAAAGTTCATCTTCCTCTTTCCGAGCTGGCTGGAAGAGGACTGAGTAGGAGTGGCCTTGGCAGTGGGTCCCTTAGGCTTCGCCTCATATCGAAGAGCATAGTCAACAAGCTCTGTGAAAGTGCAGTGAATGTGGCCAGTAAGCAAGTCATAATACTCCAATCTAGCTCCCAAAATGAATTTCTCGTTCTTCAGAAGTGGGGTATCGATCAATCCCGGGCCAAACTTGGAGAGCTCGTTGAATTTCCTCTCGTACTCAGAAAAAGTCATACTGCCTTGCTTAAGGTCCATAAAAGCTCTATAAAGTTGGGTTTTCCCAGCAGCTGGCATCCATTGTTCCGAGAAAGTATCCCTAATCAAAAGATAGACTAGATAAATAACATTCCAAGGATTGAAAGAAGAATTTAGACTATGAAATCCAAATAAATTTATACCTAAACTGGGCCCAAGTGATGGTGTTCTCCTCGATACGAGAAGTAACAGATTCCCACCAGTCTCGTGCGGCATCCCGAAGTTGCCAAGCAGCAAGCTGACGCTTCTGAGCATCAGTGATCTCCAATCCAGAAAATATCATCTCTAAGCTTTTGAGCCATTGTTGAGCTTCAATAATATTCTCGGATCCAGAGAACTTAACACCACCAAGCTGTGTATACTCCTTACTAAGAGTGGTGAATTTGACTGGAGCTGGGGCGGCAGGTGCAGCCTGGGCAGGACCATTTCCCCTTCCTCCCCTGTTGTTTCTTCTGGCACTCATCCTGAAATACCAAAAAAAAATTTTTTTTTTTTTTTTTTTTTTAGAACCAAGGATAGAAAATCATAGAACTTTAAGGAAAGTCTAATCAACGAATCAATTAAGAAGTTTGAATTTGAAAGGATATGTATATTGAATTGATTCTCCTCATCCCAGGGTATTGCTACCCTATGTCTAATGAGTTTACATAACCCCAACTAAGGTTTTTAATGGAAACCAAAGCTTTGATACCAACTGTAACAACCCGTATATTTGGACCATTTAAATTGACAATAATCCATACATGTCAACTTAAATAATACAAAACACGAATCATTATGGGATTATATATACATAAATGTAAATGAGAATCAATACAACATCACAGACACAGAACAGTCACAGAATAATGCAGCGGAAAATACATCGTCATAATAGCAGTTCATGAAGCTACTATATGAAATACAACAATGTCTAAACATAAAGTGACTGAAAGGAAATACATAAATGTCCAACAGACAAGAACAACAATACTGGAATAGAAATAGACTGATAAAGATAAATGCTAAGTCTTCAACATCTTCAACCAACCTTGATCAGCAAACTGGATAGCTTCAGACTGACCCGAGCATATACAAAAGAAACACTCGAGTCAGGACTCAAAATCTTATGCAGGATAATCAATTGCAGGAAATAAAGTCCATAACTCAAAGATGAATAAAATAACATCTCTAAGGATCCGATAAACTATCTATATATATAATACGGTATGTAGGTAATGTCTAATCAGTAAAATAGAATATTAAAATAGCGTTAAGCGTTACCATAATTCCCCTTAACACATTTTATATTCCCAAAAGCATATACAAGACCGTAGTTTCCCCAAAACCGGAAGTCACCAGAGGGCAATCCATATACTCAAGGTACAAATCAAAACGTAGTGGTCGCGAATAGGATAATCAGTATGACAAGGTACATGAGGCAATACCAACTAGGATACTAGTAGTTGCGTGATCCAGACTGATGTTGAGCATAGTAGCTACTATCTCAACACCGCGAAACAACACTCCCAAATCAAAGGGTGCACCCAAATCGAATCACAAAAGTAATAGATATGGTATCGAAGAAGCGTGTCCGCTAGAGGTGGCGATCCTCAATGGCCCGGCGCGGCTCCTGTTTTAGTCATGTCAGGGGTAATCCAATATCGTTCTCTTTCTTTAGTCAACGCGTTCACCAAACCATCCACTTCATTCTGGATCAACACTTCGCGCATAATAGTTATTAAAGTGGTTTTCGGTATCGACAGAGAGTATGTCCATTTCCGATCCCGGTCTCTTTAATAACTACGTATTTATTACCCGATGGTCGGTTAAATTAACGTTTAAACAAATCAAAGTCCAAAAGTCAAGGTGCAAATTTGACTTCCAAAATTTGACATTTCACGATTCAATTTATTTTAGATATTTTACAACATATTTTCGAATGCAATTTTTAGTTCAAACACTTGAGTTACAATTTTAAAATTAAGTATTCAAGTTCGATTTAATAAGGTCTAAAAGTCGCTTATTAAATTTAGTTCATAATCAATGAATTCAATTTTATGCTAAACTTAGTTTAAATTATTAAATCAAATTCTATTCACTTCACTTCATGTTTACATCCACTGTTATCATGAATTCGATTAAATCAATTTCATTAACTAAATTCCTTTTTATCCAACTTCATTTAATTTATTTACCAATTCAATTAAATTTCTAAACAAAAGTCCATTTCCATTTACAATGTCCTGATTTGATTAATTCGTTAAATTTAAAATCATTTTAAGTTTAAATAATCACTAAGTTATATCCATAAACTTTGGTCAGTTTTTGTATTCCTCCTAAGTCAAATTTTCTAAATTTCCAAGTAAAATTTACAACATGTTCCAAATCTATTTAATTAAAACCGAGTTTTAATCTAAACCTAACCCATTTAATAAATTTTTAAGTTATCAAATTCTAAACTTACTTGTTTCTAAATCTCATTTCAATAAATTTGCCAATTCATTTTTATTTAATTACATAGGTTTATTAATCCGTTTCAATTTAATCCATTAATTTTACTTCAATCTAATCCATTAAATTTATCTTGATTAAATCCGTGAAATTTATTTCAGTTACATCCATTAAAACTGTTACCAAATTTCCAACCAAATTGTTAAGTTCATTCTTTAATTTAAATTATATTTCAATTTCGAAAATGGTTTTGTTGACCAATCGGGTTTCTTATTTTTATTTTCTATCCTAGGCCAAGTTGTTTAATTAGGTATTTATCATTTCAACCCAATATTATTCAATATAAAACAAAGCATAGCAAAGGGAACTTGCAGTGTGATAACTGGGATGGTGTCAAAGTAAATAAACAAGCAATAACAACCATACATAACAATTTAACAATGTATTTAAATAATCCTGAAATAATCATATTAATTTACATTTGTTATTTATGCAAATTAATATAATTATTCCTAGAACCCACACCATCGTTTCATGCGGATTAAAGATTATTACGTTAGGGTTTTCACTTGGTGTCTATTATCAAATTACTACATCAATCATACGTTCAATGGTTCAAAGTGTAGTTAACGCTATTCTATGCGACGATTTATTTAACATTTAAAGGGATCAAGTTCAACATATATAATCCATTTTAAATTGTTGACTATCCTATATCAATTTCAATTTCATATTAAATTTCACTTATATTAACAACCAAATTCAACATCATATAATACTTTTAGTGTCACAACTATTTGTCGTAAACTAGCAATATTCAAATTTAACTTGCATAGCGATTTACAAATTTTTTTTTTCAACAATTCAAACAATCAACAATTAACATCTAAATTAATATAAACAACAATTATCACTTGATTATCATAGCATAATAGATCGAGTCATGAATGAAATATTCACCTTGCGTGGTTAGAGAAGACGACGAAGCACGAAGACGAATAGATAAGAGACACGAACAAGCACGATGCAAAACGACACAAACTACAATTCAAACAATTTAATAAATCAACTATTTGTTTATTGCAATATATATCAATTGAATATATATATATATATATAAACCATACCGAACAACGAAGCAAGATAGATTCGACAAGTCGGATGAAAGTCTAAGTCTCCGAAGCAGTAGCTGATACAAACACAGTAAAACACTGTATGTGAGCAAATTAGAATTTTCAAAGTATATACCGCTATACTAATATATAAAACACTCTAATCTCATTTGGTTATGCAGCCGATAAATGAGAAGCAAAACAAAGTCAGAGCACATGCTCCATATAACGGCATATGCAACCCACTGTTCATATTGGGAACAAATTCCTATTGATAAAGGTTAGCTATAGGAAGGAGGGTCTTCAAGTGACATATACATAACCTATATGAAAAATCCTATATACTAATAGGTAGAGCCTATATGCATGCAACAACATTTGACATATAAATTTCCAACAGAGAATATACAAAGCATGTTCAAAGTGATATTGATGTATTGGCTATAGGTCTTAGGCAAAGTGAAGAGGGAAGTGAAGGCAGTGGCTCGGGTGTTAGCAGCCAAGTCGGTGGGTGGGTCCGGGTTCGACAGGGTGGCTGCGGCGGGCGAAGGCTGGCGGGTCTGGGCGAAGGCTGGCGGGTCTGGGCGAAGCTGGCGGGATCTGGACGAAGGCTGGCGGGTCTGGAAGAAGCTGGCGGGGTCTGGGCGAAGGCTGGCGGGTCTGGGGCGAAGGCTGGCGGGTCTGGGCGAAGCTGGCGGGGTCTGGGCGAAGCTGGCGGGTCTGGGCGAAGGCTGGCGGGGTCTGGGCGAAGGCTGGCGGGTCTGGGCGAAGCTGGCGGGGTCTGGGCGAAGCTGGCGGGGTCTGGGCGAAGCTGGCGGATCTGGGCGAAGCTGGCGGATTTGGGTGAAGGCTGGTGGGGTCTGGACGAAGCTGGCGGATCTGGGCGAAGGCTGGCGGGTCTTGGCGAAGCTGGCGGGATTTGGGCGAAGCTGGCGGGGTCTGGACGAAGCTGGCGGATCTGGACGAAGGCTGGTGGGTTTGATTTTTCTCTGGAAGGAGCAACAAAATAAAATGATGAAGGGAAAGTAGAAGAGGATACGTACCAGAGAGTCTTTGTTTGAGGTGAACGAATGGAAATGAATTAAAATCGGTATATACTGAATAGTGTAGGGAATCAAAAGCCTCAAATTTATTTTCTTGGTAACCGAACTGGCTATTGGTTTTCCAAGGCAGCTGAATAGTCAAAGACTCCTGGAATTCTGAATTTTGAAGAAAACGGGTACCGGTTTTTGTGCTGCGTAACGGACCGATTTGTAATCCGTTAAACAATTATAGTTCGCAGCGCCGAACTCCGATTGACACAAACAAATATACCGTTTTGGTCAGCGCGACGAGACGAACACAACGGTATAAAAATATTTATGGTTTGACATTGTTTGCAAAGTGGTAACTCTTATTGAACCATTTGCACGAGCGAACATTTTAGCTAGCAATTAAAAGCGAAATTTGACGAAACGAATTGCGTCGTCATATTCAGAATATTTTTCTTATTCAGAAATGTGAAAAATATTTGAGTTCGGACGAAAGAGAATTTACATATATAATTTAAATCAATAGGCAAATGCGACGCACGAAATTTTCTTCAATAATTTTCAACGAAATTTGGCGTACGCCCATGTCTAACTAGACGCATTCCAAATGTGAAGTTTGAATAGAAACGGAATTTGTTCGTGCAAATTTGAATTTCTACCCTAAATAAACGATTTTAAAATTTTAAACTGGGTCTAAATTTCAGGGTCGTTACAGAAATCCAGTCGTGATTAGTGAATATCCGGATTGCAAGGGCTTCTTTGGAAGTGCCTTCGGTTCTATTCGATCCCGGAACAGACTTGCATGGATGTGTGTCTGACGTTACAATTTGAGATGTAAAGCTGCTTTCTATCAAATATATTTCTGTTGGTGGCGGAGAATTTATTCTCTTAGCTTAACACCCTTCTCTGAGACGTACGAGCTCAGAGGTTATGTAGTTGATGGTTACTAGTGATATATTTTCAAATTGGTAATGTGGCATACGAAGTGTTGTTGAGCATTTGTTAATCAAAGCGTGGCTTTTGTATAAAGCGTAGCTTTGTGGACGAGACTTCGTCGGACCTCACACCCGAAAATGGTCAAAACAGGAAAAGATGCAGCAAGGTTATTAGGGGACAGCGCCCCCTTAGTGTGTGTCATTTCCTTCTGGATAGAGGTGGTATTATGGTATGGAGCCCTGATACTTAACCTATGTTGATGCTGCAAACTTATTACTTTGTGATTGTTGGTGAATCCCGGGATTTAGGTCCATTGCGACCGGGGATGGCATATTCGTGTCAGTAGTTACCCAGCTAGGGGTAACCCGGCCTTGTGTTGGCAGAGATCTAACCGTAATGTTAGGTTAGGGTTCTCGGGGCATCTTTTCAGAGGCGCATCTATGTGACAATGGGAAGTTCCTTGGCCTGACCATTTGTTGAAAATCCAAACTCCAATACACACCCTGTACGGTATTAGTTGTAGAACCTTCCATCTACTTATGGTGGTCAGCACTGTTTAGATGGTAGCTATAGTAGGCATAGTTCGGAATGTCTATGTTGGCTAAGATTTGTATCTTTACTTTCGAAATGTTTTCCTACACTTTGCACTTATAATAATAATATCAAAGAAAAATTTCTACGTATCAAGCATATTTGACTATCATAAGGAGAAATCTCCTCCGATTCTGTGTTTGCATTGTGTGTGTGCGCGGATGGCCTTATGGTAGTCTCATTTTCTAAAAAACATTGCGAATCTAATTTAAAATATTTCTTTATTTATTTTTAAAAGATAAACTATTTAAGTTCTCACACCAGCCTCATGACTGACCTGGAGTTTATTGTTCTCTTCCTAAACTCTGGGTGCCCACCAATTTTAACATGGGCAGTCTAGAGTCAGGTTATCAGGTCATTCTGAAGATGCAAGAGTTGCTGTGGAGATCAGGAGCAGGCTGAATGGCTTGGCGTATCAATAAGTATATAGTATTTCTTTTCCGCTATTTGTTATTGTAAACTCTGATTATGTAATGTAATGTGATGTAATGTAATAACTGATGTAGTTCTTTGTTTTAAAGATATTCATTTATCTATTATATGTTGTTCCGCTGCGATTGTGAGATTCTGTTATTGGTTCTGTTGTTTTTATTTCTTTCTTCTTCTATCTTCTACCTCTTCTTTAACCTTAACGGTACGGTTTTCTGGCCTTCGATTGCTCGACAGTTGATACAGTGGACGTATTGATGTCGACCATCGTGGTTGAGAAAAATCGCACCGTTACAAAAAGTAGCTTAAACGTTCAGGAACATAACCCAGAAAAGTAGCTTAAAAGTAGCTTAAAAGTGCTTAATACTTAGAAAAGTAGAATGCAATATCGATATCTGCTTTTCAAGCATAGCCAATTCTTTTGGACAACAGGCGTAATATGAACTTCCATCACCACCATATGCTTTCTTTGGAAGCTGGGGAAAAAAACCTAAATCCATAATTGAATAATTTTATGAAAAATTTGATTTATTTTTTGAAAAAAAATACGATGACACCAGACTATGAGTGAGCATATTCATAAAGGAACCCCGATCTAATTCTATCTTTCTGCTAAGAACATTTCACATGATATGTCTTATGGAACTAATGTGAAAAGATTTGAATAGGTTTAGACATTTCTAATACGTAATTAATCTACTGATTTAAAAATGGTCATCAGACGAAATCTGTAATCTTTAAGTTTTGACTCTTAGTGCTTAGTGACACTCTGAATAGCAACCCTTTTCTTTAAAAAACTCAATTAACGTAGGTGCAGTGATGATGGAGATCCACTCCATGCCATCAGCATGTGCAATCTTAGATATGAACAAGAACCTAGGCACAATGAACAAGTATCCAACTTTAACATGTATTTCAAGGACTCGTTTCCCATTTACACCCACTATCTGAACTTTTCCACTTCCCTTCGCTATATTATGCATCATCCCATTATTCACTATGTTAATGATAAGATAATACTAACTTGATAAGAAGAGTCGCAGGAAAAGCCAGCGGAGCACATAGAGAACCCATCAATCCTAACAAAGTCTGCCCAAGGCCAACCTCCCCAGCAAGTGGAAAATTCTCAGTATTAAGCACAACGACCCTACCCCATCCTTAATATCTACATTCAAAGGCGCCTCCAGGCAATTCAAAACCATGCCTTCCCTAGCCAAAGGGCAGGGCTGAGGCATCTTCCGCCCCTCCATCAACTTCACTACGCAGCATCCAGTCTGACTTAACGCAAGCTGTTAGGACCCCTAATGGAAAGGCGATGGCACGGTGTTCTTGAGCACCGTGGTGCCATGTTTTATATTAATTTAGTGTTTCACCATAGTGGTGTATGTCTAGCAGAAAAACTAAATTGATATAAATCATGATGTTTCACCATCGTGGTGCGATGTTCAGAATCGACAGCCGTGTAGAAGCGCTAGCTTCTCCTTTGTTTGGAATTTGTAGAAGATTATTCTTGCTAATTAGAAAATAAGGGATAGTGAGCCGCCGTCAAGGTTGACGATGTCACAACTAACCCTAGATTAAAGGAGGGAAACAAAAAAGGCGACCTGAAGGACGGAGTGAATTAGAGAGGCCGAGATTGGGAAATTTGTTAAATGAGCCGGGAATGAAAATTTAGTTTTGGAGCTAAAAACGTATGTCTAGAATCATATGGAAATAATAATTTGTATAGTACAAAAGTTGTAATACATTTTATTATGTAATTGTCTTAACGTTTGTTACAATCATTTTATTGTAATCATCGAGCAAAACCACACCAAGATAAGTATTTAGATTTACCACATAATTTTTACAATTTTAGAATTTTGAAATTTTACTTACATTTTCATATTTTTATGAAATTTTGAATATTTTATAAAATTTTAAATTTGTTTAAAATTCTATTTTTTTAATTTGGATTTTATGAAAATTAAAAAAAAATTGTTTCTAAAGGTTATAAACATTTTAAAATTATTTTATAAAATTCTAATTTTTTTTGAAATATTAAATATTACTTCTTAATTATTAAATATGAATCTTAGTAATTAATAATTTAATAGTAATGTATAATTATTAACTATTAAATATTAATCTTAGCAATTAATCCCGCTATGGAGACAGTGTTGGAGTCTCTTGCTGACTCTGATACTGACTCCGCTGATGACGCTATTTATTGGGGACCAGATGAGAAATCATGGGTACATGGGGAGTCGGAAATGAGGTATGACCCACAAAAGGATTGTTATCACATATTCTTAGGTGGCGAAGTGAGTCTAGGAGGCTGGTGTATCATGTTGAGGGTTAGGGACTATCTTTGACGACCACTGGTATTAAAGGAGCATATAATTGGTGTCATTTCTTAGATCCTACATGGGACCGTATTCATCTCTACTCTGCTCTTTCGAGGTCGTATGATCTGTATTCGACTACGCACTTTTCTGTTGTTCAGCATGTTATAGGTCTAGGGACTGATGTTGATATCAGTAATGACAAGGGGCATTTTTGCCCTTCTAACCAGACTGACTTTGTGTCTAACTCCCTTTTTCATTTGCTTATGTATTAAGTGGCCTAACCACTATAAAATCAGATTTAGCTATTCTGTGCATGTATAGAACACATATTCCATATTATATTCATAGTGGCACGGCCCACTATAAAGTCGACTTAGCTTTGCTAAAAAAATGTTACTTCTTATTTATTAGTAATAAATTAATTACTTATTTCTTCTTAGTTATTAGAAAATGTTCATTATTATGTATATGTTATTAATTATTAATTACTAATAGTAACTATTAGTTTTACTACAAATACAATGAATTGCTTGCTTGTTTTTAGTGAAAATGAATGTTTTCAAGATAAAATCTTATCCAAATAACTTGGTAATACCAATTTTTCCATTTTTTATAAACTTTGGAAAAATATCAATATTTATAATGGTTAAAACTAATAAGTTGTTACAGATCCCTATTGCAATGGGCTACAACAAACTGTTATTAGAAATACGTTTATAACAACTGTAATGAAAAATGAGTTGTAGAAATGCATTTACAACTGTTAGGAAAACCTAGTTGTTAAAAATCTTTTATTACAACTGTCATTTGCAAACATTGTAAATAACTAGTTTTAATAGGGTCATTTTCTCGTAGTGGTACTAGATAAATAGTGGTGGATATGTCAAAGTAAGTAGATTCATTTTTGGTAGTTATAAACATTGGATCACATACATGTGTATGTGGCAAACAATAGACTTTGTTAACTCTTTGGTCCCTTCCACTGATGGATGCTTGGTTACTTTCTATTGGGAATGACACATAAGTATTTTATGGGACTACGCAAAATATACTCATTAGCTTCAGTTTACAATTTTTTAAATTTCTCCAGGACTAAGTAAAAGATGTTCAAATTAATTTGGAAAGTTAATGCCCCCCAAGCAAAAGTATGCATGTGGTTAATTCTTCACAAGAAAATGATCACAATAGAAATGTGTTCTTATGTAATTCAAACCTAGAAAGCACAGTAAACTTATATTATGATTGTCCTCTAACTACTTCTATACTTGTAAACACTTTTCGTATTTTTGAGTTTAACGTGACCAACACTGATTTTAATTGTGTTTACTATTGGAGTGTCCTTAGACTTCAATATGCTAAAACACTACTTGATACTATCTTCATAATTACATATTGATACTTATGGTTTGAAAGGAACCAAAGGATGTTCAATAGCGCTAACACTCCTTTTGATAATCTGACTTACGTTATTGCATTTTTCAGTGACAACTGGATTGCAAATCCTAGCTACAAATTAGCCAAAAATTTATGCTTAAAGGAATATGTTAAAATACAAAAAGTTGCATTCACATCTTAAATTTACAAATTTGTTAATACAGAGGGAGACATAATATGGCCTTAAACATTGTCATTGTTGATTCTTCTAATAATAAAAAATTCTAGAATACTTCATGCTTATTAGATAACTAAATTTATATCTCTATGTCTATAGTTTTACATATTTCACATTATATGTGTATAAACCCTTTTTATATACACATATATGTGCTAGACTCACATATTTTCTTGAGTGTAATCAGGTCTAAGAGGTTGTTATGGTGTGGTTTGTTTATGCTATTGTGCATGGGATGTGGTTGCTGAGCTTTTGGGATAGGTTACCTCTTACTGGCTCTCTAAGATTCTATCTTTTACGTTAGATTTAGGCACACTTCTATCACTACGTCTTATATCTTTCTGATAATCTTTGACCGATGTTTATTTCAGCTCTACTCTCGATCCTACTAACTAATTTTTTATTTTTGTTTTTCAGTTAGGAAGGAATTTTATTGTTTTATTTTATGTATGGGGTTTTTTGCTACCTATTAGGCTTGCTGGCAGCACCATTGTAAGCGTGGAATAAAATTACATGAGTGCACCCCTCCTTGATAGGATCACTCATTTTACTCAAAAAAGTATTTTATGATTCTAAATCATATAGATGAGACATTATTCATTTCTTAACTTGTGCATTCATGTGTCATTGATATGGCATAATCTATCGTTAAAGTAATTTCCATTTATTCTAGATATTTTGATATTTAAATTACCAATACATTGTTAGAATGCCATAATTAGTATACCGAGCAATTTTATTTCCATAATGAATATTCATAATATTCATTTTGAGAAAAAATAAGTGTATCTACTTTCGATCAAACGTGAAAGTGCATATTATTTCACAAATAAATTCAGGTACGTGATAGTAACTAATATATATGTCCACTTACAAGCCACTCCAAGTACTTCAGATGTTACAATGACATTATTGGCAATGCGAGGCTTCATTGAACCACTTACTATCGGTCTTCTACTTTAGTTTTGTAACAAACTATAGACATGAGTTTTTGATTTAATATCTATAACTCATTAAGTAGAACATGAAAGATGAACTATTTTTATAAGGAACATAATTTTATAAAGTGGAATCTAATTCCTCCTTCTTAAGCATCTTTAAATAATTTCAAAGTAATTCTATTTCCAATGTCCCTTCGTGAAGAATTGATTACTTACATAAATCTTTTCCCAATAAATTCCACATTACTATCATCCTTAGACTTTATTTTCTTATTCTTGAAGCTCATAGCTCAATAGAAGAGGAATTATTTACTATAGAACAGTATATGATTATTCATAAAAGTATCATCGATTATTCTTAACAAGATAAAAAGATCCACTAATTTATATTGCAATCCAATATAAACAAATCAAAATAGTTTATAATGATTTGAATGTGATAGGTAACCACCTGCCATCCACAAACATTAGATTTTATAACCTAATCGATGCACGAAACCCTAAGTCATAAACGTTGGATTATTATGATGAATAAGTATAAAATAGTAAACCACTATTTACTTTAACTATTACATTCGGTACTCACAACGAAAGAACTAAATTATAATACTACATATAACAGAAATACCTGAGTTAGATCAGATAATAATAATAAGTGTTGCAACATCAAACGAAAGATAACACATCTATAACAAGTGGTCCAACATAAATCTATAACATTGAAATAGTAGATATCTAAATAAAAGTACAACTCCATTGAGTCATCGCCATCATTGTCATGTACCAAGCTTTCCCTTAACATCATGTCAGCCTATCACACAGAGATACAAGAAGGAAATATAGATGGTATGCCTGTGTAAGTGAGAAAATATTGTTAAGTACACAATGTCAATATGCTATCATAATATCATATAATATAATCCCTTACTTGACCATACTATCATATTATAATCATACCCAAGCGTCGTACATTATAGTTATGGTCTTAATCTCTCCAACTTCTTTTCATTTTATATATTACTTCATTATAATGTCTACTTATAAATATATTTGTATTTTTCAATCTTTATAGTCAGACATAATCATACTATATTCACATTTATATATCTTCTTGCCGTATTTCATAGGGTTTAATAATCTAGTATACTTCAATTCAACCATAGCCCATCCTTCTTTTCAGATCAGTTTATCTAATGTTACTATTCCTCTTTCAGTGGCTATTCCATAATTCGTACTTATTAAATTACAGATAGTCAATTTAAGTACCATTTAAATCATAATAACACAACAACTAATCTACTTAGGCCATAAAAATGAAATAAAAGCATATATTATATTATACATATTAATTGCTAAATCCTATTTACCGATAACCCAACAAAGCCTTCAATTTGATAGAAATTTCCTTCTCCTTCATTGCTTGGAAGTTTTTCAAAACATGTCTTAGGCTCTAAACCCCCAAAATCAATTTGAGATTGTTATATTCTTCTAGTTCTCCTCGTTTAGATCTCGTTATCCCCAAAAATTATTAAATTTGATGGATAAATGTTTAAGAAACTTTTTAGTCCAGATTTATGTTAATGGTTTGGTTAATTTGGGAAGAAGAAGTAAACGATTGTAAGTTCATTTTCTTCAGAGTCAGGAGACTAACTTATATTACATTTGGTATCAATAGGCCTAAAGACCCAATTTACTCTAATAAAAAACCTAACTATAAATTTGAATATAATTCCTACTCCCTTTGTTCGATTTATATGTTCTTTCAACAAATTTGACTAGAAATATCTTATCTTTACAATGGTTCAAGTTGGTCTCTTAATTCACTCATTTATAACAATCCCAATTTTACCCATTTTTAAGTAAGATTTACAAATTTTACTTTCATAAAATATTTATTAAGTTATCCAAATTTACTAAGTTTTACAAGGTCTACGTTAACCTTTGAAATGGGCTAACAACCCTAAATGATAGAAACAAATTAAAATGAATGAAATAGACCATAAAAGGAAGGAAACACACAAAGTTTTTATAGGGGTTTAGGAAATAATTGGCCAGTGTCCACTTTATACTTTTTACCGAGATTTCTTTGCTATTACAATAGAGTTAGGATTCCAAAATGTAAACGGTTAGTTTCATAATCAACAGCATTTCCCCAAGCAAAGTCAATAAATGTGCCAAAGGTCTTTGTCTAAATGATGAAGTTTGCTATTTATAGTCGAATACATGCGTATGAATTACCTGATTTTGTTTGCATTCATCGAACAATCAAATTTGAGAATTCAAGAAGAAGAAAAGTTCAAAATATGTTAAATACATAGATTTTATGGGTATATATTGATCTATGACTTGGTCCAAAACTCCACTTTTCCACAAGAATTACTTAAGTCTTCAAGCTTTGGGTCCTTAGGGGAAAAATTGTACTTTTGATAGATTGGTACCGATCCATCCCCTATCTCAAGACTTGTCTTTTCTTCAAAATAACACAAAGGTCCATAGCAGAAGCCTAAAAATAATACTTTGATGGATCTATACTGATCCATGGTATTGGCCAAAAACTCTATCTTTTTCTATTAACACTTCATAGCCTATCTTCTCCAAATCCAGGTCTCATTCCTTCATCATTTTATAGTCCAATTCCATTGAAACACCGCTTGGGGGCAAATACCATTGCCTTAAGCTTATGTGAATACAAAGCATGCTTTAAGTAGAGATAAGCGACCGGATCTAGATCTACATCTATGCTTCCGTTACTCTGTGTATTTCCATGGAACATTGCATCTTTCAAAGAGAATATCAACACTTCATTCCAAAAAATAGTCAACTTGCATCTTCTTAAACGATATAAATATCGAAGTCTATTATCCAGGAACTTCATTCACCACCAAGAGATATCTAAGATTTATTCTAGTTCATGGTCGGGTAGATTTCCATCCTATTTTCTTTTTTTATTTTGTTTAGAAATGGCTACTTGATAAATCCGCATCGATCCGTTTGATCAAAACTATATATATATATTTGGACTTAGAATTTTTCCTTCCACTTTCTTACTTCATCACTGTGTAGTTAAAGCGCTTGGTAAATTTAATGTAGCGGAAGTGCACAAAGTCATAACGGGGATACAGCGAGAATATAGCGGGATATAGCGGATAGCTCTAAAATAGCATATAAAACTCGTACTTAATGTTTTTACAAATATATAAATGGTAGTTAAATGAAAAATTAACATTCAATTGAATTATGGTTAATACATAAATAATTTTAAATAAAAACATATGCGAATATACTGTAAATAAACATAAAACTATTATATAACATAATTGAATTTAATAGAATATTTGAGTATTTTTATTTCTGAAAAAGTATTAAAAATTCAATTAAATAAATTAATTTCATAATTTTTATAATGTATAAATTTCATTTTTCAATTCATTTCTTTTAAAGAAGATGTAGCGGAATATAGCGGGAATGATGGGATATAGCGGAAATAGCGGGGCTTAAAGCGAAAAGGCTATATTTGAGGCTATATGGAAAAATCGTAGCGGTAGAAATCCGCTATGAGATATAGTAGGTTTATAGCAGGGTGATAGCGGGGCATTAACTGCATAGCTTTGTTCATCATATCATCTTCTTCTTCTTTGCTTTCAAGAGTATGTCTAACTTCATCGATCTCAACTCACAATCAAGCTCGATTCCATCAACTCGTTCCAAATTCGGTATTTTTATTGAAGCCAATCCATGAAGGACACTCTATAGTAAATATCTTCATCTTCAACCAAATATCTTCTTCAAGTTGTCTAACATTGGTAGGGCTTGTCATTGATCATTGCCTCGGAACGCTTATATGCATATCACTACCTCCTTCTCTCCATCATCATTACTGCTAGCCACCATCAACTAACATATGAAATCAAAGGGCATGGCCATGGTAATTGGGCATGGATAGTAGATCGATTGTTGGTGATAGGGAAGAAGAGGGATAAACCATTAGTTGGATGTGATTATAGGCCAACTTTAGTCGATCCTTAGGATGTTTCGTTAATTTGCTCTAAGAAGTGTATTCCAATTTCAGATGATTAAGAATGTTGATATGTTCTAGGATGAAAATTCCATCAATGCTCGAATTCAACAATCAAGGATCCTATGTCCTATAAAGATGGCATCGTCTCTCTAGGATTTCCTAATCAAGAGATATAGCTCCATACCACATTGATTTCCATCCAGTTCTATCAACGTAAATTCTACGTTGATGGGTGATATTCGACACTTATTTGAATCAGGCGTTGGAGCATGTTTGCAGCACGAGCCAGATTTCTTCACAAAGTGCTTTTATATATTTGCCAAGGATGCACGATACATACGTTATATAGGACATAACACAACCCTTAGTCGGTATACAGAATCCGGTGGGTCAACACATGTCGACGTTCGTTGGATACTATACATCAACCAAATAGAGGGAGTAGATAATCATTAAAGGTAAAATAAAAATAAAAAATTAATCGACCATGCTTGTCCTCCAAGCTTTCAGTATCTAACGGAACCACACAGATGCTTCCAGTGGATCTGTACTATTATAGGGGTCACTTCTAAATCAACTCCTCTGGTAGCGGCTTTTAGTTTTATGCCTGCATCCATTCCTGCTCCAGTTTAAATTCATTGACCTTGTCATCACCATATACTCCCAGCTATTGTTCTTACTGATCATAGTCGAGGAACCACATAGGGAAGATGCACTTGATGCTATCTTAACTAGAGTTATGGTCTTGGACAATCCATCTAAATCCTCGACTTCCAAACTGACATATATAAACTCCAAAGGATTTGCATTAGGCACGACATTACAATGGATGAAATTTTGTTACTTGAACTTCATCACCTTGCATATATTCTCTAACCAATTATGTGGATTGTAACTGACACACGTATCTTTCTAGGGCGGTGCTTCATTTTAAACCCTTTCGTAGACACATCTAGCAATCCGTTAGGCAAAAATTCCACTATGTTATTTTTCTTAGCTTCTACATAATCATCACAAGGCATCTAGACAAAGGAGCCTTCATTGGTAGAAATCCATAAATCAAAAATTTGAAGAGAGGATCTAATACCCATTCCTTAACCTTCTCCGAAGGTTTCCAAGACCACCACATGGTGGCCACCTTTACAATAAGAGGAGTCACTTTAAAGATGAGTATTCTTTTCTGATACCACGTTGGCTTCTTACAAAAGTGGTTATCGAAATGTATATCCTAAATCGCCTACTCCAAATCTCATCTAGTCCAAATATACTTTGTTCAAATAGCTAACCCACCACTATTTATAATGCATTTATCCCTTTAGGAATCATGGATCATGGATCATGACATGAGGTAGATGGTCCTTCAATTACAAGTCATCAATAAAAATGAGCAGAAGATTTCCTATCTTCTCACCGATCTTCATATCCTCCAACATCTTCTTCTATACAATAACTAAAGAGTATAATTTGTGCCGACTCCTCCTAGTGCTCCATAAGCCACCTCCTAGGCCATTCCACAAGCAATGATACCTCCTTCAGCCCCATCCCACTACAGAGTTATTGATGAGGAGTAGGAACCTATAAATACCACTTTGAATGAAGAGGATAAAGAAGAAGAAAGACAAGAAGAAGGTAAAGAAGAAGAAATATAAGAAGAAGATAAAGAAGAATGAGGAGAAGAAGATGAAGTGGGAAACGAGTCAATTGAGGAAATTTCAACTCTGGCCACTCGACTAAACACTCAGGTGAGACCCTCAAAGAAAGCTCTTGGGTCAAGAAATAGTCAGGCAGGGGAGACATCTCCGGCCTCAGTAAACAACGATGTCTTCGGTCGAATGTCGACCTTTGTACTGTAGATTTCAAGGGCCAAACCTAAATGATCAAGAATTCATAGACCTAATGAACAAGTGAACCAATGTGACACTCCTTCCAAGCAAGGATATAGCCACTTCCTCATCTCCATATGTCGAGCATGGCCCTTAGAGTAAATAAGAAACTCCACCGCACTCAAGATTATACCATTCTAGCTTCCATCATCATCGTTATTCCACTAGCTAGTCATGAAGAGAGAGAGAGAGGTGAGCAAGAGAAGAGAAAATATATAGAAATGAGGAAAAAAGGAGGAAGGAGGAAGAATACCAGCATGAAATGGAGCGTCGCGACCATGAAAGAGATGATAAGTAGTGCCAATATTTTCCTTCAGGCTTCAGCTCTCGACCTAAGAGCCAGTCTTCATTAGGCAACTCCAAAGGATCTTTTTCCCACCGAAACTACTCTCCTCCTATGTGAACTCCACATCCTTCAACTCGACCTTCAGCAGTGAGTGTTGTTCCAACATCTTCAGCACTTGTCCCCACTTCTTGAGGAAAGTCTACATCCACTCCTATCTTGAGCTTGCTCTATCAAAATCAAAAGGCTCAGCACGTCGTTTTGGCATCATCTCCTACTTCGCATGTCCAAAGGACTGAGAAGGAAAAGATCATTATTTCTACAATACCTTTGATGGCACCTTTCATTACTCCCCTTCTTCCATGCAACTCAGGCATCCTGACATGGACCATTTTGGAATCACTTTTTATTACATTCTAAACAATGTTCCAAATGAGGACATCAAAAAGGGAATGTCCATCTATAAAGCTGTGGAGGATTGCTATATGTATTAGAAGAGATTTGAAAATTACTTAACTAAGATCAATAGAAAGAATTGCCACCTCCTTATGGCAATAGAGAAGGAAGATAAGGACGACAAAAGAATTAGAACAAGTCCGTCCAATCTACTAGACAAGCCCGAAAGAGATCTCAAAGAAAAAGAGGAATCGTTTGATAAAGAAACCAAGGATCATAAGGCTGCAATCCAAACATTAATACCAACATCTTTATGCTTAACATGCAGGTGGAGCAAGACCACACTAAAACCGGTGCCATATCCTAAGAAGTGGAACAACTTAGGGCTAGTGTCGATGCCATTAATTTATAGCTCACCACCGCCAATGAGGAGATTGTTCAGCTTGAGCTTGTAATTGAAAGTCGAGAGGGCGAAGCCAAAAAATCTACCAAATCAAAGGCCAAATAGAATGTCCGGCTGGAATAGAAGAATAAGGGGCCTAAGGAACAAGTCACTGACTTGGAGACTAAACTATCCCAAGCAGTTGAAAGAGGCATACACTAAGAGATTAGACTCACAATTTTCAGATTCTATGTCAATATTTTCAAGTATAAGGGACTAAAATGGGTCAGAAACACTTATTCTTGCATCATGGCCGAGGTATATGATGAGGTGATTAGGAAGGAAAAAGTAAGAGCTAAGGTTGAAGGGTAGGAATTCAACGAAGATGACATCATAAATGCCATTTTATGATGAAGACCTTAAAGCTATGAAAGTTAGAAGGGGGTAGAGTATTGTGGACGATGTGGCATGTATGATCATTGTGGCTTCTGCTGAACCTCTCTTGAAGGAGTCAGTTGAAGACACTCTCACTCCCGCTACTCAAGAGCCCTGGTGGAGTTCCCTAGTACTACATTAGCTAACTCAAAGGTTGTCACTACGACCACGTCTATGCCACCTGCATTAGTCTCTACTACCCTAGAGGGTATGACCTAGATTTCCCCTTGCTTTGCTTATCTACCCCTATTACTTCTATGTTATCCCTATTTCCTAAAGAGGAGCAGAACTTTCTTTTTTGTGCTTAACTTACTTCTTCGTCTGAAGTTATACCTTTAAGCAATCCAGTAGTCGAGACACTTCAAATGTCCCTTGATCACATTTTTGACTTATTTAAACATGTCATTCTTATTCCAGGTCAACCTACAATTGTGTCACTTCTTTCTATAGTTCTTTTCTCTAGGTACTTCAATTGAAGCTTCTTCCACCATGGCCATGGTTGCTACATCTTCTTTCAGCATTAACAACTCCTTGATTTTTCCTAGCCCCAATGTCGAAATAATCGGTGCGTTGAAGGATACGAACAAAAAATTATTTCCTTTACAAAGGAGGAAGAAGTCAAGATCACCCACACATCTAGGCTAGAACTTTCCATGATTGAAGACCTATCCAAAAAGACTATAAGCTAGTTAAGGTGAAAATTAAACCGAGTATGAACATTCTCTCTTATCATTTTCAATCCATTCTAGTGTTTCTAGTCTCCTCAATGCCATCAACCCCTCCTATCATTGAATTCCTCCAGTCGTCTAAGAATAAGCATGTCATATATTTGATGATCCTTTAACTACTGAAGAAGATATCATGCCTTTGGGAGGAGCATGCTTCCAAGTGCTAGAAGAAATCTGCCATGAAGTCAAGGAAAGGTGGTAAGGGAGGGGAAGAAGTAAATACTATGATCACTTGAAAAACTTTTTGAGATTTTTTGACAATTTTGTTTCCATGTACATAACTTAAGTTTTGTATGGGTCCGACCCCGACTACTATATATAAGGATGAAGTAATAAAAGAATTTTTTTTTCAAATATTGTTCCTTTAACTTTTTTCCTACCTTTACATTCTACATATATGAATTTTTCTTGCATATGCATAAAGATATAATTGTCTATAATTATTTACATATATATTATACCTACTTGTGTCTCAAATCTTTAAAATGCGTTCATTATTGTAACTCTATATGTATAAATAAGTTTCCATAATTACACAGTGCCGCTCCTTAGTTTTATTTATTATATGTTAAACATGACCCATTCTATTATAAATAAAACTGTGTAATAATGCTCCAACTTTAAT
Source organism: Allium cepa (assembly GCA_030765085.1). Taxonomy (NCBI): domain Eukaryota; kingdom Viridiplantae; phylum Streptophyta; class Magnoliopsida; order Asparagales; family Amaryllidaceae; genus Allium; species Allium cepa. The sequence continues at coordinate 160,146,156 of CM060939.1, forward strand.
TTTATGTCACTCCTTTCATTGTCACACAAGCATCATTTTTACCCTAATATTTATATCTTAGAAATCAAATAATACAATGACACCTATCTCCAGGTATCGATGTGATGTCTATCCTTGGGCATTTACCTCCAACCTCATTTATCTTTAAGCATTTGTCAAAGATGAAATGTATAAGGTGAATTATCTGATCTACTTCCAGTTTTATTATACTCCAAAGTATTGATCATGGTTTAAAGGAGTCTATCAATACCTATCTTTAGGTATGTGGATATTTAGTTTACAAAACATAGAATAACTGTTCATGCTACTATTCCTTTTGTATAGAGTCAGACTTAATGATTACAGTTCCATTAATTCAAAAAGCTAACTTTTATTGCAAATCCAATAGTGAGAATTACTTTTTTGCATCCAATCTTAACAAAAACAAATGCCTAATACAAGAGACTAAAACTAAGTGAAATAGTAGCACAAATGCTCAATATTCCACGCCTGCCAAATTGGTCTCCCATAAACTATTGATAGCATGAAAGTGTCATACCTAAGTTTTTGCTCGATCACATATAGTCCTCCTAATTCAGACCAAGTTCCCTATATCTAGATATACCAATTTCAAAATGGGGTCACCAATCTCAAAAGTATAGTTTTGGACCTTGGGTTGAATTGCTTTGCCACTCTTTGCCGATAAGCAACCACCCTCATATTTTCCTCTACTCATTTTTCCTCCACCAAGTTGAGGTATGCGATTAATAGTTCCTATTGGCATTGGGAACATAGTGCAACCATTTGTGAGAAGTGACTTCGGCTTCAATATGTATCATGTCTTCAGTTCCATAAGTCGACGTACATAGAGTGTGCCTAATTATGAAAATTTAGGCTGTTCAATAAGCCTAGAGTACCAATGTTAACTCATCCACCCAATTGCCCTTAGTTTGTTTTAATCTCATCTTTATGATGGATTTAGTTACATTATTCACCAAATCTACTTGTCTATTTTCTTACAGGTATGCTGCGGCCAAAAAGCTCTCCTCAATTCAATATTGAGCATAGAATTCGCAAAATTTTACATTTTTGAATTGAGTTCCATTATTCAATATGGTCTTCAATGGCACTTCGAACCTACACAAATGTTTTTAACTATAAAGGTAATTATTTTTTATCGAAGTGATTAAGATGAGGGGCTCCACCTTGACTCGTTTTTTTAAAGTAGTCCACTACTACAATTGCATATTTTGCTCCTTCACCTAACATTGGTAACCCTCCAATGATATAAATTCCCCAAATCATAAATGGTCAAGGGTAACCATCTGCATAAGCTCATTGGATGCGACTCTTGGTATCCTCACAAATCTATTGCAATTGTTGCATTTTCGCAAGTATTTCGCTACATCTCGGTTGATACTTTATTGCTTCCTTGATGTGATCACCATAGCTTCTTTCAAAGCATCCATTAGGACCTTCTTAGATTCATCCCTGTCGACACACCTTGGCAGGATGGTAGAGAATCATATCTCATACAAGACTTCTTCTTGCGTAATGTAACATAATACCTTATGCAAGAGCTTACGCGCTCCATTCTAATTCTTTGAGAGAGTCCCCTTTAGCAAAACATTCTCGAATGGAATCATCCATGACTCCATCTCCTTAACCTCCAAGATATAGCCAATATTTTTTCTTGATGCATGGAGATTTTAGCACCTTTATTGGAATGATCCTTAAAAGTTGTGCATCACCAGAGCTTGCTAATTTGGTAATGAAACAACATTCATACTCTCCTCTTTAAGGATTTACATTAATGTGTAATGCTTAATATCATTCAATAGTCTCATTATTGGAACAAACGAAAATTAATAAAGAATTGATTATGATAATAAAGATCTAAATAATAATATAGCATGTTAATACTTGGATGTACATTTACTAATCAATAATATTAGTTAATAAAACTAACTAAATGAATTAAATGAGAGAGGAAATGGTGGGACAGTTACCCATAAAAAGAGCATCACCTTTTCAAATCATTTCATAAGTCCATCACGTTTCATTCTACACTCAAATCAAAAGAAGAGGATGGTTGCTAAGGGAACTAGAAATTTCATTCAAGTAAGAAATCTAGTCTAGTAATATATTCTGCAAATCTCGTTTTCCTTCAAAATAACCACCGTTGAATTTATTTTGACCATTGCCTTTGCTTCTTGTAAGTTAAACGAACCAATATTTAATATTATGCTATAAACACATTACTAGAGATGCGTTTTGATTCATAGAATTTTCCTATAAGAAAATAGATTGATATAAATAGATTTATTATAGAAAATAAGCAAAAATAGAGAGTTTGAGAAATATTATGAAATGAAAATACATACACACATACATATACATATACATGTGTGTATATATAGATATAAACACACACTCTCTAATATTTTCTAGAAATTTTATAAGCGATTTCTATAGGAAAATACTCTAAACAAAAGGCAATTTAATAGGTGCCCAGGCAAATAATTTAGGTTAGGAGTCAATTTAATCAAATAAGCATTTGATAAGAATGAATCCATAATATGTGCTGAACATGTTAAGAAAGTACCAAATAATAATAATAAAAGAATAAGTCAAACAAATTAGGAGTTGAGATGTGTAATGATAGTGTCAGAAGTGTAATATACATGTTTTAACGTAAACTGAGAATCAACAGAGAAGGCACCACAGCCGAACTGAGAGTAAATCAAGTAAAACCTTAAGTATAAACACTTAAGGAAGAAAGCAAAGAAATGCTAAGTATAAGTTTAAGGATATTGGACCGATGGTATTGGTCGAAGGTCGAAAGGGGAAACGAGGGTTATAGAGAAACTTTAGGTAAGAGAGGTGATTTCCAAAATCTAGGATTGAAAATCCTTATATTAACTAAAATAAACTAAGTCGGGCTTCCCAAGGCGAGACTAAGGGTTGTGATTATCGATGGTAGTTTAGCTCTCGACGATATGTTAAAACCAAAAGTAGTGGACTTTTAGAGGAAGGAATTTATGCTTAGGCTTAAGATGGCCAAAACTAGCATTTAGAGCATTTGATGATTATGTAAAATAGTTTAATGAATATCTAATTGAAAATCATATATATAACTGGTTAGGTAGGAAACTGATTTTCAGTAGATGGAGTAAGGCCTTATATGGCGGTTAAGGAATTAAAAGTGAAGGAGTAAGGCTTTAGTGGCATCCACAAACAAAAGCGCAGGCATAAGAACTAAGTAGAAACCAAAACATGATAATGTAGGTATAAGGCCCGAAGTGGCAACCGAACCTGAGAAAGAAGGTGTATGGCCTAGAGTGGCAATTGCATCCGAAATTGGTGGAGTAAGGCCTAAGATGGCATCTGAAACATATATATAATTGATGTAAGGCCTAATGCAACAACCTAGGTAGGATTCAACAGATGGTGCAAATCCCAAGGTGGTAGTCAATAATAAAAAAAGTTGTAGGTGTAAGGCCTAGAGTGGTAACCGAAACACGAAAGCGTGAGTGTAAGGCCTGGTGTGTCAGCCGAAACATTAAAGAAAAGTAGGCCTAAGGCCTATAGTGGAAATAAAAACACTAAAGCGCGGGTGTAAGTCTTGGAGTGGCAATCAAATTCAAGTAGTATAACTAGAGAAAGTAAGGAAGCAACGAAGCATAAAGGCTTTACCAGTAGTCGAAGGCTTTGTAGCTTAGGTTTGAAAGAAGAGAGTGTGATTACTAAATGGCATACCATGGATATTTATTTTGATAATGGTATTATTGTATGAAAAAAGACCCTTAAGAAGGTAATATTGATTTATGCTTATGATTAAAGTTGATAAAACGAATGTTATGTATAGTGGGAGAAAAACCCATTCCACAATTTTACGGTGCAGCCTCACCATGTTTTATGTCTAAAATAATATATTGCTCATACTAGACTTTTTATCTGAACCATGTTTTATTACTATGTTCTCCATAAACTAATGGGTACTCATTTGGGTAGGCTGAGTTTATGGATCTTGGTAATTGGGAGGCGAGCAATGAGTTCTAAAGATGATGCAGAAGGTTTAGATGATATAAATACTTTATTATTTCTATTGTACTAAGTGTTCATGTCGACATCTTCCTATTATCCATGATTTTATTATATTTTTGACCCCAACATGGAATGAGTATGGGAAAAAATTAAATATGCAAGCATGATTATGTGGTATGACATTTATTGCCTGTTCCATTTACTTAAACTATTTTCACATAATGAATCTCATCTTCATCGCCAAAAGATAATTCCAAAGTGACTGCAGCACGTTGGAGTTCCATCTTTAGATTTTAGAATGAGGGTTGTTACAGACTGTATCAAAGCTTCTTTTAGCAGACACTTAAGTAAAAAGAGCTAAATTAAAGTTTAGGTATAATTAGATAGCAGAAAACAAATACCTTAGGGTAGGTATACGCTATTATATGCAGTATTTGAATTTTACTATATAGAGATATATATGAGTTCTAATAGAGATTTCTATTACTAAATCACTTTCTTCATTTAGATTCTAATGAATACTTTTTTAGTAGGGAATGGAAATAAGGAGTGAAATTATTAAAGTAGAAGGAGCTAAAGCTGGTAGAGAAAATGATATCATGCAAAAGGATAAAGGAAATAGAAGGGAGGTGCCTCAGGTAGCGGTGAATGAAGCTATCCACCTATCGTGGTCATGGAAATACATGTTTTTCTATGGCAATTCATGACATAGATGATGATGGAAATATGCCAGAGATAATAGATCCAAGGCCAGTTGTAAGAGAAGATTTTTATTTTGATCAAGACTATAAGAATCTAGGAGGCAGAATATTTACCGAGAGAGAACCGATAGCAGAATTGTTGAATTAACTGTTGGGTGAGTGAGCGTATCATTAGGGATTTGGTGATGAATGATGCATAGAAATGAATATTGGCTTTAAGACAGCGGCGTTAGGATAATTTAGATTAGTGGGAGATGGTGAATATCTAGTATCTTAAAGAGGATATTACTTAGGAGTAGTCAAGAGAAAGATTTGAGCCTTCGTTCATTTCATAGTCTCAGAGAAATACATTGTTGAGGGAGTTCATCGATCTCAAATATGAAGATCATTTTACAGAAGAGTATAGCCAAAAGTTCATTGCCTTAGTGAGGTATGGCAAAAGTCAGTAAACCACCTTTGGAGTAAAATGAGAAATTTATCGATGGCTTGAAACGTGGCATTAATTAAAAGGTGATGGCACACTTGGCATCTCCTTTTGAGTTTATAATGGATATGATGAAGAGGTACAGTAGTATATACCTAGATAAGAGAATGGTGGAGGTGAAGCCGAATATGGAATAGAAAAAGAGGTTTTGTACCATACCAAAAAGGAAAGAAAGAGCAACAGTCAAGAGGAAAGACTTAGGAAGAAGGAGGCTAAAAGGATATTTTGAGATTACTTGTTACAATTCGGGCCAAAATAGGCTGCATCCAGGTGTCTGCAGCCTGCTAGAGTTATCAAGGAAACTGCATCAATTATGATAAATTGAGCCATAATAAAAAGGATTGTCTGGAACTAAAGAAGACAAGGTTATTTTCTTTAGTGAGGCCTTCATCAGGATGTACACCAAGGAAGAAGGGAAAGATTATAGTGCTTGGAGGTACGATTTCAATTTCTACTTTTCCAATTAAAGTTTTCTTTTATACTAGGGTACACATTCTTTTATTTTGAAGGATGTGGTTAATAGATTTGTGATATATGTTACCTATCTAGTTTTTTTTGTATGAATTAGGTAATATAGAATGATGCTAGGATCTATTATACTAAGAGAATTTTGTCCTTATGGAACCCAAAACGAAGCGAAAGGGTCTAGTATCCTTGGATAAGATAGAGGAAAGTCTACGGTTTCTTTTTGTAATGGAAAGTATGGAAGATCAGAAATATAAAGATTTATTGGTTTGGGAATTTGGAGATGTCTTTAAACCGGTAATGGGGTTATCTTTGAAAAGAGTGGTTGAATTTTACATCGGTTTGATACTAACGGTATAACCTGTTAGTAGACAACCTAGAAGAATGCCACCTATACAAATGGGAGGATTTTAGAATCAACTAGTTGAACTTGAGCATACGAGTTTCATTACTTCAAATAGTTCACCATATGGAGCTTTCGCAGTATTGTGAAGAAGTCGAGTGGATCACTTTGAATGTTTATCTACTACAGGAAGTGTAATGAGTTAACTGTAAAGAATCGTTATCCATTGCAAAGGGTCGAATTATTTAATTAGTTGAGTAATGCTAGAGATTCTTGTAGTCTTTTTGGCTATAATATTCCATCAATAAAGAGTTGTTGAAGAAAGCGTTCCTTTGACCGTGTTTAGGACAAGGTACGCTTCCTATGAGGGGTTATTTATGCTATTTGGACTAACCAATGCTCCAGCATTCATTATAGATACTATGAATCGAGTCTTTCGCGATCAATTGGACAAGTCTGTGTAGGTTATTATAGATGATATCTTGATGTATTCTAAGGATAGGCAAAATCATGAGTTCATCCTAAACTATTATTGGAAACCTTAAGACAACACGAGTTAAAGAAATTTATTTAAAGTGTCACCTTTGGAACTAGGAAATTAAGTTCCTAGGCCATGTAGTTTCAATGGAGGGATTTTCCATATACGCTTTGAAGGTTTAAATTGTGTGGTTGAAAGAGGCCTGAGATTGTTATCGAGATAAGGAGTTCCTTAGGATTAGTAATATATTATCAGAGATTTATTAAGGATTTCTCTTCTATAGTGGCATCATTAATGAGGCTTACTAGAAAGAATGAGAGTATGTTTAAACGAATTAGTTCGAGACAACATTCCAAGAGTTGAAGCTTTGCATGATAGATACTCTAGTTTTTTAATGCTTGATGGAATAGGGATATGATAGTCTATACAAATGCTTTAGGTTTAGGGTTAGGGGTGGTGTCGATACAAAGCGGCAAAGTGATAGCTTATGCATCCAGAAAGTTAAGACTTTATGAGGTTCGATATCCAATGCACGATGTAGAGTTAGCGATAGTTATATTTGCACTAAAGATTTGGTGAAATTACCTTCTTCAGAAAAGATTTGAGTAGTTTACTGACCACAAGTATGTGAAATGTTTGTTCTCCTACAAGGAGTTGAAAATGATACAACAGGGGTGATTAATTTTTTTGGTGTCTTATGACTTTGGGACCGAGTATACCTAAAGGAAGGGAAATAAGGTTGTTGTTGCCTTGAGCCAAAAGCAGCAGATTTGTGTATTGGCTATGATCGAATATTGTAATGTATTAGATAATTTAGCTTCTTTTAATGTTCATTTTCAATCAAGTGCAGGTCCAAGTAAAAATTTTAGGATAATTATGCTTTAAAGTTCATTCTGTTGTCATATAGAAGATTATCGATAAGCAGAAGGAAGATCCACTATATGCTGAAAGGATCAATAGATGTAACACCTAGTAAAATTAAAGGTAACTAATAAGAAATTATTAAGGATCAAAAAAGAAATTTGGGCAAATGTTGGAATTTTATCACGAAACTTGCATCATTGTATTCGTGGTAATTTTCTTAGCAACTTTCATATTTGAAGTTTTGCGAATGGAATTCAAATGAAGAAGTTGTTAGCATATGAAGTTTTCAGAACGAATATAATTCAAAAAACAAAAGGAATTAAATAATAATAATCATATAGAACCCACCAGTCGATTATCTTCTTAGGCCGGTCAATCACTAGCAATCGAATGCCTGAAAGGGAGCGATCGACCGGTCTAATGCTGACGGCTGGGGTTGAACCTTAGCCGAATGACTCGAATTTAATTATTTTAAATCTAACGGATATGAATGATTCAAGCGCCTATAAATACAAGCCTAGCCCATAACTTTTATCTCATATATTCTGATCAAAGCAACGAAGCTCTAGCATTTTCTCTTCTCCACTATTTCTCTTAATTATAAAATATTATATATATATATTCGGAGAATGGAAAAAAATAAAACAGAAGAAGTGAAGAAGTGAATCGATACTGTGGAAAAAGGTTAATTTCATAATTATATTCCCCTTAGTCCCAAATCTCTTCTTAGATCTGTAATTCTAACAGTACGTATATATCTTGTTATGTATATTCTTTTGAATTACAATGGAAAAGGAAATTAAAGGGTGAATTCAGATTTGGAAAGCTAAAAAGGTGAGTAGTAAATTATATGATTTTTATATGACATTGAAATTTATATTGTTGAGTTTTATTTAATTATTATGGTTATCCAAGATCTATGGAGTTATAGGATTAAAAAGAACATATTCACTTGAAGTCTAACTTACATATTCTTTAAGTTAGATTATCAGAAAAGAAATGGTATTTACAGCCAAATCTGAAAATTTGAAAATCAGTCTCTAAATATGTTAAAGTAGAAAGTTTGATAAGATTGCAAGTTTTATTCCAAATTTAAGATAATTGATTTGTAAATTGTTAGCATTAATTTAGTTTCTCTAATTTGATTTGGCATGTGAATTTCTATGTTTTAATTTATTGGAAGCTTTCTGGGTACAATTTAGTTGTATATATTTCCGTGTAATTTCCATAAATTATCTAATTCTACAACTATATATAAAATGCGCATCATTTGAAGTAATAAGGAATATACCAAAAAGGAAAGAGATGTGTAAAGTATTAAGGTTCTGCTCCATAGTTTACACTATTTTTTAAAAGAAAAGAGATAATTCTTTGTAGTCTCAAATAGAGTAAAAGTTTCATTTTTTGGTAATTTATGGAAAGTTATAATGGTAATATTTTTTGAAAGGTTTTGTCTAATATATTAAAATGTAGAAATGAATGTTTCGTACAGAATGTACACATAAGTATGTTATGGAATTCTTAAGCGTATGAATTAATGAGTTAGAAATAGGAATATACATATACACATGTATAACCGTGTCCACCGATTAAAATTGTATGTATATATATAGCATAATACATGACAATATTTGTATTAATTATAATTAGGACGATTAGTTATTAATAGCCTAGTAAACCATAGGACTAGGAGTGTAATACCTTGTAAAATCAACCATAGGTAAGTAAATTAAATTAAATAAGTCAGGGATAAAAATGGAAATTTTGCAAAAGTCGAAATTTGAACACGAAAGTTATGTAGTTGCGTTTATGACTAAATTTCGATTAATTTCCATATGTAATATGCTGAAAATTGAACTTAAACAAAGAAGTTATGTGAATTTGAATTTTGTAGGTTTTAAAATAAGTTAATAGAATTCAAATTCAAATAAATAGTTAATTCTCAAATTTAAAATTTAAAAAAATTAACTGTGATTAGACCTTAGGGTTAAGTAAAAGTTAAAATTAATAATTAACATTAAAAGTTAATTAAGGAATTAAATAAACAACAGCTAAAAGTTAATTAACATTCCTAAATAAAAAGAGGAGCGGTCGACTCCTTAACTCGACCGGTCGACCCCTTAACTCGACCCGTCGATCCCTTAACTCCATCGATCGACCTTAGCGGTCGACGGGTGTAGAGCGGGCGGTCGACCGCTGTTGGTTGTGGTGGCTAGGGTTTTGGTTGCTTTGTACATACCTGATTTTATATTTTAACCTATTTTCATCATGAGGTCTGGTGCATTTCAACATCGATAAATAAGACCTAGACGCCACACTTTTATCCATAAATACTTTGGGAACATCAGCGAAGCTCTGTCAATTCATCTCTTCTAAGATTTAGAGAATTCCATTAGGATTTCAAATAAGAAATCCGATATACCTGTCTTTGTCTATTATTTAATTTCTAAACCATTTCTCTTCCAACCTTTCTAAATTTATTATATATACAAATCTTTTTAGTGTATATATCAAAAAGAAGGGTGTAAAAGAAGAAATGTTAATGACCAAATGTGAGTGAAAATCTTAGCACTTTTATTTCGGTTATTGATTAGTATATTATGGATTTTAATATTCCTTAAGGGTTTTAGGATTGCGAAAACAAAACATTATAAAACCCTTTAAAATTCTTTTAATTCGAAATGTCAATTCTATATGGAGATTCTCAGTTGTTTATGTTGGATTGATGGGATTATATTATTTTTGCCGTTTTAATATTTTCAAAGTCTATCCCCCTCCTCCCCATTATTTGATTTCATTGTGAAATTTTGATAACAAAATAAGTAAGGTATGAACCTTATTCGTAGTTTACGCCACTTATTCCATAGAATTAAATGGAAATTCCTGTGTTTATTTCTTTATAAAAGAGGAGTTGAATATAAGATGAAACTAGAATTGCAATTTCTATTGATAAGCTTATTCCATTGATTTGATGTAATAGATTGAGTTTATGTTTTTATATACAAGTTTATTTATTGCAGTTTTTGGATATGATTATTAAATCCTTTGTTATAGATATTTGAATTATGGATAATGGAATTTTGACATTATTGTTAATATGGAAAAGGATTTGTATCATTGCTGTTAAAAAGGAATTGACATTTAACGCTAGTTAGGGCATAATCTCCATATGCATAAAAAATAATAAGTGCGTATTTATTTATATATAACTACCTTAAATAACATATGCATACAATTACGTAGATAAATAGGTCATTAATATTATTAAATCCCTTTTAGGAAAGAAATTAATATTTTGAAGAATACTAAGGAAGATTCCTTATAAAGCCTTAATCATGGAATGATGAGTTGTGTATTATATATAGAGTGTAAATGTAAATTATGACTAAGTCATATGGATGCGAGGTCAGTCAAGAGGCACACGAAAGTTTTCCCAGCTAATCTAGCTACTAGCAATGTGACTTTGGGGATAATGTGAGACATCACCTATGATAATTAACTACGATCACATGAGGTTAGTCCCAAATTCCATAGAGTAAATCTGCCCAGCTTGTATGACTACCAATACCTAGGAATGGCCTGGCTAATGTGAGATGTCACTATGGATATGGGTCATAAAACGAAGGACTTGCTTTGGATTTTGACTGTATTAAGTGGTTGTCTGAGGACCCACTTTTTCCCCAAAATGAAGTATTTAATGGTCGGGATTGGGCTTAGGCACGGCTAAGGATATCTCAGAAAGGTCCACTTCAGTAGGAAGTATCAAGTGTTTGAAGAGATTTCCATGCATTATAAGCTAGAAAGGTATCTATTAATGCCAAAAACGGATCAACACCTAAGAATATGTTATAGGAAATTTATGAGACTTAGATCTAGCAGCTAATAGTGATGATAAAGGAAAATAAACGACAATAAGAAAGAGAGACACATGATTTTATTGTGGTTCTACAATCTTTGCCCTACGTCCACTTTATAGCTTTGTTGGATTTGATTGAGGTTGCAAAGGGTGAGAGAATAGGTCATAAGTACATGGGTTAGACCAATTCTAAGTCCTAGAATGGCCTAAAATAGCTACCTTGGTGATTATTGTGTAGAGGAAGGAGATGAAGAAAAGGCAGAGCTTCCGCATTGTGATGACAGAAACCAGATCTTCTTTTAGTTGCTCTATGGTTTGTATTTGTAGGGGTAGAATTTGTATTGGGCCAGAAGGAGAGTTAGCACAAAGTCCAGATGAAGCCCCGAAGGTGTATGCAAAGTTGCAAGTGCTACCGAGGTTATATGATATGTCATTACCGAGTTCTCATGTTAGTGCTGATATATGTGGTTAATTCCAATTGCCTTGAACTTTTTTGCATTCCCATTCCCACTTCATGTTGAAGTGTCCCATGATGTTTTCATGGATAGTTGATTAACATTAATGATAGTTCCTTCATCACTTGAATTGTTTTGCTGTTCTGACTACTAACTCTTCAACTTTTGTAATCGGTTGTTTGAAACTCTTGGAAATCTCTTGGGCACTCATAGAATTGGCTAAGAATGACCCATGCAAAGTTTTGGTAGATAACTCGACTCTTATAGAAGTCTCCATCGACATGAGAGGTGGGTACCGACCTCTATAGTTGGTTCCGTTTTGGTTGAACTTTCTTTGAGATGTTTCTATCCCTTATCTAAGTGTGCTTTCAAGATTTAAAGTCGTTTCGTCTTCATCTTGGTGTTCTAACTTCTATTGATTTTTTCTTAGTTAAGAACCCCGTTAACGATACCCATGAGGAGTTTTCCTTGGGAATAGGTATTAAATGATGGGGGCCTACCTCAATTGAGATCTTAAATGGTCATAATCTGCCTATTTTCCATTAAAATGTATTAGGTGACTTGGGTTTTTTCTCTCGTATTGTTAGATTTTTATTGCGTTTATGGGTTATGGGATTTGGAAACCTACTTCGAGAATGGAAGGTAATAAGTGCTTGTTTGAGGGCCCGCCTCCTTTCTTTACGTGAAGTATTAAATGGTTTTAAATATGTAAGACATATTGTTATTTCGAAATATATTGCCCAAGTACTGAAATAGTACAGCTTAAGGTTTTTATTCACTAGACACTTGTTTTTCTGACTCCCTCCTCATTACAACACAGGTTAGAGAAGGAGTTGATGTTGCTTGAAGATGGCGAGAATGAAGCTTGTGGCATGTTTATCTATCTTTCCATGTTATTTTCTACTGGACCCATTAAATATATTTTTGAACAAAATAATATAACTGTTGTTGTTGACATTATGTTATGTTTTAATGAAATTTGAATTGATTTGAAATTAGTGGGTACTAACATTGCTATTATATTTTGCTCCTTCCATTGTGAATTCTAAAAGAATAGACAGATAGCTCTATATTGTTATTTTTCAGCAACTAACAGCCAGCTTTGGAATAGGTCTAAGTTTCGATGGGTCTTTTATAGGTTGGAATTTGGGCTTATTCTATGGTGGGTTGTTATAAGGAGGTTGAAATGGAAAAGAGATAATAACTTCAAATTTTGTAGGGCAATGAATGTGCAATTAATAGAGAGTTATAGGAACGAAATAGGGGCATAAATGCATTTAATGAACTGCTTAAATGATTTAATATAACATTTATTGGGAAATAAAATGGGAATAATAGGTTAAATTAGGATGAATAGATAAATGTCATTAGTGATTATCCAATTAGACTAATAACGACTCTTTATTACGGACAATTGACATTTATGGGACGCAAGAGGAATATAGAGAATATACAAAATAAGCCTATAAGATAAGAATAAAATATGAGGAGGCAGTATAATTTTCAAAGTAGGAAATTACATAGCCTCAATAATACATTTAGGATGAGCGTAATTTAGTGGGAGTAGTCTAATATTTAGGTCTAGGACAATTGGTTTTGTTTAGAATAGGTTGGAATGCGAGTACAGTAGAGTTACACAATAGAAGTCTTCCCTTCACCTAGAGGCTACCGGTAGTTGTGCATACTTACTACCGACATGGGATGTCTCTAACCATTGGATCCATCGGGAAGGGATATGCATGCATAGGTGTAGGAAAATATGCCAAGTGTTCGCCTCCGATTTGAAGTATTAAATGTCTTAATACCTTTAGGGATGTCAAGGGGTTTACTTTAGGGTGGAAGGTATTAAATGGCCATTAGGTTTACCTCCTCCCTATTTAAGAAGTCTTAAATATCCTACGATGGTGCTAATAAGGAAATAAGACATGCTTTAATTATAACAAGAGATATTAAGTAACTAGAACGGGCATTTTCCTTGACTTATAATAGGTTAGTCTAAACGATATTTCTGCTATGGAAGGCCGACGAGCAATGTTAGTATTTTCGTTGTACTGATATTTAGTGGCAGAGCTGGAATATAGGTTATGACCACTAATGATCTCGAGTGGTCATTAACAAAAACTTGGGTTATGCCATGTCGTATTTCACTTCCTCGTAGTGTAGAATCCATATGGGATATGCAAAGATCCAATTATTTAATAGTTGTTTGTTTGTCGGAGGTGAGCTTATTAACCGTAGATAAGTCTTTGATATGTGTTAGTAATATGGTAATTAAATTATAAAGTCGTATCTAGGGATTATCGGTCTTTGTAGCTAGAACCGATCGACTAGAGATTAGGTTACGGACCTATTTCAAAGTTGAGGTGTTAAATGGAATCTTGGGAAGCACTTAGTTGTATTTTCATACAACAATATTTACTAGTCCAATATAGGGATCGCACCTTTCAAGGCATTGTAAGGAAGAACTTGTAAGTCGCTAGTACGTTGGTTCAAGACGGGAGATAGACTTGTTTTAGGTCGAGATCTTGTAAGAGAAGATTTAAAGAAGGTTGAGTTTATTCGATAATGGATGAAAGATGCTTAATCCAAGTAGAAGTGCTATGTAGATATGAAAGTTTGGATTAGAATTTGATTTCAGGAATTATATCTTTGTTAATGTATCACCGATGAGTTGCATTATGAGGTTCAGAAGGACTAGGAGGTTGGCATCGAGATATGTTGTCCATTTCCCATACTAGAGAGAATTGGCAAAGTTGCCTATGGAGTTGAATTACCGAGAGCTTTTTCTTAGGTCCATAAAATTTTATCAACCACATATAAGGAAGAGGTACGAGGCCCTAGGTATGTTGTATCTTCAAGAGCTAAGGAATATGACCTATTTAAGGGAGCTCACAATTGACCTAGAGGTGAAGGAGCTTTAGAATAAGGTAGTAAACTGGTGCAAGTCCAGTGGAGTAAAGACCATGACGACTGGTCTTAGAAAATATAAGACAAAGTCAAGAGACTTATCCCAAATTGTTTGTTTAGAGTGAGCGATCAGATTTAGTATTGCGTACGGATGATATACATACACATTGTATGGACTTGAATGAAATAGATATTGAAAATTTTGTAAAGAAGTGAATAAAAGATTTTGAATGGTGATTGGATATTATTGCTAAGTAGGATATACAGGTGTTTTAAAGGAAATTGATGATTTAGATTTCAAAAGATAAAGGTTGTATGGCCCAACAAAAAAGGTATGTATTTAAAATTCTTTATGAAATTTGATAGATTTCTGGTCTAGCCACTTGGCTTTTGTTTTCTTTTTGAAATTTAGGGGCCTGTAGAGGCGTTTTGTAGTTGTACCGATCTAGCCGCGCAAAGGAGACGCTGGCGAAATTTTTTGAAAATTTAGGGAGTTAGAAAAATTTAGAGAAAATTTTGATAAATTTTGATAATTTAAATTTGGTTTTAAATTAAAATTTGAAATGGTCGAGTAAGTGATATTGTTTGAAACCTATGGATAAGTATAAGACATTAGTAAGAGTGATAGTATCTTTAATAAAAAGATTATTTTAGGTGTTGTTAAACTGTTTGGTTTTGAAAAAATAGTTAATGGGTTCAGGATCATTCTTCTTAACTAGTAATTTCGGGGACGAAATTCTTTTAAGGGGGGAAGGAATGTGACGACTCGGAATTTTTGAATATTTGAAATTGGAATATTTAATTGATTTAAAATATTTAATAGTTAATTTTTTACTTTAATTTCAAATATCGCTATTTATTGGATAATTTAAATATTGAATTTAATAATTAGAAGTTAGCTAAAATATTGAATCTTCAGTTTTAAGCTTGTTAAAAATAATTCGAAGGCTTGTAAAATTTATATGATAATATTGAAGATAGTAGAACCTTTAGAATTGAATTTAAAAGTGATTTGTTCAGTTTTGAAAATATATCATTTAAATTGATATTTACAAATAGTCTTCCGAGATACAGTCTTTGAATTCGACGAAACTAGTTCCATTGGATCTGTAATAGTGTATTTTTACCAGATTTCAATTTTCGTAGCATTTGGAGTCCTCATGAGGCTATACGATAGACGCACTGAATTTATATCGAAAATTTAATATAATAACTGGGTTTAGAAAGCTATCTTCTCCATCGATCGAATTTGGACTCGGAATCTTTTCCATCGTGTTCGTAATAGGGATATAATATTATAAACGCCTAGCGGCATGCTTCGATAGGAGATCGAGATTTTAGGCTTCGTTTTCAAGACAATTCGAATTTAAATTCAATACTATAAGTGCATTGAAAACACTGTAACAAGCCTGCAGACATGCAAGGCAAAATTTAAACACTTGTCCATCCTATTAACACGTGCCTTCTTCTTTTCGAATTAAAATCAGTAAATCAAAAGAGAGAGAGCTTGGCCGAACAAATTTTTCTTGCTTTAAAAATCAAGTAATAGCCAAAACAAAAACAAAAAGAAAAGGGCATACTAATTCGAATCGAATCCTCCTCCCCTATTCGATACAAAACAAATCAATTGGAAATTTGAAATCGACCGATTCTAAAAAAATAAAATATATTTTGGGCGTGAGTTTAAATCGCGATCAACGCCCCGGGTTCATTGTTCGTTTGCATATGAGAAGTTAGGGCTTCGGCAGCATTCGAGTTTGGCATCGACGGTGAGTTTTGTGTTCGATTTGAGGGAGTCGAGGCCGTGTGGTCGAGTTAGGAAATGGAAATCGCTGGGTTGCCTGGTCGTTGAGATTTGGGAAGTTGAGAAGACTGAGAGGTCGCGTTTTCTCTAGAGCCGGAGTTCGTGTGCTCGTTTTGGGGTCTCATTGACGTAGCGCATGGTGGCGGCGCTTCGAGGCATCGATGATGTGTTGCTTGGCTCTAGAAGTGGGGAGTACGCTTTTGTTAATGGAAGGTAGGTGCGTGCATGCATTTGGGCGTGGCGACGAGGGGATGGACGGAAGTGTGGCATGATTAGTGTCGTTCGTTCGAGGTAAGGGTAGGTCTATTTATCTTGTACTATTAAACTTCAAATGTAATTACTTAAAATTTTATTTAGATAATTTGATTTAAAACAGTTTGTTTTAGTTTAATTTAGTAAATGTGATTTTGGGAGAAGAAATATATATATATATATATATATATATAGTTTCAAAAAATTAAAAATTAAAAATTAAAAATAAATATACATATATACCTATTTTCACTTAACTAGTATTTTAAAAAATAATATATATTAAGTGGATTACTTAAAGTAATTAACTTACTTTAATTATTTTAGTTACTAAAATATTTTTAAAAGGAAATTTTTAGTTAAATTAAAGTGTTAATTGATTAAATTTATTGAAACAGAAATTGATTGTCCAGTTTATTTGAAATACTAATTCAAGGTCTGAAATCGTGAAGAAACAAGCCGATTGGATTGGATTTGCAAACCAAAGGGTAAAGGTGAGTTAATCCCACTCATTTGGATTACTATTTAAATTTATATAGTTAAATTTAAATTTTTGGTTGAATGATAGAATTGTCTGGATGTGATATTATATATATATATATATATATATATATTGTAGTGATTGATTCCCGCATTATAAAGCGGATGACCCTTTATACCGCGATATCCCCCTCGAAGTAGGATGGGTATTATTATATTGTGCTAACATCTGTGGATGCAGGAAAACATGTTAGAGGGATCCAATTGGATTCCTCAAAATATTGAAATTTGTTTTCATATTCTGTAATATGATTTATTGATAATCTATGATGGATTACATTGGTAATTGAAATTACTAAATTCTATGTTTGGCTGAGTATATTTTGGTATTTTATGTTACGAAAATATAGATATTTTTTTTTTTAAAGGAAAATAAAAGAGTGAATTCTAAGTAAAATAAATATACTGAAATTGGATAAATTAAATGAATTTTTAAAACTCAAGCGATATTTTATAGAATTAAAAGTTCTATTTTAGAAATTCAAGATTTAAATGTTTTGGAAAAAAATAAAAATAAATAGTGGATAAGATATCAATGGATATTTGGAATTTATAAACTGGGTTTATAAAGTGAAATAAGATATCAGTGGATATTTGGAAGTATAAATTCACGGTGGGAATTTATAAATGAATGGGTAATTTTCTTTAAATAAATAATGGTTTTAATTTTTTTAAAGGTACGGGGAAGAAATTCACGGGTTTGAGACGTAAATTAAATTGAGTTAAATCGAGTAGGATTATATGGGTTATACTGAAATGGAATGAGCATTTCCCTGAAAATCCAAGTATATTTTCAAAGGAGATATTTTATGTATAAGTTTAAGGTTTTAAAATTTGTTTTAAAAGAATGTTGTGGAGAAATTTTATTACTTTTAATTGTTTTTAGGATTTTAAAGTAAATATTAGTCAAATTTATTTTAGTAGTAACTATTTCAAAAGTTAAATTAGTTTATGTTTCTTTAAAAAAAGAATTTTCTAATAATTATACTTTGTATAAAACTTTTATATTTAAAAATGGTTTGTGGCTTAAGTCTTACTTAGAAATCTATTATAGAATTTCATAACTATTATTTAGAGTAAATTGATTTTAGTATTTTTTTATTATAAGTGTTTTAAAGTATATATTTTTGGATAAAGTGATTTAAATTATTAAAAACCTAAAGTATTAAGACTTGGTGATTTTCAATGGAAATAAAACAATTGGGTGGAAGTTTAATTTGCGAGAGAAAAAGTGATTTGAAAACTATTTTCGAAGGGTTGAAGTGTGGAAAAATATCATGCGAAGGTATTTTGAAATAAATAATTTGGAAAATTATTAAGGCGTGATAGTTGTTTGTGGATGTTATATGATAGTTAAATAACCGATTATCAATATTGGCCAATGCGCTGATCATTTTGAAGAGACTGGGGTCGGGATTAATTTCTTGAAAACTAATTCGATCAGGTTTGAACGTTTTCATGAGGATGATAAGAGCTTGGAGTCGAAGATGGAGAAATGAAGTGCAATGGCTAATCGCTACTAATCCTGCGGATGATTCGAAAATGAATGTAGTAGGAGTAGTGCCTTCGGTTCCGTTCGAACCGAGAGCGGACTTGTATGTACGAATGCTATCAGAACATCGTTAAGGGGACGATGAGTATTCTAAGTAAATGTGTGCTAAAAAGGTAACGCATGGCCTCAAGCCTCATCAACCTGGAATGGATAAAACAGGAGAGGTGCAGCAAGGCTAAGTAGCCAGCAACCAATTAGGGTAAGGTCATCCCTGTCTAGATGTCCATTTTTATTCGGCTATGTGGGAAGTTTCTGATCCCAACCGTGAGGTGATCTTATTCGGACTATCCAGTAAGGGGTAGCTCCGGTCTTGTGTTGCAGGGGATCGGGGTGGATCCTCGGTATGCTGATCTAGACTAGGTACTGTGACGGACGGTACCCCAGTAACCCTGCCATTGATGGAAACCTAATCTACAATAAAGGCATACAGACTTGTTTGTATACCTATTATGCTAGAATTTAATGAATGTAACAATTTCGGCTATAAGTATTTGTATATAGACACTACTATAATTTCAGAGATTTGATAAGAAATGTTTTGATTATCGTAAGGTAAAAACCCAATGTGTTTATTTGTGGCGTGGTCTAACGAGATATCTTTGATTTCAAATGATTTTGAAAACTTTAGTAATCCAATTGAGTGTGTTTTCTCATACTGGTTTTCCAGACAGACTCGGGTGTTATTTTACTATAATACTTGGGTTTAGGCCGAGTGTTATAGAATACATGATAGGATGCTGTGGAGAGCAGAAGACAAGCCGGATGGCGAGACGTATCACACGTACTTGAAGTATATTATGCTGTGTGGTATAAAACTATTTTGTCAGCCTTTGCGAGGACAAGTTAATATAATTGTTCAGTATTTTGCTATTGATAGTGTTGTATTCTGATGAAGTAATGTATAAAATAGATATAGTTCTTTTTGTTTAAAGATCAGTCGCTTATCTATTACATATTATTCCGCTGCGATTGTGAGATTCTGATATAGTTTTCCATTTCTTCTTCTACCTCTTCCTTCTTCATCCCTTACGGTTTGGTATTTCCGACATTTGATCGTTCGGCATGTAATACCGTGGACGTATTGATGTTGACTTTTGGAGGTCGAAAATCGGGTCGTTACATTACTTACAGCTACTTAAAAACAAAAAGTGTTTCTTTTACTGCCAATATTTAAAACGAGTACTTCTAATAAAGGTAGTGAAATGTTGTCATATACAATTCATAGCAAACCCCTTTTTAATATATAAATGAATTAATCTATTCAAGAAAAATAACATGATCATTTATACAGACTACAAAAAAACAAATAGTACACATAGGAAGGACTTTGTTTTATCAACTCAATTGTTCAAATCTATATAAGAAACTTTGTTTTTACTTGATATAAGCATGTAAATTGTAACATCCCAAAATTTATTAATTTAAATATGGTAATGGTATCTTATTTGAACTTTTGAAATTTAATTTGAAAAGTTTCAAAATAAATAAAATATGTGTTAATTTAGATGAATAAAACTTCAATTGCTTTTGAGTTTAAGTCATTTGAATTTAAATCTTGTATATATGTGAATATATACATATATGTGCACATATGAATAGATTTGAATTCATATATATATATATATATATATATATTGTACTTGAATTTAAATTTTAAGAAAATGTTTTAAAAATAACTTGAATTTATAAAATATATCTATGTAATTCATTAGTGTGTATTTAATTTCAAAACATTCTCTTTTAAATAATATGTATTAATACAAACAAAAATATACTACAAAAATAATAAAAATAAATATATATATAGAGACATACAAAGCAATAAGATAAAAGAAAACAAATATAAATATCCATGAACAAAAAAAATAAGTATAAGTATGTGGACTTGAAGAAAAATATATATGGATTAACTTGCAAAAAGAAGACAATAGTAATTAATGCTAGTATCTTTAGCACACCATAATAGATCATCTCAGCCACCAAAGCAAGATTATCAGCCACCAAAGAAAAAAATCTACATGGTCAAAAGAACAAACAAGAACATTAAAAATATCTCTGACTTTTGATTGTACAACAAAATAATACCACGCAGTAAAACTCGATTCATATATATCAATCTCATTTATCTCAGTTTCGTCCATTACAACTGAGTGCATCTGAAGTAGTATCATCTTAAACTTAAACACCAATTCAACATAAACTACAATACAAATCAACTCAAGCCAGAGATCGAAGAAGAAGGTTTCAGCTAGAAAATTCAAGCTGGTTTCAAATAGCAGGCTCTGTTCATTCTAAAATCAATGTGAGTAACATCACTTTAAACAATTTGAAAGTATAAATCTGTTGCAAGTTATATCTGTGAATAGGTATGTTTGTATACATACATGGATTCTCTAAGTATATGAAAGATGGAAATATTTTGTAAAGGCTGTTGTTAATATGTATCCTCTGTCTTAGAGGCTAACCACGATTTTTGATTCAAAAAAAAAATCATTTCTTCTTGATCTACTGGCTCTTTGGGTTTAATGTTAAAACAAAAATGGTATGTTATGGCAGATACTCAAGATTTAAAATTTATTTAAGTCAAACAACTTGATAATAGCTTGGAAATCGAGAAAACTGGGTACACTTTAACTCGGTCAAAAAAATTCAAACCTTTTAATTTACAAATTCAGGTAATAAACTGAATTCTCAGACTAAAACATGATTTTTAAAGCTTGAATCATAATTTTTAGATAGAGGATTAAAGGGCAGTTTGGGATTGACGAAATTTCTTAATTTTAGTAATCCTTGATGATCTATTTAGTCGTAGAGGTCGGGAATTTGTATGGAGGTAGAGGAGTGATCAGCGGTTCTGGAAAAAAATGTGTGATGGGGTGCAGATGATCGTGGTGGCGGCAGCAAGCGGTTGTAGTTTGCAAACCTAGATTTGTCGAGGTTTGGTATTTCGATTTGTTCATCGTCGATTGTTGATCGAGTGCGACGAGATTTTTGGGTGATGGTAGAGGGGGTGTGGACGAGTGTTTGGCCGGAGTTGCCGACCTTCTAGTGGTCGAGGTTGCGGAGGCGACGCGTTTCCAGGTTTTGATGGTGAACCCAGATGATGTTTCTAGGTTTCAATTTTTAAACTCGATTATGATTTCGAGTGGATGTTGGGGTTCTAGCGGTCGGGAATTGGTGCGTGGATGATCGTCGACTTGTTCGACGATGCAGCATCGACTAGGGGTGGAGACGGCGATGTGCTTGTGTCTGGTGCACTAGTTTCTGGTATCTGGAAGTGTTGTTTAGTTTGGGGTGTAGGAAGGTGACATTCTCGAGTTGACTCGAGTAATTCAAGCATTTTTCTTGAAGGCTTCCAATTTTGGCTCGAAGCAAATATGGTAGGGCTCGGGTAGATGTTGTACAGGTTTTAAAACCTGTGAAAATTTTAGAATTAATTTTTAAAATTTTAAATCAAGTTTTAAACCGATTATAAATCAAAGTTTAAATATAAATTCAAGTTTAGTTTGGAACTTAGTTTGAGCGCTCACTATTAAATCCAATTATAATGATTAAATAAAAAATAAGGGATAATTAAGATTTGATTAATTAACCATTAAAAAAAATAATAAATTAAGATAATTAATAAAAGTAAAATAATAATAATAAATCATTGATTTAAAAGTAAAATAATAATAATTAATAAAATAATATGTGGTTAATTCATTTAAATCACTTTTTCACCTTAATTGAAGATGTTTAACTATTATCAAATGTTGTGTACTGGATTGATATTTCTGTTGTGATTGTGATACTATGTGATGTGAATTGCTTTGTGCTGAACTGTGATTTGTTTCTGTATTTATGTGAAAACCTTTTGCCCGTAAAACGGCATTTAAACTTCGATGGACAGGGAGTCGGATTTCAGTTAGTTATCCGAAACTCACATCGAACCTTGAATGTGAATCTTGGTAAACGCTCACTATTCGTCTTAGCCGGGAGAGGACTTTTGTGTCATATAACCCATTCCGGATAGTGATATGTCGAAATAAATAGCAATTGAAGACCGATGTTGAAGACCGGGCGTCTTCGAAAACGATAGGATAACCTATCATTGTCTCTGCACCGAGTAGCTACGGTATAGAGATTCCCTAAGTGATGGAAAGTCCAATCGGAATTGTGGATACCCGGATTTGCAAGGGCTTCTTCCTTTATTGGACGAAGTGCCTTCGGTTCTGTTCGAACCCAGAACAGACTTGTATGGTTGTGTCTGACACTACACTTTGAGATATAAATCAGATTTCTTTCAAATACATATATGTTGGTGGCGGAGAATTTATTATCTTAGCTTAACACCCTTCTCTGAGACACACGAGCTCAGAGGTTATGTAGTTGAAGGTTATTAGCGATATACTTCCAATTTGGTAGTGTGGCATGCTAAGAGCTGCTGTGTGTTGATCATTTGTTGATCATTTGTGATCAAAGCATGGCTTTCGTATAAAGCGTAGCTTTGTGGACGAGACCTCATCGGACCTCACACCCCGAAAATGGTCGAAACAGGAAAGATGCGGCAAGGTTATGAGGGTCGCGCCCTTTGGGGTATGTCATTTCCTTCTGGAAAAAGGTAGTGTCATGGTATGAAGCCCAGATATTTACCTATGTGGTTGCTTCAATCTCATTTAATGTATGGTTGTTGCGTTGTGATGGAGGCCCCTCGGATAAAGGTCGCAAACGACCGGGGGGTGGCATACTCGAGTAGTAGTTACCTAGTTACAGAGGTAACCCGGCCTTATGTTGGCAGAGAGCCGAGTAGGTTCTCGAGACGTTCCTCCAGAGGCGTACCCATGTGGTAGTGGAAGTTCCTTAGCCTGACCATTTGTTGGAAATCCAAAGAAACAATACGAGCCATGTACGTTTTTAGTTGTATAACCTGCCATGCAACATGGCGGTAACCTGCCACAAAACATGGTAGCTATAGTAGGTATACAATAATGGTTGTATGCTGGCTAAGATTAATATTATACTTTCGAAATAATTTTCTACACTATGCACTAGTAATAATATCCAAGAATTTTTCTCGTATCAAGCATTTTTGACTATCATAAGAAGAAATCTCCTCCAATTCTGCGATTGCATTGTGTGTGTGTCGAAAGGCCTTATGGTAGTTTCATTTTCCAAAAGCATGCCGGATTTTCTTTTATAAATCTTGTTTATTTAAAAGCAACTGTTTTTGTTTACTCATACCAGTCCCATGACTGACCCAGAGTTTATTGTTTCTTTCTAAACTCTGGATGCCCATAATTTCCACACGGGTAGCCTTGTAGCAAGTTTCCGTGTTCTGGTGTTAGCAGTATTTTGGAGGCTTTTATATTGGAGATATTTTGGAAGCTTTGGATATCAAGGTGCTTAGTTTTTGGAAGTTCACTATCGCTTCATTCCTTTGAAGACTTTTTGGCATATGATCACTTGTTGTTCTATTATAATTTTCTATTTGGAGTTGTGTTATATGTATAAGAATACTCTGATGTAGTAATGAATATTATGATGATGTTGTATGTGTGATGTAATGCATGATATTCATTCTATTTCCGCTGTTTTATATTCACCTAATGTTGTTATAAGCTCCATCCGACCGGAGTTCGATGTTTGAATCATTGGGAGTCGAATACAAGTAAGGTATTTAGTGTCAATTTTCGAATATTGAGTTTCGGATCGTGACATCTGGTATCAGAGCTGAAGGTTGAGTAACAACTTTAGCTACGGAGTATAACACATTAGATGGCTCATTAGAGATAGGGTGAAGTATGCCTTAGAATGAGTATAACCGAGACCGAAACCTCAAATTTTCTTAGTCCATTTCCTTCTACTACAGATATTCCTCAAGATATCTCGTTCGAATATCTAAACTAGTTTTCTTACTAATTACAGATAGTAAGAATGAGCGGATAAAGAGAAAGAGCTGGGGGGCGAGGAAATGCCACAACACCTAGTCAAGTTCCCCCAACAGCAGTAGTAGCAATACCTATCCAGCATCAGTCGAATCTGGCTGATTTATATAAGAATTTCTCAAGGCTTGGTGGTAAGTCGTTTACCGGCAAGTAGTCAATTGTTGAGGCCGAAGCATGGATCAGATCATGTGAAAGAATCTTTAGAGGGCTGAAGTTGCAAGACGATCAGATGAGACTCATAGCTTCTTGGCAACATCAAGAAGAAGCCTTAGCATGGTGGGAGATAGTTACTGTAGATAAGCCAGAAGACTAGTTTACTTGGGAGAGATTTAAAGAAGTGTTTGAGAAGCGTTATATGCCATCGGATGGAATTTCTTGAATGTACCAGGAATTCACGGACTTAAAGCAGGGGAGTTTGTCATTCGAGTTGTATCTGAACAAATTCAATGAATTGTCTCGTTTTGGTCCAGAATTGGTAAACGCACATTTAAAGAAGAATGAAAGGTTCATTCATGGGATGAATAAGAACTTCCACGAAAGAATGACTGGCCACGTCAAGGAATCCTTTTCAGATTTGGTTTATATGGGGTACAGATATGCTACTCTTGATATGCAAGAAGCCCCAGTGGAGAAAGGAAATTCGAGCAATAAAAATTGGAAGAAGAGGAAGTTTGGAGGCAAGAAACCATGGCAGGGTAAAGAGAAAAGGAAGAGCAATCAGGGAAGCACGGTAGAGAATGTCACTTGTTATAATTGTCTAGAAAAAGGCCATTACTCAAATAGCTGCAAGAAGCCAAAGAGAGATCAATCCGTTCAAGCGAAGCCCAGGAAATATTATTATTGTCAGAAATTGGGACACGAAGTTAAGGACTGCCCAGTCATGAAGGAAGCTCAGACAACCAAGGTGTACACAGTCAAAGACCAACCTGCATCTTCTAAAGCAAAAAAGGGGAAAGGAGTTCCGGAAGGTAATCTTACTATTTATGATAGCATTGTTAGAGTTCTGTTTGACACGGGTGCTACACATAGTTTTATCTCTCAGCAAGCTATTAATGAATTAAATCTTGAACCTGATTTTGTTGATGAGCCTATATGCATAAAGAATCCAGTTGGAGGTCCTGCGAACCTTTGTCTTCGATGTAGAAACATTCCTATTTCATATTCTTGTTACCAATTCCCTATCAGTCTCTTTGTCCTTGATTTTAACGATTTTGAAGTTTTACTCAGAATGGATTGGTTAGCAAAATATGAAGCCAAATTGGATTGCAATAATCAATTGATTTCAATCAAAACCAAATTTGGAGATTTCATCGAGATTTCTTGTGAGGACCTTAGTCCTAAAAGAGATGGGTTGATGTATAACTTTGGTTATCCTAAACCCAGTCTAGAGTCTATACCCATTGTTAGAGATTTTTCGGATGTGTTCGGAGAAGTGAAATCTCTACCTCCATACTGAGAAATAGAATTCAGAATTGACCTAGTACCCAATGCTAGTCCTGTCGTTCACACAAGTCGTAGGATGGCACCCAGGGAAAGGGTTGAATTAGTTCAACAAACCAATGATTTACTAGAAAAGGGGTTAATTCGTCCCAGTGTTTTCGAATGGGATTCAGCCGTAGTGTTTGTTGCTAAATCGGACGGATCTTTGAGATTGTGTGTGGATTACCGCGATCTCAATAAGATGACTCTCAAGAATAAATTTCCTCTACCTAGAATTGATGATCTGTTTGATCAATTGCATGGCGCTCGTTTCTTTTCGAAGATGGATCTAGCCTAGGGATTCAATTAATTACGAATCGCCGAAGATTCTGTTCATTTGACCGCTTTCAGGGGTCCTAATATGTTCTAAGAATGGTTAGTCATGCCTTTCGGGCTAACTAATGTGCCAGCATACTTCGTAGATCTGATGACTCGTGTGTTCCGGGAAGTATTGAATAAATTTGTGCTTGTGTTTATTGATGATATTTTGGTCTATACCGAGACCGAAGAGGAACATGCCGAGCATCTTAAAATCGTTTTGGAGAAATTAAGGAGAAATATTCTATTCGCAAAATTTTCCAAATGCCACTTCTGGGTCAAAGAAGTTAAATTTCTCGGCCATATTGTTAATGAAGAAGGAATTTCTGTTGATCCTACCAAAATTTCCACTATTCCTGATTGGAGGAAACCCACTACCCCAAAAGAAGTTCGAAGCTTTTCGGGTTTAGAAGGTTATTGTCGAAAGTTTGTTCAGGACTTTTCTAAGATAGCTAGTCCATTGACTAAGCTAACGGTGAAGGATGTAAAATTCAATTGCACTCTGAAATGTGACGAAGCTTTTCAGGAGTTGAAAAAGAGATTAACCACCGCTCCTGTTCTCGCCATTATCAACGGGAATCAGGGATTATCTGTTTATACCGATGCTTGCGGTGATGGTTTGGGTGCGGTATTAATGCAGAATAAGAAGGTAATTGCCTACGCAAGTAGACAATTGCGTCCTCATGAAATAAACTACCTAACCCATGATTTGGAAATTTTAGTTGTTACTTCGCTTTGAAAATATGGCGACATTATCTTCTGGGTAAAAAATCTTTTCAGCTTTCTTAACAAATTACGAATTTAATTTAACTTAATAAATATACTTATGAACTCTCTTTCTTTAGGTGAAAAATTCGAATTATTCACCGACCACAAATCTTTGAAATATCTCTTCACCCAGAAAGATCTAAATCTACAACAACAACGTTGGTTGGAATTTCTGGCATCTTATGACCTAGACATTCTATATACGCCCGGAAAAGCCAATGTAGTTGCCGATGCTTTAAGTAGGAGACATGCTGTTCTTGCATATCTTGTTGTCACCCCTACTCTCCTTGAAAAGATTGCCAGCAAGCAAACTAAAGACAAGTTTCTTCGAGAAATTCGTAGAAGAATATATCGAGGTGAAGATTCTAGTTTTGTAATTGATGATAATGGAGTTATAAGGATGAAAGGCAAGATTTGTGTCCCGAACATCCCCGATCTGAAACGTGAAGTTTTGGACGAATATCACAAATCTAAACTTTGCATCCATCCAGGTGTCAACAAGATGTATCGTGATATCAAAAGAACTTTCTGGTGGAAAACGATGAAAATGGACATATCTATATATGTGAGTCATTGTGCTACTTGCCAACAAATCAAAAGCGATCAAAAGAAAATGGCGCGTTTACTTCAGCCTTTAGAGGTACCCAAGTGGAAATGGGACCAAGTATCGATGGATTTCATTGACGGTTTGCCTCGAACTCGAAAGGCAATGAAGCAATTTGGGTTATTGTGGACCGTTTGACTAAGACAGCCACTTTTTGCCAGTGAAATCTACCCACACGACAGCGAATTTAGCAGAATTATATGTGAAAGAAATTTTCCATCTCCACGGTATTCCTAGCAGTGAGTGAGTGATCGTGATCCGATCTTCACTAGTAGATTTTGGGAGGCATTTCGAGACGCATTGGGAACAAAACTGAATTTCAGTACTGCTTATCATCCATAATCTGATGGGTAAACTGAGAGGATTAACAGAATCTTAGAAGACCTATTGCGTTCTTGTATACTTTGTTTTGGTGGTTCTTGGGAGGACCAATTGCATCTGGTCGAATTCTCATATAACAATAGCTATCAGACCAGTATAGAGATGGCTCCTTTTGAAGCTTTATATAATCATCCATGTCGATCAACCGCATGCTGGATCGAGGCTGGTGATAGACTCGTTCTTGGACCGGATATGATTAAAGAAGCCATGGAGAAAGTTGATTTTATACAAAAGAAATTAGGGACAGCTCAGAGTCGTCAAAAGAGTTATTACGATCGTAGAAGAAGGGATTTGGAATTACAGATTGGGACTCTGTCTTTCTTAAAGTATCTCCTATGCGAGGTGTATTGAGGTTTGGGAAGACCGGTAAGCTGGCACCACGATATATTGGTCATTTTCCTATTCTGGAAAGGTTTGGTTCTTTAGCCTATCGAGTGCAGTTGCCTAGCTGGTTATCTGGCATGCATGATGTGTTCCATATTTCTAATCTTCGAAAGTATGTGCACGATCCAGATAGTATTATAGAAGAAGCTGCTCAGTAGGATCTCGAAATCACTCCCAATTTAACAGTTAAAAGAGAACCAATAAAGATTGTAGATCGTGATGAAAAGCGGTTGAGAAACAAAGTTGTGAAACTAGTTGCAGTTTAGTGGAGTAGCAATCCAAAGGACTGCACTTGGGAAACCGAAGGTAATACAGAAATCATATCCCAATTTCAAAGTGATTTATCGGCTTAAACTGGTAAGCCATTTCTATATCCTTTTCTGAATTCGTATATTCTTTGTTTGCTTTTTCTCTTTTTCAAATTTCGAGGACGAAATTTTCTTAAGGGTGGATATCTGCAACATCCCAAAATTTATTAATTTAAATATGGTAACTTATTTGAACTTTTGGAATTTAATTTGAAAAGTTTCAAAATAAATAAAATATGTGTTAATTTAGATGAATAAAAATTCAATTCCTTTTGAGTTTATGTCATTTGAATTTAAATATTATATATATGTGAATATATATGTATATGTTCATATATGAGTAGATTTGAATTTATATATATATATATATATATATATTGTACTTGAATTTAAATTTTATGTAAATGTTTTAAAAATAATTTGAATTTATAAAATATATCTATGTGATTCATTTAGTATGTATTTAATTTCAAAACATTCTCTTTTAAATAATATGTATTAACGCAAACAAAAATATACTACAAAAATAATAGAAATAAATATATATAGAGACATACAAAGCAATAAGATAAAAGAAAACAAATATAAATATCTATGAACAAACAAAAAAAATAAGTATAAGTATGTGGACTTGAAGAAAAATATATATGGATTAACTTGCAAAAAGAAGACAATAGTAATTAATGCTAGTATCTTTAGCACACCATAATAGATCATCTCAGTCACCAAAGCAAGATTATCAGCCAACAAAGAAAAAAAATCTACATGGTCAAAAGAACAAACAAGAACATTAAAAAATCTATGACTTTTGGTTGTACAACAAAATAATATCACACAGTAAAACTCGATTCATATATATATCAATCTCATTTATCTCAGTTTCGTCCATTACAACTGAGTACATCTGAAGTAGTATCATCTTAAACTTAAACACCAATTCAACATAAACTACAATACAAATCAACTCAAGCCAAAGATCAAAGAAGAAGGTTTCAGCTAACAAATTCAAGCTGGTTTCAAATAGCAGGCTCTGTTTATTCTAAAATCAATGTGAGTAACATCACTTTAAATAATTTAAAAGTTTAAATCTGTTGCAAGTTATATCCGTGAATAGGTATGTTTGTATACAGACATGGATTCTCTGAGTATTTGAAAGATGGAAATATTTTGTAAAGGCTATTGTTTATACGTATCCCCTGTCTTAGATGCTAACCAAGATTTTTGATTCAAAAAAATCATTTCTTCTTGATCTACTGGCTCTTTGGGTTTAGTGTTAAAACAAAAATGGTTTGTTATAGCAGATACTCAAGATTTAAAATTTATTCAAGTCAAAACAACTTGTTAATAGCTTTGGAAATCGAGAAAACTAGGTACACTTTAACTCAGTCAAAAAAAAAATCAAACTTTTTAATTTACAAATTCAGGTATATAAACTGAATTCTCAAACCAAAACATGATTTTTAAAGCTTGAATAGATAAAGATTAAAGGGAAGTTTGGGATTGACGAAATTTCTTAATTTTAGTAATCCCTGACGATCTATTTAGTCGTAGAGGTCGGGAATTTGTCTGGAGGTGGAGGAGTGATCAGTGGTTCTGGAAAAAATAGTGTGATGGGGTGCAGATGATCATGGTGGCGGCAGCAAGCGGATGTAGTTTGTAAACCTAGTTTTGTCGAGGTTTGGTATTTCGATTTGTTTGTCGTCGATTGTTGATCGAGTGTGACGAGATTTTTGGGTGATGGTAGAGGGGGTGTGGACGAGTGTTTGGCCGGAGTTGCTGACCTTCTGGTGGTCGAGGTTGTGGAATTTCCATGGTTTGATGGTGAACCCAGATGATGTTTCCAGATTTCAATTTTTAAACTCGATTTTTGAGTTCGAGTGGATGTTGGGGTTCTGGTGGTCGTGAATTGGTGTGTAGATGATCGTCGACTTGTTCGACGATGCAGCATTGACTGGAGGTGGACGGCGGCGATGTGCATGTGTATGGTGCACTAGTTTCTGGTATCTAGAAGTGTTGTTTAGTTTGGGGTGTAGGCAGGGGACATTCTCGAGTTGACTCGAGTAATTCAAGCATTTTTCTCGAAGGCTTCCAGTTTTGGCTCGAAGCAAATGTGGTAGGGCTCGGGTAGATGTTGTACAGGTTTCAAAACCTATGAAAATTTTAGAATTAATTTTTAAAATTTTAAATCAAGTTTTAAACCGACTTATAAATCAAAGTTTAAATATAAATTCAAGTTTAGTTTGAACTTAGTTTGAGCGCTCACTATCAAATTCGATTATAATGATTAAATAAAAAATAAGGTATACTTAAGATTTAATTAATTAACCATTAAAAAATTAAAAAATTAAGATAATAATAAAAGTAAAATAATATAATTAATCATTGATTTAAAAGAAGAATAATAATAATTAATAAAAATAATTATGTGGTTAATTCATTTAAATCACTTTTTCACCTTAATTGAAGATGTTTAACTATTATCAAATGTTGTGTACTGGATTGACATTTCTGTTGTGATTGTGATACTGTTTCATGTGAATTGCTTTGTGCTGAACTATGATTTGTGATTTGTTTCTGTATTTATGTGAAAACCTTTTGCCCGTGAAACGGCATTTAAACTTCTATGCGACAGGGAGTCGGATTTCAGTTAGTTATCCGAAACTCACATCGAACCGTGAATGTGAATCTTGGTAATTGATACATCCACGTGTTTTAAAATTAAATGCTCACTATTCGTTTTAGCCGGGAGAGGACCTTTGTGTCATATAACCCATTCTGAATAGTGATACGTCGAAATAAATAGCATTTGAAGACCGGTGTTGAAGACCGGGTGTCTTCGAAAATGATAGGATAACCTATCGATTGTCTCTGCACCGAGTAGCTACGGTATAGAGACTCCCTCAGTGATGGGAAGTCCAATCGGGATTGTGGATACCCGGATTTGCAAGGGCTTCTTCCTTTATTGGACGAAGTGCCTTCAGTTATGTTCGAACTCGGAACAGACTTGTATGGTTGTGTCTCTGACACTACACTTTGAGATATAAAGCAGTTTTCTTTCAAACACATATCTGTTGGTGGTGGAGAATTTATTCTCTTAGCTTAACACCCTTCTCTGAGACGCACGAGCTCAGAGGTTATGTAGTTGAAGGTTATCAGCGTTATACTCCCAATTTGGTAGTGTGGCATGCTAAGTGCTGCTGTGTGTTGATCATTTGTGATCAAAGCATGGCTTTCGTATAAAGCGTAGCTTTGTGGACGAGACCTCATCGGACCTCACACCCTGGAAATGGTCGAAACAGGAAAGATGCGGCATGGTTATGAGGGTCGCGCCCTTTAGGATATGTCATTTCCTTCTGGAAAAAGGTAGTATCATGGTATGGAGCCCAGATATTTACCTATGTGGTTGCTTCAATCTCATTTACTGTGTGGTTGTTGCCTTGTGATGGAGGGCCCTCGGATAAAGGTCGCAAACGACTGGGGGTGGCATACTCGAGTATTAGTTACCTAGTTACAGAGGTAACCCGGCCTTATGTTGGCAAAGAGCCGGGTAGGTTCTCGAGACGTTCCTCCAGAGGCGTACCCATGTGGCAGTAGGAAGTTCCTTAGCCCGACCATTTGTTGGAAATCCAAAGAAACAATACGAGCCATGTACGTTTTTAGTTGTATAACCTGCCATGCAGCATGACGGTAACCTGCCACAAAACATGGTAGCTATAGTAGGTATACAATAATGGATATGCTGGCTAAGATTAATATTATACTTTCGAAATAATTTTCTACACTATGCACTAGTAATAATATCCAAGAATTTTTTCATATCAAGCATTTTTGACTATCATAAGAAGAAATCTCCTCCAATTCGGATAAATAACACAGCGGAAATAAAAGATGATATCACTGATATAACATGAATACAATATCCGATACATCAATTTGATACAATGATAATCATCAACATCAGAGAATATACAACATAGAATACAGCGGAACATGATACAAAATGAGATAAGTCTTCACAGATATCCAATACTGCAACTCTGATCCAAAAGCTCCAAAGACAGAGCTCCAAACTCCTAGCTCGATCCACCATCAAGATTGCACAAAGCTAAGCAAGTCTCGTCCATATCCAAAGACTGAACTAGCTCCAGATAATCCACTGAACCTAACTATTTGAAAAACCAAACTCTAGACTGCCCGTGTGGAAAAATTTTGAGCACCCGAAGTTTAGGAAATAAACAATAAACTCTGGGTCAGTCGTGGGACTGGTATAAGCAAACAAAAACAGTTTGTCTTTAAAACAATCAAAGATTTAAATTTTTATAATCGCAATGCTTTTTGGAAAATGAGACTACCATAAGGCCTCCCGCACACACACACAATGCAAACGCGGAATCGGAGGAGATATCTCCTTATAATAGTAAAATATGCTGATGCGCGAATTTCTTTGATATTATTGCTATAAGTGCAAAGTGCAGAAAAACTTTTCGATAGTATAATATAAATCTTAGCCAGCATACACATTTCGCACTTTGCCTACTATAGCTACCATCCAAACAGTGGGGCGCCACCATAAGTAGATGGCAGGTAATACAACTAATACCGTACAAGGCTCGTATTGGAGGAATGGATTTTCCAACAAATGGTCAGGCCAAGGAACTTCCCATTGCCACATGGAAACACCTTTGGAAGGACGCCCCGAGAACTAACCCGGATCTCGGCCAAACAAGGCCGGCTACCCCCCTTCCATGGGAATATACAAAACCTCAGATATGCCACCCCGGTCCTTTGGGACCTTTAAACGAGAGCTCTCTGACCAACAACATCACACAGTAAATAATATAGTGTGTCCACATGAGTAAGTATCTGGGCTCCATTCCATGATACTTTCCTTTTCCAGAAGGAATGGTCATACCCTAGGGAAGCTACCCCTGAAACCTTGTCATACAATCCCTGTTTCGACCATGGCCGGTTTGTGAGGCTCGACAAAGTCTCGTCCATAAAGCTACGCTTTTTACAAAAGACACGCTTTCATCAACAAATAATCAGCAACACTCAGCATGCCACATTACCAAGTTGGGAATATATCGCTGATAACCTTCAACTACATAACCTCTGAGCTTGTACGTCTCAGAGAAGGGTGTTAATGCTAAAAGAATAAATTCTCCGCCATCAACAGAAATGTATTTGAAAGAAATCTGCTATATATCTCAAAATGTAATGTCAGACATACAATCCATACAAGTCTGTTCCGAGTTCGAACAGAACCGAAGGCACTTCCAAAGAAGTCCTTGCAATCCAGGTATTCACAATCCCGATCGAACTTTCCATCACTTAGGGAATCTCTATACCGGAGCAACTCAGTGCAGAGACAATCGATAGGTCATCCTATCGTTCTCGCAAATACCCGGTCTTCACCACCGGTCTTCAAATGCTATCCATAACGACGTATCATTATTCGGTTCTTTCCGGCTAAACCGAATAATGAGCGTAATATTTAAAAACATATGGATATGGGATTTCAATTAAGTCACAACTTAACAATTCCAAACTTTCTTTCAAATGGTTTAAACCAATTACCATTTCAAATCTTTTTAAACAAAAAGATTTATTTTATAAAGTTCACTCAGTTTCACAAGGATCCATTTACGGATTTCAAAGAAATTTTCATTTCAATTAGATTAACTATTTTAAATCTTTAAATCAAAGATTTATCTCATAGTTTTCAAAACTTGTTTCCAAAAGATTCGTCCATAACTTGGAAAATCATTTTCAATTAAAACTTGAAATACCTTTAATATAAATTGGAAGTTCATTACTCATATGAAAGCTTTTTATCACCTAGAAACAACAGTTTTATTTCGGAAAAAAAAACCCCGATTCCATTTATACAATTTACAATCTTTGGTTTAATTCAAATTTCCAAATCAATGCTAAAGAAAACGGTTTAAACCCGTATAACTTGTAAAGTCCTTTTTAAATCATAAGTATTGAATATAGAATTCAATTCCAGATTTTTGAATTTAAA
This sequence comes from Allium cepa, assembly GCA_030765085.1. Classification (NCBI taxonomy): domain Eukaryota; kingdom Viridiplantae; phylum Streptophyta; class Magnoliopsida; order Asparagales; family Amaryllidaceae; genus Allium; species Allium cepa. The sequence goes on from CM060939.1 coordinate 160,181,077, forward strand.
TTTAAATCCGATTATTCAAATTTCAAATCTTTATTAGTTATTCAAAATAACTTTCATTCTTAAAACACCTTTTCAAAAGCTTTTCACAATAAAATTAATTTATTTCCAAAATTATTTGAATCTAAAAATTCAATTTCAAAACTTATTTAAAAATCTGTGACTTGACCTATTTCCACGTGAAATCCATATTAGTGTGTGTATGAGTGTGGTCCAGGGATTTTACACAATAGTGCACACATCAATCATTACAGAGATATCAATATCGATAAGCGATATAATCAATAACGCTTATCTTTATTTACAGATTCATAAATAAATAAATTTATCACTCACAAAGATTCATCATTACGATTCGATGTGGGTTTCGGACAACTAACCAGAATCCGAATCCCTGTTGCATCGAAATTTCAAATGTCATTTTACAGGCTAAGGGTTTTCTCATCAACACAGAATAAAATTACCAATCATAATCCAGCACAGAGTAATTCACATCTCACAGCATCACAATTTCAAAATAGAAATATCAATTCATTTTACAACAAATCAGATATCCTACATATACAATCCATAAGTAATCATCTTTAATTCTTATTGTAATTAATTCAATTTAAAATTAATTATGTAAGAGTTAATTCCTTAGCCCTGTTTAATTAATCAATTAATTATCTATTGATTACTTATTTTATTTCAAATTAGTTAATTAACAAATCAATTCTTAAACAATTATTAAGTCTTAATTACTAAATTTATTACCTTAAATCATTAAGTAAAAATCTAAATTATTAATCAAACTTAATTACCCATTTATTAATTACTAATTACTTAGTTAATCAATTATTCATTCTTAATTCTGAATGAAATTACTTAATTAATTAACTATTAATTCATAATTAAATTACTTAACTAAATACTAATTACAATTAAGAAGTAATTATTCTTAATTATTTTCAGAAAATAATCAATTAATATTAATTTTTCAGTAATTAACATTTTCAAAGAAATCTTCTTTAACCTTTGGAAATCATTTTAATATTAACTATAACATTAAATGTTAATTAACTTAATTACTTGATTAAAAATAATAGTTAAATGTTAAAAACCTTGTTAAAGTATTAACTAAAATAATTAAGACTTGTTTAAATTTCTTGCCTTTAACCGTTGAACTCTTTATTAAGTTACAGTATTTAAAAACTTGTAGAAAATAGGTTGTTAACTTTACACTTTTACAACATAATATTCCAGTTTGTCAAAAACCCGATTCCATCCCTTAAATACTCGAGTATTACTTTGAGCCGAACACCCCCTTTCCTCGAGACCTCTTCTCTCCCTCTCGCGTTCTTCTTCTTCTCTTTTTTTTTGCCAGTCAAGTTTTAAGTTTAAATGAAAAACATCAGGTAAACCTAGCTTGCATACTCGAGTTCGACCCACGTATAATTTCGTTTTCAACCCCGAGTTCGAACATGCGAACAAACTCCTGCTCCTGTACCTTTCTTCCTTCCCAAATGCTTCACCACAAGCTTGCGCGTACACGTGCACACTTCATCGAGGCCCTCCGATCTCGGTCGAACTCTCTGGCACATCACGCTTTGATGGGTCAACCCAATCCAACCACCACCGTATCATTTCGAGCTTCCAATCGAAATCGAGTACCCAGAGTTGAACCTGGAACAACTCAATGCCAGAAAAATTCTCGTCGACAACAATCCAGATCACCGGAGCCCATGCGAGCCTGACCAAACCTCCGCCACTCACCCACGAGCCCATCTCCATAGGTGCGATCGAACTCGATGCCTTGATGAAACCGCAGCAATCAATTTTCCATCTATGTTCAAAACAGGGGTCGAAACCCTAAATTTATCTTTTATGATCATTCTGATCTATTATAAATTCAACGATTGTTTTCCAATAATCTATGATCCTCCATCTTCCTCCAGAACGATTCCGAGATTTTTTCAATCAGTCGATCATCAGGAATTGATCGAAAACCCAAAATTGAATTCGTAAGCATTGATTTTTTTTTCTGTTTGAACATATCTACTGAAACTCTACTTTCCTGGATAAATTACTCACTAGTTTTACTTGTTTTTATTTTTAAAATTTGCATTACATCAACACGAACAATTTTATTTCAAACATCATAGGTTAAAGAAATCAGGGGAAGAGGATTAGAATTTTTAACTTGATTTTTAAAGTTCACAACTATGAACAGAGCCCTAATTCCTGTATACATACACATATACCCAGGCATTTGTGTGTATATATATACACATGTAAGAAAATTCACATCATTACTCAAACATACTTATATCACACTTCAGCAGATCATCAAGATAAGCAAGTATAGGGACTTATATAAAAAGAAAAGTTTGCTCACATTGAAATGTTTTAAAACAGAGAATCCCTTTTGTTTGTGAAAATTGCAGTTTTCCTTTCTTCTTCTTTTCTTCTGTTTTGTTATTTGCTTTCAGATTTTGTTGATGATAATGTTTGTATTTTCCTTTCTCTGGTTTGTTTAAACTTTCCTACTGAACGAACAGGGAATGAATATGGATGGTATGTACATACAAAAGAGAACAGTTTGTATATAGGGGAAGGTATCAAGGATAGGCTACTTCTTTTGTTGCTGAGAGGATGGGCATTAAATGCAAATCCTATGTTGGTTTACAAGCTTACTATTTGTATTATGTTTTGTACAGTTTCTTTACTTTGTACCTGTACTTCTTCTACCTTGCTGATTTTTTTTTTAACTTTTTCCCTCATTTTATTTTATCTTATTTTACAAGCTTGTGCTTTGCAGATCTTATTTCGGCTAAAGGTACTTGCATTATTTTATTTTTATTTTTAGCGGCTGATGACTTTCATTGTTGATGGCTGCATTAATTGCCATGTACAATCCTTCATACATATCTTTTTTTTTATATGTGTATAAAATGGCTAATAAGTGTTATATTGTGTACTAAAGATTTTGGTATTAATTGCTATATCTGGTTTCATATTTGTATTTTGCTTGTACATGAATATACCTACATTTGCCGTCTTCTTCTGCAATCTCAGTCACATATATTTTTAGTTGTTTCTAAGTTTATACTTATCTATTTGTTTTCCTTTGAATTATGCTTTCTTTTACTTTGAATGTATTTTATTTCTTTGTTTTTGTTCTTTACATAAGTACATGACAACCTTGTTTATTTATTTTCGTGCTTGCATACATTTTGGTTTTGTTTTTATTATCTTCTTTTGTTTCATTTACTTTGTAATATAAATGACATTCTATATTAATATGTTGTTATAGTTTTACTTTGTAATTTACTGGTTATTTTGTAATTTATCTTATAATTATATTTCTAACTTAAGTATTAGATTTATAACGTATATTTTATTTTATACTTTCACTTATATTCAATATTGATACGTAGTTTTATTTTATTTTATTTTAAACACTTTATTTATAATTCGATTCAACTGAAAATATTCATTTTTGAGTTTCAAATCAAATTCAAAAGCAAATAAGTATACATTTCTTATTAAAATTGAAAAATTCAAACAAATCCATAATTTAATCCAAAAATTCAATTAAATTATAAATTTAAATTCGTCATTAAATCTGGATCGTTACAAGCCCTGTACGTTTTTAGTTGTATAACTTGCCATGCATCATGGCGGTAACCTGCTACAAAACATGGTAGCTATAGTAGGCATACAATAATGGTTGTATGCTGGCTAAGATTAATATTATATTTTCGAAATAATTTTCTACAGTATGCACTAGTTATAATATCCATGAATTTTTCTCGTATCAAGCATTTTTTACTATCATAAAAAGAAATCTCCTCCAATTCTGCGATTGCATTGTATGTGTGGCGGGAGGTCTTATGGTAGTTTCATTTTCCAAAAGCATACCGGATTTTCTTTTATAAATCTTGTTTATTTAAAAGCAACTTTTTTGTTTACTCATACCGGTACCATGACTGACCCGGAGTTTATTGTTTCTTTCTAAACTTTGGGTGCCCTTAATTTCCACATGGGCAGCCTTGTAGCAGGTTTCCGTGTTCTGGAGTTAGCAGTATTTTGGAGGCTTTTATCTTGGAGATATTTTGGAAGCTTTGGATATCAAGGTGCTTAGTTTCTGGAAGTTCACCATCGCTTCATTTGTTTGAAGACTTTTTGGCATATGATCACTTGTTGTTCTATTATGATATTCTATTTGGAGTTGTGTTATATGTATAAGAATACTGTGATGTAGTAATAAATATTATGATGATGTTGTATGTGTGATGTAATGCATGATATTCATTCTGTTTCCGCTGTTTTATATTCAACTAATGTTGTTATAAGCTCCATCCGGCTGGAGTTCGATGTTTGAATCTTTGGCAGTCGAATACAAGTAAGGTATTTAGTGTCAATTTTCGAACATTGAGTTTCGGATCGTGACATAAATCATGTTATAAGCAGTTAGATATGATTAAAGCTTTAATATTGCAGTTTTGTAAAAGTTGTTATTCGATGTGATTAAAGGTTCTCATCTATTTATTCTTACCTTTCTTTTATATATGGAATGTTGCATGTGTTTGTACTGAACAGGCAAAAGAAAGATTAACACAATGCTATTTTTACAATTGTAATGAACTGTAATTACACTTTTTTACATATGTAAAGCTATTTTGTCCAAATCGTATATATGTGCATATGATTTAAATAATGACCTTTATTATTTTGTCAATATATGTGTGTAAGTTTCGATGTTAAGATAGAAATTGTAGGATTCATTGTTCAATTATACCTTCGTCTGCTTTCATGTCGAAAGAATCCTTCTAAAGAGTATGATGTAGCGCTTCTTTTTAATTGTAAATGTAAATATCAGTGAAACTACATCATTTTTGCCACGTAAGTGTGCGAAGCACGGGTGCGTACTAGTATATTATATGATAGGATTTGAGCAGTTTGAATATTTGGAGTTTGATTTGAAATCAGTAGTTAGGGTTTGAGATGTCTGCCATTGGAAATAAACAGATGAGATAGAAATTGTACATATAGAAAATGAAAATAGAAAGCTGCTAGGGTTTATAAAAGGCTATGTATAAACAGGGATGGATAAGAATGGATGGAACGGATCAAATTGGTTCGTAGCGATAACAAAGACCCATAAAGCCCATTTCGTTCCTGAAACGAACATAGTTCATTCCATATATCAAAATGTAGGTGTTCAATATTTTTAAACTTAATGAAACTAGTTTCAAACCCTAATTCTATTGTATATGGAAGTTATCTTTTAAAGTCAAATTGTATTCATTTAAATTCCTTTAATTGATTTCTACGCGTTTTTCGAGCTTTCACGACCAAATGATAAGTTTGATCGCTACTAAACTTGAAATCCAATAATAATTCACTATTACGAATCTGAGGAAACGAGTTTCGTCGATGTTAACGCCAAAATTGGTCACTAACATCCAAGCACCATTGAAAGCACCAATTCACAGTCATATATGACAGATAGAATGTATGTAGAGAGTATAAATATGAAGCACGGTCAAAATTAAAAAGAAAGCAATAAGAAAATATGATTTATAGTGGTTCGGTTGACTCTTGCCTACGTCCACTCTAGAAATTTCCTTCTTATTGATATGAGAATTAATTACAGTTACAATCCAGAGTTTTTAAAACAATAAAGACAGTGTAGCATTAATGGAGAAGAAGAAGGGAAACAGAATGAAGATCCCCTTTTTGAAGCCCGACATGCTGTATTTATAGGCAAAACCTGAGTTACTGGGCTTCCTGAGTGATCCAGGCCCATTAATTCTAATAGCCGATGCACAGTCTCTCACTACGACAACCTTGATTCTGGATATGCCAACCTGAGTTTTCCTAAGTAATGATCCAAAGCAGCCTTATGCTTGACTTGAAGCAAACCGTGCATGACTTAGAGCAAAACATTGCCGACCCATGCTATTTTCTCTATGCTGATCCACCCCCTTTTCCACAGCTGTCCCGAAGAAACTCATACCATGACCCTAAGTAACCAACCACTCCAAATATGCTAATCCTCATGTGTTGCCGATCCACTCCCTAGGACCGACCCAGAGATGCCAATCCAAGCTTGTGATGATACCGACCCGGGGTGATCTAAAACATGTCGATCCACAATCCATCTCTATAGTCGAACAGGGGATTTCCATACACTGACCCAGATCTATCTCGGAGCCGAGCAAGCACTGACCCATCCAAATGTCGAACCACCTTCCATGCCGACCCACTCTATAATGACCCTGACTCGACATTCAAAAATCGACACCCATACTTCGCTTGTACTCGAATGCCGCAGATTCAAACGTCGAATCTGGTTCGTCGGAGCTTATAACACATTAAGTATAACAACACAGTGAAAGAAAAAGAATATAACATATCATTGATACACAATTGATACAACATCAGATACAACAGAATATCAAATACAAATGACTATCAATATATCAAAGATAGATATAAGACAATAGCAGAGATAACTGCAGCGGAAAGTCAATGTCCTCAATGCCAAACTCCAAAAACTCCATCTCCAATTCAAAGCTAGCTCGAACCCCCATCACGTTGTACTAAGAAAGGTCAGCCATTAATGCTGAAGTGTAGCAAATGCGATCCATGAATCCAAAGGCTTCGAAGGCTATCGAATCTACTCCTACTACTCGAAAATCTGAAAAACCCAACTCTAGAATGCCCATGTGGAAAATTGTGGGCACCCAGAGTTTAGGAAGGGAATAATAAAATCCGGGTCAGTCATAGGACTGGTATAAGCAAACAAAATAGTTTATCTTTAAAACAAACAACAAAAGATTTTGAAATTTGAAATCCGCAATGCTTTTTGGAAAATGAAACTACCATAATGCCTCTCGCCACACACACAATGCAAGCGCACACTTGGGAGCAAATTTCTCATTATGACAGTCAAAAATGCTTGATACGCGAAAATCATTTGATATTATTATTAGTGCATAGTGTAGAAAACATTTCGAAAGTATAATATTAATCTTAGCCAGCATACGTACCATTATAGTATGCCTACTATACCTACCATGTTAGATGACATGTTCTACAACTAAAACCGTATAGGACGCGTATTGGATGATTGGATTTCCAACAAATGGTCGGGCCAAGGAACTTCCCATTGCCACATGGGTATGCCTCCAGAGGGACGTCTCGAGAACCATCCCTCGGTGCTCTGCTAACACAAGGCCGGTGTACTCCCTTCTCGGGAGTAACACCTAAGATATGCCACCCCCGGTCGTTACCAGACCTTTATCCGAGCACTCGCAACCAACAACCACAAAGCAATGTACTTGCAGTAACAACATAGGTTAAATATTTTGGCTCCATACCATGATACCACCCTTTTCCAGAAGGAATGGGCATACCCTAAGGGCACGACCCCTGATACCTTGCAGCATCTTTCCTGTTTCCACCATTTTCAGGGTGTGAGGTCCTAATGCAGTCTCATCCACAAAGCTACGCTTTTCACAAAGCCTTGCTTTGACCAACCAATGATCAGCAGCACTTCGTATGTCACATTACCAAATTGAGAATGTATCACTAATAACCATCAACTACATAACCTCTAAGCTCGTACGTCTCAGAGAAGGGTGTTAAGCTAAGAGAATAAATCTCCGCCACCAAACAGAAATGTATTTGATAAAAACTGGTTTTACACCTCAAAGTGTAATGTTAGACACACATCCATACAAGTCTATTCCGGTTCGAACAGAACCTAAGGCACTTCACAATGAAGCCCTTGCAAATCCGAATAATCCGTAATCACGTTTGGGCTTCCATTCACATATGGAGTCTCTATACCAGGGACCAGTTGGTGTAGAGACATTCGACGGGTTATCCTTTCGTTTTCGAAAATATCCGGTCTTCACCACCGGTCTACAAATGCTATCCATTAACGTCGTATCATTATTCAGAATGGGTTATATGACACAAGGTCCTCTCCCGGCTAAACCAAATAATGAGCGCAACATTTAAAAACATATGGATATTGGGATTTCAATTAAGTCATAGCTTAAAACCCAAAACTTTTCTTTCAAATGGTTTAAACCAATTACCATTTCCAAATCTTTAAACAAAAAGATTCACTTCACAAGGTTCACCCATTTTTCACAAAGATCCATTCACGGATTTCAAAACAATTTCCATTTCAATTTGGATTAACTCATTCAATCTTTAAATTTAATAGCTTTCAAACTTGTTTCCAATTCAAATCTTTTATATAAAAGATACACATTTAAAACCCTCTTCGATTTCAAAACAAGGTTCAATCATCTTTCACAAAGATTCATTCATAGCTTTCAAAACTATTTCAATTCCATTTCAAAATTGAAATTTTTCAACACAAATTAGAAATCCTTCTTTATATGAAAGCTGTTATTATTTGGAAACACATAGTTTTCGTCTTCGAAAAAAAATCCGATTACTTTTTGCACAAGTTAAAGCCCTTCAAGTATAATACTTGGGTTAAATTCAAATTTCCAAAACAATACTTTTTAAAATGGTTTTAAAACTATAAACACAATTATAACTTGTATCGCCTTTTAAACCATAATTTCCAAACATAAAATTCAATTTTCAAATATTGAATTTGAATTCAAATCAGCTATTTAAATTTCAAAACTTAATCAAGTTATCCAAAATAACTTTTATTTTTAAGACTCCTTTTCAAAAGCTTTTCATAATTAACCCAATTTCATTTCCAAAATCAATTGGATTTAAAAATTCAACTTTAAAACTATTTCAAAAATCTGTGACTTAACCAATTTCCTTGTGCAATCCATATTTGTGTGTGTATAGTGCAGTCCAGGGGTTTTACACAATAGTGCACAACATCAATCATCACAGATTTAAGCATATCAATAACGGTAAGCGGTATATTCTTATAACGCTTATCTTCATTCACATATGCACACATAGATGTATCACAGATAGATAAACAAATAAATAAATAAATTACACACAGCTCAATTCACATAACATATATTACAGTCCAGAGGTAACAATCAATTCAAGGCTTTTCATACAATGCAAACTTTCATAAGCAATCCAAGCATTCAATAATCATTTATAAACAGGATTAACTAACTATTTAATCCTAAATTAATTCAATTTAATTAATTACTCATTAACTACTCATGAATTTATCACTCAATCTTGATTCATTAACTACAGATCATTTAGTATTAATTAATTAATAAATTAATCCTTAATTATCCATATTAATCAATTACCTTTAATTAATTAATTAGTCCTCAATTAATCATATTAAATAAATTAACTTTAAGGTTATTTAATTAACCCTTAATTATAAATAAACTTTAATTAATAAATTCATTGATTCATAATATTAAATAATTAACCCTTAATTATTTGTTCTTAATTAATTAATGAACCTTTAATTAATTACCATTTAATTAATTATCCATAATTAATTAAAATTAATTAATTACTCCTTAATTAATTATCATTTTTAATCTCCTTCATAATCAATTAACCTTTAATCAACCATTAATCAATCTTCATTTAATTATTTAAATAATTAATCTTAAATTATTTAATTATCCTCTAATTAATTAATTAATCAACCCTTAATTAATTACTTTAATTAATTAGTCCTTAATTATAAATTAATTAACCTTTTAATTTATAATTAGTTAGTTAATTATCATTGACAATATAAATTAAATTAACTTTTAAGTTAATAAAAAATATATTTGATTAACTCCTTTATTACATTGTTAAATTTTATTTAAAATAAACTTTTTTTATAAATATAAGTTTAAAACATTTTAAACTTAACTAATTTTAAAATATTTTATTTCAAAACCTTTACTACCATTCCTACTTAACAAACAACCATCATTTTTTTAAAGAATAAATTTAGAAATAAATTTAACTTAAATTGTTAAGTTTTAAAAACTAGAAATTATAAAACCCGAGCCTTCCTCGAAAGCACCCCGAGATAAAGCACCAGTTCCTTCGAGTTTTTCCCCCAATAACCCGAGTGCCTCCCAAAAATTTCGTTTTAAATCTTAAAATTTTGTTTAAGTTTTCCTACCTAGTAAAACACATAGAACACTCGAACGAAAACTCGAGTTAGTACATAAATCTCCCGAGGCTTGCTTCGAGTACCCTCTTCATCATCTCCCTAAAACTCAATGTAACTGACAACAATCAACGCCGTGCACATTCACAAATGGTCGCGGTGATTCTGATTATCAACACCATCGCTGGCATATCGACAATCACCTTTCTCAACACTCCAACCACCCAGTTCCATGAATCAAACCTGAAATCAAATTCTCGAGCTACCATACCTCCACCTGGAACAACCCAGTCCCCTAAATCCACTTCATGCCGGCGATCCTGACTGCCGGTCAAAACGCAACTTCGCCCATAGCCTCGCTGAAGACCTACTCACCTTTTTGCCTTGGTCCGATCATCTCCGGTCCATGCACGCTGATGAAATCACTTCTGAAACATTGTCAACTAAACTAACTAGCAAAACCCTAATTTGACTTCGACCGATCATCACGATGAATTATAAAATCATTGAACATTTTTCTGATGATTCATGACTTCCAAACATGCTTCCTCCTCAACCACGATTTTTATTATTACTCCGATCATCGAGAATTGTCGAAAATGCATAATTCGTTCATCTCATAAATTCGCATGATTTACTTATTTAAAAATTATGAAACCTTCATCTAAATTCATCATTAACCAATTCAAATACGATGATGAAGTTAAAACACAAATTTATGATGACTGAATTTTGAACATATCCCTAATTTTCACTGTACTTTCTATTTTTTTCTAAATAATTGCTTAATATAATCATTTGGAATTAATTTTAAAATTTGAATTTGACCGACACAAACAAATTTTGTTTAGAGATCAAAATCCAATATGGATTCCTCTGAGTAGTATGAAATTTTCAAACAGATTCTTAAAACCTGTCATATGTGCACAGAGGCAAGTTTCTGCCTGTTTTCCCAGACATGCATACTTTATTTATACACATTATATCACAGGTATGTATGTACAAATACCTTTCATAACAAGATTCAAGTATTTACCATAACTATCAAGCAATCATCATCACAAATATAAAAAAAACTGGTTAAGAATTAAGTTTGCTCACCTTAAAAAGGAAGAACAGAGGGCTTGGATCATTTCTTGAGAACTAGATGTTGATATTGATTTCGAGTTTGTTTTTTTTGAACTTGATTCTGAAGTTTTGAATCTGATCTATTGCCTTGTTTTTTAGACTTCCTTTTGAATAGAATTACCTTTGTGTTGATCTAAGCTTCCAAGTTGCAAACTATGAACAGGTGTTGATTTTGAACTGCTTTGTTGATTTCCCAGGCTTGATCTCCTTTATACTTGTTTGATTTTCAGATTTTCTCTTTTTTTTTTAAAACTGATCTGTGATTCAGGTTGTTTGCTTGAAACTTAGCTTGCTTCAGATTTGACCATGCAAGGGGTTATTGATGTTGAGTGTGATTAAAATTTTGATAGCCAAGTTTTGTTTTCAGGTTTAAGAAAATCGTTTGATCCTTGATTTTGTTTTGGATTCTTTTCAGGTTTATGGAAAAAAAAAATATTGTAACTTTTGAACTGAAATGAATAACCAATTTTTTTTCTCTAATACATGTTTTACTAAAATTGTAAATCAAAAGAAAACTTTATTTGTTGCCACTTGTTTGATTTATGATGAGATGATTACACTTGTACCAATGCTTTGTTAAAACGTTTACATATGTTAATTTTTATTGCTAAAATGCTTACACATGTATTTTGCATGTGTTTAAATGTTTCAATATATCATTATATTATTTTCTATTAATAATCCCTTTTTATAACTATTTATATATGTATTAACTTAAAGAGAAAGAATACTATTCCTTTATTAATATTCTATTAGTTTTCAAAAAATATGTATATATAAATTTTAACCTTTAAATAGCTTTTCTGAAAATTTATTTATATCTAATTCAAATCATACTTTTATTATTTTCTTTTATTTATATACGTGTTATGTTTTAAATGTTTATATTTAAACTACCTTTATTTATACTCATACATCCTTAAAGAAAAATGTTTGAAACTAAATTACACTTTAATAAATAGTCATACATATATATTTCTTAATTTTATAAAGGTTTTTAAATCTAGTTCATTTATTAAATCAATTTTTATTTCCATATATTCATTTAATTTCAAAATTATAATCCATTTATATAAATAAATAAACATACAACTTATTTAATTTGGAATATACGAATACAACTTTTTTTATAAAATGTTTATCTTTGAATTTCAACCTAAAATTACAATTTATTATTCTTCAATTTCCAATCCAAATTAACTCTCAAAATCTACTATATATATATTTATTCCCAAATATTCAAATTAATTTCAATTAATTCACAATTGAATCCAAAATTTTATATTAATTACTAATTTACTCCTTAATTTAATCCAAAAATCAAATTAATTACTAAATTAATTTGGTTTAAAAATCGGCATCGTTACACACTCTAATCACCGATCCACTCCAATTACCGACCCACACAACAACCGATCTATAACACTACCGACCCACTTCATCGTGACCGAAAGCCCTTCCTACCGACTCAAAACCTCTACGACACCGACTCACTCGTAAATTACTATCGACCCAGAGCAACTTGAAGCACAAATCAATGTGACCTAAAGCAAACTCTATGAAAACTCGAAGCAAACCCAGGAACGACCCGACGTAAAACCTAGGTGACTCGCGACAACTCGACTTTTGTCGAAACCCATATTTCGAGTATCAAGTGACTTTTGTCTGTCGACTATGCCAAACCCCGGCTTCATAATCATGATTATCATCCATGATTGATCGTCTATCCATCCATTTGACTAAAACCATGTATTCCAGGTTCAGCAAACGAGTAGTCGATTTGGTAAAATCCGTCTATCTACGGCCTTGCCAAAAGACGGTTTAAGTCGAAATCCGAGACAGTGTCCAAAAAGACTAATTTTACACTTTAATTAAATGAATTTTATTATTTAAAAATCAATTTAATCACTTCTAAATTCTAAATTTAAAGCTAACAATTTTCATCATTCTAGATTACACAGAAATTAATAATCTTTTAAAATAAAAATTTTCATTTTAAATCCAAGATTTAAATATTACATTATTTCCAACATTAAACTACAATAGTAATAAACCCTCCTTTATTATATTTTAAAATTCAAAAAAATTCTATTATTTTGATTTACATTCCTATTATTAAATCAATTACCTTATGAATGTATTTACCATAAGTTTCCACTTTATTATATTCATTTTCTACAGTTAACGGCTTTCCTTATATTAACTGCACCGTTGCACTTACATTAAATTCCATTAATTACCAATTTAATATTCAAAATGGTTTAATTAAGGAGATGAGGAATACACTCATTGCAATAGCTTAGTAGTTCATATCTATTAATTTGTTGTCCACTACAAGGAGTATAAATCTACTTACCTAAGCTGATTTCAAATTCTATGTTAAAACCAATTCCAATTAAATAACATATAACTTCACCATTAATACAACATTTAATCTATTTCTTATTAACCTACCATTATATCCAAATTAACCTCTACAATTTCTTTCAACTAGGAATACCATTCATCATTAACCTTTACTATTACCATTAATTGAAATTACATCAAATAGTTGTCAATTTCATTCAATCAACACTATTAAATTATATTCTAATGATATTTTTCCAATTATAAATCATAAATTTTAATTTTTCACAATATTAAATTCCAAAATACTATTAAATTAATATTTTTAATTATCAAAAATACCAGTCGTTACATGGTTTTTATAAAACTAAATTAATTTTCATAAACTTTAATTAATTTAATTAAAAAAATTAAGTTTTGTTGATTTTTTATAAAACTCAAGTAACTTAGTTAATTTTTATATAACTTAGTTAATTTTTATATCCTTTAATTAATTTTTATAAAACTCACTTAATTAACTTAGTTGAATATTTATAAGACTTAGTTTATAATTAGTTAAATAATTTTAGTTAAATTTTATAAGAATTAGTTAATTTTTATAAACTTTTAGTTAATATAATAAATTTGTATAAAATTTGATTGGATATTAATTTAATTTTATAAAACTTAGTTAATGTTTAGAAAATTATTTAATTTTTATAAAAGTTGGTTAACTTAGTTAATTCTTATAAACTTTGTCGATTTTTATCAACTTATCGTGTTTCATGAATTTTCGATAACACCTCATTTGCGCGGTTAGTGCTTTTCCGTATACCTCAATTCAATATACATTTACACGATCAAATAAGATCGAATTTATATCATATATAGCAAATATACTTCATAATAGCGTACACATTCAAATGCATAAAAACATACCTTTTATCAGCAACTTTAGCTAGCAATTTTCCATATAGCAAACGATTGCTTTGTGTACCTATATAGCAAAGTAAATGAATAATTAGGGTGCAAACCTACAAAATAGCTAAGAACAGACCTAGAGTTCATCAGCAGTACAAATGACCAAGCAAATGTAACTTTGGAACTCACCAAGGATAAAGCTATATTCAAAACAGAGCATACGAAGTTAACAAAAAAGTTCAAGATGTAAGTAGTGAAAATATATAAACTTAAACAATGAGCCATGCACTCCACTAAATCATTGCTATTACCCTGAATACTTGAATAGAGAAGCATCTTGAACCCTAAAAAATTCAGTTCAAATTAAAAAAATTCAATCAACTTGACTTGGTGAACCCAAAGAGATCTGATGTACCCAGGTAATCTTTACGTGGCTCCTAAGGTGACCAACTGATTCTCTCACTCATTCTATGTTAGCAAACTAGGAAGTTCAAAAGAACATTAAGCAAAAAATTGCTAGATTTAAATAGGGCAAAAAATTCTTATGTGTTATATCAATAACTACAACTACAAATTTTGTGGTTACAATGAAATACAAAAAGGGAACAGCTGTTAGTTAATTGGGTGATTGTATCTAGTTCCTGATAATGATAAAGGATGCAAACGTCCTTGGCATATGCATCTGTGGGCATATTCTTTGTCTTACGAAGATAACAAAATTGAACCGCATGTTTTAAGTGGATGAGATGATATTAGTCATACTACACTTACACATGGTAATATTTTTGAGTATAGAGCATTGCAAAATGAAATAACATATCATTGGATGGACGCTGTAATACACAAGGGAATAATTAGGGTACCTATATTGCACCTATTAAGAGATACCAAGTAAGGCTACTTTAAGAAAGCCGTTATTTTCATGTTTCCGTTGATTATATTTCTTGAACTTGTAAAAGTATACATGGATAAGAAACATGATATACAACTGGTCAACAAATTTATATATAACTCGCCAATGCTATTCAGATCCTAATTCTAAATCATATTAACAGCATGACATTTAACTGTTGGAAACTAGTATCAAAAGCATTAAATTCACGAGAAGTGAAAATCTCAAATTCAAAAACTCAATAAATAGTTCAAATGTTAAAAATGGCTGAATTATATGATATAAATATAAGATATCACGAGGGAGGAAACTAATGTTAGTTTACACGTGCACCACCATCATCTAATTTAGTTGATATCTGAAGCTTTCATATCTACACAAGAAGATTATCACAATATTAGCTTTTTAGTTAAATTTTAATATAACCAGAGTGATGGAAACTCTATCTGCAAATGGTATTATATGTGATATAAAGTGCACTATGAGCAAACATCAATGTGCATATCATCCTTGTTCACATTTTATTCTGAGGCTTCAAATCTGAATATGTTTTTAAAACCTTGAAAAGAAGAGTATTTACAAATCAAATGAGCCAGCGTATATATTAAGATAATGAATGTAATACCTCATATATGTACCAAGATGTAAATGCATCCGTTGCAGCATACTGTAGTTATTCCTTCGACAATGGATCGGCTTCCCAGTTTAATATTTTGGGGCTTCGCCAAATGCAAAAAATTTAGTAGTGTGGACTGGTATTCATTACTAAGAACACAATAGCAACATTCATTCATGGAAATGAAATGGAATTTCATTTGGTACAGTTATTGAGTTAATATAGTGAACAATCTTTAGATAATAAAAATAAACATTACTAACATTAGACATGGTTAAACATGAATAATTAAAGACTTCTATTACTATTTAACAACTATAAGATAAGATACAGTTTCATGTTCACATGACTTTTATGTCATATTTCTTTACTCAAGAGCGCTCCAATTACACATGCAAGTGCTAAAAATATGTAGATGCTATAACAGTCTCATAACTACATCTAACATGGTTCATGTATAGTAGTGATGTAAATAAAGAGTATTTGTAGTTCAAGTTCCTCGATCAAATGCATTTGTAGGTATAAAACAATTTTACAAATACCAATTTCGGTGGTCCCACGGTGCATTAACTGTTCAATATATGTAGAATTAACAAAATAAAAAATGTTTATATACTCACACTTATTTCTCAGACTTCTTCACTCCATCCTTGTAATGAAGAGCAATTTATAGAGAATGGATTGGATAACAGCAAGGCAATGGTTGCAGATCAACAATTACAGTCAAGAGTGATTTCACAAAGGGAGTCTTGTAATATCCTTTATAATATCATTCTTCCAAACTATACCATTACAGATCATCAGCAAATCCAACCTATATCAATTCAGTCAACATTAGATGAGAATTTTCTCAAACAAATAAATAATTCAAATCAGGACAACAAGATATGCAAGTGATGAACACGATGAGGTGGAAAAAATTACTTGGATAATTTTACTTTTATACTGAATATTCACTAACTTATTGTTGACCTAAACTATATTAACTTATTGTTACAGTTATTTGGACCATGTTGCCAAGCAAAATACTCAACCAAATAGAATGAACATTTTTATGATTATAGTTTTTTACTTTATACTATCTTATTATCAATACAGTGACAACCTCGATAGATGACCTTTCAAAGATTAAGTATCATAAGTTTTGATACTTCCAATCATCCTCGTCTGTCCAAGCTTAGGATGTCAGGCCTATGCTTTTCTTACCTGATCGTGGAACTCTAGCCAAAGTTCTATAGCCTATCAACTTCTATCCACATACTTTTCAATTAAAACAAATAACAACAATTATTTTTTTTAATTAAGGGGTTTTAACCTTTCAGAGTATCATCAGCATTTGATCCGTTAAAGTATATAATATCATTAGTACGTCTCTTATTTTGAATTGCAGATTGCACTCTCCTTTAGATCATGGATTTACCTTCTTAACCATAAGATGCAGAATGTGGTTAGAGCTTCTATTGCAGGGTTAGTCAAATTCCCTTAAATTTTTGGCATTTAACTTAGCAAAGATACAAATACTGTTTTAACCACAGTGGTTTATAATTTATTTATTTATCTTCTTTTAGGTTTGTTGTCTAGTTCTAGGCTGGGCGGTAGGATCCATAATAGTTCCTACGATACTGTCGATTTTGATAAACCCGATATTAAAAAAACAATAACCTAAACCTCAGTTACAGTTAATGTAAACCAAACCATTCCCCATTTGTATCAGTATGCATATCATAAGTAACTGCATCCACTTCCTTCTCTGTTAAAATCACATAAAGTTTTGCCTTACATAATCTATAGTCCTGACTTTTGATGTTGTAGTTTGCTAAGAGCCTTTATAAACAAATCCAAGTTCTTCACTGAATTTTTGATTGAACGAGTTGTGAGAACTACACACCATCATGCTTATATCATTAGCTTCACCCAACCCCATTTGTTGACAAATACCTACATTTTCAATTTCTCCAACACAAGACTTATTATCAGTATCCAATGCAAGAACTTTGAACTGATTATTGCATTCAATATCGAAAATAGTAAACTTAGTTCCCTTAGTTTTATGATAAATAGAAGTATTAAAACCCTTATCACCATTAACTAAATTAGTCGAATTATCCTTCAAGACAAGCTCTTCCTTCTTCAACTTATTTATATCATCTAAAATCCTATTTAAAATTGTTATCCCGCGTTTTGGCAAAGCCGTGATACCAAAAGATCGATCGAAAACAAATGGCAGTTCGTCTCAGAGATTGGTCATACTCTGTTTCACTATGGATATCGCTGAATTTTGCTCGAGTCTAGATTGAGCTACAATTGATAGGACATGACAACAAAGATCATAGAAGTCAGCATCTCAAATTTCAAGTCAATCCGAGTTCATACGCTCGAGTTATGATCGATCCAATTTGAAGAGAAAAGCACCAGTTTCGTATCGATCACTTTCGTATCGATCAGGCTCCAGTGACTTCGTATCCATCGAAGTGTCGCCCTTCGTATCGATCAACTTCGAACCCATCAAAGTGTCTCGATTCTTATCGATCGGTTCGAATCCATACAAGTACCTCAGTTCGACTCGGTCTCATTCGAATCCATCGGCAGATCACCTACATCATATCGGTCAACTCCCATGAGTTCGTATCGATCAGGAGCGACCGTGTTCGAATCAATCGAGTTCGTATCGATGAATCTCGTACCCATCAGCAGATGATGCACTTCGTAACGATCGGCCAATGTCTTCTTCGTATCCACCATGGAAGCATCCCTTCGAATCCATCTGGTCAAAGAACTTCGTATCCATCAGATTACCCTGCTTCGTATCCATCAGTGATTCGTATCCACGAACAATTGCAGTTCGTATCCATGAATAAGGCATCACTCGAACCCATCGAGTCAACTAGCCTTGGTGGCGTGTCATCCATCGATGCGAACGCGCCGAGATATATGGAGTCGACACGGTCGGCTCGGAGTGAAGACCGAATCGAGTCGAAGATTGCGCTCCACATCATCACAAAGGCGCGTGCCACCATCGATTCGAAACCATCGGTTCGAAGAGATGGATTCGAACCAAACAGCCACTCGAGGAACCCCATTTCGTATCCACGATAACTCGAGATCTATTGATCCAAATGCCATGAAATTTTCACAAGAGCTTGCATGCATGATGAAGAACGTCTCCACCAAATTTCAGCCCAATTGGAGGTCATCTTGATCGATACGAAATGACTTCGTATCGGTCACAGATCCACTCGAAACTTCCTGAGGTTGGTCGCGTGGGCCCACTCACGTGCCAGAAAAAGTCTGCCGAGATTTGAGCGCGATCTCAGCCTCCTACGCCTATAAATAGAGCCCCAGAGCCAACAGAAAAAGGATCTTTGGATTCTTCAGCGCCCAGATTCTTCCGGATCGAGATCTCCATCATCCTACATTATATTCTTGTTGTTGCTTGCTGTAATCACTTGTAAACGTTGAAAGAGAATCAATAAGATTGCAAAAACTTCACGGTGGACGTAGGCAACGCGCCGAACCACTATAAATCGCTTGTCTTTGCCTTTACATTACTGTTATTTGGAGTTTTTGTTAGATAATCCTCATTTTCAATTTACATTCTTCATTTATTATCTCTTCAAAAATTTCCGAAGAGTGTTGTGCCCAATTTTGGTACAAAAACTTTGGTGCTTTCACCGAGAAAATCCAGATTTTCTTCTGATCTTTGGATCTGTCATCGATACCGGATTGAATAAATCTAAGAGAGAGATCCAGATCACAAATCCAAGTTCCTTCCCTTCTATTCAGATTTGCATAAAGTCTAGGAAAGGAATTTAACTTTCAAAATGGTTAGTATAAGGACCACCTCTAACGCTATCAATCAAGAGGAACGGGATAGACAGAATCCTGCGCCACTACCACCCTCTAACCAAGACGCCACTGGACACTCAGAACCATCAGGTCCGGTTACTAGACAAGAGTTCCAATTGCTACTCCAAGAGCTGACCCAGACCAGCAACAACTAGTAGAATAGCTACGCGCTAACGCCGAGCTGATCAACCAGCTGGATCGCTAAAAGCGAAAGAGATCCAAGAGAGACCATGATTCTCACTCATCCAGCGAAAGCTCCTCCTCCTCTGATTATCATAATCGATCTCCACGACCCCGGTAGATAGGAGTCACATGCCAGCCGCCGGAGATCAACCGGCAATGACCGTTGGACAACTGAGAGTTGGTCCATCAGCCAGTTTCCAAACCGGACCCTCCTACCGAGGTGGTGCCGTTCCCCACCACACCGTAGAATACCGCACCACTAACGTCGCGGTTGAACCAGGAGTCGATGCCCAAAATCAGTCGAGCCTAGATCGTCGTCATAGCGGACGTACTCTTGAACCATATGTCCCAGAGAACTACGAGCCAAGAAGGCAGGATTTGGACCGCCAACAGCATCCGGTCCAACTCCAAGATATGGGATTCAATCACACCCCGGCATAAGCTGCATAGAACATACAAATGCCGAATCTTCCGACCATGATATGTCAGATGATCCGTGAGAGTCAGGGTCTCACCAATGATGATTGGGGAATTTCTCGAAGTCACACTCCTTTTACGGACGATATTCTTACCGCTGAACCCCCACGGCGATTCAGGATGCCAACTCTACCCATGTACGAGGGAAACTCCGACCCCAACCAGCATATTTTGAAATATGAATGGTCGATGACCGCTGCCAGAGCTGACGATGCAGTGAAGTGTCGTAGTTTCCCCATAATCTTAGGGGGCATCGCTACCATGTGGTTCACTCGACTTCCACCTCGATCCATCTCTTCATTCGACCAGTTGGCCATAAAATTTGTTGAACAATTCCGCATGCACGTCGCAAGGCCAAAAGATGTTAACACTCTGTCTAGCGTCACTCAAGCTCCTGGAGAGACGCTCAGACACTACTTAGAGAGATTCCATACTGCATGTGCAGAGATCAGCAAGCCGAACGATAACTCCATCCTTATGGCGTTGACTAAGGGGATCGACCCCGATTCTGAGTTTGGCAACTGGTTAGCTGAAAAACCACCAGCATTATTGGACCATTTCCACGCCAAGGCGGCTCAATTCCTGAGAAGGGAAGACGCAAAACAGTCTAGGAAGCAAACTGATGCAGGACCAAGCACGGAAGGGACCCAAAGCAATGTCGCAATCAAATAGTCCGGTGAGAGCTCCAAAAAAGTTCAGTGGAACGTTAAAAACAAACAAGCTCGGCGGAGAGAGAGCGTGAATCAAACTAGAAAACGAGATCAAAATCGTGGCCCACAGCGCAAAAGTCCTATGTTTGACAGTTATACTCCTTTGAATACTTCACTGGAGAACTTGTATCTACAAACCCGTAATACAATTCAGTATCAAAAACCTACACCAAAACCGTCGTCAGAGAGGCACATCCAGACGGGAAAATTTCGCAAGTTCCATGAAAGCTATGGGCACAATACGAACGAGTGTCGTCACTTACAAGATCTCGTAGAAAAATTGATCAGAGAAAGGAAACTGGAACAGTTTGTTTGGGCGCCGCAGCCTGGAGAAGCAGGCCCATCGAATCAAAATAATGAACCCAATCGATCGAGATAGGAGGACTCCCCTTATCCCCGTGGAATATTGGTGATAAACGCTGTCAGTGGCGGACCCGCTTTATCAGGAGCCTGGAACGACGAGGATCTTCGTCACTGTTACACATGACATGCTCTATTCAATCTATGAATACTTTGCAATTTCCTTTACATTCTGAAATTTGAATTTGTAATAAGGCACTGACTTTGCCATGTTTTTCCGTTCCAGCAATAAATTACTATCCCTTCAAGCTAGAGCCGTGATTCACCGAATGCAACATTCAACAATCACGATACACGAAGAGCTAAGTTCCATCGAACAATGGAATTTATTCAAATAGCGAGTGACTGTGATACGACCGGCCACTCACTAAGTGAAACCTCAGCTCGGGGGCAAGCCATCGCATCAAAGGCTGAACTGGACCGACACACGACAGTCCTACAACTAACTCCAAATTCTCAGAGTGCGAATTGGAGTATAAACATTAAATAAATCATTCCCAGAGTGTGAACGGACTTCAAATTCCCAGAGTGTGAATTGGAGTATAAACATCAAATAAATTGTTCCCAGAGCACGAACGGACTCCAAATTCTCAGAGTGTGAATTGGAGTAGAAAAATCAAATAAATCGTTCCAGAGTGTGAACGGACTCCAAATTCCCAGAGTGCGAATTGGAGTATAAACATCAAATCCATCGTTCTCGGAGTGTGAGCGAATTCCTAAAAAGCCCAAATAGGTGTGACTGACCGTCTATCAGCTGACTCTAAGTTCCCAGAGTGCGAATTGGAGTATAAACATCAATTCCAGGTTCCCGGACTGCGAACCGACCCATCAATGCAAACTCCAACTTTCCAGAGTATGAATTGGAGTATAAACATCAATTCCAGATTCTCGGAGTGTGAACCGACCCATCAATGCAAGCTCCGACTTCCCAGATCGTGAATTGGAATATAAACATCTATTCCAGGTTCCCGGAGTGCGAACCGATACATCAATGCAAACTCCAACTTCCCAGAGCGTGAATTGGAATATAAAAATCAACTCCAAGTTCCCAGAGCATGAATTGGAGTATAAAATTCCAGGTTCCCAGAATGCGAACCCAACATACATGTTATCTTCAAATTCCCAGAATGAGAATTGGAGCACAAATACCAAGTCAAAGTTCCCAGAGTGCGAACCAAAATATCAATACTAACTCCAAGTTCCCAGATCGTGAAGCGGAGTATAAACATCAATTCCAGGTTCGCGGAGTGCGAACCATATTACAAACATCGACAACTCTCAAATTCCCAGAGTGCGAACCAGATTATCGATCTCAAATTATCCTAAGTCCTCAGAGTGTGGACATGTGCTTAAGGTTTGCAATAAGTGCGATCAACCACCGAAATACAAATGTTGTTCCCCGAGACTAGGGGGCAAAAAAACTTAAGGGTTAATCACTAACCGAAGTGAAACAACGTTCGAAGTTCAACTCATTCATCAATTACAACATGTGACCAAGATTTTCAGACTTGGCAAATAAAACCAACTCTACTTGACGGTAAAAACACCACAAGTGCACCGGACTGAAAGCCAAACACTATAAATACTTAAGCACGAAAGAAATGAGAATTAAAACAAAGAAATTGAATTTTATTTCAACTAACTGTATGTGAAGATTCATGTACAAGTTCTTCCAAAAAATTCCTACTAGCAGGGGGCCAAGCCTGCATCTATACATAGCCTATGAAAGGAAGATAAAAGTGACTTCCTAGCTACCAAAAATGCACCGGAGGGGATCTTCTACTTCTTCTTCTTCGGTTTCCTCTTCAACGCGGAACCACTGAAACTACTAGCAGTCTTCAGCTTCGACCCCGTACCCTTTGGCGGATCTTCTTCTGGCGAAGGCATGATATCGATATACTCCTCCGAACTTGAACTTAAAGGAATATTCTCTTCGGGAGGAGTCGGAGGAGTCGGGTCTACCACCGGGGGAGGAATGGGTGCGCTGGTTTCGACTAGTGTGTCCCCAGAAGATGTCACCACAAGAGGAGTGGGCCTGACCGCCGTCATTACACTTTCAGAATCACCAGCGTATGCTGCCGCTTCCATCTCTGCATCGATTTGAGCAAGTATCTCAGCCTCACGAGCAGCACGAGACTCACGATAGGTAGCGGTGGACTGTGACGATCCAATAGAAACGGGCGGGAATGAGCCGAGAATAAGTGGCATGTCAACAAAAGGGTCACTGTGTTGGCCCAAGAGTTCATTCATCATCTGTTCGTCGAAAGTAAACGAACCCCCTGTGTCGTCTCTGTCGACGCGATCGTAGTCGTGATAAACGCCTCAGTGGTGATGACCTTTTAGACTTGATGCAACTCTTGACTTGCAGGAGGCGTTGTCGGCGCAACTTTGTTCACTGGACAAGAACGAAAAGAAGTTGTCAGAACACGCTTCAATACAAACACTTCAATTCAGACACACAGTAGATTTGTGTAGAGTACCTTCCTCAACTTGACTTGTAGCTGACTGAACAGCTTCAGAAGAATGCTCCCTTATGGGAGATAAGCATGGCTGCTCAGGGTCATAGCCTGGGACCAGTTGCGGCTCAGTCGCTGGCGTCGGCTCCAATCCAGATGAAGTAATCATCTCTGAACTTGTAGCTGGATGCACAACACCAGACCCCTCACCAATTTCCAAGTGTTGGGTACCCAGTCTCTCTTTAGCATAAGAGATCGTGAAATCATGGAGAACCTTCTTCTCATCATCAGTCAGTATATGGTTCTCCAACTCGAACTCATCAAAAACTTCGCCCGGATGTGATGCTTTCTCTTCTTCGACTAATAAATTCCAAGCGTTGAACAAATGTGTCGGATAATCGTCAAGCCATGTCAAATTCCTGTGCCTCAGCACATTAGCATTATAAGTAATGAGAAGTTCTTCTATCTCCGTCTCTAGCTTAGTCTCTGCTTGACGAATTTTCTCATCGACTTCGGCTTCTGTCTCGCGGACCTTTTCCAAGGCCGCATCCCTTTCTCTCCGAAATTCTACCGCCTGATCACACGCTTTCTGTGCGGAAACGTTAGCGGTGTCCCTCTCCTTCATAATCTCTACAACTTTGGCCTTGAGCTTGTTTAGCTCTTTTAAGGCCGCATCCCGCTCGGCAGTTATGATGGTATTTCGGTGGCCCATGTCTTCCACCGTAGCGTAATGCTCACGCTTCATCCTATCCATCGCTGCCTGAGCTTCATCCGCTTTTCTGAGAGCCTCAATCTCTGACTTTCGAGAGGACTCGGCCTCACTGCCGAGCGATTGAATAATGCGGTCCTTTTGACCAAGTTCTTTCTCCAACTTCTCAATCGTGGCCACCCGATCAAAGGCCACTTTTGACACTTTCTTAGCCGTCTTCGACCATTCCTGATACTGGAAGAATACGTCTGAGAGATAGTCGTGCATCATAGGTGCAGCTGTCGACGGTATCCTTTTTAGATGCGGAGGAAAAACGAACCCGTCAAAGCAAATTTCAGGAAATTCTTTTCTCAGTTGAGCAAGCCTAACCGCTCCTTCCCCCGAAGGCTCCGTCAATGTCTGCTTTGTTGACGGGGAGGCCGCGATCTCCGTTCTGCGATGAGTATGTGACCTCGATGGTTGGGAAGACGGCTTGGGCCATGATGTTTCCGAAGGCCTCGAAACATGAACCGGAGGCGGTGTAGGAGCTCTAGGAGGTGGCATGCGAGATCAAGACCGATGCCTATAATCTTTATCTCTGTCAGAGCGCTCATGACTCAAGCGTCCATAGTCATAGTCTCTATCTCCTTCCCTCCTATACGCTTCATAATATGAAGAAGAGTGGCATTTCTTGCAAAGGCTACCAAGCATCGAACCTTTACCGGACATGGTATCTGCGAAGAAAAAACATAAAGCGAAATTAGCAATCTCTCACAATGAACGTATTACACTTAGAAATTGTGTAGTGCCGTGAAGTGTGAATGTGGGTGCAACCCCCTGACCAATCAGATGTGTCAACCACACTAGTGGGCAGAGACTCGCTCAAAACTAAGGCTTCTGAAAGTTCATCCAATCCGGCATCGTGCTGCAAGGACACATCGTCTGGAATTGGAATATCGGCGAGCCCTTCATAAAGATTCTCAGTTATCGGAGGAGACATCTTCGAAATTCTAATTTCGAAGGCAGGTCGGACCGTGACAAACGATTTCCATCTTCCTTCTTTAGATGGCTTAACAACGGCTGCCTTGCCTTTTCTTTGCTCTTTGATATCTGGGGCTACATCCGCAGATTCGCCCAATGGTTCTTCGTCGGTATGAGTTCTCTTCGAGTCAGCCTCCTCAATTACGATAACTTTAGGCTTTCTTTGTTTAATTCGTTCTTTCGAGGTAGTCCTTAAGACACCATCGAGCATTATGCTTTGTCTTTGTTCAGTCAGTCCGAGAATCCTGAGATTTCTGTCTGTCAATAGCATCTCGATATTCCTCTCTTCACTTAGGATTTCTTGAAAAACCCGAACTATCTCTTTGAAACGATCACCTTCGGATCGTGGAATTATGGCTGAAAAGGAAAAGAGATATGAGTTCGACTTCAAATACATCAGTTTTATCAACAACCTGGAAAAATAGCAATACTCACGTCTAAATAGCCATCGCCGAGTAAACCCTGGGGGGCATCTAACATAAAACCATTCCATCCTGAAGTAGCTCAATCTAGTCCAAGCCCCCGTGATCACTTGGCAATTTCTCACCGCCTCCAAGAATGCGAAAGATGGACTATCGGCCCGACTCTTGATATTAAACAAGTATCTGATCTCAATCGGGAGTGGCGGTCGATAGAGATATTCCATAAATGCAATGAACAAGCTATTGAGTGACGCGTATCCGTTCGGATGTAGTTGAGAGGCGGCGATCCTCAAAAACGGCAATACTTCTCTTATATACTGGTTAAACGGAGGGAGCGTCCCAGCTGCGCATGCGTGGCGATTGAATGCGGTATATCCCTCTGGTGGATTGTGCGGTCTATCATTTAGCCCCGGCAGTAGCACGTCATCCATCGACAAACCATGCCTTAAGCATATTCTTCCTAGCATGTCTTCCGAAATATTGGACGGGACAGAGTCTGATGGGTTATTAATGAAGGATGCGTCAGGTAACTCGTCCAGAGCTGGACTGATAACTTCATTCTCAATCTCTAGTACTTCAAGCACGGGAGGGACTGAACTCTGAGTTTCTTGCAGCTGCGAACTTGAAGTTTCCATAACTAGCTAACTCACGAGAAGTCATCATTAGATGCTAAAAATCCCGTGCATTTCCCGGTGTAAAGTGCATGAGTGTGTCGTGCAGTGCTGTGCATTACTTGAGCAAATTCTATAGAATAAACTGAAATGCATGAACGACAAAACTCTGAAAATCAAACCGGAAGTGACCGTCATCGCTGACTATCACAACCGTGCCATCCAAACGCAAGCGGTCGATCCAAATTAAAGTTCGTTATATTTTTGTTAAGTTACGGTTCCATCGGCGAGCTTCGAAAGGTAGTCCAATAGGCAGTTCTACGGTCAAGTTCAGTCATGCAAGGCAGAAGCTTGTTGGAGTCAAATATTTTTATGTGCAAAAATTCTCTAAATTCGTCTAAATTCAACTTGGAATATCGCTGCAGTTCAAATTCGTATCGAGTCAAAGATATATCATCAACCATGTTCGAACCGATACATTTCGTATCGATCAGGTTCGACTCGATACGCTTCGTATCGATCAAGTTTGACTCGATACGCTTCGTATCGATCCAGTTCAAAACGATGCGTTTTGTATCGACCAAGGGCACACCATTTCGCATCGATCTGAGAACATTGGCTTCGCAATGATCGCCGCTCTCATATTCGTATCGATACGAAATAGCATAATTTCTTTCGATTCGAAAACTCCACGACTCCTTCTCCAAAAAGGCCTTAACTCCATGGCCGTGCTCCATCCCCAATCTTTCTCTCGCCGTCCAGATCTTAAATTCATCAAAACCGATCATAAGAGCAAGAAGGATGGATTGAGATTTCGAGTTTCATCATTCTAAACATGATTCTATCCATAAATTACCTGAGTTTAATGTTTAAGTTTGAAGAATTGAAGGACTGAATCGATTCGAAGGCTAAGAAGTTCTCTCTTTTGAACTCTCTATCGATACGAAGTAAAAGGCAACAGTAAAAGTAAAAGTGAAAAAATGGCCAAGTGCGAAGTATTTATATGAGGCCATAGAAGAACCGAGTCGATTTGCCTCCCAGTCAAACTTGACTGATCGCAACCAGTCAAAACAAGAATCGGTTCGAAAGCTTCGTACGAATCCATATGCCTGAGACCTTATCGATGCGAAATTACCCTCATACTTCATCGATACGAAGTACACAACTAAGGCTGTGTCGAAGACATTGAATTCCATCGATGCGAAACGGACAGTGAGCACATCGACTCGAAGCCCTCGTTCACATCAACAAGTTCGCAACTCCATCCACTGCATATCGATACGAACAACAATTTCGTATCCATCAAAACCTATCGATACGTACAGATATTTTGTATCCATCTAAACTCATCGATACGAACGGATGTTTCGTATCCATCCAAGCTCATCGATACGAACTACTATTTCGTATCCATCATTTCGACTCGCATCAATATGAAAAACTATTTTTCAATCTCTTGCATCGATTCAGGAGAGGATCGATACAAGAGGATAGTCAAAAACAACCATCAAGCATTGTTTCAACTCAAATTTCCAAATCGGTTCAGGAGAGAATCGATACGAAATTCAATAACAAACAAAACTGACAACGACTCGTGGACACACAACGTTAACGAGAGTCAAATTAACATGTATGCATGTGTCAGACTAGTATTCGATTTTCAATGTTCACAGGGACCGAGTACTCATCTCATTACGATTACAGTAATAAACAACTAATCGCCGTCATTCAGTAATCGGTTACAATAATACAGAGTATAGCTTTCAACAGAAAAATATGACGATTATTCAAATGGATTGCAGCTTTTCAAAGCACGTCATGTTTCCACAAGACGTACTTTGGGGGGCAAATGTTATCCCGCTTTTTGGAAAAGCCGTGATACCAAAAGATCGATCGAAAACAAAGTGCAGTTCGTCTCAGAGATTGGTCATACTCTGCTTCACTATGGATATCGCTGAATTTTGCCCGAGTCTAGATTGAGCTCCAATTGATAGGACATGACAAGAAAGATTATAGAAGTCAGCATCTCAAATTTCAAGTCAATCCGAGTTCATACGCTCGAGTTATGATCGATCCAATTTGAAGGAAAAAGCACCAGTTTCGTATCGATCACTTTCGTATCGATCACTTTCGTATCGATCAGGCTCCAGTGACTTCGTATCCATCGAAGTGCCGCCCTTCGTATCGATCAACTTCGAACCCATCAAAGTGTCTCGGTTCGTATCGATCAGTTCGAATCCATAGAAGTACCTCAGTTCGACTCAGTCTCATTCAAATCCATCGTTAGATCACCTACTTCATATCGATCAACTCCCATGAGTTCGTATCGATCAGGAGCGGTCGTGTTCGAATCCATCGAGTTTGTATCGATGGACCTCGTACCCATCAGCAGATGATGCACTTCGTAACGATCGGCCAATGTCTTCTTCGTATCCACCATAGAAACATCCCTTCGAATCCATCTGGTCAAAGCATTCGTATCCATCAGATTACCCTGCTTCGTATCCATCAGTGATTCGTATCCACGAACAGTTGCAGTTCGTATCCATGAATAAGGCATCATTCGAACCCATCGAGTCAACTAGCCTTGGTGGCGTGTCATCCATCGATGCGAACGCGCCGAGATATATGGAGTCGATACGGTCAGCTCGGAGTGAAGACCGGATCGAGTCGAAGATTGTGCTCCACGTCATCACAAAGGCGCGCGCCACCATCGATTCGAAACCATCGGTTCGAAGAGATGGATTCAAACCAAACAGCCACTCGAGGAACCCCATTTCGTATCCATGATAACTCGAGATCTGTTGATCCAAATGACATGAAATTTTCACAGGAGCTTGCATGCATGATGAAGAACGTCTCCACCAAATTTCAGCCCAATTGGAGATCATCTTGATCGATACGAAATGACTTCGTATCGGTCACAGATCCACTCGAAAGTTCCTAAGGTTGGTCGCGTGGGCCCACTCACATTCCAGAAAAAGTCTCCAGAGATTTGAGCACGATCTTAGCCTCCTACGCCTATAAATAGAGCCCCAGAGCCAACAGAAAAAGGATCTTTGGATTCTCAAGCGCCCAGACTCTGCCGGATCGAGATCTCCATCATCCTACATCATATTCTTGCTGTTGATTTCGAATTTCCAACTGTAATTTGTTGTTGCTTGTTGTAGTCACTTGTAAACATTGAAAGAGAATCAATAAAATTGCAAAAACTTCACGGTGGACATAGGCAACGCGCCGAACCACTATAAATCGCTTGTCTATGCCTTTACATTACTGTTATTTGGAGTTTTTGTTAGATAATCCTCATTTTCAATTTACATTCTTCATTTATTATCTCTTCAAAAACTTCCGAAGAGTGTTGTGCCCAATTTTGGTACAAACAAAAATTACCTTTTCACAATTGATATTCTTTAAAGAATTCATATATTTTGAAATTTCAAAGGATAAAATCAACTTATTTATGGTATCAGCAAAATTTATATCTTTTGATAAAGCTTAGAATGTTTTTTTTGAAGACCAGTGACTTGACAACATCCCCATTATTTATCTAGAAAGTGGATACCCCTTCCTTAGAACCCAACTCATCACCATTGGAAACCTAATCATTTTTGAAAGTAGAAGAAAATGGAATCGCCCTTTCATTGAGATGAATTTCACAAGATGATCCTTTTTTATAAGATTGAAAGTGCCAAAAGAGTTTAGGGAAATGATGTCCTTCTTCGTTTTAATCAAAGCAATTCATAATATACAACTTCCCTAATTTCGTATATTTCAAACTAAAGTAAGAAAACATTAAAACAACAGTCACTGGACTAAAACTTATTCACATGGCATTTCTTAGTAAAAAATAAATGAAATAATTGAAGTCAAAGTATACAACAAATAAAATCATCAGATAATTCCCATTTAAAAAATGAAACAATTGATAATGTTGTAAATGTTACACTCTATTAAAAAAAATAGAAATCGAAAAATATATTTAAAGTGACAACTTTGTGAAGTTGACGAATCACTTCAGCTTCATCGAGGAATCATGCTTAAGCAAAGTGGAGAAATCAAGTTTCATTGTGGAATCATCCTTAAGCAATGTTCAAGAATCATGCTTTAGCTTCGTTGAGGAACCGACTTCTTGTTGAGGAATCGCGCTTAAGTGGAGTTAAAGAATCGACTTCTTGTTGAGGAATCGCGCTTAAGTGGAGGAATCGAGCTTCAGCTTAAGTGAGGTGGGATTCATGAGTGAAGAGGGATTCACAAGTGAAGAGGGACGTGATGTGAAGTTTGTAATGTAGCCGATCATGTAATTTTATATTTTGGAAGTGAAGGTGAAAAGAGGGATTATTAGCGGCATAGGAATAGATGGAAGTGAAGAGGGAAGTGTAAATTGTGCCCCCAATTTTTCCTTTTTTAACAGTAGCTCGAACACTAGCTATCTTTTTAAACTGAGTGACCACTAACTGCCTAACCACAACAAGTCATGTTTTCATGCTATCCATGCTAGCTATTAATAGAACATTTTCTTGTAGTGTCTTAAGAACCTTGACCAACCAACAATAAATGACAATAATTAAATATTATCATTTACTAACAAACAACACGCCAAAATAACTATCTCAATTTATGAAAAAAAATTCTTTTAAATACAAAATATAATACTAGGTAAAATTATTCCATCTACTTATTTTTAAAAACAATATTGTGTCAGTTTACCATGTTCAAATGTTTAGAAAACCTTATCAATGCCATAACATCCTATGTGTCGATCAGAATTCATAAATACTTAACAGAAAAAAATTAACACAATGCAAAACATTTTTATAGCACTAACAAATATGCTCTCTCATGTATTTATACACTCAAACTCATTTTAGGGTATTATTAACCCTATCTCTAATGAGTTACCCCAATAGGCTAAGGTATCTCTAAACCAAAGCTCTGAGACCAACTGTGACGACCCACCTTTTTGAAAGATTCAAGTCGATAATAAACCACATATGCCTAACTCAAGCCATTCAAAAGGGTGGATTATCAATGGTGTAAATAATAAAATAAGAGAAAAGAAGGAAAGCAAAATATAGAATCTCATAGCAGAATGACAAATATAATAATCAAATAACAGTTCATGAATCTGTTTTACCATATACATTTGATTTAAATTTTACAACACAATCGGAGTACAATCAACAAACATACCAAAATAATGCAGCGGAATAATAATGGTAAATACGGTCTAGAAAACTCCATCTTCATCTTTAAAGAATAATGTATACAACACTGAAATACTTAAGCAGACCCGAGCATAATGAAACAACAAAACACTTGAGTCAGAACTAGAAGTTCTTATGTAAGTTAAATCAATAACAAGTAAATATGAGTGTAATAGCTTCAGAAATGTTAATGGCATTTTCCATCTCCTATCAAGTGTACAACGTGAGTGCAATAACTTAAGATTTGTTACACGATTTTTCATCTTCTAAGAATCCGTTAAACTATCTATATGTAGTAAGATATGCTATATATGTAGTGTCTATAAGTAAAGTATTAAAATAGCGTTAAGGCTTTACATTGATCCCCTTTAGCACATTTTTAAGCAGGTAGCCTATGCAGGTTCTGTAACACAGCCAGTAACGTCAATAGCCAGTGAGTCCCCTATAGGTACCATACTAAAAAAATTCGTAGTGGGGTGCGTATAAGGATAAAAGTATGACAAGGCACGTGAGACAATGCCCAAGGTAGGATTTTACCAACTTACCCTTTCTAGCTGGTCGTAACACATCGTAGCCACGACTGCCAACCGATTCCACTACCCCAAAATCAAATCAATGTGCACCGAGAAGTCAAAAATCAATGTAACACGACGGGGTTATGGCCCCTAAAGGTAGTTAACCCCTTGGCTAGACATAGGCTCTTATTTTAGTCATTTCAAATTGACACAAGTGTCAGGGTCATCCATCATCGTTCTTTTTCTTCATTCCAGTAAACGTCGCCAATTCAACCTTTACATTCTGGATAACATCCACTACATACACAGTTGTTAAAGTGGTTCCGGTATTGGCAAAGAGTATGCCAATATTCGACCCTGGTTTCTTTAACAATCAAATGTCATTTGTCCATACCGGTTGGTTCTTTTAAATTTCAAGAACAAGCCGTATTTCATATCAAAATATCAAATTTGCTTCAAAATCATTTCGAATTCAAAATAGGTCATACCGTCAAAACATTCATATTTAAATCAATGATTTAAATCTAAATAATTCCAAATTTACAAATAGATTGAATAATTAAAATAGTTTGAATATTGAAAATAGTTTTGATAATTAAAAATTGTAACGACCCAGAATTCTTGTCATTTGAAATTCGTATATTAATTGATTTTAAATATTAACAAGTAAAATTTGTAAGTCGAATAAATTATATTTCGAATATCTAGATTTAATTGGATAACTAAATCGATAATTAAATATTTAAAATTACAGAAATAATTGGAAATTGGGTTCAATGTGATTAAAATTGATTTGTAAAGTTGTATTAAATCATATTGGGTTAGAATGATGTTATAGAACTTTTTAAATTGAATTAAAAGTTAATTTGTGGAAATTGAATATTTTAATACTTAATTGACGAGTAAAAATAGTCATTTTTCAGACAGTCTTGGATTTCGATGAAACAAGTTTCATCAGATCCGTAATGTTAAATTATTGTAAGATTTCAAATTTCGTGTCAATCGGATTTACGGTTTTTCCGGGGCAAGCTAAAACGCGTAGAAAATAGTTTAAGTGAATTTTAAATTTAAATTAGTCAGTTTGAAAACCTATCTTTCAAATATGATTGAATTGGCTCCCGATATATATTCTATTGTATTCGGAATGGGGGTAAAATATTATAAACGCCAGGCGGCACGCTTCGTTTGGAGTTCGGAAAAATTCGGGATGAATAGTGTTGCGAGAATTTTCTATAAAAGGACCTCAACACTTTCATTTGCATAAAAAACCCTAGGGTTATAGCAGACGCCACCAACAGTATCAATGACCGAAATCTTCCCCTCTTCTTCCCTCGAAATCTCTTGATCCGTGAAGAATTAGCAAAAACGTTCAACTACAAACGTGTAGAGCACATCGTGATCCATCGATCAAACGGTGGTGATCGTTTTTAGAGCTACGGATCGATGGCAATTTCCATTCGAATGGCCGAAGTTCGTGCGTGAATTCGGTGACATCAGGGCGACTGAGTTTGATGGTGTCACGGGAGATGGTGGCTCTCGCGTTGGGCTTCGATACCCTTGTCGCCGATCGTCTTCAAGTGGCTCGAGGATGTGGTGGAAATTCATCGGAAATTGTGGCTGGGTTGGTTGTTATTCGCGTGCGTATGCTGGAGGGTGAAGAAAGCATGCGTGGCCACGAATCTGAGTTGAAAAACTAACGGCCAAGATGAATCTAGGTTATAAAATAAATATAAATATGTAAATCGATTTATTTAAAATCGTACAAACTTTAAAATGTTGTAACTTTTTCATACGAGGTCAAAACGGACGAAACAAATTGCTTTGGAACCGTATTGTCAAGCACTACGCGATGGAGCTGGATTGGGATTGATTGGAGCTAGTGATAATTTTAGGAAAAATTAAACACGTGTTAATTTTATTCGAAATAAAGTACTGCAATTGTTATTGGAAGCAAGGTGAGAACTTCTCACTCAATCGAATTTGTTTCGATTTAAATTTTAAATAGTTAGATTTAAAATTGCTTGACTGTGTTGATTGTATGTTGGATGATAAAATGCTATCTGTTGTGCTGAAATAGACCCTATACGCTGCATATTAAGCGGAGGTTATTTTATTAAACACATATACCGCGATATTCCACCTTGAAGTGGAATTGGTATTACATATGTACTTGGAGTTGATTTCCCGCATTATATAGCGGATTAGACTCTATTGCGCCACATAATAGCGGATGATATTTTATATAAACCCATGTACCACGATATCCCGTCTTGAAACGGGATTGGTATTGTGCTAACATCTGTGGATACAGGGAAACAGGTTGGAGAGATCCAACTGGATTCCTCAAATAATTGAATTTATTTCAATGTTGTGTGTTGATTATTTATAATCTCTGTGTGATTATCTTTGTGATTGAAATCGTTGAAGGCTAAAATTTAGCCGAATATAATTTTGGTATCATTAGATACCGAAATAAATAAGATTTGATTTTAAAAAATTCAAGTTGAAAGTTTATAATAAAATTTATTTTTGAGAATTGGATAAATTTAAAAGAAGGAATTCTAAAGTAATAAAGTTTTATTTTTAATTTTATTGAATAAAATTTCAAAATATGGGAAAAGCTTTAATAAATGGATTTCGGGTAATATTATCTAAAGGTTGAAGAATTTATTCAAAATACGGATTTTAAAGAGTTTAAAAAAAATAAAAGAATTGGTTTTCTTTAAAAGGAATTTATTTTTAAAAGGAAATAAAATTTGAAACCCATTTGGGAATTGATTTTTGGTGATTGAACTTAAATCTTTTGAAAATCCATTTGGAAATTTATTAGGTGTTTTGAAAAGAATTTGGAATCAATTTGAAAATTGATTTGGGGTTTAGTATAAATTGATTTAAATTTTAGATTTGAATGAAATTCACTTGGCATTTAATTTCTTGGAAAATCAATATGGAATTTGATTTGGATGTTTTTGAAATCAATTGAAAAATTGAATTGTTGTTGAAAGTGAATATTTGAAATCGATTTGAAAATCATATATCGGTGGATATTTGGAAATTTAAATTCACATGGAATGTATAAAGGAAAGGGAAATTTGTTTAAAAATAAACATTGATTTACTATTGAAGTGTGGAAATAAGTTTACGGAGTTGGAACGTAAATTTAAATTAAATCGGTAAGGATTTATTTAATTGGTTTAGATGAACCATTTTGAAATGAAAGTGTATTCTCCCTGGAAAGTCGAATAAAATTTCTGAGTAACTTTGAAAATATATACATACATACATACATACATACATACATACATACATATATATATATATATATATATATATATATATATATATATATATAATTCTAGAAATTGGTTTTGAAAAGGATACTTTGGAGAAATTAACTTCTTAAATTATTTTAATCCTTTAAGTAAAGATTTATTAAGTTTATATAGAAATAATTTTTTTCTAAGATTTAGTCAATAATTGTTTTAGAAAATATTTATTTAAATAGTTATACTCTATTTACTAATTTTATTTTGAAAATTAGTTTGGACTTAAGTTATATGTAATATTGTTATAATATTTTTATAATTAATATTTTAAAATAAAGTATTAAAAATAGTTTTACTTTAAAATATTTCCAAGTATATATTTGGACAAGTGATTTAAATTATTTTAAAAGTATTTAAACTCGGCAGATTTTTCAGTGGAAATAAATGATTTCGGGAATTTTATTCCACGAGTGAAAAATGATTTGAAATTCATTTTCAAAGGATAGAAAGGTAATTTGAAATTGGTTTTCAAATGGTTGAAGTGTGAAAATATATCTTGCGAAGATATTTTGAAAATAAATAATTGTGAAAATTATTTAAATCTGGAAATTGTTGTGAATGTTGATTGATAGTTAAATAACCGACTATCAATATTTGCCTTTAAAGGGCGTTTGAATTTCGATGCGACCAGAGGTCGGATTCCAAGTGGATATTTGGAAACCACATCGAACCTTTGTGATTGTGATAGATCTTTTATTTAAAAGATCAAAGGGGAAATTGTTGTAATTTGTTTGAAATCTGAATGAACACTTGTTTTTAAAAATAAGCGCTCGTTATTCGGATTAGCCGGGAGAGGATCTTTGTGTCATATAACCCATTCCGAATAATGATACGACGAATTGGGATTGCAATTGAAGACCGGTGGTGAGGACCGGGTATTTGCAAGAATGATAGGATGACCTATCGATTGTCTCTGCACTAAGTTGCTCCGGTATAGAGATTCCCTAAGTGATGGGAAGTCCGATCGTGATTGTGAATACCCGGATTTGTAAGGACTTCTTCGGAAGTGCCTTTGGTTCTGTTCGAACCCAGAACAGACTTGTATGGATTGTATGTTTGACATTACAGTTTGAGATATAAAGCAGATTTCTTTCAAATACATTTCTGTTGGTGGTAGAGAATTTATTCTCTTAGCTTAACACCCTTCTATGAGACGTACGAGATCAGAGGTTATGTAGTTGAAGGTTATCAATAATATATTTCCAACTTGGTAATGTGGCATGCTGAGTGCTGCTGATCATTTGTTGATCAAAGCGTGGCTTTATGAAAAGCTTAGCTTTGCGGACGAGACTTGCTTGTCTTAGTGAAATGTGATGAGGGTTCTCGCTTCGCGTTAGGTGGCGAACGGGAGACTCTTACCCCTACACGTCCTCTTTACGGGGTTGGTTAGGCGTAACCCGTGACAGTCGAAAGGCTGGCCGTAAAAGCAAGTTTCGGGTACCAATGTAAGTCACGGTGGGTCTGGGATGGTTAAAGAGCCTACCGGTCACCACTACCTCGAATCGTTACATTTGGTGTCAGAGCATTTGGTTAAGCGACAACCTTGGCTCTGTTGGGAATTACTCATTAGAGATAGAGTCAGTAGTACTCTAAAATGAGTGTGAGTGTAATCATAGATACAAGCGCATATTTGTTAGTGAATATAATCATAGATACAAGCGCATATTTGTTAGTGAATATAAAAATGTTTTATATTGTGTTTGTGTTGAGCTGTTTGTGAATTCTTGTCAGTATGTGGGACGCCATATTATCGATAGGGATTTCTAAACACTCAAACGAGGAAAGTCAACATAGTATCATTTTAAATTGGGTAAATGAAACAATTTTACCTCGATTATATTTTACATACAAAGGAAATAATTTTTCAGAAATTATTAAAGTGTATATAAATAGATTGTTTGGTTATTGAAAATGTAGGAACATATATAAGTTAATTAAAAGATGTTTGAATAATCTAAATAAAAACAACAATTGTAAAAGAATAATTGTATAAGCAAATGAATTATTAAGTATGGAATTATAATTAAGGTGGTTTACAATTGTGAAATAATCTTTTATATATATATATATATACACACACACACGAAGTGAAACTATATGAATATATTAATAAATGTGAGTTGTAAATAAAGATGAATTTGGACTACGAATTTGAAAGTTTTGAATCCCGTCTATTTTGAAAGTTGTTTTTCAAAGTTAAAGATGTTATTAAGTAAGATAAATCAATTTGGAATAATCTTATGTAAGTGAAGTGGAATAGTGAAATTGTATAAGAAAAAGATTTATAAATGTGATTTATGAATAATAGGAAATTTTTGAAAGAATATTAAGCACTGAATTCACTATTGTTACTTGGAAATAATAAGGTTAATGACTGCAGCATCATCAGTATCGTTTTCAAGTTTCTGTGTCATGGATTTGCTACCGTAGTAAATTGAAAATTGAAGTTTGGCTGTGATAAACAAATCTGAAATTAAATTCCAAGTTGTAATTGTTGAATATAAGTAAAGCGAGTTTTGAACTTATAATATGAGATAATAAATTTGGCTTTGGTAAAGAGTAAAGAATTTGGGTTAGCATAGTAAATATATGATTTGAAATTTAACTAAAGGAAAGTTAAATAAATTTATTTGGATTAGATAAGCTATCGAAATGGAAATTAAACTGAAGTGATTATAAAAAATAACTTTGAAGTTTAAATAAGTTGTATAACTTGTAAAGTGAGAAAATGTAAGTGAAACCAAATGATAAAATGGTTAAACAATTCTGTTAAGCAAAACGAGATATGAATTTGAATAAGTGATGAATATGAACTTGAGTTATGAAATGAAATTCAACTTTTGTGGTTAAATGAATTAGCAATTGATTTGAACTAATGAATTGAATATTAATCAATCGAATGTGATTAAAATTGAATAATTGAAAGAAAAGTCAATTAGATATTAAACCAATTGGAGATTAAAAGTGTTAAACCAAATTGAAGTTAGACAAAGTGAATATGAATTGTTGAATGTAAATTTAATAAATTTGGTTGTATTGGATATACATTGATTGTTAGTTGATTGTATATAATTCATTAAGTGTTAATGAAATTGAATTGATAAATGGAAAGCTATGTAATTGAATTTGAATTGAAAGTGAACTAATGTGAATTGGTTGTAAGCAATTAAAATTTGTATCGAAACCTTATAAAATGCTTATGGGAATTATTTGGTTGCATTGCTTATGAAAACTATATGTTTTCTATTGAAAATTAGTGAAATGTAAATGAATTTCCTAGATATGTTACTTACATGTTTAAGTTAAGTAACTACAAGTACCGGGGCTGTAGTTGGCTGGATTTGGTCACACTAAAATGCTAATAAATAACTACTTTGCTTAAAAAAGCTAAAAAGGTTCGCCTGCGCAATAAAAATAGGAAATATGAACTGTTTTTCTGTTTTCTGACCATGTGGGTCGATGTATATATATTTATATCTATTGTGATATTGCAAAAGCTCCTCCATACAAGGGAGACTCTTCCATAAATTTCCGTAAATTTTGGAAGTTAGAAAAATTTTGAAATTTTTTTGAAAAATTTTTGTTAACGAAAAGTCAATTTCTAAATTGAAATGAAAATGTAGGAATTGAACTAGAAAAGTGTATCCATCAGATTTTGGAAAAGTTAAGAAATTAAAATGAATCTGAAATCAAGTTGGAACGGTATGTTTTTGGAAAAAAGGGTAATGGATTATGTAACTTTTTCTTACTTGGCAATTTAGAGGACGAAATTCTTTTAAGGGGGAAGTTTGTAACGATCCAGAATTCCTGTCATTTGAAATTCGTATATTTAATTGATTTTACATATTAACAAGTAAAATTTGTAAGTCGAATTATATTACGAATATCTAGATTTAATTGGATTACTAAATCGATAATTTAATATTTGAAATTATAGAAACAATTGGAAATTGGGTTTAATGTGATTAAAATTGATTTGTAAAGTTGTATTAAATCATATTGGAGTTAGAATGATGTTATAGAACTTTTTAAATTGAATTAAAAGTTAATTAGTGGAAATTGAATATTTTAATATTTAATTGACGAGTAAAAATAGTCATTTTTCAGACAGTCTCGGATTTCGACGAAACCAGTTTCATCGGATCCGTAATGTTAAATTATTGTAAGATTTCAAATTTCGTGTCAATAGGATTTACGGTTTGTCCGTGGCAAGCTAAAACGCGTAGAAAATCATTTAAATGAATTTTAAATTTAAATTAGTCGATTTGAAAACCTATCTTTCAAATATGATCGAATTGGCTCCTGATATATATTCCATTGCGTTCGGAATGGGGGTGAAACATTACAAACGCTAGGCGGCACGCTTCGTTTGGAGTTCGGAAAAATTCGGGATCAATAGTGTCGCGAGAATTTTCTATAAAAGGAGCTCAACACTTTCATTTGCATACAAAACCCTAGGGTTACAGCATCCGCCACCAACAGTATCAATGGCCGAAATCTTCCCCTCTTCTCTCCTCAAATTCTCTCGATCCGTGAAGAATTATCAAAAACGTTCAACTACAAACGTGTAGAGCACAGCGAGAACCATCGATCCAACGGTGGTGATCGTTTTTAGAGCTACGGATCGATGGCAATTTCCATTCGAATGGCCGAAGTACGTGCACAAACTCGGCGACATCAGGGCGACCGGGTTTGATGGTGTCACGGGCCATGGTGGCTTTCGCGTTGGGCTTCGATACCCTTGTCGCCAATCGTCTTCAAGTGGCTCGAGGAGGTGGTGGAAATTCGTTGGAAATGGCGGCGGGGTGGGTTGTTATTCATGTGTGTATGCTAAAGGGATAAGAAAGCATGTGCAACCATGATTCTGAGTTGAAAATCTAACGGCCAAGATGAATCTAGGTTATAAAATAAATATAAATATGTAAATCGATTTATTTAAAATCGTACAAACTTTAAAATGTTGTAACTTTTTCATACGAGGTCGAAAATGGACGAAATAAATTGTGTTAGAACCATATTGTCGAGCACTACGCGATGGAGCTGGATTGGGATTGATTGGAGTTAGTGATAATTTTGGGTAAAATTAAACGCGTGTTTAATTTTATTCAAAGTAAAGCACTGTAATTGTTATTGGAAGCAAGGTGAGAACTTCTCACTCAATCGAATTTGTTTCGATTTAAATTTTAAATAGTTAGATTTAAAATTGCATGATTGTACGCTTGGATGATAAATTGTTATCTGTTGTATTGAAATAGACCATATACGCCGCATATTAAGCAGAGGTTATTTTATTAAACACATATACCGCGATATTCCACCTTGAAGTGGAATTGGTATTACATATGTACTTGGAGTTGATTTCCCGCATTATATAGCAGATGAGACCCTATTGCGCCGCATAATAGCGGATGATAATTTATATAAACCCATGTACCGCGATATCCCGTCTTGAAACGAGATTGGTATTGTGCTAACATCTGTGGATGCAGGCAAACAGGTTGGAGGGATCCAACTGGATTCCTCAAATAAGAATTTGTTTCAACGTTATGTGTTGATTATTTATAATCTCTGTGTGATTATCTTTGTGATTGAAATCGTTGAAGGCTAAAATTTAGCCGAATATAATTTTGGTATCCTTAGATACCGGAAATAAATAAGATTTGATATTTGAAAATTCATGTTGAAAGTTTATAATAAAATTTATTTTTGAGAATTGGATAAATTTAAAAGAAGTAGTAATAAAGTTTTATTTTTAATTTGAATAAAATTTCAATATATGGGAAAAGCTTTAATAAATGGATTTCGGGTAATATTATTCAAAGGTTGAAGAATTTATTCAAAATACGGAACTTAAAGAGTTTAAAAAAAATAAAAGAATTGGTTTTCTTTAAAAGTAATTTATTTTTAAAAGGAAATAAAATTTGAAACCTATTTGGGAATTGATTTTTGATGATTGAATTTAAATCTTTTGAAAATCCATTTGGAAATTTATTAGGTGTTCTGAAAAGAATTTGGAATCAATTTGAAAATTGATTTGGGGTTTAGTAGAAATTGATTTAAATTTGAGATTTGAATGAAATTCACTTGGTATTTAATTTCTTGGAAAATCAATATGGAATTTGATTTGGTTGTTTTTGAAATCAATTTAATAATTGAATTGTTGTTGAAAGTGAATATTTGAAATCGATTTAAAATCGTATATCGGTGGATATTTGAAAATTTAAATTCACCATGGAATTTATAAAGGAAAGGGAAATTTGTTTAAAAATAAACATTGATTTATTTTTGAAGTGTGGAAATAAATTTACGGAGTATGAACGTAAATTTAAAGTAAATCGGTAAGGATTTATTTTATTGGTTTAAATGAACCTTTTTGAAATGAAAGTGTATTCTCCCTGGAAAGCCGAATAAAATTTCTGAACAAATTTGAAAAAAATATATATACATATATATATAATTCTAGAAAATTGTTTTGAAAAGGATGCTTTGGAGAAATTAACTTCTTAAATTATTTTAAATCCTTTAAGTAAAGATTTCTTAAGTTGATATAGAAATAATTTTTTTTCTAAGATTTAATCAATAATTGTTTTAGAAAATAATTATTTAAATAGTTATACTCTATCCACTTAGTTTATTTTGAAAATTAGTTTGGACTTAAGTTATATGTAATATCGTATAATATTTTTATAACTAATATTTTAAAATAAAGTGTTTAAAAATTGTTTTACTTTAAAATATTTCCAAGTATATATTTGGACAAGCGATTTAAATTATTTTAAAAGTATTTAAACTTGGCAGATTTTTCAGTGGAAATAAATAATTTAGGGAATTTTATTCCGCGAGTGAAAAATGATTTGAAATTCATTTTCAAAGGATTGAAAGGTAATTTGAAATTGGTTTTCAAATGGTTGAAGTGTGAAAATATCTTGCGAATATATTTTGAAAATAAATAATTGTGAAAATTATTTAAATCTGGAAATTGTTGTGAATGCTGATTAATAGTTAAATAACCGACTATCAATATTTGCCTTTAAATGGCGTTTGAATTTTGATGCGACCAGGGGTCGGATTCCAACTGGATATCCGGAAACCACATCGAACCTTTGTGAATGTGATAGATCTTTTATTTAAAAGATCAAAGTGGAAATTGTTGTAATTTGTTTGAAATCTGAATGAACACTTATTTTTAAAAATAAGCGCTCGTTATTCAGATTAGCCGGGAGAGGACCTTTGTGTCATATAACCCATTCCAAATAATGATACGACGAAATGGGATTGCATTTGAAGACAGGTGGTGAAGACCGGGTATTTGCAAGAATGATAGGATGGCCTATTGATTGCCTCTGCACTAAGATGCTCTGGTATAGAGATTCCCTAAGTGATGGGAAGTCCGATCGGGATTGTGAATACCCGGATTTGCAAGGACTTCTTCGAAAGCGCCTTCGGTTCTATTCGAACCCAGAACAAACTTGTATGGATTGTATGTCTGACATTACATTTTGAGATATAAAGAAAATTTCTTTCAAATACATTTCTGTTGGTGGCGGAGAATTTATTCTCTTAGCTTAACACCCTTCTCTGAGACGTACGAGCTCAGAGGTTATGTAGTTGAAGGTTATCAGTAATATATTCCCAACTTGGTAATGTGGCATGCCGAGTGCTTCTGATCATTTGTTGATCAAAGCGTGGCTTTATGAAAAGCGTAGCTTTGCGTACGAGACTTGCTTGTCTTAGTGAAATGTGATGGGTGGTTCTCGCTTCGCGTTAGGTGGCGAACGGAAAACTCTTACCCCTACACGTCCTCTTTACGGGGTTGGTTAGGCGTAACCTGTGACAGTCGAAAGGCTGGCCGTAAAAGCAATTTTTGAGTGCCAATGTAAGCCACGGTGGGTTTGGGATGGTTACAAAGCCTACCGGTCGCCGCTGCCTCGAATCATTACATTTGGTATCAGAGCATTTGTTTAAGCGACAACCTTGACTCTGTTGGGAATTACTCATTAGAGATAGAGTTAGTAGTACTCTAGAATGAGTGCGAGAGTAATCATAGATACGAGCACGTATTTATTAGTGAATATAAAAATGTTTTATATTGTGTTTGCTTATCGTTGAGTTGTTTGTGAATTCTGGTCAGTATGTGGGACGCCATATTATCGATAGGGATTTCTAAACACTTAAACGAGGCAAGTCGACATAGTATCATTTTAAATTGGGTAAATGAAATAATTTTACCTCGATTATATTTTACATATAAAGGAAATAATTTTTCAGAAATTATTAAAGTGTATATAAATAGATTGTTTGGTTGTTGAAAATGTAGGAATATATATACATATATATATATATATATATATATATATAAGTTAATTAAAAGATGTTTGAATAATCTAAATAAAAACAACAATTGTAAAAGAATAATTGTATAAGAAAATGAATTATTAAGTATGGAATTATAATTAAGGTGATTTACAATTATGAAATAATCTTATATATATATATATATATATATATATATATATATACGAAGTGAAACTATATGAATATATTTATAAATATGAGTTGTAAATAAAAATGAATTTGGATTATGAATTTGAAAGTTCTGAATCCCGTCTATTTTGAAAGTTGTTTTTCAAAGTTAAAGATGTTATTAAGTAAGATAAATCAATTTGGAATAATCTTATGTAAGTGAAGTG
The DNA here is from genome assembly GCA_030765085.1 of Allium cepa. NCBI lineage: Eukaryota > Viridiplantae > Streptophyta > Magnoliopsida > Asparagales > Amaryllidaceae > Allium > Allium cepa. The sequence continues at coordinate 160,225,575 of CM060939.1, forward strand.
GAATAGTGATATTATATAAGAAAAAGATTTATAAATGTGATTTATGAATAAAAGGAAAATTTTGAAAGAATATTAACCACTGAATTCACTAATGTTACTAGAAAATAATAAGGGTGATGACTGTAGCATCATCAGTATCGTTTTCAAGTTTCTATGTCATGGATTTGCTAACATAGTAAATTGAATATTGAAGTTTGGTTGTGATAAACAAATTTGAAATTAAATTCCAAGTTGTAAATGTTGAATATAAGTAAAGCGAGTTTTGAACTTATAATATGAGATAATAAATTTGGCTTTGGTAAAGAGTAAAGAATTTGGGTTAGCATAGTAAATATATGATTTGAAATTTAACTAAAGGAAAGTTAAATAAATTGATTTGGATTAGATATGCTATCGAAATGGAAATTAAACTGAAGTGATTATAAAAAATAACTTTGAAGTTTAAATAAGTTGTATAACTTGTAAAGTGAGAAAATGTAAGTGAAACCAAATGATAAAATGGTTAAACAATTCTGTTAAGCAAAACGAGATATGAATTTGAATAAGTGATGAATATGAACTTGAGTTATGAAATGAAATTCAACTTTTGTGGTTAAATGAATTAGCAACTGAGTTGAACTAATGAATTGAATATTAATCAATCGAATGTGATTAAAATTGAATAATTGAAAGAAAAATCAATCAGATATTAAACCAATTGGAGATTAAAAGTGTTAAACCAAATTGAAGTTAGACAAAGTGAATATGAATTGTTGAATGTAAATTTTAATAAATTTGGTTGTATTGAATATACATTGATTGTTATATGATTGTTAGTTCATTGTATATAATTCATTAAGTGTTAATGAAATTGAATTGATAAATGGAAAGCTATGTAATTGAATTTGAATTGAAAGTGAACTAATGTGAATTGGTTGTAAGTAATTAAAATTTGTATCGAAACCTTATAAAATGCTTATGGGAATTATTTTGATTGCATTGCTAATGAAAACTATATGTTTTCTATTGAAAATTAGTGAAATGTTAATGAATTTCCTAGATATGTTACTTACATGTTTAAATTAAGTAAGTACAGGTACCGGGGCTGTAGTTGGCTGGATGTGGTCACGCTAAAATGCTAATAAATAACTGCTTTTCTTAAAAATGCTAAAAAGGTACGCCTGCGCAATAAAAATAGGAAATATGAACCTTTTTCTGTTTTTCGACAGTGTGGGTCGATGTATATATATTTATATCTATTGTGATATTACAAAAGCTCCTTCGTACAAGGGAGACTCTGCCAAAATTTTCCGTAAATTTTGGGAGTTAGAAAAATTTTGAAAATATTTTTGGAAATTTTTGTCAACGAAAAGTCAATTTCTAAATTAAAATGAAAATGTAGGAACTGAACTAGAAAAGTGTAACCATCGGATTTTGGAAAAGTTAAGAAATTAAAATGAATCTGAACTCAAGTTTGAATGGTATGTTTTTGAAAAAAAGGGTTAATGGATTCTGTAACTTTTTCTTACTTGGCAATTTCGAGGACGAAATTCTTTTAAGGGGGAAGTTTGTAACTACCCAGAATTCCTGTCATTTGAAATTCGTATATTTTAATGATTAACAAGTAAAATTTGTAAGTCGAATAAATTATATTTCGAATATCTAGAATTAATTGGATAACTAAATCGATAATTTAATATTTGAAATTACAGAAATAATTGGAAATTGGGTTTAATGTGATTAAAATTGATTTGTAAAGTTGTATTAAATCATATTGGAGTTAGAATGATGTTATAGAACTTTTTAAATTGAATTCAAAGTTAATTTGTGGAAATTGAATATTTTAATATTCAATTGACGAGTAAAAATAGTTATTTTTCAGACAGTCTCGGATTTCGACGATACCAGTTTCATCGGATCCTTAATGTTAAATTATTGTAAGATTTCAAATTTCGTGTCAATCGGATTTACTGTTTGTCCGGGGCAAGCTAAAACGCGTAGAAAATCGTTTAAATGAATTTTAAATTTAAATTAGTCGATTTTAAAACCTACCTTTCAAATATGATCGAATTGGCTCCCGATATATATTCCATTGTGTTCAGAATGGGGGTAAAACATTATAAACGCTAGACGGCACGCTTCGTTTGGAGTTTGGAAAAATTCGGGATGAATAGTGTCGCGAGAATTTTCTATAAAATGACCTCAACACTTTCATTTGCATACAAAACCCTAGGGTTACAGCGGCCGCCACCAACAGTGTCAATGGCAGAAATCTTCCCCTCTTCTTCCCTCAAAATCTCTCAATCCATGAAGAATTATCAAAAACGTTCAACTACAAACGTGTAGAGCACAGCGAGATCCATCGATCCAACGGTGGTGATCGTTTTTAGAGCTACGGATCGATGGAAATTTCCATTCGAATGGCCGAAGTTCGTGCACGAATTCGGCGACATCAGGGCGACCGAGTTTGATGGTGTCACAGGCGACGGTGGCTCTCGCGTTGGGCTTCAATACCCTTGTCGCCGATCGTCTTCAAAATATGGGAAAAGCTTTAATAAATGCATTTCGGGTAATATTATTCAAAGGTTGAAGAATTTATTCAAAATATGGACTTTAAAGAGTTGAAAAAAAAATAAAAGAATTGGTTTTCTTTAAAAGGAATTTATTTTTAAAAGGAAATAAAATTTGTAACCCATTTGGGAATTGATTTTTGGTGATTGAATTTAAATATTTTGAAAATCCATTTGGAAATTTATTAGGTGTTTTGAAAAGAATTTGGAATCAATTTGAAAATTGATTTGGGGTTTAGTAGAAATTGATTTAAATTTGAGATTTGAATGAAATTCACTTGTTATTTAATTTCTTGGAAAATCAATATGGAATTTGAATTGGTTGTTTTTGAAATCAATTGAATAATTAAATTGTTGTTGAAAGTGAATATTTGAAATCGATTTGAAAATCGTATATAAGTGGATATTTGAAAATTTAAATTCACCATGGAATTTATAAAGGAAAGGGAAATTTGTTTAAAAATAAACATTGATTCATTTTTAAAGTGTGGAAATAAATTTACGGAGTAGGAACGTAAATTTAAAGTAAATCGGTAAGGATTTATTTAATTGGTTTAAATGAACCATTTTGAAATGAAAATATATTCTCCTTGGAAAGCCGGATAAAATTTCTGAATAACTTTGAAAAAATATATATACATACATATATATATATATAATTCTAGAAATTTGTTTTAAAAAGGATACTTTGGAGAAATTAACTTCTTAAATTATTTTAAATCCTTTAGGTAAAGATTTATTAAGTTGATATAGAAATATATTTTTTTCTAAGATTTAATCAATAATTGTTTTAGAAAATAGTTATTTAAATAGTTATACTCTATCTACTAATTTTATTTTGAAAATTAGTTTGGACTTAAGTTATATGTAATATTGGTATAATATTTTAAAATAAAGTGTTTAAAAATAGTTTTACTTCAAAATTCCAAGTATATATTTGGACAAGTGATTTAAATTATTTGAAAAGTATTTAAACTCCATAGATTTTTCAGTGGAAATAAACAGGAATTTTATTCCGTGAGTGAAAAATGATTTGAAATTCGTTTTCAAAGGAGTGAAAGGTAATTTGAAATTGGTTTTCAAATGGTTGAAGTGTGAAAATATATCTTGTGAAGATATTTTGAAAATAAATAATTGTGAAAATTATTTAAATCTGGAAATTGTTGTGAATGTTGATTGATAGTTAAATAACCAACTATCAATATTTGCCTTTAAAGGACATTTGAATTTCGATGCGACCAGGGGACGGATTCCAAGTGGATATTCGGAAACCACATCGAACCTTTGTGATTGTGATAGATTTTTTATTTAAAAGATCAAAGTGGAAATTGTTGTAATTTGTTTGAAATCTGAATGAACACTTATTTTTAAAAATAAGCGCTCGTTATTCGGATTAGCCGGGAGAGGACCTTTCTGTCATATAACTCATTCTGAATAATGATAGGACGAAATGGGATTGCATTTGAAGACCGGCGGTGAAGATCGGGTATTTGCAAGAATGATAGGACGTATCGATTGTCTCTGCACTAAGTTGCTCCGGTATAGAGATTCCCTAAGTGATGGGAAGTCCGATCGGGATTGTGAATACCCGGATTTGCAAGGACTTCTTCGGAAGTGCCTTCGGTTCTGTTGGAACCCAGAACAGACTTGTATAGGTTGTATGTCTGACGTTACATTTTGAGATATAAAGCAGATTTCTTTCAAATACATTTCTATTGGTGGCGGAGAATTTATTCTCTTAGCTTAACACCCTTCTCTGAGACGTACGAGCTCAGAGGTTATGTAGTTGAAGGTTATCGGTAATATATTCCCAACTTGGTAATGTGGCATGCTGAGTGCTGCTGATCATTTATTGATCAAAGCGTGGCTTTATGAAAAGCATAGTTTTGTGGACGAGACTTCGTCGAACCTCACAAACCGGTTATGGTCGAAACAGAATCGTAGCAGCAAGGTTATTTGAGGGTAATGCCCTTTGAGGGTATGTCATTTCCTTCTGGATTATGAGTGGTATCATGGTATGGAGCCCAAATACTTACTTTGTGGTTGCCGCAAACTTATTGCTTTGTGGTTGTTGGTTGAGAGGATCCTCGGATAAAGGTCGCAAACGACCGAGGGATGACATGCTCGTGTCAGTAGTTACCTATTACAGAGGTAAACCGACCTTGTCTAGCAGAGATCCGGTTAGGATCCGGGGACATCCCTCCAGAGGCGTTCCATTTTACTTGGGAAGTTCCTTTGCCCGACCATTTGTTGGAAATCCAATCACCAATATGCGCCTTGTACGGTTTTAGTTGTAGAACCTGCCATTTACTTATGGTGGTCACCACTGTTTAGATGGTAGCTATAGTAGGCATAGTTCGAAATGTCTATGCTGCCTAAGATTTATATTATTCTTTCGAAATGTTTTCCTACACGTTGCACTTATAGTAATAATATCAAAGAAATTTGCGTATCAAGCATGTTTGATATCATAAGGAGAAATCTTCTCCAATTCTGCGTTTGCATTATGTGCGTGGCGGGAGGCCTTATGGTAGTTTCATTTTCCAAAAGCATTGCGGATCTATTCTAAAAATTTTCTTTGTTTGTTTCAAAGATATAACTGTTTTAAGTTCTCACACCAGTCCCATGACTGACATGGAGTTTACTGTTCCCTTCCTAAACTCTGGGTGCCCATCATTTTCCACACGGGCAACCTAGAGTCAGGTTATCAGGATATTCTGGAATTCAGGAGGTGCTGTGGAGCTCAAGAGGCGAGCTGGATGACGAGATGTATCATTTGTATATGATATTATCTTTTTCATTGTGTATTTAGTTGTGAGGACAGGTTTATATAACTGTCCATTATTTGTTGTGTTGTATAATGACTCTAATGATGTAATGTATAAATTGTACAGTTCTTTTGATTTAAAGATATTCATTTATCTATTATATGTTGTTCTGCTGCAACTATGAGATTCTGATATCGTTTATGTTGCTTTTCTTTTTTCTTTCTTCTTCTACCTCTTCTTCTTTAACACTAACAATTCGGTTCTCCGTCCTACGATTGCTCGGCAGTTGATACAGTGGACGTATTAATGTCGATTTTCAAAAGTCGAAAATCTTCGAAATGTTACAAAAATAGTTTATATTTTGAAAATAATTTTGATAATTAAAATAGTTTATATATTGAAAAATAGTTTTGATAATTAAAAATAGTTTATATACATAAAATAGTTTTGATAATTATAATAGTTTATATATTAAAATAATTTGATTATCGAAATAGTTTATACATTAAAATAGTTTATATTAAACAGTTTCTTCCTTTCACAACAATTTGAACTAATGTTCCAAATCACAATGAAATCAAATTTTCAACTTCCAATTCAAGTAAACCTCATATTTCAAATTCAATTTAAATTGGCCTCAATTCAAAATGATTTCAAACTTTACTTCAAATTCAACTTAAAAGTTCTATTCAAATGGCTAAAAGTTTCAGTTCAATTTGTCATTTGTAAACAATTTAGTTTAAATCCATTTCACATCCAAAACTTGGGAATACCAATTTAAAAATACTTTATGTACAGGAAATTCAAACTTTAAATTAAAATTTAAACCTATAAAATAATTCACTTCCCATAAATTCAAATTATATCCCAATTTCAACTTTAACGTTTAAAATTAAATCTTTTAAATAATTTCATTAAAACAGTTTCAGTTTCAACATTCCAAATCTTGAATTAGAAAATAATTTAATTCATATCAATCAAAAATTTATGTTCTTTAAAACAATATCATTTGAAAAAAAATCTAAATTCAAGATTTAAAGTCGTTTAATTTATCCAAATCTAGTATTCGTAGATAATTTTCCCTATGGCCAAGTGATTAGTTGTTTCAATTTAATTACATGAATGGATATATATCATTTCAATCCATAATTAAATGAAATAGTTAAATATATTTTCAGTAGGTATATATCATTTCAAGCTATTTCTTAGTTCAATTCGGATAATCCAAATGACAATTTATAGGATATCAAATAATAAATAGGGTAATAACAGGAATATATCAAATAAATAACAACCATACATCCAACATACCAATCAATAGGCATCCAATTGCAATCAACATTTATATCAACTAATATATCACCATAGTAACTAGTTATGTTTAACGAGTTATTAAATTGTAATATTAATTTAAATGTCAATTTAATTCAATAAAAAATTCAAATTAATTTAAATGTTAATTTAAACTGCCAAATAGCAACCAATAATATTTTATCACTTCATGATTTCAATTTAACAAACATCAGAAAATTTAATATCGCGTGAGTGGATTAAATCACTCACCTTTGATTTATAACCCATTAAAAATCCACTAAAAGCCCAAATCTCACATGTCTCCAAATTTAACCAAACTAATATCATGTTGTTTGAAATTTCAATATGAATCCAATGGAAGAAACTACGAATCAATCAGAGTTCGTACGCAAAAGTTATTCATGTTAGAAGTTTTAAATTTTAAGTTAAAATAACATAAGGGCAAACATGAAATTAACTAACCATCATCAAATCCTTACGTATCGTTCAAACCCAAAACTGTCACCTTTGACCGCCAATCTCACCACTGATACATCCTCGTTCAACCATAAGCCATTGAAAAGGATAGGATGACAGCCGTGAAACAATTAGGGTTTTAATATATTTTAATAATATTTTAGTTTCGATTTGCGTCCCTGTTTATAACATAAGATCCAAAGCATCCCGAACTCCAATCGAGGTGTGCCGACTAACAATCTATATGTAAAACGGCCTTTTGAACATAATGGAACAAGTTTCGAGGCCAATTCCATCATATATGTAAGTTAATATTTTATCGTTCGATAAAATTTGAATTAGATTATATTCAAATAATTTACCAATTCACAGTTATGGATAAATTAAATATTTCTACTTTAAAAATACGTTTTTACAAACCAAAATTTACATTAATAATTTGATTTTATTATTATTACACATTTGAATCAAATTTGAATAGTTACATTTCAAAAATAACATTTTACATTTGAGTATAAATGGATTGTTAATTAAATTTAGAGTTGGAATAAATTTCCAATTTCACAACAACTAATTTCGTTTGGTGTCACTTATTTAAAGACGTTAAATCATTCAACTATAATTTGGTGAGAATCCAAATTCATTGTTACAATCATTTTGTATTGACTATTACCATTATGTAACAGTTGTGAAATTTCATTTAAATTCAAAAAAAAAATTCCTCCATAAACTTTACAATTATATTCTAATTAGTGTTAAACATTCATTTTATTCCTGTTTAAGTCAAAGCTTAAATTACATTAAAACGTACATTTTAATTTAACTGAAAATATAAGTTTTTGTGACGACCTACCTTTTTAGACGGTTTAAATCGACAATAAACCAAACATGTCTGACTCAAGCCATTCAAAAGGGAGGATTGTCAATGGGATTTAATAAAAAATAAAGGAAAAGAAGGCAGAAAAATACAGAATCTCGTAGTGGAATGATAAAATATAATAATCAAATAAACAATTCATGAAGTTGTTTTACAATATACATTTGATTACACAATTTTTAAAGCATAATAAAAGTACAAACAACAACATACCAATAAACTAATAATATAATATACCAAACTCTGTCTTCATGCTCCAAAAATAATGTCTTCAAACACTAAAATGTTCAAGCTGACCCGAGTGTAATGAAAAGACAAAACACTCTAGTCAGAACTAAAAGTTCTAATGTAAGTTAAATCAATAACAAGTAAGTAAATATGAGTGCAATAGCTTCAGCAATGTTTATGGGATTTTCCATCTCCTATCAAGTGTACAACGTGAATGCAATAACTTAAGAGATGTTATAGGATTTTTCATCTCCTAAGGATTCGTTAAACTATCTATATGTAGTAAAATATACTATATATGTAGTGTCTGTCGGTAAAGTAAAGTATTAAAATAGCGTTAAAGCTTTACATTGATCCCCCTTAACATATTTTTGAGCATTGTCCAATAGTTTCCCTTAGTAGCATCACTAGTAACAACGGTAGCTAGGGAGGTGCCTTGATAAGACAACACTTAAAAAAAATTGTAGTGCTCGCGTATAAGGATAAAAGTATGAGAAGGCACGTGAGGCAAAACCCAAAGTAGGATTCTACCAGTTTTCACTTTCTGGTTAGTCATAGCACAACGTAATCACGACTGCCGACCGAGTCCACTACCCAAAAAATCAAATCTATGTGCACCGATCAAGTCAAAAGTCAATATAATACGAAGGCGTGGGGCCCCTAAAGGTAGCTAAGCCCTTGGCCAGACATTGGCTCCCGTTTTAGTCAATTCAGAATGACACAAGTGTTGGGGTCTATGACGACCCAGAATTTTTGGATATTTGAAATTGAAACATTTAATTTATTTTAAATATTTGAAAGTTAGTTTGACTTGAATTTCAAATATCACTATTTATTTGGTAGTTAAAATATTGAATTTAATAATTGAAAATTGGTTAAAATATTGAATCTTAGGTTTTTATCTAACTAAAAATATTTCAAAGGCTTATGAAATTTATATTGATAATACTGAAGGTAATAGAACTTTTAAAATTGAATGTAAAACTGTTTTGTTCAGTTTGAAAATATATTGTTTAAACTGATATAAAAAATAGCCATCCGAGGCACGGTCTCGGAATTCGACGAAACTAGTTCCATTGTATCCGTAATAGTGTATTATTATCGAATTTCAATTTTCGTAGTATTTGGAGTGGTAGTGTGGCCGTACGATACATATATAACGCGCTAGAACTTATATCGAAACTTAATATAATAAATGGGTTCAAAAGCTATCTTCTCCATATGATCGAATTAGGACTCGAAACCTTTTCCATTCCATTCGGAATAGGGGTTTAACATTATGAGCGCGTGGCGGCATGCCTCGATAGGATATCGAGATTTTGAGTTGCGTAATTTGAAACGATTTAAAATTTGAATTTAAATTTAAATATAATATATAGATATATATTCCATTAAATTTACTGTTAACCTCATCCAACACCTGTCCATACCCTGAGAGCACGTGTTTTGCTTTCTCTATTTAATTTCACATGCATTCGGTTTTTTTCAAAAAAGAAAATAACGATAACGCAACCTCTCTTTTAATATAGTGACTTCGTTTAAAATCGAAAAAAAGAGAAATCATGGCCAAGCAAAAAATTTAAGCGATGTCCAAATTTGTTTTAAATTTAGCATTAGTCTCTCTCTCTCTCTCTCTCAATTCTACAAATCTAGTCACGAAATTCCAAATCGAATTGATTTATCTTCGAATCGAGATTTAGGCAGTGGCGATTTCAATCGTTCAAGGTGGTACAACCTCGAAGCGGCGACCAATTTTTGGTGTTCGGTGAGGATCGACGCGCTCGCACGTACGGATGGAGGCCACCGCAAAGGCGGGGCAGCAGGACGTCGTGGTAGGGGGACTGATCGAACCTGGGTGGTATGTGCATGTGGAGGGGAGATCTCGAGCTCGCAAGCGACTCCGCGATGGTGTTGCGAGGCTTGCCGAGCCTGGGGTTGCATTTTGCAAGTAAGGTACGAGATAATTTATTTATTTTTATTAAAATTTAATGTATATATATGTGTGTGTGTGTGTGTATTAGGTAATGAATATAACATTAAGGCATATAAATGCTATTTTCCATATATATATATATATATAATCAGATTTTTGGGAAAAAATATATGCAGTGTATCCACTTCAATTTAAATGTGATAATATATGTATATATACTTGAATATATTAGAGAAAATGAAAAAATAAAAAGGGATAGATTTATACACATGTTAAAGTGCTGTAATTTTATATATATATATATATATATATATATATATATGTGTGTATGTATAAGGTTTTAAACGGGAAAAAGGTAGGAGTTTCAAAATGCGGGAAGTTTATATAAAATCAGATCTTTAAATCTATATAGATTATTTTATAAAAATATACGTGGTTTCAAAAGAAAAGATAAAGAAATAAAGATTCAGGGTTGAACTTACTATTTTAAAATAATGCGTTATTGGAAATTATTTTATTTAATTAACTTATATAATTATTTTAGTTACTTAAAATTATTCATTGAAGGAAAATTTATTTAATTAAATTTATTAAATAGCAATCGATCACCCCATTAGTTCGAATACTAATAAATCATCTAATGTTTACTCAAGGTCTAAATCGAAGAGAAGACAAACCTGTTTGGAATGGATTGCAAAATAAATCAAAGGTGAGTTAATCTCACTCGTTCGGATTACCTTTCTTAAATTTAAATAGTTAAATTTAAATTATTGGTTGATTGCTTGAATGGTTTAGATGTGATATTATACATTTATATATATATATATATATATATATATATATATATATATTGGAGTGATTTATTTCCCGTATTATGTAGCAAATGAGACCTTATGCGCTCCGCATAATAGCAGATGACCCCATACACCAAGATATTCCACCTCAATGTGGAATTGATATTATTATATTGTGCTAACATATGTGGATGCAGAGAAAAACAAGTTGGAGGAATCCAACTGGACTCCTCAAAATATTGGAATTTTTTTTCATATTCTATGATGTGATTTATTGATAATCTATGGCAGACTATATTGGTAATTGAAATTATTGAATGCTATGTTTGGTTGAGTATATTTTGAACTTTTAAGTTATCAAAAATATAAAGGTTAGATTTTGAATAGAAATAAAAAGAGAATTTTTAAGTAAAATAATTTTAGCTAACTTGGATAAATTTAAAGAATGGAATTAGGAAGGAATAAAGTTGATTTTTTTAAATTCTTAAATTCCGGTATGGGAAAAGAGATTTTTGAATAATGATAATAAATGAATTTTTAAGCTTAGTGATATTATTTAAAGGAATAAAGGATTTGTTTTTAAAATTCAAGGTTTAAAATAGTTTGGGAAAGATAAAGAAGAATTTTGGATAAAGTATAAAATTGGTATTTTTAGTTTACAATAAGATTTTCTAATCGTAAATATAGAAGTAAATCTGAAATTAATTAGTTTTGAAATAAAAATTGAGTAAGTAAAGAAATTTATTTTTAAATGGAGTAAATTTTGGAAATCGATTGGAAATTTATTAAGTGTTTGAAACAGTGTTTTAAAAGGAAAATGAGATTATGGAATTTATAAAATGGGTGTATAAAGTGAAATAAGATATTAGAGGATAATCTGGAAGTATAAATTCAGGATGAGAATTTATAAGTATATTTTCGAAGAATGATTTCTAAGTATGAATTAGAGTTTTAAAGGTGGTTTAGAAGAATTTAGAAGAAATAATTTTTTATGTGGTTTTAAAATTATTAGAAGTAAATATTTATTAAGTTAATTTTATAAGTAAAGTATTTTAAAAGGTTTAACTAGTAATTGATTTAAAGAGTTGGTTATTAAAAATCTACATTATAACTAATAGTTTGTTTTAAAAAAATAAATTTTGGCTTAAGTTTACATGAGAAATTATTGTAAATTTCATAACTAATATTTTAGATAAAGCGTTTAAGTAGTTTTTATATTTAGTGTTTTAAAGTATATATTTTTGGTAATGTAATTCAAATTAGTTTTAAATCTAAAGTTTTTAGACTTGGTGATTTTCAGTGGAAATAAACAATATTTGAAACTTTATTCCAGAGAGAAAAGTGATTCGAAAACTGTTTTCAAAGGGTTGAAGTGTATAAAAATATCTTGTGAAGATATTTTGGAATAACTAATTTAGGAAAATTTATTAAGGCCTGATGATTGTTTTTGAATGATATTTGATAGTTAAATAAACGGCTATCAATATTGGCCAATACGCTGATCGTTTCGAAGAGATCGGGATCGGCATTAATTTTTCGAAAACCACTTCGATCCGATTTGAACGTTTATGTGAGGAAGACAAGAGCTTGGAGTCGAAGATGGAGCTGTGAAGTGCAAGGGCTAATCGCTACTAATCTTGAGGGTGATTTCAAAATGGATGTAGTAGGAATTGTGCCTTCGGTTCGGTTCGAACCCGGAATGGACTTGTATGGATGAATGCTTTCAGAACATCATCAGGAGGAAGATGAGCATTCTAAGTGAATGTGTGCTAAAAAAGGTAATGCATAGCCTCGAGCCTTATCAACCGGGAATGGTTAAAACAGGGGAGGTGCACGCAAAGATAAGTGGCTAGCAACCAATTAGGGTAAGGTCATCCGTGTCTAGAGGTCCCTTTTATTCGGCTGTGTGGGCGGTTGCTGAACCCAACCATAGGGTGATCTTATTCGGACTATCCAGTAAGGGGTAGCTCTAATCTTGTAATGCAGGGGATCAGGATGGATCCTCGGTAGGTGATCTAGACCACGTACTGTGACGGGCGATACCCCAGTAGCCCTGCCGTTGATGGAAATCCATTCTCCCTCGTGCCTTTATGGTTTTTTTGTAGAACCTAGTATTTCTGGAATTTAATGAATGTAATAATTTCGGCTATTTGAACAAGTATTTGTATACAGACAATGCCATAATATCAGAGGATTTGATAAGAAATGTTTTGGTTATCGTAAGGTAAAAACCCAGCATGTTTATTTGTGGCGTGGTCTTACAAGATACCTTTGATTTCAAAAAGGGTTTTGGAAATTTTAGTAGTCCAAATGAGCGTGTTTTCTCACTTTGGTATTCCAGACTGACTTGGGTGTTATTTAAATATAATACTCAGGTCAGACCGAGTATTATAGAGTACAGATTTTGGATGGACGGTTATGGAACTTAAGAGATGAGTTGGAGGGCTAGACGTAGCACATGTACTTGATGTATATTCCGCTGTGTTGTTAGTTGTGTAGTCAGTTTTTGTGAGGATAAGTTAATATAACTGTCTAGTTGTGTGCTATCGATTTTGTTGTACTCTAACGATGTAATGTATAAACAGATATAGTTCTTTTTGTTTAAAGATTTGTTCATTTATTTGTTATATATTATTCCGCTGCGATTGTGAGATTCTAATATTGATTCTATTTCTTCGTCTTCCTACTTCTTCTTCTTCCTACTTCTTCTTTAACCCTATTGGTTCGGTTTCTCTAGCATTTGATTGTAAGGCATTTGATATAGTGAACGTATTGATGTCGATTTTCGGGCGTCGAAAAATCGGGTCGTTACAGTGGTATCAGAGCTGAAGGTTAAGCGAGAACGTTGGCTCTGATTGGGAATTGCTCATTAGAAATAGAGTCCGTAAGTACTCTTGAATGAGTTTGAGAGTATTAATAGATATGAGAGCGTATTTGTTAGTGAATATAAAAATTGTTTTTGTATTGTGTTGATTTATTGGTTGAGTGTTTATGAATTCTGGTCGATATGTGGGACGCCATGTCATCGATAGGGGTTTCTAAACTCTTAAACAAGGTAAGCCAACACAGTATTGTTTTAAATAGGGTAAATGAAATAATTTTACCGAAATTATTTTTGAATATAAAAGAAATAATTTTCTGCAAATTATTGTAGTTATATATGGTTGCTTGGTTGTTAGGAGATGATAATATTAAATTGTTATCATTGTTAAGTGAAAGTTGAAAAAAGGATTAAAATTATAACCAAAGGTTAAGGGATAAATTTATATAACAAAACGGGAACTGTAAATGTGAATTATAAATATGATTTAAAATAGAATAAAAATTTCATAGTAATATGTGGATATGAATTGAAGAAATTGAAATTCAAAAATTTGGAGATTATATCTCCTTTAGGTTTGAAAATGATTTCAAAAGGGTTTTGAAGGAATAATAGTGATATTATTCCGGAAATATTTTTGAATTAGATTTGAAATCTGGTGGGATTTGAAACCAAAAGTATTAGAAAATGTTTTTAAAGAGATAAAGCACTGAACTCTTTTCGGTCGCTGGAAAATAACTTCGGTGATGACTGCAACATCATCGATGTTCATTTCGAGTTTCCAAGAAAGGAATTGCTACTTGGATGTTTTGGATTTGTGTTTGTTTGCAAAATTGGGTTTGATTTTGAAAATGCAAAAGAATAGTTTGATTTAGATATATGCTTTCAAAATTTATTTTTGAACAATGGTTTAAACTCTGGAGTTGGTTTGAAATGTTTTGGAATATTTAAGCAATTGTTGAAAACTCTGGAAGTAAATTGGAAATGTTTATGGAATTATAAATGGTTTGATAACTTATCAAAATTTAAATTGGTTGGAATAGAAAATTTTAAATTAAAAGTAGAATTGAATAAGTCAGAAAGGCAAACCAATTAAGAAAATAAATTCAAAGGAGATTAGTGAATGAAATGAAAATAAGTGAGAAAAACTTATAGAAGTTTAAAATTGAATTTAATTGGAATGTAAATTCTATCTAGTTAAATAAAAGAGAATTTGAGGAAAATTCTAAGTAAACTAAAAAGAATAGTTATTGAAATAAAATTTATTAAGTTGAAAATAAATTTGTGAAGGAACAAGTTAATTTAAAATTTGTAAATAAATGGAAAATTAGTCAAGTGGACTAAACAAAACAAAGGTTTGAAAATAAACTTAGTAAGTAAACTAATTTATTCAAATGGGTAAGCAAACAAATTGAAATTGAATATTGGAATAATACTTAATTTAAATTGTGTAAGTAAAGTGATGTTGTGGAATTAAGTCAAAGTAGACTAAAAAAATTAAAGTTTGGAAATAAAATCCATTGAGTTTGAAAATAAATTAATAAGTGGAACTAGTTAGAGAAATGGGTTTGAGATAAGGTGAATAGAATTCAATATTCAACTTGATTTGGAAATAATTTAAGAACCAAAGATAAAATTGAATTCAAAATGGAGTTGAAAATCTAAATTAAATGAAGATAGATGTGAAAGCTTAAGTGATGAAGTAAACATAAATATTAAAATGTATAGAATATTTATATTGAACTTAAGAAATGGGTGGTGAAATTCTTAAGTAAAATTTGATATTAGGAGAATATTCTAAGCTAATATCTGAATGAAGATTTAATAAAAGTGTGCGAAATAATAGTTGGGAATGGGTGAATAGAAATCAAAATAAATGTGAATGAAAGAGAATTGATAAAGCTAATAATCAATTGAAATAAATACGTAGGATGTATGTATATTATTTTAGTTGCATAACGATTTGATTCAGATTCGAGCGTAGAATTTCGAGATAGTTATATCGATCCGAGTTGGGAGTTTTCGCTCGATTATTTACAGTGAACCCTAGATATGGATTTTTGATTGGTTCTGAAATTCTCTATCATAGTTTGTGGCTATGCAAGGAGAATGACGATTTCTGATCAAGAAACAAGATCTGAGTCCGCATTAGGAAGTCGGATGGACGATACTACTTCGGAAGTGAAAATGTGTGATCGAGCGAGTGATCGGATTTGGTATTACGTACGGATGATATATGTGCATCGCAGGGCTTGAATGAAATAGATATTGAAACTGTTGTAAAGAAATATATAAAATGATTTTGAATGTTGTAATTGGACATTATTGCTAAGTTAGATATATAGGTGTATTAAAAGAAAAAAGGAAATTGGTATTTTTTATTACAGAAGATAAGTTGAATTGCTCAACAAAAGGTATGTATTTAATTTCTATATGAAATTTGATGATTTTCTGATCCAGCCACTTGGCGTTTTGTTATCTTTGGAATCTGGGGGACCGTAGAGGCATTTTGTATTTGTACCGATCTAGCCGCGCAAAGGAGATACTGATGAAAATTTTCAAATTTAGGGAGTTAGAAAAATTTTAAGAAAATTTTGATAATTTAAAATTTGGTTTTAAATTTAAATTTGAATTGTGGAGTAAGTGATATAGTTGGAAACTATGGAAGAGTTTAGGAAGTCAGTAAGGGTGATAGTGTGAGTTTAATAATAAGATTGTTTTAGATTTGTTTAAAACTGTTTGGTTTTGGAAAAATAGGAAACAGGTATTTAACCATTCTTCTTAACTAGTAATTTCGGGGATGAAATTCTTTTAAAGGGTGAGGAATGTGATGATTCAAAATTTCTGGATATTTGAAATTGAAATATTTAATTGATTTAAATATTTGAAAGTTAATTTAACTTGAATTTCAAATATCACTATTTATTTGGTAATTAAATTATTGAATTTAATAATTGGAAATTGTTTAAAATATTGAATCTTGGGTTTTAGCTAGTTAAAATATTTCAAAGTCTTATGAAATTTATATTGATAATACTGAAGGCAATAGAACTTTTAAAATTGAATTTAAAACTATTTTGTTCAGTTTGAAAATATATTGTTTAAACTGATATTTAAAAATAGCCTTCCAAGGCACAGTCTCGGAATTCGACGAAACAAGTTTCATTGGATCCGTAATAGTGTATTATTATCGGATTTCAATTTTCGTAGTGTTTGGAGTGGTCATGTGGCCGTACGATATATATAACGCGCTTGAATTTTTATCGAAAACTTAATATAATAACTAGGTTCAAAAACTATCTTCTCCACGATCGAATTAGGACTCAGAACCTTTTCCATTGCGTTCGGAATAGGGCTTTAACATTATGAATGCCTGGCAGCAAGCCTTGATAGGAGATCGAGATTTTGAGTTGCGTAATTTGAAATGATTTAAAATTTGAATTTGAATTTAAGTATAATATATATATACATATATTCCCTAAAATTTATTGTTAACCTCATCCAACACCTGCCCACACCCTGAGAGCACATGTTTCGCTTTCTCTATTTAATTTCACATGCATTCGTTTTTTTATAAAAAAAGTAGAAAATGATGATAACGCAACCTCTCCTTTGATATAAGTGACTTCGTTCAAAATTGAAAAAAGAGAAATCATGGCCGAGCATAAAATTCAAGCAATAGCCAAATTCGTTTAAAGTTTAGCACGAGTCTCCCTCCCTCAATTCTACAAATCTTGTCACGAAATTCCAAATCGAATCGATTTATCTTGGAATCGAAATTTAAGCAGTGGCGATTTCATCCGTTCAACGTGGTACAACCTCAAAGCGGCGGCCAATTTTTGGGTGTTCGGTGAGGATCGACGCGCACGTGCATATGCATGGAAGCCATGGCGAAGGCGGGGCAGCAGGTCGTCGTGGCAGGGGACAGATTGAACCTAGGTGGTATGTGCATGTGAAGGGGAGATCTCGAGCTCGCGAGCGACTCCGCGATGGTGTTGAGAGGCTTGCCGAGCCTGGGTTCGCATTTTTCCAGTAAGGTACGAGATAATTTATTTATTTTTATTTTTATTAAAATTAATGTGTATATATATATATATGTGTATATATATTAGGTAATGAATATAACAGTAAGGCATATAAATGCAGTTTTCCAAATTTATATATAATCAGATTTTGGAAAAAATATATGCAGTTTATCCACTTCAATTTAAATGTGATAATATATGTATATATACATGAATGTATTACAGAAAATAAAAAAAGAAAACAGGATAGATATATACGTATGTTAAAGTGCTGTAATTATATATATATAAGGTTTTGAATGGGAAAAAGGTAAGAGTTTCAAAATGCTGGAAGTTTATATAAAATCAGATCTTTAAATCTATAGCGGATGAGATCCTATGCAACCCCGCATAACAGCGGATGACCCAATATACCGCAATATTCCACCCTGAAGTGGAATTAGTATTATTATATTATGCTAACATCTGTGCATGTAGGGAAAAACAGGTTGGAGGGATCCAACTGGATTCCTCAAAATATTGGAGTTTGTTTTCATATTCTGTGATGTGATTTATTGATAATCTGTAATAGATTATACCGGTAATTGAAATTATTGAATGATATGTTTGGTTGAGTATATTTTGTAATTTTAAGTTATCAAAAATATAAAGATTAGATTTTGAAGAGAAATAAAAGAGAATTTTTAAGTAAAATAATTTTAGCTAATTTGGATAAATTTAAAGAACGGAATTGGAAAGGAATAGGAATAAAGTTGATTTTTTTAAATTCTAGTAAATAAATTTCGGTATGGGAAAAGAGATTTTTGAATAATGATAATAAATGAATTTTTAAGCTTAGTGATATTAGTTAAAGGAATAAAGGAATTTTTTTAAAATTCAAGGTTTAAAATAGTTTGGGAAAGACAAAGAAGAATTTTGGAAAAGGTATAAAATTGGTATTTTTAGTTTAAAATAAGGATTTTTTAATCATAAATATATAAGTAAATATGAAATTAATGAGTTTTGAAATAAAAATTGAGTAAGTAAAGAAATTTATTTTTAAATGGAGTAAATTTTGGAAACCGGTTGGAAATTTATTAAGTGTTTGAAATAGTGTTCCAAAAGGAAAATGAGACGATGGAATTTATAAATTGGGTGTATAAAGTGAAATAGGATATCAGGGGACAATCTGAAAATATAAATTTAGGATGAGAATTTATAAGGACATGGTGATTTTTATTAAAATAAATAGTGGTTTATTTTTAACGGTGTGGAAAGGAAAGTGTATTTTCCTGAAAAGCCAAGTATATTTTCGAAGAATGATTTCTAAGTATGAGTTAGAGTTTTAAAGGTGGTTTTAAAAGAATGTTTAGAAGAAATTTTTTTATGTGGTTTCAAAATTTTTAAAAGTCAGTATTTATTAAATAAATTTTATAAGTAAAGTATTTTAAAAGGTTTATATGACGACCCAGAATTTTGAACATTTGAAATTGGGATATTTGATTGATTTTAAATATCTGAAAGTTATTTTAAACTTGAATTTCAATTTTAGCTATAGATTTGAACATTTAATTATCGAATTTAATTTATTGAAGTTGGATAAAAATTTGGATCTTCAGTTTTAAGCCGAGTAAAAATACTTTAAAGGCTTAGAAAATCTATATTGATAATACTGAAGATAATGGAAGCTTCAGAATTGAATTTGGAAATGCTTTGTTCAGTTTTGAAAATATATTGTTTAAAGCGATGTTTAAAAATAGCTTTCCGAGGCATAGTCTCGGAATTCGACGAAACCAGTTCCATTGGATCCGTAATGTAATTTTATAGTCGGATTTCAATTTTCGTAGCATTCGGAGTTGTCGTGTGGTCGTACGATAAGCAAACGTGTTGAAATTTATATTGAAAATTTAATGTTTAACTGGTCCAAAAAGCTATCTTCTCCATACGATCGAATTTGGACTCGAAACCTTTTCCAGTGCATTCGGAATAAGGGTATAACATTATAAATGCCTAGCAGTACGCCTTGATAGGAGGTTGAGATTTTTTGTTGCGTAATCTGTGACGATTTATATTTAAAATTTTAAATTTATTTTAAATATAACTTATGTTGACTAGTCAAATTCATTTCATATCAACGCTTTCTCACTTCTTTTTCGAGACATTGTAGCTGGCATAACTCACACAAAGATCAAATCATGTTCCCCTTTGTCTTCTGAAGCAAGCCGATAACTTCCCTTATTAATGTCGTATCTCTTTCTATTCCTCAGTTCAAAACCACTTCATTCAGATAAAAAAATATTTGCAGAACTTCAAAATGAAACTAATGGCCACGCTTGAGTAAAATCAAATGGCCGAGCCTCTTCCCAAAATTTCAAGCGTCGAATGGCAAACAATCGAACATGGATCGTTCGATTGGGTTCGTCGAATTGAATCATGGGTGATCTTGTGGATCGCGCTCGCGCTGGTGAAGGGTTTTCGCGTGTGCTCACGACAATCGAGCGGGCTAGTGGACGCTAGGGCGGTGATGTACAAGGCACAGCGGCGATCTCTAGAATTTGGAGGGTTCAGAGATTAATTGTGGCAAGGTGTTGCGATCGAATGTGGGTAGAGCCCGAAGCGTCGAGGTAGGGTTTGTTCACGTGAGGGAAAGGCGCGCTGTCTCGTTTGTCGATAGGAGCTCGCGAATGATGTGTTGTAAAGAGCTTCGAGTTGGTGTTCTGGTGGTGGTCGAAGTCGAAGCCTAGGCAACGTGGATGTGGCCGTCGATGACAGTAGCTTGGAACGCGCGCTCGCGTGGATTCGTGATGGTTTGGGCTGAAATCGATGTTTGTTTCAGTGAGGTATATTTATCTCTTTTATTTATTTTAATTCGTTAAATTATATGTATGGAAAAAAAAACAAGACAGGAATTTATATGTGTATATGCAGTTTTAAAATTCACAGTGAAGTTAATTTGATTTTTTTGTTGAATGATTAATTTAAATAAGGGGATTTTGTTGATATTTTAACTAAAATTTTAAGACTGTAATTTATGTCATTCAAAATTTTGATTTTTATTTAAAATCTGTGTGGACATTGTAAATATATATAGGTTAGAGAAAATTATAAAGTTAACAGCAAAATAGATAGTATATATATACATATATTAATAAATTATCATTCAGACAAATTAGATTTAGACAGTTTGTTTAATATTAATAGACTTGACTTTGGGAAAAGGAAGGAAAATATTGGAATTTTGTAACAATTGTAAATTTATGTATAATTATATTTTTTTTTAAATCTATATAGTTTATTTTTATAAATATATATATGTAGTCTAAAAGCAAATAAATATTTGTATATACATTTTAACTTACTAGTTCGTTTTAAATATGTAATGGGATTGATTAATTTATTTGATAAATTTATTAAAGGAGGAATTGGTTTTAATGAAACTATCAGTTAATTAAACTATTAATGATAATGGATTTTTTGATTTGTTCGAACATTAATAAATTGTATAATATCTATACAAGGTCTAAACTGTGGAGAAAACAATCTGGAATGGAAAATGGGATGCATGCATAATAAAAGGTGAGATCTTCTCACTCAAATTATAGTAATTGAAAGTTTTCAGTTACTGATTGATTGTTGAATTGTGATAGTTAAATTTAAATTGTTGATTGTGTGCTTGGATGATTAATTTATTATCAGTTATATTAGTTTAGACCATGTGCGACGCATAATAGCGGAGGTTATTATATTAATCCCATATACTGCGACATTTCACCTTGAAGTGGAATTGGTATTATATATGTATTTGGAGTTGTTGATTTCCCGCATTATATAGCGGATGAGACCCTATGCGCCGAATAATAGCGGATGATATTTTATAAATCCCATATACCGCGATATTCCACCTCGAAGTGGAATTGGTATTTAATTTTTATGCTAACGTCTGTGGATACAGGGAAAACAGGTTGCAGGGATCCAACTGGAATCCTCAAATATTTGAATTAGTTTCAATATTGTAGGTTGATTATTTGTAACCTGTGTGTGACTATTTGTGATTGAAACTATTGAAGGCTATAATTTAGCCGAGTATATTTTGATATCGTAGGATATCAAAAATAAATAAAATTAGATTTTTGAAATTTAGCAGAAAGTTTATAGTAAATCAATATTAGAAAATTAAATAAATTTAAAAGAAGGAATTTGATTCAAAAGATAATAAATTTGGTGTTGAAATAAATTAAGAAATCAATTTTGAAAATTGATTTGGTATTTGTAAATAAATTTGGAAATCAATTTAGAATTTAATTCGGAGCTGAAAATGAATATTCAGAGATCGATTTGGAAAATGATATATCAGTGGTATTTGGGAATTTAAATTCACAATGGGAATTTTATAAAGGAAAGGGAAATTTGTTTTAAAAATAAACATTTGGTTATTTTTAAAAGTGTGAAAGGAATTTATGGATCCGGAATTTAAATTTAAAATAAATCAAGAAAGACTTATTAAATGATTTGAACGAACCATTTTGAAATGGAAAATGTATTTTCCCTGGAAAGCCGAGTATGATTTTAAAGTAGCCTATAAATATAAACTGAAATTTTTTTAAGGATGGTTTTAGAAAGGATACTTTAGATCAATTATTTTCTTAACTGGTTTCAAATCTTTAAAGTATGGATTTATTTAATCACTTATAGAAGGAATTATTTTAAAGATTAAAAATTGATATTTATTTTAGGAAACGATTATTTAAATAGTTATATGCTATCTACTAATTTTATTTTAAAAATTAGTTTGTACTTGAATTTTTATATGAGATATTAGTATGATATTTTTCATAACTAATATTTAAGCAAGTGTTTTAAAATAGTTTTATTTTAAATGTTTCCAAGTATATATCTTGGATAAGTGATTTAAAGTGTTTTAAAGTATCTGAACTCGACAGATTTTCAGTGGAAACGAATAAATATTTGGAAATGTTTTCCGCGTAAGGAAAAATGTTTTGAAACTTGTTTTCAAGATATTGAAATATGGTTAGTAATTTGAAATTTGTTTCCAAATGGTTGAAAAGTTAAAATATATCTTGTGAAGATATTTTGAAAATTAATAATTGCGAAAAATTATTTGAAATCCAATGATTGTTGTGAATGTTTATTGATACTTAAATAACCGACTATCAATATTGTCCTTTTTATGGCATTTGAATTTCAATGCGACCGGGGTTCGGATTCCGAGTGGATATCCGAAAACCACATCGAACCTTTGTGATTGTGATAGATCTTTTATTTAAAAGATCAAAGTGGAAATTTGCCGTGATTTGTTTGAAACCTGATTGAACACTTATTTTTAAAAATAAGCGCTCATTATTCGGATTAGCCAGGAGAGGACCTTGTGTCATAAAACCCATTCCGAATAATGATACGACGAAATGGGATTGCATTTGAAGATGGTGTTGAAGATCGGGTATTTTCGAAAACGAAAGGATTACCTGTCGAATGTCTCTGCATCGAGTTGCTCCAGTATAGAGATTTTATCACACTTTGTGATGGGGATTCCGGACGTGATTAGTGAATATTCAGATTTGCAAGGGTTTCGTTGAAGTGCCTTCGGTTCCGTTCGATCACGAAACGGACTTGTATGGATGTGTGTCTGATGTTACACTTTGAGATGTAAAGCTGGTTTCTATCAAATACATTTCTGTTGGTGGCGGAGAATTTATTATCTTAGCTTAACACCCTTCTCTGAGACGTATGAGCTCAGAGGTTATGTAGTTGATGGTTACTAGTGATACATTCCCAATTTGGTAATGTGGCACATGAAGTGCTGCTGATCATTTGTTGATCAAATCATGACTTTGTGAAAATTTAGCTTAGTGGACGAGACCTCATCGAGCCTCACAAACCGGTAATGGTCGAAACAGGAAAGATGCGGTAAGGTTTCAACGGTAGCTCCCCTAGGGTATGTCCATTCCTTCTGGAAAAGGGTGGTATGAGGTATGGAGCCCTGATATTTAACCTGTGTGGTTACTACAAATACATTTCTTTATGGTTGTTGGTGTAGAGGATCCTCGGATAAAGGTCACAAATGACCGGAGGTGGCATATCTTAGGTTTTACTTCCTGGAAAGGGGGTAACTGGCCTTGTGTTGGCAGAGATCCGGGTAGGTTCTCGGGACGTCCCTCCAGAGGCATACCCATGTGGCGTAGGAAGTTCCTTAGCCTGACCATTTGTTGGAAATCCAAAGAAACAATACGAGCCCTTTACGATTGCAATTGTATAACCTGCCTCCTCGGGAGGTAGCTATACCAGGCATAATATAATGGTACCTATGCTGGCTAAGATTAATATTATACTTTCGAAATGTTTTCTACACTATGCACTAATGATAATATTAAAAAGGATTTTTGCGTATCAAGCATGTTTGACTATCATAAGGAGAAATCTCCCCAAGTGTGTGATTGCATAGTGTGTGTGCCGAGAGGCCTTATGGTAGTTTCATTTTCCAAAAATCATAGCGGATTTCTTTTATTTTCTTTGTGAAAATAACTGTTTTTAAGATCTCGCACCAGTCCCACGACTGACCTGGAGTTCATTGTTCCCTTTCTAAACTCTGGGTGCCCATAATTTTCCACACGGGCAGCCTAGAGTCAGGTTGTCAATTATTCTGGAGCGAATTCAAGAAGTTACTGTGGAGATCAGGAGTTGGAGCTGGATGGCGAGGCGTATCACTTACATATGTAATATTTTTTTTCCGCTGTTTGTTGTTGTAAACTCTGATAATGTATTGTGATGTAATATAATAACTGATATAGTTCTTTATTTTAAAGATATTCATTTATCTATTATATTTTTTTCCGCTGGGACATGTGAGATTCTGTTTATTGTTTCTGCTTCTTCTTCTTCTGTCTTCTTTTTCTTAAACCCTAATGGTTCGGTTTTTTGGGCATTCGATTGTTTGGCATTCGATACAGTGGACGTATCGATGCCGACTTTCGAAAGTCGAAAAAAATGGGACTACTACAGTTTAACTAGTAATTGATTTAAAATGTTAGTTATTAAATATCCACATTTTATCTAATAGTTTATTTTGAAAATTAGTTTTGGCTTAACTTTACATGAGAAATTATTATAAATGTCATAACTAGTACTTTAAATAAACTGTTTAAGTAGTTTTTATGTTTAGTGTTTTAAAGTATATATTTTTGGATAAAGTAATTTAAATTATATTCAAATCTAAAGTATTTAGACTTGGTGATTTTCAGTGGAAATAAACAATATTTGGAAATTTATTCCACGAGAGAAAAGTGATTTGAAAACTACTTTTCAAAGGGTTGAAGTGTAGAAAAATATCTTGCGAAGACATTTTGAAATAAATAATTTGGAAAAAATTATTAAGGCTTGATGGATGTTTGTGAATGTTATTTGATAGTTAAATAACTGACTATCAATATTGGCCAATACACTGATCGTTTAGAAGAGACCGGGATCGAGATTAATTTCCCCAAAACCACTTCGATCCATTTTGAATGTTTTCATGAGGAAGACAAGAGCTTGGAGTCAAAGATGGAGCTGTGAAGTGCAAGGGATAATTGCTACTAATCTTGAGGGTGATTCTAAAATAGATGTAGTAGGAATAGTGCCTTTGGTTCCGTTCGAACCCAAAATGCACTTGTATGGATGAATGTTTTCAGAACATCGTTAGGAAGACGATAAACATTCTAAGTAAGCGTGTGCTAAAAAGGTAACGCATAGCCTTGAGCCTCATCAACCGGGAGTGGCTAAAATAGGGGAGGTGCACGCAAGGCTAAGTGGCTAGCAACCAACTAGGGTAAGGTCATCCCTGTCTAGAGGTCCCTTTTATTCGGCTGTGTGGGTGGTTGCTAATCCCAACCGCGGGGTGATCTTATTCGGACCTGTGTGGTTAATGCCCCGTTATTACCCCGCTATAACCCCGCTATATATCATAGCGGATTTCTACCGCTGCGATTTTTCCATATAGCCCCAAAATATAGCCTTTCCTCTTTAAGCCCCGCTATTTCTGCTGTATCCCTTTATTCCCGCTATATTCCATTATTTTCGCTATATCTTATTTAATAAAATGAAATGAAAAATTGCATTTATACATTATAAAAATTATGAAACTAATTTATTTAATTTAATTTTTAATATATTTTCAGAAATGAACATACTCTAATATTCTACTAAATTTAATTATGTTATATAATAGTTTTACGTTTATTTAAAGTATATTCACACATGTTTTTATTTAAAATTATTTATGTACTAATTATAATTCAATTTGAATGATAATTTTTCATTTAATTACCGTTTATATATTTGTAAAAACATTAAGTACAAGTTTTATATGTTATTTTAGAGTTATCCTCTATATCCTCGCTGTATCCCCGCTATGACTTTTTGCACCTCCACCGCTTTGAATCTGCCGAGCGCTTTAACTGCACAGATTCAGACTATCCAGTATGGGGTAGCTACAGTCTTGTAATGTAGGGGATCAGGGTGGATTCTCGATACGGTGATCTAGACTGTGACGATCCGGCTTCCTACGCCCAGGAAGACGTGTCATCAATAAGAAAGAAAGGGATAGAAATAGAAAAGAATAGAAAGAAAGAATAACAACATCAGAATCTCACAGCGGACTGGAATAAAATATAATACATCAACATAACTATTACATAGTTATATATACATCAGAGTTATACAATATCATACAACATGACTATCATATACATGTCTGTCAGAACATACATCTCAAATATCATAAACTAACTAACACAGCGGAACTATATAGATAGCTACATACGTCTGGTCTTTTGCTCCAACTCCTCCAGAAAACTCTATACTCCAATACTTATCACTTGGCTACTCATAAAAATTTGAGTACCCAAGAGTTTATGAAAAACAAAATATAAACTCCGGGTCAGACATGGGTTAAAGTTGTTTAACTTTGAAAATCATTTAAAATAAAGGTATCACGTAAGACTTCCCACACATAAATACGGATAAGTTTTTACCTTACGCTAACCAAAACATTTTATATGAAATTCAATGATATTATAATAGTGTCTAGGGTTTTCAAGTAAAATACAGAAATAGCTGAAATGCTTACATCTCACATTCCAACGTAGTTGGGCACAATCAAAACGTACGGCACTTATTGGAAATTGGATCCCATACAATCGCAGGGCTACTAGGGTACCGCCCGTCACAGTACGTGGCCTAGATCACCAATCCTGGACCACTCTGTCGTTGCTGTTGCTGAGATCCTCCTTGAGAACACTGATCTGCTAAATATCCAATTTGCTGACAATTATAACACTTGCGGGGACCGTTATTGCTTCCTCCCGATTTCTTTCCCTTAGCTTGCCTTTTCCAAAGTGGATTGAACTTCCTTTTATTTGGGTTAACGAAATTCCCTCTCGAAACTGCTGCTGTTGCTGCCAATTTCTTGCTCATCAAATTTTCATACCTCAAAGCCATATCAACTAAATCAACAAAAGATCCTTTCAAGTGCACCGTCATCTTATCGTGAAATTCGGACCTCAATCCTTGCACAAACTTTTCATTCTTCTTGAGGGGAGTATCAATGAGTCTTGATCCATAACATGAAAGTTCGTTGAATTTGGTCTCATACTCAAAAACAGTCATGCTTTCCTGCTTCAAATTCAGAAAATCCTGGTACAATT
Source organism: Allium cepa (assembly GCA_030765085.1). Classification (NCBI taxonomy): domain Eukaryota; kingdom Viridiplantae; phylum Streptophyta; class Magnoliopsida; order Asparagales; family Amaryllidaceae; genus Allium; species Allium cepa. The sequence continues at coordinate 160,253,017 of CM060939.1, forward strand.
GGGTTTTCCTTGCTGTAGGCATAAACTTCTCCTCAAATAACTCCTTAAATCTTTCCCATGAATAATCTCCTTCAGGAATATTTGCAATTGTTGCATCCCACCATGCTGCTGCGCCTCCCTGCAATTGCCACGATGCCATTTCCCTTTTCTGATCATCCGACAATCTCACCCTCTTAAAAATACGCTCACAAGAACGTAGCCAGGCTTGAACTTCAACTATCGACTCTGAACCTTTAAATGGTTGGCCTCCGAGATCGATGAAATCTTTACATAAGGCTGAAAAATTAACTTGAGGCGGTACTGGACTTACAGCCTCTCTAGTAATTTGACTTCGACCATTATCCATCGAAGTACTGGCCCTATCTTTGCCTCTTCTTCCAGAACTCATGTTGGCCATTATCAATCGAAGTACACAATCCTTTCAAGTTACCTGTTCAGGTGGCCAACAAATTTAGATAGGTATATAATTATATGAAAATACAAATACGCACTCTCAAGATAAATATTACTCTAGAGCCTAGGTACTCGCTCGACCTAATGCTCTGATACCAGTTGTGACGACCCGGCTTCCTACGCCCAGGAAGACGTGTCATCAATAAGAAAGAAATGGATAGAAATAGAAAAGAATAGAAAGAAAGAATAACAACATCAGAATCTCACAACGGACTGGAATAAAATATAATACATCAACATAACTATTACATAGTTATATATACATCAGAGTTATACAATATCATACAACATGACTATCATATACATGTCTGTCAGAACATACATCTCAAATATCATAAACTAACACAGCGGAACTATATAGATAGCTACATACATCTGGTCTTCTGCTCCAACTCCTCCAGAAAACTCTATACTCCGAATACCTATCACTTGGCTACTCATAAAAATTTGAGTACCCAAGAGTTTATGAAAAACAAAATATAAACTCCGGGTCAGACATGGGTTAAAGTTGTTTAACTGTGAAAATCATTTAAAATAAAGGTATCACGTAAGACTTCCCACACATAAATACGGGTAAGTTTTTACCTTACGCTAACCAAAACATTTTATATGAAATTCAATGATATTATAATAGTGTCTAGGGTTTTCAAGTAAAAAACAGAAATAGTTGAAATGCTTACATCTCACATTCCAACGTAGTTGGGCACAATCAAAACGTACGGAACTTATTGGAAATTAGATGCCATACAATGGCAGGGCTACTGGGGTACCGCCCGTCACAGTACGTGGCCTAGATCACCATGCCGAGGAGCCATCCAAACTCCCCTGCAACACAAGGCCGGAACCATTCCTTACTGAACAGTCCCGAACAAGATAACCCCGCGGTTGGCTGCAGATCAACCGCCCACACAGTCGAATAAAAGGGACATCTAGACAGGGGTATACCTTGTCCTGCTTGGGCATGACCCACCTAACCTTGCTACACATCCCCTATTTTAGCCATTCCCGGTTGATGAGGCTTGAGGCTGCGTTTACATTTTAGAACATATTTCTTAGAATGCTCATCGTCCGCCTGACGATGTGCTGAAAGCATTCAATCCATACAAGTTCGTTCCGGGTTCGAACAAAACCGAAGGCATTATCTTGTTACACTCGTTTTGGAATCACCCTCAGAGTTAACGACGATAACCCTTGCATTCTGAAAACACCATCTCGATCTTCACTTGAGATTACACGACCTAGCGTTTAATTTGGATCGATGTGGTTTTCGGAATATCAATTGATACCCGATCCCGGTCTCATCGAAATCCAAACGCCATTTTAAAGGCCAAGTTGTCTAATTAACTTATACAATTTAAATTTAACAATTGAATTCATATAGCAATTTACCACAGATAAATAACATCAGATAAATCATATAGTAATTTTACACAGATAAATTATACACAATCATCACAAATATATCTAGAATATCACAGAACATCACAGGATATAAATAAACATCAGAGGCAATCAAATAGAATGATTGATTCATATCAACATTTAGTTTGATTTATTTTAAACTTAATTGCATATTTAAAATAAATTATATTATATTCTTGCTTAATCAGTTACTAATTAATTAACTTATTTCAATTCATTAATTATTTATTAATCATTCACTTAATTAATTAATTAATTCTTAATTACTAATCAATAACCTTAATTATTGATTTATAAAACTTAATTACACATTTAATTATTATTAATTGCTTAATTAATCATTAATTATTAATTAACTTAATCGTTTAATCATTAATTAATTACTTAATCAGTTAACTACGATTTGTTAATCAACTTCAAATGATTAATTAAATTCTTAATTATAATGGGTTTACACAAGATTATCATTAAAATCTTTAATTACTAATTCAATTAAGTTTTGAACTACTTATTAAATTACAATTATAAATTTTATTACATTCATAATTAACTTCCATTTTAAATTAATTACTCAACTTTGTTTCAGCATAGCTTTAAAGTTCATCTGGGCTTAAAACAAATTGGTCAACACTAATAACATAATTTACACTTAGCTTAATTACCTTTAATTTCATATTACAGTTAGCAAAATTATGGAATCTTAAAACCCGAAGTCAACAACGTGCTCAACTCGGGTAGAACTCGAGACCACCCAGTATTTCTCTTGCGTTCCTCCCTGCCTCTCTTCTTCTTCCCTGTTACATCTTCTTCTGTTTCTTTTTTAAAAGTTTAAGTTTTTAAAACTGTTGAAACATAATAACAAACGCGCTCACCCAAAATACTTCCTAGAGAAACCAACCCGAAGCAGCAAGCACACTAACTCGAGTTTCACTCGAGTCGACCCAACATGCACCTTCCCGCCGTCGTGCATGTGCACGGCGGTTCACCATCGCGCCATCGCACCTCGACCCCACCAACAAATCACACGGCCTCCTTGCACTCGAAATCACAGCCTAGAATTTCACGCAAAACTCAAAATCGAAAAAAAACCTGAAAAGTCGAACTGCAACTCGACCAGGGTATACAAATCCACCTCGTCTACACGATCGCGACCTTCTGTGATGGCGTGGCTTCGGCCATGCCTTGCCGACATCACCTCCTAACTCCTCCCAAAACCTCAAGTCACTCGGTTGAGCTATGGTGACACGATCATCGAATGAACCGAACCCAAAACACAGAACCCATAAACCCTATTTTCCATAATTCCCAAATAATCTTGCAATTAACAATTTTTTTAACATTTTTCTGCTGATCTAGAATCAATACACAAGCTCCATGTCTAATTTCAACAACAACAAATTATTAAATCAACAGAAATTCGTGCAAAGGCACTTACTGTATACTAACGAACTGTTCCAAGCATAGTTAACTAAAAATTAGAATTTTCGTCTTAAAAATCATAACTTCGTATGTTGTTTCAAGATATAAATTCGAATTTACAATTCATGCTTTTCGAATTTTGGCCTTTGTTTTATATTTTACTGTAAATTTGTGTTTACAGTACTGATATCTCACAGCTACTAAAAACAATAACCCAAATCTAAATCTTAAACTTAAACAAAGTTTATTTAGTTAAGTTGCTAATTAAAGAAAAGATTTTATATAAAAAGTTTGATATATTCTGTTTTTCTTTGCCTCAGCAAAAGTCTGAAACTGTAAAGTACATATCATGCAAAACTTACAGTGAATAGCAAACATTCCAAAATATCATACTTCAACTTACAATGAATTGCTTCTCTATCAATTAAAAGTTAGATTTAAATAAGTTTACTCACCTAGTTACTGTTGAAACAGAGAGTATTGGATAATGACAGAAGACAGCAGTTTGCAAATTTGTATTCCTGTAACTTCTTTTGCTTTCTGAATTTTTGTTTGAGCTTGAGAATATAAAGTTTTGTTTATTTTTCTTTTGCTTTATCAGGTTTTTGCTACTGAAGTTAAAGACCGAACTAAATAATATGTATAGGAAGAATGATGAGGTATATATAGATAAGAACTGTTTGTAAATAGGGAAGATAATATCTGGGCAAGCTTCTCTTGTTATTTATCAAAAATCTTTGCATTTAATTCCTGTAAATAGAAGTGATTGTTGTATTTCGGCTGAAAGATATTTTTCCAGATATAAAGGTGGCTAATTAAATGTTCATGTCTTTGTATTTGTATACACTAATTAGTATTTGCTGACACAAACATTTTGTACAAAGATATTTGCAGGTTTTTTGTGTTTGTACTAATATGTTTTGCTGGCAACTTTGTTTTGTCTTATTTTAGATGTGAATATTTATCTTACTATGCATATAAAATTTACTTGCATGTTTCATTTTGTCTTCATACTTATGTTAACATATAAAAAAATGTTTGCCGACAAACTTTATAAACATACTTGCAGATCCTTGTTTTGCCTAGTGTATATTTGTACAATGATTTTGTTTTATTTTTTTTGATGTGAATACTTGTTCTCTTAAGTTCACAAATAATTAATGTTTGCAGACAAGTAAATTTTGCATATGAATTCTGCTTTGTCTGATTTCGTATTTTTATATTTACATAGTTACATTTTTATTTATATCTTGTATTCATGTTATAGTTTTGTACTTATGTTTGTAGACTTATGTTTACAACTATATTTTATGTTATACTTATTTTAAATATTTATAAGCTTATTTTATTTTAATTACAAAAGCTGTTGTTAGAAACATTTCTTGATCTTATTTTTATTCAAAGTTAAATTTTCCAATATTTGATTTATAACTTATATTAGCACTAATATATTTTATATTTATATTTAATATGAATAGAATTGTATTATTATACTCATCATTATTAACTACATTTATACTTTTGATATTAAATGTCATTAATATAAATTTTTTAATTTAATAGAATAAAACAGATTTAATTTTAAATATTGTTAAAAGAGTCTATTTTACATTTTGAAATTATAAATTCCTGTATAATACATATACAACTAAAAATGTCCAACATCTTATTTGTTTATAAATGAAAAATCTTGTATTTTAATTAAATTTGATCAAAAACTTATTATAATAATAGGGTCAAAATTCCGAGATGTCACATAGACCATGTATTATGACGGGCGGTACCCTAGTAGCCCTGTCAGTGATGGAAATCCATTCTCCCTACGTACCTTTACGGTTTTTTTGTAGATTGCTGGAATTTAATGAATGTAACAATTTCAGCTATTTGAATAAGTATTTGCATATAGACACTATCATAATATCAGAGGATTTGATAAGAAATGTTTTGATTATCGTAAGGTAAAAACCCGTCATGTTTATTTGTCCCATGGTCTTACGAGATACCTTTGATTTCAAAAAGGATTTTGAAAACTTTAATAATCTAATTGAGTGTGTTTTCTGACAGTGGTATTCCAGACTAACTCGGGTGTTATTTAACTATAATGCTCGGGTCAGACAGAGTATTATAGAGTACAGATTCTGGATGGACGGCTATGGAACTTAGGAGACGAACTGGAGGGCGAGACGTACTCGAGTCATACCGAGTATTACAGATTTTCAGGTAAGGACGTTCTGGAGCTCAGGAGGCAAGCTGGATAGTAGAAACGTATGGAGTTTACCGCTTTGTATTTGAGAGTTGTGTTGATATTAGTCAGAGACAGGTTGATATAACTATCTAGTCTTTTTGTAAGTAGTTGTAACTCTGATATATTGAATGTAAAGTAACTATTACAGCTTTCTTTGCGTAAATGCTATTATTTTGTTATTATATTTTGATCCGCTGTGAATGTGAGGTGTTGTTGTTATGTTCTTCTTCTACCTCATTTCTTCTTTTCTCTAACAATCTGGAATTTTCGAAGTCGAAAATTTTGGGTCGTTACATTATGTGATCATTAATTATTAATTTATTTTAAATAAATAATGTAATTAAATGGTTAATTACTTAGTGTGTTTACTCAAAGACTAATTACTTTGATGTAATCAAAAGTTGATTAATTAATTTATTATTAAAGACTAATTAATGATAAGTAATTAAAGGTAATTACTTAAAGATAATTACTTAATTAAAAGTAATTAATTAATTAATGATTAAAGTTGATTAATCAAGTTATTAAAGAGTAATTACTCCATGTAATTAATTTGTGATTTATTAATATAAGTGATTAGGGATAATCACTTATTGTAGTTAATTAAGGATAATTAATTAAATGGTAATTAACTAACGGTTAATTAAATTTTGTAATTGTAACTTCCTGCCTTTTCGTATGTTTTTAAATCAATGATAAACCACATACATTAGATTTAAACCATACAGAAGGGCGGGTTGTTATGGGGTAAATAAGAAAAAGCAGAGAAAGAAAAAAAATAGAATCTTGCAGCGGAACGATAAAATATAATAATCAAATAAATAGTTCATGACGCTGTTTACAAAACATTTTATTATACTTATACAATGCATATCAGAGTTACACATACCAGAGAATAATAAAATGATGCAGTAGAACAATGTAGTATTAATAGTAATAATACAATATTCGTCTTCGTCCTCCAGAAATAAGGTTTTTGAATCCTGTAATGTTCAGACTGACCCGAGCGAGTTGAAAAGACAAAATACTCGAGTCAGAATGAAAAGATCTTATGTCAGTTAAATCAATGGTAAATATATAAGTGGAACGGCGTCAGAGATGTTTACATGATTTGACACCTCCTATCCAGTGTCCAACGTGAGTGAAGTAACTTAAGAGATGCTCGGGATTCACGTCTCCTAAGGATCCGTTAAACTATTTATCATGTAGTAATATTTCGCTATTATAATAATGTCTATAGTAATATAAACTTATTTTTAAATAGCGTTAAGGAGTGACCCAATATTCCCTTTAACACATAACAGTGCCAATAGTCTATACAGTACCGTAATACCTCCTGATCGGAAGGCTACCAGAGGATACTCCGTAGGTACAACACAAATCAAACTCGTACAAGGTGCGCTAGGGTAGGTGACACCACACAACTAGGCAATGCTAGGGTAGATGTAACATCCCTGATTTTTAATCTAAATTTAAATTGGTAGTTAATTTGATTTTTGTGATTAAATTATGAATTAATTTTGTATTTTCCAAATTTAAATAAATATTTCTTTGTTTATTAATATAAATATATATATAAAATATGATTTTAAAAAAGAATTTCTAATGTGAAGTACAGAAATAAGTATTTTGAATAACATATTAATTTTAAATTTAATTGTGGATTAGTTTGAAAACTTAAATAAATATACATCAAAAGATTGTAAATAAAGGAATTGATTTGAAAATTCAATAAATGGACTTTTAGTAGAATTTTGGATTGGAATTCGATAATAAATGCCTATAAAGTAAAAATAAGTGAATTTGAAAACTTTAAAGTTAATGAAAGATAAAACAGGAATTAATAAGAGTTTTAAAATGTACATATCTTTGGAAATTAATAAGAAACCAATATATGTAAATGGGTTGTATTCATATATATATATATATATATATATATATATATATATGAATTTATAAGTACATAATATTTAAACCCATAATTAGTATAAATTGGAATTAAAACATTTTAAAATATGATTCCTAATATAAGTTTGTAAATATAAAATAAATTAAGGTTTAAAGCATAACTTGTAAATATATTGGAAACAAGGTCTAAACATAAATTTATCACAAAATGACATTCGTAATCTTTGAAAATGAGGGTTTACAAGTGTGAAATGAATAAACAAGTGGCTCATTGTTTTTTTAAACAAAAGATATTAATTTACAAATGAACACAAACTAGGCTATTACATTTCCATTTGAGAATCATCTCCTCTATTTTTCAAAACTAAGAAATAAGGTCAAAGTGAATCAAAAACTAAAGCTAAATCATGGTACATTTCAAGCCTGAAACAAAATTATCAAAAGCCTTAAAAAATCAATGCAGTTTAATAAAACTAATTTCACAGTTCTCAATTCAAAACCAGAAAACAAAAGCATCTCAACTAAAATCCGAGATCAAAGCAAGGGGCAGATCATCTTCTAAACCAGATTTCAGTGTTCAAATGTTCAAGTTTTAAACTTCAACCTGATCAAGTTTTGGATCTGAAAATCAAAGCTCAGACCAAATCAAAACGGCATGCTCTGTTCTTCTCTGTTCTTTCAGAAAACAGGTGAGAAAACTTCTTTATTTTATCCATTTCCTTGATTTTGATACCTTTGATGATGATGCCTGGGAAAATAATAAATGAATGCGTATATATATATATATCAGCTCGTATACATGTATTTATATATGTGTATGTGGGTGCTCAGGAATGTTTGCTCTGTCTCAAGTTACAGATTTTAAAACCTGATTAAAATTTCAAATCATTTCAACTACAAACGATTTTAAACTTTGATCTCTAAAAGAAAGGTGTTTGTTTGTGTATAACATCATTTCTAAAAATAAAATCAATAGAAAATATTGAGTAAATGTTTTGGAAATTATAAATAGCAGTGAAATTGAAAGAACAGGTGAAAATTCAAACTTAACGATCTGTAAATTCATGTATATATTCTGAATCCTCTGAGTAAAATATGATTTTTTTTAACAAAAATTGTGATTTTCAGTTTAGTATTTTGGTTGCAGTTCGTAGTTGAACAAGTTTGGGTTCATTGGCAAATTCAAATAGACGGAATAATTTGGGGTCTCGTGATTAAGGTTGAAGCTTGGTTGGTGTTGGGAGATCATCATAAAAATAATGATTGAATTTATTAATTGCGGTGGTGCTCTGGAATCGACGAACTAGGGTTAGATGACAGTTTTTCAACGAGGAGAGGCGTGAGGCAAATTCGTGGTCATCGATGCATCAAGTTGAACGAGACCCAGGGGCATTGAAGCAGGTATGGTTGGCGAAGCCCTAGTCGTGGTTGCGTGATCATCTGCGGTCGGGGGCGATGGTTTAAGGCGAATTTCGATGAACTGTATGTGTTCCAGGGTGGGATGAGTACCTCGATTCCAATTCCGTGTCGATATCAATCTTTGGGTGGTCGGAGTTGAAGTGGTGGGATGTCAGCGACTTGTCGGCAGTGATCTCGGAGGTCGAAGCGTCGCCATGCGACTGTGCACATGCACGAGTTTCTTTAACGTGTCTGTTAATTTAAGTTTGGGGAAGATGAAGTAGAAGCTTAGGGTGGTCTCGAGTTTGTTATCAGGTTAACTCAAAGTCGTACTCGTAGCATTCCCGAGGGTTAACCGAAGTAAAAGTTTAAAATATAACCAAAAAAGAGATAGGAGTGGGAAATTTTGCCGGGGAAGATTCGAATGTAACTCGAAGTAGGGTACGGGAAAAACAGGGGTTGCCTCGGGTAAAACGTGAATGAGCTCGGGGATCTGATGTAATGAAAAAAAAATAGTGTCCAAATTTTTAAAGAAAACATGTTAATTTTATACCAATTTTTGTCAATACCATTCTCCTCTAAAAATTTGATGCTATCCGAGTTTTAAATTGTTAAAAAGGTTTCTTAAACTAGCCAAGTTTAAAATGATGTAATTTATACATAAACTTTTATTTTAAATAAATTTAATAATATTAAAGTGTAATGACCCGCCATCCGTCTCCACAGAATGACGCATCATTAATAAGAAAGAAAAGGATAGAAAAGATAAAGAAAGAGAAGAAAGAAGAAACAACACATCAGAATATAAACAGCGGAACGAATAAATTATATTAATAATATAAAATATTACGTAGTATACAATAACTATCAGAGTACACAGATAATACAACACATACTAGACAGTTATAAACACCTGTCCAGTATTTACAACTTAATACAAACACAACACAGAGAACACACAGCGGAATCTATATATCTACAATGCAGAAGCCTCCTGCTCCATTGCTCCTCCGATAATCGTCAAAGCTAACCTGAATCCCTTGGCTACTCGTAAAAATTTGAGTACCCAAGAGTTTAAGAAAACAAAAGATAAACTCCGGGTCAGACATGGGTCTGGTGTGAGTAACGGGTTAAAGTTGCTTAACTTTAAAAATCTTTTGAAAAGAAAAGTATCACGTAAGACTTCCCACGCATAAACATGGAAAAGTTTTTACCTTACGCTAATCAAAACATTTGATAGGAAATCCAGTGATATTATAATAGGTCTAGTGTTTTCAAGTAAATATGAAATAGCCGAAATTGTTACATTATTAAATTCTAGCTACTAGCCACAAAAGTGGGCAATACAATCAAAACCATTGGCACTTATTGGATTTTGGATTCCATCAATGGCAGGGCTACCAGGGTACCGCACGTCAAAGTACGTGGCCTAGATCACCATACCGAGGATCACTCCCAATCCCCTGCAACACAAAGCCGGAACCATTCCTTATGAACAGTTCCGAACAAGACAACCCCGCAGTTGGTGCGCAATTCCAACCGCCCACTAAGCCGAATAAAAATGGACCTCTAGATAGGGGAAAATCTTTCCTACTTGGGCATGACCCACTTAGCCTTGCTGCACCTCCCCTGTTTAGCCATTCCCGGTTGATGAGGCTTGAGGCTACGATTACCTTTATACGAAACATCACTTAGAATGCTCATCGTCCACCTGACGATGTTCTGAAAGCATTCAATCCATATAAGTTCGTTCCGGGTTTGAACGAAACCGAAGGCATTATCTCGTTACACTCTTTTTGGAATCACCCTCAGAGTTAACGACGATAACCCTTGCACTCTGAATCTTCATCTCGAATCTGAAAGTACTATGTCCGTCAAACTCATCTCGGAATCACCCTCAGAGTTATACTGACGTATAGTCCGTACACCTCGAGTCTTCACTCTTCGCATGAGATTCACGACCTATCGTTAATTTGGATCGATGTGGTTTTCAGATATCCAAATATGGAAACCCGATCTCGGTCTCATCGAAATCCAAAGCGTATCTTTTAGGTCCAAGTTGTTTTAGAGTTTAAAACTTCAATTCATTATCTATATACACACAGATAGATAATTCACATATTCACAACAGATAATTATCATTATCATCACAACAGATAATCCATATTATTATTATCAAAGATAATCCATATCATAGTCACAATGCAACCAATGCATCCATGTCACTCAACATTACTAATCTCGTAGTTGAGATTCCAAACCATTCAAGGCAACCAATGTCATCCATTCATAAGAAATGATCTATAATCACACCATCTATAATTAATTTAAAAAAAATTAAATTAATTACATCTTCCCTAATTAATTTAAAATGAATTAAATTAATTACTACATCAATATAAATCTTTCTTACATATTCAATAATTAATTACAAATTAATTAATTATCCTCTAGTTAATCAACTTAATTAATCAACCTCGATTGATTATTCTTTAATTAATTTCACAAAATTAATTACTCTTAACCAAATATAGTAATTAACCTTTAATTACTTCATTAATTAATTAACTATAATTAATTACATTAAATCTTAATTAATTACAATTAATTAATTACGTTTAATCACTTATTATTGATTAATTAATCTTAATTAATCAATATTAATTACATCATTAATTATATTAATAAATGATCCTTAATTATATTTAATTAATTACTTATTTAAATTAATTACATTCAGTAATTGATCTCAATTAAACCATAATAATTAATCACCTTTGATTAATCACTTTTGGTAATTAACTACCCTTATTACTTATCAAATTAATTACTCCTTAATTAATTTCTTAAATTAATCCCTTGATTAATTATACAAAGTAATTTAATCCAGATTACTTTCACAATTCCATCATTATCCACTAATTACATCCAGTAATTATCTTTATACTTCACTGAGTAATTTTACTTCATTAATTACGTCAAGTAATTATTATCAAATCCAATGTTTAAAATTAATTAAACTTAATTAATTAATTTAAACCAATCACAATAAACTCCATTAATTACATTAAGTAATCAATTCCTTAATTACTTTCATTTAGTAATTAAACTTAAATAAATTTCTCAATTGATTATCATTTAATTAATTAATCTAATTAATTATTAGAAATTAATCATATTAATTAATTGTTAAATAATCATTAAGTTAATAACCATTATTAACCATTAATCATACTTTAATTACTCTCATAGGTAATTAACTTTCATTAATCATTATTAATTTCAAATTTAGTTAATCTTTAACATTCAATTAATTAACCTTTAATTATATTTAATTATCCTTAATTAATTAATTAATTAACTTAACTTTAATTAATACATTTAAAAAGCTTTAATTACTTATTCAATCCAAATCATTACTTAATTTAAATAAATAATCCATTTTAATTAACTTAATAATTCAAATCATTAAATCCTTACTTGTTTTAAAGATAAACAAAATATTTTCTTATTAATGATCACATTATCATTAACAAAGCATTAAAAACAAATTACTTTAAATTTACTTCCAAATATCATTTAAATTTAATATTTAAAATAAATTCAAATTATCTAGCAAAGTTTTAAAACACATTTCTAAACCTTTCATTTCACAAGTTAGAGAGATATTCCTTTAAATAAAGAAGTTTTAAAGGATTTAAAACCAAATTCATATTTAAATTCAAATCCATTTAAGTTATACTTTAAACATTTCAATTTGTTTAAACATTTTAAATTTTTAAATCTTTTCTATTAAAAAACTGATATACTTATTTATAATTTGATTTCAGATAAATCTTTAGATTTTTTTAAAACTTTACTTACCTTTTTAAACATATTTTAAAATTCAAACTACTTTAACACTTTAATTAAGTTAATTTGAATTTTCAAAACTCATTTATTTCCAAATTAGATTCAAATTCAACTTGAATCTATTTTTAAACTTAGATTTAAACTTAATTCAAGATTTAAAACTAGGATTTAAAATTTTACTTTGATTTAAATCCAAGGTTTAAATTTTATTTTGAAATTTCAAAACAGATCAACAGGTTTCTGTTTAAACCTGTTATCTAACTTTAACCCGAGCTACCCCATTCCCTGCTCCGAGTCAACAAGCCAGCCTCTTCGAGCAAACTACCAAAATATCGAATAACAACTCGAGTCAATCAACACTGCATCTACCCAGTGTTCATCAGAAACCCAAAAGTACACGGTGCACGTGCACCGTGCCTCCGACCATCTCTATCCACCTCCGGTGGCCTCCCCACATCAATGACTATCACCTCGCTCCAACATGACCAACCAATCTTCCCTCCACAACTCAAAATAGAATTCGAGTTTTAATTCCAAAACCTGAACCAGAAAGGACAAAATCCCATGAAAACCTTTCATCGCTTCCCCTACGGTGCTCCGTCCACCAGAGAACTTCCACCACCGGCCACAGCTTCGTCTACGCTTCAGCAACCACCTCCCAGAAGCATATGACACTCAATCAAACATTTAAGCCGAGTCGATCAATTTATTATATCCTCGAAAAACTAGGTCTATAGGTAAGAAAACATCATCACTGTTTATATGGTGATTTGCAACACCATCACTTATTTTTCCAAGCATCACTGATCTCTCCTCTACCCACTGGAAGAAACCCGATACCCCATAATCGATAGATCATCAGAAATCACCAAATTCCCCTTTTATGTTCAACAGAGAAATGCACCCTAACCTCTTAACTAAAAATCCTACTTTTTGTTCTAAAAATCATGTTTTGATCTTAGTATTCAATTCATAATACTGAATTTATAAATTATTCAGTTCGAATTTTCACATATTTTAAAACTTGATCAGTAAATTTTGGTTTACAGAGATAATAAAAGTTATTTTAACTTAACTAAAATTCTAAACTAAAGTTTAAAATTAAACAAACAAGTTTGATTTAATCTAAAGATTTTGAATTTAAATCAAAACTTGAACCTATGAACTATAAAACATAGAGTACTCTGGAAAACACAAGCATACCATACATCCATTATATTCACAGCAGATTTCATTCATATATACATACAATACATTTTTATCACAACGATTTAACATGCAACCTTATTCATAAGCTTAATCTTTTAGAAATAGTAATGTTACTCACCTGAACTCGATGGGAAAAGCAATGATTTTGAAAAGCTTTATGCTTTTAAAACTGGAAACTTCCTTTGCTTCAAATCTTGAATTGCCAAATGAACTGAGTTACTGATGCCTATATTTAAACTAGAATGCATGCTGCCCTACTTTAAAAAAAACTGCATGCATGCCTGAAAAATCCAGAATCTAAGGAATGCAGATTTGAAACAGTTTGGCTTGCATGCTTACAGATTTGCCTTGAATTCTAGATTCTAAACGATGCAGACTTACAAGTTTGTTTGCATGTTATTTGTAATTTGATTTACAGGGTTTATTGAAGATGCTTCAGATTCTTTTTTTTCAATGGAAGTGTTTATTTTTTTTTCAGATTTGTTTGTCTTTAGATTTTAGGAGAAGAAAAGAAAAAATGAGGAAAAGAAGATTTTTATATAAGCTGAAATTATTTGAAAATAAAAACAAAAGAAAAGGCTAAATTCAAATCTTGACACGTCTTTAATTCTAACATTTGTCAAGTTGTAATGTTTATTGATTAACACATGTCTTTTTTTTTAATTTGTAAAATGATTACATTTGTCTTAGGGGTTTTTAGGCTCAAAGAAAAAGTTAGAGAAAAATTTAGTCTCAGGGACAAGAAGTTTGTTTTTTAGGCTGAAGGACACTTTTTAGTGTAAATCACAGAACGATAGTTGTAAGTATCATTGTCAGTTTACACTAAAAAGTGTCCTTCAGACCAAAAAACAAACTTGTTGTCCCTGAGACTAATTTTTTTTGCAACTTCTTCCCTGTGCCTATTTACCTGTTTGTCTATAATGTTAATTAGTTATAATTAGGTTAATTTGTATTTTAATTAGATGTTAATATAAGATAAATGTAAATCCATGTTTAATTAATTAGTTAATATGTATTTATTTATATGTAGATAATATTAAAATGAATAAGTCCAATTTAATTTATAAAATAAAGTTTGTGAAAATATTTTAAAATCAAAACAAATTAAAAATATTTATACTTTAAATTTAAAATCTTTGAATTCAAATTCAAATCAAGTTATATATATAAATATATAACTACACAATTAAATTTTGAAAAACAATTATTTTTATTAAAAATCTATTTGTTAAAAATAACGTATTACTATATTTTAAAAATAACAAAATTTGATAACTATAAATAATTTATAAAAGAAATTGTCTTCTTTATTAATAAATTATTTATTTTATCCAATTATATCCAAATAATCCTTATTGTTAATCTTATTTAAATTTAAACTTGAGTTAAAACATATTTTCAACCATTTCAATATTTACCTTATGTATTTAAAACCATTTAGTTATTTATTATATACTTTTTAACAAGTTAATATCAAATAAATCAAGTTAAACAAATTAAATTTTTATTTTATCAATTTAAAACCATATTTTATTAATTAAATTATCCTTTAAAAGTTTAACTTTAAAATTATACCCAATTTTACAAAGATATCTATATATATTTAGAAAACAGGATTTTTTTTAAAATTTAAAATAAAATATATTTACAATATATACATATTTTATATACATTATAAATATAAAACAATTATTAGATTTAAAAAGATAAAATCTATAAATTAAATATTTATTTTAATCGGATTATTAAATTAATTCCAATCTTATTAACAAAATTATCAAATCAATTTAATTTTTATTCAGATTATTAAATTGATATTGCTTAAAATTCCGGGTCATCACATTCCTCCCCCTTAAAAGAATTTCGTCCCCGAAATTTAAAACAAAGGTAATTTAATAATCCATTTAAAGATTTAATTTTTAAAACACAAGCATATATCAATGATATGCTAACTACCATAGCAATCAATTCATCTAATCAATCAAATCTATCTATCCAGATAAAATTCTGGATAGAGTTTCCTCAAGTTTACCTAGTAAAAATATCAGGATACTCGCTCTACATAATCCAAACAATCAATACCATTAAGCTATAGAGCTCCTATTCATCTAGATCTACAAAACTGGACAGCATATCAGACTACAGACGAGTCTGATTCAACAACCAAACCTCCTGAACAGCTGGTTCCAAAACCAGAGATAGACCATACACGTACTCCCTCAGAGATACATGAAACACATCGAATCCCAGTTATCCAAACTGGCAATTCAATCCTGAAAACCAAATATTGATTCTTACAAGAACAAAGACAGATCCAAAATATCTTGGAGTTAGCTTTCTAGCCTTACCCCATCTTATAGCTCCTTCGATTGGAGAAAACTCCAACAACAACGAAGTCTCCAACTTCGAATTCCAAATTCCTCCGTCCCTTATCCACAAAAGTCTTCGGACGATCCTCGGCCGCCTTCATCCTTCCTGATCAGCTCAACCCTTGTTGATGCCCCCAGAACAAACAGAACTAAAAACAACCCACACAATGATCTCCTCAAGATCAATCAAAACCAAAACACAACTCTACTCCATAAACATCAGAAGACTGAAGTTACTTCTCCTTATCCGGAAAAGACAATCGGAAACACTTCCAAACTGCTTCCGCTGCACAACTCTGATCCGAAGTAGATAAGAAAATGTTGATGAAGAATATGAGCACAAACTGGACAATACTTCCCCGAAATATAGTTCAACAGATCCATAAAAGAAAAACTCAGAAATTCCTCCAAAAACTGAGTTGCTTCATCAAACTCTATCTCTAGGGATCATTCCTCAACTAAACAGAACCACCGGTTCCCCTCCTGGAATACTAGTCGATAAGAAAACTCAATCTACAAATGCGGACAAACCTCTGTCTTCCCAGAAGATATCCAGAAAATCTTCAACAATCCAAGAGAACATTCAACTATCGCAAGTCACTTTTGCGATCAACCCAGATAAATTTCCAAAGAAAAACTGTTCTCTCTTTACCCAACAGAACGGCTTACGCTAGTCTACCTAATCCATTGAAGAAACGGATCCACTCGGCCGCTTCTGAACTCCACCTTCAGAAAACTACTCAGCTAAGACCTCCTTGTCGGTACACAGAACACTTCGAGCTGCACTGCTGACACCGATGCCAAAACTTCCTAATCCAAATCTCTTCGAGAAACTCGGACTTCAAAGCTAACCACAACATCCTGCTGACCCTAGCCAGAACACCGAAGTAGACATACTTCCTAAGACTTGTTCCAAAGAAATATCTTCGGAAACATCCATAGTCACTGCATCTCATCACGCAGCTACACTTCCTGAGGTATCAAAATGCCATCACTTGCTTCTGCCCAATTGACAGATCCAAACTCAACTCATCGAACTCTGCACTTCAAAGATGACTCCGAACCTTAACAGGTTTCCTTCAGAGATCGATGAAATACTTACATCCAGCTGCAAAGCTCACTCGATACGGTATTAGGTCTACAGTCTCGACAAATACACTTCCAATCACAATATACAGACTTCAACCAATGGTAGTCGTGTTAACACACACCATTACCTCATCTACCTTTATACCTTATATTGGTAAACCCCAACAGGTAACCCAACAGATAGGTAGAAATAGATAAATATATATAAATATTTAAAATTACAAATACGCTCTCTCAAGATAGGCACCACTTCCAGAGCCTAGGTATTCACTTAACCTAATGCTCTGATACCACTGTAATGACCCGCCATCCGTCTCCACAGAATGACGCATCATTAATAAGAAAGAAAAGGATAGAAAATAGAGAGAAAGAGAAGAAAGAAGAAACAACACATCAGAATATAAACAACGGAAGAGTAAATTATATTAATAATATAAAATATTACATAGTATACAATAACTATCAGAGTACACAGATAATACAACACATACTAGACAGCTATAAACACCTGTCTATTATTTACAACTTAATACAAACACAACACAGAGAACACACAGCGGAATCTATATATCTACAACGCAGAAGCCTCCTACTCCATTGCACCTCCAATAATCGTCAAAGCTAACCTGAATACCTTGGCTACTCATAAAAATTTGAGTACCCAAGAGTTTAAGAAAACAGAAGATAAACTCCGGGTCAGACATGGGTCTGGTGTGACTAACGGGTTAAAGTTGCTTAACTTTAAAAATCTTTTGAAAAGAAAAGTATCACGTAAGACTTCCCACACATAAACATGGAAAAGTTTTTACCTTACGCTAACCAAAACATTTGATAGGAAATCCAATGATATTATAATAGGTCTAGGGTTTTCAAGTAAATATTAAATAGCCGAAATTGTTACATTATTAAATTCCAGCTACTAGCCACAAAAGTGGGTAATACAATCAAAACCGTTGGCACTTATTGGATTTTGGATTCCATCAATGGCAGGGCTACCGGGGTACCTCCCATCACAGTCGTGGCCTAGATCACCATATAGAGGATCACTCCCAATCCCCTGCAACACAAAGCCGGAACCATTCCTTATTGAACAGTTCAGAGCAAGACAACCCCACAGTTGGTGCGTAATTCCAACCGCCCACTAAGCCGAATAAAAAGGGACCTCTAGACAGGGGAAAATCTCATCCTACTTGGGCATGACCTACTTAGCCTTGTTGCACCTCCCTTGTTTTAGCCATTCCCGGTTGATGAGGCTTGAGGCTACGATTACCTTTATAGGACACATCACTTAGAATGCTCATCGTCCACCAGACGATGTTCTGAAAGCATTCAATCCATACAAGTTCGTTCCGGATTCGAACGAAACTGAAGGCATTATCTCGTTACATTCATTTTGGAATCACCCTTAGAGTTAACGACGATAACCCGTGCACTCTGAATCTTCATCTCGAATCTGAAAGTACTATCTCCGTCAAACTCATCTCGGAATCACCCTCAGAGTTATACTGACGATAGTCCTTACACCTCGAGTCTTCACTCTTCACATGAGATTCACGACCTATCGTTAATTTGGATCGATGTGGTTTTCGGATATCCAAATATGGAAACCCGATCCCGGTCTCATCGAAATCCAAAGCGTGTCTTTTAGGTCCAAGTTGTTTTAGAGTTTAAAACAATTCAATTCATTATCTATATACACACAGATAGATAATTCACGTATTCACAACAGATAATTATCATTATCATCACAACAGATAATCCATATTATCATTATCAAAGATAATCCATATCATAATCACAATGCAACCAATGCAAACATGTCACTCAACATTACTAATCTCATAGTTGAGATTCCAAACCATTCAAGGCAACCAATATCATCCATTCATAAGCAATGATCTATAATCACACCATCTATAATTAATTTAAAATGAATTAAATTAACTACATCTTCTCTAATTAATTTAAAATGAATTAAATTAATTACTACATCAATATAAATCTGCTTACATATTCAATAATTAATTACAAATTAATTAATTATCCTCTAGTTAATCAACTTAATTAATCACCCTCGATTGATTATTCTTTAATTAATTTCACAAAATTGATTACTCTAAACCAAATATAGTAATTAATCTTTAATTACTTTATTAATTAATTAACTATAATTAATTACATTAAATCTTAATTAAATACAATTAATTAGTTACACTTAATCACTTATTATTTATTAATTAATCTTAATTAATCAATATTAATTACATCATTAATTATATTAATAAATGATCCTTAATTATATTTAATTAATTACTTATTTAAATTAATTACATTCAGTAATTAATCTAAATTAAACCATAATTATTAATCACCTTTGATTAATCACATTTAGTAATTAACTACCCTTATTACTTATCAAATTAATTAATCCTTAATTAATTTCTTTAATTAATTCCTTGATTAATTATACAAAGTAATTTAATCCAGATTACTTTCACAATTCCATCATTATCCACTAATTACATCCAGTAATTATCTTTATACTTCACTGAGTAATTTTACTTCATTAATTACGTCAAGTAATTATTATCAAATCCAATTTTTAAAATTAATTAAACTTAATTAATTAATTTAAACCAATCACAATAAACTCCATTAATTACATTAAGTAATTAATTCCTTAATTACTTTCGTTTAGTAATTAAACTTAAATAAATTTCTCAATTGATTATCATTTAATTAATTAATCTAATTAATTATTATAAATTAATCATATTAATTAATTGTTAAATAATCTTTAAGTTAATGACCATTATTAACCATTAATCATACTTTAATTACTCTCATAGGTAATTAACTTTCATTAATCATCATTAATTTCAAATTAATTAATCTTTGACATTCAATTAATTAACCTTTAATTATATTTAATTATCCTTAATTAATTAATTAACTTAACTTTAATTAATACATTTAAAAAGCTTTAATTACTTATTCAATCCGAATCATTACTTAATTTAAATAAATAATCCATTTTAATTAACTTAATAATTCAAATTACTTGTTTTAAAGATAAAAAAATACTTTCTAATTAATGGTCACATTATCATTAACAAAGCATTAAAACAAATTACTTTAAATTTACTTCCAAATATCATTTCAATTTAATATTTAAAATAAATTCAAATTATCTTTAACAAAGTTTTAAAACACACTTCTAAACCTTTCATTTCACAATTTAAAGATATATTCCTTTAAATAAAGAAGTTTTAAAGGATTTAAAACCAAATTTATATTTAAATTCAAATCCATTTAAGTTATACTTTAAACATTTCAATTTGTTTAAACATTTTAAATTTTTAAATCTTTCCTTTTTCAAACCTGAAATACTTATTTAAAATTTGATTTCAGATAAATCTTCAGATTTTTTTAAAACTTTACTTACCCTTTTAAACATATTTTAATATTCAAACTACTTTAACACTTTAATATTATTAAGTCAATTTGAATTTTCAAAACTCATTTATTTCCAAACTAGATTCAAATTCAACTTGAATCTATTTTTAAACTTAGATTTAACTTAAATTCAGATTTAAAACTTTACTTTCATTTAAATCCAGGGTTTAAATTTTATTTTAAAATTCCAAAACAGATCAACAGGTTTCTGTTTAAACCTGTTATCTAACTTTAACCCGAGCAACCCCATTCCCTGCTCTGGGTCAACAAGCCAGCGTCTTCGAGCAAACTACCAAAATCTCGAGTAAAAAATTGAGTCAATTAACACTGCATCTACCCAGTGTGCATCAGAAATCCAAAAGTGCACGGTGCACGTGCACCGTGCCTCCGACCATCTCCATCCACCTCCGGTGGCCTCCGCACATCAATGACTATCACCTCGCTCCAACACGACCAACCAATCTTCCCTCCACAACTCAAAATCGAATTCGAGTTTTAATTCCAAAACCTGGAACGAGAAAGGACAAAACCCCACGAAAACCTGTCATCGCTTCCCCCACGGTGCTCCGTCCACCAGAGAACTTCCACCACCGGCCACAACTTCGCCTACGCTTCAGCAACCATGTCCCAGAAGTATATGACACTCGATCAAACATTTAAGCCGAGTTGATCAATTTATTATATACTCCAAAAACTAGGTCTACAGGTAAGAAAACATCA
Organism: Allium cepa; assembly: GCA_030765085.1. NCBI lineage: Eukaryota > Viridiplantae > Streptophyta > Magnoliopsida > Asparagales > Amaryllidaceae > Allium > Allium cepa. The sequence goes on from CM060939.1 coordinate 160,274,557, forward strand.
TCACTGCTTTCATGGTGATTTGCATCACCATCACTAATTTTTCGAAGCATCACTGATCTCTCCTCTACCCACTGGAAGAAACCCAATTCCCTATAATCGATAGATCATTAGAAATCACCAAATTCCCCTTTTCTGTTCAACACAGAACTACACCCTAACCCCTTAAGTAAAAATCCTAATTTTTGTTCTCAAAATCATGTTTTGATCTTAGTATTCAATTCATAATACTGAATTTATAAATTATTCAGTTTGAATTTTCACATATTTTAAAACTTGTTCAGTAAATTTTGGTTTACAGAGATAATACAAGTTATTTTAACTTAACTAAAATTCTAAACTAAAGTTTAAAATTAAACAAACAAGTTTGATTTAATCTAAAGTTTAAATAGAGTCACAATCTAAAGATTTTGAATTTAAATCAAAACTTGAACCTATGAACTATAAAACAAAGTGTACTCTAGAAAACACAAGCATACCATACATCCATTATATTCACAGCAGATTTCATTCATATATGCATACAATACATTTTTATCACAGAGATTTAACATGCAACCTTATAGATAAGCTTAATCTTTTAGAAATAGTAATGTTACTCACCTGAACTTGATGGACAGAGCAATGATTTTGAAAAACTTTATGCTTTTAAAACTGGAAACTTCCTTTGCTTCAAATCTTGAATTGCTAAATGAACTGAGTTACTGATGCCTATATTTAAACTGGAATGCATGCTGCCATACTTTAAAAAAAAAAACTACATGCATGCTTGAAAACTCCAGATTCTAAGGAATACAGATTTGAAATAGCTTGGCTTGCATGCTTACAGATTTGCCTTGAATTCTAGATTCTAAATGATGCAGACTCACAAGTTTGTTTGCATGTTATTTGAAATTTGATTTACAGGGTTTGTTGAAGATGCTTCAGATTCTTGTTTTTCAATGGAAGTGTTTATGTTTTTTTTCTTCGGATTTGTTTGTCTTTAGATTTTAGAAGAAGAAAAGAAAAAAAATGAGGAAAAGAAGATTTTTATATAAGCTGAAATTATTTGAAAACCAAAACAAAAGAAAAATCTAAATTCAAATGTTGACACATGTCTTTAATTCTAACATTTGTCAAGTTGTAATGTTTATTGATTAACACATGTCTTTTTTTTTAATTTGTAAAATGCTTACATTTGTCTTTAATGTTAATTAGTTATAATTAGGTTATTTTGTATTTTAATTAGATGTTAATATAAGATAAATGTAAATCCATGTTTAATTAATTAGTTAATATGTATTTATTTATATGTAGATAATTTTAAAATGAATAAATCCAATTTAATTTATAAAATAAAGTTTATGCAAATATTTTAAAATCAAAACAAATTAAAAATATTTATACTTTAAATTTAAAAGCTTTGACTTCAAATTCAAATCAAGTTATATATATACATATATAACTACACAATTAAATTTTGAAAAACAATTATTTTTATTAAAAATCTATTTGTTAAAAACAATGTATTATTATATTTTAAAAATAACAAAATTTGATAACTATAAATAATTTATAAAAGAAATTGTCTTTTTTATTAATAAATTATTTATTTTATCCAATTATATCCAAATAAACCTTATTGTTAATCTTATTTAAATTTAAACTTGAGTTAAAACATATTTTAAACCATTTCAATATTTACCTTATGTATTTAAAATCATTTAGTTATTTATTATATACTTTTTAACAAGTTAATATCAAATAAATCAATCTACACAAATTAAAATTTTATTTTATCAATTTAAAACCATATTTTATTTATTAAATAATCCTTTAAAAGTTTAACTTTAAAATTGTACCCAATTTTACCAAAGATATCTATATATATTTAGAAAACAGGATTTATTTATTTGTTAAATTTAAAACAAAATCTATTTACAATATATACATATTCTATATACATTATAAATATAAAAAAATTATTAGATTTAACAACATAAAATCTATAAATTAAATATTTATTTTAATCGGATTATTAAATTAGTTCCAATCTTATTAACAAAATTATCAAATCAATTTAATTTTTATTCAGATTATTAAATTGATATTGCCTAAAATTCTGGGTCATCACATAAAGGGTAATAAATTAATATAAAGAATGTTATAATGGTTAATTTACATTTTGAAGTTAAGTTAAATCATTTGTTGAAGGAAATTAATCACTTAAAGTGAATTACTTAATAAAAGTTATATAAACTAAATTTCCAAAAGAAAGGTATTAACAAATTTTAAAAAACAAACCCCAAATCTAAATTGAAATTATTTTTAAACTTGTTTTAGTTTTGAATAATCATATTGAGTTAATCATTTGAATTACCCTAAGTTTTTTTCAAATTTAATTTGATTGTGTAATTAAGTGATAGTCGAGATAAATGATTTATCTTAAATATTTGAGGTCTTATTAATAAAAGTAATTAAAGATTAATTACTCAAAGAAAAAATTACTTAATTTGAGGTTTAATTAAAGATTAATCAAAGATTTATTGAAAGATTGATTAAGGTTAATTAATTACATGATTTAGGTAATTAATTTATGATTAAAAGGTTAACTAATTTATAATTGAAGGAAAATTGGTTTATGTGATTAATTAATTAAGGTGATTAATTTGATAAAAATCAATTAAAGGTTAATGAATTAATGAAATTTATTACGGATAATTACTTATTAATTAAATGGTGACTAATTGATGGTTAATTAATCAATGTAATTAATTAAGGATAATTAATTAAAGGATAACTATTTAATGATTAAAGGATAATTACAAATTAATTAAGAATAATTAATCAAAGGATTAATTATAAATTAAAGTTTAATTAATAAATGATTAAAGAGTAATCAATTAAATTGATTGTAATTAATTAATACTAATTAACCAAGATTAAAAAAAAGTTTTCATAAGTTTTTAAGCTGATTTAATTTAAATCGGGTAATTTATTTTATTTTTACTTATGGATGTTTGGATTCTATTGGATGTTTGGATGGTTGATATTCCTCATATGTGATGCTTTGTGATATTTTGTGATGTGAGTTGCTTTGTATTGATCTGTGATATCTGTGATACATTTCTGTGTAAATACCCTTTGGCCCGTAGAACGGCATTTGGAATTCGATGCGACAGGGAGTCAGATTCCAATTGGTTGTCCGAAACCCATATCGAATCGTAATGGTGAATCTCTGTGATTGATAAATTTACTTTATCTGCGTATCTATGTATATAGATAAGCGTTATAGGATATACCGCTTATCGATATTGCTATAATTGTAATCTGTGATGATTGATGTTGTTGCGCTATTGGGTAACCCTTGGACTACACCTTACACACACCAATATGGATTGCACATGGAAATGGGTTAAGTCACAGATTTTGAAATAGTTTTAAATTTGAATCCAAAAATAGTTTTAAAATTGGAATTGAAAGCTTTTGAAAAGGAGTTTTCAAAAATAAAAGTTATTTTAAATAACTTAATAAAGTTTTGAAAATTAAATAACTAGATTTAAAATTTGAATTCAATATTTGAAATTGAATCCTATGATTTGCGAATTATAATTTAAAAAGGATTATGCAAGTTATAAAGATGTTCATATGGGTTTTTAAACCATTTAAAAAGCATTGTTTTTGGGAATTTAAATTTAAACCCTACTTGAATAGCTTTAACTTAGGTAAATGTAATCAGTTTTTTCCCGAAACAAAACTATTTGTTTCAATTAATAATAGCTTACATATAAGGAAAGGGTTTTCAATTTTTGTTGAAAGATTTTAAATCGAATTGAAATAGTTTTGAAAACTGTTAACTAATCTTTGTGAAAGATAGTCAAACCTTGATTTGAAATTGAAGAGCATTTAAATAGTGTATTTTTTATATAAAATTTTGGAATTGAATTATTTTATGGAAATGATTTTGAAAGCTATAATATGAGTCTTTAATTTAAAGACCGGATGAGTTAATCTAACTTGAAATGGAATTGTTTTGAAAGGCTAGAAATGAATCTTTGTTAAAGATTGGTGATCCCTGTTTTAAATTGAAAGGGGGTTTTAAAGATAAATCTTTTGTTTGAATGGTTAATGTTTAGAAATTGTTTAAACCGTTGAAGATTTTTGAAATGAATCTTTTTGTTTAAAAGATTGGAAATGGTAATTTGTTTAAACCATTTGAAAGAAAAGCTTGGATTTTAAGTTGTGACTTAACTGAAATCCTATTATCCATATGTTTTTAAATATTGCGCTCATTATTCGGTTTAGTCGGGAGAGGACCTCGTGTCGTAAAACCCATTCCGAATAATGATACGACGATATGGATAGCATTTAAAGACCTGTGGTAAAGACCGGATACTTTCGAAAGCGAAAGGATGACCTGTCGAATGTCTCTACACCGAATGGCCCCGGTATAGAGATTTGAGCACCCATTGTGATGAGGAGTCCGGACGTGATTAGAAATTATCCGAATTGCAAGGGCTTCTTTGGAAGTGCCTTCGGTTCTGTTCTAACCCGAAACAGACTTGTATGAATGTGTGTCTGACATTACACTTTAAGATGTAAAACCGGTTTCTATCAAATACATTTCTGTTTGGTGGCGGAGATTTATTCTCTTAACTTAACACCCTTCTCTGAGACGTACGAGCTCAGAGGCTGTGTAGTTGATGGTTACTAGTGATACATTCCCAATTTGGTAGTGTGGCATACGAAGTGCTGCTGATCATTTGTTGATAAGCATGTCTTTTGTGAAAAGCGTAGCTTTGTGGGCGAGACTTCGTCAGACCTCACACCTTAGAATGGTCGAAATAGGAAGAAGGCAGCAAGGTTATGAAGGGTAGAGCCCCTTAGGGTTGTGCATTTCCTTCTGGATAGAAGTGGTATCATGTATGAAGCCCAGATACTTAACTTATGTGGATATCGCAAATATATATTACTTTGTGATTATTGGTATTGAGGATCCTCGGATAAAGGTTGTTTACAACCGGGGGATGGCATACTCGTGTCAGTAGTTACCTATTTTTATAGAGGTAACCCGACCTTGTGTTGGCAGAGATCCGCTTAGGTTCTCGGGGCGTCCCTCCAGAGGCGTACCCATGTGGCAATGGGAAGTTCCTAGGCCTGACCATTTGTTGGAAAACCCAAAGAAACAATACGTGCCTTGTACGGTTTTAGTTGTATAACCTGCCATGGAATGTGGCGGTAACCTGTTGTTGAACATGGTAGCTATAGTAGGCACACGAAGAAATGTTGTATGCTGGCTAAGATTAATATTATACTTTCGAAAATGTTTTCCACTATGCACTAATAATAATATCAAATGGTTTTCGTGTATCAAGCATATTTGACTATCATAAGGAGAAATCTCCTCCAATTCTCCGTTTGCATGGTGTGTGTGGCGGGAGGCCTTATGGTAGTTTCATTTTACAAAAAGCACTGCGGATTTCAAATTTAAATTCTTTTGTTTGTTTTAAAGACCAAATGTTTTTGCTTGCTCATACCAGTCCCATGACTGACCTGGAGTTTATTGTTCCCTTCCTAAACTCTGGATGCCCACAATTTTCCACACGGGCTGTCTAGAGTTGGGTTTTTTAGATAGTAGATATAAATATCGATTTGGTAGCTTTTAGCTTTCTCTTTGGTATTCTTTGGAGATCTTGGATATTGGAGTCTTTGGATTCATGGACGAGACTTACTTATCTTTGTACAATATGATGGTGGTTAGAGCTAGTGGCTTTGGAGCATTGGATTGGATTTGCAGTTTGATATTTGAGATATCTCTTTTGCTATTCGTTTTTTGCTATTGTTTATTGTCCCTGATATTCTTGTATCATTTTGATATCATTGTTGTACATTTGGATATTGTATCATTGGAGTTGTACATGATATTCCTTTCTTTTTCTTCTGCTGTGTTGTTATACTTAATGTGTTATAAGCTCCGGCCAGAATCGACGTTTGGATATGCGGCATTGGAATACGAGTGTCGTATTCGGTGCCGATTTTCGGAGGTCGAGTTAGGGTCGTTATATTTGGTATCAGACCTGAAGGTTAAAACTTTAGCTCAAGAGTATAACAAATTAAGTAACTCATTAGAGATAGGGTGCAGTATACCCTAGAATGAGTATATCCCTAAGATATCCGTTCGAATGCCTCAGTAAATTCTCTTACTATCCACTGATAGTGAGTATGAGTGCAATAAGTGGACGGGATAGGGGACAGGGGAGTACCACTACAAATGGTAAGTACCTTGCAATAGCGGAAACAACTTTCTCTATCAATCTCCTTTGATTCGTCTTTTCAATTCTTTGATGATTCTTGGCAGCTCCAGGAAGAAGCTTTGATATATTTGCATGGGACATAAACCCCCACTGGGTCAGAATTGTTTGTTTGGATGAATTGTTTGCTTTGGTTGCTATGGTTGATAGGTATACTTTGGTTGTTTAAACTAAAAGTTTTGGGATTGTATCCACGTATCTGTCTATTCTTTAGGGTATTTCGACTTGAGCTTGGAATCCATACTCAGTGTTTGAGAAATATGGAAGATTAAATTCATTTATTTGTTCTTTTGGGACTTGATATATTCTACCAGGGGTTAGTTATCCTTTGAACAAATCAATACCCCTGTATATTCGTAGATCTGGTAATTCATCTCTCCATATCTCTATATTTTTTTTTGTCTCCCTACTTTCAAATTTCGAGGACGAATTTTTTTTAAGGGGGGAATCTGTAGCATTCCTGATTTTTGAGCTAAATTTAAATTGGTAGTTAATTTAATTTTTGGGATTAAATTATGAATTAATTTTGTATTTTCCAAATTTAAATAAATATCAGTTTGTTTATTAATATAAATATAAATATATATACATAAAATATGATTTTAAAATAGAATTTCTAATTTGAAGTACAGAAATAAGTATTTTGAATGATATAGTAATTTTATATTTAATTGTAGATTAGTTTGAAAATTTGAATAAATATACATCAAAAGATTGTAAATAAAGGAATTGATTTGAAAATTCAATAAATGGACTTTTAGTAGAATTATGGATTGGAATTCGATAATAAACACCTATAAAGTAAAAATAAGTGAATTTGAAAACATTAAAGTTGATAAAAGATAAAACGGGAATTAATAAGAGTTTTAAAATGTACATATCTTTGGAAATTAATAAGAAACCATATATATGTAAATGGGTTGTATTCATATATATATATATATATATATATATATATATATGAATTTATAAGTACATAACATTTAAACCCATAATTAGTATAAATTGGAATTAAACCATTTTAAAATATGATTCCTAATATAAGTTTGTAAATATAAAATAAATTAAGGTTTAAAGCATAACTTGTAAATATATTGGAAACAAGGTCTAAACATAAATTTATCACAAAATGACAATTGTAATCTTTGAAAATGAGTGTTTACAAGTGTGAAATGAATAAACAAGTGGCTCACTATTTTTTTTGAAAAAGATATTAATTTACAAATAAACACAAACTAGGCTATATTACATTTCCATCTGAGAATCATCTCCTCTAAACTAAGAAATAAGATCAAAGTGAATCAAAAACTAAAGCTAAATCAAGGTACATCTCAAACCTGAAACAAAATTATCAAAAGCCTGAAAAAAATCAATGCAGTTCAATAAAACCAATTTCTCAGTTCTCAAATCAAAATAAGAAAACAAAAGCATCTTAACTAAAATCTGAGATCAAAGCAAGGGGCAGATCATCTTCAAAACCAGATTTCAGTGTTTAAATATTCAAGTTTTAAACTTCAACCTAATCAAGTTTTGAATCTGGAAATCAAAGCTCAGACCAAATCAAAACAGCATGCTCTGTTCTTCCCTCTTCTTTTAGAAAATAGGTGAGCAAACTTCATTTTTTTATCCATTTCCTTGATTTTGATACCTGTAATGATGATGCCTGGGAAAGTAATAAATGAATGTGTGTGTGTGTGTATCAGCTTGTATACATGTACTTATATATGTGTATGTGGGTGCTCAGGAATGTTTGCTCTGTCTCAAGTTACAGATTTTAAAACCTGATTAAAATTTCAAATCATTTCACCTACAAACGATTTTAAACTTTGATCTCTGAAAGAAAGGTGTTTTTTTGTGTATAACATCATTTCTAAAAATAAAATCAATAGAAAATATTGAGTAAATGTTTTGGAAATTATAAATAGCAGAGAAATTGAAAGAACATGTGAAAATTCAAACTTAACGATTTTTAAATTCATGTATATATTCTGAATCCTCTGAGTAAAATATGATTTTAAAACAAAAATTGTGATTTTCAGTTTAGTATTTTGGTTGCAGTTCGTAGTTGAACAATTTTGGGTTCATTGGCAAATTCAAATGGACGGAATAACTTGGGTCTCGTGATTAAGGTTGAAGCTTGGTTGGTGTTGGGAGATCATCAGAAAAATAATGATTGAATTTATTAATTGCGGTGGTGCTCTAGAATCGACGAACTAGGGTTCGATGACAGTTTTTCAACGAGGAGAGACGTGAGGCAAATTTGTGCTCATCGATGCATCTATTTGAACGAGACCCAGGGGGATTGAAGCAGGGGTGGTTGGCGAAGCCCCAGTCGTGGTTGCATGATCATCTATGGTTGGGGGCGATGGTTCAAGGCGAATTTCGATGAACTGTATGTGTTCCAAGGTGGGATGAGTACCTTAATTCCAATTCCGTCTCGATATCAATCTTTGGGTGGTCGGAGTTGAAGTGGTGGGATGTCAGCGACTTGTCGACAGTGATCTCAGAGGTCGAAGCATCGCCGTGCGACTGTGCACGTGCACGAGTTTCTTTAACGTGTCTGTTAATTTAAGTTTGGGGAAGATGAAGTAGAAGCTCGGGGTGGTCTCGAGTTTGTAATCAGGTTAACTCGAAGTCATACTCGAAGCATTAACGAGGGTTAATTGAAGTAAAAGTTTAAAATATAACAAAAAAAGAAACAGGAGTGGGAAATTTTGTCGGGGAAGATTCGAATGTAACTCGAAGTAGGGTACGGGAAAAACAGGGGTTGGCTCGGGTAAAACGTGAATGGGCTCGGGGATCTGATGTAATGAAAAAAAAAACAGTTTCCAGATTTTTAAAGAAAACAAGTTAATTTTTACCAATTTTTGTCAATACCATTCTCCTCTAAAAATTTGATGCTATCCCGGTTTTAAATTGTTAAAAAGATTACTTAAACTAACCCAGTTTAAAATGATGTAATTTATACATAAACTTTTATTTAAATAAATTTAATAATATTAAAGGGTAATAAATTAATATAAAGAATGTTATATGGTTAATTTACTTTTTGAAGTTAAGTTAAATCATTTGTTGAAGGAAATTAATCACTTAAAGTGAATTACTTAATAAAAGTTATATAAATTAAATTTCCAAAAGAAAGGTATTAACAAATTTTCAAAAACAAACCCCAAATCTGAATTTAAATGATTTTTAAAATTGTTTTAGTTTTGAATAATCATATTGAGTTAATCATTTAAATCACCCTTAGCGTTTTTTCAAATTTAATTTGATTGTCTTATTAAGTGATAGTCGAGATAAATGATTTATCTTAAATATTTGAGGTCTTATTAATAAAAGTAATTAAACATTAATTACTCAAAGATAAAACTACTTAATTAGATGTTTAATTAAAGATTAATCAAAGATTTATTGAAAGATTGATTAAGGTTAATTAATTACATGATTTAGGTAATTAATTTATGATTAAAAGTTTAACTAATTTATAACTTAAGGAAAATTGATTTATGTGATTAATTAATTAAGGTGATTAATTTGATAAAAATCAATTAAAGGTTAATGAATTAATGAAATTTATTAGGGATAATTACTTATTAATTAAATGGTAATTAATTGATGGTCAATTAACCAATTTAATTAATTAAGGATAATTAATTAAAGGATAACTATTTAATGATTAAAGGATAATTAAAAATTAACTAAGAATAATTAATCAAAGGATTAATTATAAATTAAAGTTTAATTAATAAATGATTAAAGAGTAATTAATCAAATTGATTGTAATTAATTAATATTAATTAACCAAGGTAAAAATTTTTTTTTCATAAGTGACTAATCTGATTTAATTTAAATCAGGCAATTTAATTTATTTTTACTTATGGATGTTTGGATTCTATTGGATGTTTGGATGGTTGATATTCCTCATATGCGATGCTTTGTGATATTTTGTGATGTGAGTTGCTGTGTATTGATATGTGATATCTGTGATACGTTTCTGCATAAATACTCCTTGTCCCGTAGAACGACATTTGAAATTCGATGCGACATGGTGTCGGATTCCAATTGGTTGTCCGAAACCCACATCGTATCGTAATGGTGAATCTCTGTGATTGATAAATTTACTTTATCTACGTATCTGTGTATATAGATAAGCGTTATAGGATATACCGCTTGATATTGCTGTGATTGTAATCTGTGATGATTGATGTTGTTGCGCTATTGGGTAATACCTTTGGACTACACCTTACACACACCAATATGGATTGCACATGGAAATGGGTTAAGTCACAGATTTTGAAATAGTTTTAAATTTGAATCCAAAAATAGTTTTAAAATTGGAATTGAAAGCTTCTGAAAAGGAGTTTTCAAAAATAAAAGTTATTTTAAATAACTTAATAAAGTTTGAAATTTAAATAATTAGATTCAAAAATTTGAATTTAATATTTGAAATTGAATCCTATGATTTGGGATTTATAATTTAAAAAGGATTATGCAAGTTATAAAGATGTTCATAGGTTTTCAAACCATTTAAAAAGCATTGTTTTTGGGAATTTAAATTTAAACCCAAGTTTATACTTGAATGGACTTAACTTAGGTAAATGTAATCAATTTTTTCCCAAAACAAAACTATTTTCTTCAATTAATAATAGCTTACATATAAGGAAAGGGTTTTCAATTTGTGTTGAAAGATTTGAAATTGAATTGAAATAGTTTTGTAAACTGTTAACTAATCTTTGTGAAAGATAGTCAAACCTTGGTTTGAAATTGAAGAGCATTTAAATAGTGTATTTTTTTATATAATTTTTTTGGAATGGAATTGTTTTGTGGAAATGATTTTGAAAGCTATAAAATGAGTCTTTAATTTAAAGGCCGGATGAGTTAATCTAACTTGAAATGGAATTGTTTTGAAAGGCTAGAAATGAATCTTTGTTAAAGATTGGTGATCCTTGTTTTAAATTGAAAGGGGGTTTTAAAGATAAATCTTTTGTTTAAAAGATTACAGTGTGGAAATTTTTTAAACCATTGAAGATTTTTGAAATTAATATTTTTGTTTAAAAGATTGGAAATGGTAATTTGTTTAAACCATTTGAAAGAAAAGCTTGGATTTTAAGTTGTGACTTAACTGAAATCCCATTATCCATATGTTTGTAAATATTGCGCTCATTATTTGGTTTAGCCGGGAGAGGACCTTGTGTCATATAACCCATTTCGAATAATGATACGATGTTATAGATAGCATTTGAAGACTGGTGGTGAAGACCGGATACTTTCGAAAGCAAAAGGATGACCTGTCGAATGTCTCCGCACCGAATGGCCCCGGTATAGAGATTTGAGCACCCATTATGATAGGGAGTCCGGACGTGATTGGAAATGATCCGGATTGCAATGGCTTCTTTGGAAGTGCCTTCGGCTCTGTTCGAACCAGGAACAGACTTATATGGATGTGTGTCTGGCATTACACTTTAAGACGTAAAACCGGTTTCTATCAAATACATTTCTATTTGGTGGCGGAGATTTATTCTCTTAGCTTAACACCCTTCTCTGAGACGTACGAGCTTAGAGGCTATGTAGTTGATGGTAACGCGTAGCAGCTACTACCGCCCTCCTCGAGCCATACACCCAAAATCAAAAGGGCCCAAATCAATCACAAAGTAATAGAATGGTATCGAAGGAGTGTGTCCGATAAAAGGTGCTGCCTTCTTATCCCGTCAATCGCTCCTGTTTTAGCCACCTTATGCCAACTCACGGGAGTCGAGTCCACGTATATACCTCAAAGGAAATGCTGCTACCATCCTAATTCATTCTGAAATCTCCACCGCGTACACGGTTGTTAAACTGGTTTTCGGGGTTGACAGAGAGTATGACAACTTCCGATCCCGGTCTCTTTAAAAACTAAACATTATTATAACACCGCTATCAATTCAAAATAATTATACTTCAAAACCAAAATATACTATCCATTTCAAAACCATATAAATACGATATCATTTCCCTTTTTAAAACCAAATCAATATGATATCATTTTTATTAAAACCCAAATCAATATAATATCATTTTTATTTCGAATATATCCTTTCCAAATCATAGCACATTCAAAATTATAATATTTCGAAATCAAACGCTTGAAATATAACCTTTCAAAACATAATACTTCGAATTTCATAGCTTCTAAACCATAACTTCCAAAACTTAAATGGTTTGGATATTCAAACAGTATACAAAATAAAAATAGTTTGAATTGAAAATTATTTTATAAAGTAAAATAATTTCCTCGACTTCAAAATTTTATTCACTTTAAATTAAATCTCAATTCATAACTTTCAACTCACTTTCAGTTTTCAATAAACCATTTCAATTTCAATATATTTCAAACTTTAAGTATTAAACAATTTCAAAACTAAGGTTGATAATTACGATTTAACAATCCCATTTTCTATTATTTCGTTGGATATTTGCATAATAAATCCCTTATGATTTAAATAAAACTCAAATTACAAATAACTAAACATTTCCTTCAATTTATTTACACTTGGAATATTCGTTTAATTCATCTTAAACCAAAATCAAGTTATAAAAATCATACCTTTAAAATCTCAATTTTATTAAATTTCAAATCAATTTCATATTTATCTTCCAACCTTATTCTCATTTAAGTCATTATATACTCCAGAAATATAATTTAAATAAATACTTAGCCATTATTTCTTAATAAAATCAAACTTTACTATTAAACTTATTTTATACTTTAAACCAATTTTATAAATAGCTTAACCAAGAATTTAACCATATATAAAATAACATTTATAAAATATCCAAATCAATATCTCATAAAACTGTATATTTCTTTACAAAACCATAGAAATCATTTCAAAATATTTTTATACATAGACCACGATGTCTTTATAAATTTTTCTATCCTATGGTCAAGTGATACGGATATTTATCATTTCAATCCATAATTTAAAATATAAGTATGGTTATGTATCATTTCAAACTGCAATCCCGAATGAAATAAAATCCATAACAACTCACAGTTTAAAACAACGTAAAATACAACATCCATTCATCCAATATCAATCATCAATCATTTATCACAACCATCATCCAATTTAATCAACAGACATCAATATAGAGCAGAAAATAAATAACAGGTACTTACTGGCATTTTATATTCAATAATAGACTAAATAACAATTTAACTGGCAACTTATATGCAATAGTAAATTAAATAGCAATTTAATTGGCAGTTTATATGAAATAAAAAATTAAATAACAATTTACTTCAATAATTTTAATTTAACTGAGATGATGATTAAAAATATGCAAAACAGTCATAATTTTTTTTTCTAATCACATCAAAAATAAATTTAACACACATAAGAAATTTTAGAAGTTGTGAGCGGGCTAAAACACCCACCTTTTGAATTTAAATTGAATTTAAATCCAATTTAAACCAAAATTTGAACACTCTTAGAATTAACCCAAACCAGGGCCAAAAACCTTCAGAATTTAGATACGATCCTAACAAAAGAAACCGCGCGTAAAACGGATATTGTATGTAAAAGTTATTAATATCAGAAGATATTCAATTTAAATTAGTAAATAAATAAAATAGATGGAATACGTACACGTGGACCAGCACCTTCTCTCTCCAGAAATGCAGCGAATAGCGAACGCGAGAACGAGCCCAGGCCGAAACCCTAGCCGCCACGAACAATGAAATTACTGCAGCCTCCACGCCGCTATCACCCCGATCTGCCTTCGCCATTCAACCCTCCACCACCAACCGACCCTTCGGCTCCACTCGCAACTCCCCCTGTCCACCAGAAATGAATGCAACCGTCTCCATTTATGGCCGATTTTTGGCTAATCGAGGCAACATTTGCGACAATTACCCGTATGGATCTGAAGCATACGACCCCCTCTACGCAACAGTACCATCGACCGACAAACAGTCAAAGATCCACCGTTGGATCGTCAAAAATCCAATATGAACGGCCACATTTCATTCTTGATTTCTTAGCAAATGGTGCATCGAATCGAAAAACGAATAGCACTATAAGAATACGCTCTTCGAGAGCTTCAAATTCATATATAATTCGATATAGTTTGTGGAGTTGCAATTTTTGCTTTGAATTTTATTTGAAATTGCAATTGGAATTTAGGGTTCCGTCTGCCATTGAAAGAGGAGAAGCAAATAGAATTGTACGTACAAAAATGAGGAATAAGAAATGAATTAGGGTTTATAACAGGCTATATATAGACAAAGCTGAAAATAAAATAGATGGACTAGATTGACCTACACATTGAACGATAAAATGGCCTAAAAGCCCGTTTCAACTCCGAAATGAAATTGGGTCAACCCATATATCAAAATAGAGATTTTTAAATATTTTAAACGCTATGGAATAGGTTTCAAGTCCAAATTCCATCGTATGAAGAAGTTATACTAAAACCAAGTTATTTCAAATTGATTTCAATTGATTTCGATTAAATTGACTTCAAGGCGTTTCGAGTCCGTACGATCAAACGACAAGTCTGATCGCTACGAAACTTGAAATCCTATAATAATTCACCGTTATGCATCCGATGAAACTGGTTTCGTCGAAATCCGAATCAGTGTGTGACGCCCCACCTCTATGCTCACAATAAGAAAGGTTATTATAAGGAATAACGTCTGCTATTGCGAAGAATAAGGCTTGTTAGAAGCGATCATCCGTACGTTATGCCTTAGATGAGCATTGATTACATCGATAGGAGTTGTATAACTTACTCCCAAAGATATAAATTCAATCCAAATCTAAAACGAAACTACGGTGGCTAAAGAAAAATCCAGAAAAACTCATAATATCAACAACACAGATAGTATAATCACATCAGAACAGAAATATCAGATATGTAGCGGAAGACAAGTCTGGAATACATGCTACAACAATCGATAGTTCACAACAACAAAATGTACATATACATATACATCGACATACATAAGATTGGAGTCAAATAACCAAAAGAACTCCTCGAAGGCTAGACAAAAGATGATGCGAAATCCCAAAAGCTGAAGCTGCTACAGAATCAGAGATAGTGATTACCCTGAAATAACTTGGTCTGACTCGAGTATTATTTAAAGAAAATAATAAACGGATCAGTCTAATTTATTCTTAGAAGTGAATGCATCATAAACAACATAAATCAAAATAATAATAAAAATAATCTCGAATGAGACTATTCAACATAAAAAATCAACATAGTTAAATAAAGAAATCGCATCAAACTCCATCAAAATCAACTTTCAAATTCACACTTGAACTAAAAACAGCAAATCACAAAATCTAGAAATCAATAATAGATAACTAGAAAAATCAACATAGAAGTGGATCGATCCCAAAAAACGACGAGTTTTAGCTACGCCGCACGTGCATCTCAAATGGCCGAAGCCTGCCAAGTACTATAATTTTGGCGCCCAACAAATGACCCGAAGGTCCAACAAATGACTCGAAGGTCCAACAAATGACCCGAAGGTCTAGTACTGGTATTGACCCGGAGGTCCAACAAATGACCCGAAGGTCCAACAAAGTGGCTCGAAAGCACACAAAATCATTAAAATCATCAAACAACAAATATTTCAATTAACGAGTCCGGAATTAACCGAAATGGTAAAAGTATGGTTTCATACTCCGTACTTTTGCTAAATCGTTTAAATCTCTTCATTGTTTCCTCGAAAGTGCAAAAATTGTGTATTTTATAAAACAACATTTTACGATCTCAAACGGACAAGTCCGGAATTAAGAGAATCAGTAAAAGTAAGGGTTCATAGTTCTCAATTTTGCTGAAACGTTTAAATCGATTTCTTATTCTTTGAAAGCGCAAACTGTAAAACTTTTGAAAACAATTTTATTTTAAAATGATTTTTATACACGTGATTAAAATAGTAACAACTATAGTAATTTCGACGAGGAAATTGCGCGTCTCAAAACACCGTAAAAACGGGTACCAAATCAGTGTTGCGGAATAACCGCTTGAAAAGTCACTTAAAATTAACAGTTACTGACTTTAAAAATAACAGTGAATTTTCATTCATAAAAATATCCTCAAAACACACGCAACAAAAATATAGTACCGGCATACAAATTCCGTTATAAAAATAACGACAACAAATTACGTTTTACAACGTAACGCCGGTTCAATGCAAATTAAATAACGGACTGCATTAAAAATTTTAAACATGAAAATATGATGTCTGGAAATATTATACTTCCCATTTGCATGTAACCCATTAAAATGCACGTACGCATTGAAACATTCGTCTAAGCTGAAATGCGCGGATAAACTAAAATGGACGTAACACATATGCATTGAAACTCTTTACCCTGACACATTTTCAGATATATATGTAATTGTAGGATGACCCTGCAAGTAGAGTATGACGTGCTCCGACCATTTTAACACATGCAACATTGTACGAAACTATAACCAGAAGCCAAAGTTGGTTCCATGCGTGCAAAACAAATTAAATGCAAAACCTGCACACTTTTACAGGGACTACAAGTAATGACGTGCATGAATTTTGTAAAGCCTGGTCAATGCAAAAACTACACAACACTTATAGGAACTACAAGTATTCATTTATAATTATTCTACACTAATAGGTTTTGTAAGACAAAGAACGCAAACAATTCCTGGGCATAAAACTTGAGTGTTGCGCATGGAATGTTTTCATACAAAGGTATACATTAATGTCCTGAAACCGAAACGTGGACATATATGCACGTTTACAAACTTGTCTCGTGAATGCCTATACTTTGGCATGTAGAAATATGCAGAGACGTGCACAGGTAAATCACGCATGCACCAAGGGGCTGCACAAATGCATTGAGTACACGTTTAAACTGATTCTCTTTTTTTTTTTTTTGGGACCTGCACTTGTTATACAGAGCATGAACCTATTCTTACCAAAGATGTGCCTGGAAGCCATTCTCCCTGTAAATAAAGTTGGAGATAGCCTGGACAACTGAGTTTTAGCATGCGTTATATAAAACAACAATATGTATGGACACTAGTTTTCGTGAATAGGAATTTCACCTGAATGACTGTCAATGTTTATTAAAAACTTAGTCTACTGGTTCGTATTCACAAAAGCACAATGAAGAATCTGAATATATAGTAAAATACGCACGCATAAAGGTAAGAATAAATAACAAAACGGAACTGGACTTGGGTTGTTTCGAGCATATTTAAACTCCTTAACAAAAATGTGACTGAAATGATATTTTATACTAAGCGCAACTTCACACAAGAACGTACACATGCAGCATTCGTTCTCAAAAAAATTAGCAACGTGAGTATTTACACTCACCTATATTTGCTCTACAACAGCTAGCAGCCCAATACAAAAGGGAGCAGAAGTTTAGAAATATCAGCCATTAATGCTCGCTTAAGAAGCTGAAAGAAGTGGAGTAAAGAATGATGCAGTGTTTTTTTTTTCTTTTTTTTCTTTTTAACTTAAGTCAAAGAAATGAGTGCTGAGAAGTATTTTGGGTACATATTCATTTAATGCAATGTACATTAGTACTGCTCGGCTACACCTTAGCTGTAGCAGAGTAATGCAAAGTTTCAAGTTGTTTTTGAATTAATGTTTTCAGCCATTGCCTTACTTCTCTGTTAATTGTTTACTAGTATGTCTCAGCAATCGAAACGTGATAACATACTTGTTTTTATTTCTTTAAAAAAAATAGCCTCACAAATGTTCAACAATGTTAAATGTAAAAATGCAAAATTGTGTTGAAGGCTAAATTAGCAAAATAGTGACAGCACACTTTGCATAAAAGACCATTGTTGCAAAAAGTGACGGCAAGTAGAAAATTATTCCAGCTTTGTTTATACTTGCAAGAAATTGCAGTGCACTCTACCGTTCACACAGTTAAGCGTTTACTGACTTTGCAACATTTTATTTTCTTCAAATTTTAATTTAGAAACTTCTACTTAAAATATTCACTCCGACAGTAATCCAAAAATTACGGTCGTTACCGATTTTTAAAAAAATATTTATTACGACGGTAATAAAATCATGGTCATTACACAGTGGCCGAAATGGCTATTTTCGTATTAATTAAATAAATTAATAATTGACTAATTAAATCAAATTTTCAATTTCAATTCTAAAATTGACAATTCTTATCATTTTTATGTTTCTAAATCAATTACACTAATTTAAACAAATTTAGATGTCAATTTCAAATTAATTTATTCCTCAATTTCAGGGTTTGATTTCAATTTCATTAAACTCAGAAATTAAAATTTAAAATTCTATTTAATTTGACCTTTCATCCTATTATTTAATCTATCATTATCAAATGGATGAAATCAACATTGGTTCATGATTTATTACATAATATTCTCAATTCTCAACTTAATTTCCATTAGCGTAATATTTAAATATTAAATTTCAATTATTTGCAATTAATCCAATTATTAAATTTAAATTCCAATAAATTAATAAATCTTGAATTTCCATTCTTTTTATTCAACCTATTATTATATTATGAAAAAATTTAACATCATTACATCTCATTCCCTTTATTAATTCATTAACAAATTCCAAATTTTTATTTATTCCAGATTTAATTGCCAAAATCATATTAAATCAACGAATTTAATTATTGAAAATTTACGGGTCGTTACAGTAATTAATTAAGAATAATTAATTAAAGGATAACTAAATAATTAAAGGTTAATTATTTAATGATTAAAGGTTAATTATTTAATGATTAAAGGTTAATTAATTTATTGCTAAAGGTTAATCATTGTAACAACCTAGGCTTTTCAACCATCGACAGCGGCTACTCTCGATTGGTAGGCTTTTCAACCATCCCAGCCCCGCCGTGGCATACAATGGTACCCTGACCTTGCTTTTACGGCCGACCTTTCAACTTCTTCACCTACCCGGTTAACCAAAATTTAGTATACCCAGCACTACCTGGTACCAAATCCCGATTGACAAAATCTCCCTTCGCCGACGACCCCGACCATCTGAGACCACACCAGTCAAGAGTGGCCGCTGTCGATGGTTGAAAAGCCTAGACCGTTACAATGTGGTATCAGACTAGCACACATCAGGGATATCAAACAGTTTAAAGCATTTTATACAATCCAAACATCCATAAGTAAGATCGGTTAATCATCTGATTAATCTATATCAGATTAATTATTTATGAATAAATTACTAATCCTGGTTAATTAACACGTACATGATGTATATTCCGCTGTGTTGTCAGTTATGTAGTCAGTTTTGTGAGGAGAAGTTATTATAACTGTCCAATTGGGCGCTATAGATTTTGTTGTACTCTGACAATGTAACATATAAATACATATAGTTCTTTGTTCAAAGATTTGTTCATTTATCTATTATATATTGTTCCGCTACGATTGTGAGATTCTGATATTATTTCTATTTCTTCTTCCTCCTTCTTCTTTAACCCTAATGGTTCGGTTTTTTGGCATTCGATTGTACAGCATTTGATACAGTGGACGTATTGATGTCGAGGCGTCGAAAAATCGGGTCATTACAGGGTCATTCATCATCGTTCTCTTACTTCAAATCTAGCAAATATCGCCAATTCAACCTCTACATTATGGACAACATTCACCACATGTATGATTGTTAAAGTCATTCCGGTATTGACAAAGAGCGTGCTAATATTCGACCTCGGTCTCTTTAATAACCAATCATTAATTTTGTACATCGTTCAGTTCTTTTAAATTTCAAGAACAAGTCATACTTCATATCATAATATCAAATTTCCTTCAGAAATCATTTCAAATTCAAATAGGTTATACCTTCAAAACATTCGTATTTAAATCAATGTTTAAATCTAAACAATTCCCACTTTTGAAACAGTTTGAATATTTAAAATGGTTTTGAATAATGAAAATAGTTTGAATACTGAAAGTGGTTTGGATAATAGTTTTAATATTGGAAATAGTTTAGAATAATTAAAATAATCTAAAGATTGGAAATAATTTTGACTATGAAATAGTTTTAGTATTGAAATCAATTAGACAATTAAAATAGTTTATTTAAAAAAAATTGGTTATTAAGATATTATATACTAAAATAGTTTATATTAAAACCGTTTCCACCTTTTCTAATCAATTTGAACTCATGTTCCCATTTCAAATCTCGACAAATTCAACTTTTCAACTTCCAGTTTCAAGTCGACTTCATATTCAAATTCTGATTTACATCAGTCTCACTTCAAAACAATTTCAAACTTTATATCAAATCCAATTTAAGCAGTTATATTCAAATGGCTGACGGTCTCAATCCAATTTCTCATTTTTAAGCAATTTTTTTAAAATCCATTTCACGTCAAATATGAAAATACCAATTTAAAACCATTTTTAAATAAAGTATGTTCAAAGTTTTACATTAAATATAAATCATCACGATTATTCACTTCTAATAATTTCAAATCATAGTCCAATATCCACTTTAAGACTTTAAATTATATTGTAACGACCGTGATTTTTAAATTGCTATCGAAATAAATATTTAAAATAGGAATTTTTAAAATTGAAATTTGAAAAATAAATTTGCAACACAAAAATGTTGCAAAGTCAGTTGAAATTGAAATTCTTTTGCAAAGTCAGTTGTTAAATATCTAAGCTAAGTTGAAATTGATAATATGCATTCACGTATAACAAGAAATGGTCCATTTAAAAGAAAACCAAAACACCTTGCTGTGAACAAAGTTGTAAAGCAAAGTTGAAAACAACTTATATACAAAAAGTAAAGCGAGTGGAACATAAATTTGTGCCTTGCTGTAAACACTTTGACATATTGTTTCATATTGTAAAGCAAGTATGGGTACACTTTTCACCATCATCATTTGTATAGGCAGCTTGTCCTTCTTGCTCTATTGCACGTCTCATTAAATGCCTGTGTACTAAAAGAGGGGCCAACACAATATTCCTTGAATAATACACAAATTTGAAAAGAAAGTATGCCTTCATTCTCTCTTTTTCTCATTTTCTTCTTCAGTTGCTCGAGAATAGATTATAAATGGTGGTTCATAAAAGCTTGTTTCCTTTCCTTTGAATCTCGGTTGCAATCAATTGTGAAGCAAAGATTTTGGTGAGTTAAAACTCACATTTTTAATTTATTGATTTCTTTAAATTTTCGTGTAAAATATGCTGACTGTTTGATGCGTTGTTTTTGGTCGATTACAATGTCTTGAAATATTTTATTGTGTGAAATGCGGTTGCCTAGATTTTTGTCCATGCGTGCGCTAGCCATTTTTCATGCTAGTATGTATAAACATGCTTTGCAAAGGCCCAAACATATTTGTTAATTTCTATTTTTCGTGTACACTAGTAATATTATACAGGTTCACTTATGCATTATATAGAGCAACACAGGTCGTGTACACGTTAGTTGTTTGTAAGTAAACTCATTTATGAAAAAAAATGTTATGTGAATGCTAACTTGTTGCATGGATTCAAGATCTTATTACTCTTTTTAAATGTCACCACTTGCTCGTTGCATGATCTCTAATTAATTTATGGCTGCTGCACTATGTTGAAATTGTTGTGTTCTTGCCTTGCATGGTTTTACTATTACCTAAAAAGCATCGTTTTAAGTATGGTATCAATGAACTTTATAAATATTGGTTGCTGACATCCAAAAATTACAGTTACTATACAACTGTCTAATGACTAGGACTAGAAGTACTTGAAATTTAAAGTATTAGAGGTTGGTCTGAAATGGTTTTGAAACCCATCATCTGTTTCTACTAAAAATTTGTCGTGATTAAATTGTGTTCTGCGTGATAGAATTTGCGGTAGTTTTGGCTATGTAACTGGAAAGTAAAATGGATTCATGTTTGACATAGTTGACCTCTTTATTGCACATACAAGTTCTCCTTTCAAATATTTGTATGATGCATAACATACACCGTATCTTAAGCCTTCATCAAGTTTTGATTCTTTCTAATTACTGCATGGGTCAGTTGGAGTTAACTCGGTTCAATAAGATGAGTTGTATCTTCAAGTTAGCCGAGATCCATAATTACCAAATTGAATACAACTTATATTTTGTCGATTTCTACTATCATATTTAACTAGCGTGTATATTGAGTACACACCTATATGCAAGTGTCAGGTAGTTGCTTCATATTTAGCTCACATGTATATTGAGTGCTCACATATATGCAAGGTCCAGGTAGCTTTGCTTCATATTTTACTTACGTGTATATTGAATGCACGTATATATAAGTTGCCTGGTAGCATCATTTCATATTTACTTACGTATAATTGCGTGCGTGCATATAAATGTTTTCTAGATGTTTACAATTTTTCTTTTTGTTTTGTTTAATTCATTTTTACTTAGTAATGTGTGCACGTGTATATTGAGACAGTGCAATATTTCTGATAAAAATATAGTGGTGCGGTCCACTATTTAATCTACGTTGAACCGGTTTTACGTTTTAAAACGAAATTTATTGCTGTTATTTTTATAACAGAATTTTTACGTCGGTATTTTATTTTTGAAGCTCGTTGTTTTTATGAGATTTTTGACAAATAAAAATTATCGTTGTTTTACTTTAGTAACCATCAATGTAAAGTGAATTTTTAAGCGGTTATCCTGCAACGCCGATTTGGTATCTATTTTTACGGTGTTTTGTGAAGCGCAATTTCCACGTCGAAATTGCTATAGATATTGCTGTTTTAATCACGTGTTTTAAAAATCGTTTTAAAAAAAATTATTTTCAATTTTTTTTACAATTTGCGCTTTCAAAAGAATAAGGAAGCGATTTAAATGATTCAAAAAAATTGAAGACTACGAACCCTTACTTTTACCGATTCTCTTAATTCCGGACTTGTCCGTTTGAGAACGTAAAATGTTATTTATATAAAATACACAATTTTGCACTTTCAAGGAAACGATAAAGAGATTTAAAGATTTAGCAAAAGCGCGGAGTATGGAACCACACTTTTACTATTTCGGTTAATTCCGGACTCGTTAATTGAAACATCTGCTGTTTGATGATTTTGGTGATTTTGTTGGGCTTTCGAGCCACTCTGCTAGACCTTCGGGTCATCTGATGGACCTTCGGGTCATCTGAAGGACCTTCGGGTCAATTACCAGTACTAGACCTTCGGATCACTCAACGGACCTTCGGGTCATCTGATGGGCGCCAAAATTTATAGTACTTGGTATGCTTCGGCCATCTGAGATGCACGTGCGGCGTAGCTAAAACTCGCCATCTGCTGGGATCGATCCATCTTTTATGTTGATTTTCTAGTTATCTTATTTTGATTTCTAGATTTTGTGACTGCTGATTTGTCTAGTTATTTTAATTGATTTCTAGATTTTTACGTACTGCTGCTTTGAATTCAATTGTGAATTTGAAAGTTGATTTTGATGATGTTTAATGGGATTTCTTCCTTTAAACTATGCTGACTACTATGTTGTATAGTCTCATCCGAGACTATAATTTTGTGTATAGTCTCATCCGAGATTATAAATTTGCGTATTGCTGTTTTGAATTCAATTGGGAATTTTAAGATGATTTTGATGGGGTTTAAATTGAACTATGATGATTATTTATGTTGTATAATCTCATTGAGATTATAATTGTTTGCTTAAGTATTGTTTATCATATACTTATTTCTGAAGTTTAAATTAGACTGATCCGTTTATTATTTTCCTTTAGATAATACTCGGGTCGGACCAAGTTATTTCTGGATAGTCGCTATCTCTGATTCAGTTGTCGCTTCAGCTTTTGGGATTTCACTCCATCTTTTATCTAGTCTTCGAGGTGTACTTTTGATGTATTGACAATCGCCTTAAGTATGTTGATATCTTTGTTTATATGTATTTGGTTCATGTGAACTATCGATTGTTGTAGCATGTATTACAGACTTGTCTTCCGCTATATATTTGATATTTCTGTTCTGATGTGATTATATTTATTAGTGTTGTTGTTATTATGAGTTGTTCTGGATTTTTCTTTAGCCAACGTAGTTTCGTTTTAGATTTGGATTGAATTTATATCTTTGGGAGTAATTTACACAACTCCTATCGATGTAATCAATACTCGTCTAAGGCATAACTTACGGATGGTCGCTTCTAACATGCCTTATTCTTCGCAATAGCAGACGTTATTCCTTACAATAACCTTTGTTATTGTGAGCATAGAGGTGGGGCGTCACAACTTGGTATCAGAGCTGAGATTTAGAATAAGTTATAGTAAACACGGAACAAAAGCAGAATGGAATATGTGTTACAACTATTCGAGGGTTTTTTCGTGCCTTTTGAATCTATTCCTTCATGTTTTTAAATCTTTATCCTCTTTAACATCCTGGAATATGACTAGGAATATATCACATATTTCCGTAGTATTCCATTTGTTTCCTTTTCAATCTTAGGTTTGAAACTAGGACATTAGGCTCCTGATGGTCTTACTGCTCCTAAGGGTTTCAAATCCGGAAAGCTTAATGTTGTTAAGCTTCTAGTGACTTTTCTCAGTCTAAAGGTATTACTCCTTCTGTTTTGGAAGGTTTTATTTTATTTCATTGTCGTTCTATTAGAGTTCTTTTCGATGTGGGTGCATCGCATTCATTCGTGTCAAAGGAGCTTGTTGATTTTATTCCTTTGGATGTTATTACCCTTTGCGACTCTTTGAGGATTGTGAATCCTATTGGTGGATCCGCTACTCTTGCTTTGTTGTGTGTTGATGTTGAGATTATTCTTTGTGGTTTCTCCTTTCATGTGAATCTGCATGTTATGGACCATCTTGGTTTTAATATGATTTGGCTATGGATTGACTCGGCCGTTATGAAGTTCAATCCTATATCCCGAAAGAACTTTGTATCTCTAGCATCCCGATGCTATCGAGCAGTTATCTATTATATTTCAAATTATGGACCATCCTTTGAATGCTTTCATTTCTTCCTTCAAATCAGAGGCTATTATAGCAAAATATTCTGGTTATTTGTGATTTTTCTGATGTCTTTGAGCCTATTTCGTGTTTGCCGCCGAAGTGGGCAATTGAGTTCTTTATTGATCTTATCTTTGGTACTCATCCTGTCAGTCGTCCTCCCAAGCGAATGTCTGCTAAGGAAAATGAGGAACTCAAGCAACAATTATCTGAGTTGGAATCCAAGTGATTTATTCGTTCTAGCTCTTCTCCCAACTCGATCTTGCCACCGGTTTTCATTTGGCTACGAGTTGCAAAAGATAGCATCCCTTTTACCGCATTCCGCACTCGTTATGATTCTTATGAATGACTTATTATGTCATTCAGTTTGCCCACCTTATTTCATCCATTTTGTGAATCGAGTATTCAACGAATATCTCGATGACTCCGTTTGTGTATTTATTGATCTTGGATGAAAACAACAATTTAAAATTTTGCAAATCTTTTTCATAAGATTTATTTAAATGTATAATTGGATTTGT
Organism: Allium cepa; assembly: GCA_030765085.1. Lineage (NCBI taxonomy): Eukaryota > Viridiplantae > Streptophyta > Magnoliopsida > Asparagales > Amaryllidaceae > Allium > Allium cepa. The sequence goes on from CM060939.1 coordinate 160,300,303, forward strand.
GTTTATCATATAGAAGATGATTCTGTGATTGTATTGCCCATTGTGTGCTTTAAGAATTCTGGTCGATGCGCTTGATCAACGTTACTGATAGGAATCTCTTAAACACTTTGATGAGACAATTTGACACAATAAATTGACCTATAAAAAGCAAATTTTTTTTAAAATGATTTCATAAAGATAAGTGTAATTTTGGAAGTTTTAGCTTTTCAGGAATGAGGATTACTTGAAAGAACTCTTTTTCGATACTTTCGGGAACCAAGACTTCATTATTTGTACCAGTACTAGCCATATTGGTTTCGGTGCTGTTCTCATGAGAAAAGATAGTAGTTTCCTATGCTTCTAGATAACTAAAGCCTAACGAGATTCGTTATGCTACCCCTGATTTGGAGTTAGCCGCCATAGTCTTTGCTTTAAAGATTTGGCGACAATATTTACTTGGCGAGCACTTTATTCTCTTCACTGATCACAAATCTCTAAAATATTTATTCACTTAGAAAGAATTTAATATAAGGCAGCAATGTTGGCTCGAATTTCTTGCTTCATATGATTTCGATATTCAGTTTACCCCTGGTAGGGGTAATCGTGTTGCTGATGCGCTTAGTCGCAAGCAGCAAGTTGTTGTTTCCATGATGCTAGCAGAGTGGAATATATTGGAAGCTTTATCTCATTGTGATATTAGAGACTGTCTTTCAGTTTCTAATTCTCCTATGCTTTTATTTAGCATGGGAGCTCGTCCTAGTTTGTTGGATCGCGTTGCCGATGCCTAGAAACAAGATCCAGATCTATCTTGTCTTATTCAGAGTTGTAAATCGAAATGCCAAAGAGATGATCTAAAGGATTTCAATATAAATATTCATGGTTGTATTCGGAAGAAGGGTAGGTTGGTTGTGACTAATGTTCCTAACCTTAGAATTGACATTCTTGAGGACTGTCATTGTTCTAAGTATACTATCCATCTGGGTAGTAGTATGATGTATGCTGATATGAAACGCTTATACTTTTGGGAGGGTATGAAGAGTGATAGTGCAAGTTATGTGAGTCGTTGCACGACTTTTCAACTTATTAAAGCAGAACACCATCGTCCTAGTGGTCTTTTGCAGCCTCTTAAGATTCCATTATGGAAATGGGATCAAATTTATATGGACTTCATTGATGGTCTGCCTCGTTCGAGGTCGGGCCATATTAGTGTTTGGGTGATTGTTGACCGATTGACCAAATCAGCCCATTTTATTCCTATCAAGTCCAATCGGACTGCTTCTTGACTTAGGAGGTAGTTGAGAAGACCATTTATCTATTGTTGAATTTTCTTATGATAACAGTTTTAATCCAGAATCGGTATGGCTCCTTTCGAAGCTCTTTACGGAAGGCCGTGTCATTCATCTTTTTGTTGGTTAGAATCGTGGAAAAAGTTAGTTCTCGGCCCCGATTATATTCATGAATCTTCTGAAAGGATCGATTTTATTAGGCATAGAATGAAAGAGGTTCGGAATAGGCAGAAATCTTATGCCGATCATCGTAGGAAGCCTTTGGAATTTTCTGTTGGTTATCGTGTATTCATTCATGTTTCTCTGATGAAGGTGTGGTGCATTTCGGTAGCTCCGGGAAATTGGCTCCTCATTATATCGGTCCGTTTCTTATTACGGAACGCATTGACCCTGTTGCTTATCGTGTATCGCTACCTATCCAGTTTTCGGGAATTCATGACATATTTCTTACATCACAGCTTCGCCGATGCCTTCGAGATTTCGATTCTATTATTGATCCTCATATGTTGCAAGATCTTGAGATCTCACCTGACTTGTCTATTGTGCAAAACCCTATTCGTTTGCTAGCTTCGAAGGTTAAACGCCTTCGGAAAAAAGAATCCTGCTTGTGAAAATTCAATGGTCCACAAACCCCAAAGATTGCACTTGGGAACCAGAGAATTCATCGAGCATTTTTACCCCGGTTTTCTCTCCTCTTCGGGTGGGGGTGAGCATTCTTATCCATCTTTTCTATTTTTACCTTTGTTGTGATGAATTATTTGTGTTATTGACTGCTTCTAGTATGAACATTGCGGGGACGCAATTTTTATAAGGGGGAGTCTGTAATGACCATGATTTTAAAATTGCTGTCGAAATAAATAATTTAAATAGGAATTTTTAAAATTGAAATTTGAAAAATAAATTTGCAATGCAAAAATGTTGCAAAGTCAATTGAAATTGAAATTCATTTGCAAAGTCAGTTGTTAAATATCTAAGCTAAGTTGAAACTGATAATATGCATTCACGTATAACAAGAAATGGTCCATTTAAAAGCAAACCAAAACACCTTGTTGTGGACAAAGTTGTAAAGCAAAGTTGAAAACAACTTATATACAAAAAGCAAAGCAAGTGGAACATAAATTTGTGCCTTGCTGTAAACACTTAGACATATTGGTCCATATTGTAAAGCAAGTATGGGTACACTTTTCACCATCATCATTTGTATAGGCAGCTTGTCCTTCTTGCTCTATTGCACGTCTCATTAAATGCCTGTGTACTAAAAGAGGGGCCAACACAATATTCCTTGACTAACACACCAATTTGAAAAGAAAGTATGCCTGCATTCTCTCTTTCCTCATTTTCTTCTTCAGTTGCTCGAGAACAGATTATAAATGGTGGTTCATAAAAGCTTGTTTCCTTTCCTTTGAATCTCGGTTGCAATCAGTTGTGAAGCAAACATTTAGGTGAGTTAAAGTTCACATTTCTAATTTATTGATTTCTTCAAATTTTCGTGTAAAATATGCTGACTGTTTGATGCGTTGTTTTTGGTGGATTACAATGTCTTGAAACATTTTATAGTGTGAAATGCGATTGCCCAAATTTTTGTCCATGCGTGCGCTAGCCATTTTTCATGCTAGTATGTATAAACATGCTTTGAAAAGGCCTAGGCATATTTGTTAATTTCTATTTTTCGTGTACATTAGTGATATTATACAGGTTCACTTATGCATTATATAGAGCAACACAGGTCGTGTACACGTTAGTTGTTTGCAAGTAAACTCATTTATGAAAAAAAAATTGTTATGTGAATGCTAACTTGTTGCATGGATTCAACATCTTATTTCTCTTTTTAAATGTCACCACTTGCTCGTTGCATGATCTCTAATTAATTTATGGCTGCTGCACTATGTTGAAATTTTAGTGTTCTTGCCTTGCGTGGTTTTACTATTACCTAAAAAGGGCCGTTTTTAAGTATGGTATCAATGAACTTTACAAATATTAGTTGCTGACATCCAAAAATTTCGGTTACTATACAACTTTCTAATGACTAGGACTAGAAGTACTTGAATTTTAAAGTATTAGCAGTTGGTCTGAAATGGTTTTGAAACCCATCATCTGTTTCTACTAAAAGTTTGTCGTGATTAAATTGTGTTCTGCATAATAGTATTTGTAGTAGTTTTGGCTATGTAACTGGAAAGTAAAATGGATTCATGTTTGACATAGTTGACCTCTTTATTGCACATACAAGTTCTCCTTTCAAATATTTGTATGATGCATAACATACACCGTATCTTAAGCCTTCATTAAGTTTTGATTCTTTCTAATTACTGCATGGGTCAGTTGGAGTTAACTCGGTTCAATAAGATGAGTTATATCTTCAAGTTAGCCGAGATCCATAATTACCAAATTGAATACAGCTTATATTTTATCGATTTCTACTTTCATATTTAACTAGCGTGTATATTGAGTACACACCTATATGCAAGTGTCAGGTAGTTGCTTCATATTTAGCTCACGTATATATTGAGTACTCACATGTATGCAAGGGCCAGGTAGCTTTGCTTCATATTTTACTTATGTGTATATTGAATGCACGTATATATAAGCTGCCTGGTAGCATCATTTCATATTTACTTACGTATAATTGCATGCGTACACATAAATGTTTTCCAGATGTTTACAGTTTTTCTTTTTGTTTTGTTTAATTTATTTTTACTTAGTATTGTGTGCACGTGTATATTGAGACAGAGCAATGTTTCTGATGAAAATATAGTGGTGCAGTCCATTATTTAATCAACGTTGAACCGGTGTTACGTTTTAAAACGAAATTTATTGCCGTTATTTTTATAACAGAATTTTTATGCCGGTATTTTATTTTTGAAGCGCGTTGTTTTTATGAGATTTTTGACAAATAAAAATTATTGTTGCTTTACTTCAGTAACCATCAATTTAAAGTGAATTTTTCAGCGGTTATCCCGCAATGCTGATTTGGTATCCGTTTTTAAGGTGTTTTGTGAAGCGCAATTTCCTCGTCGAAATTGCTACAAATGTTGCTGTTTTAATCACGTGCTTTAAAAATCGTTTTAAAAAAAATGTTTTCAAATTTTTTTTGCAGTTTGCGCTTTCAAAAGAATGAGGAAGCGATTTAAATGATTCAGCAAAATTGAGGACTACGAACCCTAGCTTTTACTGATTCTCTTAATTCCGGACTTGTCCGTTTGATAATGTAAAATGTTATTTATATAAAATACACAATTTTGCACTTTCAAGGAAACGATGAAGAGGTTTAAAAGATTTAGCAAAAGTGAGGAGTATTGAACCACACTTTTACTATTTCGGTTAATTCCGGACTCGTTAATTGAAACATCTGTTGTTTGATGATTTTGGTGATTTTGTTGGGCTTTCGAGCCACTCTGCTGGACCTTCGGGTCATCTGATGGACCTTCGGGTCAATTACCAGTACTAGACCTTCGGATCACTCAACGGACCTTCGGGTCATCTGATGGGCGCCAAAATTTATAGTACTTGGTATGCTTTGGCCATCTGAGATGCACGTGCGGCGTAGCTAAAACTCGCCCTCTGCTGGGATCGATCCATCTTTTATGTTGATTTTCTAGTTATCTTATTTTGATTTCTAGATTTTGTGACTGCTGATTTGTCTAGTTATTTTAATTGATTTCTAGATTTTTACGTACTGCTGCTTTGAATTCAATTGTGAATTTGAAAGTTGATTTTGATGATGTTTAATGGGATTTCTTCCTTTAAACTATGCTGACTACTATGTTGTATAGTCTCATCCGAGACTATAATTTTGTGTATAGTCTCATCCGAGATTATAAATTTGCGTATTGCTGTTTTGAATTCAATTGGGAATTTTAAGATGATTTTGATGGGGTTTAAATTGAACTATGATGATTATTTATGTTGTATAATCTCATTGAGATTATAATTGTTTGCTTAAGTGTTGTTTATCATATACTTATTTCTGAAGTTTAAATTAGACTGATCCGTTTATTATTTTCCTTTAGATAATACTCGGGTCAGACCAAGTTATTTCTGGATAGTCGCTATCTCTGATTCAGTTGTCGCTTCAGCTTTTGGGATTTCACTCCATCTTTTGTCTAGTCTTCGAGGTGTACTTTTGGTGTATTGACAATCGCCTTAAGTATGTTGATATCTTTGTTTATATGTATTTGGTTCATGTGAACTATCGATTGTTGTAGCATGTATTACAGACTTGTCTTCCGCTATATATTTGATATTTCTGTTCTGATGTGATTATATTTATTAGTGTTGTTGTTATTATGAGTTGTTCTAGTTTTTTCTTTAGCTACCGTAGTTTCGTTTTAGATTTGGATTGAATTTACATCTTTGGGAGTAATTTACACAACTCCTATCGATGTAATCAATACTCGTCTAAGGCATAACTTACGGATGGTCGCTTCTAACAAGCCTTATTCTTCGCAATAGCAAACGTTATTCCTTACAATAACCTTTGTTATTGCGAGCATAAAGGTGGGGCGTCACATATATCCTTAAACAATTTCATTTAAACAGCTTCAATTTCAACATTTAAAATCCAGAATTAGAAAATAATTTTATTCATATAAATCCAATTTTTTTTATTTTCTTAAAACAATATCATTTAAGCCAATTTAAGTTCCTGATTTTCAAATCATTTAATTTAACCAAATTGAGTGTCCATATATATTTTCTACCCTTTGGCCAAGTGATCATTTATTCAAATTTTAATTACATGGCTGGATATATATCATTTCAATCCAAAAGTAAATGACATAGGTATATATCATTTCAGCCTATTTCTTAGTTTATTCGAAATAATACAAATTATAATTTATAGGATGTCAAATAATAAATTGGATAATAATAGGGATATATCCATATTAAATAAGTGATCATACATCTAACTTCAATCAATAGGTATATAATACCAATAAACATCCAAACCAACCAACGTATCACAACAGTTACTAATTACCAATTGTCCGTGTTTAAATAACAATTAAATTCAATATTAATTTAATGTCAATTATATGCAATATAAAATTCAAATGAACTCAAATGTCAAATTAAACTATCAAACGACAACCAATAAAATTCTTATCACTTCATAAATGTAATTCAACTAACATAAGAAGGTTTAGTATTACGTGAGTGATTTAAATCACTCACTTTTGATTTATAACCAATTTAAAATCCAATAAAAGCCCTAAATTTTAACAGTTTCCAAATTCAAACAAACTAGTTTCAAGTTTTCTAGAATTTCAGTACGAACCCAACGGAAGAAACTACTGTGAATCCGAGTTCGCATGCAAAATTTATTAACATTAGAAGATTGAAATTTTAAATTAAATTAAATAAAATAGAAGGGAAATTTGGTAATAAACTCACCATCTCTACCATAATCGCATAAGATCAAACCCAATAGTTGATACCGTTAACCGCTGTTACCTTCCCCTACACGCCACCGATTACAGATCTACCACTACCGCTGGCCTCGCTGCTTCAATTGCACCCCACGGGGTTGCCTATGGCGTCTCCTTGAGCTCCTCCGTCGCTATGATTACCAAATCTGGCTATCTCGTGTACCATTGACCCGATCGGACACCATGGATGCACTGTGCTTTGTTTCCTCTACAAGCTTCAACTTCCCAATCATCGAATGGTCGAATATCCACTGTCGAATCAAAAGACTACAATGAATGATCGAGAATGTTTTACTACTTTCTGGCCAAACCATGATTCGATTGCAAAAACGAATTCCAAGCGATGACTCCATTCGACGAGAGCTTCGCGATGATATATTATATGATAGGATTGGAGCAGTCTGAATTTTTGAAGTTTAATTTGGAATCAATAATTAGGGTTTGGAATATCCGCCATTGAGAAGGAACAGATTAGAACTAGATTGTATGTAAAGAAAACAGAATAGAAAGTCGATAGTGTTTATAACAGCATATATATAGACAAAGATGGACATGAATGGATGGAACAGATCGATAGGGCCCATGCGATAACAAAGGCCCGAAAAGCCCGTTTCATTCCGAAACAAAAGTAGATCATCCTACATATCGAAATATAGGTTTTTAATTTTTAAACTCAATGAAACTAATTTCAAACGTTATTCTATTGTATATATAAGTTAGCTTTTAAAATAAAATTATTTTAATTAAATTCCTTTAATTGATTTCTACGCGTTTCGAGCTCGCACGATCAAACGATAAGTCCGATAGCTACGAAACTTGAAATCAAATAATAATTCACAATTAAAGATCCGATGAAACTAGTTTCATCAAAATCCGAGACAGTGTCCAAAACGACTAATTTTACATGTTAATTAAAACGATCTACTTTAAAATCAAGCTAATCACTTTTAAATTCTAAATTAACAGTTTTATATAATCATTCTTGATTAAACATGAATTAATAATCTTTTAAAATACAACTTTCCATGTTAAATAGAAGATTTAAATATTCAATTAATTTCAACGTTACATTATAATAGTAATAAAACCTCAGTTTATTACTTTAAATTTCAATCAAATTCTTTTATTTTTATTTAAAAGTCTTTTATATTAAATCAACAATTCCTTATGTAATTTATCTATTAACATAAGTTGACATTTTATTTCACTCAAACTCTACAGTTAACATCTTTCCTTATATTAACTGCAATATCTAATTACATTAAATTTCATTGATTTGCAAATTAATTTTAAACGGATTAAATAATAAGATGATAATTAAACAATTGTTAGGCATTAATAATTCATATCTATTAACTTATTGTTTGTAACCAAGGGTTATAAATTACTTATTAAAAACTGATTTCATGTCCTATATTAACCAATTTCAATTAAATAACATTGATTTCTATTTTTAATACAACATTTAATTTATTCTTTATTGACCTTTGCAATTATAATTGATTGGAATTACTTTAAAACATGTGTCAATTACATTCGATCAATCTTATTAAATTACATTCTAATGATTTTTTTCCATTAATAAATCATAAGTTTTAATCTAATATTAAATTCCAAAAATCTTATTAAATTTAATATTTTTAAGTACCAAAAAATACGGGTCATTACAATCTCCCACACTCAAAACTTTTCATCCCTGAAAAGAAACAAGAAAGAATCAAGAAATTTGATATATTTTATACAAAATAACCAATTTGCAAACAATAAAACTTACATATTTAAGTTCAATATAAATTTGAAAATAACTCAACTTCCACCAAAAACTTCGAAGTCCTAAATTCACGAATTTTTTTGGCAGCATCTCCTTTGCGCAGCTAGGTCATGAAAAATAATAATATCAATAATTACATTATGTATAACATATTTTAATAATAAAACATCCCGAACCATGGAAAGACAATAAAATACCGCTATAAAACCATAATTCGAAAACATACCTATTTGTCGGGCAAACGAACTTTATTTATGAAATAAAAAAGCAACTGCTATTGCTTCCAAAAGCCTGTATTTTACTTACATAATCCAAACAGGTTAAAATTATGTAAAAAGAGTACTATGTAAGTGGTTACAATTAATAGCACAAGATACAATATATAATTATCATATGCAAACAAAAGCACTATAATCATTATATACAACAAAAGAATCCATAACACATCCATAGCAACCAAAACTAATGATTTGTTCAGTTCAGAAACTTTCCATCATATAAGGGTGATAAATAACCTACCAAGTGTACCTTACGCTCAAAAACCTTAGGTGATTACTTAATAAATTATTCATACAACCTTAAACAATTTGAAGTATCATTTCCCAAACTTTCCATAAGCATAAACAACAAAGCATTGAAATATTATTTAAGTTTATTCTATTGGTAATTTCTTTAACACATCGTTTGCTTTCCATTTATTTTAATTTTCATTCGTTCATATAAGATTATCTTTTATTAATTTACATTCATTTACTTACATAAATTATTTCCCATTCAATATTTGAAATCATCATTGAATCCATTATTAAAGTATTACATACGTTCGATTGTAGTTTAATTTACATTTATTATTTACTTATATACTTGATTTTCATTTAATATTAATATTCATTCATGACAAGCACCATTGTCCAAGTGGTTAATTGATTCGGCTTTGGTGCAAGAGGTCACAAGTTCGAAACTTGCTTTCGAACGTTTATTGACATGGGATATGTTGTCCTAATGATTTGTTGTACATAAAGTACCATTTCAAAAAAAAAAAATTCATTCATGAATCATTTCATACATAAGATTTCTAATTTTTTTTCTTTATTCATATTTATTTCCACAATAGTACTTCTTCTTTCACAAAACATTATTCAAGTTTATAATTATCTCAGAAAGTTAAAACCTGAGTTATAAACCTTCTTTGCAACTTACTTTTTATTTTACAAACAATTTATAAGACATGGCCCTATAATTTGTTTACTTTCTTCAGTTCCCATTCATTTCCTTAAATAATATTCACTCTATACTATTCAGTTTAATTATTAAGCATTTTAAAGCCTTAACTTAAGTTTATAATATTTCTTGTGCATCTTAGTTCTTTCTTTATAAATGTTTCTTTAAACATAACTTCATTTTTTGAAACATTATTATTACTTAACTTTTTTTCGCTTGTTGGATATTCCATTGTCTTTGAATTTACAAGTTACAAACTTCAATTTTATAATTCCATTAAATACCTATTTTTAATTTCAGATTTTAATTTGGAAGTTTTCGACCATTAAAATAGTCAAGATTGCATCCAATGTTAATAATTGAAATCACTAATTAATAAAAAAACTTAAGAACTAAATATCAGATTTCACTTCAAATCACCTAGAAATAATATATACTTAATTCTTTTATATATATCAATTCATATTTAGAAATTTTAAATCAAAATATGTTTATCGAACCAAATGCATACGAAAGCTGCTAAACTGCCTCCCTCACTTTGAGACTTAAAAATAAATGTCGATGATGCGGCCGCCATCACTGAAATTATTTTCCAACGATAGAAGAGAGGAGTATAGAACTTACTTCCTTTTTAAACATTCTTTTAGAACATTTCTTCAATCTCATTAAAAATATTTCTATCCGAATATACTTCCAAATAATAATAATATATATTTTCAAATCTTTGAAAACCAATTTCAAAACACCAGAACTTAAGTTCATAAATTTTCCAATCTAAATTCTTTTTATTTGTAAAACCTATTTTATAAACCATGCTTATAAAATTTCACTTTTTAACAAACAACATATCATACACAACTATATCCATTTATGACATATTATTCTTTTATATATAAAATATAATATTAGGCAAAATTATTTCATTTAACAATATTGTGTTAGTTTACTATGTTCAAGTGTGTAAAACCCATATCGATGCCATAGCGTCCCGTACACCGACTGAAATTCACAAATACTTAATAGAACAAATTAACACAATACAAACCTATTTATAGCACTAACAAATACACTCTGTCATATAAATACACACACACACACACACACTTAAACTCATTCTAGGGTATTAGTAACCCTATCTCTAATGAGTTTATCCCCAAACAGGTTAAGGTAACTCTAAACCAAAGCTCTGATATCAACTGTGACGATCCACCTTTTAGACGGTTTAAATCGGCAATAAACCACACAGGTCTAGCTCAAACCATTTAAAAGGGTGGGTTGTAAATAGGATTTAACAAGAAAACAAGAGAAAAGAAGGCAAACAAAATACAGAATCTCATAGCAAAATAATAAAATATAATAATCAAATAAATAGTTCATAAAGCTGTTTTACAATATACATTTGATTGCACAATTTTTACAACATAATCAGAGTACAGACAACAACATACCAATAATGATGCAGCTGAATAATACTAATAATATAACATACCAAACTCCGTATTTATCCTCCAAAAATAATGTCTTCAATTACTGAAATGCCTGCCAAGCGTAATGAAAAGACAAAACACCTGAGTCAAAATTAAAAGTTCTAATGTAAGTTAAATCAATAATAATCAAGTAAATATGAATATAATAGCTTAAGAAATGTTTATGGGATTTTCTATCGCCTATCAAGTGTACAATGTGAATGCAATAACTCAAGAGTTGTTTTGGGATTTTCCACCTCCTAAGAATCCATTAAACTATCTATATGTAGTAAAATACGCTATATATGTAGTGCCTATCAGTAAAGTAAAGTATTAAAATAGCATTAAGGCTTCACATTGATCCCTCTTAACACATTTTTAAGCATTGTCCTACAGTTTTCTTTAGTAGCATCACCCGTAACGTCGATAGCCTGGGAGGCACCATGATAAGACAACACTAAAACAATATCGTAATTGTCGCGTATAAGGATAAAAGTATGACAAGGCACGTGAGGCAATGCCCAAGCTAGGATTCGACCAGTTCGCCCTTTCTAGCTGGTCATAACACATCGTAGTCACGACTGCCGACCGAGTCCACCACCCCCAAAATAAAATCAATGTGCACCGATCAAGTCAAAAGTCAACATAATATGAAGGGGTGGGGCCCCTAAAGGTAGCTAACCCCTTGGCTAGACATAGGCTCTTGTTTTAGTCATTTAAAATTGACACAAATGTCAGGGTCATCCATCATCGTTCTCTTTCTTCAAATCCAGCAAAGGTCGCCAATTCAACATCTACATTCTAGATAACATCCACCGCATATACGGTTGTTAATGTGGTTCCAGTATTGATAAAGAGTATGCCAATGTTTGGCCTCGGTCTCTTTAACAACCAATCGTCTATTTTACACACCGGTCGGCTCTTTTAAATTTCTAGAATGAGTCATACTTCATATCAAAATATCAGATTTGCTTCAAAATTCATTACAAATTGAAATAGGTTATACCTTCAAAACATTCGTATTGAAATCAATGATTTAAATCTAAACAATGCCGGTAACGACCTGATATTTTTAACCATTCGCATCACACATGCCGGACTTGAATAATCCTAAATACCGAATTGTTAATTTAAATTTGGCAAAACACAGGCATAAACAGTAAATAAGCAATCACAGATCACAGACACGGAGTAATAAAATGCAGCAGAAGTAAGAGATAGTAGTTCATGAAGCTACTATATACATATACATCAGAGTTAAACAAGATACAATAGAAGTAACAAGATGCTAATCAAGTACAAGTCTGAATACCTCACTGGAATCAACTGGATAACTGGAATCAACTGAGAAATGAAAGAGAAATAGATAGCCGGATCTTCAAGCAAGCTCCAACTCCGAAGGTGAGTCTTGAATGCTGTATCACTCAGTCTGACCTGAGCGTAAAGAAAAACACAAAACACTTGAGTTAGGACATACATACTTATACAATGTAACCCACTCAAGTGAACTACAATATAAGGTACAAGTAACTTGAAGGATGCTTCAGACCGCCCATCCTCTAAGGATCCGTTAAACTATTTACTATATAGTAATATTTCGTTATTATAATAATGTCTATAGTAAAATAAACTTACTTTTAAGTAGCGTTAAGGAGTGACCCAACATTCCTCTTAACACGTAATAGTTCCAGTAGTCCATCCAGTATCATGGTTCCTCCAGATCCGGAAGCCACCAGAGGATACCACACGAGCTACGGGAGAAAACCAAACTCGTACAAGGCTCGCTAGGATAGGTGACACGGCACAACTAGGCAATGCCAGTGTAGATATACCAATTACTATCCGGACTGGTGGTAACGCATAGCCGCACCTACCGCCCACCTCAGGCCACACTCAAAAACAAAGGTGTGCACCAATCAATCACAAAGTAATAGAATGGCATACAAAGAAGCGTGTTCGATGGAAGGAATGACCTCATTTGGCCCAGAATCGCTCCTATTTTAGCCACCTTATGCTAATTCACAGGAGTCAGGTCCACGTTCACACCTCAAAGGACGTCGCTACCATCCTACTTCCGTCTGGAATCTCCACCACGTACTCAGTTGTTAAAGTGGTTTTCGATGTTGGCAGAGAGTATGACAACTTCCGATTTCGGTCTCTTTAACAAGCTAACGTTATTATAACCCATGGATATTTTTTTGAAAATCATTTATAATTTAAAACCAAAATATCATATCCATTTCAAAAACCAAAGTAATAACATATCATTTAAATTCCACAACCAAATCAATATACTATTTAAATAAAACCCATATTTCCAAATTAGTGAATATTTCCTTCAATTTACTAAACTTGAAGTATTCCTTTAAATCACCTTAACCCAAACCACTTTATAAGGTCATATTCTTAAATCTTCCATTTCCAATAAGTTCCAAATTTATATATTTAAATACGATTCTTAATTAAATACAATTTCCAATAATTTCATTTCCAAAGCCATATTACTTTCAAGTTATAACTACTCTGAAACCAAACATTTTGAAATATATTTATTTAGACCATCTAAATTCAATGTCAATATCTTCCAACCAAGATTCATTTAAACATTTAAATTCAATGTAAAATAATATTCATTTCAAAGTTGTAGCATTTATAAGTTTATTCGTTCAATTATAAACTTTCCAAAAACATTATATATTTCGTCTACATTAAAATTTCAATTTTTAGCCAATTTACTTACAAAAATCACATTTCCCACATTAAAATATTCATTTGAATATCATTTAACTTATGATTTAATAAAATAAAATTTATCAATAAATATCCAATTAAACCATAATTCATTTATTAAGTCAAAAACACATTCTTTTACTTCTTTAATTTCAACAAATAACTTAACACTTTATTTTAAAATACCCACTTCATAAATAAGACTAGATTCCCATTTATTTACATAACTTAACAATTTCAATTAAAATCAAATTTTCAATTATCAAGTTAAGTCATATTTTGAAAATACACTTTTCCACTTAAACCATAATTATTCAATTTCCAAACATTTCCATTTCATAAATAAAATAATTTATCATAGTAAATATAACGATCAATTTCTTTGCAAATTTATTCATTTAGGAATTAATTAAAGTATGATTTTAGGCTAAATACATTTATTACAAAATGCACAATTAAAACTGTATTTCATTTTATCAATTCAAAGGACATCATTTATAATACAAACATATTCATTTCATAAAATAAAACTTGATTGCAATTACCAGGTTAGACCTTAAATTTCCATATTAATTAACTTTAATTATTAAGTTATTTATCACAATTAAAGCTCTTTAAATTACCATTAAAACCAAATAAAGATTTTTAAATTACAATCTAAACCAATCATCAACTTATATAATTTTATCTTACCGAAAGCCAATATCTCTTTATATTTTAAAACATTAAATCAAATTTCAAGGTAAAATTTCATATTTTCTAAATATTCAAATTACTTAATAAATTTTAGGAAAATATTACCTTAAATGTATTAACCATGGGCCTATATAATATTTTCTAACCTAGGTCAAGTGATACGGATATGTATCATTTCAATCCGTAATTTAAAATAAAATCCGAGTTCTATCATTTCAAACCTGCAATCCCAAGTAAAATAAATACAATAAAAATCAATAAAATCACTCGAGCCTATCATTTCAGCCCACAATGATTTTTCCTCATTCTACAGTTCGTTCGGATATGCATCAATTCAACCCATGGTGATAAGGAACTTGTAGTGTGATACAGTAAATAAATGAACAATATAATATAACATATCATCAGATGATGCAACAATTATATAAACAGGATTTAACATCAAATAATCACATCATAGGCATATATGAATAACATATCAATTATTATAGATTCATTTATCATCATTTTAAAATTATATAAGTACTCTACAATGAATAACTCACCTTTCTAAAGCTAGAATCAGATTCAAAGCACACGACCAAACTCCACAAAGCACGAAAAGGCACGACAAAGCACAACTATATTTTTGAGTGGATGAAAAGTCAGATCCAAACTTGTATACAACACAATACATACATATATAAGCAATGATTCAATACAAAAGAATATAGATAAAAACAATGAAAAGATAGGAAACAAAATGACATAACCTTGATAAATCAAAGCAAGGTGATCAATACATGGCTTGGTTATGGTTTTTTTATCAAACTTTGGTGATGTATGCTTCCATGGTGGTCACGGCTAGGATTTGGTGGTGAAAAGGAGGTGGAGTGGTCAGCAATAAGGTGAGGCTGAGCTAGGCATAAAGGAAACAAAAGAAAAACAAAAGATAGAAAAGAGGAAAAGAAGGAGGAAGCCATGGATTTAGATCTAGTATTTTTTTCTCATGCAAATAAGAAATGAAAAGAAAATTTTCATGTGAAAAAAATAGATGGCGGCTAGTTTTAGGAAATACACGTCCAAATGAAAGAAACGACAAGAGATAAAGAGGTTAGGCAGTAAAACACAGGAGTTTGAATGGTTTGGGAATTAAAAAGGCAACAAATAACTTGATGTATTTACTAATTTTTTTCCTTTGTTTGCATGCAATGAAAAGAGGAGTTTGAGGAACAATACGTGAATTATGAGAAGTATTCATGGCTATGAATGTGGGAAGTAATTGGCTATGCAAATGGAAAGGCAAGGGAAAAGAAAAAGGCAACAAATAAACAAAACAAGTAACCTAGATCTCTTGAAATTCCTAAGCTATTATTAAAAATAAAATCAATCAAAAATCAAATAAATATATTCAAAGTTTATACAAAGAAAATAGAAAATGAAAATTTGAGAAACAAACATAGGGAAATAAAAAATTGAAAGTCATTGCGTGTAAACACTGTATTTTAGCTAATTTGAAAAGTATAAGTTTAAATCCCCAATAAATCCATATATTTGATTTCTCAATTTTATTATTGAATCAACTATTAACTTATCCACTTATGGGTAATATCAACATTGGTTTATATACTAATATATTAATAACTTTCCAATTCATCTAAAATTCAATTTACATAGTAATTAATTTCATTTACCTACAATAATCCATTTTATTATAAATTAGATTCCAATTAAATGAAACTTGCTTCCAATAATTTGATTTGATTTAATTGCCATCTTTATACTAGGCCCATTATTACCCTATATACCTAGTTACTTTAGTTTTATATTCCATTAAACTAGTCTACTCCTATTTTCATCTTAAATTTGTATTAAATGTTACATTTCTAAATGTGAAATCTTATCAATTGTACACAATAATCAAGGTTTAAAACCAGTTAATTAATTTAACTTAGTTCCATTCCTTTTTACCAATTTATTACTTTATAAATAAATTTACGTTTCTATTTAATTTGTGCATTCACACCTCCCGTCACTACATTAATTCTCATTAATGACGTTAAAGATTTCCTATTTATTTTATAGACTAAGTAGGTAACACATAAAGGCTGTTACCATTACCCTTTAATTTACACTTAAGTTTATTATATTCAACTAATTATTATAATTACCTACCTAATATTGAATTCATTCAATTACTATTAATTATACTAATTCATTTATTTATACGCCACTTACCCTTATTTGCTTATATTCAAATTTATACTTAAATATAACAGTTACAACTAAATTAATAGGCCAATTAAATAGTAACTTACAACCATTACTATTACTTTAAGTCACATTGATGAATTCATTATTGTTTACAAATCAAATGTTACAATTACTTAATTAACACTGATTTACTTCAATTCATATTAATCATATATTATCTCATTAATGATTCAACATTCACACTTGTGATTTCATTATTCACAATAAATGTTACCATTCTTATATACCCAATCTTTATTCAAGAGTCATTTATTTTATATTATTCCTTTTATAAATGTAACAACCTAGGTTTTAGCGGTTACTTGAGAATATTAAAAGTTATAATTTAATATTCTCAAGTAATCGCTAAAACCTGGGTTGTTGCAATAAATTTAAATGTTTGCATTAGTTTTCTTACATTAATTTATAGACAAGTATACCAATTTTCATTACTACACTGAATTGTAATTTCGTTTCAATTGTTACTAACTAGTTCTAATTACCATCGTTCAATTTTTAATTAATAAGGTATTTTTTTTCTTTTTTTTTCATATCAAATTACCAAAACTTATTAACTTAACAACTTAAATTATTGAAAATTTTATGGCTCGCTACACTCTCCCCTACTCAAAACTTTTCGTCCCCGAAAAGGAAAAGAAGGGAAAAGAAAGAATTAAGTAATCAATATATCTTATTCAAAACACTAACTTTATAAACAAATAAATTTACAAAGTTAATTAATTTGAATAGAATATACCAATTTATTTATAAATTCCTTTAACACCATTTTATATTGTAAGTTACTGAATCAACCTTTTACTCTATTTACGTCAATTAATCCTTTTTACAACCAAAATTTAAGTGTATAACATTTATTATAAACACTCAAATTTTATTAATGAAATCCTTTTATATTGTATATTATCCAATTACATTGTTAACCTTTAATAATTAAGGTAAGTTATATTGGAATGTAATAGAATATTATACAAATAAAATTTTCTAATTCAATTATCCTAAACTTAAGTATTTATTCAAAATTTTGGTTTCATTGTATATTTGACATTATCCTTTAAGACAAAGTTTAAGAATTAGATTTTCGATTAACTTCAACCAATTTTAGGGATAAATAATATACACAATACATATCAAATCACATTTTACAAATCCAAATCCATTTAATTCTCTAAAGCAAAACCGTAGCAAAACTTAAAAATGGTCTCTTCACTTCGAAACTCGAAAATGAAAGTCGATGATGCTGCAGTCATCATCGAAATTATTTTCCAACGACAAAGAAAAGAGCTCTGATTTACAAATTGAAATCCCTTGAAACAATTTCTACTTGAAATACTTTAATAATACATCCTTAAAACTTCAAACACAAAATCTGAAACCATCGGAAATTAAATTCTTTGTTTATTTGTTTTAAATTCATTTAAATTTCTAAATTAATTTATAACCATGTTTTAGTTCAATTATTTATATAGGAAACCAAAGCCAATAGCTACAAGACAGAGTCAAATATTATTTCTAAACATCCAAGTCAATTAACTATCAAAATTTATAAAATTATACTTATGCATATATAACATAATTATATAAAATTTATTCATTTACTAAATATGAAAACAATACCGTGTCTATTTGCTCTGTTCAAGTGTTTTGGATATCCTATCAATTCAGACGAACCGATCGAAAACCCAAATCAACATCAACAAGTCAAACAACACTATATATATAACATTTTAAATATAGATTTACAAATACGCTATACAGTAATAGATTCTCAAAGCAAGGATAAAGATTCAAATTTGATTAATTCAAATCAAAGAAAATTTTGATTTGAGGATAAGTTGAAACAAAAAATAAGATGATTAACTAACCGAATAAGGAAATGGATAAGCTTATATAAATCGTGGGCAATCGCGACTTCAAGAATAAGATCGACGAAGAATTCTAAGACAAATCTACATTCGATTCAAGAGGTAGAATTTGGGATAACAAAAGATATTATCATCTAAACTGAGGATATAGAAATCTCCGATGAATCAATGCCTATTGTAAAGGAGCTTTACCCCTTTACAGGTTATTCAGTGGAGCTATGGGATGCTTCAGAATTTAGAAGAATGCGAATAGTGAGGGATAAGAATGTATTTCGAAACCGCAGGGAACGTTCCAAAATTCAAAAGGAATCGAGTCAAAAAGGAAGAGATTCGCACTCGAATGAAAGTGATTTTGTAAATAAATTTACCGTATATGCTAAGTTTTGCCTAGAGCCAAAGCTCTGATACCAACTTTAACGACCAGATATTTTCAACCATTCGCATTCGCACATGTCGGACTTTAATAATCCAAAATACCGAATCGTTAAATTAAATTTGGAAAAACACAGGCATATATGGTGAATAAACAATCACAGATCACAAACATAGAGTAATAAAATGCAGCAGAAGCAAGAGATAGTAGTTCATGAAGCTGCTATATAAATATACATCAAAGTTAAACAAGATACAACAGAAGTAACAAGACGATAATCAAGTACAAGTCTGAATACATCATTGGAATCAACTGGATAACTGGAATCAACTGCACAAATGAAAGAGAAATAGATAGCTGGATCTTCAAGCAAGCTCCAACCCTGACGGTGAGTCTTGAATGCTGTATCACTCAGTCTGACCCCGAGCGTAAAGCAAAACACAAAACTCTCGAGTCAGGACATACATACTTATACAATGTAACCCACTCATGTGAACTGCAATATAAGGTACAAGTAACTTAAAGGATGCTTGGGAACGCCCATCCTCTAAGGATCCGTTAAACTATTTACTATGTAGTAATATTTCGCTATTATAATAATGTCTATAGTAAAATAAACTTACTTTTAAATAGTGTTAAGGAGTGACCTAATGTGCGAACCTGAATTTTGAACAATTGAAACTAAAAAGAATTTAATTAATTTTAAATATTTGAATGATGGTTTAGCTTGAATTTCAAATATAACCATGGATTTGGAAATTAAATTATTGAATTTAATTTATCGAAGTTGGGTAAAAATTTGAATCTTCAGTTTTGAGATGATTAAAATAATTCAAAAGCTTATAAAATATATATTGATAATACTGAAGATAATGGAAGTGTTAAAATTTGAAATGTTTGTTCAATTTTGAATATTATATCGTTTAAATCAATATTTAAGAATAGCCTTCCGGGTACAGTTTAGGAATTCGATGAAACCAGTTCCATTCGATCCGTAATAATATTTTATTATCGGATTTCAATTTTCATAATGTTTGGAGTGATAGTGCGGCCGTATGGTAGGTAAACACGTTGAGTTCAATATCAAAAATTTAATATAAAAGCTGGGTCCAAAAAGTTATCTTCTCCATACTATCGAATTTGGACTCGAAACCTTTTACATTGCGTTCGAAATAGGGGTTTAACATTATAAACGCCTAGCGGCACACCTCGATTGGAGATCGAGATTTTGTGTTGCGAAATTGAACGATTTAAATTTAAATTTGGATTTTGAAAATAATGTCTATACATAATACTTTTTTCAAAAGGTAAGTGACACATTCTCCCCTCTTACAACAATTAGAAAAAAAATTACACGCGTTGAAAAGAAAAAAAATAGATGCGAATGAATTAAAACAAAATTTCTCAGTTTTCAAAACAAAATAAAATTTGTTCGTTCTCGTTCAAAAATCAAACAATGGCTGACACTTCAAAAATCTCGTCCCCTCTCCCTCCTAATCTCAGTTCGAAAGGACGAAATCAAATTCAAAATAGTGGCTGATCGAACGAAATCTCGTTCTAGACTATATGAAATTAAACTTATCCCTATTCTCTCGTTCAAGCCCTAATAGAATAGTAATGGCTGCCTCGTCATTTTCAAACTTCAATCGAAGACGAATTCAACTCAAGCTCGGGGAAGACATTGTGGGTCGTGATCTCGTTCAGGGGATTCGAGATCAAGCGCGTAGGCGTGACGTTGGCTGGATGATGATGTCGTTCGATTTTCGAGGTTTGGCCGTGATTTCGTTCAAGGGTTTGGGGAGTTTGAATCGAAGTGAGGAATCGTGTTCAGTTCGATAGTGTGGTGGCAGGTTCTCGAGTGCATTAGAGGTCGAGGTCAACGTTTTGGCGAAGGGTTCGTGGTGGTTTGAATTATCGTGTGATGGTTGCAGTGCCAATGATGCTGCTTGGTTCTGGAGGCGATGGGTATGGCACCCATATGCGTGCGTGTAGGGTTCGAGGGTGTGCCGTGGCGTGGCTGAGGTATAACTATATACGCTATTTTATTTTTTCTAAATTTTTATACGCATGTAGGTATATGTAAACAGAAAAAAAAATATACTCCAGTGAGAATTGTTTGCGGATTTATATGCATGTAGAAAATTATATACGTTTTATCATGTTTAAAACTGAAATATATATATATATATATATGAATTTTAAATGCGTTAAAAGTTATTTAAAGTTAGATTTTTAACTATATAAATTAAATAAATAAAATCGTTAATTAAAATTTAAAATCATTGATTAAAATTAAATTGTTAGTTAATTAAATTTACCAAATGAAAATTTAATTGTTTGATTGATTCAAATATTAATAAAAAATCATATAATTGTTTACAAGGTCTAGAACTATGAAGAAAACAATCTGGAGTGGAAATGTAATGCATGCATAGGCAAAGGTGAGATCTTCTCACTCAAATTTTAATAATTGAAAATTTGAGTTATTGATTGACTGTTGAATTGTGATAGTTAAATTCAAAATTGTTGATTGTGTGCTTGATGATAAATTGTTAACAGTTGTATTGAATTAGACCCTATGCGCCGCATAATGGCGGATGATATTATATTAAACCCATATACCGCAATATTCCACCTCGAAGTGGAATTGGTATTATATATGTACTTGGAGTGATTGATTTTCTGCATTATATAGCGGATGAGACCCTATGCGTCGCATAATAGCGGATGATATTGTTTAATCCCATATACCGCGATATTCCACCTTGAAGTGGAATGGGTATTTAATTGTTGTGCTAACGTCTGTGGATGCAGGGAAACAGGTTGGAGGGATCCAACTGGATTCCTCAAAGCATTTGAACTTGTTTCATGCATTGTGTGTTGATTATTTATAATCTGTTTGTGAAAATCTTGGTGATTGAAATCGTTGAAGGCTATAGTTTAGCTGAATTTATTTTTGGTATCGTAGTATACTTGAAATAGTTAGAATTGGATTTTTAAAATTCAAGTTTTAAGTTATAGAAAAAATTTATTTTTGAGAATTGGATAAATTTAAAAGAATGAATTTTAAAAGGATAAAGTTTTATTTTTTCTAAAATCATATTGAATAAATTCCAAAATAAGGAAAAAGATTTTTTTAATGGGTTTTGAGTAATATTATCTAAAAGTTGAAGAATTTATTTAAAATTCAGATTTTAAATGGTTTGTGAGGAATAAAGGGATTTATTTTAAAAGATAATAAATTTTTGGGAAATCAATATGAAATTTATTTGGTTTTTGAAAATAAATCTTTGGGAAAACAATATGAAAATTGATTTGGTGTTTGAATGAATTTTTTTTTGGTATTGAAATAAATTTGGAAACCAGTTTGGAATTTGATTTGGTAAAGGAAGTAAATTTGGAAATCAATTTGGGATTTGATTTGTTGTTTGAAAGTGAATATTTGAAAAACGATTTGAAAATCGTAAATCAATGGATATTTGGAAATGTAAATTCACAATAGGAATTTTATAAAGGAAAGGGTAATTTGTTCAAAAATAAACATTAGGTCATTTTTTAAAGTGTGGAAATGAATACGGGAACGTAAATTTAAAATAAACCGAGAAGGATTTATTATTTGATGTAAATAGACCATTTTGAAATGGAAAGCTTATTTTCCCCGGGAAGTCGAGTATATTTTCAAAGTAGTTTTAAAGTACAAAATAAAAGTTTTAAAGTTGATTCTAAGAGAATATTTTAGAGAAATTATTTCTTGAGTTGTTTTTAAATCTTTAAAAGTGAATATTTATTTAATTAATTATAGAAGTGATTATTTTAAAGATTTGATATTTGATTTAGAAAAGGGTTATTTAAATATTTATACCCTATCTACTAATTTTATTTCTAAAATTAGTTTGGACTTCAAGTTTTATATAAGATATTAGTATAATATTTCCATAAAAAATATTTAAGATAGTATTTTAAAACAGTTTTTATTCTAAATATTTCCAACTATATTTTGGATAAGTGAATTGAATTTTTTTTAGTATTTGAACTCGGAAGACTTTCAGTGGAAATAAATAATATCGGGAATCTTATTCCGCGAGTGAAAAGTGATTCGAAATTTGTTTTCAAATAGTTGATGCATGAAAATATATCTTGCAAAGATATTTTGGAAATAAATAACCGCGGGAAAATTATTCGAAATCCAGTAATTGTTGTGAATATTGATTGATAGTTAAATAATCGACTATCAATATTGGCCTTTAAATGGCGTTTGAATTTCAATGCGACCAAGGGTCGGATTCCAAATGTATATTTGAAAACCACATCGAACTTTTATGATTGTGATGGATCTTTGGTTTAAAAGATCAAAGTGAAAATTGTTGTGATTTTTTTGAAATCTGAATGTAACACTTATTTTTTAAAATAAGCGGTCGTTATTTGGATTAGCCGGGAGCGGACTTTGTGTCATAAAACCCATTCCGAATAATGATACGATGAAATGAGATTGCATTTGAAGATGGTGTTGAAGACCGGGTATTTTCGGAAGCGAAAGGATTACCTGTCGAATGTCTCTGCACCGAGTTGCTCCGGTATAGAGTTTTTATCACCCTTTGTGATGGAGATTCCGGACGTGATTAGTGAATATCCGAATTGTAAGGGCTTCTTTTGAAGTGCCTTAGGTTTCTTTCGATCCCGGAACGGACTTGTATGGATGTGTGTCCGATGTTACATTTTGAGATGTAATGTTGGTTTCTATCAAATACATTTCTATTGGTGGCGAAGAATTTATTCCCTTAGCTTAACACCCTTCTCTGAGACGTACGAGCTCAGAGGATATGTAGTTGATGGGTATTAGTGATACATTCCCAATTTGGTAATGTGGCATACGAAGTGCTGCTTATCATTTTTTGATCGAAGCATGGCTTTTGTGAAAAGCGTAGCTATTGTGGACGAGACTTCGTCGAGGCTCACAACCCAAAAATGGTCTAAACAGGAATGTTGCGGCAAGGTTTTAGGGGTCGCGCCGCTAGGGTATGTCCATTTTCTTCTGGATAAGAGGTGGTATCATTGTATGGAGCCTAGATATTTTACCTATGTTGATGCTGCAAATTTATTATACTTTGTGGTTATTTCTTTATGGTTGAGGATCCTCGGATAAAGGTCGGGAACGACCGGGGATGGCATACTTGTGTGGTAGTTACCTATATTATAGCTTGGCTAAAGCGTGAGGTAACATCGACCTTGTGTTAGCAGAGATCCGGTTAGGTTCTCGGGGGTATCCATCCAGAGGCGTATCCATTTCGGTGTAGGAAGTTTCTTTGCCTGACCATTGTTGGAAATCCAAAACAATACGCGCCCTGTACAGTTTTTAGTTGTATAACCTGCCATGGAATGTGGCGGTAACCTGGTATTGAACATGGTAGCTGTAGTAGGCATACGACGAAATGTTGTATGGTGGCTAAGATTAATATTATACTTTCGAAATGTTTTCTGCACTAGCACTAATAATAATATAAAATGGTTTTCGCGTATCAAGCATTTTTAACTATCATAAGAAGAAATATCCTCCAAGTGTGCGTTTGCATTGTGTGTGTGGCGGAAGGCCTTATAGCAGTTTCATTTCGAAAAACATAGTGGATTTCCTTTTATTTTCTTTGTGAAAATAACTATTTTTAAGATCTCATGCCGGTCCCATGACTGACCTGGATTTTATTGTTCCCTTTCTAAACTTTGGGTGCCCATAATTTTCCACACGGGCAGCCTAGAGTCAAGTTATCATTATTCTGAAGCGAAGTCTAAAGTTGTTGCAGAGATCTAGAGTTCAAGCTGGACGGCGAGACGTATCACTTATACTATATAGTGTCCCGTTTGGGTTGGTGCAAGTTAAAATTTCTATGTAAGCAAGTTAAAATAACTGCCAGTGTTGTATTATGTCGTTGTAAACTCTGATAATGTGATGTATGTAAACTGATATAGTGCTTTTGTTTTAAAGATATTCATTCATCTGTTATATGTTGTTTCGCTGCAAAATGTGAGATTCTGTTATTGTTCTGTTTCTTCTTCTTCTTTAATCCTAACAGTTCGGTATTCCGGCATTCGATTGTGCGGCATTTGATACAGTGGATGTATTGATGTCGACTTTCCGAAGTCAAAAAATTGGGTCGTCACAATTTGGTATCAGAGCAATTGGTTAAGCGATAACCTTGGCTCTATTGGGTGTTACTCATTAGAGATAGAGTCAGTAGTACTCTAGAATGAGTTGAGTGTAGTAATAGATATGAGCGCATATTTGTTAGTGAATGTAAAATTGTTTTATATTATGTTGACTTATCGGTTGATTGTTTATAAATTCTGGTCGGTGCGGTTTGGCCAACTGTATCGATACGGGTTTCTAAACTTTTAAACGAGGTAAACCGATACATCATTGTTTTAAAATCGAGTAAATGAGATAATTTTACCCATATTATTTTTATATATAAAAGGAAATCATTTTTCGTATATTATTATAGTATATGGTTGCTTGGATGTTAGGAAGTGAAAATATTAAATTATTATCATTGATTATTTAATAAGAAATTGAAATCTAACTAAAAAAGTTAAGAAATAAATTCCTATGCAAATAGGAATTTGAGAATATAAATTGTAAGAAATGGAATTCCAGAGAAATGTTTTGAAAAGGATTTGATAATTTTGAAGATTTGGAAAAGATTAAATCTCTTTTGATTTGAAAATGGTTTTAAAAGGTTTTGGAAAAATGTTTTGAAGGGATAAAAGCTCTAAACTCTTTTCGGTCATTGGAAAACAATTCTGATGATCATCGCGACATCATCGGTGTTCATTTTCGAGTTTCTAGGAGAGGAATTGCTGCCAAAAATATTTTAGATTGAAGTTGTTTGGAAAAAAACTGGGTTGGTTTTGGGAAATTCAATAGATAATTTGAATTGATTTCAAAAATGGTTTTGAAAAGAGGAAAGACTCTGGAATCTATTAAAAATAGTTATGGAATAAAAATTTATTAAGGTGGGAAATAAAATTTTGGATGAATAAATAAATTTACAATTGCAAGTAAATGAAAGAGAATTGAATGTTGAAATTCATTTCGAATTTGTAAATAAATGAAAATTTATTAAGTTGGACTACATGAAACCAGGGATGACAAGAAAATATGATTTGAAATGAATCGAATTCAATATTTATAAGTAAAAGGTAAAGTAAATTCATATGGGATTTGTACGTTTAAATATAAGTGGTTATAAACCAAAATGGTGGATTGAAAATAAATTTTTGTGAATGAGGAAAGGAATAAAACTAGAATTGAAACTGAATATTGAAAACCAATTTGAGTTAAGTGAAATTAAATGAAATTGTAAAATTAGTTCGAAGTGAACTAAATATAATAAAGGTGGAAATAAAAATGGTTTGAGATAAAATGAATAAGAATTTGTAATGAATTAGTAAATGAAACTAATTTAAAATCGTGATATTAATCAGTTGTGAATGAAAGATAATTGATAAAATTCAATATTCAAAAGGTAAATTGAATCCAAATAGAAGTGTGATTATAAATTGAATTCAAATGAAATTGAAAACGCAAGATTGAATGAAAATGGACATGGTTGTTAAATAGCATATAGGTGATATAAAGAAGAAAAATGGAATTGGGATTTTGATTTCGAAGATAACTTTAAATTGCTCGAAAAAGGTATGTATTGAAATTTCTATATGAAATTTAATGATTTTCTTGTCCAGCCACTTGTCTTTTCGTTTTCTTTTAAAATATGGGTCCCGTGGTGGCATTTTGTAGTCGTACTGAGCGAGCCGCGCAAAGGAGGCGCTGACGAAATTTTTCGAAATTTAGGGTGTTAGAAAACTTTTGAGAAAATTTTGAAAATTTAAAATTGAATTTAAATTTAAATTTGAATTGTTAAAGAAAATGAGGTTGTTTGGAAATTATGGGAGACTTGGAAAGTTAGTTGAAATGATGGTCTTTAATGAAAAGATTTGTTGGTAACTTGATAAAACTATTTGGTTTTGGAAAGATAGCGAATGGGTTAAGAATCATTCTTCTTAACTTGTAATTTCAGGACGAAATTCTTTTATGAAGGAAGTCTGTGACGGCCGTGAATTATGGACAATTGAAATTGAAAAAAATTTAATTGATTTTAAATATTTTAATGATGGTTTAGCTTGAATTTCAAATATAACTATGGAATTGGCAATTAAATTATTGAATTTAATTTATCAAAGTTGGGTAAAAATTTGAATCTTCGGTTTTAAGCTGATTAAAAATAATTCTAAGCCTTAGAAAGTCTATATTGATAATACTGAAGAAAATGGAAGTGTTTAAATTTGAAATGTTTGTTCAATTTTGAATATTATATCGTTAAAATCGATATTTAAGAATAGCCGTCCGAGGTAAAGTCTTGGAATTCGACGAAACCAGTTCCATTGGATCTATAATAATGTTTTATTATCGGATTTCAATTTTCAAAATGTTTGGAGTGATAGTGTGGCCCTGTGGTAGGTAAACGCGTTGAGTTCTATATCAAATATTTAATATAAAAGTTGGATCCAAAAAGCTATATTCTCCATACGATTGAATTTGGACTCGAAACCTTTTTCCATTGCGTTCGGAATAGGGGTTTAACATTATAAATGCCTAGGGCATGCCTCGATTAGAGATTGAGATTTTGTGTTGCAAAATTGAACGATTTTAATTTTAATTTGGATTTTGAAAATAACGTTTATATATAATACTGTTTTCAAAAGGTAAGTGACACGTTCTCCCCTCTTACAACACTTGGCAAAAAATTTACATGCGTTGAAAAGAAAAGAAAAAGATGCGAACGAATTAAAAAAAAATTCTCAGTTTTCAAAACAAAATAAAATTTGTTCGTTCTCGTTCAAAAATCAAACAATGGCTAACACTTCAAAAATCTCGTCCCCTCCCCCTCCTAATCTCAGTTCGAAAGGACGAAATCAAACTCAAAATATTGGCTGATCGAACGAAATCTCGTTCCATACTATATGAAATCATACTCATCCCCATTCCCTCGTTCAAGCCCTAATAGAATAGTAATGGCTGCCTCGTCATTTTCGAAATTCAATCGAAGACGAATTCAACTCAAGCTCGGGGAAGACATTGTGGGTCGCGATCTCGTTCAGGGGATTTGAGTTCAAGCGCGTAGGCGCGATGTTGGCTGGGTGATGATGGCGTTCAATTGTCGAGGTTTGGTCACGATTTCGTTCAAGGGTTTGGGGAGTTCGAATCGAAGTGGGGAATCGTGTTCAGTTCGATAGTGCGGTGGCAGGTTCTCGAGTGCATCAGAGGTCGAGGTCGACGTTTTGGTGAAAGGTTCGCGGTGGTATGAATTATCATGTGATGGTTGCAGTCGCGACGCTGCTGCTTGGTTCTGGAGGCGATGGGTGATGGCACCCCTGTGCGTGCGTGTAGGATTCGAGGGCGTGCCGTGGTGAGGCTGAGGCATAACTATATACGCTATTTTATTTTTTCTAAATTTTTATACGCATGTAGGCATATGTAAACAGAAGCAAAAAAATACTCCAATGAGAATTATTTGCGGGTTTATATGCATGCATAAAATTATATACGTATTATCATGTTTAAAACTGAAATATATATATATATATATGTATATATATGAATTTTAAATGTGTTTAAAAGTTATGTAAAGATAAATTTTTATCTATATAAATTGAATAAATAAAATCATTAGTTAAAATTTAAAATCATTAGTTAAAATTAAATTGTTAGTTAATTAAAATTTTCAAATGAAAATTTAATTTTTTGATTGATTCAAATATTAATAAAAAATCATATAATTGTTTAGAAGGTCTAGAACTATGAAGAAAACAATCTAGAGTGGAAATGTATTGCATGCATAGGCAAAGGTGAGATCTTCTCACTCAAATTTTAATAATTGAAAATTTCAGTTATTGATTGATTGTTGAATTGTGATAGTTAATTTCAAAATTGTTGATAGTGTGCTTGATGATAAATTGTTATCAGTTGTATTGAATTAGACCCTATGCGCCGCATAATAGCGGATAATGTTATTATAAACCCATGTACCGCGATATTCCACCTCGAAGGGGAATGAGTATTATATATGTATTAGGAGTTATTGATTTCCCGCATTATATAGCGGATGAGACCCTATGCGCCGCATAATAGCGGATGATATTATTTAATCCCATATACCACGATATTCTACCTCGAAGTGGAATGGGAATTTAATTGTTGTGCTAATGTCTGTGGATGTAGAGAAAAAGGTTGGAGGGATCCAATTGGATTCCTCAAAACATTTCAATTTGTTTCATATGTTTTGTGTTGATTATGTATAATCTGTGTGTGAAAATCTTGGTGATTGAAATCGTTGAAGGCTATAGTTTAGTCGAATATATTTTTGGTATTCGGCACCTCTATCTCGACCACGAGCACCTGAATCTATATTAATGGTGCCCAACTGGCTTATCGCAGGATATCAGAAATAAATAGAATTTTATTTTTAAAATTCAAGTTGAAAGTTATAGAAAAAAATTATTTTTGTGAATTGGATAAATTTAAAAGAATGAATTTTAAAGGGATAAAATTTACTTTTTTTTAAAATCATATTGAATAAATTCCAAAATATGGAAAAAGATTTTTTTTAATGGGTTTTGAGTAATATTATTTAAAAGTTGAAGAATTTATTTAAAATTCGGATTTTAAATGGTTTGGGAGGAATAAAGGGATTTTTTTTAAATGGTAATAAATTTTTGGGAAATCAATATGAAATTGATTTGGTTTCTGAAAATAAATCTGTGGGAAAACAATATGAAAACTGATTTGGTGTTTGAATGAAATTTTTTTTGGTATTGAAATAAATTTGGAAATCAATTTGGAATTTTATTTGGTAAAGGAAGTAAATTTGGAAATTAATTTGGGATTTGATTTGTTGTTTGAAAGTGAATATTTGAAAAATGATTTGAAAATCGTATACCAATGGATATTTGGAGATGAAAATTCACAATGGGAATTTTATAAAAGAAAGGGAAATTTGTTTTAAAAATAAAAATTGGGTTATTTTTATAAGTGTGGAAAAGAATTTACGGATTTGGAGTGTAAATTTAAAATAAATCAAGAAGGATTTATTATTTGATTTAAATGGACCATTTTGAAATGGAAAGCGTATTTTCCCTGAGAAGCCGAGTATATTTTCAAAGTAGCTTTGAAGTATAAAATAAAAGTTCTAAAGTTGATTCTAAGAGAATATTTTAGAGAAATTAATTCTTGAGTTGTTTTTAAATCTTTAAATGAAGATTTATTTAATTAATTATAGAAGTGATTATTTTAAAGATTTAATTGATATTTGATTTAGAAAAGGGTTATTTAAATATTTATACGCTATCTACTAATTTTATTTCTAAAATTAGTTTGGACTTGAAGTTTTATATAAGATATTAATATAATATTTTCATAACAAAAATATTTAAGCAAGTGTTTTAAAATAGTTTTTATTCTAAATATTTCCAAGAATATTTTGGATAAGTGATTTGATTTTTTTTTAAGTATTTGAACTCGGTAAACTTTCAGTGGAAATAAATAATATCAGTAATCTTATCCCATGAGTGAAAAATGATTTGAAATTTGTTTTCAAATGGTTGAAGTGTGAAAATATATCTTGCAAAGATATTTAGAAAATAAATAACTAGGGGAAGATTATTCGAAATCCAGTAATTTTTGTGAATGTTGATTGATAGTTAAATAACCGACTATCAATATTGGCCTTTAAATGGCGTTTGAATTTCGATGTGACAGGAGATCGGATTTCAAATGGATATTCGAAAACCACATCGAACCTTTGTGATTATGATGGATCTTTTGTTTAAAAGATTAAAGTTAAAATTGTTGTGATTTTTTTTGAAATCTGAATGTAACACTTATTTTAAAAAAATAAGCATTTGTTATTCGGATTAGCCGGGAGAGGACTTTGTGTCATAAAACCCATTCCGAATAATGATATGACGAAATGGGATTGCATTTGAAGATGGTGTTGAAGACTGGGTATTTTTGAAAGCGAAAGGATTACCTGTCGAATGTCTCTGCACCGAGTTGCTCCGTTATAGAGATTTTATCACCCTTTGTGATGGGAATTCCAGACGTGATTAGTGAATATCCGGATTGCAATGGCTTCTTTTGAAGTGCCTTTGGTTCTGTTCGATCCTGGAACGAACTTGTATGGATGTGTGTCTGACGTTACACTTTGAGATGTAAAGCTGGTTTCTATATAATACATTTCTGTTGGTGGCGGAGAATTTATTATCTTAGCTTAACATCCTTCTCTAAGACGTACGAGCTCAGAGGTTATGTAGTTGATGGTTACTAGTGATACATTCCCAATTTGGTAATGTGGCATACGTTATGCTGCTGATCATTTGTTGATCGAAGCATGGCTTTTGTAAAAAGCGTAGCTTTGTTGACGAGACTTCGTCGAGCCTCACAACCCGGAAATGGTCGAAACAGGAATGTTGCGGCAAGGTTTTTAGGGGTCGCGCCCCTAGGATATGTCCATTTTCTTCTGGATAAGAGGTGGTATCATGGTATGGGGCCTAGATATTTTACCTATGTTGATGCTACAAATTTATTGTACTTTGTGGTTGTTGCTTTGTGGTTGAGGATCCTCGAATAAAGGTCAGTAACGACCAGAGATGGCATACTTGTGTGGTAGTTACCTATGTTATAGCTTGGTTAAAGTGTGAGGTAACGCTGGCCTTATGTTAGCAGAGATCCGGTTAGGTTCTCGGGGGCGTCCTTCCAGAGGCGTACCCATTTCGGTGTTGGAAGTTCCTTTGCCTGACCATTGTTGAAAATCCAAAGAAACAATGCGCGCTCTGTATGGTTTTTAGTTGCATAACCTGCCATCGAATGTGGCGGTAACCTGCTATTGAACATGGCAGCTATAGTAGGCATACGACGAAATGTTGTATGCTGGCTAAGATTAATATTATTCTTTCGAAATGTTTTCTGCACTATGCACTAATAATAATATCAAATGGTTTTCGCATATCAAGCATTTTTGACTGTCATAAGGAGAAATCTCCTCCAAGTGTGCGTTAGCACTGTGTGTGTGGCGGGAGGCCTTATGTAAGTTTTATTTCCCAAAAGCATAGCGGATTTCTTTTTATTTTCTTTGTGAAAATAACTTTATAAGATTTCACACCAGTCTCATGACTGACCTGGAGTTTGTTGTTTCATTTTTAAAATCCGGTTGCCCATAATTTTCCACATGGGTAACCTAGAGTCAGGTTATAATTATTCAAGAGCGAAGTCTAAAGTTGCTGCGGAGATCTAGAGTTCAATCTGGACGGCGAGACGTATCACTTATACTATATAGTGTCCGTTGCATTTGGGTTAGTGCAAGTTAAAATTTCTATGTAAGCAAGTTAAAATAATTGCCAGTGTTGTATTGTGTCGTTGTAAACTCTGATAATGTGATGTATGTAAACTGATATAATGCTTTTATTTTAAAGATATTCATTTATCTATTAGATGTTGTTCCGCTGCGAAATGTGAAATTCTGTTATTATTCTGTTTTTTCTTCTTCTTTAACCCTAATGGCATACATTGGACGTATTGATGTCAGCTTTCGAAAGTCGAAAAATTGGGTCGTTACACCCAATATTCCCCTTAACACGTAATAGTCCCAGTAGTCCATCCAGTATCATGGTTCCTCCTGATCGAGAAGCCACCAGAGCATACCACCTGGGTTACGGGAGAAAACCAAACTCGTACAAGGCTCGCTAGGGTAGGTGAC
Organism: Allium cepa; assembly: GCA_030765085.1. NCBI lineage: Eukaryota > Viridiplantae > Streptophyta > Magnoliopsida > Asparagales > Amaryllidaceae > Allium > Allium cepa. Next base: position 160,333,168 of record CM060939.1, read on the forward strand.
ATGGTACAACTAGGCAATGCCAGGGTAGATATACCAATTACTATCCGGACTGATGGTAACACATAGCCGCAGCTACCGCCCACCTTGGGCCACACTCCAAAAAAATCGAAGGTGTGCACCAATCAATCACAAAGTAATAGAATGGCAAACAAAGAAGTGTGTCTGATGGGAGGAATGACCTCACTTGGCCAGGAATCGCTCCTTTTTTAGCCACCTTATGCCAACTCACGGGAGTCGGGTCCACGTTCATACCTCAAAGTACGTCGCCACCACCCTACTTCATTTTGGAATCTCCACCACATAACAGTTGTTAAAATGGTCTTCAGTCTTGGCAGAGAGATGACAACTTCAGATCCTGCTCTCTTTAACAACCCAACGTTAATATAACCCACAGATATTTATTTCAAAATCGTTTATACTTTAAAACAAAAATATCCTATCCATTTCAAAAACTAAAGTAATACTATATCATTTAAATTCCATAACCAAATCAATATACTATTTAAATAAGACCTAAATTTCCAAATCACTGAATATTTCCTTGAATTTACTAAACTTGAAGTATTCCTTTAAATTACCTTAACCCAAACCACTTTATAAGGTCATGTTATTAAGTCTTCCATTTCCTATAAGTTCCAAATTTATATATTTAAAGACAATTCTTAATTAAATACAATTTCCAATAATTTCATTTCCAAAGCCATATTAACTTTCAAGTTATAACAACTCTGAAACCAAACATTTTGAAACATGTTTATTTAGACCATCTAAATTCAATGTCAATATCTTCCAAACAAGATTCATTTAACCATTTAAATTCAATGTCAAATAATATTCATTTCAAAGTTGTAGCATTTATAAATTTATTCATTAAATTATAAACTTTCCAAAAACATTGTATATTTCAGCTACATTAAATTTTCAATTTTTAGCCAATTTAACTTATAAAAATCACATTTCCCACTTCAAAATATTCATTTGGTTATCATTTAACTTATGATTTAATAAAATAAAATTTTATCAATAAATATCAAAATTAAACTATAGTTCATTTATTAAGTCAAGTACACATTCTTTTACTTCTTTTATTTCAATAAATAACTTATCACTTTATTTTAAATACCCATTTCATAAATAAGTCTAAATTCCCATTTATTTACATAACTTAACAATTTCAATTAAAACCAAATTTCCAATTATCAAGTTAAGTCATATTTTGAAAATAAACTTTTCCACTTAAACCATAATTATCCAATTTCCAAACATTTCCATGTCATAAATAAAGTAATTTATCATAGTAAATATAACGATCAATTTCTTTGCAAATTTATTCATTTAGGCATCAATTAAACTATGATTTTAGGCTAAATACATTTATTACAAAATGTACAATTAAAACTGTATTTCATTTTATCAATTCAAAGGACATCATTTATTATACAAACATATTCATTTCATAAATTAAAAATTGATTGCAATTACCAGGTTTGACCTTAAATTTCCATATTAATTAACTTTAATTATTAAGTTATTTATCATAATTAAAGCTCTTTAAATTACCATTAAAACCAAATAAAGATTTTTAAATTACAATCTAAACCAATCATCAACTTATAAAATTTTATCTTGTTGAAAGCCAATATCTCTTTATATTTTAAATCATTAAATCAAATTTCAAGGTAAAATTTCATATTTTCTAAATATTCAAAATACTTAATAAATTTTTTGGAAAATATTACCTTAAAAGTATTAATTATGGGCCTGTATAATATTTTCTAACCTAGGTCAAGTGATATGGATATATATCATTTCAATCCATAATTTAAAAGAAAATTTGTGTTCTATCATTTCAAACCCGCAATCCAAAGTAAAATAAGTGAAATAAAAATCAATAAAATCAGTCGAGCTTATCATTTCAGCCCACAATGATTTTTCCTTATTCTACAGTTCGTTTGGGTATGTATCATTTCAACCCATAGTGATAGGGAACTTGTAGTGTGATACAGTAAATAAAATGAACAGTACAATATAACATATCATCAAAAGATGCTACAATTATATAAATAGGATTTAACATCAAATAATCACATCATAGGCATATATGAATAACATATCAATTATACAGATTCACTTGTCATCATTTTAAAATTATATAAGTACGTAATGTCTAGAGTGAATAACTCACCTTTTTAAAGCTAGAATCAGATTCAAAGCACACAACCAAACTACGCAAAGCACAAAAAGGCACGACAAAGCACAACTATATTTTTGAGTGGATGAAGAGTCAGATCCTAATTGAGTGGATGAAGAGTCAGATCCTAACTTGTAAACAACATAATGCATACATATATAAGCAATGATTCAATTCAAAAGAATGTAGATAAAAACAATGAAAAGATAGGAAATAAAATGACATAACCTTGATAAATCAAAGAAAGGTGATCAATACATGGCTTGGTTAGGGTTTGTTATCAAACTTTGGTGATGTATGCTTCCATGGTGGTCACGGCTAGGCTTTGATGGTGATGAGGTGGTGGTGTGGTCGACAATAAGGCGAGGCCGAGCAAGGCATAAAGGAAACAAAAGAAAAACAAAAATAGAAAAGAGGAAAAGAAGGAGGAAGCCATGGATTTGGATCTAGTATTTTTTTCCAATGCAAATAAGAAATGAGAAGAAACTTTTCACGTGAAAAAATAGATGGCAGCTAGGTTTTAGGAAATGCACGTCCAAAAGAAAGAAACGACAAGAAATAAAGAGGCTAGGCAGTAAAAGGTAGGAGTTTGAATGGTTTGGGAAATAAAAAGGCAACAAATAAGTTGAAGTATTTACTATTTTTTTTCCTTTTTTGCACGCAATGAAAAGATGAGTTTGAGGAACAATATGTATGTGAATTATGAGAAGAATTCATGGCTATGAATGTGGAAAGTAATTGGCTATGCAAATGGAAAGGCAAGGGAAAAGAAAAAGGCAACAAATAAACAAAACAAGTAACCTTATCTCTTGAATTTTCTTAGCTATTATCAAAAATAAAATCAATTAAAAATCAAATAAATATATATTTAAAATTTATACAAATAAAATAGAAAATAAAAATTAGAGAAAAAAAACATAGGGACATAAAATATAGAAAGTCATTGCGTGTAAACACTATATTTTATCTAATTTAAAAAGTATAAGTTTAAATCCCCAATAAATCCATATATTTGATTTCTCAATTTTGTTATTGAATCAACTATTAACTTATCCTCTTATAGGTAATGTTAACATTGGTTTATATAATAATACATTAATAAATTCCCAAGTCATCCAAATTTCAATTTACATAGTAATTAATTTCATGTACATACAATAATCCATTTTATTATAGATACATTCCAATTAAATAAAAATTGCTTCCAATAATTTGATTTCGTTTAATTGCCATTTTTATACTTGGTCCATTATTACCCTATATATCTAGTTACATTAGTTTTATATTCCATTACGCTAGTCTACTCCTATTTTCATCTTAAATTTGTATTAAATGTTACATTTCTAAATGTGAAATCTTGTCAATTGTACACATTAATTAAGGTTTAAAACCAATTAATTATTTTAACTTAGTTCCATTCCATTTTACCAATTTATTACTTGATAAATAAATTTACGTCTCTATTTAATTCATGCATTCACACCTCCCGTTACTGCATTAATTCTCATTAATGACATTAAAGATTTCCTATTTATTTTATAGACTAAATAGGCAACACATAATAACTGTTACCATTACAATTTAATTTACACTTAAGTTTATTATATTCAACTAATTATTATAATTACCTACCTAATATCGAATTCATTCAATTACTATTAGTTATACTAATTCATTTATTTATACGCCACTTACCCTTATTTGCTTGTATTCAAATTTATACTCAAATATAACAGTTACAACTAAATTAATAGGCCAATTAAATAGTAACTTACAACCAGTACTATTACTTTAAGTCACATCGATGAATTCATTATTGTTTACAAATCAAATGTTACAATTACTTAATTAACACTGATTTACTTCAATTTATATTAGTCATATATTATCTCATTAATGATTCAACATTCACACTTGTGATTTCATTATTCGCAACAAATGTTACCATTCTTATATACCCAATCTTTATTCAAGAGTCATTTGTTCCATATTATTCCTTTTTATAAATTTAAATGTTTGCATTAGGTTTCCTACATTAATTTATAGCCAAGTATACCAATTTTCATTACTTCGCTAAATTGTAATTTCATTTCAATTGTTACTAATTAGTTCTAATTACCACCGTTCAATTTTTAATTAATAAAGTTTTTTTTTCTTTTTTCATATCAAATTACCAAAACTTGTTAACTTAACAAATTAAATTAATTAAAATTTTATGGGTCGCTACAATTCCCAATTTTGAAACAGTTTGAATATTTGAAATGGTTTTGAATAATGAAAATAGTCTGAATATTGAAAGTAGTTTGGGTAATAATTTTAATATTGGAAATAGTTTGAATAATTAAAATAATTTAAAGATTGGAAATAGTTTTGAATATAAAATAGTTTTATTATTGAAATTAGTTAGATAATTAAAATAGTTTATTAAAAAAATTGGGTTAATAAAATAGTTATACATTAATATAGTTTATATGAAAACTATTCCTCCTTTTCTAAACAATTTAAACTCTTGTTCCTATTTCAAATCACAAAAAATTCAACTTTTCAACTTCCAATTTCAAGCCAACTTCATATTCAAATTCCCATTTACATCAGCCTCCCTTCAAAACACTTTGAAACTTTACATGAAATTCAATTTAAACGGTTCTATTCAAATGGATGAAAGTCCCAATACAATTTCTCAAATTTATACAATTTTTTTAAATCCATTTCACATCCAAATTTGGAAATACCGATTTAAAACCATTTTAAATAAAGTAAATTTTTTACATTAATTATAAATCTTCACGATTATTCACTTCTAATAATTTCAAATCATATTCCAATATCCGCTTTAAGATTTCAAATTTAATCCTTAAACAATTTCATTTAAACAGGTTCAATTTCAAATTTTCAAATCAAAAAATAATTTAATTCGTATAAATCCAATTTTTTATTTTCTTTAAAACAATGTCATTTTTACCAATTTAAGATCAAGATTTTGAAATCATTTAATTTAACCAAATCTGGTGTCCGTATACAATTTCTACCTTATAACCAAGTGATCATTTATCTAATTTCAATTACATGACTGGATATATATCATTTCAATCCAAAATTTAATGACACGGGTATATATCATGTACGATCTGCCATTTCGAACCATTTAAATCGACAATATCCACATATGTCAGACTTGAATTGTTCAAACAAATTATATTCGGTAAAACTTAGCATATATAGTAAATAAATCAATCACAGAATCACATACACGGAGTTATACAACAATAAGTAGCGGAATAGATAAATAGTAGTTCATGAAGCTACTACAGAACATCAGAGTCTGAAACAAGTGCAACAGAAAATCTCAAGTACGAAGGGTCTCTAATACATAAGCAAATGACAGGACTGCACATAACAACTAGAAACAACTGAAATGATGAATTGATAAGAGATAGATTTTCAAGCAAAGCTCCAAACTCTAAAGGTGAGTCTCAAATGCTGTGGCACTCAGCCTGATCCGAGCATAAAGCAAAACACAAAACACTCGAGTCAGGATTAATATTCTTATACCAGTAAATCAACTCAAGTGAAATGTCCAAGTGAAATGCAATACAACTTAAATGATTTTGGGATTCCATCCTTTAAGAATCCGTTAAATATCTACATACATAGTAAATACGCTACATAGATAATGTCTACAGTAGACTAAAATATTAAAATAGCATTAAGACGTTACCCATATCCCCCTAGACATAGTTTTATATATTCCCATAATCTATACAAATACTGTAAGCTCCACCAAACCGGTGAGATACTCAATGAGCATTCCATAGGAACGGTACAAACCAAACTCGTAGAGGGCGCGATAAGGAATGTGACAAGGCAAGCGAGGCAATGCCAGAGTAGGATTCTACCTTCCGCCCACCTCGATTCACACTCCTAAATCAAAGGTGTACACAATCAAATCACAAAAGCAATAGAATAGCATCGAAGAAATGTGCCCAATAGGGGGCACTACACCAAAATAGTGATTTTGCAACATTTTATATATGTCAATTTCCAACACTTATAGATGTTATAAACTACTAACAGTAAAAAAGTGTTAGGGTACTAAAAAAGTGTTAGTAAAAATAAATAGTCATATGTATAAACATTGCAGCATATTGGTTATAATTTGCAACACAAATTAGTGTTATACTAGCTGGTAAATATGTAAATATTTGCTGAAAAATGGAGTGTTTCGTAATTTTTACATATGATATGTTTTGTGACGCTTCCCCCTTCCTATCAGCTTTCGTCCGCATAAAATTATTATTTTTTTAACTAGGGTTTCATGTGATCCCCGATCTCTTGACTTCAACGACGGCGAATGGCTTCTGCAGCGGTCCTTTTTCTCCAGGAAACATTAAAGACGAGTTTCTTTTCGTCGCTGCGACATCGACTTTGGATTCTCAACGCTTCCTCCTCCTCATCATATTACCTAATAACAGCGAGGAAATTTTGCAATTTTTCTTCAAGGTTAGTTCTCCCTCCTTAATTTATTTGATTTTTACATGCCAGTCATATATTTTGATTGGATATGTTTAGTGTTCGAGCTTGTAGTCTTTAGACCGAGGGTTGTGTTGTTTTTTCTTCTTCTGAAATTGGTCGTAAATAATTAGTTTTCTGCAAACTTAATAACCGATACTGCAATGCGCCTATAGATTTCTATGGAAATTCTGTAGAAATAGAAAAGGAAAATGCCACATACAATGTTGGAAAGGTCAATTGGAGTTTTGGTGTGGATGGTGGCTAGAATTCGAGGTTGCGGTAGATGACAGTGGGGATTTCATGGTCGATTGGCGATTGATGATTGAGGATTTAGGTCTGGTGATTTGGGAGAATACGAAGGCGAATCGTAGCGATTTTGGGGTGAGTTGTCGATATGGTCGCAATGTAGAGTTGCTTAGTGCTGTTTATAGTATGTTGAAAGGTGGAGTTTGTATGGATGTGAATGCAGACGGTAGTTGTATGGAGTAGATAGTAGTTGTATGGCTGTGGAAGTTTGGTGATGCAAGTTTAATGTGCACGATATGGCAATAGCAATGAGTTAAAGGCAGAATTATGTTATATTGATGATTGTGAAGTTAAAGGCAAGATGATGATTGTGAAGTTAAAGGCAAGATGATGATTATGAACTGCAGTTATATTGATGTTGTATGGTAGAAGTGTGGTTTGGAATAGTGGAGGTTGCTGCTGTGGATTTAGTGGTGTGAGTGATGTTTGATGATGATGTGGTAAAAGTGAAGTTGAAGGCAGTTTTGCAGTGGAGGCAATAAGGTTAGTGATTTTGGGTGTGTGACTTTATGGTTGTATTGATGTGGGTTGTGTTGTAGAGTTGGATGATGAAGCACTGTGTTTGAATGTGTAGGCTATCAGTCAATTGCAAGCTTGTATGTGGTGAAGTTGTGGGGTAGTATGAAAGAATTTGTGAATATTCAAGTAGTTGTATGGGTATGTGGAAGTGATGCAATTGTCTCTATTTGAAGTGGATTGGTAGTATAGTGACAGAGGTGGAGTAGAGCTGACTGGAGTGGAGCAAGAGTTAAGGCAGAGAGGAGTAATGTCTGAACTGGTCATGTGATGTTGACAGGGGAATGTTTGGTAGGTTGCAGTTTGAATGTGCAGGTTGAGCCGCTGATGGGAATAGCACAAAGGCGGTTGTGATTTGTAGTGATACGAGGGGGACAACAATGGAGAATTTACTTGTATCAGGGAATTGAAATGTAGGATAGAGGAACAAGAATTGGAGACAGAAAGATTAATATATTATCTTTTTATTTACTTTTGTGATAATGCCAGATAAAATAATTTTCCTTCTTCGATATAATGACAAATTAAAATAAACTGAATCTCAATATATTATCTAATACTTTATGACTGAAAAATAACTATAACTCAAATAAAATTGAAATGAAGTGGTGAAGACAATGAGCAGTAAATAAATTTTATATATTGTTTTTCACTTCTTGATAACTTTGCATCAGCCATTGACACACTCAATTAACGATTGTAGATTTCTTCGATTTTAAATTTGGTTTTTCAAGCTCAACTGAAACTAGAGTTACGGTCAATGCATTCCATTCTATGTTTTCCATCTGAGAAATCGTCATGGTTTGCTAATTTTGAAATGGTATGCATATTTAACAATGCATCACCATTATACATATTTACGGATATCAATCGTGTACCCGTATTACTTTGAATTGCATTTTGAACACTGTTTTGAACCTTTTATTATCACTTCTTCACTTAACCGTTCTGAACATCTTCATCAGACAATCAAGTTTACCATTGTAGTGGTGTATGAATCTTTGAATGAAACCATATTATTACATATCCTTTTCAGTGTGCAATTGATTCTGTTTAATAATACTTCATTATAAACAAGCTGGGTACATAATTCCATTAAGTTATGTTGATACTCAATGTTTGTAGCATGTATATACTTGCTAGCATGTTTTTGGATTCCATCAGAGTTGATTTTACCCAATACTAATATATGCACAATCATCAGTATTAATCTTGTACACAAGGATTAACCACCGATATAAAATGTCTTGCTATCCACTGTGTAATACATGCCTTACCCATTACAATAGATGATAGCAAGGCATTTTATATCATTATTATAATGTTGTACAACCATCAGTAGTAACCGATAGCTAAAACATGTATTGTATAAAATAAACTATTGTTCATTAAAATGATGTAAGACCTTTTATGGTGATATATATAAATTTCTTATATATGGCTCAGAGAAGTGAATAGAATCATGGGAATTACACCTAAACAAATAGTAACCTCATCCAAATCTTGATGCGTTATTAATAAAATAAAAGGATGGCCAATAGTTTTGAACAACATCCTTGTCTATTGTATATAGTAGCCAGTGCATAACATACTATATAGTAGCCAGTGCACAATATTCTTTACTACCTTACAATAAACTATTAAAACTTGTTAAGATATGCAGTTAAGTGCATGTTTTTATATAGTAGCCAGTGCATAACATACTGTATAGTCATTATATGTTCATATCATACTTGTGCCACAAATTGCATTGAGTTTGTTTGTTTGCTTCTAATTGTGATGGATTTTAGATAAATAGATGGTGAACTTTTGACCCTTGTAAATATTTTGGCTCGTGATAGTATTGCAGTTAATACCGGTGAATGCTCTATGACTGCTTAGACTTTAGAGATACAACAAGTTATTCAGATTTTAATTTTTTAGGAATAACCAGATTGCTTATTTGCTTTCTCTACTCTGCAATTTTTAATTTTGCTTCTGTTGTATTTTAAACTATTAACTACTAGTTTATTTTTGTTTGCAAAAGGAAACCTAAAATAGTTTGTTAAAAATATATTAGCTTGCATATACACCTTCATAGATTTTGATATATCTTAGTATCAAAAAGACCATATTGCTACTATGGAAATCTGGTACCAAAAACTCTAAGAGTAAGTCTTTGCCCAAGTTTTACGACTGAGATACATAGTACTCACATTTAAGAAAATTTACAGCAATATGCACCATGCATATGTACATCTATATTCTCAGTAAATATTGCATGTGCTAATTTGAAAGTTGAAGTATTATTAGACTGCACTATCATAAAATCAATTTATCATCAGCCTTTTATGTTCTTTAATGTTGTTTAATAGTAAATTAGGATTGATTAATCTTAATTTGTGTTTAGCTTGACACAATTTTGCTCAAAGCAAAGGTGCTTGTCAAAGTGATGAAGGCCATACTCTTAAATACTAGTTAGTTGCAAACTTTTAGAAGCATGGATTATAGATATGAAAATTCACAATAATCAAATCAACTATTAACATGCACATGCTAAAATTATCTAATATGATAATTACTATCCGTACCCAATATTTTAACACTATAGTAAGTTTTAAACCATTTACAAATCTACTAGTACCGTAAATTAGGATTAATGTTACAAGTTTATACAATTTTGTTAACTGCTATCGTCTAAATTTACTATAATAAAAAAATTGTAAGTACCGAAATTTATTCAATAAGCAATTGTGATGTTTAAATTAGTATGGTAATAATAAGTTACCAACATGCAAATGTTTTCACATGTGTGTATTTTGTATGGTATTAGGTATTGTCAAGTCACAAAAGATATCACAATTATCAGTATAACATGTGTGTATTTTGCAGGTATTGGGCACCTGAAATTTTATTCCAATCTACTGCATATGACTCCTCCAGTTGGTGAGTGTTAACAACTAACTGATCTTATACATTTTATACATAAACAGTACGTATTGACCTATGATAATCATGAATTCTTACTGATGTGTAGATATTCGGGCAATGGTGATATAATGGCCCAGCTTATTACTCTGAGACCACTTTTTCCTGGCAAGAGGTACACATTTGAAATCATCTTTCTTTCTTTGTTTTAAATGTCAAGGCAGTGGTCAATATCATCATTTCCTTTATCTTATTTGGCCCATTAGTTTGTTTAATTTCCCAAGATTGTTCTTATAAATTATTCCAAGTATAATTTAGCTGTGTTGGGAACTATATTGGATAGACTCATTTAACCTTTAATTTTATAGGGTTACTGGATGGGTTTGCCTTAAATGTAAATGCAACCCAGTTTGCTTAAGCTGGTAGTGAGTTAAATCTCGAGTAAATCCTATTGAAATATTAATTTTTAATCAGAACTTGATTTTGTTGGTAACATTCAAAGACCACTTAATGATGTAACTTGTTGGTGCAGCTGAACACATTCTCAGTTGCATTTGCCACTAAACCGAGTAGTTTAGTTGGAAATGCAACTGAACTGGGCATAGTGCTCAATTGTTGCAACTGAGCACTGCTCTGTTGCAAATGCAACTGAACTGAGAACTACCTAGTTGCATTTGAAATTGGATACAATGCTCAGTTGTTGCAACTTAGCACTGATCTCAGTGTGATGGGTTGCAATACTCATTTGCAAAATTTCAACTGAGCATTATTCCTAGTTGCATTTGCACTGAACACGGTTTGTAAATCTAAGAAAGAAAACCTAGTTTACAAAACTGAGCACACAAACCGAGCTTGCAAACTGAACACACAAACTGAGAATGTAGCAAAATCGATGCAAATTGGGTTTGCAAACTCAATTCGCAAATGCTAATTAAGTTTGATTAACATGTATTTTTCATACTAACTTTGCGAATTCATAAATACAAAAAAAAATTAGAACCTGAGTTGTAACTCAGTCTTTAACCTTTTGATTTTGAAGGTATAAGTTTTTATCGAGTGTTTATATTAAATGCAGGAACTTGAAGAAGGACGCTTTGGAATTGTTGTATTGGACGTTGAAGAATATTCAAAACCATTAGAGTTTGGAGTGGATGATCAGGAATGGTTAGGTTAATTGTAAGTTAAACTTTAAGTGTATTTTGAAAAAAAATTGAAGCTTATGTTGTAATAATATCTAAACATATGACATTGTGGTATTTTAGATATGTAAAGAATTGTTTATGATATATTATACTACATTTGTAGAGCGTTTAAACTTTGCATTGAATATGTATGATGAATTATTTGTGATATGGAAATTATTATTTGCGGAGTTTTTATATTTAAACATTGCATTTAAGTTTTGGTATACATATATATATATATATATATATATATATATATATATATATGTTACTAAATAATCATTTTCCAACACTTATAAGCGTCACCGTATATTTCTATACCAACACTTATAAGCGTTACCGTATATTTCTATACCAACACTTATAAGCGTTACCGTATATTTCTATACCAACACTTATAAGTGTTACCGTGTATTTCTGTACCAACACTTATAAGTGTTACCGTATATTTCTATACCAACACTTATAATTGTTACCGTATATTTCATTACCAACACTTATAAGTGTTACCTTATATTTTGGTACAAACACTTAAAAGTGGTAGTAATACGTATGTTTGTAACACTTATAAGTGTTACAAATTTGGCCGCTCCATTCCTCACAGTCCATTAGTAAAACTTAAAAAGTGTTACTGAAATTATTTGTAACACTTATAAATGTTAGATTTGCCTGTTTTGGTGTAGTGGGGAGCGACTCACTTGGCTCGGTATAGCTCCTGTTTTAGCCACATCAAGTTGACTCGAGAGAGTCAGGGCTGCATTCATACCTCATACAAACGTTCGCCAAACCATCCAAGTTCATTATGGAATCTCCACCATGTGCACAGTTGTTGAAGTGGTTTGTGGTATTGGTGGAGAGTATGACAATATCCGATCCCGATCTCTTTAACAACCAAATGCTTATTTCACACCATGGTCATTTCATTTCAAATAGTTCATAATTTATATCAAAATGTCATGTTCATTTCAAAATCATATCACTTTCAAAATCATATTCATTTTCGAAATCATATTCACTTCCAAAATCATGACCACAAAATAGTTTAAACATCATATCAAAATACTCACATTTAAATCCATTAAATCTAAATCATAATAGTTCCAACTTAAATAGTTTAAGTATTGAAATAGCTTATATATATATATATATTGAAATTGCTATAGATTAAAAATAGTTTGTATATTTAAAATAGGTTATAAATTAAAATAATTTATATATTAAAAATAGTTTATATATTAAAAGAGTTTATATCAAAAATATTTTGAAAATAGATTTGTTCCTTCCAATTTCACAAATCAATTCAAATCAACTTTAGTTCCCAAACTCAATTTAAATCAATCGCGGTTCAACAATTTCAATGGAAAGGGTTAAATGTTCAATTCAAATTCTCATTAAAACCATTTAATTGATGTCGATTTTCAAATCCAGGTTTGAACTATAAATTTAAACCACTTCCAATTCAATAGTTTTCAAAGTTTAACAATTAAATAATTTACAAGTACTCAATTTGATAAATTTCATTTCTATTACAAAATTCAACTTTAATTTTATTTAAATTTGAAAATATTCACTTAATCATTTTTAATAACATTTAAATAAATTATCATATTATAAATATAAATTAATATTAAATATTCGATCTAAATTATTTAAATTTGAAAATGTTCATTTAATCATCTTTAATCAAAATCCAATTGTCAAGTTATAAAAATCATACCTTAAAATCTCCAAATTAGTAAGTTCAACTCAATTCTTATAAAATACATTTCTTAAATAATTAAATTTCGAATGAATTTCAATTTATCTTTCCAACCTTGATTCGTTAAAGTTTTTCAAAATATTAATATAAATTATAAATAAATATTTAAACATATTACATATATACTAGAAAATTAAATTTTATTAAATTAAATCATATTAAATTTATTTAAATTTTATTTTATATATTTTAAAAATAATAAAAATATAAATAAAACCTTAAATTTACATTTTCACAACTTAATTTATAATTTTAAAATTTCCAAACTTATAATTTAAATATAAATTTTCACATATATTAAAATAAAATCTCTATATTTTATTTTAAAATCCAACATGTATATTTTTCTTTTCTACAAAATTTGGAATTCATTTTAAAACAGACTAACGATCCATATATAATTTTCTATCCTATGGTCAGGTTATACGGATATTTATCATTTCAATCCGCAATAATTAAATATATTTATGGGCATATATCATTTCAACCCGCAATCCTAAAATTTCAAAACCAATAAAATCGCTTGAATTTATTATTTCAACCCACAACGATTTTTCCTTAATCTATACGATCATTCGGGTATATGTCATTTCAACGCATAGGTAATTTCTAAACTAACATGGAACTTGCATTGCGAGAGCAAATAAAATAATAATATAAATGATATACATATCAATAACAAGCATATATCATAATTAGCAATTAAATATAATATATATACAACAGGTTATGGTGTCATAGGTCAATCAATATACTAAACAATTGCAGTTAATAACATATCATATTCAACAATAAAATTACTAACAAAATCAAATTTAACAATATATTTAAATCAACATTTCATGTGAAATCAATTTACTAAATATAAGAATGTTAATCGTGAGTGATTGCTCAACTTTCGAGGCTAGAGAAAAACAAAGATAGCTAAGAATGATGCAAACTGACATGGATTGGTGCACAGGACACACGCACGCACCACGGGACAGCGATAAAGCAAACAAAGAAGGCTGCGACAAACTAGATAACATGAATCCAAATTGGATGAAAACAAAAATATATAAATTCTCTAAAATTGCCTCACACATTTAAAATAAACCTTTATATATTATATTTTAAAATCAACATTCAATTTAAAAGTCAAAATAAAATCTTTATATACATATATTTAAACCAATATTTAATTTAAAACACATAATAAAATAAATCTTTATATATTATATTTCAAATCATTTATCTTGAAACACATATAATAAAATCAAATATCTATTTTTTATATCTTATACCAATATTTCTTAAAAATCAATTTTCTTATATATATATAGACACACACACACATATATATAACAATAAGGAGTGTTGCTCGACAATGGAGGCAGATGAGCTGTAGGCAGCCACGTGGTCGGAGGAGAAGAGAGTATGCAGGCGATGGGAATAGTTCACTACTGTGATGTGATAGGGTGTTGAGGGGATGATGGTGAGGCAGAGATGGATGCAAAGTTGATGGCAGATTCGTCTGGTCATCGTGCTTTGTTACGTTGTCGAACAAAAGCGAGTAAGGCGAAATAGGCTAACGGAGAAGGGGTGCTAGGTATGGAGTTTGGTAGCCTAGAGGGGTGCTCGGTGTCTGGTCAGGGCAGCTATTGGTGGCTGCGTTGGAGGGACGGCTCGCTACTTGGTGGATGATAGGTTTTTCGATCTCATGTAATGGTGGAAATGGCATAGAGCAAGGCACAGCAGGTTGTGCCAGAGGAAGGCACTTGGATTAGAGGGGTGTTGTGCCCGGTCGGAGCTAGAGTTTTTATGTGATGTAGAGGAGGGAGATGAGGCATTTGGTCGGATTTTGGCAAAGAAGGGGACGAGGCTGACTTGAGGAAGAGCTGAACGGTGAAGGGTGGAAAGCCAGATTTGATGGGTGGAGATTGGGTCACGTTCTGCTGTGAGGCGGGTGATATTGACAACGTTGGGTTTTGAAATGGTGGAGGTGGAAAGGTTGGTCGGCCATAAGAGAAGGCTTAAGGAGGTCTCGGTAAAAAAGGAAAAAGGAGAAACAGATTTACAAGGAGGAGGAAGGGAAGCGGATCTTCTCGAGCAATTTTCAGAAAATTATGGAAGCAAACTTGGGTTTTCTCAAAGGGAAGAGGACGTGCAAGCATAACTTCAGGTAGAACTGAATGCAATAGTATATGATTTTTATATTATTTTTTGCAGAGAGAGCAAGCGCAGAATGAAAAGCAAGGAAAGAAATAGGAACGTAGAGGATGAACTAGAAATATATATTGAATTGGAAGGAAATAAATAGTCAGAAGTTGAATCAGTGAATATTGATACTAGTCACCATTTAATTTCTCACGGTGGGTAAATGAGTGGTCACAAGGAAACCCAAAAGACCAAAATGGGTACCGGTACAGCTAGCTGTTTTGCAGTTTTCGCCGTTCACCGGACGTTGGAATGCACAATGAATATACTATGGAGATCAGCGTGATGAGACGAATAGAATGATATACAGATATGAGCGATATGACCGAGCTATCAAAACTCGATATTTGCTGCCAAAAATGCCGCTAAGATGCCGAAAATGAGATAAACGGAACTAGAGCACTCCAAATTTGGCAAAACGAAATATGACGTCTCACTCAGAAAATAATTTACAATTTTATTATACAAATTTTCATATTTCAAGAATATTTAATTTTTATCAAACTAACTGATTTTAAATTGAAATTTAAAATTACACAACAGAACCAACTTTTGTATTTTCCAATAAAAATTTATCACTTGCTATGTTTAAATTAGCGTATTTCAAATATCAAATTTTCATTGAAAAATTTAATTGTTCAATTTCAAGGAAAATTTAGTTAATTACGTTGTTCAAATCGTTAAAAATTTCTGAGTCGTTACACTCTCCTCCACTAAAAACTTTTCGTCCTAAAAAAGGAACGACATAAGAGGATTAAAGTAACAAAGAGGAATGATAGATTCGAAATACATAGTACGAGATAAAACAATTAATTAAAAATTATATAA
The DNA here is from genome assembly GCA_030765085.1 of Allium cepa. Taxonomy (NCBI): domain Eukaryota; kingdom Viridiplantae; phylum Streptophyta; class Magnoliopsida; order Asparagales; family Amaryllidaceae; genus Allium; species Allium cepa. Next base: position 160,349,567 of record CM060939.1, read on the forward strand.
ATTTCATTTATTTTTAAATTGATTTATTTTCAACTAATTTAGTCTCAGTCCACTTTATTCAATTAGTAAATATTCATTATATTCGCATTTGGTTGATTTCAATTCAATATATTTCCATCCAATTGATTTACTTTCAATTTATTAACATTTGTTACAAAAATTCCTTTCATAACAAAATTTATTTTATTTAACTCATTTATTTAATTCATTTGACTTCACTTAAGTTGATTCCACTTCATAATTCAATTTCAACCATTCTTTGTAATTTACCTTTGTATCACAATCGATTAACCAAGATATGAATTTATTTATTACCAGTTTTGTTTCTTAAGTTCATATCTATTTACTTAAATAGCATTTTTTCCTTATTCAATTTCTTGCACTTACATTTCTTATAACATAAATTAAATGTATAAACATCATTATAACAACTCAATTTTTATCTATAAATTCCCTTAACAAAATTTCACTTTTGGATACTTTATTATCTACATTTATATTGTATATTTTACATATTCACATTAATATTTTAAATTTTTGAAAATTTAAGGGAAGTTAGATATGTTTTAGAATGCAATTGAGTATTATACAAATAAATTTTATCCTAATTCAACTATTTTAAGTTGTTTCAATTTCATTTCTCATTTTAGAAGATCAAGTTATTCAAAATCTTGCTTCATTTCAATAATTGAAAGCTATCACTTAACATAAAACTTAAGAATTAAATTTTCGGTTTCACTTCAAACCATTTTGAAATATACACACACACACACACACACACACACACACACACACCAAATCATACTCGAGAAATTCAAATCAAATCCATTTTCCAAAACAAAAGTGTAGCAAAGCTACTAAGTGGTCTCCCCACTTTGAGACTCAAAAATGAAAGTCGGTGATGCTGTAATAATTATCAAAATTATTTTCCAATGATAGAAGAGGAGAGTATAGACTTACTTATTTTAAAATTTCTTTGGAAACAATTTCCAATCGAAAATACTTTCAAATAATGTATTTTACTAAACTTTTGAAAACCAAATTTTGGAAAGCACCGGAAATTTAATTCTCAAATCCCTAATTTAAATCCATTTCATTTGCAAATCAGATTTATAAACCATATTTTAAAATTTCATCTCCTTATAATATAAAACAATAATTAATTATTTAGTAATTTGTTGATAGACAATAAATGGTAATCTAGTACTATCATTTCTTACAACTAATTTATTTAACTATCAAATTTCAGAATGTTATACTTTCATAAATAAAATATAATCATACATAAATTATTTTATTTATTAAATTTCAAAAACAATATTGTGTTAGTTTGCTCTGTTTAAGTGTTTTTGGAATCCCTATCGATAGCGTTGGCCAGACGAATCGATCAAAACTCAAAATTCAAACTTAATAACTCAACAACGTAATATAAAATATTTGTATATTAACTACAAATACGTTCCCTCACAGGATGATTCAAGAATGGATTTAGAATAGGGATAGGGATTCAAATTTAGAGGAACCCTAACCAAAGAGAAATTCTAACTAATAAGATAGACTCGAAAGGAAGATAAGATAATTAAATTACAAAGAGGAAAGCTGGATAGACTTATATTAATCGTGACGAACTTAACCGGGTCAATCGAGACTTAGAAAAACGAGAATACCATTAATGCAAACCAAGATGAACTTATTGAGAACATCGCGGAAAAACGCGATTCATGAGACGGACAAAGAAGATAGGAGCATTGGTTAATCCAAAGGCATGACTAACCACTTTCTCTCTGGGTGCCATATGTCAGGGAGAAAGGACAAGTCAAGCTTTAGAAATAGATTGATGTGGAATTCAATTTTTCACTTGGGATGAAGAGAAGTGTCTTCATAAAAGACATCCGAAAATAGATGGACAACAAGGGCGGAGTCCGGACCACTAGGCTGAGAATCAAGCGAAAAGATAAAACTTCCTATATAATCCTAAGGCATACGATGTTCGATCATAAGAGAATTACCCTGGTCGTGTAATGACCCAGGTTTTTGACACTTTTTATTTGAATAATTTATCGATTTTAAATATTGGAGTATTATTTTTATCAGTCAAATAATAAATTCTGAGTTTTATAGATATCTATGTGTGTTTGTGTATTTAGGAAGCTATGATTTAAAAGTCTAAAATTTTAATCTCTAAAAAACATTTGAATAAAATTCCACCTTACTATTATAGAATATATATATATATATATATATATATATATATATATATATATATATATGAGTGGGTATATATATAACTTTGATATAAAAATTTAAGATTATATATATGTATAAATACATGTAAGTGGTAAAATTTTATTTGTATATCAGTTATAGCGTATATGTAAAAAAAATTATACAAGTAATACAAGACAAAGGCATGTTAATATATGTTTGTACACAAGAGAAAGCTATCTTTATATAAATGAAATATATGTATGTATACAGGGGGACAATAAATGCACATCTTCTCAAGCACAATAAAATCAAATCACACACATAAATTATCACATCAACTAAGAAAGCAAATCACTTATTTTTCAAATCAATTCATTGATAAAAATCAAAGAAAAATAAAAAGAAAAAAAAATCACTTTACATGAAAATGGGTTTCAGCCCTGTACAAAGCTGTTCCCTCCTCTTTCCCTAGAAGTATCACCATATTCTTCACGTATAGGTTCTAACTTGCAAAAGCAAAAAAAAGAAAGAAACAAAGCCACCATTAAACTCTGTAGAAACAAAGGGTGCTAGTAGATTAAAAACAAAAGCAAGCAACATCTTCTCTTTTTCAAAGCAGTGAGTTAAACAAAATTTCTTTTTTTTCTCCTTACTTACATAATTTGATTGAACTATAAACTTGTAGATTTAGGTGAATTTTTTTTGGTTTTCAAATTGTTCATATGCAAGAAGTGTCTGTGTTTCTATATATAAATGTATATCTTGATGAATAACTGTAAACCCCATAGGCCTATACATCATTCTTTTGATCTACTCTGTATATTGAGAAAAACTATTATACAAATACTTCTAAAATCTCTACCTCTCACCCTAGTAATTTTTAGGTTATGATTTGAAAAGAAAAACTATTCTTTTTCAAACAATCTTTGTTTTAAAAATGGTTTTATTGAATATTAGTAAGTATAGAATATGAAAGGGGTGGTTTACAGAAAGTAACCGAAAATGGAATAAATTCAAAAATCATATTTCATTCATTTGCTTATATGAACGTGGTTGCCTTTCAAAACGATGAATTTTGGAAAAGATTGGGCATTTTTAGTCAAGCATACCGAAAGGGAAAGGAGGATGAGTGGATTTTTTTTGGGCCAAATTCTGGCGAACCAACCGATGTCGTAGGTCGATATCTGGTATGGAGGTGGTTTGGCAGTCAAGGAGTTATCACAAAATGGTATTTTATTTGTTGGCATGGAGGTCAGTCGGAGGTAAAGTAGGTTAAGAGAGTTGGTTTTGGTCATGTTCGATTTCTGAGGAATGGTGAAGACATAGAGTGCTTTTAAGCATGTGGTATGGGGGATTGGAAGAGGAGAAGGTGGCCAAGCTTCTGGTGGATTTTAGCGATGGCCGGTGGTTGGAGGTGGTCAAGCAAGGTGGACGATTGAGGATGAAGGCTCCAGTTTATTTTTGGGTGGAATTCGAGTTTTTCGAACTAGGGGTTGGTCGGGTTTCCAGGTGTGTGGTCAAGTAGAATCGAACGTGGGTTGTTTGTTCGAGGTGTCGGCGGTAGGAGGAGGGTGGTGGCCGAAGTGCACACGTGCATGGTGATACTTATGTGCAGGTTGGAACAGAAGAAGATAAGGAAAGGGAAGAAGGAGTGTAGGATCAATTTCACCCTAGAAGGGGGGTGAATAGGGTGACAGTATTAATTATAAAATTAATTGCGGAAGCTTATAAAATTAATTTAACACAAATCACAGAATAATAGCAGCACAGAATAATAGCAGAATAAAATGCAGAAATAGAACGACACAGAATTTACCCAGCTTCGGCAAAACCTTGCCTACGTGCTGCCCTCAAGGTTTCTACTAGAAATTAGATAGTCAGACGCTTACACATGTAAACTCGCGACACCCGCTATCGACTAAACCTAACTCTACGCTCAAAACCCTACCACAACTCAACCACTGAGTTGCGAATTCTCAAGCTACGCCACGTAGCTTGTCCCCTAGTCACACGACTAGAAATTACAACGATTTAAAAAAGGAAAAATACAAATTAAAAACAATTTAAAAACAAACGACCTAATTTTAAAACAAAGCCTTATAATTTATAAACTTTTTAAAAACAAAAGAAAGGGCCGGCCCCTTTTTCCTCTTTTATATTATTGCGGCTCGTTCCCTTGTAATTGATAATGGCGGCTTGCATTTCTTGTTCGTTCCTCTTTGCGCTCTAAAATTAGGGCTTATATAGAATCGAAGATGCCGACTTTATATTGATCCATCGAATTTGTGATTTTTGTCCTTTGGCCTGTCGATCGACTGCCTCCTTGTACCTTGCTTCGGCTACTTCGATTTTGATCGAGTTTGAGATGGCTTCGGTATGTTATTTCTGCTCTTTTTGCTTTTATGTTTGTATGCTTGAACTCGATGGATGAAATTGTCGATGATGATTTGTTTATATAGGGCTTGTAACCCTAGAATTGCGTTCGTCTGATTTTTTCTATACTATGCTTTCGGCCGATCGATATTTGTTGAATGTGGATGATTTGATTGACTTTTTCAAATTCGTAGATTATGACACTTGCGTCCCACGGCTTTGACGTTTAACTCGGTCAATTGCCTTTGCATTGACCTTGGCCTTGATAAAATCGATTTGCTATTGCCTGTATATTGATTTCACTGTTTTCTTTGGCTTCACACTTCCTTGACCTTTGTTGCCTCTGTTCATTGTGGTAGTAGCTGTCTTCACTGTCCACCTGCCCTTTTTCATATTGCTGGTTGTTATGCATATGCAAGTTCATTCATATTGCATTTCCCATTCATTGTTGCCTTGAGTCTGTTGTAACTAGCCCTGTTGCATTGTTTTTGGCCATTCTTGTTCATTGATATTGTCTCTGTCCATTCAAGTCTGCATTCACTGTGTTCATTTGAGTGCTGAGTCTTTGAGCATTGTTGTGAGTAGTTTGTAGTTGCTGTTGGTTTTGTATATTCTCGTCATTCTTCTATTTTATTGCACCTTATACTTGGCCTTGAGCATTTCCTGACGGCGACGTTTTAGTTTGAGTCTTCTGTGCACTGTGCATATTACTTTGAGCCTGGGCAGTTGTACACTTGGTTACATTCTTGGTTGAAACTGGTCATTCATTGTTGCCTGATGGTCTTCATGTGCCCTTGACTTTTCCCATGCTATTCACTGGTTCGTGTATATGAGTTGTTTCACTGGTGGCCTGTTGTAGTGGTTGCGACTTGTTTATATTCTTGGAATTCAGCAGCTAGTCTTCATGTATAGTTGCTTGTATTGCAGTTTGTATTTGCTGTTTACCTATTGTACATGCTTCACTGCATCTTCAATTACCTGTTAGTCGAGCTTGCATACTTCATGTTGCCTTATTCTCTGGTCATACCTGTATCATGCTTGGCTTTGTGGTCTGGTTTCACTTGGGCTTGTAGTTGATGTTTATAATTGTTCGACCTGGCATTTGTTTGCTGTTATGTTGGTATTTTGCCTTAGCCTCTTGTGCATTGCCCCATACATATTGTCACTGTTTGATATAGTTTGGATTCGGGCTTTGACTTATGTCACTGATTTTTGGTCGAGACTTGTTTTAGTTGTCGAGACCGTTTTTCAATACTTGCACATTTTTAAGTGCACCTGTGTTGAATCCAGTTGTAAAACTCGGGTTTGACCTTGTGCTGATGTCGAGACTTTATTTATATCGCACCTGAGTTGAACCTGTTTTTTATTTGGGTTTGACCTTGTGCTCACCTGTCCCTATAGCATTATCAAGTGTATATCGGTGTGCACGGCCTTGTGGCATGTACAGTGATACACTGTGCATGTCACATTGTTCGTGTGTAATGAATTCAAATTTAAATGACAACGAACAACCCAAATAACTGAGGCAAATAATATTTTCAAATTCCATATTTTATTTTATATTGCAAAAATATTTCTTTTTCAATTTTACTGCATTAGTGAATATTTTTGCAGATTGCTCAGATGCTGGATTCTAACTGGAATGAAGTTGAAGATGAACTACGAGTGTGAGTGATATGTAGTGTGGAATTTATAAATGTAAAATAGTGATGTAATTGAATTTGTATCAAAGTTGTATAGTGAATAGTGAGAGGTTGAATTTGTACTATTCAAAATTGTAATAAATATTTGTTTGAATAAAATTTCTGTTTGAATTCAAATTCTGTGTTATTTAATTTTATTCAGCAAATATTTATTTAATCTATGAAAAATAAAATAGTACATTAAAAAATACATTGAAACGAATGTATATATGTTTATTATCATCAAACAAAAATCATATAAGCGCATATTCAACAATCTCCCCCTTTTGATGATAACAAACATATATTTAAGATTTTGAATATGTTAAATGTATTTGATTATTCATATGCTCTTATTGCTCCCCCTATTTAAATGCTTCCTCTCTAACAAAGCTCCCCCTACAAATATGCAAATGAGCCTAGATGCAAATGGAAAATATTTGACCTTTGCTTGATTTTATTTGACAAAATCTTAACTTTTCTCTCCCCCTTTTGTTATCAGCAAAAGAATAACAGTGTTAGAGAAAATGAGATAAAGTGATCGATATTAATCCAACATTAAAACTCAATTGATTATAAATATTAAATTTCAATAAAACATCAAACAAAAATCATAAATATTTTGTTAGGCGCATATTCCACTTTTAGAATGATGGGAATGATTTCATCATATAAAACCATACAGTTGTGTCAATTTGTGGTATATTTATTTCAGGAATTTGAATATCTACTAACCATGCATAACCGTTAGGACTTTTAAATGAGATTAGTAGTATTCCATTTTTTTTATTTTAAAAAAACGAATTCAAGTTTCTTCTAACCACGTATAACCGTAAGGACTTTTAAATGGGATTAGAATCAAGTTGTTTATTATTTAAAAATCAACTTTTGATATGCGTTCCATACATGCATAACCGTGAGGACTTTGAAATGAGCATGGAAGCACATAACAAATTCCAAGTAATTCACCCATGCATAACCATGAGGACTTTTAAATGAGAGTGAACACTTTGGTATTTATTTATTTATTTAGTTATTTATTTATTTTTATTTTAAAAATGTAAAAATGAAAAACGAACGATTCCTGTTTAAAGTACCACATATCGACAAACTATATAGAATTTTGATGAGTGATGGTTGTTAGAAATATGATAGATATAGAGATGGTCATGGAATTTTTACAAACAAAAAGTTTTATAACTCTTGTTTAAATTTCTAAAGAAATTTACTAATTATTTTGTCTTGAGTCATAATATATAATAAATATCAACACCCATCACTTTTTCAATCATTATTCATCTTTTCGATAATCATTAGGGAGTTAGATTAGTCAACGTAATCATTTAAAATCAAATTCAGAAATAATTATAAATCAAATTTTCTAAATGACTAATATGAAAATATGGTCAAAAATGATTTTCTCGAGGGGGTTACATGAGAAAAATTTCTTCTATTTGAAAATTATTTGAAATGAAAAATACGCAGATATTTTCTTTGAGAAAACGATGCAGTTACTAATTGTCTCAACAAAAATCACGTTTCACTAGTAATTTTTCTATCAACTAGATTGCCAGTGTAATCTGCATCTGAATTTCTCTTTCACTCAAAATTATCATCAATTGAATTTTATAGACCAAAACATGAAGTGTGCACCAAAAATTTCAAACTCAATTTTAACAGCAATTTAAATGACATTCTTTTGAATTTGAATTTAAGTCGTGTAAATAATCAAAAATCATGAATAAAGAGTTAGCCGTATTATAACCAAATGTATTATCATTCAACAAAACACTGTTTTTAATCCAAACTGATGTATATGAAGTAATTCAAAGAATCTAGAGAATTTTATAGTGTTTTTGGCATAAGAATATAATTTGGCCAACTATGTTGAATAAGTCAGAATCTAAATCATCATCTCATTATTGGCTGATTTAATTTGGAATATGGTGCAGATTATCACATTTAATATATCGTTCAAATACATATACCTTTACCTGTTTTTACCTTTACGATATTTTTCGTTGTTGTCCATTGTGATTCTGTCAGCTTTATACTAGGCTAAGGAACTTTGCTTTATTGCTCGGTGTGCTCTCGGAACAGCCAGAATCCAAGTAGCACTATTGTTGTTCCTTAGCCTGCCACCACACCTACACGATGAAAGATTTTTGTGACCTATTTTTTTTATAGGTCCATGGTTGTTAGTGGCAGAATATTTTGAAAAATAATTTTGTGGAGACCCAAAACTATTTATAATTGTTCCCTTCGGCACCCAAATTTGTTTAACTTTGAGAAATTTTATATTTGTGTCTTTTGGAACCCAAATTGGTATAGTTTTCACATGTTTGGGTCTATACCAACAATTATTGTGATTGTGTCCATATTTTCTACAAATTGTGCACATAGAATTAACTTGATTAATATTTCTTTCAACATTTTCAGAATGATTATATCCAAGTCCTTGTCTTACCGTATTAACAGTTTTCTTTCCTAATAGCATATTCAACGACTTTTCACTTTTTGAAAATTTATCTAAAGTCGTTGACAATTGTTGGACTTGTGTTTTGAGAGACTCATTTTCGTTTAACAATTATGTGCACTTTTTAACAGAATTCTCTCTCCTAGTATTTTCATTCTCTTTTAAAATCAGAATTTCATTTTCAAGTGATTTTATATTGATTTCTGATTTTTTTAATTTCCTCTTCGAATGTTGGACACTTATCACACTTAGGGATCCTTCTCTGATAGTTTTTAACTAATTGGTCAAGTTTGTTCATTTAATTCTATCAAAGTGCCTTTTTGTGATTCAAGTTTAGCGAATTTTTCCCTGAGTCGTTCAAAACAGCCATTTACTTCGTGGAAATAAATAAGTAATTCAGAGTGAGTAAATTTTGATACCTTGCTTGGCTCGTCATCGTCGCTATTAGTTATATTTCCTTGAAGGCACATATCTGCTTTCTCACTTTTACTGCTAGAACTTTGATTATCTTCATCACTTGTATTCCACGTGGCTGTAGCATTTTTCCGTTTTGATTTCTTTTCAAAATCGCGTTGAAATTGGGGATAATTGGGATTGATATCACAGGGTTTGTTGCAAATAATCCCGTGTTCTTCTGAGTTGTCTAGTACTTTGATTATTCTGCTTTTTAATTTCTGATTTAGAGCTGGATTTCCGTATTTGCGGTTCCACCTTTCGAATTTCTTCATTATTAATGCCAGCTCAGCTGCTCCATCATCATCATCCTCATCACAACTGCTTTTTACCAATCCTGTTAAGCACATTTCTTTAACTGAGTTGGTTGTGGAGGACTTCTCATTGCTGTTGACTTTTACACCATATATTGCATTTAAAGTATTCCAGATTTCCTATGCATTTTCACAATGAGAAATGAAATTAAAATTATCTTAATTAATATGAGAATATAATATATGCATAGCAAGAACATTAATCAAGATTATTTTCTTATCTGTTATATCACACCCATTTTCAATAATATCCCAACATTTAATATTAACAGATTTTAAATAAAATTCCATTTTCAGTTTCCAATTCAAAAAATCTGTTCCATCGAAAATAGAAGGAATAATATTGGAGCGACCCTCAACAAAAGTATTATTAAAAGAAGACATTTTAAAAATTCAAATTTTTAAAACAAAAATCGATTTTTGAAACACGAATTTTTAAAACAAAATTTGACTTCTAATCCTAGCTCTGATACCACTTGTAGGATCGATTTCACCCTAGAGGGGCGGTGAATAGGGTGACAATATTAACTATAAAATTAATTGCGGAAGCTTATAAAATTAATTTAACACAAATCACAGAATAATAGCAGCATAGAATAATAGCAGAATAAAATGCAGAAATAGAACGACACAGAATTTACCCAGCTTTGGCAAAACCCTGCCTAAGTGCTGCCCCAAGGTTTCTACTAGAAATTAGATAGTCAGACGCTTACACATGTAAACTCGCGACACCCGCTATCGACTAAACCTAACTCTACGCTGAAAACCCTGCTACAACTCAGCCACTGAGTTGCGAATTCTCAAGCTACGCCACGTTGCTTGTCCCCTAGTCACACGACTAGAAATTACAACGATTTAAAAAAGGAAAAATACAAATTAAAAACAATTTAAAAACAAAAGACCCTAATTTTAAAACAAAGCCTTATAATTTATAAACTTTTTAAAAACAAAAGAAAGGGCCGGCCCCTTTTTCCTCTTTTATGTTATTGCGGCCCGTTCCCTTGTAATTGATAATGGCGGCTTGCGTTTCTTGTTCGTTCCTCTTTGCGCTCTAAAATTAGGGCTTATATAGAATCGAAGATGCCGACTTTATATTGATCCGTCGAATTTGTGATTTTCGTCCTTTGGCCTGTCGATCGACTGCCTCCTTGTACCTTGCTTTGGCTACTTCGATTTCGATCGAGTTTGAGATGGCTTCGATATGTTATTTATGCTCTTTTTTCTTTTATGTTTGTATGCTTGAACTCGATGGATGAAATTGCCGATGATGATTTGTTTATATAGGGTTTGTACCCTAGAATTGCATTCGTCTGATTTTTTCTATACTATGCTTTCGGCCAATCGATATTTGATGAACGTTGATGATTTGATTGACTTTTTCAAATTCGTATATTATGACACTTGCGTCCCACGACTTTGATGTTTAACTCGGTCAATTGCCTATGCATTGACCTTGGCCTTGATAAAATCGATTTGTTATTGCCTGTATATTGATTTCACTGTTTTCTTTGGATTCACACTTGCTTGACCTTTGTTGCCTCTGTTCATTGTGGTAGTAGCTGTCTTCACTGTCCAACTGCCCTTTTTCATATTGCTGGTTGTTATGCATATGCAAGTTCATTCATATTGCATTTCCCATTCACTGTTGCCTTGAGTCTGTTGTAACTGTCCCTATTGCACTGTTTTTGGCCATTCTTGTTCATTGTTATTGTCTCTGTCCATTCAAGTCTGCATTCACTGTGTTCATTTGAGTGCCGAGTCTTTGAGCATTGTTGTGAGTAGTTTGTAGTTGCTGTTGGTTTTGTATATTCTCGTCATGCTTCTGTTTTATTGTACCTTATACTTGGTCTTGAGCATTTCCTGACTTCGACTGTTTTAGTTTGAGTCTTCTGTGCGCTGTGCATATTACTTTGAGCCTGGGCTGTTGTACACTTGGTTATATTCTTGGTTGAAACTGGTCATTCATTGTTGCCTGTTGGCCTTCATGTGCCCTTGACTTTTCCCATGCTATTCACTGGTTCGATTATATGAGTTGTTTCACTGGTGGCCTGCTGTAGTGGTTGCGACTTGTTTATATTCTTGGAATTCAGAAGCTTGTCTTCATGTATAGTTGCTTGTATTGCAGTTTGTATTTGTTGTTTACCTACTGTACATGCTTCACTGCATCTTCAATTACCTGTTAGTCGAGCTTGCATACTTCATATTGCCTTATTCTCTGGTCATACCTGTATCATGCTTGGCTTTGTGGTCTGGTTTCACTTGGGCTTGTAGTTGATGTTTATAATTGTTCGACCTGGCATTTGTTTGCTGTTATGTTGGTGGTATTGTGCCTTAGCCTCTTGTGCATTGCCCCATACATATTGTCACTGTTTGATATAGTTTGGATTCGGGCTTTGACTTATGTCACTGATTTTTGGTCGAGACTTGTTTTAGCTGTCGAGACCGTTTTTCCATACTTGCACATTTTTAAGTGCACCTGTGTTGAATCCAGTTGTAAAACTCGGGTTTGACCTTGTGCTGATGTCGAGATTTTATTTATATTGCACCTGAGTTGAACCCGTCTTTTTATTTGGGTTTGACCTTGTGCTCACCTGTCCCTGTAGCATTATCAAGTGTATATCGGTGTGCACGGCCTTGTGGCATGTACAGTGATACACTGTGCATGTCACATTGTTCGTGTGTAATGAATTCAAATTTAAATGACGACGAACAACCCAAATAACTGAGGCAAATAATATTTTCAAAATCCATATTTTATTTTATATTGCAAAAATATTTCTTTTTCAATTTTACTGCATTAGTGAATATTTTTGCAGATTGCTCAGATGCTGGATTCTAACTGGAATGAAGTTGAAGATGAACTACGAGTGTGAGTGATATGTAGTGAGGAATTTATAAATGTAAAATAGTGATGTAATTGAATTTGTATCAAAGTTGTATAGTGAATAGTGAGAGTTTGAATTTGTACTATTCAAAATTGTAATAAATATTTGTTTGAATATAATTTCTGTTTGAATTCAAATTCTGTGTTATTTAATTTTATTCAGCAAATATTTATTTAATCTATGAAAAATAAAATAGTACATTAACAAACACATTTAAACGAATGTATATATGTTTATTATCATCAAACAAAAATCATATAAGCGCATTTTCAACAAGGAGGAATAGTGGAAATAAAAGAAGAAGTAAAGCAAGGAGTGTAGCCTGTTTTTCTCAGGTGGGCCGAATGGCCATGGGCTTGTTTTTTGTTTCAAAAAGAAAAAGAAGTAAAAGTATTATCAAATGTTTACCTTTAAAAACCTTTTTTAACCCTTTTAAAACATTTATTTTCTTTTATCTAAATTCAAATCAACATGGAAACTTTGTATTTTTATCCTATCAACAAGCATTTATGCCTAATTAACTTTATTAAGTTTTGGTAATGTAAAATTAAATTAATCTCAATAGTTAAAGTTAATAAATAATTTAAACTTTAAATTGATAAATCCTAAGTTAATGTATATAAGATAGTTATTAATGGATTGCTAAATTTAATTAAATTACAAATAAATAGTTTGTAATCAATTTTAATTATAAGTAAGCAGGGTTAGAAATATAATTAATTTTGGTTAATTTAAATTAACTAGATGATAATTTGGGATTGGTTAATATTTGCCATTAATCGTTAAAATAAGTTCATGATATGTAATTGGGCTTGATTTCTCTTGAGTGTTCATTTCAAATTATTATGTTGCCCATGATAATAAGTAGTCGAATGAATTGAATGGTTGAAATAGAACGTCGACACGTTTTATTGGAAATAGACATATGTAATAAAATTTCCATTTGTAGTTGTGACACCCTGAATTTGAATTGTTTGTTAAAAACAACTTGGCCTTTGAAAAGTATGTCGTTTGGATTCGACGAAGCCGGGATTGGATACCAGTATTATTCGAAAACCACATTGATCCAAAATAAATGATCGAGTTGGGAAGATTCCAAGGAAAGGTTCGAAATGAAGATTTCGTTGTACAAGGGTTATTTGTCACTAACTCCGAGGGAGGTTCCAATGTGGGTGTAGTGGATATGGTGCCTTTGGTTCCATTAAAACCCTGAGCGGACTTGTATGAACGAATGCTATCAGAACATCGTCATTAGAGGGCGATGAGCATTCCAAGTAAATGTGTTCTTGAAAGATAATCTTAGCCTCAAGCCTCATCAACTTGGAATGACTAAAATAGGGAAAATGGGCAAGGCTAAGTGGGTCTCACCCAAGTAGGGTAAGGTTATCCCTATCTAGAGTTCCTATTTTGCTTGGTCTATTTGGTGCAGTTGCTGATCCTAGCAATGGGGTAATCTTATTCAGACTATCCAGGTTAGGGGTAGTCCGGTCTTATGTAGCAAGGGATCCCGGTGTGGTCCTTGGTGTTATTTTTCTAAAGATGCACCGTGAAGGGCGGTAACCCAGTGGCCAGTTATCTTATGGAACCAAGTCTCCAATAAGTGTCATACATTTTTGATTGTGCCCAAATATGTTGGAACGTGAGATGTAGGCATTCCAGCAATCTTCTGTTTATTTGGAAAACCTTAGACATTATTATAATATCATTGGATTTTCTATGAAAGTATTTTTGGTTATCGTAAGGGAAAAACCCGTTCGTGTTTATGTGCGGCGTGGTCTTATGAGAAACCCTTGTTTCAAATGGTTTTTCAATATAAAGTAATTTAACCATTTTACTCAAACCAGCTCCATGTTTGACCTAGAGTTCATTTTATGTTTTTGCTAAACTCTTGGGTACTCAAATTTTTATGAGTATCCAAGTGATTCTAGGTTTGCTCTCAGTATATTTTGGAGGAGTTGGAGCAGGTGCTTCAACGTATCTAGCTATATCTATATTCCGTTGTATTAGTATCTATGTCTATATTTTAGGTTGTAATGAATGGGCAGGTCCTTACAACTGTCTGAATATGATGCATGTATAATTATGACTCTGTTGAATTGTACTAGTGACTATGTGATATATCTTTTGAAATATATATTACCCATTCCGCTTGAGATATTGTGGTTTGTTTAGTTCTTTCTATCTATTCTCTTTTATACCTATTTCTTTCTATATTACGACTTGTCTTTCGAAGTGAGAAGGGTGGGCCGTCACATTTGGTATCAGAGCACTAGGTTAAGTGAACCCCTAGGCTTTTGGATTAAAATCAATCTTGAGAGAGCGTATTTGTAAACTTATATATATATATATATATATATATACCTCCCTGATAGTTAAATTAGCATTGATAACATATTATTAGTTCCATCTTTGGAATGTACCTCCCAGTGCTAATTATTCTCTTACTATGTTCAGGTAGTAAACAATGAGCATAATGGGAAGGCAAGGTAGGGGAACTAGTAGCACAACAAACACTAATGGAAAAACCCCAAATGTTAGAGGTGGTAGAGTAGCTGTTGAGGCCGTAGCTCCAGTACAGCCTCATGTCAAATTCGCAACACTATGCAAGGACTTTGTGAATCTTGGAGGAAAACCTTTTAAGGGTATTGAATCTATTATCGAGGTACAAGCATGGTTACGCTCTTGTGAGAGAATTTTTAAGGGTTTGGGTCTTTCTGATGAACAGAAACGAGTCCTGGCATCATGGAGTTACAAGAAGGGGCGACTGCATAGTGGGACTCAATCATGGCGGATGTCCCTGAGCATGAATGTGACGCCCAACATCTATACTCACACTAGCCAAGGACACTACGGGGTAATGCCATCGGCTAGCACAAAGAATAAGGCCGTTGAGGAGCGACCATCTGTGTAATTGCTTTGTGCGGGTACTGATATGCCAGATTGTATGACATACATTTCATTTCAAGAGGAAATCTGACATATCAAATACAAACACAAAGCTACTACATAGTAGCTATGTGGCCTTCGAAAACAAATATAAAATAAGCATAACACAAATCAGTCACGGATATTCATGTCACTAAGGCGAAAACAAATATGAATATAAAACATAGAAGTGAACATCAAAGTAGTGATCGTACAAGATCCACTACATCACAAAAGAATAGGTACAAGTTCTAGACAAAAGATTATGTATACATCAAGGAGTCTCTATCACGAATGTATAAAAAAAATACTAACTAAAGTAGTTAGCCAAAAGTCAGAAGCTAGTCCCTGCTAAGAAGTCAAGTGGAAGCATCTGAAACACCTGGGTCCGACCCCTGTATTATTTAAGAAGAAAAATAATAAACGGGTCAGTCTAGCTATAAATATCGTAAAAGATGAGATAGGATTAGAGATATAACAAAAATATATGATAACAATAATGTCATACTGTGACAAGTATATATCTGATAATAATGAAAATCATACAATAACTCAAATCTCATTAAAAACCAAAAAGAATATCATATTCTTTAGCTTATTCACCAAACCTCAAATATTGAAAAAATATATCAATGCAAATCACAAAAATTGGTGAAACACAAATTCTAGAAATCAACAATTAGAAACCCAAAAAACACAAAAGGGAGGCCTATCACAAACGGGAGCATGAAAACTCACCAACACGTGTATCACAAATGAGATGCTAACTCATGGGTCGCTAACTCATAGAGCCGGCGCAACGATGTAGCATAGCGATATGCCCGAGGAACATGAAACTCAAACATGCCGGAACAGCAACGTAGTACAGTGATACGCTCGATGAACCTGAAACTCAAATTAGCCGAAACAATGACGTAGTATAGTGATATGCCCGATGAACCAAATTCCATAAAACGGTTAAAATATCATGGGTCATTAGCCCATAAAAATGAGATGAAGCTCTACAGAATGTGGTACAGTCCCCTACGCGGACAAAGAGACATCGCACATCGCTAGTCTAAATCCCAAATGATCTTCAATGATCAATAAGAAGTGTAAATTACACTAGGCTAGTAAACAGATGAGTTTAGCTTCATGTCCCATAACCATTGGCTTAACTTAAATATTTATGAACATATTGTAGATTTCCACTCAAAAATTGTCACAAGATTTCAATCGAACAAGTCCAAGAATTAACCGACAAAGTAAATGCAAGCATTTAATACCACTTGTTTTGATAAGTCGTTTAATTAGATTTCTCACACGAATGAGGTAAAGGTTTGTATATACTAATAGATTGGAAAATGGTTTTAAAAACGAGCTTTGTATTGAAAGTAATGTTGAAATTGTTTTTTTGTGAAAGAGTTTTAGTATTTACTATTAGTATACAAAACTTTGTATTTAAAAGTGACAAATCATAGAAATGATTGTAAAGACAACCTATCACCAAAAATCGACATTCGATGACGTGAATTGAAACCATGAAAATCGATGTCAAATCCATCAAATGGATATACCCAAAAATCTAGAAAAGAAGCCATCGATGTCGTTTATAATTGACAACAACTAACTGAAGCAACAAAAATTGATAAAAATTGGAAATCCACTCAAAATTAGGCGAATAGGCAAAATTGCATAGGACCAAATGTCTGGTTGGATTAGCCAGGCGTCTGACCTGGGGTTCAGGAAATTTATTTTTCTTTTCCCATTTTCTTTTTAAATTCAGAAGCCTCCGAGACGTCTGGATGGTTTGGACCAGACATCTGGTCCATGACTCTTCCATTTTTTTCTTCTTCTATATCTTTTTTTATTTTGGTGCCCTAACCAGATGTCTAAGTTCTTCAACCAAACGTCTAGTTACCTGTACTGGGCAACAGTTTGCCAAGGCCATTGATGCACAAATCAGTTTAGAATGGATCAAACGAGCGATGGAGGCTAGGGAATTATGCCAAGCGACAACCTAGCCTTATAGGCTCTACGATACACCCCAAATAACATGTCCAAACATCCAAGATAGGATCTTTAAAGATTTGAACTTCAAAGAACCAAAACTGGAAAATTCACCAAATCAATTCAAATCAAAAGCTAATGAACGTGAAGTACATATTAGGAATTCATACCTAACCACAATGAAAGCTATAAACATAGATGTGAGTTCAGTAACTCACCTTTAAACTCAAATATAGAAATGAGAAGCTTTAAAACAAGCTAAGATTGATTTCTCTTCAACAACTCCTCTAAAATCTTCAATCTATTATCAAATGAAATGAATTTCCTAAGTTACGTTAGAGGGAATTCTGAAAATTGAAGAGAGATTGAGATGGAGAAGACGAAGAGGATGCTTACATAAGCTTCTCCTTGAAATTAGAACTAGAACTTGAATTTCCTAAGAAAACTAGGGCTTAAGAATATCTAATTTTCCCTCTTTCCCCCATTTTTCCTTTAGTTGAGTGTTAGGAATTATTATGAGTAGAATGAATGAAAAGGGAGAGGAGTTAAGGTATTTGATAGAAGAGTTTGGGTTCTATTATTGGGTTAGTGGGCTAGAACCAAACCCAAAGCACAAATGAAAATACCAAAATCTTAATCAACTCCAAACATATCGATGTTTATACTCAAACAAGTTGTAAACGTCGTTTTAAAATCATGAAAGTGGTCTCGAGTCCAAATTTGATTGTTTATAAAAAGTCACATTTTGGAATTTAATCCAACTAATGATGATATATTGAAATCGAATATTTAAATATATAGTCATCAAATTGCGGGTTGTTAAAGACTCCCCTCCTTAAAGAAATTGCGTCCTTACAATACTTAAGAAGAAAATAAAAAGTAACAACCACTTTAAGGCATAACAACACAAAAGAAAATTTTGAAGTAAGAAGTTCATCTTAAAAAGCATGAGAGAGCAAGTCTGAATGAGTTCGCTCGATGAATTCCCTTGATTCCCAAGAGAAATTCTTAGGATTTGCGGACCACTGAACCTTCACAAGCAGAGCATCTTTATTTCGAAGGCGTTTAACCTCCGTAGCAATGATACGAATAGGATGTTGCTCATAAGTCAAATTTGGTGAAATTTCAATTTCTTCAATAACACTGGGCCCAAAAATAGAATCGGAATCTCTAAGGCATTTCTGTATTTGAGAAATGTGAAAAATGTTATGAATAGCAGAAAATTGAGCCGGTAATAAAAGGCGATAAGCCACGGAATGAATGCATTTGGTGATGGGAAATGGCCCAATATATAGAGGTGCTAATTTTTTCGATCAACTGAAATGCACAACACCCTTCATAGTCGAAACACGAATGAACACCTAATCTTCCATAGAAAATTCTAAATTTCTCCTTCGCTTATCGGCATAGGATTTTTATCTACTTTGAGCTTCTCTGATCCTATGACGAATAAGGTAAATCTTTTCTGTGGAATCATAAATAAATTCTGGACCTAAAACCAGCTTCTCATAGGCTTGAAGCCAACATGAAGGAGATCGGCATGGCCTTCCGTAGAGTGCCTCAAAAATGCCATACCAATACTAGATTGAAAGCTATTAAGGTAGGAAAACTCAACAAGAGAAATACGATCTTCCCAACTTCCACCAAAATAAGGAACATATGCACAAAGGAGATCTTCAAGAGTTTGATTCACACGCTCGGTTTGTCCATCGAACTGAGGATGATAAATGGTGCTAAAATTAAGCTTCGTTCCCAAAGCTTTTTAAAGGCTTTTCCAAAATCCACTAGTAAATAATGGATCGCGATCACTAACTATAGAAGTAGGAACTCCATGCAATCTAACAATTTCTTTAACATAGATTTGAGCTAAAAGAGATACGGTTTGTTAAAACCGAACGAGAAGAAAATAGGCGGATTTTGTAAGTCTATCTACTGTTACCCAAATACTATCATGACCCGAACGAGAACGGGGAAGGCCATCAATAAAGTCCATGGAAATTTGTCCACTTCCAAACGGGAATGTCTAAAGATTGCAATAACCCACCGGCCTTTATGAGTTCGCAAGTCATGAAACGCTTAATAAAGTTAACAATATAAGATTTCATTCCATCCCAATAATAAAGTTGTTTCATGTCTACATACATTTTACTACTTCCGAGATGAGTGGAAAATTTAGAACGATGAGAATCTTCTAAAATGTATTTACGAAGATCACTAATATTTAGCATAATAAGTCTACCAAATTTTCAAATGCCTCCACGAGCATTGATTTCAAAAAATTTCAAACCATCAACGTCAATTTTATCCCTACAACTTGGCTAAGAAGAGCCATTTCGGGATCATACTTTTGAGCTTCAATAATGCAGTCTAAAAGAGAAGGATGACCCTCAAAGCTACATAAAACAAGAGATGAACATGAATCATATTCACGATCTCGAATCTCACAAGTGGGTGAAGTCTCGAGATTATTACATTTGGATATCATCATGAAAACAACCGCTTGTTGCTTACGACTAAGGGCATCGACTAAGGGCATCCAGAAGGAAATGACATACCCTAAAGGGAGCGACCCTCATAACCTTGCCGCATATTCTTGTTTTGACCATTTCCAGGGTGTGAGGTCTAACGAAGTCTCGTCCACAAAACTACGCTTTTCCACAAAGCCACGCTTTGATCAATAAATGATCAATAAATAATCATCACACAACAACACTCAGCATGCCACATTACCAAATTGGGAATGTATCGCTGATAACCTTCAACTACATAACCTCTAAGGGTGTTAGCTAAGAGAATAAATTCTCCGCCACCAACGGAAATATATTTGAAAGAAATCTGCTTTACATCTCAAAATTTAATGTCAGACATGTAATCATACAAGTCTGTTCCGGGTTCGAACAGAACCGAAGGCACTCCAAAAGAAGCACTTGCGATCCGGGTATTCACAATCACGATCGAATTTCCCATCACAAAGGAAATCTCCATACCATAGCTAACGGTGCAGAGACAATCGATAGGTCATCCTATCGTTTTCACAAATACCCGATCTTCACCACCGGTCTTCAGTGCTATCCATTACGTCATATCACTATTCGGAATAGGTAATCCGAATAACGAGCGCAATAATTAAAAAAAATAAGTGTAGCATTCAATTTCAACCAATTCACAACAAATAGCCACTTAAGGGTCAACATTGATAGTCAGTTATTTAACTATCAATCAATATTCACAACATAACCCGATTTCAAATAATTTCCCAAATTATTTATTTTCAAAAATATCTTTACAAGATATAAGTTCCACACTTCAACCATTTGAAAACAAATTTCAAATCAAATTTCACCTTTTCACTTTCATTTCAAAATGGTTCATTTAAACCAATCAAATAAATCCTTACCGATTTATTAAATTTACGTTTCAAATCCGTAACTTTATTTCCACACTTTAAAAAAATCAATGTTTATTTTTAAACAAATTTCCCTTTTTTTTTATAAATTCCATAGTGAATTTACCTTTCCAAAATATCTATGAATATACGATTTTCAAATCGATTTCTAATATTCATTTTCAATTTATCTTTAAAAGATAAAATCTCAAAACATTCTCTTCATTCCATACTTATTTAATAATAAGTAATTCACCAATCTATTTATTTTCAACATTTTGAAAATATTCAATATACTTAAATCCAAATTAAGTATATATTTTATTCTTTAAGGAAAACTTCTCTTAAACACATTTATTTGAGTCAAAACGAATGTTGCGTAAAACATCGTTACGACAACCCAAAACCACTAGTATAGGGATTCGAACTTAAATTAGATATATAAATCCCAGTACTATATGAAACATTTCCTTTCGGAAATCATTTACTATAACAACAGTGTTATAGTCCACCATTTCCTTCTGTTTCTCAAAAACGTCTATTTCAACAATGAATGTCGAATTCTATGGTTTTGATACTTAATATATTTTAAAACATCTTTAAATTGTTTAAAACTCTATTTAAAATATCACTTTCCCAAAATATTTCTTTAATATATTATTCACTGTCCAAAATCGTGAATATACTTCCTTTAATAAGCTATAATAATTAAACTTATTGAAATAAGTCGATTTCGGATTTATAAAACAACGTTTATAAATTCCATTTATACTTTATAACAACTTCAACTTATAAAATCACTTTATTAACAAATTCTATCCATATTTCATTTACACGCCAAAATCCAATTTATAAGTTAATTACTTATAAATCTTTTATTTTACAGAATCTATTCGTTTATAACTTCACAATTTATAAATCTATAGATTTCATCCACTTATGAAATCCATTTATATTTCATTTTAACACTTATAAAAACTCGTTTTATAATTCCAATATTTTAATTTATAAATATCAATTTTATAAATCTTTTATATAAATCATTTATAATAATTCAAAAATCCCAATTTAAACCATTTTATAAATTAATCAACTACTTATTTCAAAAATCACATTTCGGTTATATTTCACAAAAATCATAATTTTTATAACATAAACATTTCAACGTTTATTTATTTAAAATGAATAAATTCCAAAATTTGAATTTTACTATGAATTCTCAACTTAAATTTTCAAAAATCAAATTTTATTTATTTTCGGCATCTAACGATACCAAAATATATTCGGCTAAATTTTAGCCTTTAACAATTTCAATCACAAAGATAATCACGCAGATTATAAATAGACCAATAAATAGATCAACACACAACTTTGAAACAAATTCAAATGTTTGAGGAATCCAGTTGGATCCCTCCAACCTGTTTCCCTACATCCAAAGATGTTAGCACTATACCAATTCCGCTTCAAGACGGAATATCGCGGTATATGGGATTTATAAAATATTATCCGCTATAATGCGGCGCAATAGGGTCTCATCCGCTATATAATGCGGGAAAATCAACTCCAAGTACATATATAATGCCAATTCCATACAAGTTGAAATTATCGCGGTATATATTTTTAATAAATAACATCCGCTCAATATACGGCGTATAGGGTCTATTTCCATACAACAGATAATAACTATCATCCAATCACACCATCAAGCAATTTTAAATCTAACTATTTAAAATTTAAATCGAAACAATTCGATTGAGTGAGAAGTTCTCACCTTGAGTTTCCGATAACAGTTGTAGCATTTTATTTCGAATAAAATTAAACGTGCATTTAATTTTACCCAAAATTTTCACTAGCTCCAAACGACTCCAAACCAGCTCCGTTGGGTAATGCTCGACAAAACGATTGCAACGCAATTCGTTTCGCAATTTTTCAACCTCGTATGAACAAGATATGATATTTTAAAGTTTGCACACATTATAATATAAATAAATTTCAATTTCTAATTTCAATTTTAACCTAAATTAAATCTAGGCCGCACGTTTTCTAAAACAAATCCAGGCCGTGAAAATACTCATCTTCCCAATCGCGTTTCATCCAGGCTTGTTCGAACGGAAAGAAACCCATGGCCACCAATCATCAAGAAATTTCCGCAACCACCATGTGCAGTTTGAAGAAGATCAGGTAGCTCCACGTTGTAGCCGCACTCAACTCCACTCTCGCCTAGAAGGGCTTGAATTTCGATCGAGCATAGATGTTCGAAAGTCATGGCCGACCGTGTGACTTTGGATGCAAATTCCCATCGATTCTTAGCTTCGTTTATCATCATCACCGTATGGATTTAAAGCTCTCACTAAGATCTACAACTTTCGTGCTGAAGATTTCTCGAATTAGTTGATGGATTAGATGAGATTAAGGAAGAAAGTTTCGAACTTCCATGGCCATTGAATATAAAATGGCGGCCTGAAGCTTTAGATTAGGGTTAGGGTTTAGTTTAGTTTGCAAATTGAAGATGTGAAGGCCTTTTATAGAAAATTTCCAAATTACTATTCACTCGAAATTTTCCAAACTCCAAATCTTGCGTGGTGACTGGCGTTTCCAGGCTTTACCCTGCGTTCCGGACACAATGGAATATGTTTCGAAGGCCAATTCGATCATATGTGCGAGTTACGGAAATAAACGATCAAATTTAAATCAAATCGATTTAAACCAATTTCTATGCGTTTTGGCTTGCCCCGGACAAACGGTAAATCCGATTGACACGAAATTTGAAACCTTACAATAATATAACATTATGGATCCGATGAAACTGGTTTCGTCGAAATCTGAGACTGTTTGAAAAATGTCTATTTTCACTAGTCGATTAAATATTAAAATATTCAATTTTCACAATTTAACTTTTAATTCAATTTTAAAAGTTCACAAACATTGTTCTAACTCCAATATGATTTAATATAACTTTATAAATCATTTTTAATCACATTAAACCCAATTTACAATTATTTACGTCATTTCAGATATTAAATTGTCGATTTAATTATCCAATTAAATCTAAATATTCGAAATAAAAATTATTCGACTTACAAATTTTACTTGTTGATATTCAAAATCAATTAAATATCTGAATTTCAAGTGACGAAATTCTGGGTCGTTACATCAGCATAGAGAACAAATTTCTCTCCCAAAATATAATGATGCCAAATTTTAAGGGCGAAAATAATGGTAGCGATCTCAAATCATGGGTGGCATGTCTAGTCTCGATAGGCTTTAATTTCCTAAAAGAATAAGTGATAGCACGTTCCCTTTGCATGAGAATGGCACTTAAACCAATACGATTAGCATCGGTATAAACAATGAAGTCTTGGTTCCCTTCGGGAATCACAAGAATAGGAGCATCGGAAAGGAGTTCGTTTAATTTTTAAAAAGTAGCTTCACATTTGTCCGACCAAATGTACTTCACTCCCTTCTTTTTTAAACTAGTAAGAGGCATGGAAATTTTAGAATGTCTTTTATGAAAAGACTGTAATAGCCTGCCAATCCAAGAAAGCTAGGAATTTTCGTCATACTCTCCGGTCTCTTTCAATTTTGTATAGCCTCAACCTTTGAAGGATCCATGGAAATTCCAGATTCAGAAATAACATGTCCTAAAAATTTCACACGGGATTACCAAAAGTGGCACTTAGAAAATTTTGCTTTCAAGTGATTGCTCCTAAGAGTTTCCAACACAATCCGAAGATGTTTTTCATGCTCTTCCTCGGATTTAGAATAAACAAGAATATCATCTATAACGATGAGAACAAATAGATCAAGGAAGTCTTTTAAAATTTGATTCGTAAGGTCAACGAAATAAGCTGGAGCATTCATTAAACCAAATAGCATAACAAGCCATTTATAAGATCCATAATGAATATGGAACGATGTCAAAGAAATACTATCCTCTACAATACGAAGCTGATGAAAATCGGTTGCTAAGTCTAACTGTGAAAAGGCTCTAGCACTGCTAAGTTGATCGAATAGATCATCTATCAAAGGTATAGGAAATTTATTCTTGATGGTGAGATCATTAAGTTTGCGGTAGTCAATGCAAAGTCAAAGTGTACCGTCGGATTTCATCACAAAAATAGTTGAAGCTCCCCATGGAGAGGAACTAAAACGAATAACTGTTTTGCTTCCAATTTGGATAATTGTTTACGCATCTCCCCATTTTCCTTATTGGACATACGATAAGGAGGACAAGTAATAAGTCGAGCTCCAGAGATTAGATTAATTCTGAACTCAATTGCTCACTTAGGCAGTAATCCTAAAACGAGCACAAATATATCGGGAAATTCACGAACAACGTGAATGAGGGAAATGCCATCTTCCTCATCATCATTATCGTCATCATGTGGACATAGAGAATACAAGGATGCTACCGAATTGGAATCTGAATCTTTAAGTACAATAGAAATCTGCTTGATAGATTGGAGATGTCGAAGATGGATAGTCCTCTTTGGATATAGGAAGTAGGCTTCGTAACGGTTAAGCCAATCCATTCCCAAAATCATTCCAAAACCTAGGTGACGCATAACATCAAAATCGGAAAGCATAATCACATAGAATAATTTCAACATCCTTACAAAATAAACTAAGTGTTACGGATCCACCAACCGGATTCACAATTCTTAATGAAGTCATCAAGCCCATAACATTTAATGACAAAATATCAACAGGTTCTTTTGGTATAAAAGAGTGAGATGCACCCATATCAAAAAGAACTCGAATAGGATGATCATGAAATACAATTATGCCATCAAGGACAGAATGAGAAATACCTTGACCAAGAGAAGTGTTGCTATAGGATCGCATAACATTCAGCTTTCCTTCTTTCCTGCTTTGAATTATGGGACACGAAGATATAAGTTGACTCAAACTATTGCAATAGCGAGAAAAAAGGGGTTTCGGACAACTATTTGCATAATAGTCCTTAAAACCACAATTGTAGCATTGTCCATGACTAGAGGTAGGAGTCTTTGCTACTGAAGTTGCTTACTTCCCTTTCTTTTTGAGATTAGGACCTTTGAACTTAATATACCTCTTCTTATTGTTGTTGAAGTTCTTCTTGGCACCCACAACTTCAACATCACTTTCTTTATCGGCCTCTTTAAGTTGAAAAGCGATATCTACTAGCCGATCGAAAGAAACTTCTGGTTTCAGAACTAATGGCTTTTTGAGATTTTTATTCAACCCACAAATAAACCTCTGATTTTTCTTCAACGGGGTATTAATATACTCGACCCTATATTTAGAGAGGGATTCAAAAGATGTGACATAATCTACCAAAGAAGATTCACCATGAACAAGGTCAATAAAGCATCAAGCTAAAGTTACCTTTTCATCTTCCGGCACAGAATTCAACTCGAACCTTTTCCAGAATTGCTCCCAAGTAAGATCTTCTTCAATAATTTCAGAAATCAAAATCTCATACCAATCTAATGCTCTCCCTTGGAGCATGCTAGAAGCCACTTGGACTCGATGTTGATCCATAAGATTCATGCGAGAAAAGATGCGATCGCATGTTCTAAGCCAAGCTTGGTGTAACATTCCTGAATTTTAGCTAAAAGTAAATTGATAATTGATTTAATATTTGGGATTAAATCTTAAAAAGATATTGGTAATCAAATTTATTTTGGATTTAATTGTTAATTTATTTAGAATTTATTTAGAATTGAAATATAAAAATAAAATTGAATTCATCAAATTTAATAATATATATATGTTCATACAAATGAATTATAATTGGGAAATTAAAATTTGAAATTCAATAAATATATTGACAATGAATATTGTTCATTCGAAGATACTAAAATGAATATATTTAAAACAAATTGGATTTATTTTGGAATAACTACGAAGATTTCAGAATAAATCAAAAATATGTGTTTATAAAATAGTATTTGGATTAGAATTCAATTATAGACATTATGAATAATAAATATAGTTGTATATAAATATATAGAAGCGATAAATACAAGATTTGGATTTTTACTTGTACAAAATATAAATAAACATAGTTAATGTGTATAAGAAAATAAAATTTGTAAATATAACCTAATTAAGGATCTAAACACAAATTTGATTGAATATATTTAAATATCAATATATAAATAAAAACATGTTAATAAATAAGAATCCTTTTCTTAAGGTCGTATTAATAGTTGTAAAAAGAAATATAAATGGGAAATAATATAAAGCTATTTGAATTTAATGGATTTTAAAAGTTGTAAAAATAAAATAAAATAAATACAAGTGTATGTAAATAACTTGTAAATAAATTAATAAAAGGCTAAAAGCATAAAGCATAAAGCATGTTTTCATAAATTAAAATTTTAAAGTGCTTTTCTTTTATACTTGAAGACAAATATAATGTAAAGTAATGTTTAAATACCATTTAAAGGGTTTAAAAGATAAAAACATAAGTATTTAACTTAAACAAAAGTTAAACAAAGAAACATGTATACAAATTAAAAATAAAGTAAAGGCTGAAAACATACATTTATTTGAATTTAGAAAAGTGTAAGAGAATTCATATTTTAATTTACAAATGGCAAGAAAATCTATTCTTTTGGATTTGATTCTTTGGAAACATGAAAAGGAAGAAAAGACAAGTCAAGTTGCTTTTATCTTTTTCAAACTCAGACCTGAGAAATCCAGTTTAAAGCAATCTCAAACCTGGAAAACAATGAAAACAGCTCATTTCAAAAAAAAAAAACAGTTCGAAATCAAAGCCAGTGCAAAGAAGAAAAAAATCTGTCTTCGATCAAAAATCAGAAAGCATGCAAAGTTCAAACAGGATTAAAAGGCCTGGGAAGTAAAACTGCAAACCAGACAAAAACAAAATCATCTCTTCATTTTTAATGGCTTCAGTTGGATCTGAAGATGGTTGCAAAAACCTGGAAACAAGAGTCAAAAAGTATGCAAGTTAACAATCAAATCTTCAACAAGAATTTAAAGGGTAGATAGGTGGGGATCAAGCTAGGCAACAAAACAAAATCAAAGCAAGTTTTTAAAATTCCAATTTCAAAGAAAATAAAGCTTCCAGTCTTTCAAAATCTGAATCAAATAGAAGTTCAAATCCAAGAAACATATCAAACAACTCAGGCATGCAAGATCAAACTCAAGTTTGCAAATTCATTTCAAATTCTTCTCTGTTTTCAAATTCCAGGTGAGCAAACTTTCAACCTTTAATCCTTTGATACTGATGCATGTGATGTATTTGTGTGGTGATGATGCGTATATTTGTCTGTCTGGATGTATTCACCTGAATATGATTAAGTTAGGCTATATATATCCTGTCCTGTTTTGTTTTCCAGACCCAAAATAATCAAAGAAAAATTTATATTTTTTTTGTCTAATCTATTTTTAGGCCATGATTCCTGAAGGAAATTGGATGTAAGGATATATCATTATCTTTAAGAATAATTTTTAGGAATATACATGAAGTTACTATTCTGAAATTAAAAGGAAAGAACAGTGGAAGTAAAAGAAAAAAATATTTTCAAGTATAAAAAAATAAAAATAAATGAGACAACTGTAAGTATGAATGTTTATATGTGAGTAACATTTTTGTTTTAAAATAATTAAGTATGATTCTGGTTGCCTAATTTAGTATGATTTTTGTTCCCTGATTTGCTTTGGAAATAAGATAGCCTGTGTGAATATTTACAAGTATATTTGTGGATAAATGATATGTGCATGTATGCTGTAGTCTGCAATGACCCTGTTCCCAGATTTAAATCCATTTTTATTTTATTTTATTTTATTTTTAAAAAAAAACCATGTCAGTTGACCTAAGCATTGTTATGAATTGTGATACAACCAAAAAAATTGTTTGTGTGATCATAAATTTAAGCTTAATATTTTTAATTAAGTTAAAATTAAAATTAAACCTGCTCTGGAAACAAAAATAGACAGGAAGACATGAGATTTGTTAAAATTCAAATACTCTAATTCATTAATTTAAGTTTATGATCTGAAAACTTATAAGAAAACATGATTTTTAAATCAGAAATCATAATTTTTAATTTGGGATTTGGGAAGCAGTTCTGTGATGAACCAAAAAGAGGAATTTGGGAAATTCTGGTGATCTAGTTATAGGGAAGGTCAGAGTCTCCTATGGTGGTAGAAGTGTGATCAGAGCATCGGGGAAAATTATTGAATGGATGTAAAGATGATCGTGGTGGCGGTGGTGATCATTATAAATCTGTAACCCTAGTTTATGATCAAATGTTGAATTCGATCATTTTCTGTCTCTATGGTTCATCGAGTGTTAAGAGGCTTTGGGGGATGGTAGCTGGGCCCAAGACGAGGATGTGGCCGGAGTTTCAACTCTTATGGTGATCGAAGGATGAACGGCGATGGGTTTCCAGGTTTTGGGGTTGGTGATGTTCAGCTGTTCCAGGTTTGGTGTCAAAGCCTCGATTTCGATTCAGGTGATTTACATGGGTTCTAGGTGGTCAGGTTCGTCAGTGAGGTCATTGTCGATATGTAGGTGGTCGGAGTGTGGGTCGGAGGAAGTCAGGTTGTTTGTGCACGTGTACGTGTGCACTGTAATGTCAGGGATGGTTGAATTTGGGAAGAAGACGTAGGCCTTGGGTTGTTTTCTTTGGTTTGGGCTTCGGCCCAATTTGTGTATGATGATTAATTTGGGCTTGGGTCTGTATTTTAGTTTGGGCCTTCAAAGGGATTTATAGCTTAGGTTTTCAAAGCTTCAAATAAATATAGATTAAGTTTGTTTAATTATAATTATAAACAAGTTTAAACAAGATTTTAAAGATTTAAATTGAGAATTGAGAATATTTTTCAAATTTGTTTTGGTTTTTAAAATCAGATATTAGTTAAATAAATTAATAAGTATTTTCAAGAAAATATAATGTTGTGATGAAATAGTAATTAAGAAATGTTTTTTAAGCTTTAACTAACTTAAAGGTTTAAGTTAATCTATGGGCTAATAATGAATTTTATTTTAAAGGTTAAATTTTAAAAGTTAATTGTTTTGAGAATTTATTGATTATTTATTTAAAAGTTGATTAATTTAGGATAATTAATTACTTAAAGATAATTAAGTATTTTTTTATTAATGATTTAAAATGGATTAATCATGTAATTAAAGTATAATTACTCAAAATAATTAAATTATGGTTTGTTAACATAAGTAATTAAGGGTAATCACCTATTGTGATTTAGTAAATTGTAATTAAATAAGGGTTAATTAATTATGTAATTAACTTAAAGATTAAATTAATTAATGTGATTAATTAAGGAATAATTAATTAATTAAGGATCATTAATTGGAAGGATAATTAAGGGTTAATTGATTAATTTCATTAATTAATATTAAATGATTAATTTGGGTAATTTATTCATAAGTAATTAGTTTAATCTAAAAAAATTTGAATTAATTATGGATTAATTAATTTTTGTAAGTAATTAAGGATAATTAATCAAAGGATTAATTATGAATTAAAATTTAACTAATAAATGATTAAGGAGTAATTAATCAAATCGATTTGTAATTAATTAACCAGTATTAAAAATTTATTCATAAGTAATTAATCCGATTTAATTTAAATCAGATGATTTAAATTTATTTTTACTTATGGACGTTTGGATTCTATTGGATGTTTGGATGGTTGATGTTTCTCATATGTGATACTTTGTGATGTGAGTTGCTATGTATTGATCTGTGATATACAGAATATGTTTCTGCGTAAATACCCCTTGGCCCGTAGAACGACATTTGGAATTCGATGCGACAGGGAGTCGGATTCCAATTGGTTATCCGAAACCCACATCGAATCGTTATGGTGAATCTTTGTGATTGATAAGTTTACTTTATCTGCGAATCTGTGTATATAGATAAGCGTTATAGGATATACCGCTTGCCGATATTGCTGTGATTGTAATCTGTGATGATTGATGTTGTTGCACCATTGTGTAAAACCCCTGGACCATACCTTACACACACAATATGGATTGCACGAGGAAATCGATTAAGTCACAGATTTTAATGAATTTTAAAGATTGAATTTTTGAATCCAGAATAGTTTTGAAATTGAAATTGAAATTGAAAACTTTTGAAAATGAATTTCAAAAATAAAAGTTATTTTGAATAGCATAGTAAGGTTTTGAAATTTAAATAATTCGATTTAAATTTGAATTCGATATTTGAATTTGAATTCAATAACTTGGGATTTATGGTTTTGAAAGGATTATGCAAGTTATAAAGATGTTCATATAGGTTTTTAAACCATTTGGAAAGCATTGTTTTTGGGAACTTAAATTTAAACCCAAGCTTTTACTTAAATGGCTTTAACTTATGTTAAAGATTATCAAACCTTGTTTTGAAATCGAAGAAAGTTTTAAATGGTATATCTTTTATATAAAAGATTCGAATTGAAAATGGTTTGAAAAGCTATGAATTAAATCGTTAACTTAAAGATTAGATAAGTTAATCCAATACGAAGTGAAATTGTTTTGAAAAGCCGTAAATAAACCTTTGCGGAAAATTGGTGAACTTTGTGTAATGAATCTTTTTATTTAAAAAGATTTGGAATGGTAATTGGTTTTAAACCATTTAAAGAAAGGTTTTGGATAATAAGTTGTGACTTAATCGAAATCCCATATCCATATGTTTTTAAGTATTGCGCCCATTATTTGGTTTAGCCGGGAGAGGACCTTGTGTCATAAAACCCATTCCGAATAATGACACGACGATATGGGTAGCATTTGAAGACCGATGGTGAAGACCGGGTATTTGCGAGAACGATAGGATGACTTGTCGATTGTCTCTGCACCGAGTCGCGTCGGTATAGAGATTTCCTAAGTGATGGGAAGTCTGATCGGGATTGTGAATACCCGGATTTGCAAGGACTTCTTCGGAAGTGCCTTCGGTTCTGTTCGAGCCCGGAACAGACTTGTATGGTCGTGTGCCTGACACTATACTTTGAGATATAAAGCCGATTTCTTTCAAATACATATCTGTTGGTGGCGAAGAATTTATTCTCTTAGCTTAACACCCTTCTATGAGACGTACGAGTTCAGAGGTTATGTAGTTGAAGGTTATCAGCGATATACTCCCAATTTGGTAGTGTGGCAGGCTAAGTGCTGCTGTATATTTATGATCATTTGTTGATCATTTGTGATCAAAGCATGGCTTTATGGAAAAGCGTAGCTTTGTGGACGAGACCTCATCGAGCCTCACAACCCGGTAATGGTCAAAACAGGAAAGATGCGGCAAAGTTTCAGGGGTAGCTCCCCTAGGGTATGACCATTCCTTCAGGAAAAGGGTGGTGTCATGGTATGGAGCCCAGATACTTACTCATGTGGGCACTGTAGTATATATGTATTACTGTGTGATGTTGTTGGTGTAGGGGATCCTCGGTTAAAGGTCCCAAAGGACCGGGGGTGGCATATCTCTGGTTTTATTCCCCGGGAAGGGGATATCCGGCCTTGTTTAGCAGAGAGCCAGGTATGTTCTCGGGGCGTCCCGCCAGAGGCGTTCCCATGTGGTAATAGGAAGTTCCTTAGCCTGACCATTTGTTGGAAATCCATTCACCCAATACGCGCCTTGTACGGTTTTAGTTGTATTACCTGCCATCTACTTATGGTGGCGCCCCACTGTTTGGATGGTAGCTATAGTAGGCATAGTTCGAAATGTCTATGCTGGTTAGGATTTATATTATACTTTCGAAATGTTTTTTTTCACACTGTGCACTTATAGTAATAATATAAAAGAATTTTCCTCGTATCAAGCATATTTGACTATCATAAGGAGAAATCTCCTCCAATTCTGCGTTTGCATTGTGTGTGTGGCGGGAGGCCTTATGGTAGTTTCATTTTCTAAAAAGCATTGCGGATTTCAAACTTAAATTCTTTGCTTGTTTTAAAGTCTAGTTGCTTTTGTTTGCTCATACCAGTCCATGACTGACCTGGAGTTTATTGTTCCTTTCCTAAACTCTGGGTGCCCACTATTTTCCCACACGGACAGTCTAGAGTTGGGTTTTTCAGATAGTCAGGTTTAGTAGGTTATCTGGAGCTAGTTGGGTCTTTGGATCGGACCAGTCTTGCTCTCTTAGTGAATGTGATAGGGGGTTCTCTCTATTTCTGGATTGAAGCTTTGGATTGAAGATGGAGTTCTTGGAGTTTGGCATTGAAGACATTTTTTTCCGCTGCTATTTCTTGTATCTCTATTAGTATTGATACCTGTTGTACCATTTTTTGTATTCAGTTGTATCTGATATTGTATCAAATGTTCTATATGATATTATTTCATTTCTTCCGCTGTGTCAATTACTTAATGTTTTATAAGCTCCGGCGAACCAGGTTCGACGTTTGGATCTGCGGCATTTGAATACAAGTGTCGTATTCGGTGCCGATTTACGAAGGTCGAGTCAGGATCGTTTCAGTGGTATCAGAGCTGAGGGATAAACTTTAGCTCAGGAGCATAACACATTAAGTAACTCATTAGAGATAGGGTGAAGTATACCCTAGAATGAGTAATCCCTAAGATATCCGTTCGAATGCCTCAGTAAATTCCCTTACTATTCGCTGATAGTAAGTATGAGTGCAAGAAGAGAACGAGATAGGGGACAGGGAAATACCAATACAAATGGTCAATACCCTGCGATAGTGGAAATATCTTTCTTACCAATCTCCTTCGATTCGTCTTTTCAACTCTTTGATGTCTTCGTGGCAGCTCGAGGAAGAAGCTTCGATGTGATGGTGGCCCTACGAATCGTATAGATAAGTCTCTATTTCGTATTCTCTTTGCCAATTTTCTATCAGCTTTTCGTTTCAACTTTCGCGAAATTGAAAATTTGAATTGAAATGGTTTGCTAAAATATAAAGTTAAATAAATTGTATCGATAAAACGATTTCGATTAAAAGCAAATTTGAAATTCTATCGTAAATTTCTTGTGAATGTCAAAGTCCGAAGAAGGACAAAATATATATACTTTAGGGTATTTCAACTTGAATTGAATCCATTTATCTATTG
This sequence comes from Allium cepa, assembly GCA_030765085.1. Classification (NCBI taxonomy): domain Eukaryota; kingdom Viridiplantae; phylum Streptophyta; class Magnoliopsida; order Asparagales; family Amaryllidaceae; genus Allium; species Allium cepa. The sequence continues at coordinate 160,383,290 of CM060939.1, forward strand.
TTTGGGTCTCGATATATTCTACGAACGGTTAGTTATTCCTTCGAACTAACCAGTGCCCTTGCATATTCGTAGATCTGGTGACCCGAGTATCTTGTATAGTATTGAATAAGTTTGTTCTCGTATCTACTAGTGGTTTTCTGATTTGGTGAGCCAAATACAGAATAGATAATCGGCTTGATTTATGAGTCGATTCTCTATCTTTGTGTATCTATCCATTTTTTGTCGTCTCCTTTGCAAATTTCGAGGACGAAAATTTTTAAGAGGGGGAACCTGTAACATTCCTGAATTTTAGCTAAAAGTAAATTGATAGTTGATTTAATATTTGGGATTAAATCTTAAAAAGATATTGGTAATCAAATTTATTTTGGATTTAATTGTTAATTTATTTAGAATTGAAATATAAAAATAAAATTGAATTCATCAAATTTAATAATATATAAATGTTCATACAAATGAATTATAATTGGGAAATTAAAATTTGAAATTCAATAAATATATTGACAATGAATATTGTTGATTCGAAGATACTAAAATGAATATATTTAAAACAAATTGGATTTATTTTGGAATAAATACGAAGATTTCAGAATAAATCAAAAATATATGTTTATAAAATAGTATTTGGATTAGAATTCAATTATAGACATTTTGAATAATAAATATAGTTGTATATAAATATATAAAAGCGATAAATACAAGATTTGGATTTTTACTTGTACAAAATATAAATAAACATAGTTAATGTGTATAAGAAAATAAAATTTGTAAATATAACCTAATTAAGGATCTAAACACAAATATATAAATAAAAACATGTTAATAAATAAGAATCATTTTCTTAAGGTCGTATTAATAGTTGTAAAAAGAAATATAAATGGGAAATAATATAAAGCTATTTGAACTTAATGTATTTTAAAAGTTGTAAAAATAAAATAAAATAAATACAAGTGTATGTAAATAACTTGTAAATAAATTAATAAAAGGCTAAAAGCATAAAGCATAAAGCATGTTTTCATAAATTAAAATTTTAAAATGCTTTTCTTTTATACTTGAAGACAAATATAATGTAAAGTAATGTTTAAATACCATTTAAAGGGTTTAAAAGATAAAAACATAAGTATTTAACTTAAACAAAAGTTAAACAAAGAAACATGTATACAAATTAAAAATAAAGTAAAGGCTGAAAACATTAATTTATTTGAATTTAGACAAGTGTAAGAGAATTAATATTTTAATTTACAAATGGCAAGAAAATCTATTCTTTTGGATTTGATTCTTTGGAAACTTGAAAAGGAAGAAAAGACAAGTCAAGTTGCTTTTATCTTTTTCAAACTCAGACCTGAGAAATCCAGTTTAAAGCAATCTCAAATCTGGAAAACAATGAAAACAGCTCATTTAAAAAAAAACAGTTCGAAATCAAAGCCAGTGCAAAGAAGAAAAAAATCTGTCTTCGATCAAAAATCAGAAAGCATGCAAAGTTCAAACAGGATTAAAAGGCCTGGGAAGTAAAACTGCAAACCAGACAAAAACAAAATCATCTCTTCATTTTTAATGGCTTCAGTTGGATCTGAAGATGGTTGCAAAAACCTGGAAACAAGAGTCAAAAAGTATGCAAGTTAACAATCAAATCTTCAACAAGAATTTAAAGGGTAGATAGGTGGGGATCAAGCTAGGCAACAAAACAAAATCAAAGCAAGTTTTTAAAATTCCAATTTCAAAGAAAATAAAGCTTCCAGTCTTTCAAAATCTGAATCAAATAGAAGTTCAAATCCAAGAAACATATCAAACAACTCAGGCATGCAAGATCAAACTCAAGTTTGCAAATTCATTTCAAATTCTTCTCTGTTTGCAAATTCCATGTGAGCAAACTTTCAACCTTTAATCCTTTGATACTGATGCATGTGATGTATTTGTGTGGTGATGATGTGTATATTTGTCTGTCTGGATGTATTCACCTGAATATGATTGAGTTAGGCTATATATACCCTGTCCTGTTTTGTTTTCCAGACCCAAAATAATCAAAGAAAAATTTATATTTTTTTTGTCTAATCTATTTTTAGGCCATGATTCCTGAAGGAAATTGGATGTAAGGATATATCATTATCTTTAAGAATAATTTTTAGGAATATACATGAAGTTACTATTCTGAAATTAAAAGGAAAGAACAGTGGAAGTAAAAGAAAAAAATATTTTCAAGTACAAAAAAATAAAAATAAATGAGACAACTGGAAGTATGAATGTTTATATGTGAGTAACATTTTTGTTTTAAAATAATTAAGTATGATTCTGGTTGCCTAATTTAGTATGATTCTTGTTGCCTGATTTGCTTTGGAAATAAGATAGCCTGTGTGAATATTTACAAGTATATTTGTGGATAAATGATATGTGCATGTATGCTGTAGTCTGCAATGACCCTGTTCCCAGATTTAAGTCCATTTTTATTTTATTTTGTTTTATTTTAAAAAAAAACCATGTCAGTTGACCTAAGCATTGTTATGAATTGTGATACAACCAAAAAAAATTGTTTGTGTGATCATAAATTTAAGCTTAGAATTTTTAATTAAGTTAAAATTAAAATTAAACCTGCTCTGGAAACAAAAATAGACAGGAAGACATGAGATTTGTTAAAATTCAAATACTCTAATTCATTAATTTAAGTTTATGATCTGAAAACTTATAAGAAAACATGATTTTTAAATCAGAAATCATAATTTTTAATTTGGGATTTGGGAAGCAGTTCTGTGATGAACCAAAAAGAGGAATTTGGGAAATTCTGGTGATCTAGTTGATAGGGAAGGTCAGAGTCTCCTGTGGTGGTAGAAGTGTGATCAGAGCATCGGGGAAAATTATTGAATGGATGTAAAGATGATCGTGGTGGCGGTGGTGATCATTATAAATCTGTAACCCTAGTTTATGATCAAGTTTTGAATTCGATCATTTTCTGTCTCTATGGTTCATCGAGTGTTAAGAGGCTTTGGGGGATGGTAGCTGGGCCCAAGACGAGGATGTGGCCGGAGTTTCAACTCTTATGGTGATCGGAGGATGAACGGCGATGGGTTTCCAGGTTTTGGGGTTGGTGATGTTCAACTGTTCCAGGTTTGGTGTCAAAGCCTCGATTTCGATTCAGGTGATTTACATGGGTTCTAGGTGGTCAGGTTCGTCAGTGAGGTCGTTGTCGATATGTAGGTGGTCGGAGTGTGGGTCGGAGGAGGTCAGGTTGTTCGTGCACGTGTACGTGTGCACTGTAATGTCAGGGATGGTTGAATTTGGGAAGAAGACGTAGGCCCTGGGTTGTTTTCTTTGGTTTGGGCTTCGGCCCAATTTGTGTATGATGATTAATTTGGGCTTGGGTCTGTATTTTAGTTTGGGCCTTCAAAGGGATTTATAGCTTAGGTTTTCAATGCTTCAAATAAATATAGATTAAGTTTGTTTAATTATAATTATAAACAAGTTTAAACAAGATTTTAAAGATTTAAATTGAGAATTGAGAATATTTTTCAAATTTGTTTTGGTATTTAAAATCAGATATTAGTTAAATAAATTAATAAGTATTTTCAAGAAAATATAATGTTGTGATGAAATAGTAATTAAGAAATGTTTTTTAAGCTTTAACTAACTTAAAGGTTTAAGTTAATCTATGGGCTAATAATGAATTTTATTTTAAAGGTTAAATTTTAAAAGTTAATTGTTTTGAGAATTTATTGATTATTTATTTAAAAGTTGATTAATTTAGGATAATTAATTACTTAAAGATAATTAAGTATTTTTTTATTAATGATTTAAAATGGATTAATCATGTAATTAAAGTATAATTACTCAAAATAATTAAATTATGGTTTGTTAACATAAGTAATTAAGGGTAATCACCTATTGTGATTTAGTAAATTGTAATTAAATAAGGGTTAATAAATTATGTAATTAACTTAAAGGTTAAATTAATTAATGTGATTAATTAAGGAATAATTAATTAATTAAGGATCATTAATTGGAAGGATAATTAAGGGTTAATTGATTAATTTCATTAATTAATATTAAATGATTAATTTGGGTAATTTATTCATAAGTAATTAGTTTAATCTAAAAAAATTTTGAATTAATTATGGATTAATTAATTTTTGTAAGTAATTAAGGATAATTAGTCAAAGGATTAATTATGAATTAAAATTTAACTAATAAATGATTAAGGAGTAATTAATCAAATCGATTTGTAATTAATTAACCAGGATTAAAAATTTATTCATAAGTAATTAATCCGATTTAATTTAAATCAGATAATTTAAATTTATTTTTACATATGGACGTTTGGATTCTATTGGATGTTTGGATGGTTGATGTTTCTCATATGTGATACTTTGTGATGTGAGTTGCTATGTATTGATCTGTGATATACAGAATATGTTTCTGCGTAAATACCCCTTGGCCCGTAGAACGACATTTGGAATTCGATGCGACATGGAGTCGGATTCCAATTGGTTATCCGAAACCCACATCGAATCGTTATGGTGAATCTTTGTGATTGATAAATTTACTTTATCTGCGAATCTGTGTATATAGATAAGCGTTATAGGATATACCGCTTGCCGATATTGCTGTGATTGTAATCTGTAATGATTGATGTTGTTGCACCATTGTGTAAAACCCCTGGACCACACCTTACACACACAATATGGATTGCACGAGGAAATCGATTAAGTCACAGATTTTTAATGAATTTTAAAGATTGAATTTTTGAATCCAGAATAGTTTTGAAATTGAAATTGAAATTGAAAACTTTTGAAAATGAATTTCAAAAATAAAAGTTACTTTGAATAGCATAGTAAGGTTTTGAAATTTAAATAATTCGATTTAAATTTGAATTCGATATTTGAATTTGAATTCAATAACTTGGGATTTATGGTTTTAAAAGGATTATGCAAGTTATAAAGATGTTCATATGGGTTTTTAAACCATTTGGAAAGCATTGTTTTTGGGAACTTAAATTTAAACCCAAGTTTTTACTTAAATGGCTTTAACTTATGTTAAAGATTATCAAACCTTGTTTTGAAATCGAAGAAAGTTTTAAATGGTATATCTTTTCTATAAAAGATTCGAATTGAAAATGGTTTGAAAAGCTATGAATTAAATCGTTAACTTAAAGATTAGATAAGTTAATCCAATACGAAGTGAAATTGTTTTGAAAAGCCGTAAATAAACCTTTGTGGAAAATTGGTGAACTTTGTGTAATGAATCTTTTTATTTAAAAAGATTTGGAATGGTAATTGGTTTTAAACCATTTAAAGAAAGGTTTTGGATAATAAGTTGTGACTTAATCGAAATCTTATATCCATATGTTTTTAAGTATTGCGCTCATTATTCGGTTTAGCCGGGAGAGGACCTTGTGTCATAAAACCCATTCCGAATAATGACACGACGATATGGGTAGCATTTGAAGACCGATGGTGAAGACCGGGTATTTGCGAGAACGATAAGATGACTTGTCGATTGTCTCTGCACTGAGTCGCGCCGGTATAGAGATTTCCTAAGTGATGGGAAGTCCGATCGGGATTGTGAATACCCGGATTTGCAAGGACTTCTTCGGAAGTGCCTTCGGTTCTGTTCGAGCCCGGAACAGACTTGTATGGTCGTGTGTCTGACACTACACTTTGAGATATAAAGCCGATTTCTTTCAAATACATATCTGTTGGTGGCGGAGAATTTATTCTCTTAGCTTAACACCCTTCTCTGAGACGTACGAGCTCAGAGGTTATGTAGTTGAAGGTTATCAGCGATATACTCCCAATTTGGTAGTGTGGCATGCTAAGTGCTGCTGTATATTGATGATCATTTGTGATCAAAGCATTGCTTTATGGAAAAGCGTATCTTTGTGGACGAGACCTCATCGAGCCTCACAACCCGGTAATGGTCAAAACAAGAAAGATGCGGCAAGGTTTCAGGGGTAGCTCCCCTAGGGTATGACCATTCCTTCTGGAAAAGGGTGGTATCATGGTATGGAGCCCAGATACTTACTCATGTGGGCACTGTAGTATATATCTATTACTGTGTGATGTTGTTGGTGTAGAGGATCCTCGGTTAAATGTCCCAAAGGACCGGGGGTGGCATATCTCAGGTTTTATTCCCCGGGAAGGGGGTAGCCGGCCTTGTTTAGCGGAGAGCCAGGTAGGTTCTCGGGGCGTCCCGCCAGAGGCGTTCCCATGTGTCAATAGGAAGTTCCTTAGCCTGACCATTTGTTGGAAATCCATTCACCCAATACGCGCCTTGTACGGTTTTAGTTGTATTACCTGCCATCTAGTTATGGTGGCGCCCCACTGTTTGGATGGTAGCTATAGTAGGCATAGTTCGAAATGTCTATGCTGGCTAGGATTTATATTATACTTTCGAAATGTTTTTTTTTCACACTGTGCACTTATAGTAATAATATAAAAGAATTTTCCTCGTATCAAGCATATTTGACTATCATAAGGAGAAATCTCCTCCAATTCTGCGTTTGCACTGTGTGTGTGGCGGGAGGCCTTATGGTAGTTTCATTTTCTAAAAAGCATTGCGGATTTCAAACTTAAATTCTTTGCTTGTTTTAAAGTCTAGTTGTTTTTGTTTGCTCATACCAGTCCCATGACTGACCTGGAGTTTATTGTTCCTTTCCTAAACTCTGGGTGCCCACTATTTTCCCACACGGGCAGTCTAGAGTTGGGTTTTTCAGATAGTCAGGTTTAGTAGGTTATCTGGAGCTAGTTGGGTCTTTGGATCGGACCAGTCTTGCTCTCTTAGTGAATGTGATAGGGGGTTCTCGCTATTTCTGGATTGAAACTTTGGATTGAAGATGGAGTTCTTGGAGTTTGGCATTGAAGACATTTTTTTTCCGCTGCTATTTCTTGTATCTCTGTTAGTATTGATACCTGTTGTACCATTCTGTTGTATTCAGTTGTATCTGATATTGTATCAAATGTTCTATATGATATTATTTCATTTCTTCCGCCGTGTCAATTACTTAATGTGTTATAAGCTCCGGCGAACCAGGTTCGACGTTTGGATCTGCGGCATTTGAATACAAGTGTCGTATTCGGTGTCGATTTTCGAAGGTCGAGTCAGGATCGTTACACTTGAACTTCTATAATGCTTTCAGAACTCTTAAATGGCCTTCCACCCAAATTGGTATAATCGTTGCACAAGCATGCAAACCTAGATTAAGGATGAATAGGCTCTGGAATGCGTCCGACGGCTTGGGCATTCTTTACAAGATCCAAAAGCTGTTAGGAAGACATGAATACGCCATCCTAAGGAGCAGCACTAGATTGACCGATGCTGGGATGGCCAGGTCATACCATTTATCTTCTTTAAGAAAGAAAGAAAAAAGAGGGAAATGTTATTCTTTGAATGAATAACAAACAAACATGATTGATAAAACAAGGCATCATAAAAGAAATTGGATAGAACAGGTCCTAAGACTTGAATTAAATCGTAAGGCATTCTTCCTAAGAGAAACCTAGGAAAATGATCCTTGCTAGATTATTCTACATTGTTCCGAAGTTTGGCACTGATACCAAGCTGTGATGCCCCCACCTCAATACTCACAATAGCCAAGGACACTACGGGGTAATGCCGTCGGCTAGCACGAAGAATAAGGCTGTTGAGGAGCGAGCATCTGTGTAATTGCTTTGTGCGAGTACTGATGTGTTACATAGTATGACATGCATTTCATTTCAAGAGGAAATCTGACATATCCAATACAAACATAAAGCTACTACATAGTGGCTATGTGGCCTTCGGGAAAAATATAAAATAAGCATAACACAAATCAGTCACGGATATTCATATCACTAAGGCGGAAACAGATATGAATATAACACATAGAAGTGAACATCAAAGTAGCGATCATACAAGATCCACAACATTACAAAAGAATAGGTAAAAGTGTTAGATAAAAGAATATGTATACATCAAGGAGTCTCTATCTCGAATGTATAAAATTAAAAACTACTAAGCTAAAGTAGTTAGCCAAAAGTCAGAAGCTAGTCCCTGCTAAGAAGTCAAGTGGAAGCATCTGAAACACCTGGGTCTGACCCTTGTACTATTTAAGAAGAAAAATAATAAATGGGTCGGTCTAGCTATAAATATCATAAAAGATGAGATAGGATAAGAGATATAACAAAAATATATGATAACAGTAATGCCATACTGTGACAAGTATATATCTGATAATAATGAAAATAATATAATATCTCAAATCTCATCAAAACACCAAAAAGAATATCATATTCTTTAGCTTGTTCACCAAACCTCAAATATTGACAAAATATATCAATGCAAATCTCAAAAATTGATGAAACACAAATTCTAGAACTCTATAATTAGAAATCCCGAAAACACAAAGGGGAGGCCTATAACAAACGGGAGCATGAAAACTCGCCAACACATGTATCACAAATGAGATTCTAACGCATAGAGTCGGCACAATGACATAGTACCGTGATATTCCCGAGGAACCTGAAACTCAAATATGCCGGAACAACGACGTAGCACAGCGATACGCGCAATGAACCTGAAACTCAAATAAGCCGGAACAACGACGTAGTACAGCGATACGCCCGATGAACCGAATTCCATAAAACGGTTTAAATACCATGGTTCATTAGCCCATAAAAATGAGACGAAGCTCTACAGAATGGGGTATAGTCCCCCACGCGAACAAAGAGACATCGCACATCGCTAGTCTAAATCCCAAATGATCTTATTGATCAATAAGAAGTGTAAATTACACTAAACTAGTAAATAGACGAGTTTAGTTTTATATGTCATAACTACTGGCTTAACTTAAATATTTACGAGCAAATTGTAGATTTCCACAAGAAAATTGTCCCAAGATTTCAATCGAACAAGTCCAAGAATTAACCGACGAAGTAAACACAAGCGCTTCATATCGCTTGTTTTGCTAGGTCATTTAATTAGATTTCTTATACGAATGAGGTAAAGGTTTGTATATGTTAATAGATTAGAAAATGGTTTTTAAAATGAGCATTGCATTAAAAGTAACGTTGAAATCGTTTTTTATGAAAGAGTTTGAGTACTTACTACTAGTATAGAAACCTTTGTATTTAAAAACGACAGATCATAGAAATGATTATAAAGACAATCTACCACCAAAAGTCCACACTCGACGACGTGAATTAAAACCGTGAAAATCAATGTCAAATCCATTAAATGGATATACCCAAAAATCCATAAAATAAGTCATTAATGTCAATAATAATTGACAATAACTAATCGGAGCAACAAAAATCGATAAAAATTGGAAATCCACTTAAAATAGGCAAATAGGCAAAATTGCACAGGACCAGATGTTTGGTCAGATTGGCCAAACATTTGACCTAGGGTTCGGGAAATTTATTTTTCTTTTACCTATTTTCTTTTTAATTTTAGAAGCCTCCCAAATGTATGGATGGTTTGGACCAGATGTCTGGTCCAAGGCTCTTCCATTTTTTTCTTTAGTCATATTTTTTTTCTTTTAGTACCCTAACCAGGTGTTTGAGCTTTTCAACTAGGCGTCTGGTTGCCTATACTGGGTAATAGTTTGCCTAGGACATTGATAGCCAAATTGGTTCGGAAGTGATCGGACGAGTGACAGAGACTAAGGAATTATGCCAAGCGATAATCTAGCCTTATAGGCTTTCCGATACACCCCAAATAACATGTCCAAACGTCCAAGATAGGATCTTTAAAGATTTGGACTTCAAAACACTAAAATTGGAAAATTCACCAAATCAATTCAAATTAAAAGCTAATGAACATGAAATAGATGTTAGGAATTCATACCTAACCACAACGAAAGCTATAGACATAGACGTGAGTTCAAGAACTCACCTTTAAACTTAAATATAGAAATGAGAAGCTCTAAAACAAGCTAAGATTGATTTTTCTTCAACAACACCTCTAGAATCATCAATCTATTGTCTAATGAAATGAATTTCCTAAGCTAGGTTATAGGGAATTTTGAAAATTAAAGAGAGACTGAGATGCAGAAGATGAAGAGGATGCTTACCTAAGCTTCTCCTAGATTTTAGAACTAGAATTTGAATTTCCTAAGAAGACTATGGCTTAGGAATTTCTAATATCCCCTCTTTCCCCCATTTTTCCTTTAGCATGAGTGTTAGGAATTATTATGAGTAGAATGAATGAAAGTGAGAGGAGTTAGGGTATTTGGTAGAAGAGTTTGGGTTCTATTAATGGGTTAGTGGGCTAAAACCAAACTAAAAGCCCAAATGAAAATACCAAAATCCTAAACAACTCCAAACATATCGATGTTTATACTTAAAGAAGTTGTAAACGTCGTTTTAAAATCAATGGAAGTGGTCTCGAGTCCAAATTCGATTGTTTACAAATAGTCACATTTTGGAATTTAATCCAACTAATGATGCTATATTTAAATATATAATCCTAAAATTGCGGGTTGTCACAATGAATTTTCATTGAATAAATTCAAAATGTGTTCGAGGAGCAGTTCATGCCAACTGCGAGTAGGACCAGATTATGTAGGATCTTCCTAGATCTCAAGCAAGAAGACATGTCTGTGGCCAAGTAAGAAACGTAGTTCAATGAGTTATCTCGTTATGGCCCTGGACTCATAGACATCCCTCTTAAGAAAAATGAAATGTTTATATTAGTTATGAGGGCAGAATTCTATGAGAAGATCGCCGCTCATCTTAAGGGATCGTTTGTGGAGCTTGTGGACATGGCATTGAGGTATGAAGAACTATTAGAGAAGTAACCCTTGGTAGTAGTTGCAACACAAAGTGGTGGAGGAAGTTTAATCCGAATAGGAAGAAATAAGGGGAAGGAAAACAAGGAGGCAAATATGTGAACAGTGAGTGTTATAACAGCAAACAGAAAGGTCATATTGCCAGCATCTGTCCGAAACGTGAAGCCTCGAAGCAGCAAAGCAGACTTATTTCTCAAATGGTTTAGAAAACTCTATGTTTCAATTGCCATCAACCTGGGAACATGGTGAAGGCCTGACCACTTCTAGAGAAGACATAGTTAAACAAGGTGTTTGCCATCCAAAATGAACCATCAGCTTCAACGGATATGAAGGGTATAAACATCCTCGAAGGTACCTTACTTTTGAATGGTGTTTATTTTAGAGTATTATTTGATTATAGTGCTTCTCTTAGCTTTATCTCTTTGGAAATAGTAGTGAAATTTCACCTTATTCCTAGTAGCATAGAAAACTCTATTTTTGTATCCAATCCCATTGTGGAAGTGACCCAACTGAATATGATTTGTAAAGGCTTGAAAATTTCTTATCTTTCTCATAGCTTTTCATGTGACCCCTATGTATTAAATTTTAATGGATTTGACTTTATACTTTGTATGGATCAATTAACAAAGTATAAAGCTGTTCTCAACTGTGAGGAGAGAACCATATCTTTGGAAACCAGGTTGGGAAGGACTAGAAGGGTAAAGTGTAATAGTTCCAAGATTCATATGTGCAGTCTCTTGCATATCCTCGAAGCATCTCAAAAAGTATTAGGACCTATTGAAGTTGTTAGAAACTTCCTTGACGGTTTTGAAGAAGTTAGGGGTTTACCCGTGGACCGTGAGATCAAAATTCATATCGCTTTAACTCCAGGGGCAAGACCTGTAGTCCAACCAAAAAGGAAAATAGCTCCGAGAGAGAGGGACGAGTTGGCGATTCAAACACATGATTTGTTGAGGAGAGGATTGATTAGACCAGTTGTTCGAGCTGGGGCCTGCTGTAGTGTTTGCAGCCAAGTCGGATGGATCATTAAGATTATGTGCAGACTATAGGGAGTTGAATAAGCTGAACATTAGGAATAAGTACCCCTTATCTCGCATCAACGATCTTTTTGACCAGCTTTATGGAGCTACTATATTTTCGCAAATGGATTTAGCTTCTAGATTTCACCAATTAAGGGTTGCTGAAGATAGTATACCCTTAATTTCATTTAGAGAGACTAACTATTTCTTTGAGTGGCTGGTTATGCCTTTTGGGCTAACCAACGCACTGACTTTTTTTTTGATCTTATGAACCGTGTCTTTCGAGATGTTCTGAATAAGTTCGTGTTGGTGTTCATTGACGACATTCTTATCTACTCTAAATCAGAGAAGGAGCATAGACATCATTTGGATGTGGTATTTAGAACCCTAAGAAGGTATTTCCTAAAGGCGAAGTTTTCAAAGTTCCATCTTTGGCAATTAGAAGTAAAGTTTTTAGGTCACATCGTATCAGGAGATGGGATTTCAGTGGACGTAGAGAAGGTGGCGGCTATTCAGGAGTGGAAGTAAACACGGACTTTTACGGAGGTTTGCAGTTTCCTTGGTTTGGCAGGATACTACAGGAGATTTATTAGAGACTATTCTAATATTTCTCCGATTTGACCAAGCTGACTAAGAAGGGAGAGAAATTAGAATGGACCTCAAAGTGTGAAGAAGTGTTTCAAGAATTGAAGGTGAGATTAACCAGTGCACCGATTTTGGGTGTTCCAGATGGGAACAGTGAGTTCACGTTGTACACAGATGCTTGTGGAGCGGGGCTAGGAGCTGTTTTGATGCAACGCAGTAGATTGATTGCGTATGCAAGCAGGCAGTTGAAGCCTCATGAGAAAAAACTATGATGCACATGACCTGGAGTTGCTGGCCATTGTCTCTGCACTAAAATTGTGGAGGCACTACCTATTGGGTAAAGATCATTCTATTTCTTATTTAGTTTCTTATTAACCCTCAAAGATTTAGGAGTGAACTTCTTTCTTATATTAGGTGGAAAGTTCGAGCTCTTCACAGATCATAAACCCCTGAAGTATCTTTTCACCCAGAAGGATCTGAACCTGAGACAACAAAGGTGGTTGAAATTTCTAGCATCCTATGACTTAGATATTCTCTATACACTGGCAAAGGAAAATGTGGTGGCGGACACTTTGAGTAGGAATGCAGTCTTGGCTCTTTTAGAAGTTACCCCGACTCTTCAGGGAAGAATTGTAAGCAATCAAAGGAAGGATGGAATTTTAAAAGAATTAATTCAAGGAGTTAGGGAGGGTTGTCGGATTTTGAGGTAGATGGTTGAGGCGCTTTAAGGATAAATATGCAGTTGTGCATTCCGGATGTGAATGGACTAAGGCAAGAAGTTTTATTAGGGGGCCACAAATCTAGGTTAAGTTTCCATTCAGGAGTGAACAAGATGTAAAAAGATATGAGAAGATTTTTCTAGTGGCCGAGGATAAAGAAAGATATCTCTACCTTTGTTAGAATGCTGCGAGCTATCAATAGATAAAAGGCGATCAGTAGAAGACAACGGGACTGCTACAACCTCTGGAGAACCCTAAATGGAAGTGAGAGATGATATCAACGGATTTCATCGATGGGTTGCCTAGAACTAGAAAAGGGAATGAGGGAGTGTGGGTTATTGTAGACATGCTAACCAAGGGCACTCACTTTATTCCGGTTAAATCAACTAGAACTGCAGATTCCTTTGTAGAGATTTTCATGAGGGAGCTTTTTAGATTGCGGAGTTCCCATAAGTATAGTAAATGATCGTGGATCCATTTTTACCAGTAAATTTTGGGAAGCTTTGCAAACATCCCTTGGTATGAAGTCAAGTTTAAGCACCGCTTATCACCCTTAAACGGACGGGCAAACAGAGAGGCTGAACCATATTATGGAAGATATGTTGAGGGCCTGCATACTGGACTTCGGTGGGTCTTGGGAAGATCATCCACATCTAGTTTAATTTTCTTACAATAATAGTTTCTAGGCAAGCATAGAGATGGCACCCTACGAAGCTCCCTACGGAAGGTCATGCAGATCACCTGCTTGTTAGATGGAGTCAGGAGATTGTTTAATCCTTGGTCCGGATATGATTCGGGAAGCGTCTAAAAAATTAGAATTGATCAAGAAAAGAATGAAGGCAGCCCGGGGTCATCAAAAGAGCTACGCTAATAAAAGCAGAGGGATTTGGAATTTGTGGTAAGAGACCTCGTATTTGTTAAGATTTCTTCGATAAGAGGAGCAATTAGATTTAGGAAGACTAGAAAATTGGCTCCAAGATTTATTGGACCTTTCCATATTCTCGAAAGGATCGGTACTCTTGCATATAGAATTGAATTACCAGAAAGGATGGCAGGGTTTCATATTGTATTCCATGTATCTCTTTTAAGGAAATACATGCATGATCTATCATTGGTTGTAGAACCATCGGTCTAAGAAGATTTGGAGGTTGAACCAAACATGATCGTAGTTAGGCATCCAGTTTAGATTATTGCTCAGGATGAGAAGAAGCTTCGGAATAAGGTGGTGAAGTTGGTTAAGAGCCAGTGGAGCAAGGATCCCAAAGATTGTACCTGGCAAACTCTGGATAGTGTGAAGGAAGCCTACCTGGAATTGTTGTCAAAATAGCTAGTGTTGTTTGATCTGTGAATAACTATTTGTTATGGTTGTTAGGATATGATTGATGTATATGCTTTGCAATACGAATATAAATTTTTTATTACAAGTTGAATTATTTCTTTGTTTTTAAATTTCGGGGACGAAAGTCTTTTAAGGGGTGAGGGATGTAATGACCCGGGTTTTTGAAACTTGTTACTTGAATAATTTACTGATTATAAATATTGGAGTATTATTTTTATCATTCAAATAATAAATTCTGATTTTACAGATATCTATGTGTGTGTGTGTATATTCGGAAAGCTATGATTTTAAGGTCTAAAATTTTAATCTCTGAAAAACATTTGAATAAAAATTCCACCTTTCTATTATAGGATATAATTTTATATAAATATATGTGTGTGAGTGGGTATATACAGAACTTTGATATAAAAAATTAAGATAATATATATATATAAGGATAAATACATGTAACTGGCAAAATTTTATTTGTACATTAGTTTTAGGGTATATGTAAAAAATTTATAGAAGTAATATAAGAAAAAGGCATGTTAATATATGTTTGTATAGAAGACAAAGCTACATTTATATATATGAAGTATATGTATGTATATAGGAGGACTAGGAATAAATGCACGTCTTCTCAAGCACAAAAAATATAAAATCACACACACAAATTATCACATCAACTAGGAAAGCGAATCACTTATTTTTCAAATCAAGCCATTGATAAAATTTAAATAAAAAGAAAAAAGAAAAAAATCACTGTACATGAAAATGGGTTTCAGCCCTGTACAAAGTTGTTCCCTCCTCTTTCCCTATAAATATCACCACATTCTTCACGTGTAGGTTCTAACTTGCAAAAGCAAACAGAAAAAAACAAAGCTGCTATTATACTCTATAGAAACTAAGGGCGCCAGTAGATCAAAAAACAAAACCAAGCAGTATCATCTCTTTTTTAAAGCAATGAGTAAAAAAAAATTCTTTTTTTCCTAACGTATAGAATCAGGTTCCACTATAAATTTGTAGATTTAGGTGAAAAAGCTTTTGGTTTTCAAATTATTTATATGCAAGAAGTGTCCATGTTTATATATATGAATGTATAT
The DNA here is from genome assembly GCA_030765085.1 of Allium cepa. NCBI lineage: Eukaryota > Viridiplantae > Streptophyta > Magnoliopsida > Asparagales > Amaryllidaceae > Allium > Allium cepa. The sequence continues at coordinate 160,398,784 of CM060939.1, forward strand.
CTTGATGAATAAATGTAAACCCTAGTTATTCTTAGGTTATGATTTGAAAAGAAAAACTGCTCATTTTCGAATATTCTTTGTTTGCAAAATGGTTTTATTGAATATTAGTAAGTATAGGATATGAAAAGGGTGTTTTATAGTAAGTAGCCTAAAATGGAAGAAATTCGAAAATCATATTTCATTCATTTGCTTATATGAACGTGATCGCCTTCCAAAACGATGAATTTTGGAAAAGGTTTGGGCATTTTTAGTCAAGTATATCGAGAGGGAAAGGGGATGAACGAGTTTTCATTTTTGATCAAATTACTGCAAACCAACCAATGTCGTGGGTCGAGATCTGGCATGGAGGTGGTTTGGCGGTCGAGGAGCTAGCGAAAAATGGTGTGGTATTTTATTTGTTGGCGTGGTGGTTAGTCGGAGGTGAAGTAGGGTTAGGGAGTGGGTTTTGTCATGTTCGGTTTTCGAGGAAAGGTGGCAAATTTAGGGTTTTCAGGCATGCGGTATGGGGGGATTGGACGAGGAGAAGGTGGCGAAGCTTCTTGTGGATTTTGGTGATAGCTGGTGGTTAGAGGTGGTCAAGCAAGGTGGACAATTGAGGATGAAGGCTCCAGTTTATTTTTGGGTGGAACTCGAGTTTTTCGAACCAGGGGTTGTAGGGCTTCTAGGTGTGTGGTCGAGTAGAGTTGGAGGTGGGTGGTTTATTCGAGGTGTCGATGGTAGGAGGGTAGTGGTTGAAGTGTACATGTGTATGGTGGTACTTGTGTAAAGGTTGGAACAGAAGAAGTTAAGAAAAGGGAAGAAGAAGGAGGAATAATGGAAATAAAAGAAGAAGTAAAGTAAGTTATCCCTAGAGTAACTTTTATCCATGGAGCGACGGCCCTTCCACTCGGCACTGTCAGATCACTAAGGCCGACTTTTGTCCCCGCTCAATGGGTGGGTCTTGCAGTCAAGCTCCCTTATGCCTTTGCACTCGAGGGCCAATCTCCGTCCGGCCTGAGGAAACCTTTTCATGCCTCTGTTACCTTTTGGGAGGCCTATGCCCCATAGTAACTGTCTACCTAAGACTGTCCCTTGGCCCATAGGTCCTGACACAAGGTTAGAAGTCTAGCTCTTCCAGAGTGGTATCTCACTGATGGCTCGGGCCCCTCCCCCGAAGGAGGCCTTCTTCCCTAAGCTGAGCAGGAAAACAAAGACAATCCAAGGGAACAGTGAAGCTTCATAGGATTTTTCTGTCCAGGTGCAGGTAGTCTGCATCTTCACATACATGTCTATTTCACCGAGCCTCTCTCCGAGACAGTGCCTAGATCGTTACGCCTTTCGTGCGGGTCGAAACTTACCCGATAAGGAATTACACTACCTTAGGGTTGTTATAGTTATGGCTGTCGTTCACCGGGGCTTCGGTCGCCGGCTCCCTTGTCATCAGGTCACCAACTTCCTTGACCTTCCGACACTGGGCAGGCGTCAACCCCTATACATGGTCTTACGACTTTGTGAAGATCTGTGTTTTTGGTAAACAGTCGCCCGGGCCTGGTCGCTGCGACCCCCTTTGTGAGGAGGCACCCCTTCTCCCGAAGTTATGGGGCTATTTTGCCGAGTTCCTTAGAGAGAGTTGTCTCGTGCCCTTATGTATTCTCTACCTACCCACCTGTGTCGGTTTCGGGTACAGGTACCCTTTTGTTGAAGGTCGTTCGAGCTTTTCCTAGGAGTATGGCAAGGGTTACTTCAGCGACATAGTACCTGGTACTCTGACATTGGCTCGAGGCATTTTCTCTACCCCTTCTTACCCTGCAAAAGCAAAGTCACCTTGCATCCTTGAACCGATAACCATCTTTCGGCTAACCTAGCATCCTACATCCCTCGAGACCAACAAGGGGTAGTATAGGAATATTCACCTGTTGTCCATCGACTACGCCTTTCGGCCTGATCTTAGGCCCTGACTCACCCTCCGTGGATGAATCTTGCAGAGGAACCCTTAGGTTTTCGAGGCATTAGATTCTCATCAATGTTTGCGTTACTCAAGCCGACGTTCTCGCTTCCGCTTCGTCCACACCTACTTGCACGGATGCTTCCCTCTAAGGCGGAACGCTCCCCTACCAATGCATTTTGACATCCCACAGCTTCGTCAAATCGCTTTGCCCCGTTCATCTTCAGTGCAAAAGCGCTCGATCAGTGAGCTATTACGCACTCTTTCAAGGGTGGCTGCTTCTAGGCAAACCTCCTGGTTGTCTCTTTACCCCTACCACCTTTATCACTGAGCAATCATTTAGGGGCCTTAGCTGGTGATTCGGGCTGTTTCCCTCTCGACGATGAAGCTTATCCCCCATCATCTCACTAGCCGACCTTGGCCCCTGTAATTTTGGAGTCATATCTAGTATTCATAGTTTGCCTCGATTTGGTACCGCTCTCGCGGGCCGCACCGAAACAGTGCTTTACCCCTAGATCTCCAGTCAACTGCTGCGCCTCAACACATTTCGAGGAGAACCAGCTAGCTCTGGGTTCGAGTGGCATTTCACCCCTAACCACAACTAATCTGCTGATCAATTTGATCCACTGATTTGATTGGGGGAAAACGCCTACGAAAAGATCGCTTGGATTTGCGAAAAGGTTGCTTGGATTTATCCATGGTTTATTCCTTATCTCTAGGTTTCTATTTCTTTATTCATTTCAGATCTGACCAAAATGAGTTTTCTTTTTCTATTTGTATATTATATATTTATATACATATATATGTTAAGTTTTTCTTTTTCCTGTTCCTTTGAAAAACCATACAATACATATGTTCCATTTGATCTATTTCTTTATTTCCCCATGAATCGTATGCTTGCGACAATAAGGAAAAAACTTTCTCAAGTCTAATCGACTGGGTGTATTGTGTCGATTCTTTTGAGTAATATATCTAGAAATGCCCGACAATTTCTTATTAACACCATTTTGAGCACAACTGGTACACTCCAAATAACTCGGACATCTTTACCCTTAGCCATAAACCTCCTTTAAATTTTAAGGAGTGGAGCTTGTTTTTCTCAGGTGGGCCGAACAGCCATGGGCTTGTTTTTTCTTTTTTGAAAAAAAAGAAGTAAAAGTATTATCAAATGTTTACCTTTAAAAACCTCTTAACCCTTTTAAAACATTTATTTTCTTTTTATCTAAATTCAAATCAACATGGAAACTTTTGTATTTTTATCCTATCACCAAGCATTTATGCCTAATTGACTTTGTTAAGTTTTGGTAATATAAAATTAAATTAATTTCAATAACTAAAATTAATAAATAATTTAAACTTTAAATTGATAAATCCAAAGTTAATTTATGTAAGACAGTTATTAATGGATTGCTAAATTTTAATTAAATTACAAATAAATAGTTTTGTAATCCATTTTAATTATAAGTAAGCGGGGTTAGAAATATAACTTATTTTGGTTAATTTAAATTAACTAGATGATGATTTGTGATTGGTTAATATTTTCCATTAATCGTTAAAATAAGTTCATGATATATGATTGGGATTGATTTCTCTTGAGTATTCATTTCAATTATTATGCTGCCTGTGACATTAAGTAGCCGAATGAATAGAACGGTTGAAATAAAACGTCGACACGTTTTATTGGAAATAGACATATGTAATAAACTTTCCATTTGTGCTTGTGACACCTTGAATTTAAATTGTTTGTTAAAAACAACTTGGCCTTTGAAAATTATGTCATTTGCATTCGATGAGACCGGGATTGGATACCAGTATTATTCGACAACCACATCGATCCAAAATAAACGATCGAGTTGGGAAGATTCCAAGGAAAGATCCAGAATAAAGATTTCAGAGTACAAGGGCTATTTGTCACTAATTCTGAGGGTGGTACCAATATGGGTGTAGTGGAAATGGTGCCTTTGATTCTGTTAAAACCTCGAATGGACTTGTATGGATGAATGCTATCGGAACATCATCATTGGAGGACGATGAGCGTACCAAGTAAATGTGTTCTTGAAAGGTAATCATAGCCTCAAGCCTCATCAACTGGTAATGACTAAAAACATAGGAGATGTGGTAAGGCTAAGTGGGTCGCACCCAAGTAGGGTAAGGTTATCTTTATGTAGAGTCCCTATTTTGCACGGTATGTTTGGTGTGGTTGCTGATCCCAACCATGGGGTAATCTTATTCGGACTATCCAGGTTAAGGATAGTCCAGTCTTGTGTAGTAGGGGGTCCCGGTGTGGTCCTCGGAGTTATTTTTCTAAAGATGCACCATGAAGGGCGATACCCCAGTGGCCTAGTCATTTTATGGAACCCAATCTCCAATGAGTGTCGTACGTTTCTGATTGTGCCCAAATATGTTCGAAAGTGAGATGCAAACATTCCAGCTATATTATATTTATTTGAAAAACCCTAGACATTATTATAATATCACTGGATTTCCTATGAAAGTGTTTTTGATTATCACAAGGGAAAAACCAGTCCGTGCTTATGTGCGGCGTGGTCTTACGAGATACCCATGTTTCAAATGGTTTTTCAATATAAAGTAATTTAACCGTTTTACTCACACCAGACCCATTTCTGACCCAGTTTATTTTTTGTTTTTTCCTAAACTCTTGGGTACTCAAATTTTTACGAGTAGCCAAGTGATTCTAGATTTGCTCTCGACATATTTTAGAGGAGTTGGAGCGGGTGGCTTAAACGTATCTAGCTATATCTATATTCTGTTGTATTGGTATCTATGTCTGTATTTTGGCTCGTAATGAATGGGCCGAGCGTTACGACTGTCTGAATATGATGCATCTATAATTATGACTATGTTGAATTGTATCAGTGACTATGTGATATATGTTTTGAAATATATATTATCCGTTCCTCTGTGAGATATCGTGGTTTGTTTAGTTCTTTCTACCTAATCTCCTTTCTACCTATTTCTTTCTTTATTACGACTCGTCTTTCGAAGTGAGAAAGGCGGGCTGTCATAGGTCACCTATTAGAGAAGCTGTTCGGGCTTTGCTAGAAATAACAGCATCTTAACCGAGGCCGTACAAATCTCCAATGAATTAATGCTTGTTGTAAAGGAGTTTCACCATTTTACAAATCATATTAAGGTTGGCGGGACCTCCGATGAGATTAGTCACACATAAGGATGAACTTGCTTATTGAGGTAGCAAGATATGCTCAAATTTATTACAGAGATCAATAGAAATAGAGCTATGGGATGCTCCAGTATTAAGAAGAACACGAACAGGAAAAGACAAGAATGGATTTCAGACAAAGGGAAAGTTCCAAAATTCAAAGAAATTCAAATCAAAGAGGATCCTAGCAAAGAATTTCAAGCTTGAACGAATATGATTCAGTAATTCATTTTTCTCATTCTAGGGTATTACAACCCTATACCTAATCGTTTTTACTCCATAAGCTAAGTTTTGCCTAAACCAGAGCTCTGATACCAACTGTAACGACCTGCCATTTCAAACCATCCAATCGACAATATCCAAACACGTCGGACTTGAATTGCTCAAAACAACAGATTGTAAATTTATATTTAGCAAAACTTAGTATATATAGTAAATTAATCAATCACAGAATCATAGACATAGAGTTATGCAACAATAAATAGTGGAATAGATAAATATTAGTTTATGAAGCTACGTAACAACTGGAAACAACTGACAGATTTGCACATAACAACTGGGAACAACTGAAAAGCTAAATAGATAAGAGACAGATATTCAAGTAAAGCTCCAAACTCCAAAAGCGAGTCTCAAATGCTGTGACACTCAGTCTGACCTAAGCATAAAGCAAAACACAAAACATTCGAGTCAGGATAAACATTCTTATACCAGTAAATCAACTCAAGTGAAATGTCCAAGTGAAATGCAATAAAACTTAAAGGATGTTGGGATTCCATCTTTTAAGGATCCGTTAAACTATCTACATACATAGTACATTACGCTACATAGATAATGTCTATAGTAAAGTAAAATATTAAAATAGCGTTAAGGCGTTACCAATATCCCCTTTAACACATTTCTATACATTCTCATAGTCTATACAAATACTGTAAGCTCCATTAAACCGTTGGGATACTCAGTGAGCACTCCATAGGTACGGTACAAACCGAACTCGTAGAGGGAACGATAAGGCATGTGACATGGCACGTGAGGCAATGCCAAGGTAGGATTCTATCGTTTAAACTCCCAGACTAGTGGTAACGCATAGTAGCTGCTACCGTCCACCTTGAGACACACTTCAAAATAAAAGGTGAACCCAATCAAATCACAAAAGAAATAGAATGATATCCAAGAGATGTGCCCAATAAGGAGAGCGACGCCACTTGGCCTAGTATAGCTTTCGGTTTATCCACGTCAAGCTGACTCTAGGGAGTTAGGGCTGCGTTCATACCTCATACAGACATTTTCCAAACCATCCTACTACGTTCTGAAATCTCTACCATGTGTGCAGTTGTTAAAGTGTTTTTCGATATTGGCAAAGAGTATGATAATACCTGATCCTGGTATCTTTAACAACCAAACGCCTATTTCACACCATGGTCATTTTATTTCAAACAGTTCATCATTCATATCAAAATATCATATTCATTTCAAAATCATATCACTTTTGAAATCATATTCACTTTTGAAATCATATCACTTTCAAAATCATATTCACTTCCGAAATTATAACCACAAAATAGTTTAAACATCATATAAAAGTATTCACATTTAAACCCATTAAATCTAAATCAAAACAGTTCCTACTTAAATAGTTCAAATATTGAAATAGTTTATATATTAAAATAGATATAGATCAAAAATAGTTTATATATTTAAAATAGGTTATAAATTAAAATAGTTTATATATTAAAAATAGTTTATATATTAAAGAGTTTATATCAAAAATAGTTTCAAATTAGAATTGTTCCTTCCAATTTCACAAATCAATTCAAATCAACTTTAGCTCCAAAATTAAGTTTAAATCAATCTCAGTTCAACAACTTCAATTAAAAAGTGAAAGGTTCAATTCAAATTCTCATTAAAACTGTTCAATTGATATCGATTTTTAAATCCAAGTTTGAACTACAAATTTAAACCACTTCCAATTCAATAGGTTTCAAAGTTTAAATATTCAATAATTTACAATAACTCAATTTGATAAATTTCGTTTATATTACAAAATTCAACTTTAATTTTATTTAAATTTGAAAATATTCACTTAATCATTTTAAATAACATTTCAATAAATTCTTAAATTACACATTTAAATCAATATTAAATATTCAATCTAAATTTTATTTAAATTTGAATATATTCATTTAATCACCTTTAATCAAAATCCAGTTGCCAAGTAATAAAAATCATATCTCAAAATCTCAAAATCAGTAAGTTCAAATCAATTCTTATAAAATACAATTCTTAAAGAAATTGAATTTTAAATCAATTTCAATTTTCCAACCTTAATTTATTAAAGTTATTTCAATGTCTATTCAAAATATTAATATAAATTTTAAATAAATATTTTAAACATATTATATATATACACTAATTAAATTAAATTTTATTATATTAAATCATATTAAATTTATTTAAATCTTGTTTTATATATTTTAAAATAATAAAAACATAAGTAAAATCTTAAATTTACATTTTCACAATTTAACTTATAATTTTAAAATTTCCAAACATATTATTTAAATCTAAATTTTCAAATATATTAAAATAAAATCTATATATTTTATTTTAAAATCCAACAAATATATTTTTCTTTTTTTTGAAATTTTGGAAATCATTTAAAAATAGACCAACAGTGTCCATATATAAGTTTCTATCCTATGGTCAAGTGATATGAACAATTATCGTTTCAATCCGCAGTAATTAAAGATTTAAGGGTATATATCATTCAACCAACAATCCCAAAATTTCAAAATCAATAAAATCGTTTTGGTTTCATTTCAACCCATAATGATATTTCCTTAATCTATGAGATCATTCGGGTATGTATTATTTCAACCATATGGAATTTCTAAACTAACAGGGAACCTGCATTGTGAGAACAAATAAAATAATAATATAAATGACATACATATCAATAACAAGCATATATCATAATTAACAATTATATATAATACACATACAATCGGTTACGGTGTCATATTTCAATCAATATAATAAACAGTTGCAGTCAATAATGTATCATATTCAACGATCAAATTACTAACAAATTCAAACTTAACAACATATTTAAATCGTCACTTCATGTGAAATCAATTTACTAAGTATAAGAATGTTAACCGTGAGTGATTTCTCACCTTTCGAGGCTAGAGAAAAATAACGACAGCTAAAAACGATGCAAACTGACATGGAGCGGTGCATAAGGACACGCGTGCACACCACGGGACAACGACAAAGCGAACAAAGAAGGCTGCGACAAACTAGATAACATGAATTTGAATTTGATGAAAACAGAAATATATACATTCTTTTAAAATTCTAAAATTTACTCACATATTTGAAATAAACCTTTATATATTATATTTTAAAATCAATATTTGATTTAAACATCAAAATAAAATCTTTATATACATTTATTTAAAACCAATATTTAATTTAAAATACATATTAAAATAAAATCTTTATTTACTATATTTCAAATTCATTTTTCTTAAAACACATCTAATAAAATCAAATATCTATATTTTATATTTTAAATACCAATATATATTGAATTGGTAGGAAATAAAAAGTCAGAAGTTGGATTCAGTAAATATTAATAACTAGTGACCATTTAATTTATCATGGAGGGTATACGAATGGTCACAGGGAAACTCAAATTACCAAAATGGGTATTGATACGGCTAACTGTTTCACAGTTTTCGTCGTGCACCTGACGCCGAATTGCACAAATTAACATACTACGGAGATCAACACGACAAGACGAATAAAATGGTACACAGATATGAGCGATACGACCAAGCTAGCAAAACTCGATATTCGCTGCCAAAAATGCTGCTAAGATGCCAAAAATAAGATAAATGGAGCTAGACTAGTCCAAATTTGATGAAACGAAATATGACATCTCACTCAGAAATTTTTTTGCAATTTTATTATGTAAATTATTCAAATTTCAAAAATATTTAATTTTCATCAAATTAACTGATTTTAAATTGAAAATTACACAACAAAGCTAACTTTCACACTTTTCGATAACAATTTGCCACTTACTATGTTTAAATTGGCGTATTTCAAATATCAAATTTTCATTATAAACATTTAGTTGTTCAATTTCATGAAAAATTTAGTTAATTATGTTATTCAAATCGTTAAAATTTTTGGATCATAACATATCATTTCAACATATTTCTTAGTTTATTTAAAGTAAATCAAATGATAATTTATAGGATGTTAAAAAATAAATAGGATAATAACAGGGATATATCTAAATTAAATAAATCATCATACTTCCAACATCAATAAATGGGCATGCAATACCAATCAAAATCCAAACCAACCAGCATACCACAACAGTTACTAATTACCAATTATCGGTGTTTAAATAGAAATTAAGTTCAATATTAATTTAATGTCAATTTTATGCAATATATATTTCAAATTAACTCAAATGTCAAATTAAGCTATCAAACAGCAACCAATAAAATCCTTATCACTTCATAAATTTAATAACATAAGAATGTTTAGTATTGCATGAGTGAGTTAAACCACTCACCTTTGATTTATAGCCGATTTCAAATCCAACAAAAGCCCCAAATTTTAACAATCCCCAAATTCAAACAAACTAGTTTTAAGTTTTTCGAAATTTCAATACGAACCCAACAGATGAAATTGCGCGTGAATCCGAGTTCGCATGCAAAAGTTATTAACGTTAAAAGATTGAAATTTTAAATAAAATTAAATAGAAAGGTAATTTCGTAATAAACTCACCATCTCAACCCTAATTACGCATGACCACACCCAATAGCCAATACAGTTGACCGCTGCTACCTCCCCCTACATGCCGCCGATCACAGATCCGCCACCACCACTAGTCTCGTTGTGGCACGCCGCTTCAATTGCATCTTATGCGGTCGCCTATGGCGTCGCTAGGAGCTCCGCCCCCACTACTATAATCGCCAAATCTGGCAATCTCGTGCACCGTTGACATGATCGAACACCACGAATGCTCTCTACTTCGTATGCTCTACAAAGATGCAACTTTCCAACTGTCGAATGGTCGACGATCCACCGTCGAATCGAAACCCTACAACGGACTGCTGAGAATGTTTTGCTAATTTCTGGCCAAACCATGATTCAATTGCAAAAATGAATTCCAGACGTTGACTCCATTCGACGAAAGCTTCACTATGATATATTGTATGATAGGATTGGAGCATTTTGAATTTTTGGAGTTTGATTTGAAATCCATAATTAGGGTTTGGGATATCTGTCATTAGGAAGGAGCATATTAGAATAGGATTGTACGTACAGAAAATAGAATAGAAAGCTGATATGGTTTATAATATCATATATATAGACAAAGATGGACAGGAATGGATGGAGCAAATTGATTGGGCCCACGCGATAGCAACGGCCCGAAAAGCCCGTTTCGTTCCATAAATGAAAGTAGGTCATCCTATATATCGAAATATAGGTTTTCATTATTTTTAAACTCAATGAAGCTGATTTCAAACTCTATTTCTATTGTATACAGAAGTTAGCTTTTAAAATCAAATTATTTTAATTAAGTTCCTTTAATTGATTTCTACGCGTTTCGAGCTCGCACGATCAAAAGATAAGTCCGGTTGCTATGAAACTTGAAATCCTATAATAATTACAGATCCGATGAAACTAATTTCATCGAAATCTGAGATAGTGTCCAAAAAGACTAATTTGACACGTTAATTAAAACAATCTATTTCAAAATCAAGTTAATCACTTTTAAATTGTAAATTAAAAGTTTTCTATCATCATCTTAATTAAACAGGAATTAATAATCTTTTAAAATACAAATTTTCATGTTAAATAGAAGATTTAAATATTCAATTGATTTCAATGTTACATTACAACAGTAATAAAACCCTAGTTTATTATACTTTAAATTTCAATTAAATTCTTTTATTTTGATTTAAAATTCTTTTATATTAAATCAACAATTCCTTGTGCAATTTATTTATTAACATAAGTTTCCATTTACTTCACTCAAACTCTACAGTTAACATCTTTCTTATATTAACTGCAATATCCAATTACATTAAATTTCATTGATTTACAAATTAATTTCAAACAGATTAAATATATGACGATAATGAAAACAGTTGTTATACGTTAATAATTCGTATTTATTAACTTATTATTTACAACCAAACTTGCTAAAAATTGATTTCATATCCTATATTAACCAATTTCAATTATATAACATACGAATTCTATTTTTGATACAACATTTAATTTATTCCTTTTTAACCTTTGCAATTATAATTGATTGGAATTACATTAAAACAGATGTCAAATACATTCAATCAATCTTATTAAATTATATCCTAATGATTTTTTCCATCAATAAATACTAAATTCCAAAAATCTTATCAAATTTAATATTTTTAATTATCAAAAAATACAGGTCGTTATAGTTATTACATTGAACTTATTCTTTACAATATATTTGCCTTTTCTTTTTAATTAAAGGACCCCAACAACTCTTATTGCAGTTTATATTCACTATTAGATTTCAAATGAATTCTCATTATACCTTAACTTTTTTCTATTCATTTCATATATCCCAACATTTATTTTATTCCTTATTTAACTTTATTATTACAATTGATTGAAATTACATTAAAACAGTTGCAGTTACATTCAATCAATATTATTAAATTATGTTCGAATACACGTTACCACCTTCCATTTCATTAAAATTAGTTGTTTCAGAATTCATTTAAGATCAAATTATATATTCTAACAATATTTTTTTAATTAATAAATCATAAATTTTAATTTCTGACAATATTAAGTTCCAAAGTCTTATTTAATTTAATATTTTTAATTGTCAAAAAATATGGGTCGTTACATTTGCCCCCACTCGCTCTTTTGTTATAGTCATTTTCGATAAAGGATATCAACGCTCAAAAGAGTAACAAATCATCTTGAATGGATGAAACATAAAGTAGATAGCAGAATTGAAACAGATAGTCAATAAATCAACTATTGAGAATAACAAAGTGATTATATAAGGAAATTTAATCGCATAAACTTACCACCAATAAATGAATTAAGCTTTTCAAACATTTAACTTACACTTGTGCTTGATTTTCATATCATAAATATTTGTAAAACACTTTAAATACACCCTTTAAAAATATTCTTTTGAAATAGCTAATTATATTTCTAAGTGTGTGAAAAAAGAGTCAAAAATAAAAGTCATTAAAACACTGTTTATAATAAACCCAAGACAATTTATACTTAGCTTTATTTTCAAACAATTCCTTTTAAATGATTTACACATTTATAAATTTCAAGCAAAATTTATTATCCCAAAAAGTAATAAATTAACTAAAATTCTTTTATAAATTTAGAACAATTTTAATGATCCTGAATCGATATAATTCTTTTATAAATTTAGAACTACATTTATTATCCCATAATAATTAATCAAATTTTTAATTCCTTTAATAAATAAATTAATTAACTTTAAACACCTTTATTGACTCATTTAATTGACTTTAATTACTTTTATTAAATTAGTTAATTAACTTTAAACATCATTGATAAATTTATTAGTTAACTTTATCAGAGTGAAATAATAATTAAGAATATATTTAAACCTTCAATTCTTGTCAAATACGTATATAATCTTTACAAACCCATTTGAAAAGAATTTACAACATATTTAAGGTAAACAACCTTTATAAATTTAATCAACATTAATTATCTCAAAAAGATGATTAAGTCCAATTTATAATTTTTATAAATTTAAAAAGGCATTAATTATCTCGAAAGCTAATTAGTCAAGTTATTATTCTCTTTATAATTTTAAAACAACGATAATTATCCCAAAAGATCATTAAATAAATTTATAACACCTTTTATAAATTTTAATCAACACTTATCCTTTATTTTCATAATTCGCAAAATACTTAAAAATATAGTTTCAACAACTTTCAAAGTGCGAAAACATGACCAAACATTTATTTGGTAAAAATACAAGCTCAAGTTCAACATACAACAAAGGTTAAGTGACGGTATAGCGATAATCTCCATAGCGGCACTCACACAAATCAAACAATATGTCACAAATATTTCGACCAACATAAATATAAGCAATATATGAATATGAGTAAGATGCATATAACAGTAAATTAATAATGGCAAGAAACCTCATAGGGTCTCTCTACAAAAGCCCCCCTGCAAAACAACAATCATATATGCAATCTACTTTTGAAGCGGGAATTCAATTCAAACAAACAATCAAAAAATAATAAACAATATATTAATTAAATTCAAAAATAATCTTTTTTACTTTTGCAAGCATAGAACGATGATTTATTACGCTTGATAGATGTCCAAAATAATCTATACAATTTAATTATAGCAGAATTGTGTTTTATTTTGCTAAATAGATACCACAAACAAAGTATAACAAATTTAACTACTTTAAACATAATTAATTTAAATCATTATAATTTTATCATTAATCTATACTTCATCAAAGCTATCAACTATCATCCAAGCATTCAACAATAATCTATAGCAACATGGATATCATATAGTTTATTTAGCGGTGAGTAAACTCACCTAAATTCCAGTTGATGCTTTCGCATTCCAGTTTGATCTAAAATCCGACCTCATATGCAATAATTATTGAATTTATAAGAATTCGGTTTAATTAAATACATAATTAACACTAATTACCCATATTAACTCTTTCTTCACAAAAAATAAACAAATGGTCGTGCACAGTGATATATTGAAACGCACTCAAGCGATCCTTCTTCCACTGATTCTCCTTATTCACTTGATGATTCGACAAGTCGTCTTCTCCAATTGATCATGCTTCGTGATCACAACATGATGGACCCAAACTTTTCTAGCTCAATGCGCCTGCCTTAATCGCGACCTTCTTGGTCAAGCTAAGCAAACCTAGCGATGTTTTTGCCTAGAAGGAGCCGCACCTAGCCAAAATACCACCACAACTTCATCTTCACTTAAGGAGTCCAATGCCATCCCCTTCTCAACCAAACTTGCCTTAAATCGATGGCAAGATGGAATTCTAGCCATGGCCAAAAAGTCGATCACCCCCAATGGAATCCGCACTCAATAAAATATATATAGATTTGTAGATCTCCTCGATACAAACCCAAAGGTCCTCTCTTTGTGATTTTTAGTGAAGTAGATTAATAGATTTAGAATTTTGAAGTAGGAAGCCATTATTTGGTTTACTATAAATGGAAGGTGAAGGTAGAGAAAAATGAAAGTGATAAAGCTAAGTGGAAGAAATGGTCAAGTGTTGATTTTTCTTAATTTATAAACAAAACAATTACTTTACTTCAATCTCAAGTTAATCGAAATTTTCAAGCAAATCCAAATTCTTAAGCCGCTCATCACATCACCATTATTTTATGTTGAAAATCTTGCATTTTGGTTTGATTTGAAAAGTTTTTAAAAGAAGGTTTGTAGTGTTTTTCTACATAATATTCCATTCCCCTATGGACCGCGAACGACGGAACTAAAATATGATCGTGCATCAAATGCAACACAATCACAAATCAACAATAATTTACATAGATTATTTTACTTTTTAAAACTTCAAAAATACCAACTTTTGCCGTAAAATACATCAAATAAAAATTTAAATATTCCTAATTCAGAATTATGGAAAAAATCAAATAAATTAAATTAGAAATACGTCATTAAAAATCAAGTCGTTTTATTGACTATTGATTTTTTGGTTATTCATTTGAACTATTTATTACTGTAAATAAATTTACAAAATGAGTTCGCCATTATTATTTACTAATTAAATGGAGTTAAATAAGGCTATCTAATCCATTTAATTAATATTTAATTCACTATTCAAATATTTAAATAATCCCTATATTTTAATATAAGTCATTAGAGTTTTAAATATCAATTATTTAAATATTTAAAAATCCAAACAATAAAATTTTAGGATGTTATAGCCAAGGGCTGATATTTTTTGATATTTATGGGTTTGAATTACTTGGAGAAACGGAAGGACCTAAATCCACTTTTTCCTCTCTCACCCTTCCTTGTTTAAACCTAATAACCCCTTCCATTATTAATTAGATCTCTTTACTCCTACACTACCCGATAGGCTGTATATACCTAGTCTTCTCTTGCTTTATTTCCACGTCAAAAACAAGATCAAATACAACTATATCAATAGGTGTGAATATATCTTTCATAGTAGGGCTTTCTGGAAGAGATCATATTGGATTCTAGGAGTTGCACTTATTCAACATTCGAGTTGTTATTACTAGGCCACAGTTAAGGTAATATTCATAACAATCCATCCTTTATAGCATCTAAAATTCAAAGTCGCACATCAATACTTAACCTTTGAATAAAACAAAAGATAGATTGTCAGGGTAAAATTAAAAACAAACATTGTGTAAAGGCATAACAATATAATCTCAAAGGGGAATAACAACATATAATATATTAAATATACATGAACATAATAGGATGAATAATATATAAGAGACAACACATTGGTGGAAGTAATTGATAAGGAAATATAATGACACATAAAGTCGGAATAAAATATGTGATACAAATCTCACATACAAATAGTATATGAGTCATGTACTACAACTATATCAAGTGTGTATGTGTGTGTGTCTATATATATAATTTTAAGTATTATCTTTGCCTCCAGATCTCCAGTTATGCCATTCTAATAGGGATCCCTAAAAGCACGTGACTCCCAAACTACTCAATTGAGTACTTGAGAGTGGTTATCACATAAACAGACAAAGACGAAACAAAGATAAGACATAAAGCATACTGTGAAGGGAAATTATATCAAAATATTCTAGGTAATATTTTTCAATATATATATAATTATCGGGATTTATACTATAATATAAATTCAGAGTAGTAATTCCATTTACCTAAGCCGTAAATTTCTAAGCGTCCGAATCCAATCCAAGCCCATAACATGTCGTAGATAATCTCACTACGAATGCAACGGCAAAAACAGCATATCGACTGGACCTTATATGCAAGATATATTAATTAAATACGAAACAAGATTAAATAAAGCAATTAATTAACTTAATTAATCAATAGGTTACCAAATCACCCCTAATTTCTTCTTCCCCTAATATCAGTGCACACTCACACGTATATGAACCCATATTACCCGTGACGACCTAGAATTTTGGGCATTTGAGATCGAAATATTTAATTAATTTTAAATGTTTGAATGATAGTTTAACTTGAATTTCAAATATCAGAATGAATTTGGCAATTTAATTATCAAATTTAATTATAGGAATTTAGGTAAAATTGTAAATCTTCAATTTTAAGCCTGTTAAAATTAATTTAATGGCTTAGAAAATTTATGTTGATAATACTGAGGTTAATAGAAGCTTCAGAATTGAATTTGAAATTGTTTTATTCAGTTTTGGAATTCTACCGTTTAAATCGATATTTAAAAATAGCTTTCCGAGGCACAGTCTCGGAATTCGATGAAACAAGTTCTATTGGATCCGTAATATTGTAATATTATCGGATTTCAATTTTCTAGTGTTTGGAGTGATCGTTTGGCCGTACGATAAGTAAACGCGTTGAAATTTATATCGGAATTTAATTTAATAACTGGTTTAAAACGCTATCTTCTCCATATGATCGAGTTTGGACTCGAAACCTTTTCCATTGCGTTCGGAATAGGGCTGTAACATTATAAACGCCCGGCGGCATGCCTCGATAGGATGCAAAATTTTGAAGCTTCGAATTTGAGACGATTTGAATTTAAATTTTAAAAAAAATTATATAATTACTGTGCAAGCATCAGACACGTAAAAGAAATCGTCAAGCACGTGTCCTTCATTGTGTATACACGCTCATTTCCAAATAAAAAAATAATAATAAAAACAACGAAAATTATTATCTCGTTCAAAATAATAAAAGAACACGCAAGTTTCCTTAGTCCCAAATTTAACCATTCGAACTCAAAAGAAAAAAGGGGCAGAGGATCGCATACAGTTATCCCATCCTTTCTTCTCCAGGATTCGCGATTTCAAACTAAAACTGATATAAAATAAAATAAATAGAAAATCGAAATCATTTTCGATTTCGAAGCCCTATGGAGCTATGGGAGGCGACGTAGTGTTCTTGGGTTCGCAATGGATTGCCGCAGCGAGGCAATGACGCATTCGAGACAGGGGATAGCGGCTGGCGATCAAGCTGGAAGCTTCGACAATTGTTCGAATTCACGTCGACATGAGAAGTCGCATGTCAGAAGAAGGTTTCATTTTGGGTGTTCGCAAGGTCGACGTTGAGGCAAAGGGTTTCGGCGGCGAAATTTCTAGGGTTCGTGTTCGAATCCAAGGCGAGGCAGCGACCGCAAGAGTGGAGCGATTGATGGTGGCATGCACGACTGCTTCATTCGAGGTGATGTTGTCGCGGTGTTTTCGAGCGCAGTGAGGGTAAGGTGAGATTTTCCAGTAAGTTTTTGATATTGTTTCAATTTAATTATATATATATATATACACACACATTTTATGGAAATGAATTAGGACAGAAAAATAATAATATATATATATGCAGTTTTTAAATTTATAATGGATTGCTGTTGTCAATTACAGAAAACAGAAAAACTTTTCACAGTAAAGTTAATTTAAATTTTTGTTAAGTGATTAATTTAAATTAGGGAATTTTGTTGATACTTCAACTAAATTATTTATAAACTGGAAATTAGTTTATATTGGCAAGGTTTGAAAGAAGTAGGATATACATCCATATGGATAAAACAGTAAGTAAAAAAATAATTTTAGAAAAATAATAGTAATAATATATGTAAATATTTTAAATTACTTGTTATTTTAAATAATGGAATTGATGAATAAATTGTTAAGTTAACCTATTTAATTTATTCTAGTTGAAAAATAAAAAGGAAAGTTAATAGTTTAAATTTAAGTCACTAGAAATAAATAAAAAAAGAAATTTAAATATTCAATTGATTCGAGTATTAATAAATTTATATAATGTTTATACAAGGTCAAAAGATCGTGGAAAAAACCAAACCGGAATGGAAATGGATTGCAAAGTAAAAGGCTAAGGTGAGATCTTCTCACTCGAGTTTAAATCGGAATTTCCAGTTTGAATTTTTTTTAAATAGTTAAATTTAAAATTATTGTTTGTGTTGATTGTGTGCTTGTATGATGGTTGTTATCATTTGTTTGAAATAGACCCTATTGCGCCGCATAATAGCGGATAATATTTTATAAATCCCATATACCGCGATATTCCACCTTTAAGGGGAATGGGTATTTAATTGTTGTGCTAACGTCTGTGGATGCAGGGAAAGTTGGAGGGATCCAACTGGATTCCTCAAATGTTTAAATTGTTTCGTATGTTGCGTGTTGATTATTTTTAATTCGTGTGATTGTTTGTGATTGAAACCGTGAAGGCTGTAATTTAGCCAAATATATTTTTGGTATCGTAGGATACCAGAAATATGAAATTGAATTTTTGAAAATTAGAGTAGAAGAGCCTAGACCATTACAATTAAAGTATTAAAGTTAGTTTTTCTAATCCGATCAAATTAATTCCAAAAATATGGGAAATTATTTTAATGAAGGAATTTCAGGTAATATTGTTTAACAGTTGTAGAAATTATTCAAGATACGTATTTTAAATAATTAAAAGAGATAAAGGAATTTATTTCAAAAGGAAATAAATTTAGAAATTAAATTTGGAATTTAATTTAGGGTTGAAATTTATTTTAGAAATCGATTCGTGAATTAATTTGGAGTTAGAATAAATCTTAGGAACCGATTAGGAAATTTGGTTTGGTGTGTTGGAAATAATTTTGAGAAATCAATTTGAAATTGATTTGTTGTTGGAAATTTAGTTTGGGGAAATCAAATTGGAATGTGATTTTGCGTTTTAAATAAATTGGAAATCAAATTTGGATTTGATTTGGTTTGAAGGTGTTACTGGGAAATCGATTTAAATTCATACATCAGTTGATATTTGGAATGTGAATTCACAATGGGAATTTGTAAAAGAAAGAGAAATCGTTCAAAAATAAATAATGGTTTATTTTTAAAGTGTGGAAAGAAATTTACAAATTGGAATGTAAATTTAAAATAAATCGAGAAGATTTACTAATTTATTTGAATGGACCAATTTATATTGGGAAAAGAATTCTTCCCTGGAAAGCCGAGTATATTTTTTAAAATAGCTTTTGAATAAAATTAAAAGTTTTAGATTTGGTTTAAAATAATGTTGTTGAAGAAATTAGTTTTGAAAATTTTTTTAAACCTTTAAAGTAAAAAAAAATACTTAATTAATTATATAAGGGATTATTGTAAAAAAATTAAATTGATATTTGATTTAGGAAATAGGTATTTAAATATTTATACTTTATCTACTAATTTTATTTTAAAATTTGTTTTTTTGGACTTGAATTTTGTATGAGATATTAGTATAATATTTTTCATAACTATTATTTAAGCAAATATTCTAAAATAGTTTATTTTAAATGTTTCCAAGTATATTTTGAATAAGTATTTTCATATTATTTTAAAATATTTGAAATCGGCAGATTTTCAGTGGAAATGAATAAATATTGAAAATGTTTTCCGCGTAAGGAAAAAATTGATTTGGAATTTATTTTTCAAAGGATTGAAGTGTGAAATTTTATCTTGCGAAGATATATTGAAAATAATAATAATAATTGGGGGTAAATTATTTGAAATCCAGCGATTGTTGTGAATGATGATTGATAGTTAAATAACCGACTATCGATATTGGCCTTTAATCAGCATTTGAATTTCAATGCGACCAGGAGTCGAATTCGAAATGGATATCCGAAACCCACATCGAAATTTTGTGATTGTGATGGATCTTTTATTTAAAAGATCAAAGTGAAATTGTTGTGATTTGTTTGAATCTGAATGTAATACTTGTTTTTAAAATAAGCGCTCGTTATTCAGATTAGCCGGGAGAGGACCTTGTGTCATAAATCACATCATGAATAACGATACGACGAAATGGGATTGCATTTGAAGATGGTGTTGAAGACCGGGTATTTTCGAAAGCGAAAGGATACCTGTGGAATATCTCTGCATCGGGTTACTCCGGTATAGAGATTTTATCACCCTTTGTGATGGGGATTCTAGACGTGATTAGTGAATATCTAGATTGCAAGGACTTCTTTGGAAGTGCCTTCGGTTCCGTTTGATTCCGGAACGGACTTGTATGGATGTGTGTCTGACGTTACACTTTGAGATGTAAAGCTAGTTTCTATCAAATACATTTCTGTTGGTGGGGGAGAATTTATTCTCTTAGCTTAACACCCTTCTTTGAGAGGTACGAGCTCAGAGGTTATGTAGTTGATGGTTACTAGTGATACATTCCCAAATTGGTAATGTGGCATACAAAGTGATGCTGATCATTTATTGATCGAAGCATGGCTTTTGTGAAAAGCATAGCTTTGTGGACGAGACTTCGTCGAGCCTCACACCCCGGAATGGTCAAAACAGGAAGGATGCGGTAAGGTTTTAGGGGGTAGCCCCCCTTAGGGTATGTACTTTTTCTTCTGGACAGAAGCGGTATCATGGTATGGAGCCCAGATACTTAACTTATGTGAATATCGCAAATATATATTACTTTGTGATTGTTGTTGTTGAGGATCCTCGGATAAAGGTTGTTTACAACCAGGGGATGGCATACTCGTGTCAGTAGTTACCTATTTTTGCAGAGGTAACCCGGCCTTGTGTTGGCAGAGATCCGGTTAGGTTCTCGGGGCGTCTATCCAGACGCGTACCCATGTGGCGATGGGAAGTTCCTTGGCCTGACTATTTGTTGGAAATCCAATTCCCAATACGAACCCAGTACTATTTTTGGTGTAGAACCTGCCATCTAATATGGTAGCTATAGTAAGCATACTATAATGGTACGTATGCTGGCTAAGATTAATATTATACTTTCGAAACGTTTTCTGCACTATGCACTAATAATAATATTAAAGAGATTTTGCGTATTAAGCATGTTTGACAATCATAAGGAGAAATCTCCTCCAATTCTGCGTTTGCATTGTGTGTGGCGGGAGGCCTTATGGTAGTTTCATTTTCTAAAAAACATTGTGGATTTATTTTAAAATCTTTTGTTTTCCTTTTATTAAAGAATAACTGATTTTAAGATCTCACACCAGTCCCATGACTGATCTGGAGTTTATTGTTCCCTTTCTAAACTCTGGGTGCGCATAATTATCCACACGGGTAGCCTAGAGTCAGGTTTCAGTTATCCGGAAACGAAGTCAGAAAAGAATTGCTGTGGAGGTCAGGAGTTGAAGCTGGATGGCGAGACGTATCTCTTTATTATGTAGTGTCCGTTGTTTATGGCTGTGCAAATCAGTTTTCATATAGTCAAGTTATAATAACTGTCAGTGATGTATGATGTCGTTGTAACTCTGATGTTGTATTGTATTAACTGAGATGATTCTTTGTTTTAAAGATTATTCATTTATCTATAATATTTGTTCCGCTGCGTAATGTGAGATCCTGTTATTGTTTCTGTTCTTCTTCTATCTTCTTCATTCTTTAGCCCTAACGGTTCGGCTTTCCGGCATTCGATTGTGCGACAATTGATACAATGGACGTATAAATGTCGACTTTCGGGCTTCGAAAAATCGGGTCGTTACAAAAGTGGTATCAGAGCATTTTAATTAAGCGACAACCTTGGCTCTGTTGGGTATTACTCATTAGAGATAGAGTCAGCAGTACTCTAGAATGAGTTTGAGTGTAATAATAGATACGAGCGTGTATTTGTTAGTGAATATAAAAAATTGTTTTATATTGTGTTGACTTATCGGTTGATTGTTTATTGATTCTGATCGGTGCAGTCTGGCCAACTGTTTCGATGGGGGTTTCTAAACTTTTAAACAAGATAAACCGACACAATATTGTTTTAAAATATGGGTAAATGAAATAATTTTACCCAAAACTATTTTCGTATATAAAAGAAATAAATTTTATGTGAATTATTATAATATATGGTTGCTTGGTTGTTAGGAAGCGATAATATTATATTATTATCATCGTTGTATGAGAAATTGAAATCAAAACCAAAAGCTAAGCAAATAAAAATACAAATGAGATTTATAAATGTAAATTTTAAATGTAATTTATAATTTGGAATAAAATTCATTAATGGAATTAAATTGGTAATGTGAATTTATAAATGGGTTAAATAAATTGAAAATTTCCCAGTTATTGATAAAATAAATCCGAGATGAACTGAGAAAGGAAAGTTGAAATTTAAATGGATAAGTGAGTAAATCTAATTTAATTAAATTAGTAGATGGAGTGAATTTGATAAATGAAAATAAAATCAAGGATTTAAATTGGGAAGTTTTACAAGGAAAAATAAATTTGAATTTTGAATTGAAATAACTTAAGTAAATATTGGATCAAATGGAACTAAATGTTAATAAAGGAATTAAAATTAGTTAGTGAAACTAATTAAAAGAATGACAAATTTAATATTGTTCAAAATGAATTGAATTCAATATTTATAAATAAAAGGTAAAATGAATTCATATGGAATTTGGAATCCGATTTAAATATAAGTGGTTATAAACCAAAGTGGTGAATTGGAAATAAATATAAGAAGTATATAGAATAATTATCTTCAACTTAAGAAATAAATGGTAAAATTCTTAAGTAAAATTTAGAGTTGGGAAATATTCTAAATTTTTAAATGGAGGATAAACTGGAAATTGTGAAATGGTTTTAATTAAAATGAATGTGAATATGGAATGCAAAATGAATTGAACGCACTCAATTGAAAATTAAATAGAAAAAAAGATTAAGTTGAGTTTGTATCAATTTAAATTAGATATAAACTAGATTGGATATTCTATTAAGTGAATATCGTCGAAATTTGCATAGAAATGGTTGTTGTTTGACGCAAACGAGTATGTATAAAATTATAAGAGTTAATAAAAGCAAATCAAATTGATTTTTGAATCCACTGAAATAGATATGAGTTCATTTCTCTTAAAAATAAATTGAATGAAATTAAGTGAGTTGTAAATCACTTGAATTGAATAGAAATGGTATGTGAATTGACCATAAGCAATTAAATTTGTATTAGAACCATATAAATTGCTTATGGAAACTATTTTGAATGTATTGCTTGTGAAACTATGTGTTTATTATTGGAAATAAGTGAAATGTGAATAAATTTCTTATATATGTCACTTATGTGTTTAAATTGAGTAAATACATGTACAGAAGGGCCGTTTGGCTCGATTTGGTCGTGCTAAAATGCTAATAATAAACCACTTTGCTTAAAAAAATGCTAATAAGGTACGCCTACGCAATAAAAATAGATATGAACTGTTTTCGCTTTTCCGGCCGGGTGGGTCGATGTATATATATTTATATCTTTTGTTAAATTGCAAAAGCTCCTCCGTGCAAAGGAGACTCTTAGAAAAAATTTTGAAAAAAAATTGTTAGTGACAAACGATTTCAAATTGGAAATTTAAGTAAATTAGTGAATGAAACTAAATTAAAATAATGGTATGAATCAGTTATAATTGAAAGATAAAAATTCAATATTCATAGTAGAAGATAAATTTAATTCAAATAGAATTGTAGTGTAAATTGAATTCGAATAAAATTGAAAATGCAAGATCTAATGAAAATGGATATGTAACTTCAATAGTGAAGTAAAAATGGTACAAGAAGCATATATATTGAAAATTTTGTAATGAAAGGTGCAAAATGATATTTGAACATTGTAATTGGATATTATGGATATCAGGATATACAGGTGTATTAAAGGAAATGGAACTGGGATTTCGATTTTAAAGACAAAATTGAATTGCTCGACAAAAAGGTATGTATTTCAATTTCAGTATGAAATTTGGTGATTTTCTTGTCCAGCCGCTTGGCCTTTTTTTTCTTTTGGGATTTGAGGACCTGTGGTGCCATTTTGTAGTAGTACCGAGCTAGCCGCGCAAAGGAGACGCTAGTGAAATTTTTCGAAAATTTAGGGTGTTAGAAAATTTTTGAGAAAATTTTGAAAGTTTGAAATTTGAATTCAAATCTAAATTTGAATTGGGAAGTAAACAATATTGTTTGGAATTTATAATTGAACTTGGAAAGTTAGTTGAAATGAATCTTTAATAAAAGATTTGGGTTGATAAATTGATAAAACTGTTTGGGTTAGAATATATTAAACGGGTTAAGGTCCATTCTTCTTAACTAGAAATTTCGGGACGAAATTCTTTTAAGGGGGGAAGGATGTGACGACCTAGAATTCTAGGCATTTGAAATCGAAATATTTAATTAATTTTAAATGTTTGCATGATAGTTTAACTTGAATTTCAAATATCAGAATGAATTTGGCAATTTAATTATCAAATTTAATTATAGGAATTTGGGTAAAATTGTAAATCTTCAATTTTAAGCCTGTTAAAAATAATTTAATGGCTTAGAAAATTTATATTGATAATACTGAGGTTAATAGAAGCTTCAAAATTGAATTTGAAACTGTTTTATTCAGTTTTGGAATTTTATCGTTTAAATCGATATTTAAAAATAGCTTTCCAAGACATGCCTCGATAGGATGCAAAATTTTGAAGCTTCGAATACGAGACGATTTGAATTTAAATTTAAAAAATGATATAATTACTGTGCAAGCATCAGACACGTAAAAGAAATCGTCAAGCACGTGTCCTTCATTGTGTATACACGCTCGTTTCCAAATAATAAAAAATAATAAAAAAACGGAAATTATTATCTCGTTCAAAATAATAAAAGAAAACGCAAGTTTCCTCGGTCCCAAATTTAACCGTTCGAACTCAAAAGAAAAAAAGGGCAGAGGATCGCATACAGCTATCCCCTCCTTTCTTCTCCAGGATTCACGATTTTAAACTAAAGCCGATATAAAATAAAATAAATAGAAAATCGAAATCATTCAATTTCGAAGCCCTATGGAGCTAACGGAAGCGACGCAGTGTTCTTGGGTTCGCAATGGATTGTTGCGGCGAGGCAATGACGCATTCGAGATTGGGGATACCGGCTGGCGATCGAGCTGGAAGCTTCGGCAATTGTTCGAATTCACGTCGACATGAGAAGTCGCGTGTGAGAAGAATGGTTTCATTTTGGGTGTTCGCAAGGTCGACGTTGAGGCAAAGGGGTTCAGCGGCGAAATTTCTAGGATTCGTGTTCGAATCCAAAGGCGAGGCAGCGACCGCAAGAGTGGAGCAATTGATGGTGGCATGCACGACTGCTTCGTTCAAGGTGATGTTGTAGCGGTGTTTTCGAGCGCAGTGATGGTAAGCTGATATTTTTTAGTAAGTTATTCGATATTGTTTCAATTTAATTATTTATATATATATATAAATTTTACGGAAATGAATTAAGGCAGAAAAATAATAATAATATATATGCAGTTTTTAAATTTAT
The DNA here is from genome assembly GCA_030765085.1 of Allium cepa. Taxonomy (NCBI): domain Eukaryota; kingdom Viridiplantae; phylum Streptophyta; class Magnoliopsida; order Asparagales; family Amaryllidaceae; genus Allium; species Allium cepa. The sequence goes on from CM060939.1 coordinate 160,424,414, forward strand.
AATGGATTGCTGTTGTTAATAACAGCAAACAGAAAAAAAACTTTTCATAGTAAAGTTAATTTAAATTTTTGTTGAGTGATTAATTTAAATTTGGAAATTTTGTTGATATTTCAACTAAATTATTTATAAACAGGAAATTAGTTTATATTGGCAAGGTTTGAAAGAAGTAGGATATACATCCACATGGATAAAACAGTAAGTAAAAAAATAATTTTAGAAAAATAATAGTAATAATAGATATAAGTATTTTAAATTACTTGTTATTTTAAATAATGGAATTGATGAATAAATTGTTGAGTTAACCTATTTAATTTATTCTAGTTGAAAAATAAAAAGGAAAGTTATTAGTTTAAATTTAAGTCACTAGAAATAAAAAAAATTAAATATTCAATTGATTCGAGTATTAATAAATTTATATAATGTTTATACAAGGTCAAAAGATCGTGGAAAAAAAAATAAACCGGTACGGAAATGGATTGCAAAGTAAAAGGCTAAGGTGAGATCTTCTCATTCGAGTTTAAATTGGAATTTCCAGTTTGATTTTTTTAAATAGTTAAATTTAAAATTGTTGTTTGTGTTGATTGTGTGCTTATATGATGGTTGTTATCATTTGTTTGAAATAGACCCTATTACGCCGCATAATAGCGGATAATATTTTATAAATCCCATATACCGCGATATTCCACCTTGAAATGGAATGGGTATTTAATTGTTGTGCTAACGTCTGTGGATGCAGGGAAACAGGTTGTAGGATCCAATTGATTCCAAATTTTTAAATTGTTTCGTATGTTGCATGTTGATTATTTTTAATCCGCGTGATTGTTTGTGATTGAAACCGTGAAGGCTATAATTTAGCCAAGTATATTTTTGGCATCGTTGGATACCAGAAACCAGAAATATGAAATTGAATTTTTCAAAATTAGAGTAGAAGAGCCTAGACTGTTACAATTAAAGTATTAAAGTTAATTTTTCTAATCCGATGAAATTAATTCCAAAAATATGGGAAAATATTTTAATCAAGGAATTTCAGGTGATATTGTTTAATGGTTGCAGAAATTATTCAAGATTCATAATTAAAATAATTAAAAGAGATAAAGGAATTTATTTCAAAAGGAAATAAATTTAGAAATTAAATTTGGAATTTAATTTAGGGTTGAAATTTATTTTAGAAATCTACTCGTGAATTAATTTGGAGTTAGAATAAATCTAAGGAACCGATTAGGAAATTTGGCTTGGTGTGTTGGAAATAATTTTAGGAAATCAATTTGAAATTGATTTTTTATTGGAAATTTAGTTTGGGGGAATCAAATTGGAATTTGATTTTGCGTTTGAAATAAATTGGAAATCAAATTGGGATTTGATTTGGTTTGAAGGTGTTACTGGGAAATCGATTTAAATTCATATATCAGTTGATATTTGGAATGTGAATTCACAATGGGAATTTGTAAAAGAAAGAAAAATCGTTCAAAAATAAATATTGGTTTATTTTTAAAGTGTGGAAATAAATTTACAAACTGGAATGTAAATTAAAATAAATCGAGAAGATTTACTAATTTATTTGAATGGACCAATTTATATTGGGAAAAGAATTCTTCCCTGGAAAGCCGAGTATATTTTTAAAATAGCTTTTGAACAAAATTAAAAGTTTTAGATTTGGTTTAAAATAATATTGTAGGAGAAATTAGTTTTGAAAAATTGTTTTAAACCATTAAAGTAAAAAAAATTATTTAATTAATTATATAAGGGATTATTTCAAAGAAATTAAATTGATATTTGATTTAGGAAAGAGGTATTTAAATATTTATACTCTATATACTAATTTTATTTTAAAATTTGTTTTTTTGGACTTGAACTTTGTATGAGATATTAGTATAATATTTTTCATAACTAATATTTAAACAAATATTCTAGAATAGTTTATTTTAAATGTTTCCAAGTATATTTTGAATAAGTATTTTTATATTATTTTAAAATATTTGAAATCGGCAGATTTTCAGTGGAAATGAATAAATATTGAAAATGTTTTCCGCGTAAGGAAAAAATTGATTTGGAATTTATTTTTCAAAGGATTGAAGTGTGAAATTTTATCTTGCGAAGATATATTGAAAATAATAATAATAATTGGGGGAAAATTATTTGAAATCCAGCGATTGCTGTGAATGATGATTGATGGTTAAATAACCGACTATCAATATCGGCCTTTAAACGGCATTTGAATTCGGTGCGACCGGGAGTCGAATTCCAACTGGATATTCGAAATCCACATCAAACCTTTGTGATTGTGATGGATCTTTTGTTTAAAAGATCAAAGTGAAATTTTTGTGATTTGTTTGAATCTGAAGGTAACACTTATTTTTAAAATAAGCGCCCGTTATTTGGATTAGCCAGGAGAGGACCTTGTGTCATAAACCCATTCCGAATAACGATATGACGAAATAGGATTGCATTTGAAGATGGTGTTGAAGACCGGGTATTTTCAAAAGCGAAAGGATACCTGTCGAATATCTCTGCACCGGGTCGCTCCGGTATAGAGATTTTATCACCCTTTGTGATCGGGATTCCGGACGTGATTAGTGAATATCCAGATTGCAAGGACTTCTTTGGAAGTGCCTTTGGTTCCGTTCGATCCCGAAACGGACTTGTATGGAAGTGTTTCTGACGTTACACTTTGAGATGTAAAGCTGGTTTCTATCAAATACATTTCTGTTGGTGGCGGAGAATTTATTCTATTAGATTAACACCATTCTCTGAGACGTACGAGCTGAGAGGTTATGTAGTTGATGGTTACTAGTGATACATTCCCAAATTGGTAATGTGGAATACGAAGTGATGCTGATCATTTGTTGATCGAAGCATGGCTTTTGTGAAAAGCGTAGCTTTGTGGACGAGACTTCGTCGAGCCTCACACCCCAGAATGGTCAAAACGGGAAGGATACAGCAAGGTTTTAGGGGATAGCACCCCTTAAGGTATGTACATTTCCTTCTGGATAGAAGTGGTATCATGGTATGGAGCCCAAATACTTAACTTCTGTGAATATCGCAAATATATATTACTTTGTGATTGTTTTTGTTGAGGATCCTTGGATAAAGGTTGTTTACAACCGGGGGATGGCATACTCGTGTCAGTAGTTACCTATTTTTGCAGAGGTAACCCGGCCTTGTGTTGGCAGAGTCTGGTTAGGTTCTCGGAGCTTCTATCCAGAGGCGTACCCGTGTGGCAATGGAAAGTTCCTTGGCTTGACCATTTGTTGGAAATCAAATTTCCAATACGAACCCAGTATGGTTTTAGGTGTAGAACCTACCATCTAATATGGTAGCTATAGTAGGCATACTATAATGGTACGTATGCTTGCTAAGATTAATATTATACTTTTTAAATGTTTTCTGCACTATGCACTAATAATAATATTAAAGAGATTTTGCGTATTAATCATGTTTGACTATCATAAGGAGAAATCTCCTCCAATTCTGCGTTTGCATTGTGTGTGGCGGGAGGCCTTATGGTAGTTTCATTTTCTAAATAGCATTGTGGATTTCTTTTATTATCCTTTGTTTTCTTTTTATTAACGAATAACTGATTTTAAGATCTCACACCAATCCCATGACTGATCTGGAGTTTAGTTCCTTTTCTAAACTCTGGGTGCCCATAATTTTCCACACGGGTAGCCTACTGTCAGGTTTCAGTTATCCGGAAGAGAAGTCAAAAAAGAGTTGCTGTGGAGATCAGGAGTTGAAGCTGGATGGCAAGACGTATCTCTTTATTATGTAGTGTCCGTTGTGTATGGTTGCGCAAATCAGTTTTCATATAGTCAAGTTATAATAACTGTCAGTGATGTATGATGTCGTTGTAAACTCTGATGTTGTATTGTATTAACTGAGATGATTCTTTGTTTTAAAGATTATTCATTTACCTATTATATTTGTTCCGCTACGTAATGTGAGATTCTGTTATTGTTTCTGTTCTTCTTCTATCTTCTTCATTCTTTAACCCTAACAGTTCGGTTTTCCGGCATTCGACTGTACGACAATTGATACAGTGGAAGTATAAATGTCGACTTTCGGGCGTCGAAAAATCGGGTCGTTACATTACCACATCATTTGCTCTCGATTTCTCCTTCCACACATGACAATTTGACAAACAGTTAGTTCCTAAGCGCTCCATGTCATGTGCACTACACGATGGTCACAAGCACTTGAGGTTTGAACATCCCATGCCAAATCTGACCCGCTTGTTCCTAAATCATCTTTCAGTTGTCACGTTTCTGTATGAGTGGCCATAACTCTAATAGTTGTCATCTATGGATGCACGTTGCCTAGAGAAAGACAACGATACTCTCTGTTTCCCCTAATTCATCCCCAAGCTCCACCATAGTTAAACTCTAGTCGATGATAAGATAATGTTGATGTCCTCAAACATAGCTGTACATGACCAAGCCACCATGGATGGGAAGCTCTACTCTTCCGAAGTCCAGCAGATCTAACCTAATTTACTTTTACGGCCTGTAGCTCTCAAAAAATGATAAAACCCAAATCACTCTTTTCGGCCTGTAAAAGAAAGTGTCTAGAGAGGGAATAGAGAGGAAAAATAGTAGGGAGAAAAGTATAAGGGTGCGGTGACGTATGTGTGTGTGTGTGGTCTCTGTGTGTGTATATGTGTGTGTGTATTAATTGATTTCTCAAACAAATCACCTTACATTTTTAGCTCGTACGATCACACGATACAACAAATCACCATGAAACTCGTTGGCTCATATCACCTCATTATTTCGATCATGATGTACAAATATCGTCGTCGTCTGAGATAGCGTTCTAGGATAATAATCACGGATTTCGAGGTTGATTTAGCCATCGGATCGCCCGATTTCGAAAATCCATCAATTATACATCCCATCATGAAGTCCTCATCCCAGAATCATAAGTTGTCAATCCAGATCCCACTGGACTTGACTACACGCGTATTTTTATAAAATACATATAACAATATGTAAATCATAAAATTACCATTTCTTTAAATATAGCGATCTTTACACTCATTTTAATTTGCACATTAATCTGGATCTAATGGAAGTGTTCTCAAGTCCTAATTCGACCGTATGCGAAAAGTCATATTTAGACCTTCAATTAATTAACGATTCAATATTTAAATTAATTATTTGAATATTTAGTCACTAAAATGCAGGCTATTACATTCTCCCCACCTTAAACATTTCATCCCTAAAATTCCTATGAGTATGATAAAGCAACTCGACTGAACAAAATTTCCAAGCATCTACTTTGGAAAATTTCAGCAGTTCTTCCCTTATGTGGTTGGTAATACGGGAACTTCCAAAGCACTAAATATGTAACGATTCGGAATTTAATTGTTATAATATGTGAATATTTAATTCAATTTAAATATTTAATTAATGGTTTTTATTAATTTAGCAGCCTTCTTTTAATTTGTAATTAATGATATAAAATGTATTTTTAAATTTGGTTTACAGAAGTAAATAGTTCGATAGAAAACTGGAATGTGAATGAAACACAATTTTCAGATTTTAGCTTTTTATAGAGTAGCAAGTTATTTTTGTTTACAACTTTTAAAATGTAAAACACATTTTTCTTTGAAATAAATAACTATTTAATTGAAATTTTATTTAAAATTCAAATAAAAAGATGGATGTGGTATGAAATAAAGCTTTAAGTGTAAAAATAAACTAAGTACATGGAAACACCTTATTAACCAATTTTTTTGCTAATGCTTGTCCTCTTGGTAGTTGATGGCATGAGGTAAAGGTTGAAAATTATAATCAAGGGCAATTTTGAGATCTTTTTTCTTTATTTTTTTCCTTTACTTCATCATATTTTTATATCTCTAAGGGGTGATGAAATATTTGAAAATATCCAGTAAGGGGTATGGTCGGTCCAGATTTATAAGGGATCCATGGGAAGCCCTGGGTACATATTCTAGAGGTGTACTTGGGCAAGTGGCATCCCAGTGCCTTGTCATTGTATGAAATCCATTCTCTAATAACCGTCATATGGACTTAGTTGTGCTCAACTATGTTGGAATATGAGATGTAAGCATTTTAGCTATTTTAAATATTTATTTTCAACCCCAGATATTATTATAATATCACTGGATTTTCTATAAAATGGTTTGGTTATTGTAAGGTGTCAACTGGGCTTTTAACCCAATAAATTAAAAAGGGAATTGAAACATCTATGATAAGGTGAAACATCTCAAGAATCAACCAAAACTACCAGAAGAAGGAGCTCAAAAGGAAAGATGCCAATACAAGCTAAGGCAATGGATCGCTAGTGATCTATAATGCTTGCTCACGGACCCTCTAAACTTCTTGCATCATGATCCAGTATCTTTTCGAAGAATACTTGTTAAGTTTTATAGTCTTCCAAGCAGCAAAGTTCAAGAAGTGAAGACTCGTCTAATTCAAGCTGTTTGACCAAAAGAAGCTAACTTAAAATGGACCAACCGAACTCATACAAAGTTGGATTGACTTGAAATTTTAGGAGAACACTTTGAAGACATAATAGAAGGCTCATAGAAAAAATGAGATCATTTGAAGTTGATATGATGGATCACTAGTGAACCATGTAGATAGGCCCCACCATCTAAAATTTTTATGGTAGATCGCACATACCTTAGAGAGAGATCTTGCAAAGTTTCGTCTGATTTTGCTAAGTTTTGAGCGAGTTATGGATGATTCTTCTGAATCAGATGACCCTAAAGACAGATGATCAAACAAACTCCAAATGACATGATATTTGGACAAGGCACACAGATAGATGATATGAAGACAATCAAATGGAGATCACTCAAAAATCCCCTAAGTACATGGCCTAATGGATTGCTGGTCTTCTATGGAATTACGTTGGATTGTTATGATAATTTCAGAAAGGATAAAGGACAAATATTCCACGTAATTGGATCGCTAGCGATCCATCACCTATGGATCGCTAGCAATCCATCAGATTGGCTCGGTTCACCTTCAAACTTTTGAGCTCCTTTATCGCATCATGTGCAGGCTTCTGGCAAAGCATGCCTAGCCCAATAGCTCTCCAACCCCTATAAATTCAATCCTACCTGCAACATAAACAAGATCTTCTGGACTGGCTGCTAGAACTCTACAGAGATTATTCTTCACTCCTCTCCTCTCACGCAATAGTCATCCAGGGATTCACTATGATTCTCCAGTGAACTTTTGTACTTATGACTTGATCTAACTTAGAAAATACAATCATATTATAATTCGATTCAACTTGTAACGGCAGTTAGTTAATGGAAAGTTATATTGTGGTCATAGGCTTCATTAACAGCTGAACCACTATAAAAATCTTCTTGTCCTTTTATATTTATGCTCTTTTGACATTTATTTTATATATTATTGCTCCCTAAGAACATGGCTTGTGCTTTCACACTCAATCCAGGGTGTTGATCTCCATTTTTGGGTTAACATTTTGGTGCTTTCACTGAGAACCAACTTAGGCTTAGATATAGTTATCTACTTTGGATCAGATTGGTTCAGAAGTTAGATCCTCAATCTTTGCTTAGAAGATTTGCTGTTGAGAATCAATGGCATTATGAAGAAAGATAACTACCTCCGGAAGATCCAAAGGATATACCATTGCTGGAGAAGAATCAAACCCTCAGCAAATTGAAGTCAACAACCCTAACATCCAAATGTTAGAAGCCAACTCTAGAGATTTAGTTCCAGGATCCTCTACATAACATGAAGTTGTGACTAAGGGAGAATTGAACAAGATGGTTGATGAAATTAACCACAAAATGAAAAACAGTCAAAAGGCACTAATGGAAAAATAGATGCACTCTTAGCAGTCCAATCACTAACTACTCCCAAAAAGGTGCTTGAAGTTGTGGCTGCTACGGAGCAAGAGCATCCTTATGTTTCTGGCTTGAATGGAAGAACAGAAGGCAAAAGAAAAAGGATGCAATAGGTAGAGCTCCAAGAATCATGACGGAAGAAAATGTTAACACTCCACCCACTGCAAAAGCACCTGCTACAAACCTGAACTTAGGGTGAAACCCTACAAGGGATATAATGATGGCTTTCTCTAGCTTTGAAGATGACAAACAATTTGAGGAAGATAAATTGGATGAAAATGCCAACGTGCAAAATGCTAGAAGAAGCTCTAAAACCCATGTCGCGGCATGGTGCCAAGCAATGGATGAGGAATTGCTACTCAAATAAACTCTTAAAGGTAGGAGAAACAAGAAGATATGATACAAACCGAGATCGTTTACAAGGCCAAGCTTCCATGGCATATTGTGACCACTCCAAACTGACCAGCTTCCAATCCCATCATGGAGCTACCATCGTCGAATCATGAATGGTCGTCGTTGAAAATCATCAAAAATCGTCATAATGGTCGTTGAAAAACTCCTTTCAGGGTTGACTCAAAGTCGAACTTGGGTAATCACCTATTTGACTGGGGGATGATTTTGGAAGTCCTGACTCAAAGTTGAACTCGGGTAATCACCCATTTTATTTGAAGTAAACCTAGGAAATTCTAGCTTGAAATCAGACTAAGGTAAAACCAAGATTTTGTCCAAGCGAACCATTGCTGACTCCAAGCAAATGGAAAATTTTATCGGGTCGGACTCTAAGTATAATACCACCAATACATCAATGTCGATCCATCTTCTTTTGCCCATAACTCAAACATGCGAACTCCAAATACCTTGAAATTTGGAATGAAACCTTATGGGGCCTTATTTGTTAACCTAGACCGATCTCACCTTGTTTAAAATTTTTGAGGATCGTCACTAATCCATGACCCCATCTTAAGTGATTTGTCATTTAATCGGCATTTCCAATCATTCAAGCATAGACAATCGTGCATATATCATTATCTAGCATTATAAGTAGCCATAAATTGAAAATGGGCCGGTCTGACAACAATTAGAGCATCTTCCCCATTCGAAGCCCATTCTCCGAAGGCATTCAACATGCAGAATATCCAAAGAAGTTTATCGTGCCAACTATACCTTTTGTACAATTGTACAACTGATTCGAAATTCCTTTTTTACATGTATGATTAGTATAAGGATGAAGGGGGGAGAAAGATGCAGTCTACTGCAAGGCCCTCAAGAATCATTAAAGAATGAAACAACCTACTACCCTAGAAGAATTCTATGGGAAGGCAAACGAGTTTTAAAGACTAGAAGTAGTGAAATTGGAAGAAGGGAAACCGATAATTTGCCAAAGAACATACCAAACAGTGAAAGAGCTACAGGACCTCAGGGACCTTCTACCCAAGCGAGGCTACTAAGACCCAGTAGAAAAGCGCCCCAGCTAACTGACGAAATCAAACGAAAGGATGATTATCAAATAACACTCTAACTAGCTAGAAATTAAGGAATGGGGTAGAAACCTAAAGCGATGCCTTCTCATCCATCCTTATCTACTTTCCTTTTTCAAATGAGCCATACCGGGACATTAGGAACATTACAGATAGCATGGCGAAAGAAATTCTTCTGTGCCCTTGACGAGTCATGTCGATCCCCCTTCCATGAATCGGTGTTGCTCTGGTAGCGTCGAGAAGTCTTGTCCAAAGGATTGTCGAACAAACAGATCCAATCCCTTAATCTCCAGGAATCGATAAAACTATGTTCCACAAGCTAAATCCCAAAATGTCCTCTTGATGTCATTGAATCATCGCTTTAATACCCTTAGGCCGTCAGACACATGACCCAAAACTCTTCTTGGAGTCGATGATTTATCGTTCCAAGGCCGTCTGGTCGTCGGACATCCAAGAAAAATTTCTCTTGAAGTCGATGAATCATTGCTATAAGACCACCGAGTCGTCGGACACATGATCCAAAACTCTTCTTAGAGTCAATGAATTATCACTCCAGGGCCGTCTGGCCATCAGACATCCAACCAAAACTCCTCTTGGAATTGATAAATTATCATTCCAATTTCTAAGGCCATGTGGTCGTTGAACATCCGACCATAAAAACTCCTTCACGAACTAAAGTGTCGTCAAGGTCTTCCATGCACTAAAGCATCATGAAGGCTAACCAGTAGATTAGCGGTCATCTAATCTAAAAACCCCTCCGCAAACATGAAGGCCTTTCATGAAGGTGAACCGGTAGATCAGCGGTCATTTGATCTAAAAACCCTTTACAAACATGAAGGTCTTTCACAAACTAAAGCATCATAAAGGTAAACCTGTAGACCAGTAGTCTTCTGATCCAAAAAACCCTTTGCCAATGTGAAGGTCTTTCATGAACTAAAGCGTCATAAATGCGAATCGGTAGATCAGCGGTCATATGATCCAAAAAACCCTTCACGAACATGAAGGTCTTTCACGAACTAAAAGCATCATGAAGGTAAATCGGTAGATCAACGATCGTCTGATCCAATAAGCCCTTCGCGAATGAGAAGGTCTTTCATGAACTAAAGCGTCGTGAAGGTGAACTAGTAGATCAGCGAAATTTATGTTCGACTTATATCTACGAAGGTGAACTGGAGGATCAGTGGTCATCTGATCCAAAGACACCTGAAGTCAATGAAGTCATGCTTTGGGTCCACAAATTGATAATCATATCAAACACTCCACATAATTAATGGAATCACTTCCAATGATCGATGAAACAAATAGCGCTAAACTCCAAAGTTTCAAAGTCCCTCAAAGGAACTAAGCCAAAACTGAACCAATCGTGTTGTTTATCAAAGCTGACACGAATCAAGCCAAGACTTAGAACTCAAGGGAACCGCACCCACTGGACTGGAGGAAACTGGACGAGTTGTGGAGAGACCCTGGGTACAATTTAGGTGCACCAACAGCCCTATGGCATGGAGGGAACCACACACAATTGAATAGCCATAAGAAAGGCCGAGACAAATCATACCACAGTTTTGTTATGCCCGATCAAAAATTCTGGCATTCTGACAACTACGGACTTAACGACCTAGCTAGCACAACAAATGAAGTAGAAGCATAATACTTGCTTACTTCTTCCCAACTCCTCCTTTACAACCTTGGTGGCTAGATCATCTTCCTCTTAGATTGTATACCAATTGAACATAAATTCTCTAAAGGCGGTTTGGAACACAAACTTAAAGTCTTGCCTTGGACTCCCATAAGCTCTTTCTTCATAACCATCTCCATGTGGTCAGCTGTAGATCTCTCCACTATGGTAATCTTATTTGTTTGGCCATGCACATCTTCTCTAAATATGGGAGGATCGTCCAAGCCACGGTTACCCGATCTAAAAACAATTATCTCCTAGAATTGAAAAAATCACGTTCCAGCGAAGTCAAATCGCCAAGTTAGTAGGAAAACTCGATCCTTACCTTCTAAGAACTGGTATCGCTCCTTCATCACCGAGAAGGCCCAAACCATTATGTGCATCCAGTAGGTCGGTGCACTCCGTTGTGCATCACTTCTTGCGCTATGGAACCTTTCTCTCAAAGCATAAACTCCTCAGGTTACCCGAAGATTGGCAACGTCAAAAAGTTCAAAACTGTTCCAAATTGATGGGTCATATGGATCCTGTGAGCTGCGAATTTCAAAAGCCTTGCACTCTCAAAAGCCATGCATTTTGTAAGTCGTGCACTCTTAAAAGCCACACATTTCATAAACCGTCTACTTCGTAAGCTGTGCACTCTTAAAAGCCATGCATTTCATAAGCTGCGCAAGCACAACTTGATGTTTCTTTTCCATCATCACAAATTGTTAAAATTTTCTAAGTACCGGTGTTGTCCCGACAACATCGAAAAACTTGTCTATTGTAGGATTAATTGGGACCAACTTCCGCTACCAGAAAGAATAGACATTGCTCCGATACTTCCACGAAGTTCACAAACAAAGAAGTCGATAAATAATTATGATATTTGACCAAAGTTAATGTACAAAATGTCTAAATTCAAGACATCTATGTCACGAGTTTCCAGAGAAATGAGCTGCAACGTACCTTTGGCTGGGGGCATCCAGGGAGCCTCCTAGAACATCAAGTCTCTTATCAATTATTTAGAATAATTAGCTCTATGGAATGAGGGGCACACAACATGTTAACACTTGATCGGGATAGAAAATCGCTCCAGTTTGCAATAAAAGGAGGAACCTACCATCATTCAGAGATAGACGATGACAAAAGGCATTTCCAGAATCAAATCATCAATGCACAAGTTTCAAAAGATAGAAGTAGGTGCTCGACTGAGGTATCAAACTCCAACTTGCAGAAAACCAACTATTATCCAAAGACAGAACAGCAAGGAGAGAAATCTTGAAATCAAGCAGCTAAACCGTTAATTCTCGAAGATTTGCACCGACAAATACAGTTGATATCCACAATAATTCTATCAGCGCAGCATAATGCATATGGTTGAAACAAGCAAGGTTAAGTATCATAAATTCAAGACAAACACTACCAATATCTACCGGCCGTGATCAGGATAGGAATGAGCGGGTCATACCAGAGGCAATGTGTTGACTCGCTCTAGAATTTCTAATTTTCTATAAGAACGTAGAATTTGGCACCTGGAAATGAAAAGTTTCTTAGGTATTCATCAGAACATAACAAAAAACGGATTAAGGCAATTTTTCTTGAATAAGAATGCCTATGAAATTGGTTGAGAAATAGCCTTGCATCTCCAAGGGTAATTCTTGACGATTATAAACAAAGCTAGGCTACGGAACACCTAAGACTCTCATCTTTTAAGAACATGGCATGTCCCAAAGTTAAGTAATATTGAGAAAACAACCACATTGGGTTAAAAGGAATCTACTAAATTATACAGGATCAGGTGACTAATTCGATCCTTACCAACATGACTTTAACACTACCCAAAGACAGGAAGCACTAAGAAAATACTTCTACAATCCAATGATCGAAGTGCTAGTTTTCGAATACCAAAACTAGTACCCAACTGGACTAAAGGTACCACTGAATCAATGAGGAAATTCGATTTTAACCTCCTGAGTATTAGTGTTGCCTCGGCAACACCAATGCCTTCTTTCTATTTCGTAAGTACCGGTGTTGCATCGACAACTCCGGGAAACTTTCTACTCACTAAGTACCGGTATTCCCATAACAATTCTGGGAAAACTTTAATCTACAGGGTCAATGAGATACACTCATCATAGTGAACCATCAATACACTAGATTTTGGAGATAGAAGTTGGTCCTTAACTGAGTTTCTACCCTTGTCTTTAGAAAACTACCATTGTCCGAAAATGGCAACAACAGGAAGATATAACCTTTCATTGGTCAACCAAATGGTTTGACCTTTCATCACATGAATAAAGCGGTGCTGAAAGGAAATTCCCGGGATTGAATTGCTCGTGTGCAAATTTCTAGGGATGAAAGCTGGTGCGCAACCAAATTTCCAGAAATCAACTTAGAAAGAGTTAAGAAGCCTCGAGGAAATTCCGCTTGAAACCTAGCAACTAGGTTACCAATTCTCGAAGATAGGAATTGGCATATGAATATAACTTACACGACGACGTCAGCAGCTAAGCAAATCACGCATGGTTAAAGGCAAGCAGGGACACTCATAGAAGGTTGGAAATTAAATCACCAAACTTCCTCAATTCCCAAATAGGATTAAAAGCTAGACTGGAGGTAATTGAATCATTTATCCCACGCCTTTCCATCTCTCACAAACACCCAAATACTGGCATTCAAAACAACTAGCCCCTCGAACGGGGATAGACGCACACATACTTAGTTGAAAGAAAACGTCGCCAAGTCCTAAAGCGAATAACCACGAGAAACTTACCTTTTCTCAAAGTCTAGCAATGACAAGAAGAATTAATGACTTACTTGCGATCTGACTAGATCATTTAGTCCCAAGGAATATGCCATCACCTAAAGTTTGATGATGCTAAAAGAAACCCCTAGAATGAAACTATCGATGCATCGACTTTCGAAAAACGAAGTAAGAGTTTGATTGAACCTTCAACCATACCTTCTGGCATCTCATGCTATCTAAAGATTAACAATATCAAGGAAAAATCCACTAGGTTGAGTCATCCACACACGAGTTTCTAGAGATAGAAACTAATACATGATTAGGGTCTTAACAATGGACTTGGAAGAATTCACTCTAGTAAAAGAAGACGGCGACATATATTTCCAACACATGCACCCAGAATGACATTAGATGATGATGTCAACTTGGAGGAATTCAATAACAGTCAGGAAATAGATATCATTGAGGAAAAGAAATGATTTGAATCAAGCAATTAAACCAGTAGTCCCTAGAGATAGAGGCTGGTGTGCAGGTTGAATTCCAAAAATCACAAAGGAAGGATAACACAATCGAACAAGTCATGCACTAGTTTCCGAAGACTGAAACTGTGCCTGATTGATCTTCAAGAGTAGTTATGCCTTGTAATTTAACTGCAATCAATCATCCCAATATGTCAGGAATAATGAGCGAAGCCTAAGTTGCAAAGGACCCAGCTTTTGGAGGTGTGGAAGTCCCTCTGCCAAACTAAAGATGGATGACTGGAAGATTATTTTCAATAATAAAACTTGGCATTCAACCCTGTCATGCATGTTTTACTTTAGATAACATCCTCATATAACCAACACCCAAAATCCAAGGGAAGTCGGCGTATGTTGACCCGTCGAGTTCCGAGTGTCTACCAGGGTAGATGTAGTGTGTGTTATCTACATGAGAAGAGTACAGTATCTCAAATACTACGAACGAACAATCTTGTGTAGATAGCTTGCTTACATTTGAAAAAAAATCCATATCATCCTTTGAAATTATCTTTTCCGCACTTACCTGTTATCGATCAACGATCGGTAAAGGAGCCGCAGTCCAAAGCGATGCAGGAAGCTTTTCTTTTCAAGATCGTTGGAGTATAGAAATGGGAAGAGCGATATGATTGAATCATCCACTATATCTGAATTTGGAATGAATTGTCGTATTAGAATTAAAAATGGTGACAGGAACTAAATCAAGTCCTCGAATAGAAATAATTAAAGACAAAAAGTGAGGGCTCACTCCAGAATGACATATAATCGTATGAGACAAAACATAACTTCACCACCGGCCGAGTTAAAACTATATAGGTTGACTCCAAACGTGTGTCGTGCAACCACTTACCAAACAAAATCCTTATGTAAACTATGGAGCAAAGATTGCATCGTCAATACAAGTAATTGAAAATCAAATCGCAATCAAAAAATGAATGGCTACCAGAAGTAAGTCAATTGAAAACAACATTTTGAGATGAACTCTGACGATTCATTGAAATTCGCAAAATGGAAACCAAAAAGCAGTTACTTCTAGAGCACACCTTGTTCCAAAAAAGGCATACTCTGGGAGGCAAATGTTAACCGGGCTTTTAAACCAATAGAATTTTAAGGGAGTTGAAACAAGTACAACAAGGCGAAACATCTCAAGAAACAACTAAAAAGACCACAAGAAGGTGCTAAGATGGACCACAAAGGAAAGATGCCAAAATAAGCTAAGGTATTGGACCACTAGTGATCCATAATGCTTGCTCATGGACCCTCCAAACTTCTTGCATCATGATCCAGTATCTTTTCTAAGAATACTTGTCAAGTTTATAGTATTCCAAGCACTGTAGTTCAAGAAGTGAAGATTCATCTAATTCAAGTTGTTTGATTAAAAACAGCTAACTTAAAATGGAACTACGAAACTCATACAAAGTTGGATTGAATTAAAATTTCAGGAGAACACTTAGAAGACATAATAGAAGCCTCGCAGGAAAAATAAGATATTTTGGAGTTGATTTGATGGATTGCTAGCAACCTAACTAGATTCGCTGGCGACCCATGTATATCGGTCACTACCATCTCAAATTTTTATGGTAGGTCCCACACACCTTAAAGAGAGTACCTTCAAGTTTCGTCAGATTTTGTTAAGTTTTGAGCAAGGATGATTCTTCTAAACAAGATGACCCTTAAAGACAGATGATCAAACAAACTTCAAACGATATTCTAACTTGAAGTATTAAATTGAATTTGATAATTTATAAATGTATATAAATACATTTATAAACATGCACAAATTTGCAAACATTACTATGTATTTTTATTGCATATTAATTAAAAGGAATTTGTCCATATGGAATTTTATTTTAAAAATTAAAAATAATAATCCACACAAATTTATTAAATAAATAATTGAATTTACTAAAATCAAAATATTTCCAAAATAAAATATGCGTATGTCTATATGCTATTTAGTAAAATAATATCAAGGACAAAATTCTTCAATTTTTCATCCTCAAGAACTTAATTCTTTAGCGAGAATACAAACTTTTCGATTAATTATAGCAAAAGGACAAAAATTTGATGAAAAGAATAGTACTACTATGTAGTATCAATTTTGTATTTACCGAATTGAAAAAAGGATATAACACTTATGTTTTATTTCATCATGTAATAGTCGATCTTACTTTGTGGTGGCATTTTATTTTCAAGTTATACGACTTAGTAGCATTTTGTACTTGATAGTTTTCTTTTTGCATAATGTTTTCATATAATGATACTGACCAGTATCATTTTTTCCTATTGTGTCCTTATGACTTAATTTTGAAGAGGCTGTCCTAGAGGCTAGTTTGTCCTTTAAACAAGATTAACCTATATATATATATATATATATATATATATAATTTGTAACATCATTTTATGTTATAAATGATTTTAAAATATTAATTTGTATACATATATACATATAAATATATTTGTGTGTGTATGTGTATTTTGAATATTTAGAAAAAATATTCATGTGTCTATAACACACATACATACGTATATACTTAGATACACATATATACACATACACACACATATATACATACATATACACATACGTACATACATATATATATATCTTAATGAAATACGTTATATAATTGGTTTGTAAAATTTGAATTTTGAATTTGAATGAAAAATATATTTTCAAATATCGACATAATTTTCAAATGTTCAAATTCAAAATTTAAATTTGGATTTTAAAGTTATTTTATGTTTATATTTACAAATATTATTCTATATGTATATGTGTATATATGTATAACATTACTTCTACATTATATGTGTGTGTTTATTTAGTTAAATGTAAGTATATTTTATATCATATTAATATTATACATATTGGAAATCAAACATGCATTTGGTAGGACTAACATGTCCGTTGCGGTGTAAATCAAAATATTTTGATACGGGCATGTTAAACAATGTACATAGTAAATTTTGAGCATGTACACATACATGTATGTAACATAAACATGTGATTTGTTATGTATCATATATATTATCAAATAAAATCCTTTTATCAATAAATAAAATAATGACTTTTTAAAATTCATTTTGATTGGATCTAAATCTGTTAGACTTCATAGGCCCAAGAATATCCAAAATGGTAAAATAAATTGAACCCATTTACCCCATTGTGTGCTGGCCAAGTTCCAAAACGGCATGGCATTGTCATATAAGGATCTCCTATATGACCTTAGTTATTATCAACTGATAGGAAACTCTCAGTCGAGTCATTCCATAGTCATTCAGTAACTTAAAGTATGCAACCCCTTGGTGCTCCTAACTGCCCTGAGTAATACACTATCGGAATTTTATAGAGCTCTACATACTCTAGTCTCAACAGATGTATTAATATCGTTTTCTTTAAACATGTCGGCCAGGAATATATAGAAAAGTGTTTTTGACTTATGGCTCGATACTTTATTACTGTAATGATACGAAATTCTACACTTAGATCTTAAATATTTAATTAGTTTTAAATATTCAAATAATTGATTTTAAATATTAAATAATACATTTTGATTAATTATATAGTGATAATAGTTCATTTCGAATGGTTTTATAAATATATGAACTCATTTTATAAAGAAATTAGCTTCATCGTGTTTTTGCAGTTGGAAAAATATAAGTTTCTAAAAATTTATTAAATGTTATAAATATAATATCCTTAATAAACTTCATATATTTATCACATAATGATAATAAATGATTATAATGGTTTTATAAATATATATATATATATATATATATATATATATACTTGTTTTATAACAATATACAAACTTGTCGCCTTTTGGCAAATCGATGTCATATTTTACAACTGGATTTTTATAATAGTAAATATGGTTTTTTATAACTTAACTAATCTTGTTTTAATTATTTATAGATGATAAGAAATTTATTTTCAAGTTTTTTTACATAAATAAATAGTTTGGTTTCAAACTGAAAATGTGATTGGGATTCAGCTTTCGGATTTTCGACCTTATATCGAATGAAATTTTTTTCAAATGAGTGCAACATTATTTGGTACAAATACACATGTGCATGTACATACACATACACACAAACACATATATACACCTTCAAAATTAGTCAAATCAAAGCTAAAGAAAATATCTAAATTAAAGTATACAAATTTGTATATAAACTCCTTATATGTATATAAATGTAAACTTCAACATAAAGTTACAAAAGGCAACCCTCAAGTCAACTTTTCATCACCTACACATCGTGACATGAGGGGCATAAGTGAACATAGGGGATCAAATGTGGGATAACATGTATGCCATGATAGGGCGGGTTATTTTGGCCTATTTGCAAGCTTAAGGGCTAAGGCTTCTAATCTTATAAATACATATCCATATCTTCACAAATTCATTCACTCCTTCTTCATCTTCTTCTTCTCCTTTCTAAGCTCTAATAGTTTCTTCTTCTTTACAAAAATAATGGTAAAAGTATAAGTAAGGAAGAAATAAAATATACATATACTTCCTTTATCACGCCGTTTCCAAAATATTTTCCAACCACTCCCTTCCTCCTCTATAGTGCATGATGGCACCCCTACTTCCACTTTGGCCAAGCATTCACCTTCCCAAATGCCAAGGCCAAGAATCCTAAGGAAGGGGAAAATTTTCAAAAATCTCTGAACTGGAGAAATAGAGAGAATTTCTGCCGAAGTGTCGTTGGAATAATTTCATGTAGTTCAAAAGGGAAAGCTATAATAGTGAGAACATATCCTAACATTAGTTTCTTTAAATTTGAAATTGATATTAAATGATGATATGCATGATCAATTTGTTAATTATAATATTTGGATAAATATTAGTCGATTTGGTGGCTTAATAAGCAGGCTGTGATAAAAAGAATTATTATAACTAATGATGTGAAAATCGTATCCAACATAATAGAAATGATTACTTTAAATATCCATAGTTAATTCATGAAAAACAATTCATATTATACTTCGAAATAATATGTACATATGGAGTACTAATCCTATTTGATTTATAAACCAAGAAAGCATCATTTTATAAAGATTGGAATTTGGTTTCAAAATAAAGGAAATTGGAAAGGAGGAGCTTTGAAATTATTGGTAAACTAATTTTTACGATTTGATTTTGAAAAGTGATGTTTTGAAAAGTGAAAATGATATGAAAATATCATATAAATTATATAAAAGAACTGTAAATGACAAAAATAGAAAATTGAATATTATAATGATATTATAGTATTTAGAAAAAAAGTGAAAATGCATTTTGGAATCAAGTATAATAGTAAAATATGGTTTTAAAATGGTTTAATATGTTATATAAAAGTTTTAAAAGTGTTTCGGCGAAGTTTGGTGAAGTTTGAAAAATTGAGTAAAAATGAGCTTTACGCGTAGCGGAAATTCACGATTTCATGTCGTAAAAAGTTAAATTAATGTGCAAAATGAAATATAAGTTGGAATTTATTGAAAGAAGAATTTTCCAGGCCATTATAAATATAGTTTTCAAATGAAAAGTAAAAATCAACTTTATTTAATAAAGTTTGAGATATGTCCAAATTAAGTTTTCAAAATAGCCGCATTTTGGCACTTCGTAAATATGGTTTTCAACTTTTAATTTGGATATTTTTAAATCTTTAAAAATATGAAATAAATTCCATAAATTTTTTTAACTATTTAAAAATGGATTTGAGTTATTAAAATGGACATATATGTAATGAAATTGTGGTTTTGATCAATAAAGCTTTAGAATCACTATTCACTGGTTATTTAATAAAAGATTTGGTAACTTTTTAATAAATAGTTTCAACTTGAGTTTCACCCCCATATCATTTGAAAATTATTTTTAAATGATAAATCAAATATTTTTAAAGGTTTAGAGCTGATCAAATAACTTGACCACCATGTGGGTGACAGAAAGATAGTCTCTATCCTGGAGTTTGGTAAACTAGTTGCCTTCTCCCCCTAGCTATCCGGACTGCCCCGATGGAGGGGATAGTTAAATTGATTTACTCAGGCCGCATTTTTCCAACATAAAAGAGATGAGATTTGGAGTTTTCTCCCAAAGTTAAACAAGATTTAAAAATGAGATTTTAGAAATGTTTTTCGAAGTAAAAGATGAAATGATTTGGTATTTCCAAATTTAAAAAGGGGCTTTAATTACCAAAGGATTTGATAAAAGAGGCTTAATAATCCCATATATACTAAAAGGAATAAAAATGGTTTAAAGTTTATGTCTCTGAAGAGATATTTATTTGGATGAAAATGATTGTAAATTGGATGAGGTTTAATAATCACCTACATACCTGACATCTTTTTATCGTGATTGGTTCGAAGAGACTGGGATCGGATTTCGATGATTTCTATCCGAATACCACTTCGAACCAATATATGTGTTCAAAAGTGAAGACATGTTAGAGATAATAATTTTGAAGATAGTGATCTTCATAATGTAAGGATGCTTGCCACTAATCTCTAGAGTGACTCCCATATACGGTGGTAGTAGTACCTTCATTCTAAAACCTTCGTTGCAAAGACTACTCGCTACTATTCCTAGGGGTGATCCTAAATAGGATATAGTAGGATGGTGCCTTTGGTTTGTTCTTCACCTGAATAACTTATATGGACGAACATTTGACATTGCATTTCTAAGACCACGTACATTGGTTTTTACAAATTTATATCTATTTAATGGTGTAGGATGTAACCCCTCTTATACTTAACATCCTTCCCTAAGGTGTATGAACTCGAGGGTTGTACTTTTTTGGAAATTAATAGTGCCTAGTTAGAAATGGCACTGTGGCATTCTAAGTGGAATTTCTTTGTGGAAAGTAAAGTGTGGCCTCATGAGCCTAACATCCCGAAGATGATACGATAAACTATGTGGTCCAAAGGAAACATTACAATATTACAGAACTATTGGATTATTGATGATAAAAAGGTGTTGCAACCGTAGAGTTTAAATGAACATGTACAGTGATGTATGAGTCAATGAACCAAAAGCCACCGGATACGTAATTCATAGTAGTGTAGTAATATGGTATAGTGGTGTATGAGTCCCTATACGAGAAGCCACAGGGTACTATGATTGCTATACGTGGAGTCCATAATGGAAGGAAGAGGCCACTAATATCCTATCATGTTGGAAATCCAATTCCAATACGAGCTTTATGATTTTAATTGTATTCCCAAAATAGTTGTAATGCCTTGCAAACATTTCAGCTACCCTTGGTACCATATACTCTATCGACTTATTCAGGTATTGGTACTTTCTTTGCATACACATTTATTTAAAAGTATTTTCAAACCAACGTCGTTAAAGATAATATCAAAATTTTGGATATAAATTATTTTAGTTATCGTTAAGGTAAAGAGCCGTTTGTGTTTATGTGCGGCATGGTCTTACGAAATAATCTTTCATTTAAAAAAAGGTTTTGTTTTGGCATCAATCTGATCTATAACACTATCATATATATTTATAATTCACGTTTCTCATGCTTGTTTGCCAAGCCTGATCTGGGAAATATTAATACTTGGTTCAGATCCAAGTAGTTTAAGAATTAGCTGATGATGCTTGGAGTTTTCAAAGGGGAGGTGGAGATCTTCATCAACATATAGATGTAGTTTGATTTTTCACTGTGTTTGTTATTTTTAAGCATTTGTAAGGACATGTGTTCGTAACTGTCCAGGCTGAGCTTGGATTAGACTTGATATATGTATTTCAAATTTTCTGATGTAATGATTAATAATGTTATAAATAATTCCATTCATGATAGGTTCTGTCTTTCTTTATTTTCTTTTACCCTTAACAATCGGTTTTTCCAGCACTTGAATGCTCGACATGCAATACAGTGGATATTTTCGTGTGGACCCTTGAGGGTCGAAAATACCGTTCGTTACCCTTATCGATTATTCTACTTTAACTGGCAGATAATACCACAAGTGAATACATGATTTATCTAAGACATTCAATTATTTTGGCTCCATAATATCCTACCATCCAAATCCTCATCCCTATATTCCTAATGCTAATTTATCGACCACTGTAGCATATCCCTATACTTACAACTTAGGGTAATTATAGAAAACATTATTTAAGGATTTCCAATTTATTAAGATATTGTTTAACCCTTTTACAATATAACATTATATGTAATATGAAATAAACATTAAAAGCATGCTTTATTTTGAATGAGATTTATTTCAAAGTTAAGATATATAACAGACTATATAATTGTCCTTAGGGAATACCTACTTAACTTTCAATCTCCCACTTATATTTGGAGCAACTTTGGATCTACAATCCAATATCTTCTCAATTTGTTATCCTAGATCAGACCAAGAGATGAGCTTCACTGAATGGATAAGTATTGTTATATATACTTTATTAGTTTCGATTATTCATCGGTTAGACAAACTATTTATCATGTGGTAGTCGCAAATAGTGTGTCCTTTCTTTTCACGAGTTCCCAATTACTTTTGTAATCCCTCTTGCATTACTGATGTCAATATATTTCATTGAACACTCAATCAAGGAAATAATCTTTGTCTCATTTATAAATTCATGCATACACATTTTATTGTTTCACTATTCTAGGTGATGCACTTATCTTAATATAAATTACTACAACTTTATCACGTGGAGCTCTTTCCATTATAAGGCCTTAGTTAAAATTGAACTGTGACGACCCGGAATTTTAGGCAATATAAATTTAATAATCTGTATTAATAATTTAATTGGTTTGATAATTTTTATTTATAATTTTAATTTAATTTGGTAAATTTAATCTTTTAAAGGTTAATAAATATTTAATCTGGCAATACTGATAAGAATTATTTTTTTCAAAGCTAATAAAATTCTATTCTATTTATAATATATATATTTGATATATATTGTGAATAGAAGATCTTTTATTTTAAATAAAGATGAATTTTCGAATTGTAATATATATGTATGTACATGTAATAATTTGATGTTGTTTTGAAATTTAATTTAATCTATTGATAATTTATATATGTATGAATTGTAATTTAAAGCTTTGTTTTAGAATTAATATTTTTCAAAAGTTAATTTAGGATTAATTCAATTTGTTTTAAAAATATAAGATAATTGTTTATCTTTAATATGATAGTTTAAATAAGATTTAAATAAAGTTTTATTTTGTTTTCTTTAAAGAGTTTAAATTTAAAATGGTTATAAAAATGTATGTATAAAGATTTATTTGTATTATAACTAGTTACATAATATTTTCTGTAAAAGATGACACATATATTCATATGTAAGTATTTATTTATAAAGTAAATTAAATATGTAAGTTTATATTTACATTTAAATTAAATAAAATTTATTGAAAATACTTAAGTAACATGTGTAACCATATTAGCTCATCTCAATAACATATGTAAGAAAATTAAGCTATATAGTGACAAATGTAAGAATGTAAATAAGTGTCTTCATTTTAGAATTTACTTTCTTTAAATTTTTAATTTAACCATAACATAATTCATTTTTCATCTCTTCTTCCTATCTTCAATCTATTCTCCTATTCTCAGCTGAAACAAAGAAAAATCTTCAAAACCAAAATCTTGTAAAAAACATCTCAAACCTGAAATTAGAAATCAAAAGCAAAAGCAAATCTGAAATTCAAATGCAAAACTGTAATCAATCCCTCAAACTCAAGAAACCAAACTGCAACTTCAACCTGTAAGGCAAATGGATGATCAACATCAGTTTCAACTCTTTAAACAACAATCTGTAAGCATACAGAGAGTTTCTTCAACAAAGCATATCAAAGCATAACCCAGATTTAATGTTCAAAAGCCTAGAATTTTTAAACCTGCTCTGCAAATTTGAATTGGTGAGTAAATATTTTTAAAACAGTTTGATCTGCTTTATTTTAACTACCATGCATGAATGATCTGTGATTTGAGTTTGGTGATTTCATGAAATCCTTTTTCAGTATTTATATTATTGAATTTATGAGATCTATATATATGTGTGTATCGGACTGTATACATATGAAACTTTGTTTGCAGTTTTTTTTAACCAGAATTTTCTTCAAAAATTCAAATCTTCCAAACTAGATCATTTTTGAACTTGATGATCGAATGAAAGTTGTATGTTGATGTTCGATGGAAATTTTAAAAATAGTCTCTGTAAATTTAAATATACAGATAATTTTTAAAATGAAATTTACAGTAATATCACTGCTACATGCTCAAAAATTGAATTTTTGTTTTGGATTGTATATATGGATTAGTTGTTAAAAATGATGAATTTTGACATGCAATTCATAATTTTTAAGTTGATATCCAATTGGGAATTTGGGAATAAAGGGTTTCGGCAATTTGATCAATTGCCGATGATAAACTATATGATTGAAGCTAGAATTTTGATCGAAGCTTGATTTTAGGTTGTAGATGTTGGGAAAAATGCAATTGAATTTTTTCAATGAGCGATTTGTTCGAATTTGAATGAATTAGGGCTTCAGCTTGTATTTTGTTCGGCTTTGCTGTCGTGAACTTTACGATGTGAATGATGAACCGGAGGTGATCGCGGCATGGGGGATGGAGGCGTGGAGGTATGGTGATGCTTTGGAGGTGGTATTGGAGCTTCCGGTGGTTGCTATGACCTGAGGCGATGGAATTTGTAGGTCGATGTTCTGCAGTTTTTTCGAGTTTATGGTCCAATTTTGATTCGAGTATGATTTCTTGAATCTGGGTCGAGATAGGGGTTGTCGAAGTCGAGTGGGGTTGGACGATGATTAGATGGATGGTCGGAGTTGTTTGGGTTGGTGGTGCATGTGCACCATGTACATTTTGTACACTGGAGTTTGAAGTTTTCGGGAAGACGAGTTTCGCTCGAAGGGAAGCTCATGATTTCTCGTGATGGACTCGAAGAAGATGGTGCTGGGAATTAGCCACGGGGCAGGCTCGTGTGTTTTGGGTTACGACTCGAGTGATTAGGTTGTTATGTTTTAGTTAAGTTCTGTATAATGTTATGTAGTAAATTAACTTGTTGTTAATAAATAAAATCAAGCCTAAGTCTTTCAAAAAGAAAATAAATATACAAGTTAAAGTTTGTTTTTTGAAATAAATTTAAACTTTTAAAAAGGGTGTTAATTAAATTTATTTAAAATTTAAATTTGTTTAAGATGGTCTCTTTTTGGAAATAATTTAATTAAATTAAATTTTAAATTTAAAAAAAGAACGTTTTGAATTTAAATATTGAACCAGAGGTTTAAGCAAAATTTTAAAGTAATGTTTAATAACTAAAGTTTTCAAATTTATATTGAAGACTAATAAAATTTAATTTAGATAATTAAAGTATTTTAAATTTTCATTTTGATTTCTAAATGCCTTATTTTCAAATAAGGTTATTATTATGATTTTGAAAACCAAATTGAATATTTTGTTTTTAAGTTATTAAAATTTGATTAATTTCAAATAATTTATTTATGAAGATAAATAAGGTTAATTTATTATTGTTTTAAACTTAAGAATACTTAATAAATATGATTTAATAAGTAAAAGATTAATTAAGAATAATGTTTTCTTAATTAATTAAGGATTTTGAAATATAAGAAGTTAATTAATTATTTAATTAATTTTAAATAATTAGTTAATTGTTTATTTAATTTTAAATAATCACTTAATTTGAATTAATTAAGTGTAATTGCCTAATGAAGTAATAAATAGTTAATTTATTGAATGTAATTAAGGAAGTAATTACTTATGGAAGTAATTAATGGGAAATTACTCATGGGAGTAACTAAATGGAAGTGATTAATGGTTAATCACTAGATGTTATTAATATAAGGAATTGATTAATATAATTGTTTTCGAAGTTAATTAATTATGGAGTAATTAATTAAAGTATTAAGAACTATTTAATGATGGAATTAATTACTTGTTAAGTAATTAATTAATGGAGTAATCAAGATTTATTAATGAAGTAATTAGAAGATAATTACTTATGTAAGTAATTAAGGGTTAATTACTTAGTTAATTTTAGTTAATTAATTAATATGATTAATTAATTAATGAATGAGATTAAGTAAATTTGTAATTAATTAATAAAGTAATTAATTAAGAATTATTAATTAATTGATTACTTAATGAAGTAATTAAAGATTAATTAGATAATTAATCAAATGTTTAATATATTTAATTAAGAAGTTAATTAATTAAGATAAGTAATTACAGTTGTTAATTTCTTTTTATGATTAATGAGATGATTAATTATAAGTTAATTATTTAATTAAAGGGTTAATTAATTAATAAGGATCATTAGTTAATATAATTAATGAACTAATCAAGGTTGATTAATAAAAGTGATTAATTTAAGTATGATTAATTAATTGTAATTAATTAAGGTTTAATGCAATTAATCATAGTTAATTAATTAATGGAAGTAAATAAAGGATCATTAATTATTGTAATTAATGATAGTGATTAAAGGTTAGTTACTATATGTGGTTAATGTTATCCCGCCTTTTGGCAAGGCCGAGATACCAAGGAACTAACTAGAAAGAGGCAGGATCACACGCCATAGCTTTGAAAGATTGTTGGGCGACTACAAATATCGACGAATTTTGCCCGAGTCCGGATCGGGCTACAATTGATAAGACACGTCAAGCGAAGCCGCGGGAACCAACTTTCCGAATTTCAAGACAATCCAAGTTAGTATGCTCAAGTTATCGCCAATGGGAGATGGATGAAATGCTATAGGCGCGAATCCCTCAGGAATGGCATAGGTTCGAATCGATCAGAAGTAAGCCTTGCTCCGAATCTATCGACCACACATTGGCTCGAATCCATCCAAGTGTCCATGCTTCGACTCCATCAACCGCACACTGGTTCGAACCCGTCCACAAGGCCTTAACTCGAATCCATCAGTAGTCGGCCTTGGTTCGAATCTGTCGGTAGTCAGCCATGGTTCGAATCCATCAGAACTAAACCTTGCTTCGACTCCATCGAACAAGCCTTAGTTCGGATCCATCCAGACCACCAAGCTTCGAATCCATCAAGGCGATCTCAAGGTCGAATCCATTGAAAACCTCTCCCTACTTCGAGTCCATCAAGAGAGAATCCTTCGAATCCATTCATCGGTGGAGTCTTCGTATCGATTGGCTATGGAATATCTTGATCGATGCAAAGGGAACTTGTGTTCAATCGATTCGAAGGGGCATACCTTCGAATCCATTGCTACGAATCCATCGAGTCACAGCAGCTAAAACCAAGGATATGACCCAGAAAACTCGGAGGAAAAGGAGGATTGACCCGAAGCATGCGCATCACGTCATCGCCTTCACGTGCAGAAGCATGGATTCGACCCTATGGATCCGAACCATATCGATTCGAACGAATCCATAGGGCGAAACACACCATCTTGAATCGATCATAACTCGAGATCTACAAATCCAAATGCTATGAAATTTTCACAGGAGCTTGCATATACATAGAAGAATGTCCACGCCAAGTTTCATCACGATTGGACACTTTTTTGATCGATTCGAACTAGGGGTCGAATCGATCCCAAAGTGGGCCCGGATCTCCAGAATTCGGCCATGTGGGCCCCTCACGTTCCAGAAGCGTTCTCCCTTGATTTTAGGCGAAATATCAGCCTCCTGCAACTATAAATAGAGCCCCTGGTCATTCAGAAAGGGGATCGGAGAATTTTGAGAGTAAGAGAACGCCCGGACGCTGCCAGAATTGCTTCAGAGCACCGCTGCTGCCTTTGATTTTGAATTTTGGCTTACTACTTGTTGTACTTTGACATAAAAAAGTTGTATTCTCCGAATATCAAGCAATAAAGTAACAAAACTTCATAGTGGACGTAGGCAATACGCCGAACCACTCTAAATCGTTGTCTCTTGTGCAATTTACTTCCTGTTATTTGGAGTTTTTGTTAGATAATCCACATTTTAATATACTTTCTTCATTTATTATCTCTTCAAAAACTTCCGACGAGTGTTGTGCCCAATTTTGACACAAACACTTTGGTGCTTTCACCGAGAAAGACCAAGTTTTTCTCCTGCTCTTTGGATCTATCTTCGATACCGGATTGCACAAATCTAAGAGAGAGATCCAGACCTCATATTCAGATTCCTTCCATTCTATTCAGATTTGTTCAAAGTCTAGGAAAGGAGTCAACGCTTCAAGATGGCGAGTACAAGAACCACTTCTAACGTTGGTGATCAAAGAAGGTCGGGATAGGCAAAATCCCACACAACTACAGTCTACCAATCAAGATGCTGTTGGGCATACGGATGTAACGACCCGTATTTTACGTGTCGATAAAATCGTAAAATTTTTAGGTCGTTAGTATTGTTTATGTCATCCATAGCCTAAGTCGTGTAAAAGATGGCTCATAAGGAAGTTAACTCGGTTGCATAGGGTCCTTAGATCGGCTCTTGGTTAGGTCGTAGATGGTTTTAAGTCGTGAACGACTTAGGGGATTACGACCTAACAGTTTAGATGTGTGAGCGAGTGATAAAAGTTAACATAGTGGTAAACGACTTATCGACTTAATAGTTGTAATAGGTTAACGAGTTAGTGGGTTAGTGGTGAACGACTTAGTGCTAGGGCTTAAGTCGTAAGCGACTTAAGTATGGTTAGGTCGTGGAGACCCTGTTGTGAGTGTGTTAGCGAGTTAGGTCGTTAACACGAGTTAATGGAGTTAGGTTGTTGGACGACTTAAGGTAGGTCGCTAGGAAGTTAAGTCAAAGCATTGGTTAACCCAGGATGCTTTTGGGTCGTTAATGACTTAGTTAAGTCGCGGCATCGTAGATCCGCGTTCATTTTAGATCGCGTAACATCTGGACCGTTGATTTTGTTAAGTCGGACCTAGTTAAGTCGGCATTATAGTCAGTCTTTAGGTTGTATAGGTGATAAGTCATTCGAAGGCTTAAGTCGTTAGGGGCTTGAGTCGTTGGGTCGGCTTAGTGTTAGGTCGTATGAGTCGTAAAGCCGTGAGTCGTTAAGTAGTAAGTCGGCGGAGTTTTAGGTCGTAGGCCGTTGGATTTCGATGAGTCGTGGACGACCTAAAACCGAGTGAACGACTTAAAACCGTGCGACTTAAGGATTTCAGCTATAAATAGGGGCGCCTATCTTTACTTTTTGGCACCGGATTTTGAAGCGACGAAGTGCTGCCATTTTGAGAGCTCGACTACAACACTTCTTCACTTCTTTTCTCCACTCTAATCTAATGATTCCATCCATCTAGATTGAAGATCAAATCGAAGATCCAAAAGCCAAAGTTGAAGATCTTCATCCAACAAAGAGAGATTTCATCGTTTGAAGCGAGATTTTGCCGGATCAAGCTTGGTTCCTTGCTGTCCAGATCTGGAGTTGATTGTTTTTAAGGTGTTTAGGTGATTCGGTGAGTGGTAGTTATCTCTCACACGGACCCAAGGGAGTATATTGGATTGGTGGCTTGTTTATGTGTTAAAGATAGTGATTTCTTGCATTTTCCTTAAGTCTGCATGTAGATCTATCACCTATGAAGTTTTGATATATATTTTACTACATGTTCACTTATGCAAGTTCATTCATCAAGTTATAGAGACATCTGCCTATGATTCATACTTGTTAGATTTGGACACTTTAATTACCAAATTGCCATTATTGTTGTAATTGCTTATTAGATCTTGTTGAATGTTTGATTACTTGGATTAATGATTGATTTATGATTGATTTGATTGTTTCAAATTAGCTAGTAGTTGATTTGAATAAGTTGGTCTAAGATGATTCAAAAGCTAAGTGGAAAGGCTCTTGAATGGTGAAAGCTGCTTGTGGCATATGAAGCGGATGTGGAAGCTCATATGGATAGATTCGATGATGATGGACTTTGCCATGATGCGATGAGGCAAACCATGATGTGAGATGGGACTTTGCTATGATGTGTTGAAGCAAAGCATGATGTGTGAAAGCCTTGCTTTAATCCAGACGGGATCATCCCAAGTATGTTGATAACTCGGTGATGCGGTCCGGGTTGGTTGATAATGGTGGGCTCGAGAGGCGTTTGGGCCAGTGTGAGAATAGTCGTCGAGGAGGATGACTAGGAGGCTTGGATCTTATCGTTATTAAAGGTTCTAGCATGCTCAAAGCAAGAGTGCGTTGGAACGGGTCACGATGACGTTCCAGACACGGGTCATGATGACGTGTTAGTACTCTGGGCAGATGCGATAGTCCTAGGCATGGGTCATGATGACGTGCAGAGTTATGTCTAGAACCGGGGTTGCCATTAGCCCTTGATGGACGGCTGAAAGAAGGTGCCGGTCATTCAATTAACGGTGATATCGAGGCAATGTTAACAGTGATAGCCAGAGTCATGGATGTTTGATTGTACCATCATTCGGTCTCAAGAGCGGTGTTTTCTGGGTGCTTATCTGATCTTGGTTTAGGCCTTGGGGGTTTGTATTTGGAAAACATCGACCTTGACTCGAGTGATAATTACTTTACTTAAATTTTCTGCTTTGCTATACTTGTTTATGCTTAGTGGGTCTGGGGGCTATCACTGTGGAATGAGGTGGAGTGGGATGGTTGAGTTCCTATTCCTTTTATCCTTTATGCTCTATTGGTATGTTTGATAGTTAATTTACTGCTCACCAAGACTATTATCTGACTCAAGGTTTTATGTTCAACTCTTATTACCTTGGGCTGTTCATCCATGTTGGGATGGGCAGACTAGGTAACAGGTGACAGGTGCTGTTCTTGGCTACCAACGCTGTTGATGACGAAGACGAGCTGGAGGCTAGCATATTTGTTTCCTTACTATATGTACTGGATATTCCACTGCTTGTATATGTTTTGAGTGTTATGTAGTGAGGCTTGATGTATTGATTGTTCAGATGTTTGTATCAAACCTTTATGAAGTCTATGTGATGATATTCTGTTATGAGCTTCACTATATACATATATTTCTCTATTGTATTTTGTCCATGTGCTGTGAGTTGTACGATAGAGTTTCTGTTTTATCTTACCCTGGCTATCGTCCATGGCTGCCTAGCACGCCTTTCAGCGCACGATTTCCTTGTTTAGTGCGGGAGTCATGGGCGGTCGTCACATTTGGTATCAGAGCTTTGGTTAATCGATTTTAGCCAACGTTCGCTGACGTAACTACGTATGAGAGACGTAATTGTATTTTGATGGATGATTACTATATATATAATATAGTAGCTTAGAAGGATTTGAACTCCTTATGCAGTTGTTTCTCAAGGTGTTCTAAGTCATTCCTTTTTGTAGATATTAAGGATGAGTCGAAGAGGAAGACCAGCTGCTAGGGAAGGCCATGCTGTTGAGGGGGCTGGTGATTATGCTCGTATGTTCGAGGCTATGATGACTTCGATCATGAGGAGGATGCCAGCTTCGGGGCCATCAGTAGATGTTGGAGTTCAGGTTCAAGCTCCAAGACCAGTGGATTTTTCTAAGTTGTGTAAAGACTATACTGCTCTCGGAGGAAATGTTTTCTTGGGAACGGAGTCGACTATTAAAGTTCAGAGATGGATAGATGCTTGTAGAAGGATCTTTGGTGACTTGGGAATTGAGGATGCAACTAAAAGGAAGCTTGCATCGAGGCAGCTTCAGGGAAGAGCTACTGATTGGTGGGGTTCTATCACCATTGATACTCCAGAAGAAGAGATTACTTGGGAGCAATTCCAAGTTAGATTTGAAGCTAAGTTCATTTCTACGGCTCGGAAATCTGTTCTGTTTAAGAAGTTTGTGGAGCTCAAGCAAGGTGGGAGACCAGTTCTTGAGTATGTTTCAGAGTTTGAAGCTTTGTCCAAGTATGCTCGGTCGTATATTGAATCTCCCTATCAGAAGAATGAGAAGTTTGTGACAGGCTTGGACAGTTATCTTGGGAGACAGTTGGTGGATCATCTGGACGATCCATTTGAGAAGCTTGTGGAGAAAGCTCTCAGGCACGAGAGTTTGTTTCCTATGGAAGGGTCTGTTGTTGCTGTGACCAAGGAAGAGTCCAAACCACAGCAGGGTGGAAATAAGAAGAGGAAGCAGCAACAGCAGAAGGGTAAGGATGGCCAGAAGAAGCCAAAGGGTGAAGTGACCTGCTACAATTGTCGGCAGAAGGGCCATCTCTCCAGGGATTGCCAGTATCCAAAGGTACTGTTGAAGTGCTACAACTGTGATAAGTTGGGGCATATTAGGAAGAATTGTCCAGAACCACAGAAGGACAAACAGATTGTGCAAGCTTATGCTTTGGTGGCAGTTCCATCATCTTCGAAAGCTCCTACTGCGGAAGAGAAAGGGAAGAGTGTGGTGGTTCAAGGTACTCTTTCCATATGTGGTGTTCCAGTTAGGGTGTTGTTTGATACTGGGGCATCGCATTCGTTTGTTTGTGATGATCTTGTAGGCCGGTTGGGTTTGGAACCGGAAATTATTGATAGACCATTGGTTGTGACTAATCTAGTTGGGGGTTCGTCTTGTTTGTGTATGGTATGCCGTGGTCTAGTAGTATCGAGTCATGATTGCTCTTTTGTTTGTGATTGTTTTGTTCTGAACTTTTCGGGGTTCAGAATTATTTTGGGTATGGACTGGCTTAGGAAGTATGCGGCAAAGGTTGATTGTGAGAAGCTGGAGGTGACAATCGGGAATGTGGAAGGGCGAAAGGTTGTGATACGATGTAAGCATGAAGAAGGCGTCTTCATGGGCTTCATGTATTCGCTGGTTGTTCCACGGGATGGACTGTCATCGATGCCGGTTGTGAATGGATTTGAGGACGTCTTTGACGAGGTCAAAGGGTTACCGCCGCATAGGGAGATCGAGTTTCGTATCGATCTAGTTGAGGGAGCCAGACCTGTTGTGATGCCTCTTAGACGGATGGCACCTAGAGAACAACAAGAGCTGAAGGTGCAGGTTGATGACCTTTTTCAGAAAGGATTCATTCGGCGTAGTGTGTCCGAATGGGGTGCACCAGTTGTGTTCGCAACCAAAGCGGATGGATCGTTGAGGTTGTGTGTGGATTATCGTGAGCTGAATAAGGTGACTAAGAAGAACAAGTATCCATTGCCGAGAATAGATGACTTGTTTGATCAGCTTCACGAGGCTAAGGTGTTTTCTTAGATGGATTTGGCAACGGGATTTCACCAGTTGAGAGTGGCTAAGGATAGTGTGCCGAAGATTGCTTTTAGGACACCATCCGGTTTTTATGAGTGGCTGGTAATGCCGTTTGGATTGACTAACGCACCAGCATATTTTGTGGATCTTATGAATAGAGTATTCAGAGATCAGTTGAATAAGTTCGTACTTGTGTTCGTGGATGATATTCTGATTTATTCCAAAACTGAAGAAGAGCACAAGACGCACTTACGAATTGTTTTGGGAATCTTGCGGAAACATCAGCTGAAGGCTAAGTTTCTGAAGTGTCACTTCTGGAAGAGTGAAGTGAGGTTCTTAGGCCATATTATCTCTGGAAATGGAATAGCGGTTGATCCCGCTAAGGTGGCAGCAATCCAGGATTGGGAGAGACCTAAGAATGTGTCTGATGTGAGAAGTTTTCTTGGATTAGCTGGATATTATCGTCTGTTTATCAAATACTTTTCCAAGAAAGCTGCACCGTTAACAGGATTGACGAAAAAGAACCAAGTGTTTATATGGGATGATAAGTGTGAGCAAGCTTTTGTAATCCTGAAAGAGCGACTGACAAGTGCTCCTGTTTTGACTATTCCAAGTGGGAATGGTGAGATGGTGGTTTACACCGATGCATGTGGTACTGGACTTGGAGCAGTGCTAATGCAGAAGGATAAAGTTGTTGCGTATGCAAGTCGACAACTGAAGCCGCATGAAAGGAATTATCCGACTCATGATTTGGAGTTAGCGGCGATTGTATTTGCTCTGAAGATGTGGAGACATTATCTATTGGGAGTTTGATTTGAGTTGTTTACAGATCATAAGTCGTTGAAGTATCTGTTCTCCCAGAAGGATTTGAATCTTCGGCAGCAACGATGGCTAGAGTTTTTAGCATCATATGATTTTGGTATAGCCTATACTCCGGGAAAAGGTAACGCGGTGGCCGATGCGTTAAGTCGAAGACATGCAGGATTGGGAGCCATGTTTTCGGAATGGAAGAGTCTCGAGTATTTGGCTGGATTTGACTTCAGGCCTAGATGTGAATTGGAACCTGAGATGTTGGCAAACTTATCGATAAGACCTACTCTTGTGGAAAGGATTGGCGAGAGCCAAAAGCGAGATGATAAGCTTGTCAAGATTATCCGTGATTTGGAATCTGGATTGAATCCAGAAAAGGATAAGGGATTTGAAGTCGATCGAGAGGGTTGGCTTCGGAAACAAGGACGATTAGTTGTTCCCGATATAGAGGGATTGAGAGATGAAGTTCTGAGGGAAAGTCATCACTCGAAGTTGACGATTCATCCAGGTGGAAATAAGATGTATCGGGATATTAAGAGAACCTATTACTGGGAAGGTATGAAGAAGGATGTTGGAAATTTTATTTCCAAATGTATGAACTGCCAGTTGGTGAAGGCTGAGAAGAAGAAGCCTAGCGGATTGCTTCAGCCATTAAAGGTTCCTACATGGAAGTGGGAGCAGATATCGATGGATTTTATCGATGGTCTACCTAGAACCAGGGCAGGGAATGAAGGGATTTGGGTCATCATAGATCGTTTGACTAAGAGTGCAAGATTTATTCCTGTTCGATCAACTAGGACTGCATCGAAGTTGGCTGAGTTGTATGTTAAGTGGATAGTTCGATTCCATGGTATTCCGAAGAGTATAGTGAGCGATCGAGACCCATTGTTCACTAGTGGATTTTGGAAGAGCTTCCAGGAAGTTTTGGGAATCGAGTTGTGTTTGAGTACAGTTTATCACCCCTAAACGGATGGTCAGACCGAGAGAGTCAACCGAGTTTTGGAAGATCTCCTGAGGGCATGTGTTTTGGATTTCGGAGGATCATGGGAAGATCACCTTCATTTGGTGGAATTTGCATATAATAATAGTTACCAGTCAAGCATTGGTATGGCACCATATGAAGCATTGTATGGAAGACCGTGTAACTCTCCGACATGTTGGTTGGAAACTGGAGAAAAGTTGATACTTGGGCCAGAGATGATTCGACAGACTATGGATTGCATAGAGATCATTCGGCGACGAATGAAGGCAGCCCAAGATCGTCAGAAAAGTTATGCCGATAATCGTCGTAAGGATTTGGAATTCGACGTAGGTGATATGGTTTTTGTGAAGATTTCTCCTCTGAAGAATGTTATTAGATTCGGGAAGAAAGGAAAATTGACTCCGAGATTTGTTGGACCATTCCTGATTATCGAGCGAATTGGAAAGCTCGCTTATAGATTGGAGTTACCGGAAAAGATGGCGGGTGTGCACAATGTTTTTCATGTATCTTATCTACGGAAGTATGTGCACGACTCGAATATGGTGGTTTCTGCTGATAGATGTGAAGACTTGGAGGTTGACCCAGTTGTTACGATACCTCGTAAGCCTCTTCGTGTTGTTGAAATCGACACGAAATAGCTTAGGAGGAAAACGTTCACGTTACTCAAGGTACAATGGAGTGATGATGTTGACGACTGTACATGGGAGGTGGAAGAGAGGATGAAGGCAGCTCATCCTGAACTCTTCGAGGTATGGCCCTAAGGTGTCGTGACATCTCACGAATTTGTAGCTTGTTCTAAGCCTTAGAATTCTGCATGCTAGGCTAGTAATTGGATGCATGGTTTGTTGATTGCTATGGATGGTAGGCATGCGGAATAACTTTGGTTGCTCTTGTTTGTTTGGAATTTCGGGGGCGAAATTCCTAAAGGGGAGAGAATGTAACGACCCGTATTTTACGTATCGATAAAATCGTAAATTTTTTAGGTCGTTAGTATTGTTTATGTCATCCATAGCCTAAGTCGTGTAAAAGATGGCTCATAAGGAAATTAACTCGGTTGCATAGGGTCCTTAGATCGGCTCTTGGTTAGGTCATAGATGGTTTTAAGTCGTGAATGACTTAGGGGATTACGACCTAGCGGTTTAGATGTGTGAGCGAGTGATAAAAGTTAACATAGTGGTAAACGACTTATCGAGTTAATAGTTGTAATAGGTTAACGAGTTAGTGGGTTAGTGGTGAACGACTTAGTGCTAGGGCTTAAGTCGTAAGCGACTTTAGGTCGTGGAGACCCTGTTGTGAGTGTGTTAGCGAGTTAGGTCGTTAACACGAGTTAATGGAGTTAGGTTGTTGGACGACTTAAGGTAGGTCGCTAGGAAGTTAAGTCAAAGCATTGGTTAACCCAGGATGCTTTTGGGTTGTTAATGACTTAGTTAAGTCGCGGCATCATAGATCCGCATTCATTTTAGGTCGCGTAACATCTGGACCGTTGATTTTGTTAAGTCGGACCTAGTTAAGTCGGCATTATAGTTAGCCTTTAGGTTGTATAGGTGATAAGTCATTCGAAGGCTTGAGTCGTTAGGGGCTTGAGTCGTTGGGTCGGCTTAGTGTTAGGTCGTATGAGTCGTAAAGCCGTGAGTCGTTAAGTAGTAAGTCGACGGAGTTTTAGGTCGTAGGTCGTTGGACTTCGATGAGTCGTGGATGACCTAAAACCGAGTGAACGACTTAAAACCGTGCGACTTAAGGATTTCAGCTATAAATAGGGGCGCCTATCTTCACTTTTTGGCACCGGATTTTGAAGCGACGAAGTGCTGCCATTTTGAGAGCTCGACTACAACACTTCTTCACTTCTTTTCTCCACTCTAATCTAGTGATTCCATCCATCTAGATTGAAGATCAAATTGAAGATCCAAGAGCCAAAGTTGAAGATCTTCATCCAACAAAGAGAGATTTCATCGTTTGAAGCGAGATTTTGCCGGATCAAGCTTGGTTCCTTGCTGTCCAGATCTGGAGTTGATTGTTTTTAAGGTGTTTAGGTGATTTGGTGAGTGGTAGTTATCTCTCACACGGACCCAAGGGAGTATATTGGATTGGTGGCTTGTTTATGTGTTAAAGATAGTGATTTCTTGCATTTTCCTTAAGTCTGCATGTAGATCTATCACCTATGAAGTTTTGATATCTATTTTACTACATGTTCACTTATGCAAGTTCATTCATCAAGTTATAGAGACATCTGCCTATGATTCATACTTGTTAGATTTGGACACTTTAATTACCAAATTGCCATTATTGTTGTAATTGCTTATTAGATCTTGTTGAATGTTTGATTGCTTGGATTAATGATTGATTTATGATTGATTTGATTGTTTCAAATTAGCTAGTAGTTGATTTGAACAAGTTGGTCTAAGATGATTCAAAAGCTAAGTGGAAAGGCTCTTGAATGGTGAAAGCTGCTTGTGGCATATGAAGCGGATGTGGAAGCTCATATGGATAGATTCGATGATGATGGACTTTGCCATGATGCGATGAGGCAAACCATGATGTGAGATGGGACTTTGCTATGATGCGTTGAAGCAAAGCATGATGTGTGAAAGCCTTGGTTTAATCCAGACGGGATCATCCCAAGTATGTTGATAACTCGGTGATGCGGTCCGGGTTGGTTGATAATGGCGGGCTCGAGAGGCGTTTGGGCCAGTGTGAGAATAGTCGTCGAGGAGGATGACTAATAGGCTTGGATCTTATCGTTATTGAAGGTTCTAGCATGCTCAAAGCAAGAGTACGTTGGAACGGGTCACGATGACGTTCCAGACACGGGTCATGATGACGTGTTAGTACTCTGGGCAGATGCGATAGTCCTAGGCACGGGTCATGATGACGTGCGGAGTTATGTCTAGAACCGGGGTTGCCACTAGCCCTTGACGGACGGCTGAAAGAAGGTGCCGGTCATTCAATTAACGGTGATATCGAGGCAATGTTAACAGTGATAGCCAGAGTCATGGATGTTTGATTGTACCATCATTCGGTCTCAAGAGCGGTGTTTTCTGGGTGCTTATCTGATCTTGGTTTAGGCCTTGGGGGTTTGTATTTGGAAAACATCGACCTTGACTCGAGTGATAATTACTTTACTTAAATTATCTGCTTTGCTATACTTGTTTATGCTTAGCGGGTCTGGGGGCTATCACTGTGGAATGAGGTGGAGTGGGATGGTTGAGTTCCTATTCCTTTTATCCTTTATGCTCTATTGGTATGTTTGATAGTTAATTTATTGCTCACCAAGACTATTATCTGACTCAAGGTTTTATGTTCAACTCTTATTACCTTGGGCTGCTCATCCATGTTGGGATGGGCAGACTAGGTAACAGGTGACAGGTGCTGTTCTTGGCTACCAACGCTGTTGATGACGAAGACGAGCTGGAGGCTAGCATATTAGTTTCCTTACTATATGTACTGGATATTCCGCTGCTTGTATATGTTTTGAGTGTTATGTAGTGAGGCTTGATGTATTGATTGTTCAGATGTTTGTATCAAACCTTTATGAAGTCTATGTGATGATATTCTGTTATGAGCTTCACTATATACATATATTTCTCTATTGTATTTTGTCCATGCGCTGTGAGTTGTACTATAGAGTTTCTGTTTTATCTTACCCTGGCTATCGTCCATGGCTGCCTGGCACGCCTTTCAGCGCACGATTTCCTTGTTTAGTGCGGGAGTCATGGGCGGTCGGCACAACGGATCAGTCAGGTCCGGTCACAAGACAAGAGTTCTAGGCGCTACTCCAGGAACTAACCCAAAGCTGACAATAGCTAACTGAGCAGTTGCGCGCTAACGCTGAGTTGACCGATCAACTAAATCGCCAAAAGAGAAGAACATCCAGAAGGGATCAAGCTCCTCATTCTTCCACCGAAAGCTCTGCTTCATCTGACGACAATAACAGATCTACCCGTCCCAGGCTAGACGGAAACCATGCGCAAGCTGCTGACTATCAATAGGCGTTAACCGTTGGGCAAGTAAGAGTTGGCCCATCTATCAGCTTCCATACTGGACCCTCCTCCCGAGGAGGCACTATTCCACAATACACTGTAGATGATCGAGCTGCCACAGCCGCTGCAGTTGACATAGGAGTTGATACCCGAGATTACTCCAATCAAAATTATCATCAGCAGGGACATGCTTCAGAGCCATATGTCCCAGAAGACGTCGAGCCAAGGAGGCGAGCTACGGATCATCGACAGCGCCCGATCCCACCTCGCACTGTGGAACTCGACCACACTTTGGCTCACCACACACAGAATGTTCCAATGCCGGACTTCTCAGCCATGGTATGACAAATGATTCGCGAGAGTCAAGGCCTAACAAATGACGATTGGGGAATCTCCCGGAGTCATACCCCGTTCACTGATGACATATTGTATGCTGAACCTCCTCGACGATTCAGAATGCCAACCCTGCCCATGTATGAAGGGAATTCCGACCCAAATCAACATATTTTGAAATACGAGCGGTCGATGACAGCTGCGAGAGCTGATGACGCAGTAAAATGCCGTAGTTTTCCCATTTCCTTAGGGGGAATTGCGACGATGTGGTTTACACGATTACCGCCACGATCTATCTCTTCATTTGATCAGTTAGCTACCAAATTTGTTGAGCAGTTTCGCATGCATATTTCCCGACCTAAAGATGTTAATACCTTATCAAGTGTCACTCAAGCTCCCGGAGAGACACTTAGACGATATTTGGAGAGATTCAATGCTGCATGCGCAGAGATCACCAACCCCAATGATAATTCTATTTTAATGGCTTTGACTAAAGGAATCGACCCTGATTCCGAGTTTGGAAATTGGTTAGCTGGAAAGCCTCCCGCATCGTTGGACCGTTTCTATTCCAAAGCCGCTCAATTCTTGAGGCGAGAGGATGCGAAACAGTCTAGGAAGCAGGGCGATGCAAGGCCCAGCAGTGAAGGCATTCAAAGTAGTGTTGCGGTTAAACAGTCTGGCGAAAGTTTAGAAAAAGTCCAGTTGAATATTCAAAATAAGCAGACTCAACAACCGAGGAACGGTGATAACCGGAGCAAGAAGCAAGACCAGAATCGTGGTCCGAGGCGTAGAATCGCAATGTTTGACAGTTATACACCACTTAACACGTCACTGGAAAATGTATACCTACAGACTTGTAATACTGTGCAATACAAAAAGCCTGCTCCGAAGCCATCGTCGGAGAGGCAGAATCAAATAGGAAAATTTTGTAGATTTCATGAAAGTTATGGACATAACACCAATGAGTGTAGGCATTTGCAAGACCTCATTGAAAAATTGATCAGAGAAAGAAAGTTGGATCAGTTTGTTTGGGCACCGCAGTCCGGTGAGGCGGGCCCATCCAATCAAAATCGAACACAGAATCAGGAAAGACAAGGTGAACCCGCTCGTACGGGCGGGAGATTGGTTATCAATACAATAAGTGGTGGTCCCCATCCAGCAGACGTAAGCTGGAGAGAAATGGAGTCATATGCTAGCTCGATCAGGCATGTGGACCTTGAATGCTATAGTAACTCTGAAGACGGAACACCGGCTAAACAACAAAAGACGATGGCTGATGAAATCGTATTTAGAAATCGAGATGCCGATAAAGTCGAAGCCCCCACAATTGACCCGTTGGTCATATCCGCTCAAGTTGGTCCTGCTTGGATGAAGAGGATCTTGGTAGACATTGGGAGTTCCATGAACATACTGTTTAAAAGAGCATACGATTTAATGAAGATGGAAGCTAAGGACTTAAAACCTTGTCAATCACGAGTCCATGGATTCAACGGAAGTGCGACAATACCAACCGGAATGGTTGAATTGCCGGTGGAGTTGGGAGTGGGAGAATGCCGAAGAGTTTGGATGTTGCAATTTGTTGTCTTGGATATTCCTTCTCCGTACAATGCTTTTTTGGGCCGACCGGCCCTTGCTGAATTTAGGGCTGCTATTGCCCCATGGTGTTTAACTCTGAAGTTCCCTACTGACCACGGGATAGGAGTTGTACAAGGAGATCAGGCTGTTGGAAGAGCCTGTTATGTTGCTGAGCTGCGGGAGGCGCAGCGAAAAGAAAAAGGAAAGGGCGTAGAGGAATCTCTCTGCGTCCGTTTCACTGACGATTGACAATTAGCGCCTGGGCCTCGGCCTGGGCACCACAACCAATTCCAAAAGGATCTTGACCAAAGGGACAATGATAATAAAGAAGAATCTATGGAAAATTAAGCTTCTCCGGCTGAGCTAACAATCGATGTCCCGATTGATGATGATAACAATGATTCTAGAATGTTGAAGATTGGATCTCAGCTGAACCGAGAGACACAACAGGAATTGGTTGATTTTCTTCGGGCGAATCTCGACGTATTCGCCTGGACGCACTCTGATATGCGTGGAATCTCGCCGAACATCGCGAGCCACACTTTAAATATTGACCCGCGGTATATCCCGGTCAAACAGAAAAGACGTGGTATGGATCCAGAGAGATCTGCCGCCCTTAAGGAAGAGGTCGACAAATTGAAGACGAATGGGTTCATTAGAGACGCTTTATACCCAGAGTGGGTGTCCAATCCTGTACTCGTCCGAAAACCAAACGGGAAATGGAGAACGTGTATCGATTACTCTGATCTGAATAAAGCCTGCCTGAAAGACAGCTTTCCACTTCCCCGGATCGATCAGCTGGTAGATTCAACCGCCGGACTTGAATTATTATCCTTCATGGATGCTTACTCAGGTTATAATCAGATACCCATGCATGTACCCGACCAAGAGCACACAAGCTTCGTAACCGACTTAGGATTATACTGCTACAAGGTCATGCCTTTTGGATTAAAGAATGCTAGCGCAACTTATCAACGCTTAGTCAACCGGATGTTTGCCGATTAGATTGGGAAGACTATGGAGGTTTATGTAGATGACATGTTGGTGAAATCACGATACGATGATCATGTCAAAGATTTGGAGTCAATGTTCAATATCCTCCGGAAATACGGGATGAAGCTTAATCCGCTAAAGTGTCATTTCAGAGTCGCATCCGGAAAATTCCTTGGGTTCATTGTCAATGCCCGAGGAATAGAGGCCAACCCCGAGAAGATCTGGGCTATCAGAAATCTTCAAACTCCGAGAACCATGAAGCAAGTTCAGAGTCTTAATGGGAAAGTTGCAGCACTGAGCAGGTTTATCTCAAAGTCGACAGACAAATGCATTCCCTTCTTCGATTTGATTCGAAAAGGGAAACAAAACTTCGAATGGACTGCAGAATGTGAGGGCGCATTTCAATCGCTAATCCAACATCTTTCCGTACCACCGATCCTTTCAAAGCCTGTAGATCATGAACAGTTATATCTCTACCTGGCGGTATCTGAAAATGCAATCAGTGCTGCATTAATTCGGGAGGAGGACCGAGTGCAAAAACTGGTCTACTACGTGAGTAAACGATTGACCGGAGCCGAGAGAAATTATCCAAAGCTTGAAAAGTTGGCATATTGCCTAGTCATTGCCTTGAGGAAACTCCGTCCATATTTCCAGGCTCATCCTATTACTGTGTACACCGACCAGCCGTTACAACAGATCCCTGCGCGGCCTGAGACGTCTGGTAGGTTACTAAAATGGAACATCGAACTGAGTCAATTTGACATCACTTATACTCCAATAAGAGCCATTCACGGCCAAGTCGTAGCAGATTTTATAGCTGAATTCACTGTTCCTGAAGACTTGCCCGAGACCAGCAAATCTCCCAAATACATCTGGAAGCTGTACACCGATGGCGCGTCAAACGATCGGTGCTCAGGAGCTGGGGTAGTGCTTAAAACCCCCAAGGGACTATCCATTTGTTATTCTTTAAAGTTCTAGTTCCGCGCAACCAACAATGAAGTTGAGTACGAAGCTCTACTTACCGGACTAAAGCTTGCCCGTGATCTGAAAATCATCGCCGTAGAGATCTACTGTGATTCCTAGTTGATAGTATGTCAAGTTCGAGGAGAATATCAGGCCAAAGACCGAAGATTGGCCGCTTATCTAACTCGAGTTCTGGAGATGCTTGATCAGTTCGATTACTATGCCATTTTCTACATACCCCGAGAGCACAATCAGAAAGCTGATTCGTTGGCAAAGTTAGCAAGTACGGGTGAAGTTCAGCAGTTGGGGGTCGTTCCGGTTGAAACCCTATCCTCCCGAGCATTGATCGAAGGGAGACCGATTTCACATTTGAAGCTACCTCCAACAGGGAGTCGTGGATGACTCCTTATCGAGATTATATCGAACATGGTATATTGCCCGAGCGTCGAAGCGAGAAAAGAAAAGTTCTACGAAAGGCCTCACGATTTGTTATTCAAAATGGAGTCACGTACCGGAGAGGATACTCTGTTCCTCTCCTCCGGTGTATCGCGCACGATGAAGTCAAATGAGTGTTACACGATGTACATGAAGGAGAATGCGGCGATCACACTGGGGGGCAAGCACTTGCAAAGAAAATACTTCGATATGGGTATTATTGGCCTACTGTTAATCGCGATGATGCAGACTATGCTATAAAATGTGACAAATGCCAGAAACACGCTCGAATCCTAGAGCCCCGCCTACCGAGATAACCCAAATGGTCAGTCCTTGGCCATTTGCGGTATGGGGAATAGATATCATCGGCACATTGCCTCTGGCCAAAGGTGGCGCGAAGTACGCCATCGTTGCAGTTGATTATTTCACCAAATGGGCTGAAGCTGAACCCCTTGCAACAATTACGACAAAGAAAGTAATCAACTTTGTAGTACGTAACATCATCTGCCGGTTTGGTCTCCCACATACTATCATCACCGATAATGGAGCCCAATTCGACAGTGCTGAATTCAAGAATTTCTGTCAACGATTCCACATCCATAAGAAATACTCTGCAGTAGCGCACCCTCAAGCAAATGGTCAAGTTGAAGCTGTTAATAAAGTTATCAAATCCATTCTAAAGAAGCGACTGGAAAAAGCTGGGGGCAAATGGGTCGACGAACTTCCTATGGCATTATGGGCCTATCGAACAAATCATAAAACTGCAACCGGTCATACCCCGTTTTCTCTATCCTACGGCTCTGAAGCCGTTATTCCAGTCGAAATGGAAGTGCACTCTCATCGTGTAACATATTATGATCCGAAAACAAATGCCATACTATTTGTTGAATCTTTGGATTTACTCGATGAGAAGCGCGAAGAGGCTGACTTGAGGGCAGCCGCATATCGAAGTCCAGTCGCCCGACTGTACAATGCCAAGGTCCGTCCGTGAACCTTCGAACTCGGCGATCTCGTACTCAAAAGGGTATATCCGGTCCCTTCGCATATGAAGCCAAATTGGGAAGGGTCGTATGTGATTTCACAAAAGCTCGGTGATGGCACGTTCAAATTATCGACCATTGACGGTCTTACTTTGCCGAGAGCTTGGAATAACGAAAGTCTTCGTCTCTACTACATATAAAAGACTTTACTTATTTATTTTATGTCAATTTATCCCTTTACATTTTATTCTAGCATTTCGAGATTTAAATTTGTAATAAGGCAACTAACTTTGCCATATTTTCTCGTTTCGGCAATAAAATGCCATCTCTTCGAGCCAGAGCTGTGATCTACTGAATACGACGTACAATATCACGATGCACGGAGAGCCAAGTTCCATCACGTGGTGGGATTTATTCAAATAGGGAGTAACTGTGATACGACCAGTCACTTGCTAAGTGAAACCCGAGCTCGGGGACAGAATACTACATCAACATTCATAGGGATTGATACACGACAATCCCTCCTCCAACTCCAAATTCCCAGAGTGCGAATTGGAGTATAAACTTCAA
The DNA here is from genome assembly GCA_030765085.1 of Allium cepa. Lineage (NCBI taxonomy): Eukaryota > Viridiplantae > Streptophyta > Magnoliopsida > Asparagales > Amaryllidaceae > Allium > Allium cepa. The sequence continues at coordinate 160,469,367 of CM060939.1, forward strand.
TTCTCGGTTCCCGGAGCGCGAACCGGAGTATAAATCCATCGCTCCCAGAGTGTGAGCCAACTCCAAATTCCCTGAGTGCGAATTGGAATATAAACTTCAACTCTCGGTTCCCGGAGCGCGAACCGGAGTATAAATCCATCGCTCCCAGAGTGTGAGCTAACTCCAAATTCCCGGAGTGCGAATTAGAGTATAAACTTCAACTCTTGGTTCCCGGAGTGCGAGCCAGAATATAAAACTCTATCTCCAAATTCCCAGAGTGTGAATTGGAGCATAAACCCAACTTTTGGTTCCCAGAGCGCGAACCGGAGTGTAAATCACTAACTTCAAATTCCCAGAGTGTGAATTGGAGTATAAACGTCAATTACAGGTTCCCGGAGAGCGAACTAAATCATAAACATTGATAATTAATAAGTTCCCAGAATATGGGCCGAACTGTTAATTACAAATTGTGTTAAGTCCCCGGAGTGTGGACATGTATTCAAGGCATATGACATATGTGAGCACAAGCTAATCAAAGCAATACTTAAGCAAAAGAGAAAGAGTTGTTTTCCATTTTATCAACAAACAAAAAAGGAGTTTGATTACATGACGAAAACAAAAAATAGTCCATAGAGTGGGTGCCGAATCCACACTTATACACGGCTCAAAAAAGGAGAAGTAAAAAGAATTGCCATTTCACAACCACATGATAAAACGAGAAGTTCACTCCTTCTTCTTCCGGGGTCTCTTCTTCGGAGTTGAGCCGCTGGACCCACTACCCGGCTTCCTGCGAGACTTTTTGTCCTTCTTTGGAACATCCTAAGGATCTGGCATAATATCAACGTCTTCCTCAGAGCTGGAAGGAATAGAGATCCTTTTGTGAGGACGAACCGGAGGCAGAGGAGCAGTAACAGGTGATGGAGCTTCGTCACTAGAAGTCATAGCTGTATCGACAGAAGAAGTAACCATTAAAGGAGTTAAGCTTGGTGGAGCAACATCGCTTCCGGAACCACCAACCGTCGTCGCTGCAGCCATTTCAGCGCTTATTTCGGCAAGGATTTCTTCTTCTCGGGAAGATCGAGCAGCGCCGGACACACTGATAGTCGACATAAACGAGCTAAAAGTTGGAGCGACACCACCCATTGCAAAAGAAGGATCGGTAAAAGGTTCATAGGGTTGCTTGAGAAGTTCCTCAATCATCTGAACATCAAACGACATTGAACTCCCCTCTCCAATCTCGTTGGTTACGGCGGTAGTCGTAATAGCCTCAGTAACGACAGCTCCTTGCATTGACTGCGAAATTGGTGGTACTGGAAGTGCTGGCGCATCACTTTCAGTCACTGGTCCAAAAGAAATGAGAATAATTAGTCAAACGTTCTGTTCCAAGTTCGTCATTCTAAAACACTTAAGGAATATTTGAAATACCTTCTTTGTCTCGGCTCGGTGATGAGACGAGTTCGAAAACAGTAGTTGTACCAAGAGACAGTTTCGGTCGATCCGGGTTATAAGAAGGAACAACATGTGGACCAGCTGTAGCAGTAACTCCAGACGAGGTCGGGGCAGCAACTGAAACATCCTCACTACAATGTGCAGCTCCAGAACCCTCACCAGTCTCCACATGTTGAAAACCAAGTCTCTCTCTCTCGGCAGAAATCATCGCTTCGTGGAGAAGTTTCCTTTCCTCCTCGCTCAACAAGCGGGACTCGAGTTCAAATTCATCCAAGGCACCTTCGGGGAGAGATGCTTTCTTGTTCGCCACCAATTTTCTCCAAGCATTGAGTAGAAGCATAGAATAATCTCCGAGCCACGAGAGATTCCTGTGCTCAAGCACATTAGCATTGTAAGTGTCAAGAAGCTCATCAAACTCGGCTTCTACCCTGAATATCTCTGCTTGAACTCTACCTTCCACTTCTGCCTCCACCGCTTCAACTTTAGCAACTGCGGCGTCTCGCTCAGCTCGAAGAGACACGGCTTGCTCGCATGCTTCTTGTGCGGCCACGTTAGCATCATCTTTTTTCTTGTTCAAATCGGCAAACTTAGCCTTTAATTCCTCAAGTTCTTTGACCGCCGCATCCCGCTCAGCCTCAACATTTTTGTACCGATGGCCCAAATCTTCAACTAAGGTGCAATGCGCCTTTTGCATCTTCTCCATCTCAGCTAATGTCTCATTGACCTTTTTCAGCGACTCAACTTCGGCCTTACGAGAGGATTCCGTTTCAGACTGAAGTATATCAACAATACGGTTCTTCTGAGCCAAGTCTGCTTCCAGTTTGTCAATAACTTTGGCTCGATCGAAGGCTACTTTCGAAGCTTTAATAGCCGCCTTGTACCATTCTTTGTACTGAGCATAGAAATCACGGGTATAGCTGAGGGCGGTGTTCACAGCCTCTTCGGGAATTCTTTTGAGATTGGGAGGAAAGATGTAACCATCAAAGCATATTTCTGGAAAATCTTTCTTCAGTTGAGCAATTCTTATAGCCCCTTCACCAGATGGTTCGAGTGGGGCCTCCTCCACAGTTATGGTCGTAGCCGTATCAGTCCTAGAACGATGTGGACCAGGTTTTGAGATCTGTAAAGATGGCTGTTGTCACGAAGGTTCAAGTATAGGTGCCTGGCTTCTGGGTGGCGGAGGAGAACGAGAGGGTGAACAGTACCTTTGGTCCCTATCGGAACGCTCCTGGCTAGAATAATATCGGGAATGGTCCCTCTCACGATGCTCTTGCTCATAATGCCTCCGATCACGATCACGATCAGAATCCCTACGGCGAAATTCGTAATAAGATGAAGAATGATGCACTTGCCGAAGTCTATCAAGTGTAGAAGGACGATCCGACATGGCACCTGTAAAGAAGAAACAATTCAATTAAGTACCAAGGAAAAGCACTGCAATGCATGTGGAAGTCGTGAAGTATTGTGAAAGTGTATGAATGCGCAAATCCCCCGACCAACCAGAAGCGTCGATTACACTAACGGGTAAAGATCCGCTTATGTCAAGCGCTCCCCGGAGCTCTTCCAACCCGGTCCCATGGTGGAGAGATACGTAGTCCAGAATGGGAATATCGTCCAACCCTGTGAAAAAGTCTCCGGACTGGCGAGGAGCGGCGCCGGAGACAGTAACCCCAGGTTTGGAACGGGTTACGACTACAGACTTCCATCTTTTAAACTTAGGAACATCAGCCTTGCCTTTCTGACCCTCTTCTATTCGGGAAAGGTCGGCTGCTACCTCAGTGTCCGTGGACATTCTTTCATCATCGCTTGCTTCTCTTATCACAATGCCAGGTTTTCTTTTTACCACTTTCTTCTTCTTCCTCGAGGCCGATTTTGCCAACCCCTCAATTACAATACTCTGGCTCATCTCAATCAAACCCAGCATTCTTAAGTTATCGTCGGTCAACAGCAAGTCGATATGCCTTGAGTCGCTCGGGACCATTTGCAAACTTTGAACGATGCCTCTATAATGCCCACCGGTAGGTCTCGAAATGATGGCGGTAAGAGTAACAGAGTATTAGTGCAAGTATTAAGAGTGGCCATTCAAGGATGACTTATGATACTTACGTCTGGACAACCATCTCCTGGCAAACCCTGGGGGCATCGAACAAAAAACCACTCATTCTTGAAATAGCTAAGCCCGGTCCAGGCACCAGTCACAACCTAACATTTTCTAACCGCTTCCAGAAAAGTGAAAGATGGGCTATCACCCCTACTCTTGAAATTGAATATGTGCCTGATCTCGTTTGGCCTTGGCGGGCGAAAAAGGCAGTCCATAAATATGACAAAGATGCTATTCAGCAGTGCATGCCCATTGGGATGGAGTTGTGAAGGAGTGATTCCTAAGTACGACAACATCTCTTTGATGTATTGGTTAAAAGGAGGGAGAGATCCAGCCGCGCAGGCATGGCGGTAAAAGGCAGTATATCCTTCAGGTGGGTTATGTGGTTTGTCATTGGCACTAGGTAATAGAACATCGTCCAGAGATATGTTATGCTACGAACATATCCGGCCCAACAAAGACTCCGAGATATTGGACTGAACAGAATCGACGGGATCTTCGATAAATATGGCCTCCGGCAACTCATCCGGAGCCGGATCTATAACTTCAGGAGGGATTTCTGGAATCACAAGCACTGGAGGAGGCGAGCTTTGTACTTCTTGTTGTTGAGAACTCAAAGATTCCATAATTAACTAACTCACCAGAAAGCGGCGTTAAATACATAAAAAGCCCATGCATCTCCCCAGTGTATAGTGTATGAATATGTCGTGCAGTGCGAGTGCTATGCATAACTTAAGCAGATTTCACAAGTTGAAACAAGTTGTTCGAATGACGAAACTTTGGGATTTGAGAATGAAAATGACCGTCATCGCTGACCGTCACTTCCACGCCATCCAGATGCTACTGACCAATTCAAGTATAAATTCGGTATATTTTGGTTAAGTCATGGTGCCATCGACGAGCTCCAAAAGAGAGGTCGAGTCAAATTCAATTATGCAAGGCCGAAGCTCGCTGGAGTCAAGTATGCTAAAGTTCAGTGAGTTCGTTAAAGTTCAACTTGAAATTGGTCGTAGATCAGATGTTGGAGCAAATCAGAAAAGTGGGAGTCCCAGAAGCAAGGATGTTCGAATCGATCGACTCGAATCGATGCGAGTCGAATCGACGAACTTCGAATCGATACGAGTCGAATTGATGAACTTCGAATCGATACGCCCCGACTCCGTGTAGTTCGACTCGATGAGGCCTTGGTACAGAGGATAAATTCGAATCCATAAGCTCTGCATAACTTCGAATCGATCAATATTGAACACCTTCGAATCCATCAGAATATCGTTACTTCGAATCGATCGACACGGGACCCTTCTTCTTTCACAACCATCGATTCGAAGCCTTGCACTCAAGATCGATTCGAACTGTTCATTCCTGGATCGATGGAAGCAATGAAGGAAGATAGTGTCCATCAATATCTACGCTCCTCCAAGACAACATTCTACGATCGATACGAATTGAATGGTTTCATTCCTCAGGTCCATCGAGTCGACCCATTCCAGATCTCACAACCCTTTGTGATTTTCAGAAGGAAGGATTGAAATCGATGATGAAAAGCCCAGTTTCATCGTTCTACACTCGAATCAATCCCTTAATTACCTGAATGGATTCGATTGCAAATAAAGACTTGGTGGAATTTTATCAATTCGTGCAGAGACACGGTAGTTTCCTACTTTAAAGGATTGCATCGAAGAAATAACTACAGTGAATGATAAAAAAGTAAAAGGTGAAAGTGAAGATGGCCTTGCGTATTTATATGGGTTCAAGAAATGAGTTGTGGCTCTTCGTCTCCCGGTCATATTGACCTTTTACCACCGGTCACTCGCCATGCTCCATCGATTCGAACGACCGCTCAAAAACCCACTACGTTCGAATCCATCCTAGCATCAAGTCATTGCTTCGAATACATCACACGGCTGAGTCCATATTTCGCTTCGAACCCATTGCACGTTCGAATCCATCCCTGCAGGATCGATGTGAGGCATTATCGATTTGAAGGAGCCATCGAGCACAGGTTGGATTGAAAATTCAATCGATTCGAAGCACGAAGACCATTGAACCATTGATTTGAAAGTTGTCGCTTCGAACATACATGCCTTCGTATCCATCAAAATCCACCGATGAGAACGGACGAATCGCTTCAATTTGAAAAATTACTTGTCTACCCGTTATATCGATTCAGGAGAGGATCGATACAAGAGGACGATTATAGACAATCATAAAACAGTGTCTCAACTCGAATCTCAAGATCGGTTTAGGAGAGGACCGATGCAGAATTCGATAACAAACCGAACTGACAACGACTGGCAATCGCGCAACGTTAACCAAAACCAAAGTGGTACATATATGCACATATGTCTGACTAATACTTGATATGTGTTATTCATAGGGATCAAATGTCCATTCCGTCATGATGTAGATGACGAACAGCCGATCGCGATCATACGACGATTGGCTACAGCAATAAAGAATACAACTCTCAACAAAGCCTGTTCTAATTGTTCAACGGTAGACTGCAGCTTTTCAAAGCACATCATGTTTACACAAGACATACTTTGGGGGGCAAATGTTATCCCGCCTTTTGGCAAGGCCGAGATACCAAGGAACTAACTAGAAAGAGGCAGGATCACACGTCCATAGCTTTGAAAGATTGTTGGGCGACTACAAATATCGACGAATTTTACCCGAGTCCGGATCGGGCTACGATTGATAAGACACGTCAAACGAAGCCGCGGGAACCAACGTTCCGAATTTCAAGACAATCCGAGTTAGTATGCTCAAGTTATCGCCAATGGGAGATGGATGAAATGCTATAGGCGCGAATCCCTCAGGAATGGCATAGGTTCGAATCGATAAGAAGTAAGCCTTGCTCCGAATCCATCGACCACACATTGGCTCGAATCCATCCAAGTGGCCATGCTTCGACTCCATCAACCTCACACTGGTTCGAACCCGTCCACAAGGCCTTAACTCGAATCCATCAGTAGTCGGCCTTGGTTCGAATCCGTCGGTAGTTAGCCATGGTTCGAATCCATCAGAACTAAACCTTGCTTCGACTCCATCGAGCAAGCCTTAGTTCAGATCCATCCAGACCACCTAGCTTCGAATCCATCAAGGCGATCTCAAGGCCGAATCCATTGAAAACCTCTCCCTACTTCGAGTCCATCAAGAGAGAATCCTTCGAATCCATTCATCAGTGGAGTCTTCGTATCGATTGGCTATAGAATATCTTGATCGATGCAAAGGGAACTTGTGTTCAATCGATTCGAAGGGGCATACCTTCGAATCCATTGCTACGAATCCATCGAGTCACAACAGCTAAAACCAAGGATATGACCCAGAAAACTCGAAGGAAAAGGAGGATTGACCCGAAGCATGCGCACCACGTCATCGCCTTCACGTGCAGAAACATGGATTCGACCCTATGGATTCGAACCATATCGATTCGAACGAATCCGTAGGGCAAAACACACCATCTTGAATCGATCATAACTCAAGATCTACAAATCCAAATGCTATGAAATTTTCACAGGAGCTTGCATATACATAGAAGAATGTCCACGCCAAGTTTCATCACGATTGGACACTTTTTTGATCGATTCGAACTAGGGGTCGAATCGATCCCAAAGTGGGCCCGAATCTCCAGAATTCGTCCATGTGGGCCCCCTCATGTGCCAGAAGCGGTCTCCCTGATTTTAGGCGAAATATCAGCCTCCTGCAACTATAGATAGAGCCCCTGGTCATTCAGAAAGGGGATCGGAGAATTTTGAGAGTAAGAGAACGCCCGGACGCTGCCAGAATTGCTTCAGAGCACCACTGCTGCCTTTGATTTCGAATTTTGGCTTACTACTTGTTGTACTTTGACATAAAAAAGTTGTATTCTCCGAATATCAAGCAATAAAGTAACAAAACTTCATAGTGGACGTAGGCAATACGCCGAACCACTCTAAATCGTTGTCTCTTGTGCAATTTACTTCCTGTTATTTGGAGTTTCTGTTAGATAATCCACATTTTAATTTACTTTCTTCATTTATTATCTCTTCAAAAACTTCCGACGAGTGTTGTGCCCAATTTTGACACAAACAGTTAAGGATAATTATTTGAGAGTAATTAAAGTATAATTAATCAAAAGAAGATTAATTAAGGAAGATCATTAAGAGATGATTAATTTATTTATTTGGAATAAATTAATGAAGAAGGATTTAGATAATCCAATTGATTAAGAGTTAATCAATTTTGCTTATGAATGATTGATTGTATTTAGGTGACTGATATTGGATGATTGATATTGGGTGATTGATTGATACTGGATGATTTGGATATCTCTGATATGTGATATGCTGCTTTGTGAGATGAATGTCTGATATGAATTACCTGTGGTGATAATGTGATTCATCTATCTATTTATATCGTCCTGAATATAAGTTTAATTGTTTAAAACCCTTAAACAACTTGGACATTAAAATGGCGTTTGGATTTCGGTGAGACCGGGTTCGGGTTTCCATATTTGGATAATCCAAAAACCACATCGATCCAAATTAAAAGTTAGGTCGTGAATCCAAGGGGAGCTTAGTGAAGACTCGAGGTGTAAGAACTATTCGTCAGTATAACTCTAGGGGTGATTCCGTGATGAGTTTGACGGAGATAGTACTTATAGGTTCGAATGGTGATTCAGAGTGCAAGGGCTATGGTCGTTGACTCTGAGGGTGATTCCAAAATGAGTGCAACGAGATAGTGCCTTCGGTTTCGTTCGAACCCGTAACGAACTTGTATGGATTGAATGCTTTCAGAACATTGTTAGCTGGACGATGAGAATCCTAAGATTGATGTGTTCTATAAAGGTAATTGCAGCCTCAAGCCTCATCAACCGAGAATGGCAAAAATAAGGGAGGTGCGGTAAGGCTAGGTGGGTAGCACCCATTTCAGGGTGAGGTCATTCCTGTCTAGATGTCCCTTTTATTTCGGCTTAGTGGGTGGTTGGTCGTGCCAATCACGGGGTGATCTTACTCGGGACTGTTCAGTAAGGAATGGTTCCAGCTTTGTGATGCAAGGGATTGGGCGTAATCCTCGGTACTGTGATCTAGGGCACGTACTATGACGGGCGTACCCCGGTATCCCTGCCATTGATGGAAACCCATTCTTCCTACGAGACCCTCGGATTTGATTATATTACCCACTTTTGTGGCTAGTAGCTGGAATTTAATCATGTAACAATTTCGGCTATTTCTTATTTATTTGAAAACCCTAGACTTATTATAATATCACTGGATTTCCAATAAAATGTTTTGGTTAGCGTAAGGTAAAAGCTTTTCCATGTTTATGTGTGGGAAGTCTTACGTGATACCTTTCTTTTCAAAAGGTTTTTCAAAGTTAAGAAACCTTAACCTTTGCTCACACCAGACCCATGTCTGACCCAGAGTTTATCTTCTATTTTCTTAAACTCTTAGGTACTCAAATTTTTTACGAGTAGCTAAGGGATTCAGGTTAGCTTTGACGAATTATGGAGGAGCAACGGAGCAGGAGCCTTCTGCGTGTAGATATATAGTATTCTGCTGTGTTGATTTCTCTGAGTAGTTTTCCTTGTATTGTATTGAGTTGTATGACTAGACAGGTGTTTATAACTGTCTAGTATGTGATGTGTATATCTGTGTAACTCTGATAATGATTGTAAACTATGTAATATTTATGTTATTTATATAATTTATTCATTCCACTGTTTAGATTCTGATGTTGTTTCTTCTTTCTCTTCTTTCTTTTCTCTTTTCTATCCCTTTCTTTCTTCAAGATGATGCGATTTTCTGTAGTGAGAAAGTCGGATCATCTCAGTTGGTATCAGAGCATTAGGTTGAGTGAATACCTAGGCTTTGGAGTGGTGTCTTTCGTGAGAGAGCGCATTTGTAATTTGTATATATAACTATATATATATCTATATCCACCAAATATGTTGGGTTATCTGTTCGGATTTTCCAACATAAGTTTTAGAGGTAGATGGAGTAGTGGTGTGTGTGTAGCACGACTACACCTAATGGAAGTGGTCCATATGTTTGAGGTTGGTTGTGTATTTGTCGGGACTGTAGACCTAATACCGTCCCGAGTGAGGTTTGTAGTTTGGAGTAAGGATTTCTTTGATATCCGAAGGAAATCTTTTTAAAGATTTAGAGTTTATCTTTGAAGTGTAAGTTTGGATCTGTCGGAAGTGCAGAAGTAAGTGATGATATCTTGATAATTGCGTGATGAGATGAAGTGTCCATGAATATTTTCGAGGATGTTTTCTCTTGAAGCAATTTTAGAAGTTGTTGAGGAGCAGTTTTTACCTGCCGCAGGGAAGATTCGTCTGTGTAGAAGTTATCTAGATCTTTAGTGTGGAGGTTGGCTATTTTGGAATATGGGACTAAGGTCTATAAGTTGTTTCGCTTTGGCATGGTCTCAATTGTCATTCCTTAAGGAGAGCGAGTTGATGATGCTTGGTTTGGATCCCGAATTTCTTGAGAGAATGTTTGCCATCTCGAAGGTCTGTTTTGTAGTTTGTTGATGGTTTTAGTTTTCGAGAAGCCTTTGGATTAGGAGTCTTTGGTTAGCTGTGGTAGCAGTGCAGCTCGAAGTGTTCGGTGTGCCGACAAGAAGAACCTTTAGCTTTGCAGTATCATCAAAGTAGAGTTTGGAAGCAGTAGTGTAGTCCTTTCTCAGATGGTTCAGGAATCCTTGTGGTTCTTCTATCAGCAGCCCGGGCAGATGGTGAATGTTTTCTTGAAGGGTTAACCTTGTTTGGAAAAGCTTAAGGTTGTTCTAATTGGTAAAACGAGGATAGTTTTTTTGGAATTCGAACTAGGTTGGATCGCAAAAGTGACTTGCGATTGGTTAGGAATTTTTCTTAGGAAATCTTTTGTTTGAGGCTGAGGATTCTCATGTGGAAGTAGGAGCTACTGATGTAATCAAAAGTTTGTCTGCATCTGGAGTTGAGTTCCATATTGATTTGGTTCCAGAAGCGATACTGGTGGTTAGCCTGGTAGTAGGTTGGTTCTTGTAGAGGAGAGTTGGTGTAGTAGCTAAGAAATCTTTTTGATTTGGATTGGTCAGATCTAGTTTTTGAGTTGGATTCTGCAGTAAGGTTATGACCGAGTCAGATGAGACACAAGATTTTATGGATTTGATGAACAAAGTTTCCCTGATATATTGGATAAGTTTGTACTCGTGTTCATCAACGGTATTCTCATCTATTTCAGAATCAGAGTTGTGCAGCGGAAGCAAGGTAGCAGCTGTACGAGGAAGGAAGCAAGTTCAGATTGCTATTGCTTGAGAAGTAGAGCTTGTGTTCTGGATTTCGACGAATCTTGGAAGACTTTTCTGTTGAATAGGATCCAGAAACTGGTTTGTTTTAGTCTAGTTTTTTCTGGAAGCATCAACATAGGTTGAACTGATCAGGAAGAAGTTTGGCAGCCCAGGATTGTCCGTTGAGTTATACAGATATGAGATAAGGAGTTTGGAATTCGAAGTTGAAGACTTCATTGATATTAAGATTTCTCTGGTTAAGAGAGCGGTAATTGGGTAAGATTGGATGGCTAGTTCTGAGGTATTTGAGATTTCTTATCTGTGTTTTTGATAGCATAAGATTGAATTGCCAGTTTGGATAGCTGGAATTCATTGTACTTCACGTATCTCTGAGGGAGTACGTATATGATTCATTGTTGATTGTTGAATCTGCAGTTCAGTTGGGTTTTGGAAGTTGAGCTAGACTTGAGTATAGTCTGATGTTCTGTTCAGATTTATGATCTAGAGATGGGGAGCTCTGGATTTTGGTGGTGTAGTTTGTTTAGCTTCAGTAGAGCGAGTCTCCTAGTTATTATTGCTTGGGAAACTCTAGATAGTGTCAGTGAGATTTATTCTGATTTGTGTTAGGATAATTAGATAGGTTTGTTTGTTTGATTGGTTGCTTTGATTGTTAGTAACTGGTTGATAGGAATGTTTTGCTGTTTGAAATTAAAATCTTTGCTAGGTTTTTAAATTATCTTTGCTTTTAAATTTCGGGGACGAAATTCTTTTAAGGGGGGAGGAATGTGACGACCCGGAATTTTAGGCAATATCAATTTAATAATCTGTATTAATAATTTAATTGGTTTGATAATTTTTCTTTATAATTTTAATATAATTTGGTAAATTTAATCTTTTAAAGGCTAATAAATATTTAATCTGGCAATATTGATTAGAATAATTTTTTTCAAAGCTAATAAAATTTTATTCTATTTATAATATATATATTGTGAATAGAAGATCTTTTGTTTTAAATAAAGATGAATTTTCAAATTGTAATATATATGTATGTATATGTTATAATTTGATGTTGTTTTGAAATTTAATTTAATATATTGATAATTTATATATGTATGAATTGTAATTTAAAGCTGTTTTAGAATTAATATTTTTCAAAAGTTAATTTAGGATTAATTCAATTTGTTTTAAAAAATAAGCTAATTGTTTATCTTTAATATGATAGTTTAAATAAGATTTAAATAAATTTTTATTTTGTTTTCTTTAAAGTGTTTAAATTTAATTGGTAATAAAAATTTATGTATAAAGATTTATTTGTATTATAACTAGTTACATAATATTTTCTTTAAAAGATTAAACTTATATATACATATGTAAGTATTTATTTATAAAGTAAATTAAATATGTAAGTTTATATTTAGATTTAAATTAAATAAAAATTTATTAAAAATACTTAAGTAACATGTGTAACCATGTTAGCTCATCTCAATAACATATATAAGAAAGTTAAGCTATATAGTGACAAATGTAAGAATGTAAACAAGTGTCTTCATTTTAGAATTTACTTTATTTAAATTTTTAATAAAACCATAACATAATACATTTTTCATCTCTTCTTCCTATCTTCAATCTATTCTCCTATTCTCAGCTGAAACAAAAAAAATCTTCAAAACCAAAATCTTGTAATAAACTTCTCAAACCTGAAATTAGAAATCAAAAGCAAAAGCAAATCTGAAATTCAAATGTAAACCTGTAATCAATCCCTCAAACTCAAGAAACAGAACTGCAACTTCAACCTGTAATGCAAATGGATGATCAACATCAGTTTCAACTCTTTAAACAACAATCTGTAAGCATACAGAGAGTATCTTTAACAAAGCATATCAAAGCATTATCCAGATTTAATGTTCAAAATCCTGGAATTTTTAAACCTGCTCTGCAAATTTGAATTAGTGAGTAAATATTTTTAAAAACAGTTTGATCTGCTTTATTTTAACTAACATGCATGAATGATCTGTGATTTGAGTTTGGTGATTTCATGAAATCCTTTTTCAGTATTTATATTATTGAATTTGTGAGATCTATATATATGTGTGTATAGGACTGTATACATATGAAACTTTGTTTACAGTTTTTTTTAACCAGAATTTTCTTCAAAAATTCAAATCTTCCAAACATGATCATTTTTGAACTTGATGATGGAATGAAAGTTGTATGTTGATGTTCGATGGAAATTTTAAAAACAGTCTCTGTAAATTTAAATATACATATAATTTTTAAAATGAAATTTACAGTAATTCACTGATACACGCTCACAAATTGATATCCTTGATTTTTGTTTTGGATTGTATATATGGATTAATTGTTAAAAATGATGAATTTTAACATGCAATTCATAATTTTTAAGTTGATATCCAATTGGGAATTTGGAAATGAAGGGTTTCAGCAATTTGATCAATTGCCGATGATAAACTACATGATTGAAGCTAGAATTTTGATCGAAGCTTGATTTTAGGTTGTAGATGTTGGGAAAAATGCAATTGATTTTTCAATGAGTGAATTGTTCGAATTTGAATGAACTAGGGTTTTAGCTTGTAATTTGTTCGGCTTTGCTGTCGTGAACTTTGCGACGTGAATGATGAACCGGAGGTGATTGTGACATGGGGGATAGAGGCGTGGAGGTATGGCGTTGCTCTAGAGGTGGTATTGGAGCTTCCGGTGGTTGCTATGACCCGAGGCGATGGAATTTGTGGGTCGATGTTCTGTAGTTTTTTTTGAGTTTATGGTCCAATTTTGATTCAAGTATGATTTCTTGAATCTGGGTTGAGATAGAGGTTGTCGAAGTCGAGTGGGGTTGGACGGCGATCAGATGGATGGTCGGAGTTATTTGGGTTGGTGGTGCATGTGCACCGTGTACATTTTGTACACTGGAGTTTGAAGTTTTGGGGAAGACGAGTTTCGCTCGAAGGGAAGCTCGCAATTTCTCGTGATGGACTCGAAGAAGATGGTGCTGGGAATTAACTACGGGGCAGGTTCATGTGTTTTGGGTTACGACTCGAGTGATTAGGTTGTTGTGTTTTAGTTAAGTTCTATATAATGTTATGTAGTAAATTAACTTGTTGTTAATAAATAAAATCAAGCCTAAGTCTTTCAAAAAGAAAACAAATATACAAGTTAAAATTTGTTGTTTTGAAATAAAGTTAAACTTTTAAAAAGGGTGTTAATTAAATTTATTTTAAATTTAAATTTGTTTAAAATGATCGCTTTTTGGAAGTAATTTAATTAAATTAAATTTTAAATTTAAAAAAAGAATGTTTTGTATTTAAATATTGAACCGAAGGTTTGAGCAAAATTTTAAAGTAATGTTTAATAACTAAAGTTTTCAAATTTATATTGAAGATGAATAAAATTTAATTTAGATAATTAAAGTATTTTAAATTTTAATTTTGATTTCTAAATGCCTTGTTTTCAACTAAGGTTATTATTATGATTTTGAAAACCAAATTGAATAATTTATTTTTAAGTTATTAAAATTTGATTAATTTCAAATAATTTATTTATAAAGATAAATAAGATTAATTTATTATTGTTTTAAACTTAAGAATACTTAATAAATATGATTTGTCAATAAGTAAAAGATAAATTAAGAATAATGTTTTCTTAATTAATTAAGGATTTTGAAATATAAGAAGTTACTTAATTATTTAATTAATTTTAAATAATTAGTTAATTGTTTATTTAATTTTAAATAATCACTTAATTTGAATTAATTAAGTGTAATTACCTAATGAAGTAATAAATGGTTAATTATTGAATGTAATTAAGGAAGTAATTACTTATGGAAGTAATTACTTATGGAAGTAATTAATGGAAAATTACTCATGGGAGTAATTAAATGGAAGTGATCAACGGTTAATCACTCGATGTTATTAATCTAAGGAATTGATTAATATAATTGTTTTTGAAGTTGATTAATTATGGAGTAATTAATTAAAGTATTAAGAATTATTTAATGATGGAATTAATTACTTGTTAAGTAATTAATTAATGGAGTAATCAAGATTTATTAATGAAGTAATTAGAAGATAATTACTTATGTAAGTAATTAAGGGTTAATTACTTAGTTAATTAATTAATATGATTAATTAATTAATCAATGAGATTAATTAAATTTTTAATTAATTAATAAAGTAATTAATTAAGAATTATTAATTAATTGATTACTTAACGAAGTAATTAAAGATTAATTAGATAATTAATCAAAGGGTTAATATATTTAATTAAGAAGTTAATTAATTAAGATAAGTAGTTACAGTTGTTAATTTCTGTTTATGATTAATGAGATGATTAATTATAAGTTAATTATTTAATTAAAGGGTTAATTAATTAATAAGGATCATTAGTTAATGTACTTAATGAATTAATCAAGGTTGATTAATAAAAGTGATTAATTTAAGTATGATTATTAATTGTAATTAATTGAGGTTTAATGCAATTAATCATAGTTAATTAATTAATGGAAGTAAATAAAGGATCGTTAATTATTGTAATTAATGATAGTAAATAAAGGTTAATTACTGTATATGGTTAAGGTTAATTATTTGAGAGTAATTAAAGTATAATTAATCAGAAGGAGATTAATTAAAGAAGATCATTAAGAGATGGTTAATTTATTTATTTGGAATAAATTAATGAAGAAGGATTTAGATAATCCAATTGATTAAGAGTAATCAATTCTGCTTATGAATGATTGATTGTATTTGGGTGACTGATATTGGGTGATTGGTTGATATTGGATGATTTGGATATCTCTGATATGTGATATGCTGCTTTGTGAGATGAATGTTTGACATGAATTATCTATGGCGATAATGTGATTCATCTATCTATTTATATCATCCTGAGTATAAGTTTAATTGTTTAAAACCCTTAAACAACTTGGACATTAAAATGGCGTTTAGATTTCGGTGAGACCGGGATCGGGTTTCCATATTTGGATAATCCGAAAACCTCATCAATCCAAATTAAATGTTAGGTCGTGAATCCTAGTGGAGCTTAGTGAAGACTCGAGGTGTAAGAACTATTCGTCAGTATAACTGTAGGGGTGATTCCGTGATGAGTTTAACGGAGACAGTACTTATAGGTTCGAGATGGTGATTCAGAGTGCAAGGGCTATGGTCGTTGACTCTGAGGGTGATTCCAGAATGAGTGCAACGAGATAGTGCCTTCGGTTTCGTTCGAACCTTGAACGAACTTGTATGGATTGAATGCTTTCAGAACATCGTTACGTGGACGATGAGCATTCTAAGATAGATGTGTTCTATAAAGGTAATCGCAGCCTCAAGTCTCATCAATCGGGAATGGCAAAAACAGGGAAGGTGCAGCAAGGCTAGGTGGGTAGCAACCATTTCAGGGTGAGGTCATTCCTATCTAGATGTCCCTTTTATTTTGGCTTAGTGGGTGGTTGGTCGCGCCAATCACGGGGTGATCTTACTCGGGACTGTTCAGTAAGGAATTGTTCCGGCTTTTTGTTGCAAGGGTTTGCGCGTAATCCTCGGTACTGTGACGGGCGGTTCCCCGGTAGCCCTGCCATTGATGGAAACCCATTCTTCCTACGAGACCCTCGGATTTGACTGTATTACCCACTTTTGTGGCTAGTAGCTAGAAATTAATCATGTAACAATTTCGATTATTTCTTATTTATTTGAAAACTCTAGACCTATTATAATATCACTGGATTTCCTATAAAATGTTTTGGTTAGCGTAAGGTAAAAACTTTTCCATGTTTATGTGTGGGAAGTCTTACATGATACCTTTCTTTTCAAAAGGTTTTTCAAAGTTAAGCAACCTTAACCTGTTACTCACCCCAGACCCATGTCTGACCTGGAGTTTATCTTCTGTTTTCTTAAACTCTTGGGTACTCATTTTTTACGAGTAGCCAAGGAATTCAGGTTAGCTTTGACGAATTGTGGAGGAGCAATGGAGCAGGAGGCTTCTTCTTGTAGATATATAGTATTCCGCTGTATTGATTTCTCTGAGTAGTTTTCCTTATATTGTATTGAGTTTTATAAGTAGACAGGTGTTTATTACTGTCTAGTATGTGATGTGTATATCTGTGTAACTCTGATATTGATTGTAAACTATGTAGTATTTATGTTATTAATATAATTTATTCATTCCGCTGTTTACATTCTGATGTTGTTTCTTCTTTCTCTTCTTTCTTTTCTCTTTTCTATCCCTTTCTTTCTTTAAGATGATGCGATTTTCTGTGGTGAGAAAGTCGGATCGCTACATGAACCTTTAAATTTAAGATTGTCCTACCCCACTTGATATTTCCCATGAACTTTTCCATCAACATCCTTCATAAGTATTTTATTATTTCATAATAATTCCTAATGTTTATGGAAAATATTCGAGAAGACTTCACTTGGTAGATTTTTAGACTTGATTTCATTTGCCTATTGTATCAAATACATATGCAAATTTAATTTCGTGCACAACATATGTGGTGGATCTTGCTTCCAATGCATAAGAATCGCATATACCTGATTCCATGAGAATATTTCATGTTGGAGTTTGAATTAAATAATTTTAATACTATTATTATGTAACATGTTTTGGATAATTATAATATCCCATTATATCATATATGTATGTACGTATGTATGTATGTATGTATGCATGTATGTATATGTATGTATATGTAGGATATTAGTGTCAAATCTTTTGTCGCCAACATTCATGCTGTCTATTATAATCTTAAAAATGCTTTAATATGTTTTCAAGCTTTCTTTATTATAGAGGCACACTTCCTCTACATTTTAGCACTCATCAAGCATCTTTTTATTTTCCAATTAAAATGCATGTTCTAGCTTTTGTATCTTTGACTTAAGATTGTAAATTAATCTCAAATTCATAAGATCTTCATTACTCCTACTAATCCTAAGACATCTAACTATTGCATCAATATATCTCAACAACTTATGGTCCAATTCCTAATGAAATTAAATAAGGCGATTGGCAAAATTGATTTTAAGTTCAAAATTTGAATAGCTCAATCATTTCCCAACTGCATTTTCTTAATAAGCTTATAATATTCCAGTTATAATTGTTAACATCCGATTGATCATATCTCATGGAATATACCTAAAAAATATCATATTTCATCGGTATAGTTGGACATTATTCCAAACCTTATCAACATCTTGCTAGGTGGCAAATTCTATACTTTCACAACTTATGGGCTACTGAGAAAGTTGACATTCGATCCTCTTTTCTTCTATTAAGATAGTCGCATTTACTCTTTAGCAAATGAGACTGCTTATCAAACAATCTAATTTTCAATGTCCTTACTTGGCTAGAACAACTCTGTACCATCTATTTATTTTCATTTCATAATCTTGGATCTTATCTAGGTCAACCACATTGCTATTAATTTCATTTAGACTTAAATTCCTCATTTAGAAGGTAACATTTCTTAAAACATGTTTTATTTCTTAATGCTGTTGAACAAGCTTCCAACAGCTTGTATATCTTTCATGAAAATAAACCTATCTTTAAGTTTACGCAATTCATTTACAAACATATGTCGCAAAATTTGTATCTTGACATTTTAAGGTGTCATATCATATATGAAATCATACACTCGGCTCTAGATAATACAAGATATACATACATACATACATACATATATATATATATATATATATATATATATATATATATATATATATATATCCTTTAAGAAAGATTTAAATCAACTTCAATTATGTAAGTCAAATCATAATTTGACTACTTTTTATATATCGTAATATACAAAGGAGTGATATTTGAGATAAACCATATTTAATTTTAAATTTTTCATTAGAACCCTATATCCGGTAACCTAATTTGATCATATCGAATTGTTTTTATCACTTTTGCTCCTTTTTAATTCTACTTCCATGTATACTATAGAAATTTGACTTGATGTATCTATAACACCCTGTAATTTTTAAAATAAAATAATTAATTAAAAAGGGTAAAATAATAATTTTAACATAAAGAGCAAATTAACATATTTATACATAACATGGAACTAGGCTTCAAAACCTATTCCATTATGTCCAAAATATTTTTTATAGTTAGAAAACATATGTAATTTGTCAAATTTGGTCAAACAGGCTAGAAATTAAAAGAAGTTAAACTAAGTGGCATTATCGTAATATATTACTTTCAAGATTTTAGCCGAGAAATTATATTTTTTAGCCTATAAATAGATCTCTAAACCTATTCCTTTTTCTCTAATAATATTGCCTCCACTTACCAAACCATAATCACTAAATTAATTCTTGTCTACCAAATCAAATCCAATTTAAACATATTAATATATGGAATCTATCACCATGAAGAGAGCTAAGCAAATAATCTAGGTTATCTAAAAGTTTGGCATTTTGAAGGTATGGAATTTCTGGATAGCAAAGGAGAAGGGGAATCTACATCAATTCAAAGAAAATGCATGGCTAATCAGTGAGTGGCATTTATCATATTTTGTATAAATATCGATTTGACGTAGTAATTCACCCCTTATGATCTTAAACTAAATTTTAAGTGATGCAGTTAACAATTACATCTATTTCTTTAAATATATATAGGATATAGTATTCCATATCTAAATGTTTAAAAATATAATTTTATCAATTATAATTAGCAAAATATGATATTCTTCTAATTAAAAAGTGCAAAATGCAAAAGTGTTCTCAATTAGATAAATTATATATTTAAACTGTAGTTCTTGACAACACAATTCCATTGGGGTGTTTGATTGTCGAATGGGTTTTAGGGTTAATCAAAAAACACATCGAAAGTTCAACGAACGAGGATCGTCCCTTCTAGGGTTTTATGATCAATAGTGAAACGACTACCATCAAACGATCGAAGAGTATAGTGGAGTAGAGGACGATGAGGGAAGTTGATCTATGGATTGACGACATAGGTATGTGAAAAACCCTCATACCTCTTAGTATACCCAGAAGGACACACAAAAAGATGTGGTACGTTGCAGGTATAACTAAAGCTAGCAGAGACTAAGATTCACAAGACAAAATATATAGATAATAACACTGTGGAAGTAACTAAAAACATAAGTGATTTTAAAAATTAATACATCATAAATACTTTAGACAATCCACATATGTTCCAAATACCAGATACAATCATCTTATGAAAATAAAATCTCAGTCTCATCAGAAAAACTAGAGTACAAACACAATATTTCCCTTAATACAGTGCCAGTACAATAAAAGAACAAAAGGCTGGAAAAAGGAAAGAATACATGATAGGGTCTCCAAGTCTCCAAGAAGCTGCGATCTATCTTCCTTGCCCCTGATTGCCTATAGGGGGAATGCAAAAATAGAGGAGTTGGTCAGATTAAAAGTCTGGTGAATGATAGTAACTACTAGAATATTTAAGCAAAGTAAAAGTAATAGACCTTACATTAGTTCTAGTATATATAAAGGAAGCAAAGAGAATAGGAAGAAAAAGGAATAAGTTGGAAATAATTATGAATTGCTAAATTAACGCAGTTGATTAATTTTGACTGTTTTCACTTGTCTTTGTAGCTGCTTTGATTAGGCTGAGCTCCTAATCCTATAATTAGGCTGACCTCCTAATTCTACCCTTTGATCGGCCTGATATTCCATAGATCTTACTACGGACTAGATTCTATATAAATCTCTACACACAAGGTAATGACATCTACGAAAGACACACAAAGTACAATGGTGTCTAGGAAAGACGCATAAAGTATTTATTATGGAATGGACATTATACAGCTTCCTACATAGAAGGCAATGGTGCCTACAAAAGGCACACATATTTAAGCGCTTTGAACTCATAGCGATTATTTAGCACCGAAATATAAGTCACACGTGTAACTGCCACCATGCTCATGCTACCTGTTGCTCCACCTATTGGGTCTTCTTATTACATGTGCTCCATCATAAGCGTGCCCCTCGTCTCACTTCAGGATTATATGAAACATCATGTCCATATAAAAATATGGAAAATGATGTTGGTACTGGCCCGTCATCCAAACAATATCTAGTTGCGCCCCTTACCCAAATCCCCCGTGATTTGACTTCTATTTGACGAATTACTGCCATTATTAGCATAAACGTGCCCTCATCTCACTTCAGGTTAATGTGAGACCACCATTTTGTCTAATGGGGAATGCGTTTTGGTATAGGTCCTACTTTCATCTTTGCCTATTAACTTAGGTAAATTATATAAATAAGCCTTTATTATTATCTTCACTATCTTTGCTTATTAATTTATCCTAAGTTTTAAAATAAGCCTCCTTCTATTTTATTTCTAATTATAACTTACGTTATAACCATGCTTATTACTTAACTCAAGGTCTAATTGTAAAAATAAGCCATTTTCATCTTATACTCATTTTAGTTATAATTTTAAGTTATAACTAGGCCAACTGTCTTTAGTTAATCCAATTCTAACATTAATATCATAATTAGACTCAATTTCAGTCTTACTTCCATTTTTGTTACAATCTTTACAATTTACATCTTATCTTCTATTATTTCAATATTCTTATTATGTTAATCCATATTTGTGTTTAATCTATTCTAATCCATATGCGAAGAAGCACAAATAAAAGAAAATTGAAAATAGAAGAAAATCCAAAGTGTAGGAAAAAGATGCAAATAACGCATAAATAACGGTAAATAAATTAAAATACTGTAAATAAACTATAAATAAATGAAAATCCATAATTAAAAAAAATAAACTAAAATTAACTGAACATAATAGCCAAAAGAAATAGACTGAAAATAATTCTAAAAACTGTAAATAAGCTACTCAAAAGGTTATTTCAAAAATCATAGTAAAACTACAACTATTGGAAACCCTATTATTTTGAATTACTTAAAGAAATTAAAACAATTATAATCACTCACCTATGGTCCTAAACTCTTCCCTTTTGTTCTTCCTGTATCCACTTGAGGGTATTAAAATATTTTTGCTAAAAAGATTCTCTCCTTTGAAAATTATTCCTTTTAGGGTCCTTCCTGAAAAGATGTACCCAAGCGGAGAAAATCTAGAATGAAAAAAGTGTTAGGCTTAGGGTCATATTTATAGGGGTAGAAGTGGATCTTAAATCATTGGATTTGGAGATTGAATATGATGCAACCACGCCATAGGCTGAATGGGAGTCATCAGATGATAGCATGAAGGGACCAGATGAGCCAAAATGACAAAAACAACGTGTAAGAAAACTGTTTGGAACCAACAAGAACGAAGGAAATTTCCTTCGCTTCCCATTCGTAAGCGGGTCGACCTACAGGTCGACCGCCCTTGAAGCCAGGTCGACCAGCCAGTCGATTTAGGCCTTGGGATGGTCGATCTCTAGGTCGACCACTCTACACACACACACACACACATACATACATATATATTGATTCTTGTTTGCTTTGTATCTCACTCATATTAACGTGGATTTTGACGTTCTATATATGGAAATTGAATAGAAAATTACCATGGACTTAATGGTGCAACTCTTGTGGCTCAATTCTAATAATTTCACATAGTTATTTTATTATTCCATTAAATAACTATTAATTATTATGGGTTAAATTTCGGGTTGTTACATTCTCTCCTCCTTAAGGCATTTCGTCCCTGAAATCTCTAAGGATAAAAGAATGAACGAATGCTTTCATCAAAGTTCTACAACCAACTAATCAACCATCATCCACTCACCCATTATCCTTAAGTTTTTCTAATGCAACTTATGGTACTTATGTGATTAATGTAGTGTTAATGTCCCCAAGTAATACAAAAGATTAGGCGGTCCACTGATTCAGTTGGCCTCTTTTTATGCAATCATGTCCGTGCTAAATGAATGCAAAAATTCCTAATGATAACTGATAGTTCTATATGCGTGTTTCAATCATCATCCAAATGCAACAACCATGTTATAAACATCCATCTATAGCAACCATGAAAATAAAAATGCAAATGCGCACACATCCATATGCATATGCTCTAGTGTCCTAATTAGGCCGATCCTTAAGAGATAATAGTGCCTAGTGTAAGTATATGCTTCCATTATCATCCACTAGCAAACACTTGCAAACACTTGCATGCATCATGCATAACATGTTCTAATAACATGTTTACATCAAATCCTACCATCCATAGGTTAATTCCTAAGTTCTACCCTCCCAAAGGATAATAAAGGAAAGAACCTATTCAAAACTAAAGATGGAATATAGGAAATTTAAAACTTATTATCAAAAAAATGTGGATATGAGATACGAATTTTCTCCTAATCAAACCAATCTTCTCCGAAGTCTTTTTAACATCTGTAGACTCTATCCAACACGAAAGCAACTTGCGAGGTCTTCCATAAAGAGCTTCAAAAGGTACCACTCTAATGCTAGCTTGAAAACTACTATCATGTGAGAATTCCACTAAAGGAAGATGCTTTTCCTAAGTTTCTTCAAAATCAAAAATACACATCCTCAACCATGTGTGCCTACAATCTCACTAATTTCACTTTACTGTTCTTCTTTAGCCTGCTCACATGAATCAACATTATTAGGTTCTCACTAATGCCCTATATGCTTTACTAAAAACTCTATTATTACTTCCAAAAGTAATTACTGATATCTCCTTTATAGCCTTACACCTTTTCCATCACTCCTTAAAGAATGATTCTTATCTATTCCACTTTTAAGAGTTTGGTTTAGTATTTATCCTCTCATTTCAAAAATTAAGTCTTCTAAATTTTCAAACCCCAAAATTTTTATCCTTAAAAGTGTTATCTTTAGTTTCTTCTTAAATTCAAAAATACTGGTTGCATAACATTTTATGTTTCTAGATTTGCATCCTTACGTCTTTTTGAATTTACATTATTTCCCAAACCTACAGGGAAAAAACTTTCAAATTCCGAGTCTAAAACTTATTCCTCGCTTTCTTTTAAAGACCTTTTCAATTTTTTATAAAATTTGAATTTTCAAATTCTACTTTTATTAAGTTTTTCATTTCAAAAACTTATCTACTTTTTCACCAAACCATTCCTTTTAAAATATCTTTAAAATATCCTTATATGTTTTCAAAACAACTTCTTATTACACCTAACGGTCTCATACCTAAATGTATTGGTACTACTTTCTCCTACGAGAAATTATTAATGCTAAAATCTTCTATGAACCTTTTAAAAGAGGATTTCATGTTTATGTGAAATTAAACGAACTCATTTTATATTTTTCGAAATGGGCTATACAAAATATGGTGCTCTAATACCTTGAATATCTCTTTCATGCATTCCTTGTAACTTGCACAAAACATTTTTATTGGTTTCCTAGAAAATTTACCCATTATTCTTTCCATTCTAATAGATTAAACTATGTTTAAACTATAATTTTTTATGATAGACATCTTCTAATATCTAATTTCTTTTCAGAAAAACTCATCTTCGAAACTGTTTTAATATATCCATAACCAAAAACATTTTCTTATACCTATTTAATTAATAGGTGTATTAACAAATCACTTTTATTTCTATTCTTAGAAATTATCTTTTTAAAAATACATTTTTACTTGGGTTTGAAATAGATGTTGCGTAAAATACTATTACTACAACCCAAAAATAATAGTATATGAATTTAATTAAAAATAAATACTAGTAAACCACATTTTCTTTGTAAAAACATTTCCTTCGGGAGACATTTACTATAACGGTAGCGTTATAGTCTATGCTCCCTTTACTTTCAAAAAAACATCTATTACAATAATAAATGTTGTATTCTACGTTTCTGATACTTAAAACGTTTTAGGTTTTGATATTTAAAATTTTTGTTCACTTACAAAGAAACTAGTAAACTATGTATGTTCTATAATTCTTCGAAAAGAATTTCACTTTTAACAAAACATATATCATATAAAAACCAATTTAAACTTCATACTGTATTCCCAAAAACCCAGTATTTACTTTTAAAAATATTGACAATTCTTAATCCTAATAATTTCATTTTATTGGGTTAGATATAAAGTGGATTTTCCTACTTACTACCCTAGGAGTATCCTCCTTAAACCTTGGAAATCTTATTTCCTTACTTAAAGTCTTTTGTTCCTATTCTCATATTTATTCTAAGATGCCACCATTAAATCTACTTATATGAAACAATTATAATTTCTGTTATTATCTACACATGGGCTTTCTTCCTTCCTTATTAACTGAATCTATTGTACATCTCCAGTCTTTGCCTACCTCTCTTTGGATTTTCACAATCCAAACCTAAATGTACAAAATCGTTTCTCAAACTCTTTCCATGTGTAGACCTTCTCTATACCCCAAGAAACACGCTTTCTTATGCCAAAAGTGATGCTTCAAGAACTTTGCTTTTAACTGAAGAATGCGAAGTGTACGAAGAACCTCCTCTATACTCTTGGAAAACACCAAAATGTCGTCCACGAATTCCACCATGAATTTATTTAGGACATTTCTAAAAAACATGGCTCATCAAATCTACGAGATAGGCTGGGACATTGGTTAGCCCAAAAGGCATAACCAATCACTTAAAGAATCCGTTTGGTGTTCCAAAATGCAGCCTTATCAATTTTATCATCAACTACCCTAAGCTGATGAAATACGGTGGCTAAATCGAGCTGAGAGTACTCAAGAGCCAACTAATAGGTCGAAAAGATCATCTATCCTAGGAAATGGATAATGGTTCTTTTTCGTAAGCTTATTTAATACTCTATGGTCTACGCAAAGTCGAAGAGAACCATCCATCTTAGTAGCAAATATGACTAGCGCTCCCCACTCCGATATGCTCCTTCTTTTGAAACCCTACTTCATAAGATCATGGATTTGCTTGCTCAATTCCATCCCCTCCCTGCCATGTGCCTAACAGGCAATGCCACTGGTCTAACTTTATCAGTCAAATAAATCCTAAAGTCAATCTTTTTCTTAGGGGGTAGTCTCCTAACCTCCTCGAAGATGTTTGGAAAATCTCCGACGATAGGAACCGAATCCAACTCTAATGATGATGAATCGAGGGAATAAAGGAAGCTCAACATAACTAATCATTGCGGGTCGCAAAAAACCTCGAGAGTTCTATCGCTGCACGTCTCTAGTCTAACGACTCTCCTCTCTCAATCTAATATAGCTCCATATGTGGGTAGCCAATCCATTCCCAAAATCATCCCATACCTCGAAAATCACAAAACATATGCATCGCAGTCAATTTCTATGCTTAGGATAAAAAACTCTCAAACCCCTATGAACCATAGACAAGTGTACCGATCCATCTATAGGGTTGTATACAACAATGGGGTCTACTACTAAAGAGATGTCTAAGTGAAAACAACCAATTAGAGAACTAGAGATGAGAGAGTGTGATGCTCCAGAATTGAAAAGAGCTCGAATAGAAATATCAGGAATAGAAATCAAATTTTCCTACATCGATTTGGTCTGCTGCTGGAAGGTGTTGTATCCAAAATTGAATTTTTGTTGCAAGTGCGCTTGCTGTCTGCCCCTTTTTTGAGGACAAATCTTACTGAAGTGACAAAGCTATCCTCAATTGAAATATCTTCCTTTATTCCTGCCGTTTTACAGTCTTTTGCATAATGACCAATCATTCTACAACGCTTACATCTTCCACTTTTCTTGATTCGCTTCTGAGGTTCCCCCTTCTTATTCTTGTCCATATCCTTCTTGTCCTTCTCCTATTGCTTCTTAGAGCTTGTAGGAACCTTCTCAAGCTCTCCCTTCGGCTACCAAGATGTAGGTTGACCACTCTATCGGTCCTCCAAACCTAACCAACTAAACCTTTACTCCATATTCTCCAACCAAGCTCGCGTCTCCTATGAATTCTCCATGCCAGAATTTTTTTTGCCTCCTATACTAGCTAAGTCCTTGCATAGCTTAGAAAAGTCGATTGATGTAGGTGGGTGAAAGGGATTTCTACCTACCTGTGTTGTACTGTGCACTTTTCCTTGCACCTCTGGTGCCGTACCTCTACAGAACCAGTCACTCATACTATGCAAAGAAAAGAAAAACTTAGAATTGAAAGAAAGTTGAACTGGACCTTTAAGGGGATTTTTATAAAAACTCCTTTATACTTAAAAACTTTAAAACAAGTTATTTTGAAAAAATACTTTACTTTTAAAACAAGTTTTTTGGAATCCTGTAACCTTCGGCTCTGATACCAAATGAAACACCTTATACCCCCTTAGTATATCCAAAAGGACACACTAAAAGATGTGGTGGTTGTAGGTATAATTAAAGCTAGCAGAGACTAAGATTCACAAGATAAATAGATATATAATAACATAGCGAAAGTAATTAAAAACAATAAGTGATTTTAAAAATTAATACTTCATAAATACTTCAGACAAACCACATATGTTTCAAATACCAAATACAATTGTCTTATGAAAGTAAAATCATAATCTTATCGGAAAAACCACAGTACAAACACAAACTTTCCCTCAATACAGTGCTAGTACAATAAAAGAACAAAAGGCTAGAAAAAAGAAAGACTACATGATAGGGTCTCCAATTCTCCAAGAAGCTGTGGTCTATTTTCCTTGCCCCTGATTTCCTATGGGAGGGAGGGGAAAATAGAGGAGTGGGTCAGGCTAAAAGTCTGGTGAATGATAGTAATTCATAGAATCTTTAAGCGAAGTAAAAGTAATAGACCTTACAACAGTTCTAGTATATATAAAGGAAACAAAGAGAATAGGAAGAAAAGGAATAAGTTGGAAATAATTATGAATTACTAAATTAACGCAATTGATTAACTTTGATTGTTTGCACCTGTCTATGTTAGCCGTTTTGATTAGGCTAAATTCCTAATCCTATAGTTGGGCTGAAATCCTAATTCTACCCATTGATTGGCATGTTACTCCATAGTCTTTACTTTGGACTATATGCTACATAACTCTCTACATATAAGGAAATGGCATCTACGAATGAGGCACAAAGTATAATGGTGTCTACGAAAGACGCACAAAGTATTTATTGTGGACTAGATGTTATATAGGTCCCTACATAAAAGGCAATGGTGCCTATAAAAGGCACATATACTTAAGCGCTTGGAATTCATAGCGATTACTGAGCATCGAAATGGAAGTCGCACGCGTAACTGCCACCATGCTCATGCTACTTGTTACTCCACCTATTAGGCCTTCTTATTACCTGTGCTCCAACATAAGCGTGCCCCTCATCTCACTTCATGATTATGTGAAACACCGTGTCCATAGAAAAATAGGGGAAATGTTGTTAGTACTGGCCCGTCATCCAAACAATATCTAATTGCACCCCTTGTCCAAATCCCCCGTGATTTGGACTTCTGTTTGACCAATAACTACCATTATTAGCATAAGCATGCCCTCATCTCACTTCAGGCTAATGTGAGACCACTATTTTGTCTAATAGGAATACTTTTTGGTACAGGTCCTACTTTAATCTTTGCTTATTAACTTAGATAAATTATTAAATAAGCCTTTATTATTATCTTCAATGTCTTTGCTTATTAATTTATCCTAAGTCTTAAAATAAGCCTCCTCCTATTCCATTTCTTATTATAACAAACATTATAATCATGCTCATTGCTTAACTTAATGTCTAAGTGCAAAAATAAGCACCTTTCATCTTATACTCTTTTTAGTTATAATTCTAAGTTATAACTAGGCCGATTGCCTTTAATTAGTCCAATTCTAACATTAACATCATAATTAGGCCCAATTTCAATCTTAATTCTATTTTTGTTACAGTCTTTACAATTTACATCCCATCTTCCATTATTTCAGTATTCTTATAATTTTAATCCATATTCATGTTTAATCTATTATAATCCATATGCGAAGAAGAAGAAGAAATAAAAGAAAACTGAAAATGGAAGAAAATACAAAGCGTAGGAAAAAAAGATGTAAATAATGCATGAATAACAATAAATAAATTAAAATACTGTAAACAAATGAAAAGCTATAATTAACAAAAATAAAATAAAATTAATTGAAAAGAATAACTAAAAAGTTGACAAAAAATAATTCTAAAAACTGTAAATAAACTACTAAAAAGGCTATTCCAAAAATCGCAGTAAAATTAGAACTATTGAAAACCCTATTATTTTAAATTACTTAAAAAAAAATTAAAACAACTACAGTCACTCATCTGTGTTCCTAAGCTCTTCCCTTTTGGTCTTCCCAGATCTACTTTAGGGTATTAAAATATTTTTATTAAAAAGATTCTCTCCTTGAAAAATTATTCCTTTTAGGGTCCTTCCTTAAAAGGTGAACCCAAGTAGAGAAAATCTAGAATGAGAAAAAGTGTTAGGCCTTAGGTCATATTTATAGGGGTAGAAGTGGATCTCAGACTATTGGATTTAAAGATTGAATAGGATGCAACCACATCGTAGGCTGAATGGGTGCTGCCGATGGTAGCATGGAGGAACCAGATAAGCCAAAATGATGAAAATAACGTGTAAAAAAAACTTGCTGGAACCAACAGGAACGAAGGAAATTTCCTTCGCTTCCCATTTGTAGGCGCGTCGACCTACAGGTCGGTCGCCCTTGAAGCCAGGTCGACCTGTCGGTCGACCTAGGCCTTGGGATGGTTGACCTCTAGGTCGACCTCCATGTATGTGTGTGTGTGTGTGTGTGTGTGTGTGTGTGTGTGTATATATATATATATTCTTGTTTGCTTTGTATCTTGCTCACGTTAACTCGAATTCTGATGTTCTATATATGGAAATTGACTAGAAAATTACCACGGACACAATGGTATAATTCTCGTGGCTCAATTCTGATAATTTCACAAAATGGTTTTATTATTTTATTAATTAATTAACTAATTAATTATTATGAGTTAAATTTAGGGTTGTTACATTATGGATTCGTCGGAATTTATAGAGAAACAGATGGCATATTTGGATTTGTGATGGAGGAGGAAGCAATTGATTTTTGGGGTGGCTGTTCAAAATTAGGATCGGAGGCGATGAGGAGTGTTTCAAGTAGGTTGGATCCTCTATTCAATGGTCGTAGTGGCACCAATCGCGAGTTATGAAGCAAGATTGGGTTCGCTTCCATACCGTAAAAGAAAACATGTTCCAGGTAATACACACACAGACATACATACATACAAATATATATACATATACATATATAGTATCAAATAATTATAATAACCACCTAAACTTTAAAAGCTTATAACTTTCGCATACGGACTCTGTTTCATAAGCGGTTCGCGGCTTCGTGATCATGGCGAGACAAGGAACGGTTTGGTATATTGATTGCTATGGTTTGAGATGCTTTAGAAAAGTGTCCTAGTTTGGTATGTTCATTATAATTTGTTTGACTAACGATTGCGAGGTGAGGCGTTATGGTACATTTTTTAAAGGAAATGAGTTGTGTGGTATAACCAGTGACATCTAGCGATGATAATTACGAGTATAGGCGTGGTGATACATTTTTAAGAGGAAATCCGTTCTTCAGTATATCCGTTGTCATTAAACTACAGTGTTGCGATGCATATTTTTTTAGAGGAAATGAGTTCTTCTATGCACAGTTTGATGATGTTGGGTTCGATACATTTTCCATAGGAAATGAATTTTTTGGTGTGACCGGTGATATGACAAACCAGGATTTTTGACCCTCGAAAATCGATACTAATACATCCTCGTACTGCAAATCCAAGTGCCAAAAGGACCGATTGTTAAGGGAAAAAGAAAATAAGGATAGAACAGAATCTGACATGAATGGATTAACATATATTATTTCAATATATAATCTTTACAGCGAAAAATCATGAATACTATATCAGAGTCTAACATGGATTCAGCTTAGATAGTTATAAATCTTTTATCCATACAAATGCTGAAAAATGAAAATGAATGCAATAGAAGAAATGGATAACATGATACGTCGTACAAAGTGAATATCTCCAGGTCTCCTTTGGAAACTCCATGCATCTTCAACTAAACCTAAAACTGCTCGGATCTGACCTGAGTATTAAAAATACTGGGATCACGCTTGATAAGCTAGCGTGAGATACTCGAAATAATGTATAGATCTGATTGATATAAATCAAAAAAATTTGAAAAGTAGGGTATCTAACAAGACCACGCCCACACATAAATACGGACGGGGTTTTACCTTATGATAACCAAAATACTTTATACTTAAAATATTTGATATTATTTCTAATAACATTACTTTCAAAATCCTTTCCAAGTAAATATATATAACAAAGCCAAAATTGTTACCATTATTAAATTCCAACAACGGGTAGTGCAATGTTTGCAAAGCATTACTGCTATTTTGGGACTTTAATCAAAACCATAAAGCTTGTATTTGAAATTTGATTTTCAAAATGATAGGGAACTAGTGACCATTCAGACTCAAAAATCCACATATAACAATACTTGTTCATTCTAATGGATTTACAAGATCTCTGTCAGCCTCCGAACTATAATGCTATACTACCATAGAACAGAGTATTACTCGCTGGCTTTACATGATCTCCATTAGCCTCCACACTTGTCCATTTCATCATGTTAAGGCAACAGATGCCATTCATTCCTCATAACTGATAGTCCGAAATTTTTCCTACCGGCCACTTGTATCCCGTATCATTCTTGGGATGTGAGGCTCATAAGGTTACGCTCCATAAAGCAATGTTCCACAAAGCCACTCCTTGATCATACATGTCCCACTTTGAATACCACATTACCATTCCTTCGATCACAATTGACTTTCACGAACAAACAACCTCTACGCTCTTATGTCTCAAGGAAGGGTTTTAAGCTAAGAGAAGTTGCATTCTCCATCACAAACGGATGTATGTTTATAAAATTTAATGTTGTGATCTTAGAAATGCAATGTTAGACGTTTGTCCATACAAGTTCATTCTGGGACTGAACGAAATCAAAGGCACTCCTCCTACTATATCCTGTTGGGAATTATCCTTAGGATTAGTAGCAATTAGTCCTTGTAATCGAATATTTTCATATTGGGGCACCACTGCCACAATAAATATACGATATGGTAAATTTCAACCCGGGGGATTAGTGGCTAGCAGTCCTTCATAATTAAGATCCCCATCTTCAAAAATCATCATCTTCATTATATCTTTACTTTCGAATGTATACATTGGTTCAAAGTGGTTTTTGGGTAGGAGTTACCCAGACCCTAGTTCCTTCGAACCAATCATCGACTAAAAAGATGTTAAGTTCATATGTGATTATCAATCATCATTCAATTTAATTCATCTTTTTATTCATCTAAATATCTCAAAGAGACATATTATTTTAAATTATTCCATTTATATTCTTAATAGTATATGGAATCATTAAGCCTCACTTATCAAATACTTTTGGTCAATTAAACCATTTTGAATCTTGGAATAATTCTAAATCGTTTCACCTTTTATTTAGAAAAATATTTTCAAATCATTTATTTAAATCTCATATTGGAAAATATTGTTGAGTAAAAAGGATCATGGAAATTATACTAATTCTACTCAATATCAGTTCCTGTATTCAACCTTTACCATCGTTCGAATAATGCTGAAATCACCTTTTAAATTCACATGGATAGTACGGATTCCCTATTCGGAATTAAATTACAAGTATAAGAAGACTATTTCTATGCAATCCAAGTTGTAATTTTTTTGAAAATTAAATTTTTATACTAAACTTGTCTAACTTCTGAAGAATTCTAAATCTCTTTTTATTTGGGAAAACCTTAATATGAACTTTTTAGAGCATCCGGGCTTTCCTTTCGATCTTTTCCACCCCTCGCCTAAAAAGAGAAAATAAAAGTCGGGTAAGTTTAGAGCACTGGTTGCTCCATCCCTAGCTTTGATTATACACCTAGTTTTACCTTTCTAGATCTTACAGGTGGAACAAATGTACTAGTCGTTTCCACATACTCGGTTATTAAAGTTCATTTTAGAAATGATTTATTAAACTTCCAAATCATTATTTAAAGCATTAATTATTCTTTTAAAAACCATTTATAAAATTAAGAAAAAGAATGGTTAAGTTTAAATCATATTTCACATGTTATTTAAAACCGCCGCGAAAAGAGCTGTGAAAAGTGTTTTAAAAGCTATATCGATCAAAACGATTTTCTATGTTTTGAAAATTTATTTATATAACTCAAATCTGTTTAATACATTTTAAAATATTTAGAAAATTTATTTCATATCTTTAGACATTTAAAAACGGTCATTTTAGATCAATTTCAAATTCGAGTTTGAAACTGTAAAACCACGATTTTTCTAAAAACTTGTTTTGGATATATTTAAAATTTTACATGATGAAATCTTGGTTTTCTTTCTTATTTTAAAAAATATGGATATAATTGTTCGAAAAATTCTAATCTCAAAAAATTCCAAACTATATTCCAATTCGTATACTAATTGAATTCTTTGGTGCGAAATCGTGAACTATTGTTACACGACACACCTAGTTTTGACTTGTTTTTCAAGTCCTTTTCAAATTTCATGGAAACACTTTTAAATATTTATAAAAAAATTATACAATCATTTTAAATTCATTCACACAAATACTTTTATTTTTCATACTCATTTTCTATTTCATTTCATATTGTAATATTATATTATTATAACATTAATTTTAAACCTCTATAGATATTCAAAATCATTAATAGGATAAATAACTCCATACACATATTATTTACGGATTAAATTCCATTTAATCAACTACGGTTACTTACTAACAGACGTTCTCATCATTTATGAAACCAAGTTATCAACCCTATCACAACCATATTTCCAATCATAATATCAACTAAGTTATCATCCAATATCAACCAATATTCAACATATTAATCTCAAATTTAAAATGTATATTATAACTTTAAGTTTTATTTAAATAAAATTAAAACTGAGTACTCATGGTTTTTTCTACTCCTCCAATCTTTTCCGTAGCTTATCAAATCGATTCCGGCAGCACTTCTCTTTTTCTTGCACCAGGGATTTCCAAACTTGCTCCTTCCTCCTAAATAGGTTCGGACTCACCATGCTCTACCCTTTCCTCCATCATTCTTCAACTTTTTAGATGCTAAACCATGTTCTAGTGGTATTCTTAGGTCTTTGGCAAATTTTGGTGGAATTTGGAGTTGGTATGATATGATTTCATGAAAGTTAAGGAAGAAAAAGAGAAGAAGAAGTCATTAAAATAGCTTAAAGGATGAAGAAGAAAAGAAAAGGCCATAGAAATAGGTTAAAGGAAGAAGAAGAGATTGTGTTTGATAAAATAAGAGGAAATCTTGTGTATTTGTATGAAAAGAAAGAAGTGATAAGTTAACAAATCAACCCCTTAGCAAATTGCCAAAATACCATTGCTTAACTTTAAAGTAAACTTACTTTTTCCAACACTTACCATCATCCATCACTTCATTACTTTATGTCATTTTCACTTAATACTTAAGGAATGTATTTGGATGAAAAAGTGGATTAAAGTGAAGATTTTCCTTGGTTTTGGTGAGATTTGATTTGATGTTTGCTTATTGACTTTTTTAGTTACCTCACTTACTTTTAATAATGATATTCTAGAATTTTCTACTGATACTTAGTAAATGTAAACTTGATTATTTATAAAATATGTGTGTGTATCTATGTGTTTGTGTGTTAAACATGTTAGTAAAGATGCAAAAATACTGCCACAACTTATATTGAACATAACGTTGATTTTCGACAAAATGTTTTAAGGTCACGTTTTGATTTTTTGTTAAACTATTTATTTATGGTAAACAAAACTTGAAAATAGATATTCTATCCTCCTTGAATAGTTAAAAAAAGTTTGTTTTAGTTATAAAACCATATTTAATAATATTAAAATCCAATCGTAAAATACGACGCTAATTTATCGAAGTGCGATGAAGTTTGTCTACCTTTATAAAACAAGTGTGTGTGTGTGTATATATATTTACAAAAAATTTATCAACCAATTACTATTATTATATAACAAATTTTACGAAGAATTATTTATCATTTAAAACAAAAATTGAACGTATATCCAATTTTATCGAAAACTGGCTTTTGTCACATTTACGATGAAAATCCAAACTTCTTGATTTTGTAACTCCATTCTAAAATTAAGTTTACCATTCTTATTTATTACATAAAACATGATTATTTAACTTTGAAAATTCTATACTTAAATATTTAAGGTTAATTAAATATTCCATTTAAAAGTGATAAAATTACGGATCGTTGCATACTTCCTCCCTTAAAAGAATTTCGTCCCCGAAATTTAAACCAAAACCCGATAATACTTACTCAATAAAATCTTTAGACACAATTTTGTATAGTATACATAGATCATCGATATGCATTACCTGATGCGATCTTTTATTTGTACCACAACTTTACTTTCGAACTAGTATAGATCCACCGATCCTCTAGTGCTGACTATGATCAGGATCTTTGTCCAAAAACCTTCATTTCCCTTACATAGCTCTCAACTATGATAGAAAACAAATCATGAACCCTATCAATGTTCTTCATCAAGAATCGAGTGATAAATCCTTTTTTGGACTGGTGAAAATACCTTAAAGTTCTGTATTTGAATCGTAGATCGAAATTGTGCAACGATACATACCTCGTATGTACATATTAACATTCAAAAATCTTTATGAATACTTCTCATAAAACTTTAGTCCCTTTTCTAATTTTTTTTTTTACATATAATCACTCTAAATATTTATTTCTAGATATTTTTCTCAAAGGAAAACATTTCATCCCAAAGGAATCATTTTAATTTTTAAAAGATAACTTACCTTTTATTTTCCAAAATTATGATCAACTTCCCTCATTATAATAATTCCTTTTTAACCAACTTTGATATTAACTTATCAAATAATAATTCAAAATTATTATTTTTTCTTAAAGAAAGTTATATAGATCAAGTTACTCCAAAATAATACCAAGGAACTGGATACTACTAACAGTATTCTATATCCCCTTAACAAGAAGGGTAATACATAAGAATAGTACTTATCATCCGAACATATTTCTTGCCCATTTTTAGTTATTTTCGAGCCACTCAAACAAATTATCATTTGAGACTTTCTTACTTTTCAAACTTCTTGCTTAAAATTTCTTTTCAAAATTCATTAGAGATTATTTTGTTTGTAAAATCCATTTTATAAGTCCTTTTCCTAAAATCATCTTATATTAACTTACTTCCATTTAAAATTTCAAAATTCTTTTCCAAATTACCCAAAATTTTGTTGCTCAAAATTTATATAACAAATCTTTCATATCCATCCTTTTCAGAATCATTTTATTTGTGTAAAATACATTTTTATGCTACACGATTATTCATTATCTTATATAAATTCATGAACCTTAACCCCATATTATTTTCAAACGGCTTATAGTCAAAACATGAAACTTAATTCACAAGATGTTCGTTCAATCAACAAACGTTAATAACTGAATATTATCATTCCCTGAAACACATAGATATGTATATCTTTCATAGATATTCCTTTATTGTGACAACCCAAAATCGACACCCTCTGAATCTGACAATAAACCACATATGTCCGGCCTAGAGCGTGCTAATTGTAGATAATCATGAGAAATATAAGAGGGGGTGAGAAGAAAGAGAGAAGAAAGAAGAAGAGAAGAGAAGAAGAAGAGAGAAGTAAAACAAAACAATACAGAATCTCACACCACACAGCGGAATAACATATAATATAGATCAACGATCTTTACAAAGAGAAACTGTAATATACATAAATCAATATCATAGTACATAATAAGTAATCATCAGTTGGGATAGTTATAGTAAGCTGTCCTCACAAATGCTGATAATTTACAACAACAACAATGCAAAGCAATGCAGCGGAATAATAAACAGATACGTGTATATGACATGAAGATCTCCAGCTCGCCCACTGAAGTTCCAAAAGCACCAAATCTAAACCTGTAAATATACTCGGTATGATCCGAGCGTTGAAAGGGAATAACGCCTGGATCAGTCTAATAAACCAACGTGAGAAAACACATCTCAACTAAATTTTCAAGTTACCAAACTTTTCCTTTATCAAAACAAAAGGTATCTCATAAGACCGAGTCGCAAATAAATACCGACAAGGTTTTTACCTTACAATAACTAAAACATCTCATCTCAAATTCACTTATATTATAATAGTTTCTATTGCACACAAATAATATTGAAATAGCCGAAATTGTTACATTATTAAATTCTAGCATACACCTTGTAATACAAGGCTTTCTACAATAGAAAATGGTAGGCATGTGTTGGATTTTGGATTTCCATACAAATGATTAGGTAAAGGGACTGCCTTTTCAAACAGACATAGTACACCTCAAGGGGGATGTACCTAGGGTCCAGATACTGGATGCCAAAACCAAGACAGAACTGACCTATCGGTTCCTAGATAGTACCGAATATGTCATTACTCCGGTCATTACCGACCTTTAATCGTGGCTACAAGCATACATCAACAATAATCAGATACACGACATCAAGCATGTAAAGATATATCTAGAAGAGTGATGACATCTCCTAATTGGGAGCAACCCACTTAGCCTTGCTAGTTCTATCCCTGTTTCAGTCATTTTCCAAGGAGTGATGCTAAAGAGGTATCGTACCTTTCACATAACACATATCACATATCACATCACTTTGAATGCCACATTTCCATTACCGTTGACTACCAGCTGCCTTCCACAAAAATACAACCCTTGAGTTTGTACGTCTCAAGGAGGGTGTTAAGCTAAGAGAAGTTGCCTTCTCTACCACCGCATGATGTACATTTATAAAAACCAATGTACGCAATCATAGAAATGCAATGCCAGACACTCGTCCATACAAGTTGTCCAGGAACAAGACAAACCTAAGGTACTATCCTACCATATCATGTCGAAAAATCCCTAGGATTAGTAGCGAATCTTTACATTGATATTTCTTAACGAAGGGACTACTACTACAGGATGTATCTTAGGATTTTAACCCCAAACGATCAACAAACAGGCCTTCGCTATCCTAAATTTCAATACCACCGACCAACATGCGTACTCGTCACATATATGTTAGTCCGAAGTGGTTTTCAGATAAATCTGATCCCGGTCTCTTCGCACCAACAACGTAAATGCGTTTCTCAACTTCACATGGAAACTATGTCTCATAGACTTATCACGTCTCCAACTTTCAACTTGCTATCCTTCGGCCAAGAAGGAAGCTCGGTAGATTAGAGTAATCACTCCATACTACACAAATCAACATTCACAACACAAGCGATAATCAAGCCTACACGGCCAGTTACGTACTAATTGTATGACTAATTAGTTTCTACATCAAATTGAGAAACTAAAATAGTCAAATTTGATAGTCGGTTATTTAACTATCAAAGTAACAGACAAAATCTATCACTTAAGTAATTATTGGGCCTGATTTTATTAATCGTTTATAACCAAATCACTTTCCAATTATCCACTTCAAAATATCTTTGTAAAGATAATATTTACAACCATTTCACTTATTGGATATTTGGAAAACATTTTCGTGTACTTATAATAAGTAAATTCACAACTTATTTTATTTTCAAACCAGTTAAATTCTCTTTTTATAATATCACTTTCCAAAAACATCCAAAATATTATTCACTATCACAAATCGTGAATATAGTTCCTTTGCCAATTCATTACTTCTACACATATTATTTAACGGGTTATTCACTATTCAAAATCGTGAATATAATTCTCTTACCAAATTCATTACTTCTACATATTTAATTTAAAGGATTATTCACAGTCGAAAGTCGTGAATAAAATTCCATGAATAAATTTTCATATTTAGCTTATCAAATTAATTTGATTTCACATTTATAAAACAATGTTTATAAATTCCATTTATATTTTATTAACTTTCAAATACAAAATTCCTTTACTAACAAATTCCATTTATATCTCATTTATAAGTCAAAATCCAATTATAAGTTAATTTACTTATAAATATCTTTTTATTTGCAAATTCATTCTTTCAAATCTTATTATTTATAAAATCCATATACAAATTTGATTACAGTTCCATTTCTAAAACACTTTTATATTTCCATTACTTTTATTTTTAAAGTATCGATATTATACATCTTATATATAAACCGTTTAAAATAAATTCAAATAATCTATTTATTTTCTTTTATGTTGGAAAAACCTTAATTATGATCTTATAGAGCATCTGGGCTTTCCTTTTGATATATTCCATCCCTCGTCTAAAAGATAAAATGAAGGCCAGGTAAGTTCAGAGCACTAGTTGCTCCATTCCTAGCCTTAGTTATACACCTTTTTTTACCATTTAAATCTCACAAGCGGGATAAATGTACTAGTCATTTCCGCGTACTCCTTTCATTTTTAGAAATGATTTATAAAACTTCCAAATCAATATTTAAAACATTTATTCATTTATTTAACCATTCCATAAATCCATAAAATCACCCTTAGAATACTCTATTAACCATTTAAGAACCTCTACAAAAGCGTTGGAAAAGAACCGTTGTGCAAAACTATATTTCAAAAGTTATTGAAAAGTGCTGCGAAAAAGTGCTACGGAAAGTGCTTTTTAAAGCTATATCGCTTAAAATGACTTTTTGCTACTTGAAAATCTATTTTTAATACTTAAATCACTTTTAAACTTTTAAAAGATTTATAAGATTTCTTTCATATTTTTAAATGATAATAAAACATCATTTTCAAAGAAATCCAGTTTTGGATTCCAAACTGCAAAACCATGATTTTTCCAAAAAATTGTTTTACTCATATCTTAAAATCTACTTTTCGAAATCGCAATTTTCTTTCTTTGCTGGAAACTATGGATATAATAGTTTGGAAAATTCCTATTTCGAAGAATTCTGAGCTATATTGCAACATTTACACTCGTTTGACTTTTATGGCGCGAAATCGCGAACTACTGTTACGCGATGCGCCTATTTTTGACCAAATTTTCCATTTCTTTTCAAACTTCATGGATACACTTTTAAATGTTTACAAAACATTTCTAAATCATTTTAAACTCATTTTAAACAATATTTTCATATTTCAAATCCATTTTCCATTTCATTTCATATTATAATATTATATCATTTTCAATCTTCTTAGATTTTTTGATTTCATTAAGAGGCTAAATAATTTCCATACACATATTTATATGGATTTAAATTATTATTAAATTAACCATGCTTATTAACCATTTTTCTTATCATCCATATAACAAACATATAATCAACCATAATATCAACCAAGTTATCATCCAACATATACTAAACTTTTCATGTTTATTAACTTGAAATATTTTTAGAAATAGTGACTTTACTCACCTTTAACCAAATCGATTAACTTCCTACCAACATTCTTACTAACAACACTTCACTATTATTTTCAACTTCAACCAACTTCGAAAAATTCAACGGAGCTTACACAGCACCTTGAATTTGGTCCTAGCTTCTTGGAATAAAACTGGCGACACTTTCTTCTCTTTTTTTGCTTCGAAGCTTTCCGAACTTGCTTTCTTCTTCCAAATGATTCAGCCTCCATGGGTTCTAGCCTCTCGTCCATCATTTCTTCCATTCTTAGATGCTAAACCATCTTTTAATGGTATTCTAAGGTCCTTGGTGAAGTTTGGTTGTGTTTGGAGTTGATTTGATATAATTTTGAAAAAGTTAGCAGGGAAAAAAGATAAGAATGAGC
Organism: Allium cepa; assembly: GCA_030765085.1. Classification (NCBI taxonomy): domain Eukaryota; kingdom Viridiplantae; phylum Streptophyta; class Magnoliopsida; order Asparagales; family Amaryllidaceae; genus Allium; species Allium cepa. The sequence continues at coordinate 160,509,899 of CM060939.1, forward strand.
CATTAAAGAGAGCTCCAAGGAGGAAGAAAAAGGTAGATGTGACGACCCGAAATTTTTGAGCATTTAAAATTGGAATATTTAATTGATTTTAAATATTTAAAAGTTAAGTTTTAACTCGAATTCAAGTATCACAATTTAATTGATAATTAAATTATTGAATTAAATAAGTTGAAGTTGGGTAAAATGTTGAATCTGGGATTCTAAGCCTGTTAAAAATAATTTGAAGGCTTGTAAAATTTATATTGAGGATACTGAAGATAATAGAAGTGTTAAAATTAAATTTAACACTGATTTGCTTAGTTTTGAAATTTTATCATTTAAATTGAATTTAAAAATAGCCTTCCGAGACACGGTCTCGGAATTTGACAAAACCAGTTCCATTGGATCTGTAATATTGTATTATTATCAGATTTCAAATTTCGTATTGATCGGTGTTGTTGTGCGAGCGTACAATAAGTAAACGCGTTGAAATTTTTATCGAAAATTCAATATAATAACTGGTCCAAAAGCAATCTTCTACATACGATCGAATTAGGACTCGAAACTTTTTCAATTGCGTTCGGAATAGGTGTATAACATTATAAATGCCTAGCGGCATGCCTCGATAGGAGTTCGTGATTTTAGGCTACGTAAGTCGAGATAATTTGTATCGAAATTGAATTTAAAGTAATACATTTTTATATTCTCGTCAACCAACTGAAATAATTTCACATCGTCCTTTTTTCTTTCACTTCAGAAACACTGTAGCGAGTATTCTTCAACACGCTTCTCTTTTTAATATCTACAGTTGAACCCTTCTTTTCAAATCAGAGTCTAAAAACAAAAGGAAATGGCCGATAGAAACACCCTCCTTCTTCAATTTCAATTCGGTCGAGAAACCCAAAATCAAAATCGGCCGAGCTCTCCTAATTCGAAAATCAAATTTCATAATTTAGAAACTAAATCCCTCAGAGTAAATGGCGAACGAAAAGGGGGAAAATCAGATTCGTCCGAGTCGAATCTCAACCTTGCCGTGATGTTTTTTAGAACTCGATGTGTGCGTGCACGTTGGAGAAGTTATGGGGTGGCGAGGCAGGAGGCTAGCCGCGATGTCGAGGAGGTTGGGTGCAAGCCGTGTTCTGGCGACGAGATGAATTCGAGCTGTAGCCTTGGGGTCTCGAGCTTTTAGGCGTCGCAATCGGTTTGGTGGGTTTCAAAGTGGTGGCGATGTGGTGGAGTAGGGGTTTCAATGGTGGATGTTAATGATCGAAGGCTGGCTTGGTGGTTTCGATGTTTATTGTTGTCATCGTGAGTTCATTACTGTTGCAGTTCGAAATTGGGTTGGTCGCGACGCCAAGGCGAGTTAGCATCAATCTGAGGTTCGTAGGAGACGTTGATGGCGGCGAGATTTGGTGGAGATGGTGATTTGGGATTCGCGTCTGAGGGTCGACGAGCTGAGGTTTGATTTTCTTTGTTTTCTGATAATTGATTTAAACTCAGTTATTGCTATTACTTAATCAGATATTAGTTCATAAGAGAGGAAAATAAGAATGAATAAGTAAATGAATATTACTAGTTATATTTTGCATAGATACATATATATGGCTGTTTTTAAAACAGTAAAGGAAAAATTAGTTTTAAATTAAATTATTTGCTTAAATCAAATCAGTAGTCTAATTAAATTACTAGTTAATAAAATTATTAAGTGGAAATTAATGGTTCGATTTATTTTGAATATTAATTTAGATACATAATTTAATTTATATATATATATGGAAGTAATTTTATAAGTTGAAATCGAAAATTTATTACAGTAAGGTTTAGTCATATTTTAGTTTGAGGTTTATAAATGAATGTATAGGTTACAAAATATAATAACAACAACATAAATTACTGTTGATATTTATATAAATATTTATATACGGAAAATTTATGTACAGGAAGATATATGCACAAATAGTAACCATTCGATTATTTCAAAGTGTAGGTATATATTTGAACTTACCAGTTTATATTTAAAATAAAGAATTATGCAATTAAACCGTCAACTAACTTGTTCAACTATTTTAGGTAGTAAAATAATCTATGTAAGGAAAATTAATTCAAACTAAAATTATTAGTTAAAATAGAATTATTGGTTAATTAATTTATAAAATGGAAATAAGTTGTTCAAGATATTTCAAAGTGTTAATAAATCGTATGATTGTTATACAAGATCAAAATCTGATAGAAGTAAGCCGGGTTGGGTCGGATTGCAAAAAAAGAATCAAAGGTGAGTTAATCTCACTCAGCTGTATTTTAATTTAAATATAAATGGTTAAATTTAAATAATTGGTTGAATAATTGGATTGATTGATGTGTTATCTTATAGTATATGGTATATCTTGGAATGCATGATTTCCCACATTATTTAGCGGATGAGACCCTATGCGCCGTATAATAGCAGATGATTTATATTAATCCCATATACCGCGGTATTCCACCCCGAAGTGGAATTGGTATTTATGTTGTTCTAACGTCTGTGGATGTAGGGAAAACAGGTTGGAGGGATCCAACTGGATCCCTCAACATTTATTTAAATTATTTAATAATCTCTGTTGTGATTATTTGGTAATCTATGATGAATTATATTGGAATATGAAATGCTATGGTTTGATTGAATATATTGGAGATAATGAGTTACCAAAAATATATAAATTAGATTTTGGAAAGAAAATAAAAGAAGTGAATTTGTAAGCGAAATAATTATAGAAAATATGAATAAATTAAGAATGAATTGAAAAGAAATGGAAGTGATATTAAAATACTAATATATAACTTTGAGTATGAAAAGAAAAAAGATTTTGAATAAACAGAAATTAATGAATTGTAAAATTAAGTAATATTATTTTAAAGGAATAAAGAATTATTTTAAAATTTAAAGTTTAAATTTCTTTAAAAAGATTAAGAAGCAATTTGAGAAATCTAAAATGGGTATTTTCAGTTAAAAGTATTTTAATCCATAATTAAGGAATAAAATCTGAAACTAATTGATTTTTGAAATAAAAGGAAGTAAATTAGAAATCAATTTGGAAATTGATTCAAGTGTTGAAGTTGGAAATTTAAAGAAGAATGTGAAGAGAAGTATATTTCTCTGGATAGCCAAGTGCCTTCAAAGTAAATTTTTAAATATAAGATAAAATGTTTTAATGTTGTTTTAAAAAGTATGTTTTAGGAATTTATTATTTCTAAATATCTAAATTCTAAAGTAAATATTTTTCAAATCTATTATCGTAATAATTATTTAAAGGTGACTTTGTATTTTGTTTAAAGAAGAAAATCTAGTTTATATTTATAAAGTAACCTTATTTTAATTATTTCTAAAGTATTATTTTAAATTAAGTATTAAAGTAATTTTTTGAAATTTAATTGTTAAACGTATTTTACAATAAAGTATTTTTAAATTATTTTAAAAATCTAAGTTTTGTGCTTGGTGATCTCAGAGGAAATAGAAAATATTTGGGAAATTTATTTTGTAAAAGTAAGATAGTTTGAAATTATTTTCAAAGGGTTGAAATTGGAAATATATCTTGCAAAGATATTTTGAGATAAATAAATAATTTGGGAAATTATTTATTGTGTGATGGATGTTGTGAATGTTAATTGATCGTTAAATAACCGACTATCAATATTGGCCAAATGCGTTGATCGTTTCGAAGAGACCGGGATCGAGATTTATTTCTCGAAAACCACTTCGATCCAGTTTGTACGTTTTCGAGGAAAAACGAGTTTGGATTCTAAGATGGAGCAGTGAAGTGCAAGGGCTTGTCGCTACTAATCCTGAGGATATCTCCAAAATGGATGTAGTAGGAAAAGTGCCTTCGGTTCCTTTCGAACCCGGGACAGACTTGTATGGATGAATGCTTTTGAAACATCGTCAGGTAGACGATGGGCATTCTAAAGGATATGTTCTAAAAAGGTAATGCTTAGCCTCAAGCCTCATCAACCGGGAATGACTGAAAATCAGGGGTTATGCATCAAGGCTTGGTGGGCAGCACCCATTTCCGGGTAAGGTCATCCCTGTCTAGATGTCCCTTTTTATTTTGGCTTAGTGGTGCGGTTGTTGATCCCAACCGCGGGGTGATCTTACTCGGGAATATCCAGTATGGGGTAGTCCGGGTCTTGTGTTGCAGGGGTTCGAGAGTGATCCTCGGTACGCTGATCTAGACCAGGTAATGTGACAGGTGGTACCCCAGTTCCTAGTCATTAGTTGGAAATCCATTATCCCTACGAGCCTTGTATGAGTTTTGTTTGTATCTTCCACTCTGTCGCTAGTAGATGGAATTTAATAGATGTAACAATTTCAGTTATTTTAATAAGTATTTGTATATATACCCTATTATAATATCAGTGGATTTTATAATAAGTGTTTTAGCTATCGTAAGGTAAAAACCCGACATGTTGATTTGTGGCATGGTCTTACGGGATGCTTTTGTTTTCAAAAGGATTTTTGAAACTTTAATAATCAATTTGAGTGTGATTTCTCACGCTGTTATTCCAGACTGAATCGGGTGTTATTTAACTATAATGCTCGGGTCAGACCGAGTATTATAGGATACAGAAAATGATGCTGAGGAGCTCAGGAGTTGAGCTGGATGGCGATACGTACTTCCGTATTTGATTACTATTCCGTTGTGTATCCAGTTGTATGTTATTGATGTGGAACTCTGATGATGTGCTCTGATGATGTAATGTACAAACAGATATATATTTGTTTTTGTGTAAAGATCATATGTTATCTATTATATTTTATTCCGCTGAGATGGTTAGATTCTGATAATTGTTTTCTATTTTCTTCTTCCACCTCTTCTTCTTTAACCCTAGTGGTTCGTATTTCTGTTCAACTTGAGTTGATTGATGTAGTGTAGTGTCGACTCAAGGGGTACGGATTTGCGGGTCATTACACTTGGTATCAGAGCTTAGGTTGGTGATAGCCTTGGCTCTGGTGGGAATTACTCAATGAAAATAGAGTCCGAAAGTACTTTATAATGAGTTTGAGTGTATTAAGATATGAGTGCGTATTTGTTAGTAAATATAAATTGTTTTAATATTGTGTTGATTTATCTGTTGAGTGTTTATGGATTCTAGTCGATGTGTGGGACGCCATGTTATCGATAGAGATTTCTAATCTCTCAAACAAGATAAACCGACACAGTATTCTTTTAAATAGGGTAAATGAAATAATTTTACCCAAAATTATTTTTGTATATAAAAGAAATGATTTTCTCAAATTGTTAAAGTTATATATGGATGCTTGGTTGTTAGAAAGTGATAATATTAAATTATTATCATTGTATGAGAATTGAATAAGAAATTGAAATAATAACCAAAGATTAAGGAATAAATTAATAAATAAATGGAATTTGTAAATGTGATTCAAATTGAATAAGGAATTGAAATCATAATTAAAAGCTAAGAAACAAATTCATATACAAATGAAATTTGTAAATGTAAACTATAAATGTGAATTATAGTTTGATTAATAATTAAAATAAGATAAAATTCCAAAGTAATGTTTGAATATAAATTTAAAAAATTTGGAATTTGGAAATTTAGATTCCTTTGAATTTGAAATTGATTCTCAAAAAGTTAGGGAAAATAATATATATTTGAGAAATATTTTTGAATCGGATTTGAAATATAGAGAGATTTGGAAATTAAAAATATTTGAAGGGATTTTAAAGTGATAAAAAGCATTGAACTCTTTCGGTCGCTGGAAAATAATTCCGATAATGATCGCGACATCATCGGTGTTTATTTTCGAGTTTTGAAGAGGGAGATTGCTACCTGGATGTTTTGGATTAATGTTTGTTTGCGGAATTGGGTTTGATTTTTGAAAATGAAAAAGAATAGTTTGATTTAGTTATATATGCTTTTAAAATTGAATTGAATTAAGATTCAGTGAGTTATAGAGAATATTAAATAGAATTGAATTCTTATTCAAATGAAATTAAAAGAATGATAAGAAACTAGATTAACTGGAAACGAGTTAAATAAAAATTTGAACTGGAATAAATAAATTCCGACGGCTTATAAAAGTTGGAGTTTATGAAAAGAATATAAGTGTGTCTTATAAAGATTGAAAAGTGAATATATTTGAGAAATATGGAAATATAAGTGTATGACTTCTAAGAGAGAAAAAGAGAGAAATAAAGGTCAAAATAGAATTGTTTGACATTTTGGGGACAAAAATAAAAATCCAATCTTGAATTATAAAGTGGAGTTGAATTCAAGTTAAGAAATAAAGTGATTTTGAAGATAAAGATCAAATATTGAATTAAAGGTGAGAAATAAACCAAATTTGGGATAAAATTAGTTGATGAAATATGGAAATGGAACTCGAAATTATTAACTTAGAATTGAATTGTGAATAGATAATAGAGTTTGGAAATGAAGCTTGAGTTATAAATAGAAATTCAACTTAGAATTTGTAAGTGAATTAAATATGAATTGAAGTTGTATGGAATTGGATTAAAATAAAAATGATTTGAGATGAAAATAAATCCAATTCGAGTATGAATAAATTAAAAATGAGAATGAACTTAAGTTATGAAATGGGAGTGAACTGAAGTAAATCAACTTAAGTTTAAAGTTAAAAGAAGCATGGGATGATGTCAAGTATAACAAAATGGCTTTGAACAAAACCAATGTGAAACGGGATGGAAGCAACTACATGGTTTGTAAAAAAGTTAGATTGGAATGGAATTTATATACATTGAGTTGGAATTTGAATAAATAAGCTTTGAAAACTTATAAAAAAACAAGAATCAAAAGGCATTGAAAAAAAACAACAAATCCAAACTTGGGATATAAAGTAAGATTGAACTCAAGAAAATTAAATGAAATGGTTTTGAAGATGGAAAAAAAATCAAATCAAGTATGGGATTATAAATTGGAAGGGTGGTTGAATAAAACTAAATTGGATTGAAATAGATTTGGTGTGAGTTGTAAACAAATCCAATTCAAGCATAAATTGAATGACCTTATTATAAATAAATTCAATAATGAATTGTTAATGTGAATTGAAATTTAAGAATGGATAAAAGAATAAACTAATCAAATAAATTAGTAAAATAGTTGGGATTTGATCAAAGGAAAAACCAAATCAAAGATTTAAATGGAAGTTGGAGGAATAGAATAAACTTAAGTTATTGGGTGCAATAGTTTGAAGAAAATAAGTAACTTAAGTAAATTGTGAGATGGGTATTTAATATTGATTGTCGAGTTTGATAAAATGTTTGGAATCAAACTTTTAAGAAATGAAAGAAAATTCAATGGAAAGTTTGTGAATAAGTTAAAATGGGATGGGATTAAGTGTAAATTGAGCTAGAATCAATTTAAATGGTTATAAAGCTTAAGTAATTATTTATTCACATTAATATTGTCGAATTGCATAAGGAAATGGATCGTTTGATGTAAATGAGATTGGATAAAATTCTATGAATTATTAGAAGTGAAATAAGATGATTTTGAAATCAATCGGAATGAATATGATTTTGTTTACTTAGAATGAATTAAATATAAGCGTGTAAGTTGTAAATCACTTATACTGAATGAAATGGTTTGGAAATTGGTTGTAAGAAATTGTAATAAGTATCGGAACCTTATATATGTTTATGTAAATTATATAACATGCATTTTATGTGAAATTTATGTATTAGCTATTGAAAGTAAGTGAAATGTTGATAAATTTCATATATTTAATACTTATATTTTTGAATTGAATAAGTACAGGTACCAGGAAGCTGTTTGGTTGGATTTGATCGTACAAATTGCTAAATAATAAGCCGCTTGCTTTAAAAATGCTAAATAAAGGTACGCCTATGTAATAAAAATACGAAATATGAACTGTTTTTGATTTTTTCGACCGTGTGGGTCGATGTATATAAATTTATATCTCTTGTCAAATTGCAAAAGATCCTCTGTACAAAGGAGACTCTGCCAAAAAAATTCGAAAATTTTGAGAGATAGAATTTTTTTTGAAAAATTTGGAAAATTTTAGTTAACGACAAAACGATTCCAAATTGAAAATCGAAATAAATTATGGAATGAAACTACATTAAAATAATAATATGAATCAGTATAAATGGGAGATAGAATTAAATGTTCAGAGTTGAAAATAAATTAACTTCATATGGAATGGGAGAACCAATTTGAATAGAAATAGATATAAACTAAAGTGGTGAAGTGAAAATAAATAAAGAAGCATATTAAATGCTTATACTAAACTTAAGAAGGGAATGGTAAATTCTTAAATGGAAAATTGATATTACAAATATATTTTAAGTTAATATTAGAATGAATAAATATTGACATTATTTAAGAAAGTTGATAAAATGTTTTTGAAATGTTGTGATTGGGTATTATTGCTAAGTGGAATATACAGGTATTATGAAGGAAAAGAAAAATGGGTTTTTATTTCAGAAGATAAATTTGAATTGCTCGACAAAAAGGTATGTGTTTAATGAAATTTGATTTGGGTTTTTGATCGAGCCACTTGCCCTTTTCTTTTCTTTTGGAATTTGGAAGCCCATAGAGGCCTTTTGTAGTTGTACCGAGCTAGCCGCACAAAGGAGACGCTGACGAAATTTTTCGGAAATTTGAGGAGTTAGAAAAATTTTGAGGAAATTTTGGTAATTAAAATTTGGTTTTAAATTGAAACTTGAATGATTAAGCAAATAGTATTGTTTGCATAACTATAGGAGAGTTTGGGAAGTTAGTAAGAATGATAATGGGTCTTCTATAAAAGATAGATTGGTAGGATGTTGAATTGTTAGAAACTGTTTGGTTTTAGGGAAAAATAATAAACGGGTATTGGACCACTCTTCCTAATTAGTAATTTCGAGGACGAAATTCATTTAAGGGGGGAGGAATGTGACGAATCGAAATTTTTGAGCATTTGAAATCGGAATATTTAATTGATTTTAAATATTTAAAAGTTAATTTTTAACTCGAATACAAATATCACAATTTAATTGATAATTAAATTATTGAATTAAATAAGTTAAATTTGGGTAAAATGTTGAATCTGGGATTCTAAGCCTGTTAAAAATAATTTGAAGGCTTATAAAATTTATATTGAGGATATTGAAGATAATAGAAGTGTTAAAATTAAATTTAACACTGATTTGTTCAGTTTTGAAATTTTACCGTTTAAATTGAATTTAAAAATAACCTTCCGAGACACAGTCTCGGAATCCGACGAAACTAGTTCCATTGGATCCGTAATATTGTATTATTATCGGATTTCAAATTTCTTATTGATCGGTGTTGTTGTGTGAGCGTACGATAAGTAAACGCATTTAAATTTTATCGAAAATTCAATATAATAACTGGTCCAAAAGCTATCTTCTCCATACGATTGAATTAGGACTCGAAACATTTCCCATTGCATTCGAAATAGGTGTATAACATTATAAACGCCTAGCGTCACGTCTCCATAGGAGTTCGTGATTTTAGGCTACGTAAGTCGAGATAATTTGTATTCGAGATAGAATTTAAAGTAATATATATTTATATTCTCGTCAACCAGCTGAAATAATTTCACATCGTCGTTTTTTCTTTCACTTCAGAAACACTGTAGCGAGTATTCTTCAACACTCTTCTCTTTTTAATATCTACAGTCGAACCCTCCTTTTCAAATCAGAGTCTAAAAACCAAAGGAAATGGCCGATAGAAACACCCTCCTTCTTCAATTTCAGTTCGGTCGAGAAACCCAAAATCAAAATCGGCCGAGCTCTCCTAGTTCGAAAATCAAATTTCATAATTTAGAAACTAAATCCCTCAGAGTTAATGGCGAAGGAAAAGGAGGGAAAATCAGATTCGTCCGAGCCGAATCTCAACCTTGCCGTGATTTTTTTTAGAACTTGATGTGCGCGTGCGCGTTGGAGAAGTTATGGGGTGGCGAGGCAGGAGGCTAGCCGCGATGTCGAGGAGGTCGGGTGCAAGCCGTGTTCTGGCGATGAGATGAATTCGAGCTGTAGCCTTGGGGTCTCGAGTTTTTAGGCGTCGCAATCGGGTTGGTGGGTTTCGAAGTGGGGGCGATGTGGTGGAGTAGGGGTTTCAATGGTGGCTGTTGATGATCGATGGCTGGCTTGGTGGTTTCGATGTTTATTGTTGTCACCGTGAGTTGATTTCTGTTGCAGTTCGAAATTGGGTTGGTCGCGAGGCCAAGGCGAGTTACATTCGACCCGGGGTTCGGTAGGAGATGTTGATGGCGGCGAGATTTGGTGGAGATGGTGGTTTGGGATTCGTGTCTGAGGGTCGACGAGCTGAGGTTTGATTTTCTTTGTTTTCTGATAATTGATTTAAACTCGGTTATGGCTATTACTTAATCATATTTTAGTTCATAAGAGAGAAAAATAAGAATGAATAAGTAAATGAATATTACTAGTTATATTTTTCATAGATACATATATATATATATGGCTGTTTTTTAAACAGTAAAGGAAAAATTAGTTTTAAATTAAATTATTTGCTTAAACCAAATCAGTAATCTAATAAAATTTCTAGTTAATCAATTATTAAGTGGTGATTAATAGTTCGATTTATTTTGAATATTAATTTGGATACATAATTTAATATATATATATATATATATATGTAAGTAATTTTATAAGTTGAAATCGAAAATTTATTACAGTAAGGTTTAGTCATATTTTAGTTTGAGGTTTATAAATGTATGTATAGGTTACAAAATATAATAACAGCAAGATAAATTACTGTTGATATTTATATAAATATTTGTACACAGAAAATTTATGTACAGGAAGATATATGCACAAATAGTAACCATTCGATTATTTCAAAGTGTAGGTATATATTTGAACTTACAAGTTTATATTTAAAATAAAGAATTATGTGATTAAACCGTCAACTAACTTGTTCAACTATTTTAGGTACTAAAATAATCTATGTAAGGAAAATTAATTCAAACTAAAATTATTAGTTAAAATAAAATTATTGGTTAATTAAATTTATAAAATGGAAATAAATTGTTCAAGATATTTCAAAGTGTTAATAAATCTATCATTGATATACAAGGTCAAAATCTGATAGAAGCAAGCCGGGTTGGGTCGGATTGCAAAACAAGAATCAAAGGTGAGTTAATCTCACTCAGCTGTATTTTAATTTAAATTTAAATGGTTAAATTTAAATAATTGGTTGAATAATTGGATTGGTTGATTTGTTATCTTATAGTATATGGTATATCTTGGAATGCTTGATTTCCCGCATTATATAGCAGATGAGACCCTATGCATCGTATAATAGCGAATGACTTGTATTAATCCCATATAATGCGATATTCCACATCGAAGTGGAATTGGTATTTATATTGTGCTAACGTCTATGGATGCAGGGAAAACAGGTTGGAGGGATCCAACTGGATCTCTCAACATTTATTTAAATTATTTAATAATCTCTGTTGTGATTGTTTAGTATTCTATGATGAATAATATTGGAATATGGAATGCTATGGTTTGATTGAATATATTGGGAGATAATGAGTTACCAAAAATATATAAATTAGATTTTGGAAAGAAAATAAAAGAAGTGAATTTGTAAGCGAAATAATTATAGAAAATTTGAATAAATTAAGAATGAATCGAAAAGAAATGGAAGTGATATTAAAATACTAATAAATAACTTCGAGTATGAAAAGAAAAAAGATTTTGAATAAACAGAAATTAATGAATTGTAAAATTAAGTTATATTATTTTAAAGGAATAAAGAATTATTTTAAAATTTAAAGTTTAAATTTATTTAAAAGGATTAAGAAGCAATATGAGAAATCTAAAATGGGTATTTTCAGTTAAAAGTATTTTAATCCATAATTAAGGAAAAAAATCTGAAACTAATGGATTTTTGAAATAAAAGGAAGTAAATTGGAAATCAATTTGGAAATTGATTCAAGTGTTGAAGTTGGAAATTTAAAGAAGAATGTGAAGAGAAGTATATTTCTCTATATAGCCAAGTACGTTCAAAGTAATTTTTTAAATATAAGATAAAAAGTTCTAATGCTGTTTTAAAAAGTATGTTTTAGGAATTTATTATTTCTAAATATCTAAATTCTAAAGTAAATATTTTTCAAATCTATTATCTAATAATTATTTAAAGGTGACTTTTTATTTTGTTTAAAGAATAAAATCTAGTTTATATTTACAAAGTAACGTTATTTTAATTATTTCTAAAGTATTATTTTAAATTAAGTATTAAAGTAATTTTTCTAAATTTAAATGTTAAACGTATTTTACAATAAAGTGTTTTTAAATTATTTTAAAAATCTAAGTTTTTTTGTGACATCGCGGATTTTTCGCGCTCGAAAATCGACATCCATACTTCAAATCGTATTCGAATGCCGTAGATTCGACCGTTCAAATCCGATTCGCCGGAGCTTATAACAACATTAAGTAAACAACATAGCGGAATAAAAAGAATAATACATTAATATACAGCATTGATATAATATCTGGTACAATGAATATCAATATACATCAGAGATATGATACAAGAAATAGCAGCGGAAAGAAAAATTAGATAACACCAGCAGCGGAACAAATAACTCCATCTCTAAAGCACCAATCCAGAAATAGCTCGAACTCCCAATGACGATGCACCAAGCTGAGCAAGTGCGGTGTGATCCAAAGACTGAACTAACTCCATATAACCTACTAATCTGACTATCTGAAAAACCCAACTCTAGACTGCTCGTGTAGAAAATAATGAGCACCCAGAGTTTAGGAAAGAAACAATAAACTCCGGATCAGTTGTGGGACTGGTATGAGCAACAAAAACAGTTTATCTTTAAAAACAAACAACAAGAAAATTTTAAAGTCAATTCGTAATGCTTTTGGAAAATGAAACTACCATAAGACCTCCCACCACACACACAATGCAAACGCAGAATTGGAGGAGATTTCTTCTTATGATAGTTAAACATGCTTGATACGCAATTTCTTTGATATTATTACTATAAGTGCAGAAAGCATTTCGAAAATAGAATATAAATCTTAGCCAACATACGACCATTATCGTATGCCTAGTATAGCTATCATGTTCAATAGAAGGTTACCGCCACATTCCACGGCAGGTTATACAACTAAAACCGTACAGGGTTCGTATTGTTTCTTTGGATTTCCAACAAATGGTCAGGCCAAGGAACTTCCCATTGCCACATGAGAACGCCTCTGGAAGGACGTCCCCGAGAACCTAACCGGATCCCTGCCAACACAAGGCCGGGTTACCCCTAACTGGGTAACTACTGACACGAGTATGCCATCACCCGGTCGTAACCAACCTTTATCCGGGATCCCAATAACCAACAACCACAAAGTAATAAATTTGTAGCAACAACATAGGTTAAGTATCTGGGCTCCATACCATGATACCACCTCTATCCAAAAGGAAATGAACATACCCTAAGGGGCGCTACCCCCAATAACCTTGCCGCATCTTTCCTGTTTCGACCACTCCGGGGTGTGAGGTTCGACGAGGTCACGTCCACAAAGCCACGCTTTGGTTCAAAGCCATGCTTTGGGTCAACAAATGATCAAAGTAATGATCACAAAGATAAATGATCAGACAAATGATCATATCACAAATGATCAAACAATGATCATTTCACAGCAACTCTTAGCATGTCACATTACCAAATTGGGAATATATCGCTGATAACCTTCAACTACAAACCTCTGAGCTCGTACGTCTCGGAGAAGGTTGTTAAGCTAAAAGAACAAATTCTCCGCCACCAACAGAAATGTATTTGAAATAAATCTGCTTTATATCTCAATTTGCAATGTCAGACATACAATCCATACAAGTCTGTTCTGGGTTCGAACAGAACCGAAGGCACTTCCGAAGAAGCCCTTGCAAATCCGGATAATCCCTAATCACATCTGGACTTCCCATCACATATGGAGTCTCTATATCGGGGACCAGTCGATGTAAAGACATTCGACGAGTTGTCCTTTCGTTTTCGAAGATATCCGGTCTTCACCACCGGTCTTCAAATGCTATCCATATACGACGTATCACATATTCGGAATGGGCTATATGACACAAAGGTCCTTCCCCGGCTAAACCGAATAGTGAGCGCAATATTTACAATAAATATATGGATATTGGGATTTCAATTAAGTCACAACTTATTACCCAAAACTTTTCTTCAAATGGTTTAAACAAATTACCATTTCCAATCTTTTAAACAAAAAGATTAATTTCACAAAATTCCATTTACGGATTTCAAAACAAATTTTCATTTCAATTGGATTAACTTGTTAAATCTTTAAATCAAAGATTTAACTTATATCTTTCAAACCGTTTCTATAACTTGGAAATCATTTTCATTTTAAACTAGAAATCTTTTTAACACAAATTAGAAGTTCATTACTTATGTGAAAGTTTTTATTATTTGAAAATAAACAGTTTTCGTTTCAGAAAAATCCAATTATATTTACACGAGTTAAAGTTCTTAATTTATATTCATATTCCCAAATTAATACATTTTAAAATAGTTTAACCCATATATAACTGGTATAACATCGTTAATCCCTAGTTTCAAATTATAGAATTCAGTTTCACATTTTGAATTTAAATTTAAATCAAATTATTTAAATTTCAAACTTTATCAAGTTATTCAAAATAAATTTCATCTTAGAAATTCCTTTTTCAAAAGCTTTTCACTTTAAACCCAATCCATTTCAAACCATTTGAATTTAAAAATTCAAATTCAAAACTATTTGCAAAAATCTGTGACTTAATCGATTTCCTTGTGAAATCCATATTTGTGTGTGTATGGTGTGGTCCAGGGGTTTAACACAATAATGCATAACATCAATCATCACAGATACAAATATGGCAATATATTTGATTAGCGGTATAAACTATAGCGCTTATCTTTTATTCACAGATCATATATATATCACAGATAATAAACTACATCAAATCAGGATATATCACAAAGCATACATATGAGAGATATCAAACAATTTAACGTCCAAGCATCCATAGGTATAGTCAATTTAATTATTCAGTCAAGTTCAAACATTCACAAGTAAAATTCATTAGTTGACTGATAAATTTAAATCAACTGTATTAATTATAAATCTAGGTTAATTATCATAAGTTAATTACAATTTATTTAGAATAAAATCCCCTTTTATCATTTATTAATTCACTTTTAATTACGGAGTAATCAATCTTAATAAATGAATCAATTTAACCTTTAATTATTGAATTTATCTTAATTAATCACAATCATTAATTAATTCTTTAATTGCTAAACTAAACTAACCCCTTGACAAATAATTATACCCAAATTGCTGATTATCATTTATTAACTACATTCGGTAATTATCAATTTATTACTTTTCTTAGTAATTATAATTTCTAAAATTTTCAGGTGGTTATTCTAAATTAATTAACTTAAGTGATAAATCTGAACTAATCCAATTAACTCAGTTAATTGTATTTATTAATTAATTCTTTAATTACTGTCATTAAGTAATTACACTTCATAATTCCACAAATAATTATTATTAAATAAATCAATCTAATTTATTGTTTTCAAATTCCCTTTTCAATTCCATTTTAAATTCAAGATTGAAATGAATTCTTATTTATTTTTAAATAAGTTTAAAATAGAATTTTCTAACATTTTAAAATTTATATGTAAAAAAACAATTTATTTTAAAGGAAATTCTTCAAGAGTTAAAAATAAATTTTCCTTTCCTCTTTTTAACTTTAGCATTTTTTTATTTTAAACATTTAAGTTATAAATTAAAATTTATTTTAAAATTTAAAATCTGATTTAAAATTTTATTTCAGGTTTAAACCTTTAAATCTTCAACTTGTTTTAAATTTCCATTTACCATTCAATTCTATTTTTGAATTCAGACTTCTTTAATACATTTAATTGTTTTGAAATTATTAAACCAAATTGAATTTAAAACTTCATTTTATTTACAAACTAAATTTCAATTCCTGGAAGATAGGTTCAGGTAAAACCTGGAACCAAACTTTTGACTCAAGACCCCTCTTCCTTACTTCGAGTTCCACCCCAAAACTTTGAGTCGTACTCGAAGAAAGCACGAAGAAAACCCAGCCCTTCTTCTTTACCACCCAGAAACCAAATGCCCCAACTTTTGACACCGTGCACGTGTACATCACCGATGATCGCCTTCGGTCACCACCACGTCAACGAGCAAGTCAACAACCCCCCACATATCAACTCTAGATCGCCAGAATCTCCATCACTCACGCGAAATCGAGTTCGAGTATAAACTCGAAACCTGGAAACAATGACAGGAAACACCACTCGAAACCTGTCCACGCCTCGTGTGCGACGCCTCGACAACCGGAACCCCACAATCTCGGCCACGCCATCGCCAACTACCCCTCTACCATCACCCAAAACCGCTTCGCACTCGGTCCAGTGTAAACGACGAACGAGGCCGATTACTCTTCCACATCAAAAACTAGGTTAAAAAAAATAAATGCTCGCCGCCGCCGCCACATCCATCTTCGCCACCTCCGGCCATTTTTCGCCGACACCCAGTAAGCTCCTTCACCTCCACAAACAACCCCGAGCAACTCGAATCATTCGATCACTAAAAAAAGGTAAAAATGCATATTTTGTTCAACTATTAACTGCAACTAGGATAGTTAACTAAAAATTCCTCATATTAGTTTTAAAAATCTTATTTTTGAGCGTAGATTCAATTAATATAATCGAACTAATATTTTACAAAATTCGAATTTCCCAGACTTTCAAGTTTCGACTGTAAAAATTCTGATCTTTCCTTCTACATGCATTTATACATCATGAAACTATTTTTAAATTGCAACTCATACATAAGTACAACTACTTTGTTTTGAAACCAAAGTCTAATGTTGATTAGGAAACAAGAAATAGAATTCCTTGTTATTTGATACTCTGTAACTACACAAAGAAGAAGATCAGATACAAACATATATAGACACATCATTTTCAAATATATACTCAAGTTAAAATTTCTTGCTAATACTCACATATTTATTCTTTAAATTGTTTTAATGAAATATTACTCACCTGGATCTTGAATAAGGCAGAGAACAAGAACAAGGATTAGAGAAGAAATTTAAGCCTGCACATTTTTTTTCCTTTAACTTTGATTTTTGTCTCCTGCAACTTTATTTTATTTTCCAGAGATACTTTGCACTGGCATTTACTTTTGGGTTTCCAGATTTCTGAAGTTGCTTGATTTCTTTAGTTTTTAAACTTCCAGGCTGAAGACTTTGCCTTGTTTCCAGATTTTAAATCCTTAATTCTGTCTCCGGGTTGATTCCTTTACTTGTTGAAATATTTTTGTTTAAGTTTGAATGATATTACTTTGAATAATGGTCGAAACTGAAATGAAGATAGTTGATAAATAGGGAGAGTTGTACAGGGTATTATATTATTGTTTTTACAACATAGATCAGATATTTTGTTTTCAAATGGAGGCTGATGCAAGATTTTCTTTGTACTGAGAAGATGGGTCGAGATACTTGTATTGTACAGGGATATATATTGTTGTTTTGTACAACATGCATGGCTGCATTACTTGCATTCCCTTTTCTCGGCTGATATCATGCTTTGCTTGACTAAAGACACTTTTTTGTTTATTCTTTTATACAGGTGATTATAAGCTTTATACAACACAGTGTATAAACTTTGCACCATATTAGCAATAATTTACTTAGCTTTGGGGCTGATACAAGAAATATTGTGCCAGCATTAAATGCTTGTCTTCATTCACACTTTGATATATATTTCATTTGTTCATATGTAACTAATATTGTTTGTATAACCATACATCTATCTTGTTCCTTCCTGCAAACTTACATACCTATTTATTTTTGTAAATCCCAATTCATATTTAATTTAAATACAATTTTTCTCTCTCAATAATTCATATTTTAACTAATATTTTATATTGATTTCCAATTAATTCCACAATTTATTATTCAAAAATTAAGTTAATTAAAAATTAAACTTAATTAAAATTCGAGATCATTACATTTGTGCTTGGTGATCTTAGAGGAAAAAGAAAATACTTGGGAACTTTATTTTGTAAAAGGAAGATAGTTTGAAACTATTTTCAAAGGGTTGAAATTGAAAATATATCTTGCAAAGATATTTTGAGATAAATAAATAATTTGGGAAATTATTTATTGTGTGATGGATGTTGTGAATGTTAATTGATAGTTAAATAACGGATTATCAATATTGGCCAAATGCGTTGATCGTTTCGAAGAGACCGAGATCGAGTTTTATTTCTCGAAAACCACTTCGATCCGGTTTGTACGTTTTCGTGGAAAAACGAGTTTGGATTCGAAGATGGAGCAGTGAAGTGCAAGGGCTAGTCGCTACTAATCCTGAGGATATCTTCAAAATGGATGTAGTAGGAATAGTGTCTTCGGTTCCGTTCGAACCCGGGACGGACTTGTATGGATGAATGCTTTCGGAACATCGTCAGGTGGACGATGGGCATTCTAAGGGATATGTTCTGAAAAGGTAACGCTTAGCCTAAAGCCTAATCAACCGGGAATGACTGAAAATCAGGGGTTATGCAGCAAGGCTTGGTGGGCAGCACCCATTTCCGGGTAAGGTCATCCCTGTCTAGATGTCCCTTTTTATTTTGGCTTAGTGGTGCGGTTGCTGATCCCAACCGTGGGGTGATCTTAATCGGGACTATCCAGTAAGGGGTAGTCCGGGTCTTGTGTTGCAGGGGGTCGGAAGCGATCCTCGGTACGCTGATCTAGACCAGGTACTGTGACAGGTGGTACCCCAGTGCCTAGTCATTAGTTGGAAATCCATTCTCCCTACGAGCCTTGTACAAGTTTTGTTTGTATTACCCACCCTGTGGCTAGTAGCTGGAATTTAATAGATGTAACAATTTCGGCTATTTTAATAAGTATTTGTATATAGACCCTATTATAATATCAGAGGATTTTATAATAAAGTGTTTTAGCTATCGTAAGGTAAAAACCCGACATGTTTATTTGTGGCGTGGTCTTACGAGATGCTTTTGTTTTCAAAAGGATTTTTGAAACTTTAATAATCAATTTGAGTGTCATTTCTCATGCTGGTATTCCAGACTGACTCGGGTGTTATTTAACTATAATGCTCGGGTCAGACTGAGTATTATAGGATAAAGGAAATGATGTTGAGGAGCTCAGGAGTTGAGCTAGATGGCGATACGTGCTTCCGTATTTGATTATTATTTTGTTGTGTATCCAGTTGTATGTTATTGATGTGGAACTCTGATGATGTACTCTGATGATGTAATGTATAAACAGATATATATTTGTTTTTGTGTAAAGATCATTTATTATCTATTATATTTTATTCCACTGCGATGGTTAGATTCTGAAAATTATTTTCTATTTTCTTCTTATACCTCTTCTTCTTTAACCCTAATGGTTCGTATTTTTGTTCAACTTGAGTTGATTGATGTAGTATAGTGTCGACTCAAGGGGTACGGATTTACGGGTCGTTACGGTAGAAATTGTGTGAAATAAAGTAAGAAAGTGGTTGATATTTATAGAAAAAAATGAAGGGGTAAGTTACCAAAATATCCCTTTACCAAATTACCAAAATAACCTTGCTTACTTTTTAAGTAAGCTTATTTTTTTCAACACTTAACATCACATTTCAAATCATTACTTTATATCATTTTTCACTTAAATATTAAGTAAAGAAAGTAATAATTATGTTTCTTTGATATGATATTTTATTTTTTGACTTTTATACTTTTTTGTCTTTTTATGCTTACTTTTTATTAATCGTATTCTAGAATTTTCTAAGTATGTTTAGTAAAAATAAACTTAATTAGTGAATTAAATAATTCTTATACTATTTGAATATATGTTCCTATATAAGAAAATAAAGGAGAGACAACGTTTCGACAACTTTTAATCGACAAAATGTTGATTTTCGACAAAATGTTTTATGCTCATATTTTGACATTTTAGTTAAACTGTTTATTTATGTAAACCAAATTTAAAAATAAATTCATATATTTCTATTTAAAAATATAAACACTTATAAATTAATAAAAAAATTATTTAACTATTGGAACTTACTTTTATGAAATCAGCATTGTGTTGCTTTTGACGATATAGGAAAATATTACTAATTTTGTGTGTGCTTCTCTTTCCAAATCCTATCTAATACTGTTTGAATCATATAACATTACATATTTCATATTTAAAATCATTTTAAATATTATATTTTAAAGTGGTCAAATTCTGGGTCGTTACATTCTCCCCTACTTAAAAGAATTTCGTCCTTGAAATTACTCGAAACATAAGTTTGCCCAACAATTATCTTTAAGCTTATTTCCATGTAATATACATAAATCATCTGTATGAAATATCTTATTCGATCTCCTACTCGAATACACAACTTTATTTCTGAACTAGTATCGATCCCCCGATCCTCTAGTGTGGACTCTGATCAGGCTTCTAGATCAGAAACCTTTTCTTTCCTTGAATAGTTCTCAACTATGATAGAGAACTCAAGTACCTAACAACAAACCCTCATCAATGTTCTCCATCAAGAATCAAGTGATAAATCCTTTTTCGATCGGTGTAAACACCTTCAAGTCACGTACTTCTTTTGTCTTGGACCAGTGTAAACTCAAGTAAACTTGCTTTTTCCAACACTTACCATCATTCATCTCTTCATTACTTTTTTCATTTTAACTTAATACTTAAGGAATGTATTTGGATGTAAAAGTGGATTAAAGTGAAGATTTTTCATAGTTTTGGTGAGATTTGATTTGATGTTTTCTTTTTGGCGTTTTTGATTACCTTACTTTTACTGGTGACATTCTAGAATTTTCTAACAATACTTAGTAAATGTAAACTTAATTATTTGTAAAACATGTGTGTGTGTATCCATATGTGTGTGTGTGTTAAAACATGTTAATAAAGGTGCAACAACATTGCGATACATATTGAACAAAATGTTGATTTTCGACAAAATATTTTATGATCGCATTTTGACGTTTTTGTTAAACTATTTTTTTATGGTAAAAAAAACTCGAAATTGATATGTTATCCTCCTTAAATAATTAAAAAAGTTTATTTTAGTTATAAAAGCATATTTAATAATATTAAAATCCAATTGTAAAATACGATGTTGATTTGTCGAAGTGCGATGAAGTTTGTTTATCTTTATAAAACAAGTGTGTGTGCGTCTATATATACACACATAATTTATTAACTAATAATTATCATTATATAACAATTTTTTTGAAAAGAATTATTTATCATCTAAGACAAAAATTGAACATATATCCAATTCTATCGAAAACTGGCTTTTGTTACTTTTACGGTAAAAATCCAAACTTCTTGATTTTGTAATTCCATTTTAAAAATAGGTTTATCATTCTTATTATTCCATAAAACATGGTTATTTAAGTGTGAAAATTCTATATTTGAATATTTAATGTCAGTTAAATATTTCATTTAAAAGTGATAAAATTATAGATCGCTACAAGTGACCTTTACTAATGAAAATTTTGATAGTGTAAGCATTAAGGAACACTTTTCAGAGGAAATTAGTTCTTCGATGTGAGCAATGACGTATAGTGATGGTGGGGTGGGAGATGCAGTTCTTTAGTAGTGAGTCGCATACGATTTGATGATATGGTACATTTAGAGTAGTTAAGTCCTCGTATGATTTTGCGATAGTGGGCTAAGATATGTAGTTCCTCAATAGCAAGTCGCATACTATTTCGGCATGCAAGTTGGGACTTTAGGCCCAATCGTTTGCATATGATAGGATAAGTTTTAGTGATGACCTTAGCATATGACATCATTATAGTATTATATTATCTTTAGCTGACTTGTTGGGTCCAAGTAACATAGGTTAAGTTATGATTTTCGAGCATAAGTGTTGTTTTGCTGACTTAGTACTATTATATGCTTATATGATACATTTCACTAAACAGACATATGTCTGACCTCCTTGTCATATTCTCCTTTTTAGTTATACTCCGATAGGTCTATAGAGAGGACTGCTAGTGATTTGGAGGCGCAACGGTGTGATGGATATTCACATTCATTCATTAGTTATCAACTAGTTTTATTTCATTTATTCTAAGACCTTATATTATTTCCATTTTCAGTATAGGGAGAGATATTTTAGTTTGAATTTAATTGATTCTGTATTGTTTGTCTAGGACTGTAGAATATATTACTATTATATTTTATTCCTTCTAATGTGAGTTTCAAAAAGTGTAGAATATTATTGATAGCTCTATGGTCTGTTTTATAATTAATTTAAAAACGATCCATTGTCTACAAGGTCTATGATGCCTATTTCATATTCGTGGGTCAGGACATCGTAAACGGTGGGTTTTTATAGTATTGGTATGCATAAGTCTGTATCTTATATATTAATGCTAATAATGAAGTAAGTGGATTTGATTTTGGAATTTAGGATTGCAATATCTCCGTTGGTTTATCCTAAACATAATGGTTGCTCGAGCCTAAACTCATTTGGCATGACACATTTAGATACTCCATCACATTAACAAGGGTTACGTCAATTCTGGTCATACTCCCACTAAATAGGAGCACTATTATCAACCACTCGAGACATATGTCGTCATGATTCACATTCCTAAAAATACAACGTTTTTCATATATATAGTGTAATATACCTTATAATAAATGGCATGGTGTAAATTTCTGAAACTAGTTATACTTAATATTTAGTTGCTTATATAGTATTTTAAGGCAACACCACTTAGTCAAGAATAGGAATGTCATCATGACATATCTTAACGAGTTTATTGTATGTCATATGCAAATAAATTATGTTTATTTTCGACCAAATCGAAAACAAATAGTATTTTAGAAAATAAAATCGGTATTATAAATAATACCTATTTAACTTAGATGTGTCCTGTAACGATCCTGAATTTTTAACAATTTAAAAATAAAGATATTTAATTAATTTTAAATATTTGAGATAATTTTAAATTGAATTCCAATAAAACTATGAAGTGGCGATTAAATTTTTGAATTTAATCTATTTAAAGTTGAATAGAAATTTGAATTTAACTTTGAAGTTTGAAATTGAATATTGAAGTTGTATCTAAAATTCGAGCTAATGACTTAGAAAAAAGAATTTAGGTATAAGAATTATTATTTATTTAAATTTATAAATTTGTGCTTGATAATTTAATTTCAAAACGTTTCTATGTTTATTAAAGAAAACAATTTACAAAACAAAAATTGAATTCAAAATAAAAATAAAAATATAATTATATATATAATAAAATAATAAATAAATACACTTAGTTAAAATTTTAACAACAAGATTAAACAAAAACAAAATAAAGAAAATAAATTATACCAAACAATTGAACAAGAAATGATATATAATTGAATAATAATAAATCAAAATAAAAGTATAATTAAATAAATAAATAAATAAATAAAAATAAAATAAGAGGTATACATTACCTTACCTATCAGCTAAATCCACGCCGCTTCACACGCCTTGATTCACGCAGTTTTTCACGTCTCCATCCCCTTCTTAAAAACATGCCGTGTTCCATGCCGTAAACCATACCCTAAAACACACGTTCTCTTCTCCTTAAAAACACGACACCCTTTCCCCCAATTCATTCGAACCCTAAACAATTTCAAACCGAAGAAAATTTAATGGCGGCCTCTCCAATTCGTCTTCGTTCGCCTTCAAATTAGGGCTTCGGGTTCATTCTTGCTTCAACTCGCGTGCGCTCCATTTCGATTCGGTGAAAGGTGAGTCTTTGGCTCACGATTAATTTTATTTCAAGTTCTTAAATTTGTGGAATTGAATGCTTGGTTGCATGCTATGTTTTGGGGGTTATTGGTTATCATTTGCTCGGTTTATTTAATCTAAACTGATAGGAACAGATAAGTGCTTGGTTTCAAGCTATGATTTGGGGCTATTTGCTGTCACTTGCTCGATTTCTTGAACTTTAACTGATGAGAGCAGATGCTATTTCATGTTTCAAATTTGTTTTAAACTGTTAAGAACAGACGCTAATTGATATTGTTTTTTTAAAATTGATGAAACAGATGCTATTTGGTTTTGTTTTAAATTGATGGAACAGATGTTATATCTGATATTTATTTTTTTCTGATAAGAACTGATGCTACTTAAATTTTGTTTTTTTTAATTGATAAGAACAGATACTAAAATTTTGTTTTAAACTGAAGAGAGCAAATGCTATTTAAATTTTTATTTAAATTGATGAGAACAGATGCTATTGTTTTAAATTTAAACCTGTATTGCGTGTGTACTTGTCTTCATAAGATTGTCACTGTGCTTCTGACCTTTCTGGTCTCTGATCATTGCTTGGTCATCTTGGTGAGCAATTGGTCTGTGCTGCATTGTTCCCTGTACACTGTTTTGTATCATCCTTAGTTTTTTTTCTGCACCATGTTGCATATGTCTTGCCTTTGACTGTTTGCAACTGTGTCTTTGATTGTCCTCTGTAACTCGAAGCGGTGAGGATATTTTCCCGAAGAAAATTTAAGCTTGCTCGAGTAAACTTAGTTTCAGGTCTGCATATAGGAAACAGAATTGTTTCCAGTTTATTTTAAAATGGTGTTGAAGTGATAAATGGAAATGTAAACTTGGAATTTTGAAACTGAATTTAAGTTGAATTCAAATAAGTTTGAATTCTGTTGTCTTTTGAAATGGTTTAAATTCAGGGAATTTCAAAGTTTGATTTTTCTTAATAAAACAGAAACTGTTTCTGTTTTATATGTAAGAGTAAAATTTAAATTGAAGGTGGAGATTAAACTTCAGTTTTTAAATATAGGTTTAAAATTGAATTGTTTGAATGAATTGCATTTAATTGCTATGTCCTACATCAGCATGTTGCTGTTGCATGCTTGCTCTTTGCATTTTGTCACTTGAACTTTTGTGACACTTGAACATTTGTGGTTTCTGACCTGTGCACATTGGTCATTGTTGATGTTCTTCTCTTATGTACATTTGTGATCTTCATTAGCACGTACTCTGTCATTGCTATATTGAGATCATCAAGTAGCTTACTGTGTTCACTTGAATACTTTGTATTTCCATAGGTTTGATATGTCCACCTGAGTTTGATGCGTTGGCATATGCTCTGCCTTTGAGCTTCTATGTTGACTGCATTGTTGTGCCTGGGTTTTTCTCACTGATCATCTGTATACATATAATTGTATGCTTCTCGGTTGCACTGTGGTTGGGTATACATCCCTTTGTTTGATCATTAGTTGTGCTTCTAACTCGAAGTAAGTGAGATGAGAACTCGAAGTGAAAGAGTGGGTGTCTCGGGTTTATTGGTTGCAGGTTTTAAAAGTCTGTAATTTTACAGTTTTTAAAATCTTGAATGAAACTCTTATTTTAAAGATTTAAAATTTAATCAAATGTAAGATTAAACTGAATTCAAATGCAGTTTGAAATTCAAAGTTTTTAAAAATGAAACTTTAATGTTTAAACAAGTTTAAAATTCTGTAAAGTATTTATGTTTTATGCAGACCTGTAAATTGTTTTGTCTCTGATGTTGTTTCATTTGGCACTGGTTGCTTTGAGCACTTCTTTGT
Organism: Allium cepa; assembly: GCA_030765085.1. NCBI lineage: Eukaryota > Viridiplantae > Streptophyta > Magnoliopsida > Asparagales > Amaryllidaceae > Allium > Allium cepa. Next base: position 160,535,537 of record CM060939.1, read on the forward strand.
GGTCTTGTGGCTGCATATGTACATGCTTCGAGTGGTGTTATTCGCTTGCCCCTTGCTTAGTTGTAGCTGAACAGTTCACATTGCTGTTGCATGCCTACTTCGACATTGCTGTTTGTATTGCTTTGTCTGATGCCTTCTTGACTCTTTTATCTGTTCTTTTGTGTGGCGCATACGTGTTGGCGAGGCAGTGCACATGTGTGCAAAGTATACGTGTGTACTGCAGCCACATGGGATTGAAAGAAATTAAAAATTTGAAGTTGTTAATAATAAAAATCCATAATAGATTTTAAATTGATTCATGTGATTCGTCATCTCTGTTACCATTTTATTCAGTTCATTACAAATTTATTTACTTGAGTTAAGATTAATCCTGACTCGAGTGTTTTGTGTTTTGCAATTAACGCTCGGGTCAGACCGAGTATTTTTGCAGCTTGAAGATTTTCAGGCCGCGAAGTTAGAGAGAGGGGATTTCGGCATTCACTAAAGTTTTAAAGAGATTTTTCTTATATTAATAAAAGATATATTCCGCTGTATAAAAATTTAATGCATTGTACAAACTCTGTATATAAAAGAAAAATTCATTTATGAACAATATTATGTTATTCTGTGATTCTGTGGCTGATTCTGTTTAAACTCTATAAACTGACTAACAATCCGTCATTTTGAACGTTTCTAGTTGGTTTAATTACCGACTAGAGGCGGTCAGAGCGGCGGGTCGTTACATGTCCATCGACAATGCTCATATGATGTGTAAACTAGAAGAATGAAGGGGAGCATCCTTTGCGTAGCTGGCCAAGAAGGTTAGGAGGTTTTTTTGACCACTTAGATAATCCTATTAATACCCTTCATAAGTTAATAAAGTGAGGTTGTTAAGTTATGAACCAAAAATGGTGTCTACTTCATCTTCTTCTTCCTCTCTTTAAATTCTAGAAACCAAATCAAATGAACTTCAATCACTCTCAAACTTTGGAAAAATGTAACAATCCTCGTTTTGAGACTACCTATCATATTAAATCATAATGATAATTATACTTTAATATTGTGATTTAAATTAAAATTGGAGAAATTAAATTGTTTATTAGGAATAAACAATGAATTTTGGAATTTAAAATGGGATTATAAAATTACAAGCTTTTTTTTTTTGGAGTGATAATAAATGGAACATGGGCTTTAAATAGAAAATGATTTTAATTTTAGATAAAATGCAATAATTACATTAATTGTTACCCATTTACTTTGTTAATAATTTTTAGAGAAGTATGTAATTTTTAAAGGTGGTTTATTTAAATAAAAAAGTGGAAATTGGTTTAAAAATATATTTTAGCTATAGATTAAGCTTGAAAAGTGTTTGAAATATTTTTCTAAGTGAGAAAAGTATTTTCGTTAAATTTTAAAAGTAAAAAATATAGACTTTGCATTTTATTATGAAAATAGTGCATTTTTGTAAAATAAGAGATTTTAATAATAAAAATGTTTTAAAAAACTGAAATTATCTTTTATATGATGTAAAATATTTTATTTAATATGTATGTGAATTTACATATTTTATTTGTATAGAAATTTGAAGAAAATACATTTTTTCATGTAACATAGTGTATATGTACATATTGGATTTAAGTGTTGTATTAATTCATTTAGCCTAATTTAGTTTCTCTAATATTTTTTGGGTCCAAAAGCCCATTAGTGCACTAAAGCCAGTAATAAGAAAAGAAATGAGAAAAAAATTACTGTACCTACAAAATTGTTCTTATCTTCTTCCTCAAGCCAGTAAAAGGAAACAACATCTTTCTCAAAACCCAAGCTTTCAAACTCAAATTTCTTCAAAGCAAGCTGTAATTTTTATCAAACTAGAGTAAATTAACTGTAACAACCCGATATTTTCAACCATTCGCATCTGCACATGTCAGACTTGAATTGTTCGAAATACCGCGTTGTAAATAAAATTTGGCAAATCTCGGAATATACAGTAAATAAATAATACAGAATCACAGAATTAGAATACTCATAGAGGAATTTAACAATAACTTAGTGGTTCATGAAGCCACTATCAATAGTCTCAAAATAAGTATAAAGTTCATAGTCTTAAACCAAATATAGTTTGAAATCTCCATTGAAAATTTCATTATTTGATTGTCTTGATTACAAAGCCAAATGAACTGAACGGAAACTTGACGACAGCTTTAAAAGAGATGATCAGCAGAAGTCCAAGCTCCGGAGGTGAAGTATGAACTGAAACTCAGGCTGACCCGAGCGTAAAATAAAACATAAACACTCGAGTCAGGACATACATACTTATGCAGTGTAAGCTAATTCAAGTGTACTGTAATATAAAGCAGGTAACTTAAAGGATGCTTGGGATCGCTCATCCTCTAAGGATCCGTTAAACTATTTACTATGTAGTAATAATTTCGCTATTATAATAGTGACTATATTAAAGTTACTTTTAAATAGCGTTAAGGGGTTACCCATATAGCCCTAAGACGTAATAGTCCCAGTAGTCCATCCAATATCATAGTCCCTCTTGATCAGGAAGCCACCAGAGGATACCACACAGGCTACGGGAGAAAACCAAACTCATACAAGGCGCGCTACGGTAGGTGACACGGCGCAACTAGGCAATGCCAGGGTAGATATACCAATTACGCTTCCGGGTCGGTGGTACGCGTAGCAGCTACTACCGCCCACCTCGAACAACACCCCCAAAATCAAAAAAATCAAAAGTGGCCGCCGAATCAATCCAAAAGTCAAAGTATAATATCGAAGGGATATGTCCGATCAAAGGTGCTACCTCAATTAACCTGTTGATCGCTCCTGTTTTAGCCACCTTATGCCAACTCATGGGAGTTGGGCCCATGTATTTACCTCAAAGGAAACGCCGCCACCATCCTACTTTATTCTGGAATCTCCACCTCGTACACGGTTGTTAAAGTGGTTTTCGGTATCGACGGAGAGTATGCCCATATCCGATCCCGGTCTCTTTAACAATCAACATTATTAATACCCGTGGTTATAAATTCCAAAATAGTTAATATTAAATCAAAATACTTCATTTTAACTTTTAAAAGTGAAGTTATTATAATTACGAATCGAATATCCAACAATCTCAATTTCAGCCACTGCAACACTTAACAAATGCTACTGTAACCTTTTTATTTACTCGGGTTTAGTTTTAAATTTCACAACCACAACACTTACCAAGTACTGCAGTAGCCTTTAATTAATTTTAGCCTTTAGTTCATTTGCATCAACTACGGCACTTACAAAGTGCGATAATATCCCTTATAACAGTATTTAAGTAAATTAAAATTTTGACTTAAATATAAATTTATCAATAATTTAAATTAAATTTAACCAATTTAACTTATAAAATCGTATTTCCACTTTTAAAATAGTCATTTAAATTTCTCAAAATTTATGATTTATATAAGGTAAATTTCACAAATAAATATCAACTTCTTAAGGCTTCACTAATTAAAGTCAAATCAAATTATCTATTCTTTGCATTCAAAATTTACTTAATAATTAAATTTGATTTATTAGTCCAGAATATAACTATTTTTCAATTTATTCCTTAACTTACCAATTTCCTCAAACTAAACTCCACTTCTCCTAAGTTTAGTTCTATTCAAATGTTTATCTTATGTATTTATTTTATTAGCCATTTAATATAAAATAATTTAAATAACACCTTATTTATCCATTTAAATTCAATTACATCAAATGTATTATACTTTATTTACTTAACTTGAATTTCATTCCTTTACAAAAATCAATTTCCAAAACAAATATATATTCCACATTCCAACTTACCCATTTATTTCTTTATATATATAACTTGTATAAATCACTTAAAATCATTTTAATTCATTTCAAATCAAAATAATACTATACCAATTTAAATTACTTAAATTTTTCCAGAAATATATATATATATATATATATATATATATATATATATATATATATAACCACGGGTCTGTATAATGTTTTCTACCTAGGTCAAATAGTACGGATAATATATCATTTCAATCCATAATTTACAAAGAAAAATCTGGGTTCTATCATTTCAAACCCGCAACCCAAGTTAAATAAATAACTAAATAAATAAATAGATATCGTTCAGGCCTATCATTTCAGCCCGTAACGATTTAATTCTACAAGGAACTTGCAGTGACAAATAGTAAATAAATAAATAGTATAACAGCTTAAATATAACATTATAAAACATGACTAATGATGTGTCAAATTAATAACAGGGTTTTTAACATCATAAATTTATATTGCAGGCAAGAAAAATAAAATATAAATATTCTACAATTACACTTGTAATTAATTTACCGATCTATAAGTACGTTTGTCTGGTGAGAATACTCACCTCTATGCTGCTGAAGATTAGATTCAAAACTACGATAACCACACTGAAACAGCGTAGAAAGCACGATCAAATATTGAAAGACGAGACAAACAGATTTCGATCTTGAAACAAAGATAAATAAATAAAACTGAGTACGCGAATTCCAATTACGGAAAAAGCAAATTTTTTAAATAAAACAAAATTGGAATGAGCTAAAATAAAATGAAAATTGACTCAAATTGCTCGACCACTCCACCGCACGACTTGACCCATTTAAAACAAAAGCTCAGCCTGCCCATTTATTTTTTCCGAATCAAAATTTGCAAAATAAATTTATACTCTATTTTTTTTTACCATTTTTACAAAATATTATGACGTGTTAATAAAAAGGTGGCAAATCTTATGTGGGCAACATGCAATTCACGGCAGCGATACATAAAGGTGGCGCATGCAATATTTATTTATTATATTTTTTTCTTCTTCTTTTTCTTTTTTCTTCTTTTTTTTTTCTTTTTCTTTTATCTCTGTTAGGAAACAAGTAAAATATCAAAATCTCCAAATCAAAACAACTTTATACTGTTCTTACATATATCATATATCCTCATACGTAAAGTTTCTAAATTTTAAAACACATGTGACCAACAAAAAAAACGCGTACATTCTGGAAATACTTCTTCTCTGAGCACTCGCATAAACAAAGCAGTGGAATTATCTGAAAAATTTTAGGCTGGACTAACCTTAGGTGGCGTATGCCTTTTATATTATATTTTTTTTTTCAAACTGAAGTGCGCCTATACTCAAACAAGTATGCAGTGATACAATATACAGGTGGCGATAAGATAAATATTCAAGTGCTAGGCTAAAACTGCATCAGAGATGCTCGGCAATGCACGACCAGATCGAAGAGGAGGGGAAGGAAGTTAGGCGTTTGTCATGCGGTGGAGCAGTTTGAACAGGGAAATAAAAGAAGAAGAAAGCAAAAAGGAGGAAGGAGAAAAGATATTCAGCCATAACTGATATGTGAAGCTCATGCAAAGAAGAAGAAGCTGAAGCTAAAATGAGATGGATCCAATTGAGGTGATGAGAAAATTTGGACGTGATAGTGTATTAATATAAAGGGTTGCGTAAATGGAAACGTGAATCATGGCATGCATATTTTTCCTTTACGCAAGGATAAAGGAATTTGGTATTAAATCGGTGATGTAACGTAAATCAAGTGAAAAAAGAATTGCGTGATTGATATTCTAACTAGAAGAAATGCGATGATTTGTAAGTTTAAACATAGAAAACAAATGAAAAATGGGTAGGTGAAAAATAAAGGAGGCAAGTAGGTATTGATTGCGTTGGTTGATAAAAAAAATGGCAAGAATAAAATTGATTTTGGTAGACTTTTGAAAAAATTTGGGACGCGGGTTTTGTAATTAAATCAACAAAATTGCGCAATTGGAGGGGAGAAAGATTTGGAAGCAATTAATTTGTACGCGTTTACATTAGTAAGGAAGTAAATGGATTTTTATAAATGCAAGAAATAAGGATATTGGAACGGCTATAGAGAGAGGTATGTGAGGTTTATAAATTCTACTTAAAGTATGCGTTGATTAAGATGAGGGATTATATGCAAGAATTTTACAATTTATACTCGGTTGAGAATTATCAGGAAGAGTTTACGTTGATAAATAAAACAACGGCAAGAAATCAAATTTGAATGTGTTCTAATAAATAAAATCTTGCGCTGATTTAAGGTGAAAATAGTCAAGCATTTATTTTGCACTGATCAGGAAAGCATTTATTCCTACTATAAACCAGAGGTAAATGGAAAAATTTTGAATGTGATTTATTGATTGATAAACAGTTAAGGTATGAATTTTAGAAATGCGCAAAACCGACGCACTAATATACATCTAAATTTATACAAAAGTAACGCTTATACGTTATTTATTCCATCAAATAACGTGCCTTTTAAACGTGTAATTAAACAGTATATTAATACACTGTAAATTTGAAATTTATTACTTAACAAAAAAAATTTGTTTACGATCTTCTGATTCATTTACCACTTAGAATTTTACATCTCCTGTTTAATTTATCCATTTACAGCTATGGTAAAAATTAAAAATGCGTAGTACAGACGCAACATTTTATGCCCAAATTTAAAATGAAAATAACGTTTTTTACATTTATACGTTAAAGAGTATCCATTAAATACATACTATTTATACCACCAAATTAATCAAAACGGGTATAATTGTGCAAATTAAAACGCGCCTTTTTATAAAGCTTATTTATACACTATACTTTTTTTCCAAGTTTTATTGCTTAAATAAAACATGATTTTGCTTAAAATTTAGTTCTTTACCATTTTAACAAAATAAATCAAATTTCCAATTAAAGTAAATCCTTAACCAAAGTCAAAATTTCAATAATCTTATCATTTAATTAAAAATTTGGGCAATGTTTTAATCAAATTCAAAATTTAGATTTTTATATAATAAATCCCCAAAGTATTATAATTAAAAGATTGAAATATTTGTTAAAATTTTGGGCTGTTACATTAACAGGTAATCTAATCCCTAAACTTAAATATTTTATCCAAATCTTGTTTTTAAAAGAGTTTGTTTGTTAATAGTCTTTTTCTTCTTTGCATGCATCATTTTCTTCTACAGGTGTTTGAAGGTTGAAATCAAGCCAAAGCTTCAATCTTCCAGCCAAAAATCCGAGCTCTTGCATTCATACAGCAAGGTGAGTTGAAATACACACATAATCTAGCTGAGCCAAGCTCAAAAAATTGCAAATGCAAGCAAAAAAATTAGCTTTTGTTGATAAATTTTTGTAGTGGTTTCTCTGTTTGAAATCTGTTTCATATTGCCTCGTCAAAAGCCTATAACTTTTGATTCTGACAACGAAATGCTGCCGGATTTCGTGCATTTAGTAGCTAGAAATGTTGAACTTAAATTTTGGTTGAAAAATATTATAATTTGTATGTTCAAAATAGTGGTAGAAAATCAACTCGAAAGCATATTTTTTCCTGTAGAAATTGTTTGCTGAGTTGCTGCAAACATTGCCTGAGTCCATGTTTGAGATAGCATAACCCTTTCATTCCATACTGAAATTGTGTGATTCTTTTTTGTTTGAAAGATAAATTTTTCTATTATAAGCATACCAAATTTCAGATCATTTACCTATATTGCTTATAGAAATATGCTGCCAAACTTTGATTCGGAGCATGTTTCTGCCCAGAGTTTTACAGTGAAAACACTGCTTGGGTTCAACTTTGAGACATCATAACTTTCTCATACTTTAGCCAAATTGCATGATTCTTTTTTTGAATGAAATTTGAAGTTTTCTATTAAATGCATACCTATTTTTAGTTCAATCCAAGATAATTTGTCCTCTGTTTCATGCCTGACATTTGAACCCGAGATGGTTTTCAGGCCTGTGCATTTTTGGTTTTTGAACTATTGTAAACATGGCCTGAATCCATGTTTGAGACAGTGTAACTTTTTCATTTCCTGTCCGAATTCATTGATTCTTTTTTTGTTTGAAAGTTGAAGTATTCTACAATGCGCAAACCAAATTTTAACTTAATACGAGGTCATTTGGTCCTCTGTTTTAGGCTTGCAAGTTGAATCCGAGATGGTTTTCATACCTGTGCATTTTTTATTTTTGAACTATTGCAAACATGGCCTGAGTCCATGTTTGAGAAGTGTAACTTCTTCATTTCCAGTTTGAGTTCATTGATTCATTTTTGGTTTGAAAGGCAAAGTTTTCTACTATATGCACACCAAATTTGAACTCAAAATGAGGTCATTTGGTCCTCTATTTCAGGCTTGTAAGTTGAATCCAAGATGGTTTTTAGGCATGGGCATATTTTGTTTTTGAACTGTTGCAAACACGGCCTGATTCCATGTTTGAGATAGCGTAACTTTTTCATTTCCAATCCGAATTCATTGATTCTTTTTGTTCGAAAGAAGAAGTTTTCTACTTTGTGCACACCCATATTTATATCAGTCAAAGTCGTTTGGCCACTTGTTTTATGTCTGAAAATTAAACCCAGAGAAGATTTCAGACCTACGTATTATATTTCTTAAGCGTTTTTATGTTCTTTTTCCATCCGATTTTTGACTTTTACTTCATGTTTTATGATATTTCTGAATTGTTTTGAGGGCTATGATGCCTATCAATAGGCTTGCTAAGTTTTGATGAATTTGAAATTCAAATTTGAATCAAATTAGAATGACAGTTTTGAGTGATTTCTTTGATTTCGAGCACATATTTTTCCAAACAGTTTTGAAATAATTTTTATAATAAATTGGTATTTAAAATAATTGTTATGCAATGCTTTTAAATTATTTAAGCTTAAAAATCTATTCATTCTCTATAATAAGGGAATTTTCAAATATCGTCTTCAAAACTGATTTCGGAAAATGGTTTTAAAAGCTTGTTTTCTCAAATAAATTATTTTATATATAAAATACATGTTTTTACACTTTTCGAGTGAATGAGAGGGAGAATTAAATATTTTAATAAAACACGTGGTATGGGACACGTACGTTTATCTTATCAGTTAATTTTTGACTTGTCGTTTGATCGTGTTGACCTATGGGTGAGTTTACCGATGAGATGAGGTAAACTTTTTACTGCTTTGAGTGTGAAATTTACTAGCAGTTAGTAAGCCATTTAGTGTGAACGTGTGGTATAGGACACACGTTAACGCTGTTCGGGTTCCTATCCGAAAGTTTGCGACACATTTCTCTAAGAGACGTATTTGCCAGTATTGGACCTTCGGGTCATTTGTCCTTCGGGACATTTGTCTAAGAGACGTATTTGTCCATTGCGACATATTTATCCCTTGGGATGTTGTCCTTCGGGATGTTTGTCTAAGAGACATATATATTGTCATTCGGGACATTTGTCTAAGAGACATGGCGTCTTATTTTGGGAGAACAGTACTTGGCGAGCTTCGGCCATAAGCATGTGCTATATCCTTGAGATAATTTCAATAATGTTTGTGATTTTCGTAATGTATTTTCCTTTTCCAGAATTGGTCCTTTAAACTATTCGATATTTATGTGTAGTGATTGCCTTTTGGGTATTTGAACACTTGGAAGTTCTATTTTAGAGATTTAAATTGCCTACACTGGCGTTATATGAGATTTGCCTTTTGGCCTTTACTTGAGATTTTATTCTCCTCTTTGGAGATACATTTGCCTTATGGTGTATTTGAGATGGGATCTCTTTATGCATGTTTGGGTTAGCCAAGATGGCGAATTTAGATTTTCCTTTAAAACCGTATTTGATGTTTTATGAATGTCGATGACATGAGGCTCCCTACTTTTAGTATTTTATGCGTTATTTTATCTCTTTTGAGATTATATGTTTGTGTAGCGATACCATATTATCACTTGATGTAAGCATACACTTTAATTATCCTTTCTCACTTGAGTATATTATCAAACTATCCTTATGCTCATATTATCGCTTATCCTTGTAAACTTATTTGTTTAGCTAGATTGACCCGTGTATTTTATATTCGGGTCAGACTAAGGTGTTTCAGGTTAGGTACATTTGGACTTAGCATATTCTGCTTCTGCATGGACTATTTTGCTAGCTCTTTTTGTTATAGCTTTTTGTGTAGTCCTTTTTGGTTGCAACTCTGATATGTATATTCATTTGACTTGCCTGTATATTGTAGTTGCTATACCACTTGACATGTATCATTTTGTATACTCTGTGACGTATATGTGTATATATGTAATGATCTACTATTCTGTGATGTGTTTTGCATTCGAGTTGTTGTATTTTATTCTGATAAATCCTATAGCCGCCTATGGCTTTGCATTAAGTATTTATTGGATATGTCGATCCACTTGAGATAGAAAAAATATGGCATTTGTCGACGTATTCAATAGATATTTAAGATAAGGCTATAGATCGTCGCTCCTATCCAACCCTATTCTCTGCATTAGCAGACAGTATTACCCAGTAATACTCTTTGTTAACGTAGGTCTCGAGGTGGGGCGTCACATCTTGGTATCAAAGCTGAATTCAGAACAAAATATTATAAATACAGAACGGAAACACATATTACAGTACATCAAAGTATAATACAAGTGTTACAAATCCCTGTATCATCATGCCTTTGTTCTTTTCATGTCCTTTGGGGTAGATAGAAGTTTAGGAATATGTTTTGGAATGCATTTTAATTCCGTAGTATCCAATATTTGAATTAATGATATCTACCGTGTGAATAATCTTTATCTTATCTTAACTTTTAGCTAATGGCTGGAAGAGGCAGAGGATGATGCTCGGATGCTGGGCAATCCTACAGCTCGCCTTCAGACGACGTTTATATGTCTGTCGGCCAGTTTATGGAGTTATTTAAGAGCACTCAGACTCTAGCTCCTACTCGAGCATCTCCTCCACGCAAGTCTGTCTTTGTGCACTTGTGTAGGGATTTCTCTCATCTAGGAGGAAAGGCATTCAAAGGCTCCGAGTCCGTTCTAGAGGTCCAAGCTTGGATTTGTATGTGTGAGCACATCTTCTCTCGTATGGATCTTTCAGACCACGATAGAGATCTTGTAGCATCTAGCTTGTTGCAAGAGCGTGCCCTTGATTGGTACTGGCTTCTCATAGCTGAGCTTAATGGGTCTACTCCTTCTTAGACACAGTTTAGGGAATGATTCGAGCTTAAGTTCGTTCCCGAATCAAAGAAAGCTTTATTAGCATGTGCTTCCTTAAGTTGAAGCATGGAAAGTCCTCCGCCTCTAATTATGTTTCATCATTCGATGCCTTATCTAAGTATGGTCTTGAATACATTAGCACCACTTATAAGAAGAATCTGAAGTTTGTCTCTTGTCTTTAGAATTATCTTAAGAAGTCTTTAATGCTTCAGCTCAAGATTTCTTTCGAGGAGTTGGTTGACTTGGCGCTTCATCTCGAAGCCATTGAACATGAGTGCGAGAGTGGTGATGAGGTTGAGATTCACAAGAACCCCAATAAGAAGAAGTTCCCATTTCATAAGCGGAAGTTTTTCCCTTCCAAGAAGAAGAAACTCGTTGGATCTAGTCCTAGTTCCAAGCCTAATGGAGCACCTCTTATTTGGAAGGGGTGTTTCAATTGTGATTCTTCTGACCATATAATTCGGGACTGCCCTAAGCCTATTATTTGCCATTATTGCAAGAAGGTTGGTCATCGAGTTTCCACTTTTCCTATTTCTCTGAATTCCCAATCTGGCAAGCTGAATGTAGTAGATACTTCTGGAGGGTCTTCTCAACGCAGAGGTACTTCTCCTTCCATTCTTGAAGGTTCATTGTTGTTCTGTGATTGTTTTATTCAAGTCCTCTTCATTATGCGTGCGTCGCATTCATTCGTATTGGAGAAGCTCGTCGATGATTTGTCTTTGGATGTTTCTTGTATGGTTACTTGATTGAGGATTGCGAATCCTATCGGGGGATCTGCAACCCTTAGCATGCTTTGTGATGATGTTGAGATTGTTTTATGTGGATTTCCTTATCTTGTGAATCTATACGTTATTTTTTATTTAGGATTTGATATGATTTTGGGTATGAACTGGCTAGTGCGATATGATGCCAGGATTATTTATTCTAAGAGAATTTTCTATCTTCGACATCCAGATTCGTCTACTCAGCTATCACTTGTTCTTCGGAATGTGGATAATTCCCAAGCATCTTTATTTTCACTTGACTCAAGAGATGATGATGATATATCTCGTATTCCTATTGTTTGTGATTTCTCTGATGTATTTGAGCCTATTTTGGGTTTGCTACCCAAGTAGGCGATTGAGTTCCACATTGATCCCATTCTAAGCACGCAGCCAGTTAGTTGTCCTCCTACGAGGATGTCACAAAAGAAAATGAGGAACTCAAAAATAAGCTTTTAGAGCTTGAGTCCAAGAAGTTGATTCAATCTAGTTTTTCACTGTGGGTTGCCGCGGTCGTCTTCGTAAAGAAGTCCAATTGAACTCTTAGGCTTTGCATCGACTATCTCAAGCTTAACAAGTTGACCATCAAGAATAAGTATCCATTACCTAGGATTGACGATATGTTTGATCAATTGAGTGGCACTAAGGTTGAGACCTTGCCACTAGTTTTTATCAGCTCTGAGTCATGAAAGATAGCATACCTCTTACAGCTTTCTGCACTCGATATGGATCTTACAAGTAGCTCGTTATGCCATTCGGTTTGACGAATGCTCCTGCTTTCTTTGTCGATCTTATGAATCGAGTATTTCGAGAATATCTCGATATGTTCGTCCTTGTGTTCATCGATGACATTCTGGTTTATTCAAAGTCTGAAGCCGAGCATGCTAATCACTTGAGAATTGTCTTGAGTACTCTTTGTCACCATCAACTTAAAGCCAAATTCTCTAAGTGCCATTTCTGGGAGAATAAGGTTAAGTTCTAAGGCTACGTTGTTTCTTCTGCAGGCATTTCGGTCGATCCTTCGAAGATCGAATAAATCCAGAACTGGAAGAGGCCTGAGAATGTTCATGAGATTCATAGTTTCCTTGGATTGGCGGGTTATTACCACAGGTTCATTAAGGATTTCTCTCGTATTGTGCTTCCTCTCACTACCCTTACTCGAAAAGGCATTTGATTTATTTGGTCTGACAAGTGTGAAGCTTCTTTTCAGCAGTTGAAGGAGCTTCTCACTAATGCTCCTATTATAGTGGTTCCCAAAGGGAATCAAGATCTTGTTGTCTACATCGATGCTAGTCATTATGGCCTCGGTGTCGTGCTTATGTAGAAGGATCGGGTAGGTGCTTATGCTTCTATGCGACTGCAACGGAATGAAGTCCGCTATGCCACTCATGACCTCGAGTTAGCCACCATCATCTTCGGCTTGAAGATTTGGTGACATTATCAATTAGGCGAGCGCTTCACTCTCTATACTGATCACAAGTCCTTGAAGTATATGTTCACTCAGAAGGAGCTCAATATGGGGCAACAACGTTGGCTCGAGTTCCTTGCCTCCTATGACTTCGATATCCAGTATACCCCTGGTAAGGGTAATAATGTTGCTGATGCGCTTAGTCGCAAATATTCGGCTATTGTTTCTATGATGCTAGCCGAGTGGGATGTTCTAGAGACCTTATCCCTTTGTGATATTCGTGATCGAGCTCCACCTTCTAATTATCCTATCTTATTATTCGATTTGGAAGCTCGACCCAGTTTATTGGATTGTATTATCGATGCTCAACGGCGTGATCGCGATCTTGTGCACCATATTCAGATTTGTGAGTCTGATCCCCGTAATGAGGAGTTACGGGATTTCAGCAATGATTCTCATTGGTGTCTTTGCAAGAATGACCGTCTTGTTGTGCCTTCTGATTCTGCACTTAGGCATGACATTCTTGATTACTATCATCGTTCTATGTATACCATTCATCCTGCCAGTTGTAAGATGTATGCTGATATGCATCACCTTTATTATTGGGAAGGCATGAAGCGTGATGTGGCGAGTTGTGTAAGTAATTACATTACTTGTCAACGTATCAAAGCCGAAAATCAGCGTCCTTCTGGTCTCCTTCGGCCTCTGGAGATTCCATTGTGGAAATGGGATCAGATTTCGATGGATTTCATTGACGGCCTGCCTTATTCGAGATCGGGACATTCTAGCATTTGGGTCATTGTTGATCGCCTAACCAAATCAGTTCATTTCATTCCTATTAAGTCTAATAGGAGTTCTTCTCATTTGGCCAAGTTATATATCAAGGAAATCGTGAGACTACGGTGTTCCCAGTTCGATTGTTTGTGACCGTGACCCTCTATTCATGAGTCATTTCTGACAGAGTCTTCAGTAAGCTTTAGGGATAAAGCTTAATTTCAACACAACATATCATCTACAGTCTGATGGACAGACTGAATGGGTGAATCGTATTTTCGAGGATCTTCTCCGTGCTTGCATTCTAGATTTTGGTGGTAGTTGTGAGATCACCTACCTCTTGTAGAATTCTCCAACAATAATAGTTTTCAGTCCAATATTGATATGGTTCCTTTCGATGCCTTATACGAAGGCCATGTCGATCATCTTCTTGTTGTTGGAATCTGGTGAGAAATTTATTCTTGGCCCAGATTCTGTTCATGATTCTTCTGAGAAGATTGATCTTATTCGTCGAAGAATGAAAGAGGCCTGGAACCCCTAAAAATCAGATGTGGACAATCGTAGAAAGCCTCTCGAGTTCTCGGTTGGTGATCTCGTCTTTATTTGTGTTTTTCCTTTGAAAGCGGTTATGTGCTTCGGTACAACTGGGAAATTGGATCCTCGCTTTATTGGATCATTTCCTATTACTGAACATATTGGCCCTATGGCTTATATAGTTTCACTTCCAGCTCATCTATCAGGCATTCATGACTTGTTTCATGTCTCTCAGCTTTGAAAGTGTCTTCGAGAGTCGGATTTGATTATCGATTCTCCTGATTTGGAAGAGCTTGCGATCTCACCAGACCTCTCCGTTGTGTAGTAGCCTACTTGCGTACTTGCTTTGGAGGTGAAAAGCCTTCGAATCTAGGACGTGTCGCTCGTTAATGTTCAATGGTATGATAATCCCAATGACTGCACTTGGGAAACCAGTGAGTTTATCGAGCGATCCTATCTCAGTTTTCTATCTTCACATAGCGATGGTGAGAATGCCTCTTTATATCAAGCTTATTTTCTTTTCTTTTTGAGTGATGAAATTAAATAGTTGAATATAATTCTTCACTAGGAATTGCGAGGACACAATTTTGTTAAGGGGGAGTTTGTAACAACCCTGGTTTAGAGATTACCTATCAATACTGGATTATAATGATAATTATAATTTAATATTGTGATTTAAATGAAAATTGGATGAATTAAATTTTTTATTTGGAATAAACAATGAATTTTGGAATTTAAAGCGAGAAAATGAAATTCTAAGCTTTATTTTATTTTTTTGGAGTGATAATAAATGGAATATGGGCTTTAAATAGAAAACGATTTTAATTTTATAGAATGCAATAATTACATTAATTGTTGCCTGTTTGCTTCTTTTAATAATTTTTAAAGAAGTACGTAATTATTAATGGTGGTTTATTTAAATAAAAAGTGGAAATTGGTTTAAAAATATATTTCGGCTATAGATTATGCTTGGAAAGGGTTTGAAATAATTTTCTAAGTGGGAAAAGTATTTTTTTAAATTTTAAAGTAAAAAATATAGACTTTTGCATTTTATTGCGAAAATAGTGCATTTTTGTAAAATAAGAGGTTTTAATAATAAAAATATTTTGAAAAACTAAAATGATCTTTTTATATGATGTAAAATATTTTATTTAATATGTATGTGAATTTCCATATTTTATTTGTGTTGAAATTTGAAGAAAATACATTGTTTTCATGTAACATGGTATATATGTACATATTGGATTTAAGTGTTGTATTAATTCATTTAGCCTAATTTAGTTTCTCTAATATTTTTTGGGTTCAAAAGCCCATTAGTGCAAATAAGAAACTAAGTGAGAAACAATTACTGTATGTACAAAATTGTTCTCATCTTCTTCCTCAAGCTAGTAAAAGGAAATAACATTTTTCTCAAAACCAAATCTTTCAAACTCAAATTTCTTCAAAGCAAGCTGTAATTTTTATCAAACTAGAGCAAATTAAAAGGTAAACTAATCCTTAAATTAAATATTTTATCCAAATCTTGTTTTCAAAAGAGTATTTCTATTAATAGCCTTTTTCTTCTTCGCATGCATCTTTTCCTTCTTCTACAGGTGTTTGAAGGCTGAAATCAAGCTAAAGCTTCAATCTTGATGCCAAAATCCGAGCTTTTGCATTCATACAGCAAGGTGAGTTGAAATACACACATAATCTAGCTGGGCCAAGCTCAAAAAATTGCAAAAGCAAGCAAAAAAATTATCTTTTGTTGATAAATTTTTGTAGGGGTTTCCCCGTTTGAAATCTATTTCATATTGCCTCTTCGAAAGCCTATAACTTTTGATTTCAACAATAAAATGCTGTTGTATTTCTTGCATTTGGTCGCCTACATGTTGAACTTCATTTTTGAAAATTTTGGTTGAAAAATATTGTCATTTGGATGTTCAAAACAGTGGTAGAAAATCAACTCGAAAGCAGATTTTTGCCTGTAGAAATTGTTTGCCGAGTTGCTGCAAATAATGCATGAGTCCGCGTTTGGGATAGCTTAACCCTTTCAATCCTTACTGAAATTGTAAGATTCTTTTTTTTTAAATCTAAAGTTTTATATTATAAGCATACCCAATTTAATATCATTTCGACCTATATAGCTTATAGAAATATGCTGCCGAACATTGATCCGGAGCATGTTTCTGTCTGGAGTTTTACAGTGAAAACACTGTCTGGATTCAACTTTGAGACATTGTAACTTTCTCATACTTTATCCAAATTGCATGATTCTTTTTTTTGAAAGCAGAAGTTTTCTATTATATACGTACCAATTTTTAGCTCAATTCAACGTTATTTGTTCTCTATTCCATGCCTGAAAGTTGAACCCGAGATGGTTTTCAGGCTTGTGCAATATTGGTTTTCAAACTGTTGCAAATATGGCTTGATTCCATGTTTGAGACAGTGTAACTTTTTCATTTCCATTGTGAATTCATTGATTCATTTTTTGTTTGAAAGATGAAGTTTTCTACTATGCGCATATGAAATTTCAACTTAATATAAGGTCATTTGGTCCTCTGTTTCAGACTTGTAAGTTGAATACAAGATGGTTTTCAGGCTTGAGCATATTTTCTTTTTGAACTGTTGCAAACATGGCCTGAGTCCATGTTTGAGATAGCGTAACTTTTTCATTTCCAATTGAAATTCGTTGATTCTTTTTTGTTTTAAAAGATGAAGTTTTCTACTTATGCACACCAATATTCAGTTCAATCAAAGGTAGTTTGGCCATTTGTTTTGTGTTCGAAAGTTGAACCGAGAGAAGATTTTAGACCTTGGTAATATTTTGCTTAGCGTTTTTATGTTCTTTTTCCATCCGACTTTTGACTTTTACTTCATGTTTTGTGGTATTTCTAAATTGTTTTGAGGGCTATGATGCCTATGAATAGGCTTACTAAGTTTTGATGAATTTGAAATTCAAATTTGAGTTGAATTTGAATTGAATTTGAATGATAGTTTTGAGTGATTTCTTTGATTTCGAGCACAGATTTTTTCAAAAAATTTTGAAATAATTTTTGAAATTAATTGCTATTTAAAATAATTATTATGTAATATTTTTAAATTATTTAAGCTATAAAATCTATTTATTCTCTATAATAAGGGAATTTTCAAATTTCGTCTTTAAAATTGATTTCGAAAAATGGTTTTAAAAGCTTGTTTTATCAAATAAATTTTTTTATATATAAAATACAAATTTTTTCATTATTCGAGCAAATGAGAAGGAGAATTAAATGGTTTGGTAAAACACGTGGTATGAGACACATGCGTTTATGTTATCGATTAATTCTTGACTTGTCTGTTTGATCGTTTTGATCTACAGGTCGAGTTTACTGATGAGATGAGGTAAATTTTTTACCGCTTTGAGTGTGAAATTTACTAGCGGTTAGTAAACCGTTTAGTGCGAACGTGTGGTATGGGACACACATTAACACTGTTCGGGTTCCTATCCGAAAGCTTGTAATACATTTGTCTAACAGACGTATTTGCCAGTACTAGATCTTCGGGTCATTTATCATTCGGGACGTTTGTCTAAGAGACATATTTGTCCATTGCGACGTATTTATCCTTTAGGATATTTTCTTTCGAGATGTTTTTCTAAGAGACGTATTTATTGTCCTTCGGGATGTTTATCTAAGAGATATGGCGCCTTATTCTGGAAGAACAGTACTTGGCGGGCTTCGGCCATAGGCACGTGCTATATCCTTGAGATGATTTCATTAATGTTTGTGATTTCCGTAGTGTATCATCCTTTTCCGAAATTGGTCCTTTGAGCCATTCAATAATATTTGTGGCGATTACCTTTCGGGAATTTGAACTTTCGGAAGTTCTATTTTAGAGATTTGAATTGCATACATTAGCATTATATGAGATTTTTCTTTTGGCGTTTACTTGAGATTTTATTCTCCTCTTTGGAGATATATTTTCCTTATGGCGTATTTGAAATGGGATCTTAGCTAGACCGACCCGTGTATTTTATACTCGGTGCAGACCGAGGTGTTTCAAGTTAGGTATATTTGGACTTAGCCTATTCTACTTCTGCATGGACTACTCTGCTAGCTCCTTTTGTTATAATTTTTGTGCAGTCCTTTTTGGTTGCAACTCTGATGTGTATTGCTATACCACTTGACATGTACCATTTTGTATACTCTGTGATGTATCTATATATGTATATATATGTAACGATCTATTGTTCTGTGATGTGTTTTGCATTCGAGATGTTGTATTTTTTTCTAATAGATCCTATAGCCAACTATGGCTTTGTATTAAGTATTCATTGGATATGTCGATCCACTTGAGATAGAAAAAAAGTATGCCATTTTTTGACATATTCAATAGATATTTAAGAAAACGCTATAGATCGTCACTCCTATCCAACCTTATTCTCTGCATTAGCAAACAGTATTGCCCAATAATACTCTTTGTTAATGTAGGTCTCGGGATGGGACGTCATAGCTTGGTATCAAAGCCGAGTTCAGAACAAAATATGATAAACACAGAACAAAAATACATATTTTTGTACATCAAAGTGTAATACGTGTTACAAATCCCTTAATCATCATCCCTTTATTCTCTTCGTGTCCTTTAGGGTAGATAGAAGTTTAGGAATATGTCTAGGAATGCATTTTAATTCCGCATTATTCCATATTTGAATCAATGATATCTACCATGTGAATAATCTTTATCTTATCTTAACTTTCAACTAATGGCTAGAAGAGGTAGAGGACGTTGCTCAGATGCTGGACAATCCAGCGGCTCGCATCCGGACGGCGTTTATATGTCTATCGATCAATTTATGGAGTTATTTAGGAGCACTCGGCCTCCAGTTCCTACTCAAGCATCTCCTCCATGCAAGTCTGTCTTTACGCACTTGCGCAATGACTTCTCTCGTCTAGGGGGAAAGCCATTCAAAGGCTCCAAGTCCGTTCTAGAGATCCAAGCTTAGATTCGTACGTGCGAGCGCACCTTCTCTCGCATGGATCTTTCTGACCATGACAAAGTTCTTGTAGCATCTAGCCTGCTGCAAGAGCGTGCCCTTGATTGGTACGAGCTTCTCATAGCCGAGCTTGATGAGTCTACTCTTTCTTGGACAAAGTTTAGGAAACGGTTCGAGCTTAAGTTCGTTCCCGAATCAGAGAAAGCTTTATTAGCTCATTGCTTCCTTGAGTTGAAGCAAGGAATTTCTTCGTCTCTGATTATGTTTCACCATTCGAGGCCTTATCTAAGTATGGTCTTGAATACATTAGCACCACTTATAAGAAGAATCTGAAGTTTGTCTCTAGTCTTAAGAAATATCTTAAGAAGTCTTTAATGCTACAGCTCAAGCTTTCTTTTGGGGACTTAGTTGACTCGGTGCTTTATCTCGAAGCCATCGAGAAGGAATGCGAGAGTGCTGATGAGGTTGAGGTTTGCAAGAATCCCAATAAGAAGAAGTTTCCATTTCAAAAGTGGAAGGTTTTCCCTTCCAAGAAGAAGAAGCTTGTTGTAACAACCCGTGAATTTTCAATAATTAAATTTGTTGATTTAATAAGATTTTGGTAGTTAAATCTAGAATAAATAATAATTTGGAATTTGTTAATGAATTAATAACGGGAATGAGATGTAATGATGTTAAATTTTTCCATAATATAATAGTAGGTTGAATAAAAAGAAGGGAAATTCAAGATTTATTAATTTATTGGAATTTAAATTTAGTAATTGGATTAATTGCAGATAATTGAAATTTAATATTTAAATATTACGTTAATGGAAATTAAGTTGAAAATTAAGAATATTATGTAATAAATCATGAACCAATGTTGGTTTCATCCATTTGATAATGAAAGATTAAATAATAGAAGGAAAGGTCAAATAAAATGGATTTTGGAATTTTAATTTATAATTTTTGAATTTAAATGAAATTGAAATAAAACACTGAAATTGATGAATGAATCAACGTTAAATTGACATCTGAATTTGTTTAAATTACTGTAATTGTTTAAGAAATTAAAAATGATAAGAATTGTCAATTATAGAATTGAAATTGAAAGTTTGATTTAATTAATTATTAATTTATTAATTAATGTAAAAATAGCCATTTTGGCCACTGACTTGGATTTTGACGAAACTAATTTCATCAGATCCGTAATGGTGAATTATTGTAGGATTTCAAGTTTCGTAGCAATCGGACTTGTCGTTTGATCGTATGGACTCGAAACGCCTTGAAATCAATTTAATTGAAATCAATTGAAATATATTTTAAATAACTTTATTTTAGCATAACTTCTTCATACAATAGAATTTGGACCTAAAACATGTTCCTTTGATTTTAAAATATTTTAGAACATTTATTTTGACATATGGGTTGACCCATTTTCATTCCGGAGTCGAAACGGACTTTTTGGGCCATGGAGCGTTCAACTTTCAAACGAATTTGATCCAATCATTTCTATTTTCTGATCCACCTATAAATATGTCGTTATAAACCCTAGCCTACTTCTTAATCCTTATTTCTGTACGTACAATTCTATTTGCTTCTCCTCTTTCAATGGCAGACAGAACCCTAAATCCCAAAATGTAATTTCAAATAAAATTCAAAGCCAAAAATTAAATCTCCTCAAACTATGTCAAATTATATATGGATTTGAAGCTCTCGACGAGTGCAAGTCAAATATATAATTCGTTTTTCAATCTGGGTTTTGGTGTGGCTGGAAATCGATGAACTATCCATGGCCGTTCATCACGCCATGACCAAAATTGACCGATCTTCGAATCTATTTTTGGTATTGTAAAGTGGACCGAGGGGACTTCATCTATGTAGTTTATTTGGTGAATCGACGGTTGGATTTTCATGTAAGATTCGGTTAAGGTTTTGAACCCTATGGTGGCGGATCGATTTTAGAGTGATGTGGTGTTTGACGGTGGGGCGCTGGAGGGTCGTTGGCCGTGGGGTGAGGTCGGTGCTCGAGGAGATGGCCTCTGGTGAGTCGCGGCCTGACGTAGGCGTCGTGCGAACGTAATGTAGAGGAGCAGGCTACAGTTCTTATGAGAAGAATAGGTGGGTTTCGCGTACCTGAAACGTGAAGGCAAGGTGATGACGTGTTGAATCTAGACTAGTTTTATTTATTTTCTAATTTAATTTTTATAAAATTCTAACTTGAATAACTTTTACGTCCGATTCACGCGAGGTTTTCTCCGCTAGGTTCGTATTGGAATTCCAGACATTTTGGCGCAAGTTTAAACGGATTTTGAGACTGTTCAAATTTTGGGTTTAAATTGGATTTGAATTCAATTTAAATTCAAAAGGAGAGTGTTTTAACCCACTTGCAACTTCTAAAATTTCTTATGTTTGTTAAATTGATTTATGATGTGATTAGAAAATTATTTATGACTATTTGGCATATTTTTAATCATCATCTCGGTTAAATTGAATTTATTTGAATTAAATTGTTATTTAATTTATTATTGCATATAAACTGTCAGTTAAATTGTTATTTAATTTATTATTGAATATAAACTGCCAGTAAATACCTGTTGTTTATTATATGTTCTATGTTGATGTTATTGATTGAATTGGATGATGATTGTGATAAATGTTTGATGATTGATACTGGATGAATGGATGTTTTATTTAATATCATTGTAATATGCAAGTCATTATGGATTTATTTTTATTTATTGGGGATTACGGTTTGAAATGATATACAACCGTATTTTTGCTTTAAATTACGGATTGAAATGATAAATATCCTTATCACTTGACCATAGAATAGAAAATTATATACAGACACCATGGTCTATATATAAATATTTTGAAATGATTTCTATGGTTTTGTAAAGAAATATATGGTTTTATGAGATATTGATTTGGATATTTTATAAATGTTATTTTATATATAGTTAAATTCCTGGTTCTAAGCTATGTATAAAATTAGGTTAAAGTATAAAATAAGTTTAATAATAAAGTTTGATTTTATTTAGATATAATATAGTTAAGTATTTATTTAAATTATATTTGTGGAGTTTATAATGGCTCAAATGAGGATAAGGTGGGAAGATAAATATGAAATTGATTTGAAATTAATAAAATTGAGATTTTAAAGGTATAACTTTATAATTGGATTTTGGTTTAAGATGAATTAAACGAATATTCCAAGTATAAATAAATTGAAGGAAATATTTAGTTATTTGTAATTTGAGTTTTATTTAAATGATAATGGATATTATGCAAATATTTCAAAACTAAATAATAGAAAATTGAATCGTTGAATCGTAATTACCAACCTTAGTATTGAAATTGCTTAATACTTAAAGTTTGAAATATGTTGAAATTGAAATGGTTTATTGAAAACTGAAAGTGGGTTGAAAGTTATGAATTGAGATTTAATTTAAAGTGAATAAAATTGTGAAGTCAAGAAAATTATTTTACTTATATAGTAATTTTAAATTAAACTATTTTATTTTATATATTGTTTGAATATCCAAA
This sequence comes from Allium cepa, assembly GCA_030765085.1. NCBI lineage: Eukaryota > Viridiplantae > Streptophyta > Magnoliopsida > Asparagales > Amaryllidaceae > Allium > Allium cepa. The sequence continues at coordinate 160,558,527 of CM060939.1, forward strand.
CCATTTACGTTTTAGAAGTTATGGTTTAGAAGCTATGAAATTCGAAGTATTATGTTTTGGAAGGTTATATTTCAACTGTTTCGTTTCGAAATATTATAATTTTGAAAGTTCTATGATTTTGGAAAGGATATATTCGAAATTAAAATGATATTATATTGATTTGGGTTTTAATAAAATGATATCATATTGATTGGTTTTTGAAACGAAAATGATATCTGATTTATATGGTTCTAAAATGGATATTATATTCTAGTTTTGAAGTATAATTATTTTGAAACGACCGCGGTGTTATAATAACATTTGATTGTTAAAGAGACAAGGATCGGAAGTTTTCATACTCTCTACCAACTCCGAAAACCACTTTAACAACCGTGTACGCAGTGGAGATTCCAGAATAAAGTAGGATGGTGGCGTCATTTCCTCTGAGGTATATATGTGGACCCGACTCCCGTGAGTTGGCATAAGGTGGCTAAAATAGGAGCGGTCGACGGGCTAAGGAGGTAGCACCTTTTATTGGACACACTCCTTCGATACCATTCTATTACTTTGTGATTGATTTGGACCCTTTTGATTTTGGGGGTGTGGCTCGAGGTGGGCGGCAGTAGCTGTTATGCATTACCACCGGCCCGGAAGCGTAATTGGTATATCTACTTTGGCATTGCCTAGTTATGCCATGTCACCTACCCTAGCGCGCCTTGTACAAGTTTGGTTTTCTCCCGTAGCTCGTGGAGTATTTAGGGTAGTCTTTCGATCTGGAGATGTGCTGATACTGGATGAACTACTGGGACTATTACGTGGTAAGGGCTATATGGGTAACCCCTTAACGCTATTTAAGAGTAAGTTTATTTTACTATTAGACATTATTATATTAGCGAAATACTACTACATAGTAAACAGTTTAACGGACCTTAGGAGATGTGAATCCCGAACATCTCTTAAGTTACTGCACTCACGTTGACACTGGATAGGAAATGACAAATCCCGTAAACATCTCCGACGCCGTTCCACTCATATTATTTACCATTGATTTAACTTATATAAGATCTTTTAGTTCTGACTCGAGTGTTTTGTCTTTTCAATTCACTCGGGTTAGTCTGAGCATTACAGGATTCGAAGACCTTATTTCTGGAGGACGAAGACGAAGATTTTATTATTACTATTAATTACTACATTGTTCCGCTGCATTATTTTATTATTCTCTAGTATGTGTAACTCTAATATCTATTATATAAGTATAATCAAAGGTTTTGTAAACAGCTTCATGAACTGTTTATTTGATTATTATATTTTATCGTTCCGCTGCAAGATTCTATTTTTTTACTTTCTCTGCTTTACTTATTCACCCCATAACAATCTGCCTTTCTATATGGTTTAAGTCTGACGTGTGTGGTATATCGTTGATTTAAAGCGTACAAAAAGGCGGGATGTTACATCTAGTATCAGAGCTTTGGTTTAGCGATAAACCTTAGCTTTGTGGGGTCGACTCTTTACTAATAGGGTAGTAATACCCTATGATGAGTCGCTGAGTGTATATATATAAGAAAGCGTACTTGTTAGTGTTATAAAACATTTTATATTGTGTTATTTTGTTCCATTTTGTATTCATAAATTCTGGTTAGTGCATAGGACGTTATGGCATCAATAGGGATTTCTACACACTTAATAGGACAGACTGACACAATATTTGTTTTGAAAATAGGTGAATGAAATAATTTCGCCTATTATATTTTCTATATATATAATAAATTTTTTATAAAGGTTATATTTGGTTGTAATATATTGGTTGTTAGGTAATGAACTTTATAAATAACAGTTGAAATGAGACTGAAAATAAAATAAAGTAAAATTGGAAATTTAGAACCTAAGTTCTGGGGTCTTTGAAAAAAATTGCTTTCAAAGGATTTTTGGAATATAATAATATTGTTTATATTTCTGATATAAATATTTCAATATAACTTGAAAGAATTGTTTTAAAAGAAATTTTGGGAAGAAATAAGTTCTGTACTCCCCTCTCTGTCGTTGGAAAATAATTTCGGTAATGAGTGCACGCATCATCGACATTCATTTTCGAGTTTCTAAGTGGGAAGACCACTGTGGTAGCAGATTTGTTTTGATAAACAAATATAAATTTTAAATTGATTTAAATATAATTGGATATATAAATTGTAAGTATATATTTATCTATTATTTTAAAATAATTTGAAATTAAACCCGGTATTTAGTTCTTAAGTTCTGTTAATAAATAGTTTCAATTATGGTAGTTAAATGGAATGTAACTAATCAATAATTGGAACCTTTGATTAAGAGATAAAATGCTAGGTTGAGAATGAAATTACAAGAAAATTTGAAATGTGTAACCTCTAAGACAACAGATATGATTATTGAACATTGGATTAATTAAGAGAAATAAGATAAACTTGTGTAACTTTCAATTACATTCTTAAAAACATACATAAAACTTACCAAAATATTTAAAAAATTGAAGTGTTTAATAAGAAAATGTAATGGAAGTTGTACAAGTAAAATTATGTAATGAATGAATGAATGAATGTAATGCAATAAAAAGAAAACTGATATGAATAAATAAAAAATGAAAATTTGCAAGAAATAAATGTAAATTAAAAAGGTAAATCATTACATAAATGAAAAGGAAAGGAACTAATAAAAGTATGTGAAATTAATAAAAATATAACTCGATCTGCTGTTTGAAGTTGTTGTTTGTTTGGTTTATGGTTGTTTGGGCAAGGACACTTTAAAATTGTTTGGATGTATGAATAATCTATTTAGTTTCATCTAAGACTGTTGAGTAAATGGTGCACTTGATAGTTTATTTTCCATTCTATACAATTTGAAGTTTTCGAACCCAAACGACTATTTGTTTGCTATGGATATATGGATGGTGGTATGTCATGATTGCAAGTGATTGTTGTTTATATTGATTTGTTTGTTAGTGGTTGAAACAACTTCAGATATTTCATTTTATATAATTATAAACTTTTTTGGATTATATAAGTGAAATACGGGTCATGGAAGCAATTGCTATTGCTTTTGGTTTCATAAAATAAGCGTAAATTGCCCGACAAATAGGCACGTTTTCGGATTACGGTTTATAGCTTTATGATATTGTTTTTCTCGTGTCGGGATATATATTATTTTGGAAAATGTATGTTGTATATTGTTATATTTGATATTATATTCCTCCCGAGCCTCTCCATACAAGGAGACTCTGCCGAAATTTTCCGCAAAAATTTTGGACTTAGAAAAATTTTGAAAATGTTTTTCAAACTTTATTAATTTAAGTATAAAAGGATATAATGGTTATAAATTGGTATATTTTATTTAAATTAATTTATTTGTTTATAAATTTAATATTTTAAGTAAGATATATTGATTCTTAATTCTTCTTTTCCCTTTTTTTTCTTTTTGGGGATGAAAAGTTTTGAGTGGGGAAGAGTGTAACTACCCGTAAATTTTCAATAATTAAATTTGTTGATTTAATAAGATTTTGGCACTTAAATCTGGAATCAATAATAATTTAGAATTTGTTAATGAATTAATAACGGGAATGAGATGTAATGATGTTAAATTTTTCCATAATATAATAATAGTTTGAATAAAAAGAATGGAAATTCAAGATTTATTAATTTACTGGAATTTAAATTTAATAATTGGATTAATTGCAAATAATTGAAATTTAATATTTAAATATTGCGTTAATGGAAATTAAGTTGAAAATTGAGAATATTATGTAATAAATCATGAACCAATGTTGATTTCATCCATTTGATGATAATAGATTAAATAATAGGAGGAAAGGTCAAATAAAATGGATTTTAGAATTTTAATTTATAATTTCAGAATTTAAATGACATTGAAATTAAACACTGAAATTGATGAATGAATCAACGTTAAATTGACATCTGAATTTTTTTAAATTACTGTAATTGTTTAAGAAATTAAAAATGATAAGAATTGTCAATTATAGAATTGAAATTGAAAGTTTGATTTAATTAATGAATTATTAATTTATTTAATTAACGTAAAGATAAACATTTTGGCCACTGACTCGGATTTCGATAAAACCAGTTTCATCAGATCCGTAATGGTGAATTGTTGTAGGATTTCAAGTTTCGTATCAATCGGACTTTTCATTTGATCTTACGGACTCGAAACGCCTTGAAATCAATTGAAATCAGTTTGAAATAACTTGATTTTAGCATAACTTCTTCATACGATAGAATTTGGACCTGAAACCCATTCCTTTGATTTTAAAATATTTTAAAACATCTATTTTGATATATGGGTTGACCCATTTTCGTTCCCGCACAGCGCCCATTCGCTTCGCGCGCGGGAAGGCAACGAAGTGCAGTTCAAGAGACCGCAGTGGAGTGGAGCAGCCGCGGCACGAAGTTCCTTACCTTAGCTGGATCTCGCTGGTGCCACCTAAACGGTAGGTGGTGGATGTGTGACGTTTGGAGTTGTCGTTTGTGCACCTGTCCCCAATAGAAGAATGAGTGATCCGTTCCCCTGCAGATCATGGCCTTACCACTCGGTCCCCGATGGCCAGCGGGGGATTCGGTATAGCGGCTCACGTTTGTTTGCGCTGCGTGTTCCCGCTGGACTGGACACGTGTTAGCTGTAGGTAGTATGGTAGTCGAAACAGGCTTTTTGGGCCGTGGAGCTTTCAGCTTTCAAATGAATTCGATCCAATCGTTTCTATTTTCTGATCCACCTATAAATCTGTTGTTATAAACCCTAGCCTACTTCTTATTCCACATTTCTGTACGTACAATTCTATTTGCTTCTCCTCTTTCAATGGCAGACAGAACCCTAAATCCCAAAATGCAATTTCAAATAAAATTCAAAGCTTAAAATTAAATATCTTCAAACTATATCGAATTATGTACGGATTTAAAGCTCTCGACGAGCGCAAGTCAAACATATGATTCGTTTTTCAATCTAGGTTTTGATGTAGCCAGAAATCGATGAACTATGCACGGCCGTTCATCACGCCGCGACCAAAATTGTCCGATCTTCGAATCTGTTTTCGGATATTGTAGAGTGGACCGAGAGGACTTCATCTATGCATTTAATTTGGCAAATCGACGGTTGGATTTTCATGCAAAATTCGATTAGGGTTTTGAACCCTATGTCGGCGTATCGATTTTGGAGCGATGTGGTGTTTGACGGTAGGGCACTGGAGGGTTGTTGGCCATGGGGTGAGGTCGGTGCTCGAGGAGATGGCTTCTGGTGGACCGCGGCCTGACGTAGGCGGCGTGCGAACGTAATGTAGAGGGGCAAGCTATAGTTCGAACGAGAAGAACAGGTGGGTTTCACATGCCAGAAATGTGAAGACAGGGTGATGACGTGTTGAATCTAGACTTGTTTTATTTATTTTCTAATTTAATTTGTATAAAATAATAACTTTTCATACAACGTCCGATTCACGCATGGTTTCCTCCACTAGGTTCGTATTGGAATTCCAGACATTTTGGCTGTAGTTTGGATAGATCCTGAGACTGTTCAAATTTTGGGTTTAAATTGGATTTGAATTCAATTTAAATTCAGAAGGTGAGTATATTAACCCACTCACACTCTCTAAAATTACTTATGTTTGTTAAATTGATTTGTGATGTGATTAGAAAATAATTTATGACTGTTTGGCATATTTTTAATCATCATCTCAGTTAAATTGAATTTACTTGAATTAAACTATTATTTAATTTATTATTTCATATAAACTGTCAATTAAATTGTTATTTAATTTATTATTGAATTTAAACTGTCAGCAAATACCTGTTGTTTATTATCTATTCTATGTTGATGTTATTGATTGAATTGGATGATGATTGTGATAAATGCTTGATGATTGATATTGGATGAATGGATGTTTTATTTTATATCATTATAATCTGCAAGTCATTATGGATTTATTTTTATTTATTCGGGATTGCGGTTTGAAATGATATACAACCGTATTTTTGTTACAAATTACGAATTGAAATGATAAATATCCGTATACTTGACCATAGGATAGAAAATTATATACAAACACCGCGGTCTATATATATAAATATTTTGGAACGATTTCTATTTTTTGTAAAGAAATATATGGCTTTATGAGATATTGACTTGGATATTTTATAAATGTTATTTTATATATAGTTAAATTCTTGGTTTTAAGCTATGTATAAAATTAGGTTAAAGTATAAAATAAGTTTAATAATAAAGTTTGATTTTATTAAGATATAAAATGGTTAAGTATTTATTTAAATTATATTTCTAGAGTTTATAATGACTTAAATGAGAATAAGATGGGAAGGTAAATATGAAATTGATTTGAAATTAATAAAATTGAGATTTTAAAGGTATGATTTTATAACTGGATTTTGGTTTAAGATGAATTAAACGAATATTCCAAGTATAAATAAATTGAAGGAAATATTTAGTTATTTGTAATTTGAGTTTATTTAAATGATAATGGATTTATTATGCAAATATTTCAAAACTAAATAATAGAAAATTGAATCGTTGAATCGTAATTACCTTCCTTAATATTGAAATTGCTTAATGCTTAATGTTTGAAATATATTGAAATTGAAATGGTTTATTGAAAACTGAAAGTGAGTTGGAAGTTATGAATTGAAATTTAATTTAAAGTGAATAAAATTGTGAAGTCGAGGAAATTATTTTACTTTATAAAGTAACTTTAAATTCAAACTATTTTATTTTATATATTGTTTGAATATCCAAACCATTTAAGTTTTGGAAGTTATGGTTTAGAAGCTATGAAATTCGAAGTATTATGTTTTGGAAGGTTATATTTCAAGCTTTTGGAAAGTTATATTTCAAGCTTTTGGTTTCGAAATATTATAATTTCGAAAGTGCTATGATTTTGGAAAGGTTATATTCGAAATAAAAATGATATTATATTGATTTGGGTTTTAATAAAATGATATCATATTGATTGGTTTTTGAAATGGAAATGATATCGGATTTATATGGTTTTGAAATGGATATTATATTCTAGTTTTGAAGTATAATTATTTTGAAATGACCGCGGTGTTATAATAACGTTTGGTTGTTAAAGAGACCGGGATCGGAAGTTGTCATACTCTCTGCTAACTCCGAAAACCACTTTAACAACCGTGTACGCGGTGGAGATTCCAGAATGAAATAAGATGGTGGCGGCATTTCCTTTGAGGTATATACATGGACCCAACTCCCTTGATTTGGCATAAGGCGTCTAAAACAGGAGCGATCTACGGGCTAAGAAGGTAGCACCTTTTATCGGACACACTCCTTCGATACCATTCTATTACTTTGTGATTGATTTGGGCCCTTTTGATTTTGGGGTTGTGGTTCGAGGTGGGCGGTAGTAGCTGCTACGCGTTACCACCGGTCCGGAAGCGTAATTGGTATATCTACACTGGCATTGCCTAGTTGTGCCATGTCATCTACCCTAGCGCGCCTTGTACGAGTTTGGTTTTCTCCTGTAGCTCGTACAGTATTTAGGGTAGTCTCCGGATCTGGAGATGCGCTGTTACTGGACGGACTACACGGACTATTACGTGGTAAGGGCTATATGGGTAACCTCTTATCGCTATTTAAAAGTAAGCTTATTTTACTATTAGACATTATTATAATACAAAATATTACTACGTAGTAAATAGTTTAACGGATCCTTAGGAGATGTGAATCCCGAGCATCTCTTGAGTTACTGCACTCACGTTGACACTGGATAAGAGATTTGAATTCCCGTAAACATCTATGATGTCGTTCCACTATTATTTACCGTTGATTTAACTTACATAAGATCTTTTAGTTTTGACTCGAGTGTTTTGTCTTTTCAATTCGCTCGGGTCATTTTGAGCATTACAGGATTCGAAGACCTTATTTCTGGAGGACGAAGATAAAGATTTTATTATTACTATTAATTACTACATTGCTCCACTACATTATTTTATTATTCTTTGGTCTGTGTAACTCTGATATGTATTGTATAAGTATAATCAAAGGTTTTGTAAATAGCTTCATGAACTGTTTATTTGATTATTATATTTTATCGTTCCGCTGCAACATTCTATTTTGTTTTTTCTTTCTCTGCTTTTCTTATTCACCCTATAACATTCTGCTATTTTGTATGGTTTAAGTCTGACGTATGTGGTTTATCGTCGATTTAAAGCGTTCGAAAAGGCCGGATGTTACACTTATTGGATCTAGTCCTAGTTGCAAGCCTAATGGAGCATCTTCTATTCGGAAGGGGTGTTTCAATTATGGTTCTTGTAACCTCCTATGGCTTTGTATTAAGTACTTATTGGATATATTAATCCACTTGAGATAGAAAAAATAATACGGCATTTGTCGACGTATTCATTAGATATTTAAGACAAGGCTATAGATGGTCGCTTCTATCCAGCCATATTCTCTACATTTATAGACAGTATTACCCAGTAATACTCTTTGTTAATGTAGATCTCGGGATGGTGCATCACAAAAAAGCTCCAAAGCAACCTAGCAGATGTGAATAGCATCTCAAATGTTGAAGAAAGTTAGCATATGTAAGGGATCTTGAGATGGCCGTGAACAATAAGTAGATGGGGGAGGTGGTCGAGAGCATCTACGAGCAAAAAGTGGATTCTTTAGCTTGTTGGTGATGTGTAGGAACAGTTCAGGTTATTCTAGGTGACTTGTGCTTGTGTTATCTTAGTTTTGGGATGAGTTTACTCACCACTAAAGTATACACACATAGTGCAAACTTAAAGTTAAAGTAATGACTAACGCAAGTCATCACTTTTGGACTTCCATTGCATTGGAAAGCAACTGACAACTTTATATGTAGTATCATCACTTTTATTACCCTTTAAACATGTAACATTGCCTTGACTTTGTGTTTAATTATTTTTTTGGTTGGGTGTGAAGTTGAAGTGTTTTAGAAGTGTTTGAAGTGAGAAATGTCGCTATAAGTGCACTTCGTAAATCCCTTTTGTTTCACCTCTTTAATATGGTTATAAGTGAATATATTATGAAAGTATATATTTTGGTTATGCTCTGCACTTATAGTAGTATATGGAATAGCAAGAAGTGGTTTGCAAAATTATAGAACTTACATAACAAAGTTGTAAAAGTTATTTCGAAAAGGTCGTTACATGAGCAGTTTGTTGTAAAGATCTTCCTTTTCAACCCTCAAAGGTCGACACTAATACATCCATGGTATTCATGCGTCGAAAGTCTAAGTTCCAAGAGGACGGATTGTTAGGGTAAAATAAAATAGAACAAGAAAGAAGAGAACACAATATCGTAATGTCACAGCGGAACGATGAAATATAATATCAAAAGACAGTACAGAACTACCACTCTAAGATATAAAGCATTTCAGAGTTACAATTCTAAATACTTTCATCAGCCTAGGCAGTTATAATGACATATTCTCATAAATGCTGATATTTATAATAGCAATGCAGTGGAAATAAGAATACTATGGTTAATGAAACATTCAGCTCATCTCCTCGAGCTTCGATGAACATCAACGAAAACTTGCATTTCTCATATTGCTCGAAAGAGCACACGAGGAATTTAGGAAAAACAGAAAACCATGTGTAAGTCTAGTGTGAGAACTTAAGAAATATGTAGCTGGCATATTACGGTGTTTTAAAAACCGCATGGAATGCCACAATGGTTATCCTCTCAAAAGAACCACACATCTAATAAGTGCATATGGTGATATAACAGATAATGTCCTGAGTGATGAACATAAATAAGAAATAGCCATGTCGCATGTGTGTACAACACAACAATAATAATTATACAATCAAAACCGCTAATGCATGTTCGCGTAATGGTGTAGGATTCCATGGAGATGCCCCCAATACATCGAGGTGGATCTCTTACACAAGGATTAGAGATACCCTTTCGAGCCGCATATATCTCTAGATAAAATATAATAGAGGTTAACATAATTGGTTTCACACTTACAAGCTATGAACATCAAATACATTACTCCCACATGCATAACCGAAACTATCACTAGATATGGAGTTGCATGTAACCATGGGCTTTCTTTCAAACCCTTTAACTATGCACCCCTACTCTGGTTTCTTTTATTCTGATGGTGAAGTCACATTCAGCATCCCAACAGACGAGCCACAACTGGAACAAATCTCGACACACGAGCTATCATCACTCGATTAGATCTCAAAAACACACATGATTCCCATATCTTAATAGGTCTTGGAACCACATATGGATTCCCACATCCTGAATAGATCACGTACCTCTACATGGATTGGAGCATCTCAATCAAATTTTGAATCTCCATATCGATTCTGGCATCTCGAACATATCACAAACATTTCCAAAGCATAGAACACATATATGGTTTTGAAGTGGTTACAGTTTTGAGTCATCTCATATAAGTACACTCCTCCACTTATCGGATGCTCCCAAACCAATCAATAGATTTTCGACAAACTCAACTCTAGATCATTTAGAAATAAACAAACAATAATGAGGGTGGAGATCCTCTCCTATCCGAATGGATTTACTTATTATTTGTGCTAGAAGAGCAAGATGAGTTTACACGTACAGCATAGCATCTCCAAAGATAATTATACCATATAATTCCTATGTTTCTTCTAGATATTTCCTAAGTTAATTTTGGTCAAATTCAACAATAATGAGAACGATCACATATGGAAACTAAGTCTCGTATGCTTTTCACATTTTTGGACTTCTCAATTTCCGCTATCTCTCGGCCAAGAGTGAAGCCCGGTAGGTTAGAGCACTATTCTTCTACACCCTACAAGAATCATTATTTTTAACTCTCAAACATAGAAACAAGTAAACTTTGTTGGCTTTAGTGCTAAGTACATGACTACGTATTTTTTATAAACAAGTATACATACAAAGCACAATTAACGCACACACAAGGCACGATCTGGTCACGTAAATGACTTTTAATCCCTTTTTTATTTAATTAATCTTTTATTAATAAATCTGCAAAACCATTTATTATAACATAAATATTATAATCCAAAACTTCCTCCTATTCTTTTACAAAATACTTAACTTACTTTTTCCAACTTACACATTTACCAAAAACCCTTTTTGAAATGATACTTAAATGTATACTAACTAATTTATAACGTAAAATATAAAATAATAAAAAAAATTTAAAAAGATATTATATTGCATAAGCTTCTATTTATTTTAATAAAATATTTAATTTATTTTCTAAAAACTATATATACTAAAAATATTTTAAAATACTTTTTAAATACTTTAAAAATACTTATATTTGGGTTTAAACATTTATTTAAAATAACACTTCAAATGCTTATTTTGCAATTTATTTAAAAAATATAAAAAGCCTACTTTGTAATTTAAATTCTTTACTTTAAAAATCCATAAATAATTATCATCATTATATTTAAACCCTGATATTTTCTGGTAATATGTACACTTATAGTACTTATTAAAAATATGAAGAATCCCTAAGATGTCTTTCAAACTTAACTTTAAAATCATCGAACACAAAGCAATTTTAAAGTGCATCCATAGCGACCTTTCCGCTTCTAAACATTACAACTTCCATTCCAATTTCTATAATTTCCTAAACCAATTCCCTTATGTCAAACACACCAAAATGTGTGTAGAAAACAACGGAATATATATATATTCATGTTATAATCACATTTTAACCAATTTAACATATGTTAAATATATGGGATTTCAAACAGGTCCTAGCCATGATACATGTTATAGAGGGTTATAAGAGAGATTACACTACATAATAATGTTATCACTTGCTTTACAAAACAAGGAGAGCTCCAAAAGCAATAACTTGCATTGTTATCAATTTTTAACTTATATTTAGCAGAACAACAATATGTACAAAACATATACAAATTCAATTGTGAGTAAACTCCCTAGGCATGAGCCAAACCAAGACATGGAAAATCTTGCTATGAGTGCAACGACGAAGACGACATCTCAATTGGACCTTCTGTGCAAAAGCTATTATTTATAAGATTTTGAATTAATTAAATAAATAAGTAACTTAACTAAATTACTAATCACCTTTATAATTATTTTCTCCAAACCTAGGCCATGCATAAATTATATCTGATACATGAACATACCCATTTCCATTGATCTTTCCATCGCCACTTCCTCCCTTTACACTCCACTATTCAACGAATCGATGCTTCCATCGATCCTCTACGTGCAAGCTTCACCCCTTAGCCAACCAATTCGTGCTCAACACTCTATAGAAAAAAAGCAATAATTTCTGCCCTACATGACATCACCAGGTCATGATTCACTTTCCCCAATCGGAGCACCAACTGTTGCTTTCACAACATGCCTCTTGCCAAGAGAAAGACAATGCCACTCTCCGTTTTTCCAACTCCACTCCAGTCGCCGACCATCCTCAATCCTGACTAAGCTTTGCCGCATCCAACATTGAACACACTAACATGAAGCCCTGGACAACACGAGTTTAGCGAATCAAATGACGTTGATTTTCGTTAACCATAGCTCTTAAAATAATTGATTATAAATGGCGGTTGTGGTTTATTTTGTTTATAGGATAAAAATAAAAATAAAAATAAAAGAGGGAGGGAGGAGAAGTGAAAGAGTAGGGAGAGCCATGGGGTTATTTTAAATTATATTATATTTTAATTTCCTAAATTAAATTGCAACGCGTTTCGAGCTCGTATGATCACACAGTACATCTGATTGCCATGAAACACATCTATGCACATTATCTTACTACTTCGACACCAATGGCACTAGTTTTGCCAAAATCCAAGAAAGTCCCTTAGAATAATGATATCACACATTTTGAACTGTTTATTGATAAAACGATTTTCAATCACAATATCGATATTTATTTCAAATTGTTTAATTTTGTAAATAAATTGCAAAAATAAATTTATTATTGTTGGTTATTGTTGAAAGGAATTAACAAGGTTATTAAATAAATTGAATCACATTAAATATAATATTCAAATATTTAAATAATTCAGATATTTAAATATGAGCTGTTCGATACTCTGAGTCGTTGCACTTGTAAATAGCTTGTTTTTAGGAATTCTTAGTATGTTTTTGGAAGATACCATTAGGGTTTCTTTGCATTATTTTTATGTGCTCTAAGAACAGTATTTACTCTAAAAATTTCAAATCTTAAATCATTTATTTGAGTGGAGAAAAGTGTCACAAATTCCATGCTTTTCTAACATGCTCTTTGTCCAGTATCTTTTACAGCACTTATAAATGCTCTCTTTGACCTACAGTAGCATTTCTATCTTGCTTAGCACTGTTTTCGTGTTGTCTTGTTTTAAGCAAGTTTTGTGATTTTAAATAATTTAAAATAATGCTTAAATTAATTATTTTTCTAAGATCTTTTAAATGGAGTTTAATAGCATGGTTTTAAGTATTTTAAAAGTGGTTTTAAGGTTAATATAGTTTTAATGGTTATCTATGAATTTTAAAAGTAAAGGGTTTTATATATATGATATGCTTTTTTATATAATTTTTGTTAAATCTTAAATTTTTTATTTTTAAGTAATATTTTATATGGATATTTAAAATGTATTTATAAGTATTTGGAAAGTATTTATACATATATAAGTTTGGGAAGTAAATTAATTATTTTATAAAAGATAATTAGGTTTGGTTATAACATTTGTTGTAATCAATTGTTTTAAAAAGTTATTAAAAAAATATTACTTTGTTAAATAAGTGTGGATATAATTAGATCTTTTAAAATAATATTTTAACGATAATGATAAGTATAAAAGGTTTTGGGTTTATTAGTAAATAATGTTTTAGTAACATTTGTTTTTATCCCATTTGAATATACTTTTAAATATAAGTAGATCTCTAAAAGGAATGTTTTTTAAAGACAAGGTTAAGTGTGAAATGGTTTAAGGTTTGTAATAACAATGTTTAAGTAATTTATCTTTAACCCATTTGAAGATATTTATGAATGTAATTAGATCTTTAAAAAGAATGTTTAGTGAAAAGTATAAGGTATATGGGTTTTATAGTAAACAGTGTTTTAGTAACAATTTTTTTAACCATTTTTTTTATACTTTTAAAGTGGAAAAATCTTGTTAAATTATTTATGAACGTTTTTGTACATTTGAGGTAAGTATATAAATGTATTTTGCAGTATTGATAAGAGTAAAATGAATAGTAAATTTGTAGAATACATGTATATATCTTTTATAAAGGTATTATACACAAAAAAATAGAAAAAGGCAGTGAGTAAAAGTATCATGGATTTATATGGTTTAAGCTCCCTTGGGAAGGACTCATTTTTATGAATCGTCTCTTGCTTTTAGAACATAGGTATTTGATCCTCCAAAGAGGGCTCATGCATACCGTTCGTTTACTTTTGAAGGAATTATTATTTGATGAAAGGGGATTAGAAATCGCTTATGTGACTTAATCATAATTTGTGTGAATTACTCGTGCTTTGTGTGACTTAATCGTGTTTTGTATGCTTTGTGTGTTTACTTGTTCGCATAAGGCTTAGAAGAAAACAACACTCTAACCTACCGGCTTCACTATTGACCGAGGGATAGTGTGAGCTGAGAAGTTCGAAAGCGTGATAAGTATATAGGGCTTTGTTTCCATATGCGATCGTTGTCATTGTTATTGAATTAGACCAAAAATTAATTTCTAAAAGAAACATGAGAATTATATGTACAGTTATCCTCGAGATACTATACCCTACATCTAAACTTGTCCTACTCTTATAGGACAGGAGATATAGAAATCCATATGAATAAGAGTTGATATCCACCATATTCATTATCTGTTTATTTTTGAAAGAACTGGAGTTAAGTTAACTACAAGCCTATCTATTGGTTTTGAGGCATCCGGTAAGTGGGAGAGTGTTCTTATATATGATGAATTGAAACCGTAACCATTTCAAAATCAATATACATGTTCAATGTTTTGGAAAGGGTTCTAAAGTAAAATGTTATAGAGTTACACTATCTATCTTAAGGTTAAGTTTAATAGAGAGGTCAATGTTAACATTTCAAATAAATGTTATAGA
Source organism: Allium cepa (assembly GCA_030765085.1). NCBI lineage: Eukaryota > Viridiplantae > Streptophyta > Magnoliopsida > Asparagales > Amaryllidaceae > Allium > Allium cepa. Next base: position 160,573,597 of record CM060939.1, read on the forward strand.
GTTGAACTGTCTACCTAATGTTAAGTCCAAACACGAGGTCGACGTTAGCATTGGTTGGAGGACATATGCTAGAATCCATAGATAGATTCGTGAACTATTCAAGATGCTGGAATCCATGTAGAGATTTGAGATCCAACCGAGATGCTGGAATCCATGGAGAAATTCAAGATCTGTTAGAGTGATGAAGACTCATGTGTTAAGATGTTGAATGTGACTTCACCATCTATAATGATAGAAACCAGAGTAAGATGCATAGCCAATGGGTTTAGCTAAACCCAAGGATATATCAGCTCTATTCTAGGGATGCTTACGGAATGCTAGCGGGAGCAATAATATTTAGTATCACATGATATAGGTGTGAACCATCTATATTTACTCTATAATACATTTTATTTAAAGGTATACGCTACTCGAAAGGATATTTCTGACCCTTATTAAAAGGCCTATTCTCAACGTACCGAGGGCAGATCCAATGGAAATCCATATTCGAACGAACCTTAGTGCTTTAATTATATACTTAATATGCAGCACATATGTTTTCTGATTTATATTCTACACCTAGTATTAGTGACCTGTATTCCACATATCGAAGGATCGTAGAATAATGATATTATTTTAATATGAGGTTGTATGATTCTAAAATTTTGAAAAATGACTCTTAGGTTAGTTTCCCACATTTTTTATTTTCGTCGGACTTCTTTGTGGCTATTTTGACCCTAATAATTTTGTATAGTCTATACCTTTTGATAGGAGCTGAATTGGGATCTGAAACCACTTCCATTAGATCAAGATAATGGTTTCCCTTTTTGTAGAGTGGTTACTTTAAAGAAATGGACATATTGTTTGACAGTTACGACTATTTAAAGTTTTGTTTGATTCTGAATAACTTAAGTGGGCAACTAGGGTGATTACAGACGAGGCCCGTGATCCATTTCTGGAATAAGGTAAGTAGGGGCTGATGGGTCCTCATCCCATCATTTCACTACTCCTAAAATAAAGATTAACTTCCGTTAAAGTTTTATCACCCAAAAAGAAAACCCTAATGATGTGCACGTAAATGTGCATATTTTTACCACCACATTTAATATATTTAAATTAAATAAATGATCATATTGGGTATTTTAACTTATTTTAACAAAAATCGATATTAATTCCAAATTGTCACATATCCATCTTCATAGAGGGGCAAAATGGTCATTTGTGTGCATATTTTTCTTTAAGAAAAATTAATTGGAAATTTATACATATATGTGTAGGAATTTGATCTCAAATAGAGTGGGTTCATGAAGACGCATGCATACACAAAATGAATACAAAGGAATGAAGATGGAAATAATTCAAAGTGAAGAACATGGAGGACCCCACTTACCCACCTACCTTAATGCACAAATTAGAAGCTAATGCATATGCTTATGGAATTAATGGCTTCACGTACACTTAAATGATGATTAGTAGAAGTTAATGATTACTTGGCCTCCACAATACCTCAAGGGAATTTTAGGCATTCCCCAAATTATGAATTAAGATTTCATGCTTATATAAATAACCCATTATGTTCATGTAACCTCCTCTTACTTAGTCTCTTCTTTAGATTCTCTTCTCTTTAGTTTTGGCTCATAAATAAAAGAAAGCTCTCTTTCTCTTTTCATGGCTACTTAGCCATTTTTATTTTATGTAATTTTCTTTTCTTCTTATGCAATGTCAATTATTGTTTTTTTTAATTACATGTTCATTTCCTTTTATGCAAGTAGTGTAGATTTTCCTTTGTGCAATTAGATTAGTTGTCTTTTTCATTAAGCTTTCATTTTCCTTTCATTTTGCTTCCATGTTGTTAGCTACATTTGTTAATCAAATGACAAATATGAGAGGAAAAACCCCTTCAATTTAGGGATAATTAAGCTCTCTAATTATGTAGCTTTAGCTAGTTGTTAGTTCATGCTCTCATTTTGTGCTGAGTAAGAATGATTGAAGTGGTTTAATTGTTGTTTTTTATTTGAATTTGATAGCCTATATTATTGACACCAAATAGGCTATGCTTAAACAATCACTAACACAGATACCTCTTCATCAAAATATGATTATGGCATAAGAAAGTGATTTAAAATTCAAATTTGATGGTCTATATTTCTAATCAATAGTTAATAGACCATACTTAAATTAAATTTCATTTTCATTGTCAAGTTTCATGAAAGTTATTAAGTGGTTTAAGGGGTGTGTTATAGTTTGATGGCTTATGTTGGCTAATCAATAGCACGAATATGCCATTCTTATGATCAGCACATCAATTAAAGCACTTATGACCATAAAAGAGAGATCATAATTTCATATGTGTTGAACTACATGATTTAGAAAGTGGATTTATTCTTTGAATTGTCACTTAACTCTTATATTTGCTTCTCTTTTCTTTTAGTATTTATTTAATTCTCTAGCTTAACTTTCACTTGACTTTGGTTTAATTTGGTTGAATAAAAATTTAAAATCATCAATTCCCTACGGATCGACCCGTATTCGCCACGTACCACAAGTGTATGCCACGCGCTTGCGGTATAATTTTTATTATAAATTTTTCGACGATTTTCTGGTTAGATATAAATTTCATCGATTAACACTACTTTAATCAACCTAATTGCAAGATTAAGATGAGATTAGCTGGATTAGCATCTTGGATTAGAGATTTATCATTGGATTAGCATTGAATTATGTACCAATGACTATTCGTCTTGGGGTTAGAGCTTTGCTTTGGATTAAGGTGAGTGATTAATTCCCTTACTTACTAAAAATGTCATTATACACTTTGAACTACGTTTAAAAATTATATAAAAATCTACAAAAATATTTCAGACTGTAATTAACCATATATGTGAAATTTAGACAATTTGGACTTGATTTATAAAAACGTGTTCTTATGGATACTTGACCTTCACCTTAGATTTAGATTTCTTTAAGATAGATATATTTGGATGTTTGGTTGATGTTTTTAGCTTATATATGATGTATAAATGCTTTCTTAATGTTTGAATGGATAAAAACGATGATCGCTTGGCGATTTAGACTTAGTATTGGTTCTTGGATTGCCTATGATGCAATAATTCAAAGTGGTCGGATTAGAATGTGATCGATATGTGAAAATAAGGAAGTCCTCATTGGGTTGCATATTAAGTTTTAGATTATTTGGAGTTCGTATGGTCAAGATATGGGCATTCAAAGTACAAATACGGGCATTCAAAGTACAAATTGTGGGTTATAGAATTATGGATCTTAAGGATAAATTAACGCTAGAGGGATTGTATTATTTTACTAATTTATATAAATCTTTTTTAATTTTCGTTTAAGATTAATATCAAATCATATATTATCAACATAAAATTATATTAAAAATCAGTCACAGATGTAACCATAGATAAAAATAAAAGCAATAAAGCAGAGTAAAGAGTTAGAGAAATGACACAAAGAATCTTATACTTGTTCGAATTTCTTCTGCATCTAGTCTGGTACTGCTTGTAAAGATTTCTTTTCAAATGACAATCTTTAACCGAGCAGAAGGGAAACCCAAATACAATCTCTATTTCATAGCTACGAGACACATCCTTCTGAATTTCCAAGCACATGGTAGACTTATTTGATTTGACCATATACAAGCACACCTACTAAATTTGAATGGGCTACTAAGCACATCCATTTGATTTGAACTGGCTACAAGAACACCCAAGCAAATACAAATAAATTTGATAGTTTTTCAGAAGACAAATTCTTGTACTTTGTATACAATAGATCCTATAACCACTTGGATAACACTTTATTCTTTGAAATGAGAGAGAGATTGGTAAGAAAGTAGTACTGAATTAGTACAATAAATTATGAATTGATTCTATGTGATTTTGAAGAGAATATGGTATATTTTTCAAGAGAATTTTCATGATAGTAAGACGAGAGAACAAAGTAAGTAACTAGTTATTAAAAATTTTGTTTGCACTCCACTTTATAAAGTAAATGAACAGATGTGTCCGTTCATGAAAATTTTGACGAATAGACACTTCCTTTCAAAATTTAAAAAACCAATTAGTGGCATGTTGTCGACATATATTGTCTAGGTATGTTGACATACTTTAGTTGAAAAAGGAAATTGATTTCTTAAAAATAATTAAAAACTAAATACTTTGTAAAACAATTTGATCTTTGTAAAATAATATGAACATAGTTTATAAACATTTAAAAATTTGAAAAACTTTTATAAATTTATTTGAAATTTATTTTGGTTAAAAATATAAAAGATTAGAAAATTGAAGATAGAGATCAAAAATTGTTATTAAGGACTTTAACAATATATGTTATAATTCTATACACTAAGTAATAATATTAAGATCTTTATATATTGCTCTTTGAACGTTTGAATCTTCATATCATCTTTATCTTGAGTCTTTATATCATGCAGTCTTTGATTCAACACCTATGTAATATTCTACACTATACACTATATAACTTGGAAAAACATTATTCTATATTTTATATTATTATATGTGGTTATTATCATCAAAATCAATAACCAAGGTATTAACAATTTCTTCCTTTTTGATGATGATAACCATTTAATATTATTGTATATAACATACGTTATAACTCCTCCTGAGTTACATAACTACCTCGGAATAACATATATATAATATTTTCTTCCTCTTTGTCATTAACAAAAATGGGTGAAAAAACTAAAAACTCCCCCTAAAATGAAATACTTATAAACTGTAGAGTCAAATTGATAATCAAACTTTAAGTAATATGCTAGTCAAAATAGGTTTATCTATATATTTATACTAAATTAATTAGAGTAAATATTTAAATGATATATAGATGGAATATGATATAATTATTACATATAAATGATGATTTAACCATCTAAGCATTCAATTCAAACCAAACCAAATCAAAGCCATACTTATTTATTTTACAATCAAACATAGAGTAATCAATCCAAACCAAATTATTTACATATCACTATGGAAACAAACTAAAATTAATATAACTTAAGAATTTATAAAAGTAGAAAACTAAACTTTCCTAGGAACTTCAACCTAACCTTCAGATCAAAAGATAGGATTTACTTTGATGGCATCCCAGTCTTCATTGTCTTTTGAGAATTTTGTATTATTGGTTTGATCGTCTTTGGTCAGCGAAGAGATTAACCATAAATAGCATCAAAGTGCTTCCCTTGCTCTTCTATCATTTTCATTTGGCTTAATTCCAAATGCCATCGGTTTCTTAGAATAAAGAGAGAATATCTTTGAATGATTGGAGAGTTTCTTCAAGGTCTTCATAGAGTTTTTTGTGTGGAGAAGACACTTTTATTAAAAAGTGTTTGAAAATGAAAAGGGAATAGAGAATGAAATAATGAGTGAACTTTTCTCAAAGAAATAGATTTATATAGGAGTGAAAAGTCATTTAGAAAGTTTTAATAGATGATAGTTATAATATTTTTAAAATTCAAAATCCTACCAAATGGCTTGGATATGTCGACATATACTATAAATATGTATGTCAACATATATACCTGAAAATGCAATATTTAAGTTTTTATTATATTTTTGTTTTATTTAATACCACTGAATTTTCATAATTTTCGGGGACTAATAGAACTATATAGAACAGCAAGAAATAGCTTTAGTACGACGGATAGAAAAATACATGGATTCCAAAAAACAAAAGAAATACATAAAAAAAACAAGAAATAAAACTAGATAAATGCGCAACAAAAGTGGTAGAAAAACTATATCTAAAAGGATGATGATGAGGATGAAGAATTTTCGCCAAGCTTCCTAAAGATTTTCCCAAAGTAATTGTCCATCTTTTTGGAGAGAGAAGTGAACTTTTACTAAAGGAATGCTTAAGCTTTTTTGGTTTTTGAGAAGCTTCTCTTGATTCTTTAGAATCTCTTTATTGGAAGATGAGAAGGTTTTTTAAAGCTTTCTAGGGAAGTATCCATTTCCTCCTTTTCCACTTCTTAATTACTCTCTTCTTTAGTTTCCATTTCGTCACCTTCATCTTCTTGTTGAATTTCTTGCTCCGCTTCCTATACCAATCTTTCTTCTTTTTCAGCAGTAGTTTCATAGGGTTTGAAATAAAAGAAATATACATGAGAGAGATGTTGGCCTTGCCGAAAATTTTGTGAGGCAAAGTGTTTTCAACTCTTAATCAACACCAAAATATTCGAACATTCTAGTAAGATACACACCATGGTAAAGTGTATTCTTATGTCTAGCAATATTCCTTCGAATAAAATCATCTAAATAACTTATGCCTCATTGATATCATAGTTTCCATGGATGGCAAAAAAGAGCTTTAAAAACTTTTTGAGTCGGGTTATTGTATTTTCTTGTCCTTGAAGTAACACTTTGTTGTAAAATGAGACTCATAAGACTCGATTTTGGTCTAAGATTTTAATATTTAAAATCAAATTATTCTCATTTTCGAAAATATCATGAAAAACTTCATGATTTTTTTCATCAATTTTAAAGATGTAGAGTTCAATTCCACTAAATTTGACCCAAAATTTCACAATCTAAAATAACAGCGGTGCCTTTTACACCAGTCACTATTCTCCTTGAAAGAACATTTTGTATAAATTTGCATAACTTTTTTTAACTGCATCCGGATAATAAACAAAATCATTTTGAGAAGAATTGGTTAAACCAAGAATTTAGTTTCGTAAACAAAGATCTTGAAGACCATAAGAAGAGAAATCATCAAACTTTGCAAATCTTCCAAGAAAAACTTTCTTGGAAGTAGCATATTCAATATAAATATTTTTGGCTTCTTTGTCATTGAAAAGAAAGCCTTCAATTTTCTTTGAGATCCTTATGGTTTTTAGTAGTTCGCTTGAGGAGGCAATTTTTGAGTTTTTGAAGGGATAAGAGAATGAAGAGATAATTCAAATTTTGAAATAAAGTAAGTGAAGGGATGGATAGAGATAGGATAAACTAACAGATATAGACTAACATTTCAGTTTTGAAAAGATGTCTTTTTAGTTATTGGAGTTAATGCAAAAGAGAGGGAAATTCAAATTTTGAATTTGAAATGAAATTTCAAAAATTTGGCAGATATGTCGACATATGGGCTCTGTATGTCGACATATGGGCCGTAAAATCAAAAATTAAAACTAGTATAAAATATTTCTATATATATAAATACACACCTGTGTGGATCTAGTATTATTATTAATATATATTCTATTCCTAAAAATAAAAATTAAACGTAAAAAGTACCACTTTTTGCTCCTTTGCTTTTTGATCGGTTCTGATTAGTCTATTATTACTGTGAAACACATGTTTGCATTCTCAGTATCCAGTTCATTGTCACTTGAATTAGTATCTAAACCATCTAATGTTGTTATGTAAGCCCTCTTTCTTTTATGAATAAGTAACTGGTGAGATCTTTGATTCAATACGACGTGGACAATTCTTTGTATATTACCAGGTACATCGTAGTTGCTATTTCATGAATCTTGTTTTCAGGTCTCCAGAAGTTGTTCATCATTCTATACTTCAGGAACATTCTAAAATATATGGTCATGAATGCAATCTCCACATCATTGTCAATCATCTAAATCGTGATAGTCGGTTATTGCGTTGGATGCAATGGATTTCTTTTCTATTGCCACACTTTCTCTTCTGCCCTGCAATTGTGCTTTATAGGACATTAAATTACCAATTAACTCTTCAATTTTTAGAGTACTAATGTCATTAGCCTCTTATATTGCTAATATCTTTTGATCCCATTCAGAAGAGAGTGAATTGAGGATTTTTCTAACTTGATCGTCTTCAGAGAAATTTTTACCTAATGCAACAAAAGAATGTACTATACCTTGAAATCTACAATTCATGTTAGAATAGAATCATTTGGATTCATTTTAAACGGCTAAAATTGATCAGTTAACCTGGAAATTTGTACTGTTTAACTTTTTTTTTTTTGAATTACCTAGAGAACCAAGCTTCGCCTGTAAACTCTAGGGAAGTATGTGCCTGCCAAACATATACTTCGGGTACTTGTTACAGGGTTGTCAGTTTCGGGGCTCGAACTCATGACCTTCGATCACGCAGTCCGGACCATCAACCAACTGCGCCAACCCTGTTGGCTGTACTGTTTAACTTTACTAGTGCCCTCATGTGTAACTTGCAGCATTCTCCAAATTTCATATGCAGACTTACAAATACAGACTCTATTAAATTCATTTTCATCGAATAAGCAAAACAAAATATTCATGGCTTTAGAATTATTCTATGCAAGTGCCTTTTGGTCAGTAGTCCATTTTGAAAAGGTAATCTGGGTTGTTTTATACTCATACTATAATGCTCCAAATATCTTAACCATTAGACTGTAAATATATCTTTATCCTACATGACGAATAAGTGTAATTGCAGCCATCAAAAAGAAGGGGTCTACCAGTAGATTATCCTTCGACAAAAGTTTGAACAAGTGTGATAATAGTGTTGCTAGCAATTTAAACTTTTCAAAAATCAAATTAAGATATTTTTTTTGAAAACCGTGCTCTGGTACCAAATATGGGTTGCAAAATTATGGATCTTACGGCTAATTTGACACTGGAGGGGATGAATACTATTTATTAACTTATATAAATCTTTTTAATTCTCTTTCAAGATTAATATTAAATCATAAATTATCAACACAGAATTATACTAACAATCAGTCATGGATGCAATCATGGATAAAAATCAAAGCAGTAAAGTAAAGTATAGAGTTAAAGAGATGACACTGGTGGTTTTACACTGGTTTGGATTTCTCCTACATCCAGTACCATACAATTGGTTGTATAGGTTTCTTTTCAAATGCCAATCTTTAACCGAGCAGAAGGCAAACCCAAATAAAATCTCGATTTCGAGGCTACATGACACGCCCTCTTGAATTTCTGAGCTCAGGATAGACTCGCTTGATTTGACCAAGCTACAAGCACATCCACTAGATTTGAATGGGCTACTAAGCACAACCATGATTTAAATAGGCTGTGAGCACACCTAAGCAAGAAAAAATATAGTTGATAGTTTTTCTAAAGACAAATTCTTATACTTTGGATACAATGGATCCTATAGCCACTTGGATAACACTTTGATCATTAAAATGGGAGAGATGTTTCTAAAATAGTACGAAAGTAGTATTGAATCAATGCAATGAAGTATAAATTGATTCTATGCGATTTTGAAGAAAATAGAGTATATTTTTCTAAAGAATTTTCAAAAGAGTAAGAGGAGGGAAGAAAGTAAGTAAGTAGTTATCAAAAAATTCATTTGCACGCCCCTTTGCATAGTAAATGAACAGATATGTCCACTCATGAAGAGTTCTGATGAATAGACACTACTTTTCAAAAATTTAAAAACTAATCGACGGTATATATGTCGACATATATTGTCTAGGTATGTTAATATACCTTAGTTGAAAATGAAAATTGTTTCCTTAAAAATAATTTGAAAATTATATACTTTCTAAAATAATTTGATACTTTGTAAAATAGTTTAAAAACATTTTAAACTCTGAAAAAATTATATAAAAAAATTTAAAATTTATTTTGGTTAAAAATATAAAAGATTGGAAAAATGGAGATAGATATTAAAGATTGCTATCAAGGACAATATATGTGTTAACGTAAAAATCTAACGCTAACACCCCGGTGTAAGTAGTGTAAGTATGAAAGCACCACCCGTTGGTACGGGAACAAAGTATAAGCAGAGAAATCACGAAAAAGTAGTAAAAGACAACAGTTTTATAGTGGTTCGGCTTAAGATCGAGCCTACGTCCACTTTAAATTCCTTTATTGATGATTTGATTACAATTTTACAACAATCTTCAATTACAATACACTTTTGAATAGTAGCTCAAACTTTGATGTAGAAGAATCTTTTGAGTTCATGTTGAATGATCCAAATCTTCTCTTGAAGGTTGTTGTAGCATCTTTGGCGTTTGGAGTGCTTGTAGTGCTGTTTGAGTCGAGAGAATGACAGAGTATCGACGCTTCGAAGAATGAGCCGAAAGTCCCCCCGCTAGTTGGAGTTAGGGCTGTTTTTATAGGAGTGGTTCTGGGCGAAGTTCAATCTCCAAGTCTTAGGTCGTGCACGACCTAAGGTAGGTCGTAGGTCATAGGTCGGCCACGACATAAGGAATCACTTGTATTAGCTATATTAGAACTTGCCTTGAATAAGTCACTAGGTCGGCAGCGACCTAAGAGATGGGATTCGACTTATCTTGATTGCATTTGGTTCTCTTCTGAGCAAATTAATAGGTCGCGTGCGACCTATTATAGGTCGTGAGTCTTTCGGGATTTAGGTTGCTGAGACGACTTTGCTCTTAGGTCGGTAGGCTATGGCATTACTTAGGTCGTATATGCTTTAGGTCGTAAAGCTACAGGAACCTTTAGGTCGCCGATCCTCTTAAGTCGTCAGGTTGTGAAATCCTTAAGTTGTTAGGTCGCGGCACTTCATAGGTCGCTGAAAGCACTAGGTCGCTAAAGACCTTAGGTTGCGGAGTGCTTTGTGATATTAGGTCGCGGGATGCTTTGTGATCTTAGGTCGCTGCTGTAGTTAGGTCGCCCACTTTTTAGGTCGTTAGCACCCTTAGGTCGTTAGTACCTTTTAGGTCGTTAACACCCTTAGGTCGTTAGTACCTTTTAGGTCGTTAAGTCACCTAAGTTTTAGGTCGTTGACTCCTTAAGTCGTTAGGTCGTGGTTCCTTTAGGTCGTTAACCCACTTAAGTCGTCACATTCCCTTAAGTCGTAGGTCGTCCAGATCTGAAGTCGTTAACTCGCTGAAGACATTAAGCCGCTTCATCTCTAAGGTTGTTAACTGCCTTAGGTCGCAAGGTCTTCTAACCCGTTAACTTGTTGACGCTTTAGGTCGTATACCGTTTTGGACGGGGCGCTGCCCCCTGGACCCCTGCGACCTGACCGGGCAGGTCGATCACCGTAGCGGTGGTGTTGCCCCCGCACCCCCACCTTGGGGGGTTGGCACCCCCCTGGACCCCCCCTCCTTAGGGAATCTTATCTGAAAAACCATTCAACAGAATCGAGACGAATTATCATTGGCTTTTCGGTCGATTTTTGATATCATGGCCTTGCTGAAAAAGTGGAGTTAACACTTGCCCCTCGAAGTATACGCCTAGGGACTAGGTCGTGTGCTTCGATTCTTCTTAACTCGTGAGCGATTGACGACCTAACCTCTTGCGGCTTAATTCTCAGGTTGCTGCTAAGCTCGTACCTAGGCAAACTTGCTTTGTTTTGACCCGAAGCCTTTTGAACTTGACCAGTGCTTGTTGCATCTCTTTACGGATTATTTTAACAACCTGTTAAATGCAACATTTGCGGGAAAATAGGGCGAATATACTCATCACCGATTGCCCATATCGAGTGATGGATTAGATCAAAGAACTGATATTTTACTTTAAGTAAATTAGTACGGATTTGATGAAGTGTTGCGAATCAATTATCTTGAATGAAGTATCAACACAAAATTTACACAGTTATAACTACTATCTGCATTGATACTGCACTTATTTTCAAATAACAAGCCTCGAATTTTTCTGAATTAACATATTTGCCAACCAGTATTATTTCGAGTATTGCTTTATTTACTTGTTAATTAAGTAGCTTTGCACAACACTTCACACGCTTTTAGGAAACGTGCACCTTTACTTTCGAATATTCAGTTCTTTATGTAGAATGTCTTCTTGATAAGTAGAAATTGTGGAGCAAGATGGATTTTTTCATTTCTGAGATTTTCAGAATCCGATTTGTTGAGTGCTAATTTCGTTCTTTACTTTGCAGCATCCCCTCTCTTTCTGAATATTCCAGTCATAAGTCAATTTTTAAAAGACTAAGTGTTGTAGCGGTTAAGGAGAGGAGCGTTAAATTTCTGCTGAAAGACGAACTTCTGCACTTAATTCGGACTTTTGCCCTCTTTTAATTGACTCAGCTTTATGATGCCCCAGATTTTCAAGCAGAGACTTCAGGTGCCCAAGCTCCCGCAAAGGAACTTGCATCTAAGGGACCTCATCCTTCGGAGATGGTCACTTTTGTTTTTGAGAAGTGGAATCTACTATGCGATGAAGCGGGCTTCAGAAGAAGGCTTTGGCACTTCAACTTGGTGAAGTGGCCTCATTAGAGGGCTTTATTTAGCACTACAACCTTTGAGGGAGAACGTTTTCAAGATGGAAAAATTAATTTTCCCCTGAGAGCTGTAGTGTGCCCTTGAAGAGGGCTCTTTTTTTTTAGTTGTGCCTCGTTGGATGTTTTTAATTTGCACTTCAAACTTGGGAAGTGTGCCTCATTGGAGGACTTTAATTTTTCACTTCAAACTTGGGAAGTGTGCCTCATTGGAGGACTTTAATTTGCACTACAAACTTGGAAAGTGTGCCTCATTGGAGGGCTTTAGTTTGCACTTCAAACTTGAGAAGTGTGCCTCATTGGAGGGCTTTAATTTTCACTTCAAACTTGGGAAGTGTGCCTCATTGGAGGGCTTTCATTTTCACTTCAAACTTGGGAAGTGTGCCTTATTGGAGGGATTTAGTTTGCACTTCAAACTTGGGAAGTGTGCCTCATTAGAGGGCTTTAATTTTCACTTCAAACTTGGGAAGTGTGCCTCATTGGAGGGCTTTAGTTATGCCTCGGGAGAGGGATTTTTGTTTGTGCCTCGGTAGAGGGCTATTTCCTCCGAAGAGTTGTGCCTCCGAAGAGGGCTTGTGCCTCCGAAGAGGGCTTGTGCCTCCGAAGAGGTCTTTATTTGGCATTTCAGCTCTGGTGAAATGTGCCTCCGAAGAGGTCTTGTGTGTTTTCTGTCTGCTTGCCCATGCCTCTTCACCATTTTCTCATCAGCGATTCCTCGTTATCATTTCTAATCCCATGTTCTTTTCTTTGCCAGTTATTTGTTTCTTTTCCAGAGAAGTGCTCTACATTATTAAGTGAATCCACAGGGCAGACCCAAACTATCCTACTAGATGTCTGTTTGCACAAACGATCTCCGTCGGTTAGCAAGGGCCTGGAACCTTCGCGTTGGGAAGGTGCCCTTTTGGTAGAATCAACTGTTTGTGAGTAACACTTCTTATGCAGGAATTGAATTTGGAACTTTTATGGCTTGACATTTATTTGCTGAATGATTTACAGGAATCGCTTAGCTTTGTGATGTGCTGACTAGGTAAGCTTTGCTTTGATTGCCTACAATATTAAATCGACATTTTAGCAATATATTCAAGATATTTGCATATCGTGATGAAACAGGCATTTTATAGTAATAGAAAACACAAGATTTATAGTTCCTATATCTCATTTGCAATGTTTTTACAATGGCTTTTAACACAAGAATGATACATCCATCATTCTTTTACAAATTTGTAACAAAGCCTTAAAGTAAAACATGGATGCGAGTCATTGCTGTCCCAAGCTTTTCGGAATCGAATCTCCGGTGTGAGCGGACTAGATGGCAATATCTTTAAGAACAGGAATATTCTCTCCCTCCAGGGCTTTTCTTAGGGCATGAGCATATCTTTCCATCTCATCCCAGCTTTCGCCCGCTGGGTGAGGGACTCCTGTGATAGCATTAACGATAAGCCTCTCAGATCCCTGCGCTGCAGTTCTTTTATTTGAGCCATATTGATGAGCAAGAAGTATTTGCCCCTGAGTGGATGAGGATGGGTCATTCCTGTCTCTTTTGACATATTGTTGGAGTTTATTCTGTTTCAGTAGTTCTTCAATCAAATTCCTTAAATGACGACATTCGTTGGTGTCATGACCAGGTTGATTGTGGAACTGACAGAATCTCCCATTATGCATAGCATTTTTCCCAATCTTCGACTCAGGTGGTTTATGATAATCAATAGCATCCTTGGTTGCGAGAAAGATGTTCTCTAGAGTATCAGTTAAGGGAGTAAAGTCTAAAGGTTTAAAGCGGCGAGCTTTCTTCAAGTCTCTCTGCTTTTTTCCACCATCGTTCTTCCTCTTTTGTCCTCCAGACTCTCTTTTATCAGAAGCAACACCGACATTCTGAATTTCGGCCACGATCGCTTTTGATGGTGCAGGAAAGCTTTCCAAACGCATAAATTCGTCGGCCTTCTTATAGAATTTGTCAAGTGAGTTTGGCTCCTTCATTTTTAGCCATTTTCCAAATTCACTTGATTTATCGATAGCCCGCATCAGATAAGTCAAAACCATCCGTGGCTCCGCGTTCTCGACTTCAGCTAGGGCTATATTGAAACGATTTAAGAATGATCTGATAGATTCCCCGGGGTTTTGTTCTAGACTAAAGAGTGACATTATATCCTTGGCCTTTGTAGCATATAGCCTGAACTGATCTTTGAACTTTCGTGTTAAGTCGAAAAATTGATCCACGGATCTAACTGGCAGCTTTGTGAACCAAAGTAAGGCCACTCCCTCTAAATATACCGGAAAGTAACGGCACTTGATTTCATCTGTTGCCCTTGCCCCGGTCATATGCCAGTCGTACTTGTATAGGAACTGATTTGGATCACTTGTCCCTCGATAGGCCGGGATAGTAGGAGGTACAAATTTCCTTGGAAACTCTGCCTTTAAGATCTTTTCGGTGAACGGAGTCTTGCTCGGGGAAAACCCCCAATCTTTTTCATCCTCTTGCCTCTGCATGCTTTCTTTCATAATTGAGCGAACCATCCCTGATAGGTACTCCTCATCGTTCAGAGGCCTCGCCGGGCAGACATCAGCTGCTCTTTCGGAAGTTTGCCTGGGCAAATGTTCGCGAAAAGTTGGCTGTGGCCTTGAACCTTCAGCTTGGGAAGGTGCCCCTGCGGCAGTACCAACTGCACTTTGAGGAATACCTTTCTCTTGGGAGTCATGGGCATCTTCGGCAAAGGTTGTTTCATTGTTTTGTGGTTGTCGATTTTCCCCAAGCAAGGTGTTTAACCTGTCCATTATCAAAGTATTCTGAGTTTCCATTTGTTGGTACAATCCAGATACTACCTCATCTAATTCAGTCCTTGTGATTCCAATGGCAGGAGTTGTCGGACTTGGTGCTGGGGAAGTGGAGGTTCCCTCATGAGCATTTCCGGAACCAGTAAATCTACTCTTTCTTCCAGGAGCCATGACTTCAGATAAACTTTTGGTCTTTAGAGAGATTCTTTCCACATACTTTTGCGAAGCAATGGTGAAAGTAGCCTGAGTTGGATTCTCAGTGAAAGCACCAAAAATGTTAACGTAAAAATCTAACGCTAACACCCCGGTGTAAGTAGTGTAAGTATGAAAGCGCCACCCGTTGGTACGGGAATAAAGTATAAGCAGAGAAATCACAAAAAAGTAGTAAAAGACAACAGTTTTATAGTGGTTCGGCTTAAGATCGAGCCTACGTCCACTTTAAATTCCTTTATTGATGATTTGATTACAATTTTACAACAATCTTCAATTACAATACACTTTTGAATAGTAGCTCAAACTTTGATGTAGAAGAATCTTTTGAGTTCATGTTGAATGATCCAAATCTTCTCTTGAAGGTTGTTGTAGCATCTTTGGCGTTTGGAGTGTTTGTAGTGCTATTTGAGTCGAGAGAATGACAGAGTATCGACGCTTCGAAGAATGAGCCGAAAGTCCCCCCGCTAGTTGGAGTTAGGGCTGTTTTTATAAGAGTGGTTCTGGGCGAAGTTCAATCTCCAAGTCTTAGGTCGTGCACGACCTAAGGTAGGTCGTAGTTCATAGGTCGGCCACGACATAAGGAATCACTTGTATTAGCTATATTAGAACTTGCCCTAAATAAGTCACTAGGTCGGCAGCGACCTAATAGATGGGATTCGACTTATCTTGATTGCATTTGGTTCTCTTCTGAGCAAATTAATAGGTCGCGTGCGACCTATTATAGGTCGTGAGTCGTTCGGGATTTAGGTTGCTGAGACCACTTTGCTCTTAGGTCGGTAGGCTATGGCATTACTTAGGTCGTATATGTTTTAGGTCGTAAAGCTACAGGAACCTTTAGGTCGCTGATCCTCTTAAGTCGTCAGGTTGTGAAATCCTTAAGTTGTTAGGTCGCGGCACTTCATAGGTCGCTGAAAGCACTAGGTCGCTAAAGACCTTACGTCGCGGAGTGCTTTGTGATATTAGGTCGCGGGATGCTTTGTGATCTTAGGTCGCTGCTGTAGTTAGGTCGCCCACTTTTTAGGTCGTTAGCACCCTTAGGTCGTTAGTACCTTTTAGGTCGTTAACACCCTTAGGTCGTTAACACCCTTAGGTCGTTAGTACCTTTTAGGTCGTTAAGTCACCTAAGTTTTAGGTCGTGGACTCCTTAAGTCGTTAGGTCGTTAACCCACTTAAGTCGTCACATTCCCTTAAGTCGTAGGTCGTCCAGATCTGAAGTCGTTAACTCGCTGAAGACATTAAGCCGCTTCATCTCTTAGGTTGTTAACTGCCTTAGGTCGCAAGGTCTTCTAACCCGTTAACTTGTTGACGCTTTAGGTCGTATACTGTTTTGGATGGGGCGCTGCCCCCTGGACCCCTGCGACCTGACCGGGCAGGTCGATCGCCGTAGCGGTGGCGTTGCCCCCACACCCCCACCTTGGGGGCTTGGCACCCCCCTGGACCCCCCCTCCGTAGGGGATCTTATCTGAAAAACCATTCAACAGAATGGAGACGAATTATCATTAGCTTTTCGGTCGATTTTTGATATCATGGCCTTGCTGAAAAAGTGGAGTTAACAATATGTTATGGCTCTGTAAACTAAATTATAATCTTGAGATCTTCATATCATGGTCTTCGAACTCATGGGTCTTCATATAATCTTTATCTTAAGTCTTTACAGTATACAGTCTTCGATTCAGCACCTGTTTAATGGTCCTCGCTATATACTATATAACTTGGCAAAACATTAGTATATATATTTTATATGATTATATATGGTTGTTATCATCAAAATCAATAACTGAGGTATTAACACAGAATGGTGGAGTTGGATCGACAATTATTTAAGAATTCAAAATTCTAAGATCAGGATGCGATTGATATGAGGTAACAAGGATGGCCTCTAGAGGTTGCATGCCAAGTTGTAGATCGATTGGAGTTCGTACGATCGAGATATGGGCATTCAAATTTAGATCGATGTAGAAGAGGCAAGTCATGGATTGTCCTAGGGAGTGCATCGGGCTAGAATAAGTATTGCTTCGAGCTAGACTCTAGGTTTCTTAGATCGGTGTTGAAGGAAAACAGGAGTTAGGAAAATTTTCTAAGTGTTAGATCGGTGCTTGTTTGCGGCGAGGCGAGCTCCGGGCAGTGACATAGAAAACTTCAAGCATGCCTCAGGGATTTTAAGATCAGGGTTAGAGTTGAAGTTGGAAATTTTTCTTAAGTGCTAGATTGGGGTTGCTACGGGGCAGATCTAGCTTTTCTTCGAGATGTGCTTTCGGCTTTTACAAATCACATTGGAAAATTAGTCAAAGCCAAAATATTGGCTATGTCTCGGATCGATACCAATCTAAGAGCCTCGGATCGATATCGATTCAAGACATTGTGGTGATGACTGGAAATGATGCATGGAGGTAGTGGCTGCTTTCTTTGAGACGTGCTATGGGAATTTTAGCTTGTTAATTCGGGTTTGACTCTAGGCCAAAAAAATTAAGATCTGCTTCGGGCTGAGATGGTAGTTGCTCCAACTTGACTCCGAGCCAACTTTAAAATGAGTTTTCAATGACTGTTTTGATGATTTTCGACGATGATAAACCGTAATGTGGATAATGGTTCCGTGATGCGAAGTGATGGTTTCATGATGGATAGCAATAATTCAAGGCACAGAGTACGCGATGACAGATCGAATAAAAGGAACTGTAGAAGAAGGGTACAGACGCATGACGATATTCTATGATAGGTGAAGATTGTCTAAAATAGTTCCCGACTAAGACATCTTAAGACGGCAGTTGTGATGATGTGTAATGCCTCCCACAGGAGTCCCTAAGATGAATGTCGATAATGCTATAGTCATCACTAGAACTATCTTTCGGTGACTTAAGTGAGTCTATATAATATGGAAACACAGATAAAGTAAATAGAAAAAACTAATACAATTACATTACGCATCAGTATCTTTTTAATTTTTATTACAATTAATTTGGTCAAAATTTCCCAAGTCATGTACCCACGTAGAGATAAAATATAATAGAACACTCCATCATATAGCGGAAACAAAATTTTTATTAGCTAAAGAGCCTCCTACTCTGTCTTCAATCCTCGTACTACGGTTATTATTCCAAACTGCTTAAGCCCAAAAACTCAGCTTGCTCAAATGGATACCCATGAGTTTATAGGGAAATAATAATAAAAACACTGGTTAGACATAAAGTTCGGTGTGAATAATATTATCCAAAAAAACAAACATATAGTCTGACCAACCTACACTACACAGATAAGGTTTCCCCCTTAGTGTTTAATCAATCATGTGTGAAACACTTTAAACTTCTGATGCAAATTATTTCTTATTTATGTCCTTAATTAAATCTTCCTTAAGAAGGTTTTCTTTAATACCATACACCCTACGCTGACCCTACCCAAGTCCTAGTTTAAATTATTTTTAAATCAAAGTGTAATATACTACGCTCCCAGCATGGACCCACTTGGTTTCCTTTATAAATTCTTCTTTCATCTATAAAGCATTCTTTAAAGTATTTGATGCAGTGCCCCATGCAATTCTTATACACCTGACTCTAGTATTGGATACTGTGCTCCTACGTAGAACATACTTAGCTTCCCGGTAAAGCTTGTCTATTAACTCATACTGCTTGGACTCGCCCACCTCGGTGTTCTTTTATATTCATTCTTTAGGGAGTTTCTCTTATCTAATACCACTTGGAATCGCCCACTACGGTATCCTTTTAAATACATTTTTTGGTTCGAATAGAGTAGACCTAGCCCATAGAGTATCTAACTATTTAATTAGTTAAGCCTTGGAATACCAAGAAACATCCACCCGCAGTCCCTCCATATTTATTTACCAAATTTCCTTACTGCTTAGTGTCATCCCATCGTAGTAATTTACTTATTTATTTCAAACTGCTAGGAACCACCCCACCGTAATAGATTGAAAAGAAACCTACATGTTGCCTTAGACTGCAAAGAAGCCCACATGCGACCTCTAAACCACTGTTTAATTTGGAACTACTTGACCTCCCCATCATAGTTTCTGGAAGTTGAATTCCTCACCTCACCTTTCCTTAGTGTGCATTCGAGTGAGCGTCCCTACCAGGCGTCAATAGCCCTACCCACTCTATCATTTCATTATCCCTTCCAACTCTATCTTTTCATTTTTAACGTAGGATCCCTTCCCCATTCTGACCAGACCTCTCCTCGAGTCCCCTTAACTTATCTTTTATAAATATTATACATTTCTCCCTATTAGAGTAGTCCCATTGACCCGCACAATATGCTCTAAACTTTACTTATTAAGTGTTCTTCTCTAAATATTAGCGCATTATGATTCCTTCATATTTAGTGCAGTACTCTTTCTTATAAATTCAGATCCGCGCGCCAATGTCGTTATCCGATAACTCTAACATCCGTGACAATGCCCTTATATGTGTCGTTATCCCATTGGATCTTATTTCACTTTCTGTTATTTGCAGTGTTCTTTTCAGTAAATAATTTGGACCTTGTTTCCCTTTTTCCTAACCTTTGTTAATATATTTTTCCATGGATTTTATTCTCATACGTCCCCCGTAGTACCCCTTGCCCAACGTAATAATCGGCTATTTAACCTTTTACCTTCTCATAGAAAATTCAGATAAAATTCTCTAAAATTCATGAACTATTGTTCTTCCATAGTTTACATATATTTTTCCTTTCTAATAATATTTCACTTGTCATTTTCATGTTAAACCATTCAAAAATTCATATAAAATTACAAGAAGTTAAGAAATTCCTCAAACTAGAAAACCCACTTCAGAAATCATGGTTTAAACATTATATAAAATCTTTATTATGTTTCAAATCACTAAAGCAAGGAAAACACATGTAAATGTCCCATGTTCACTCATCCTTCCCTAAAACATTCATTAAATAATTAGATCATTACAAGTAATCCCATATGAACCCCATCATACATAAATCCCTTAGATCTAAACCGAACTCATACATAAAAGTAAATTAATTTAAAAGGGTTAAGTATTACCCACCCTAGATCTTTTAGATATAAAGCTTTAGTATTCTTTAGTCTCTTCTAGCTTGCTTTTTTTTACCTTCTCCTTATATTCCTTTTTACACTCCTACCATTAAAATGTTTTCTCTAGCTTTTATTTTAGTTGTAGTAGAATGAAATGAATGAATAAAAATGAGTAATATTTATTATCCCATAATAAGTTAGGCCTGAGCCCTCATACCCACTTTTATTGATTCATTTCCTTTTACCCTTATTTTTTAACTTGTCTTTTCCCTTTAATTAGCTTGTCTAATTAATTATAAAATTTTAGGGTTATTACAGTCTTCCCTCCTTAAAGGAATTTCACCCTAAAATTAGGTTTAGTTCAACTAGAGACAAGTCCTTGCCTTTATGCTTACCCTAATCATCCTCATGAATCCTAATCCATGCATATAGAAAATGTATGAGTACTTCCTCCCAATACAGTAAACATCCATGATATCATGTATATATATACATACATATACATATATATATATATATATATATATTTGTGTGTGTATGTATACATATAGTCTATATCAGCACAACTCGATACATTGAATATGTGCTAATTTTTGACAAACAACTCTGGATAGGTCATCCTAACCTTATCCTCTGTTTCCCACATGCAGTCCTCTCAATCTGTGCTCCACTGAGCACATGCTAGCTTCCCAACATTGTTTCAAAGCCGCTTCTCGCCTCGATCGACTATCTGAGCCAGTTTGCGCACATAAGTCATACCTGGTTCGATAACCAACTCTTCTACTACCATCTGATCAACTACTACTCCTAGGTTCCTAAAGCATTTCCATAAATATAATGCGTGAAATACATTATGAATCCCTAAAATAACACTAGGTAGATCCACTTTGTACGCCACCTTCTTAATCTTTCATATGATTGGAAACGGTCCTACATATTTGGATGCTAACTTCCCAGCTTTCCCGAAAAGCATCACGCCTCCCATCGGAGAAAACTTCACGGGCAACTGATCGCCTAACTGCAAACTCCAATTTCTTTCTCCTTATGTGGCATAACTGTATTTCCTTGACTGCGCAGCATTCATCCTTGCTCGGGTTAGCTCTAGCTTCTTAGTAGCATCCTTCACCACGTTTGGTCCTAACACAATCCTATCTCATGCCTCCAACCAATATGTAGGCGACTTACACGGCCTCCCATACAACACCTTGAATGGATCCATCTCTATACTACTCTGATAAATGTTATTATATAAGAACTCCACCAAATGTAGATAATCTTCCTAATATCCGCTGAAGTCTAAAATACATGCTCTCATTGAATCATCTAGGACCTTATTAAGCCTCTTAGTCTTCCCATCTATCTGTGAATGGTACGCAGTACTCATGAACATTTATGTACCTAATACCTTCTGCAAACTTCTCTAAAATTCACTAGTGAACAACGAGTTCCAATCACTACTAAAAGTGCTTGGCACCCCATGCAATCTCACTATCATCTTCACATATATCTCTGCTAACTTCGACGCAGTCCACTTAGCCTCCACTGGAATGAAATAGGCACACTTAGTAAGTCTGTCAATAATAACCTAACTGCCTTCATTCCATACCCTTTTCCTTAGCATCCATCTACGAATTTCATAGATGCTGAATCTCATTTCCATACTAGGACATCTAATGGCTATAGGAGCCCACATGGCTTTTGATGTTCTGCCTTCACTTGCTGTCATGTAAGACATCTTCTCACATACTCTTCCACATCTTTCTTCATTCCTTCCCAGAAGAAACTCCTCTTCATATGTCGATACATCTTTATACCTCCAAGATGTATGGTAAACTTTACTTATTAATGTTCTCTAAATATTAGTGCAGTATGATTCTTTCATATTTAGCATAGTTCTCTTGCTTCTAAATTTAGAATCATCGCCCAATGTCATTACCCAACAACTCTGACATCCCTAAAAATGCCCTTACAAATATCGTTTTCCCATTGGATCTTTTTTCACTTTCCTTTATTTGCAATTTTTTTTAGCAAACAATTTGGATTTTGCCTCCATTTTTCCTAACCCTTGTTAATATATTTTTTCATGGATTTTATTCTCCCGCTCCCTCTTAATACCATTTACCCCAGCATAGCATTTAACTATTTAACCCTTCCACTTTCTCATAAAAAATTCAAATTAAATTCTCTAAAATTCCTGAAACTCTGTTCTTCTATAATTCACATATATTTTGCCTTTTTAAGAATATTTCACTTGTTATTTTCAAAATAAATAAATTCAAAAATTCGTATAAAATTATATAGGCTTAGTAAATTCCTTAAATTTAAAACCCACTTCAGAAATCATGATTTAAACATTATTAAAATTTCCATTAAGTTTCATTATCACTAAAGTAGGAAAAACACATGTAAACATCCCATGTTCACTCATCCTTCCCCAAAACATTCATTCAACCTTTAGATCTTTAGATGTAAACCCGTATGAACCTCATTATACATAAATCATTCATATCTAAAATGAACCCATACATATAAGAAAATCAGTTTATAAGGGTTAAGTATTACTCGCCTAGATATTTTAGATGTATAGCTTTAGTCTTCTTTAGTCTCTTCTCTTGCGTTTTTATATCTTCTCCTTATTTGCTTTCTTATGCTCCCATCATTAAATGTTTTCTCTAACTTTTATTTTAGTTGAAGTAGAATGAAATAAAGTAATATAAATGAGTAATGTTTATTGTCCCATAATAAGTTCGCTTGAGACCTCATAACTATTTTTATTAACTTAATTTCTTTTATCCTTCTTGTTTAAACCATCTTTTCCCTTTAGTTAGCTTATTTAATTAATTATAAAATTTTAGGGTTATTGCATGAAGGTTCTAGTATGTGCTATATTATTGATGACCTGTGCAAAGGGACTATTGATACTCGAGATGGTGAGGCACACTTGTGGGTTAAGGGTACATACGATGATTAAAATCCCTTGACGTTAGGACCTGATCTGCCGAGAATCAGACCTCGGTAAGGTTATATACTATAGTCCATTAACGTGAAGACATAGTGACAATATGGCAGAGTTCCTTGACATTAGAACCTATCTATACCCTGATGGATTGACCGGCTAAGGACATTGAGTAGTTGATGCAGCGCAATCTACTTATGTCTTAGGTCGCCAACGACCTAGCAAGTTGATAAGTCGCCCAAGCGACCTAGCGAGTTGTGACTCGAGTCGTGCCATTTTTATGTCGCCTGCGAGAGATGATGTAGCGCAATCTGATAAGTTGCTCACTACAATCATCTTAGGTCGCTCACAAGCTATAAGCGACCTAGCGAGTCATATTGACCGACCTAGCGAGTTAAGCGATCCAACGCGCATATCCTTAGGTCGCTCACATCCAACGCGCATTTCCTTAGGTCGTTACGACCTAACGAGTTCCAACCTAGTGGGTCGCTCACCTACCTTAAGTCGCCCAGAAGTTTAGGTCGCTGAAGCTTAAGTCGTAAGTCGCAACCTGAAGCAGATTGTCCTTATGCCGCCTTGAAGCTTAAGTCGCCATCTTTTAAGCCGCAAATGCTGAAGCTACTTAGGCCGTATCTTCTTAGGTCACTCCAGTGTTATGTCACTCAAGATTCTTGAAGTCGTGCTATATTGTTATGTCGTAGTATGTTGTTGAGTCGCTTATGTCGTATGTTGCTCCTGATGTTAAGTTGCTTACTTTAAGATGCTCAAGCTGTTGTGTTGTAAATTTGTTAAGTTGCTTATCTGTTGTATGTATTAGGTCATTTGTTGTTAAGTCATTTTTGTTATGTCGCTGTGTTGTAACCTTTATGTGTCTTATGTCGTAGGTCGTGAGTGTATCGCTAGGTCGTAGGTCGGCCATCTATTGAGTCATCAGTTCTGTATGTTGTAATTTCCCTATAAATAGGGGTGTGTTGTGTCACTTGTGAGTTAAGTTGATTTTTGAATAAAATTTGTTTGTGTGCTTTTTGCCACTGTTGTTGAAGTTGAGTGTGATCTCCTTCTTCTTCCATCTTCGGATATTCGAGTGCGCTCCAATCAACGAACTTGAAGCCGATTCACGAAATCTCGTGCGTGAGATCAACGTCGAAGAATCGTAGAGCTTCTACGTGGAATCGTGCGTGATCAACGTGTTGAAGATAGCTAGAATCCGGTATCTCGAGAGATCAACGGATTTGGGCATTTATCTTGTTTTACTTGACACGAAATCATTTCGTGAGGAAGAAACTTGCGTCAAATTGTATCGAAACATTATTAGCACGTCCAAGTGTTTAATCCGCTGCATCACTTATTTAGTATCAGAGCTAAGTAAGATCAAGGCCGAGTAAGATTCAGTTGAAGCCGAGTTAAACCAAGTTAGGCCGAGCCGAGCTAAGTCAGAGTTAAGTCGAACCATATCAAAGTTAGATCGAAAAGGAGATTATTTGAAGATCATGCCTCCGAGACGTGCTAATCGATTTCAAAATGTTGAAGATGTATATAGAAGACAAGAAGCTGAGCAGATGGAGCAGCGTACCAATGAAAAGTTTAATGAAGGTATTGGAAAGTTAGAGAAGTTGATGAAAGATATGAATCAAAGTCAAAGGAGAATTTCACCAGTTTCGAACTATAGTGGAAACCGGGTTTCACCATTGGTGTCAGCAGATAGGAGAATGTCACCCCAGTCTTATCGGGAGAGGAGAGAATCTTCAGTTTCAATGAGAAGAGAACACCATAAGTATCGAAATGAAGAAAGAAGAATCCCAGGTGAATTTGAAGATGATCCATATCGTGAAGCTGAAAGACATGATAGAAGGGACATGCGTGATCATAGAGACATAGATGGACAGAATCGATATCGAAGTACATATGACTGTGAGGAATATGGTGATAGAGGAAGTATTCATGATCGAGATCGAGGCCATTGCGAAATCGATATCTTGATTCAGAGAATGATCGTAAATGGGAATCAGGTATGAGGATGGAAATTCCAGAATTCAAGGGTGGTATGCAAGCAGAAGAATTTTTGATTGGTTGTCAAATGTTGAAGAGATTTTGGACTTCAAGGAAGTGCCTGAGAATCAAAGAGTTCAATTAGTTGCTACAAGGCTAAGGGGAAGAGCTATGGCATGGTGGCAGCAAACTAAACTAACACGGGAGAGAATGGGAAAATCAAAAGTTGTCACTTGGGAGAAGATGAGAAAGATGATGAAAGCAACTTTCTTTCCATAAAATTATCAATCTCTTATGTATCAACGTTTGCAGAATTTGAGACAAGGGACGAGGATAGTGAATGATTATGCAGATGAATTCTATCAATTGATTGCGAGAAATGATATTATGGAAACAGAGGAACGGCCAACAGCTAGATATATTGGAGGGCTACGAATGCAAATTCAAGACATGGTGAATATGTTTAATCCAATGTCTGTTGCTAAAGCACATCAGAAAGCTCTAGCTTAGGAGAAATAAGGGAGACGAGGAGGTGGTGTGTTTACAAGTTCCAATAATCAGAATAAGGGTGCTAGTAGCAATGCTAATGTTTCCAAAGCAGTCAGTAAATCAGTTGTCAATGAAGCCGCTAAAGCAAAGGTCAACAACAGTATCAAGTGCTATAACTGTCAGGAGTTTGGTCATAAAAGCAATGAATGTACAAAGCCAAAGAAGAGAACATTAGTTGCAGAGGAATGTGAGTATGAGGATGAGGAAGCTGAAGTTGACTATACTCAACCATTGAAGTTTGATGATGATGAAGAAGTCGTGTCAGGAGATGAAGGATGTAACTTGATGATAAGGAGATCTTGTTTAGTGCCAAAGCATGAGAATGATTCTAGTTGGCTAAGAAGCAATATTTTTCAGTCTACATGTACAATTTTGGGGAAAGTTTGTCGATTTGTTATTGACGCGGGAAGCTGTGATAACATTATTTCTGAGAAAGCCGTCACGAAGTTAGGGTTGAAGATTGAAAAGCATCCTAAATCATATAAACTGGCATGGATGAAGAAAGATGGAGAAGTTATAGTGGGAATATGAGCATTTGTTACATTTTCTATTGGGAAGAAGTACAAAGATGATATTTGGTGTGATGTTGTGGATATGGATGTTTGTCATTTACTATTAGGAAGACCGTGGCAGTATGATAGAGCTGTACAACATAATGGTCGCACCAACAGCTACAGTTTCATGTTTGAAGGTACTCAAATTACTTTGGTTCCTAAGAAGCGTGAGCAAAGTGAAAGCAAGACAGAGAAGAAGGTGGAATCAACTAGCCTATTATCTTCGAAAGAATTTGTTGAAGAAGTGAAGGATAGCCCTGAAATGTTTATGTTGATTGGTTATGAAGCAAGTGAAGATGTTGAAATTCCTTAGGAGGTTAGACCAGTGTTGAATGAATTTGACGATGTCTTTCCTACGGAATTACCCAAGGAGTTACCGCCATTGAGGGACATACAACATCAGATTGATCTAGTGCCACGTGTTGTTTTACCGCATAGGCCACATTATCGTATGACTCCGAAAGAGCATGAAGAGTTGAGGAGACAGTTTGAAGAGTTACTTGAACAAGGGCATGTTCGAGAAAGTCTCAGTCCTTGTGCTGTACCAGCTTTGTTAGTGCCGAAGAAAGATGATTCATGGAGGATGTATACGGATAGCCGAGCACTCAACAGAATAACTGTCAGATACAGATTTCCTATGCTAAGACTTAATGATCTATTGGATCAACTTAGTGGGTCTGTAATCTTTTCAAAGATTGATCTTAAGAGTGGTTATCATCAGATTCGCATTAGATCAGGTGATGAATGGAAGACAGCATTCAAGACACGGAAAGGATTATATGAATGGCTGGTTATGCAGTTTGGTCTATCTAATGCACCAAGTACATTTGTGAGGGTGATGAATCAAATTTTCAGACCTTGCATTGGGAAGTTTGTTGTTGTTTACTTTGACGATATCTTGATCTACAGTGCAAGCACAGAGGAGTATATTCAACACTTACGAAAGGTGTTAACTATTCTTCGGTCAAGAACAGTTCTATGTAGCAACGAAGAAGTGCGTGTTCATGACACCAAGTGTTTTATTTTTGGGATATGTTGTGTCTGAGGAAGGGATACAGGTGGATCAGAGTAAAGTTGCCGCAATCAGAAATTGGCCACAACCCAAAACTATCACGAAAGTCAGAAGTTTTCATGGGTTAGCTTCATTTTATCGAAGATTTATACCGCACTTTAGTAGTGTGATGGCCCCTATTACTGATTGTATGAAGGGAAAGAAATTTTCATGGACAAAAGAGGCAGGATTTGCTTTTGAGCGAATCAAGGAACTTTTAACATCAACACCGATTCTAGTGTTGCCGTATTTTCAGTTACTATTTGAATTACATACGGAAGCATCGAAAGTTGGAATTGGAGGAGTGTTGAGTCAGAAGGGTCGTCTAATTGCCTATTTCAATGAAAAACTTTCTGGAGCAAAGATGAGATACAATAATTATGATGTGGATTTTTATGCGATTGTGCAAGCTGTGAAGCATTGGAGACATTATTTGTTCCATAAAGAATTTTTCTTGTATACGGATCATGAAGCATTGAAACATTTACAAGGGCAGGATAAAATTGCAGCTAGGCATGCACCGTGGATAGCTTATTTGTAGCAATTTACATTCATCGTCAAGCATAAGTCTGGCATAACTAATCGCGTTGCCGATGCATTGAGTCGAAGGAGTAGTTTGCTAACAACTATGCGAGTAGAGGTGATGGGTTTTGACTTACTTCCAGATTTGCTTACTTCAGATTCTTATTTTTCCAAGATCTTAGACAAATTCAAACAGGGAAGCATGGATGGATATGTGTTGGTTGATGGTTTTCTATTTAAAGGAAATCAATTGGGTATTCCAGATTGCAGTTTACGAATGAAGATTTTCAAAGAATTGCATGAAGAAGGACACATAGGCCGTGACCGTACTATGCAGTTGATTTCAAAGTCTTATTTTTGGCCATCAATGAGAAAAGAAGTTGAAAAGTTTGTTCAGAGGTGCCATATTTGTCAAGTTTCAAAGGGAACCGTGACAAATGCAGGTTTATATTTGTCATTGCCTATACCTACTATACCATGGGTGGATGTTAGTATGGATTTTATATTGGGATTTCCGAGAATGCAACGTGGCAATGAGTCTATCTATGTGGTGGTTGATCGTTTTTCGAAAATGGTACATTTTATTGCATGCAAGAAGATGGCAGATGCAGTCAATGTTGCACAGTTATACTTCAGAGGAATCTATCGTCTTCATGGGTTGCCTGAATCTATTGTTTCAGATAGAGACACTCGTTTTCTGAGTCATTTTTGGATAAGTCTATGGAGAATGGTCGGGACAAAGCTGAAATTTAGTAGTGCTTATCATCCACAGACGGATGAACAGACAGAAGTTGTGAACAGATCCCTAGGTAATCTATTGCGATGCCTTGTGAGTGATAATTTGAAGAGTTGGGATTCCAAGCTGTGTCAAGCTGAGTTTGCACACAACTATGCAGTTAATCGTAGCACTGGGTTCAGTCCATTTCGGGTTGTTTATTCAACTATTCCTAAAGGACCGTTAGATTTATCTACAGTACCACGGTAGAAAGGAGTGATCAAACGAGCTAGAGATTTTGTGAATGAGTTGCAAGAATGCCGCAAGGTTGTGCAGGAACGATTGCTTAAGGAGAATGAGAAATATAAGCAATATGCTGATATTAAACGACGACATGTTGACTTCAAGGAAGGAGATTTTTTGTATGCAGTAATGACGAAGGATCGATTTCCTGTTGGTTCTTATAACAAATTGGCTGCTAGAAAGATTGGTCCTTTGGAAATCATGAAGAAGATCAATGAGAATGCTTATCAGTTAAGATTGTCGGATCATATTCATACTGCTGACGTTTTCAACGTCAAACATTTGATTCTGTATCATGAGCACAAGCTTGTTGAGGAAGAGGAAAGTGTGAATTCAGGGTCGAATTCTTTTCAACCAGGGGAGGATGATGTAGCGCAATCTACTTATGTCTTAGGTCGCCAGCGACCTAGCAAGTTGATAAGTCACCCAAGCGACCTAGCGAGTTGTGACTCGAGTCGTGCCATTTTTATGTCGCCTGCGAGAGATGATGCAGTGCAATCCGCTCACTACAATCATCTGCTATAAGCGACCTAGCGAGTCATATTGACCGACCTAGCGAGTTAAGCGATCCAACGCGAATTTTCTTAGGTCGTTACGACCTAACGAGTTCCGACCTAGTGGGTCGCTCACCTACCTTAAGTCGCCCAGAAGTTTAGGTCGCTGAAGCTTAAGTCATAAGTCGCAACCTGAAGCATATTGTCCTTATGCCACCTTGAAGCTTAAGTCGCCATCTTTTAAGCCGCAAGTGTTGAAGCTACTTAGGTCGTATCTTCTTAGGTCGCTCCAATGTTATGTCGCTCAAGATTCTTGAAGCCGTGCTATATTGTTATGTCGCGGTATGTTGTTGAGTCGCTTATGTCGTAGGTCGCTCTTGATGTTAAGTCGCTTATTTTAAGATGCTCAAGCTATTGTGTTGTAAATTTGTTAAGTCGCTTATGTGTTGTATGTATTAGGTCATTTGTTGTTAAGTCAATTGTTGTTATGTCGCTGTGTTGTAACCTGTATGTGTCTTATGTCGTAGGACGTGAATGTATTGCTAGGTCGTAGGTCGGCCATCTGTTGAGTCGTCAGTTCTGTATGTTGTAATTTCCCTATAAATAGGGGTGTGTTGTGTCACTTGTGAGTTAAGTTGATTTTTGAATAAAATTTGTTTGTGTGCTTTTTGCCACTGGTGTTGAAGTTGAGTGTGATCTCCTTCTTCTTCCATCTTCGGATATTCGAGTGCGCTCGAATCAACGAACTTGAAGCCGATTCACGGAATCTCGTGCGCGAGATCAACGTTGAAGAATCGTAGATCTTCTAACGTGGAATCGTGCGCGATCAACGTGTTGAAGATAGCTAGAATCCGGTATCTCGAGAGATCAACGGATTTGGGCATTTATCTTGTTTTACTTAACACGAAATCATTTCGTGAGGAAGAAACTTGCATCAAATTGTATCGAAACATTATTAGCACGTCCAAGTATTTAATCCGCTGCGTCAGTAGCCCTTGATGACAAGATGGAGTATATGAGTATTATATATCCAACACACTAAGTGAGTGAACTATAAGGATGGATAATGGATGCTTTGGTCGCTTGTTTGCTATCACTTAGGGATGCCACATGATGTAGATATATAGACACCTCATTTGAACCCTTATATATGTAGTTCACCCATGATGCTGATATTATAGAGTACTATATAATGTATGTTATGTGCTGAATCTTTGGATGCAGGGACATGTCAAGTATGATCTTTTCATAACCTTTGTCCTAGTACACTGACTTATACTATTTGAGATTTCTACCGCTCACATTAGACTGTTGTCTGACTCAGGATTTTATGCTTTTCTTCTTATTATTCTAGACACTCTTAAATGATTAGATTAAGGATAAAAGGTATAGTGAGCACGTATGAGCTAACAGATGGATGAGTAGGAGGTTGTACTTGTATTACTATTTTATTATTCGATATTCCGCTATAGCACTATAAAGATTAATAGTGTTAGTATTTAATTAGAGATAGATAATATTTTGAGTTTATTATTAGTTGTATAGATGACATTATTTATGTTGTGACTATGTGGATATGCACTCTAATTATCTGTGAGCCATACGGTTACTTACTATCGTGCTTGTTTCATATATGTAACGTTATATTATGTTTTATCTGGTGTGCTGTGAGATATACAACAGGTTATGTGATGTTTTATTTACTTTATACCCTTGATGGTCTCTCCGCATCGATCAGACATGGCTACAACATACTACACATGTATATTGGGTGTCGGTGGTGCAGGTCAGTTGTCGCATTTGGTATTAGAGCTTAAATTGCATTGTTTAACCTAAGGGATTCTATGATCTAGTATAGATAGGATAGGAGTTCCCACCAAGGCTGGATCAAGAGTGTATACGTACATGAGAATGCCTACTTATTATATATTATGGTTTTCAAAAATTTATAGTAGTATATATAATATATAAGTCACACTGCACACACGAGTACTGCTTAAGTGGGATTCCTCAGTGAGAGACTAACCATCCTCATTATATATTGAAGGATGAGTCACCAAATAAGGAATGTCACTAGGAACTCCATCGCTGGTATCTAAGAAGGAGATGGCTCGGGAGCTGGTAATTTGGATTTGCAGATTATATTCAATATCATGACACGGGACATGCTGCAAAATGTTCAAGTAGCCACTCTGAATGTTGTTGTTGATGGTGGTGCTCCAGTGCAAGAGCCAAAATCGATTTCGTTACGCTAAACAAAGACTTTGCTAGTGGAAAATCGTTCTAAGAAATGGAGTTGGCAATGGAAGTTCAGGATTGGCTAGATACTTGCAAGAGGATATTCGATGATCTTAAACCCGATGATGCTATAAAGAGGAGGTTGGCCTCACATTATCTTAGGGGAAGGGCAATGTATTGGTGGAATGTTATGAAGGTTGCTACGCCTAAGGACTAATTTATTAGAGATCAGTTCAAAGCTTTTTTCAAGAAGAAATTCTTACCGGCAGCTCAAAAGTCGGTTTTATTTTGAAAATTTGCTAACTTGAAGAAAGGAGATATGACTATCTCCAAATATGTAACTAAATTCAATGCACTATCGAAGTATGAGATATTTTTCATCGATACTCCTCTCAGTAAGAATGGGAAGTTTATTATTGGCCAAGATGATTATTTGGGTAAGTGTCTTGTAGGCCATATTGACGGTACCATTTGAGGAGATAGTAGAGAAGGCGCCTAAGCACGAGAGTCTTTACCTAAAGTCAAAGGACTTATTCCTACAAACAAGCCAAAGCTGCAAGTAAGTGGGGGAGGTAAGAAGAGGTGGAACAATAAATGGAAGTAGTTCAAGAATAAAGATGGATAGAAAAAGAAGTATAAAGGTGGACTTACTTGCTTTAATGATGAAGGGAAAGGCCACTTTATCAGGGATTGCAAAGTTAAGAGAAAGAAAGGCTTCAGCTAGCACAAGGTGGGGGCATATTTAGGGAGATCATCTAGGGCCAACGAAGCAGCAACAGGTTGTGAAAGAATATGCTATTAATGTCATCCCAACATCGTCGAATGCTCCATCGGTAAAGGAGAAGGGGAAAGGCATTGTTATTCAAGGTATGCTTTCCATTTATAATGTTCTTATATGAATTTTATTTGATATCGAGGCTTAACATTCCTTTATATCTAATGATTGATATATAGACTAGGATTGGAACGTGGAATTTTGATTGTGACGAACCCAATTGGAGGATCTACTAGCCTATGTATGATTTTTTATGGTTTGATATTATCGAGTCATCGATGTTGTTTTGATTGTGATTGCTTTGTTTTGGGTTTTGTTGGATTCGACATTATACTGGGGATGGACTGCTTCATAGATACGAAGTAGTGGTAGATTTAAGAGGTCACAGGCAATGATAGGAATGGATGATAGGTGGAGAGTAGCATTAGGCTACTTACAAGAACACGGGTAACGATTAGCTTTCTATATTTGCTCGATATCCCACACAACGGGTTATCATTAGTACCGATTTCTAGAGAGTATCTAGACATATTCCAAGAGGTGACCGAAATTCCAACATATAGAGAGACAGAGTTCTATATTGATTTGATGAAGGATGCTAGACCGATGCTATTAAAATTGAGGACGATGGCACCTAGAGAGCAGTAAGAGTTCGAGGTGCAGTGAATGACATATTGCAATGAGGGTTCCTTCATTACAGTATTTCTAAGTGGGGAGCACCCATAGTATTTACTACTAAGGTGGACAATTCCCTTAGATAGTGTGTCAATTATCGTGAGCTAAATAAAATGACGAAGAAGAACAAGTATCCACTCTCACGTATTAATGACTTATTTGATAAGCCTAATCACGCTAGAGTATTTTCACAGTTGGACTAGTGACTATATTTCACCAAATGAGAGTGGAAAAGGAGAATGTGTCAAAAATATTGCGTTTCGTACACTATCTGGATTCTATGAGTGGTTGATTATGCCGTTCAGGCTAACCAATGAGCTGGCATACTTTGTTGATCTTATAAACAATGATTTCTGGGGTTAGCTAAATAAATTCGTGCTTGTTTTCATTGATGATATTATGGTCTATTCACGGACAGAGGAGGAACACAAGACAAAATTGAGGATTGTGATGAAGGTGTTGAGAGAACATCGACTGAAGGCAAAAAATTTGAAGTCTCACTTCTGAGGTAGAGAAGTACAATTTTTGGGTCATGTTGTTTTTGAGCAGGGAATTACCATAGATCCTGTGAAAGTTACAACAGTCCAAGACTATGTTAGATCTAAAAATGTTACTGATGAGGAGTTTCTTGGGGTTAGCTAGATATTATAGACGATTCATCTATGACTTCTCCAATGCAGCGGCACTGTTGACTCATTTGACGAAAAAGAACTATACCTTTACCTAGGATGCAAAGCCTGAGCAGGCATTTGTGAGTCTGAAAGAAAAGTTGATGAGTGCACTAGTATTGATCATTTTGAGTGGGAATGAGGAGATGATGGTATACACTGATGAGTGTGTTACCGAATTGGGTGTGGCATTGATGTAGAGAGGCAAGGTCGTTGCATATGCTAATCGACAACTGAAGCTAGTTGAGAAGAAGTACACAACCCATGAGTTGGCTTCATAGAGATCGTTCACACTAAAGAGTTAGAGGCACTATCTCTTAGGAGAGAGGTTCGAGCTGTTTACCGACCATAATTCGTTGAAGTACCTCTTTTTGTAGAAGGATCTTAACCTTCACCTTGGATTTCTGGTCTCCCATGACATTAATATTGCACATACATGTGGAAAAGGTAATGTAGTTATTTATCCCTTGAGTAGGAGATATGCCAGCTTGGGACCTATGTTCCTAGAGTGGAAGCAGTTAAAGTATATTGCTGGCTATGATTTTCAACTAAGATGCAAGCTAGAGACAGAAATATTGGCAAGCTTGACTATCAGGCCTACTTTGATTGGGCGGATTGGTACTAGTCATGTGATGCTAGATTAGCTGAGATCATTGCTAAGGATGAAGTTAGAGTAGAGTCTGAGGAGATGAGACAGATTGACTTGATTATACGGTTACCTCTATAGCGATGAGAGTTGTTTGTTCCTGATGTCGAAGGGTTGAAGGATGAGGTGCTATGAGAGTGCCATTATTAGAGATTAACTACACATCCTGATGATAATATGATGTACAGTGATATGATGCAAACCTTCTACTAGGAAATGATGAAGAAATACGTTGGTCATCTCAAAATGCATGAATTGTCATTTGGTTAAGGCAGATTAGAAGAAGCCTAGTGGTTTGATGCAACTGCTAGAAGTTCCCCGATGGAAGTGGGACAAGTATCGATGAACTACATAGATGGACCGTCGATGACTCCAGTAGAGTACGACATCATTTAGGTCATAGTTGATCGATTAACCAAGAGTGCCGGATTTATACCCATCAAGTCAAGTCGAACAATAGCCAAACTAGACGAATTGTATGTAAAATAGATAGTATGATTCCATGGTGTGTTGAAGAGCATTGCGAGTGACTGAGACCTGTTGTTTATGAGTGGGTTTTGGAAAAGCTACATCTGTGTACGGCTTCTAAATCTCAAACTGACAGCCTGATTGAGAGAGTGAATCATATTTTAGAGGACCTCTTGCGGGCTTGTATACTTGGTGTTAACGAATAAATTCGTCAACAGCCAAAAATGAGTATGAACAGAAGTTGATCAACGATAAGCCTCTATGAAGTTTTCTTAAGCTATCGAAGTCATGGGTTGGGACATAAATGGTTATATGTTTATTGCAAATATCTATTTAATCATTGAGGTCGAAGTCATGTATGCTTGTATTAGCCTAAAGTCAAAGATAGAAAGGTAATTAGAGGTCATGTTCGAGGTTAGGTATGCTATACAAGTTCTAGTTCGAAGTCACATATATTAGGCAAGTTGCAAGTTCCAGTAAGTCAACATGGAAAGTCAACAAATATGCAAATCATTGTTCAAATCAAGTCGATAAGGCTATGTCCTTGTTTAATTCCAAAATCCTTATGTGTACAATTAATCAAGTGCAATAATAGGCAAAATCCCCAGTTCAATTTAAGGTTTACAGATTTAAAAAGTAAGAAATGAGGAGGGAGGAATCGGCTCCTAAAACAACACTCCTAGGGTTGTATTTATAGAGGTGGAGCGACAGGGTCTTCAACGCGAGTGGAGCCTTGGCGATGGAGTCGATAAGGTCTTTGTCAACTTAATGTTGCTAAGTGTTAGGTCTTAGCTAAGATTTATTTGGAGATATGCGGCAATAACCTCGATTGTAACATTCTTGGCGGCAACAAACATGGCAGAAATGATGGCTCTACTAAGCATAACGTTGGCCTCCTTCAAGTGATATGTAGACCGAAGTGCTATGTTGAACAACGGTGAAGAGAGTTGCCGTTTTGCATCCTTTTGGTGTTATCACAGTGTAGTGTTAAGATCTACATGGATATTGACAGTGTCGAACATCAATGTCACTTCGCATAGATATGCGATATCCTCCAAATGCTGGTAAAACATGTTGTCGAAATGCCTTGTTGAATGTTATTGAAGAGCAGTGCAATATCTTCGAGAGCTACATGGTGTAGTACTTTGTGATGATTGGCAGAGAGCTTGTGGTTGGCAAGCAGCGGCGTTAATTGAACCTAGTATCAACGAGATGCGCTTTGATCACTCAACCTAATGTTAGTGAGATGTGCTTTGATCACTTCGACATTCATTGATGACCTTCAAAGTTGTCTGTACCTGACCTCTTCGCAATACCGACTGTAAAAGGTTATACTACCCCTATATCTATTTTCGTGCATCTCCGAAGTCAATAAGAGGCATCGTTGGAGTATTGTTAATCTAAGGTCTTCGACAATAATGAAAACGTGCGGAATAATCAATGAAAAACTTCTGATATTGGTACTATTACTTCTGTGTTGCTTATTGGTGTGGCATCAAACTTCCTCGATTCCTTTCGACAATTCTCTTTGACATTATTATTGGTATAAGAAATGTGCAGTCATGTGGCACATCGGACCTCTTCATCAACAATTATAGTAGTAATATCCTCAATATTAATGAGGTGCGACGCCCTAGCTCTTTACACTTTCTCTCTTCGAAGTCAATTATGGTGTTATCACTTACTATTACAAAGACTTAGACATTGTTTCATATGATGAGGTTCGACATCGTCTCCTTTGAGCTTCAAATCAGGAACTATATTCTCTTGTGAAATTATGTGGATAACATTTGCCCCTCTCCTTGTGTAAAAGAAGCTTTTTACTCTTTTGGGTAAAACCATGAATTCTTCTTGCTTTACTTAGCCTTTGAGACTCATATAACATTCGACATTAATTTATTCATTGGGCATAGTTTTACCGGCGTAGAATTACATTTTGGATGCTTTATGTTAGTTGTTAT
Organism: Allium cepa; assembly: GCA_030765085.1. Taxonomy (NCBI): domain Eukaryota; kingdom Viridiplantae; phylum Streptophyta; class Magnoliopsida; order Asparagales; family Amaryllidaceae; genus Allium; species Allium cepa. The sequence goes on from CM060939.1 coordinate 160,610,300, forward strand.
TAAAGTTTTCTGTAACAATAGGGATTTTTCGCATTCGAAAATCGACATCCATACTTTACATCGTACTCGAATGCCGCAGATTCGAGTGTTCAAATCCGAGTCGCCGAAGCTTATAACACAATTAAGTATAACAATATAGCAGAAGAAAAAGAATAATACTTTGATATACAGCATCTGATACAGCATCCTGATACAACAAATGACACAATAGATATCGATATACATCAGAGATATGACACAATAAAAATAGCAGCGGAAAGAAAATAGATAACACTAGTAGCGGAACAAATAACTCTAAGTTAGTCTTAAAGGAAGAACTCCAGCAGCAGCTCGAACCCCAACATCATGAGTCACCAAGATAAGCAAGTCTCATCCTGATCCAAAGACTGGACCAACTCAAGATAATCTACTAAACCTGACTATATGGAAAACCCAACTCTAGACTGCCCGTGTGGAAAATAGTGGGCACCCAGAGTTTAGGAAAGGAACAATAAACTCCTAGTCAATCGTGGGATGGTATGAGTAACGAAAACATTTTGTCTTTTAAAACAAACAATAAGAATTTAGATTGAAATCCGCAATGCTTTTGGAAAATGAAACTACCATAAGGCGTCCCGCCACACACACAATGCAAACGCAGAATTGGAGGAGATTTCTCCTTATGATAGTCAAATATGCTTGCTACGCGAATTTCTTTGATATTATTACTATAAATCAAAGTGCAGAAAAGCATTTCGAAAGTAGAATATAAATCTTAGCCAGCATAGACATTCTGAACTATGCCTACTATAGCTACCATCCAAACAGTGGGGGGCAACCATAAGTGAAGGGCAGGTAATACAACTAAAATCGTACAAGGCGCGTATTGTTTCGTTTGGATTTCCAACAAATGGTCAGGCTAAGGAACTTCCCGCTATCCATGGTATCGCCTCTGGCGGAACGTCCCAAGAACCTAATCGGATCTCTGACAACACAAGGTCGGGTTACCTCTGTAACTAGGTAACTACTTCTCGAGCATGCCACTCCCCGGTCCTTTGGGACCTTTATTCGAGGCGCCTCTAAAGCAACTACCGCACAGTAAATGAGATTGGAGCCATCACATAGGTAAATATCTAGGCTCCACACCATGGTACCACCCTTTACCAGAAAGGAATGACACACCTAAAGGGCGCGACCCTCATAACCTTGCCGCATCTTTCCTGTTTCGACCATTTTCGGGTTGTGAGGTCCTGATGCAGTCTCGTCCACAAAGCTACACTTCATACAGAAGCCATGCTCTGATCACAAATGATCATCAACACACAGCAGCACTCAGCATGTCACACTACCAAATTGGGAATATATCGCTGATAACCTTCAACTACATAACCTCTGAACTCATACGTCTCAGAGAAGGGTGTTAAGCTAAGAGAATAAATTCTCCGCCACCAACAGAAATGTATTTGAAATAAATCTTCTTTATATCTCAAGGTGTAGTGTTAGACATGCAACCATATAAGTCTGTTCCGGGTTCGAACAGAACCGAAGGCACTTTCGAAGAAGCCCTTGCAAATCCGGGTATTCACAATCCCGATCGGACTTCCCATCACTTAGGGAATCTCTATACCGTAGCTACCCGGTGTAGAGACAATCGATAGGCTATCCTATCGTCCTTGCAAATACCCGGTCTTCACCACCGGTCTTCAAATACTATCCATAACGTCGAAGCACATATACAGAATGGGTTATACGACACAAAGGTCCTCTCCCGGCTAAACCAAATAGTGAGCGAATTATTTAAAACATATGGATACGGGATTTCAATTAAGTCACAACTTAATAATTCAAAACTTTCTTTCAAATGGTTTAAAACCCATTACCATTTCAAATCTTTTAAACAAAAAGATTTATTTCACAAAGTTCACCCAGTTCACAAAGATCCATTTACGGATTTCAAAACAATTTCCGTTTCGATTGGATTAATTCATTTAAATCTTCAAATCAAAGATTTATCTTATAGCTTTCAAAACAGTTTCCATAACTTAGAAAATCATTTTCATTTTTAACTTGAAATCTCTTTAACACAAATCGAAAGTTCATTTCTTATGTGAAAGCTTTTATTATTTGAAATCGAATAGTTTCACTTCAGAAAGATCCACTTTTATTTACACGAGTTAAAGCCTTTGAATTTAAATTCAAATTCCCAAATCAATACCTTTAAAATAGTTTAACCCATATATAAACTGGTATAACATCTTTAGTCCCTAGTTTCCAAATCATAGAATTCAATTTCAAATATTGAATTCAAATTTAAATCAAAATATTTAAATTCCAAAACTCAATCAAGTTAAAAATAAATTTCATCTTTGAAATTCCATTTCGAAAGCTTTTCACTTTAAACCCAGTCTATTTCCAAAACATTTGAATTCAAATTTGTCTATTTAGAAATTATTTTCAAAAATCTATGACTTAATTGATTTCCTCGTGAAATCCATATTGGTGTGTGTATAAGTGTGGTCCAGGGGTTTAACACAGTAGTGCATCATCATTCAATCATCACAGATTAAAACACAGAAATATAGTTGATAAGCAATATAAAACTATAGCGCTTATTGTCCATTCACAGATTCATAGATAATATACAAATGTATCATCAATAAATGAATAAATACACAGCTCAATTCTCAGAACAAGATATCACAGATCAGATAGAACAATCAATTCAAGGCATCTCATACAATACAATCATTTTTTAAGTAAGGTCAAGCATTTAATAATCATTTATAAGCAGGATTAATTAATTGTCTAATCCTAATTAATTCAAATTATTTCCAATTAAATTAATTACTTTGAATTAATTATCCAATTCTGATTTATTAATTACAAATTATTTGATATAAATTAATTAATCAATCACCTTAATTAATTACATTAATTAATCACCTCATTATTAATTATTCCTTAATTAATCCATTATAAATTACATCATTGATTATATTAATTAATGATCTCTAATTATATTTAAATTAAATTACTTTATTTAAATTAATTACACCAGGTAATTAATCTTTAATTAAATACAATTATTAATCACCCTTAATTAATAACAAACCAGAAATTAACTATCCTTAATTACTTATTAGATAAATTAATTATCCCATAATTTATTATCTCCATTAATTAATCCCTTAATTACTTTCATTAAGTAATTACATTTAAAAAATGTATAATTGATTATCTAATTTATTGATCTAATTAATTATCAGAATTAATCACATTTATTTAATTACTTAATAATCCCTAGTTAATTATCTTCATTAACTAATAACATTTCTTTAATTACTTTCTTAAGAAATTAGCTTAGATTAAATCATTATTAATTATTCTTAATTGCTTCCTAAGATAATTAATTAATTACTATTCAATTTAATTAACATTGAAAGCTCTTCTTTAAACTTTGAAAATCAAATCATCATTAATCACAAACTTTACTGTTAATTAAATTTTATACTTAAATAAATTGCTTAATTAAAACGATAGTTTAGTGTTTAAAACATCTTTAAAGTATTAACAAAAATAATTAAGACTTGTATTAAATTCTTGACTTTAACAATTTATCCCTTTATTAAGTTACTGTATTTAGAACTTGTAAAAACGGGTTTCTTAACTTTGAAAAAAAATTATTACAAATTTGAAAACTTGAATGTTAATTACTTTAACATTTATTTTAATAAATCACAGTTTGATCACATCGAATAATTATACGTTAATCCCTTGATTAATTATTCTTTATTGATTAATCATTCATTAAGTAATTAAGCTTTAAGTAATCACTTTATTTTATTTTGAAAACACTTTGGGATAAGATTTTCAGATCAAAACAAATTTAAATTTCAAAACATTTAAATTAACATGTTAAACTTGAAAAAACTTTACTTTTTATAATATTGCAGTTTTGAAAACTAACCCGAGTGCTTCCCATATTTTTGCTCGAGTAAATACCCGAGTTACTCACCAACTTTCCCAAGATCATCCCTCGTTCTTTAACATTTCTCCTTCTATATTTTTTCTTCAGCTAAATTCAAGTTTTAAAATTCTAAGTACAACTGTTGAAGCACTACCAGGCAACACGGAAGTACTCGAGCCATCTCCAAGGAAACGCGAGTTCCCCTTCGAGCTCTTCACCATTTTTCACCGAGGCACTTTCCTGGTACGCATTTTCTTCTCCCTTTTTTTTAAGTTTTAAGCTACAGTTAAATCATTGCATCAAGCAACCCACTCTCCCACTCGAGTAAACACCCAAAGTAACCTATGAAATTTCTCGAGCTCCTGTACTTCTTCCTCTTTCGACCCTTCAATCTGATACACGCAAAAGCACGTACACGTGCACGAACGTCACAACCCACTCTGGTCAACACCGCAGCCACTAACGCATCATCGGTGATCACCTAAGTCCATTCGAACAACCTAATATGCATAATTTTGCCTAAATCAAAATCGAGCGAGTTCGAGCTAATTTTTCGTCCCTGTAGCCTAACTCGAACCAACAGTTTCACCTCACGACTCCACCTAACTTCGCCAGAACTCATGTGACTTCGCCCGGAGCTCCGCCGCAAACCCATGCACCTAGCCCCCCATGACTGATCGCCTGAAACACTTCAACGGCGACGCGACAGTACGACTTCTCAACTCGACCCAAAACTAATAGTTAAACCCTAAATTTGATTCGTTCACCCAATTCATTCATTAGAAAAATTATTCAACAATTTTTGTAAAATCCATGATGTTCAAGCTTGCTTCACATAAAAATTTAACAGCTAAAAATTTTCCAGGTAACAAAATTGATCAAAATATGCTTTGAGTTCAATTTCGAACTGCACTCTACATAATTGAAAAAAAATCACTATTTTTGTTTTAAAAATCTTGTTTTTGTATGTTGATTCAGGCTATATAATTGAATCGATGAATTTAGATTTTCAAATTTTTCATGTGTTCATACTTTCACTGTAAAACTCAACTTAAAGAACCTATACTTCAATATCGAGCTGAAAATAAATCCTAAACCATGATTAATGATCAAACAAACCTGTTTAAGTTTGAAATCCTAAGCTTAAGAATGTGGTGTGAAGAACGTGGTATGAAGAGACTTTACTCTATAACCAGAGATTAAGAACAGACATATGAAATTCACTACACAGTCCTATAAGTACAGAGTTCTTTGCTTGAAGATATACAGCAAACACAAAACCTATGCACAAGTTTAAATTCAAAAAGGTGAAAAATAAAAATGATATGTTACTCACAGTTTTCTAGAAAAAGAACAAGGCCTTCAGTTTGAAACAGGTTTTGAATTTCCAGGTTGCTGATTTACTTCCTTTTTGATCTTTCTTCTCTGTTTTGTTTTTCTGGTTGATCTTTGCCTTGATTTTGTTTTGATGTTTAAGTTTTTAAGATGACGTTATTTCAGGTTTACTTTGAATAATGGTCGAAACTGAAATGAAGATGGTTAGTATAAAAGAAAGCTTATAGGAAATATATTTGTACTGGTGATATAATCTTTGTTTGTACAATAGGGTGATATTTAATGTTTTGTACAATTATATCAGAGATTTTTTTTTTCTTCAAATGGTGGCTGATAATGCTCGTATTAATGGCTGATATGATATACATTGTGGCTAGAGATATTGTATGTGCTTAGGGATGATATTTTGTATTTTCTTGTTTCCATTTCTATTTACAGCTGATGATATCATATGCATAGATATATTTTTTCCTACTTGACTAAGCAAGATTTCGGCTGAAGATACTTGTTTTGTTTATTCATACTAATCTATATATGTTTGTACAATAGATCTCTATCTTGTTTCTTTTCTTTGCTTTTGCCCTATACTTAGTTGAATGTATTTTTATCTTAACATTTTCTTTACTTATTGACTATGCAGTTTTGTTTGGTGGCTGATATCTTGTACATAAATCATTTTATTTGATTTTTTTTCATTTGCTTGTACATGTTTTGAATGTATATTTCTTACTTTGTCATATTACTTATGTATTTGTTGTTTGAATCTTAACAAGTTTATTTAATGTATATTTAATGTTTTATAGTTTACATTCTTACTTTGTTCATAGGTGAATGCATTGTTTCTTTTACTTGCCTGCATACTATTTTTTTAACATGTTGTTAGAATTTTTTATCGAATTATATTCCTATGTGTGTTACTTGATATTTTAAAACTTATCTTACATAGATTTAATTTCTATTTCTAACTTAAATTTTTATTTTCAACTTAAGTACTTGTCTTGTAATTCTGTATATATTTATTTCCATAATTTATATGTCATATTTATTTTATACTTTCTTTTGTATGTACAATTGGTTTGCATCAAATACATAATATTTAAAAGACAATGTTTTGAGATTCAATACGTATTTTACTTGAATTTGGAGAAACTAAAATTAATTTATCATTTAATTTCACAATTTTATATCAAAAATTAATTGGATTGTCAATTTAAAATTAATTAAAATTCGGGGTCGTTACATTTTCAGTCTATATTCACGGACCTATCTTCTTATCATAGATTTAGCACTTATTTATGCTCTTCTAGTCAATGCAAAAGTTTAAGTTTTTCTTGTGAACTCTATACTAATCATTCAATAGTTATTGGTTTGTTGTAAGGTTGTTTTTGAACTTTAAATTTTTTATTGTTTGTATATCAAGTTCCTCCCTCTAAGAGGTGCTCCGGATTGGACGTTGGAGTCTTTCGTCCCTCCCTCTAGGAGGTGCTTCTAGAGAAGGCTAAAAAGAAGTTTCTTGAAAAATTTATTTTGTGAAAATAAATTTTGGCCAAACAAAGTACTTGTGAAAAACCCTTTTTTTATAGTTTTGAAACAGGATTTTGTTGACTAATCAAGAAACCATTTCTTTAAATTGGTTCTCCTTTTTGAAATGTGTTTTACGACATTTGAAACCTTTGATAAAGAAGTCTTTTCTCGGCGTTTCCTCGAGGAGATGTTTTTAAATCATTCTCATGATAGAAACACGAATCTCAAAAAAGAGACTGAGTGGTCATGATCCATGAACTAATAGTCTTCTAATCGAGTGTAGGTTGTTCTAACTAGAGTTTTTGTCAATGAATCTAGATAGTTCTGAACATCTTTCTTGATAAAATATACGTAGGTTTTTCCTTGTCAATAACTTCGAAAAGCTTTGAAAACGCTTTTGTCAGGATATGCTCGGCTAAAATCTTTATTGTGCATTTACTAAAGCTAAGTAATATTTTTTAGGATTGTATGAATCTTTCTTAAAATAGATAAACATTTGTTTTTCCCTGATCCGTAGGGTAAATATAAATAATCCTTCTTAATTTTTGAAAGTAATTATTCTTAAAGATTGTTTGGAAAATTCCCTTTGGCAATAAAATGACTTGTTGAAAATAAGGTTGATGTATTTACTTCCACTTTATATGATATATAGCTAGTTGTACCCCTTTGGGTTTTGCTTAGAAAAAGGAGCGTCTTGTTTATAAGTCTGAAAAGTCATGATTCATGAACTAATAGACTTTTATGGACAAGAGCATACTTTTCCTAAGAATCCCATATTTTAGGATAATTTTGAATATTTACCTTTCGCTAGAGACTGGCTTATACTAGAAGGTTGATTGATCTAAGCTTTTCAAATAAAGAGCCACTTTATTATGAATATTTGATCTATCTTTTCTTCAAAGAAGACCGGAGATTGGTTATGTTTTTGATGGGGAAATTCAGATCCTTCCATGTGTAGTGGATTGATTTTGTTTGAACCCGTAAAGACACTCGAATTTCTTGTTAATAAATGATCAATTTCAAGTAGAAATCAATCAGAAATTTTAATGAGTAAAAATAATCCACGATGGGTAATTGCCACAAGAACACATAGTTTGGTTGGGGTTTGAATTTGAAGTTGCTAAGCTATTTTTTGCTTGAAGAAAGAGTTAGGTTTCGGGCATTTGGGCTATTTTCTTCATAAAAAAATGACCCTTTAAGCTTCCTTAATGAATTCTTTTAGAGATCCTGACCTAACCATACTCTAGATTTTATTCTTGACAGGATGTGGCATTCATCAGTCTTAGTCCTATTTACTTTATGATAATCGCCATATGTAACAACCCTAGATTTTGAATATAAATTTAAATTTGACTTTATTTCATTTTGAAATTATTTAAAAAAAAATTATTTGTAAGATATCATTTCTAAATAATTTTGAAGAGATAATAGATTTTTTTTCAAAATTTACTGCATTTATTTCCTATTTTTAAAGGCTAGTTTTTAATTTTCTGCTATTTTCTTCATTTAAATTATATTTAATTAAATTTTATTTATTTATTTTGTGAATTCATTTTTATTTTATGTTATTATCTTTATTTATAAATATTTTCCAAGTTCATATAAAGTTTCTAAAGTTTATTCTGTTTATTTTTAAATTTTCTAGACTAGTTTTCATTTTTGTTCTATTTTCTTATATTTATCTTATATAATTATTAATTATTTATTTATATTTTATATTTTTGTTACATTTTCGAATTTAAACTGAATTTATAATTATTTTCAGTTATTTAAACTTATTAAAAGGAAAAATGAGAAATTTGAAAAGGTTTATGACTTTTGATTTTCCTAAGGCCTTTTATATTCCACCTTTTCACATTTTTAACCTAACTTTTCATCAATTGGCCATAACTATTCACTTCTTTCAGCCGCACATCTCATTCCTCACTCATGTAAATTAATTTTCTCATTTCTGAAACAAAAAAATTCGGCCATTGCTTTAGAGAAGAAATTGGTAAACTTTAATTTTTTCTATTGGTTTTCATGCTTGAATTCATGGTTTTACACTTGCTCTTCATCTATATAGGTTCAGCCTACCTCCTCTCCATGCCCTGCCGCCTCCACCACCACCTGAGCACATCACCATCACCACCTCCTCTCTGGCCAACCCTAAGCCATGCCACTAAAGTTGATTATCCACCACAAAATTTCACCAAAACTCCATCATTCTTGTCATAGTCGAACCATCTCCACTTCCATCACCTTCAACACCCCTTAGCCGCCACCATCTCCACCTCCACCACCTCCAGCTCCACCTGAACTCTCTGCCATGTCACCCCCTTGGCTGCTCTAGTGAAGGCCGTGCCCATAGTGACCTTGACCAGGCCTTGTAATGCCTTGAAAACCATGTGAAGCTTGATTGTTGTGTTGTTTTCCCATCACCACTTTTGCACCATCTCCAACCAAATTTGGCCGACCATATCCAACCCAAACCTGATCCAAAAACCTTGCTTTAGCCTTGTACTACACCTATGGCCGAACCTAATGTATGCTGGAAGCAAGTGCAAAACAATTCTGCTTTGATTTGTGCAGTTATTTCTAGCTAAATTTATCGTATTTTTGAATTGAAAGCTTATATTCGTTATATTATTTTGTTTAACTTGTTTTCAAGGGAATTGAACTTTGGCTCTCTCACTCGTATCTTTTCGTGCTATCGTTCTTGTGTGGATCTCTTTTGTGCATTCGTTTTTTGTCTCCAGTTCAAACTAGTGAGTTATTCTCACCTGACAATGTATACATATATAACTAGTAAATTAACCACTTGTGAATCTGTAAAATGCATAACCATATCACATCTGCTATGTTATGATTATATGATGCTCACCCATGCTTAAACACCAGTTATATCATATGTTACTATTATATTATGTTGTTCTATTGTTTATATCAGTTTATCACACAACAAGTTCCCTTTAGATTAGAATCACTATGGGTTGAAATGATACATACCCGAACGGACTTTAGAATAGGGGAAAATCGTTATGGGCTGAAATGATAGGCCTGAACGATTTTCAAATTATTTCATTTACTTGGGACTGCGGGTTTGAAATGATAAAACTCGGGTTTTCTTTGTAAATTACGGGTTGAAATGATATATCACCCGCATCACTTTACCTAGGCTAGAAAATGAAACACAGACCCGTAGTTAAAATATGTTTTTCTAAAAAATTTAAAATATTTTAGAAATTTAAATATTATAATACTTTGATTTAAACTTAATTAAAAGTGATTTTTTTAAAATATTATTGATTTTCTAAATATTTATAAGTGAAATAAATTAATGAAAAGGTAAGAAATTTTGAATGTAAGTTGTTTTGGAAATTTTGGTTTAGTTATCAATGGAATTTAAACTAAATATTAAAATATGATAAATTTATGATAATTTGAATTTAAATGAATTTAAATTGATTTTATAATACATTAATGATTTTTGGAATAAGTCAAATTGTGAAATAAATGAATAATTAAGTTGAATTTTGAAATATAACTAAAATGGGAAATTTGTGAATATGGCTTAAAAGTGAATTTGAAGTTAAGTAAATAAAAATGGAATTAAGTTATATTTGAAAATCTTAAACATAAGTGTTAAGTTGAAATTTAATTTAATGAATTTAAAATTTGAATGTTGGAGTTTAATAAGTGAATTATTATTAAATCTTGATTTTTGAATGGAAATTTAACTTTATAAAATCACGAATTTAAGAAAAATTAAATGATGATTATAAAAGTAAAATTATATGATTTTATAAGTTAAAAATGATTTAAATAAAAATGTAATTGTTTGTGAAATTATATTGAATATTTGAAGTTAATTAACTGCATTTTTGAAATGCTATTAATTTTAATGTAAATGATATTACAGCATTTGTAAATGCTGTAGTTGATAATAATGAACTTAAAAGATAAATTTAAATAAAGGCTATTATAGCATTTTTGTAAGTGAAATAATTGTTGAATTTAACTAAGTTTTCTTTAAAACTAATGTAACTATATTATAGCATTTTTAAATGTTGTCTTTTGATAAATTGAACTATTTTAAATGTAACTTTCTGTAGCGTTTTCTAATTGCTGCGAAAAGTGAATTTTCACAGTTTTGATAAACTTAAGTGAATGAATGAACTTTGAAAAGTTTAAATTTTTGGAAATTTAATAATATAATTAATAAATGTAATAACTTCATTTTAATGATTTAAATGAAGTAATTCGATTTGAAATACAAACTATTTTACAATGTGAATTGAAATGGTATTTTGAAATGGAATAAAATGAATATGGTTTTGAAATGAAATAATAAGTTTGATATTTTGAAATGACATGAAATGAATTTGAATTGTTAAATGATATTTGATTTTTGAAATAAATACCATTTTTAAAATTATAACTACGGTTTATAATAACGATTGGTTGTTAAAGAGACCGGGATCGGATATGGACATACTCTCCGTCGATACCGAAAACCACTTTAACAACTATGTACGCGGTGGGGATTCCAGAATGAAGTGGGATGGTGACGACGTTCCTAAGGTACTTTACGTGGACCTAACTCCCATGAGTTAGCTTAAGATGGCTAAAACAGGAGCGACCTCGGGCTAAAGGAGGTAGCACCTCTGGCTGGACACACTTCTTCGATATCATTCTATTACTGCTGTGATCGATTGGGTGCACCCCTTTGATTTGGAGTGTTGTTTGGGGTGGGCGTATGTGGCTATTGCGTTACCACCAGCCTATGTGCGTAATTGGTATATCTACCCTGGCATTGCCTTGTGTGCCGTGTCACCTTTCATACCGAGTCTTTACTACGAGTTTGTTTTTCTCCCGTAGCCCATGAAGTATTTATGGTGGTCTCCCGATCTGGAGATATGCTGATATGAATGGACTACAGGGACTATTATGTGTGAAGGGTGATATGGGTAGCCCGGAACGCTATTTAAAAGTATTTTTAATTTATTGTAGACATTATTATAATAGCGCAATATTACTATATAGTAAATAGTTTGACGGATCCTTAGAGGATGTGCGGTCCCAGGCATCCTTTAAGTTACTTGTTCTTTATTACAGTTCACTTGAGTTAGTTTACATTATTTAAGTATATATTGTCCTGACTCGAGTGTTTTGTGTTTTGCTTTACGCTCGGGTCAGCCTGAGTATTCACAGCTTTTGATTCTCTTTCTGGAGCTGGTCTTTGCTGGAGTTTATGCTTATCTACATTTTTATCTACTTTCCGTTTCAGCTGTTCTAGTTTATCTCATGTAATAGTGAACTTCTATGTATTTGGGATTTCTATTATGTTGTTTTTAGACTGCATTATGTTTTTGGTTTGAGACTCTGCCGTAGTAGCTTCATGAACTACTATGTATTTTTGTATTCCGCTGTGAGTTATTATGTTTGTTCTGTGTCTGTGATTCTGTGTATTTGATTTTTTTGCTCCAAATTTATTTACAATCTGTTATTTCGCATCATTCAAGTCTGATATGTGTGGATTATTGTCAATTTGAATGGTACGAAAAGGTGGGTCGTGACAGTTGGTATCAGAGCTTTGGTTTTTGGCAACCATTGCCTCTGTGGAGCAAAAACTCATTAGAGCTAGGGTATTTCTACTCTAGAATGAGTGAAATCAATCTCAGAATCATATCTTAGTGAGAGACGTATTTTCAAAGTATAAAATGATTTTCAAAATGTTTTCAAAAGATTTTCAAAGATTATTTTGATATATAAAACTTTTCTTGTTTTAAAGGATTTTCAAATGTTTTCTAACTTCCTTTCTTTCGTATCTACCTTGTTAGATTTTTCTTTCTTTAGGATATTCATCCAAGTGAATTCTATTGTCCTATCTTAATTCATCTTTGGCTTATCTTTATCTTGTCCTAAATTCATTCTTGATATTTTTCAGGATGAATCGAGGAAATGCCAGAGGTAGGGGTCGGGGTGTTTCCCCAGCTCCTCAACTTGTTGCTCCAGTCAGGTTCACTGTTCTTTGTAAGGAATTCTCTCGGCTTGGTGGTACCCCATTCATCGGTTCAGAGAGTATCATTGAGGCTCAGTGGTGGTTGCGGAGTCTTGAGAGGATATTTATGGTCTTGAGATTACTGATGCCCAGAAGCGTCAGCTAGCAGCTTGGCAGTTGCGTGATTTTGCTTTAGATTGGTGGTAGTCCGTTACGGCTAACACCGTCGAGGCTGACATTTCTTTGGAGCAGTTTAGGTATCCTTTGTGTTATCCTGAATTTTGTTCCTATTTTCCTTTCCTTTTGAATCTATCTTAAGCTTGTTCTGTATTTCTTTTTCCAGGGAGGCTTTTGTGGCAAAATGGATGCCAGAAGCCGGGAAACCACAGCTTTATCATGAGTTTATAGATCTTAAGCAGGGTAGCATGTCTTTTGCTGAGTATGAGATGAAGTTCAATGAACTTTCCAAGTTCGGTCCTAGCCTTATTGATACTCCTCTCAAGAAGATCGAGAAATTTATTGCTGGCGCTCGTCCAGAGTATTATAGTCGCCTCATTTCTCATGTTCATGGCTCTTTCACCCAGCTTATGGATATGGCGATTTGATAGGAGAACCCCACATCCAAAGGTCCTGCTATTTCTGGTGCTCAGCCTTCCTCTGCTTATTTCAAGAAGCGTAAGCCTAATTTCCAGCAGAAGAAGAAGAATTGGCAGAAGCGTTCTGGTTTGGGATCTTCATCATCAGCTCCTGCTCAGAGGCAACCAGTTGATCTCTCCTCCAACACTTGCTTTAGGTGTGATCGGAAGAGGCGCTATGCCAATAGCTGTCCTACTCTATCTGGTGCTGCTATTCCTCCACCTGCTCAGTTGTCTAGGCGTTATCTTTGCCATATCAGTCTCCAGCCTGGTCATTTTAAGAAGGACTACCCTACCCAGCAGATGGGTACTCCTTCTGGTATATTTGCTGTCACTTCTGCATCATCTCCTGTTCCTCCACCTGCTCCTGCTCCTAGTGATGACCAAGGTACTCTCCAGGGTTCATTTACTTTATTCCATCATCATGTTCGTGTGTTGTTTGATACTGGTGCTTCACACGGTTTTATTTCTGTTGCTTTATGTGATAAGTTTGAGCATCTCCTATCTCCTGAGTATGCTTCTGTTCCATTATGTGTTTCAAATCCTATTGGGGGTCCTACTAACATTAATAGGATTTGTCGAGAAGTGAAACTTCTCCATTCTGATCATCGCTTTTGTGGTGATTTTTATGTTTTGGCCTTCGATGCTTTTGATTTATTGCTTGGTCAGGATTGGTTAGTGCATCATGATGCACAAATCTTTTGTAAAGCCCAAACTGTTCGTCTTGTTGATGATCAAGAGAATTCCTTGATTATTCAGTGCCACTTGCCTCAGGATTTTGCTGTCAACTTTATTTATTCTCTGGATTCTTCTCCCAGTAATCTTGATTCAACTCCTGTGGTTAGATTTTATCCTGATGTGTTTGGTGAAGTCACTTCTTTACCTCCGAAGCGGGAAATTGATTTTCGGATTGATCTTATTCCTGGTGCTCGACCTATTGTTCTTCCTTCTAGAAGAATGGCACCCCGCGAGAAGGTTGAGTTGGGAAAGCAAATTGAAGACTTGTCTTCCAAAGGTCTGATTAGGCCTAGTTTTTTTGAATGGGGAGCTGCGGTGGTTTTTGTCACCAAATCTGATGGTTCTCTTCGGATGTGTGTTGATTATAGGGAGCTGAATAAGCTCGCTATGAAAAACAGATATCCAATGCCTCGTATCAATGACATGTTTGAACAGCTTTATGGTGTCACAGTTTTCTCTCAGCTTGATCTTGCCACTGGTTTTCATCAGCTCAAGGTTGTCGAGGATAGCATTACTAAGACAGCTTTCCGCACTGAGAATGGTTTTTTGAATGGTTGGTCATGCCTTTCGTTTGACTAATGCTTCTGCTTTCTTTATAGATTTGATGAATCGTGTTTTTCGTGCTGTGCTTAATAAATTTGTGCTAGTCTTTGTTGATGATATCCTTGTCTTCTCTAAGACCCAGGAAGAGCATGAGTTGCATTTGAAATATGTTCTTGAGACTCTCAGAAATCATCAGTTGAAGGCTAAATTTTCTAAATGCCATTTCTGGAAGGATGAAGTCCAATATCTCGAGCATATTGTTTCTAGTAATGGAGTTTCATTTGATCCAGCCAAGATCGCTGCGATCAATGTAATTCTTTCTTTCTTTCTCTTTTCCTTTATCATTTTAATAATTCTATCTGTCTGCTGTTCTTATGTTTTCCCTATTCTGTTTCAGAATTCGAAAACTCCAAAGACTCCATCTGATATTCGTAGTTTTCTGGGCCTTGCAGGTTACTACCAGAGATTCATTGAGAACTTTGCTCAGATTGCTGCACCTCTCACAGCTTTGACTCGAAAGAATGCCAAGTTTGTCTGGAGTGATCAGTGTAAGGCTGCATTCAATGAGTTAAAGAGGAAGCTAACTTCTGCACCAGTTCTTACTGTTTCGAACGGAAATGAGGGATTTACGGTATATACTAATGCTAGTCGTGAGGGTTTGGGTGTCGTTCTTATGCAGGATGGTAGGGTCATTGCCTATGCCAACCGCCAGTTGAAAACCCACGAAGCAAATTATGTTGCTCATGATTTATAGTTGCTTGTTGTTGTCTTTGCTTTGAAGATTTGGAGGCATCATCTTCTTGGAACCAAGTTTGAGCTTTCCACAGATCATCAGTCTCTGAGATATATCTTTTCCCAAAAGGATTTGAATCAGAGGCAAGTTCGTTGGCTTGAGTTTCTGGCTTCTTACGACCTCGATATTAGCTATACTCCTGGTAAAGCTAATGTGGTGGTCGATGCTTTGAGTCGGAAGAAGGCTTTGTTGTGTCAGCTTGTTGTTTCTTCTTCTCCTCTTATGGATCGTATTATGGCTAAGTAGGATGAGGATGGGATGCTTAGATTGATGAAGGAGAGTGTTCATAGCAAAGTTGGTGGTAGTAGTTGTAGTGGTGGAGCTCAGATTGATGATAGAGGGATTTTGAGGATTAATGGCAGGATTTGTGTCTCGAATGTTGATGGTTTGAGGCAGGAGTTGCTTCAGGAGAATCACCGATCCATGATTTCTATTCATCTTAGTGTGTCGAAGATGTATCAGGATATGAAGAAGCTTTATTGGTGGAAGGGGATGAAGAGGGATATCTCTATCTTTGTTAGTCGGTGTGCGACTTGTCAGCAAGTCAAAGCCGATCACCAGAAGACCCCTGGTTTGCTGCAGCCCCTTGAGATTCCCAATTGGAAGTGGGAACAGGTTTCTATGGATTTCATCAATGGTTTACCGAGGACTCGGAGGGGTAATGAGAGTATCTGGGTTATTGTTGATAGACTGACCAAGTCCGCTCATTTTATTCCGGTCAAGTCTACTCATTCTGCTTCTAGCTTATCTGAGATCTACATGAGAGAGATCGTTCGTCTTCATGGTGTTCCTCTCAGTATTCTTTGTGATCATGACCCTATCTTCACCAGTCAGTTCTGGAAGGCATTTCACAAATCTCTGGGTACTCGTTTGAATCTGAGCACTGCTTACCATCCACAGACCGACGGTCAAATGGAAAGAGTGAATCAGGTTCTCGAGGATCTTCTTCGTGCTTGTGTGCTTGATTATGGAGGATCTTGGGAAGATTATCTCCATCTTGTCGAATTTACCTACAATAATAACTATCAGGTATAATCTTATTTTCTGTTTTTCAATCTATTCTTAATCCTTTAATCTATCTCATTCCATATTTGCATTCACGCCGGTCTCAAAATGTCTCTGTTTGCTGCTCTATACGGACGACCTTGTAGATCCCCATCTTGCTGAATTGAATCTGGTAATCGTTTGGTTCGTGGTCCTGATGTGATTTTGGAAGCTTCTGAGAAAGTTGAGGAGATTAAGAAGAGGTTGAGAGCCGCTCAGGATAGGCAGAAGAAGTACGTTGATAGGCATAGGCGGAATTTGGAATTTGTTGTTGGTGATCAGGTGTTTCTTAAGGTCTCTCCCTTTCATTCGTTTTGGTCGTAGAGGAAAGCTTTCTCCTAGGTTCATCGATCCTTTCCGCATTGTGGAAAGAGTTGGTTCTTTGGCTTATCGTCTGGATTTGCCCGAGAAGCTTTCTGGAGTGCATGATGTATTCCATGTCTCGCATCTTCGTCGTCATCTTCATGATCCATCTCTTATTGTCCAGCCTTCTGTTCTTGATAGTTTGGATATTGAGCCAAATCTGACTGTTGAGAGGAAGCCACTTCGTATTGTCGACAGAGGTACGAAGCTGCTCAGAAGGAAATCTGTTAATCTGGTCAAAGTATAGTGGAGTACTGACGATCGAGATTGTACATAGGAAACGGCGGAGAGCATTCGTGCTTCGAATCCAGAATTATTCATTTCAAGTATAATTTTGTTTTTCTATCTTGTTTCTCTTTATTTTTCCTTTCCGTTCTTTTCGAGGACGAAAAGATTTGAGTGAGGGAGAGTGTAACAACCCAAGATTTTGAATATAAATTTAAATTTGACTTTATTTCATTTCGAAATTATTTTAAATTTTTTTTATTTGTAAGATATCATTTCCAAATATTTTTAAAGAGATAATAGATTTTTCCAAAATTTACTGCATTTATTTCCTATTTTTAAAGGCTAGTTTCTAATTTTCTGCTATTTTCTTCATTTAAATTATATTTAATTAAATTTTATTTATTTTGTGAATGCATTTTTATTTTATGTTATTATCTTTATCTATAAATATTTTCCAATTCCATATAAATTTTCTAAAGTTTATTCTGTTTATTTTCAAATTTTCTAGACTAATTTTCATTTTTGTGCTATTTCTTATTTTTATCTTATATAATTATTAATTATTTATTTATATTTTATATTTTTGTTATATTTTCGAATTTAAACTGAATTTATAATTATTTTCAGTTATTTAAACATATTAAAAGGAAAAATGAGAAATTTGAAAAGGTTTATGACTTCTGATTTTCCTAAGGCCTTTTATATTCCACCTTTTCACATTTTTAACCTAACTTTTCATCAATTGGCCATAACTATTCACTTCTTTCAGCCACACATCTCATTCCTCACTCACGTAAATCACCTTCAACACCCCATAGCCGCCACCATCTCCACCTGAACTCTCTGCCACATCACCCCCTTGGCTGCTCCAGTGAAGGTCGTGCCCATAGTGGCCTTGACCGAGCCTTGAAAACCATGTGAAGCTTGATTGTTGTGTTATTTTCCCATCACCACTTTTTGCACCATCTCCAACCAAGTTTGGCCGACCATATCCAACCCAAACCTATTCCAAAAACCTTGCTTTAGCCTTGTACTACACCTATGGCCGAACCTAATGTATGCTGGAAGCAAGTGCAAAACAATTCTGCTTTGATTTTTGCAGTTATATCTAGCTAAATTTATCGTATTTTTGAATTGAAAGCTTATATTCGTTATATTATTTTGTTTAACTTGTTTTCAAGGGAATTGAACTTTGGCTCTCTCACTCGTATCTTGTCGTGCTATCGTGCTTGTATAGATCTCTTTTGTGCTTTCGTTGTTGTGTCTCCAACTCAAACTAGTGAGTTATTCTCACCTGACAATGTACACATATATAACTAGTAAATTGACCACTTGTGAATTTGTAAAATGCATAACCATATCACATCTGCTATGTTATGATTATAGATGTTCACCTATGCTTAAATACCAACTATATCATATGTTACTATTATATTATGCTATTCTGTTGTTTATATCAGTTTATCACACTGCAAGTTCCCTTTAGGTTAGAATCACTATGGGTTGAAATGATACATACCCGAACGGACTTTAGAATAGGGGAAAATCGTTATAGGCTGAAATGATAGGCCTGAACGATTTTCGAATTATTGCATTTAATTGGGACTGCGGGTTTGAAATGATAAAACTCGGGTTTTCTTTGTAAATTACGGGTTGAAATGATATATTACCCGTATCACTTTACCTAGGGTAGAAAATGAAATACAGACCCGTAGTTAAAATATGTTTTTCTAAATTTTAAAATATTTTAGAAATGTAAATATTATAATATTTTGATTTAAACTTAATTAAAAGTGATTTTTGTAAAATATTATTGATTTTCTTAATATTTGTAAGTGAAATAAATTAATGAAAAAGTTAGAAAATTTGAATGTAAGTTGTTTTGGAAAATATAAGTGGAATTTAAACTAAATATGAAAATATGATAAATTTATGATAATTTAAAATTAAATGAATTTAAATTGATTTTATAATACATTAATGATTTTTGGAATAAGTCAAATCGTGAAATAAATGAATAATTAAGTTGAATTTTGAAATATAACTAAAATGGAAAATTTGTGAATTTGGCTTAAAAGTGAATTTGAAGTTAAGTAAATAAAAATGGAATTAAGTTATATTTGAAAATCTTAAACTTAAGTGTTAGGTTGAAATTTAATTTAATGAATTTAAAATTTGAATGTTGGAATTTAATAAGTGAATTATTATTAAATCTTGATTTTTGAATGGAAATTTAACTTTATAAAATCATGAATTTAAGGAAAATTAAATGATGATTATGAAAGTGAAATTATATGATTTTGTAAGTTAAAAATGATTTAAATAAAAATATAATTGTTTGTGACATTATATTGAGTATTTGAAGTTAATTAACAGCATTTTTGAAATGCTATTAATTTTAATGTAAATGATATTACAGCATTTGTAAATGTTGTAGTTGATAATAATGAACTAAAAAGCTAAATTTAATTAAAGGCTATTATAGCATTTTTGTAAGTGCTATAATTGTTGAATTTAACTAAGTTTTCTTTAAAACTAATGTAACTATGTTACAACATTTTTAAATGCTATCTTTTGATAAATTGAACTGTTTTGAATGTAACTTTCCGTAGGGTTTTCTAATTGCTGCGAAAAGTGAATTTTAACAGTTTTGATAAACTTAAGTGAATGAATGAACTTTGAAAAGTTTAAATTTTTGGAAATTTAATAATATAATTATTAAATGTAATAACTTCACTTTAATGATTTAAATGAAGTAATTCGATTTGAAATATAAACTATTTTACAATGTGAATTGAAATGGTATTTTAAAATGGAATAAAATGAATATGGTTTTGAAATGAAATACTAAGTTTGATATTTTGAAATGACTTGAAATGAATTTGAATTGTTAAATGATATTTGATTTTTGAAATAAATACCATTTTTAAAATTATAACTACGGTTTATAGTAACGATTGGTTGTTAAAGAGACCGGGATAAGATATGGACATACTCTCTATCGATACCGAAAACCACTTTAATAGCTGTGTACACGGTGGAGATTCCAGAATGAAGTAGGATGGTGATGACGTTCCTAAGGTACTTTACGTGGACCTAACTCCCGTGAGTTAGCTTAAGGTGGCTAAAACAGGAGCGATCTTGGAGCAAAGGAGGTAGCACCTCTGACTGGACACACTTCTTCGATACCATTCTATTACTGTTGTGATCGATTGGGTGCACCCCTTTGATTTGGAGTGTTGTTCGGGGTAGGCGTATGTGGCTGCTGCGTTACCACCAGCCCGTGTGCGTAATTGGTATATCTACCCTGGCATTGCGTTGTGTGCCATGTCACCTTCCATACCGAGCCTTTACTACGAGTTTGTTTTTCTCCCGTAGCCCATGAAGTACTTAGGGTAGTCTCCCGATCTGGAGATATGCTGATACTGGATGGACTACTGGGACTATTATATGTGAAGGGTGATATGGGTAGCCCAGAACGCTATTCAAAAGTATGCTTATTTTACTGTAGACATTATTATAATAGCGCAATATTACTATATAGTAAATAGTTTGACGGATCCTTAAAGGATGGGCGGTCCCAGACATCCTTTAAGTTACTTGTTCTTTATTACAGTTCACTTGAGTTAGTTTACATTATATAAGTATATATTGTCCTGGCTTGAGTGTTTTGTGCTTTGCTTTACGCTCGGGTCAGCCTGAGTATTCACAGCTTTGAATTCTCTTTCTGGAGTTGGTCTTTGCTAGAGTTTCTGCTTATCTACATTTATATCTACTTTCTGTTTCAGCTGTTCTAGTTTATCTCATGTATTAGTGAACTTCTATGTATTTGGGATTTCTATTATGTTGTTTTCAGACTGCATTATGTATTTGGTTTGAGACTCTGCCGTAGTAGCTTCATGAACTACTATGTATTTTTATATTCCGCTGTGAGTTATTCTGTTTGTTCTGTGTCTATGATTCTGTGTATTTGATTTTTTTTGCTCCAAATTTATTTACAATCTGTTATTTCGCATCATTCAAGTCCGAGATGTGTGGATTATTGTCAATTTTAATGGTACGAAAAGGCGGGTCATGACTCCATAATCTTCTCCTCTATCTAGCTCTGGACAATTCCGTATTTTGTAGGAAATAACAATATTTTCATCATTTTGGGTTACGACAAAAATGTGGGAGAGGGGTTTGCTCAAATTTATATAGTTGGATTCAGAAACCTCCTTCTGAATTCCTCTTCTATTCTTATTCCCTTTTGGCCACTTATTGAGATGTTCGAAAATGAACTTTTTCCTCTTTTTGGTTTTATAGGGATTTCTCATGGCATGGTACATCTTATCCATTTGAATAAAATTTTCGGCTCAGAAATAAAAGTATTGCAGATCCTTACATCTGTTGATATAAATCTCTTTCCAAAAAAGAGTTTGCTCAATTAATCCCTATCGAACTACCATCAGCTTTTCCGTATTGGTTGCATTTTCTACTTTTAGTGCTTCTGATTTGAATCTCTTTAGGTTTTAGCCAAGCAACCTAGTTTTGCTTGATAGTAGCTAACATGCTAAAGTTTATAGTTAGGTCTTTTAATATATAAAACTGCACCACAAATGCATAAGAAAATTATTCCCAAGAATAGATGGCCTCTTTCTGATTGTGCCTATACCATTTGATGGCCGCTCCACAAAAAGGGAAAAACTTACAATAAACTACCCTAGAAGCATTATACAAATCCATTCGTTTTTCAAAAGTTACAAGATAATTATCTGGATCAGTAATTCCATTATACTATGGCAGATGAATCTTGATATGAGACGGAATTGTAATAGCCACTATTTCTTCTAAATGAGGAGTCTTTTGAAAGTTATTATTTTTCTCCAGGTCAAGGATTCTCTCCTCCTCAAGCGTAGCCTTTGTTATTTGGTTGAGATTGTCCTTTTGATTGGTTTCATTGTCATGGTAATTTCTATTATCTCCATGAATTTGATCATTCGATTGCTCAAGGGACCTTTTAGCTTGACTCTCTCGGTTTTCATTTTGTTCTTCATCTCGAATTTTACTTGGGGATCGCGCTTCGTCTTCCCCTTTCATAAACTTCATCCCCCTTGAAGATTCTTGAGATGGAGCCCCTTCAAGAAGTTCTTGCATTAGCATTACTTATTATATTAAATCCTATTTTGGTCTTGTTACTTGAAAGTCTTGCTAAAGTTGAGGGTTGACCAATCTCCATATTATCTAAGTTGAAGTCGGGATGTTATTATTTTCCTAGGCTCACACCATTTTTTCCGAAACAAAAGAATTTTCACTCGATTAGTTTATGGAGAAAGCTATAAAGGATAAAAGGTTTAGGCTCTCTTAGCGCCAAAATGTTAATGAATAAATTCGTCAACACCCATAAATGAGTACGAATACAAGTTGGTCAATGACAATCCTCTATGAGGTTCTCTGAAGCTGCCAAAATTTTAGGTTGGGACATGTGTATTTCTACATTCGTTGCAATTCTTCGCTTAATCATTGGGGATGAAGTCATGTAAGCTTGTATTAGCTAGAAGTCAAAGTTAGAAAGGTAAAAAGAGGTCACGTTCGAGGTTAAGTATGTTGTACAAGTTCTACTTTGAAGTCAATTATATTAAGCAAGTCGCAAGTTCAAATAAGTAAACGTGCAAAGTCAGGCAATTATGCAAATCATAGTTTAAATCAAATCGGTAAGGCTACATCCTTATTTAATTCCCAAATCCTTATGTTTAAAATTGACCAAGTGCTACAATAGGCAAAATCCCCAATTCAATTTAAGGTTTACAATGCTTAAAAGGTAAGAAATCGGGGGGAGGGGGAGGAATCGACCCCTAAAACATCATAATCCAGGGTCATATTTATAGAGGTGGAGTGGCTGGGTCTTCGACTCAGCTGGAGTCTTGGCATTGGAGTAGATAAGGTCTTTATCGACTTTAATGTTGCTATGTGTTAGGTCTTTGCTTAGACTCCTTTTGGGATAGGCAGCAGTA
Organism: Allium cepa; assembly: GCA_030765085.1. NCBI lineage: Eukaryota > Viridiplantae > Streptophyta > Magnoliopsida > Asparagales > Amaryllidaceae > Allium > Allium cepa. Next base: position 160,633,425 of record CM060939.1, read on the forward strand.
ACCTAGGCGACAACAACCATGGTAGCAATGATGGCTTTACTAAGCATAACATTGGTGTCCTTCAAGTGATATGAAGATCGAAGTGTTGTGTTAAACAGTGACAAAGAGCAGTGCCGCTTTGCATCCTTTTTGTGTTATCACAGTGCAATGTTAAGATCTTCGTGGATATTAATAGTGTTCAACATCAATATCGCTTCGCATAGATATGCGATGTCCTCTAAAAGTTGGTAAAACATGCTGTCGAAATGCCATGTTGAACGTTATCGAAGAATATGCAATATCTTCAAAGAGCCGCATGGTGTAGTACTTCGTGGTAATCGGTAGAGCGGTTGTGGTTGGCAAGTAGCGGTGTTGATTAAACCTAGTATGAGTGAGATGTGCTTTGACCACTTCGACATTCATCGATGACCTTTGAAGTTATTTATACTTGATCTCTTTGCAACATTGAATATGAATAGTGATGCCACCTCTACATCCCTTTTCATGTATCTCCGAAGTCGATAAGGCATCGTTGGAGTATTGTTGATCTACGGTCTTCGATGATAATGACAACGTGTGGAGTGATCCACAAACAACTTCTGTTATTGGTGCTATTACTTCTGTGTTGCTTATTGGTGTGGCATCGAACCTCCTCAAATCCTTTCAAAAATCCTCTTCGACATTATTATTGGTACTGTTATCATTTATTGATTGATTAGTCATGCTCGGATAGTTTATGAGCATTGATTATTGTTTGTTTATATTAATTTATGCTCGTCTAGTTTATGAGTAGTGTTAGATAGTAATTATTTGGTGCACTGAAACGATCACCTTGTGAACTGAGTTTCACAGTTTGATGACAAGGCATTTAGTGATAATGTTGGGTTAAAAGTTAACTCTAACAGAACATGTTTATTATAATATGAAGGAAAGATAAGATATTTTGGAAAAAATATATTTGTGAAATGATTGTATATAGGAAAATGATTTTATAAACGTATAATTTTCATAACATGGTTTACAAATGAAGAGGATTTAAATTTATGTTTTGAGAACTTAAAACCCGATGTCTTTGAAAATGGTTTTTAAGATTTTGGAGAAAATATCTATGTTATTATTTGAAAATATTTGTGAATACTAACATTTTGAAAAGAGTTTAAGATTTGTTCGAGTTCAAGGTTTCTCTCGGTATCGACCAATCAATTTGAGAACAAAGTATATTAATGCTGGCTAGTTCGAGTGGCTTGAAAGTGAGTAAAAATGGATGGGAGATGTGTTCTGTTGGCAAACACTTCTTCTTAGTATTACCCTTCACAGCAAGGGAATGTATTAGACTACTTGGTAGGGCTCGTTTTCTTAGTATCATTTTGGTGTTACCCGATCTGCATTTATATTTCTTATAGATTTTAAAGAAAATAATTGGGAAATTGGTTTATAAATTGAGACCATGATACTTAGTACTATTAAATGAAGTATTTGATATGGGTTTGAAAATAATGATGATTAAATCCCGAAAGTATGATTTAACATACAAAAGCTACATGTATATATAGTTATTTCAAATGATTTGAAATAAAACCCGGTATTTAGTTCTAAAGTTTTCATTCGTTAGGATGAAATGGATTTTTCAACGATTTTGGGCAGTTTGAAACTTTAAGATAAATATAAAAATTGAAGCTAAGTTTTGAAAATATAAAGATGAGTTTATATAACGCTTGAAATGAGAAGGTAGCAAAAGATATATCAAGTTTTAAAGTGGTTTAAACATCAATGTTAAGTAGAGCATTCGATGTTATTAAGCTAGCTAATAAACGTCTTTACCTTAAGGTTGTCTAAGGAAAGTTGGCTCTAGGCATAAGTTTGGATACCGGTATCTTGTTCTTTCTAGATGCTTTCCTAACCCAGCGGATAAAGAAGTCTAAAAGTTCGAGTTGATTATAAAACCTTGATTTATTTTAGGCCTTCATTGGAATTTTAAAAAGAAGAGTGAATTAGACATTTTGTATATACTCATATTATGTAGTAGAGTATTATACGAGTATAAAAAGTGAAATTGTGTTTTCATGAAACGCTTCATAAATGATTTTAGTTTTGAATGAGATATACTATTAGTGTAAATAAATGTGATTAAAAAGAAACTGGTGTGGTTAAGAAAATAATAGGATAAAATATGTAAGTTGTATGTAAATCATTTTATTTGCATGATAGTCTCTAGGTGATTTACATTGGTTCAAACAAGGATTGTTCACTTGATTCTTGATGGAGAACATTTGAAATGGATTCTTGATATGATCCCGAAGTTTTCTAACGCTATATATAGATATGTACGGGAAACATAGGTTTCTAATCAAGGAACCCGATCGGAGTTCGTACTAGAGAGGTTGGCGATCTATACTAGTTTGGAAGTGAAATTTATGTGATCGAGCAATTGATCGGATTTGATATTGCATACGGATGATCCATATCCATCGTACGATCTTAAGTATATATGTATACTATGTATTGTTTCCATATGGAGAGTTCAGGGAATGACTCTTCGATTTGTTCTAAAGTAGCATGAATAATCGACTAAGAAATAAACCAAGGCTGTTGAGCGTATGGTACGCTTAATAAGTTATATATCGTCCTTGTGCGATGAGAGAGTTTTTTAACCTGAACAAATCATAAGTTTTGTTTTTTTTGATTGTGAATATTGTTAAGTGTTTACTTGTGCTTGTTTCTTTTGTGTGTTGGTCATATTTGAATTTTTAAGACAAAATATTTTAAGTGTGGGATAACATAATGACCCAAAATTTCGAACACTCCGTATTTAAGTACTTGAATCTTTGGTTTAATGTGATAAAGGTGATTTTATAACCTTGCTAACCCTCTTTTAGTTAATAGTTAATGATAGTAAACTTATTTTTGAAATTTTTTATAACAGTAATTAGTTCTAAGGAATACTGATAATATAACCGAAAATTGTTTTATCGTTTAAAGGTTTTTACTTGATAAAAATTGTTCGAACTGTTTGTGCATGTCTAATATTTTAATGTGTCATTCGTTAGAAACTAAGAATATTTCGGTGTTTATGGTTAACTAATTTCTAAATATAATGTCATGGATGATGCATTGAAGATATTTTGGAGGTAGGGAATTTTGGGAAGACTTAAGGGAGAAGTAAAGGAGAGAATGATGTATAAAGTAGAAGCATGAGGAGGAGCATCCTTTGGGTGACTATCAAAGAAGGTTAGGAGGTTGTTTTGACCTCTTAGATAATCCTATTAATACCCTTCATAAGTTCACAAAGTGAGGTTGCTAAATTATGAACCAAAAATGGTGTCTTCTTCATCTTCTTCTTCCTCTCTTTAAATTCTAAAAACCATATCAAATGAAATTCGATCACTCTTAAACTTTGGAAAAGGCTTTAAAGAAACTTGGGAGCATTCAATAGCATCTCAAATGTTGAAGAAAGTTGACAGAAGTGAGGGATCTTGAGATGGCCATGATCAATAAGTGGAGGAGGAAATGGACGTGAGTATAAGTGGAAGAGGAAGGTGGCTAAGAGATTCTATAAGAAAAAGATGGATTCTTTAGCTTGTTAGAGATGGTAGGAAGTGTTAATGTTATTCTAGGTGGCTTATGCTTGTGTTATCTTGGTTTTTGAATGAGTTTACTCGTCGTTGAAGTGTTTATATGTTTGTTGTGTAAATATAAAGTAATGAACTAATGCAAGTTATCATTTTTGGACCCGCCATGCTTTGGAAATCAAGTGACAACTTTGTATGTAGTGTCATCACTTATATTATCCTTTGAAACATGTAGCATGGCTTTAACTTTGTGTTTACATGTTTGGTTTGGTTAGGTGTGAAGTTGAAGCGTGTTTAAGAGTGTTTGAAGCGAGAAAGGTCTTTATAAGTGCACTTCGTAAATCCCTTATGATGAACTCTTTAAAATGATTATATGTGAATATGTTGTGAAAGTATATATTAGGTTGTGCCCTACACTTATAGTAATGTATGGGATGGAAAGGAAAGGAAGTGGTTTGAAACGTTACATTGTAGAAAAAGTTGCAAAAGTTATAGCGAAAAGGTCACTGTATGAGAACTTCGTAAATAGCTTGTTTTTGGGAGTTTTTAATATGATTTTAGAAGATATCATTAAGGGTTTCCTAGCATGACTTTTAAGTGGTTTAAGTATAGTACTTACTACAAAATTTTTAGATCTTAAATCATTTGTTTGAGTGGAGAAAAATGGTCTCAAATCTCATGCTTTTTCTAACATGCTATATGCCCAATTTCTTTTACGCACTTATAAATGCTATCTTTGAACTACAACAGCATTTCTGGCCTGCTACAGCTCTGTTTTGGCATTGTGTTGTTTTAGGCAAGTTTTGTGATTTTAAATGAGTTTAAAATAATATTTGAATTAATTATTTTTATGAGATCTTCTTAGGGGAGTTTAATAGTAGGTTTTTTAATATTTTATAAGTGGTTTTAAGTTTAAACATATTTTTAATAATTATTTATGAATATTTAAAGTATAAATTTTTATATATGTAAAACAAACTTCTTTATGACTTTTGTTAAAATTTTAATTTTTTATTTTTAGTTGATATTTTATATAGAGATTTAAAATGTATTTTAAGTATTTTAAAAGCATTAATATATGTTTCGAAAGTAAGTTGATTATTTTATAAAAAGTAAGTGGGTTTTGGTTATATCACTTAGTTATAATGAATAGTTTTGAAAAGTTATTAAAAATATATATTACTTAGTTAAATAGGTGTAGATATAATTGGATCTTTAAAAAGAATATTTTAAAGATAATGATAAGTATAAAAGGTTTTGTGTTTATAGAAAATAATGTTTTAGTAACATTTGTTTCTAATCCATTTGAATATTTTGAATATAAGTGGATATGTAAAAGGAATGTTTTTAAGGACCCGACAAATAGTTATGTGCGAAGGGGACTGATGTGTGAAAAGGTTTTGGGTTTGTAGTGACAATGTTTAAGTAATATTTGTCTTTAACTCATTTGAATATACTTATGAATGTAATTAGATCTTTAAAAACATGTTTTAAAAATAATGGATAGTATAAAGTGTTTGGGTTTATTGTAAACATGTTTTAGTAATAATTGTTTTTAACCCTCTTTTTATACATTTGAAGTGGAAAATTTTTGTTAAATGATTTATGAATATTCTTTTGCCTTAGGTAAGTATATGAATGTTTTTGAAGTATTGATAAGAGGATAAATGAATAGTGAAATAATAAATGCATGTATATGTCTTTTATAAATGTATTTTGAATATATATATATATATATATATATATATATATATGCACAAGTAGAAAAAGGATGCGAATAGAAGCATCATGGGTTTATATGGTTTGAGATCCCCTGGGGAGGACTCATTTGTATGAAACATTCTTGCTTTTAGAATGTATGTAATCGAGATCCTTGAGGAGTACTCCTATATACCGTTCACTTACATCTAAAGGAAGCATTATTTGATAAAATGGAATTAGAAGTCGCTTGTATTGTAATTTGTGTGACTTAATCATGCTTTTTGTAACTTAATCGTGCTTTATATGTTTACTTATCTATGGATGTATTTAGCTGTGTACTTTGCAATAAAAGCTAACAAAGCAGGCTTGTTCTCTCTACGAGAGCTAAGAATGATGTTCGAGAACGGCTTAGAAGTAAATAGTGTACTAACCTACCGGCTTCACTCTTAACCGAGGGATAGTGTAAGTTGAGAAGATTTGAACGTGATAAGTATGAGACCTAGTTTCCATATGGGACCATTGTCATTGTTATTGAATTTGACCAAAATTACTTAAAAAATCTAGAAGAAACACGAGAATCATACGGTATGGGTATCCTTGGTGATGCTATACCCTACGTATAAACTCATCATGCTATTGAGATAAGGAAATCATCCGAACAGAAGATGATCTCCTCCCTTATGCGTTGTTTATTTCTGAAAGAATTGGAGTTAGGCTAACCAAAAATCTATTGATTGGTATTGAGGCGTCTTGCAAGCGGTGGTGTGTACTTATATGAGATGACTTGAAACTGTAACAACTTCGAAACTGAAATATGTGTCCTATGTTATGGAAGGGGTAGTGAAGCGAAATGTTATAGAGTTGCATTGTCTACCCTAAGGTTAAGTCCAAGGGAGAGATCAGTGTTAATATTTCAGACAAATGCTATAGAGTTGAATGGTCTATCATAATGTTAAGTCAAAAGGAGAGGTCAGCGTTGGCATTCATCAAAGGACTTATACTGGAATCCATAGAGAGATTTATGAACTGTTAGAGACGCTGTAATTCATGTAGAGATTCAAGATTCGTTCGGGATGTTGAAATCCATGGAGAGATTCGGGATCTGTTCAAGTGATGAAAACTCGTGTGTTGAGGTGCTGAACGTGACTTCACCATTGGTAGTGACATAAATCAGAGCATGATGCATAGCCGGTGGGTTTAGCTAAGCCAAATATATATCATCTCTATTCTAGAGATGCTTACGGATTCCTAACGGGAGCGATGATATTTGGTATCATGTTTTACAGGCGTGAACCAACTATGTTTATTCTATTGTATATTTTATCTAGAGATATACGCTGCTCGGAATGATATTTATGACCCTTGTTAGGAGGCCCATTCTCGACATACGGAGGGCACCTCCAATGGAAATCCATATGGGAACGAACCTTAGCGGTTTTGATTATATACTTAATATTACTGTGGTGTACATGTAGCATAACTATTTTCTGATTTATATTCTATACCCTAAACGTTATCTATTATATCTCCATGTATTCTTACTAGATGGTTTGGTTCTTTGGAGGAAAAAGCATTCCGGTGATTTAGTTGATCTCAAAAGATACTGTTATATGAATGCATCTGTTTTTTGAGTTTCTCACACAGACTTATGTTTGACTCATGGTTAAATTTTTCTCTTAATTCCTTGTATACACTTTGGAGTGGTTTGAGAAAGGCAAGTTTTCATTGCATACTCTTTGAAGCTCGAGGAGATGAGCTGGATAATTTCGTCTACCATAGTATTCTTATTTCTGCTGCATTACTAGAATTTTAATTAGCATTTGTGAGGACAAGCTGTTATAACTGTTTAAGCTAATGATAACTGAGGATTATGGCTCTAAAATGCTATGTATCTTAAAGTAGCACTTTGTACCATCTTTTGATATCATATGTTATCGTTCCGCTATGAGATTAAGATGTTATGTTCTCTTCTTTCTTTTTCTTTTTCTTTCTTCCTTTTCTTTTAAACTTAATAATCCATCTTTCGGGCACTTAGGTGTTCGACATATGAATATCATGGATGTACTAGTGTCAACATTTAGGGATCAAAAAGATGATCATTACACTAAAGTGTGTAAATGAGGTGGAATACTTAGTGCAATATGGGGGCAATTAAATAGACTTGCTAACTGACTTATTTTATTCCTTGGGAATTAGCACTAATCAACCACCCACATGTGACGGTTGACTAATCAAAGCTTGAGAAGCCAGCCAGCCTAGTGCTAGACTAATTTATCTGAGACAAACAAAAGATGCACCAAGGAGAGGTCCGTTGAGGTTCAAGAGGTCCACTGAGTTTCGAGAGGTACGAAACCACCTGACTTGGGTTTGACACGACTATAAACATAAAGTTTAGGATTCGGGACATGGATTCTAAGGTGGGTATTCGTATGGTCCGTGTAGGGATTGATAAGTAGTTAGGAATGTGATCAAATCGAGGGACGTGAGATACGATGCTTATGCGAATCATAGACGAGAAGACTAGTGTATAGTGTCTTGTGTTATATTCGTATGTATTTAGGTTTAATACGTTTACACGTGGCATCAAGTATGCGACCTCTAGGCTAACGAAGATATGTTTTGTGGGGTTTGACCCTATGTCCAATGTTTCTGTACTTGTACTATAGCTCACGATGGTTTGATATCATACTCACGATGTTACAGTGACTAACTGGATTTGCTTTGACATACTTTGCATGGTTGTTGTTGCTTAGCAATGAAACCCGTATGACCATGTGTATTTGAAGTGCTTTATCACATTCCACTCATTTACTTGCTATAATATGTATTCTTTAGTAGTTGTAACACTATTTACATTGTGCTAACTAATTGGAAATAGGTACATGATGATGTACAGTAAAAGTATCACCTTTTGCACCATTGCACAAATTTTTTATGCCTGTGTACAAATTTATATACATACAAGATTTTGCAATAGTTTCCTCTCATTCCAGATGTAAGTTTATATTGTGTTTTGTCTCTTTTTATTTCTCTTTTTGACAACTCTCAGGTACTTTCACAAATACGTTTAGAGTCAAGCATATGAGGACAAGCTAGCAGGTTGCCAGATTTTTCGGATGCATGAAAACCATCATTTTTATATATCATCTACTTATCTTTAGACACGTCAGATATTATTGTTCATGTAAAAGATGAAGTATTATATTTGATATTATCCGGTACTTCGTCTCTATGGAGATTAAGTACTCTTATTAACAGTTGTGAATTTATTCATTTATTTCTTTCATATTTTCTCATATATGTTATAACTATCTTGTCTTTATACATGCATTTTTCAAAATAATGTACTTTTTTTTCCTAATTTGTGAGAATGTATCGCTACGGATAGCGGTGTGAGTTTAGGATCTAAACCCGGTAGACCTAGGCCCTGTATGACCCGGCAGGACCCACCCCATTAGGTCATCTGAGTGAGTAAACTCATGACTCGTTCTTAAGAGCTCTGGGTGAATGGTTGAGTTTGTACATGGCTGACCCGCCTCAACGCAACCCGCACTATTGAGATCTCATATAATTATTTGTTATTATAACGATGATATATTAATTCTTTTATACATAAGTGGTCATAACATGAACATTTTAATATTCAATTCAATAAGTTATATGACTTTTATGATATTAAGTTGCATCACTAATAATTATGTAATAACATATGCATGTTTTTCTCGAACTGTTATCATACATCTCATTATTATTATCTTACTTATTATTGTAAATGCAATGCCTTTTACAAATAAAATAAATAAATATACAAATATTAATACATAATTTTGAATGAATATGTAAAGCCGCATCGGTCTTGGACATGACCGGTCTACCATGATCTGTATGGGTTCTGAGTATGGGGTGAAGATCTAGATCTGCATCAGATTTTACGAAACGGATCAGAGGTAGGATTTAAATTTAAGACGGGTCTAGAGCACAAAAAACCCGTTCCAACCCGTCCATTGCCATGCCTATGTATATCATAGATAATTTCGAATTAAATTTTTACTAGAAGATATTATTATATTCATGATATTCTTAAGTTGGATTTTGTATATAAGCATTGATTTTGGCTGTCATTACTATCGATATCAACAATTTTTTTTTATAGATAAATGTTTTGAAATTGTAAATATGATATCTTATTTTCTAAATATCCTTGCGCCCGGAAATTGTCATGTAGGCCTCTCAGCCAACAAATCCAAACCCTACAGTATAATCGTAGTCTCCTAGATCTGTACATGTCTGAATTCCTAAGTTCGGGCAGCACTCTCTCTTTTATTTTTCTCTTCGAACACTATTTAGTGATGCTTTTCCCCTTTATCAATCAATTAATTATTTCAAATTTTTTTGGTTTCTTACCGAGTTGAGCTACTAAAAGTGAGGTTTATGTATGTCTCTATTCAGTCAGCCGCTAGGAGCAGAACGAAACGTCGTCGATTCTCTTCCTCTTAATCCAATCGAGGTTAGGTCCTTTTTTTAATTTGGATTAGACCAATATGACTCTACTTGTTACTTCGATCTGCAAAACTTTGATTCATCACAGCAATGGTTATGATTTTGATTTTGTACGTCGTTATCGATGAATTTTCAATTCAATTTTTGGATCGTACTTATATTTGTTTATTTGAACAAGCAGCGTTCGACAAATTGTTTATACCATACATTATCTGCTATGAAACAATAGGCATTTCGCCAACATAGTCACAACATTTTTTATTGATTTCGATCTGGGTTTCTGAGATTTATATTTCTTTAGAGAAAACATAATTTTGTTAAATTAGGAGTTGCATCTGTTTTGAAAACATAGGTTTATATTATTCCTAGACCTTAATACTGGTACCCAATGATCCACCGAAGGTAGTGGTAAGATATTAGATTAAAAAAAAAGTTTTGGGTTTTGACTCTATGGAGTATCGAGGTAAATAAATGAATGAATTACAACCCCTGCTCAAGGTAGTTAATTTACGGTCCAAATTTGAAGTTTGAATAAAAATCGAACCTCATATTTGTACGATGATTATTAACATATTGAAAAAGATAACTATGTAACTAAAAACTAAATTGTAAGGTGATTTACATTTGGACATTTTTAAAATGCTATATCCATTGTTATTAGGTAGAAGAACATTATAAGAAATTATGGAACAACCAGAATATTTTGGTAACAACAGCTAACCTGTGACGACCCGCCCTTCTCGACCCTCGAAAATTGACACAAATACGCCACTGTATAATATGCCGACGATTGAGTGTTGGAAAAGACAGATTGCTGAGGGAAAGAAAGAAGGAGGCAGAAGAAAAATAGAAAACTAACATCAGAATCTCACAATCGCAGTGGAACAATATATAATAGATAAATGACTGTTCTTTATACAGAAAAAACTAAATCTCTTTCATACATTACATCATCAGAGTACAATACAATCAGTAGCAAAATATTGGACAGTTATATTAATTTGTCCTCACAAAAGCTGACCATACAGCTTATACTACACAACGGAATATACATCAAGTACGTGTGATACGTCTCGCCATCCAGCTCGTCTCTTGAGCTCCACAACACCTTATCCTATATTCTATAATACTCGGCCTGGCCCGAGAATTATAGTAAAATAACACCCGAATCAGTCTGGAAAAGCAGCGTGAGAAAACACACTCAGTTGGATTATTAAAGTTCTCAAAATCTTTTGAAATCAAAGATATCTCGTAAGACCACGACACAAATAAACATGTCGGGTTTTTGCCTTATGATAACCAAAACATTTTTATCAAATCCGTCTAATATTATAATAGTGTTTATTGAAAGTAAAATAGAATCTAGCTGAAATGCTTGTAACTCACGTTCTAGCAATAGTTGGGCACAATCAAAATTGTACAGACGCTTATTGGAGTTTGGATTCCATACAATGGAAGGACTACTGGGGTATCATCTGTCACAGTAATGGTCTAGATCAACGTATCGAGGATCCATCCTGATCCTCTGCACCACAAGACCGGAGCTATCTCTTGCTGGATAGTTCGAATAAGATCGCCCTGCGGTTGGGATCAGCAACGAGCACCGCCTCTTGAAAGACACACTATCACCCTTACTAACTTTCCAAACCTATCCATAGGTTTCCAATAACATTATCCTCCTGATAATTCAAAATTATAGTTTGAACCAATTTTTAAATTTATCAAAATTTTCTCAAAATTTTTCTAACTCCCTTAAATTTCGAAAAATTTCGGCAGCGTCTTCTTTGCGTGGCTAGATCGGTACAACTATAAAATGCCTCTACGGGCCTCCAAATTCCAAAAGAAAACAAAGCCAAGTGGTTAAATCAGAAAACCATCAATTTTCATATGACAATTTTAAATACATACCTTTTTGTCAGGCCGTACAATTTATCTTCTGAAATCAAGACATTAATTTCTCTCCTTTAGAAACACCTGTATATCCTACTTAGCAATAATATCCAATCACAGAATTCAAAATCATTTTATTCACTTCTTTACAAAATTTTCAATATCCATTTCATTCAAGCCCGTACGATGTACACCTATCGTCTGTATACAATACCAAATTCGATCGTTCATTCGATCACACAGTTTCACTTCCGAACTAGTATCGTCCACTCGACTTCCTAGTGCGGACTCAGATCTGGCTTCTTGATCAGAAATTGTCATTCTCCTTGCATAGCCAAACACCGTGATAGAGATTTTCCAAAATCAATCAAAAATCCATATGCAGGGTTCGCCGTCGAAAATCGAGTGAAAAATCCCAACTCGGATTGATACAACTATCTCGAAATTTTATGCTCGAATCTGGATCAAATCGTTATGCGAATAAAATAATATACGTACATCCTACGTATTTATCTTAATTTATTATTAGCTATATCAATTTTCTTTTATTCACAATTATTTTTTATTTTCATCCACTTATCCAAAGTTTCCTTTTTTCACCACTTTTTTAAATCTTTATTCAAATATTAACTTAGAATATTTTTCCCAAAACTAAATTTACTTAAGAATTTCATCATTTCTTCTTAAGTTCAATATAAATATTTTATACACTTCTTATATTTATTTTCACTTCACTACTTATGCTTTAATTTCATTTAACTTAAATTCTCAATTCCATTCTCAATTCAATTCACCTTTAATTTTAAAATGCTGAATTCTATTCACCTTGTCTCAAACCATTTTTATTTCCAAACTTTTATTATTTTAGTCCATTTCGAATTAATTCTTCAACTTCACTTTACTTAACACAATTCAAAATGAATTCCAATACTTCAGTTTCAATTCTATTTACTTACCAATTTCACTTAATTGGTTTATTCTACTCATTTATTTTGACATAATTCAAATTTAAACATTATTCAAATGTTCAGGTCTAATTCCCATTTAGTTACACTAAATAAATTTGTTCATTCACAAATTCATTTCCAACTAATAAATTTTGTTTTAATAACCATTTCATTAAGTCTACTTAGAATTTTCCTCAAATTCACTTTTATTTAACTAGATTCAATTACCTTCCATTTCCATTCAAATTTTAAACTTCTATAAGTTTTCCACTTATTTAAATTCCATTTACTAACTTCTTTTAATTCACTTCAATTAATTGGCTTACCTTCCAACTTATTTTGTTTTCACACTTACTTTTATCTAACCCTTTTCAAGTTGAATCTTATTCCAACAAATTTCAAACTTTTATAAGTTATCAAACTTATTTATATTCCATAAACATTTTAAATCACTTCCAGAGTTCAAGCAATTACTTAAACATTCAAATCAATTTTGAAAACATATATATCCAAATCAATTTATTTCAAAATCAAACCCAATTTCGCAAGCAAATCCCAATTCAAAACATGCAGGCAGCAATTCCTCCTTTGGAAACTCAAAAATGAACATCGATGATGCTGCAGTCATCACCGAAGATATTTTCCAGCGGGCGAAAAGAGTTCAATGCTTTTATCTCTTTAAAACCCCTTCAAATATTTTAGAATTCCAAATCTCACCAGATTTCAAATCTAATTCAAAAATATTTCTAAAATAATACTCCATTATTTCCTTCAAACACTTTGGAAAACATTTCAAAAATTCCCACGATTTAAAATTCCCAAACTCTTTTTTTTTGAAAACTCAATCCAGAGCCTTGATGAAATCGAAGGGATAGGAGGAGCCCCCAACCTGCGTGGTCCGACCACAGACACGAGGGAGGTTAGCCAGCCCAGCACAGAGATTTGATGCCCCCAAACATATTTTAGAATTGAAGGGGACCCACCTCCACGCCTTGAATTGGGAGTAGGGCAGACGGGAGTCAAACCTGCCACCTACTTACCAGGAAGCAAGTATCATACCACTACGTCATTTTTAAAACATTTTTTTCCAAAATCTCCAGGATTTAAATTCTGGTTTAAATTAAATTTTAGTTATGCTCCATTGTATGTCTCATAATTATACAATTCTATTTGGTTATAAATATAAACCATTTCAAATTTTTAGATTCCTATTTGATTATAATATTAACAACCAAACATCCATATATACATACATACATACATACATACATATATATATATATATATATATATATATAATTTCAGAAAATTATTTCTTTTTATATCAAAATATAATTTTGGATAAAATTATTTCATTTACCCATTTTAAAACAATACTATGTCGGTTTATCTTGTTTAAGAGTTTAGAAACCCCTATCGATACGGTTGTACTTCCCGTACCGACCAAAATTCATAAACACTCAACCGATAAGTCAACACAATATAAAAACAGTTTTTATATTCACTAACAATTACGCACTCATATCTATTATTACATTCAAACTCATTCTAGAGTACTACCGACTCTTTCCTAAATGAGTAATTCCCCAACCAAAGCCTAGGTTATCGCCAACCTAAGCTCTGATACCACTGTGACGACTCGCCCTTCTCGACCTTCGAAAATCGACACAAATACGCCACTGTATAATATGCCGACGATCGAGTGCCGGAAAAGACAGATTGCTGAGGGAAGAAAGAAGGAGGTAGAAGAAGAAATAGAAAACAACATCAAAATCTCACAATCGCAGCGGAATAATATATAATAGATAAATGACTGATCTTTATACAGAAAGAACTATATCTGTTGCATACATTACATCATCAGAGTACAACACAATCAATAGCAAAATATTGGATAATTATATTAATTTGTCCTCACAAAAGCTGACTATACAGCTTATACTGCACAGCGGAATATACATCAAATATGTGTGATACGTCTCGTCATCCAGCTCGTCTTTTGAGCTCCACAACATCCTATCCTGTATTCTATAATACTAGGTCTGATCCGAGCATTATAGTAAAATAACACCCGAGTCAGTCTGGAAAATCAGCGTGAGAAAACACACTCGGTTGGATTATTAAAGTTTTTAAAATTCTTTGAAATCAAAGGTATCTCGTAAGACTACGCTACAAATAAGCATGTCGGGTTTTTACCTTACGATAAACAAAACATTTTTATCAAATCCGTCCGATATTATAATAGTGTCTATTGAAAGTAAAATAGAATCTAGCTGAAATACTTGCATCTCACGTTCCTGCAATAGTTGGGCACAATCAAAACCGTACAGGCTCTTATTGGAGATTGGATTTCATACAATGGCAGAGCTACTGGGGTACCGCCCATCACAGTACGTGGTCTAGATCAACGTACCGAGGATCAACCCTTATCCTCTGCAACACAAGATCGAAGCTATCCCTTATTGGATAGTCCGAATAAGATCATCCCGCGGTTGGATTCAACAACCGCCCACACAGCCGAATAAAAGGGACATCTAGACCGGAATGACCTTACTCTAATTGGTTGCTAGCCATTTAGCCTTGCTGCACCTTCCATGTTTTAGTCATTCCCGGTTGATGAGACTCGAGGCTATGCGTTACATTTTTAGCACACATACATTTAGAATGCTCATCATCCCCTGGCGATATTCTGATCGCATTCGTCCATACAAGTCCGTTCCCGGTCCGAATGGAACCAAAGACACTACTTCTACTGCATCCATTTTGAAATCATCCTCAAGATTAGTAGCGATTAGCCTTTGCACTTCACTGCTCCATCTTCGACTCCAAACTCTTGTCTTCCTCACGAAAACGTTCAAACCGGATCGAAATGATTTTCAGGAAATTAATCCCGATCTCGGTCTCTTCGAAACGATCAGCGTATTGGCCAATATTGATAGTCGGTTACTTAACTATCATATATTATCCACAAACAACCATCAGACCTTAATAATTTCTCAAATTATTTATTTCAAAATATCTTCGCAAGATATTTTTCTACGCTTCAACCCTTTGAAAATAGTTTCAAATCACTTATTCTCCCACGGAATAAATTTCCAACTAATTGTTTATTCCCACTGAAAATCACCAAGTCTCAATACTTAGATTTTTAAATAATTTAAATCACTTTATCCAAAAATATATACTTTAAAACACTTAAATAAAATTTATTTTAAACAGTTTATTTAAAATACTAGTTATGAAATTTTATAATAATTTCTCATGTAAACCTTAAGCCAAAACCAATTTTAATATAAAAGTTATTTTATAAGGCATAAATATTAAATAATTATCTTTTAAATCATCATAATACTAGTTAAACCTTTAAAATAATTTACTTATATAATACACTTAATGAATATTTACTTTTAAAAAAAATTTAAAACCACTAAATAATAATTTCTTTCTAAAACATTCTTTTAAAACCACTTTAAAACCTCTAACTTATACATGGAAATTTTTCTTTGAAAATATACTTGGCTTTTCAAGGAAATACACTTTCCACTTAAATATAGCCATCTAATTATTTATAAATCCTGCTCGATTTATCATAATTTAATTTACGTCCTCATTCCGTAAATTTTCTTTCCATACTTTAAAAATAAATTCACTATTTATTTTTAAAACAAATCACCCTTTCCTTTTAAATTCCCACTGTGAATTCATACTTCCAATTTATCCACTGAGAAATATTCACTTTATTTATAAACCACGCTTATAAATTACATAGTCTCATCCTCCTTTTAAATCATAGTTCAAACACTTAATAATTTTTTAAATCGATTTTCAAAATTTACTCCATTTTAAAATATTTTTTTTTACTTACTCAATTTTATTTCAAAACCAATTAATTTTAGTTTTTACTTCTTTATTATGATTTAAAATCTTATTTAAACTGGAAATACCAATTTCATGCTTTTTCTAAAATTCTTCTTTATCTCTCCCAACTATTTTAAACCTTAAAAAATCCTTTATTCCTTTAAATAATATCACTTAAATTTAAAAATTCATTTATTCCCATTTATTCAAAAATCTCCTTTCCCATACTCGGAATTTATTTATTAGAATTTAAAAATCAACTTTTATCCTTTATCCAATTTTTCTATAATTATTTTACTTAAAAATTCTCTTTTTATTTCCCTTCAAAAATCCAATCTATATATTTTTGATAACTCAATATACCCAAATATATTCAATCAAACCATAGCATCAAATATTTTCAATTCTCAATATAATCAATAATTTATCACAGATAATCAATGAATCATATCACAGATTATGAAAACAAATTCAATATTTTGAGCAATCCAGTTGGATCTGCATTCACAGATTTTAGCACAATATAAAAATACCAATTCCACTTCTAAAGGGATATCGCGGTATAAGGGTCATTCGCTATTATGCGGGACGCATAACGTCTCATCCGCTATATAATATGAGAATATCAATCGCTCCTATATATATATACTACTGTATATAATATATCACATCCAGACTGATAATAAATCATCAATTCAAGCAATCAATCCAATAATTTAAATTTTAACTTTTTAAATTTAAACGGTAATCCAAATGAGTGAGATTAACCCACCTTTATTTTATTTGAAATCCGATCCAAACCGGCTTGTCTCTCCTCGTTTTTTGATCTTGTATAAGCATTATATGGATTTGTTAATGTTTTGAAATAATCAACCAATTCATTACCATTTAATAATTTTAATTAACTAATGATTTAAATTCTAAACTAATAATTTTCTTTAATAAATTATTTTTAGTAACTAAAATAATTAAATAAGTTTATGAAATAAATTAATCATCCTAAATACATATTTTTAAAATAACTAGCAAGTTAAAATATGTATATTTATTTTATTTTTTTCTTTCCATTTTGAAACCACACATGTTTTTATAAAATATCTATATAGATTACAAAATCCAATCTTGTATAAACTCTTCAACATTCACAATTTTTTTTTTCAAAATCTTATACATATATTTTTTGTTTAATTATTTAAAATAGGTATGTGTATATATATGTATAAATCCTTAAACCGAAAAGAATAAATAGCAACTAGACCTTACTGGAAAAAAAACATTGTTATATATATGTATATATATTTCTGTAAACAACAAAGCAGAATTTTCTTTACTGTAAAACCTTTCTTCTTTAATAAATATATATATTGTAAAATAAACATCTGGTTTTAAAATCTTTTTTTTCTTTCCTAGATAATGTATGTGTTATTAAATTAAAAACGAATCGTATACCTCACTGCTTCCAGCATTTCAAGACCCGGCCTGCTACAAAAGCCTCATCTTCCCCATTCATGCCTGTACACGCCACAGAAACCATGACCGCGAGCATGAGTTACTGACACGCTCATCCCACATCGACATCGAGTTCGATTCCACCAAAAGACCTCTCGCCGCGAGCTTCACCCACGAGATCACTCACTTCGAAGCCCGAACCCCTCCGAGACCCGCGACCTGTCGCTTGCTCGACCAAGCTGAAGCGACGAGACTTGCCAATGTTGATCGGACACCACCACTTCCTAGGTCTAGATGCGGTTTCCGAAGACTTAAACCAAAACGAGCACCGTCTCTTGAATTGACAATCGAAACTGCCGGGCAGCCTAACCCTAATCCAAACTGCAATTCGACAATGAAGTCGATCGCTTGAATCCATCGCCGAGCAACCCAAAAATCCCACCAGATCAAAGCTCCAGAAAAAACAAGACATTGAAACAAGATCTGCAATTCTATTTTTATTATCACTATTATTATTATTATTTTCGGCTAAGTAGATCTAAAGAAGTAAAATTTTTAAGCCTCCACTTCTTTTTCTGTTGTCTTGGTTAAAAGGGAAGATGTGTATGTGACAGATAGCGTGAACCAGAGGACAAGTGGCCATGATATGAAAAGACAAAGTTCTGATGTGACTCAGATTTGAAATGTTGAAAAAATATATATATATATATATTTAGTTTAAACCGTCACGAAATCCTAGCTTAAAATTCCGATTTTCTATCGAGGCGTGCCGTCAAGCGTTAATAATGTTATACACCTATTCGAACGCAAAGGAAAGGGTTTCGAGTTTTAACTCGATCGTATGAAGAAGATAACTTTTTGGACCTACTTATTATATTGAATTTTCGATATAGATTTCAGCGCATTGATATATCGTACGACCACACGATATCTTCAAACACTACAAAATTTGAAATATGATAATAATACACTATTACGGATCCAATGGAACTGGTTTTATCGAATTCTGAGACTGTTCCTCGGAAGGTTATTTTATAAATATCAATTTAAACGATATATTTTTAAAACTGAACAAATCGGTTTTAAATTTAATTTTAAAAGTTCTATTACCTCCAGTATTATTAATATAAATTTTATAAGTCTTCAAATTATTTTTAATCAGCTTAAAAACCAAGATTCACTATTTTAACCAATTTTCAATTATTAAATTCAATAATTTAATCGTCAAATAAACAGTGATATTTGAAATTCAAGTTAAACTAACTTTCAAATATTTAAAATCAATTAAATATTCTAATTTCAAATATCCAAAAATTCTGGATCGTCACATAACCAATTTGACACAGTGAGCAGACCATCTTGTAATTTGTAAAGCTTTGGAAAGCTATGCACATTTGATTAGTAGATGGTCCATAACATGCATTATTAGACAACTGAAAAAATCGCAAGCATCAGCACCCTGAGGTTTTGATTTGATTTGTTATATTTGAATTCTTATTACGACTTCTGAAGTTTCAGATTATATGTTTTGTTTGTTTAATTATGCTACCTTTCTACAAACTTTTCACGGATTTATCGTAAACCAATTTCGATTCGGTTCTCACCTTTGTTCACAATGTGAAGCAAAAACACACATATTATTAATTATTTTAAGATAATATTTTTATTTATTTATAATTTTTTTGTGACACATAAACAAATTATTTTCTACAGTTATATTAAGAACAACTCCAACCCTAGTGGCATGTATTATCAATTAAATCATGTGTCAATTATAGTTCTCAATTGTGTAAATAAAGTAATTAGACATGACATTGAAAATAAAATAACCACTCTAATGCCAATTTCTTTGTAGAAATAATTTTGCTTACGTGATCCAATCAAATTATAGATAAATAAAATTTATATGTGAAACAATACTTTTGTTTGTATTTAATTGTTCACAATGTGAAATGACATTCACTTGATAATGTCTAGTTAATTTCATGTCAAGTCAAGATTACATTCTAATTAACATCGACATTGGAGACTACAATTTGAATAATTTGAAATTTTGATGATGTGTAATTGACATTACATTGTATTTATGCAAGGATTGGAGATGCTCTAACATTGGAGTTGTTTTCTCATTTTTATTGCAATGTCCAAGTATTTTCTACCACAATAAATAAATTCACATTGTGAATCACTTCTTGACACAGGATTTAATGGACAATGTATCGTCTTACAATAACAGTAACAATAACAATTAAACAAATTAGAACATATATTTCAAAGCTTTTTGTTTACATAAAAAAAAAAATAAAGCAGAAATTTATTCTGATGTCATTTGATAGCTAGCATATAATTATAAATACACATTACGATATGAAATCTTTGAGTACACGATTCAAGATTTAAATCCATTTTCGATTTACAGCTTGAACTTCACATTTTTGACTTAGAATCCCGTTTTGAAAACCATGCTTTACATGATTACATCAATTAATTCTGCTGAACCTTTCCATGCTTGAAGTTATTATACATTATCATCTTTAACATCTGTTCTTAACAGAATCAGATTATTTTATCAATGTCTCTTATGCAGGCAGAGGGTGGAGCTATCCCTATCATACAATCACAAAATGAGCAAGAAAGCGCGTAAACAAGAGGTATTTTCATCAATGCTCGCTTGCCCATAACCTTAAATATGAATATGTTGTCTCCTTAGATATCCTAGTAAACTATTCGCTCTTCAAACTCTTGAAGATTGTTACACATCTCACTCATAATACAAATCTTGATAATTAAACATAATCTGAATATATGCGCTAAATTTCGGTTATCATGTGCAGATACATTCAGTTGATATACTAACAAACATATTAAACCGACTTCCATCTATCTCCATAGTAAGATTTCAAGTTGTTTCCAAATATTGGTGCTACGTCATCCATTCCTCCGGCATCCTGAATGCACGAGCCAAAAGTTCATTAACGAGCATTCAACTTTTCACCAACATAGTTTCAAGCAAAATTACTCTTTTCAACTTCGATAACGAGGGCAAAACCAAAATAAACAATCGATACATCAACCTTGGAAACACAACAAACTTTAATTTCTCGAACACGGTCAATGGATTAGCCTGCGCTTACGGAAGCAATGCAACCACCACCTTCTACTTGATCAACCTCACCACATTTGAAACATCAAAGCACAAAAAAAGAAAGCTCAAACAAACTTCATTATCGTACGACAAGATCACTTTAGGCTTCGACCCATCCTCAGGCGTATACAAATTCATTAGAATCTACTCTTACTCTAAGAGTGGTAACAACTACCGTTGTGAGATTCTTGAAATCGGCGTCTTGTTCAGTGGCAAATGGAAGCTCATAGGGGAAATCCCTCATGACGTGGATCTCGATAACCCGATTTTCTTGAACGGGACTGTTCACTGGAAGGTGAAACCCAGCCCGTTAAGCATAGGCAAGTCTCTATCTTTTGATTTCCTCGAACTTGACATGAAGAAAGAGAGGTTTAATATGGTAGCTCCGGCTCTTCAGAATGAGATCGACGACGGTAAGTTTGAAGTTTGCAACTGCAATTGTGGTTTTACGTTGAGCGAGGATGATGGGAAGCTTTTTGTGCTGCATTACTGCTGCCTGAGGCAGTGTTTGTATGGGTGGAGACTGAAGGAGACGATGAGGTACCGTATTTGGAACGTTGCATTTCATGTTAATTTTGCATTGATGATCGAGAAGGAGGCGCACTGCTTGCTTGGTTATATTCAGAAGCCGTATGCAGCTGGGATCGTTGATGGTAAGGTGTTGATAAGGAGTAAAAGGTATGCTGAAGGGCTTTATATTTACGATTTGCTTCATGAGAAACTGTATAAGAAGTGGGATGTTTATGACGTTGCTGTTTTCGTTAAGAGCATGGGTTGATTGTTTTGATCTTTTCTGGATGTCTTCAGAAATTGTGCATGCAGCAGATGAGTGTTTCTCTGAGATTCTTTTTTTTTCCCCTTCAAATTTTAAACTGAGTACTATATCTTTTTTGTAAGCTTGAAGTTATGTTTTTTCATACTGTTTCAGACCGTTGAATGCAGCGGATTGCTGCAAGAATTTGATTGTTTTATGGTACGTTTATATTGCGTATTTGTTGCACTAAATATTCAGCTTGGCAATCGTATTTTATCTTTTAGTCGAAGTCCATATAGAGGCGCAAAAATAGTTTGTGAAGGTTGATATAGAAGTTGCACATATCGGAAAAATGGATACAAATTGAAAGTGGGAACAGGGCTAAAATTTCTTACTCTTATTTATGGCCTGGTAGCTTTATCAAAATAGAATAATTGATTCGTTTCAGTACACAGATGCGTTCTCTCAAAATCGGTGAGCGAAAATTATATTGAAAATGGTTAAGTTAAACGTATCATTAATGTTCGATCCAAAACATTTAGGAGCTCAATTTGCGTTAGATGTTAGATGTAATAGATGTTAGATGTAATCCCAATAAGACGGATAATTTCTACGTTTCCTTGTCTTTCAATTTTACTTTATCTCCCGCTTCACACTCAACATTGTTATAGTTGGGTGCATAACGTTTGAACATTCCCTATTTTTCACTTAGATATACTTGCCTACTTATGGGATTAAGGGTTTAGTGACCACTACATCGAGTCTCGCCCCCAAAGACATCACGAATGCTAGGAGCTGTGACTTGAATGCGACTATTTAATGCACTCGCTACTTCAAATGGGTGTTCGAATTGAGCTGTCATCCACCTGCAAGTCAGAAACTGAAGGAAAAAAAAAATTTGGATTCACAATCTCTCAGCCAATCAACAAGTAGGACTGTTCTAAGCGTCCCACCTAACCAAATGAATATACTCAAGCGGAGTAAGATGTTGACACTGATATGGAAAAGTCTAATTTAGTTTGATGTTCCTCCATTGCTCATTCTGCTTGAAGACGCTCATATATCGTCTGATTTTGCTGAAGACAATTTTCATTATGAAGATGAGAGTGTAATTCAGTTAAGACACATCTGAGTCTCTTTGATAATCTCTTGATAAAGATGAAAACTAAGCTTGAAAATAGATGAAGAACACAAGGCAATAGTGCATTTATGTTCCATTTCAGAGCCACATACGGGTTTCATTAACAATTTGATACATGTGAGAGATACTTTAATAGTAGAAGATGTGAAGTAGGTTTCTATTTGAAGACTCAAGGGATCGTATGAAGGATCTAGAATATACTAGTGTATGATTTTTGTTTGATGATAATAAACATATATATATATATATATATATATATATATATATATTATATTATATTATATATATATATATATATTCGTTTAAATGTATTTTTATTGTACTTTTTTTCACATAATTAAATAAATATTTGTTGAATAAAATAAATAACTCGAAATTCATATTCAAACAAATATTTTATCACAAATTCGAATAGTACAAATTTAAGCCCTCACTATGTAAGTTTAAATTACAACATAATTTTTCATACATGTTTCACCTCATTACATAATTCACTCAACACACGTATTTGATCTTCAACTCTGTTTCAGCCTGTATCAAGAATTTGAACTATTTGCAAAATAAACAACGACGCAATAAAATGAAAAAAAAAAAAAATTGTAGTGCACAATGAAATGTGTGTTTGAAAATATTATTTGCCTCAGTTATTTGGGTTGTTCATCATCATTTTTTTTTTAATTCATCTTACACGAACAATTTGTGACATGCACATTGTATCACCGTACATGCCACAAGGTCGTATACACCGATATACACTTGCTTGTTAAAATTGCAGGGATAAGTGAGCATAAGGTCAAACCCAAGCCAAGACCGGATTCAACTCAAGTGCAAATGAAAATAACAACAAAACAGCCTCAACACAATATACACATGAAGTCTTAACCAAAACCAAACCGGACTATCATAACTCAGGCTAACAAGACCAGAATCACTTCAAGTGGAACAAATCAACCAAAAGTTAACATGAATGCTCAAAACAACAACAAGTTCAATGGTCAGCACACCGAAGTGCAATAACACAGCAATACAAAGGCACAGTGAACACAAATGACAATGCAACATGAAAACAACATACAAAACCAGATCAAACTCCAAAATGCAATGAAAATCAACCTGAAACCCAACCAGACTTCAGTACAAAACCAGACCGGTTCTAAACATGCAACAGAGATCAATGAAGATTCAACAAACATACTCAAGAACCACACTATGCAACCAGACTTCAAAACCACAAAATGTACATATGAAGATCAAAGCAACATAAAACATGATACCATAAATGCAAATGGGCTAACAAGCTTCAGACAGATCAAATGGAATGCAAAATATGAAAGAGGAGACCAGAACCAAGCAACAAGGCAGTTCTCTTAATCAGTTTAGGCTAGCTCAATATGCAACCGGTGTCGACATGAACGCTCACAAAAACAAATTGAACCAGACAACAAATGCAAAGAAAATTTTCAAGTGGAACAAGACCAAAATAAAAAAAACCAGACCAGTCTACAGTTCAGAGGCATGAACACACACCAGACTTCATGGTGCACCAGACTTACAACATGAAAACAGTCTTCAGGGAAACCAGACATGCTCACAAGTCTGTACATGCTTTAAACATGCTCATATGTAGATGAGTACAAGGAAATCACATACATATATACATGTCTATACACACATGTATACATATATACAGTGACAACCAGACAAGTGAACATGTTCATGGATATGCAAGCATTCAGGGATGAACACACATGAATACAAGTGCACCAAACACATATGCATATACACGTATATATGTAAGCAAAGTCAGAATGAAAGTACTCGGGTGAACAAAGAAATCAAATGACATAATCGACACCAAATCAAAATACAGCAAAAACAATGAAGCAACCGTGGGTTATATCATAATGAACAAGTCAGAATTCGGGTCAAAAATATGCCAATACATAAGGAAGTCAAATTTATCTCAAATTCAAATGACAAGCTGGAAGAGAGCGATGAACAGGTCATATGAGCAAAGAACGGAATCTACTCAACTACGTTTAAGCAAATTCGAATATATTCACCCAGTGAACAAGTCAGAATGCATCAGAGATCATTCGATTACAAATCAATGCAAGTGCTAAAATCATGAAAAATTCAAAACCAAGATATACGAATGAAATAATAGGGTTTCGATCCCTGTAAATTAAACCCAATTCATCATTGGCAAATCATCAAGTCGAGCATAATCAAAAATCGAAAAGGGGCAAATCACGTACCAATTCAAAGCAACATCCATTCGAACTCAACATTGAAGCAGCCGTGAGAAATCAAATTAAACTGATCGAAGAAGCATCGAAGCAAATTGAGGAACGAAAGCATAACCAGTAACAATTCGAACTTCTATTTTTGAAGCGGCGGCTCAATTATACAAACCCTAATTCTAAATCGAAAAGAAAAGGAGATGGCGGCAAACAAAAGGGAGAAAATGATTATCTTTTAATTGGGCCGTATATATTTTATTAGGGCTTTTGTTTATTTTAGATTTTTTTGTTTGTTTTTAATTTTTATTTAAATCAAACTCTAGTTTAACTAGTTTACGAACTACGGTTTTGTAGTTCGAGAATTCGCAACTCAATGGCTGAGTTGGGGCCGAGTTTTGAGCTTATAGTTAGGTTAATCAAGTTAGCGAGTTTCACAAGTTTACATGTGTTTGTACGCGTCTGATTACTTAATTTCTAGTTTCACAAGTTCACAAGCTGGGTAAATCCGTATGTGATCTCTACAGCATTACTTTCTGTTTTTATTTTTATTTTCGCAATAATTTTTTAGTAGACCATATTCTCCTCCACCCACCCTTTAGGGTGAAAATGATCCTACAAAGGAGATGACTAAAAGTAAAGGAATAGAGAGTAGTCAAGGTCAATTTATTGAAAGAGGAAGAGATTAGAAGAAGCATTGGAATACTAGAGAGCGTTCCAAATCTAGGAAGCCTAGATAAGGTAGGAGAAGAAAGTCAATCCATAAAGGGTGCCACCATTATAAGAAACTATGCTAGGGATTGTCTATATTGAAGAGGAAGTCCAATGGATATGGATCTTCATCGATTGCGGTGGAGAAGATTGTATCCGACGATGTGTTGTCCATAGCAATACCAGATATATCATACCATTAGGTGCTTAATTATTCAGTGTCATTTCACAAGATGTCAAATAAGGATTATTTATGCTCTTTTGTTAGGAAGGAGGGAAATAAAATCATTATGGAGAATGTTGCTAGTTATAGAGCCATAATAGAGGGTGTATGTTGTTGGACGAAGTGATTCGCGCTTTGACAAGTGTTCGCAATGTTCTAGGTCTTTATAGGTCATTGATTTTTGTTGCCAGTTGTCATCCAAGGGATGCAAGGTGACTATTAAGCAAGATAGTTTGAAAGTTTCTCAAAATGCACTAGTTTTGACAAAGCATGATATGTTTCAAAATAAATATCTGCTAAAAAGAACCATCATACTTGGGGAATTCTGAGTTGAGGTTGGCAGTTCTCATACTGGATTCCACCATTCTTTAGCATATATGATTGGGTCATATTTCTCATATTTTAGAGAAGACCTTAATGTTAGCATGCAGACGGAAGACGATCAATGGAGAAAACTTTGACAAGTTAGATTTCTATCAGAAGTGTATTGGGAAAGCAGGAAAACGTATTTTTTGGTTTAGACTAGATAGTTTGGAGAGAGTACTTAATTAGGTGCATACAATATATATACAGACTAGTAGCTACTGCTTACATTGAGGGAGTGAAATATTTTATTTTCTTCATTGATGACTTTTCTTAAATTTTTTAGATGTATGCGATGTAGGCCAAATTAGAAAGCTTTGGGACGTTTAAGGCTTGGAAGACGCTAGTTGGAAATCAATCTGGTCCTAAGTTTAATGTGCTTAGATTTGACAATAGCGGTGAATTGGGAGTTCCTTAATTTTTGTAAGAAGCTAGTATGAAGAGACATTTCATCACACTTGGAGATCCGTAATCGAATGGAGTTGCTGAAAGGATAAATCAAACTCTACTTGAGAAAGCTTATTTCTTGAGATTGACTATGGACCTATCTAGAGGCTTTTGGATTGATGCATTTACGACTGCAACACACATCATAAATCTAATTTCATGCTCAGCCATAGATGAAAAGATTTGAAAGGAAAATTTATGATGCCCTGATTCAGTATCTATACCATTAAAGGGAGTTAATCGTCTGAAAGTACAAAGTAAAGAACACGATAAGGGCAACCCGTCGTATATGCTCATTTGAGCCAATACGGATATGTTTCAAATAATAATATAGCCCAACTAATGTTTCACATATCGGAAAAAAAGCAATGTACAAGAATTATTTGCAAGATTGAATACTACAGAAATAATTCATATACGTAGAAATATCCTAGAATAACAACATAAGCAATCGATACACACACATATACAACCGATGTCAAAGTACATAGATCACACAAAATAATACATATCATGACTGCTCAAAATAATATACACATCATCCACAACAAGTACATCACATATACATGACTCCATCATAAAATACTATCACATAGAACCTGTGCAGCTAAAACCCCGCTAAAGTCCCACAAAATCTCCGCTATAGCGCGTAGCGCTCTTTGACCACTACGTTATTTTAATTTAGTGATATTAAATAGTAAGTCTACTTTAAGCCTCGCTATTTTCCGCTACATCTGCTATATCAAGGGTTTTTAGCACCGCTGTAGTAAAATTAATATAAAAATGTTGATTTGTCTAGTTCTCTTTTAAACGAAATCAACAAAGTTATGGTAATGCCCAATTTTAAGGCATAAGTGCCCAATATTAGTAAGAAGTCTATTGTAATCACCAAATTTAATTTGTGTAAATCATGATATTATTTGTTATTGTTATATAAAATATTTCTTTTTCCTACACAAATGATATGAGAATGAAAATAAATTAACTTTAAATATTTGGCTTTAATCTATTGATTTTGCATCTCCATTATTTTTCATTATATCTCCGTTATAAATTTTTGCACCTCCACCCCAATAAAACCGCCATGCGCTTTAATTACATAACATAGAAAAAAACACTAGCACTACCATTATCTATAACATCGTTACCAAAATGGTCACATATATACATCATGTCAAAAACAACCTTAGTCTAGCTTAAGGTTATTGGGTAAGACTAGAACCTAGCTGTGAGTGATGTAGTGTACATATAATGATAATTAAGAATGATACACAGAAGGGATAATATAACATACAAAGTAAATGTCATACACAATCAATATCCACCACAATCCTCATCATATAACATACACAATGTCATGAAATATATGTATAAATTCTCTACATAATTTGACCACAATCGCTATCCTACCGTGATTCACTCTTAATTTCAATTATTAAGTGTGACACTTATTAATAATTTATCCATTATGAATTAACTATTTCCTATTTATTTAACTTATAGAGGGTAGAGTATAGTCTTCCAAATGCCGAGTCAACACCAAGAAATGCAACAACATTCCCTTCGGCCCTAAATTTGTTAAATCATTTACTCGTTTTGAATTGATCATTACCTATTCATATAACTCGTTGAGTGTATAGTAAACTCTATCAAATGTGGGGTCGATATCAAGTAATGCCATTGCATTCCCCTCGACCTAGAATTGTAGAGGCCCTCACACATTCTATTAGTTGTACTACTCTCTACTATGTGGACGTCATCGTCTCCATCAAATACATTGTGTGCTCGTACAACAGGCCGATGGAATTGTGACTAATGAGCTAGAATATCATGACTTGGGGTGCGACCCTGCAGTCGGTCTGAACTAGAATAGATCCAGCCTATATGGTGTCTCATTTCATTTGATCATTCCATTGTCTCTTACGTGTTCTCATTTACCACAACAAACCCCTCCTAATCGTCATTTAACCCGATATTAATAAGAATCATGATATGATTCAAGTTTAACAAAAAATTATATATTGCTCTTAACATCAAAATCATATATGGGTGTACAACATAACATGTTAATATGATATTGTATAATACCACTCTTTCCATGGCATAGACATAGCATCACAATATTGGATGATATTACTCACATAGCCTAGAACATAACATCATAAGAACCATATGTAGCATGGGGAAATATTCTAACCACAAGGTGGTTTTCTTAACACAACAATAACATATGAAAAGTATCAACGCGTGCCTCATTCATATCATAAAAATTTATTATAAATGTGTGTGTATGTGCACGTGCACGTGCATTTCTCTATAAAAACTTCATAGTATGTTAAAATAAAAATAATGTTGGTATGATTATGTATTTTTAAAAATATATATTATTTCTCAACAACGTACGTTAATCAATTTAGTTGAAAAATCAATTAAATTGTCAATCCAATTCATTTAAACAAGGTACAAATCAATTTCATCATCTAATTAAACATAAATTCAATTCATCGATTTGGCGAACCCTCAACGTAGCATGAAATCCAACATTCAACTTTTACTGATTAAAAAGATGTAGAATTTCATTCATTGTTTATTTATAAAATCATAGTACACATATTAATTTGATATGGAATAAATATGAGGTATTGTTATAATTTAAAGATATCCACTCACTGATGACTAAAAAGCCGATTTACCTTTTTTAACATCTCAGTTTGGCAAGATATAATCATCTATATCATTTATCGATGTAGCAGTTCGTCTTAAAATGAATATAGTAAAAATGTTTAGAGACATATATGTATTAATATAAGCTTTATATAAAATCAACCTTTTGTATATGTATCTTTCCAAACAAACACTATTTCATTTGGGGATGCTAATCATGTTTTATTCTATAATCACATTTCAACCAACATGCTCTAGATATGCAAACTAAACTCAAGATCTTCTATAATTACAGTAAATTATACATGTATATATAGGAAGAATCCAAGGGATTAGAAGTGGATAAGATATCACACACTAAAGTCGATTCTAGCTTGTATCTGAAGGCCTACCTACATCAGCCACCTTAGCCTCACGCTTACAAATCAATCCCGACACTCACTAATGCACCTATCACCATTTCTCCACCATTGTCTCCTTGCTCCACCATGTCATAGATGCACCGTTTCTTGCATCCGCATCACCCTTCATCATCAATTCCAACTCCCGTCGTGACATGCTCTTCCTCCCATTGAACGTCTGTGCATGCTCAACATCCTCTCGAGGTCCCAATGGTCACATCCGAGCTCCCCTCTTTCCACAGTCTCCAATCTTGCCTCCATTGAGCTTGAATGCTTTTTCTGTGTCATACATACAGAGGATAGGGATTTAAGGGAAGAGAAAGAATTGGGTTCAATAGTTAGTGAGGGAGAGGGAATTGGGATAGCATTGTAAGATCGATTTTACCCTCGGGGGGAGGGGGTGAATAGGGTGATGCTGTTAATTATAAATTATTGTGTAAGCTTATAAAATTATTTCAACGCAGATATATCAAAATTATAGCAGCACATATAATAGCAGAATAATAAATGCAGAAATAGAATGACACAGAATTTACCCAGCTTTGGCAAAACCCTGCCTACGTGCTGCCCCCAAGGTTTCTACTAGAAATTAAGTAGTCACATGCTTACACACGTAAACTCGCAACACCGGCTACTGACTAACCTAACTCTACGCTCAAAACCCTGCCACAACTCAGCCACTGAGTTGCGAATTCTCAAACTACGCCACGTAGTTTGTCCCCTAGTCGCACGACTAGTAATTACACAATTTTCAAAAGAAAATACAATTTAAAAACAATTTGAATAAAACAAAACCCTAATTTAAACTATTAAATCCCAACTAAAAACAAGGCCGACCCTTTTGTTCTTTTTATTATTATGTTGGCCCGTTCTTTCCACTTTGCTCTGTATAAGGCGGCTCGTTCCTTTTTTCCTTTGCTTGCAAATTAGGGCTTCTAATTAGAAGCTGCCGATAATGGTTGCTCGATCGAATGATGATTTAGGTCCTTGCTTTGTCGATCGACTATCTCTTTGAGTTGCTCACGGCTGGTTCTATTTGCGTCAAGTTCGAATCTGATTTCGGTATGTAATTTACTCCTTTTGCTTTTCTGGTTTTGACTTACTTGAATTCGATTGCTTTTGTAGCCGATGATGATTGTGTTTTTATATAGGGTTTGAACCCCTTGATTTTCATTCATATATATTTGTTTGAATTCGTCTGTAATTCCCTCGGCCATTCGATATTGATTGAATGTTGACGATGATTTCTGACTTTGTCAATTCATATATTTTTAATGATGGCTTGTTCATCACGGCTTCGAATTTTCCTTGCTCGTTTCTTTACCACCACGTCTCTGACTTGTTCAACATATTCTTTGATTGATGGTGATTTATCTGACTTGGTTCGATGTTGACTTCGGTTTTATGATATTGTATATGTGATGATTTCTGACCTTCGTGGTTGAACTTGCTACTGTTGATTTCTGTCTTGTTCTAATTTTTGTTCTCTACTTCAACTTGTTTTTCAACATCACCTGACTTCGGCTTTGACTTCTGGTAGCACTAGCTTTGAATCGACTTGATAATTGTAGTTGTCTTCACTATACATGTATATGCTGCACCACTGTTATCCCTGTTTCATATCTGAACTTGTTTGAACTTCTTGTGTTTCATTTTCACTTGGTCACTGTGTATCACTGCATGTTGTATTTGCATTGACTTCATGTAGCATTTGAGGTTGCTATAGCATTTAAGGTTGCTGTGCACTGTGTATTTGATAGCCTCGAGCTTGCTGATTCACCAGTCTTTGCTGTATTGAGTTGCATCACTGGTCTCTGTATTTAGTCTGGACATATGTGATTTGGTTGCATCTCCATTTGTTGTACTCGAGTTATTTGATTGCATTGAGTACTGAATTGCATTCACTTGTGTACATATTGCATATCCACTTTGTTGGAGCTTTACTTAGTTTTGCTCTTGTACTCTGAGTACAGTCTTCACTGCAGTGTATTGCTTGCATTCATATCCTTGCTGTCTTGTTCAGTCTCGATTTCTTGCATATTGATGTTGAGCCACTGTTTCACTGATGCATCACTTGTTGTTGCCTTTTACTTATGCACCATCTGGAGCTTGCTGTATAAATTTTATACGTTGGCTTGAGTTGTTTGATTGGCACACTTGTAGTTGTACATTCATGTGTTTGTTTCATGTGGTTTGGATTTGCTTTGAGCACCCTTGTTTCAGCTAGAGTTGTATTCATGTGTGACTTGAACTTTAGTTGAGATTTGTGGTCTAGGTTGCATATCATATTATTGAGTCACTGTCTTGAATCGAACTCTTCTGGTTCATGTGTACACTTTGACTGGCTTGCTCCTGACCATTTTATTAAACTTGTATATGCGAACTGCACCTGTGTTGAATCCAGCTTGGAGCTCGGGTTTGATCTTGTGCTGAATATTGTGACATTATTTTTATTGCACTTGAGTTGAACCCAGCGTTTTGGGTTTGACCTGTGCTCATTTGTTCCCGTAATTTTATCAAGTGTATATATCGGTGTGCACGGCCTTGTGGCGTATACAGTGATACACTGTGTATGTCACAAGCTGTTCGTGAATGATGAATTCAAAATTAAATGATGACGAACAACCCAAATAACTGAGGCAAATATTATTTTCAAAATCCACATTTTATTTTATACTGCAAAAATATTTTATTTTCAATTTAAATGCGTCAATGTATATTTTTGCAGATTACTCAGATGCTCGATTCACGTTGGAATGAAGTTGAAGATCAATACGAGTTGAGTGAATGAGTGATATGTAGTGAGGTCAATGTAAATGTGAATTGTAATTTAATCAAATTTGTATTGTAATTGAAATTGTATATAGCGAGAGTTTGAAATTTGTACAATTCAAAAATTGTAATAAATATTAGTTTGAATAAAATTTCTATTTGAATTCAAATTCTGTGTTATTTATTTTATTCAGAAAATATTTATTTAATCTATGAAAAATAAAATAGTACATTAACAAATACATTTAAATAAATACATATATGTTTATTACCATCAAACAAAAATCATAGCAATCGCATATTCAACAAGCATGTCTTTTTAATTAATTTTTGCAGTTATAAACCTTTATGTATTTTCAATTCTTCTCATTCTTTTCCTTTCATTTGCATTCAAATCAAATTCAAATCTATAAGTTTCAATTTCAATTATATTTGTAAATGCAATCTTATTCAACCTAAGTTGATTTACTTTATATACATTATAATCAAAATTTCAATATCTTTAGTTATTTAATCAAATAAGTATAGTACCGATTTATTTGATGTTAAACAATACATTGTTTTACTATCTTAAAATTTTATCGATAATCCAAATTATCATTTGAACTCATTTTCAAATTCATTTCACTAAACAAATTATTATACGTAACTCCTTAAATATATGTAATTATATTAAATATGAAAAATTTCTTGAAATATTATTATTTCTAATTTACTTCAAATATTTTTTGCAAAAATAAATTATAAATCCACTTCATTAATTCACTTTTTTTCATTTCTCAAAATAAAATTCTCATTCATTACAATAAAATTTAATTTGGTGCAAACGTACTGGGAGCTTATGTGTTATAGACACTCCGGCATATAAGAACTGCATCCTCGTAACTTCCAAGTAATAAGCAAATATACCATCAACAAATATGTATTGATACATACCATACATATCAAACCATAACAACTAAATAATCATAGAGATAACCATCAAACCAAAAAAATAATAAGCATCACACCAAACAATATATTTCATCTTGTTCTTTGTTTATTTACTTTTAATTTTTTTAAATTTAATATCATCTCAATAATATTATATCACATGAATGTCATTTTAACATTGATATCCCATTATACCTATACATTTAAACTATCAGACATAAAGTTCGATGCTTCTAAATTTCTTCCAAGTGTTGAAATTTGTGAAAAAATTTGGTAGCATTTACTTTGTGGTTTGTGTTTCGAAAATTCACAAAGCACAATATAATCAATAAACATCTTAACAATGCCTTTCAATTGAGGAACAATATAGACGTATATATTACAATATAATGTGTATCTCACATAATATACACATGAAGAATCATAAAGCGTACCTTACATTTGCAATTTGAGCGAATTTATTTAATTTTAATGCAAACATAAGCAAGTAAGAGCCAAAAATCAATCCAAAAAGCCTTCGTGTACCTATGTGCTTTACTCAAACAAATCATGTATGTGTGTGTATGTAGGATGTGTGTATAGGGTAAGGATCTGTATCACCCCTCTATTCAGCCTCACATGGCCCTCTACTCATTCT
Source organism: Allium cepa (assembly GCA_030765085.1). Classification (NCBI taxonomy): domain Eukaryota; kingdom Viridiplantae; phylum Streptophyta; class Magnoliopsida; order Asparagales; family Amaryllidaceae; genus Allium; species Allium cepa. Next base: position 160,667,749 of record CM060939.1, read on the forward strand.
TCTTTAAATAATACCATATTGTTATAAGAAAGAGAAAGTATTATTGTTTAACTCAAAATGAGTAGCTAAAATTAGCTGCGTTTGAGGGCTGAATAGAGGGGATGCATATCCTCATACATACATGGGTGCATGCATGCATACAATAGCATGTCCACCTTTTGTTAGCTAATGTTTTGACTAACTTTTGGAATATCAAAACGCCAAATTATCAAAAGTCATCAAAAGAAAAATTGTAACTTACGAAACCCACCTTTCCAATACATTACACAACCTTAAAAAACCTTTAAATGCTAGATGTCATAGCCATTTTACTAAAGAGTGCAAACACTGAAATTTCAATTTTAGACTATGATCACTCACTTTGAAACATATTTTGCTACAAAATACTTTATGACTTTTCAAAGTTTTGAGCATGAAAGTTCTTCCTTGTCAAAAACCTTTCCAATGAGTGTATAGACATCAAAATCGGGTTAGTAGATTAGTAATTATAGTTGAAACAATGTAAACTTTTGACTCAGGATTTACATGTGTAAGCCAGAAATTTCACTTATCTTAACCAATTTTTAAAACAGTAAATGTCAAAATTTTGAAATATTTTCAACATAAAAGTTATTCTACATTGAATTATCATTCTAAGAATCCAAAATCATCTCATTTGGTTCACTGAATTAGAAAATATGACTTAATGAATTTGGAACAAGTTCGTTGATTTCAACCGGCCAAAAAATTGTATAATTACACAACAGATTTCAAGCGAGAATACGACTAATTTTCGAAAGCTATTTATCGAAAACGATGTAGATTATGAAATTCTCTTTCCAAAATAGTAAGGTCCACTTAAATGGCCATACATACAAAATGTTATCCTCGATTTACTAGGAGTATATATATTCACTTTAACATTGTAACGACATGTAATTTTCGATAATTAAAAATATTAAATTAAATAAGATTTTGGAATTTAATATTGGAAGAAATTAAAATTTGTGATTTACTAATGAGAAAAATAACTAGAATGTGATTTAATAATGTTGATTTTGTAACGACCCAGAATTTTATTTAATTAAAATTTGAATATTTAATTAATTTTAAATATTAATAAGTGAAATTTATAAGTCGAATAAATTTTATTTCGAATAATTGGATTTAATTGAATAATTAAATCAATAATTAAATAGTTGGAAATACAGAAATAATTGAAAATTGGGTTAAATATGATTGAAAATGATTTGTAAAATTTTATTATGTCATGTTGAAGTTAGAATGAGGTTATAGAACTTTTAAAATTGAATTTAGAGTTTATTTGTGAAAATTGAATATTTTAATATTTAATCGACTAGTGAAATTAGCCATTTTTCGAACAGTCTCAGAATTGGATGAAACTAGTTCCATTGGATCCGTAATAGTTTGTTATTATCGGATTTCAATTTTCGTAGCAATCGGAGTTTTCGTTTGATCGTGGCAGCTCGAAACGCATCGAAATTGTTTTAATAATAATTTGGCGAGTTAAAATAGCCATTTTTCAAAAAGTCTCGGATTTTGACGAAACAAGTTTCATCAGATCCGTAATGTGATATTATTGTATGGTTTCAAATTTCATGTCAATCAGATTTACCGTTTGTCCGGTGCAAGCTAAAACGCCTAGAAAATCGTTTAATCGGTTTAATTTTAAATCGAACGTTTATTGCCATAACTTGCACAAATGACCGAATTAGCTTTCGAAACCTGTTCCATTGTGTCCGAAATACGGGGTAAACCCTAGAAAAGCTAGTCACTGTGCGTAAATCAGAGTTTGGAAATTCCGGAATGAATAGTGTCGTTCAAACTTCTATAAATAGCCCCCTCTCTTCACAAATAAAAAAAAATAGGGTTTAAAACCCTAGCCGCCGGCTATGCAATCAAAGGCCAGAAAACTCTCAACTTCTTTCCCCCAAACCTCTCAATCCATCAAGCGATCGCGAAAACTTCCAACTGGGAAGTCGTAGAGGACGACGAGGCGAACCTATCCAACGGTCAAGATCGTCATCGGAGCATCGTGGTCGCCAGAATCTGGCTGCGAAGTACACACAGTCGGCACGCAATTCGAGCTCAATGGGGCGCCGAGCTGCACGTGGTTCATGGTGGAGATGGAGCTTGCGTAGGGGAGTGGAATGGTGGTGCTTGATCGGAGCGAAGTCGAACGATATTGGCTCGAAAATAAACCCTAGTTTGGAGCATTGGGTTCGGCTACTACTGGAGCACGCGCGTGCGTATGAACGAAGAGAGGGAAGAAAGGAGCAGTGGCCAAGATTCTCTGATGCAAGGTCCAAAGGCTGAGATTTAGCAGTAGGTTTAAAATCAAAGGAAATGTTGTAAATTTAGTATATAAAATTCGTGTAACTTTAAAAATTCATATCTTTTTCATACGAGGTCGAAAACGCGCGAAACTAGTTGCGTTGGAATCGTATGGACGAGCACTACGCTATGAAATTGGATTGGAGTCGTTTGGAGTTAGTGAGAATTTCGGGTAAAATTAAACGTCCGTTTAATTTTATTCGAAATAAATCGCTAAAAACGAAATTGAAATCAAGGTGAGAACTTCTCACTCAATCGAATCGGTTTCGATTTTTATTTTAAATAGTTATATTTAAAATTCTGGAATGCATGTTTAAATGATGATTGTTATCTATTGATTGTTAAAATAGACATTATGCGCCGTTAGTAAGCGGATGTTATTTATTAAAAACATATATCGCGAATATTTCATAAACAGTGAAATTGGTATTATTTATGTACTTGGAATTGATTTCCCGCAGTATATAGCGGATGAGACCCTATTGCGCCGTCTATTAAGCGGATAATATTTTAAATCCCATATAACGCGATAATTTCGTACTGGAACGGAATTGGTATTGTGCTAACATCTTTGAATGCAGGGAAACAGGTTGGAGGGATCCAACTGGATTTCTCAACAATATTTATTTGATTTCAAATATTTTGATATTTGATGGATTATCATATCGATATATGATGTCGTTGTTGTCGTGATTGACTATTTGGTATGTAGCATCATTGGGCCAAATTTTGAAATTTTAAAAGGATTTTTAAAGTGATTTTTGAAGAGTATATGTCTATAAAATATTTTTGGAATTGATTCATTTTAAATAAATAAACGTATAAATTTTAATGTTATAAAAATTATGATTTCTGAGAAATATAGTTAAAAGTTGATTTTTGAAAATATGGGGTTAATGATTTTATAAAATAGTTTAAATTGCGATTTTTGAATTTATTATGAAAAGTTTAAAAAAATAGGATTTATAAAATTTAATTATTTTATAAATCAAAGAGAATGGTGAAATTATAAAGGAGATTAAAGATGTTTTAAAATAATAGTATAAATTGATTTATATAAGGGATTTATAAATTGATATTTATAAATTAAAATATTTGAAGTATAAAACGAGTTTTTATAAGTGTTAGAATGAATTGTGAATGAACTTCAAAAATGAATGAAATTTATAGAATTATGAACGGCGAAGTTATAAATGGAATTTTATAAACAGTAGGTTTATAAAATTTGTAAAGTTATTTGAAGAATAAGTTTTGGGTAAATAAATGAATCTTATAAGTTATAAGATTTATAATTTGGGAGGTTTCAAAGAACGATTTTTGAATAGGGCTTTTGGTTTATAAATTGATATTTATAAATTTGGGAATCTTATAAGTTATAAGCGTTTAACTTAAATTTTAGACTTTTGGTTTATAAATTAATTTATGAATTGAATAGGTTAATAAAGGAGATTTATAAAGGAAGTAGTTATAAAATAAATAGAAATGAAATTTATAAAAGTTGTTTTATAAATTCGCAACGACTTATTTGATAAGTAAATTGTTATAACTTATTTATGGAGTTATATTCACATTTTAGATAGTGAATAATCCTTTGAAATAAAATGAATAGAAAGGATGAAATTGGTTAACAAGGTATATTCACGTTTTTGAATAGTGAATAATATGTTAAATAATATGTTTTGGATGTGATGTTTTAAACAGAATTAAAACGATCTAATGATGTTTTTAAATGTGTTGAGATTCGAAACCATAGATTTCAACATTCATTGTTGAAATAGACGTTTTCGAGAAATAGAAGGAAATGGTGGACTATAACACTGTTGTTATAGTAAATGATTTCCGAAAGGAAATGTTTTGTATAGTATTGAGATTTATATATCTATTTTAATTTCGAATCCCTATACTAGTGATTTTGGATTGTCGTAACAATGTTTTACGCAACATTCGTTTTGGCCCAAATAAATATGTTTAAGAGAATGATTTCCTTAAAGAATGAAATATATACTTAATTTCGATTTAAGTATATCGAATATTTTCCAAGTGTAGAAAATAAAAAGATTTGTGAATTACTTATTAAAATGAGTATGGAAATGTTTTACAATAAGTGAACATTTTGGGAATTTATCTTTTTGAAGATAAATTGAAAAATGAATATTTGAAACCTATTGAAAATCGTACATCAGTAGATATTGTGAAATATAAATTCACTATGGAATTTATAAAAGAAAGTGGAATTTGTTTAAAAATAAATATTGAGGTATTGAAATTTTATATCTTGTAAAGATATTTTTGGGAAATAAATAATTTGGAAAATTATTTGGAATCTGGTGATGTTGTGCATATCAATTGATAGTTCAATAACCGACTATCAATATTTACCTTTGAATGGGTATTTGTTGTGATTTGTTTGAATTTGAATGCCACACTTATTTTTGAATAAGCGCCCACTATTCGGGTTAGCCGGGAAAGGACCTTGGGGTCGTATAACCCATTCCGAATATGTGATACGTCGTTATGAATTGCATTTGATGACCGGTGTTGAAGACCGGATATTTGCGAGAGCGATGGGATGACCTGTCGATTGACTTTGCACTGAGTTGCTCCGGTATAGAGTTCTCCATATGTGATGGGGAATCCGATCAGGATTGTGGATATCCGGATTGCAAGGACTTTTTTGTAAGTGCCTTCGGTTCTGTTCGAGTCCGGAACAGACTTGTATGGATTGTATGTCTGACATTACAAATTCAGATATAAAGCTGATTTCTTTCAAATATATTTCTGTTGGTGGCAGAGTATTTATTCTCTTAGCTTAGCACCCTTCTCTGAGACATACGAGCTCAGAGGTTATGTAGTTGAAGGTTATCAGCAATATATTCCCAATTTGGTAATGTGACATGCTGAGTGTTGCTGTGAAATGATCATTGTTTGATCATTTGTGATATGATCATTTGTTTGATAGTTTATCTTTGTGATCATTTCTATGATCATTTGTTGACCCAAAGCACAGCTTTTGTATAAAGCGTGGCTTTGTGGACGAGACTTCGTCGAGCCTCACACCCCGGAATGGTCAAAACATGAAAGATGCGGCAAGGTTATGAGGGGTAGCTCCCTTTAGGGTATGTGCATTTCCTTTTGGAAAAGGGTGGTATCATGGTATGGAGCCCAGATACTTACTCATGTTGAAACACTTATTATTTGGTGTGATGTTGATTACGAGCGCTCGGATAAAGGTCCCAAAGGACCGGGGGATGGCATACTCATGTCAGTAGTTACCCAGTTAAGGGTAACCCAGCCTTATGTTGGCAGAGATCCGGTTAGGTTCTCGGGGACGTCCTTCCAGAAGCGTTCTCATGTGGCAATGGGAAGTTCCTTGCCCTGACCATTAGTTGGAAATCCAAAGAAACAATACGATCTTGTACGGTTTTAGTTGTATAACCTGCCATGGAATGTGGCGGTAACCTGCTATTGAACATGGTAGCTATAGTAGGAATAAGTGCGAAATGTCTATGCTGGCTAAGATTTATATTTTTATTTTCGAAATGAATTTTTCCTACACTATGCACTAGTAATAATATCAAATGTTTCTTTTTAATGCGTATCAAGCATCTTTGACTATCATAAGGAGAAATCTCCTCCGATTCTGCGTTTGAATTGTGTGTGTGTGCGGAAGGCCTTATGGTAGTCTCATTTTTTAAAAGCATTGCGAATTGATTTTAAAAATATTCCTCTATTTTGATTTTAAAGATAAATAAACTGTTTTGAGTTTTCACACCAGTCACATGACTGACTCGGAGTTTATTGTTTTCCTTCCTAAACTCTGGGTGCCCACCAATTTCCACAGGGGCAGTCAAGAGTTAAGGTTTATCAGGATATTCTGGAATTCAGGAGTTGCTGGAGGCAAGATGGATGACATGGCATATTACTTGTATATAGTATTTTCTTTTTCCGCTGTTTGTTGTTGTTTGTTGTTGTACACTCTGATGTAATATGATGTAATGTAATAACTGATATAGTTCTTTGTTTTAAAGATTATTCATTTATTTATTATATGTTGTTCCGCTGCGAATTGTGAGATTCTGATATTGTTTTGTTGTTTTCTTTCTGTTCTGTTCTATCTTTTCTCTCTTCTTCTGTCTTTTTCTTTTTCTTAAACATTGAGAATTTGTATTTCTGTTCATCTTGAGTTAATCTATGGAGATTAGTGTATATTCAAGGAGTATGGATTGTGGGTCCTCACAGATTTAATTTGATTAATAACTATTTTAATGAAATTTCAATCAACTGAAATAAGTGTAAACTAATTTGGTTATAATTGCAAACAAGGAATAAATTAAATGTTGAATTTAATATTGAAATTACATGTTATAAATTAGAATAGGTTTATCAAGGAACATTTAATTAGCATATGAATTTGTTAACTTTGTTTATAAACAATAAACATAGAAATGTGTTTGAATTATTAATGTGTAATAATTGTTTAATTATTTAATCCATTGAAATTAATTTGGAAATCAATGTGAATTGATGTAATTTAATATTATAATTAATTTGAAACAAGATGATAACCGAAGAATATGAATGCAATAAAATGTAAACAAATGTTAATTATGTTCATAAGGTAATACTTTGTTCAATAATAAGAGTTAGAATCAAAATAAAAGAATTTGATTGAAATTAAATTATAATTAATCAGGATTTTATTTCAATTGTAATTAAACGTTGAAATTTGTGCAATATATAAATATTGAAATTTACGTGGAAAATTTTATTTTAAAGATTATTAATTTATATGTAATCAAGAATGGGGAAAATTGTTAATTATTAAATTTGAATTTGAAAAGTGATTAAATCAATTTAATAATAATTTACTTATTTAACGTCAAAGTTAACCATCTTGGCCACTGTCTCGGATTTCGACGAAAGTAGTCTCATCGGATCCATAAGAGTGAATTATTGTAGAATTTCAAATTTCTAGCGATTGTACTTGTTTGATTGTGCGTGCTCGAAACGCATATAAACCAATTCAATGAATTCAATTAACATAATCAGATTTAATAAACTAACTTCTGTATATAATGGAATTTGGGTTTGAAACTAGTTCCATTGAGTTTAAAAATATTGAAAACCTATATTTCAATACAATGGATGACCCATTTTCCTTTCGGAAATGAAACAGGATTTTCCGGTCATCGTTATCATTTCGACCCAATTCAATCTATCCATTCTTTCTTATCTATCTTCGCTTATATATAGGCTGTTATAAACCCTAGTTGTTTCTCAGTTTTGATTTCTGTACGTACTATCATCTTCAATCTATCTGCTTCCTCCTCCTTCCCAATGGCAGAAAATCCAAAACCTTAATTTCAAATTCAAATTCAAATCGAAATTCAAACTCCTCAAATTATGTCATATTTTATATCGTTGGAAAGCTCTCCACGAGCGCAATCTAGAACTGTAATTCATTTTTGCAATCGAATCACGGTTTGGACATAAATTGGCAATCTTTCTCAGGCGTTAGTTACTAGGGTTTCACGATTGACGGTGGATCGTCGACCAATCGACAATCGGGGAGTTGTGTTTGGAAGGAGTCGAACAGGTCACAGATGTAGTGGTCATTCATCTTAGAGAGGGTGCGGTTCACCAGAATTTGAGGTAGAAGGCGACGACACTGCAGCATCCGTGGCGTCGTAATGGTCATTGCGATATAGGGGAACTCGGCTCATTGAGGTGATGCTGGCGCTGGCCTCTGATCGGAGGTCAGGCGAGCGTGGCGACGGCGTATTTGGCTAGAAAGTGGCAGCGTTGAGTCGAGTCCTGGTTCGATCATGTACGTGATCGTGGCTAGGGTTTCGAGGAGGTATTGATAATTACGTTTATGCTCTTTAGTTATTTTTAATTTAAATTTTAAATCTATATCTTCTAACATACAAGCTTTTCCATACGATATCGGATTCATGCACGGTTTTCTCCATTACGATCATATCGAAATTTTGGATAGCATGAAACTAGTTTGGTTGGATTCTGAGACTGTTAGGCTTTTAGACTTTAATTGGATTTCTAATCGACTGAAAATCAAAGGTGGGTGTTTTAACCCACTCACGAATACTAAACCATCTTATGTTGGTTAAACTAAATTTATGATGTGATTAAAAATTTATTGATTGTTGTTTAGTATATTTGAATTGTCTAGGGCTGTCAATGAATACCCGAAAAATCCGAAATCCATCCGCATCCGCATTCGAAAAGCGAATAAATATCCAATATCTGAAAAAACACGGATGCGGATGTAGATAAGAAGACATCCGCGTCAGAAAATTATCTGTCTGGTTTTTGTTGAGATTATAGTTTAAACTATGTGCATTTTAGTGTAGTGAAAAAGAGTTGTTTATTATTGTCATTTAAGTTAGTAGTTTTATTATATGCACTTAATGCTTTTTAACTGCTCGAAACTATTTATTATCATCATATTTGTTAATTTTTCACACTTTTATAATCAATGGGATTGAATTTTTTTTATGTTAAATTAAAATTTTCTTTTTATAATTCTTGATTTATCGGTCATTAGCGGATAGGATAATTATCTGATATCTGCCGTATCCACAGATGCGGATATCCGATATATGATTTCGGATGCAGATGCGGATACGGAACTATCTGCATCCAAAAGCATCCGTTAACAGGCCTAGAATTGTCATTTGAATTTAATTTAAGTTTATATTAAATTAAATTGCCATTTAAATTAATATTGAATTTAATTACTAGTTAAATACCTGATAATTATAACCAGTTTATTTGTTGTGATTTATTGGTTGATTTAAATGATAATTATAGTGGATGTTTAATTGTTAATATTTGGATGATGGATATTATATTTATTTTATATCTTGCTATCGCACTGCAAGTTCCATTAGTTCACTATTAGGAAAACCACTATGAGTTGAAAGGATACATATCGGAATGGTCTTATAGATTAGGAAAAAATTGTAACGGGTTGAAATGATAAACCCAAGCGATTTATGGATTCGAAAATTGTAATTCGGGATTATGGGTTGAAATGATATATACTCGTAAATTTAAATTATTGCGGTTTAAAGTGATATATATCCGTATCACTTGACCATAGGGTAGAAAATTATATATGGACACCGAATTGATTAAATTAAATGATTTTAACTTCTTAGTTTTTGAATCCAGTTAAATGATATTATAAAATAAAAAATTGATTTATATGAACTGAATTATTTCAAATTCCAAGCTTTTAAATGTTGAAATTGGTTTAAATGAATTATTTAAAGAATTTAAATTAAAATCTTAAAGTTGAATTTTAAAGGATAAATGAAATTTATTAACATTGAGTCATTGTAAAATTTTAAATATTTAAGCTTGAAACCTATCGAATTTGAAGTGATTTAAATTTGTAGTTCAAACATGGATTTGAAATCAATGTAAATTGAAATGTTTTAATGAGAACTCGAAATGAAACCTTTAACCTTTTGAATTGAAATCGTTGAACCGAGATTTTCTTAAATTGAATTTTGGAACAAAAGTTGATTTGAATTGATTTGTAAACTTTGAAGAAAACAATTCTAATTTGGAACTACTTTCGATATAAATTCTTTTAATATACAAACTCTTTTAGCATATAAACTATTTTTCTCATATAAACCATTTTAATATATTAATAATTTTTAATACATTAACTATTTTAATATATAAACTATTTCTAATATAAAAACTATTTTAATCTATAACCTATTTTTAAAAATATAAACTATGTAATGTATGTTATTTAAATTTATAAACAACTTTTAATATATATAGTTTAATATTTATACATTTTTTAATATATAACTATTTCAATATATAAACTACTTTCAAAATTCAAACAGCTCGAAGTTGGAAATGTTATGATTTAGATTTAATTGATTTAAATGCGAATATTTTAATACGATGGTTTAACCTATTTTGTGATATGATTTTGAAGTAAATATGATTTCGAAAGTGATATGATTTTAACGCGAATATGATTTCAAAAGTGATATGACTTTGAAGCGAATATGATATTTTGATACCAATTATGAATTGGTTTTGGAAATGTAAAGGAACCAACCAGTGTGAAATAAGCATTTGGTTATTGAAGACACTGGAATCAGATATTCTCATACACTCTACCAATACCGAAAACCACTTTAACAACTCTGCACGTGGTGGAGAATCCAGAATGAAGTAGGATGGTTTGGCGAATGCTACTGTATGAGGCATGAACGCAGCCCTGACCCCCTTAGGTCAGCCTGATATGACTAAAATAGGACTTATACCGCGCTAAGTGAGGTCGCTCCTCCGATCGGGCATATTTCTTCAATACCATATTTACTGCTTTATGATTGATTTGGTGGCCATCCATTGATTTGATTTTGGGAGTGTGTTCCGAGGTGAGCATTAGTAGCTGCTATGCGTTACCACCAACCCGAGAGTGCAAATGGTAGAATCCTACCCTAGCATTGTCTCACGTGCCTTGTCATATGCATTATCGAACCCACTACGAGTTTGGTTTGTGTCGCACACTATGGAGTGCCATTTGATAGCCCTCCAGTTTATGGAGGAATTGCAGTACTGTATAGACTACGACGTTTATAAAAATGTGTTAAGGGGGATATGAGTAACGCCTTAACGCAATTTTAATACGTTATTTTACTGTAGACATATTACAATAGCATATTGAGCTATGTATGCAGATAGTTTAACGGATCCTTAGGAGATGAAATCCTAAACATCTCTTAAGTTATTTCACGCATGTTAGACACTGGATAGGGGATGTAAAATCTCGTAAACATCTCTGAAGCTGTTGCACTCATATTTACTTATTTTGATTTAACTTATATAAGATCTTTTAGTTCTGGCTTGAGTGTTTTTTCTTTTCATTATGCTCGAGTCAGCTAAGTATTCTAACATATTCGAAGATTTAGTATATTATTACTATTTATTATATTTATTGCACTGCATCATGTTGTTCTGCTACATTGTTTATTTATTCCTGATGTATGTATAACTCTGATCTGTACTGTAAAGGTGTAATTAAATGTTATTTGTAAATCAACTTCATGAACTGTTTCTTTGATTATTATATTTTATCATTTTGCTATGAGAGTCTATTGTTTGTTTTTCCTTTCTTTTTTCTTATTTTCTTATTTACCTCATTAACAATCCTCCATTTTGAACGGTTTGAGTTGACATGTGTGTCTGTTTTTGTCGATTTAAACCGTCCAAAAAGGCAGGACATTACAAACACACACCTATATTCACATTTCAAATTCCTTTTTTGTAGATATCAATTTAAATATTTTACTACAATTTTGTTTATGAATGATTGAAAATTTCATATGAATATCAAAATGTACATACACTTCTTGTTGTTGTTGTTTCCTTTCGTTATGGCAAAGTTGTGTATAGACTCCATTATTTTATTGGCATTCCAACAACCACTAACACCTCATTCAATCATCTTTGTCTGAAAGTACTGTAAAATTTCATCATCCATTTTAAATCAAACCAAATCATCACCCCAAATCGAAATTAACATCCAATAAATCATATTCAACTAGAGTATCAAAACATGCATTCACCATAAACCAAATATATCAATCTATATCGATATATTCAACACCGGTCTCATTTCACTCAACTAATTCAATACCATCTCTATCTCAAAAATTCAATTCCACAACATATGTATCGTATATCATCGAATATAATTCATGCATTCAAATATATACATGAATACATGAATATAAATTAAATATAAATCCCCATACTCATTTTATCAACAAAAACTAACTTCTTGTTTTAAATTGACTTCTTAATGTATGATCCTTTTATCAAATCAAACCCTTCATTAATTTGACATCTCAATTTACAAGATTACTTTATTATCTGCAAAAGTAACCCTCATTCATAAATCTAGCCAAGTTTATTTTATAATAGTATTGTTTTTAACTATAATCTAACTGCATAATTTTTGTTTCAACAATTCATTTGCTATATACTTATTTATCAACCTCTTAATGTAACTCTGTTATGATTTTAACCATCGAAAACCATTTGTCAACTCGTTATTTGTCGAAGATAAAGCTCAATTGGTACTATATATGTATACTATTTATTCATTTCACATGTTTTACCATTACAAATTTATTTAAGCTTAATGATTGCTCGAAATATAATTTGTTATTGTAGACATAATACAATGATCTCTTTTCAACAACTCGATACATATGTGTTTTTTATAACGATCTATTATTTTAAGGCGATCTTAAAACAATAAATCATTTTCAAAACAATTTTAATTATTCAACTAAATTCATCCCATATACAATTTTCCTATCCTCCAAAGCTTTATAAACTCCTTTACTTATAACTATCCTTTTTATCATTTGTATACTCTTATATAAAAGAATATAATCATCTACTTATTTCCAAAATAACTCATGATTTTATATTTTATAAATATTATCTAGTTTATTTTAAGATAATTTATTATTCTTAAGCTAATTTTATGCAATATACTTACCCACACTTTAGAAATATTCGATATTTACAAAGATATAGCGTTACAAAAATCAAGACTCTACTTATCAAAATATAAAATACATTATTTTAATTCACTGTTGTTTTTATTCAAAATAATAATTATATTTTTCTCAAAAAATTGATTTTTTTTTTTGAATTTTGAAACTCATACATGTGTGTGTGTATCCAAATACATTTTGATAAATACATATATCATTCGTTCAAATCATGTTATAAATATAAAACAAGTAACACTCAATTCACATCAAGTAAATCAGCACACATTATATGTATATTGACATAAATAATAATTAACAAATGCATATATAGAAACCTAACAAAACGTTGCTTCGCCATGGATCTTAACGACTTGTTTCACTAATTGGATGCAATGTTAATCATATAAGAAAACTTGCCAATATTTCCTCGCCATCTATTTCAACAATTTTCTAACATCAATGACTACAAGCATTATTCGAAAGTTATTCAAACTAGGAAAAAAAATCAGTTCACGTATATTAATTAATAACAAATCATTCGACATACGCTCAAAATTTCATACATACATATATTTCAATAAATACCTCCATGTATTTGTAATGACCCGCTAATTTAGCAGTTTGATAAATTATATTTATTTTTAAAATATCGAATATAACTTTTAGAAACATAGATTATGATGTTTTGAACAATTAATAATAATATTAATAAGTATTTAAAAAAATATTTCCTTAGGAAATATACTGGTAAAATGGCCGAAAACCATTTTATCGATAAACAACTCTATAATCATCAAACGTCGTGTACAGAGCTGGATATATGCACTTGTTTTTATAATTGAACAAGAATACGAAATAAAATTATTTATTTTATTTTTGGAAATTAAAAGTATGTATGACATCCTAAACGATGCCCTTATATTTAATAATTGATTTATGATTTTAAATTGAGATTTAATGATTTAATAATTATTATAATTATTCAAATAATTGTTTTAAATGATAATAATTTATTTTAAATGGTTATAAAGTGATAGTAAATTATTTATAATAGTTTTATAAAGATATATAATCAGTTGACAATGTAAGAAAATTGATATCACTTTATCGGTATAATAATAAATTTTCTAAATATTTGTTAATATTGATTATATGATTTTATAATTCAAATGAGATCATTTTAATTAATTAATAATGATTATAAATCTATTTTCAAATTTTTTTTACATGTACATTAAATTAAATTATAAGTGAAAATGTGACGGGGAATGGTTTCTCGATTTTCAACGGTTTAACGAACGGAAGTTGTTCGAAAGTCGTTACAACCTTGTTTATATGTCATGTGCACATATATAACATACAAATACATCCACTTACATATACATGGACACATATATACATACATATAACATGTATACATTTATATATACATATGTTAAAAATATCTAAGATATTTTATAGAGACTTCACCCTTATGCTTTTATAAAGTCAACAATTGATGCATGAAGTGATTTGAGGTAATGGAGCACATGGAGGAGGAGGGCTAACGTGTGAAATGTTGAAGGTGAAGTTGTGCACATAGGTGATGGAAGGAAGGTGAAGTGATGTGGGATATTTTTTAAAATTTTGGCTATAAATACATGCATACATTCATTCAAATTCTCACACCACTTTCCATCTTCTTCTTCCTCTTTTCTCAAGCTTTTTCCTTCTCCTTAATGGCCTCTCATCTTAGAAAAATTATGGAGAAAATTATATAAAAATAATATATAAACATATATAGTAAATGTATATATACATAAAAACTTCAAAAATCTAACCAATCTCTGTAAGGCCCCTAAATTTTAATTAACATTATTCGAGATATTCAATTGGATAAATTAAATAGAATAATGTGCATAATTAGGGAGATAAGATTAATAATCAAAGGTCGTGTCTTAATGAATGAACTAAAATATGACTTAATTAAATTTAGAAGGAGGAATTTTCCTAAGGGGTAAACATGGAATCGAGGCTACATTTCTTAGTATAAATCTCTTCCTCCACCTTAATAAATTTTCACTTTCTCGTTCACTTACACCTCACCTACTTTCGGCCAACCATAAAAGCTCTAGGAAGAGCATAAATTAAAGAAAAAGCTATGGAATTAAAGCTAGGAAATTATCTCATTCTCCAATCAACTAGTCAAGGTGAATAATCATGTTTATCGTCTCATTTTTCTCTGTTTGGATCGGCTGTAGGTTATACCCAATTCATGTTTGTGTCTTGGTTGTGATATAACCATTTAAACCTTTGTTTGGATAAAACGTGGTTGTTTTAAATGTTAATGGATTAGTTAACATGTTTTTATTTGGTTTTAGTTAAATTCCTAGTGGTTTTAATCTTCATATGCTTTGAAATTTTAATATGTTGAAGAGAACATATTCAAATTTATTTTAATTTCCAAATAAGGAAAGTCAGCAGTAATTTTGAATAAAAATTCTGGCAACCAATCAAATTTAGACAAATAAGGCAAGAGGGGTACAAAAGAACTGTTTTAAAGTACAATTTTCACTATTTTAACTCTTTCGGTAAGACCTTCCGCCTCCATTCCAAACCTTCTGACAAGGTCGAAAGGTATCAAACCTTTGAACTAGGTCAAAAAATCAATGCACATGGTATCAAGCGACTGATACGTAGTGAATTGAAAGGGATCGAAAGATTAAGGGACGAAAGGCTAGATCTTTCGAAGGAGATGAAACTTTGTTTCGGTTTTAAAGAAAATATGCCTGCTAGCTTACAAAGAGCTGTTGACATTGTCAAATGGTTTAAAAGAAAAAGGTTTCGATTGGTTTGCTTTCTAGTTCTGAATGAAAGCTTTCGACAAAGTCGAAAGGTTAGCTTTTGACAGGCTCGAAAGCATAGTTGCCGCTTCCAAACCTTTCGATCCAGATGGAGTCAAAGGTTCTCTTTTGTTTTATAAAACTTTCTATCTCTCTCTATTGATTTCGAAGGGCTGGTTCCAACACAACACTTCACTGTTTTTGAATGTATTCGTATGATTTGACCTCGAAAGGTTTTGACTTCGAAAGGTTATAATTTTGAAAGGTTTTGGTTTCGAAAGGTTTCGATGGGGTTACCTTCAATGATTTTGAAAGGTTTTGAATTTCATTGCTTTCAAAAAGTTTATAAATGGTTTTATAGGGGAGATACCCCAGGCTTTCAACAAAGTCAAAAGGTAAAACCTTTCGACTAGTCGACAAGGTTGAAAGGTTTGATTTTGTGACGCTTTCAAAAGGAAGGCTTCCGAAGGGTCCAACTTTGGATGTTTATTTGCTTTCGAATAAGGCTTCATTCGAAGGGGTTTAAAGGGTTGTTTTAGCCATTATTCCTTAAGTAAAATTTTGCTAATTTGAAGGGGTTACTTCGAAGGGTTATAGCATAAAATACTTATCTTTGTTGAATTTGTAAGGGGGATCCTTATATAAATTGGATGTAAAAAAACCTTAAGGACACCCAGATGGGTTTATTGTTTTCGATACATAGTTTGGGGTTACAAACAGAAATATGCTTTCGAAAATATACATTGGGGTTATCAATGTGTTTTTATTTAATTTAACTTAATTGAGGTTACCAATAAGAATATGTAAAATAATTGGTGTACCTAGGGAAAATAAATAATAATGGGGATCATAAATTTTTATACATAATTATAGGGATCATGATATTTTGATTGGCCAAATGTTGGGCTCTTGGTTAACCTAGGAAAACCATGGAATGTGCGGCGGATAGCCCACATCAAATTTCTAAAGCAAAGAATGTTTTGCCAGAGGTGGTTAGCCTTAGGATTTGGCACCCAAGGGTTCATAGTCATCCTAGAAAAACTATGGAGTGTGCGGTGGATAGCCCACACCAACTTTTATAAAAAAATTATGAAGGATAATCTGCATTTATTTTGATGAATTTGGGACAGATAGTCCTATTGAGGTTTTGACGGATAGTCATTTTAAAGATTTCAGTGGGGAATCCAATACATTGCTTTCAGTTGGGATATCTAATAAATGGGTGGATGTGATATCCAATATATATGATTTATGATTTTATTTCATATTATATTAAGACTAATCATTTTGGGTGAGGAGGCATAGTAAATGATTTGCATGTTTTGTTTTGGATAATGGTGAGGGGAAATCCATTCCGCTAAGCAACGTGGTCTCACTAGCTATCTATTAATGATAAGAGATGATAGGGGATTATTTATGACAGACTTATTGTCTGACTCGAAGTTTATGTTCCTCCACAAACTCTCGGTTACTCAAAATAATTTGAGTAGTTTGAGAGTGGGAGACTTTCAGGTTTTTGGACGAATAAGCTTCCGAGGACATGCAGGAGGCAGTGTTAGCTAAATAGGAGCTATTTTGTATTTTTCGCTATGATGTACAAAGAACTGCAAAGTTCATATTTATTAGTTCTTTGATCATCATAAGGGGACATTTTCATATGTCGCTTTTATCGTATTTTGTACGTGTATATGTGATTTGAACATGGTTAACGTTTGGGATTATGTAATTAAAACTTAAATTATAGTTTGCTTGGAATGGTAAATTCTGTTTTTTGGAAGTTTAATTTTTTTTCATATTCATGTATTCCAGTGTATCAATATTAACTACGCCGCATTCTGTTGCTAAGAAATAACAGCATCAATAGCAGTTAGTTTTAGGCCTCAGAAGGTGGGATGTTACAAAGTTGGTATTAGAGCAAGGTTTATGTACTCAAAAGGAATTTAAACCTTAAAAGATTTTAAAGCATAATCTAATGAATCTAGAATATAGTTTGGCTTGGGTTAACATTGTAGTAACGTATGTGCACTTTGCTATAAATGTCTATGTATGTATTCCACACTCTCTTAGACCGTTCTTAGTATCTTACAAAGATTGGATTTCAGGTAGCAGGGAAGTAAGATATGGAGGCAGGAAAATGAAAAGTGAATCAAGGTGGAAGACACACCGTAACCAGTGGAAATGTTTGACCCTATACTAGGGGCAACCAGGGTCGACAGGCAAATGCAAACCCAGATTCAAATGCTAATGTTGGTGCTGAGATTTCGCCGATTGATATAGGGATAATGTATCAGTTCTTCGTGAATAAGATGCAAGTTGGAGCAACTGTGGGAGTGGCTGTTGGGAATGCTGGAGGAGCTAATCGATGGCCTTAGTTGGCAATAACTACGCCAAGCTGAGCAGCGATTATGCTAGCCTTGGAAGGAAGCCTTTTCTGGGAATCGATGATGTAGTGGGAGTGGAAAACTTGCTATTACATTGTGAAAGGATATTTGTAGATCCCTACTGAATGGATATGAAGATGAGAAGACTTGCTTGAAGACTATATCGGAGAGAAGCGTTGTTTTGGTGGAATAGAGTTACCATATGAGCGCCGGAGGAAGACCTGACTTGGGCTGAATTTTGAAGGAGGATCAAAGAAAGATTTCTATCTAAGGTTGCCAAGTCAGCGTTGCTAAGGAAGTTTGCAGATTTAATCGAAGGGGGTAAATCGGTGATTGAGTATGCTACAAAATTTGTTGATCTATCCCATTATGGATATACTACCGTGGATACAATCATTTGAAGGCATGATAAGTTTATCAGGAGGTTGATGTAACACCCTGCTTTTTTGTACGCTTTAAATCGACGATAAACCACACACGTCGAACTTAAACCATACAGAAGGGTGGGTTGTTATGGGGTAAATAAAAAAAACTAGAGAAAGAAATAAAACAAAACAGAATCTTGCAGCGGAACGATAAAATATAATAATCAAACTTGCAGTTCATGAAGCTATTTTACAAAATATTTGATTTACTTATACAATACAAATCAGAGTTATACATACCAGAGAATATTAATAATGCAGGGGAATACAATGGTGTAGTGGAATAATATAATAGATAATAGTAATAATAATTCTTCGTCTTCGTCCTCCAGAAATAAAGTCTTCGATTTCTAAAATCCTCGGACTGACCCGAGTGAATTGAAAAGACAAAACACTCGAGTCAGAACTAAAAGATCTTATGTAAGTTAAATTAACAATAAACAATATGAGTGGAACGGTGTCAGAGATGTTTATGGGATTTGACATCTCCTATCCAGTGTCTAATATGAGTGCAGTAACTCAAGAGATGCTCGAGATTCACATCTCCTAAGGATCCGTTAAACTATTTACTATGTAGTAATATTTCGCTATTATTATAGCGTCTATTTGTAAAATAAACTTACTTTAAAATAGCGTTAAGGAGTGACCCAATATTCCCCTTAACACATAATATATTCCTATAGTCTATACAGTACCATAATCTCCCCCGTACTGGGAGCCGTCAGACGGCACTCCATAGGTATGGTACAAAACAAAATCGTATAAGGCGCGCTAGGGTAGGTGGCACGGTACAACTAGGTAATGCCAGGGTAGATATACCAATTGCTATCAGGACTGGTGGTAACGCATAGCCGCAGCTACCGCCCACCTCGAGCCACACCCCCAAATAAAAAATCAAAAGTGGCCACCGTATCAATCCAAAAGTCAAAGTATAATATCGAATGGATGTGTCCGATCAAAGGTGCTACCTCATTGGCCCGAGAATCGCTCCTGTTTTAACCACCTTATGCCAACTCACGGGAGTCGGGTCCACGTATTTACCTCAAAGGAAACGCCGCCACCATCCTACTTCATTCTAGAATCTCCACCCCATACACGGTTGTTAAAGTGGTTTTCGGAGTTGTCAGAGAGTATGACAACTTCCAATCCCGGTCTCTTCAACAACCAAACATTATTATATTATGCGGTTTTATCAAAATAGTTTATACTTTAAAAACCAGAATATAATGTCCATTTCAAAACCATATAAATACGATATCATTTTCATTTTAAAAACCCAAATCATTTTAATATCATTTTTATTTCAAAATATATCCTTTTTCCAAAATCATAGCACTTCCAAAATCTATATACCTTGAAACCAAACATTTGAAATTATAACCCTTTTAAAACATAATACTTTGAAAATCATAACTTTGCAACATTCCAATTTCGATAAATCATTTAAATTTCGGTATATTCCAAGGCTTTAATATTCCAAAATTCCGAAACTAAATTTGAAAATTTAGATTCAAAAATCAAATCTTCTATTATTTAGTTTTTAAATATTTTGCATAATAAATCAATTCCCATTTAAACAAAGCTCAAATTTCAAATAACAAATATTTTCTTCAATTCATTTATACTTGAAATAATCAGTTAATTCTCCTAGACCCAAAATCAAGTTATAATAATTTATACCTTTAAATTTCTCAATTTAATAAATTTCACATTAACCTTTTAGAGTTTAATTCTTAAATAATTCCCATTTCAAATAAATCTCCAATTTATCTCCCAACGTTAATTTATTTAAATCATTAAACACTCTATATTAAAAATAGAATTTTAATACTTACTCACATTTTATTTATATAAAAAGATCAAACTCTATTATTAAACTTAATTTTTATTTGACAACTTGCACATAACTTAAATTCAAGCATTCAACTATATAAAAAATAATATTTATAAAATCTTAAAAATCAATATTCATTAAACCATATTATATAAAATAATCAAACTTAATTATTGGCTTAAATTATATTTCAAACCATATTTGTATATAGCTAGAATCAATAATAAATTTGATGTTTATATAACATCAAAATCAATATTTATATAACCCGTATATTTCTTTACAAAACTATAGAAATCATTTTAAAATATTTTTATATATATAGACCACGGTATCTGTATATGATTTTCTACCTTATGGTCAAGTGATACAGATATTTATCATTTCAATCCATAATTTGAAGTAAAAATTACGGTTATATATCATTTCAAACCACAATCCTGAATGAAATAAAAATGCATAATAACTTGCAATTTATAATAATATAGTACAACATCCATTCATCCATCATAAAATCATACATCCCCTACAATCATCATCCAAACAACCAATCAATATCAATATATGACTGATAATATATAACAGGAAATTAACTGGCAGTTATATTCAATAATAAATTAAATAACGATTTAATTTAAATAAATGCAATTAACCAAGATGATGATTAAAAATATACAACAGTCATAAATAAATTCATAATCGCAACATAAATTAATTTAGCAAACATAAGAAATTTTAGAAGTTGTGAGTGGGTTAAAACACTCACCTTCTGAATTTAAATTGAATAAAAATCCAATTTAAACCCAAAAATCGACCAGTCTCAAAATTCATCCAAACCTGCATCACAAAGTCCGGAATTCAGATACGATCCTAACAAAAGAAACCGCGTGTAAATGAATATCGTATGCAAAAGTTATGACGATTAATGCGATTGAAATCAACTATAAAAAAAAGAAAATAGAACACATTACCCCTTTCCCCTATGCCATGTTTTGACGCCCCACCTCTATACCCACTCTAGCCAAGAACATTACGGTGTAATGCCGTCAACTAGCACGGAGAATAAGGCTGTTGAGGAGCAACCATCCATGTAATTGCTTTGTGCGAGCACCGATATGTCAGTTAGTACAACAAGCATTTGGTTTCAGGAGGAAATCCGACATACCGATACAAACTCAAAGCTACTACGCTGTGACTATATATATTCTTCGGAAACAAATATACAAATAAACATGACACAAATTAGTCACAGACATCCATATCACAAAGGCGGAAATAGATATGAATATAACACTTAAAAGTGTGTATCAAAGTAGTGGTCAGACAAGATCCACATATCACAAAAGAATAGCTACAAGTGCTAGAAAAAAGAATATGGATACATCAATGAGTCTATATCTCAAATGTATACAACAAAACTTACTAATCTAAGTAGTTAGCCAAAAGTCAGGGTGATAATCCCAGATGTGAAGTCAAGCAGAAGCACCTGTAACATCTCGGTCTAAGCCGAGTATTATTTAATAAGAAAATAATAAACGGAACAGTCTAACTATAAATATCAGATGAAATGATATAGAATAAGAGATATGACACAAACCTATAAAAACCATAATACCATACTATGATAAGTATGTAATTGAAAAGCAACAAGAGATTAATCAATATCACAAGAATCTTCTCAAAGATAAAAAGGAATGTCATACTCCATATTTTTATTCATAAAAAGTTAATGACACACAAATTCACCAATGCACAACAGTTGATACAACTTATCAATGAAAATCACGAAAATTGGTGAAGCACAAATTCTAGAAATCATCAATAGAAATCCATAAATCACAAAAAGGGGGAGGCCTATCACAAAACGGGAGCATGGAAACTCACTAACACGTGTGTCACAAAATGGAATGCTATTCCATGGTTGCTAACCATTAATTTTTGAGCCGAAGCTCCACAAAACGGCCCGAAGACCATGGGTCGCTACCCCACCAAATTGAGCCGAAGCTCCACAGAAATGAGGTTTAGTCTCCCTCGTAGACAAAGAGAAATCGCATATTTGCTAGTCTAAATCACAAAAATGATCATCAACGATCATCAAGAAGTGTCAATTACAGTAAGCTAGTAAATATATAAGCTTAGCTTCATGTCTCATAACCATTAGCTTAACTTAAATATTTACGAACAAACTGTAGATCTCCACTTGAAAATTGTCACAAGAAATTCAATCGAATGAGTCCAAGAATTAACTAACGAAGTAAACGAAAGCGTTTCATACCACTTGTTTTACTAAGTCGTTTAATTAGATTTCTCATACGAGTGAGATAAAGGTTTGTATATAGTAGTAGATTGGAAAACGGTTTTAAGAAACAAGCTTTGTAATAAAAATAGGGTTGAAATTGTTTTGTTGAAGGAGTTTTGATATTTACTGCTACTATTGAAACCTTCATATTTTTAAAGTGACAAATCACAAGTCACAAAAATTCACATTCGAAGACGTGAATAAAATCCAAAGGTCAATTCCAAATCCATCAAAGTGGAAATATCCTTGCGACTTAACAGCCACAACTTACGACTTAACATAATTCAACACAAGAAATCAACGGCTCAACACATGCGACTCCACGACATACGATCTAAGATGGTACGACATATCCGACCGAGCGACTTAAGAGCAGGTGCGACTTATACATGGCGCGACCTAAGTTGATTGCAAGATATAGCAAGTGCGACCTAAATCAGAAAGCCAAGCGACCTAATGGTTGCGACCTATGTGCAGGTCGACTTAACAAGCCGGGCGACCTAAGGAATTGGGCCATAAGGATGCAAGCGACCTAAGTGGTTGCAGGCCGAGCGACCTAAGTGGATGGCGGCAACGACTTATCGTGGCGCGACCAAAGATGAATGTGCGACTTAACAGAAAGCGTGCGGCCTAACATGGGGCGACCTAGGTGGTGCGAGTTATACCAGGAGCGACCTAGCACGGCGCGACCTAGCTTGGCACGACCAAATCAATGCCGAGCGACTTAAGGAACTCGCGGCTTAAGGAGGTGAGCGGCCTAAGGATGGTGCAACATATATGCACGCGCGACGCAATGGGCCGAGCGATCTTACACGAGCGACCTAACTGCAGGCCGAGGGAAAATGTTGCAGGCCGAACTACCTGTCAACAAAAGTGCCAAACTTTCTCAATTTGCAACCGGACAAGCACGAACGCTAGGGGATTAAGCCCATCAGCTACCCGGTCCTATTGGCTGATCGATGCATCACCAAAAACGTGTTCAATCATCAAAGTTAGGATTTTTAAAGATTTGAACCCAAAACACTAAAAATTGGGATGTTCACCAATTCAATCCAAACCAAAAGCAAATACACATGAACAACAATCAAAGATAGTTATAGACAAAGATGTGAGATAAAAATCTCACCTTTTCACAAAATCAATGAAGAAGAAGCTTGAAAGCAAAGGAAGAATCAACCACACTTCAATCTCAACACAAGAAGCTTGAATCAATGGCTTCTCTTTGAATTTGGAGTTAGATGTTGGATTTGCAAATGAACTAGGGCTTGGAGTTTTAATTTCCCATTCATTCCTCCATTTCTGATGAAGCTTGAGTGTTAGGAAATGAAAGTAAAGTTATGAAGGGAAGGAGGTTGAGCTAGAGTTAATAGTTTAGGCTAATGGGCTCAACCAAACCTAAAGCCCAAAGTGAAAAAGTGGCAGAATTCCACTAACTCCAAACATATCAAAGTTTATACTCAAAAAGATCGCAAACGGTGTTTTGGACCCAATGGAAGTGGTCCCGAGCCCTAATTCGACCGTAGACTAACGATAAAATATTATGCGGGTTGTTACAGACCCCCCTCCTTAAAGAAATTGCGTCCTCGCAATATTTAAGAAGAAAATATAAGGTAACAACCATGAAAGCATATCAACACAAAAGAAATTTGAAATAAGAAATTCGCCTCAAAGAGCACGGGAAAGTAAGTCCGGATGTGTTCGCTTGATGAACTATCTAGATTCCCAAGAGCAGTCCTTAGGATTTGGGGACCATTGGACTTTAACAAGCGCAACATCTTTATTTCGAAGGCGTTTGACCTCCGAAGCAATAATACGAATTGGATGTTTCTCATAAGTTAAGTTAGGGGAAACTTCAATTTCTTCCACGACACCGGGCTCAAGAATAGAATCGAAATCTCGAAGGAATTTCCGTAGTTGAGAAACGTGAAACACGTCATGAATAGCAGAAAACTGAACCGGTAATAAAAGGCGATAAGCCACAGAACCAATAAGTTCGGTGATGGGAAATGGACCAATATATCGAGGTGCTAACTTTCCCGATCGACTGAAACGTACACCACCCTTCATAGGTGAAACACGAATAAACACAAGATCTCCCGCAGAAAATTCTAATTTCCTTCTCCGATTATCGGCATATGATTTTGGTCTACTCTGGGCTTCTTTCATCTTATGACGAATAAAGTCAATCTTTTTTGTGGAATCACGAATAAAATCTGGATCTAAAACTAGCTTCTCACCGGCCTCAAGCCAACAAGAAGGAGATCGGCATGGTCTTCCACAGAGTGCCTCGAAAGGTGCCATACCAATACTAGATTGGAAGCTATTACTATAGGAAAACTCAACATGAGAAATATGATCTTCCCAACTTCCACCAAAATCAAGAACACATGCACGAAGAAGATCTTCAAGAGTTTGATTCACACGCTCGGTTTGTCCATCGGACCGAGGATGATAAGCAGTGCTAAAATTAAGTTTCGTTCCCAAAGCTTTTTGAAGACTCTTCCAAAATCCACTAGTAAACAATGGATCACGATCACTAACAATAAAAGAAGGAACTCCATGCAATTTTACAATTTCTTTAATAAAGAGTTTGTCCAAGAGAGGAACGGTTCGATTGGAACGAACGGGAATAAAATTGGCGGATTTAGTAAGTCTATCGACTATCACCCATAAGCTATCATGACCCGAACGAGAATGGGGAAGGCCGTCTATAAAATCCATGGAAATTTGGTCCCACTTCCAAATTGGAATTTCTAAAGGTTGCATTAACCCACCGGGCCTTTGATGTTCGGCCTTAATGAGTCGGCAAGTCGTGCAACACTTAACAAAGTTAGCAATATCAGATTTCATTCCCTCCCAATAATAAAGTCGCTTCATATCCGCGTACATTTTACTACTACCGGGATGAATGGTAAATTTAGAACGATGAGAATCTTCTAAAACGTCTTTACGAAGATCACTAATTTTTGGCACGATAAGTCTACCAAATTTTCGAATACCGCCACGAGAATCAATATCAAAGTCTTTCAAACCTTCAATATTAATTTTATCCCTAAAATTTTGGCCAAGAAGAGCCAATTCAGGATCTAGCTTTTGAGTTTCAAGAATGCGGTCTAAAAGAGAAAGATGAGCCTCAAGGCTACATAAAACAAGAGATGAACACAAATTGGATACATGATCTTGAATCTCACAAGTGGATAAAATTCCAAAATCATTCCATGCGGATATCATCATAGAAACAACCGCTTGTTGCTTTCGACTAAGTGCATCCGCAACGCGATTTCCCTTTCCGGGGGTATAAAGAATATCAAGATCATAAGCTGCAAGAAATTCGAGCCAACGTTGTTGACGCAAATTAAGTTCCTTTTGAGAAAATAGATACTTCAAAGATTTATGATCGGTTCCCAAAAGATAATGTCACCAAATATGAAGGGCGAAAACAATAGCCGCGAGCTCTAAATCATGAGTGGCATATCTAGTCTCGACAGGCTTTAATTGCCTAGAAGCATAAGCAATAACACGTTCTCTTTGCATAAGAACGGCACCCAAACCAACGCGACTAGCATCGGTATAAACAATAAAATCTTGGTTTCCCTCGGGAATTATAAGAATAGGAGCATCGAAAAGGAGTTCTTTTAATTTCTGAAAAGAAGCTTCACATTTGTCCGACCAAATGTATTTAACACATTTCTTTGTTAAGCTAGTAAGAGGCACAACAATTTTAGAAAAGTCTTTAATAATACGACGGTAATAACCAGTCTTTAAACAAACGTGCAAATCCAGACTTAGGGTGAGTAGACTCCGGATTAGATCCGGCTGCTTAAGCATTCCTTACTAGATCAAGAAGCTGCTGGGCAGACATAAATGCTCCATCTTGGGGAGTAGCACGAGATTGACCGGCGCTGGAACGGCCAGGTCTAACCATTTCTCTTCCTTTAGAAAGAAAGAAAAAAGAAGGATAAGGTTATTCACCAAATGAATATCAAGAAAATCTTGATAGATAGACAAGGAACCATAAAGAAAATAGGATGAATCGGTACGAAGACTCAAATTAAATCCTAAAGCACGACACCTAAGATGGACTTAGGACGACGATCCTTGCAAGATTATTCTACATTGTTCCGAAGTTTTGCTCTGATGCCAAGCTGTGACACCCCACCTCTATACCCACTCTAGCCAAGAACACTAAGGTGTAATGTCGTCAACTAGCGCGGAGAATAAGGCTGTTGAGGAGCGACCATCCGTGTAATTGCTTTGTGCGAGCACCGATATGTCAGTTAGTACAACAAGCATTTGGTTTCAGGAGGAAATCCGACATACCGATACAAACTCAAAGCTACTACGCTGTAGCTATATATATTCTTCGGAAAAAAATATAGAAATAAACAAAATACAAATCAGTCACAGACATCCATATCACAAAGGCGAAAATAGATATGAATATAACACTTAAAAGTGTGTATCAGAGTAGTGGTCAGACAAGATCCACAATATCACAAAAGAATAGCTGCAAGTGCTAGACAAAAGAATATGGATACATCAATGAGTCTATATCTCAAATGTATACAACAAAAACTACTAATCTAAGTAGTTAGCCAAAAGTCTGGGTGATAATCCCAGATGTGAAGTCAAGCAGAAGCACCTGTAACATCTCAGCCTGACCCGAGTATTATTTAATAAGAAAATAAAAACGGACCAGTCTAGCTATAAATATCAGATGAAATGATATAGAATAAGAGATATGACATAAACATATAAATACCATACTATGATAAGTATGTAATTGAAAATCAACAAGAGATTAATCAATATCATAAGAATCTTCTCAAAGGTAAAAAGGAATGTCATACTCTATATTTTTATTCATAAAAAGTTAATGACACACAAATTCACCAATTCATAATAGTTGATACAACTTACCAATGAAAATCACGAAAATTGGTGAAGCACAAATTCTAGAAATCATCAATAGAAATCCATAACAAAAAGGGGGAGGCCTATCACAAAACGGAAGCATGGAAACGCACCAACACGTGTATCATAAAATGGAATGCTATTCCATGGTTGCTAACCATTAATTTTTGAGCCGAAGCTCCACAAAATGGCCCAAAGACCATGGGTCGCTACCCCACCAAATTGAGCCGAAGCTCCACAAAAATGGGTTTAGTCTTCCTCGTAGACAAAG
This sequence comes from Allium cepa, assembly GCA_030765085.1. Taxonomy (NCBI): domain Eukaryota; kingdom Viridiplantae; phylum Streptophyta; class Magnoliopsida; order Asparagales; family Amaryllidaceae; genus Allium; species Allium cepa. The sequence continues at coordinate 160,695,594 of CM060939.1, forward strand.
AGACATCGCACATTTGCTAGTCTAAATCACAAAAATGATCATCAACGATCATCAAGAAGTGTCAACTACAGTAAGCTAGTAAATATATAAGCTTAGCTTCATGTCCCATAACCATTAGCTTAACTTAAATATTTACGAACAAACTGTAGATCTCCACTCGAAAATGTCACAAGAAATTCAATCGAATGAGTCCAAGAATTAACTAACGAAGTAAACGAAAGCGTTTCATACCACTTGTTTTACTAAGCCGTTTAATTAGATTTCTCGTACGAGTGAGATAAAGGTTTGTATATACTAGTAGATTGGAAAACGGTTTTAAGAAACAAGCTTTGTAATAAAAATAGGGTTGAAATTGTTTTGTTGAAGGAGTTTTGATATTTACTGCTAGTATTGAAACCTTCATATTTTTAAAGTGACAAATCACAAAAATGATTGTAGAAACAATAAGTCACAAAAATTCACATTCGAAGACGTGAATAAAATCCAAATATCAATTCCAAATCCATCAAAGTGGAAACACCCTTGCGACTTAACAACCACGACTTACGACTTAACATAATTCAACACAAGAAATCAACGGCTCAGCACATGCGACTCCATGATATACGATCTAAGATGGTGCGACATATCCGGCCGAGCGACTTAAGAGCAGGTGCGACTTATACATGGCGCGACCTAAGTTGATTGCAAGATATAGCAGGTGCGACCTAAATCAGAAGGACAAACGACCTAATGGTTGCGACCTATGTGCAGGCCGACTTAACAAGCCGAGCGACCTAAGGAATTGAGGAATAAGGATGCAAGCGACCTAAGTGGTTGCAGGTCGAGCGACCAAAATGGATAGTGGCAACGACTTATCATGGCACAACCTAAGATGAACTTGCGACTTAACAGAAAGCGTGCGGCCTAACATGGGGCATGACCTAGCTTGGTGCGACCAAATCAGTGCCGGGCGACTTAAGGAACTCGCGGCTTAAGGAGGTAAGCGGCCTAAGGATGGTGCGACCTATATGCACGCACGACGTAATGGGCCGAGCGACCTAACACGAGCGACCTAACTGCAAGCCGAGGGAAAATGGTGCAGGCCGAACGACCTAAGGAACAAAAGTGCCAAACTTTCTCAATTTGCAACCGGAAGAGCACGAACGCTAGGGGATTACGCCCATCAGCTACCCGGTCCTATTGGCTGTTCGATGCATCACCAAAAACGTGTTCAATCATCAAAGTTAGGATTTTTAATGATTTGAACCCAAAACACTAAAAATTGGGATTTTCACCAATTCAATCCAAACCAAAAGCAAATACACATGAATAAGCGTTAGGAATTCATACCCAACATTCAAAGATAGTTATAGATAAAGATGTGAGATAAAAATCTCACCTTTTCACAAAATCAATGAAGAAGAAGCTTGAAAGCAGAGAAAGAATCAACCACACTTCAATCTCAACACAAGAAGCTTGAATCAATGGCTTCTCTTCGAATTTGGAGTTAGATGTTGGATTTGCAAATGAACTTGGGCTTGGAGTTTTAATTTCCCATTCCTTCCTCCATTTTTGATGAAGCGTGAGTGTTAGGAAGCGAAAGTAAAGTTATGAAGGGGAGGGGGTTGAGCTAGAGTTAATAGTTTAGGCTAATGGGCTAAACCAAATCTAATGCCCAAAGTGAAAAAGTGGCAAAATTCCACTAACTCCAAACATATCAAAGTTTATACTCAAAAAGATCGCAAACGGCATTTTGGACCCAATGAGAGTGGTCCATAGTCCTAATTCGACCGTATGCTAAAAGTAACTTTTCGGACTAAAATCCGACTGACGATAAAATATTAAAATAAAATATTTAAATATTCAATCGTAAAATATGTGGGTTGTTACACATGTCATCACCTTCAATCCTCTACCCAGTCAACACACGCAAACCCAAAAACGCGCGCGTACAGTGAACTACACATGACATCGTGCATTGATCACCATCCAGCGCCTCCACCATCCATTTGTGCGCGCCACCGTGAGTCCACTGTGGCCGCGTCTACCATGCTCCACGACCCCGACACCTCGACGACGCTCGAACGCTGATCGATCACTAGAATAAGGGCTGGCCGCCGTTTCTCATAAAAACCCTAATTGAATTTTTGCGGCAAATATGACCACCAATTCGCCATACTAACCACATAGATCGACTCCCCTCAGTCCCCTCTGCAATACCCAGAAAGGGTTTCCAAATCAGACGAAGTTCATCGCCGAGCGATGAACAACCGGAAATTATTCTTCGATTTCTGGACAAACAATGCGTCAAATCGAAAGATGAGTTGCAGATCTGAGTTACGCTCTTTGAGAGCTTCGAATTGATATAAAATTTGGCATATATTGTGGAGTTTGAAATTTCAGCTTTGGATTTGATTTGGGATTGCAAATTGGAATTAGGGTTTGTCTGCCATTGAAGTGAGGGTGTGAATAGAACGTATAGAAATGAGGAACAGAGACTGCTAGGGTTTATAGCAGGATATATATATATATATATATATATATATATATATATATATATATAGCAGGGTTGACATTTGAATGGATGGATCGGGTTGAATATACGCACTAACGACAAAGTGGCCCAAAAAGCCCGTTCTGACTCCGAAACAGAATTGGGTCAACCCATATATCAAAATAGATGTTTTAAAATATTTTAAACGCGATGGAAAAAGTTTCAAGTGCAAATTCTATCGTATGAAGAAGTTATGCTAAAATCAATATTTTTCAAATTGATTTCAATTTCATTAATTTCAAGGCGTTTCGAGTCCGTACGATCAAACGACAAGTCCGATCGCTACGAAACTTGAAATCCTACAATAATTCACCGTTACGGATCCGATGAACTGGTTTCGTCAAAATTCGAGTCAGTGACCAAAATGGTTATTTTTATATTAATTAAATAAATAAATAAATTAACAAATAAATTCAAATATCCAATTTCAACTCTATAATTAAAAAATTTCACCATTTTTAAATTTTGAAATCATTTACCCAAATTTACCCAAATTTAATGTCAATTTAGATTTGATAAATTCCTCAATTGCAATGTTAACCTCAATTTCATTATATTCAAAATTATAAATTAAATTTCCAAAAGTTCCATTTAATTAAATAAATTAATTATTATTCCATTCATTATTGCAAATAGATGGAGTAAACATTGGATTCGAAACTATATCCAAAATTTTCTCATATACCATCTTCATTTCAATTAGCGTAAAATTTAATATTTAATTCTACTTATTTGCAATAAATCCAATTATTTAATTGTAAATTCAAATAAATAAATAAATCCTGACTCCCATTCTTTTAATTCAATTTATTATCATATTTTCATCTTAGGTACCATTTACATAGGTATATATATCCTGATAAATTAACATTTTTCCAATTTATCTTTATTTCAAATTGCATAACATTTAATTCCAATTGCTACAAAATTTACACTTTTTATAAATTAGATTTCAATGGATTGATTTGTTTTAATTCAAATCTTTTTATTAAGTTCAATACTACTCTATAAACTTAGTTACCTTGTTTTCCCATTCATTACTTTAATATACCCAATTTAACAACTCCTAACCACTGTATTACATTTCACCCAAATGTAACGTTTATTTCCATTTATTATAATTTATCTCAAATCCCAATTAACAATCTAAACAAATAGGTAACCTAAAATAAACATTACCGTTACTTTTTAGTCACATAAATAAGCCTTTATTACTTACAAATCAATGTTGACATTTATATCCATATTACTAATTTCATTCACCTATGTTCTATCCAAACATAACATTTAGATTTATTTCATAATTAATTCAATATTTACATCCACTTCCGTTCAGACTTGGTACAACCCAAAATCATCATTCCTTTTGGTTCGCACAACCAATTTTTTTTTTGAGTTCTATGGTGGCGAACTCAATGGAGTCAATTATAGCGATCCTGCTACTGTGAAAAAATATGCTAGGCGCGCACAATTAGGCGAAATTTTTGAATTAGACCGTTGAAAATACCAAAAAATTGGAATTCCTTTTTTAGATTATTGCGTAAGGCCCGCGATAGCAACGGAATCAGGGAAAGTATACAGAAAAGATAGTTCTTTTCTATTATATTCTCTATGGGATTAGATCCCGAGTTAAGTTATTAATTTTTGTAACCAATCTATAACATTTACATTGTTTTACTTATTAGAATTGCATCCAAGTTATTAACAGTTAACATTTATACGGTTGCAATTCATTCTAGTTATTATTTCCAAACAATTACATACATAACATTAATTTTATTTAATCACTATTTATTCATTATTAATGCATTGAGTAATTCAAAAATTCCATTTTTTTCCTTACATTAATTTATTACCAAATATTTCAATTTACAATAAATTTTAACCTTGCATTTGTTCCAATAAACTGGAATTTCATTAAATTGGTTATTTATCACTGCCATTAACATTACTACCTTAATTTACATATAGTTACTATTTTTCAATATATTATTGCATTGGTTAATATACTATTCACATTTATTCCCTTATATTACATTCTTTGCCTAGTATAACAACTCCCATTACTTCAATTAATCGTAATTTCATTACAATTGTTAGTACTAAGCTTTAATTTCCATGGTTGCATTGCATTTTTAACATTTACTTCAATATACATCATAAATGTTTTATTCCTTTCTAAAATTTAATTATAAAATTATTATAATTAAACAAATTTAATTATAAAAATTTACGGGTCGTTACACTTGAATCCTGAGATCGCCAGAGCAACCATGCAAAACCTCCAGGATCCGTGTCATATTATTGTCAGGTGGCTATTCGGAATGAAGAGATGATTTATACTTTTGTAAAGGGGAAACCAGCTGAGGTTCAGAATTTTCAAGATAAGAAGCGGAATTTCTTTAAGAAAAAAGGTGCCCGGTCGGAGGTAGCAGCTAAGAAGAGCAAGGCTGATATTGTATGTTACAAGTGTGACAAGAAAGGGCACTATGCTAATGATTGTCGCTCGGGTGATGGAAGAGCAGTTGCAGTGAGGCCTAATGTGAAGTACTACAACTGTGGCAAGATGGGGAATTACATGCACATGTGTCCCAAGGCTGCTAAAGCTAGAAATGGGAAGGTCTTTGCGTTGGATCCATCATCCTCTAGACCAGGCTACCGAGAAAGGAAAAGCTATGATAGAAGGTACGCTTATGATTCATAGTACTCCAGTTCAGATACTATTTGATACCAATGCATCACATTCATTTATATCTCAGTATTTGGTATATTTCTTATGTTTGGAACATTTATACCTTATTACTCCTTTAAGGATTGCGAATCTTATAGAAGGGTATGCAACTCTAGGAGTGAGATATGACCAGTTAGAACTTAATTTCTTAGTTCATATGTTTGCATGCAGTTTATATGTTTTTGATTTCTTAGGTTTCAGGATCATACTGGGTATGGATTGGTTAGTTAGTTTGATGCAAGGATATTTTTTCCAGGAGGGGGAAATATCGTTGAAGCACCCTAATAGCTGTAACCAAGTTATTCACTCAGTAAGGAGTTCGGACAGAAATGCTTATATGTTATTGGGTGCCATGGGAAAGGAAGCAGAGTTGAAGTAGGTTTATGTTCCAAGAGGGTTTGCAGAAGTGTTTGAACCAGTTTTAGGATTGACTCGAAAAGAGTAATCGAGTTTCGGATAGATCTCGTACCAGGTGTTGAACCCATAAGTAGACCACCTAGCATGATGTCACCAACTAAGATGAAGGAATTAAAGGTGTAGCTAGTGGAATCGAAAGGAAATAATTTCATCCGGCCAAGCATTTTGCCTAGGGGAAAGACCTTGGTATTCGTGAAGAAGCCAAATGGGACAGTGAGGATGTGTATCGACTTCGTAGGCTGAACGAGAGGACGATCAAGAATATGCATCCTTTGCCGAGAATCGACGACTTATTCGATCAGTTGAGTGGAGCTAGAGTGTTCTCACAACTGGATTTAGCGACGGGTTTCCATTAGCTAAGAGTGGTAGAGAACAGTATTCCTTTGACGGCGTTTAGAACCAGATATGGGTCTTATGAATGGTTGGTTATGTCATTCGGGCTTACTATTGCACCGGCTTTCTTTACATATTTGATGAACTGGGTTTTCCGAGAGTACTTGGATAGGTTCATGTTGGTTTTTATTAATGACATTTTGGTATATTCTAAGAATGAGAAGGATCATGCAGACCATCTTAGAATAGTGTTGGAGATGCTAAGGCAACATCAAATAAAAGAAAAGTTTTCAAAGTGTCATTTCTGGAAGAGGGAAATGAAGTTCCTTGGTCATGTAGTTTTCGAGGATGGTTTAGCAGTTGATCCGGATAAGATCGAAGTTGTTAACAATTAGAAGGGACCAGAAGCGGTAAATGAGATTAGAAGTTTTCTTGGACTTGCAGGATACTACCAAAGGTTCATTAAGGATTTTTCGCGGATAGCGGCATCCTTGACTACGCTAACCAGGAAGGACGTGCAGTTTGTCTAGTTTGACAAATGTGCGGAAGTATTCCTTATGTCGAAACATTTGTTAACCAATGTGCCCATGTTAGTAGTTCCAGATGGGAATCAGGGATTGGTTTACACTGATGCATGTGGTACTAGGTTAGGTGCTATGCTAATATAGAATGGAAAGGTCATTGCCTATGCTTCTAGACAGCTTAAACCGCATGAAGTAAGATACCCTACTCATGATTTAGAGTTGGCATCGATACTATTCGCATAGAAGGTATGGAGACATTATCTTTTGGGAGAAAGGTTTGAGCTATATATGGATCAAAACTCTTTGCGGTATTAGTTCTCTCAGAAGGAGCTGAACATGAGACATCAGAGGTGGCTGGAGTTTGTTTCAGCTTATGATTTTAGCATCGAGTTTACACCGGGAAAAGGAAATAAGGTGGCAGATGCGCTTAGCAGGAAACATCAGAATGTGGTGTTAGCTATGTTGGCAGAATGGAAAGACTTGAAAGCACTGGCTGCTTGCAATGTGCAATTGAGGTCTACCACTAGATCTAGTCGGAATATCGCCATGACGACTTGTTTGGATGTTCGACCAGTTCTGATTGAATGGATTGCTTCTAGGTAGAAACAGGATCCGTGTTAGTGGAGAGGATTAGAAGGTTAGAAGCTAGAACCAAGATTGATGATTTAAAGGATTTTATTCTTGATCGTAGGGGTTGGTTGAGAAAGAAGGAACTGTTATGTGTTACGAACGTTGGAGAACTTAGGAAGGAAGTTCTTAGGGAATGTCATCGATCAAAGTTTATGATTTTTCCTAGGGGAACCAAGATGTATCAGGATATGAATAAAAGCCTAGTGGTTTGCTTCAGCCTTTGGATGTATCAAGCTTATGGGTAAAACAATGTTTGAACTATCAGCAAGTAAAAGCCAAACATCAGAACCTAGTGGTTTACTTCAGCCTTTGGATATTCCAGTTTAGAAGTGAGAATCAATATCCATGGATTTTGTTGACGGGTTGCCAAGGTCAAACCGGGGTAATGAAAGTATATGGGTCATAATGGACAGATTGAAAAAGAGTGCCAATTTCATTTCGGTAAGGTCAACCAGGACGACACCTGTTTTGGTTAAGTTGTTCATGAAGAACATCGTTAGACTATATGGAAATCTTAGTAGTATCATCAGTGATAGAGATGCTTTGTTTACTAGTGAGTTCTTAAAGAGCCTACATAGTGTATTAGGCACTAATGTAACGACCCGTCTTTTTGGACAGTTTAAACCGACGATCAAATACACATGTCGATTCCAAAACCATTCAAAAGTGCAGATAGTTATTGGGGTAAATAAGAAAAGAAAAGAAAAGAAATAAAGGAAATGAAACAACAGAATCTCGCAGCGGAACGATAAAATATAATAGTCAAATAAACAATTCATGAAGCTGTCTACTATACTTTGACAATTATTTATACAACATTTATCAGAGTTATACATATACAGCAGAGCAATTAAATAATGCAGCAGATAGCATGATGCAAGGGTAATAATAGTGATAGTATACCAAATCTTCGTCTCCATCCTCCAGAATAGATCTTCAAAAATCTGAAAAACTCAGGACTGACCTGTAACGACCCAGAATTTGGAATAATTTAATTTGAGAATATTTAATTAATTTTAAATATTTGAATGATGATTTGATTTGAATTGCAAATTATCAGAATAAATTGGCGATTAAATTATAGAATTTAATCTATGGAAAGTTGAATAATAATTTGATTCTTCAATTTTAAGCTGATTAAAAATATTTCAAAGGCTTGTAAAATTCATATTGATAATACTAAAGATAATAGAAGCTTCAGAATTTAATTTGAAAGAGATTTGTTCAGTTTTGAAATTATATCGTTTGAATCGATATTTGAAAATAGCCTTCCGAGGCACAGTCTCGGAATTCGACGAAACCAGTTCCATTGGATCCGTAATATTGAATTATTGCCGGATTTCAAATTTCGTATTTTTCTGAGTTAATATGTGAGCACACGACACATAAACGCGTCGAAATTTTCAACGGTTTAAATTTAAATTTAAAATTTAAATTGGTCAACATAACACACGTTGTCTTCCCTTTCTTACGCCTTGTATCGCGCCTGAGATCACGAAAAATAAATCGTGCCGAGCATGCTTCAGTTCGTTTTAAATACCTTCCCCTCTTTAATTCTGTTTCGTTCAAAATTTTTCAGAGAAAAAAAAAATTTGATTTCATGGCCGAAGCCAATTCGCACATCTATCCCTTCCTCCCCAGTTAATTTTCAAAGCCGATGCTCATTAAAAAAAAAAAAATAGCGAACAAGATTCGAAAACCGATTCGAGCAAGGGGGGTTGCCACGATTCGCTGCTAGGGTTAGGGCGAGCTCGCGATTGATGGAGGAGGGTGGTCGCGATCGGAAATCGCGGGGCAAGAGGCTTCGACTCGTGGTGGTTGAGGTATGAGCGGCAAGCAGGCTAGGCGTTGAGACCGAGTAGGAGGTGAACTCGAGCGTCGCGATGGATTTTGGGTTGAACGGTGGAGGTTCGTGCTCGCGATGGCTGTTAGGGTGAGCTCGGCATCAGGATTTTGGGCATGGAGGCGTTGACCTAGGGTTTTGGGGCGTCGCGTGATTCGATTGGCAATGGCGGCGACGGCAGGGAAATTAGGTAATGCTATTAATTTTATTTTGAATTTAATGAAAAATAAATGTGTGATCAGTATTTAAATTATTCACAGTAAGGTTTTAAATAAAAAAAATAAAAAAATGAAGTACTGTTTAATATAAGTATAAAACTTTGAAAGAAAAAAATAGTGATTTTAAGAGCCGAGCAGTTTATATAAATTTAGATTTCCATTTTAAATATATATATATGTACGTGTGAATATGTGCAGTGAATATTTTTACAGTAAAGAAAATTTGTTAAAATTTAATTTTTGTTTAAAACTAAATTATTAGTTGAATAAAAAAATTTAGTTTCAAGTGGAAAATATTTTGTAAAAGAAAATTTGTTAGAGATTTAATTTATTAAATAAAATGATTTATCAAAAGAAATATTATTCATTTATGGAGAAAATGGGTTAAAAATAATTTATTAAGGTGTTTAATTAACTTAGTAAATTCTTTTGGTTACTAAAGTAAATTTATTGAAAAGGGAATTTAGTTTTAAATTTAAATTTTTAGTTAAACAAATTTAATTAAAGAAAATCAGTTTGAATCTTTAATTTTTAGTTAAAAATAAAAAAAATCATTAACTTGAGATTGGAATCATTAGTTAGATAAATTTAATTATTCAAAAGAAATATTATTAAATTTGGAAAAATGGGTTAAGAATAAATTTTTAAGATGTTCGATTAACTTAGTAAATTCTTTTGGTTACTAAAAGATATTTATTAAAAAGGAATTTGTAAAAAAAATTAGAAGTATTAGCTTATTTAGAAATCTATTTTTATAACTAAAAATAATTTGTAAAAGAAAATAAGTTAGAAAATTTTACTTATTTGATAAAATGACTTATCAAAAGAAAATATTATTATTTTTGGGAAGAAATGTATAAAAGGAAATAAATGTGGAAATAAGTTTGATTTATTTACTTGTATAATTTATCTTGGAAATAGTTAAAAAGAATCTGCTTAAAATTAAACGAATTGGTTTTAAAATAAAATCACTAGTTAATTTAAAGTTATTTTACAAGGAAAATTTGTTAAGTGAAATGACTTATTTAAAAGGAATCAATTCGAATTTTAAATTTTTAGCTGAAGAGAAAAAAAAAATCATTGGTTAAAATTAAATGGTTAATTAATTTAATTTATCCATTTAAAGGAAATTTGTTAATATAAAATTTTCGAATGAAAAAGTTATTATTCGATTGTTCGAATATTAATGAATTGTGTAAATAATTTAAAATAGGTATAAAACAAGGAAATCGAGTCAAGATGGAAATGGACTGCAAAATAAATAGCTAAGGTGAGAACTTCTCACTCAAAAGGATTTATTTAAATTTTAAATAGTTAGATTTAAAATTTGTTGATTGAATGATTGAATGCTTGAATGATGATTGTTATATATATATATATATATATTGGATGTGAATAGACCCTATACGCCGTTAGTAAGCAGAGGTTATTTATTACACACATATACCGCGATATTCCACCTTGAAGTGGAATTGGTATTATATTATATATATAGCAATATATATATATATATATATATATATATATATTGGCATATGTATATATTGCAGTTGATTGATTTCCCGCATTTTTTTAGCGGATGAGACCCTATTGCGCCGTTAGTAAGCGGATACATTTTATAAAAACCCATATACCGCGATATTCCGTCTTGAAACGGAATTGGTATTGTGCTAATGTCTGTGGATGCAGGGAAACAGGTTGGAGGGATCCAACTGGATTCCTCACAAATATTTGTTTGATTTCATATATTGTGATATTTGATTGTTTATCATGGATGCTATATGATGTTTGAAAGTCGTGATTGACTATTGATGTGTTGCATCATCGGATCAAATTTTGAAGTTTAAAAATAACGATTTTAATTTCTAAAGTGATTTTTGGAAGTATACGTTTATAAAAATTATTGGAATTGATTCATCTTAAATAAATAAACGTTATAATTTTAATGTTATAAAAATTATGATTTTGAGAAATACAGTTAAAAGTTGATTTTGAATATATGGGATTAGTGATTTTATAAAATAGTTTGAACTGGGATTTTTGAATTTATTATAAGAAGTTTAAAAATAGGATTTATAAAATTTTTATTTTATAAATCAGAATGATGAAATTATAAAGGAGTTTAAAGACGTTTTAAAAGAATAATATAAATTGTTTTATAATTAAAAGATTTATAAATTGGTAATTATAAATTAAAAATATTGGAATTATAAAACGAGCTTTTATAAGTATTAGAAAGAATTGTGAATGAATTTCATTAATGAATGAAATTTATAGAATTATAAACAGTGAAGTTATAAATGAAATTTTATAAGCAGTAGGTTTATAAAATTTATAAAGTTATTAAAGGAATAGATTTTGGATAAATAAAAGAATCTTATAAGTTATAAGATTTATAAATTTGGGAAGTTTAAAGAAACAATTTTGTAAACAAATAAATTATAAGTGTTTGACTTATAATATGAATTTTTAGTATATCATTGTGATATGAATTGAGATGGGTTAATAAAGGAATTTATAAAAAGGAGTTGATATAAAATAAATAGAAATAGAATTTATAAACGTTGTTTTATAAATCCGCAACGACTTATTTTGATAAGGAATTGTTGTAATTTGTTAATGGAATTATATTCATGTTTCAGACAGTGAATAATCCTTTAAAATAAAATGAATAGAAGTGATGAAATTTATTAACACAGTATATTCACGTTTTTGAATAGTGAATATTATGTTAAAGAAATTGTTTTGAATGGGATGTTTTAAATAGAATTAAAACGATCTAAAGATGTTTTAAAATATATTAACTATCGAAACCATAGATTTCAACATTTATTGTTGAAATAGATGTTTTCGAGAAATAGAAGGAAATGGTAGATTATAACACTGTTGTTATAATAAATGATTTCCGAAAGGAAATGTTTTGTATAGTATTGGGATTTATATATCTATTTTAATTTCGAATCCCTATACTAGTGATTTTGGGTTGTCGTAACGATGTTTTACGCAACATTCGTTTTGGCCCAAATAAATATGTTTAAGTGAATGATTTCCTTAAAGAATGAAATATATACTTAATTTCGATTAGGGTATATTAAATATTTTCTAAGTATAGAAAATAAAAAGATCCGTGAATTACTTATTTTTAATAAGTACAGAAATGCTTTTCCAATATTAAGTGAATATTTGGAATTTATCTTTTTGAAGATAAATTGAAAATGAATATTAGAAATTGAATGGAAATCGTATATTCATAAATATTTTGGAATGTAAATTCAATATGGAATTTATAAATGAAATTTGGAAAATGAGTTTAAAAATAAATATTGATTTATTTTTAAAGAATGGAGCATGTATATCTTATAAAGATATTTTTGGGAAATAAATAATTTGAAAAATTATTTGGAATCTGGTGATGTTGGCATATCTATTGATAGTTCAATAACCGACTATCAATATTTACCTTTAAATAGGTATTTGTTGTGATTTGCTTGAATTTGAATGCCACACTTATTTTTTTAAAAATAAGCGCTCACTATTCGGGTTAACCGGGAAAGGACCATGGGGTCGTATAACCCATTCCGAATATGTGATACGTCGTTATGAATTGCATTCGAAGACCGGTGTTGAAGACCGGATATTTTCGAAAACGAAAGGGTTTCTTGTCGAATGTCTTTGCATCGACTGGTCCCCGGTATAGAGACTCCATATGTGATGGGAAGTCCGAACGTGATTAGTGAATATCCGGATTTCAAGGACTTCTTTGTAAGTACCTTCGGTTCTGTTCGAGCCCGGAACAGACTTGTATGGATTGTATGTCTGACATTACAAGTTGAGATATAAAGCCGATTTCTTTCAAATATATTTCTGTTGGTGGCGGAGAATTTATTCTCTTAGCTTAACACCCTTCTCTGAGACGTACGAGCTCAGAGGTTATATAGTTGAAGTTATCAGCGATATATTCCCAATTTTGGTAATGTGACATACTGAGTGTTGCTGTAAATGATCATTGTGTTGATTATTTGTGATAGGATCATTTGTCTGATCGTCTATCTTGGTGATCATTTCTATGATCATTTGTTGACCCAAAGCATGGCTTTTGTATAAAGTATGTTTTTGTGGACGTGACTTCGTCGAGCCTCACAAACCGGTAATGGTCGAAACAGGAATTTTGCGGCAAGGTTTCCAGGGATCGCTTCCCTAGGGTATAGCCATTCCTTCTGAAAAAGGGTAGTATCATGGTATGGAGCCCAGATACTTACTCATGTTGAAAACACTTTATGATTGTGTGATGATGGTGACGAGCGCTCGGTGAAAGGTTCCAAAGAACCGGGGGTGGCATATCTGAGGGTTTGTAATATTCCTTGGGAAAAGGGATTCCCGGCTTTGTTTAGCGGAGAACGGTGGTTCTCGGGGCGTCCATCCAGAGGCGTTTCCATGTGGCAATGGGAAGTTATTTGGCCTGACCATTTGTTGGAAAATCCATTCTTCAAAAACGAGCCTTGTACGGTTTTAGTTGTATTACCTGTCATGGAATATGGCGGTAACCCGTTATTGAACATGGTAGCTATAGTAGGCATAAGTGCGAAATGTCTATGCTGGCTAAGATTTATATCTTTATTTTCGAAATGAATTTTCTCTACACTATGCACTAGTAATAATATCAAATGTTCTTTTTAATGCGTATCAAGCATCTTTGACTATCATAAGGAGAAATCTCCTCCGATTCTGCGTTTGCATGTGTGTGTGTGCGGGAGGCCTTATGGTAGTCTCATTTTTAAAAGCATTTCGAATTGACTTTAAAATATTCTTCTATTTTGATTTTAAAGATAAATAAACTGTTTTGAGTTCTCACACCAGTCACATGACTGACTCGGAGTTTATTGTTTTCCTTCCTAAACTCTGGGTGCCCACCAATTTTCACACGGGCAGTCAAGAGTTAGGTTTATCAGGATATTCTGGAATTCAGGAGTTGCTGGAGGCAAGCTGGATGGCATGGCGTATTACCAGTTTATATAGTACTTTCTTTTCCGCTGCATTGTTTAATGTTGTACACTCTGATGATATGATGTAATGTAATGTAATAACTGATATAGTTCTTTGATTAAAGATTATTCATTTATTATTATATGTTGTTCCGCTGCGAATTGTGAGATTCTGATGTTGTTCTGTTATTTCTGTTCCGTTCTATTTTCTGTTTTCTTTTCTCTCTATTTTCTCTCTTCTACCACTTTCTTTTTCTTTTCTTCTTTCTTAACCCCATAACTTTTCGGGTTTCCGGCCTTCGATTTCTCGGCAGTCGATAAAGTGAGTATCGATGTTGAATTTTCGAAAGTCAAAAATTTTCGGGACGTTACATGACCCGAGCGTAATGAAAAGACAAAACACTCGAGTCAGGACTAAAATATCCTTATGAAAGTTAAATCAATCGTAAATAAATATGAGTGTAACGGCGTCATAGATGTTTACGGGGTTTGACATCTTATATCCAGTGTCAACGTGCGTGCAATAACTCAAGAGATGTTACGGGATTTTCCATCTCTCAAGGATCCGTGAAACTATCTACTATGTAGTAATATACGCTAAGTAGATAATGTCTATCAGTAATTTAAAGTATCAAAATAGCGTTAAGGCGTTACCATAATCCCCCTTAACACATTTTATATTCCCAAAAGCATATACAAGACCGTAGTTTCCCCAAAACCGGAAGTCACCAGAGGGCAATCCATATACTCAAGGTACAAATCAAAACGTAGTGGTCGCGAATAGGATAATCAGTATGACAAGGTACATGAGGCGATACCAACTAGGATACTAGTAGTTGCGTGATCCGGACTGATGTTGGGCATAGCCAGCAGCTACCCCAACACCGCGAAACACCACTCCCAAATCAAGGGGTGCACCCAAATCGAATCACAAATGTAATAGATATGGTATCGAAGAAGTGTGTCCGCTAGAGGTGGCGAACCTCAATGGCCCGGCGCGGCTCCTGTTTTAGTCATGTCAGGGGTCATCCAATAATCGTTCTCTTTCTTCAGTCAACGCGTTCACCAAACCATCCACTTCATTCTAGATCAACACTCCGCGTATAATAGTTATTAAAGTGGTTTTCGGTATCGACAGAGAGTATGTCCATATCCGATCCCGGTCTCTTTAATAACTACGTATTATACACCGTTGGCTCTTTTACATTTCAAATCGATTCATAATTGATATCAAAATATCATATTCGCTTCAAAAATCAAATCCATTTCAAATATCATCGTATCTTTCAAAATAAAAGGTTCCCTTTCAAAAATCATTTTTTCGCATCAATATCTCGTTTCGATTTCAAAATCATTTTGAATTTCAATTTAGGTTGCAACTTCATTTAACTCAATTCGTATTTAAATTCAAGATTTCAATATAAACACTTCACCTTATTGATCAGCTTAGAATTTTAGAAAATAGATTTTAAGTAGTTTAAAAGTAGTTTAAATAATTAAAATAGTTAAAATACTTTAAAATCTTAGAATGGATTTGAAATAGATAAATTAGTTTAAAATAATTTAAATCGGGTTAAGTAGATTTAAAATAGATTAAAACAGTTCAAGTATCCAAAATAGTTTATATAACCGAGTAATTTGGAAAACAAAATAAAACAGCTTCAAAACCAATCCATTTCAATTTATAACTTCCCAATTCAAATCAATTTCAATTTCCATTCTACCGATTCAATTTCGATTTCAATTTAAAACAACTTCACTTTAACTTCAAATCAATTCAATTCTACATTCACCTTCAATTTATTCAATTTCAATTTTTATCGATTTGGAGCTTGATTTCAAAATATCCATTTATAACACTTAACAAATTTTCCATCAATATTCAAGTTTAAATCCAAATTTCAAATATGGTTCAATTCCAAGCTCGATTTCAAAATATCATTTTTATATCACTTTTACTTAGTAATATTCAAAGCTCGAATTAAGGTTAAATCTTTAAACAAATCAATTTCGAAATTCAATCATATCCTGATTTTAAATTCCAAAGTCTCCACTTAATTTTTTTACAATTTCTTTTAACCAAAATTAATTTCAACATTCCAAACTCAATTTTTCGATAATTCGATTCCTATAAATTGATTTCTATTTATAACTTTTAAATCAAAACATTTAAACAAATTTCAAATCGACGATTTTTAAAATTATTAATTTAGCCAATTCGGTGTCCGTATATAATTTTCTATCCTATGGCCAAGTAATTATTTATTTCAATTAAATGTCAGGGATGAGTATATATTGCTTAAATTAAATCACACTATCATATGTATGCATAACAGGTTATATATAAGCAAATAAACATCCAAACATTTAAATATCAACCAATAGCATTCATCGAAATAAATCATCCAATAGACAATACAATTCATGGCAATTTCATAGTTACCAATGTCAGGTAATTTAATCGCAATCCAATTTCAATTTCAATTTAAATTTAACTGTCAATTTAATTTCAACGGTTAATTCAAATGACAATCCATATGACAATTAAATTTATCAAACAACGACAAATAAATTCATAACACTTCATAATGTCAAATTTAACTAGCATAAAGATACGTTGTGAGCCTTATAAAACACTCACCTTGATTTCAATGTAGTTCCAGCGCTTTATTTCGAATAAAATTAAACGAACGTTTAATTTTTCCCGAAATTTTCACTATCTCCAAATGATTCCAATCCAGCTCCATTGCGTAGTGCTCGACAAAACGATTCCAACGCAAAAAGTCTCGTCCAAAACGGACCTCGTATGAAAAAGTTATACACGTTTAAAGTTTGTAAAATTTTAATATAATCAATTTTACAATTTCTTTTATATTATTTACCCAACTCAATCAGAGCCGTTGATTCCACTTTGCTCCCATCAGGCCCGTACGTGCCTTCTTCTCCTTCACGTTTCACACCTCCAGGTTATTCACGTTAACAAGAACCCATGATAGCCGCACTTAGGGTTTGATTTTTCGACCTCCACGACTAACATGAACACGATCAGGTTACACCACTTCGAAGCCACCACCTTACTCCACGTTCACCATCAATAGCCTGAAGCTCGGCCACCCCCTCTGCCTCGAATTGCATGAAAAACGCAGCAGGTCCAATCTCGATTTGCCGTCGATCCGTGGCTCCGTTTCCGATCTCCACCGTTGGATAGCTAGAGCTTGATGTCCTCTACAACTTTGTAGTTGAGAGTTTTTGCTAATTGTTGATGGATTGAGAGGAAAATGAGGAAGAAGTTTCGAAATTTTTTGGCCATTGAAATGAAAGTGGCAGCTAAGGGCTGAAACCCTAGTGTTTTTGCAAAACAAAGAAAGTGGGGATCCTTTTATAGAAAATGGCCAAAACACTATTCATCGAAAATTTTTCGAACTCCAAACGAAGCGTGCCGACTGGCGTTTCTAGGGTTTACCATGCGTTCCGGACACAATGGAATAGGTTTCGGAGGCTAATTCGATCGTATGTGAGAGTTACGGAAATAAACGATCAATTTTACATTAAACCGATTAAACGAATTTCTATGCGTTTTGGCTTGCCCGGACAAACGGTAAATCCGTTTGACTTGAAATTTGAAACCTTACAATAATATCACATTACGGATCCAATGAAACTTGTTTCGTCGAAATCCGAGACCGTTTGAAAAAAATGACTATTTTAACTTGCCAAATTAATATTAAAACAATTTCAACGCGTTTCGAGCTGCCACGGTCAAACGACAACTCCGATTGCTACGAAAATGGAAATACGATAATAACTAACTATTACGGATCCAATGGAACTAGTTTCGTCAAATTCTGAGACTGTTCAAAAATTTGGCTATTTTCCAGTCGATAATTAAATATTAAATATTCAATTTTCACAAATTTACTTTTAATTCGATTTTAAAAGTTCTACAACATCATTCTAACTTAAGTATGATAAAATAAAATTTTACAAATCCTTTTATATCATATTAAACCCGTTATTCAATAAATTCCAAATATTAAATTTTAACAATTTAATTGTTTAATATTTGACGGATTTCAATATTGGAATTTTAAATAAAATTTCATTATCAGTCGGTTTACTATATTACTTCGAATCAATTACCTTTGACTACATATTATTTCAATTGATTTGGGATTTCATTCAATTCATAAATAATTAACTAGATAAATTTGTTGCATTTCATTCTAGTTATTATTATTCCAAACGACTTACAAATTTTTTTTCTAACACCAAATCACGAAATCTTATTAAATTAGCTACTTTAATTATCGAAAATTTACGGGTCGTTACACTCTCCCCTACTCAAAACTTTTCGTCCCCGAAAAGGAAAAAAGAAGAGAAAAGAACTAAGTAAAGAATTCAACATTTGATATATTTTATTCAAATTTATCCACTTATAAAACAATGACTTTCCATTTATAAATCGTTATCACACTTCCACTAATCTACTCCGAACGGCTTCTAAATTTAAAAGTTAGTTATCAAAACAAGTTATAAAATTTTAAAACTTGAAAATTTTTCTAACACTTGGATTTATGAAAAATTTCGGCAGAGTCTCCTTTGCGCGGCTCGATCAGAAAATTTTTACAATTCAATATATAACACAAATATAACCAATATATAACAAATATACATCTCATCTCAATGATGAGGCATCCCAATCATGGGGAAACAATATATAATATCAAATACGATATGTAATACGGGTATGTACCTTTTATTTGTTATTAGCAAGCATATTTTAGCAATTTAGCATGAAACGAGCTCCATACGTGCCGCATGCCATCAATACCTACTAAATACTCAATAAATAGATGAGAACATGTATATAAGAAGAAATATCAATATGAGACATCACAATCATAGCTTAAGCAGACAGCAACCTAAAATTTCACATTTTATAAATTCATACCTGCTGCAAAGACTCAGGTTTTTGACACAGTAAATTCCGAAATCTGGGAATACTTATAAAAGAAAAGTTGTTCCGCTTGTTCTAAGCTTTCAAGCGATATAAAGATCGTCAAAATCGGACTTACGGTTTGAAAGTTATGCTCAGTTTACTTTCAGCTTTCAA
The DNA here is from genome assembly GCA_030765085.1 of Allium cepa. Taxonomy (NCBI): domain Eukaryota; kingdom Viridiplantae; phylum Streptophyta; class Magnoliopsida; order Asparagales; family Amaryllidaceae; genus Allium; species Allium cepa. The sequence continues at coordinate 160,714,921 of CM060939.1, forward strand.
CTTAGAAAATTTAGATAGGACAGGGAATGTCCATCCAGTTCAGACTCAGTTTAGGCTAATCAAATTACAAAATCTGTCAAAGTGATCCAAATAAGACTTTTAGCTTACTGAAAGAATTTTCATTTGCAAAAAATTTAGACTCAATCGGATTAATAAATCTCAAGTTATCGTTGTTCTAGTACAGCACTTATGTGCAAATTTTTCCCAACCAAAACTAGTGTAACGATTTTGATCTAGAAATTTGGTAACATAGATTTTCAAGTGGTTTTGATTAATTCAAGTTTATATATAACTTTATTCATATCAAATTTCACATTTTTACCTTCATTTAACGCTGGATCTATTGGTAGAACATTTCTAAACTATTTTTCAAGTATACAATTATTTCATAGACATATCCATTTTATTTATACATTCTTTTAAGTATCCATTTTGTTTTAAAAAAATCAATTCACACTCCAACCTTAAACAAATTTAAATATCAAACATTCCATTATTTTAGTTTCAACTTGTATAACATTCTATTACATATATACATCAACATTTCAACTTTTTTAAAAAAAAGGCAAGTTATATACGTTTATATAAATGAAATTTTGAGTATTATACAAATCAATCTTATTAACTCCATTATAATCCCGATATAACTTACATTCACTTTGGAAACCAATTTGAATCATATTAAATCAAATTTCAATTATTCACTCTATTTTCATATATTAAATTTCAATATCAAATTAATCATATCAAATTCGAAATTTAATTTATTCAAACATTCGTAATATTAAATTTATTGATTATTCCTAAATCACTATCTTTTGAAATATTCAAAACGAACTTATAAAATTTAACTTTTGAAACGAATTGAAATTATAGAACAACCATTTCCATTATACGGTTATTCAATTCCCATTATTAAATTATTCAATAAATACCAAATATTAAATTTAAACAATTTCGCTTATCCAATAATTCATTATCTTTTGAAATATTGAAATTGAACTTATAAGATTCAACTTTTAAAACCAATTTACAATTTAGAATACTATTTTCATTTACAGTTATTCAATCATCCAATAAATTCCAATTTTAAAATCTTATTCCGTTTATTCAATTCCATTAACACTAATGAATTCTACTTAATCAACTTTCATCCATCTAACAACCAATGCATATCAAACATTAACATCCATCCTAAAATCTACACTAAATCAATTATACATTTCCAAGTCAATTTTAATTTCATACATTTCCAAATTTATTGACATTTAGTTATATTCAAATTTAATTAGTTTCCATTTACCCATTTTATATTTCATTAATTTTAAATTTTATTCATTCACTTATATATATTATTCATTTTACAGCTTAAATTTCTTTTATATTTACAACTATCAAAAGATCTTCACATTTTATTATTCATTCTCACACTGGTATATTATTTCTCTACCTATCCTTATTAGCATTTTAAACCCTTTAAGTATTTGGTAAGTTATAGTTATTCAAATAGAATGTAGTTAAACAACATACAACTTCTTTTCATTTAAAATTGAATTTTCAATTAATTAATTCTTAAGTCATTACTTAAATTTCACTATAATTTAATTTCACATTTACATTCACATATAGTATTTCCATTTTATATTAACATAATTGTGAATCACCTTTAAATGTTAATTTAAATTCCAATCATTTACTAACAATTTTATTTATATTTGTAAACCATTAATTAAATGCACATTTCATTATTCAAACCTATACTCGTATATTATCCAATTAACAATTCATATAACATTTTGAACTTCTTAAATATTTTGGTAAGTTATATCTATGCTATAGAATGAAATTTAATACTATGCGAGTTTTACAGTTTCAATTTTACTTTAAGTTCATAATTTCCTAATTCTAAGGATTTCTACTTCAATTGCTATTTTCATTTAGCTCTTAGGTTCATTTCTCATTTCACAATTCAGAAGTTTCTTAATGATTCAAGTCTAAATTCATTTCAATCATAAAAAAAAATCATTAATTATTAAAGGACTTAAGAATTCCACTCCCGGTTTCATTTCAAATCAAGTTTTGAAATAATATATACTTATATAATTTTTATATCAAATCATACTATAGAGAATACAAAATAAAATAAAATTTGAATCAAAACAAGGTTTAGACAAGCTATTAAGTGGTCTCCCCCACTCGGACTCTCGAAAATAAACGCCGATGATGCGTGCACTCATCACCGAAATCATTTTCTAGCGTCAAGAGAAGGGAATATAACACTTATCATTAAAAAAAAAAATCCTTCGAAAACAATTTCAACTCAATTATACTATCATATAATACTCATATTATATTTTACAAATTCTTGTAAGTCAATTTCAAACACCGGAATTTAAATTCCCATATCCAAGTTAAAATTCATTTATATTCATTATCAATTGTGTTTACAAGATTTCATTTTCCTAAATCCATTGTTATTTAATCAATTTTTTGTAAATACTGATTGATCAAACAATAACGATAATAATCTAATATTATCATCTCCTAACAATCAATTTAATCAAAATGAATAAATATTCAAATAATTCTTTTATATAAAATATATTCCAAAACGATATTGTGTTGGTTTGTCCTATTCGAGTGTTTAGAAATTCCTATCGACGCCTTGGCATCCCAAGTATCAACCAGAATTCATAAATACTCAACGGAACAAAGTTAACACAATATAAAACCATTTTATATCAAATAACAAGTACGCTCTCTCATATACACTCAACTCATTCATATAGTTTACCTCTATTTCAATGAGTTATTCCCCACTAGAGCCAAGGTTTATCGCTAAACCAAAGCTCTGATACCAACTGTAACGACCCGCCTTTTTGGACAGTTTAAACCGACGATCAAATACACATGTCGATTCCAAAACCATTCAAAAGTGCAGATAGTTATTGGGGTAAATAAGAAAAGAAATAAAGGAAATGAAACAACACAGAATCTCGCAGCGGAACGATAAAATATAATAGTCAAATAAACAGTTCATGAAGCTGTCTACTATACTTTGACAATTATTTATACAACATTTATCAGAGTTATACATATACAGAAGCAATTAAATAATGCAGCAGATAGCATGATGCAAGGGTAATAATAGTGATAGTATACCAAATCTTCGTCTCCATCCTCCAGAATAGATCTTCAAAAATCTGAAAAACTCAGGACTGACCCGAGCGTAATGAAAAGACAAAACACTCGAGTCAGGACTAAAATATCCTTATGAAAGTTAAATCAATCGTAAATAAATATGAGTGTAACGGCGTCAGAGATGTTTACGGGGTTTGACATCTCATATCCAGTGTCAACGTGCGTGCAATAACTCAAGAGATGTTACGGGATTTTCCATCTCTCAAGGATCCGTGAAACTATCTACTATGTAGTAATATACGCTAAGTAGATAATGTCTATCAGTAATATAAAGTATCAAAATAGTGTTAAGGCGTTACCATAATCCCCCTTAACACATTTTATATTCCCAAAAGCATATACAAGACCGTAGTTTCCCCAAAACCGGAAGTCACCAGAGGGCAATCCATATACTCAAGGTACAAATCAAAACGTAGTGGTCGCGAATAGGATAATCAGTATGACAAGGTACATGAGGCGATACCAACTAGGATACTAGTAGTTGCGTGATCCGGACTGATGTTGGGCATAGCCAGCAGCTACCCCAACACCGCGAAACACCACTCCCAAATCAAGGGGTGCACCCAAATCGAATCACAAATGTAATAGATATGGAATCGAAGAAGTGTGTCCGCTAGAGGTGGCGAACCTCAATGGCCCGGCGCGGCTCCTGTTTTAGTCATGTCAGGGGTCATCCAATAATCGTTCTCTTTCTTCAGTCAACGTGTTCACCAAACCATCCACTTCATTCTGGATCAACACTCCACGTATAATAGTTATTAAAGTGGTTTTCGGTATCGACAGAGAGTATGTCCATATCCGATCCTGGTCTCTTTAATAACTACGTATTATACACCGTTGGCTCTTTTACATTTCAAATCGATTCATAATTGATATCAAAATATCATATTCGCTTCAAAAATCAAATCCATTTCAAATATCATCGTATCTTTCAAAATAAAAGGTTCCCTTTCAAAAATCATTTTTTCGCATCAATATCTCGTTTCGATTTCAAAATCATTTTGAATTTCAATTTAGGTTGCAACTTCATTTAACTCAATTCGTATTTAAATTCAAGATTTCAATATAAACACTTCACCTTATTGATCAGCTTAGAATTTTAGAAAATAGATTTTAAGTAGTTTAAAAGTAGTTTAAATAATTAAAATAGTTAAAATACTTTAAAATCTTAGAATGGATTTGAAATAGATAAATTAGTTTAAAATAATTTAAATCGGGTTAAGTAGATTTAAAATAGATTAAAACAGTTCAAGTATCCAAAATAGTTTATATAACCGAGTAATTTGGAAAACAAAATAAAACAGCTTCAAAACCAATCCATTTCAATTTATAACTTCCCAATTCAAATCAATTTCAATTTCCATTCTACCGATTCAATTTCGATTTCAATTCAAAACAACTTCACTTTAACTTCAAATCAATTCAATTCTACATTCACCTTCAATTTATTCAATTTCAATTTTTATCGATTTGGAGCTTGATTTCAAAATATCCATTTATAACACTTAACAAATTTTCCATCAATATTCAAGTTTAAATCCAAATTTCAAATATGGTTCAATTCCAAGCTCGATTTCAAAATATCATTTTTATATCACTTTTACTTAGTAATATTCAAAGCTCGAATTAAGGTTAAATCTTTAAACAAATCAATTTTGAAATTCAATCATATCTTGATTTTAAATTCCAAAGTCTCCACTTAATTTTTTTACAATTTCTTTTAACCAAAATTAATTTCAACATTCCAAACTCAAATTTTCGATAATTCGATTCCTATAAATTGATTTCTATTTATAACTTTTAAATCAAAACATTTAAACAAATTTCAAATCGACGATTTTAAAATTATTAATTTAGCCAATTCGGTGTCCGTATATAATTTTCTATCCTATGGCCGAGTAATTATTTATTTCAATTAAATGTCAGGGATGAGTATATATTGCTTAAATTAAATCACACTATCATATGTATGCATAACAGGTTATATATAAGCAAATAAACATCCAAACATTTAAATATCAACCAATAGCATTCATCGAAATAAATCATCCAATAGACAATACAATTCATGGCAATTTCATAGTTACCAATATCAGGTAATTTAATCGCAATCCAATTTCAATTTCAATTTAAATTTAACTGTCAATTTAATTTCAACGGTTAATTCAAATGACAATCCATATGACAATTAAATTTATCAAACAACGACAAATAAAATCATAACACTTCATAATGTCAAATTTAACTAGCATAAAGATATTTAGTACGTTGTGAGCGTTATAAAACACTCACCTTGATTTCAATGTAGTTCCAGCGCTTTATTTCGAATAAAATTAAACGAACGTTTAATTTTTCCCGAAATTTTCACTATCTCCAAATGATTCCAATCCAGCTCCATTGTGTAGTGCTCGACAAAACGATTCCAACGCAAAAAGTCTCGTCTAAAACGGATCTCGTATGAAAAAGTTATACACGTTTAAAGTTTGTAAAATTTTAATATAATCAATTTTACAATTTCTTTTATATTATTTACCCAACTCAATCAGAGCCGTTGATTCCACTTTGCTCCCATCAGGCCCGTACGTGCCTTCTTCTCCTTCACGTTTCACACCTCCAGGTTATTCACGTTAACAAGAACCCATGATAGCCGCACTTAGGGTTTGATTTTTCGACCTCCACGACGAACATGAACACGATCAGGTTACACCACTTCGAAGCCACCGCCTTACTCCACCTTCACCATCAATAGCCTGAAGCTCGGCCACCCCCTCTGCCTCGAATTGCGTGAAAAACGCAGCAGGTCGTTACAACTAAGCTCAAGATGAGTACTAAAATCATCCTTAGTCGAATGGGAAGACAAAGAGAGTCAACAAGCTAGTGGAAGATCTGTTGAGAGCTTGTGTGCTAGATTTTAGTTGTTCTTGGGAAGATCACTTGCACTTTGTGGAATTTTCCTATAATAATAGGTATCAAACTACTATAGAAACAGCGCCTTTTGCAGTTTATTATGGAAGGCCATGCAAATCACCAGCATGTTGGTTGGAGACCAGAGATAGATTGGTCCTTAGACCAGATTTTGTGAGAGAGGTGATGGTAAAGTTCGAGTTGATACGGGAAAGAATGAAGGAAGCTCCATCTAGGCAGAAGAGTTACGTAGGCAAAAGGCATAAGGAGCTAGAGTTCTTAGTTGGAGATATAGTTTTCATCAAGGTATCGTTGATGAAAGGTGTAGCTCGGTTCGGGAAGACCGAAAAGCTAGCACCGATATATGTTGGACCATTTCCTATATCAGAGAAGATTTGGAGACTCGTGTACCGAGTATATTTACCGAGCACTTTGGCCAAGGTCCACAGTGTGTTTCATATTTCTCATGTTAGGAGGTATCCTCATGATCCAAAAACTACTATCACTTCGACAGTACTGGAGGACCTAGTGGTGGAACTAGATATGACTTTTGTGAGGCAATAAGTTCGTGTTATGGAAATAGATAAGAAGAGGTTGAGGAATAAGACAGTCAAGTTTATGAAAGATCAGTGGAGTGACAACGTGAAGGACTGTACTTGGGAGATAGAAGACATGATTAGGGATACTTTTCATGGGCTGTTTTAGATGGTATGTTCTATATAGGGTTTATATAGAATTTGGCTAGTAGGTTATACTAGCTTTGCTTGCATGGGCTATATGCTTGTTGTTTTGTCCTTACTGAAATTTTGAGGATGAAATTCTTCAAGGGGGAGTCTGTAATGCCCTTGAATTTTAATTAACGTTATTCGGGATATTGAATAAATTAAATAGAATAATGTGCATAATAAGGGAGATAAGATTAATAAATCAAATGGTCATGTCGTAATGAATGATAAAATAAGACTTAACTAAATTTAGAAGGAGAAATTTTCCTTAGGGGTAAACTTGAAAATAAGGCTACAGTTTTTAGTATAAACCTCTTCCTCCACCTTAATAAATTTTCACTTTCCCATTCATTAAATCCTCACCTACTTTCAACCGGCCATTAAAAGCTCCTGGAAGAGCATAAATTGAAGAAAAAGCTAAGGAATTAAAGCTAGGAAATTATCTCATTCTCTAATCAACTAATCAAGGTGAATAATCATGTTTATCATCTTATTTTTCTCTGTTTGGATTGGTTATGGGTTATACCCGATTCCTATTTGTGTGTTGGTTATGATATAACCATTTAAACCTTTGTTTGGATAAGACATATGTGTTTTAAATGTTAATGGAATAACTAACACGTTTTTATTCGGTTTTGGTTAAATTTCGAGTGGTTTTGATCATTATATGCTTTGATATTTTAATATGTTGAAGAGAACATAATGATAGATTTTATGGATTTTTTCTAGAATTTTTCATAATGTTCTAATAGTTATATAAAATTATCTAAGGCATGAGACTTAAATGTCTCGTATAATTATAAAGGAGAAATGGGCATTTTCAAATTTATTTTAATTTCCAAACAAGGAAAGTCGGCAGCAATTTTGAATATTTTTTGCAACAATCAGATTTAGACAAATAAGGCAGGTGGGGTACAAAAGAACAGTTTTAAAGTACAATTTTCACTATTTTAACATTTTCGGCAAGACCTTACGCCTCCATTTTAAAACTTCCAACAACGACAAAAGGTATCAAACCTTTCGACTAGGTCTAAAACTCAATGCAAATGGTATCAGGTGACAGGTACGTAGTGAATTGAAGGGGTCGAAAGGTTTAGGGACGAAAGGTTAGAGCTTTCAAAGGAGATGAAACTTTGATTTGGTTTTAAAGAAAATACGCTTGCTAGCTTTCGACAAAGAGCTTTCAACATTGTCAAATAGTTTAAAAGAAAAAGGTTTCGATTAGTTTACTTTCATGTTTTAAATGAAACCTTTCGACAAAGTCGATAGGTTAGCTTTCGATAGGGTCGAAAGCATAGTTGCCGCTTTCAAACTTTTCAACCTAGATGGAGTCAAAGGTTACCTTTTGTTATATAAACTTGCCGCCTCTCTCGATTGATTTCGAAGGGTTGGTTCCAACACCAACACTTCACTGCTTTTGAATGGTTTCGAAGGATTTTGACTTCAAAATAGTTTCACTTCAAAAGGTTTGATTTCGAAAGGTTTCGAAGGGGTTACCTTCAATGATTTCGAAAGGTTTTGAGTTTTATTGCTTTCGAAAAGTTTATAAATGGTTTTATAGAGGGGATACCTCATGCTTTCGACAAAGTCGAAAGGGGGAACCTTTCGACTAGGTCGACAAGGTCCAAAGTTATGATTTTGTGGTGCTTTCGAAAGGAAGGCTTCCGAAGAGGCTAACTTTGGATGTTTATTTGCTTTCGAATGGGGCCCACATCAAATTTCTAAAGTAAATAATGTTTTTCCAGAGGTGGTTAGCCTTGGAATTTGGCACCCAAGGGTTCATAGTCATCCTAGGAAAACTATGGAGTGTGCGGTGGGTAGCCCACACCAACTTTTATAAAAAAATGTACGATGGATAATCGCATTTATTTTGATGAATTTGGGATGGATAATCCTGTTAAAGTTTTGACGGATAGTCATTTTAAAGCCTTTATAGGGGAACTCCAATAAATTTCTTTTAGATGGGATATCTAATAAATGGGTGGACGGGATATCCAATATATAAGATTTATAGTATTTCATATAATGTTAAAACTAATCATTTCGGGTGCGGGGGCATATTAAATGATTCACATGTTTTGTTTGGATACTAGTGAGGGGAAAACCCGCTCCGCTAAGTGGCGTGATCTCACTAGCTATCTATTTATGATAAGAGATGGTAGAGGATTATTCATACCAGACTTATTGTTCGACTCGAAGTTTCTATTTCTCCACAAATTTTTGGGTAATCAAAATTAACTCGAGTAGTGTGAGAGTGGAAGATTTTCTGGTTTTTGGACGAGTAAGCTTCCGAAGACGTGCATGAGGCAATGTTAGCTATATAGGATCCATTTTGTGTTTTAGCTGTGATGTACTAAGAATTGTAAAGTTCATGTTTATTAGTTCTCTGATCGTCATAAGCGGACATCTTTATATGTCATTCTAATCATATTTTATACATGTATATGTGATCTGAACGTGGTTAACATTTGGGATTGTATAATTAAATCTTAAATTGTGAGTTGCACGAAATGGGAGATTCTGTTAATTGGAATTTTTTTCATAATCATGTGTTCCAATGTATTAATATTAACCATGCCGAATTCGGTCGCTATGAAATAACAACTATGGATGACTGCAACATCAGTAGCAGTTAATTTTGGACCCCAAAACGGGATGTTATAATCTCCTCCTCCACCCCTTAGAAGCTCACGACCACCCCATCTCCACCTCAAATCCAAGAGCATCACCACCAAAGCAGCATAATCTAGCACTCCTAGGCATTGGCCAAACACATATAGGAAGAGGGAAGTAGTTCGAAAGGATCCGAAGCAAGTAAAAGAGGAGGAAGTGCTGCTGGGATCAATTCAGGAAGCTATGGAAAAGATTGGTGGAGTGGAGCCATAAGTGAGTTCTCAATGTTTATTAAATAATAAATAATCTCAATAATTATTTTTAAGCATGATAATATGAACATTTAATCTCTTAATGATTTGTATGAATGTTTGATAACTTGTTTGATTATATGGTTATTATATGGATGTTGATATGGTTGACAACTTGGTTGTGATAAATTTTAAGAAATCATAATAAAAATGGTTAAGTAATTAACCATGATTAACTATGAAAATTAATTCCATACGGATGTGTATATGAAATTATTTAGCCTCTTAATGGTTTTAAAATATAAAATGTTTAGAAACAAGTATTATAATAATATATAATATTATGAAATGATATAAAAGTGAATAAGAGATTGAATATGGAAAATATTGGTTTAAATGTTTGAAAATGGTTTATAAATGTTTTATAAACATTAAAATTCAATTTGGAGAAGTTTTGATAAGTAATAAATTTGGAGTGAAAAATAGGCGCGTCGTGTAACGGTAGTTTGCTGTAGAATTCAAACAAGGTATAAAGTGGAATATAGCTTGGAATTCTTCGAGATAAGAATTTTCCGAACTATTATATTCATAATTTCCAAACAAAAGAAAACGATCAAGATTTCGTGTAGTAAAATAGTAATATGAGCTAATCAAATTTTTAAGAAAATCGCGCTTTGGTAGTTCGGTGGCCAAAGTGGCAAATGCTTTAAATAAATATTTTTAAGATGTTTAAAGATATGGAATAAATCTTATAATTTTTTTAAAATGTTTTAAAAGTGAGTTGTGTTATTAAAACAAATTTCCAAATGATAGAAAGTCGTTTGGATCAATATAGCTTTAAAAGCACTTTTTGCATCACTTTTCTATAACCTTTCAAATATAGGTTTAAACTTAACAATTCTTTTCCAACTATTTTATAAATGTTTTCAAATGAATAATTAAGTGTTTTAATGATGATTTGGAAGTTTAATAGTTTATTTAAAAAGAATTTAAGTAAAAAATTTAAAGAAAAACTATTGCAAATTAAATTAATTAATCTTGGCTCTAAAAGTCGATGAACAGACTAGATTTATGAGATCCGGATGTGAGGTGCTTAAACTAAGGAGAAGTTTAGGAGAACCAGTGCCCTGGCACACTTGGCCTCTTCCCTGGATGAGGGAAAAATAAGGTCGGAATGTTGAAAATGAGTTAATTATAAAAGATATAATTTTCCAAATTTAAATAACTTGGATTGCATAGAAATGATTTGGAAATGTTTTCCTAAGCAAAGGTGAAACGATTTGAAATTGTTCCAAGATTAAAAGATTTTAAAATTAACCAAATGAATTGATAAATAGGGCTTAATAAGTCCATATGCTGTGAAAAAGATAAAGAAATGATTCAATGAATATATCTCTAAGAGATATCTAAGAATGAATAAAAAGATGAATTAATTTGATGATGATTGATGATCACATATGAACTTAACATCTTTTTTAATCAACGATTGGTTCGAAGGAACCGGGGTCAGATTTGGGTAACACCTATCTGAAAACCACTTAGAACCGTATATAGGTTCGAAAGTGAAGGAATATTGTAGATGATGATTATTGAAGACCGGGGTTCTTCATAGTATTGGGATTGCTATCACAAGTCCTAGGGGTTTACCTCACATTCTATTTATATGGTAGTGGTGTCTGCATTCTGAAAATCTTCGTTGTATTAAAGATTGAAGATCTTCATAGTGGAAGGACTGCATGTTGACATTCTTTGGATAGCTCGCAGTATAGAGACATTTATTATAGCAGCGGTCCTTTCGTGTTTTGAAATCTTCAGAATGCAAGGACTACTCGCTACTAATGGTAGTAGGAGGAGTGCCTTCGGTTTCTTTTAGTCCCTGAACGAACTTGTATAGACGAATGTCTGATAGTGTATTTTTGATCATATTAATTGATCTCTATCAATGTATTATCTACTTGGTGGCGGGATGGCAATTTCTCTTAGTTTAACACCCTTTCTTGAGATGTACGAGCTCAAGAGTTATACGTTGGTAGAAATCAGTTGTGTGATTAAGCAATGACAAAGTGTCATTCTAAGTAGAATGTGCTTTATGGAAGAATAAAGCTTGGCTTTGTGAATAGCAAAGAGTGGCTTTGTTAAAATTGAGCATAGCCTAATGATCCTCACATCCCGAAGATGATACGGGTAATTATATGGTCAGTAGGGCGTCTTTTTCAGACTATTGGTTGCATGAGTATGGAGGAGTCCAGCGGAATCTGGATCCTCAAGGCATATAGTTGCTTGCTTATGAAAAGCGATAAGGCTACGGATATTGATAGTATAGCAAGTGCACTTCCAAATGACTTACTTGAGAAAAGCGATAAAGGCACCATGGGAACTATGTTGCTATACGTGGCTCGAAGGAAAATGCCACTAGTTCCCTATCATGTTGGAAATCCAATTCCAGTACGAGCTTTACAGTTTTCGCTGTATTCCAAAAATAGCTGTAATGCTTTGCAAACATTTCAACTACCCCTTTGGTATTATATATTCCATCCAAGTATATTTCGTTGACCTAGTCTGGATATATTACCATAGACTTAGTCTGGGTATTGATACTTTTATTTTATATATATTTATTTGAAAAGTATTTTCAAACTAATGTCATTAAGAATAATGTCAAATGTTTTTGTATAAAGTATTTTGGTTATCATAAGGTAAAAACCAATCCGTATTTATTTACGGCGTTATCTTATGAGATACCCTTCTTTTCAAAGGTTTTGATTGACATCAACATTTAAAATTTCAAGTATCTCACACTATTTTATCAAGCCTGATCCGAGTATTTTTAATACCCGCGTCAGACCTGAGTAGTTTCAGGTTTAGTTGAAGAGGTTTGGAGTTTCCAAAGGAAATCTGGAGATCTTCATCTACGTATGGGAGTATTATATTATCCACTGCATATACTGCATTTGTTTTGTTTAGTTGTCAGCATTTGTAAGGACAGGGGTTTATAACTGCCCAGGCTGAATCCAGGTTAGACTCTGATATTGTTTTCAAAATTTTCCGTTATAAAGATTATATATTGAAATAATATGTATTGTTCCATTCGTATGGGATTCTTTTCTATCTTTATTTTCTTTTATCCCTAACAAACGGGCTTTCCAACATTTGAATTTGTGGCATGAGGATACACTAGTGTCGATTTCGAGGGTCGATAAATCTTGGTCGTTACATTTGGTATTAGAGCTTAGGTTGAGCGAACACCTAGGCTTTGGTGGAACAAAACTCACTATAGATCGGGTAAACAATACGGTTGAATGAGTGACTCATTAGAGATAGGGTTAGTAACACGCTAGAATGAGTTTGAGAGTATTATATATATATATATGTAGATGAGTGTGTACTTGTTAATTGATATAAAAATGTTTTATGTCGATTTATCTATCGAGTGGTTTATAGATTCTAGTTGGTACATGGGACGCCACGATAATGATAAGAGTTTCTAAACGCTTAAGCAAGGCAGTTGACATGCCATTTTTAAAAGGAGTATATTTTATTGTACAAAAGTATAAATATTAGTTTGATTTGGAAAATTTATAAGATGTTGTCGCTTTAGAAATTTCGAAGGATAAGGTCTTGATCTGTTTGGTGATGGTGGGAATAATCTTCTAAGTATCGATCATATGTTGGCTTGGGAGAATGGTATCGAACATTTGGTAATTTATTCTTCTTATCATTGTACAATCAAGGCAAGTGCAAAGTTGAACAAGTTAAATCAAGTAGTTTTGATTAATGGTATGAAACCTCTGATAATGATTTAGTATATCTCTTAGGTAAGGATGTCTTATTATATGCTAAATGATGAGTTATGGGATGATCCAAAGTAGGCACGTGGAGTACGTGCACAGGAAGAAGCTGAAGAAAAAGAAAAACTAGGACCTATGCAGACATTGACTGTTACTATTGTCGCAAGAAAGGACATTATGCCGTTATGTGTGAAATTAAACAAAGGAAGAAGCAGAGGAGGGAAAAAAATTATGATCGGGATGATATAGTCTGTTTTAAATGCAAAGAGAGAGGACATTTTCTACATAAATGTCCTAAAACGAAGAAGAAACTGAGGATTAAAAAGAAGAAAATGGGCCGCTATGCAAGAACCTAAGACATGAAGTCAATGATTGTCCTAAACGAATTTGCGTTTGGTGCTTCCAAAGGAACATTTAATGAAGGACTGTCCAAGAATGAAAGTGGTTAACTTAGGCCTCCAAAATAAAGTACCGTCTACTTCAAAAGCGACCTAAGAATAGTGTATATATAGCAGTTCAAGTATCTATATATGTATGATGGTGGTGTGTGGTAGGCTGTATTCCCTAAGAAGTTATCTCTAAAAGTTTGTAATACAACTAGGAATGGATGTATAAGTATGATGTTAATTAATAAACTTTTCTTTAGATTGTTCTCTTAGATCTTCTGTCTTATAATCAATCAAATTTAATAAGAAATTTGAAATAAAAATATTATACAACATAAAGAAGTGTCTTTATAATAAGTGTTTAAATTAATAAGTTATTTAAGAATATATTTCATAAAAGTTTATTTTATAAAATAAAGTGTAATTAGCAAAAATAAAATGATGTTTGAGAAAGATGGGTTTGAGAATTCATATCCTAATTTTTGGAAAAGTATAAAAGGGAAAGTTATGTAATATAAAATGAGTTTGGAATTAAATTTATGATGAGATTTATTAACAAAGAAATTTCAAAGGATTTTAAAATAAGAATTATAATGGTATTATTCCAAATAAAGGATAATCGACTTCTTTTGGAAAAGAGATAAAAATATTATTGGGAATATATATTTTGAAGAAAGGGTTTATAAAGGTATTTAAATGAAAAATAAAAGTTCATGGGATCCTTTCATCATGAAAAAGTTAAATAAGTTGTAAGCGGATCATTTTGTCGCATGATTTTGATCTAAGATTCGAGTACGAAACTTTGAGGTGTTTACACCAGCCCGAAAAAGGATTTATCACTCGATTCTTGACGACGGACATTAATGAGGGTTTATGATTGGGTACTTGAGTTTTCTATCGTAGTTTTGGGCTATGTAAGGGAAACAAAGTTTTCTGATCAAGAAGCCTGATCAGAGTCCGCACTAAGGAATTGGGGGATCAATACTAGATCAGAAGTTAAGTTGTGGATTCAAATAGTATATCAAATCGGACGATCTATATACATCATATGAATGTAGGTTTAACAATATATATTTTGGATAAATACCTTTGGATTTTGTTTTGGTGTAATTTTGGGGATAAAATTCTATTAAGGGGAAAGTCCGTAACGACCCGCTAATTTATCGGTTTGATAAATTATATTTATTTTTAAAATATTCGAATATAACTTTAAAAAACATAGAATATGATGTTTCGAACAATTAATAATAATAATGGTAATAAGTATTTACTAAAATATTTCCTTTGGAAATATATCGATAAAATAGCCGAAAACCATTTTATCGATAAATAGATCTACAATCATCAAACGCCACATACAGTGCTGGTTACATACACTTATTTTTATAATTTAACAAGAATATGGAATAAAATTATTTATTTTATTTTTGAAAATTAAAAGTATGTATGACATGCTCAAAGATGTCCTTATATTTAATAATTGATTTATGATTTTAAATTGAGATTTAATGATTTAATAATTATTATAATTATTCAAATAATTGTTCTAAATGATAATAATTCATTTTAATTGTTCATATAGTGATAGTAAATTATTTATAATAGTTATACAAGGATATATAATCAGTTTGAAAATATGAGAAAATCGATATCGTTTTATCGGTATATTAACAATTTTTGTAAATATTTCTTAATATTGATTTATATGATTTTATAATTCAAATGAGATCTTTTAATTAATTAATGATGATTATAAATTTATTTTCAAATTTTGTTTACATATTCATGTAATTTAAATTATAACTGAAAATGTGATAGAGAATCGGTTTCTAATTTTCGGCGGTTTAACGAACTCGAAAGTCATTACAACCTTGTTTATATGTCATGTGCACATATATAACATAAAAATACATCCACTAACATATGCATGAACACATATATAGATACATATAACATATATACATTTACGTATACATATGTTAAAATATCTAAAATATTTTATAGAAACTTCACCCTTAAGCTTTTATAAAGTCAACAATTGGGACATGAAGTGATTTGATGCGTCGGAGCACATGGAGGAGGGGGCTAACATGTAAAATGATGGAGGTGAAGTGGTGCACATGGGTGAGGAAGGTAGGTGAAGTGATGTGGGATTTTGTAAAAGTTTGGCTATAAATACATGCATATATTCATTCACATTCTCACACCACTTTCCATCTTCTTCTTCCTTTTGTCTCAAGCTTTATCCTTCTCTTTAATGGCCTCTCATATTAGAAAAATTATGAAGAAAATTATAGCAAATAATATTTAAATATTTATGGTATACGTATATATACATAAACACTTCAAAAATCTACTCAATCTCCTTCTCTACCCCTTAGAAGCTCATGGCCACCCCATCTCCACCTCAAAGCCGAGAGCACAACAACCTAAGGAGCATGGCCGAGCATTTCTAAGCCTTGGCCAGACACATATAGGAAGAAGGAAGGAGTTTGAAATGCTCCGGAGCAAGTAAAAGAGGAGAAATTGTTGCCGGAATCAATTTAGGAAGCTATGAAAAAGATTGGTAGAGTGAAGCCATAAGTGAGTACTCAATGTTTATTAAATAATAAATAATCTCCATGACTATTTTTAAGCATAATAATATGACAATATAATCTCTTAACAATTTGTATGTATGTTTGATAACTTGTTTGATTATATGGTTGATTATATGGATGTTGATATAGTTGACAACCGTGATAAATTATGAGAAATCATAATAAAAATGGTTAAGTAATTAACCATGATTAATTAATGAAAAATAAATCCACATGGATGTGTAAATGAAGTTATTTAGCCATTTAATGGTTTTAAAATATAAAAATGCTTGAAAACCAATATTATAATAACATATAATATTATGAATTGATTTAAAAGTGAATAAGATATTTAATATGGAAAATATTGGTTTAAACGTTTGAAAATGGCTTGTAAATGTTTTAAACATTAAAATTCAATTTAGAGAAGTTTAGACAAATAAAAAATTTGGAGTCAAAAATAGGAGCGTCGCATAACGATAGTTCGCGATTTTGTACCGTAGAATTCAAACAAGTGTAGAGAGTGGAATATGGCTCGGAATTCTTCGAGATAAGAATTTTCCAAACTATTATATTCATAGTTTTCAAAAAAAAGAAAGTGATCAAGATTTCGTTTAGTACATTTAGTAATATGAGTAAATCGAGTTTTCAAGAAAATCGTGTTTCGGTAGTTTGGTGGCCAAAGTCGCAAATGTTTTAAATAAATAATTTTAAAATGTTTAAAAATATGGAATAAATCTAATAAATCTTTTAAAATGTTTTAAAAGTTATTCTAGTTATAAAAACAAATTTCCAAATGATTGAAATTCATTCTGATCAATATAGCTTTAAAAGCACTTTTTGTAGCACTTTCCACAGCACTTTTCTATAACCTTTCAAATATAGTTTTAAACTTAACAATTCTTTTTCAAACTTTTATAAATGTTTTCGAATGAATAATTAAGTGTTTTAATGGCGATTTGAAAGTTTAATAATTTATATAAAAATAATTTATATTAATGATTTAAAAAAAAGCTATTACAAATTAAGTGATTTAATCTTGGCTCTAAAAGCCGACGAGTAGACTAGATTTTTCTATTCATGAGACCCGAATGTGAGGTGCTTAAGCTAAGGAGATGTTCAGGAGAAACTAGTACCCTGGCTTACCTAGCCTCTTCCTTGGGCAAGGGATAGATAAGGTCGAAATGTCGTAAACGAGTTAAATATAAAAGAGATAATATTCCAAATTTAAATTACTTGGATTGCATAGAAATGATTTTAAAATGTTTTCCTAAATAAAAGGTGAAATGATTTGGAACTGTTCCAAGATTAAAAAGGTTTTAAAATTAACCAAATGAATTGTAAATGAGGCTTAATGATTCCATATACTCTTAAAAAGATAAAGAAATAATTCAATGAATATATCTCTAAGAGTTATCTATGAATAAATAAAAAGATGAATTAAATTGACTGATGATTAATAATCACGTATGAACTTAACATCTTTTTTAATCAATGATTTGTTTAAAGGAACCGGGGTCAGATTTGGGTAACTCCTATCCGAAAACCACTTTGAACTGATATACACGTTCGAAAGTGAAGACATGTTGCAGATGATGATTATTGATGACCAAGGATATTCAGATTGTAGGGATTGCTATCACAAGTCCTAAGGGTTTACCCCACTTTATATTTATATGGCAGTGGTGCCTACATTCTGAAAATATTCGTTGTATTGAAGACCGAAGATATTCATAGCAGAAGGACTGCTTGTTGACATTCTCTGGGTAGCTCCAAATATAGAGACATTTATATAGCAGTAGTGCTTTCGTGCTTTGAAATCTTTGGATTACAAGGACTACTCGCTACTAATGGTAGTAGGAGGAGTGCCTTCGATTTTGTTGAATCCCAGAATGAAATTATATGGACCAATGCCTGACAGTGCGTTTTTGATCATATTAATCAATCTCTATCAACGTATTATCTGCTTGGTGGCGGAGAAGGCAATTTCTCTTAGCTTAACACCCTTTCCAGAGATGTACAAGCTTAGGAGTTATACATTGGTATAAATCAGTTGTGTGATTAAAAATTGGCAATGTGGCATTCTAAGTAGAATGTGCTTTATGGAAGAATAAAGCATGTCTTTATGAATAGCAAAGAGTGGCTTTGTCAACATTGAGAGTAGCCTAACGAGCCTTACATCCTAGAGATGATAGGGTAATTATGTGGTCTGCGGGGCATATATTTTAGGCTATTGGTTGCATGAGTATGGAGGAGTCCAGTGAAATCTGGATCCTCAAGTCATATAGTGGCTTGCTTGTGAAAAGCGGTAAGGCTAAGGGATATTAGTAGTGTAGCAAGTGCAGTTCCAAATGACTTGCTTGAGAAAAGCGATAAAGGCACCGTAGGAACCACGTTGCTATATAAGGATCGAAGGAAAAGGCCACTAGTTCCCAATCATGTTGGAAATCTAATTCCAATATGAGCTTTACGGTTTTGGTTGTATTTCCAAAATTGCTGTAATGCTTTGCAAACATTTCAGCTATCCCTTTGGTATCATATATTCTATCCAGTTATATTTTGTTGACCTAGTCTGGATATATTAGTATAGACTTAGTCTAGGTATTGATACTTTCATCTTATATATATTTATTTGAAAAGTGTTTTCAAACTAATGTTATTAATAATAATATCAAATGTTTTGGTATAAAATATTTTGGTTATCATAAGATAAAAACCCATCCGTACTTATGTGTAGGCGTGGACTTATGAGATACGCTTCTTTTCAAAGGTTTTGATTGACATCAGCATTTAAAATTTTGAATATCTCACGCTGTTTTATCAAGCCTAATATGGGTATTTTAATACTCGGGTCTGATAAGAGTAGTTTCAGGTTTAGTTGAAGACGTTTGGAGTTTCCAGAGAAGAGCTGGAGATCTTTATCTACGTATGGACATATTCTATTGTCCGCTGCATATACTGCATTTGTTTGTTTGGTTGTCAACATTTGTAGGGACAAGGGGTTTATAACTGTCCAGACTGAATCCAGGTTAGGCCCTTATATTGTGTTTAAAATTTTCCACTGTAAAGGTTATATATTGAATTCAAAATTCTTCGACCGACTTTTTGAAAATTCTTCGACCCTTATATTGTATTCAAAATTCTTCGACCGACTTTTCGACGGCTCCATCGAAAACTTTTCAACAACTTTCATCGTCCCGTCGAGTACACGTGATTAGTCATACGTTTACTAATTGGCCGCCACCGGTCGTCACTAGTAATCGAAAACCTCAAAACTAGTAGATCATAGGTAGTTATTAAAAATCTGGAACTTTTTTCAGTGCAGCATCCCTTCATGCCTCAAGCAACGCATATATATCAATATATATCACAGTCCAATTTCACACATATAAATCATATATATATATATATATATATATCAAAGCTCATATCAAATATGTTATAAAATATGTCACATTAATAATAATAAAAATTAATATATATAGTAAACCAACTTCAAACATCCATCAATATACCACAAATCAAAAATATCCATCAACACCTCCAAATATATCAAACATTACATTAAATCAACCTCACTCATCCAACAACATCTCAAAATGTATCATAAATATCAAATCATATCGACCTCAACCGTCTTAAAGAATATATAACTCTCAAACTACCTCACAAAAGTGCATACACACACAGTGTCTCAACATAAGCAAAAAAAATCATACTCAGCGATCCTCCTCGTCTCTTGATCCCACTGATGAAGGAAATGTACCATGCTGTTGCACACACATAGTAATGGGCTCATACAGCATCTGATACATCTCCATAGACCGATGCTTGTCTCGTTCCTCTAGGTCGCAATTCGAGCTCTCAACTCTAAAATCTCCTCATCATCCTGAGCTCTTCTATACTTGCTTTTGCCTTCATCTAGCCTGTAATGTTGTTTACCAAAGTGTATGCATTTCATATAGTGTGATTAATAAAATCAATGTGTTACATGTTATTCATAAGTATATTATACATAAACATTACCTTTTTATTCCTAAAACTATTGTGCCTATTTCGCATTGGCGGTTCCATGACAGCGTCAAAAATATGGTCCTCATCTTTAGCGGTCAGCTCGTCCCGATCTACTCCCTCGAGTAGTTTTTCTTGTTCTTTCATGAATTTATCCTATGATTAAAGATAGAAACATTATTTTAATTATTTATAACTTATAATTTAAAGTGATTATTAGTACTTATAATTTAAAATATGCTTACCATAGCCTCATGTGTATGTTTTTGAGCCATCTTCATTGACATGCTCGATGGCGTGAGTACGAGTAAACACTTCCAAGTATGAGATGGGATGACCATGCTCTTTCTTGAAATAATTATTACATTATATATATATATTATACAATGTTATAAGTATTTATAATCGAAATATATAAATATACCAACTCTTGACGCTAACGTTGGAACGACTCTGACCCGTATGATGTGTGATGGGGTTTGCATTCCTATTTGTAGAATTCAACTCAGATTCAGCCTATAACTTTAACGTAAACATTGTATTTCACATTTATAAATTGATGCAATTATTATACTAATTCTACTAAATTTTAATAAATATATGAGACTAATAAACTTATAATTGCTTTCGGAATTTTCCAATAAGAGTTTAAACCTTCCCATAGGCTCGTACTCATCCAATCAGGCCTTTTCTCCTTATTAATGCTTGACATTATACCATGGTAAATTTTTCATGTTTTTTTAATCCAACAATTTCTGCATAAGGAATAGTTGACTTCCTACAAATTTACCGCCCCTTGCATATTGAAAATATAATAAGTTATATATTTACACTTAGTTAACAAAGTGCACAATGGTTATATACAAAATTAAATGCACATTTACACTTACATAAAAATCTTGCCAAATACACTTTGAAATGTCGGCTAGGGTATTCTCCCACTTAGGCCAACATCTAGTTATTCTGCTCTTATAAGCATCCTTAGAAATATCAAGAACAACATTCAAGGGCTCCAATTTAAAGCCTATGTATTAATTATGTTATAAACATTTAATAAATCATTAATAATATAAAATATACAAATATTTATGATGTTTCAATAAATTTGATACTTATCTACTCGCTTTGCCTGCTAATGTAACTATAGACTATCGGCCTACTGTAGCGGGCTACCACCATCACCTCCCGTGCAAGTCCCTCTCCGTCTAGAAGAGGGGGAACCTGATGAATGTGAAGATCTCTGACGTAAAAACATAATATCAATCATAGAAGTTTCATTTTATTATCAAGAATATATCATTTTATTATGGGAAAGCATATCATTTTTTTATGAGAAAACAAGTAACATTAATAATCACATAAATTAACTTCTATCCGAGCATACATTAATAATTAGTCTTCATCATTTTCTGATTCAAACTCGATCTCGTACTCTATACCATTTTCCTCTATAGTCTCAAATGCTTCTACTAAAAAATTTGATTCATGGTTTAAAGGCCAGGAATCAGTATGATTGTAGGTTATAATTTTTCATTATTTTCAATTTTAACAGATTATGAATATAATATTATATTCTTACATTATTATTTTTTACTTTTGATGGTCGGTCATCCTACTTTCTATTGCAAACACAATAACAATTACGTTTCACAAATCACTCATTTCAAACGGTTCAACAAAATTTCGGCAACACTTCCCATTTGTCCACCGTATCATACCCAATTGCGTATATACATGGAACAAAAGGGAAGTGATGTCGAAATTTTGTCTACCGTTGAAGATGAAATGATTTAAAAATGTAATTATTATATTGTGTTTGTAACTTGACCAATACATGGATAAATCCAACAAACACTGCATTGAATGAATATTGATGTCCATTTTGCAGTAAAAGTGAATATTTGTATAACGGTCTTATACAATACTTGTTAGACGAGGCCAAAAAGTCTAAGTGATTTAAAAAATAAAGTACATTATACTCTAATTTGTTTATATTAGCATTATGCACTAATTTGATTTTATTTTAACGTTTTATTAATCATATGATATCTTATTCTTTTTACTTTTTTTTAAAACTCTTATTTTTAATTTTAACAAATTCTAAATATAATATTATATTTTCACATTATTATTTTTCACTTTTGGTGGTCGGTCATCCTACTTTCCATTACAAACATAATATAATTGCATTTCGCAAATCATTTCATTTTAAACGGTTCAACAAAATTTCGACACCAGTTCCCCTTTGTTTCCAGTTCGTACACAAATGTGCATATATAGAGAACAAAAAGGAAGTGCTGCAGAAAGTTTGTCAACCATTGAAGATGAAATGACTTATGAAATGTAATTATTATGTTGTCTTTGTAACTAGTCCAATACATGGACAAATCCAATAAATACTGTATTATAAGAATATTGATGTCTGTTTTCTAATATAAATGAATATCTATATAATGATCATGTACAATATTTATCAGATGTGGCCAAAAAATCTAGGGGATTTAAAAAATAAAGTACATTATACACTAATTTTTTTATATTAACATTATACGTTAATTTATTATTTGAAATCGTCAGCAATTCAAAACTAATAATTTTTTTTAGCATTTTAGCCAACACGAATTGGAATTTATTACACACTAATAAAAAATTAAAATTCACTAATTTTTTTATATTACTACATACACGTAAAATAAATTTATATATAATAACTAATAATATAAACTAATAAAGGGAGACTATATATAAAAAATTTGTCAACATTTTACCTAACATATACATAAATTAACACTAAATTTTGTTTCACTAATAACCATATACCCTAATCAACCCAAATTAGCCCTAATTACACATTATTTTTCAGATATAAACACATATTACCCTAATTAACTTTTCTAAATCGACCAATATAATATTATAACAAATCAATGGACTATTATCAATAATATAAGCATAAATTAACACTAATTTTTGTTAGAGCCTCCATTCTATGGTTTCAATGATAATAACTATACAATCA
The DNA here is from genome assembly GCA_030765085.1 of Allium cepa. Taxonomy (NCBI): domain Eukaryota; kingdom Viridiplantae; phylum Streptophyta; class Magnoliopsida; order Asparagales; family Amaryllidaceae; genus Allium; species Allium cepa. The sequence goes on from CM060939.1 coordinate 160,738,398, forward strand.
CATATATTATATATCTTATCAAGGTTATAGGTATATACTACAAGAGATCATCATGCTCAAAGATATTGGGACTCGATGACAAATCAAGACTTATGGATTATGCTATTAGTAAGGTTATATCAGTGTATTAAGAGTCTTAAAAAACATTGTAAGGTCTCCTTGAGTATGTATGCACACATAAATTCATATACTTAAAATTGGCATTAAAGAAATTATAATCAGAAAATGCCATCCACAGATGTTTGTGGAAAATCCATAGTCATTTATGAATAGTTTGGGAAATTCTTTTCTTAAGCCATAGAAGTCTATGGAAAATCCACAGATGTATGTCATCTGGAAACTGCTCTAATCTGAGAGGACCTTTAATTTCATATTGAATAATAGCATCTCTTCTCTAATGGTTGCAGCCATTAAAACAAATAGAGCTTGTTTAATAGTAACAACTCCTCATCTGCGTCTCTTTAAACCTATAAGTACTTCAAAGATTGAGAATTGTAGATAATCTATTCTCTTGATTTCTTATTAACTATCTATTTACAAATTCATGCATCTCTTGCTTAGATAGTCTCAATCTATCATAATCAAAATACCATTTTGGTTAAACTATTTCCTAAAACTCAAAGTATTCACATTCACATACTCAAAGGAGATCATAGGAAGAACTGTACTATTATTCAAAATCTATGTTATCAGGAACATACGATTGTCGGAGAAAAACTTTTGTCTTAGCTTATTTCTCCGGGTAAAATGAGGGTTATTTGGTAAAAGGAAATATCGAATAGGAGCTTTAGGGACTGTACGTAGGACGGGAGATCCGAACCAGTACAAAATATCTAGCATGCTTTCTTTTATTATCTATCTTATTTATACTCTGTTAATTTTCTCTACTTAGTGTAATTATTAGTAAATACTCTCACATTAGTATATAAGTTGCATTATATAAGATCCTGTACATTTTTACTTGGTATTAGAGCACGGTCATTTCAATCTACAGTAACACCTAGTTGAAATATCATTAATATGGAAAGCACTTTTCGAGAAGGTCAATCAGCTGCTCGTCCTTCATTATTTACTAGTTCTAACTATGCTCACTGGTTAACTAGTATAAGAATTTTTATGGAAGCAAATGGGTTAAAAATATGGCTAGCAACTCAAAACAAATATGAAGCACTTACACCGATATAAGCGCTTGGACTGATGCGTAAAAAGAAGTGGCATCTAACAATGTCAACGTTATGAATGTATTGTTTTGCTCACTTGACAAAAATGAGTTTTTACGTGTCATGCTTTGCACCACTGCATATGATATACGGTGCTCTTTACAAGTCACACATGAAGACACAACCAAAGTCAAGCAAACTAAAATCTCGATTTTATAAAATCAATTTTCATCTTTCAAAATTAAAGCAAATGAATCAATTATTGATATGTATGCTAGATTTCAAATCATTCAACACGATCTCATGGCGCTTGGAGCCAAATTCATAGATTTTGATTTAGTCACACGAATTTTAAACTTTTTGAAAAATGGATGGGAAAGAAAAGTTTTAGCAATCGAAGAAGCCAATGATCCTTCTCAATTCAAATTCGAAGAGCTGATAGGAAATCGGACGTCGTATGAAGCTAACCTATAGGCTAGAAATGATCAAAATCATGAAAAGAAAGCATAGCATTCCAAGCAAGTAATGAAGATTCATACTTAGACGAAGATGAGATTGTTTTTATTTCCAAAAACCACAGCAAATTCAAGAAGTTCAATAAGATGACCAGATTTCAAAATGGTGGCAAACCAAACTCCTTAAATTAAACATTAATTAAATGCAATGAGTGTGACAAATTTGGTCACATGAAGAAGGATTGTCCACAACATGATAATGATAAAAGAAAAGCAAGTTTGAAAAATTCAAGAAAAAGAAAAGAGCTTTTCAAGTAACATTAGACGATTCATATTCATCTTCTTCATCTGACAATGATATTGAAAGTGACTCGGAACAAGCGAATGTTTATTTTATGGCTACCATTGATGAGGCACGTCCCGAACTTACTTAAGATGAAATAATGGAAATTAGCATTGAATTAGATGATAAATACGTAGAATCAAAAAAATTAAATAGGGAATATATAGGAAAGTTTACTAGAGGAGAATTAGAAATTGGATTATTAAAAGATGAAAAAATAATCTTAGAAGAAGAATTAGAAATTACTCAAAAAAATTATGCAATGTTATTTTCTCAAAATGACATCTTATTAGATGATTTAGAAAATTATAAGTTAGAAAAAAGTTTACCTTGAAAAAGAAAACTAGAATTACAAGCACGTTTAGATTCTAACAACATTGAAATTTGTGATCATAAAAGTAAGTTAGACAAAATAACAAATAACATGACAAAATTCAACAAAGGAAAACAAAATTTGGAAAATTTGATTAAATATATGAACAATCTGGAAATCAAAATGGACTGGGTTTTAAAAGCAAGCAGAAGGAAAAGTTTATAGCACATTATAGACCAAATTCAAAAAGCCAAAGTTAGAAGCTAAGATTAAATATTCATACACAAGTATGGTCAAAATATGGATTGCTAAAAAAACAAACTAATGAGAGAAAATTATATTGATAAATATTTAAAGAAAGTTGTATATAACAATGATTACATTTCTAAAGGAACCAAATCCTCATAGATATGGTTATCTTCTTCTGCTAACACGTAGGAACCTAAATGAAGAATATGGGCACCAATTAGATATTTCTCATTTTGTAGGTACCCAAAATTAAATAAAAAGTGAAGAGAAATGGATACTTGATAGTGATTGCTCCAAGCACATGATTGGAAATGCCATATGTTATCTAATATAACATATATAATCTAATATAACATGTATCGATGGCGACATAGTGAACATCAGAGATAATTCAAATGGATTTGTCATCAGCATTGGGGAAACCATCAATATAGGTATTTCTAATTCTCCTATTATTACTAATGTTTTATTGGTAAAATTTTTGAAATATAACTTATTAAGTATAAGTCAATTATGTGACAAAGGATTTAAAATTGATTTCGAGAAAAACAATTGCAATATCTTTGAGCAAAATAAAAATCTAATTTTGAAGGATTTAGGAATCGAAACATATACATTTTTAACATGTATGTCAAAAACAACACTAATTTATACTTAGACGCAAATCAAGATGACTCATGGTTATGGCATAAACATTTTTGTCGCGTATATTTTAAGAATATCAACAAAGTAGCTAAAAAACGAATTAATTAGACAATTACCAAAAATCAACTAAAAGGTTAAAAACCTATGTGACACTTGCTAATTTGGTAAATTAAAGAAAAGTTCTTTTAAATATAAAAAGGAAATCTCCATAAAGCAATCTTTCAATACTTCATCTAGATTTGTTTGGACCGACTTAAGTGCGTTCCGTAAATCATAACAAATATGTTTTTGTAATTATGGTTGATCTTTCAAGATATACTCGCCATTATTTTTGAAACATAAAAGTGACACATTTGAAATGTTTAAAAGTTTTGCTAAACGAATACAAATTTGATGAACTCAAAAATTAAAAGTACACGAAGTGATCATGGAGATGAATTTGAAAATAAACTATTTACAAATTTTTGCTACAAAAATGGAATTAGTCATAATTTTTCATCTTCACGTACATCACAACAAAATGGTTTTGTAGAAAGGAAATTTACAAGAATGTGCACGAAACTTACTAAATAGTTGTAACCTACCAAAAAGTTTTGGGCTGAAGCTGTTGCTAACGCATATTATGTATTGAATCGTGTAATACTTAGACCAATGACTAAAAACACATGCTATGAAATATTTTTCAAAAAGAAACCTGAAGTATCGCATTTTCGAGTATTTGGATCAAAATGTTTTATTTTAAACAAAAAAACTATTTTGGAAAATTCGATTCTGAAGCTGATGAAAGAACTTTTATTGGCTATTAGGATCGAAGTAAAGCATATATAATTTTAATAAACGAACAAACATTATAGAAGAAAGTATTCATGTTTCGTTTGATGAAAACTTTGAAAATAATAGAAGTGATGATGATGGAAAAGTTATAAATAAAACTAATATACCTATACATGAAAATAATAATAATAATATTAATATTAATAATAATGTGACAACTTCACCGCCTAGGATATTAAAGGACCATCCAGTTAATAATATTATCGTAGATTTAGATGCAAAAGTATTAACCAAAAAACAGGTAAATAAAATGTATCACGTTACATTTATATATGAACCTAAAAATTATAAAGAAGCATCAAAAGATGATTTTTGGATTATTGCAATGTATGAGGAATTTAATCGATTTGAAAGAAATGATGTATGGGAACCTGTACCGAGACCAAACGTTCAATCTGTAATTGGAACAAAATGGGTTCATAAAAATAAAGCAAATGAAAATGGAAACATTATTCGAAATAAAGCAATACTAGTAGCTTAAGGATATAATCAAGAAGAAGGAATTGGTTATGAAGAGACATTTGCTCCGATTGCAGTCTCGAAGGAATACGGGCATTACTTTCTTTCGCATTTCATCGTAATTTTAAACTTTTTCAAATGGATGTAAAAAGTGCTTTTCCAAATGGCTTTATAAAGGAAAAGGTTTACGTCGAACAACCTCTGCTATTTGTTCATGAGAAATACACGATCATGTATTTAAACTTAAAAAGGCTCTATATGGATTAAAATAAGCATATCGTGTTAGGTATGAAAGATTAAAAACTCATTTACAAAATTTCGGTTTTCAAATTGGTAAAATAGACTCTACTTTATTTATAAAACAAGAAAACAATTACGTATTAGTTGTACAAATATATGTTGATGACATCATATTTGGATCAACTAATGAAAATTTGTGTAATGAGTTTTCTGACATTATAAAAAATGAATTTGAAATGTAACATATGGGTTAATTAAACTATTTTTTGGGTTTGCAAATAAGACCACTAGGACATGGAATTTTTATAACTCAAGAAAAATGCAGTTGAGATTTATTAAAATGCTTTGGAATGGAAAATATCTCAAGTAAACCAACTCCGATGAGTACCAGTCTACATTTCGATAAAGATGAAAATGAAAAAGATTTCGATAGAAAATTATATCGAAGTATGATAGGATCTCTATTATACGTAATAGCTAGTAGACCAACTATTGCGATGAGCGTACGTCCATGTGCACGATTTCAAGCACAACCTAAGGAGTTAGATCATCGAGCAGTTAAGAGAATTCTATGATACTTAACCCACATCAAAGGATACAGAATTTTCTATCCTAAAGGTAGCTCTTTCGAACTCGTATTATATAGTGATCCAGATTTTGGTGGCTGCAAGACAGATAGAAAAGTACGAGTGAAACATGTCATTTGATTGGTCAATCTTTATTTTCATGGTTCGGTAAAAAGCAAAATTGTGTCTCTCTCAACATGTGAAGCCGAGTATATATTAGCAGCCATGGCCTATCCACAAGTAGTATATATGCAACAAAATCTTCAAGATTTCGGTAAAATCATAACAAATTCTCCTTTATATTATGATAATACTAGTGCTATAAATTTATCAAAACATCATATTAATCATTCTCCAACAAAACACATTGTTAATCGTCACCATTGCTTAAGAGATAACGTTGAATAAGGAATTATATCACTTGAATTTGTAAATACCGAAATCAAATTGCGAATATTTTTACAAACTAACTTTTATAAAACTAAGATGTGACCTAGGAATTTGTTCTTACAGTGAATAGTAAACTAATATATATATAATTTATATAACTCAAATAAGATGCACGAAATAATTTTATCTCTATAAAAACTAGCCAATTTCTGTTAAATTTCAATGGTCAAAATTTCACTATCCCAACTAATAAACTTCCAAAAATAGTAAAAAAAAAATTATATAAAGAAATTCTTCTACAAACTAAGTACATAAATTTTTACCAACCTCTGTTTGCAAACATCTTCTATTTAAAATGTCTTCCGATCACGACTCCAGTTGTTTGACTATCGACTTTAGCTCCCCTTTATCGAATAACACCTACATATCACCAACTAAATCCACACCTCCATCAACTCGATCAGCATCTCTAAACATTATTTCATCGTCTACGTATCACACTGGATTTTCTTCTAGGGAAAAGAAAGCCAAATGGTCAATATATCTAGAATTGACATCTCTCAACACCAAGGTTGATACGATATATCACTATCAATAAGAAATGATGGGAGTTTAACGAGAAATTATTACGAGCAACAACGTCAAGGATCTCACCTTAACATTCTCGAAAAATGGATTCAAGAAATTTGTGGTCATTTACTATCAAAAAAATTATGTATATCAAAAATCTCCTCGTTTGAAAGAAACTCCTGTAAAAGCGTCTAATATTACTCTAAGAAATTTATGCAAACCAGGACCATTAAACCATGACTGGATTGATACTCTAGCTCGCCCAAGTTGGTCTCCATTAAGGCCGTTAGTTTAAGAAACAAAGGTTGTGAGACAACCCTCCATAACTTGTCATTTTAATTGAATGACTCAATTTAGTCTGAGCTAAATTCAGGGTTACACTCTTTCACAGACCAACTATTTTCTTCTCTTTTTTTTTGTTTTTATTTTCCCAAGATCCAATCTGATCAATATAAAAATATTGATATACTTCTTTGTAAAAACTATTTGAATGTTCATATAAACATTCAGATCAAATATTTTTTTCAGAGTATTTTTGGCAAAGGATAACTCGGTCTATTTTAAACAAAAAAAAAATAAACTGAGGTTATACACAGTAAAAGGAATTGAAAAGATCCTTTCTACTTGAATCTCCGTGCAATTTAATTAACCAATTCCTATTTGTTTTCTTGTGCTTAGCATTTGTGTATTTAATAAAATATATGAATTAACTCATAACATTTAAATTTATCAAAGTTTGCTTTACAAACAGTTAAACCGGGGTTGTGCATGCTTCTGTGCACCTGTGTGCACATAATCATGCACAGTTGTAATTTGCTTCACCTTAATCCTCAGGTGACTAATTTGTCTAGGTAAGATTCCGAAATTAGTTAGTTATAATCTACGAGTTTCACTTACTCATATAATCATCAAATATATTTTTTAAATCTGGGTTCATATCTCTTATGTTTTTTTTTTCTTTCTGTTCTGCTTATGGGTTTTTTCCTCACCTTATAATACCTGCAGTGGTTAAGTAAATAGGTTCTAGTCTCTAAAACACTCTAGTGCATAAGTATACTTTATTGGTTCATAAATACTTCAGATTTACTACCAAACTTATTACTTGATTCATATAAAGATTTCTTGCAGATAGGTTATAATATAAAACTAAATTTCATTATCTTTTTCTTCACTGAGACTAGTTCTATCACAAGTGGTTTAAATCATTCAATACATTGCAATTTGAGTTACAACATGATTCAAACATTACCACAAAACAGTTCTTTAGCAAAAGAAAAGAAAACATAAAGAAGCATTCTTCTACAAATCTAAATTTTAGTTAACCAGCAATTCATCTTAGCATCATGCTTCTGCCCCCTTTTCGCTTAGCTTCCTTCTTTCCTATAGACACCATATGATCTACTCCACAATGTGAGTGAAGCACCCATTTGATGCAAGCAACAAACAGGTCAGACTAAAGTCTCGTATGAGTAAATTCAATTGACAATGCATAAGATTAATGAAATTAGTTCCACATCACCTTTATTTCAGAAGTTAAATGTTCTACTCAAATTGTTAAACCACTTCCTCATGTACCCATTTTTTTTGTATCCTTACAGTGAAGTGAGTGAATTGCTAAATACATGTATATTTGCTTAGACTTATTTCCTAGCAGAAATTCTTATTTCAAGAATTCATAGCAGCCATCATACAAATCACACAGGCATTTCATAAACATGAACAAGCAAACCCATATCATTAAGCTAAGGCATCACCATACTCCTAGCAAATTCACCTCTGCTTGTAAGTTCATTTCATATCATTGTTAAGGGTCCAATATCACATTCATGGTTGCACTGGTGCACACTGCCTAGAACTACTGCTTAATTTCCAGTGCACTACAAGCTATTTGGACATGAACATGCCATGTGCAAACTCACACCCCATCCTTGATGCAAGCCAACCACTATGTCATACCAACTTCCCTCATACCCAACCTGATAGAGGTGACCCAATTCCTCGGTTTAATTACTAAGTTTTCCTTTCATGTGTGCAGGTATCAACTATACTATGTCATGCCCAAAATCTTTATGTACCTAACCAGTAAGTGCAAGCAGTTTTCATGCATCCATGAAACATTCATCCATTCATACATTTCAACAATCAATTAATCACATTTGTATATTATTTCAAGTCAGTTTTGTTCAGAGATAGGCCTTTGGCTAAAGCATGGATCAAAATATTTTATGAAATGAAATGCCACTGTGGTTCCCAGTAATAAGGTCCTTGCAGTCAACTTATATATATATATATATATATATATATTTCCTTTGAAATGTGTTCACATATTGCTCAACCTTATTTTCAGAGAACCATCAATAATGGATTAAGACTTAACTCATGGAAACCCCATTGGACCCTAATCCATAGTTCAGTTGCAAGACATAAGCCAGAGGACCCCTTCCTCTTACTGCCTAGCACCTTACTTTCCTTATTAATTTATGCTTTTAACCAAAAACATTTCTCAGTTTCATTAACATATAAATAAATCAGTAATCATCAACTTATCATTAAATATATCTTGTATAACAATCATAAGTTAAATGACAACCAGCAATACAAACCATATATTTTCAGAACAGTTGGGAAAAATGGTTAAACTAAAGAAAAATGCAAGCAAAATTTCAAACAGAGTTAATACAAACTAGAGGTTAAATTAAATGGCTGCCTTTCATAGGTCTTACTGCCTTGCTAAGTGAGGCTTTACTCACCAAAGTTCTCCTTCCCAAGGCTTGATTCAGGTCTGCCATTATTTTCCTCAAACTGCTGCTTACTTTCTTTTTCCTTTCTATATTTTGTTTTTCTGGTTTCCTAGTGTGTACCCATAGGAGATAATGAGGTATATATTTGAGTTGTTAGGGTTTTAAGGTTAGTTAGGTAATTTATTTTTATCAGAAATCCCATCATTATTTCTGATTTCACCCAACAGTTCACCCTCTCCACTTTCCCTCCTCACCATTTTCCCTTTTTTCCTTGTCTTAAATATTTTTGGCAAATTTCTTTACACGCTATATGCATGATTTTTGGCTCGGGCATTTCTTGTCTTTTCTGATTTTAATCATGCATATAAGTTTGCTTTTAGGGCCAGCTATGTGTGTATTTCTACTAAATGCTGGGCATATGTATATATGTTCGTTTGTATTTATATTTTTTTCTACCCATACAAGCCACTGTGCTTGTACTTATGCTATAGAAGTTAGAGTTAAAATCTGTCTTAGGTTGTCTATGCATTTTATTTAAGCTATTGTGTATTTATACTTAATGGTCATGCACTAATTCATTTTCTTATTTTCCTGCAAGATCCTTACTAAATTACTTACTCAGGCTGTACACTGCAACAGTGTGCACATGCACAAGGACATGCATTCTCATTTTCACACAAGCATCTCCTAGAAAATTGTATCTATACTTTCTTCACATAACTAAATAAAATTTAAATGACTTAAATTTTCTACATGCTTGCTTAACTAGGGCTGTCACATACACCCCTCCTTTAAGAAATTGTGTCCCGCAATTTAATACTTCTTACTATATTAATCAAGTGTCAAACAAACATCAGGTACACATTCCTAAATTCAACCAAAGCACACATCAAACAAACACATCCAACTCTGAACATCATGTTTATCTAAATAAATTCAAGCATAATAAGTAAAATACTTCTACCTTAATTGCTAGTTGCAAATAGTAGAGGGTATTGGACTTTCATCTTGTCTTCAACCTCCCATGTGCAATCATTAGGTTCTAGACTCCATTGCACCTTTATTAGTTTAATTGTTTTGTTTCTTAATTTCTTATCTTCCTTGGCTACAATGCCCACTGGCTTCTTCTCGTACATCAAATTTGGTCTGACTTCCACTTTGTTTTGTGACTGAACCACAGAAGCCTCATAATGTATGCATTTCCTCAACTGTGACACATGAAATACATTGTGTATTCCACTCATTTCTTCTGGCAACTTCAACTTGTAAGCCATCTTCCCTATCCTTGCAATGATCTTATATGGTCCTATATACCTTGGGGTTAGCTTCCCTGCCTTGCCATATCTCAACACCTTCCTCATTGGTGAAACTTTTAAGTGCACATATTCTCCTAACTCAAATTCAAGTGGCTTCCTTCTCCTATCTGCATATGATTTCATTCTATCTTGCGCTGCCTTCATTCTCTGTCTGATCAGTGTGATTTTTGCATTTGTCTCTTTCACATGATCTGGTCCTAGCATTACCTTATCACCCACTTCTAACCAGCAAGCAGGTTACAAACAAGGCCTTCCATATAAAGCCTCATAGGGTGCCATTCCTATACTACTGTGGTAGCCGTTGTTGTAAGCAAATTCTGCTAAATGAAGGTAGTCTTCCCAACTCCCACCATGATCCAGCACACAAGCCCTAAGTAGATCCTTCAAAAATTTATTGAGTACTTCTGTTTGGCCATCAGTTTGGGGATGGTAGGCTGTGCTCAAGCACAACTCAACCCCCTTTGCCTGTTGAAAGCTACTCCAGAACTTAGATGTGAATATGGTATCTCTATCACTAATGATAGTGGTAGGAACCCCATGTAACTTCACTATCTCTTTCATGAAGACTTGTGCTAGTTTTGGTGCATTTCTATCACTCTTTACTAGTATGAAGTGTGATGATTTGGTCAATCTATCTACTATTACACAAATGCAGTCATTTCCTCTCTTTGATCTTGGCAAGCCATCAATGAAATCCATTGATATGCTTTCCCATTTCCACCTTGGAACTTCCAGAAGTTGCAGCAGTCCACTGGGTCTTTGGTACTCAGCCTTGACTTGTTGGCAAGTCATACACTTTGCCACATATTCACCCATACTTCTCTTCATTCCTTTCCACCAATAACTCCTCTTTAGATCACGATACATTTTAGTGCCACCTGGGTGTATGGTATACTTTGACTTGTGATGAACATCCATGATCTTCCTCTTCAGTGCTTCTGTGTTAGGCACACATAGCCTTCCTTTATATCTTATACATCCTTTTTCATCCAGTTCAAATTTGTCAAGCTTTGAACCATTCTTTAATAACTCCTCCTTTTCTCTCAAGAATGCATCCATGTCTTGGGACTGGTTCACTTCTTCCACTAAGTCTGATTTTATTGTGATAAGGCTGAGTTTCCATAGTGCTCCATATCCTTACCCACTTCCATAGTTTGTTCCCCATGTCTTCCACTTCTACATCTGTCAGTGTTAATAACATTTTAAACTCCTCTATCATCAGTGTAGCCAACTGGGCATGTTGTCTACTTAATGCATCTGCCACTCTATTTGCTTTCCCTGGTGTGTACATAATATCCAAATCATAGGCAGCAAGGAATTCCACCCACCTATGTTGTCTCATTTTTAAATCTTTTTGAGAAAATAAATACTTCAAAGCTTTGTGGTCAGTATAAAGCTCAAACTTTTCTCCTAACAGGTAGTGTCTCCAGAGCTTTAGTGCATACACCACTGCTGCCAATTCCAAGTCATGTGTTGCATACTTGGTTTCACTGGGTTTCAGTTGTCTTGATGCATAAGCAATTACTCTACCTTCTTGCATAAGGACAGCTCCAATACCTGAACCACTTGCATCAGTGTACACTACCAGACTGTCATTGCCTTCTGGAATTTTTAGCACTGGTGCTTCCATCAATGCCCTTTTCAACTGGTTGTATGCCCCTTCACACTTCTCAGTCCATAGGAAAGGTTGATCTTTTCTTGTTAACTTGGTTAGTGGGGCTGCTATTTTAGCAAAGTCTTTTATGAATCTCCTGTAGTACCTAGCCATGCCCATGAATGATTTGATTTCAGTGACATTGCTTGGTCTCTTCCATGCTTGCACTGCCATGACTTTACTTGGATCTACTGAAATTCCTTCTGGGGAAATTATGTGGCCTAAGAATTTTATTTCATCCTTCCAGAAAGAACACTTTGCAAACTTAGCTTTAAGGCCTTGTTGCCTTAGTCTGCTCAGCACCATGTGCAAGTGCTTCTCATGTTCACTAACTGACTTAGAGTATATTAGTATATCATTAATGAAAATCAGTACAAATTTATCTAATTAATCTCTGAAAATTCTATTCATCAAATCCATAAAATAGGATGGTGCATTAGTCAAACCAAATGGCATTACTAAGTATTCATACAAGCCATACCTAGTGTTGAAAGCTATAAATTTAATGCTTTCTTCTTCTACTTTCATTTGATGGAAACGAGATGCTAAGTCAAGTCTAGAAAATACTGTAGCACCATTTAATTGGTCAAAGAGATCATCAATTCTAGGTAAAGGGTATTTGTTTTTGATGGTGACTGAGTTTAATTCTCTATAATCTATGCACATTCTCAAGGAACCATCATGCTTCTTAACAAATACTACCGGTGATCCCCAATTTGAACTGCTAGGCCTAATGAATCCTTTTTGTTCTAATTCTTCTAGTTGTTTCTTCAACTCAATCAGTTCTTTAGGACCCATTCTATTTGGTTTCTTGATGAAAGGGCTTGTTTCTGGTTTTAGTCTTATTTGAATTTCTACTGGTCTGTTATGAGTTATGCCATTCACTTCACCAAACACATCAGGGTATTGGTTAACTATGGGTATCTCATTTAGACTTAATTCAACTTCACCACTGTTCTGTTCAAGTGGAACATTTTTCCCATACCCCTATCCTTGGCTGCTTCATACATAACCACAACCCTCTTGTTATCAGGAAGTTGTAGTGAAATGGTGGAATTTTCTAAGTTAATGATAGCACAAAAGCTTTTTAACCAATCCATTCCCAATATAATACCTAGCTTAGGGTAATTCAACACATATAATTCTGAGATAAAGGTGTGACCACCCATGCATATTTCTACTTGCATGCATTTCATATGGGTAATGCGGGAACTACCTAAAGGACTATCAACATGCAGTGGCTTATCAACAAGAATACATGTCAACCCTAATTTCTGAACTATATCATATGAAATAAAAGAGTGTGTGGCTCCTGTGTCAAAAACAACTGATATGGGTATGCCTTTAATAAATAATATACCTTCCACTTGGCTAGGTGCCTCCATTGCCTTGCCTTTCCCTTCAAGTACAGCCACCTTTGCCATCTCTGGACACTGCCTCTTCATGTGCCCCTCTTTTCCACAGTTGTAGCACCTAAGAACAGTTGACTTGGGTGCTTGGCATTTGGTCTTTATATGGCCTTCCTTTCCACAGTTATAACATATCACTTTAGGTTTCTTATTGTCAAAGCTTGCCACTTTACTTCCTTCTTTGTTCATTGCTTCTCCCTTCTTCCTCTCATATGGGTGTGCTCTATTCTTTCCTTTCTTGCTGTTCTTGAAATTCCTGAACTTTTCTCTGGCATTATCATGTTTCTTAAATGACAATGTCAAGTCCATAACTTGATCAAATGTTCTGTCTTTATATGGTAACATGGCTCTACTCAATCCAGCATTCAACCCCTGAATGTACCTAGCATTGCTTGATATTTCATCTGGTATTAGTACTGCCCCATATTTAGACAACCCTTCAAATTTCTGAGTGTATTCAGTGACACTCATAGATCCTTGTCTCAACTTGATAAATTCCTTAAGCAATGAAGCTTTTGCTAATGCTGGGACAAATCCGGCTTCTAACATTTCTTTGAACTGATTCCATGTGATTTCTTGTTCTTGCCTGCTTGCAATAATCACTTCCCACCAGTCCAAAGCTATGCCTTTTAGTTGTCTTGAAGCTATTTGCCTCCTTCTCTGATCATTGATTTGCATGTCTACAAAAATCCTCTCTACTGTTCTTAACCATGACTGGACACCTATGGCATTTTCTGTGCCATCAAAGCTACCACCTCCTAAGTTTGTATATGTTTTAAGCAATTTGGACAGCTCCTCATGTGGATTATCTACCTTAGGTGCCATTCCATCCCTCAACATTTGAACAAAATCTTGCATGTTAATTATTGGGGTCCAGCAGCCGTTCTAGTTGCTTGCTCAGTAGTATCAGAAGATTGACCATTTCTCTTTCTCCTGTGCCCTGGGGATTGATTCTAACTCCTCTGGGCCTCTATTGAATATTTCTAATGTAGTTAGTTCTAATTCTTATTCACTACTTTTACTTTTAAAACTAACAGTGGACTCATTTACTCATAATAAGTAAAGCAACTCAAGCAAGCAGCAAACAATGCAAACAAGGCACACAGATTCAAGCAAGTATTTGTTTTGGCTATGTATTTGTTAACATAGCTCTGATACCAGCGGAGACAACCCTTCATAACTTGTCATTTTAATTGAATGACTCAATTTAGTCTGAGCTAAATTCAGGGTTGCACTCTTTCACAGACCAACTATTTTCTTCTCTTTTTTTTGTTTTTATTTTCCCAAGATCCAATCTGATCAATATAAAAATGTTGATATACTTCTTTGTAAAAACTATTTGAATGTTCATATAAACATTCAGATCATATTTTTTTTAAGAGTATTTTTGGCAAAGGATAACTCAGTCTATTTTGAACAAAGAAAATAAACTGAGGTTATACACAGTAAAAGGAATTGAAAAGATCCTTTCTACTTGAATCTCTGTGCAATTTAATTAACCAATTCCTATTTGTTTTCTTGTGCTTAGCATTTGTGTATTTAATAAAATATATGAATTAACTCATAACATTTAAATTTATCAAAGTTTGCTTTACAAACAGTTAAACTGGGGTTGTGCATGCTTCTGTGCACCTGTGTGCACATAATCATGCACAGTTGTAATTTGATTCACCTTAGTCCTCAGGTGGACTAATTTGTGTAGGTAAGATTCCGGAATTAGTTAGTTATAATCTACGAGTTTCACTTACTCATATAATCATCAAATACATTTTTTAAATCTGGGTTCATATCTCTTATGTTTTTTTCTTCCTTCTATTCTGCCTATGGGTTTTTTCCTTACCTTATAATACCTGCAGTTGTTAAGTAAATAGGTTCTAGTCTCTAAAACACTCTAGTGCATAAGTATACTTTACTAGTTCACAAATACTTCAGATTTACTACCAAACTTATTACTTGATTCATATAAAGATTTCTTGCAGACAGGTTATAATATAAAACTAAATTTCATTATCTTTTTCTTCACTGAGACTAGTTCTATCACAAGTGGTTTAAATCATTCAATACATTGCAATTTGAGTTACAACATGATTTAAACATTATCACAAAACAGTTCTTTAGCAAAAGAAAAGAAAACATAAAGAAGCATTCTTCTACAAATCTAAATTTTAGTTAACCAGCAATTCATCTTAGCATCATGCTTCTGCTCCCTTTTCACTTAGCTTCCTTTTTTCCTATAGACACCATATGATCTACTCCACAATGTGAGTGAAGCACCCATTTGATGCAAGCAACAAACAGGTCAAACTAAAGTCTGGTATGAGTAAATTCAATTAACAATGCATAAGATTAATGAAATTAGTTCCACATCACCTTTATTTCAGAAGTTAAATGTTCTACTCTAATTGTTAAACCACTTCCTCATGTACCCATTTTTTTGTATCCTTACAGTGAAGTGAGTGAATTGCTAAATACATGTATATGTGCTTAGACTAATTTCCTAGCAGAAATTCTTACTTCAAGAATTCATAGCAGCCATCATACAAATGACACAGGCATTTCACAAACATGAACAAGAAACACCCATATCATTAAGCTAAGGCATCAAAACTGAGTCTGCATACCAGAAGTCACCATACTCCTAGCAAATTCACCTCTGCTTGTAAGTTCATTTCATATCATTGTTAAGGGTCCAATATCACATTCATGGTTGCACTGGTGCACACTGCCTGGAACTACTGCTTAATTTCTAGTGCACTACAAGCTATTTGGACATGAACATGCCATGTGCAAACTCACACCCCATCCTTGATACAAGCCAACCACTGTGTCATACCCACTTCCCTCGACCCAACCTGATAGAGGTGGCCCAATTCCTCAGTTTAATTACTAAGTTTTCCTTTCATGTGTGCAGGTATCAACTATACTATGTCATGCCCAAAATCTTTATGTACCTAACCAGTAAGTGCAAGCAGTTTTCATGCATCCATGAAACATTCATCCATTCATACATTTCAACAATCAATTAATCACATTTGTATATTATTTCAAGTCAATTTTGTTCAGAGATAGGCCTTTTGATAAAGCATGGATCAAAATATTTTAGCAAATGAAATGCCACTGTGGTTCCCCGTAATAAGGTCCTTGTGGTCAACTTATATATATATATATATATATTTCCTTTGAAGTGTGTTCACTTATTGCTCAACCTTATTTTCAGAGAACCATCAATAATGGATTAAGACTTAACTCATGGAAACCCCATTGCACCCTAATCCATAGTTCAGTTGCAAGACATAAGCTAGAGGACCCCTTCCTCTTACTGCCTAGCACCTTACTTTCCTTATTAATTTATGCTTTGAACCAAAAACATTTCTCAGTTTCATTAACATATAAATAAATCAGTTATCATCAACTTATCATTAAATATATCTTGTATAACAATCATAGGTTAAATGACAACCAGCAATACAAACCACATATTTTCAGAACAACTGGGAAAAATGGTTAAACTAAAGAAAAATGCAAGCAAAATTTCAAACAGAGTTAATATAAACTAGAGGTTAAATTAAATGGCCGCCTTTCATAGGTCTTACTGCCTTGCCAAGTGAGGCTTTACTCACCAAAGTTCTCCTTCCCAAGTCTTGATTCAGGTCTGCCATTATTTTCCTCAAACTACTGCGTACTTTCTTTTTCCTTTCTATATTTTGTTTTTCTGGTTTCCTAGTGTGTACCCGTAGGAGATAATGAGGTATATAGTGGATTTGTTAGGGTTTTAAGGTTAGTTAGGTAATTTATTTTTATCAGAAATCCCATCATTATTTCTGATTTCACCCAACAATTCACCCTCTCCACTTTCCCTCCTCACCATTTTCCCTTTTTTCCCTTGTCTTAACTATTTTTGGCAAATTTTCTTTACACACTATGTGCATGATTTTTGGCTCGGGCATTTCTTGTCTTTTATGATTTTAATCATGCATATAAGTTTGCTTTTATGGCTAGCTATATGTGTATTTCTACTAAATGTTGGGCATATGTATATATGTTCATATGTATATATGTTCATATGTATTTATATTTTTTTCTACCCACACAAGCCACTGTGCTTGTACTTATGCTATAGAAGTTAGAGTTAAAATCTGTCTTAGGTTGTTTATGCATTTTATTTAAGCTATTTTGTATTTATACTTAATGGTCATGCACTAATTCAGTTTCTTATTTGCCTGCAAGATCCTTAATAAATTACTTGCTCAGGCTGTACACTGCAACAGTGTGCACATGCACAAGGACATGCATTCTCATTTTCACACAAGCATCTCCCAGAAAATTGTATTTATACTATTTTCTTCACATAACTAAATAAAATTTAAATGACTTAAATTTTCTACATGCTTGCTTAACTAGGGCTGTCACAGGTTGAGTCAAATTCATGGGATTTACAACAAATTAGGAAGTTCGATCCCTCTAACAAAAACTAAGATTATGATAGCATTTTGTCTAGAATATTTACTTGTTATTGTAATTATATATATATGTTGTTGTTTGAATTTTTTTGAAAAAAAGTCAAACATTTTTATTTAGAAATTTGAATATTCTGCAAACACATATCATAGAAGTCTATGGAAAAAATCATAGACGTCTTTCACTGGTTTCAGGAACATATTTCTTGAAATCATAGACGTCTGTGATAACCCCACAGATGTCTATCACTCGTTTCAGGAAAATATTTCCTCAAACTACAGACGTCTGTGATAACCCCATAGACGTCTGTCATTTCCTTCGGTTCAACTTGCAACAGCCCCTATATATAGTTTACCCCTTTTCAGCTATTTACCAAACTATTTTTAAATCTAAACTAAAAACCTAATTCTAAAACTCTAATTCCTCGAGAATGGCTTCCAGGGTAAAAATTCCCATTAGCAAAGGATTGAACAAAGGCCAATCTTCATCCTCTAAAACCCCTCTTATCACCAATGCCGACATTCAAGAGTGGCTTCAAAATAGCATGATTGCAAACAAGAGATTTGAAGAGCTAAAACAAAAAAAAGTTTCATTCCGGTCCATTCTATAGATTGTGCAAGTTTGGAGAATATGAAATTCAAGAACTCACCATCGCCTCGGGCTGTCGAGATTTAATCAATTTTGACAAATTGGCCATCTATATTTTTTACGCAAACTATGTAGTAATAATATCTGGATGCCTAATAATGTGGTTATGGACAAGTGTTTACAGCCGTATTTCGAAAATTAGCATAAACACAATTTTTCATATACTAGATTGTTCCTCTACTGGACTTGATTTATAAGAAATTCCTGAACAAAGAAATGTGCTACGTGATGAAATAATATATCGAATTTAGGAGTATCAAATTCCACGATGGAAATCTGTTTTTTAGGCCAAAAAGCTTGGTTATTAAATCGTATGATAATCAATACGACAATTCCCCATTAAGAAAGTCACGAACAAATATATGAAAATGATCACAAAGCCCTCTATGCTATATTTGGTAGGATACACATAAATTGGGCTAAATTTATTCAAAGAGAAATTAAAAGCTTTCGGTTTAACCACCGATGCACAATTTTATATATACCATATATTATGCATCTCTTACATGGTCTCGGGTACCTTAATATATTTCTCATTTTGAAGAAATTCCTATCAAAGAGAGTGGTATAATTTTTTTACTTTTAATGCACCTTCCTGTAATTATATGAAACTTATAAATTTTTCATAAACTAGTTAACTTATTACTATTGTTGTAAACTAATTTAGTATTTATAAACTTATTTAATATTTATAAAACGTAATTAACTTGGTTAAATTTTATAAACTTAATTGTTGTTGTTATTATTAGTTAATTTATTATTATTATTATAAACTTAGTTAATTGTTATTAAACTATAGTTTATTAATATATTATAAACTTAGTTGATTTTTATCAAACTTAGTTGTTTATTATTATTATTATTATTATTATTATTATTATTATAAACTTGTTGATTTTTATAATACAATTCCTACCATCACTATACCTCAAACTCCGACTGATACAACTGGAAATCTGATCGCCCAATCGACTCTTGTCATCTCCTACCATATTCAATGCAATTGAGCCCAAAACACACAAGTACTGCTGCTTGAAATGGAACTCAACAAACCCTCTGAAACGCAATTCCCTTGATATCTCTCCAATCGTCAATGCTCCATATATCAACACCTCACCTTCCTTATCTCGGCCCTCCTTGGATCCTCGTACACCGAATTGGAATCCTCCACCTTCAGCTCAGCTTGGTCCGACATTCTCTAAACTAGTGGTAGTTGCAGCTATTGTATCTACACATGCAGCGTCGTCGCCTTCGCTTGCCATGTCAAGGACTCTTTTTTGATTATGGCAAGCCGATTCTCTAGCTCCGCAATTTTCTTCACCGTCCGACTTATCTCCATCTCTTTCTCTCTCAGCTGATTAATGGCGGCTTCTTCTTTGACCATTTCCATCCCATGGTAGTGGGCTTCGTTCTGTCATCTGACATGTGCATCATCATCTCTTGCAAACATCCTTCTATACTAGAACAATGGTGATTCGATTTGAATGTATGCGAATGAATACCATGAAGATGGTGATTCGGTTTTTCCGGACCCATGGCAACTTATATGGACGAATGCTATCAGAACATCGTCAGTGGACGATGAGCATTCTAAGTGAAGGTGTGCTAAAAAGGTAATGCATAGCCTCGAGCCCCATCAACCGGGAATGACTAAAATAGGGGAGGTGCAGCAAGGCTAAGTGGCTAGCAACTAATTAGGGTAAGGTCACCCCTATCTAGATATCCCTTTTTATTCGGCTGTGTGGGCAGTTGCTGATCCCAACCGCAGGGTGATCTTATTCGGACTATCGAGTAAGGGGTAGCTCCAGTTTTTGTTGTACGCGATCGGGAGTGATCCTTGGTACGTTCATTTAGACCACGTACTGTGAGGGGCGATACCCTAGTAGCCCTGTCATTGATGGAAACCCAATCTCCAACAAGTGCCTTCGGACTTGTTTGTATACCTATTATGCTGGAATTTAATGGATGCAACAATTTCAGCTATTTGAATAAGTATTTGTATATAGAAACTACTATAATATCAGAGGATTTGATAAGAGATGTTTTGGTTATCGTAAGGTAAAAACCCGACATGTTTATTTCTGGCATGGTCTTACGGGATACCCTTGATTTTTAAAGGATCTTGAAAACTTTTATAATCCAATTGAGTGTGTTTTCTCACGCTGGTTTTTCAGACTGACTCGGGTTTTATTTTATTGTAATGCTCGGTTCAGATCGAGTATTATAAAATACAGGATAAGATGTATGGTGCTCAAGAGACGAGCTGGATGGCGAGACGTATTACACGTACTTGATGTATATTCTACTATGCAGTGTAAGCATATAGTCTGCTTTTGGTGAGGACAGATTGTTACAACTGTCCAATATTTGGCTATTGTTGTATGTACTCTGATGATGTGATGTATAAAACAAATATAGTTCTTTTTGTATAAAGATCGGTCATTGTCTATTATATATTCTTCCGTTGCGATTGTGAGATTCTGATGTTGTTTTGTTTTCTCTTCTTCTACCTCCTCCTTCTTTTACCTTAATGGTTTGCATTCCGTCTACTTTGAGTTGGTCTGATGGAAAATATGGTGGCTCAAAGGGGTACGGATTTGCGGGTCGTTTCACTTGGTATCAGAGCAGAAGGTTAAGCGAGAACCTTGGCTCTAGTGGGGATTACTCATTAGAAATAGAGACCGTAGCACTCTAGAATGAGTTTGAGTGTATTAATAGATATGAGAACATATTTGTTAGTGAATATAAAATCGTTTTATATTGTGTTGATTGGTTTGTTAAGTAGCATATGGATTCGAGTCAATACGGGTAATTAAAGTTATTGATAGGGATCTCTAAACATTTGTACAGAACAATTCGACACTTTATTGGTTTAAATAGGGTAAATGAAATAATTTTGCCCAAAATTATTTTAATATATTAAAGGAATAATTTTCATAAACTATTATAAGTGTATATATATGGTTGCTTGTTGTTAGGAAGTGATAATATTAAATTATTATCATTATTGTGTGGAAATTGAATAAGAAAATGAAATCATAACTAAAAGCTAATAAATAAATTCATATACATGTGGAATTCATAAGTGTGAATTAAAAAGGTGATTTATAATTGAAATGTTACAAAATTCCAAAGTAATATTTGAATATAAAGGATTTGGAATTTGAAATTTGGGAATTAATTTCTTTCGAATTTGGAAATAATTTTTAAAAGGCTTTGGAGGAATAATAGTAATATTATTTGAAAATATTTTTGAATTGAATATGAAACCCGATGAGATTTGGAATTTGAAATATTTGAAATGTTTTGAAAAGATTAAAAGCATTGAACTCTTTTCGGTCGGTGGAAAATAACTTCGGTGATGACTGCAGCATCATCGATGCTCATTTTCGAGTTTCCAAGAGAGGTTTTGCTACCAAAATATTTTAAATTGGAGTTGTTTGCAAAAAACAGGGGTTTGGTTTTAAAATTCAAAGATAATTTGATATGCAAATTAATTATGTATAATTTCAAAAATGGAATAAGTTAGAAAAGTAAGCCAGTTAATGAAGTAAATTAAAGAGATTAGTGGATGGAATTTAAATAAGTTGGAAAAACTTATAGAAGTTTAAATTTTGAATTTAATAAGTTTAAAAAATAATTAAATTGAATTGGAATGTAATTGAATGAAGTTAAATAAAGGTGGATTTTAGGAAAAAAATCTAGGTAGGCAAAATAGAATGGTCATCGAAATAAAATTTATTAAGGTGGAAATAAATTTGTGAATGAACAAATGAATTTACATTTGTAAGTAGATGGAATTGAAACTGAATATTGATATTTAATTTAAATTATGTAAAATAAAGTGAAGTTGTAGAATTAATTCGAAGTGGACTAAAAATAATAAAGTTTGGAAATAAAAAGTATTTGAGATATGAATAAATTAGTAAATGAAAACAAATTTAAAATATTGAGATAGATTAGATATGAATGAAAGATAGTTGATAAAAATTCAGTATTCAGAATTTAAAGATAGATTGGATTCAAATAGAACTGAAATTTAATTTGGATGAAAATAGATGTAAAAGCTTATGTAAAGAAGTAAAAATTAGAAATAAATTTTATTTGAGATTTAAAATAAATTAGTAAGTGGAACTAATTTAAAGAAATGGTTAATTAAGAATGGGTTTGAGATAAGGTGAATAGAATTCAATATTATATTTGATTTGGAAATAAATTAAGAATTGAAGATAAATTGAATTCAAAATGGAATCGAAAATTAAGTTAAATTAAAATGGATATGAAAGCTAAAGTGGTGAAGTGAAACACAAATATTTAAGTATGCAAAACATTTATATCGAACTTAAGAAATGAATGGTGAAATTATTAAGTAAAATTGGTATTGGAAAATACTCTAAGTTAATATTTGAACAAAGATTTAATAAAGGTATGTGAAATGATAATTGGGAATAAGTGATTGGAAATCAAAATAATTGTGAATAAAAAAAAGAGAAATTCGATACAGCTAATAATCAATTGGAGATAAATGCGTAGGATGTACGTATATTGTTTTATTCGCATAACGATTTAATCCAGATTTGAGCATAGAATTTTGGGGTAGTTATATCGATCCGAGTTGGAATTTTTCACTCGATTTTCGACGGTGGACTCTGGATATGGATTTTTGATTGGTTCTGAAATTCTCTATCATAGTTTAGGACTATGCAAGGAGAATGATGGTTTCTGATCAAGAAACCAGATCTGAGTCCACACTAGGGAGTCGGGGGGATGATACTAGTTCGGAATTGAAATTGTGTAATCGAGGGAGCAATCGGATTTGATAATTGTGTACGGATGATATAGGTACATCGTACGGGCTTGAATGAAATAGATACTGAAAATTTTAAAACGAAATAAAAAAAATGATTTTGAATTCAGTGATTGGATATTATGGCTAAGTAGGATACAAGTATTTAAAAGCAAAAAGGAAATTTGAGCTTTGATTGCAGAGGATAAATTTGAATTCGCCGACAAAGAGGTATGTGTTTAAATTGTCATATGAAACTTAATGGTTTTCTAATCTAGCCACTTGGCATTTTGTTTCGTTTTGGATATTTGGGGGCCCGTAGAGGCATTTTGTAGTTGTATGGATCTAGTCGCGCAAAGAAGACGCTGGCGAAATTTTTCGAAAATTTAGAAGTTAGAAAATTTTGAGATAATTTTGATAATTTAAAATTTTGATTTTGAATTATAATTTGAATGGTTGAGTAAGTAATGTTGATTGGGAAGCTATGGAAGAATTTGGAAAGTTAGTAAGGGTGATAATGTGTCTTTAATAAAAGATTGTTTTGGGTGTTGTTAAACTGTTTGGTTTTGGGAGGTTGTTAAAAAAACTATTTGGATTGGGGAAATAGTTAACGGGTTATGAATCATTCTTCCTAACTAGTAATTAAATTATCACTAATTTTTGAATACTTAAATTATTGAATTTAATCCTTGGAACTTGGATAAAATATTGAATCTTGGGTTTTAAGCGAGATAACAATAGTTTAAAGGCTTGTATAATTTGTATTAACAATACTGAAGATAATAGAACTTTTAAAATTGAATTTTAAGATGGTTTGTTCAGTTTTAAAAATATATCGTTTAAATTGACATTTAAAAATTGCCTTTCGAGGTACAATCTCGGAATTCGACGAAACAAGTTCCATTGGATCCGTAATCTTGTATTATTATCGGATTTCGATTTTCGTAGCATTTGGAGTTATCATGTAGCCGTACGGTAGGTATATGCGCTGAAATTTTATATCGAAATTTAATATAATAACTGGGTCAAAAAGCTATCTTCACCATACGATCGAATAAAGACTCGAAACCTTTTCCTTTACATTTGAAATAGGGGTATAACATCATAGACGCCTAGCGCCGTGCCTCGATAGGAGTTTGAAATTTTAAGTTGTATTTTCAAGACGATTTAAATTTAAATTTAAATATAATTTGACTGGTCAAAATAATTCACCTCAGAACTTTATCTTTTCATACCATGGACAATTGTCTTCTGGTTCACGCCAACTGTCACATACACGTACCAGATGTCTCCTTCTCCTTTTTTTATTCAGCTGAGAAAAAGAAAATAAAAAAATCCAGTTCGAAACCGAAGAAGCCGATTTATAGCCTCCATCAAAAACCGATTTCAATCGAGATTTGGACATCTGCTTCACGTGGGTATCAAGTTCACGGTGGTCGTTCGGGGTGGTTCTCGAGTAGGCCGTGAGTTTTGAGTTCGATTTGAAGGGGGGTCGAGTTGGGGAGTGGTCGTGAAAGCGTGGAGGATGGCCGCGATCGACTAGCGACTGTGGAAGATCGTGATGAGAAGGGGAGGAGGTCGATCATTCCTTGAGGCTGCTTCAACTCGAGAATTTTGGTGATATTTGGCGATGATGGGAGAAGGCAGCTTGGAGGTCGTGACTTAATTTTGGGGGCGATGTTGTTCTGGCGATTTTGGTCTGAGAGCTATCGTGGTCCTGAGGATTAAGGTAGTAAGGTATATCAATTTATTCTTTTCAATTTAAATTGATAATATATATATGTACATATAAATATGTATAGAAAAGATATATTTTACAATAAGAGATATATAAAACAATTCTATCTTTAATATCTATATATAGGTTGAAAATAATTTCATTTTTATTAGAATTCGATGTGTGTGTGTATATAGAAAAACAGAATACGTACATAAGATTTGGGAAAATATAGTAATTTTAATGGTTTGTAAATTTTATATAAAAGAAATTAGATTTTTAAACTGGTATAGATTATTTTTGAGTATATATATATATATAGTTTCAAAAGAGAAATAAATATACATACATACATTTTAAATTTACATGGTTATTTTAAATATAGTATATTAGAGAGATTAACTTAATTAATTATTTTTGTAACTTAAAAATTTATTTATTATAGGAAAATAATTAGTTTAAATAAAATTATGGGATAATTAAATTTATTAAATGGAAATTGACCATTTGATTAGTTCAATATTAATAAACCGTAAAATATTTATACAAGGTCTAAAATCATGGAGAGACAAGCCGGTTGGGACGGGACTGCAAATAAAAATAAAGGTGAGTTAATCTCACTCATTTGGATTACCAATTAAATTTAAATAGTTAAATTTAAATTATTGGATTGATTGCTTGAATTGATGATCTATTATCAGTTTGGATGCGATATTATATATAATTATATATATATATATATATATTGGAGTGATTGATATTCCCGCATTATATAGCATATGAGACGCTATGCGCCCTACACAATAGCGGATGACCCTTTATAAAAACGATATCCCCCTCGAAGTGGGATTGGTATTTTTATATTGTGCTAACATCTGTAGATGTAGGGAAACATGTTGGAGGGATCCACCTGGATTCCACAAAATATTGGAATTTATTTTCATGTTCAGTGATATGATTTATTTGATAATCCATGATATATTATATTGAAAATTGAAGTTATTGATTGCTTGGTTTGCTGAATATATTTGGGTATATTGAGATATCAAAATATAAAGATTGGATTTTTGCAGGAAAATATAGAGAGAATTTTAAGTAAAATAATTTTAGGGAATTGGATCAATTAAAAGAATAGAAAGTTGATTTTTTAAAATCTTATCGAATAAATTCCGAGTATGGGAAAAAGATTTTTGAATAAATGGGGAGAAATGAATTTTGAGAACTTAAGTTTTATTATTTTAAAATTGAAGAATTTATTTTAAATTCAGGATTTGAAATGGTTTAGGAGAAATAAAGGGAGAATTTTGAAATTAAGTATAAAATTAATATTTCATATTTAAATAGGATTTAAAATCATAATAAGGAGTGAATATGGAATAAATGGATTTTGGATTAAATTGGGTAAATCAAAATAAATTTTGAAATGGAAGTAACTTAGGGAATCGATTGGGGAATCGATTAAGTGTTTTGAAAACTGTGATTTAAAGGGAAATGCGGTATGGAAATTATAAACTGGGTTTATAAATAAAATGAAATATTTATCAGTGGATAAATTTGAAAGCATAAATTCACGGTGGGAATTTATGAGGAGATGGTAATTTGTTTAAAAAAAAATAAAAGGTGGTTTTATTTTTAAAAGTGTGGAAAAAAATTTACGGGATGAGGACGTAAATTAAATTGTGATAAATCGAGCAGGATTTATAAATGATTAGATGGCTACGTTTAAATGGAAAGTGTATTTCCCTAAAAAGCCAAGTATATTTTCAAAGAAAGATTTCCAAGTAGAAGTTAGAGGTTTTAAAGTGGTTTTAAAAGAATGTTTTAGAAAGAAATTACTATTAGTGGTTTTAAATTTTTTAAAAGTAAATATTTATTAAGTTAATTATATAAATAAATTGTTTTAAAGGTTTAACTAGTATTATGATCTAAAAGATAATTATTTAATATTTATACCTTCTAGAATAACTTTTATTTTAAAGTTAGTTTTGGCTTAAGGTTTACATGAGAAATTATCATAAAATTTCGTAACTAGTATTTTAAATAAAGTGTTTTAAGTAGTTTTATTTTAAGTGTTTTAAAGTATATATTTTTGGATAAAGTGACTTAAATTATTTAAAATTCCAAAGTATTAAGACTTGGTGATTTTCAGTGGAAAATAAACAATTGGGTGGAAATTTATTCTGCGAGAGAAAAAGTGATTTGAAAACTATTTTTCAAACGATTGAAGTGTAAAAGAATATCTTATGAAGATATTTTGAAATAAATAATTTGGAAAATTATTAAGGACTGATTGTTATTTGTGGATGTTATTTGATAGTTAAATAACCGACTATCAATATTGGCCAAAGCATTGATCGTTTCAAAGAGGCTGGGCTCGGATTAAATTATCCAAAAACCACTTCGATTCGGTTTGAACGTTTGCGAATTAATACCGTGAAGATGATGAAGATGGTAATTCGGTTTGTCCAGACCAAGGGCAACTTGTATGGACGAATGCTATTATAACATTGCCAGGGGGACGATGAGCATTCTAAGTGAATGTGTGCTAAAAAGGTAATGCATAGCCTCGAGCCTCATTAATCGAGAATGGCTAAAACAATGGAGGTGCAAAAAGGATAAGTGGCTAGCAACCAATTTGGGTAAGGTCATCCCTTTCTAAATGTCCCTTTTTATTCGGCTGTGTGGGCGGTTTTTGATCCCAACCGCGGGGTGATCTTATTCGGACTATCCAGTAAGGGTTAGCTCCGGTCTTGTGTTATAAAGGATCGAGAGTGATCCCCAATACGTTGATCTAGACCACGTACTGCGACGGGCGGTACTCAGTAGCTCTGCCACTGATGGAAACCCAATCTCCAATAAGTGCCTACGGACTTGTTTGTATACCTATTATGATGGATTTAATGAATGTAACAATTTCGGCTATTTAAATAAGTACTTTTATATAGACACTACTATAATGTCAGAGGATTTGATAAGAAATGTTTTAGATGTCATAAGGTAAAAACCCAACATGTTTATTTGTGGCATGGTCTTACGAGATACTTTTGATTTTTAAAGGATTTTGAAAACTTTAGTAATCCAATTGAGTGTGTTTTCTCATGCTGGTTTTCCAGGCTGACTCGGGTGTTATTTTATTATAATGCTCGGGTCAGACTGAGTATTATAAAATACAAGATAGAACGCTATGGAGCTCAGGAGACGAGCTGGATGGCGAGGCCTATCACACGTACTTGATGCATATTCCGCTGTTCATTTTAAGCTTTATAGTCTGCTTTTGGTGAGGATAAGTTATTGCAACTGTCCAGTATTTGGCAATTGTTGTATGTACTCGGATGATGTGATGTATAAAACAGATATAGTTCTTTTTGTATAAAGACCAGTCATTTATCTGTTATTATTGTTCCGCTGCGATTATGAGATTCTGATGTTGTTTTGTTTTCTCTTCTTCAACCACCTCCTTCTTTTAACTTAATGGTTCGCATTTCGTCTACTTTGAGTTGGTATGATGGAGAATGTGGTCGGCTCAAAGAGGTACAGATTTGCGGGCTGTTACACCAACGAAAGCCATCAAAAAAGTCATGCCGGAGCCACCGACGGCTGTCAAAATATGCATTGCTATTTTGGCCATTTATAGCAGTGATAATGATAATAGAGAATGGCATGCAAAAGGGGTAACATGACGTACAAAGTTAATGTCATGCACAATCGATATATCCCCACTCCCATGATATAACGTACACATTACTATGATATATGTATCATGTATCTATACAATGTGACAACAATCACTATTCTACCAAGATTCACATCTAATCACTGTCACATTTATTAATCATTTATCCATTTTGAATTGATCATTGCCTGTTATTTAACTAGTTAAAATTTAGAGTACACTCTTCTGAACGCTGAGTTTGCACCACGTAATTGCATAAGATTACCCTTGACCTAGATTTTTTTAATCATTTCTCATATTGAATTAGTCATTATCCATTTATTTTGCTTGTTAAGTTTAGATTATAATCTACTAGATGTTGAATCGACACCTAGTAATGCTACAACATTCATCGACACCGAGTAATGCTACGACATTCCCCTTGGCCCAAAATTGTTGGTGTCCCCACACAACCTATTAGCTGAATTACTCTCTACTACATGGGTGTCGTCATCGCCATCGAATACACTACAACCCATCATACTTGGCATGCCCGTACTACAGATCGCTGGACCTATGACAAATGTGAAAGAATGTCATGACTTGGAATGCGACCTTGCTGTGGGTCTGAACTAGCATAGATCTAGTCTACTTGGTATCTCTTCTCATTTGATCAATTCATTATCTCTTACATGTTATCTTTTACGATAGCAATGTTGGATTTTGAGATATAATATGTCCAAATCAAAGTTGATTTTGGAGATATTTGATTCTAGATGGAATTGTAACTCAAATACATTGCCTCTTTTTATAGATTTTGAAGTGTGATTAACTGCCTTTTAATTTTATAAATAAGGCAATGAATTATCGACATGGTAAAGATTAATGGAATTATTCAATAGCTTCTCAAAAAAGATAATTTATCTATATTATTATAAATAGGTATGTAAAGGGTTCATTAGGAAATTTTATTTTTCTAAGGTTTTTGGGATAGGTATATCTTCTCAATGTTTGGGCTTTCTCTTGTAATCTTTTGGTAAATTAATAAAGGTTTTATTTGAAGGAATATATTTATCATTATTTTTCTTCACTTGTTGTCTCTTCTAAAATCTAATTGTGTAGTGATCCTAGAAAAACCATAATAGTTGGTATAAGAGCTTACTATACAAATTTTTTAAAGAGTTTGTTTATGGAGAAGATGAGTGTTGAAAAACTTAATGGGAGAAGTTAGGAGTTATGGAATGTGAAGATGGAGGACTTTCTATATCTCAATGATCTACACTAACCATTGGAGAATAAATGGGCAAAACCAAGTAATATATCTTAGATAAAGTGGTACACTTTGGTAAAAAGGCTGTAAAGG
The DNA here is from genome assembly GCA_030765085.1 of Allium cepa. Classification (NCBI taxonomy): domain Eukaryota; kingdom Viridiplantae; phylum Streptophyta; class Magnoliopsida; order Asparagales; family Amaryllidaceae; genus Allium; species Allium cepa. Next base: position 160,768,366 of record CM060939.1, read on the forward strand.
CCATTCAATGTTTTCTAGAGATTACAGTGTTCCATATTGTTGCTAATAAAACACTGCTTTTATAGTTTGGAAGTAATTGAAAAGAGTCTATGCAAAGAACTCCATAACAAACAAGGTTGTTCTAATAAGAAGATTGGTGAATTTGCAGTTTAAGGAAGGAGGATTAATTGGAGATTATCTCAATGATTTTCAAGCTATTGTAAATCAATTGGTGGCGTTGAATTACAAGGTGGATAATGAGACATAAACCTCGATATTGATGAGTTCTTTATCAAAAAGTTGGGAAACGCTTGTGCTATCATTGAATAACTCAAATTCAGATGGAGTTTTGTTTTCAAGATCGATGGTTAGTAGCCTACTCAACGAGGAGATACAAAGTGTGAACTTAATGGAAGAAAAAGATAAAGAGAAATAAGAAATTGGAAATCCAGCTAGAGAGGTATATCTTGCAAGGAGGGGCAATTGATCAAATATGGAAAGATGACTAAATGGATCAAACATGTAGAGGAATTTCATCTGCTATTACCGTGAAAAATATGGCCGTCAACTAAAATTATGCAATAAGCTTAAGGTGGATAAGGAGAAGACGAGTGCACTAGAAGAAGATCAAAAATAACAAAATGATAATAGCGACGATGAGGTGAATTATGGTGAAAAAATTGATGGCAATGTCCTATATGAAGATAAAGGAAAAGGCAAAAATTGGGTGCTTAATTCAAGTGCATGCTTTTACATATGCAATCAAAAGAAGGTGCTCATCGATTATGAAGAGCAAGATGCTAATGTGAATTTTGTCAATGGTGGAGACTTGCATGTCAAGAGGATAAGTTTCGTTAAGCGAAGGGTGCATGATGGAAGAGTGGTGAAGCTTATAGGAGTTGGCACGTCCCAAAAATTATAGAATCTTGTTTCCATATGGAAGTTAAAGGTAAAAGGCTGCAATTTTTCGACTCAAGGTGGAGTCATAGGGGTTTAGGAGGGTAATAGGAAGGTACTACGCACAAAATGTGGAAGCGATAATGTGTACACATTGCTTGGGAGAACGATGCAGAATGGGGGGATTTCTCAAAATAGCATTGGAGAGGCAAATTTGCTGGAATTAGGGTGGACCTAGAAACTGGAAGCCACAAAGATTGCATGGAGACCTTTCTAGTATTACAGGCAGTTCAAATTTATTGATGGCATGCATGTTCAAATTGGAGGGGGGGATTTGCATAATTAAAGGGTTTGGAGGTTGGTAAAGGTTTTTTTAATGGAGACATTTTTTTTCATGGAGATATTAGAGCTTTCTTCGAGTATGTAGATGTTGGTGAAGTTGGTAGGCATATGTGATGACCTGGAATTTTGGGCAATATCAGTTTAATAATCTATATTAAAAATTAAATTGATTTGATAACATTTGTTAATAAATTTGAATTGATTTAATAATATTCCTTTAATAAATATTTAATTGTAGAATTTTATCTTTTAAAAGCTAATAAAATGTTTTCTATTTATAATGTATATATATTTGTATATATAGTAAATAAATATGCTTTGATTTGAAATTTAATAAATAAACATATTTTCAAATTCTATATTTGGTAATTTGGAAATTATGATTTAATTTAATATATTACTTTTCAAAGCTATTTAATAGATAACTATATGGTTTTAAATACTTAAAATAAATGTTAATTGTTTAAAATTATATTTAGCTTAAGTTTAAATATCAAATTAATAAAAAGGTTTATGTTATTTTCTTTTTAAATATTACTTGATAAATATGATTTGCAATTGGATATGAAAGTTTAAAGTACAATTTACCTATATAACATTAATTCATTTAAGTAAGACAAGTAATAAGTAATTTATAATCTCTTTTATAAATTATTTAAATTTGATAAATGTGTTATTTTCAAACAATATTAATACATGTATAGATATAGATAGGTTTTAAAGACAATAGAATTGCTATTTTTAAATTGAATATGTTGTTATAGATTTGCTTTAAATTGGATTTTTAAATTTAAGTTGGATTTGAATTTGAATTAATTTTAAAATTCAAAAGGATAAACATTTTTAAAATGTTCGAATAAACTTTTATTTACATATAATTTTTTTATTACATTTTAAAAAAAGAAATTCACATGTACATTTACATAAAAATATAAAAATTAAGTAAAAACTTTTATTTACATTTAAAATAAGGATTAAATATTTAATTAAATAGTATTAATATATTAAGTAACCATAGTGACATGTGTAATGAAATGAATAAATGTATACGACAAATGGTGTGAAATTAGACAAGTATCATATTTTATTTTTAATTTTTTTCTTCTTTCATTTTTAAAAAAAAAATCATTTTAACTTATAAGACACATTTCTTCATTCTCTTCGTTCTTTTTTCTATTCTTAAAATTCAAAGTTAAGAAAAACTTCAGCTTAATCAAAATATGTAATCATCCTTTTTAAACCAAAATCAAGCCTGCATTCTTCAACCTGTACATTTTCAAAGATCTCTGCAAAACACCTTCCTCAAGCCACTAGCCTGCATTTTTCAAAATCATTAACTTGTGCATCTGCATTTTTAAACCTGAGGACAACAAAGCATGCAAAGCATTTTCAAAATCAAAAGGGCTGCATACATTTTCTTCAAAACTGGAGTTTGTCTAAGCAAGCAAATCTGTAAATCGCTTCCTCAAGAACCAGAAAACAAATCAAAACAAAATCCATCAATAATCAAAATCATGCAAACCTGTAAACAAATTTTCAGAAGCAAGTCTGTAACCAAGATACAATTTTCCAAAATGGAATCAAAGCTTGAGCATTTTCTTTTCAATCTGGAGGCATGAATGCAGTTTATAGGTCAGGAACAAAGAAGCAAAAGCATTACAGAAAAACAAGTTTAAAAGTTTTCAAAGCTATTTCAAAAATGTGCTTTGTTCATCATCTATTTGGTGAGTAACATCACTTTTATCAAGTTTTAAAGAATATAAATATGGTTGCATGATTAATATCTGAAATATGTATGTCAGTGTATGTATATTGTTGTATTTCTAGATGTATGATGTATGCATGCTTGTTTTCAACAGAATCCTCTCTGTTTATAGTTTCCAGTTTTTGTTTTGTTTTAAATTCAAAATCTTTTAATTTAGTGTCTATTTAAACTTAAGATTAAAATCAAACTTGGTTGTTTCATCAAATTCTAGTTTAAAATTATACAAAGTTAAAGTAACATTTAAATGACTCTGTAAATCAAAATTACTGAGCAAGTCCAAATATAAGTGAAAATTTAGATATCATATGTAACAACCCGCATATTTAACGATTTCATATTTAAATGTTTTATTTAAATATAGCGTCGTTAGTCGGATTTAGGTCCGAAATGTTACTTTTTGCAAACGGCCGAATTGGAGCTCGAAACTACCCCCATTGGTTCCAAAATGGCGTTTGCGATCTTTTTGAGTATAATCTTTGATATGTTTGGAGTTTGTGAAATTTTGACCCTTTTTCTAATGGGTTTTTGGGTTTGGGTTCTGCCCACTAGCTTAATTAACCCTCTAACTCAACCCCATCTCTTCATTTCATCTGCATTTCATTTTCATTTCTCAAGCAAAACTGAAATGGTGGAAGGGAAGAGGAAATAGAAATTGAAAGCCCTAGTTTCTCCTTTGTAACTTGATTTCTTGCTCCAAAATCATAGAGAAGCCATATGTAAGTCTTTCTTGTTCTTCTCCATCTCTTTCTCCTTCAATTTCAGAAAGTTTTCCTAAACCTAACTTAGGAAAATACTTGTTTGTTCTTAGATTGAAGCTTGTTGGGTTGAAGTAGTGATTAGTTGGTCTTCTCCTTGTGTTTTAGCTCCTTCATCTTCTTTGTTTGTGAGATTAAAAGGTGAGTTTTGAACTCACATCTCCTTCTCTTGATTTCATTGATGTTGGGTATGAATTCCTAGCACTTGTTCATATGCTCTTGCTTTCGGTTTGGATTGAATTGGAGAATAACCAAATTTTTAGTGTTTGGGTTCAATTCTTTAAAGATCCTAACTTTGATGTTTGGATATGTTTTTGGTTGCGAATCGGAGAGCTAATGGAGCCGGGGTATCTATTGGCTAAAGCTCCTTAGGTCCATTGCTCGAACGATCGCGGTTTGGAAGAAATTGCATTTCATTAAAAAAGGCAGGAATTGAAAAATCATCAGGTTTGGCCGACCGAGCCCTGTACCCGGTCGACCGACCTGCTACCCCGAACCATGTTCTAATTTCTGCAACTGGCCAGCCGACCGAGCCCTGCAACCGGTCGACCGACCTGCTCTTGTTTTGCCTGTTTTGCCTATTTTTGCATATTTTGATTGGTTATCCAAATTTTATCGATTCAAGTTGCATTTTAGTAGTTGTTATTGCATCTTTGACTTTGATAACTTATTCTTGACTTTATCCACGGTTTTTTATAAAATAATCTCTCGGATCACATTCTAAAGCTCGTTTCTCCAATTTATAAATTCTATTTAAAACACACACTTTCGCACTTCGAGCGAAGTGGAAGGGTGATTAAATGGTTGGGCAAAACACGGACCATGAATCTGTGCGTTTATCTTTCCGATTAGTCCCCTACCTTTTCAATTGATTGTTTTGACCTTCGAGTTTGGTTTACCGATGACATGAGGTAAACTTTGTACTGCTTTGAGTGTGAAAGTGGCTGACGGATAGTAAATCGTTTAGTGCGAACGAGTGGTTATGGGACATACGTTAACACTTTTCGGATTCCTCTTCGAGAGTTGTGACACATTCCGCCAGTTAGTGGTGTCCAGTACTGGGTCTCTGACCTTCATCACTACGGTTTGTTGCCTTCGGGTATGTGCCTTCGGGTTCGTGCCTTCGGGTTTGTTGCCCTTTAGTATCGCTTCCGATGTTGGTCGTTATGAGCCGCATGGGTGATATTGGGTTGCCCTTTAGTATCGCTTCCGATGTTGGTCGTTATGAGCCGCATGGGTGATATTGGGTTTGGAGTCTTCGGACTCATGGATCCTTGTTTATACAGTACTAAGCTCGAGCAATTTTCTGATGTTTCATTCATATGTATATTCCCTAGGTATCGCCCTTCGATGTTGGTCATTATGAGCCGCATGATGCGTAGCGTTTACCTTGCGGAACTTGTATACCTTATTGGTATTTGTTATTTTCCTTTTTGGCTTGATTTGGGATATTTGTATCCTTTGTTTCTATATGTTGCCGATGATACGAGGCTTGTTATCATATGATTCATCTTTTGTTAGATGATTGTGTTATCTCTTTTAGAGATATTTGTTATGCTTTGTAACCTTGTAGGTTTATTGTTGCTCAGTTTATCTAACTGATTTGTTTAGCTAGACTGACCCGTGTATTTTTATACTCGGGTCAGACCGAGATGTTTCAGGTTAGGTGCTTTTGGACTTAGCCTATTTTGCTTCTGCATGGACTACTCCGCTAGCTTCTTTTTGTCATAGCTTTTTGTGTAGTCCCATTTTGTAGTAACTCTGATATGTATTCATCTGGAACTCGTCTGTATATTGTGGTCTGCTATACCACTTGACATGTATTATTTTGTATACTCTGTTATGTATCAGTGTATGTGTATATGATGATCTACTGTTCTGTGATGTATATTACATTTGAGTTGTCATATTCTATTCTGATAGATCCAACCACCTATGGTTTTGTTTTAAGTATTCATTGGGTATGTCGACCTGCTTGGTATGTTTATTGTCGATGTGTTCAATAGATAGTTAGAGCAAGGCTATAGATGGTCGCTCCCAACCAGCCTTATTCTCCGTGTTAGTTGACGGCATTACCCTGTAGTGTCCTTGGCTAGCGTGGGTATAGAGGTGGGGCGTCACAGCGTGGTATCAGAGCTGAGTTCAGGACAAAATATGATAAACACAGAATAGAGCACATATTACGGTACATCAAAGTGTACAAGTGATACAAATCTTTGAATCATCGTGTCTCTTTATTCCATCTAGGTTAGATAGAAATTGGGAATACGTCTAGGAATGCATTTTATTCCGTAGTATTCCGTAATGAAGTATCTACCTTGTGAATAATCTTGTTCTTATCTTACTTTCAGCGTATCGCTGGAAGAGGCAGGGGACGACGTTCGGATGTTGGGCAATCCAGTGGCTCACATCCGGATGGCGTTTGTATGTCTGCTGATCAGTTCTTGGAGTTGTTTAGGAGCACTCAGCCTCCAGTTCCTTCTCGAGTGTCTCCACCTCGCAAGTCTACCTTTGCACGTCAGTGCAGTGATTTTGCTCATCTTGGAGGAAAGCCGTTTAAGAGCTCCGAATCTGCTCTTGAAGTCCAAGCTTGGTTTCGCACGTGCGAGCGTATCTTCTCTCGTATGGATCTTTCTGACCATGATAGAGTTGTTGTAACTTCTAGCTTATAACAAGAGTGTGCTCTTGATTGGTATGAGCTTCTTGTAGCCGAAATTGATGAGTCTACTCTTTCTTGGACTCAGTTTCGGGAGCGATTTGAACTCAAGTTCGTTCCTGAATCTGAAAAAGTTTTATTGACCCGTTGCTTCCTTGAGTTGAAGAAAGGGAAATCTTCTGTTTCTGAGTATGTTGCACCATTCGAGGCTTTATCTAAGTATGGTCTTGAATTCATCAGCACTTCTTATAAGAATAATTTGAAGTTTGTTTCTGGTCTTAAGAAATATCTTAAGAAGTCTTTGTTGCTCCAGCTCAAGCTTTCTTTTGAGGAGTTGGTTGATTCGGCACTTCACCTCGAGACCGTCGAGAAGGATTGTGATAGTGATGTTGATGTTGCGGTTTCCAAGAACCCCAACAAGAGGCCGTTTCCAATTCATAAGTCCAGGCCTTTTCCTTCTAAGAAGAAGAAGACTGGTGGTCCTAGTTCTCAGCCTCAGTCTTCCAGAACACCTTTCGTTCGAAAGTGTTTTAATTGTGGTTCTCCGGATCATATTATTCGAGCTTGTCCTAAACCTCTCTTCTGTCGATATTGCAAGAAGGAAGGTCATCATGTTTCAGCTTGCCCTACTGTTCCGGCTAGTGCCAAGTCTAGCAGGCTTTATGCTGCTAAGGCTTCTGAAGGTCCCACTCAGCCCAAAGGTATATCTCCATCTATTTTGGAAGGTTCTATTTTATTTCGTGATCATAGTATTCGAGTTCTTTTCGATACGGGTGCTTCACATTCCTTCGTATCGAAGAAGCTCGTCGATGATTTATCTTTGGATGTTTCTTGTTTGGTTACTTCATTGAGGATTGCGAATCCTATTGGGGGATCCGCGACCCTTAGCTTGCTTTGTGATGATGTTGAGATTGTTTTATGTGGATTTTCTTTTCATGCGAATCTGCACGTTATTTCTTGTCTGGGATTTGATATGATTTTGGGTATGGACTGGCTTGTGAGATATGATGCCAGGATTATTTGTTCGGAGAGGATTATATATCTTCGACATCCGGATTCGCCTACTCAGCTATCTCTTATTCTTCAGGATGTGGATAATTCCGAAATGGATTTATATTCTCTTGATTCGCAAGATGATGATGATATATCTTGTATTCCTATTGCTTGTGACTTTTCTGATGTTTTTGAGCCTGTATCGGGTTTGCCACCCAAGAGGGCAATTGAGTTCCGCATTGATCTCATTCCAAGCGCGCAGCCGGTTAGTCGTCCTCCTACGAGGATGTCTACAAAGGAAAATGAGGAACTCAAGAAGCAGCTTTTAGAGCTTGAGTCCAAGCAGTTGATTCAGTTCAGTTTTTCTCCGTGGGGATCCGCGGTCATCTTCGTGAAGAAGTCTGATGGAACTCTTAGGCTTTGCATTGACTATCGCAAGCTTAACGAGTTAACCATCAGGAATAGGTATCCATTGAATAGGATCGATGATATGTTCGATCTATTGAGTGGTGCTAAGGTCTTTTCTCAGCTTGACCTTGCCACAGGTTTTCACCAGTTACGAGTCGCGGAGGATAGCATACCTCTTACAGCTTTCTGCACTCGGTATGGTTCTTTTGAGTGGCTCGTTATGCCGTTCGGTTTGACGAACGCTCCTGCTTTCTTTGTTGATCTCATGAATCGGGTATTTCAGGAATAGCTCAATAAGTTCGTTCTTGTGTTCATTGATGATATCCTTATTTATTCTAAGTCTGAAGCCGAGCATGCTAATCACTTGAGAATTGTCTTGAGTACTCTCCGTCATCATCAACTTAAAGCCAAATTCTCCAAGTGCCACTTTTGGGAGAATAAGGTTAAGTTCTTAGGCCATGTTGTATCTTTCGATGGCATTTCTGTCGATCCCTCAAAGATCTAAGCCATCCAGAATTGGAAGAGGCCTGAGAATGTTCATGAGATTCGTAGTTTTCTTGGATTGGTGGGTTATTACCGTCGGTTCATTAAGGACTTTTCCCGTGTTTTGCTTCCTCTCACTTGCCTTACTCGGAAAGGCATTCGTTTTGATTGGTCCGATAAGTGTGAAGCTTCCTTCCTGACATTGAAGGAACTTCTCACTAATGCTCCTATTCTTGTGGTTCCCGAGGGGAATCATGATCTTGTTGTCTACACCGATGCTTGTGGTAGTGGTCTCGGTGCTGTTCTTATGCAGAAGGATCGGGTAGTTTCTTATGCTTCTAGGCAACTGCGTCCGAATGAAGTCCACTATGCCACTCATGATCTTGAGTTAGCCGCCATTGTCTTCGCCTTGAAGATTTGGCGACACTATTTGTTAGGCGAGCGCTTCATTCTCTATACCGATCATAAATCCTTGAAGTATTTGTTCACTCAGAAGGAACTAAATATGAGACAACAACGTTGGCTCGAGTTTCTTGCCTCCTATGACTTTGATATCCTATATACCCCTGGTAAGGGTAATTGTGTTGCTGATGCGCTTAGTCGCAAACATTCGGCTATTGTTTCTATGACGCTTGCCGAATGGAATATTCTTGAGACTCTATCTTTATGTGAAATTCGGAATCAAGGTTCATCTTCTGATTCTCCTATCCTATTATTTAGTTTGGGAGCTCGACCTATTTTGTTGGATCGTATTGCCGATGCTCAGCGGCGTGATCCTGATTTGTTGCATCTTATTCAGCTTTGTGAGTCTAGATCCTGTAATGAGGCGTTGCGGGATTTCAGCATTGATTCTCATGGGTGTCTTCGCAAGAAGAACCGTCTTTTTGTGCCTTCTGATTTTGCATATAGGCATGACATTCTTGATGATTGTCACCGTTCTAAATATACCATTCATCCTGGTAGTAGTAAGATGTATGCCGATATGCGTCGTCTTTATTATTGGGAAGGCATGAAGCGCGATGTGGCGAGTTATGTGAGTAATTGCATAACTTGTCAGCGTGTTAAGGCCGAACATCAGCGTCCTTCTGGTCTTCTTCAACCTCTTGAGATTCCATTGTGGAAATAGGATCATATATCTATGGATTTCATTGACGGCCTACCTCGTTCGAGATCAGGCCATTCTAGCATTTGGGTTATTGTTGATCGCTTTACCAAGTCTGCTCATTTTGTCCCTATTAAGTCTAATAGAACTGCTTCGCATTTGGCTAAGTTGTATGTTAAGGAAATCGTGAGATTTCACGGTGTTCCTAGTTCTATTATGAGTGATCGTGATCCTTTATTCACGAGTCATTTTTGGAAGAGTCTTCAGCAAGCTTTGGGAACAAAGCTTAATTTTTCTATAGCTTATCATCCGCAGTCTGACGGACAGACTGAACGGGTGAATCGTATCTAGGAAGATCTTCTCCGTATTTGTAATTTTGATTTTGGTGGTAGCTGGGAGGATCACCTACCTCTTGTAGAATTCTCCTACAACAATAGTTTTCAGTCTAGTATCGGTATGGCTCCTTTCGAAGCCTTATATGGAAGGCCATGTCGATCACCTTCATGTTGGTTGGAATCTGGAGAGAAGCTTATTCTTGGCCCAGATTTTGTTCGTGATTCTTCCGAGAAGATTGATCTTATTCGGTTGAGAATGAAAGAGGCACAGAGCTGCCAGAAATCCTACGCGGATAACCGTAGGAAGCCTCTCGAGTTCTCGATCGGCGATCTTGTTTTTATTCGTGTTTCTCCTTTGAAAGGGGTTATGCGTTTCAGTACGACTGGGAAATTGGCTCCTCGCTTTATAGGACCATTTTCTATTACTGAACGTATTGGCCCTGTGGCTTATAGAGTTTCACTTCCAGCTCATTTATCTAGCATTCATGACGTGTTTCACGTCTCGCAACTTCGGAAGTGTCTACGGGAGTCGGATTCTGTTATTGCTTCTCCTGATTTGCAAGAGCTTGAGATCTCACCGGACTTATCTATTGTACAGCAACCTATTCACGTGCTTGACACGGAGGTGCGACACCTTCGAAACAAGGACGTGCCGCTCGTTAAGGTTCAATGGTCCGCTAATCCCAATGACTGTACTTGGGAAACCAGAGAGTTTATCGAGCGATCTTATCCGGGTTTTCTATCTTAGCTCGTAAACAGTGAGTATGTCTTTTCATCTCAAGCTTATTTCCTTTTTCTTTTGAATGTTGTACGTATGTAGTTGTTACAAATATCGTCTTTAGGAATTGCGGGGACGCAATTTTTGTAAGGAGGGGAGATCTGTAACAACCCGCATATTTAACGATTTTATATTTAAATGTTTTATTTAGATATAGCGTCGTTAGTCGGATTTATGTCCGAAATGTTACTTTTTGCAAACGGCCGAATTGGAGCTCGAAACTACCCCTATTGGTTCCAAAATGGCGTTTGCGATCTTTTTGAGTATAATCTTTGATATGTTTGGAGTTTGTGAAATTTTGACCCTTTTTCTATTGGGTTTTTGGGTTTGGGTTCAGCCCACTAGCTTAATTAACCCTCTAACTCAACCCCTTCTCTTCATGTCATCTTCATTTCATTTTCATTTCTCAAGCAAAACTGAAATGGTCGAAGGGAAGAGGAAATAGAAATTGCAAGCCCTAGTTTCTCCTTTGTAACTTGATTTCTTGCTCCAAATTCATAGAGAAGCCATAGGTAAGTCTTTCTTCTTCTTCTCCAACTCTTACTCCTTCAATTTCAAAAAGTTTTCCTAAACCTAACTTAGGAAAATACTTGTTTGTTCTTAGATTGAAGCTTGTTGGGTTGAAGTAGTGATTAGTTGGTCTTCTCCTTGTGTTTTAGCTCCTTCATCTTCTTTGTTTGTGAGATTAAAAGGTGAGTTTTGAACTCACATCTACTTCTCTTGATTTCATTGATGTTGGGTATGAATTCCTAGCACTTGTTCATATGCTCTTGCTTTTGGTTTGGATTGAATTGGAGAATATCCAAATTTTTAGTGTTTGGGTTCAATTCTTTAAAGATCCTAACTTTGATGTTTGGATATGTTTTTGGTTGCGAATCAGAGAGCTAATGGAGCTGGGGTATCTATTGGCTAAAGCTCCTTAGGTCCATTGCTCGAACAATCGCGGTTTGGAAGAAATTGCATTTCATTAAAAAAGGCAGGAATTGCAAAATCATCAGGTTCGGCCGACCGAGCCCTGTAGCCGGTCGACCGACCTGCTACCCCGAACCATGTTCTAATTTCTGCATCTGGCCAGCCGACCGAGCCCTGCAACCGGTCGACCGACCTGCTCTTGTTTTGCCTGTTTTGCCTATTTTTTCATATTTTGATTGGTTATCCAAATTTTATCGATTCAAGTTGCTTTTTAGTAGTTGTTATTGCATCTTTGACTTTGATAACTTATTCTTGACTTTATCCATGGGTTTTTATAAAATAATCTCTCGGATCACATTTTATAGCTCGTTTCTCCAATTTATAAATTCTATTTAAAACACACACTTTCGCACTTCGAGCGAAGTGGAAGGGTGATTAAATGGTTGGGAAAAACACGGACCATGAATCTGTGCATTTATCTTTCGATTAGTCCCCGACCTATTCAATTGATTGTTTAGACCTTCGGGTTTGGTTTACCGATGACATGAGGTAAAGTTTGTACTGCTTTGAGTGTGAAAGTGGCTGACGGATAGTAAATCGTTTAGTGCGAACGAGTGGTTATGGGACATACGTTAACACTTTTCGGATTCCTCTTCGAGAGTTGTGACACATTCCGCCAGTTAGTGGTGTCCAGTACTGGGTCTCTGACCTTCACCACTACGGTTTGTTGCCTTCGGGTATGTGCCTTCGAGTTTGTGCCTTCGGGTTTGTTGCCCTTTAGTATCGCTTCCGATGTTGGTCGTTATGAGCCGCATAGGTGATATTGGGTTGCCCTTTAGTATCGCTTCCGATGTTGGTCGTTATGAGCCGCATGGGTGATATTGGGTTTGGAGTCTTCGGACTCATGGATCCTTGTTTATACAGTACTGAGCTCGAGCAATTTTCTGATGTTTCATTCATATGTATATTCCCTAGGTATCGCCCTTCGATGTTGGTCATTATGAGCCGCATGATGCGTAGCGTTTACCTTGCGGAACTTGTATACCTTATTGGTATTTGTTATTTGCCTTTTTGGCTTGATTTGGGATATTTGTATCCTTTGTTTCTATATGTTGCCGATGATACGAGGCTTGTTATCATATGATTCATCTTTTGTTAGATGATTGTGTTATCTCTTTTAGAGATATTTGTTATGCTTTGTAACCTTGCAGGTTTATTTTTGCTCAGTTTATCTAACTGATTTGTTTAGCTAGACTGACCCGTGTATTTTATACTCGGGTCAGACCGAGATGTTTTAGGTTAGGTGCTTTTGGACTTAGCCTAGTTTGCTTCCGCATGGACTACTCCGCTAGCTTCTTTTTGTCATAGCTTTTTGTGTAGTCCCATTTTGTAGTAACTCTGATATGTATTCATCTGGAACTCGTCTGTATATTGTGGTCTGCTATACCACTTGACATGTATTATTTTGTATACTCTGTTATGTATCAGTGTATGTGTATATGATGATCTACTATTCTGTGATGTATATTACATTTGAGTTGTCATATTCTGTTCTGATAGATCCAACCACCTATGGTTTTGTTTTAAGTATTCATTGGGTATGTCGACCTGCTTGGTATGTTTATTGTCGATGTATTCAGTAGATAGTTAGAGCAAGGCTATAGATAGTCGCTCCCAACCAGCCTTATTCTCCGTGTTAGTTGACGGCATTACCTTGTAGAGTCCTTGGCTAGCGTGGGTATAGAGGTGGGGCGTCACATCATAATTCAATGCTGCATGCTTAGGATCTAAAACAACATTCAAGAACTTGGTTAAAAAACTAAAATCATAATTTTTATTGATGGGATGAAGATGCAGTTCTTGTTTGAACTGAAAATGGAAAATTCGGTGTTTCTGTTGATCTTGAGGATCTGGGAGGTATTAATTTTCTATGGTGATGCAAGAATGATTGGGGAGTTGGGGAAAATTGCCAGCAAGTTGATCAAAGCACGGCGGAGGTGGTGGTTGAGTTTTGAAGTTTATAACCCTAGGTTTAACTAGGTTGAGTAATTTGATCACCACGGCATATAGAGTTGATCGAGTTCAACGAGATTCTGGGAAATGAAAGTAGGTGGGTTGACGAAGGCTTGGCCGAAGTTGTAGAATTTCTGATGATCGAAGGATCGTGGACGAGGCATTTTCAGGTTTGAGGTGTGTCGTTCTAGTTTTGGTTCAAGGTTTGGTTGAGCACTCGAATTTGATTTCGAGTTTGAGAGAATGATCTGATGATCGTCTTTAGGTGCGAGGGTGATTGCCGACGTGTGAAGAACATCGACGATGATCGAAGTTGAACGGCGTCACCGTGCATGTGCACGGTGCACTGCTTGTTGTCTGGTGATAATGGTTTGGGTAGGGATTAGTGTACTCGAGATTTTCTTGAGTAATTGGATGTTTTGTCTGAAGCCAAGTGGGTTTGTGCTCGAAGTAATTGATGTATGGCTCGGGGCAGTGGCTTTGTGATAATTAAACCCTGTCAGTTTTTAAATTTAAAACTGAATTTTAAAATGTAAAGTAGAGATTTAAACAAAGTTTTAAATCAAAGTTTAAATCATGATTCAAGTTTAGTCTGAATCTTAGTTTGGAGATAAATAAGTTTTTAAAATCTAAAATTGTTTTAACAACTTTAAATGTTAAAGTGTATTTTAAGATAATTTGAATTTAAAGTTAATTTGATTTAAACTCTTTTAAAATTCTGTTATAAGATAAGTATTTCATTAATATATGGTTCAAAAGGTTCTTAAATTTTTTTAAACTTTAAAGTTAAATTTGTATTCATTTTGAATCTTAAATTTGAAATGAATTTGAAAGTAAAGTGTTTTCAAATGTGTTTGTGAATGAATTAAATCATTAATAAGAAAAATGTTTTTAATTTAAAGTTAATAAAGATTTAATGATTTGTGATTCTTTAAATTAGTAAGGCAATCAAAATGGATAATTAATTAATTTAATTAATTGATGATTTGGATTAATTAATTAAGTAATTAAGGGTTTGAATTGATTAATTAAGGTTTAAGTTAATTAATTAAGGTTAATTAATTTTAAAATAAGATCATTAATTAAAAAAGTTAAGATTTTTAATTAATGATTAGAAATTAATTAATCAAGTCATTAAGATTAATTAAGTTACACTCAAGCACTTAATTAATTAAATAATTAGTGATTAATTAAATGAGTGATAAAGAATAATTAAATTGTAATTAATAAAGATTAATTTAAATTTAATTACTTAGGAAAAGTAATTAAAGAAGTGTTAATAGTCAATGAAGATAATTAAGTAAGGATTATCTAATGATTAATTAATGTGACTAATTTTAATAATTAATTAGATTAATTAATTAAGGATAATCATTTGTGGAATTGTTTTAAATACAATTACTTAATGAATGTAATGAGAGGAATTAATTACTCAAGGTAATTAATCAAATAAATTTAATTAGTTTAAGTTAATTAATTAAGTTTAATTAATTTAGAATAATCACTTGATGATTTGATAAGTATAATTACTTAGGGAAGTATTTAATGGATAATTACTAGAGGTAATTAATTGAATAGTGATTTATCGATGGAAATAATTTGAGTTTAATCACTTTTTGTAATTAATCAAGGGATTAATTAAAGATAATTAATTAAGGAGTAATTAATTTATTTAATGAAGTAATTAAGGGTAGTTAATTACCGAATGAGAATAATCAAGAGTGATTAATAAATGTGGTTTAGTTAAAGATTAATTACTAAAGGTAATTAATTTAAATAGAGTAATTAATTAAAATGTAATTAGGATCATTAATGATGTAAGGGTTGATTAATTAAGATTTATTAATCAATGATAAGTGATTATAGAGTGATTCATTAATTGTAATTAATTAAGGATTAATGTAATTAATTATAATTAATTAATTTATGAAGTAATTAAAGGTTAATTACTGTATTTGGTTAAGAATAATTAATTTATGTAATTATTTAAAGGCTAATTACTTGAATGTAATTAAAGAATGATTAATCAAGAATGATTAATTAAGATGAATGATTAGATGGTGATTAATTAATTAATTTGTAATTAATTAATGGTTAAGCAAGCAGGATTTATAGAATGAATTAATTATTTTATTTTATTTTAAATTAATCAGAGAGGAAGTAATTAATTTAATTCACTTTAAATTAATTAGAAATGATGTAGATCATTGCTTATGTATGGATGGATGATATTGATTGCCTTAAATGGTTTGAGATCTCAGTTATGAGATAAGTAATGGTGTGTGATATGGATGCTTTGGTTGAAGTGTGATGATAATGTGGATTATTTGTTTGTGATGATAATGTGAATTATCTATTTGTGATGATAATGTGGATTATCTATTGTGATATTGAGAATTACCTATCTGTGTGTATATTGATAATTGAATTGAATTGTTTTAACTTTAAAACAACTAGGACCAAAAAGATGGCGCTTTGGATTTCGATGAGACCGGGACGGGTTTCCAGATTTGGATATTCGAAAACCACATCGAACCAAATAAAACGTTAGGTCGTGAATCTCAAGTGAAGAGTGAAGATTCGTGGTGTAAGGACTATTCGTTGTTAAAACTCTGAGGGTGATTCCAATACGAGTTTAAAGGGGTAGTACTTTCAGGTTCGAGATGAAGATTCAGAGTGCAAGGGTTATCGTCGTTAACTCTGAGGGTGATTCCAAAATGAGCGTAACGAGATAATGCCTTCGGTTTCGTTCGAACCCGAAACGAACTTGTATAGATTGAATGCTTTCAGAACATCGTTAGGTGGACGATGAGCATTCTAAGATAGATGTGCCTAATAAAGGTAATCGTAGCCTCAAGCCTCATCAATCGGGAATGGCTAAAACAGGGGAGGTGCAGCAAGGCTAAGTGGGTAGCACCCAAGTAGGATGAGATGAACCCCTGTCTAGAAGTCCCTTTATATTCGGCTGTGTGGGCAGTTGGTTCGCGGCCAACTGCGGGGTTTTCTTTTTTGGGACTATCCAGTAAGGGATGGTTCCGGCCTTGTGTTGCAGGGGATTTAGGGTGGATCCTCGGTACGATGATCTAGGCCCCGTACTGGGACCGGCAGTACCCCTGCCATTGTTGGAAACTCATTCTTCCTACGTGCCCTTACAGTTTTGATTGTATTACCCACTTTTGTGGCAAGTAGCTGGAATTTAATGAATGTAATAATTTTGGCTATTTTCTATTTACTTGAAAGCCCAATACCCTATTATAATATCAGTGGATTTCCTATCAAATGTTTTGGTTAGCGTAAGGTAATAACTTACCCATGTTTATGTATGGGGAGTCTTATGTGATGCCTTTTGTTTTAAAAGTTTTTTATAAAGTTAAGCAACTTTAACCTGTTACTCACAGCAGACCCATGTTTGACCTGGAGTTTATCTTCTGTTAACTTAAACTCTTGGGTACTCAATTTTTACGAGCAGCCAAGGGATTCGGGTTAGCTTTGACGAATTGTGGAGGAGCAATGGAGCAGGAGGTTTCAGCGTTGTAGATATATTTAGTGTTCCGCTGTGTTGGTATCTCTGTATTGTATTGAGTTCTAATAACTAGACAATAATTTTTTAGTATGAGATGTATAATCTGTGTAACTCTGACAATGGTTGTATACTATGTAATACTTATGTTATTAATATAATTTATTCGTTCCGCTGTTGAGATTCTGATGTTGTTTAGTTCTTCCTACTCTATCTTTTCTCTTCTCTATCCCTTTCTTCCTTAATAATGATGTGTTATTCTGTGGAATGAACGGCGGGTCGTTACAGTAGTATCAGAGCGTAGGTTGAGATAATATCTAGGCACTGGAATGGTGTCTATCTTGAGATAGCGTATTTGCAATTTTGAATATATACACACACACACACACACTTATTTCTACCTATTTGTTGGGTTACCTGTTCGGGTTCTCCATTATGAGTTTTAAAGGAAGATGGGGTAGTGGTGTGTGCAGCACGACTACCAAAGGAAGGAGTCTTAGTGTTGAGGTTGCATGTGTATATGCCGAGACTGTAGACCCAATACCATCTCGTGTAAGCTTTGCAGTGGTGTAAGGATTTCATCGTTCTCTGAAGGAAACCTATTAAGGTTGGAAGTCCATCTTTGAAGTTGGTTGAATAGAGTTTGGATCTATCAGTTGAGCTGCAACGAGTGATGATATCTTGGCAACCTCAGGAAGTAGTAGCTGTGTGATGAGATGAAGTGACTATGGATTGTTTTCAAAGATGTTTCTTCGAAAAAAGTTTAAGGAAGTATGTCTGCTTCGGTGTTATGGCTGGGTTCAGCAGGGTATTGTGTTTGGCTTTGAGGTCTGAGTTTCTTGAAGAGCTTTTGGATAAGGAAATCTTTGGCATTAGGGTCAGCAGTGCAACTCGGAGTGTTCTGTGTGCCAACAGGAAGGTTTTTGGCAAAGTAATTTTCTAGAGGTGGCATTCAGAAGCAGAAGAGTGGATCCATTTCTTAGATGAATTGGCTAAATAAGCATAAGATATTCTGATTGGTAAAGAGGGAACAATTTTCTTTGGAATTAGGCTGGGTTGATCGCAAAAGTGACTTGCGATAGTTGTGTGTTCTTTTGGATTGTTAGAGATTTTTTTCCGGATGTCTTCAGGGAAGTCAGAGGTTTGTCTACATCTGGAGATTGAGTTCCGTATCGACTAGGATTCCAGAAGTAATACCGATGGTTCATCTTAGTAGAAGGATGGATCCTAGAGATAGAGTTTGGTGAAGCAGCTCAGATTTTGGTGGAATTTCTGGGGTTTCTTCTATGGATCTATTGAACCTTATTTCTGGGATGTGTTGTCCAGTTTATGCTTGTGTCATCATCAGCATTTTTCATCTACTCCAGATCAGAGTTGTGCAGCGAAAGTAGTTTGGAAGTGATCCTGTTTTGTCTTTTCCGGATAGGAGAAGTTGTTTTCTACTGAAGATAGTAGAGTTTGAATTCTTGATTTTAAATTGATCTTGAGAGATCATTTTGTTGAGTTGTCTTGATCTAGTTTGTTTTAAGAAGTATCAGCAAAGGTTAAGATGATCAGGAAGGATATAGGCAGCCCAGGATCGTCGGAAGAGTTTTAAGGATAAGAGACGAAGGAATTTGGATTTCGATGACAGAGATTTGATTTTGGATAAGTTTTCTCCGGTTAAAGAAGCTATAAGATTGGGTAAGACTGGGATGCTAGCTCCGAAGTGTATTGTATCTTTCTGTGTTCTTGTAAGGATAAGAGTTTGTTTTTCAGGAATAAATTGCAGTTTGGAAGACTGGATTCCTTGTGTTTCACATATCTCTGAGGAAGTACGTGTGTGATCCATCTCTGGTTTTGAAACTGAAGGATTTGGTAGGAGGCAGACTTGCCTGTGGTCTGATATCTTGTTCAGTTTTGTAGATCTAGATGAGTAGGAGCTCTGTAGCTTAGTAGTGTGGATTGTTTGGGTTCTGTAGAGCGAGTATTCTGGTATTTATGCTGGGAAACTCTAGGAAGTTCTATCCAGAATTTTGTCTGGGTAGTTAGATTGTTTGATTGAGTGATTTCGTTGCTATAGATGTTAGCATATGGTTGATAAAAATGCTTGTGTTTTAAAATTAAAATCTTAGATAGATTATTAAATTACCTTTGCTTTTAAATTTCGGGGACAAAATTCTTTTAAGGGGGAAGGAATTTGATGACCGGAATTTTGGACAATATCAATTAAATAATCTGTAACAAAAATTAAATTGATTTGATAATATTTGTTAATAAATTTGAATTGATTTAATAATCTTCCTTTGATAAATATTTAATTGGAGAATTTATCTTTTAAAAGCTAATAAAATGTTTTCTATTTATAATGTATATATAGTAAATAGATAAGCTTTGATTTGAAATTTAATAAATAAACATATTTTCAAATTCTAATATATATTTGGTAATTTGGAAATTATGATTTAATTTAATATATATATTTTCAAAGCTATTTAATAGATAACTATATGGTTTTAAATACTTAAAATAAATGTTAATTGTTTAAAATTATATCTTAGCTTAAGTTTAAATATCAAATTAATAAAAAGGTTTATGTCATTTTATTTTTAAATATTACTTGATAAATATGATTTGTAATTAGATATGAAAGTTTAAAACACAATTTACCTATAAAACATTAATTCATTTAAGTAAGATAAGTAATAAGTAATTTATAATCTATTTTATAAAATTTTTAAATTTGATAAATGTGTTATTTTTTCAAACAATATTAATAAATGTATAGATATAAATAGGTTAATAGAATTTCTATTTTTAAATTGAATATGTTGATGTAGATTGGCTTTAAATTTGATTTTTAAATTTAAGTTGGATTTCAACTTGAATTAATTTTGAAATTCAAAAGGATAAACATTTTTAAAATATTCGGATAAACTTTTGTTTACATATAATTTGTTTTATTACATTTTTTTAAAAAAGAAATTCACATTTACATTTGCATAAGAATATAAAAATTAAGTAAAAACTTTTATTTACATTTAAAATAAGGATTAAATATTTAATTAACAAGTGTTAATATATTAAGTAACCATTGTGACATGTGTAATGAAATGAATAACTATATACGACAAATGGTGTGAAATTAGACAAGTGTCATATTTTGTTTTTAATTTTTTTCTTCTTTTATTTAAAAAAAAACAGTTTAACTTATAAGACACATTGCTTCATTCTCTTCATTCTTTTTTCTATTCTTCAATCTAAAAGTTAAGAAAAACTTCAGCTGAATCAAAATTTGTAATCATCCTTTTTAAACCAAAATCAAGCCTGCATTTTTCAACCTGTACATTTTCAAGGATCGCTACAAAACATCTTCCTCAAACCACTAGCTTGCATTTTTCAAAATCATTAACCTGAGCATCTGCATTTTTAAACCTGAGAGCAACAAAAGCATGCAAAGCATTTTCAAAATCAAAAGTGCTGCATACATTTTCTTCAAAACTGGAGTTTGTCTGAGCAAGCAAATCTGTAAATCACTTACTCAAGAACCAGAAAATAAATCAAAGAAAAATCCATCTGTAATCAAAATCATGCAAACCTGTAAAAAAAATTTCAGAAGCAAGTCTGTAACCAAGATACAATTTTCAAAAATGGAATCAAAGCTTGAGCATTTTCTTTTCAATCTGAAGGCATGCATGCAGTTTATAAATCAAGAACAAAGAAGCAAAAGCATAACAACAAAACAAGTTTGAATGTTTTCAAAGCTATTTCCAAAATGTGCCATGTTCATCATCTATCTGGTGAGTAATATCACTTTTATCAAGTTTTAAAGAATATAAATATGGTTGCATGATTAATATCTAAAATATGTATGTTTGTGTATGTATATTGTTGTATTTCTTGATGTATGCATGTTTGTTTCAACAGAATCCTCTTTGTTTATAGCTTATAGTTTCTAGTTCTTGTTTTGTTTTAGTTTCAAAATCTTTTAATTTAATCTCTGTTTAAACTTAAGATTAAAATCAATCTTGGTTGTTTCATCACAAATTCTAGTTTAAAATTATACTTAAGTTAAGGTAACATTTAAATGACTCTGTAAATCAAAATGACTGAGCAAGTCTAAATATTAGTGAAAAATTAGATATCATAA
This sequence comes from Allium cepa, assembly GCA_030765085.1. Classification (NCBI taxonomy): domain Eukaryota; kingdom Viridiplantae; phylum Streptophyta; class Magnoliopsida; order Asparagales; family Amaryllidaceae; genus Allium; species Allium cepa. Next base: position 160,789,433 of record CM060939.1, read on the forward strand.
TTCAATGCTTCAACCTTAGGATCTGAAACAACATTCAAACACTTGATTTTTAAAACTAAAATCATAATTTTTAGTGATGCGATAATGGTACGGTTCTTTTTTGAACTGAAAATGGGAAATTGGGTGTTTATTGTGATCTTGAAGATTTGGGAGGTAGTAATTTTCTGTGGTGATGCAAGAATGATTAGGAGTTGGGGAAAATTGCCAACAAGTTGATCAATGCACGGTGGAGGTGGTGGTTGATTTTTGAAGTATGTAACCCTAGTTTTAACTAGGTTGAGTAATTTGATCACCACGGCATATAGAGTTGATCGAGTGCAATGAGATTCTGGGAAATGAAAGTAGGTGGGTTGACGAGGGCTTGGTCGAAGTTGCAGAATTTTTGGTGGTCGGAGGATCGTGGACGAGGCATTTTTAGGTTTGAGGTGTGTCGTTCCAGTTTTGGTTCCAAGTTTGGTTGAGCGCCCGAATTCGATTTTGAGTTTGAAAGAATGATCTGATGATCGTGTTTAGGTGTGAGGGCGATTGCCGATGTGTGAAGATCATCGGCGATGATCGAAGTTGAATGGCGTCACCATGCATGTGCACTGCTTGTTTTCTGGTGATGTTGGTTTGGGTAGGGAGTAGTGTACTTGAGATTTTCTCGAGTAATTGGATGTTTTTCCCAAAGCCAAGTGGGTTTGTGCTCGAAGTAATGGACGTGTGGCTCGGGGCAGTGGTTTTGTGACAGGTTTTAAACCCTGCCAGTTTTTAAATTTAAAACTGAATTTTAAAATGTAAAGTGGAGATTTAAACAAAGTTTTAAATCAAAGTTTAAATTTGGATTAAAGTTTAGTTTAAATCTTAGTTTGGAGATAAATAAGTTTTTAAAATCTAAAATTGTTTAAACAACTTTAAATGTTAAAGTGTATTTTAGAATTATTTGAATTTAAAATGAATTTGATTTAAACTCTTTTAATTTCTTTTATAAGATAAGTATTTCTTTAATATGCGATTCAAAAGGTTTTTAAATTGGTTTAAACTTTAAAGTTAAATTTGTATTCATTTTAAATATTAAATTTGAAATGAATTTGAAAGTAAATTTGAAAGTAAAATGTTTTTAAATGTGTTTGTGAATGAATTAAATCCTTAATAAAAAAATGTTTTTATTTTAAAGTTAATAAAGATTTAATGATTTGTGATTCATTTAAATTAGTAAGGTAATCAAAATGGATAATTAATTAATTTAATTAATGATCTGGATTAATTAATTAAGTAATTAAGGGTTTGAATTAATCAATTAAGGTTTAAGTTAGTTAATTAAGGTTAATTAATTTTAAAATGAGATCATTAATTAAATAAGTTAAGATTTTTAATTAACGATTAGAAATTAGTTAATCAAGTAATTAAGATTAATTAAGTTAAAGTTAAGCACTTAATTAATTAAATAATTAGTGATTAATTAAATGATTATTAAAGAATAATTAACTTGTAATTAATAAAGATTAATTTAAATTTAATTACTTAGGAAAAGTAATTAAATAATTGTTAATGGTTAATGAAGATAATTAACTAAGGATTATGTAACGATTAATTAATGTGATTAATTTTAATAATTAATTAGATTAATTAATTAAGGATAATCATTTGTGGAATTGTTTTAAATATAATTACTTGATGAAAGTAATTAAAGGAATTAATTACTCAAGGTAATTAATTAAATAAATTTGATTAGTTTAAGTTAATTAATTAAGTTTAATTAATTTAGAATAATCACTTGATGATTTGATAAGTATAATTACTTTGGGAAGTAATTAATGGATAATTATTGGAGGTAATTAATTGAATAGTGATGTATTGATGGAAGTAATTTAAGTTTAATCACTTTTTTAATTAATCAAGGGACTAATTAAAGATAATTAATTAAGGAGTAATTTATTTATTTAATGAAGCAACTAAGAGTAGTTAATTACTGAATGAGAATAATCAAGAGTGATTAATAAATGTGGTTTAATTAAAGGTTCATTACTAAAGGTAATTACTTTAAATAGAGTAATTAATTAAAATGTAATTAGGGATCATTAATGATGTAATTAAGGGTTGATTAATTAAGATTTATTAATCAATGATAAGTGATTATAAAGTGACTAATTAATTGTAATTAATTAATGATTAATGTAATTAATTATAGTTAATTAATTTATGAAGTAATTAAAGGTTAATTACTGTATTTGGTTAAGAATAATTAATTTGTGTAATTAATTAAAGGCTAATTACTTGAATGTAATTAAAGAATAATTAATCAAGGATGATTAATTAAGATGAATGATCAGATGGTGATTAATTAATTAATTTGTTATTAATTAATGGTTAAGTAAGCAGGATTTATAGAATGAAGTAATTGATTTAATTTATTTTAAATTAATTAGAAAGGAAGTGATTAATTTAATTCACTTTAAATTAATTAGAAATGATGTAGATCATTGCTTATGTATGGATGGATGATATTGATTGCCTTAAATGGTTTGAGATCTCAGTTATGAGATAAGTAATGGTGTGTGATATGGATGCTTTGGTTGAAGTGTGATGATAATGTGGATTATTTGTTTGTGATGATAATGTGAATTATCTATTTGTGATGATAATGTGGATTATCTATTGTGATATTGAGAATTACCTATCTGTGTGTATATTGATAATTGAATTGAATTGTTTTAACTTTAAAACAACTTGGGCCTAAAAGATGGCGCTTTGGATTTCGATGAGACTGGGATCGGGTTTCTAGATTTGGATATCGAAAACCACATCGATCCAAATAAAACGTTAGGTCGTGAATCTCAAGTGAAAAGTGAAGACTCGAGGTGTAAGGACTATTCGTTGTTAAAACTCTGAGGGTGATTCAAATATGAGTTTAACGGGTAGTACTTTCAGATTTGAGATGAAGATTCAGAGTGCAAGGGTTATCGTCATTAACTCTGAGGGTGACTACAAAATGGGCGTAACGAGATAATGTCTTCGGTTTCGTTCGAACCCGGAATGAACTTGTATGGATTGAATGCTTTCAGAACATCGTCAGATGGACAATGAGCATTCTAAGATAGATGTGTCCTATAAAGGTAATCATAGCCTCAAGCCTCATCAACCGGGAATGGCTAAAATGGGGGAGGTGCAGCAAGGCTAAGTGGGTAGCACTCAAGTAGGATGAGATGAACCCCTATCTAGAAGTCCCTTTATATTCGGCTGTGTGGGCAGTTGGTTTGCGGCCAACTGCGGGGTTGTCTTGTTCGGGACAATCCAGTAAGGGATGGTTCCGGCCTTGTGTTGTAGGGAATTTAGGGTGGATCCTCGATACGATGATCTAGGCCCCGTACTGCGACGGACGGTACCCCAGTAGCCCTGCCAATGTTGGAAACCCATTCTTCCTACATGTCCTTATGGTTTTGATTTTATTATTCACTTTTGTGGCTAGTAGCTAGAATTTAATGAATGTAACAATTTCGGCTATTTTCTATTTACTTGAAAACCCTAGACCCTATTATAATATCACTGGATTTCCTATCAAATGTTTTGGTTAGCGTAAGGTTAAAACTTACCCATGTTTATGTGTGGGGAGTCTTACGTGATTCCTTTTGTTTTAAAAGGTTTTTATAAAGTTAAGCAACTTTAACCTGTTACTCACAACAGACCCATGTCTGGCCCGGAGTTTATCTTCTGTTTTCTTAGACTCTTGGGTGCTCAAATTTTTACGAGTATCCAAGGGATTCAGGTTAGCTTTGATGAATTGTGGAGGAGCAATGGAGCAGGAGGTTTCAGCGTTGTAGATATATTTAGTGTTCCGCTGTGTTGGTATCTCTGTATTGTATTGAGTTCTAATAACTAGACAATAACTGTCTAGTATGAGATGTATAATCTGTGTAACTCTGATAATGGTTGTATACTATGTAATACTTTTGTTATTAATATAATTTATTCGTTCCCCTGTTGAGATTCTGATGTTGTTTAGTTCTTCTTTCTCTATCCCTTTTTTTCTTAATAATGATGCGTCATTTTATGCAACGAACGGTGGGTCGTTACAGCTTGCATGGAAATATAGTATCAAGATGGAGATTGTTGGATTTTGCGATGTAAAATTTTCAAATTAAAGTTGATTTTGGATATATTTGAGTCTAGTTGGAATTGTAACTCAAATATATTGCCATTTTTGTAGATTTTGGAGAGGGTGTAGTGACTTGGAAATTCGATCACTTCATCTTCAAATATCGTAATTTTTTGAAATGTAAATAAGTGTTATAAATGTTGTTTTATAACCTTAATAAACATCTTTTAATTAATGTATAATGATAAGAAAATCGTTTTGAAATTTTCTTACAAAAATATATTCTTCAAAGAAATATCGATAATGTGACCGAAAATCGGGTTAGTGGTAAACTACTTTTTGATCGATATAAGTTCTTTGAACTTTTTGTGCTAAGTAAATGAACATATGAACACATTAGGAACTAATTGACATCCTTCTCTTCATGATTTATTGGAATGTTCTAGAAGTTTCTAATTAGTAAGATATATTTGAATGAAAGGGGTATAATGGTCATTTACCAGGTAAGAGATTTAAAGGAGAAGTGATGGGCATGTGGGGCGGCGACCCCTCTATGGCATGATTGGGGGGGGTGAGAGAAAGCTTAGGCAACATCCTTTGATGCCCATAAAAGAGGGTCATACCCCTAGTTATCTAGCCTTTTGACCCGACTATATTCGAACTGACTAGACAAGTTTGACCCGACTGTCATTTGATGGACTAGTCAGATTAACAATCGAATCCCAGAGATCAGGCACAGATGATAATATGAAGCAGTGGTAAAGAAAAAGCAGAAGATGGACTTAGTAGAATGATAAAAGTATGAAAGTATGCCATTTACTGAAAATGGATTGGGTACGATCCATATTCTCCAATTATGGGTCATACCATATCGATATTACAGTTCAACTCAGCGGTAAACGATCGATATCTTAAAATCTACAACTCAACTGTAAATGAAACTTTGGAAGCATCAATATATTGAGGAGTGGAGCTCACCATAATGATCACGTACTAATAGGAGCAAGTAAAACGATCGGTACCGATTGTTATTTTGATTGATGTGGGGCTCGATCGATATGGTGACTTCTTCTGGATTTGGAGACTCCACTGTCGAAATTTTAAGAAGATATTTCATCGTCTTTCCTTATAGACTTTTTGAGATCTTTACGCTATTATTTCCATGTTACCCCATTATAATTATGGATCATACCTCATCCATCCCTCTGAACTCAGCACTTCAAGTGATTAATAAAGTTATTTCTCCAAAGTAGACGTAGGCTTTCAACGCCGAACCACTATAAATCATTATGTTCTTGTTAGTGCTTATTTCTTATTATTTAATTGCTTATTTCCTTTGTTTTCATTCAATTTTCTTCATTTATTTCTCTACAAAATCTCCATTAGGTGTTTGTGCCGGTGCAAACATTTTGGTGCTTTCATTAAGGACAAAATCACAACTCAATTGGTTCTCATCTTCTACTTGAAGATTCCCATATCCCCGAGATAGATACAACTTTCTACCGAAAAACTTCCATATCAACTCAGATTTAAAGAAGAAATCTATAAGGAAACCTATTAATAATGGTTAGGGACACCAGATCTACCGCTTAAAATATAGAAGGAAATGAGAAAGCCAACTTCCAGCAAGGAGGCCAGAGAAGTCTACCAGGAGATGTTAATGCTACCAATCCAGTTGATGCCCAGAATCCAACTGACTCAATCATAAGAGCTGATTTTCAAAATCTAATGAGAGAGCTCATGGATGCCACCGATAGTTGAACAATCAATTTCAAGCCAATATCGATCGAATGAATCAACTCAGGGATCAACAACATGGGAAAGCTAGGAGGAGCTAGCTCCCCTATTCTGCATCGTAAAGCTCAACTTCATTATATGACAATCACAGGCGCAGATGCTGCAAAATTAACGGATATCATGTAGAAGTATCAGGACATCAACGCACAATCAATCCCGGGCTGCCTGGATCGATCGCACGCGATCCATCTATATGGGTCAGGGCTGATACCTCCACCAAGGAAGGGGCCTTACATTTTTCTGATGGAACTCAAACTGGAGCCGCTGCGTTGATTTGGATGTTGTAGTTTAAGATAACACCGATCAGTTACCTCTCTGGAATGATGAGGATGTGAAGCACATCAAGAGGATGTTAAGTCAAGAAGGCATGGAACGACCTGTAGATATCGACCAGACCATTCATATGAGGCGTAGTACGACTACCACTTGGCTCCAGTTGTCCAAATACCTGACTTGATAGTTATGATAAGATAGTTGGTAAGGGAGAGCCAAGGCTTGACTAATGATAATAGGGGATCCCGATAAGTCATACCTCATTGACCGACAATATCCTACATGTGGGGTATCCAAGGAGATTCAGCATGCCGTCAATGCCAGCCTATGAGGGAAAAACCGACCCTAGGCAGCACATCATGAGATATGAATGGCCGATGGATTCCGCATGAGCTGATGACGCCACAAAATGCAGATGTTTTCCTATTACTCTCTCTGGCATAGCAACAATATGGTTTATGAGATTACCCCCACGGTCAATCTCTAGATTTGACGATCTGGCCGTAAAATTTGTAGAGCGGTTACGTATGCATGCAACTCGCCCTAAAGATGTAATGTCCATATCAAGCGTGATCCAGGCTCTGGGAGGATTGCTGGATGGCTACATGGAGAGATTTCATTCAGCTACCACAAAAGTCAGTAATTTGAATGACCATTCAATATTGATGGCGGTAATAAGAGGGCTTGACCTAGAATCTGACTTTCGTTATTTGTTAGCTAGCAAACCACCTACATTGTTGGAGCATTTCTATGTAAAGCAGCTCAATATTTGAGGAAAGAGAAAGCAAGAGATAGGAAGAAGGAAGTTATGGGAACGAGTGGAGAGGAAGTGTAGAGTAACGTTGCGGTAAAAGTCGGGGGAGAGTTTTGGAAAAGTTCAAGTAAATGTCCAAAATAATCCGAATTATCAAAAGAAAAGCGGTGGTAGGAACCATGAACGAAAGAGGAATTCTGGATGTGGGAAGTCTGGGATTCCAATGTATGATACCTACACACCACTTAATACATCTCTAAAAAACGTCTACTGGTCAACATGCAACACCATGCAGTATAGGAAGCTGCCTTTGAAAGAATCGACTGAGAAACAAAATCAGACTGGAAAATACTGCTAGGTCCATGAATGGTATGGTCACAACACAACTGAATGTAGGCATCTTTAAGATGTTATCGAGAAACTGGTTCAGGAAAGGAAACTATAGCGATTTGTTAAAGCCCCGTAAGTTGGCGGGCAGGGGACATCCGACCCCAACCTAGGACAAGCGCTTCACAGGGCTGAAGAACCTGCATGGATTGTTGGGAGATTAGTGATCAATACCATAGCTGGAGGACGACATCCAGCTGATAAGAACTGGCATGAGATGGAGTGCTATGTTATTGCAATTAAGCATATGAATTTGGAGTGTTGTTCAAATACAGAAGACAAGTCTCAGGCCAAACAACAACATACGATGGTGGATAACATATCCAGAAATAGAGATGCAGATAAGGTGGAGGCAATGACGATCGACCCGATGGTCATTTCGGCCATGATTGGTCCCCCTTAGTGAGAAAAGTTTTGATTGTGGCAGCTCAGTGAATGTTATTTTCAAAAAGGCATATGACTATATGAGAATGAAAGGAAAAGATATGAAACCATGTAAATCCCATATTCATGGCTTTAATGGTATTGCAATGAAAGCCGTGGGCTATGTCGAACTACCGGTGGAGTTAAGAGAAGGCGACCATAGGAGAGTACGGATGTTGCCATTCGTTTTGTTGGATGTAGACACTGCATATGACCCGACTAGCCCTTGTTGAATTTCGTGCAGCCATTACTTCTAGGTGTATTTCCTTAACATTCCCAATCAGATAATGAAGTGGGAGTTATGCATGGAAATCAGCTGACTGGACGTATATGCTATGTGGTTGAGTTGAGGGACGCTCAACAGAAGGAGAAAAGTATGGGTGTGAACTAGTCTCTCCACATCCAAGCCATCGAAGATTGGCAACCAATGCCTAGGACTTGGCTCGGGTATGACAGTCAGTTCAATGAAGACATTGATCTGAGGGATAATGAGGAGGAGCCCAAAGAGACCAAGGCTACATCGACTGAGATGGCGATCAACATCACGGTCAAACACGATGACCCATCATGGGTCCTAAAGATCGGATCACGGTTCCACTCCCCGATGATGAAAGAACTTGCTGGTTTTCTCCAAGCAAATCTTAATGTGTTCGCTTGGATTCATTCTGATATGTGTGGGATATCGCTTGCCATTGCGAACCACACATTAAATATTGACCCGAGGCATATCCCGTTGACATAGAAAAGGAATGGAATGGATCCGCAGAGATATGCCGCCCTTAAAGAGGAAGTGGATATGCTCAAAAGTAATGGGTATATTCATGACGCCCTTTACGCTATATAGGTATCTAATCCTGTACTTGTGAGAAAGGCGAATGGAAAGTGGTGGACATCTGTTGAATATTCGAATTTAAACAAAGCATGCCCAAAAGACAGTTTTCCCCTTACAAGAATTGACAGCTAGTGTACTCTACTATAGGACACGAATTGCTATCTTTCATGAATGCGTACTCTGGTATAACCAAATCTCGATGTATACCCTAGACCAGGAGTACACTAGTTTTATTGCCGACGTTGGATTGTATTTCTATATGGTAAATGCCATTCGGACTGAAGAATGCTGGAGCAACCTATCAATGCCTAGTTAACTGAATGTTCAAAGACCAGATTAGGAAGACGATGGAGTTATATGTGGATGATATGCTTGTGAAGTCGCGATGATTAAGCGACCACATTAGGGACTTAGTAGAAATGTTCGGCATCCACCAATACTACAAGATGAAAATCAATCCTTTGAAATGTTCTTTTGGCATTGCATCGGATAAGTTCTTGGGTTTCATCGTCAATGCCCATGGCATAAAAGATAATCCCGAAAAGATTCGAGCTGTTCACAACGTCCAAGTGCCAAAGACCATCAAACAAGTAGAGAGCCTAAATGGAAAAGTTATCGCTCTAAGTCGATTTATTTCCAAAGCCACCAATAAATTCATTCCTTTCTTCGACTTGATTAGAAGAGGGAAAAAGAAATTTTAATGGACACAGGATTATGAAGACGCATTCCAAGCTTTGGTGAAACACTTAGGAAGGCCTCTCATCTTGTCAAAGCAAATGGATCACGAAGACTTGTATATCTACTTGGCCGTACGTGTCGATACATGCTATAAGTGTCGCATTACTCCGTGAGGAGAATCGAATCTAGAGACCGTTCTATCATGTTCGAAGGCAATTAAAAGGAGCTGAAAGGAACTAGATGAAGATAGAGAAATTCGCGTACTTCTTGTTGATTGCTTCATGAAAGCTCCACCCCTATTTTGAGGCTCATCGCATCAACATTTACAATGATCAACCGTTATGATAGGTCTTACAACGACCTGAGACATCAGGAAGGATCTTGAAGTGGAACATCGAACTAAGCCAATTTGACATTACTTATCTCCCTTGAAGACCAAGGATAGGCACTGGCAGACTTTACAGCAGAATTCACTGCACATGACGATCTCCTAGAAAGCAGTGGAGCCCCTATAATCTGGTGGAAAATGTATACTGACGGGACATCCAATAATCATTGTTCTAGAGCTAGAGTCATGCTAGTAACTCTAGAAGATCAATTAATTTGATATGCTTTTAAGCTTGACTTTCTTGCAACGACCCACTAAACTGAGTATGAAACTTTGATTGCTGGACTTAAACTTGCCAGAGAACTGGGAATAAAATCTCTTGAAATCTTTTGCGATTCCCAATTGGTGGTATACCAAGTCAGGGGAGATTATCAGGCTAAAGGATAATGGCTCCCTATGTACCTTATTCGAGTCTAACAGTAATTGACTAGCTTTGATTATTATGTCATAATGCACATTCTCCGGGATTAAAACAAAGATGTCGACTCATTAGCGAAGTTTGCTAGCACCAGTGATGCACAACAAACGGGCTTGGTTCCAGTCAAAGTATAACATGCTACGAACATAAACCAGATGGAAATCGTCTAGGTTCTAGAGACGGAGCCTGAGAAGGAGTCGTGTATGACTCCAATTAAAGATTATTTTCTATAGAGAGTCCTTCTCGAACGGAGGAATGAAAGACAACAACTCCTATACAAAGCTTCGTGATATATCAGTCAGGAAGGATTCATGTATAGAAAGGGTTTTTTTGTTCCTCTTCTTAGGTGTATCGCTCATGATGATATAAAACAAGTCCTAAGCGAAGTTCATGAAGGCGAATTTGGCGATCACAATAGAGGGCAAACCCTAACAAAGAAAATAATCTGTTATGGTTATTACTGGCCTACTATCAATCGAGATGCCACATATTATGCTAAGCAATGCGAGAAATGCCAGATGTAAGCAAAAGTTCTAAGAGATCCACCGACAAAAACTACACAAATGGTCAGTCCACTACCATTTGTGACATAGGGCATAAATATTATCGGTTCCTTACTGATCTCTAAAGGTAGTGCGAAGTACACCATCGTAGCAGTTTATTACTTCACTAAATGGGTCGAAGCAGAACCTTTAGGCATGATCACGGCGAAGAAAGTAGTCAACTTCATTGTTCGGAATATCATCTATCATTTTAGCCTTCCATGAACCATTATAACTAATAATGGAACCTAACTTGACAGCCCCGCATTCAAAGACTTCTGCCATCGACATCATATTGAAAAGAGATTTGTGGCAATTGTTCATCCTCAAGCAAACAGACAAATGGAAGTTGTGAAAAAAATCATAATGTCCATTATAAAGAAATGTTTGGAGAAGGCTAGAGGTAAGTGGGTAGATGAATTCACAATAGCATTATGGGCCTACAATACCACCCACAAGTCCGCGACTGGCCATACTCCCTTCGCCCTTGCTTATGGCTTTGAAACCGTCGTTCTTGTTAAACTCGAAATCCCTTCTCATCGAGTGACCTACTACGACCCCAGAACGTATAGAGATCTCCTTTTAGAATCTCTAGTCTTGGTATATGAGAAGCACAAAGAAGTTGATTTGAGGGTAGCTGCACATTGATATCGAGTCGTATGATACTGCAACACTAAATTTCAAATTAGGACCTTTGAAATCGACGATCTCGTCTAAAAACGTGTTTTTCCAGTCCCGTCACACATGAATCCTACTTGGAAGGGACTGTAAATCATTGAATAGAGGCTTGGAGAAGGAACTTTCAAGCTAGCGACTATTGATGGAGTCACACTCCCAAGGATGTAGAATAACGAGCATTTACGATGCTATTTCACTTAGTTTATATCTTTTTCATTCAGTCATATTTAGTTTCCAATTTTTCTTTACCGTTTGATTTTCCAGATATGTAGTAAGATAAATTATTCCATTTCTATCCACCTAGCAAATAAAATATGAAATTTCCTTCATATCTATGATTGTTGTAGCATTATATATTAGTTAGGATACCCGATTAACTAATACTTACATGTCTGAGCAGGTTCCCAGAGTTCAGAGCCAACCGATTAGACAAGTTCATGATTGGACTAGACAAAAAGAACGTAGTCCGACCGTTCATTCGACGATTCTCACTCACAACCCTATGGGCGGAGTACCTAACGAGAAATGGATGTGAATTGACCATCTGATAATCAAATTAATCCCAGCAAGAAATGGGGCAGATGTGAATCAAAAGACGATCGTGACACAACCGATCGCTCTCTAAGTTAAATTCCAGGCTTGGGGGCAAGTCAATCAATCAAGGAAAATAAGGTTCGATAATTTTTCGAAATAAATCTAAGTCTCCAAAGCATGGACCAGAGTATAAATGCAAATTAGGTGCGATCCAGCCATCCACCAATGAACTCTTATCCCTAAATTGTGGATATGAGTATAAACAAATAGATGAGTGTGATTTGACCACTCATTATTCCGTTAACTTTGACCTGAGATCGATAGAAGGAGTATAAATTCCCTAGAGATGGAATTAACTATCCACTATCTATCTCCTTTAACCTAAGAACTAGAGGTAGGAGTATAATCACTTAAACCGCTGAATCCGACAACGTAACACTTGAACATGAGCCCAGTGTCTAGTATGACTTAAGGCCACGACCATATGGAAGCCTTGACATAAACTTAATGGATTATCTCCGAATCAATGAGCGATAAATTACAAGTACATTGAATGGAAAATTTAATAACTTAACCACTTAAGAAAATGCACACAAAAGTAAAAGAACTTTATTTACATAAGCTAGGAAAGTCAAGTATAAGTATTCATGGCAAAAGAATAAAAAAAGCAAGGCCGATCCCGTACAAATTCGACCACCAAAACAAAAGACTTAGGAGCATGAGTATACGCAAAGAATCACTTCCTTTTTGGTTTCCTTTTCTTCTTCTTGGAATCGAGAGAGAGATCACTCAAACTTTCCCCACTCCTCTTCTCTCCTCTCTTCCCGCTTCCTTGGCCTTTCATTGGAGTTATCTGGGTTGACATAGTAGGTGCATCTTGAGCAAGTTCTGGCCGAGGAGACGAAGCCTCCACGGTTTCTCCAGGAAAAATAGTGGAGATGGAAGGGAAAAAATCTCTATTTTCTCCTTCTTGACTTTCATCTCGAGGGAAATGTCTTCCTCGAGTTTCTATTCCATTTCTTGCATAGAGGGGTTTAACTAGGATTGGGAAGCTTCAATAATCACAACATCGTCATCAACAAGAATCTATTGACTAGATCGCTTTCTTCTTTCAATAAAGCATCCACCAAATGCTCGTCGATCACAAAAGTTTCCTCTTTCAGGACATCTTGGGGGTTGCCGAAACTGAGATAGTAACCGACTCAGTCGCAGTCACTTGAGGACCTAGTTGAGACTCTTGAGGAAGAGGTGGAACTGCAGCCGGCTGAACTAAAGCTAAAGAAACATAACTAAAGAGATTAGACATATCGACCATGGACACTCTAGCTTTTTGAAGGACGGGTGAGGTTAATGAAATACCTTCTTCGGATTGGTGCCCTATGCGAGACGGAGTGCCACCGGTTGTTCCATCCAAAATTGTGGAGATCCCACTAGATGTATTAATATGCGGCTTTACCAGTTGTAATCAGGCTTGATAGAAGAATCCACAGTGGTGCTGGGAATACCTTAGGACACTGGATTCTGGCCATCTGCAACATCATATGGTACGGATCATGAACCTTCACCAGCTTCATGTTGAGCAGTTGTGACGTGCTCTTTTTGGAGTATAAGCTAGATTTCATGTAGAACTTTGAGTTCATCATCCAATAGAATTTCACTTTCCAGCTTCATCAGATCGATTTCTTCGGTGCCGCGAGCCTATCTCTTCTTTTGAACATGGTGCTCCCAAGCATGTACAAGATGGTAAGGGTAGTCACCCTGGAGCCACTCCAAGCCTTTATGCTTTAGGACGTTAGTGTTGTAAAGAATAAACAGTGGATCTAGTTCTTCCATAACCTCATCCTTGGCCATTTCTTTTGCAGCCTCCATTTTCATTTAACGAGCGCATCAATGTTTTTTGCCTTTTCAATAGCCATGTCTCTTTAAAGCCTGATGGTAAAAAATTCATCACAAGTGTCCTGGCCCATTTTCACACTTCCTCTTTATCTTTGGATGCATGCTCAAACTTAGTTTTGTATTCAGCTATGCTTCTTCGGGCTGCATCCCTTTCTAATACCATTTTATGTTTCCAATGATGAAGCACTTCAACCTCGGCCAAGTGCCTGGATTTCTCATCTTCAAGTGTCTTGATGGTCATTTCTACTTTTCTCTCGGCTTCTTCTTGTGAGCTCCTTAAACACTCTAACTCATTAGTAAGAGTTTCAATGATCCACTTATCCTGGGCCTCTTAGCATTTTAATTTCTCAATCTCTACATCTCTCTCCCAATACACTTTAGAAATTCTCTCCCCTACTCTCATCCACTCATTATACTGCCTGTGGATACCATTCACACAATCTATAGTCATTTTTATTTCCTGTATGGACCAGACGAGAACTAGGATTCTGGCTTGTATTTCCTGTAGAGACCGAAACATGTGCTTCTTCCTCACCATTGTTTCTGCAAAGAAAAACAAAGAACGAATCAGCTCTAAATATTGAAGGACATAAGATAAGTGCAGTGCGATATTGTGAAGTGTGTGTGAATGTACGTGTCCTTGTGTCCCCCAACAGACCAGTTATTGAAGCTTTATTGGCAGGATTATTCCAGCCCCAACTCTGAAAGGGGATTTTGACCCGCCAACGCTCATGTTGGTAAAATGAAAGGCATCAATTTTATCTGGTATCGGAAGATCAGATAACTCCTTAAATGTTCGTCTAAGTTCTCTGATGGTTGAGAAGCGGACTGATCAGGAATAACCTGAAGGGTGATGGATAGCTTGGGCAGTTTGAAGAGGCGGCTCTTAAGAAACCTATAAATGAGCTTCTTCCTTTTTTCGAGAGTGGGGGGCAGAGAGGTTTGTGAGGATTCGACTATAGCCTCGAAATTAGACTTCGCGTCATCGCCACCGAGGTCACCACCCTCATCTCCTACTACATCTTTATCGATAGCTTCCTAAGCCCCCTTGACTAAGGGCATGACAGGATCAGCTTCATGGCCTTCATCATCATCTGCATCCTGCTGCTCGGTCCATATAACTCCAGTAGTGACCGATAGCACTATGCTATGACCCTCTTCCATCAGGTAGTAGGCAATTAGGCGTTCTTCAATAAGGAGATTCTCAATGTCTCTATATTTTGATGGAACCGTTTTGAGTGCCAAGACCGCATCTATGTATTGTTTTCTGTTGGGTCATGGATAAGAAGTTGCAAGGATCAGAAAAGTTGCTTAATTTAGGATATGACCTAGATACGAGCACTCAAGAAGTTAAGCAAAGAGTAATAGTTACGTCCTTCTAACCACCGTCTGGCAAAGTTGGGCGGACAGTGAATATAGAACCACTTGCTTTTGAAAGCACTCAACTTGTTCCAAGTACCAGTCAAGATCTGGCACTTCTTGGCCAACTTGAGAAATGTGAACAAAAGGCTACTCTTTCATCGCTTGAAGGTGAAAAGATATCGAATGTCTTCAGTGGTTGGAGGACGTAATGAAAAGTCCATGAATGCCATGTAGGTACAGTTAAGCAAGGCATACCCATTTGGATACAGTTGCACCGATGCTAACTTCATATGATATAGCATCTTTCGGATAAAAATAAATTAAATGGTGGGACACACCTTGCCTAACACACAAACTTGTTACACATAGTGAACCCCTCAAGGTGCATATGAGCTCTGTCATTCTAAGTCGAGACTCGCACACCATCAAACAGAATCCCATGTCTGGCACAAATTCTGTGAAGAGAGGCTTTGTTAATTTCCCATGCCATAGAATCCTCTGGATTTTCCAAAAATATTGCGTCTTTTATAGTGTCTGAAGCAGGGTTTATCACTTCTACTGGAAGGACAGGAATGACAAAGAAAGGGTCAAGTAATGGATAGGAACTTTTCTGTTTTCCAGCTTGATGTCTAAGGAGGGTCTATCGGAAGCAGTTGGGGAGCTCGAATTGGTACTTTTATTGCCGTACTATGAAGGCTATCTAGAAGATATGGAAACTAAATGCCCCGAGCGTTTGAAACCCATGACTACTAAACTCAGTAGATAATCATCATTAGAAAAAATAACCATGTCCCATATGAAAAGTGTTTCCTAGTGCAGAGTGGTGCAATGTCGTGCAATGCAATGAAAATTATTTTAGAATTAAAGACAACAACTATGACAAGACTTGGCGATTCGATTGGAGTGACAGTCGTTGCTGACCATCTCAACCGATTCTTTATGTTACTGGATAAAGATTCAGTCAAAAATTCGGGATCAGTTGTTGGCATGTTAAAGTTTAACTTGTGTGTTTAGAAGTGGACGAGCTTCAAAAATTTGTCCAAGGCATATGCCACAAATATAAATATGCAGAAGATTAGTTAAGTTCGTTCCATGGTTTTTTTGTCATATACATTTGAATATGTAGTCCATTTTATATGCAAGTCATGTATGTCCATTCAAGTGTTCAAGGCCAAAGCTTATCACGAAGTTCTAATTAAGATTTAAGAATTTTAACACTACACCAAAAATTCGTTTCCTAGCATTGAAAAAACACTGCCAAAAGTTTAAGTAGCGTTTCGGTAAATGCTGCGACACAACATGCAACTAAAAGTCTGAATGTTTTAGTTGCATTGTAAAGGCTACAAAAACAAACATACTGTATCGTGAAACCCTAAAAAAAATTTTTTTGCAGCGTTTTCAAAATGCAACCAAAATTACATTATTAGTAGCCTTTTTACTTGCAGTTTTTTCTTTAGCGTTTTTTGTGCTACTATAATATTTACACAGCTTTTTATCTGTAACTACTATATATTTTTTCTCTGCTACAATTTTTTTTTATACTGCACTTGTTCCCATAGCACTTTTGATAGCTTAGAAAAACTTATTGATTGATGTACAACACATTTTAAATGCCGCTATTTACTGTTAATGGCTTGTATTATTTTCGATAATCACTTATATATAATAGCCATATTAAAATCAATAATCAATCACATAATTATCATTTTCAAACCAACATCGATAATCACCATATTCAAATAATTGAAAAAACACATTAATTGCATAATCAAGTATAATATCCATAATCAATTCAATAAAAGTATTTCGACAAAATATGCAAATTCACATACCATAGTCATTTACAAACAAGTCTACACAACAGTACGAATAAAATATTATAATAAATAACAGTTAAAGTCTTGTTCATGGCTTAATTACCGACAATTCTTTGATGCAGTCATTCTTCACTTCGGAAATGCTAATTACCTGTTGACAAGTACAACGATCAACAGATAGAATTACATACATGTCCTGATAATTTACTTGTGCTGATAATGCATGAATAACATGCATAATTAAGTATAATATATATAAGAATAGCAAGAGAATTACCATTGACATTAACATTAACAGGAGCATTAGCATCCTTATTGACCATACTTATTGACATTAACAATGGCAAGAGCATTAGCATACGTATTTTAATTCATTGGTTAAGAAAGAACGTTTTGTGCCTCTTCAAACTTCATGCAACTGATTCATACAAGATTCTACGTGATATCCAGTTACTTCAGCAATCAATAATATTTCAAAGATTTATATGTCTATTGTTAAAAAAATCCAAACCCCCATCTAAGCGCTAGATGAGATTGCCTATCCGATAATAAACTTCTTTAACTTAATTAAATTCTAATAAAACTTAATTAATTTGTATGAATTTCTTTAATTTTTATAAAACTTAATTAAATTATATAAAACTTGGTTAATTTTTAAAAACTTGTTAATTTTTATAAAAATTAGTCAAAGTTTTATAAAGCTCGTTTAACTTATTTATAACTTTATTCATATTAACTCAAATTTATAAATTATATCAATCGCTAAATCAAATTTATATTTTAATTAACTTAAGCTTATAAATGATCTCAAGCTTAAAATTTATTAACTTGGTTAATTTTTGTAAATTATATGAAACTTATAAATTTTTCATAAACTAGTTAAGTTATTACTATTGTTGTAAACTAATTTAGTATTTATAAACTTATTTAATATTTACAAAACTTAATTAACTTGGTTAATTTTTATAAACTTAATTATTGTTGTTATTATTAGTTAATTTATTATTATTATTATTATAACTTAGTTAATTGTTATCAAACTATAGTTTATTAATATATTATAAACTTAGTTGATTTTTATCAAACTTAATTTATTATTATTATTATTATTGTAAACTTGTTGATTTTTATAATACAACTCCTACCATCACTATACCTCAAACTCCAGCTGATACAACTGGAAATCTGATCGCCCAATCGACTCTTGTCATCTCCCACCATATTCAATGCAATTGAGCCCAAAACACACAAGTACTGCTGCTTGAAATGCAACTCAACAAACACTCTGAAACGCAATTCCCTTGATATCTCTCCAATCGTCAATACTCCATACATCAACACCTCACTTTCCTTATCTCGGCCCTCCTTGGATCCTCATACACCGAATTGGAATCCTCCACCTCCAGCTCAGCTTGGTCCGACATTCTCTAAACCGGTGCTAGTTGCAGCTATTGTATCTACAGATGCAGCGTCGTCGCCTTCGCTTGCCATGTCAAGGATTCTTTTTTGATTATGGCAAGCCGATTCTCTAGCTCCGTAATTTTCTTCACCGTCTGACTTATCTCCATCTCTTTCTCTCTCAGCTGATTAATGGGGCGGCTTCTTCTTTGACCATTTCCATCCCATGGTAGTGGGCTTCGTTCTGTCATCTGACATGTGCATCAGCTTCTCTTGCAAACATCCTTCTATACTAGAACAATGTTCGACGGATAGCAAAACGGACGCTACTGCCACTTGTAAGCGGAAAATCCAAGAATCGAGCGCAAGGCTCTAATACCAAATGTTAGAAATAAGAGAGGGGAATTGTTTTTTATAGTGTTTTATTAATCTAAAACTATTTTTACCACACATAAAGTACAACCCTTTAAATAGACACGTAAGGGACTAAAACACAGACATGACACTAGGCTTGTCAAACGGGACGGGTTGGGTCAAAATGGGTTGGGTCGAGTTTGACCCAAACCATTTATGATCCATTCTCTTTTATCCATTTATGACCCATTCTCTTTTATCCATTTATGACCCAACCCATTTATGACCCAACCCACTTAATAAGTGGGTTACCCATTTAACTAATTTAAATTTAATTTGACTAATAAAAATATATATATAAGATAATTCTAATTCTAATTTTTATGTTTTGAGATCGGACAAAAATTTGAAATTCTAATTCTAATTTTCATCAAAATTCAAATATGGGGATGAGGTAGCTTATTATTTTCTAAGTACGACTGTCAGTCTCCTTGGAGAACTACACTGTGCTTTCATACGATAAAGTATCCGAGTGTTCCATACTATCCGTAATTTAAGTGGTAGTTAATCGGTCGAAGTCTCGCATGATTCCGAGTTAGAACAAAGGAGTTATTGCAGTCCGAACAAAAAAATAGCGGCTTGTGCACTAGGCGGAGTTCAATATGCAGATGTGGTAGCCTGTTATTTTCTAAGTACAACTGTCAGTCCCCTTGGAGAACTACAGTATGTGTTCACACGATGAAGTATCCTAGTGTTCCATACTGTCCGTAATTTAGGTGGGAGTTGATCGGTTGAAGTTTTTCCTGATTTCGAGTTAGAACAAAGGAGTTATTGCAGTCTGAACAGAAAAAATAGCGGCTTCTGCACTAGACAGAGTTCAATATGCAGATGTGGTAGCCTGTTATTTTCTAGGTATAATTGTCAGTCCCTTTGAAGAGCTACAGTGTGCATTCACATGATGATGTATCTAAGTGCTCCATACTATCCGTAATTTAGGTGGGAGTTAATCGGTCGAAGCCTCGCCTGATTCCGAATTGGAACGAAGGAGTTATTACAGTTTAAACAAAAAAATAGTGGCTTCTGCATTAGGCAGAGTTCAGTATGCAGATTGGTAGCCTTTTATTTTTTAAGTACAACTGTCAGTCCCCTTGGAGAACTACAGTGTGCGTTCACACGACGAAGTATCCGAGTGTTCCATACTGTCCGTAATTTAGGTGAGAGTTGATCGATCGAAGTCTCGTCTGATTCCGAGTTAGAACGAAGGAGTTATTGCAGTTTGAACAAAAAAATAGCTGCTTCTACACTAGACGGAGTTCAGTATGCGGATGTGGTAGCGAGTTATTTTCTAAGTACAACTGTCAGTCCCCTTAGAGAACTACAGTGTGTGTTCACACGATGAAATATCTGAGTGTTCCATACTATCCGTGACTTAGGTCAGAGTCGATCGGTCGAAGTCTCGCCTAATTCCGAGTTAAAACGAAGGAGTTATTGCAGTCTGAACAAAAAAAAATAGCGGCTTCTGCACTAGGCGCTGTTCAATATGCAGATGTGGTAGCCTGTAATTTTTCAAGTACAACTATCAGTCCCCTTGGAGAACTACAGTGTGCATTTACACGATGAAGTATCCGAGTGTTTCATACTGTCCATAATTTAGGTGGGAGTTGATCGGTCGAAGCAACGCCTGATTCCGAGTTAGAAAGAATGAGCTATTGCATCCCGAACAAAAAAAAATAGCGGCTTCTGCACTAGGCAGAGTTCAAATATAGGGATGCGCTAGCCTGTTATTTTATAAGTACAACTGTCAATCTCCTTGAAGAACTACAGTGTGCGTTCACACGATAACATATCCGAGTATTGCATACTGTCCGTAATTTAGGTTGGAGTTGATCGGTCGATGTCTCGCCTGATTCCGAGTTAGAACGAAGAAGTTATTTCATTTTGAACAAAAAAATAGCAGCTTATGCATCAGGTGGAATTCAAATAATGCGGATGTGGTGGTCTGTTATTTTCTAAGTACAACTGTCAGTCTCCATGAAAAATTATAACGTATGTTCAAAATTCTTATTTTTCAAATTCATATTAAAATTTAATGTTTTTAATAAATGGGTAAATGATTTACCCATTTATAAACCTTTTAAAAACGAGTCAACCCAACGCATAATCCATTTTATAATATTCATAAATGGGTTGACCCAACCCATTTGTAAGTTGGGTTAATAGATTGGATCAAATTTTGACAGGTCTACATGACACATAACCACTTAGTATAAAGTTTCCTAACTAAAAGGAAATGACCTGCTAAGTAGGAGATTTCCAAAGACAAGTACAATGGCGTATTCAAAACAAAACGCAACACAACTGACTATTTACGTTTGAGTTTATATTTCAACAAAAGACAATAGATAATCAGGCACATCTAGCTGTTTAACTGCAAAAACATGAACAAGTTTCAGTCAGGTCCCCATACTAGCAACAGAAACAAAAGTTAAACAATATAAAGATGTTCCATCAGTTTCTAGGTCAACCTCAGAATTTTAAACCCAAATAGAAAGTGATAGAGAAACATTAAAATAGTTATATTTCCATGTATACATACATACATGGATCAAATAATTGATCAGGTTCATTTGGTCCCCTCGGGCATAGTTGATAGTACCAGAGAATTTCTCCCTAGCTATTAAATATTTAATACATGTACATATGTCTATAATTAAGAATCAAATTCCAAACTTCCACAGGAAATAAATAACTAATAAAACAATAATTTTAAGTGGCTAATGATCATCAAAAAGGCTTAAAAAGTTTTTGGTACGTTTTAAATTAAGCAATATATATAACTTCAACTATCGAGTGGTTATGGAAATGTGACATAATAAATACGGCCTCAAAGAAATACACATTCGTGCAAAAGCAAAGATTTTATAAAGAGTCAACATGTGTGTGCTCATCTGGGCCTGTCAGCAACGAGAAATGTTGGCTAAAGTACAAGGGAATTACTATGGAAAAATGAATTATCTTTTGTTGATCCAAATAATTGTACTGATCCGAAGGGTCTAAGAAAACTTAAAAAACAATTAGTGAAAAGAAATTAGTTAGGTCTCACTCTCTTAGAGCCCGCTTGCAATGGTGAAGGAGTGCGTGCTTCTTGTGAGAAAATTTTTGGACATGTTATGCAATGTATAGTCTGCTTGAGCTGGTAATTTAGTCACAAGTAAAAAAAAGGGTATATTTAGAGCTGCCCTTTCGTTCAGTTATTTTTAGATTTTAGCGGCTAAACATTAACAATACATTTTGTCTTTAATGAATTTTTTTTGTATAAGCTAGTATGGTCCATACAGTGATTGCGTTCATACAAGTAGCCTAAGTAATTAACAGTTGGTTCATTAAAGTAAATGTTACAAATTAATAACAAAAAAAAGACAGAAATCATATGAGAAGAAGATATATGAAACGATGCAGTAAGTAGATTAGAAAGATGAATATCACATTAAAGAAGATCGTGAAGCAGAAGAGACCGATACAAAATTGGACGCTGATGACAACACAAATTTATTAAACATAACATTTTGGATTCAAGGTTTACCGATATCTCATAATTCTGGCGATCCCACCTGCATCCAATCAGACCCACCTGCAGCAAATAAAGAGTACATGATTGAGGAAAAACACGCACAACAAAATGTCAATGCATAAGAAGTTGACACAGGTTAAAAAGTCAGTGCACATATTATTATTTTTTCCTCTGCTTCCTTTTGGGCTTTATATACATCAAGTGAGCAAGTGTAATGCGAGTAAAATTAGCTGCTAGTTTCGGGCTGTGTATATTCTATGTTATGAAAACATACAAGAAAGGAGGGCATCGTCTATGAAGTTAATGAGTTCCTCTTCTATCAAGAAGGGAGTGGAAAGAAATAGTCAATAAGATGACATATAAATGTGTGTGTATCTATATGTATGGGTGTAAGCACATCATACTCATAGTAGGAGCTAAAAGATGGTTAAATACTTAAATTTAAGAACTAAGAGAGGTTTTGTGCAAGTTCCCAATTCGTGTGACTTAGGATATGTTATGGAATGGATCCGATGATTATCAATAATCATCTAATATACTTTACATCGTATAAGTAATCACAACAATTTGTATTATCTAAGAGAAAACACTCAAATAAGTATCCATATTGAGACGACTCGACTTTCCAATCCCGGAAAATCACATCATCTTTAAGGAAGAAAGGGATAGAAAAGAGAATAGAAAGAAGAGAAGAAAGAAACAACACATCAGAATCTAACAGCGGAACGAATAAATTATATTACTCACATAATATTACATAGTTTACAACAAATATCAGAGTACACAGATATATAACTCATACTAGACAGTTATAAACACCTGTCTAGTTATACAACTTAATACAACAATTCAGAGAACACCAGCGGAAAACTAGATATATATCTACACGTAGAAGCCTCCTGCTCCATTGCTCCTCCATAATTCGTCAAAGCTAACCTGAATCCTAACCTGAATTCCCTTGACTGCTCATAAAAATTTGAGTACCCAAGAGTTTATGAAAAACAAAAATAAACTCCGGGTCAGACATGGGTCTGGTGTGAGTAACAGGTTAAAGTTGCTTAACATTTAAAAATTATTTTGAAAAGAAAGGTATCACGTAAGACTTCCCACACATAAACATGGAAATGTTTTTACCTTACGCTAACCAAAACATTTGATAGGAAATCCGATGATATTATAATAGTGTCTACGGTTTTCAAATAAATAAGAAATAGCCGAAATTGTTACATTCATTAAATTCCATCCACTAGCCACAAAAGTGGGTAATACAATCAAAACCGTTGGCACTTATTGGATTTTGGATTCCATACAATGGCAGGGCTACTGGGGTACCGCCCGTCACAGTACGTGGCCTAGATCAATGTACCGAGGATCACTCCCGACCCCCTGCAACACAAAGCCGGACCCATTCCTTACTGAATAGTTGCGAACAAGACAACCCCGTGGTTGTAGCTAGCAACCACCCACACAGCCGAATATAAAGGGACTTCTAGATTGAGGTAAATCTTGCTCTTCAGTGGGTGCGACCCACGAAGCCTTGCTGCACCTCCCCTGTTTTAGCCATTCCCGGTTGATGAGGCTTGAGGCTACGATTACCTTTATAGAACACATCACTTAGAATGCTCATCGTCCACCTGACGATGTTCTGAAAGCATTCAATCCATACAAGTTCGTTCCGGGTTCAAACGAAACCGAAGGCATTATCTCGTTACACTCATTTTGGAATCACCCTCAGAGTTAACGACAATAACCCTTGCACTCTAAATCACCATCTCGAATCTATAAGAACTAATTCCGTCAACTCATTACGGAATCACCCACAGAGTTAAACTGACTCATAGTCCTTACACCTCGAGTCTTCACAAAGCTCCATTTTGATTCACGACCTAACGTTATTTAGAATCGATGTGGTTTTCAGATATCCAAATATTGAAACCCGATCCCGGTCTCATCGAAAACCAAAGCGTGTCTTTTAGGTCCAAGTTGTTTTAAAGGTTTAAAAACAATTTAATACAGTATCTATATACACAGATATATAATTTATAAATCATAACTGATAATCAACATTATCAATAACAGGTAACCCATATTATCAATATCAAATAGATATTCCATATATCACCATCTCAATAGATAACCTATGTTATCATCACAATACAATCAAACATCCCTACCGCACAATATTATTTATCTCATTACTGAGATCTCAAAGCATCCAAGACAATCAAGTTCAACCATTCATCCATAAGCAATGATTTACTCATCATCCTATAATTAATTTAAAAGGAATTAAATTAACTATCTCCAATTTCTTATTAATTTAAAATGAATTAAATTAATCACTTCATCTATAATTAATTTAATATAAATTAAATTAATTACTTCACCAATATAAATCTTGCTTACTTAATTATTTAATTGATTACAATCAATTTATTAATCCATTATTAATTACCTTAATTAATCACTCTTGATTAACTACCCTTAATTATATTCATGTAATTATCCTAAATTAATTTCACAAAATTAATTATCCTCAAACAAAACAGTAATTAACCTTTAATTACTCAATTAATCAATTAACTATAACTAATTATTCTAATCCTTAATTAATTACATTAATTAATTACCCTTAATTATTTATCATTGATTAATTAATCATAATTAATTAACTTTAATTACATCATTAATTAAAATAATTAATGATCTTTAATTATTAATTAACTTAAGTAATTAACTTATAATTATTAATCATCATCATAGATTAATTACATTTAGCAATTAATTAGCTTAATTACCATATTAAAATAAACTAATTATCCTTAATTAATTTCTAAATTAATTCCTTGATTAATTAATAAGTAATTAACCAAATTACTTCATACTTAAACATCTCCACTTAATTACAACCATGTAATTACTAATTAATTACTTGACTAAGTATTTTCCAAAACTTTAATTACATAAAGTAATTATTTATAAAACTCAAGTGTTTATAATTAATTAAACTTAATTAACTAAAAATAAACAATCATATTAAACTAAATTAATTACATTAAGTAATTAATTTCTTAATTACTTTACTAAGTAATTATACTCATACCATTCATAAATGATTATTATTAAATTAATTAATCTAACTAATTTTATAAATTAACCATATTAATTAATTGTTAAATAATCATGGTTAATGACCTTCATTAACCATCCTCAAATTATTTTATATGGTAATTAACTTAAATTAATTACCATTTAAATTATCTTTAATCATTTATTAATTAAAGTTAATTATTAAATTTATTAACCTTAATTTAAAACTTAATTACATAACTAATATTCATTTATCATTAATTAATAACTTAATTAATGATCTAAATTTTAAATTGATTAATCATTAATCAATTATTAATTTCAAATTCAATTAATGAAATAAATTAATTAATAAATCTTAATTACCCTATTAATTAATTCTAAAACATAATTCTTAATTTAAATTTTCAAAATCATAACTTAATTATGTTAAAACAATATTATTCAAAACAAGGTGCTTTTTGAACTCCTTTTAAATTTCAATTTAAATTCCAGTTTAAAATAGAATAATTTTAAACTTATCAAAATTTAAATAAAATTTAAAACTTTTTAAATTGCAATTCAAATAAGTGCTATAATTTTTTTAAAGTAAATTCATTTCGAAATTTCCAAAAATTTCAATTCATTCTTAGTTTAAACTTTTAAATTTAAATCTTCTTTTAAATTTAAAACTAAAGTTCATTTTTAAACTTAGATCTCCAGATTTAAAATCTGTAAATCCTTACTCACATTTTTAAAACCTTAATGTTTAAAGTTTTAAACTATTTTACCAAATGAAATAGTTAATTAAGATAAATTTTGAAACTTTGATTTTATTTTGAAAACTGGAATTTAAATTCAAATCAAAATACAAACTTGAATTTGATTTTAAACTTAAAATTTTCTTGAAACATAAACTTCAGATTTTAAATTTTCAAAAACCCAGATTTATAAAAAAGAAAAATAGGTTTCAAACCTGGACATTTGCAGTGACCCGAGAAGAACAAGTTTTACTTCGGGTTTCATGCGTGCCTACTTCGAGTTTTATACCTACTCGCCTCGGGCCATCTCCCAGTCCCACCCTGCAACACAAACTAACCCACTAACCAAAACAGTTCATCAAAATCTTATCGCCGTGCATATGCACGACGACCACTGCCCCTATTAGCCCTCCTATATGATCCTGCAACCTCCCGAGACCCATCAAAGTCCTCCGAAACCATTAGATCGAACACATAAACGAGAATTCACAAATTAGCTCTGAAACCCAATTCAAAAACCTGGAATTTTTTTTACAGGTTATACTCAAACCTGTCAACGGCCAATTCGCCTCGCTCCGATCACTTGAAAATCCACCTCTCCGGCCATGAACCCATCCTCATACTTACTTCACATTCACCAAGTCCCAAATCACTCGAACCATCCTACACTTCTCCCTGACTAAATTCTCAAACCCACATCAAAACTAGGGTTCATACTGAAAAATCAAAACTACATCTTCCCTAAACAATATAATCCTTATCTCTGATTTTTCTAAGGATCTATGATCCTTACCCTATAACTTAAAAGAAGTTTGAGTTTCTTAAACTACAGATTTGCAAGAATTTTGCTTATATTCAATTTTGGTTCAAGAACAAACTGCTTCTTTGTCAAGCACCTAAAAATACTAATACTTGATTTAAAAATCAAGTTTCAATTAATACATAGTTTTATGATACTGAAATACAATATTAACTCATTAAAATTTGTTTTGAATTAACATGCAGAGGCCACACTACTTATATCTTTAACTTGCTAAAGTTTGATTATCTTCAGGCAGTAAAACAATTCACCTAAAAATATTTTGATTCTAATCTAAATAAGCAACAAATTTTAGTTAGTTTAAGAACAGATACTAACACAAATTTAAACAATATTTGGTGGATTCCTTTAAATAGGAAGATGAATTCAAAATCATAGCAGAGCATTGGCAATCATGCATTCACAAACATATTACCAGGCTTTTATAAACACAAACATTACTAAATTATATCTAACATTAACGTACAACCTATTTAAATTTAAAAATTTAAGTTACTCACCTTAAAACAATGCAGAGTTTTGTTGATCATTTGCAGAAAAAATGCAAGCTCCTGTTTTAACTTTATAAATTTTGCAGAAAATGGTGCAGGCTTGATCCTCTATACTTTATGTCTGAAATGATATGTAGTTTGCCTATTTGTTTTCACTGACTAAAATGCTTGAATGCAGGTAGAAGATGAAGTTGCCAATTCCCATATGCATGCAGATGAAGGATTTGAGGAAATGGGATATGCAAGTTTTGCTTACAGATTATTATATGCAGGCTCATTTGATTTTTGCAGACTAATGTTTTGAATTTTAGGTGAAGGTGGATTTGATTTTGAAGAGGAGGAATATGCAGATGTTTGGATTTGAGGGAATGCAGATTTGAACTTGATGAATTTGTGGTACGCAGATTTGAAACTTGCAGGGATTTTAAAATTAAGGAAATGTAGATTTGAGGATTGTTTTAGGAAATGCAGATTTACTTGATTTTGATTCAAGAAGTTTGAAGATTTTCTTTTGATTAAGGAAGAATGAATATGTAATATGAAATGAAGATGCATACTAAACTCAATGTATTTTCAGAATTATGAAATAAAAGAAAAATATTTAAAACCAAAATTTAACACTTGTCAAATTGAATGCTTATGAATGCAACACATGTTTAATCAATGCATATGAATCTAACACTTGTTTTCTTTAAGATAATTAGTATTTAAATTTACAAATGTAAAGTGTGTATTAACTAGATTTAACTTGTTAGTTTATTTTTAAAATATGTGTATAAATTTATAAATGAAATAAAAACAAACAATGTTTATAAATAAACTTATACATATTAAAAATTAAAACAATTAAACAATTTAAAATTTATACTTTTGAATTTAAATTCAAACTAAGTTCAAAATCAAACAATTTCAAATCAAGTTAAAAATATAATTTCAATTTGAAATAAAAATTACAAATTCTATTCAAAATTTATTTATAAAGACAATACAATATTAATATTTCTTTTATAAATCTCTTTTTATTAAATTAAAATCATTTACAAGAAATTATACTTTTATTAAATAAAATATCCATTTTATTAAGCCATAAAACATTTTATTGAATTTATTCTAAATTTAAAACTCAAGCCAAGTTAATTTAGAATATTTAATATTTTTCTTATCAATTTTAAAATAATATATTTATTTATGAAATAGTTTTAAAACTAAATACTAATTAAAACAAAATTCCCAATTTATAATGTATATATATTAGAATTTTAAAACATGATTCATTTATTAAATTTAAACCAAAACCATTTATTAAATTTTGAAAAGCTTGAATATTAAAATAAAAAAAAATTCCCATTTACTACAAATTTTAAAACTAGAAAATATGCTTTATTTATTAAAATTAAAACAATGCCAATTCTATTTAAAATATAAACCAATATTTATTTATAAAAAGAAATCAATTTATATCATTCAAAAGATAAAATAACCAATTCAAATATTTATTGGAGAATATTATTAAATTTATCTGAATAATTATTAACAGAATATCAATATCAATTTAATTTTAACTACAGATTACTAAATTGATATTGTTGAAAGTTCCGGGATATTACAATAAACACAAGCATATATCAAACATATGCTAACAACCAAAAACAACCAATCAAACAAATCTAATTATCCAGACAAATTTTGGATAAAATTTCATCGAGTTTCCCCAGGTATATATACCGGGATACTCGCTCCAGAGAATCCAAACAATCAATACTATGAAGCTACAAAGCCCCTATACAACTATATCTATAACACTAGACAAAATATCAGACCACAAACGAGTCTGACTCAACAACCAAAACTTCAGAACTGCTGGTTCCACATCCAGAGATAGGTCATACACGTACTTCCTCAGAGATACGTGAAACTCATCGAATCCCAGTTATCCAAACTGGCAATTCCATCCCGTAGATCAATCACTTAATCTCCAAGATACAGAAAGATCCAAAACAATACAGAGCTAACTTCTCATACTTACCCAATCTTATAGCTCACTTAAGATCAGAGAAAACTTATCCAAGATTAAATCTCCGACTTTAGAATCCAAATCCCTCCGACTCTTATCCACAAAATCTCTTCAGACAAATCTTGGGTTGTCCACAGCCTTACTGATTAGCTCAACCTTCGCTGATGCTTCTAGAAACAAACTAGACCAATCAACTCAACAAAATGATCTCCTCAAGATCAACCAAAACCAAGAACTCAAACTCAACTCCTCATCATCGGAGAACAACAACTCACTTCTTCTATCCTGGGAAAGAAAAGCAGATACACTTCCCAACTGCTTCCGCTGCTCAACTCTGATCCAAAGTAGAAGAAAATGCTGAAGAAGAACACAAGCACAAACAGGACAACACACCCCAGAGATATGATTCAACAAATCCATAAGAAAAATGCAGAAGTTCCTCCAAAACTCCGAGCTGCTACACCAACTCAACTCTTGGAACCATTCTACTATTAAGCTGAACCACCGGTACTACTCCTGGAATTCCAGTCGATAAGAAAACTCAATCTCTAGATGCGAACCAAACTCTGACTTCCTGAAGACATCCAGAAAAACTCAGATAACCCAAGAGAACACTCACACAATCGCAAGTCACTTTTGCGAACAACCCAAATCAAATCCAAGGAAAAACTGTTCTCCCTCAACCAAATGGAATAGCTTAAACTTAACTAGCCAACCCATCGAAGAAACGGGTCCACTAAACTGCTTCTGAATTCTACTTCAGAAAAACTGCTATGCCAGAAGATCTCTTGCCAACACCGAGAACACTCCAAGCTGCACTGTTGCCACAGATGCCAAAGAATTCCAATTCCAAAGCTCTTCGAGAAACTCGAACCTCAAAGCAAACAGAAACATCGGCACAGCCACAACATCGAAGCAGACTCACTTCCTTAACTTGTTCCAAAGAAAACATCTTCGGGAACATCCATAGTCACTGCATCTCATCACGCAGTTACTATTTCCTGAGGTATCCAAAATACCATCACTCGCTTCTGCCAACCAACAGATCCAAACACTACTCATCGAACTTCAGAAATAGACTCCGAACCTTACAGGTTTCCTTCAGAGATCAATGAAGTTCTTCATCACTATAGAACTTACTCGAGACAGTATTAGGTCTACAGTCTCGACAGAACAATTCCAACTTCAAACATTCAAACTCCAACCAATGGTAGTAATCGTGTTACACACACTACTACCCCATCTACCTTTATAACTTATATTGGATAACCTGAACAGTTAACCCAACAGATAGGTAGAAATATATATATATACACACACACACACACACACACACATATATATATATATATATATATATATATTGAAAATTACAAATACGCTCTCTCAAGAAAGACACTACTACAGAGCCTAGGTATTCACTCAACCTAATGCTCCCTAAGAAAGACACACTTCAGAGCCTAGGTATTCACTCAGCCTAATGCTCCCTAAGAAAGACACACTTCAGAGCCTAGGTATTCACTCAGCCTAATGCTCCCTAAGAAAGACACACTTCAGAGCCTAGGTATTCACTCAGCCTAATGCTCTGATACCAAATGAGACGACCCGACTTTCCACTCCCGGAAAATCGCATCATCTTTAAGAAAGAAAGGGAAAGAAAAGAGAATAGAAAGAATAGAAGAAAGAAACAACACATCAGAATCTAACAGCGGAACGAATAAATTATATTACTCACATAATATTACATAGTTTACAACAAATATCAGAGTACACAGATATATAACTCATACTAGACGGTTATAAACACTTGTCTAGTTATACAACATAATACAACAATTCAGAGAACACACAGCGGAAAACTAGATATATATCTACACGTAGAAGCCTCCTGCTCCATTGCTCCTCCATAATTCGTCAAAGCTAACCTAAATCCTAACCTGAATTCCCTTGACTACTCATAAAAATTTGAGTACCCAAGAGTTTATGAAAAAAAAAATAAACTCCGGGTCAGACATGGGTCTGGTGTGAGTAACAGGTTAAAGTTGCTTAACTTTTAAAAAATCTTTTGAAAAGAAAGGTATCACGTAAGACTTCCCACACATAAACATGGAAAAATTTTTACCTTACGCTAACCAAAACATTTGATAGGAAATCCGATGATATTATAATAGTGTCTAGGGTTTTCAAATAAATAAGAAATAGCCGAAATTGTTACATTCATTAAACTCCAGCTACTAGCCACAAAAGTGGGTAATACAATCAAAACCGTTGGCACTTATTGGATTTCAGATTCCATACAATGGCAGGGCTACTGGGGTACCGCCCGTCACAGTACGTGGCCTAGATCAACGTACCGAGGATCACTCCCGACCCCCCGCAACACAAAGCCGGACCCATTCCTTACTGAATAGTTCCGAACAAGACAACACCGTGGTTGTAGCTAGCAACCACCCACACAACCGAATATAAAGGGACTTCTAGACAGAGGTAAATCTAGCTCTCCAGTGGGTGCGACCCACGAAGCCTTGCTGCACCTCCCCTGTTTTAGCCATTCCCGGTTGATGAGGCTTGAGGCTACGATTACCTTTATAGAACACATCACTTAGAATGCTCATCGTCCACCTGACGATGTTCTGAAAGCATTCAATCCATACAAGTTCGTTCCGGATTCGAACGAAACCGAAGGCATTATCTTGTTACACTCATTTTGGAATCACCCTCAGAGTTAACGACAATAACCCTTGCACTCTAAATCACCATCTCGAATCTATAAGAACTAATTCCGTCAACTCATTACGGAATCACCCACAGAGTTATACTGACTCATAGTCCTTACACCTCGAGTCTTCACAAAGCTCCATTTTGATTCACGACCTAACGTTATTTGGAGTCGATGTGGTTTTCGGATATCCAAATATGGAAACCCGATCCCGATCTCATCGAAAAACAATGCATGTCTTTTAGGTCCAAGTTGTTTTAAAGGTTTTAAAGGTTTTAATACAGTATCTATATACATAGATAGACAATTTATAAATCGTAACTGATAATCAACATTATCAATAACAGGTAACCCATATTATCAATATCAAATAGATATTCCATATATCACCATCTCAATAGATAACCTATGTTATCATCACAATACAATCAAACATCCCTACCGCACAATATTATTTATCCCATTACTGAGATCTCAAAGCATCCAAGACAATCAAGTTCAACCATTCATCCATAAGCAATGATTTACTCATCATCCTATAATTAATTTAAAAGGAACTAAATTAACTATCTCCAATTTCTTATTAATTTAAAATGAATTAAATTAATCACTTCATCTATAATTAATTTAATATAAATTAAATTAATTACTTCACCAATATAAATCTTGCTTACTTAATTATTTAATTGATTACAATCAATTTATTAATTCATTATTAATTACCTTAATTAATCACTCTTGATTAACTACCCTTAATTATATTCATGTAATTATCCTAAATTAATTTCACAAAATTAATTATCCTCAAACAAAACAGTAATTAACCTTTTATTACTCAATTAACTATAATTAATTATTCTAATCCTTAATTAATTACATTAATTAATTACCCTTAATTATTTATCATTGATTAATTAATCATAGTTAATTAACTTTAATTACATCATTAATTAAAATAATTAATGATCTTTAATTATTAATTAACTTAAGTAATTAACTTATAATTATTAACCATCATCACAGATTAATTACATTTAGTAATTAATTAGCTTAATTACCATATTAAAACAAACTAATTATCCTTAATTAATTTCTATATTAATTCCTTGATTAATTAATAAGTAATTAACCAAATTACTTAATACTTAAACATCTCCACTTAATTGCAACCATGTAATTACTAATTAATTACTTAACTAAGTAATTTCCAAAACTTTAATTACATAAAGTAATTATTTATAAAACTTAAGTGTTTATAATTAGTTAAACTTAATTAACTAAAAATAAACAATCATATTAAACTAAATTAATTACATTAAGTAATTAATTCCTTAATTACGTTACTAAGTAATTATACTTATACCATTCATAAATGATTATTATTAAATTAATTAATCTAATTAATTTTAAAAATTAACCATATTAATTAATTGTTAAATAATCATGGTTAATGACCTTCATTAACCATCGTCAAATTATTTTATAAGGTAATTAACTTAAATTAATTACCATTTAAATTATCTTTAATCATTTATTAATTAAAGTTAATTATTAAATTTATTAACCTTAATTTAAAACTTAATTACATAACTAATATTCATTTATCATTAATTAATAACTTAATTAATGATCTAAATTTTAAATTGATTAATCATTAATCAATTATTAATTTCAAATTCAATTAATGAAATAAATTAATTAATAAATCTTAATTACCCTATTAATTAATTCTAAAACATAATTCTTAATTTAAATTTTCAAAATCATAACTTAATTATGTTAAAACAATATTATTCAAAACAAGGTGCTTTTTGAACTCCTTTTAAATTTCAATTTAAATTCTAGTTTAAAATAGAATAATTTTAAACTTATCAAAATTTAAAAAAAAATTAAAACTTTTTAAATTGCAATTCAAATAAGTGCTATAATTTTTTTAAAGTAAATTCATTTCAAAATTTCCAGAAATTTCAATTCATTCTTAGTTTAAACTTTTAAATTTAAATCTTCTTTTAAATTTAAAACTAAAGTTCATTTTTAAACTTAGATCTCCAGATTTAAAATCTGTAAATCCTTACTCACATTTTTAAAACCTTAATATTTAAAGTGTTAAACTATTTTACCAAATGAAATAGTTAATTAAGATAAATTTTGAAACTTTGATTTTATTTTAAAAACTGGAATTTAAATTCAAATCAAAATACAAACTTGAATTTGATTTTAAACTTAAACTTTTCTTTAAACATAAACTTCAGATTTTAAATTTTCAAAAGCACCTAAAAGTACTAATACTTGATTTAAAAATTAAGTTTCAATTAATACATAGTTTTATGATACTGAAATACAATATTAACTCATTAAAATTTGTTTTGAATTAACATGCAGAGGCCACACTACTTATATCTTTAACTTGCTAAAGTTTGATTATCTTCAGGCAGTAAAACAATTCACCTAAAAATATTTTGATTCTAATCTAAATAAGCAACAAATTTTAGTTATTTTAAGAACAGATACTAACACAAATTTAAACAATATTTGGTGGATTCCTTTAAATAGGAAGATGAATTCAAAATCATAGCAGAGCATTGACAATCATGCATTCACAAACATATTACCAGGCTTTTATAAACACAAACATTACTAAATTATATCTAACATTAACATACAACCTATTTAAATTTAAAAATTTATGTTACTCACCTTAAAACAATGCAGAGTTCTGTTGATCATTTGCAGAAAAAATGCAAGCTCCTGTTTTAACTTTATGAATTTTGCAGAAAATGGTGCAGGCTTGATCCTCTATACTTTATGTCTGAAATGATATGCAGTTTGCCTATTTGTTTTCACTGACTAAAATGCTTGAATGCAGGTAGAAGATGAAGTTGCCAATTCCCATATGCATGCAGATGAAGGATTTGAGGAAATCGGATATGCAAGTTTTGCTTACAGATTATTACATGCAGGCTCATTTGATTTTTGCAGACTAATGTTTTGAATTTTAGGTGAAGGTGGATTTGATTTTGAAGATGAGGAATGTGCAGATGTTTGGATTTGAGGGAATGCAGATTTGAACTTGATGAATTTGTGGTATGCAGATTTGAAACTTGTAGGGTTTCTGAAATTTAGGAAATGCAGATTTGAGGATTGTTTTAGGAAATGCAGATTTACTTGATTTTGATTCAAGAAGATTGAAGATTTTCTTTTGATTAAGGAAGAATGAAAATGTAATATGAAATGAAGATGCATACTAAACTCAATGTATTTTCAGATTTATGAAATAAAAGAAAAATATCTAAAACCAAAATTTAACACTTGTCAAATTGAATGCTTATGAATGCAACACATGTTTAATCAATGCATATGAATCAAACACTTGTTTTCTTTAAGATAATTAGTATTTAAATTTACAAATGTAAAGTGTGTATTAACTAAATTTAATTTGTTAGTTTATTTTTAAAATATGTGTATAAATTTATAAATGAAGTAAAAACAAACAATGTTTATAAATAAACTTATACATATAAAAAATTAAAACAATTAAACAATTTAAAATTTATACTTTTGAATTTAAATTCAAACGAAGTTCAAAATCAAACAATTTCAAATCAAGTTATAAATATAAATTCAATTTGAAATAAAAATTACAAATTCTATTCAAAATTTATTTATAAAGACAATACAATATTAATATTGCTTTTATAAATCTCTTTTTATTAAATTAAAATCATTTTACAAGAAATTTTACTTTTATTAAATAAAATATCCATCTTATTAAGCCATAAAACATTTTATTGAATTCATTCTAAATTTAAAACTCAAGCAAAGTTAATTTAAAATATTTAATATTTCATAAAATCATATACACATTTTTTTTCTTTCCATGGCCCATCCCGCCCATACCCCTGTCCCGCCCCCGTCTTTTCAAACAGTGCCCCCCGTATCTTCTGCCATCCCCTGTCCTTCTTTTCGTCCTTGTTCCCTGCCGAACTCTCCTATCTCCCTGCCGCCTCCAGTGCCCCCTCCTCTCTCCCACCCGCCTTTAGCTTCCTCTTCATGGTCGTCTCTATTCAAAAACAAACCACGAAATGCTGGGTTTTACGCCCCTGTTGAAATTCCACTAACTTTTGATGGGACTGCGATGGTTCCACCGGACATTGTCATACAAGCCGGTCGTGCTATCTGGAGTGAATGGTTAGTGGGTTTTTTTCTTGATATGCCTTTGTCGTACCTAACAGTCATCAACCATCTAAAAAAACTCTGGAAACTGAAAGGTGAAATAGAAGTGAAATCTGATGGTACTTTGTTTCTTTTCAATCTGTCTTGCGCTGAAGACAGAAGGAAAATATTAGAAGCTGATCCTATTTTTCTTCGAAACAAAATATTCATTATTAAGGCTTGGGACCCTACCATTGGTAGTAGTTGCTGTTCTATAAGAACAGTTCCAGTTTGGCTAAAAATGGCAAATATCCCAATCTTTGCATGGTCTCACATTGGCATAAATTGGTTGGATTCAAGAATTGGTAGAATGTTATGTATGGACTCATCAACTGAGAGAATAGAGAGAATAGGTTTTGCAAAATGTTTGGTGGACGTGTCACCTGATTGTCAGCTTGTGGATGAGTTTCCAGTTAAAATGCTTGATGGATCAACGCAATTAGTTCAAGTCAGCCACTTGTGGAAGCCTGATATCTGTATTGAATGTAAACAGTTTGGGCATTTGGGCACATCTTGTCAAAAAAATCCGCGTGCTATGGTGGGTTTTAAGGAGGTTGCAGCAGTGAAAGGGGGTAATCAACAAGAAAATAAGGTGGAAAGAGGAATAGACAATCAGCATATGAAAGGCAAAAAGGTTTGGCATAAAGTTACAAAAAGAAAAACATATACCAGGGAGCAACCATATCAAAAGGAGGCAGTTATCAATCAAAGTAAGGAGCTTCAAGGAGAGCATGATGCTTCCCATGTTATTCAGTATCAAAATGAAGCAGATAATATAGTTGTGGTATAAGTTAATGATAATAACATGGAAGATTGTTCTCATCATGGGGAATTTTTGGTCAGTAATACATTTGATGTGCTTAAAGACATGGTTGATGAACTTGACGTGCATAAAGACATGGATGAAGAAGTCCAAGCTGGGAATGAAACATTATGTAATGATGAAAACAATAGTGGGGATGATTCACGTGACAAGGTGGTAGGAAATGAAGGGAGGGAGAGCAGCATTTCCAATGATCAATTTCTTGTCATTGATTGTGGAAATGCACATGACACTGCTAATGTAAATAAGAGGCTGATGCACACTGTGTCCTTTGTGCATGGTATCCACAATACCACATCACAAGGCAATTCACAAGGGCAACTTCACAAATCAAACCATAACTTGAACAATCTTGATTCTGTTTCTCCCATTCCAGTCTCCAATCAGGTTAACGCTTCAACAACCCCATCCTCCCCTGTGCTTGATCCAGAAGACCTTTTCTGCAGGAGTTTTCAAAGACAAATTACTGAACTACTTTTATCAATGCACTCATCCAATAACCTATCCAAAAATTCCTCATCAAATTCACTTCCTTCAATTCAGGCAAAACAACCTTATGTTTTCTTGGGAAACATACCTGGATGGTTATCCCCACCTACTTCTCCCAAATCTGTTAATCAAACGTCAACTGTTCCAACTTCTATATCAATTATAAAAAAAAAACCTTCAAAACAATCAACTCCAAATAGATTTGAGCCTCCTGTTACTAGGAGCATGAAAGAATCTGCTCTCTAATCCCTAGTTTAATTTATGTCTCTCAATTTTGGAGCTTGGAACATAAGGGGAACTCATAACTTCCTCAAGCTTGATCATGTTAAGCAGTTAATTATGCAATATCAGCTGTCAATTTTTGCTTTACTTGAAACAAAACTAAATCTGCCTCTTACCATTTCTGCTGCCAAGTATGTTAATCCTTCCTGGGCCCTAACTCATAATCTTAATAAGGCCAATTTTGGCAGAATTATGGTCATGCATAACCCTGCTGTGCTTTCACTTGATCTCATTCTTGCTACTCCTCAAATAATGCACTTCCATGCCAAATATCATAATCCACATTCCTCCTTTTATTTATCCTTCGTCTATGCTTATAATACTCAAGCTTCTAGACAAATACTATTTGAGCTTCTGCCAGCCTTTAGACAGGAATCTCACCCGTGGATAGTGGTTGGTGATTTCAACTTCTGTTTCACTCTATCTGACAAGCATGGTGGTTTACCACTTATGCCAAAGGACATCATCCCTTTGAACTCAGCAATTTTTAATTCAAATCTTATTCCTATTCATAAGGAGGGTGCTGTTTTTTCATGGAATAATAAGTCCAGGTTTGGTGTTAGGACTTTCTGTAACATTGATCATTCTTTCTCTAATCACACTGCTCTCTCCTCATGGCCTGACCTTTCTACACATTTGCCACCTTCCATCCTCTCTGACCATTCCCCCCTCATCACTACCATGGGTAGGGAACTCCATGGAAAGAAAAGAGGCTTCAAATTTTATAACTCATGGTCTCTTGACCCTGAGTATATTTTAATATTACAAACTGCATGGGATAATGAATTCTTTGGTAAC
This sequence comes from Allium cepa, assembly GCA_030765085.1. Taxonomy (NCBI): domain Eukaryota; kingdom Viridiplantae; phylum Streptophyta; class Magnoliopsida; order Asparagales; family Amaryllidaceae; genus Allium; species Allium cepa. The sequence goes on from CM060939.1 coordinate 160,828,088, forward strand.
TCTATGTATATTCTCTGCAGAAAACTCAAGGTAACAAAGGAGGCATTAAGGGCTTGGGCTAAAGGTAAATATGGATATGGCAACCTCAGGTCCACGAAGCTCAAGGAGAAACTTGGTGATGCTCAGAATCTGATGATGGCTTTCCCTGATACTGCTGAATTGGCTATGGATGAAACTGATATATCCCATGAGCTAAGTAATGTGCTGGATATTGAATGTGATATGAAAAAGCAGCAATCTAGAATCAAGTGGGCATCTGAAGGGGACAGAAACACCTCTTATTTCCATGCAACCCTAAAAGCTAATCAAGCAGCTAACAATATTTTTTTCCATCCATGATGAAGCAGGAATTTTGCATTCTACCCCTGAAGCGGGGGATGCTGCCTTTCAAAAGCATTTTTCTAGTCTTCTCGGTAATAGTTCAAACTTTATTCGTTGCCTTGATGACCTTTCTTCTGTCCAACTGCCCAAAGTCAATACTGAGGAAGCAGCTTCTCTGGTGGAAAAAGTGACTGATGATGAAATAAAGAGAACTCTTTTTGCGATGAACAAGAATTCGTGTGGTGGCCCCGATGGCTTCAATGTTCACTTCTTCACAACTGGTTGGGATATTGTTGGAGTGGATTTCTGTAAGGCAGTACATAATTTTTTTGATAAATTTAAGCTCATGAAGACAGTTAATGCTACTAACTTGGTTCTTATCCCCAAGACCCTGTTACCTTCCTCTGTGTCTTCCTTCAGACCAATCTCATGTTGTAATGTGATATATAAGTGTATTTATAAAATAATTGCCTCTAGGATGGTTGTTGTTCTTCGGCGAATAATTTCTAAAAATCAGGTTGCTTTTCTTCCTTCCAGAAACATCCTTGACAATGTCATGCTAGCTCATGAGCTCTTAAAAGGTTACAACATGGTTAATGCCAACCAAGGAGCCATGCTCAAGCTTGATCTGAAGAAAGCATATGATAGTGTGCAGTGGTCTTCCATTGTAAGAATTATGTCCCTTATGGAGTTCCCAAAGGTGTTTGTTGCCTGGATATTTGAATGCATTTCCACCCCTACGTACTCATTCATCATCAATGGAGCGAGCACTGGTTATTTTGAAGGCAAACAAGGGATTAGGCAGGGTGACCCCCTATCCTCCTATCTCTTTATCTTGGTGATGGAAGTCTTCACATGCTACATCAAGCCTATGTACTTGTCCAAGCAGATTTCCTATCATTCAAAATGTAAGGATGTGCAATTAACTTGTCTTTTATTTGCGGATGACATCATGATTTTTACCAGGCCAAATATTAGGTCTATTGAAAATATCTTAAGAGCTCTCCATGGCTTTTACTTGATGACTGGTCTGCAGCTTAACTTAACCAAATCAAGCATCATGATTGCTGGAGTTACTAGTGAGCAGGGAGATTATCTTATTGCTGCTGCTGGGATGCAAACTATGAGCCATGATATGACTTACCTTGGTCTGCCCTTATTTTCATCCAGAGTGACTATGGCTAATTGCATTCCTCTGTACCAAACAATCACTGTTGTAATCGAGAGGTGGACAACTAGAATGTTAACTCAAGCAGGCAGGCTTATTCTGTTAAAATCAGTGTGTTTCTCTATGATGGTCTATTGGGCCAAGGCTTTTATCCTACCATCAAAGCTGCTGAAAATGGTTAGAACTGCTATGATGAGATTCTTATGGTTTGGCAACATTCATGTTAAGAAGGTTTTCCCTTGCACCTTCTCTCTTTTTGAAAAACCTCAATGCAAAGGGGGTCTGGGACTGTTTAACATCCCTTTATGGAATAATGCTGCATACAGTAATCACATAAATGCCCTAATGCTAAAGAAGGATTCTTTATGGGTAAACTGGACCTTAAAGCATAATGTTGGTTCAAAGAAGTTTTGGGTTATGGATGTTCCTCATAATTGCAGCTGGGTTTGGAGGAGCATTCTTAACTTGAGAAGCTTGTTAAGGCCTTTAATCCAGATGCAACTGTCTAGTACAAGTAACTGTAGCTTCTGGCATGATCCCTGGATAGCCAAAGGGATTATACTGCAGCATATCTGCACACCTCAATAGATATTTCAATCTGGCATTGTCAGAGATGGCAGGGCTGTTGATTTCATTACTGCTGGTAAGTTAGTGCTGCCTTACACCAGCAATCAAAATGTCAGAGCACTTTGAAGACAGTTTACTCAGTCAAATTTTGATCTTCATGACCATGACAGTGTGTATTGGAATGTCAAGGTCCATTCTATCTATAGAGTTTATGAGGCACTGCAGGGTACTGCCTCTATGACAGATTGTAAATGGTATAAGGTTATTTGGAACACCATTTCACCTAGTGGGGACAATTTGATGCTATGGAAGGTTTTGAATAATGCCTTGTTAACAAGAGACAAACTGATATCGTATGCCATGACTGTTCCCTCCTCTTGTTTGTTGTGCAGTGGCAATGATGAATCTACCCTGCACCTTTTCTTTCACTTCCCTTATGTTGTGCCTCTTTGGAATAATGTTTTGAGTAACATGGGGTTGTCTTCTGCAACTGTGAATCATTGGGAAGTCGTTGAGTTTGCTATAGATTGGAGTGAGGTGAGAAGAACTCCTTTTTTCTTCTCCATTAAAAAGCTGTTGAAAATGGTATGGCATGAGAGGAATAGGAGACATTTTGAAGGGCAGACGAGGAACAATATGGAGCTTTGGGCAATTTTAAAAAATGCAATTATGTATGGCATGAAACTGAGCAAGTATGATTTCCATCTGCAGCTGTTCGATCCTTGGATTAAATAGTTGTGGGTGTTTTCCTGTTTTTATTTCTTTTTTTTCTGTTTTTCTCCTTTGTTTCCCATGCGTTTCTTCTTTTGTTTTTTATAATAAATCTGGCAGGGGTCCAGTTTTCAACCCCGCTTGCCCTGCAAAAAAAAAATATTTAATTTTTTTCTTATCAATTTTAAAATCATATATTTATTTATGAAATAGTTCTAAAACTAAATACTAATTAAAACAAAATTCCCAATTTATAATGTATATATATTATAATTTTAAAACATGATTCATTTATTAAATTTAAACCAAAACCATTTATTAAATTTTGAAAAGCTTGAATATTTAAATAAAACAAATTTTCCCATTTACTACAAATATTAAAACTAGAAAATATGCTTTATTTATTAAAATTAAAACAATGCCAATTCTATTTAAAATATAAACCAATATTTATTTATAAAAAGAAATCAATTTATATCATTTAAAAGATAAAATAACCAATTTAAATATTTATTGAAGAAGATTATTAAATTTATCTGAATAATTATTAACAGAATATCAATATCAACTTAATTTTAACTATAGATTATTAAATTGATATTGTTAAAAATTCCAGGATATTACACATATTGTTAATGGAAATTATTTTGTACAATTCAACTGTGTAATATTTTAGGAACAACTAGCCCAAACTATGTAAGCTTACCTTAGTTCCCTGAGTTCAAGAGACTAGGGTTTTGCCGAAGTTCCTCTGTCCAAAAACTGGTGTCATCTTGATATAACACCAATTCTTCTTTGCAAATCAGCCCACGCTATGTACAGAAACACATAATTGAAACAAAATGCAGTTACAAGCTAAATCCTTTCATCAATCAGGTTATACGTTGACACTAAAAAACTTTTGGCCATCCTATTTGCTTCATGCAAGTAATAATGCACACTCATTCCTACGTTGCAATCCCCTTCCAATTTTACTGCATCCTTCAAGATATACAACCCTTCATTACATTAGTCTATTTAGATACTTACTTTACGTGATAGAAATTCAAGAATATATATATATATATATATGTATGTATGTATGTATGTATGTATGTATGTGTATGTATACATACATATAACCTCTAGCTCCTCTTTAGTTGATTATTTCTGTGATGATTGTATGTTTGTATATAAAATACTCAACAAACATGTGTATGACTCTTTAATTAATTTTATAATAAAGATTTTTAAGTATTTAGTATCATCACTGATTGAACATACTCTAGACTTGGGATAAAATAAGTATGAAACCCTGCATTCCTGTGCATACTCTTAGGCACATACTCTCTGTAAATAATCTATGAGATGAAAAAGACTATAGATTTGGAATTAATAAATTTACAATATACATTATTAATATGAATCAGATCTTGTACAAGCAAGCATTTACATATGAAGTCAAGGCAGATCGCATATCACTGAGCATATCAGATACTACTAATAATATTATTCTCATTTATGTATCATGGGCCATGGGCTTAGTATCTGGCCTAACATATTATTACATCGTTATAAATACAGCAAATGCGTATGTAATATTGTATCTTTCAATATATCAAATACAAGAAATAAAACTGCAATTACTTCTTCTTCAATATTTTTACATGGTATCAGAGCTTTCTTGCTTAACAGCAAATGCCTTGCCATTGATCAAGATTGGTTTACGATCATCATATCAAGATCAGGTTGCATCCTCTGAATCGTCTGAGAATCAAGAAGATTCCCATCATCATTATATTTTCAGTTTCAATCAAGATCAGATACAATATCTTCATATCTAGATTGAATTGTGTATCATCCAAATCATTTGAAAATCAAAAAGAGTTCTCATCATCTGTTTCTTGTTTTTTATCAAGATCAGACACAACATCACCATATCAAGATCAAAAACCTCAATTTGAATCATCTGGGAAACATTTCCCATCATCACAGATAGTTCCACATATTTGTTCGAGACTATTGATCAAATTCTTCACTAAGCCTTCCCTAGGCAATTTCCTGGCTGCTCAGTTACTTTGCACTACAGCAACCTTCCAGGTTCATAGTCACCTTGATTTCTGAATCAATGGCTGAAGGAGATCAAGACATTTCTGCCTCCTTCAGTACTCAATTTAATGCCAGATTTAATCCCACTAAAGAGCTTCCGAAAGAGATCATCAAGCCTCAAAGCCAGCTACTGTCTATTCAACTTAATGAAACAAACTTCTTGCTTTGGAAGTTTCAAGTTGAAACTGCAGTCAAAGCATATGGACTGGAGCAATATATTCAAGGCACTATAATCATACCACCCAAGTATACTGCAGATAAGGATGGAAAACTCATCAGTAATCAAGAATTAATAATGCACCAAAGGCAAGACAGCTTAGTCATTTCTTGGTTAATATTAGCTATAAGAGGTAATCTACTCCCACAGTTAATTAGATGCAATTCATCGCATGAGATCTGGTCTACAATAGAACAGATATTTAGTACTCAGTCAGCAGCCAAGATTATGTACTACAAGAGACAATTACAAAATGTTAAAAAATAAAATCAGTCTATGAGAGACTATCTTGTAAAGGTGGAAACACTATGTGATCACTCATCCTCTGCAGGACACAAAGTGAGTGATACAGAACATATTCTATCAATTCTTGGAGGGCTAGATGATGAATATGAATCAGCGGTGGCCATTATATCATCAAAAGAAACACTAACCTCAATTCAATATGCTCACTCTACCCTTCTAGCTCATGAGGATAGATTGGAGCAAAAGAAGTCCACAATATCAGATATGTCTCTGAATTTCATCTCAAGCAACAAAATCAAGAATCAAGAAAAATCTTAAAACAACAGAAATCAACATTACACTAATCAGAGGGGTGGTCAGTTTTCTAGATCAAGAGGAAGAGATGGAAGATGGTCTAATAACAATGGAAATAATAGACCCAGATGTTAGATTTGTGAAAGGATTGGGCATATTGCTAGTAAATGTTACTTTAGATTTGACATCAACTATACTCCATTTCAGCAAAACAATAACAGTTCCAGAAACAATAATTCCAGTGTAAATTTGATAAGTACTCAACAAGAAATTAGAGGTCAAAGTGAGTGTAGCAACAATAACAGTGAAAAAGTTGAAGATATTCATGACAGCAACTGGTATTCAAATTCTGGAGCAACAAATCATGCACCAACAACTTGGCAAACTTAAATCTTGGCAACAAGGAATACAAAGGTACACAATCATTACTTATGGGCAATGGTAAGTCTGTTAAAATTTCACATACTGGAAGTGGATATATATCAGGAAAAAAACAATTATACTTGCATAAGTTATTAAGAGTGCCACTGTTAAGAAAAATTTATTACGTGTATCTCAATTTGCCAAGGATAACAATGTGTTCTTTGAATTTTTTCCAAGTTACTGTTTAATCAGAGACATTCTAACAAAAGATATTCTCTTAAAGGGTAGAGAGGTTATAGGATTGTATACTTTCAATGTTGCTTCAAGAATCTCAGGATGTAAAGAAAAATGATGCAATAACTCTGAAATCAAAACTATGAATAACTGTAAGAGTTTTGATATTTGGCATTGTAAACATGGACATCCTCATGTAAATATTGTTAAACAAGTATTGAATGAAAATAATATTTCTTTTAACAATATTTCAACTCGATATATCTGTACTTTTTGTCAAATGGGTAAAAGTCATAAACTGCCATTTGTGGACTCAGAAGTCAGCTGCAACAATCCATTAGAACTTGTTGCAGTTGACTTATGGGGCCTAGCATCCATTTCAACTGAGTATGGGTAAAAATATTATATTTCTTTTGTTGATGCATATTCTAGATATGTGTGGATATATTTCTTGAAAATAAAATCTGAAACAAGCTATGCACTTCAACAATTTATAGTGCATGCAGAAAAACAAACAAACTGTCTGTTAAAAGTTCTGCAGACAGATAATGGAGCAGGATTTCTATCTCTAAAAAAAATTCTTCCGAGGAAAAGGCATTTTTCACAAAGCAACTTGTCCTTACACATCAGAACAAAATGGTCTGATAGAAAGAAGGCATAGACATATAGTGGAAACAGGCTTAACATTACTGGCAAATGCATCATTACCACTTAAGTTCTGGCCAGATGCATTTGCTACTGCATTTTTTCTAATTAATAGATTACCTACAAAATTCTAAAATTAAATGTCCATTATAAATTCTATACAATATCAAGCCTGATTACCACAGTCTAGAAGTATTTGGTTATCTATGCTTTCCCTATCTCAGACCATATAATTCTCATAAACTAAACTATAGATCATCACCATGCACCTTTTTGGGATATGCAGCAAATCAAAAAGGTTACAAATGTCTATCTAGTAATGGTAGAATTTTTATCTCTAGACATGTTTTTTTTAATAAACAAGTGTTTCCCTTTAGTTGCACCACAATTAAAACCTCTCAGAAAATTTACAATGCTAAATATTCTTTAGTTCTCATACCTGTGATAACTGATAAAGCAGCCTACACTTCTGGAGAGCAAGATAAAGGAAGTGAAACTCTACAACACACAATGTCCTCTCCAGAACCAGGTCATGGACAAACTGAATCATCTAACACATTATCTCAAATGCAACAGTCAGACAATCATCTGCAGCAAAGCTTAAGCCACACATTAGATGATTCAAAATCATCTAATGAGTCACAAGAGACTGATGTGAACATCAATGATCATCAACAAACTGCTGAAAGAACTGAGCATCATATGATTACAAGGGTAAAAAAATGGTATATTCAAACCAAAACTATACAATGCAGTTCTAGAAAATGAAGAACCAAGCACATACTATCAAGCCATGCAAAATGACAAATGGATTACAGCAATGAATGAAGAATATGATGCCCTTATGAAGAACAAGACTTGGGATCTTGTTCCTCAGCCCACTGATAAAAATATAATAGGCTGTAAATGGACATACAAGTTAAAAAGAAATGCAGGTGGGTCAATTTCTAAGTATAAGGCAAGACTAGTGGCAAAGGGATATTCACAACAAAATGGTTTTGATTTTACTGAAACATTTTCACCAGTTGTGAAACCTTCCACCATTAGAATAGTTCTTAACATTGCCGTATGTATAAATTGGAATATAAAACAACTAGATTTAAATAATGCATTTTTAAATGGTGTTCTGCAGGAAGAAGTTTATATGGAGCAGCCTCATGGATTCATAAAGAAGGGGAATGAGAAATTAGTATGCAAGTTGAACAAAGCAATCTACGGTCTCAAACAAGCCCCAAGAGTTTGGTTCGAGAAATTAAAGATAACTCTATTTGGACTGGGCTACAACTCATAAAATCAGACAATTCTCTCTTTATAAAATTTAATTCCAGCACTATCACTTACATACTGATTTATGTCGATGATTTCATTATTACAGGTAGTGATGATCTAGAGATCAACAATGTTATTCAACATTTAAACAAAGAATTCTCAATCAAAGATCTTGGAAGTCTAAGCTATTTTTCAGGAATTGAAGTAAGAAGACTTTCAAAATCTCTGATACATCTCAGTCAGAAGAAATAAATCAATGAAATTCTCATTAAAGCCAAGATGGATCAGTCAAATTCAATTTCAACACCCATGATAACAAATGCTCATCTATCAAAGACTAAATGAGAAATTATCACAAATGACAGACAATACAGGAGTGTAGTAGGTGCACTTCAATATGCAACAATCACCAGACCAGAAATATGTTTTAGTGTAAACAAAGTAAGCCAATTCATGCAATGTCCAACTGACGAGCATTGCAGGGCAGTCAAAAGAATATTAAGATATCTTAAAGGAACATTAAATTATGGTCTAACTATTGAAGCATTTCAAAATATTAGCATTACTGGATACGCAGATGCAGACTGGGCAAGTGATATAAATGACAAAAAATCAACAAGTGGTTATTGCATTTATTTAGGCAAAAATCCAATTTCATGGTGTTCTAAGAAACAGATAACTGTATCCAGATCTAGTACAGAAGCAGAGTATAGAAGTGTGGCTAATGCCATGGCAGAAACAATATGGATAGAGTCACTGTTACATGAATTACAAATCAAAACTGACAGCAAAACTATGTTATAGTGTGATAACTTAAGCACAGTGTCACTCATGGCTAACTCAGTTCTACACTCCAGAACTAAGCACATGGAGTTAGATCTGTACTTTGTTCGTGAACAAGTTGCTAAAGGAAAGTTATACATTAACCACATACCTGCTACTTACCAAGTCGCTGATATTTTAACAAAGCCCCTATCAAATATGAACTTCACTCGGTTCAGAGAGAAGCTTAGGGTCATAAACCAAGAATGCCAAGCAGAACATACCACTTCACTGCATTCTGTGTCAAAAGAGGGCAAGCATCACTAGTAGAACTGTACTATTTCATACTTCGGCGTTATATCTCATGGATTCAAACATCCTAAAGTCAGACTGCCTCTTCAATTTGAAGACGTGAAGAGTATTCTGCTTAGATCTCTCAAATATTTCAAGTATTATACTCAGATCTCACAAATATCTTTGCAAAGAATTAATTTTTCATCCTCCTGGAATCAAATCTCACAACTTCGAACATTCTAGAGATAGATTGTCCCTTCAATTTGAAGACTAGACAAGTATTTCACTCAGGTCTCATAAATTCAACATCTTGAGTCTCGAATTTATCTCATTCAGAAGGCTGTAAGAATATTTTGCACGATCAACTAACAAAATATACTCAAGCCAACAATTCTCACATAGATGCTCAAGCACAGATGAAAAGATCTCAATCCGAATTATTATGAAGAGATCTTTCAGTGGCTGCGCACCTCTCTCTCTCTCTCTCTCATTTTTCCTGAAGAAGAAGATCGCCAACCCTAGCTGCAAGAGCTAGGTTTGAGAGGGGCATAATATGAATTAGATCTTGTACAAGCAGGCATTTACATATGAAGTCAAGGCAGATCGCATATCACTGAGCAGATCAGATACTACAAATAATATTATTCTCATTTATGTATCATGGGCCATGGGCTTAGTATCTAGCCTAACTTATTATTACATCGTTATAAATACAGAAAATGCGTCTGTAATATTGTATCTTTCAATATATCAAATGCAAGCAATAAAACTGCAATACATCTTTTGCATAATCTCTATTCATTGGTCAAATAATGATTAATCAACCAAATAGAGTACTATCATTTAGTAAATAGTGTTATAATGCTTTTGCACAATCTATGTTCATTGCCAAATAGAGTACTATCATTTAGTAAATAGAGTTATAATGCTTTTGCATAATCTTTGTTCATTGCCAAATAGAGCAATCTCTGTTCATTAGTATGTAGGGTGATATTTGCTAAATGAGATTGCTCTATTATTCAAAACAGTATAAGAAAAGAAACGAGGTTTGTTGAATACAATAATGTAAATTACTAAATGAGATCATCATAGAATACCATCATGTAAATGAATAGAGATTACTAAATTTACATTTTACCTCTTTTGTTTTTTATCTCATTTGTGCATACTCTTGCATTCCTCTTTTTCATCCTATTTGCACCTATGAAATGACAGAGATTAAATACTATCACTGATTGAGAAAGAATAAGTAAATAATCTATCTTCGATACCTATTGCGTCCAAAGGATGACCAAGAGCAATAGCACTACCATTTACATTAACTTTTTCTGGATTGAGCTTCGGTTTCTTACAACAATAGACGTATTGTGTCGCAAATGCCTATTTGTGTTTTCCATGGTAAAACTTCAGGTTAATCAATAAATCAAAGAGCATAGAAAGAGTAAAACTGATAAAATAATTTAATTGTGAAGCGCAAGATACAAAAGATAAGACAAGATGTGCAACTTAGGAAGGTGGGCATAGCTTTGAAGCAGAATGATAATAGCATAAGGTTATTCGATATATGATATGTACTAAGTTTGTGAGATGAAAGGAGATGAGTAGAGCAATAGAGGAGTGGAGCAGAAAAAAGATGGAGGAGGAAATGATTTAGGGTTTAAGAGATGGGGGAAAGAATTTTTTTGTAACTTTAGAGCGCGTAAAATTGAAAACAGGCAATAGGCTACAAAATTTTTGGCAACGTTGAAACTAGATAACGTATATTGAAATATCAAATATAGTAGCAAATAGCTATTGAACTCTACCTATAAGGGCGACTAAAGATACATTTTCTTGTAGCGCAAGTGTGTTCATCAAAGTTAAACCAACAACCGATCCAAATGATTTTACGACTGATCTATCCCGATGAGCATAACCGATCATTTCTGCACGATTATTTCACAACGATCGTTCTAGCAACTCCAACCGATCTTGATTTGTATTGATCGTTACGATCGATCCAGTCTTCGGCTCCGGTTCCACACTTCACTTCAATTCAAATCTCAAATCTTCGGCCACCGATTCAAAAAATGATCAGCCAAAACTCTACAAGAAAACGACCGGTCCAAGTTACCTTCATTTTTTTCAATTACCAATCCATCACAATGACCGGTCGAACTTCATTTCATTCCCTTATGCTAACAACTTTAACACATCAATTTCATTCGAAACAATTGGTAATAGTCCATATTTTATAACTTCAGAAACGATCAGATAATGTCGATCTTCCACCTTCGACCTCAACAAGCGCATTTCATCTAATCTCAACATCACGTCATGATTTCCCCCTACGTTCCAACTAATCGAATCGCCATGGCTCGAATCATGCAAACTAGAACGAAATCCCATCATCTTGTCACTAAATTATAACAAGTAAGAGGAGTTCAACCGACCTATATCAGAAATTAAAAAGTGGAAGACGGAGGTGTTTTGGTTTTGGCTGCAAAGCGAATTAGTGTATCTAAGGATGTGATCTATAGGAGATGGCGGTGGTGATGGTTGATGTAGCAAGGAGTTAGACCAACTTATGAAGATGTTTATGAGAAAACTATGGAGTTGGATTGGGAAGCTCGGTGGATCGATGGTAAAGGAGAAGATGAAGATGAGGTTTTCTTTTTTGGTTAAATGTTGCATATTTATACCTTAGATAGGACGGAACCAACGAAGCCTACAGTTTATTAAATGGCCAAATCAAAAACTGATCGGGTGCAATCGTTTTGTGATGGATGTATACCGATCCTTCTCCTTAGATCATGGTGCAATTTGATTTTTCAACATAAATATGGGTTATATACGATCCATGTCTAATGGATTTGGATAGATCCATTATTTTATAAAATATGAAGAGAGAGGAGAGCGATCATACATGATCTGATCTCAAACGAATTTGACATGATCCATATTAAAGATGGATCAAGTATGATCCATTTACTTAATGGATCCATGTCAATCCATCTTTAAAAAAAGAAAGAAAAAAAAGGTGAAACTTATGCAGAAATTTGATGATAACCCATGAACACGCAATCGTGATCAGGAGTCAGAGATGAATAAGTATATGTGCTAATGTATTCCCTAAAAATTTCACTTTCTTGGAATCGACAGAAATTAAATTCTCACCTTGATTAATCAGAAGAAAATTTAAACCAAACAACCAAAGCTTACTATCTCATTGAAATGAAGACTTAAATAATCATCATCAAGACGTGCACTACTAAGTGAAATCAAACAATCGTCATGTCAAACAGAAGGAGATGCGACTCTTCAAGGAAAGCAATTCATCGAGGGCTGTCTACTGTTCAGAAAACTAGATGGATTCCTTTCCGACGACTCAAACTTGCATCGACTCAAAGCATGTTATGTTGAAACAATACGTACTTTGAAGGGTAAGTGATATCTAGACTTTTGGCTTGGCTATATTCCAACTAACTAGAAAAGCTAGACTCAATTGTCATCGGGATCGACAAGTCAGATTAACAATCATGAAGCCCAGAGATTAGGCACAGGTGATAATATGAAGTAGTGTGTGAAAGAGACGTTGTAGCAAGATCGTATGGAATAGAAATGTGTAGATAGCAGAGTATCAATAATAAATAAAAGTGACACCAGAGATTTATACTGGTTTGGACAACTGTCCTACGTCCAGTCCCTAAGCTCCTCTTAGGAATTTCACTAACAAAAACAACCCTCACTTTACCCGGAGGAATAGGTTTACAACTACCCGAACAGCCGAACAGGATTTCTTGCCTCGACTGCTGAAGAGGACTTTCGCAATACAAAAGAGTTTGTTGACTACTTGTGTTCTTAATAACACGCATATGTCAAATCAACGTACACCCTTCCTACAATCTTTCGTTGATGATAATAGTGTAGTTCGTGAAAGAATATGGAAGATTTGAGAAGATTTGTAATCTTTTAAATATGAAAATAGAGAGCTTTTGTGAATATGAATGCTATAGATAAGATAGAAAGAATTAGAGTAAAATTCAATGCTAAAAACATTTGGTTAAGCCTCTACTTATAGTATACAAATAGCTGCAATTATTCACGAAGAGATTCGATGATTAGATTTGAATCAAGAGTTGTGTCTCTTTGCTGAATAGTTGCATCTATTCATTTTCAGAAGTCTAAAATAAAATTTGAGAAGTCTGTTTATTGTTAAAAATTTATACAACAAGAAAATAGGCAAATTCGGCCTATATTCAGACGTCTGAATATTTTAGAACAGACGTTTGAATATTATGCTGAATCAACTTTTGTTTCAGTAGACAGACGTCTGAAATAAAATTTTCAGACGTCTGTTTGCTGTATCTTGTGCATGTTTTTCAATTGTGCGTATATGTGTGTCATCAAGGAAGATTTTAACAAATACTAATACATAGACTCTTTAACTAAACCCTTGAAATTTTCCTGTTGTAGAGTTTCTTCCAGCAAAACAAGGTTAATCGATACTAATATATATGTATAGTTGTCATAATCAAAATCACTATAAGGCGAGATTCAACATTCTCCCCCTTTTCGATAATTACAACTATATATGTGACTCCCCCTGTCGATATGCACATATTTTCTCCCCCTTTGTCACTGACAAAAAGGAGCTAAATAAGTGAAGATAAATATGCACAATAAGATTTATAACATATAATAACATACACAGTATTCACATATATACGAGTTTACTAACAAAGCAGACACATAGTAGAGTTTTGTGCCAAATAAAGTGGAGTACCAAAAAATATTACAAACCATAGTAGAGTTTTAGTTAATAAAAAATATATTATAAAGATCATACCAAGATTACCAACTTTCCGTGACCGTCAAGCTAGGGTCAATACTTACATCACCTCCTTTAGATCCATCATGTCCAGAGCTTGAGTCTGGGGCTTCTTCATCGTTAGAACTCGAAGGCCATTGGAATGGAGCCGGATCATATGCTTGAGAAGATTGAGGTCCGATGCATGAAATTTTATCCCAAATTTTGTTAAGAAAGTTTCTTAAAGAATCAAACTTTTTATTGGTCTTATGCTCAAAACGCTTCAAATCTTTGTGAATTTTTGACTGATTGCGAGAAAGTACGGCCAATGCTTGCTTAGGCGGAAGATCGGGAGAAACAATTTGAATATCTTCTTTCTCTTCTTCTTCTTGAACAAAATGACGACGACGAGAAGATGATTCCGCTATTGGAGTTTCTGGCTGTGATGCGATATGTTCTTGCCACGCTTGGAAAGACATATGTTCTAATGTTGATGGGTTCGGGTCAATATCCATAAGCTTCAATGTTTTTGGTCCAATCTCTTTGACACTTAAGGTAGAAGTGTCGGGTATATCAATTTGACACTCAAGAAGAATACGTGTAATGTAAGCACCATAATGAATTGTCTTATACCTCCACTTATATGTAATATCCGCCCATTCGTCAAGTATGATCTTAGCCCAATTGACTTGCGTATTAGAATAAATAGCATATAAAGCTTGAAAATCCCGTCTATATACTTTTTCATAACTTCCTTTCCTTGGTTGAATTGTTCGGACTAAGATGCGATTTAAGAGACGTGCTTGTGGACGTAGATGCGTGGAGGTAAGATATTTTAAGTTAACTAAATTGTCGGACAAAAACTTATGAGAAACTTCATTACAATCTTCCATGTTAACTTCTATAGCGTCAATATCTTGACCTTGCCACGCGTAACGCAAAATTTGCCCTAGATGTTGAATCGGAAGAAAAATATGCTTACCGCAAACTATAGACCACACGCAATCAGTTGTATTCCTTGGTGTATGATGATCCAAGTTCAAATTAGCCAAGAAAATTTTGACAGGCGAAGGGTAAATTTTGACATTTTTCATATTAAAATCTACTAAAGATTCGAAATTGAAGTGCCTAGCATATTGCTGATGATGATATTTGTGAAAAGCATCAAATTTTACAAAAGCCCCTTCAAAGAATTTCGAATTTTCATAGCTTTATACCTTTTCTTTGCAATGTCATTCCATAGCCATCTTTGGATTTGATATTCGGATGAAAGCTCGAATTCTTGTTGTCTTGATCGTTTTGGCCTATTTGCCATCGATTTTGGTTGGTTTGAAGTGTTGATGTTTTGAATTTTAAGAATAATGGAGGTTAGGTTTTTGTGTGGTAAAAAGGGAAAGTAAAAAATGAGTAGAGGAGGTGAAGTGGTGGGTAAAAAAGAGAGGATGCGCCTTTTTAAAAAAATTGACTCAGCGAAAACCAGACGTCTAGAAATCTAAAACAGACGTCAGTTTTTATCAAATTTTAAACCCGAGGGAAATTAGTTCATTTCTGCCCTTTTTCAATTTTCTGTTTTATGAAAACCAGACGTCTGAATTTTCTTTAAAAATTATGTTTACTTCAGTATTCAGACGTATGTTTTATTAAAACAGACGTCTGTTTCCGGGATTGTTTTTGGTTCTGCATTTTGCAAATTTTATTTTTATTAATATAGTATATTTGTTAATACATTTTTTATATAAAATAATTAGCAGTATTACAAATAGTACAACATTAATTCTTTGGTGATGGTGTCTTCTATGGTGTTAATTCTCTGCATCCCTCATTATCCATATAGTTCTTGTCCCATGAATTTAGGCAATATTGAGGTCTTTGAGGCGAGACCTAAGGATTTATCGGATCGTTTGATGTACAATATGAGGAAGATGGATTAAACGGTCGAGGTAAGGGTTCACTTACATCCTTTTTCTTTGAGCTGCAAAATTTTAAACCAATTTGTTCAAGAAAGCTTAAGCGTTTAGCCGTTACTTTCTATTCAAAATACAACTCACGTTGAAGGTCTATTTGCTACTTTTGATAGTGATGAATTTCATCGATCTTTATCTTCGTATCTGGAGAGATAAACAGCACACGTTTGGCCTTCTTGGAATCTGGTGTATACCCGGTTCGATAATTTTTCCATTTATAAACAGGCTCGTGTTTTGGTGTTGGCGTAGGAAGATGAGATGATGCAGCTGAGCGATCAGATGAGAAAGTTATGATGATAGGTGAATTTGATTTGTTGGAGGACATTTTTCTATAGAGTTTGAACTTTTTGAAAAGAATTTGTTGTATTTTGTTTTAGTTTTTAACATGTATATAAAGGTTTAGAGTTAGAATCAATAGGAGTTTAGAGCCAGAAATTGAATTACCAGTTAATAATTGATTTTTAAATGAATAGTATTAGAAGGATGTTTTAGTTTATGTAATATTATGTAGCTAATTCAAGTGTATAGCTCAAATGGTTAGGTTGTCAAACTTATAGTCAAGTGACCTAAATTCAACTCTGACCTTTTGTTGTGATGATAAATTTGATTTTAAAATTTTGTAATTTATTTTTATATTCTTCATTAAAAATTTAATATCTTTTACTGACATTAAACCTAATTCTCGACGTAGTTTAACAAATGAATTTTCTAAAAGTGGTTTGGTAAATATATCAGCTATTTGATTTTCGGTTGAAATATGTTCTAGGTTGATAATTTCTTTTTCGATATTGTCTCATAAGAAATGATGATGAATATCAATATGTTTTGTACGTGAGTGATTTTTAGACAGATTTATTGCGCTTGTATTGTCGCGGTAAATTATTGATTTTGATAAATTTATTCCAAAATCTCTGAGTGTCTGTTGCATATAAATAACATGTGCACAAGTAAAAGCTGCAGAAATATTCTGCTTCATACGTTGAGAGTGATACACAATTTTCTTTCTTACTAAACCAAGAAACAAGTGATTTTCCAATGAAATGGCACGTACCGCTTGTACTTTTTCTATCTGTCCGAGATCCACCAAAATCAGCATCACTGAAAGATACTAATTCAAATGGACATTTTTTCGGATAGAAAAGACCGAAGTCCTTAGTATTATTAAGGTATCACAGAATCCATTTCACTGCTTTTAAATGTGATACTTTAGGATCTGCTTGGAAACTAGTGCATAAACATACACTCATCATAATGTTTGGTCTACTCGCAGTTAAATAAAGTACCGACCCAATCATACTTCTGTATAATTTTTGGTTAACATTTTTACCATTTTCATCTCGATCAAGATGAGCTGTAGTACTTATAGGAGTAGGTTTTCCTGAAATGTTTTCCATTCCAAATCGTTTAATTAAATTATTACAATATTTAATAAAAATACCATTAGATAATTGTTTAATTTGAAGTCCGAGAAAATATTATAGTTCTTCCATATGTGAAATTTCGAATTCTTTAGTCATTATATTTGAAAATTCTTCACATAATTTTTCATTAGTTGAACCAAATGTAATGTCATCTACATATATTTGTATAATTAAAATATCTTTACTAGTATTTTTAATAAACAAAGTTTGATTAGCTTTTCCGACTCGAAATCCTGAGTTAAATAATTTTTAAGTCTGTCATACCAAGCACGAGGTGCTTGTTTTAGACCATATAAGGCTTTTTTTAGTTTATATACATAATCTGGATATTTTTCATGAATAAATAATGATGGTTGTTCAACATATACATTTTCATTAATAAATCCATTTAAGAAAGCACTTTTAACATCCATTTGATAAAGTTAAAAATTATGAAAACAAGTGTACGCTAGTAGAATACATATTGCTTCTAATCTTGCAACAGGAGCAAACGTGTCTTCGTAATCGATTCCTTCTTCTTGATTATAGCCTTGTGCTACTAATCTTGCTTTATTTCTAGTAATATTTCCTAATTTGTCTGCTTTATTTTTATAGACCCATTTAGTTCCAATAACTGATTGGTCATCAGGACGAGGAACTAACTCCCAAACACTATTTCGTTCGAACTGATTTAACTCTTCTTGCATGGCAATAATCCAGTATTCATATGTTGAAGCTTCTTTTGGATTTTTAGGCTCAAAAGTTGAAAGAAAAGCGACATGACCCATTTGGTTTAGTTGACTTCTTGTTTGAACTTGCAAATTAATCTCTCCAATTATATTTTTTGTAGGATGATCTCATCGAATTCTAGGAGGAGATCTAATTTGATTGTTATTGTTTTGATTAATATTTTCAGTATTTTCAATACTTATATTTTCAGTGTTAGATATAATTTCTTCATCATCTTTAATGATTGTATTTTTATTAAAGTTTTCATCAAAAGATACAAGTAAAGTTTCTTCTATTACATTAGTTTGTTTATTGAAAATGCAATATGCCTTACTTCGTTCTGAGTAACCTACGAAAATTCCATGATTGGCTTTTGGATCAAATTTTACAAGCTGGTCTTTTGTGTTAAGAATAAAACATTTTGACCCAAATATTTTAAAGTACTATATATTAGGTTTTCTTCCATTAAAAAGTTCATATTAAGTGTTTTTAGTTAAAGGTCGTATGGAAATACGATTTAATACATAACAGGCAGTTGCTACAGCTTCTGCCCAAAAATGCTTTGGTACCAATTGAAAGAGACGTTGCAGTAGGATGTATGGAATATAAATGTGTAGATAGCAGAGTATCAATAATAAATAAAAGTGACACCAGAGATTTATACTGGTTCGGACCACTGTCCTACGTCCAGTCTCTAAGCTCCTCTTAGGAATTTCACTAACAAAAACAACCCTCACTTTACCCGGAAGAATGGGTTTACAACTACCCGAACACCGAACGGGATTTCTTGCCTCGACTGCTGAAGAGGACTTCCACAATACAAAAGAGTTTGTTGACTACTTGTGTTCTTAATAACATGGATATGTCAAATCAATGTACACCCTTCCTATAATCTTTCCTTGATGATAATAGTGTAGTTCGTGAAAGAATATGGAAGATTTGAGAAGATTTGCTATCTTTTAAATATGAAAATAAAGAGCTTTTGTAAATATGAATGCTATAGATAAGATAGAAAGAATTAGAGTAAAATTCAATGCTAAAAACATTTGGTTAAGCCTCTATTTATAGTACACAAATAGTTGCAATTATTCACGAAGAGATTCGATGATTAGATGTGAATCAAGAGTTGTGTCTCTTTGCTGAATAGTTGCATCTATTCGTTTTCAAAAGTCTAAAATAAAATTTCAGAAGTCTGTTTATAGTTAAAAATTTATACAGCAAGAAAATAGGCAAATTTGGCCTATATTCAGATCTAAATATTTCAGAACAGACGTCTGAATATTATGCTGAACCAACTTTTGTTTCAGTAGACAGACGTCTGAAATAAAATTTTCAGACGTCTGTTTGCTGTATCTTGTGCTTGTTTTTCCATTGTGCATGTATGTGTGTCATCAAGGAAGATTTTAACAAATACTAATACATAGACTCTTTAAGTAAACCCTTGAAATTTTCCTGTTGTAGAGTTTCTTCCTGCAAAATAAGGTTAATCGATACTAATATATATGTATGGTTGTCATAATCAAAATCGCTATAAGGCGAGATTCAACAATGTGAAGCAAAAGCATAAAAGGGACTCAATAGAACTATAAAAGTATGAAAATATATCATTTACTAAAAATGGATCGGATATGATCCATATTCGCTAATTATGGATCGCACCGTATCGATATTACAGTTTAACTCAACGGAAAACAATCAATATGTCAAAACTTGCAAGTCAACTACATAAGAAACTTTTGGAGCTTCAATATATTGAAGAGTGGAGTTCACCATATCGATCGCATGCCAAAAGGATCAAGAAAAAGATCAACATCGATCTTTATTTTAGTGGAAATGGAGCCCACGATTGATAGGGTGACTTACTCTGGATTCGGAGACTCCGCCATCGAAATTTATGGAGGATATTTCGCCATCTTATCTTATAAATATAGACTCGATTATTCTTTCTAAGGATATTTACACTCTACTGTTTCCTTGGTACTCCATTGTAACTAGATCATACCCTATCCATCCCTCTATACTTGGCAACTCAAGTGGTTAATAAAGTTATTTCTCCAAAGTGGACATAAGCTTTCAACACCGGACCACTATAAATGGTTGTATTCTTGTTATTGCTTATTCTCTGTTATTTAATTACTTGTTTGCTTTGTTTTCATTGAAATTTCTTCATTTATTACTCTACAAAATCTCTATTAGATGTTTATGCCAATTTTTGATGCAAGCACTCCTTGAATCCATTTCCATGTTTTTACGCAAAAAGTTATCACTCTTTCATGTCATTCTACACAAAATTTCTGAACAAAATAATTCAAAACACATCCAGTTCAACTCAAGCATAGACTGGAGGCTTAGGACAACATCAAAACAACTCCTAGAAGATACAAAGCACAACTCCTCCATTTAAGCATAGCCATGAGAAATAAGGGCTACAATAGCCTTGAAATCAAGTGAAAAAGTAAGGCGAAGCTAGG
Source organism: Allium cepa (assembly GCA_030765085.1). Lineage (NCBI taxonomy): Eukaryota > Viridiplantae > Streptophyta > Magnoliopsida > Asparagales > Amaryllidaceae > Allium > Allium cepa. Next base: position 160,848,620 of record CM060939.1, read on the forward strand.
AAGTTAGGTTTTGCAAGGTAGAGGTTGGACTTGATTTTCTTGTACTTGTTTGTTTGCTTGCTTAAGTGCACCGACCCACTTTTCCATATAATTCGAGCTAACAATAAATCACACATGTCCAACGCAAATCGAACAGAAAGACGGATAGTTAAGGGAAAGAAAAAAGAAGAGAAGAGAAGGAGAAGAGAAAAGAAACTAAAACTACATAGAATCTTTCAATCGCATCGGAACAACGTATAGTATAATAACAATGATCTTTTCAAAAGAGAAACTATTATATACATACACCCATCAGAGTACAACCACAATCACAATTATCAGCATGGACAATTATAACATCCTGTCTTCGTAATTGCTGATAATTTCAACAACAAAACAGCAACAAATAAACATATATGTGTATGCGCTTTTATGACCTCCAACTCGTCTTCTAAGCTCCAATGCGTCCTATGAAATCTGTAAATATGCTCGGTCTGACCCAAGCATTATAAAAAAATAACACCCGAGTCAGTTTGGAAAACCAACGTGAGAAAACACACCCAACTGAACTTTTAAATTTATCGAAACCTTCCAAAAATCAAAGGTACCTCGTAAGAACACACCACACATAAACACGGGCGGGTTTTACCTTACGATAACCAAAACATTTCATATGAAATCCTTTGATATTATAATAATGTCAATTATACAAATATTTATTAATCATAGCCAAAATTGTTACATTAATTATATTCCGGCATACTAGGTTCTACAACCAAAACCAAAGGTTCGTATTGAAGAATGGATTCTAACTATGAAAGGGAAAGAGACTACCCACTGAATCCGTACACCTCTAGATAAAATGTACGGGAGGTTTTAACACGTTGCAGCTTTTCTACTTAGGACTGGCACCACCCCCTTCTCGAGTAACATCGAATATGATTACCCCTTGGTTGAAATCAACAACCGCACAATGGGATCCCGAACCATACATGAATATCGCTCGAGATTTGGGATGACCATACCATACTTAGGTGCGGCCCATTTAGCCCTGCCGCATGTCCCTGCTTTATTCATTTCTCGGGTGTGAGGTTTGAAGTGGCCATGCTCTTACCATTTATATAGCACTTCCCACTTGGAATGCTAACATTGCCCTCCAGAAAATAATGCAATATCAGAGTCATCCATACAAGTTCATTCTTGGACTGAACAAAACAATTGAGAGCACCATCTCTAATTCCATCATCTTCAAGATGTCTTCACTTCGAACACTCAAGTTAGATCGAAGTGGTTTTCGGATAACATAGTTGTGAGCTGGTGCGCTAACTGCCAGTAAGTAAATGGTAGTCACCAAAGGCGGCGGGACTGCTTCAGCCACTTGAGGTTTTGAAGTGGAAGCAAATTTCTATGGATTTCGTCAATGATTTTCCTAATTCGAGGAGAGGCAACGAAGGGGTGTGTGTGTTATTGTAGATCAACTGATCAAGAGTGTGCACCACTTACCAGTTAAGGCAACGAGGACAGCTTCTAGTTTTCTAAGTTATATGTTTGGGAGATAATTAGATTGCATGGGGTTCCTTGTGACATCGTGATTGATAGAGACCAGATATCCACAAGCCATTTTTGGAAGGATTTTCATGGGTTTTGGAGAACGAACTTAGTTTTAGTATCGCTTACCATCCGCAGTCTGATGGAAAAATGGAGAGGGTGAATTGTGTTTTAGAGGACTTACTTCGAGCTTGCATATTAGATTTTGGAGGTTCGTGGGAAGAGCACTTACAACTTATTGAGGTTTCATACAACATCAGTTATCAGGCTAGTACCAAAACAGCACTATTTGAAGCATTGTATAGAAAGCCTTGCAAATCTTCATCGTGTTAGGTGGAACCTGGAGACCGTCTAGTGCTTGGGTTGAATATGATTCGGGAGGCGGTAAAAATATTAGGAAGCACAGAATCAGTATAAGAGATATGAAGATGAGAGGCATAGAGCTTTGGAGTTCCCAATTAGTTACTTTGTATTCATGAATAATGCTCCGATGAGAAGTGTAGTTAGGTTTGGAAGGGCGGGAAAGTTGGCTCCTCGTTATATAGGACCATTTTCGATTCTGGAGAGGATTAATACAGTCGCGTATATAGTCAAGTTACCTATTAAACTATCAGGTATGTACAATATATTTCATGCATCACATTTGTGTAAGTATGTGCATGATCCTTCGATAATAGTGAAAGTTTCACAACAGAAGGACTTGGAGATTGAGCCAAACTTGACTATATTGTGGCAACCTATTCATATTGCTGATAGAGATACGAATCGTCTGAGGACTAAGGTTGTTAAGTCAGTCAAGGTATAGTGGAGCGAGGATGCTCGGGATTGTACATAGGTGACAGAGGATAGTTTAAGTGTTTGATATGTAGAGTTGTTCATGGACTAGAGATTTCTTATCTTTGCATCATATATCTTTTGTAGTGTTCTCACCACTTAAGGTGGAGTCACTTAGTTTGCATCTGGTTTGAAGTTTAGTTTATATATGGTGTTAGCAGTACTCTATATATGTATCTTATTCTACTATTTTCTTTGATTACCGTTCTTGTTTGAATTCGAGAACAAAATGTTCTAAGTGAAGGACAATGTAGCGACCTAGAAATTTAAACACTTCACCTTCAAATATCGTAACTTTTTGAAACATAGTTAAGTATTAAAAATGTGATTTTATAACCTTATAAATATCTTTTAATTAAGGAATAATGATAAGAAACTTGTTTTTGAAATTTTTTTTACAAAATATATTCTTCGAAGAAATATCTATAATGTGACCGAAAATTGGTTTATTAGTAAATAACTTTTTGATCGATATAAGTTGTTCAAACTATTTTGTGTTAAGATAATGAACATAAGAACATAATAGGAACTAATTAACACACTTTTCTTAATGACTTAATTGGAATGTTTTAGAAGTTTATTATGAATAAGAGATATTTGAATGAAAGGGGTATAATGGTCATTTGCTAAATGTAAGAGGGGTAAAGGACAAGTGATAGGCATGTGGAGAGGCGACCCTTCCATGGCATGATGGGGATAGTGAGAGCTAGCTTTGGCAAAATCCTTTTAAGCCTAAAAAAGGAAGGGCGTACCCCTTGAATCCATTTCCACATTTTTACACAAAAAGTTATCACTTTTCCACGTCATTCTCTACACAAAATTTCTAAGTAAAATAATTTCAAAACACATCCAATTCAACTCAGATTTGAATTAGAGGTTTAGGAAAACATCATTATAGCTCCTAGCTACTTCGATTTGGAAGAAACAAAGCACAACTACCACCCTAAGCATAGCCATGAGGAATAAGCACTATAATAGCTTGAAATCAAGTGAAAAGGTAAGGCGAAGTTAGGAAATTAGGCGTTGCAAGGTAGAGTTGGACTTGATTTGCTTGGACTTGCTTGTTTGATTGCTTAAATAAAACTAATGCAGTTTATTATGATTATACTTATATATATATACACACACACACACACACACACATATTTTTTAAAAGTGTACGTCAGTCAATTTTAATTGAACAATGTATTAAATTATTGAACTAATTCAACTAATTACAAAACAAATCAATTTCATCATCCAATTGAATATATATTCAATTCGACGATTTGGAAATCCATTAAATAGCATGCAATCCCACATTCAATATTTACTAATTAAAAAAGGGTAGAATTTCATTCATTGTTGATTTATAAAATTATAGAATGCATATAATTTGATACGAAATAAATATGAGATGCTGGAATTTAAAGATATTAACTCACTAAGGAATAAAATTTAATTTTTCCCTTTTTAATATTTCAATTTATCAAGATTTAATCATCTATATCTTTTATTAACGTCATAATTCGCCTTAATAGAAATATTAGTAAACATGTTTATAGATATATATGTATTCATATAGTCTTTTATGTGAAATCGCCTTTTTGTACACGTATCGTCCCAAATAAACACTATTTCATTCAAGTGATGCTATTCATGTTTCATTCTATATTCGCATTTCGACCAAAATGGTCCAAACATGCAAACTTAACTCCAGAGCTTCTATAATTGCAATAATTCATATGTATATATAGGAAGAATATAAGGGATTAGAAGTGGAATAGTTATCACTCATCGAAATCGATTCTTCCTCCCACCTAAATCCCTACTTACATTAGCCATCACAGCCTCATGTTCACTAAATTACTCCCGATACTCATCGATTCACCCATTGCCATTTCGCCACTACTGGCTCCCTGCTCCAACCCTGCCACAACCGCACCATTTCTTGCATCCATATCACCCTTTATCATGAATACCAATTACATCTGCATCATGCTCCTCCTCCCATCTAATGTCCACGTGTGCTTAGCATCATCTCCGGGTCACGATGGACATAGCCAATGTTGGGGTATCTTGCATTGTGCGAGTGGATCGTAGAACTTCAACGTGGTATCAAAGTTGAAGGTTATGCTTGGGAAAATGGACAATGCGTAAGAGATATGTAAATCATGGTGGTTACCATTGTAGGCTTAACTAGTTAGACTTAAGGCGAAGCTTGACCTTGGTACGTAGGGTCTGGTAGAGTAGCACATAAAGTGTCGATATGGTGCAGGCATTGTGTTGGCATAGTGGAAGACGCATGTATGGATGTGACCCAATTTGAATATTTGTTGGGTTGTCTCGCATTATATACAGGTAATGGGAACACAGTGGAAAAAGGATAGTCTCACATTATGAAAAATAGTGGAGGTGGAGTGGTATACATATATGAGTTTGGTCGCATGTAACAATAAGGGATTCCTTTTGTTAAAAGGTGTTGACCAAACTCTATGTTGCCCCCATAGAGGGATGTGCGGATGGATCCTAGAACTTCAACATGGTACTGGAGCTGATAGTAACGCTGGAGACAATGGACAATGCACAAGAGATGTAAATCATGGTGGTCAGCAGTGTAGATTTAAGTAATCAAACTTAAGGTGAAGCTAGACCGTGGCATTGGAGTCTGATAGAATGACACGTTAACAAAGTCTCAATATGGTGCAGGCGTTGTGTTGGCATTGTGGAAGATGTATAGATGGATGTGAGCCAAGGTGGAATTTTTTGGGGTGCCTTGCATTGTGTGTGGGTAATGGGCGCACATCGAAGAAGAAGAATAGTCCCACATTGTCAAAAATGATGGAAATGGAGTGGTATAAATGTGTTTGGTTGCATGAAACAACAAGTGAATCCCTTTGTTAAAAGGTGTTGACCAAACTCTACATTGCCCTATGGAGGGATGTGTAGACGGGTTTCAACAGCCAAGCCCCCTTTCCACGATCCTTTATCTTGGTTCCATCAAGCATTAATGTTTTTTTTATATCGTTTTTATATATAAATGAGAGATGGAAAAGAAGTAAGGGATTTAAGAGAAGAGAAAGGGAATCAAGTTCAAAAGTTAGTAAGGGAGCGAATTAGGATAGTGTATTTTTTAGTTAGGATAGTGCGTTTTTTAATTCTTCTCAATCTTTTCCTTTTATTTACACTAAAATCAAATTTAAATCTATATGTTTCGAGTTCAACGATATTTGTAAACGCATTCTTATTCAACTTAAGTTGTTTTACTATATATATTTTGCAAAATATATTTCAATATCTTTAATTATTTAATTTATTAAATATTGATTTATTTGATATTGAACAAAACTTTATTCTATTTATCTTACAACATTATCGATAATCCAGATTATCATTTGAATTCATTTTCTAATTCATTTCATTATATAAATTATCATATTTAATTCCTTGATATATCAAGTTATTGTAAATATGGAAATTTTCTCAAAACATTATTATTTATAATTTTCATCGTATATTTTCCTTTTAATAAATTATAAATCCATTTTATTAGTTTACCTATTTTTATTTTTAAAATAAAATTCTCAATCTCAATTGTTATGATAAATGTAATATAATATTAGTTACCATAAGTTAAGGTAGAGCCTTGGCGCAACAGTTAGGTCACCCGCATGGTGATCTGGGCGCCCAGTTTCAAGTCTCAGAAACTGCCTCTTCACGATGCGAGGAAAATGCTGCGTACATTATCGACCTCCCCCCGCTATCGCGCAAGATCCTCGTGCACTGGGTTACACCTTTTATTAGTATACCGTGAATTGGTTGTTACAAATGTGGATAGGTAAATTTTATTTTCGTATTTTTGGTTCCCTGTGTATATTCACTATACAGGTGATGATAAGTTGGCGGTATAGAGCATATTGTCGATCTAGGTCCACTTGGAAATGAAAGAAATAGGGGTAAATTTCAAAACTTTTCCCTAAGTGGGTTTTAATGGGGCTATATAAATAACTAACTAGCTCTTAGATCCAGTCTACTTTTCAATTAATATTTCATTTTAACTTGAAAGTTGTTTATATTTATAGTTTAGGCATTTTATGTTTTGTGACTTTAGGTACATAAGGAGATACATTATCATTTATGATATTTATTATGAAGTGTCTCATGTTTCATGATTTAAAGTATAAAAGAGTCTTACTAATATATAATATATATATTGCAAAGGGAAACATACATACATACATACATACATACATACATACATATACATACACAGACACACACACATATATATGCACACACTTAAATGTATTCGTTCATTATATGTGTACACACACACGTGTGTGTATAACAACCATGCTTTCTACGTCTAATAAATAAAAAAAATTAACCAAACAAAAGTGTTTGAATTTTAATCTTGATAGTTTATACGGTGAATAAATTACTTTAATTAAATATAAATATTGTAGAGTATAATTTTATTTATGTTGGATCGAAATTTATTCCAGAATTTAAATTAAAATTTAAATGAGAAGGAAATTAGCGAAAATTTAAATTGAGACCCAAAGCGATTAACCCCAGCCCAAACCCATTTAAATTTTTTTCCTTCATTTTCTAGAATAATCTCTTTCTTTCCCCTTACCCACACTACAACAAAAATACCCTTTTACAACAGGCAATGCACGTTGTAATAGAGGTTTTGCAACGGGACAGTGCCCGTCTTATTAAGCGACGTTGTAATAGATCTAGAAGATTTTACAATGGCAATGCCTGTTGTAAAAGCCGGTTGTAGTAGACTTTTTTACAACGGTTTCTAGCCGTTGCAATAGCCTTATTTACAACTACTTTTGCCCGTTGCAATAGCATGATTTACAACTGTTTTTGTCCGTTGCAATAGGGTCTTTTACAATAATTTTTGTCCGTTGTTAAAAAAATTCAAATAAGAAAAAAATATGTGAATACTATTACATTATACTCACAAATTTAAAATAAATTTTCCATTGAAACCAAAATATTGTACCAATAACAGACTTATTCATTCATATCTTTTAAAAATAACAAAAAAGATTTATATTTCTAAATGTCGAATGATTCATGGGTCCTTAGTCTTTTATAATACAAATCCTATAGAAGATATATATATATATATATATATATATATATATATATATATATGTACAATGGAAATATGATGAATATATGATTCATCTAACAGTGTGCATTGTCCCTTGAACATTAGTAGCTTGAACTCCGCATTAGCTCATTCAGCAGCAATCTGTTCATACAAATCATGAATTTTTCGATCCATTGAAATTACACAAAAATTAAAAAAGACCATGCATACTAAAATGTTAGCAAGTGAAATATTTTTGACCATTGGTATTTATGACAATGAGTGAAAAATAAACTAATTAGGAAAATTCATGTAATAAAGTAAAACTCATGGTGATTTTATAGTTATTTAGACTAAACTTATATATCTGTATCACTTACAATTTTAGTTGTAGAATTTGTAGAAAAAATAAGTTTAAGTGAACTATATACATAATAATTGAAAGTAAATTCATATATAAGTATGAGAAATCATTTGATTGTTCATCCGCCCTTCACGTATACTCAAGCAAAACTGTGTAATAAAAAAAGAAAACTATAATTTTAGAATTAAGAAAATGATCCACATGTTTTCCAATTTAATGTTGAAGTAAGCAAACTTCAATATATGGGGAATCAGCAAAATATGATGTTGTAATGTATGGTTGATAATCAATTGCAGAAACATACCCATTTAAATATATAGCCATGACCATCATTCCATGAGTAAGGAATATTCATGCCAAAACCTCCAACAGTTTATTAAGTAAAGAGAAAGGAAAGCAGTGCCAAAACTTAGAAATAGCTCCAACTGCCAGCAAAACATGAAGCATATGAGATATTTTGTAGAAGATAGAGCAACATAACATGTGAATCGGGTCCAAGATATAATTGTAGGGTTGTAATAATAATAATTATTACTACATTATTACAAATCAATCCTTACCACTACTGTGTGAGTATCCATATTTTTCATTAGTCTTGCATTTGCTTCACATGGTTGTATGACAAACAGAAAGTGTCCTGTTCGATTTCTTCGTCTATCAATAGTACTGCATGCACAATGGAAGATAACTACAAAAGTAGACAAAAGCGCACATAAAGATGAAAATTTGATTCAATTATATCATCCAAAAAAATGCACACAAAGTAGATAAAAGCACCACACAAATTGAAAGTAGACACCGGTGCACACAAATGAGAGAGTAAGTGAAAATATATAACTAAACCCACAAAAAGATACCAGTGCATTTCAATCTCAAATTCAAGACTTAACACAAAATAACTTGCCTGTGCTAAAGCAGATCCTTTCTTTGGTTCTTCACCTAGTAACATGGTTTTCTCTTGCTTTCTTCCTACAAAAACTTTTTTTACATGGCTATGATTTTGTCATCCTATAATTTAATAAATAGGCTTTAAGATCTGAATAAAGTGAATCAACACACTAGATATGTTAAAAAAAATTTATGTTTGAACAAGATAGAAGTTTGGAATTGAATTTTGAAAGCATGATATAACTCTTCATATTTGTAACCATTAGCAGTTTGCAGCATCTATAATATCAAGTTTAGCACTGTTTATGCATGAAATGAACTAGCAAAATTTAACTATATATTGAATTTTGACAAGAAGTTGGAATAAAACAAAGTGTTATTTCAATCAATGTTCAATAATCAAAAAACTATTTAACAACTTTTGTACCTTGATCGCCCAGTAATAGATTCTCGAGTTTCAAATCCAATGATAAACTCCACGACTATGACAAAAATCAATGGCATACACAAGCTATTTGAAATAGTGCTTAGCACATTCCTCCTTCAGCCTCCCATGCTTTGCAATCCTTGAAAACAACTCTGCGCTCACAAATTCCATCACCAAAAAAATATTTGATTTCGTTGTCATAACTTCATCGCCAAGAAATAGGCTTTCTATGTTTATCAAAGTTGTTAGTGCATGATTTTTATATCACATGCATAAATTTGTATTAAAGATAAATATACAACTATGAATATAAATGTTTATTCTAGCTACTTGTTACAATGCTCACTCAACTGCAGTATACTAAAATGGCATAGAATAGTATATATTGTCGGAGATATAAATAGTATATCAAATGGATGCTAGTGAAAAGAGATATCATTTAAACCTAGAGCTAACGAATATAACATATTCGTGTACAACTTACCCAAAAATATCTCTTATATTCTAAGAATCCATTTCCTCTATTAAACCTGAAACAAAACCAAATAGTTAATTCAATTTTTTTAATTATACTGCTTTGCCATTTCATGAAATATATGCAAGACATACTAGAAAAATATGTTTTAGTGGAGTGGACGTATTACTGCTATAATCTACTTGTAAAATTGATCATGGAAAGTCATTACTTATGCTGTATAACTCTATAAATTGTATAAATGGAAAATAATAAAAACCAACAGTAGAAGATGTAAGGAAATTTGACCGTTTTGTAAGGAAATTAATGCGAAAACATTAATGGACCATTTCCTTCCTCATTATGTGGTACACTAATGGGTCGTTTCCTTCCTCAAACGTTTCCTTCCTTATTATTTGGTCAATAGAATCTAAAGGGTTTTCCTATTAATATGCTAATGAATAAATCGGTTATAATCTAGAGCATTAATTTCTCTCATCTTGATCGTGATGGACGATCAAGATTAAGTCTACAAATCTGCAAAGTTGGTCCTCTCTCTACCTATAAATATTAACCTTTGCCCATCACAAAGAATATAGAAAACACATAAATAGATATAGGAAAAAAGAGAGAAACCATTTCCTTTCTCCATTGAAACAGCTTTCGACAACGACCATTGCTGATTCGTATACAAGATGCCTGTGGGTATGTTTTATTAATTTATTACATATATGATAATCATGTAATTCTAGATCTTGGGGTTTGTGTTATTCGCAAGATATAGATTACATGTGGTATCAGAGCATGGTTTTAGTATTCATGATTATCCATCAATATATATAAAACAAAACTAGCATAGATCTATGATATGATGTTTGTAATTTTACTATGATGATGATAATGATTATTAGTGTTAATATGATTCAAGTTTAATAATCATATTATTTAAGTTGCTATAGTAATCATGATTATCAATATTGTTCTATTTACTGTATGGAGATCTGGATTTGAAAAACTTACATTTCCGCAAAAGTTGATTTTTTTCTACTTCAATGTTTGATCTACTGTATAATATGGAACAACTTATTGTATGTGAATACTTTTCAAAAAGTATACATATTGAAAACAATTGTTTCCTAGTTTGACATTAAATTCATGACCTGGAACTTGCAAGATAATTGTCTATACATGATTTGCAAAATAATTATTTATATGTTAAATTCATATATGAAATTTACTTGGAGTTACTAAACATTTATTATCCTCGTTGTGGATTACTTGAAAGAATGACAAATGTTTATGCAAAAAAAAAACATTAATGTTTATCTCTTTTCTCTCTTGTTTTAGTTTTCGGTTCCGCGCTTAATTTCCTTGTTTCCTCTAGTCTGATGCATGCAGTCACGTCCACAGGCAGCTGCTGCTTGCACTATAACGCATGAAACATTAATGTTTATCATTCTTTCATGAGTATGGTTCTACTGCCTACCCACAGGTGGCGCTAAACCTAACCTCTTATTATGACATGTGTTTTATTCTAATAAAGAAGCCTACATTCTTTTACATATGCATTTGCAATGCCCTCAAACCTTAATTCGTACGCTACGTCTATCGTCAGACTCAATGGAACCAAATGAAAAAAGCAAGTTGAGTTTTCTTTAGGCATACTAGAGCTGGACCTGGCTCTCCTTAAGGAAAAGCCAGCCCCACTTACTGACACAAGTACGCTTGAGGAAAACAAACTCCATGATGATTGGGAATGATCTAATAGGCTCAGCATGATGTTTATGCGAATGGTGATTGATACCAACATCAAAACCTCCCTACCCAAAACTGAAAGCGCAAAAAAATATTTGCAATCCATTGAAAATCGGTTCAAGACTGCAGACAAATCCCTTGCTGGGAAACTTATGGCAGATCTTGTAACCATGAAGATTGATGGTTCTCGCTCAATGAGCGCTCATGTCATTGAAATGATTAACCTTGCTGCCAAACTTAAGAATTTGGGATTGGTTATGGACGATGCTTTTCTCGTTCAATTCATTCTCACTAGCTTACCTCCTCAGTATGAACCATTCAAAATTCATTACAACACTATTACGGAAAAGTGGAGTTTAAATGAATTGACTAACAAACTGGTTAAGAGGAGTCTAGGCAAGGCTCGCAAGGCATTAAAGTTGCCTAATTCACTCAAGGGGTTGGAAAACAAGCTGGCAAAAAGAATAACTCACAGCATAAAAGAGCACCACCCAAATCTGATGATGCCACTCAACCATCCAAGAAGAAAAGAAGGATGATGTCTGCAAATTCTGCAAGAAACCTGGACACTTCCAGGCAGATTGCATTAAGCGCAAATCATGGTTCGAAAAGAAAGGTAACCCAATGGGTTTCGTAAGTCATTTCGAATCAAATCTTACTAATGTACCTTCTTCTACGTGGTGGATTGATACTGTTGCTAACGTTCATGTTTCGAATTCTATGCTGGGATTCATTACGATCCAAACCACAAACCCAAGTGAGATTTCATTTTCATGAGGAATAAAGATAAAGCTCCAATTGAAGCTATTGGAACTTTTCGTCCTATTTTAGATAGCGGTTTTCAGTTAGATTTATGTCAAACTCTTTATGTTCCGTCTATTTCCCGTAATCTGATTTCTGTAAGTGTACTTGATAAATTTGGATATTCGTTTGAAGTTGGAAATGGAAATATTAGTTTATTTAAAAAGTTTAGTCTTATTGGTTCTGGAATATTAATTGATGGACTTTATAAACTTCATCTTAAACAAAATGCCGAAATCCAACTCACCCTGCATGGAAAAGAAACTAAAAGAAAGTCATCCAAGAATGATTCTTACTTCTTGTGGCATAAAGAACTGTCACATATCCGGTGAAAGAATCAAGAGGTTAGTGAAAGATGGTGTCCTACCGGACCTAGACTTCGCTAACGTTACAGCATGTGTTGATTGTATTAAAGGAAAAACAACAAAAAACACAAAGAAAGGACCACAAGAAGTACACAACTTCTTGAAATAATACATACAGATATTTGTGGACCTTTTGATGTTCCAACTTTTGGAGGAGAGAAATATTTCATCACTTTTATCGATGATTTTTCACGTTATTGCTATCTTTATCTGTTGCATGAAAAATCTCAGTCAGTGGATGCTGTACAAATGTTCATTACTGAAGTCTAAAGGCAATTAGAAAGAAAAGTGAAAATCATTAGGTCAGATAGGGATGGTGAATTCTATGGAAGGTATGATGAAACGGGACAACATCCTGGACCTTTTGCTAGACTTCTTCAAAAACTTGGAATTATTGCACAATACACAACGCCTGGATCTCCATGGCAGAATGGTGTAGCTGAAAGGAGAAATCGTACATACATGGAAATGGTTAGATCCATGATGAGTCATGCAAATTTACCTATATCATTATGGATGGATGCATTACAAACAGCTGTCTACATCTTAAATAGAGTTCCAAGTAAGGCCGTTCCAAAGACTCCTTTTGAACTTTGGAAAGGATGGAAACCTAGTTTAAGACATCTCCAAATTTGGGGTTGCCCAGCTGAATCTAGACTGTACAATCCAAATGAAAAGAAATTGGATTTTAAGACAGTTAGTGGTTACTTTATAGGTTACCTAGAAAAAATCTAAAGGATATAAATTTTATTGTCCTAACCATAGTACAAAAATTGTTGAAACCGGCAATGCCAAATTCTATGAGAATGGTGAAATCAGTGGGAGTACAAAACAACAAGAAGTGGTCGTTCATGAAATAAGGGTACCCATTATCTTACCCTCTATTTCAAAAGATATTGGGAATCATCCCATTGTTGAACCTGTTCACAATGAGGAAAACCCAATAAATGATCAACAACTCCATAATGAAATTATCACCAATCATAATGTTGATGAAGTACCACATGAACTAGCATTAAGAAGATCTCAAAGACAAAGAAGATCAGCTATTCCTGATGATTATATGCTTTATCTAATAGAATCTGAAGGAACTACGGACCCAATTTCTTATTCACAAGCCATTAAGGATGTTAATTCTATTAAATAGATTGATGCCATGAAAGATGAACTGAAATCTATGGATAATAATCAAGTTTGGGAAATCGTTTAATTGCCGCAAGGACATAAAGCAGTCAGTTGTAAGTAGGTCTTCAAGACCAAACGTGACTGTAATGGTAAAATTGAACGATATAAAGCTAGACTTGTTTTCAAAGGTTTTGATTAGAAAGAAGGCATTGACAATAATGAAACTTTTGCTCCTGTTTCCAGGAAAGATTCTCTTTGAATTATCATGGCATTAGTAGCTCATTATGATCTCGAGTTACATCAAATGGATGTGAAAACAGCCTTTCTAAATGGAGACATGGAAGAAGAAGTCTACATGCATCAACCTGAAGGCTTCATAATTGAAGGACAGGAAGACATGGTCTGCAAACTTAAGAAATCAATATATGGACTGAAACAAGCTTCTAGACAATGGTATCTAAAGTTTCATGAAATCATTACCGCTTTCGATTTCATAGAAAACATAGTTGACCCTTGTATATACCTCAAGTTCAGTGGGAGCAAGTTTATATTTTTGATTCTGTATGTTGATGACATATTATTAGCTAGAAGCGACCTTGGTTTATTATGTGAAACTAAGGATTATCTCTCAACGAACTTTGAAATGAAAGATATGGTTGAGGCTTCCAATGTGATAGGAATAGAAATATTCCATGATAGATCATAAGGAATTCTAGGATTGTCTCAAAAAGCATATATTGACAAAATTCTTGAGAGATTTGGCATGACGAATTGTTTCTCTAGTCCTATACCACTGCAGAAAGGAGACAAACTTGTTCTTGAGAAGTGCCCAAAGACTCCTATGGAACGAGAAGAAATGACCAAATATCCTTATGCATCTCTTGTAGGGAGTTTGATGTATTCATAGGTCTGTACAAGACGTGATATCAGTCATGCAGTTGGTATGCTGGATAGATTTCAAAGTAACCCAGGAACCGCTCATTGGAAAGCTGCAAAGAAGGTACCGAGATACCTAAAGGGAACAAAGAATTACGTGCTCACCTATAGAAAATCAAGTTACCTACAGGTAACTGGTTATTCTGATTCAGACCTTGCTGGCTATCCTGACACTAGGATCTGCACTCTTGGCTATGTGTACCTCTTATGTGGAGGTGCAATATCATGGAGAAGCCAGAATTCTGAGATGCTTTTCGGATCCACCATGATGGCTGAATACGTAGCATGTTATAAGGCTTCAATTCAAGGAACATGGCTGCGTAATTTTCTCTCACAGTTTGGCACTTTATGTTTTATCTCTAAGCCACTAACTCTCTACTACGAATGGAGCTGCAACCTTTTTCACCAACCATGATAGGATAACCAAAGGTTCCAAACACATGGACCTTAAATACCTACTACTAAAGCAAGAAGTTAAACAAGAGAAAATTATTATTGAATCAATATGTACAGACTTACAAGTGGCAGACATATTCACGAAAGGACTACCTCCAAAGACCTTTCAAAGACATACTGATAGCATGGGTTTTGCAAATAGTTCCTAATTATCTTCTTATTATGCCATTTATTTTGTACTTATCTAGACATGACAATTATTGAGCTCTTAATAATTTGGACATCTTTTATTTCTGTTTTATAATGTGTACACATTTATATTTAGATAAATGATAACAGAAACAGTCTTTTGCTTCAAGACATTATGTGACCATTAAGTTATGCTCATCTACGGTCTAGTTATGAAAGTTGTCGATGTCATAGTACATGGAAGTAAGCATGTTGTAAAATAACGTGTACACGTTATGACTTCCATTGACCACTAGATTAGCCAAGACACTTATGATAACTGACTAAAGAAAAGTTTAGCATATCATGCGCGCCTTATGACCTTAATACGAAAACATTAATGGATTTACTATTGACCAAGTGGGAGACTGTAAGGAAATTTGACCGTTTTGTAAGAAAATTAATGCGAAAGCATTAATGGACCGTTTCCTTCCTCATTATGTGGTACATTAATGGACCGTTTCCTTCCTCATTATGTGGTACATTAATGGACCGTTTCCTTCCTCATTATGTGGTACATTAATGGACCATTTCCTTCCTCAAACGTTTCCTTCCTCATTATCTGGTTAATAGAATCTAAAGGGTTTTCCTATTAATATGCTCATAAATAGATCGATTATAATCTAGAGCATTAATTTCTCTCATCTTGATCTTGATGGACGATCAAGATTAAATCTACAAATCTGGAAAATTGGTCCTCTCTCTACCTATAAATATTAACCTTTGCCCATCACAAAGAAATAGAAAACACATAAAGTAAGGTATAGGAAAAGAGAGAGAAACCATTTCCTTTCTCCATTGAAACAGCTTTTGACAACAACCATTGCTGATTCGTATACAAGATGTCTGGAGGTATGTTTTATTAATTTATTACATATGTGATAAACATGTAATTCTAGATCTTAGGGTTTATGTTATTCGCAAGATATAGATTACAGAAGAATCATAAAAAAAACCATTTTCATCATCGAAATCTCTCTCTTAACCTTCTTCACCATGTTTACTCGTATAACCTTCTCTTTCCCAATGATTTTCATGGCGATGTTCAAATTAATCTTCATATTTCCTGCCAAATAAACATTCGCAAGTGCTCCATGCCCTAGCAATTGATCGAGTTCGTAGCAGCTGTAAAGTAGGGTTTTCGCTCAGATCTAGAGGAATCAAGGGTATTAACTTTAATTTCTTCCATTATTGCAAAAAATAAGTTGGGATTTTTACTAAGAGAAAGGAAAGAAGATTGAGAAATCAATAGGAGCTAACCGATAAGAATGCTTTCGGTGACATGTGCGACACGCGGGATCTTCCACTGCCATCCGATTAGCGCAGCGCCTATGAACCATCTCATTTTGCTATGGGACTCCTTAAAGAAGAAAAATGATTGAGCAGAGATAGTTTTGTACTGTTAGAAGGAGATGTAGGGCAAAAATAATGTTTACTTTCAAACGGATGGGCAAATTGGGATTTACGTGGTGAAGTTGTGCGGAGAAATGTGGAGTTATATTTCGTTTTGTGCTAGTAGCTGTGCAAATTGAAAATTAAGAAAGGATAAGCACGAAATGAAAATTGAGGAGGAAACAAGGAAACCAAGATGGGACCAATAACAAATATTATCAAAAAATTTATTTTGACCAGCCCTAACTTTCCATATGTACATTTACACATTTTGAAAATAAAAAAGACATGATATTAGCAAACATGATAACATGGTTTTAAACTAAATATAGTTCGCATCCCATTTCATAGATAGATAACAACTACAATAAAACCGACGATTGTTTATTGTCAATTTTGATTTGCGCTCAATAGTGATTGTTTGTGGATCTAACGATGGAGAAGGTGTTGCGTTTTGGGGATCTCGGGAAGAACTGTGGATCTAATAAGGGAAGAATACATGAAACGATAATGAATGATCTGATAAGAGGTGAAAAGAATTGCATAAAATTTTAAAAACATCAATTTAAAAAATGCACAATGCCACTTATTAGAAATATAATAAAATTTGTGATTTAATGGTGAAAATAGTTTATTACTCTGTCGTTTCTACAAAAAGTTATTGCATTTTAAAGATTGATAATTAATGGGGTGCAAATTTTAATTATAGATGTGAGAATAACATTCACGTATGAATAATCAACATTGCTGCAATGGAGGAAAGGGGTATTTTAGGGAAGAAAATAGTAGTATTTGAAAATACAGATGTAATTTATATCTTTTTTTAGAGGGATGTTTTGTGTATTAAGTGTTATTCGAGAGATGTGTCCCTTATTTTCACTATTTAATACTCATTTTAATTATTAATTGTTAATTATCTAATAGTAATTATTTAATGATAATTATTAAATATGGCTTCTTATTTATTGATTCTTAATCATCAGTTATTACTTATTACTATATTATCATTAAATATTAAATACTTGATAATAAATATCACTTATTAATTATTAAATAGTAATTACTAATTATTTAATAGAAATAATTAATTATTAATATTACTTCTTATTTATTAGTTATTAATTATAATTGAATATTAATTATTTAGTATTAATTATTTAATATTAATTATAAATGAATATTATTTATTAAATATTAAATATTACTTCTTATTTATTAGTTATTAATTATTACTTTTTAATTATAACTGAATATTAGTTATTTATATTAAACATTAATTATTTAACATTAATTATTAATTATTTCTAAATTTTATGGATCTTTTCAAACTTTAGAAAAAAATTATTTCTAGATTATTAAACTATTGTAAATAATTTAATATTAATTATTAAAGTTGTAAATTAGTTATATATTAAGTAAAAACATTAATTACAAAATATCAATTATTTAAATTTAATTATTTATTATTTATTATTAATTAGTAATAATTTAATATTCATTATTTTACTAAATATTGTTTTGGCAAAGTCGACGGGGTTAAATGGACCCTTACCATTTTCATTGATCCACTTTGGGAAACATACAACAACAAAAACACTAATATCACAGGGAAGATAGAAAAGCGGATCAAAATACAAGGAGGGTCAAAAATTAAAAGGAGAAAAGGAAGAACAAAAAATATATTTGAGGAAGGCCACGTCAACAAACCAATGCAACTTCACCTAGGTCGAAAGGAAGATTGGCATCATCAAGGCCTTTGCTAACATCAGGAATAATCAGATCAGCCAACTTCTTTCAGACATTCGCTTTGCATTCTTGAAAATTTTGGTATTCCTTTCTAACCAAACTAGCCATATAAACTTTTTAAAGAGAATCCCATATATTCTAGAGTGAGTCTACTAAAATTAATCCATCAAACATGGTTGTCCTTCACTCCAACCTTATCGAAATAAAGACTACTTGTAACGACCCAGAATTTGACCGCTTTAAAATATATTATTTAGAGTGATTTTAAATATAAAAATAAAAGTTTTTATGATTTAAATAATATTCGATAGGATTTGGAAGAAGAAACAAACATAAAAATAATAACATTTGCCTATATCGACAAAAGTGACAAAATGCTGATTTTAGAAAAGTATGTTTCAATGGTTAAATAAATTATCTTACTTAATTTATGAGTGTAAATATTTTTTAATAGAATTATACAAATTTATTTTTAAATTTGGTTTACATAAATAAATAATTTAACTAAAACGTCAAAATGTGATCGTAAAACATTTTGTCGGAAAACAACGTTTTGTCGATTAAAAGTTGTCGCAACATCGTCGCACCTTTATTTTTTTTTGTATAGGAACATATATTCAAATAGTGTAAGTATTGATTAATTTACTAAATATGTTACTTTTACTAAATAAAATTATAAAACTTCTAGAAGTCATTAGTAAAAGTAAGTAAGAATTAACAAAAGTGAGAAAAAGTAAACATCCAATCAATATCACATTAAAGCCAACATAATTGTGACATTCTTTACTTAATCTTTAAGTGAATAAGACATAAAGTAAGGATGTGAAAAGTGATGTTAAATATTGAAGAAGTGGAGATTGCTTTAAGTTGAAGTAAGGTTAGTTTGGTAATTTGGTAAGAGGTTATTTTGGTAAATTACCACTTTCTTTCTTTTTCTATAAATATCCACCTCCTTCTTCACTTTCATTCACATTTCTTCTTCTTATTTTCACAACATTTTTAATCTTCTTCCTCTTCTCTTTAATGGCTTCCATGACATATAAAAAATTAAAAAGAAATAATGTCAAAATATTTATAAAATATTCAAAAGAAATCAATGTCCATTCTCTTCAAATCAAACTCCTCTTTTCTTCATATTTTACCTCTTCTTCTCTCAGCCATAACTTCTTCAAATCCTAATCAAAATACAAAATTCTTTTTCTTAAATCATGTATTTTTCCAGTGGCTACAACTTTCATGTTTACCACTTTGTTTTGTTATGAAGATAATCATGCCAAAAATCCACTTCTTGCAAGTGCATTTCTGGTCCAGTTTTTAAGCCAGAGAATAGACCATTTTGTTTTAATTATAACTTGATCATAACTGATCCAAATTAAGAAATTCTTCTATTCAAACCAAATGAAATTCCAGTGTCTACAACTTTTGTGTTGATCACTTTTTCCAGTTTTGAGGTTTTCTATACCTAAAACTCAATTCTTTGATGTGTATTTTTGGACTTCATTTTTATCAATCCGATAATACCTCTTCTTCATTTTATCATATCTCCCTCAAAACAACTTGGATTCAAATGGTTTTTTTTTTAAATTCAAGAGAAAAGAATTTCAACAATTTTTCAGTTAACAAGTTTTTCAAATTTTGAGAGTAAAAGAGTCAAAAACAAGAGAGAATATGACCTATTTTTCGGGTCTAGTTTTGAGAATTCAAGTTCAAAGCTCCACCACTTCTTCTTTATACTTTCGGCCAACTTCCATCTCAAGCCTTGGCCAAGCACTAGGAAGGAGGAATTCGAGCTTATATTCATTTGGTTTCGAAGCATGGTAGGAAGTATGCGTTAGATCTTAAGTTCCTTGGCTTAAAGTTTGACGAAGTGGAATACAGTAAGTTATTTCTTATTTTATATTCATTAAAACTATTGCTATGTTGGGAGAACTTTAAGCGTTAAGTTGTTTAAAAACCCTTGTTAAATGCTTATTTACTTTTTTTCCTAAAAAATGGTTTGATTTCCTTGCTTGATATTATGTTTGGATGATTAATTAAGTAATTTAAAACTTAGAAGTTAAATACTTAATGGGGTATGCGGAAACGATTAGTACATGTGTTTCGTCTATGAGATCCAAGGAGACTTGGACGAGGGACGAAATATGTCGAAGGGAAAGCCAGGATGCTCCAAAATAAATATCAAACCGTTAAAGTGTTATAAATATTTGATAAAATGAAGCATTGTTTATCATTTATTATTTTGTTTATTTCATTGATTGATTGTTTGAATTAGGCTCGACCAGTTTATGAGCACTGATTATTGTTATTGATTGTTGACTTTGCTCGACCAGTTTATGTGCAATTTATAATCCATATGCATGGGCTTGGTAGAAAATAATTGTAGGCTAACACCTTGTGATTTATTTCACAATTTGACTATAAGGTGTTTAGCGGTAATATTTGGTTCACTTCAACATAATAAATTGTTTTGAAAATTGGTTTTCAAATGGAATTGTTATGAAAAGTTTTCCCTTCAAAAGAAATAGAAATGTTTGGTAACGAATATTATGAAGTTATATTATATAAAAGTGATTTATATAATGAATGGTTTTAGAAAAGTGTTTTATAAAACGGAAATAATTTTGAGGACTAAACCCGATGGTTTTAAGATGATTTTTGAACAGATTTGGGAAACGAAAATTATTATAGATTTGAAAGTACTTGTGAGTATTAGTGTGAAATGGTTTATCGCTTCGTGATGTAAAATGATTTGTTATGTTACCAATGATTCGGGTAACCCGTAACTAAAAAGGTGGGCATGTGTTTTTGGTATAGTCCGCTCTTATAATAGAGGGATATACTTATTTATCGATTGTATTAAGGCTGGGACTGTGACGACCTGGAATTTTTAACAATATAAAATGGAATAATTAATTGATTTTAAATATTTAAAGGTTAATTTTAACTTGAATTCCAAATATTAATATTTACTTGATAATTAAATTATTGAATTATATAATTCGAAATTAGGTAAGATGTTGAATATAGAATTTTAAGCCTGTTAAAAATAATTCGAAGGCTTATAAAATTTATAATGATGATACTGAAGATAATAGAATGGTTGAAATTTAATTTAAAGGTAATTTGTTCATTTTTTAATAATATATCGTTTAAATTGACATTTAGAAATAGCCTTCCGAGGCACAGTCTTGGAATTCGACGAAACCAGTTCCATTGGATCCGTAATAGTTAGTTATTATCGGATTCCAATTTTCGTAGCGTTTGGATTTACCGTTTGCTCGTACGGGTGAGAAACGCGTTGAAATTAAAATCGATAATTTAATATTTTAAATCGATTTATAAAGCTAACTTCCACATATGATTAAATTAGCTTCCGAAATACGTTCCATTGTGTTCGGAATACGGGTAAAGCCTTATAAACGCCTGGCGGCATATCTGATTAGGAGTTTGAAATTTCACGATATGCAACACGAGATATTTTCAATATTTGATTACATAATAATCAACCGTACTCAAGAAGCCATTCCCAATTTTATTATACGTGTCCATCCCCACTCTAAGCCTAAACAGAAATCGAAATTCCACGAAGAAAAAATAAAAACATGGCGACTGAATCATAAAATCAAACCAAATCAGAATCATAAATAGCCGAAATCAACTCGAAGCTGTTCGATTTCTAAAGCAAACAAAACCAATCGCGATCTAGGTTGGGTCGCGAACGATATTGGAGGGTCACGAGCATAAGGAGGCACGTGATGTCAAGCGACGTGAAGAGGTGAGCTCGCGATGGAAGGCAAGCGGTGTTGTTAGTAGTTTGGTTCTAGCGGGTATCGATGGTGGTTTATCGCGACAACTGAGTCGCGTGTTTCAAGGAGGAGCGGTTGGAGATGGGTGAGTGGACAAATATTGACATGAACTTTGTAACGACCCTGGATTTTGGCAACATTATTTTAATAAATATTTAATCCAATTAAATAAAATGTAAACTGATCATTTTAAAATGAATAAATCTTCTGGGAATAGTTGCCATTTGTTTATATAGATTTATATTTTGAAAAGGGAATCTTGATTTTTGAACATTTAAAATAAATCCCTTAATAATATTCACAATGAAATCTTTCTTGTATAATTTAACTAAATTGCCTTACCTTGTTAACATTTGGTATAAATGTTTATGGATAATAATGTTTGAAATAGAATCAAATTCTATCAATATAAAATGTAAGCAAGAAATATTGTGTAAAGCATGTGAATGTAATTTAAATGTTGACGGTTAGAATACAAAGCAATATGTATATATATTGATAAATATGCATAAGTATGTAGAAGTAAGAAAATATGTAAATGTACATGGGAATTTTAAAAGAAGAAATGTACATACGTTCAGATCAAACAAGGAATGTGCAGAAAGGCATAGAAATATAAATAGGTATAGACGTATTGAGGAAAATATATATCTACAAGATAAAAACAAGAGAAAAATAAAATATATATAATATCTATGTACAAAATGAATGGATAAGTATTTAAACCTAAGGGGAGACAAGCATTTAAAGCTTAGCACACAAAACTTTTAATCAAAGTTACACAAGAAAATCATATCAGGTCAAAGAAACTTCTGACCGAAGAAAATATATAATGAAGAAGCTTGTTGTATACACCAGAGAAAAGCCTATATACCTCTACTTGGTCTTCTTCATTTCTGCCTGAATTCGAAAACTTTGTTAAGCAAAACAAAGATAAAATTCACCTCTGCATTTTATAACTAAAAAAAAAGAACTGTCAGGCTGCAAATTCATTTTTACTTGCTCAAATCCTTTTTCTTTCTTCAGCTTTCATTTTTCAATACCAAACCAGAGAATTAGTGTAAAACAATTAAATCAACAACTTCAGATTTATTTTCAACCTGGGATCAAGGCTTCAAGATTAAAGCAGATCTGGTCTAATTCGAAGAATATTTAAAACTGGAATTTTTAAAACAGGCCTCTGTTCTTTGCTCGCTGTACAACATAAAAGGTGAGTAAACAAATTTCTTATCTGTTTACAAATCTTGTTGCAAGCAGTAAATTGGAAGTGAAGTGTGATAAATGATCATATGTTTTTGTTTATGAATCTTATATTTTTATAATTACAAATTAAATATGCATGTTTGTTTCCAACATTTATTCTGTTCCTGTTGTCCAGGTTCAAGATTTGATAAAAGGAATCATGTTTTCTTTCCCTGATTCTCTTGAGGGCATAATGTATAAACAAATTTAAATTGTTATTCCATGATGGAAAAAAAATAGATAGTTTTAAGCCAATTCAGAAGCAAGATTTTTACAGAGGGAAAAAGAACATTCAAATTCCAAATTTCATCAAACCCCGACTTGAATGGTTCTTGTTTCAAATTTATAATTTGATTCTTGATCAGAAACTAGGATTTTTAAATATTAATTCAAGAATTTTAGGCCTTGAATTCGTGAGATATTGCATGATGAAATGAATTGCGGTTTTGAGCATTTACTGGTGACCGACAAGGATTGGGTCCTTGGGGTTGTGACTGAAGTTAGCCTAGGGGTGGGCGATGTCAGCAAAAATGGGTAAGGTGATTATTATTTGCCGAAGCGACGTGACGAGGTGATAGTAGGGTTTTAGGTGACGTTTGGGCTGAGCTAGTTTCTTGTTCGATTGGGTAGTCGATAGATGATCGGAGTCATGCGCATGGAGGGGGATGGATGGTTTGGGTCATGACGAAGTTATGGCCGGAGTTGCAAGATCATCGGCGATCTGTGACGGTGATGCGAATGGATTTTTGTTACTCGTCTTCTTCCTAATGGGCTTCGCACTCCTTGATTTCGAAATAGGAGTAGTCTTGCGTTTTTGGGTGATTGGGGCACGTCAGTGAGGTGACGACGACTTGGCGACAGGGTTGCCAAGCTCCGGCGATTCGTGCACGTGTACCTATATCAGCTGTGCATCAGAGTTATGATGGGCGATTGGGGTAGGAACTGGAACGTAAGAAGCTGGAAAAAAAAGTATGATTCGAGTGAGCACGAGTTTTAACGAGTGGGAGGTAATGTTTTTGTTTCGGTTAGTTTTGTGTTGGAGGATTGTAACTCGATAAGTATGTAAGGAATTTTACATTTAACATAAGCAGAACCAGATTTCTATTGGCAAAGGTAATCAAAGAAGTATAAGTTTAGAAACTAAACTAAAATAAGCTAAAAGGTGAATCAAAAATAAAAATTTGTTGTCAAAGAAATAAAACGTAAGATTTTCAAAAAGGAAGTTTACAAACAAGTTTAAAGGCAATGTGTTTTCTAATAAAGTGTAATGATGTAATTAAGTATTGAAATTGAGATAAAAGAATTTATTTTAAATTAATTAAGGTGGTAATCAATTAGGAATAATTAATTTACGGGATTGATTAAAGATTAATCACTTAGGTATCATTAAAAATTATTACCTGGTAAGTAAATTAGTGGGTAATTAATGAATGTAATTTTAAGATCATTAACTAAATTGTGAGGTGATTAATTAATGGAATTAATTAAAATTAGTTAATTACTAAAATAAGAGTTAATGGATCTAAGTAATATAATGGTAATTAATTGGAAAGTGATTAATAAATTAAAGGGATTAATTACTCAACGTAATTAATTAAATTAATGTGATTAATTTGAGATAATTAACTAGTTTAATTAATTAAAGAAAATCACTTGATGATTCATCAAGTAAAATTACTTAATGTAATTAATAAGAGTAATTAATGTGCAATTACTGGATGTAATTGATAAAAGGGGAATTACTTAATGAAGAGTAATATATGGATTAATTACTTAATGAAATTAATTAAGGATTAATTAATTTAATTAATTAAAGGTTAATTAACCAATGTAAGTAATTAAAGGATGGATAATCACTGAATGTGATTAATTAAAGTTGATTAATGAATGAGATTAATTAAAGATTTATTACTGTAAATGGTTAAGAATAATTAATTTGAGATAATTACTTGATGTAATTAAAGGATTATTAATCAAGGGTGATTAATTAAGATGGAAATTAAAAGAAAATTAATTAATTGGTTTGAATTTAATTAATGTTAAGAAAGGTAATCTAAGTAATTTAAGATTGGTAATTAATTTAATTGGAGATAAATTAAATTAATTTTGGGAAGTGTTAAATCTTACGTATGAATGATTGGTTGATGTTAAATGCCTTGAAATGGCTAATACCTCTGATATGAATGTCGCATATTACATTTAGATAACTTGGGATAGGATGATATGAGATTCGAGGAGACCGGGTCGGGTATTGGGTAAATACCCGAAACCACTTCGAATGTTTATAGATTGATATGTGAAATCTATAGGCCGGAGTAAGTGAATTTGAGGGATTGGACTATTTTAAGATCTTAATCTTTGGAATTGAGAAACTTATATGTGGAATAAGTGTTGTTTAAAATAAAATGTGGCTTTGTGAATTGATATATGGTACCCGGGTTTATATGAGTTGTATACTTTTGTATTCCTTGTTAGTTGGGTTTACTCACGCTGGTTTCCAGCCTGACCCGGGTGTTACTTTGATGTAATGCTCGGGTCAGACCGAGTATTACAGATTTTCAGGTAGGTACGTTCTGGAGCTCAGGAGGCGAGCTGGATGGCTATAACGTATAGAGTATTTCCGCTGTAATATATTATTGTGTATCTGAGACATGATTTGTATATGTCCAGTGTCTGTATATATGAGTAACTCTGATGTATATGAAATGTAATTAACCGATATGGTATTCTTCTGTAAACTGTTATTTATTATTATATTTTATCCGCTGCGAATGTGAGTTGTTGATGTTTCTGTTCTTCTTCTTCTTCTATCTCTTTATTCTTTTTCGTAACTATCTGGAATTTTCGGGTTCGAAAATTCCGGGTCGTTATAGTTGGTATCAGAGCTGAAAGGTTAAGCGAGAACCTTGGCTCTGGTGGGAATTACTCATTAAATAGAGTCCATAGTACTCTAGTATGAGTTGCGTATATATATATGAGAGAGCGTACTTGTTATTTTCTTATATAAGGATTTTAAAATGATTTTATATAAGATTATATTTTGATATATAGAGCAAATTTTCTGATGAATTATTAAAATTAAATTAACAAGTTATATAAACAACTGAACTGAAATTAAATAAAGATAAGTTCGAAATGGATTCAAACTGAAATTGAAATACTGAATTGGAGAAGTATTTCAGAATAAGATGATAATGGATGGTTTTGATAAAATAATCTTGGTTATTATCATAAATGATTGTTATGTGTTTAATAATAAGATGTGTATTAATGAGTAAACAAAATGAAATATTCTAAAGAAGTAAATGTTTAAGTAACAAAATGGAAAATACCTAAATTGTGAAATTTTACATTGAGGTCCAGAATTTAAAATTTGTTTCAAAGTGCTGAAAGAAATAATACATAAGAATTATTTGAATAAAAGAGACTTGTTGCAAACATGGGTTGTTTGGAAATTTGATTTGAATTTAAAACCAAAGGTGGTTTAAAATTTTAAAATATGGCAGGGAGGGCCAAGAAAAAAATATGTATAGATGTATGGATATACATGGTATTAAAGATATTTGAAATAAATTCTAAGGTGTTGAGTTTTGATTTTCCCTGAAGTGTGATATAAAAACCCAGAGTGATATAAGCTTTGCGCTTATAAGAGGGAAAGAATTTTGAAATTTGAAGTGGAAATTCAAATCTGAGTAAGGTCTATTGGATTAAGCAAATTGAAATTTAACTTGGGAGAAGTTAAATAAGTTTGAATGAACAAATTGAATAGGAAATTTCAAGATGAAATTGGAATTTAACTTGGTGAGTTAAATGGTTAATTTAAACTTGGAGTTGTGTGATCTCAAAATGGGTTTGAGATCTGGAAATTGAGAAATGAATAGATGTTTTAAAACAAATTGGATGATACCATCATATTGTTGTTAAAAATCTTTAAATTGTGGATCGGATTTGTTTTAAATGAATGAGGAATAAAGTGTAATAATATATATCCATTATAGAGATAAAAGAAAATTTTAACCTTAATTTGAAATTAAGGATAAGGGATTGTTTCGAACTGAAAAATTTAATAATGGCATTTATAAAAACTTGTTTCAAACCAGAAGATAAAATTGGATAATAAATTAAAATTTTAAGACAAAATTCTTTTGAACTCTTGTGTAAACATTGAAATAAGTAAGTAAAGATAATTTAAAAATGAATTTTGAGCTCAGAAATTAAATTGTTTAAAAGCTTTTAATAGAGGTTATCTTGGTTTAAAGGGTTAAACCAACCTTAGAGAATTTAACTAGAATTTATATAATTCGAGATGGTTTAAATTTGAGGTTGAAATTGAATTAGTCCAAAATTGAATCTGACTTAAATTAGTTGGATTTATGATTGAAGATGTATAAGATTAAAAATTTAAATGGGAAATATGAATTGGATGGATTGGGAATTCGGAATTTTTGGGAAAATTTAAAAATTCCTTTGGATTTGAAAGTGGTTTCCAAAGGTTTTGGAGAAATAATAGCATTATTTCAAAAAATATTTTAGTGTTGAATTTGAAATCTGGGAGATTTGAAGTTAAAAATATTTAGATGTGTTTTTTTTTAAAAAAAGATAAAAGCACTGAACTCTTCCGGTCACTGGAAAATAACGTCGGTGATGACTGCAGCATTATCGATGTTTATTTTCGAGTTTCTAAAAGAGAAATTGCTACCAAATTGTTTTCAATTGGAATTGTGTGTGAACTGGGTTTGGTTTTGAAATTCAAAGGGATAAATGAATTTGCCAAAGAATTTTGGATATAGTTGAATTCTAAGGTGATACTGGAATTTTGGAAATTGGTTTAAACTCTGGAATATTGATTAAAATGTTTATCAAATAAAATAAAAATATATTGGTTAAATAAAATGTATAATTCCAAGCTAAAAGAAAATGTGAATGTAATTGATTATAAATAGAAGTGTAAAACTTAAATTATAATTAAAGTTGAAAAAAAAATCAATCAAATGGAGTTTGATATGGAATTGGGGTAAGTCAATTTCAAGGGAAATTGAAGTTAAATTGAATCAATTTAAATGAGAGTGAAAATTTAAATTGAATTCTTGGGGAGGTGAACAGTTGTGACTCTGGACTATTTCAATATAAACTTATTTTTTTTTCCAAGTTATTAAATTTATATACAACCTTTCTTTCTTAAAGCCAAATTATTTTACAATTATTTTGGATCTATTTAACCATTTTTCAACTGTTTTCTAAACTAACTACTACTTTTCAACTATTTTACAAATTAATTACTAATTTACAATTATTTTGCAATTATTTAGAAATTTCTGAAACTATTTAGCTATTTTTCAACTATTTTATAATTAGTTAACTATTTTACAGTTAGTTTTGCAAACTATTTATTATTTTTCAACTACTTACCTATTTTAAAACAAATTCAAGCTATTTTTCTAAACTGGTCGGAGTTCAAACTGTTATTGATTAAATTCCCAACTGAGATAAGAATTGAGGTGATAATCCCAATGGGGATTAAGGCAAATGTGAATAGAAGGAATTTATATTGGAAAGAGTAATCAAACTTGAATATTTGATTTTGAATAAGCAAAGTTATATATCTTTGTTACATAAGATAAATCTTCCCTTATGGAATTTATTTTTGGGAGAAAAGGAGTTTTGAAAGTGTTTGAAGTATAAAAGGAATTTTATACAAGTTTGAAAAGATCCAAAGTTTTAAAAATATATGTATAAAGGATCTTATGAGGATTTTGGAAAAAGGGTTTTGGGAACCTTTGGATTTGGAAAGGCTTTTGATTTTGGGTAAAATCAATTTTGGAAATTTGGAAAGCCTATTTTGAGAATTGTCGATTTGGGATAATCGATTTTGTGTAAAGGAGCTTTGATAAAATTCATACTAGGTGTATGATTTGAAAAATACTATATTTGTATAGTATAAAATGTTTTGATGATGACTCTGGGGAAAAAGGCGCTCCCTTGAAATGGACTTCTCAGGAGTGCCACCGAGTGGTGCTGCCTTTAGCCCCAAGGGGGGGTTCTAAAGTTGATCCTGTGAGGAGTCCGGACAAAAGTAGTTCCTGAGGATTATGAGTAGTGTACCATAGCGAAAGTCATGTGTGCCACTGAGAGCCAACAGTCTGCGTTTGATTTTATATCGGTAGACTATGACTTATGGTATGCCACATAGCGAAAGTCGTGTGTGCCGCTGAGAGCCAACAGTCTGCGGTTGAGTTTATCTCGGTAGACTGCGACCTATGTAGGAGTGGAGAAGTTTCATTTCGACAGCGAAAATCAGAGGGCCGCTGAGAGCCTGCAGTTATATGGACTTTTGTTGCGACTGCAACGTAACCCTGGATGTAACGGTGATCTGTTGTGTGGAGATTCCATGGCGTAATCGAGAGTGCTGCGGAGAGCCTGCAGTTACATGGACTTTTGTTGCGACTGCAACGTAACCCTGGTATGTAACTGCGACCATGGAATGGGGGTGATGATTTTCAGAGCACTGTCACCAAAGATATTTCTTCTAGTTTCAAAAATTGTTCCAATAAAATTATTTTCCAAGAATTTTCACTGGGTGTTGAAAACGGGTTTACCAAGTACTTGTAGATTTTCAGTTCTACGCCTGATCAACGTATGACTGAATTTCCGTGAGAACAAGGATGGACTGGTTGAGACATCGAGTTATAAGAAATATTTTTATAAAAGCTATTTTAGTAATACGAGGTGGGTTTAAAAGCATTTCTAAAATTTTAAAATAGAAGTGTTGGAATTTTGGGAAAATAAAAGGGAAGACCCAAACTGGAATTATAAAATAAAATTGAACTCAGAAAAAAAAACTAAATCAAAGTTGTGAATGGAATTGGATTATCAGACTGAACTCAAGTTCGGTAGCATATTAATTTGGAGTATAAATGAGTTACGTAGGTGCTTGGATATTATTTTGATAAATTACGGAGGTGAATTAAAATGAAATAGATGGGCTAACTGAATTAAATGGAATTTGATTCGAAGAGAATCAAATGAATGGAAGTGAACTTAAGTTGATGTTGAAATAAATTAAAGTAATTAACTTAAGTTTAAAATTTATTGAAGTTTGGTTTTGAATAAGGGTGAAAGCCCATTAAATAAAAGCTTGGATCGGATTAATTTGGAATGGCTAGTGGTATACAAGAATGGAATGTATCGAGCTAACTAAAATTGTGGTGAATAAATTGGAAATAGAATTAATTATAGAAGGAGTTGAAATTAATTTGAAGTGGTTATAAACTAAAATGAATACTCTTTTAAGCGAATATTGTCAAATTTGCATTGGATGAATTGTTGTTTGATGTAAATGAAGGTAAAGAGATTCTATAAACTAATAGAAGCGAATAAAATTAATTGAATGTAAGAAATTGAGTTGCGAATCATTAAATTTGAATGAATCTGGCTTCGTTTCTTTTCGAGGACGAAAAGATTCAAAGGGGGGAGGAATATGACGACCCTGGATTTTGGCAACATTATTTTAATAAATATTTAATCCAATTAAATAAAATGTAAACTGATCATTTTAAAATGAATAAATCTTCTGGGAATAGTTGCCATTTGTTTATAAAGATTTATATTTTGAAAAGGGAATCTTGATTTTTGAACATTTAAAATAAATCCTTAATAATATTCACAATGAAATCTTTCTTGTATAATTTAACGAAATTGCCTTACCTTGTTAACATTTGGTATAAATGTTTATGGATAATAATGTTTGAAATAGAATCAAATTCTATCAATATAAAATGTAAGCAAGAAATATTGTGTAAAGCATGTGAATGTAATTTAAATGTTGACGGTTAGAATACAAAGAAATATGTATATATATTGATAAATATGCATAAGTATGTAGTAGTAAGAAAATATGTAAATGTACATGGGAATTTTAAAATAAGAAATGTATATACGTTCAGATCAAACAAGGAATGTGTAGAAAGGCATAGAAATATAAATAGGTATAGATGTATTGAGGAAAATATATATCTACAAGATAAAAACAAGAGAAAAATAAAATATATGTAATATCTATGTACAAAATGAATGGATAAGTATGTAAACCTAAGGGGAGACAAGCATTTAAAGCTTAGCACACAAAACTTTTAATCAAAGTTACACAAGAAAATCATATCAGGTCAAAGAAACTTCTGACCAAAGAAAATATATAATGAAGAAGCTTGTTGTATACACCAGAGAAAAGCCCATATACCTCTACTTGGTCTTCTTCATTTCTGCCTGAATTCGAAAACTTTGTTAAGCAAAACAGAGATAAAATTCACCTCTGCGTTTTATAACTAAAAAAAAAGAACTGTCAGGCTGCAAATTCATTTTTACTTGCTCAAATCCTTTTTCTTTCTTCATCTTTCATTTTTCAATACCAAACCAGAGAATTAGTGTAAAACAATTAAATCAACAACTTCAGATTTATTTTCAACCTGGGATCAAGGCTTCAAGATTAAAGCAGATCTGGTCCAATTCGAAGAATATTTAAAACTGGAATTTTTAAAACAGGCCTCTGTTCTTTGCTCGCTGTACAACATAAAAGGTGAGTAAACAAATTTCTTATCTGTTTACAAATCTTGTTGCAAGCAGTAAATTGGAAGTGAAGTGTGATAAATGATCATATGTTTTTGTTTATGAATCTTATATTTTTATAATTACGAATTAAGTATGCATGTTTGTTTCCAACATTTATTCTGTTCCTGTTGTCGAGGTTCAAGATTTGATAAAAGGAATCATGTTTTCTTTCCCTGATTCTCTTGAGGGCATAATGTATAAACAAATTTAAATTGTTATTCCATGATGGAAAAAAATAATAAAAAAATAGATATTTTTAAGCCAATTCAGAAGCAAGATTTTTACAGAGGGAAAAAGAACATTGAAAGTCCGAATTTCATCAAACCCCGACTTGAATGGTTTCTTGTTTCAAATTTATAATTTGATTCTTGATCAGAAACTAGGATTTTTAAATATTACTTCAAGAATTTTAGGCCTTGAATTCGTGAGATATTGCATGATGAACTGAATTGGGGTTTTGAGCATTTACTGGTGGCTGACAAGGATTGGGTCCTTGGGGTTGTGACTGAAGTTAGCCTAGGGGTGGGCGATGTCAGCAAAAATGGGTAAGGTGATTATCATTTGCCGAAGCGACGTGACGAGGTGATAGTAGGGTTTTAGGTGACGTTTGGGCCGAGCTAGTTTCTTGTTCGATTGGGTAGTCGATAGATGATCGGAGTCATGCGCATGGAGGGGGATGGATGGTTTGGGTCATGACGAAGTTATGGACGGAGTTGCGAGATCATCGGCGATCTGTGACGGTGATGCGAATGGATTTTTGTTACTCGTCTTCTTCCTAATGGGCTTCGCACTCCTTGATTTCGAAATAGGAGTAGTCTTGCGTTTTTGGGTGATTGGGGCACGTCAGTGCGGTGACGACGACTTGGCGACAGGGTTGCCAAGCTCCGGCGATTCGTGCACGTGTACCTATATCAGCTGTGCATCAGAGTTATGATGGGCGATTGGGGGTAGGAACTGGAACGTAAGAAGCTGGAAAAAAAAGTATGATTCGAGTGAGCACGAGTTTTAACGAGTGGGAGGTAATGTTTTTGTTTCGGTTAGTTTTGTGTTAGAGGATTGTAACTAGATAAGCATGTAAAGAATTTTACATTTAACATAAGCGGAAGCAGATTTCTATTGGCAAAGGTAATCAAAGAAGTATAAGTTTAGAAACTAAACTAAAATAAGCTAAAAGGTGAATCAAAAATAAAAGTTTGTTGTCAAAGAAATAAAACGTAAGATTTTCAAAAAGGAAGTTTACAAACAAGTTTAAAGGCAATGTGTTGTCTAATAAAGTGTAATGATGTAATTAAGTATCGAAATTGAGATAAAAGAATTTATTTTAAATTAATTAAGGCGAATTAATTTGTGGGATTGATTAAAGATTAATCACTTAGGTATCATTAAAAATTATTACCTGGTAAGTAAATTAGTGGGTAATTAATGAATGTAATTTTAAGATCATTAACTAAATTGTGAGGTGATTAATTAATGGAATTAATTAAAATTAGTTAATTACTAAAATAAGAGTTAATGGATCTAAGTAATATAATGGTAATTAATTGGAAAGTGATTAATAAATTAAAGGGATTAATTACTCAACGTAATTAATTAAATTAATGTGATTAATTTGAGATAATTAACTAGTTTAATTAATTAAAGAAAATCACTTGATGATTCATCAAGTAAAATTACTTAATGTAATTAATAAGAGTAATTAATGTGCAATTACTGGATGTAATTGATAAAAGGGGAATTACTTAATGAAGAGTAATTGATGGATTAATTACTTAATGAAATTAATTAAGGATTAATTAATTTAATTAATTAAAGGTTAATTAGCCAATGTAAGTAATTAAAGGATGGATAATCACTGAATGTGATTAATTAAAGTTGATTAATGAATGAGATTAATTAAAGATTTATTACTGTTAATGGTTAAGAATAATTAATTTGAGATAATTACTTGATGTAATTAAAGGATTATTAGTCAAGGGTGATTAATTAAGATGGAAATTAATAGAAAATTAATTAATTGGTTTGAATTTAATTAATGTTAAGAAAGGTAATCTAAGTAATATAAGATTGGTAATTAATTTAATTGGAGATAAATTAATTTAATTTTGGGAAGTGTTAAATCTTACGGATGAATGATTGATTGATGTTAAATGCCTTGAAATGGCTAATACCTCTGATATGAATGTCGCATATTACATTTAGATAACTTGGGATAGGATGATATGAGATTCGAGGAGACCGGGTCGGGTATTGGTTTTCGGGTATTTACTGATATCCAACTCCGGTCTCTTCGACTTCAATGTCATCCTAACCAAAGTTATTCAAGTGAATACAATTTACTTTTAAATACTGGATATTACTCTATACAGCATTTCATCATCGATAATCACATTATCACTGTTCAACCCAACATATCATTTTACAGAATCATTTCATATCACATAGCATCATGATCACATACCAGGAATATAAATTAATTAAAGGCATTTAATATCAATCAATCATTCATAAGCAAGGTTAATTAGTCATATTATTTCTAATTAATCTTAAATAGATTAAATTAATTACATCAATCATCTTTAAATCATGCTTATACGATTAATTAATTACATCAATCATCTTTAAATCATGATTATACGATTAATTACTTACAATCCAATTAATTAATCATCTTCTAATTATCATCCTTAACTACATTAATTAATGAGTCTTTAATTCATTACAAAAATTAATTAATCGTTAATTGCACAAATTAATTGTCCTTAATCAATAATTTACCACATTGATTCTTAATCTAATCACAACATTGATTAGCTATCCTTAAATTAATCAAATTTATAAATTTACTAACCTTTCATTAATTTCCTTAATTTATCTTTTAATTAATAACACTAAGTAATTAATCCTCGATTACTTACATTAAGTAATTATTAACTAAGTAATTAAACCCTAATTATCCCTATAATTAAACTCCCATTAATTAATTAATTTGTAATCCCTCAAATATTAATTAATTAATTCTTTGATTTAATTATACTAATTAATTCCCCTATAATTAATGAATTAATTAATAAATTCCTTTTATTTACTTAACTTAATTAAATTAATCTAAATCTTCCAAGATCTTAATTAAATTTAAGATATACATATTAGACCTATATCTAATATCAAAAACTTGCTTTTGAAAATTTGATAAATTATTTACTTAGAATACTTGTTAATATCGGCTTTGAAACTTGCTTTGAAACTTAACAATATTTAGCTTTTACTTCTTCTTTTTTACAAAAAAGCTTAATTAATCACTATGCTAAAAGCTTCGGGTTCAGACCCGAGTCTAAACTTCAAAAAATCTCGAGACAATCCCGGATCTTCTCTTCAATTCTTCTTCTTCCATTCGTCCTCTTCTCAACACTTCATCAGCTCTACAGCAACACTAAACCATAATCCCTGACATTCTGGTGCACCGTGCACATGCACACGGTGGCGAAACAACGCTGACCAACTTCATCGACCTTCCCAAGTCGCCGTTGACCTCTCCGACTCACCCAGCTTACACAAAAACCCAACCGAACGTCTATGTCGAAATCGAGATCTTCGAGAACCACCTTAGACAAAGCCCAGTCACCAAATTACTTACAACGCCTTTCTATGGTCATTGAAGACCACGTGCTCGCACCGGTAGCCGTGCTAGACCTTCCCCTTCATTTTCCACCACCTCCGAGCCCACTCGAATTCATCGCGGCGCCGCACGATTCACCAAATTAATGACAATCAGGATCATACCAAAACCCTAAATCGATCACTATCGAACTATCCACCTGATAGAAAAATCAACTGCTATTTTTCCCGAGTGTGCTAGACCTCCATCTATCTCTAGTGACGAACACGAGCTACCTCTATCAACCGATCGTCAAAGAACATCAAAAACCCCAATATTGATCAATACGTAAAATCTTAATATACCTAAACCTTAAAATCAGGAAATTGCTTCTAAAATTCATTATTTACAAGTTCGAATCCAGCTACTCAATCAGAACTTGAAATCTAATTACTTGATTTCTGACTAGAAGGGTTTTCCACTGGGATATCTTAATCTCCTGTATTCTTCACTTGTAAATTA
This sequence comes from Allium cepa, assembly GCA_030765085.1. Taxonomy (NCBI): domain Eukaryota; kingdom Viridiplantae; phylum Streptophyta; class Magnoliopsida; order Asparagales; family Amaryllidaceae; genus Allium; species Allium cepa. The sequence continues at coordinate 160,884,716 of CM060939.1, forward strand.
GACTTAAAATATATTTCCTAAACTTGAAACATGTTATTCCAACCTATTTCGTTTAATAATTTAAGCCTATAAGAGAATGGGTAAAAGATTTTTGGGATTTGCATTTGTTTCAACATCTGTAAACCTGGAACAGAACAAATATTTTTCTTGTTTCCAGACATACATATCCCATTTTCCTATATTCATATACATGAAATCAAATTTTATATATCCAAGCTTCAATGGTCATCATATACAGATCAAAATACTGATGGCTTTTAAAATGTTTTGAGACCAGTTTACTCACCTGCTTCAGAAAATAACAGAGGAGCCCAAAAAATCTGGATTTGATTTGAGCCTGAAATCTTGATCTGGGTTGAATGTTCTGATCTCTGCTTGATTCATTTTGTAACACAAGAAGTTGTTTTAAATTTATCAAAATTTAACTGCTTTGTTGCTGAGCCAAAATCTGGCCTTGCCTTGAGCTTCCAGGTTATGGGTTGAAAAGATTTGCTTCAGTTTGTTTTTAGAGAAAATTGATTCTCTTTGGTTAACTATCTCAGGTTTAATTCCCTTTTGAAACTGTAAGATAAGAGAAAAGATGAAAGAGAGAAATAGAGATATGTTTATACAACTTTTATCTATTATTATTTTTTAAAATAAAAGAAAAAGAAAGACACTTGTAATTAGCATTTTACAAGTTGCTTACACTTGTATTTGCATGTAACAATAGGTTTACACTTGTAATTACAATGTATTAATGTATTTTATAAAAAAAATATTTTATTATAGTTAAATTTTAGTTTTATATTAATAACATCTTAAGTGTGTTTAATAATCAAGCTTCTCTTTGTATATATTTTATTTATTAAACTTACATTTGTAATTATGCATGATATATTTGTTTTAAATGTTTATAAAGCTTTTTTGTTTATTTTATTAATTGACAACCACTTTCTAAATTTATATAAATAAAGTTTCCTTTAAGGAAAATAATATAAAATAAATCCTATTCTAATAAAAGCCTTATTCATATATTTTAAATCCAAAATTTAAAGTATTTATCTTTTAAATTTCAATTTAAATCCAGAATTCCAATTCCAATTCAAAATTAAAAATCAACTCATAAATATAAATATAAATATACACTTTTAAGCAAACATATAAAAAAAATCTATTTAAAATCTGCTTATCTATATATATATTCCATATTTATTATTTCATATATTTAAAATTCAACTGTTGTTATATTTTTAAATTTATTTATATATCCAGATATCTTTTATTATCAAAATTCTTATCTGTTCAATCTATAAATCAGAAAATTATTTAACTATCAGATGTTCAAAAATCTGGGTTATCACATTCCTCCCCCCTTAGAATCTTTTCGTCCTCGAAAAGGAACGAAGCCAAAATTTATTAAAATGATTATTATCAAAAAATTACTCTTCGAACATTTTTAAACTATAAACCCCTTTTTTTAAACTCTTTTAAAATCACATATTATTACAAAAATAGTTTTATATAAATACTTTTTATAACTCGATGTCTCAACCAGTCCAACCTTGTTCTCACAGAAATTCGGTCATACGTTGATCAGAAGTAAGACTGAAAATTTACAAGTGCTTGGCAAACCCGTTTTCAAAATCCAGTGAAAATACTTTGAAAAATAGTTTTACTGAAAATATAGAAAATATTTTTGAAAGTAGAGGAAATATCTTTGGTGAGAATGCTCTGGAAATCATCACTCCTATCCATGGTCGCAGTTACATTTTGGGTTACGTTGCCATCGCAGCAAAAGTCCATGTAACTGTTGGCTTTCAGCGGCTCACACGATTTTCGCTATCAAAATGAAACTTCTCCACTCCAACATAAGTCGCAGTCTACCGATGTAAAATCAAACGTAGACTGTTGGCTCTCAGCGGCACACACGACTTTCGGTATGTTACCATAGGTCGCATCTACCGATATAAAATCAAACGCAGACTGTTGGCTCTCAGCAGCACACATGACTTTCGCTATGGTACACTCTACTCATAATCCTCAGGAACTAGTTTTGTCCGGACTCCTCACAGGATCAACTTTAGACCCCCCCTTGGGGCTCAAGGCAACACTACCCGGTGGCACTCCTGAGAAGTTCATTTCAAGAGAGCGCCTTTTTCCCCAGAATCATCATCAAAACACTTTATACTATACACATATAGTATCTTTCAAATCATACACCTAGTATGATCTCATACTAAGCTCCTTAACACAAAATCGATTATCCCAAAATCGATAATTCTCAAACTAGGCTTTCCAAATTCAATATTGATTTTATCCGAAAATCAAAAGCCTTTCCAAAACCCTTTTTCCAAAATCCTCATAAGATCCGTTATATATATAGATATATATAAAATCCTTGAATAAAATCTTTGGATCATTTTAAACTTGTATAAAACCCTTTTAATACTTCAAACACTTTCAAAAATCTTTTCCTTCCGGCAATAGATTCAACAAGGGAAGATTTATCTTATATAAAAAAGATATATAACTTTATTTATTCCAAATCAAATATTTAAATTTGATTACTCTATAAAGTCATTAACCATATTACTTACTTCCAACAAGTAAATTTCTATCATAGAAATATCCAATTTCCACTTTACTTCATCATATACTTCACAAAATATAACTTTCATTTCAAAAACCATTTCACATTTCTAATCAATAAATTCCCAGTATCAATTTTATTCAAACTCATACGATGTACACATATCATCCGTATGCTATACCAATCTGATCGCTCACTCGATTATACATTTTCATTCCCGAACTAGTATCGTCCACCCGACTTCGTAGTGCAGACTCGGATCTAGTTTCTTGATCAGAAACCGTTATACTCCTTGCATAGTCATAACTATGATAGAGAATATCCAGAACCAATCAACAATCCATATCAAGGTTCGCCTTCAAAAATCGAGTGAAAAAATCCCAACTCGGATTGATATACTATCTCGAAATTCTGTGCTCGAATCTGGATCAAATCACTATGCGAATAGAGTAATTACGTACATCCTACGTATTTATCCTTATTGGTTATTAGCCAAATCAATCCTTTCTGTTCACATTCACTTTGTTTTCATTTACTTATTCACAATTGCTTCAATCCATTTGGATTATCACCTCTATTCTCATCTCAATTGGGTATTTAATCATAAACAGTTTAAACTCTGTCCAGTTTAAATTTAGAAAATAGCTTGAAAAGTTAAAAATAGATAAGTAATTGAAAAATAATTATTAGTTTGAAAATAGCTGCAAAATAGTTAAGAAATTGTAAAATAGTTGGAAAATAGTCAAATAATTATAGAAATTTTAAATAGTTGTAAAATAGTAATTAGTTATAAAGTAGTTGGAAAATAGTAAATAGTTTATAAAACAGTTGAAAAATTGTTAAATAGTTCCAAAAATAATTGTAAAACACATATAAGATAGTCTTAGTTTAAAACAAAAAAGAAAAGTTGTATAGTAAATAATTTAGAAAAATAGATTTATATTAAAACAATTCATTTTGAAAATAGTCTGGAGTCAAACTGTTCAATTCCCAACCTCCATTTTCAATCAAGTCAATTTAAGTTTCCACTTTCATTTAAATTGACTTAGTTCCAATATAAATAACTTCAATTTCCATTGAAATTGATTTAACCCCAATTCAAGTTGAATTAACCTCATTTTCTTTCCAAATTTAACTTTATTCAACTTTGATCCTAAATTCTACTAATTCAAATAAATTTCAATTGATCTAGTTCCAATTTCAATTCATCTCAATTCCTGTTTGAATACATCCAATTCCCATTTGAATTTGAAATTATTCAACTTCAATTTCATTTCAAATCAACCCAGTTCAAATTTTCCATTTGAATATTTAAACTTATTCACCTTCAATCACAATTCTAATTAATTCAAATCAAATTTAATTTGAACTAATTCAACTCAAATTTTCAAATTTAAACCATCCCGAATTATATAAGTTCGAGTTAAATTTTTAAATGTTGATTTAATCCTTTAAATCAAATCTACTTATATCTTTAGAACCATTAAATTTTGAATCCAAATTCCCTTTTTTTAAACCTATTACATAGTTCAAATAATAATTCAAATCCCTTTTTAAACAACTAAATCTTTGAAATTCAATTTATCATCAAATTTCAATTTTGAAACCAAATCTTTGAAGTTTCATCTTAAACATTCAAATCTTAAGTCCAAAATGATTCCATTTTACCTTAATAATGGATATATTACCATACCCCATTTCTTTAAACCAATCAAATTTACAGTTTAAAGATTATTAATAACAACAGGATGGTATCATTCAAATTATTTTAAAACATCCATCCATTTCCAATTTTCGGATCTCAAACCCAATTTGTGATCACTCAAGTTCTCAATTCCAATCAACCATTTAACTTCCCAAGTTAAATCTTAATTTCATCTTCAAATTTCCAAATCAGGTTGATCATTCCAACTTATTTAACTTTTTCCTAGGTTAAACTCAATTCATATAATCCAGTCAACCTTACCCAATTTGAACTTCCATTTCAAATTTTAAACTTTTCATAAATAATCCTCCCACTAATTAAGTTCAAAAACTTATCACTTTGGGTATCACATCCATTTCCAAAATTAAAACTCAACATTTAGAGTTTATTTCAAACTATCTTTGATATTACATATATTCATATACATATATATATATATATATATATACACACATATTTACTTCTTGGCCCACTAAGCCAAATTTCAAAATTTAAACCACCCTTGGTTTTAATTCAAACAAATTCTTTTAAAGTTTACAAACAATTTCTTATTCTAAAATAAGATTACATTCAAAATAGTTTGAATAATATTATTTCCTTTCACATTTTGAAAACAATTTCAATGTTTAAATTTAGAATTCAGAATCTCACAATTTGAAATCCACTTTAATTTACATCCTTTCTGTTTTACAAGTTATTCTCATCAAATGGTTACTTCCTTAAAACATTTTATTGTTTATTGGAAACAATCATCCCATTATTAAACATAATAACCATTCTATTTTCTGGTTTGAAACGAATTCTCATTCATATTAATTTGAAACTCTTTCCCAACTTCAAGATTTTAATTTTAGTTTGAATCCATTTCAAACTTATCTTTAATTTAATTTCAATTTGGTTGTATTTCTATTACCACTTAATTTAATTCCAAAAATTTAACAACCAATTACCATAATATTTATTGGAAAGAAATATAAATATCAAAATATATTCTTATATAAAATCATTTAAAATCTTTATATAAGAAAATAACAAGTACGCTCTCGTATATATATACACTCAACTTATTCTAGGGTACCATTGACCCTATCTTTAATGAGTAATCCCACCAGAGCCAAGGTTCTCACTTAACCTTCAGTCTGATACCAAATGAAACGACCCGGAAATTTCGATTCCGAAAATTCCTGATAGTTATGAAATAGAAGAAGTGATAGAAGAAAAGAAGAAACAGAAACACCAAAACACAGAAACCTCACATTCGCAGCGGATCAAAATATGATATCACATAAATAACAGTTTTACAAAGAGGAACTGTATCAGTACACTTATATTTTTATACATCAAAGTTACAACTATTACTAATCACTGGACAGTTTAAAACAACATATCCTTGTTATACAATAACATATCACAGTGGGAAACACTTCATACGTTCCTGCCCTCCAGCTCGCCTCCTGAGCTCCAGAACGTCCTTGCCTCAAAGTTTGTAATATTCGGTCTGACCCGAGCATTACATCAAAGTAACACCCGGGTCAAGCTGGAAACCAGCGTGAGTAAACCCATCTAATATGGAATACAAAAGCATACAACCAATATAAACTCGGGTAACTCGTACCTTATTACAAGTAAACAACTTGTAAAATCAACAATTACTTCCACAAATCAATATCTAAGTACTCGACTTTGTTTTTAATGGTCCAATTACTTAAATCATTTCATTCTAGTCTATTGATTACACATATTAGATCTATAACGAATTATAGATTATTAATCGAAGTGATTTTCAGGTATTTACTGATATCCGACTCCGGTCTCTTCGCCTTCAATGTCATCCTAACCAAAGTTATTCAAGTGAATACAATTTACTTTTAAATACTGGATATTACTCTATACAACATTTCATCACAGATAATCACATTATCACTGTTCAACCCAACATATCATTTTACAGAAACATTTCATATCACATAGCATCATGATCACATACCAGGAATATCAACTAATTAAAGGCATTTAATATCATTCAATCATTCATAAGCAAGGTTAATTAGTCATATTATTTCTAATTAATCTTAAATAGATTAAATTAATTACATCAATCATCTTAAAATCATGCTTATATGATTAATTAATTACAATCCAATTGATTAATCATCTTCTAATTATCATCTTTAACTACATTAATTAATGAGTCTTTAATTCATTACACAAATTAATTAATCGCTAATTTCACAAATTAATTGTCCTTTAATTGTCTTAATTAATAATTTACCACATTGATTCTTAATCTAATCACCACATTGATTAGCTATCCTTAAATTAATCAAATTTATAAATTTACTAACCTTTCATTAATTTCCTTAATTTATCTTTTAATTAATGACACTAAGTAATTAATCCTCGATTACTTCCATTAAGTAATTATTAACTAAGTAATTATTAACTAAGTAACTAAACCCTAATTACCCCTATAATTAAACCTCATTAATTAATTAATTTATAATCCCTCAAATATTGATTAATTAATTCTTTGATTTAATTATACTAATTAATTCCCCTATAATTAATGAATTAATTAAAAAATTCATTTTATTTACTTAACTTAATTTAATTAATCTAAATCTTCCAAGATCTTAATAAAATTTAAGATATACATATTAGACCTATATCTAATATCAGTTGCTTTTGAAAATTTGATAAATTATTTACTCAGAATACTTGTTAATATCGGCTTTGAAATTTGCTTTAAAATTTAACAATGTTTAACTTTTACTTCTTCTTCTTTTTTAAAAACTTAATTAATCACTATGCTAAAAGCTTCGGGTTCAGACCCGAGTCTAAACTTCAAAATCTCGAGACAATCCCCGATCTTCTCTTCAATTCTTCTTCTTCCATTCGTCCTCTTCTCAACACTACATCAGTTCTACAGCAACACTAAACCAAAATCCCTGACATGCTGGTGCACCGTGCACATGCACATGGTGGCGAAACAACACCGACCAACTTCGTCGACCTTCCCAAGTTGTCGTTGACCTCTCCGACTCACCCAGCTTACTTAAAAACACAACCGAACGCCTATGTCGAAATCGAGATCTCCGAGAACCACCTGGGACAAAGCCCAGTCACCAAATCACTTACAACGCCTTGCTCTGGTCATAGAAGACCACGTGCTCACACTTGTAGCCGTGCTAGACCTTCCTCTTCATTTTCCACGACCTCCGAGTCCACTCGAATTCATCGCGGCGCCACACGATTCACCAAATCAATGACAATCAGAACCATACCTAAACCCTAAATCGATCACTATCAAACTATCCACCTGATTGAAAAATCAACTGCCATTTTTCCCTGGTGTGTTGGACCTCCATCTACCTCTAGTGACGAACACGAGATACCTCTATCAACCGATCGTCAGAGAACATCACAAACCCCAATATTGATCAATACGTAAAATCTTAACATACCTAAACCTTAAAATCAGGAAATTGCTTCTAAAATTCATTATTTACAAGTTCGAATCCAGCTACTAAATCAAAGTTTAAAATCTAATTACTTGATTTCTGACTAGAAGGGTTTTCCACTGGGATATCGTACTCTCTGTGAAATATGCGCTTTGCGCTTATATGATTTTTGTTTGATGATAATAAACACATATATATAGTTCGTTTAAATGTATTTGTTAATGTACTATTTTAATTTTCATATATTAAATAAATATTTGTTGAATAAAATAAATTACACAGAATTTTAATTTGAATTCAAACAGAACAACTTACACAGATTTTGAATTCAAACAGAAATTTTATTCAAACAAATATTTATTACAAATCTTGAAAAGTACAAATTCATGCTCTCACTATATACAATTTTGAACTACATCACATTTCATATTTACATCATTATCCTCACTACATATCACTCACTCTCGTATTTGGTCTTCAACTGCATTTCAGTTTGTATCTAGCATCTGAGCAAATCTGCAAAAATATTCACTAACGCAGTAAAATTGACCGAGAAACATTTTTGAAGTTTAAAATAAACGATATTTTTGAAAATAATGTTTGCCTCAGATATATGGGTTGTTCGTCATCATTCACACTTGAATTTATCACAAAGTCGTGCACATATATATTACAGGGACAGGTAATCACAAGTGGCTGCAATACACACGTGTACATTCATACACGTGTGCACTGCCTCGCCAACTCGTGTGCGCAGCCAACAAGAGCCAGTGTGAAAATGCAAAGGTCAAGCCATCAATGCAAATTCGACTCAAAGCAATTCAAACTGCAAGTCCAAAACAGATGCACTATGCATTGTACAACAAATTCAGGCAGCAAGCAGTGGAAATAGTGGAATGAATGCAAACATGTCAACGGCTACATGAAACAGTGGGACAAATGCAACAAGTCTCAAGTGTCTAGTTACAATATCAACAAGACAGTGATAGGGTTAAGAAAATGCAGACCGTGAATGTGCAAATGTTCAAGTTAAAATCATTAGAGAATGCAGACCAACCACTACAATAATACGAGACAAGTTCATGTTTGAACCAATACAAGTGCAAATGGTCTCGACCAAAATTCAATGGTCACTGTAACATTGAAATATGCATGTACACAGTAAAGAGACTCAAGTGACAAACATTTTAAAGTTGAATGCAACATGGTGAACAACATCAAAGTGCAACAGAATAGGTGCAAAGATTCAGAACAGTGAATAACATGGCAATGTTGAATACATGAATGAAGATTACAAGTACAGTGATACAAAACAAGCACTACCAAGACCACATGCACGTAGACATCAAGCAATTAGGCTGAAACAAATTGCAATAGCACCAATGCAAATGAATATATGTATCAAGTGATGCATTTGTGTCAAAGGCATAGCAACTACAGAACACATGCAACAAGACAAGTTCAGGTCAGACACACTTCAATAACGCAGTCACAATGAACACAACGAATGATCAGAGAACATGCTCGAAGACTACACAAATGACCAAGCTACAGCCAGAGACAGTGAAGTTCAGGTAAAGGTTATGGAGACCAGAGCATAGAAATGTGCAGACCCAACCAACAAACTCAAGTCAGAGAGACAGCAAAGGTCAGTGATAAAGTGCAGACAGATGAACACATATGGCCTAAATATGATCATGATCAAGTACAACTGCAATGTCAACAGAGACAATGCCAATGCCAATAACAAAGTCCACAAGTGCAGACACAAGAAAAATGATCAAGTGTAACACAGCATAAATGACAAGCCCAACTTGTTTCAAGTCCATGAAGCACAAAAAAAATTTCCAAGGCTTCAACAAAAACAATGACTGCAACAATTAATTATATGTAGAGAACAGGCTACAGCAAGCATGCAACAAGGTGCATGGTCCAATGCCATTATCAAATGCATGTACCAAGACAGTACAACTTCACAAGAAAACAAAGTCTCTGCAACAATACATGAAATCATACAAATGCAACACAAGAATTGATGCAAATATGCTCAAGGTAAAGGGACTGGAACAAACATGTACAACAAATCCAAATACACAAATGTGCAGTAGCAAGATCAACACAGTAGCAAGCTACAGGTGATGCAATGCTCAAATGAACAACAAGCTCCACTGACCACAAAGCAGAGATCATCATCAAATGAAATTACAAAAATGCAATGGTGAAGCTACTGTATGCAACATGATGAATACAGATGCAAAGTACAACAGTGAAGCATGCACATAGGCCACCAGTGAATTACATCAGTATGCAAATGAACAAAAACAGCAGCTGTAATCAAGTGTAGCATCTATAAAAAATACATACCAAAAGAGGCATGTGTTCAAATATGGGCCGAAGTCAAAAATTGCTTCAATTCAGGAATTTATTTTTAGAAAGATATCTCGGCATCAAATATCTCAAAATTCATATATGGTATGTGTTAATTCATAAAGGGGCCGAACCAACAAGTATGGAAAGAGATTTTCGAATTAATTAATTCGAATACAAATATGGATAGCAGTAATTCAAAATTGATTTCAAGAAAAAATCAACGACATGGAAAAATCAAGTATGACAGTGATTAGGAGGGTTTCAACCCTATAAATAAACCCAAAAGAAATCATCATCGGCATCGAGTTATGAAGAGAAAAAGGCAAATAATCAAACCAGCATACGAAAATCACATACCACAATTCAACGAACTCGGTCAGCTGCAAGTACAATCAATCATCAGAGAACGAACGAAGCAGTGAGCAAGAGCAACGTGAATCAAGCAATTGATCATCAGAGAACGAACACAAGAGCATCACAAACCAGCCGAAAACCCAATTTGGATCGCAAGAGACGAACCCTAGTTTCAGAAAGAAGGAGATCGGTCGCCATTATTTTTCACAAAGCAAAAGAACGAAGTGGGTCGGGTTAAAGGAAAACAAGGGGCCGGCTTTGTTAATGATAAAAGGGGTTTAAGTTTTAAAAGGGGTTTGCTTTATTTTATTTCAAGCAAAAATTAGGGGTTCAAATTCATATTTTAATTTTTGCATCGGGTTTTATTTTTGAAGTTGTTCTTGTTTTTATTTTCGAGTCAACAAATTTGTAAATCACCACCTAGGGTTTAGGTAGTGTCAGATTGTCTAGTTAGAATTAGTTCAGTGAGCAGGGTGTGCGAGTTTGCGAAGCTCTAGAGGCGGAGCAGAGTTTGCGAGTAAACAAAGCTCTATAGGCGGAGCAGGGTGTGCGAGTCTGTGAGAGTGTTTGTGAGCGGGAGCAAGGGTTTGCGAGTCTGGTAGAGTGTTTGTAAGCGAGATACTGTTTAATTCTAATAGAAATCTGGGAATGCAGCAGTAGGCAGGGGTTGCCGAAGCTGGGTAAATTTTGTGTGTGATTTACTTTTCAGCATATTTATTTCTGCAGTTTGTTTCTTTGTTTTAAATCGAGAAAATTTGTTATTAACCCTATTCACCCCCCCTCTAGGGTTAATCTAGATCCTACAAGTGGTATCAGAGCCTGGTATTTTTTATTTAACTCTAGAGTCATGAGTCTACCAAATAATGCTTTTTCTGAGGGGCAATCTATTGTCAGGCCACCCATGTTTAACGGGAATGATTATGCTTATTGGAAAGTTAGGATGGGTATTTATCTTAGTTCAGTGGATTATGATGTTTGGGATATTATTGAAACTGGCTATAAACCTCCTACTATAACTGTTGGTGGTACTGAGATTCCTAAACCTAAGGATAGGTGGGATGAAAACGATAAGAGATTGAAAACCACAAATGCTAAAGCCATGAATGCTTTAATCTGTGCTCTTGATAAAAACGAATTTAATAGAATTTCTCATTGTACAACAGCACAGGAAATTTGGCACACTTTGGAGGTGACACACGAAGGAACTTCTCAAGTCAAGGAGTCTCGTCTAGCCCTATTCAGCAACGAATACGAGAACTTTGTAATGGACAAAGGCGAGAGCATAAAGGATATGTTTGGACGCTTTTCAACCTTGGTATACAACGCTAGAGCACTTGGGAAGGTCTTCACTGAGGTAGAGCTTGTGCGGAAGATTCTACGAGTCTTACCGATGAACTTTGAGGCAAAAGTCACAGCAATACAAGAATCGAAAGATCTGAGTAAGCTAAGCATGGAGGAGTTGATTGGCAACTTGATGACATATGAGCTTGAGCTAAAAGCAAAGGAAGAACGCAACAACTCCGAACCAAAGAAGAAGACAATTGCCTTAAAAATCAAACAAGAGAGCGATGAAGGAGAAGATCCAATTGAAGAACTTGCCATGGCTATCAATAATCTTAGAAGATGGTCAAGATTCAAGCCACGCAAGAAGAAAACAAAGGGCAATTCGTCAAAAGATTCTGAAAATTCCGATAATGAGCTGACGTGTTATAATTGCAACAAGCCTGGCCACATCAAACCAGAATGCCCACTTCTCAAATATAACAAAGGAAAGAAAAAGGAAAAGAAGGTGTTCGCGGCAACTTGGGATGATGAAGAAGGCGAGGAAGTTTCGGATAGCAGCTCAGAGGAGGCTGACTTATGTCTTGTGGCAAAATCAGATTCAGAAGCAAGCTCGGAGGAATCAAGTGAGGAAGGTGATTATTCCTATAGAGATCTTGTTTTTATGTGTTCTGATCTTACTAAAGAAGTTGATGCTCTTGAATCAAAAATTGAAAAACTAGAATTTGATAAGAGAGAACTTGCTCGTGAAAATTTTAGGTTAGAAACCGAACTTGAAAATATTCATAACCTAGAATATGAAAAACGTAGAAGTTTAGATTCGGAATTATCAAGACTCAAGAATAGCTTTGAGAGTCTTGAAAAAGAAAACTTGAGTCTTATGGAAACCATTGACACTAGGAAAAAGGATTTCATAAATAGATGCGCCTCACTTGTAACTGAAAACTCAACACTAAAAACCAAAGTCCAAAATCTTGAAAAATCTCTGAATAACTTTTCAATAGGAGAAAAATCATTCAACATGTTATTGGGAAATCAAATTTTTGCTAACAACAGAAAAGGACTAGGTTTTGGGAAAACACAAGTTGAGGATAGTGCAAAAGGAAGGAGTGTCTTTGGTAGATGTGAAATAATTGGACATCATGTTGAAAATTGTAGACATAGGAACAAGAACACAAAATTTATACAAGTTTGGGTTCCTAAAAATTCTACAAACAGATTTCATGTCTATTGGAACAAGAATGAAAGGACAAAACAAGTTTGGGTTCCAAAGGGTTTGTTTATTCATAATGCTTCTGCCACTAACAATCATGGACCTATAAATAGGTCACATAATTCTTTCATCGTGTAGGTATGGTGGCAGGCTAAGGAACATCAACGGTGTTCTCTGGATTTTGGCTGTTCCAGAAACACAATGAGCGTCAAAGCAAAGTTCCTTAGCCTAGTATAAAGGTGACAGAATCACAATGGGCAATCACGTAAAATCATCGTAAAGGTAAAACAGGTGAAGATATTCTTATGTGATAATCTGTACCATTTTCTGAATGAAATCAGCCAAGATTGAGATGATGATTTATTCTGACTTGTTCACTGTTCAAAATTGAGTGTAAGTTTCTTATGCATATTTTCATGGTCTTGTTTATCAAGTTAGTGATATTTTGAAGTGAAAAAGAAATTCAGATGCAGTTCATTCTGGTAATCTAGTTGATAGAAAATTTACGAGTTGAACGAGATTTATGGTGAAACATACATTTGCTGCATCGTTTTTTCAAAGAAAATATCTGCATATTTTTCACTTGAAATAATTTTCATTTAGCAGATTTTTTTTCTCTCATATAACCCCTTCGTAAAAATAATTGTTTGACCATACTTTCAGATTAGTCATGTTTATTTGATTTTAAATGACAAATTTTGACTAATCCGACTCCCTGCTGATTATCAAAGAGATAAATTGTGATTCAAAAAGTGATTAGTGTTGATAATTAACATACATTACTCAAAAGAGTATATCTGAAAAATTTCTTTAGGAATTTAATCAAGAGTTATAAAACTTTTTGTTGGGTAAAAATTCCATGACCATTTCTATATCTACCATTATTTCTATCGACCATGATTTATCAAATATTCAAGATAGTTTGTCAATAGGTGGTACTATAATCAGGGATCATTTGCTTTTCATTTCACATTTTTTTTTGTAAAAATAAATAAATATCCAAAGTATCCACTCTCATTTAAAAGTCCTCACGGTTATGCATGGGTGAATTACTTGGATTTTTGATTATGTGCTTCCATGCTCATTTAAAAGTCCTTATGGTTATGCATGTATGAAACGCATATCAAAATTAATTGATTTAATAGACAAGTTGATTTTAATCCCATTTAAAAGTCCTCACGGTCATGCGTGGTTAGAAGATACTTGATTTCATTTTTTTTTAAAAAAATTAAATTGGAATACTACTAATCTCATTTAAAAGTCCTAACGGTTATGCATGATTAGTAGATATTCAAATTCCTGATATAAATGTACCACAAGAAGATTTAACTATATGATATTGTATGAGAATTTTATTTCCGTCATTTCTAAAAGTGGAATATGCGCCTAACAAGGGTCGTTATGATTTTTGTTTGATTCTTATTTGAGTTTAATATTTATATTCAATTTGAGTTTAATGTTGGATTAATATTGATCACTTCATCTCTATTTTCTCTCACACTGTTATTCTTTTGCTGATAACAAAAGGGGGAGAGAAAAGTTAAGATTTTGTCAAATAGAATCAAGCAAAGGTCAAATAATTTTCCATATGCATCTAAGCTCATTTGTGTATATTTTTATTTGTATGCATATATGTAGGGGGAGCATCATGTAGAGAGAAAGCATTTAAATAGGGGGAGCAAATTAGAGTATACCATGGATCAAATACATTTAACACGGTCAAAATCTTAAATATATGTTTGTTATCATCAAAAGGGGGAGATTGTGAAATATGCGCTTTGCGCTTATATGATTTTTGTTTGATGATAATAAACACATATATATAGTTCGTTTAAATGTATTTGTTAATGTACTATTTTAATTTTCATATATTAAATAAATATTTGTTGAATAAAATAAATTACACAGAATTTTAATTTGAATTCAAACAGAACAAGTTACACAGATTTTGAATTCAAACAGAAATTTTATTCAAACAAATATTTATTACAAATCTTGAAAAGTACAAATTCATGCTCTCACTATATACAATTTTGAACTACATCACATTTCATATTTACATCATTATCCTCACTACATATCACTCACTCTCGTATTTGGTCTTCAACTGCATTTCAGTTTGTATCTAGCATCTGAGCAAATCTGCAAAAATATTCACTAACGCAGTAAAATTGACCGAGAAATATTTTTGAAGTTTAAAATAAACGATATTTTTGAAAATAATGTTTGCCTCAGATATATGGGTTGTTCGTCATCATTCACACTTGAATTTATCACAAAGTCGTGCACATAGATATTACAGGGACAGGTAATCACAAGTGGCTGCAATACACACGTGTACATTCATACACGTGTGCACTGCCTCACCAACTCGTGTGCGCAGCCAACAAGAGCCAGTGTGAAAATGCAAAGGTCAAGCCATCAATGCAAATTCGACTCAAAGCAATTCAAACTGCAAGTCCAAAACAGATGCACTATGCATTGTACAACAAATTCAGGCAGCAAGCAGTGGAAATAGTGGAATGAATGCAAACATGTCAACGGCTACATGAAACAGTGGGACAAATGCAACAAGTCTCAAGTGTCTAGTTACAATATCAACAAGACAGTGATAGGGTTAAGAAAATGCAGACCGTGAATGTGCAAATGTTCAAGTTAAAATCATTAGAGAATGCAGACCAACCACTACAATAATACGAGACAAGTTCATGTTTGAACCAATACAAGTGCAAATGGTCTCGACCAAAATTCAATGGTCACTGTAACATTGAAATATGCATGTACACAGTAAAGAGACTCAAGTGACAAACATTTTAAAGTTGAATGCAACATGGTGAACAACATCAAAGTGCAACAGAATAGGTGCAAAGATTCAGAACAGTGAATAACATGGCAATGTTGAATACATGAATGAAGATTACAAGTACAGTGATACAAAACAAGCACTACCAAGACCACATGCACGTAGACATCAAGCAATTAGGCTGAAACAAATTGCAACAGCACCAATGCAAATGAATATATGTATCAAGTGATGCATTTGTGTCAAAGGCATAGCAACTACAGAACACATGCAACAAGACAAGTTCAGGTCAGACACACTTCAATAACGCAGTCACAATGAAGACAACGAATGATCAGAGAACATGCTCGAAGACTACACAAATGACCAAGCTACAGCCAGAGACAGTGAAGTTCAGGTAAAGGTTATGGAGACCAGAGCATAGAAATGTGCAGACCCAACCAACAAACTCAAGTCAGAGAGACAGCAAAGGTCAGTGATAAAGTGCAGACAGATGAACACATATGGCCTAAATATGATCATGATCAAGTACAACTACAATGTCAACAGAGACAATGCCAATGCCAATAACAAAGTCCACAAGTGCAGACACAAGAAAAATGATCAAGTGTAACACAGCATAAATGACAAGCCCAACTTGTTTCAAGTCCATGAAGCACAAAAAAAAATTCCAAGGCTTCAACAAAAACAATGACTGCAACAATTAATTATATGTAGAGAACAGGCTACAGCAAGCATGCAACAAGGTGCATGGTCCAATGCCATTATCAAATGCATGTACCAAGACAGTACAACTTCACAAGAAAACAAAGTCTCTGCAACAATACATGAAATCATACAAATGCAACACAAGAATTGATGCAAATATGCTCAAGGTAAAGGGACTGGAACAAACATGTACAACAAATCCAAATACACAAATGTGCAGTAGCAAGATCAACACAGTAGCAAGCTACAGGTGATGCAATGCTCAAATGAACAACAAGCTCCACTGACCACAAAGCAGAGATCATCATCAAATGAAATTACAAAAATGCAATGGTGAAGCTACTGTATGCAACATGATGAATACAGATGCAAAGTACAACAGTGAAGCATGCACATAGGCCACCAGTGAATTACATCAGTATGCAAATGAACAAAAACAGCAGCTGTAATCAAGTGTAGCATCTATAAAAAATACATACCAAAAGAGGCATGTGTTCAAATATGGGCCGAAGTCAAAAATTGCTTCAATTCAGGAATTTATTTTTAGAAAGATATCTCGGCATCAAATATCTCAAAATTCATATATGGTATGTGTTAATTCATAAAGGGGCCGAACCAACAAGTATGGAAAGAGATTTTCGAATTAATTAATTCGAATACAAATATGGATAGCAGTAATTCAAAATTGATTTCAAGAAAAAATCAACGACATGGAAAAATCAAGTATGACAGTGATTAGGAGGGTTTCAACCCTATAAATAAACCCAAAAGAAATCATCATCGGCATCGAGTTATGAAGAGAAAAAGGCAAATAATCAAACCAGCATACGAAAATCACATACCACAATTCAACGAACTCGGTCAGCTGCAAGTACAATCAATCATCAGAGAACGAACGAAGCAGTGAGCAAGAGCAACGTGAATCAAGCAATTGATCATCAGAGAACGAACACAAGAGCATCACAAACCAGCCGAAAACCCAATTTGGATCGCAAGAGACGAACCCTAGTTTCAGAAAGAAGGAGATCGGTCGCCATTATTTTTCACAAAGCAAAAGAACGAAGTGGGTCGGGTTAAAGGAAAACAAGGGGCCGGCTTTGTTAATGATAAAAGGGGTTTAAGTTTTAAAAGGGGTTTGCTTTATTTTATTTCAAGCAAAAATTAGGGGTTCAAATTCATATTTTAATTTTTGCATCGGGTTTTATTTTTGAAGTTGTTCTTGTTTTTATTTTCGAGTCAACAAATTTGTAAATCACCACCTAGGGTTTAGGTAGTGTCAGATTGTCTAGTTAGAATTAGTTCAGTGAGCAGGGTGTGCGAGTTTGCGAAGCTCTAGAGGCGGAGCAGAGTTTGCGAGTAAACAAAGCTCTATAGGCGGAGCAGGGTGTGCGAGTCTGTGAGAGTGTTTGTGAGCGGGAGCAAGGGTTTGCGAGTCTGGTAGAGTGTTTGTAAGCGAGATACTGTTTAATTCTAATAGAAATCTGGGAATGCAGCAGTAGGCAGGGGTTGCCGAAGCTGGGTAAATTTTGTGTGTGATTTACTTTTCAGCATATTTATTTCTGCAGTTTGTTTCTTTGTTTTAAATCGAGAAAATTTGTTATTAACCCTATTCACCCCCCCTCTAGGGTTAATCTAGATCCTACACTCTCCTGTATTCTTTACTTGTAAATTACACTTAAAATATATTTCCTAAACTTGAAACATGTTATTCCAACATATTTCGTTTAATAATTTAAGCCTATAAGAGAATGGGTAAAAGATTTTTGGGATTTGCATTTGTTTCAACATCTGTAAACCTGGAACAGAACAATTATTTTTCTTGTTTCCAGACATACATATCCCATTTTCCTATATTCATATACATGAAATCAAATTTTATATATCCAAGCTTCAATGGTCATCATATACAGATCAAAATACTGATGGCTTTTAAAATGTTTTGAGACCAGTTTACTCACCTGCTTCAGAAAATAACAGAGGAGCCCAAAAAATCTGGATTTGATTTGAGCCTGAAATCTTGATCTGGGTTGAATGCTCTGATCTCTGCTTGATTCATTTTGTAATGCAAGAAGTTGTTTTAAATCTATCAGAATTTAGCTGCTTTGTTGCTGAGCCAAAATATGGCCTTGCCTTGAGCTTCCAGGTTATGGGTTGAAAAGATTTGCTTCAGTTTGTTTTTAGAGAAAATTGATTCTCTTTGGTTAACTATCTCAGGTTTAATTCCCTTTTGAAACTGTAAGATAAGAGAAAAGATGAAAGAGAGAAATAGAGATATGTTTATACAACTTTTATTTATTATTATTTTTTAAAATAAAAGAAAAGGAAAGACACCTATAATTAGCATTTTACAAGTTGTTTACACTTGTATTTGCATGTAACAATAGGTTTACACTTGTAATTACAATGTATTAATGTATTTTATAAAAAAAAATATATTTTATTATAGTTAAATTTTAGTTTTATATTAATAACATCTTAAGTGTATTTAATAATCAAGCTTCTCTTTGTATATATTTTATTTATTAAACTTACATTTTTAATTATGCATGATATATTTGTTTTAAATGTTTATAAAGCTTTTGTATTTATTTTATTAATTAACAACCACTTTCTGAATTTATATAAATAAAGTTTCCTTTAAGGAAAATAATATAAAACAAATCCTATTCTAATAAAAGCCTTATTCATATATTTTAAATCCAAAATTTAAAGTATTTATCTTTTAAATTTCAATTTAATCCAGAATTCCAATTCCAATTCAAAATTAAAAATCAACTCATAAATATAAATATAAATATACACTTTTATGCAAACACATAAAGAAAATTTCTATTTAAATTTGCTTTTCTATATATATATTCCATATTTATTGCTTCATATATTTAAAATTCAACTTTTGTTATATTTTTAAATTTATTTATATATCCAAATATCTTTTATTATCAAAATTCTTATCTGTTCAATCTATAAATCAGAAAATTATTCAACTATCAGATGTTCAAAAATCCAGGTTATCACAGGTTAGATGGTTGAAATGAATTGATGTGCTGTATTATATAGTAATATATAGTATATATTGGTGTGATTGATATTCTGTGATGAATATTATTGGCAATCGGAATAATGAATGTTGTGGGTGGCTTGAATATTTCGGTACCTTGAGTTATCGAAATTTATAAAATTGGATTTTGGATGGAATATAAGGGTGAATCTTGGAAGTTAAATAATTATAGAATAAGAATAAGAATGAACTGGAAAGAAATGAAAATGATATTTAAAAACTGAAGTTAAAATTTTAAAGTTGAAATTTAAACAAGTTTTAAATCAGAGTTAAATCTGGGATTCAAGAGTGAATCTGGGTTTCAAACAAATAAGTTTTAAAATTTAATTATTTTAACAACTTGAATGTTAAAGTGAATTTTTTAAAAATTGATTTGAATTTAAAAATGAATTTGGTTTTAAATTCCTTTAAACTACTATTTTAAAACAGGAAATTTATTTCTTTAATGAAGTAAATAAAAGGACAGTTAATTACAGGTTGAGATTAATCGAGAATGACTGATATTGTGGTTTAATTAATGTAATTAAATTTGATTAGGATAAATTATACTGTAATTAGAAATCATTAATTTATATAATTAATGATGTAATTAAAGATTGATTAATTAAGACTAATGAATCAATAATAAGTGACTTATGAGAAATTAATTAATATAAGTAATTAAGGATTAATGTAATTAATTTAGTTAATTAATTTGTGAAGTAATTAAAGATTTCTTATTGATTTTGGTTAAGAATAATTAATATTGTGAAATTAATTAAAGTTAATTACTTGAATGTAATTGGAGGATAATTAATCCAGGGTGATTAATTAAGATGACTAATGAAGGGATGATTGATTAATTGATTTGAAATTAATTAATGTTAAATGAAGAAATCTAAGTGGTCGAGGTTAGTAATTCAATCAGGATTAATTAAATTAAATTTGTATGTGATTATGCTTTTCTTTGAATGAGTTGATATCTCTGATATGAAATGTTGTGTGTTTCATTTGGATAACTTGAGTTAGGAAGACATGAGACTCGAAGAGACCGGGGTCGGGTATTAGGAAATACCCGAAACCACTTTGAATTTTTATAGATTGATATGTGAAATCTATAGGCTGGAGTGAGGTGACTTAAAGGAATTGGACTATTTTAAATTTAAATCTTTGATACTTAGGGAAACTTATGTGTGAATTAAGTATTGTTTATAACATATCGTGAACTTGTAAATTGATTCGAGTTACCCCGATTTCTGTATAAGTTGCATGCTTAGTATTCCATGTTGGATGAGTTTACTCACGCTGGTTTCCAGCCTGACTCTGGTGTTACTTTGGTGTAATGCTCGGGTCAGACCGAGTATTACAGATTTCCGGTAAGGACGTTCTGGAGCTCAGGAGGTGAGCTGGATGGCAAGAACGTATGGAGTGTTTCCGCTGCATTTATAGTGTATATCTGTGACATGATAATTGTGTATATTCATTGACTGTATATATGTGAAACTCTGATGTATTATAAATGTAATCATCGGGTATTATAATCTTTTGTAAACAGTTATTATTTATTATGATATTTTATCCGCTGCGAATGTGAGATGTTGATGTTTTCGTTCTTCTTCTTCTTCTTCTATCTCTTTCTTCCTTTTCATAACTATCTGAAATATTTGGGTTCGAAAATTTCGGGTCGTTACAGTTGGTATTAGAGCTGAAAGGTTAAGCGAGAACCTTGGCTCTGGTGTGGATGGGTTGAGTGTGTGTGTGTATATATATGTATATGTATGCATATATGTGTGTGTGTGTGTGTGTGTGTGTGTATGAGCGCGTACTTGTTATTTTCTTATATAAACGTTTTAAATGATTTTATATAAAAATATATTTTGATATATAAAGCAATATTTCCTTCTAATAAATATTAAGGTGATTGGTTGTTAAATTAATGGAATTAAATTAAGAAGTTATATAATACAACCAAATTGAAATCTTGAAATGGAATTAAATTAAGTGGTAATAGAAATACAACCAAATTAAAATTAAATGAAGATCAGTTTGAAATGAATTCAAAATTAAATGGTATAAAGTGAAAAGTTTATTTGATTTAAAAGAACTAAGTCAACATTTAAAATTTTACCTCGAATTTATATAATTCGGGATAGTTTAAATTTGAAAATTGAAGATTGAATTTGATTTAAATTAATTGGATTTAAGATTAAAGATGTATAAGTTTAAAAAATTTAAATGGAAAATGTGGATTGGACTAAATTGAAATGATTTGAAATTGAAGTGTGTTCAATTGATATTAGTCCAAATTGATTTGAATAATTTGGAATTGTATTGAAAGTTGAACAGGTTTAAAATCAAATGAAATTTGATTTGAAATGGGGGTTAAATCAATTTCAAGGGAAATTGAAGTTATTCAAGTTAGAATTGAGTCAATTTAAATGGAAGTGGAAATTTAAATTGAATGGATAGGGAAGTGAACAGTTTTGACTCTGGACTATATCAATATAAATTGTTTTAATATAAACTTATTTTTCCAAGCTATTTAATATATACAACCTTTCTTCTTAAAGCCAAATTATTTTATACCTGTTTTACAATTATTTTTGGAACTATTTAACAATTTTTCAACTGTTTTATAAACTAACTACAATTTTTTAACTATTTTACAAATTACTTACTATTTTACAACTATTTTTCAATTATCTAAAATTTCTATAACTATTTTCCAGCTATTGTACAATTAGTTAACTATTTTACAGCTATTTTGCAAACTGATAATTATTTTCAACTACTTATCTATTTTTAAAATTTTCAAGCTATTTTCTAAAAATAAATAGGTCTGAGTTCAAACTGTTATTGATTTAAATACCCAACTGAGGTAAGGATTGAAGTGATGATTCAATGGAATTGAAGCAATTATAAATATGTGGATAGAAATTAAATAAAATGTGAATGGAAAGGAAATTGATTTGACTAATAATCAATGAAGTTAAATACGTAGAATGTACGTATATTATTCTATTCGCATAGTGATTTGATCCAGATTCGAGCACAGAATTTCGAGATAGTTTATCGATCCGAGTCGGGATTTTTCACTCGATTTTCGACGGCGAACCTGGATATGGATTGTTGATTAGTTATGGATATTCTCTATCATAGTTATGGCTATGCAAGGAGAATGACGGTTTCTGTAACGACCCGCATTTCATTCCATAGAAAGACGCATCATTAAGAAGAAAGAAAGGGATAGAAAAGAGAAAAGAAAGAAACAGACCAAATCAGAATCTCACAGCGGAACGAATAAATTATATTATATCACATAAAGCATTACATAATATCGTATACATCAAAGTTATAAAGCTAATACAACACAAACTAGATAGTTTGAAACATCTGTCTAGTAATTACAATTCAAGTACATTAGAGAAAACAGATACAACTTAAACACAGCGGAACCACTAAATATATCTACACGCTGAAGCCTCCTGCTCCATATCGCCTCCAGAATTCGTCAAAGCAATCCTGAAACACTTGACTACTCATACATAATATGAGTATCCAAGAGTTTAATAAAACAGAAAATAAACACTCGGGTCAGACATGGGTCTGGTGTGAATAAACGGTTTAAAATTGCTTAACTTTAGAAAATCCTTCGACAAGAAAGGTATCACGTAAGACTTCCCACACATAAACATGGAAAAGTATTTACCTTATGCTAACCAAAACATTTGATAGGAAATCCAGTGATATTATAATAGTGCCTAGGGTTTTCAAGTAAATAAGAAATAGCCGAAATTGTTACATTCATTAAATTCCAGCTACTAGCCACAAAAGTGGGTAATACAATCAAAACCGTAGGGTCTCATAGGAAGAATAGGTTTCCATCAATGGCAGGGCTACTGGGGTGCCGCCCGTCACAGTACGTGGCCTAGATCACCGTACCGAGGAGTACGCCCGCTCCCCTGCAACACAAGAACGGAACCATTCCTTACGAAAAGTCCCAAACAAGACCACCTCGCAGATCGGCCATCGCCAACTGCCACACAACCGAAATATAAAGGGACCTCTAGACAGGGGTAAATCTCGTCCTACTTGGGCATGACCCACTTAGCCTTGCTGCACCTCCCCTATTTTAGCCATTCCCGGTTGATGAGGCTTGATGCAACGATTACCTTTATAGGACATATCAATCTTAGAATGCTTATCGTCCACCTGACGATGTTCTGAAAGCATTCAATCCATAAAAGTTCGTTCCGGGTTCGAGCGAAACCGAAGGCACTATCTTGTTACACTCATTTTGGGATCACCCTCAGAGTTAACGACAATAGCCCTTGCACTCTGAATCACCATCTCGAATCTGAAAGTACTTTTTCCGTCAAACTCATCACGGAATCACCCTCTGTTATACTGACGGATAGTTCTTACACCTCGAGTCTTCACTCTTTACTTGAGATTCACGACCTAACGTTTAATTTGGATCGATGTGGTTTCGGAATTCCAAACTTGGAAACCCGATCCCGGTCTCATCGAAATCCAAACGCCATCTTAATGTCCAAGTGAATTTAGTTTGAACAATTAATTCAATTCATCATTATCTATTATACACAGATAGATAATTCACATATCACAATAGATAATCACATTCTCATCATAAACAGATAACCCGTATCCTAATCACAAACAGATAATCATCACAACCCGATAATCATCACAACCTGATAATCCATATTATCATACTTTAACTAAGCATCCATATCATATAGATATTACTCATCTCATTATTGAGATTACAACCATCCAAAGAAATATCAATATCATCCATAAGCAAAGATTATTATCCATCATCTATAATTAATTTAAAATGAATTAAATTAATTACCACTATCTCTAATTAATTTAAAATAAATTAAATTAAATTAAATAATCACATCTATAAATCCTGCTTAATATCCATTAATTAATTAACCTAGTAAATTAATCATTCTCTAAGTATTCAACTTGATTAAACATCTTTGACTAATCATTCTAATTATAATAAGTAATTAGTCTTTAATTAATTTCACAAATTAATTAACCTTAATCATAAGTAATTAACATTTAGTTACTTTATTTATTAATTAACTATAATTAATTACATTTATTCTTAATTAATTATATCAATTAATCACTTATTTTTAAATTAAACAATCCTTAATTACATCATTAATTATATTAATTAATGATCTCTAATTTATATTTAAATTAATTACTTTATTTAAAATTAATTACATTTAGTAATTAATCTAAAATTTAAAATACAATTATTAATCACTCTTGATTAATATCAACCAGTAATTAACTACCCTTAATTACTCATAACAAATTAATTATCCCAGAATTAATTATCTTCATTAATTAATCCCTTGATTAATTACAAAATTAATTACCCAAATTACTTTATTAAAAATCATCTCCACTAATTACATTCCAGTAATTATCATTTATTACTTCTCTAAGTAATAATGCTCCATACATTGAGTAATTACTCTTGTTAAACCATCAAATGATTTACTTAAATTAATTAAATTGAATTAATTAACTTAAACAAATCACATTATCATAATTAATTATAATAAGTAATTAATCCCTTAATTACTTTTATCAAGTAATTATGCTTAATAATTTACAATTAATTATCTTCAATTAATTAATCTAATTAATAATCAAAATTTATCACATTAATTAATTACTTAATTATCCTTAGATAATTATCATTATTAATTAACAACATTTTCTTTAATTACTTTCTTAAGAAAAATTATCTTAGATTAATTATTCATTAATCATCTCTAATTAAAAATTAATCTAAAACATAAATTAAAATCAAATAATAAGTTATTCCTTAATTAAATTCTTTTACTATCTTAAATATTTCTAAGATAATTCATTTACTTATCAATGACTTCATTAATATTCAAATGTATTTAAAACAATACATTTCTAAATTAAATTCAAATTCCATTTTAAAATTTAAGATTCAAATGTTTATATATTTAAACATTTATCCAAAATTAAAATAAATTTATAAATCTTGAAACAAAAATAAAGAACATTCATTACTTATAAAAGATACTCATATAAGAAAAGTTTTAAAAATCTAAATTATTTAATTTTACTATAAGAAATCAAGCTTAAAAATAAATTGATTATTTTAACTTTTCAAATTAAAGTTAAACACTTCAAAAAATTTATTCAATATTTAAGAAAAGAATTTTGTCAAGTTTAAACATTTATTTCAAATCAAATTCATTTTACATTCTACTTTAAAACATTTTAAACTTGATCAACATTTAAAATTTACAAAACTGATCTAAATTAAAAATTCTGGATTCATAGTGAACTTGAAAACCATATTGAAAATTGATTTTTAAACTTGATTTAAAAACTTAATTCAAACCTTACTTAAATTTAAAATCTTCATTTTTAAAACTTTGAATTCAAAAGTTCACTTGAATTCAAATTCAACTTAAGCTTTTAATTTAAATCCCAGCTTATAAAGTTTGAATTTCATTCAAATTTCAAAAACTGCATACTGTCAGGTTTTATAACCCGAAACAAACAAACCTGTGACCATCTATACAAATGCTTCGAGTAAATACTCTATCCACTCCAAGACATAAACATGAATTCCCGAGTGGAACTTCGAGTCACGATTCTGCACAACCCAGGGTTCATCAGAACTTCAAATATGCATGGTGCATATGCACCGGCACTTTGGCAATCTCCGCCACCATACCACTCTTCACCAAGTTGCCGACTAACCTCCAACGTGATTACGACTATCAGATATCCCATTTCAGCTCGAAATCAAATTCGAGTAATCTCAACAACCTGGAAACGTCACCCAGCGACATACCCAAACCTGTCAACAACTCGAAAACCCACCTCCGACCATCAACATCAC
The DNA here is from genome assembly GCA_030765085.1 of Allium cepa. Lineage (NCBI taxonomy): Eukaryota > Viridiplantae > Streptophyta > Magnoliopsida > Asparagales > Amaryllidaceae > Allium > Allium cepa. The sequence continues at coordinate 160,911,166 of CM060939.1, forward strand.
TGCGACTCCGGCCAACTCTTCTTCTACAACTCCTCTTCCTATCCCCTAAGTATGGCAATACTCGGTGCAATAGAGAATCAGAGATATAACCAAACTTCGACCCCCTAAAAACTAAGGTTAGAACCTGAAATGAGCCACCACTGTCGCCACCACTCTGTGACAATCCATCTGATAATTTTCCCTTACTCATCCATCTTCCCTTCACCTCCAAGAAGCACCATAACAACCCTAAATCTCTAGGCAAACAGATAAACCCAAAAACTCCCAATTTGATCAACTCAGTAATGCTCACTCTCCAGTGAATTTAAAAATGTGATTTTTGTTTTAAAATTCATAATTTCATACTTGCATTCAAATTATAAAACTGTTTCAATGATTTAAGAAGTTTAAGATTCTTGCTTATTGAAAAATAGTAACAGATATTATTGTTCAGAGTCGGCAGTTCGTAAATAAATCTTAATTTTGATTTATAACCATAATTTCATACTAAACAAACAATTTTTGTTTACTTGTCAATCCTAACAGAGAATCAAACCAAGTGGAAATGAATTTCCGTTAAAATATTAGTTTTAAAACAGAGACAGGTATCCAGATACCTGTAAACACACATGTATATATATGTGTTTGTGTGTGTATACACAGAACATTCATCAATATGCAATCACACAAACATACTTATTCCTATTTATCCACATGCAACAGTTAACTTAAAGCTCCTTTTTAAAATTGTGAAACTATTTACCTAAGAAAAATGAAGCACTGCAGTTTTTCTCTTTAACAGTTTTGGTTTTTGGAAGACAGTTTGAATCAGAGACTTGAGTAATGGAAATTTGTTTTGCTTTGATTTTAATTGGAAAAACTGTTTTTAAAATAAAGAAATTTACCCACTTTTTTTTAAATGAAGAAGCAGAAGACACTCTGATGCAAATTCACTTCTTGGAACAGATTTGAAAGTTGAATCTGGGTTTGTATTTGCTGTTGATTGATCTGGAAAATGCTTGCATTGAAGTTGATTTTCTTGTTGTAGATTATTAAAATTGCATGCTGACCCGTATCTTCATTTGCTAGAGTTTGAAGTTGAACTTCAAATTGATTTTGTAACTTGCAGATTTTTAAACAAAATTGTATTTGCACATTTCTAGCAGATTTGTGTTTGGTTTGCAGAATTTTGATTGTATTTGGTTTTGCATTTCTACTTATAATCTGATTTTTAAATTTATTTGAAGATAACTGTTTGAACAATAATGAGTTTCTAAGTTTTCTTATCTAGAAAAATTAATTTCAAAATATATTAACATTGCCACTTGTTATCTTAGTAATGACAAATGTTTACAAGTGTCTTCTATATGAGTTAAAGCTTAACATATGTTCTTTTTAATACTAAAAGAAATTTCTTAATTTATAAATGTTTTTAAATTCTCTTAAAACAATTTCTAATTAATTCAACATGTTTTTAAATGTTTTATTTCATTTAGCCTTTACATGTTTACATATAAACTTCCTTTATAACATTACACATTTTAAATATTTATTTGAATATTTTTAAAATAATATTTTTAAAACTAAATTTTCAAAAGAGAAAATTTAAAAAAAGAAAAAGAATGTTTAATTATGCCTTATTTTCAAAGTTCTAAACTAAAATATCATACTATAATATATAAGAATTAAGTCTATTTCAAAAGAAAACAATTTCTAAAATAAAACAAAATATACTTTTGTTATAACAATACAATTTAAACAATTATATTTTTAAACAAAACAAATATTAACTTTAATTACTTTGAAGATATAAGATAGATTTTTAAATCAAACTTTTGAAAGGTTTTCAATACTAATTTAAATCAAATTAGCCAATTCATAATTTATTCACATACATATATGTAAATTTGAAAATATTCTTACTAAATTAAAATTAAAATTAAAATCAAATTCTCTATTTACAATGTATACACATATATACATTATAAATAAAATATTCTTTAAATTTGCTTAGAAAGACAATTTTTATCATTTAAATATTTTTAACCTTTGAAAAGAATAAAATTCCCAAATATAAAATTATCATTATTATAAATTTGAAAAGAATATCATTTGTCAAACTAAATAATTATTAATCTTCGAAAGATAATTTTTGTTTGAATTGGATTATTAAATCAATATTTCACATTTTAAAACAATTATTAATGAAATTATTAAATAAATATTGCCTAAATTTCTGGGACATCACAGTTTCTAATCAAGAAAGCAGATCTGAGTCCGCACTAGGAAGTCGGGTGATGATGTTAGTTCGGAAGTGAAATTGTGTGATCGAGTGAGCGATCAAATTGGTATAGCGTACGGGTGATATGTGTACATCGTGCGGATTTCAATGAAATTGATATTGAAAAGAGTAATCAAATTTGAATATTTGATTTTGAATAAACAAGGTTATATATCTCAGTTATATAAGATAAATCTCCCCTTGATGTATCTATTGACGGAGGAAAAGGATTTTTGAAAATGTTTGAAGTATAAAAGGAATTTTTTACAAGTTTGAAATGATCCAGAGTTTTAAAAATTATATATATCTGAAAATATATATATAAAGGATCTTATGAGGATTTTGGAAAAAGGTTTCGGGAACCTTTGGATTTGGAAAGGCTTTTGATTTTTGGGTAAAATCAATATTGGAATTTGGAAGCCTAGTTTGAGAATTATCGATTTTGGGATAATCGATTTTGTGTAAAGGAGCTTTGTATGAGATCATACTAGGTGTATGGTTTGAAAGATAATATATGTATAGTATAAAGTGTTTTGGTGATGGCTCTGGGAAAAAGGCGCTCCCTTGAAATGAACTTCTCAGGAGTGCCACCGGGTGGTGCTGCCTTGAGCCCCAAGGGGGGGTTCTAAAGTTGATCCTGTAGGGAGTTCGGACAAAACTAGTTCCTGAGGATTATGAGTAGTGTATACCATAGTGAAAGTCGTGTGTGCCACTGACAGCCAACGGTCTACGTTTGATTTTATATCGGTAGACTGCGACTTATGGTAACATAGCGAAAGTCGTATGACACGCTGAGAGTCAACAGTCTGCGTTTGATTTTACATCGGTACACTGCGACCTATGTAGGAGTGGAGAAGTTTCATTTTTGACAGTGAAAATCGAGGGACGCTGATACCTACGGTTACATGGACTTTTGCTGCAATTGCAACGTAACCCTGGAATGTAACTGGGATCTGTTGTGGGTTCCATGGCGTAATCGAGAGGCACAAAGTGCCTACAGTTACATGGACTTTTGCTGTGATGGCAGCGTAACACAGGATGTAACTGCAACCATGGATAGGGGTGATGATTTCCAGAGCATTATCACCAAAGATATTTCCTCTATTTTCAAAAAAATAGTTTTCTATATTTTCAATAAAATTATTTTCCCAAGTATTTTCACCGGATGTTGAAAACGAGTTTACTAAGTACTTATAAATTTTCAGTCCTACGCCTGATCAACGTATGACTGAATTTTTGCGAGAACAAAAACAGACTGGTTGAGATATCGAGTTATAAGAATTTTTTTTATAAAAAGGTATTTTAATAGTATTATGTGAATTTATTTCTGAAATTTTAAAATAAAAATGTTGGAATTTTGGAAAATGAAAGAAAATTCAAACTGGAATTATGAAAAACAAAATTTGAACTCAGGAAAAATTTAATGAAGTGATTTTTGTATAGAATCAAATATTGATTTAAAAGTTGGAAGTAAGCTAATTAGCTAAATAAATTATTTGATAGAGTATATTAATAAAATTTAACTCGGTTAAATAAAATGGATTGTATGTTAATAATGGAGTTGGAAATGAATCCGAATTATAAATAGAATTCGACTTGGATTTGATAATGAATTAAAGTAAGTGGAGATGTTGTAAAAATAAAATTCAAGTGAGTTATAAGTAAAATTTAACGTAATTTGCTAGTAAATTAGATATAATGGAAGTGTTATCGAATGAAATGAAAGTGAATTATAATGGAAATGGTTTGAGTTGCAAACAAAACCCTGGTGAATAGAAAAAAATTGAGAATGGCTTTGTATTAATAAAATAAATTCGAAAATGAATTAAGTAGGTGAATTAAAAATTTAAAATGGGGTAAATAAATGGGTTAATTGAATTAAATAATAAATGGATGAAGTCTGATCGAATAGAGATTAAATTAAAGTTTTAATTGGAATTGGGTTATTAGAGTAAACTTAAGTTATGAGGCATATTAACTTGGAGTAAAATCGCTTAAGTCAATAAAAGCTTGGTTTCGAGTAAGAATGGAAGACCATTAAATAAAAGTTTGGGTTAAATTTATTTGGAAAATGGATACTAATATAAGCATCGAATATTGTAAAGTTCAATGAAATAGTTTTAAATGAATCCAGTGTGGAGATAAAATGAAATGTGTATGTGTGGTTAGTGAATAAATCAGAAATGAAATGGAATAAAATATAAAATGAGTTGAAATTAATTTGAAGTAGTTGTAAACTAAAATGGATACTCTATTAAGCGTATATTGATGAATTTACATAAAATAGTGCCGTTTGACGTAAAAAAAAGTAATTAAAATTCTATGAGTTGATAGGGATTAAATAAATTGATTTTGGGATCAACTGAATTGAATATAAGCATGTTTGGATTAAAAATAAATTGAATGTAAGAAATTGAGTTGAAAACTATTAAATTTAATGAAACGGTATATGAATTGGTTGGAAGCAATTGAATTAGTTTTGAAAACATATAAATTGCTCGCGGAAGTTATTTTGAATACATTTCTTTTAGAGTTGAAGTGTTATAGTTGTTTAGGTAAGAGTAATGTTATAAACTTCATACATATAGTGCTTATATGTTCAAATTGAGTAAGTACAGCTACCTGAAGGCCGTTTGGCTGGATTTGGCTTGCGCTATTTGCTTAGATAATAAGTCGCTTGCTTAAAATGCTAAATAAAGGTACGCCTACGCAATAAAAATAGGAAATATGAACTGTTTTTGATTTTCCGACCGGGTGGGTCGATGTATATATATTTATATCTCTTGTTAAATTTGCAAAAGCTCCTCCGTACAAAAAAGACTCTGCCAAAACTTTTCGAAAATTTTGGGAGTTAGAAAATTTTTGGGAAAATTTTGTTAACGACAAAACGATTTCAAATTGGAAATTAAAGTAAATTAGTAGATGAAACTAATATGAATCAGTTATAAATGAAAGATAAAATTCAATATTCGGAATTGAAGATAATTTGAATTCATATAGAAATGGGGAAAACTAATTTGAATAGAAGTAGATATGAAAACTTCTGTAAGGAAATGTATGAAATGATTTTTAAAGGCTATGATTGGATATTATTGCTAGGTAAGTTATGTAAGTATTATTAAGGGAAAGGAAAATTGGTTTTGATTTCAGGAGATAATTTGAATTGCCCGACTAAAAGGTAGGTATTTAAATTTCTGTATGAAATTGGATTGGGTTTTTGATCTAGCCACTTGGCCTTTTTGTTTTCTTTTTGGAATTTGGGAGCCCGTAGAGGCATTTTGTAGTTGTACCGAGCTAGCCGCGCAAATGAGACGCTGGCAAAATATTTCAAAAATTTAGAGAGTTAGAAAATTTTAGAGAAAGTTGTGATAATTTAAATTAGATTTTTTTTAAATTTAAATTTGAGTAAGTGAAATAAAATAATGTTGTTGGAAACTATAGAAGGTTTTGGGAAGTTGGTTTAGATGATAGTGGATCTTTAATAAAAGATAGTTGGTAGGATGTTGAGTTGTGGGTTTGAGAAAAAGTAAACGGGTATTGGACCATTCTTTCTAACTAGTAATTTCGGGGACGAAATTCTTTTAAGGGGGAAGGAATGTGACGACCCGGAATTTTTAACAATTTAAAATGGAATAATTGATTGATTTTAAATATTTAAAGGTTAATTTTAACTTGAATTCCAAATATTAATATTTACTTGATAATTAAATTATTGAATTATATAATTCGAAATTGGGTAAGATGTTGAATAAGGAATTTTAAGCCTGTTAAAAATAATTCGAAGGCTTATAAAATTTATAATGATGATACTGAAGATAATAGAATGGTTGAAATTTAATTTAAAGGCAATTTGTTCAGTTTTAATAATATATCGTTTAAATTGGCATTTAGAAATTCGACGAAACCAGTTCCATTGGATCCATAATAGTTAGTTATTATCGGATTTCAATTTTCGTTGTGTTTGGATTTACCGTTTGGTCGTACGGGTGAGAAACGCGTTGAAATTAAAATCGATAATTTCATATTTTAAATCGATTTATAAAGCTAACTTCCACATACGATTAAATTAGCTTCCGAAACACGTTCCATTGTGTTTGGAATACGGCTAAAGCCTTACAAACGTCTGCCGGAGTGTCTGATTAGTAGTTCGAAATTTTACGGTATGCAACACGAGATATTTGCAATATTCAATTATACAATAATCAAGCGTACTCAAGAAGCCATTCCCAATTTTTTAATACGCCTCTGTCCCCTCTCTAAGCTTAAACAGAAATCGAAATTGCACGAAGAAAAAATAAAAAATGGCGAGTGAATCATAAAATCAAACCAAATTAGAATCATAAATAGCCGAAATCAACTCGAAGCTGTTCGATTTCTAAAACAAACGAAACCAATCGCGATCTAGGGTGGGGTCGCGATCGATCGTGGAGGGTTCGAAACCCGAGCTCGAGTGCGGTGGCTACAGTTTCATGGATGGTCGCGAGCATAGGGAGGCACGTTATGTCAGGCGATGTGAAGAGGTGAGCCCGCGATGGAAGGCAAGCGATGTTGTTGGTGATTTGGTTCTAGCAAGTATCGATAGTGGTTTATCGCGACAACTGAGTCGCGCGTTTCAAGGAGGAGCGTTTGGAAATGGGTGAGTGGACGATAATTGACATGAACTTTGTGGCAGCAGTGATGATCGGCAGCCTCAGATGGAAGGCGACGAGCAGCAAACAATGTTTGCGGTTTAGTGCATGTGGTTTAGGTAGCAGGTTATTTCTTTCAATTTTATTTTATTTTAAATAATACAGGTATGAATATTTAATGGGAAGCTGATTGAATTTAGCCGTGAATTTTATTTTAGGAATATTTATAGAAAGACAATTATTTAAACTAAGATACAGATATGCAATTTATATATATGTACAAAAGGGTATATAGATATATACATAGTTTAGAACAGAAGGTTTTATTAGCCGGAGAATTTAATACAGAAAAGAATATTTTATTTAAAAGAAAGTTATTTTAAAAATTGAATTATTAGATAAATTAAATTTATTAGTCAAATTAATTATTAGCTAATTAGATGGTAATTAACTTGCTTGATTAATACAAATATTAATAAACCTTATAAATATTTTTACACGAGTAAAATCTGAAAGAAATCAAGCTGGTGTGGATCGGATGTGCAAAGAATATCAAAGGTGAGTTATCTCACACTTCTGGATTTTTATTTAGTAAATGGTTAAATTTAAATGATTGGTTGGACGGTTGATATGAATTGATGTGCTATATTATATAGTAATATATAGTATATATTGGCGTGGTTGATATTCTCTGATGAATATTATTGGCAATTGGAATAATGAATGTTGTGGGTGGCTTGAATATTTCGGTACCTTGAGTTATCGAAATATATAAAATTGGATTTTGGAAGGAATATAAGGGTGAACCTTGGAAGTGAAATAATTATAGAATAAGAATAAGATTGAAGTGGAAAGAAATGAAAATGATATTTAAAAACTGAAGTTAAAATTTTAAAGTAGATATTTAAACAAGTTTTAAATCAGAGTTAATTCTTGGATTCAAGAGTGAATCTGGGTTTCAAACAAATAAGTTTTAAAATTTAATTATTTTAACAACTTGAATGTTAAAGTGAATTTTTTTAAAATTGATTTGAATTTAAAAATGAATTTGGTTTTAACTTCCTTTAAACTACTATTTTAAAACAGGAAATTATTTATTTAATGAAGTAAATAAAAGAATAGTTAATTACAGGTTGAGATTAATCGAGAATGATTAATATTATGGTTCAATTAATGTAATTAAATTAGATTAGGAAAATTAAAATGTGATTAGGAATTATTTATTTATATAATTAATGATGTAATTAAAGATTGATTAATTAAGACTAATGAATCAATAATAAATGACTTATGAGAAATTAATTAATATAAGTAATTAAGGATTAATGTAATTAATTTAGTTAATTAATTTGCGAAGTAATTAAAGATTTCTAATTGATTATGGTTAAGAATAATTAATATTGTGAAATCAATTAAATTTAATTACTTGAATGTAATTGGAGGATAATTAATCCAGGGTGATTAATTAAGATGAATAATGAAGGGATGATTGATTAATTGATTTGAAATTAATTATTGTTAAATGAAGAAATCTAAGTGGTCGAGGTTAGTAATTCAATCAGGATTAATTAAATTAAATTTGTATGTGATTATGCTTTTCTTTGAATGAGTTGATATCTCTGATATGAAATGTTGTGTGTTTCATTTGGATAACTTGAGTTAGGAAGACATGAGACTCGAAGAGACCGGGGTCGGGTATTAGGAAATACCCGAAACCACTTTGAATTTTTATAGATTGATATGTGAAATCTATAGGCTGGAGTGAGGTGACTTAAAGGAATTGGACTATTTTAAATTTAAATCTTTGATACTTAGGGAAACTTATGTGTGAAATAAGTATTGTTTATAACATATCGTGAACTTGTAAATTGATTCGAGTTACCCCGATTTCTGTATAAGTTGCATGCTTAGTATTCCATGTTGGATGAGTTTACTCACGCTGGTTTCCAGCCTGACTCTGGTGTTACTTTGGTGTAATGCTCGGGTCAGACCGAGTATTACAGATTTCAGGTAAGGACGTTTTGGAGCTCAGGAGGCGAGCTGGATGGAAAGAACGTATGGAGTGTTTCCGCTGCATATTATTGCTGTATATCTGTGACATGATAATTGTGTGTATTCAGTGACTGTATATATGTGAAGCTCTGATGTACTATAAATGTAATCTTTGGGTATAATAATCTTTTGTAAACTGTTATTATTTATTATGATATTTTATCCGCTGCGAATGTGAGATGTTGATGTTTTCGTTCTTCTTCTTCTTTTATCTCTTTCTTCCTTTTCATAACTATTTGAAATTTTTGGGTTCGAAAGTTTAGGGTCGTTACAGGGACCCAATTGCCTTGTTATTGGAAGAAACCTCCCGATCTGGTTGCATATGGTTTGATATGTTTTATTACAGTATTTGGGGTTTCAAAATAAACTTTTCAAAAGTGATTTGATTTAAGATCCCGAAGTAAAGTATAATTTGAATATAAAGGATATATATATATTTCAAAAGTTTTGAAATAAGAATTCGAGAATAAAGTCCAGAGAGATAATTTCCGTAAAGGTGATTAGATTTGAAAATCTAAATTTAAATTTTAGGCCTAGTGGGTAGTTTTGGGAATTGCATATTTGTTTGTTGCATCGTAGGCTCCATGAGTCCAATCTGTGGTAGGAGAACTACGTTGGCTTGATCCTATATCTAATTGGGTACCCAATTAGATAGGGGTACGTAGGCAGTCACAAGTGGTAGTGATGCAACCCCAAAAATGATATAACCTTTTCATGTTTATCTGTTACTGGTTGTTATTTATCTCATGTTATTGTATTTTCCTGCTTACTATTTTATTCCGCATTTGACATATTTATTGAGTTAGTAAGAATGGCTATTGCTGTCTCTTTTATTAGAGTTGTGCAGTGTAAGATTTATTTGTATTTGGTTTGTATATAAGCATACCTAGTAGATTAATTTGATTACTCTGATAACTTGTAAAATTGAAATTTTATCATATACATTTAGTAATGTTGAATAATTATCAAATATAGTGTATTTAGTTAGTATTTTTCTTTAGTAGTCTTAGAACGGACGGATTTTTTGGCAATTTTAACTGGTTCGAAAATCCGGGTCGTCACACGTGGTATCGGAGCTTAGGTTAGGTGCCTAAGTAAAATTCATCTAGGGCTAGTATATCAACCTAGGAATTTTAAAAATGAAACTACATTAATTTGATAAATAAAATGGATAGGATAAGGTACCGTACTTCCGACCGAGGTTTTGGGTGATATTACTATTTTTTGGTGTTCATAACTTTCGTTAATTGTTGTTTTTTCGTTATATTTTTTTCATCCTTGTAATTTCGAGGACAAAATTCTTTTACGTAGAGGAGAATGTAACGACCCAGAATTTGACCGCTTAAAAATATATTATTTAGAGTGATTTTAAATATAAAATATAAAAGGTTTTATGATTTAAATAATATTCGATAGGATTTGGAAGTAGAAACAAACATAAAAATAGTAACATTTGCCTATATCGACAAAAGTGACAAAATGCTGATTTCAGAAAAGTATGTTTCAATGGTTAAATAAATTATCTTAATTAATTTATGAGTGTTTATATTTTTAAATTGAATTATACAAATTTATTTTTAAATTTTGTTTACATAAATAAATAGTTTAACTAAAACGTCAAAATGTGACCGTAAAACATTTTGTCGGAAAACAACGCTTTGTCGATTAAAAGTTGTCGCAACGTCGTCGCATCTTTATTTTTTTGTATAGGAACATTTATTCAAATAGTGTAAGTATTGATTAATTTACTAAACATGTTTGCTTTTACTAAATAAAATTAGAAAACTTCTAGAAGTCATTAGTAAAAGTAAGTAAGAATTAACAAAAGTGAGAATAAGTAAACATCAAATCAATATCACATCAAAGCCAACATAATAATGATATTCTTTACTTAATCTTTAAGTGAATAAGACATAAAGTAAGGATGTGAAAGGTGATTTTAAGTATTTAAAAGGTGGAGATTGCTTTAAGTTGAAGTAAGGTTAGTTTGGTAATTTGGTAAGAGGTTATTTTGGTAAATTACAACTTTCTTTCTTTTTCTATAAATATCCACCTCCTTCTTCACTTTCATTTAAATTTCTTCTTCTTATTTTCTCAAGCTTTTTCATCTTCTTCCTCTTCACTTTAATGGCTTCCATGCCATATAAAAAGTTAAAAAGAAATAATGTCAAAATATTTATAAAATATTCAAAAGAAATCAATGTCCATTCTCTTCAAATCAAACTCCTCTTTTCTTCATATTTTACCTCTTTTTCTCTCAAACATAACTTCTTCAAAACCGAATCAAAATACAATTTTTTTTTAATCATGTATTTTTCCAATGGCTACAACTTTCCTGTTGACCAATTTGTTTTCTTATGAAGATAATCATGTCAAATATCCACTTCTTTCAAGTGCATTTTCTGGTCTAGTTTTTAAGCCAGAGAATAGGCCATTTTGTTTTGATAATCACTTAATCATAACAGATCTAAATTAAGAAATTCTTCTTTTCAAACCATATGAAATTTCAGTGGCTACAACTTTTACGTTGATCACTTTTTCCATTTTTGAGGTTTGCTATACCTGAAACTCAATTTTTTAAAGTGTATTTTCGGGCTTCATTTTTGTCAATCCGATAATACCTCCTTTTCATTTTATCCTATCACCCTCAAAACAACTTGGATTCAAATGGTTATTTTTTTAAATTCAAAAGAAAAGAATTTTCAACAATATTTTAGTTAACAAGTTTTTCAAATTTTGAGAGTAAAAGAGTCAAAAACAAGAGAGAATATGACCTATTTTTCGGGTCTAATTTTGAGAATTCAAGTTCAAAGCTCTACCACTTCTTCTTTATACTTTCGGCCAACTTCCTTTTTAAGCCTTGGCCAAGCACTAGGAAGGAGGAATTTGAGCTTATATTCATTTGTTCCGAAGCATGATAGGAAGTATGCGTTAGATCTTAAGTTCCTTGCCATAAAGTTTGACGGAGTGGAATACAAAGTAAGTTATTTCTTATTTTATGTTCATTAAAACCATTGCTACGTTGAGAGAACTTTAAGCGTTAAGTTGTTTGAAAACCCTTGTTAAATGCTTGTTTACTTTGTTTCCTAGAACAATGGCTTGATTTCCTTGCTTGATATTATGTTTGGATGATTAATTAAGTAATTCAAAACTTAGAAGTTAAATACTTAATGGGATATGCAGAAATGACTAGCACATGTGTTTCGTCTGTGAGATCCAAGGAGACTTGGACGAGGGACGAAACATGTCGAAGGGAAAGCCTGAATGCTCCAAAATAAATATCAAACCGTTAAAGTGTTATAAATATTTGATAGAATGAAACATTGTTTATCATTTATTATTGCATTTATTTCATTGATTGATTGTTTGAATTAGGCTCGACCAGTTTATGAGCACTGATTATTATTATTGATTGTTGACTTTGCTTGACCAGTTTATGAACAATTTATTATCCATATGCATGGGCTGGGTAGAAAATAACTGTAGGCTAACACATTGTGATTTATTTCACAATTTGACTATAAGGTGTTTAGCGGTAATATTTGGTTCACTTCAATTTAATGAATTGTTTTGAAAATTGGTTTTCAAATGGGATTGTTACGAAAAGTTTTTCCTTTAAAAGAAATAGAAATGTTTGGCAACGAATATTTTGAAGTTATATTGTATAAAAGTGATTTATATAATGGATGGTTTTAGAAAAGTGTTTTATAAAACGGAAAGAATTTCGAGGACTAAATCCGATGGTTTTAAGATGATTTTTGAACAGATTTGGAAAATGAAAATTATTATAGATTTGAAAGTACTTGTGAGTCTTAATGTGAAATGGTTTATCGCTTCGGGATGTAAAATGATTTGTTATGTTCCCTATGATTCGGTTAACCCGTAACTAAAAAGGTGGGCATGTATTTTTAGTATAGTCCGCTCTTAGAAGGGAGGTATATACTTATTTATCGATTGCATTAAGACTGGGACCCAGTTGCCTTATTATTGGAAGAAACCTCCCGATCTGGTTGTATATGGTTTGATATGTTTTATTACAGTATTTGGGATTTCCAAATAAACTTTTCAAAAGTGATTTGATTTAAGATCCCAAAGTAAAGCATAATTTGAATATATATATATATATATATATATGTTTCAAAAGTTTTGAAATAAGAATTCTAGAACAAAGTCCAGAGAGGTAATTTCCGTAAAGGTGATTAGATTTGAAAATCTAAATTTAAAGATTAGGCCTAAGTGGGTAGTTTTGGAAATTGCATATTTGTTTGTTGCATCGTAGGCTACAAGAGTCCTATTTGTGGTAGGAGAACTATGTTGGCTTGATCCTATATCTAATTGGATACCGAATTAGATAGGGGTACGTAGGCAGTCACAAGTGGTAGTGATGCAGCCCATAAAATCATATAATCTTTTCATGTTTATCTGTTAATGGTTGTTGTTAATCTCGTGTTACTGTATTTTTCCAGCTAACTATTTTATTTCCCATTTGACATGTTTATTGAGTTAGTAGGAATGGCTATTGCTGTCACTCTTATTAGAGTTGTGCAGCGTTAGATTTATTTGTATTTGGTTTGTATATAAGCATACCTAGTAGATTAATTTGATTACTCTGATAACTTGTAAAATTGAAATTTTATCCGATACATTTAGTAATGTTGAATAATTATCAAATATGGTGTATTTAGCTAGTAGTTTTCATTAGTAGTCTTAGAATAAATGGATTTTTTGGCAATTTTAACTGGTTCGAAAATCCGGGTCGTCACACCACTGGAGCCACATTTTCTTGGAATAACAAAAGGAGAACTTGTTGTGTAACCTTTTCAAAGATTGATTTCATCTTTTGCAAACAACCCACTCTAACCAAGTGGTCATCCTTGTTTAACCATCTCCCTAATCCCTTGCTTTTAGACCACTCTTCTCAAATACTACAATTGGAAGCCTCTTTCATGAAAAGAAAATTAAGTTTTAAATTTTTTAACTTATGGGTCCTTGAACTTTATTTTATGTTGTAGATTGTTCAGGCTTGATCTAAACCTAACTACAGCAACCCAATGTTTGTACTGTAGAAAAAGCTTAGAGAGACAAAGGAGAGGTTGAAAGCTTGGTCATCATAAATATTTGGAGCTGGATCTAAACAATTTGACATCCTGAAAGCTCAACTCATTACTATTCAGACAACATGCAAAGGAACAAGGATGATGCCATGCTTTCTTCTAGGAGTCTGAAGCCACCAAACTTTACACCGAAGCTCTACTCAAAGAAAGTGATACGAGAGTTACATCACGCGCTTTGCACGTAAATTATTTTTCTGCAAAATTGTATATGTTTAGCACATTCAATAGAAAATGATTTGTAGAAATATTTAAGCATATTTTTGCATTTAAATCATTTGTCGTTCGTTAAAATTTTATTTTTAAGTAGCAACATCTATTTTTTATTTTGAATTTTTATTTATATTATCAATTAATAATTTATTTGTTAATTCTATTTTTAAATGATATTAAGATTTGATAGTATTTGTAGATGAACGCTTTGAATTTGTAAAAAATTCTTATTTGTTAGATCATATTGTTAAGTGATATTAAAATTTGATAATATTATTTACAAAAGAATGATTTGAATTTGTAAAAGAAATTCAATTGTTAGATCCCTGGTATTATAGGCCTTTTTGGTAGTTCACGCCGACACCAATAAAGTGTGACACCAAAGGTATTACAACTATTATTAAAGATGTTAAAACAAAAGACCAAAATTAAATGGAAGGTCAAAGGAGATTGTAACTCTATTTACTTCCACGTTGCCCATAAAGCCAAGCAAACACAACAAAACATTTGTACTATTCGTGATGAAGATGGTAATGTACACCTAGATCCCGAGGACATAGCAAAAGCATTCATAACCTACTTCTCCAACTTGTTCGGCTACATTGAAAACAACATCCCAAACATTGAGGAGATCGACCCTATGATCCTTCCAAGACCCAATAATGAAGATGTCAGGTTTCTTAAATCCGAATTAACTGATATTAAAATTAAACAGGCCATGTTTTCCCGGAACAAGGACTCAAGTGGTGGCCCTGACGGTTTTTATGCCTTTTTTTACACATCTTGCTGGACTACTGTTTAGGGAGATGTTGTAAGAGCTGTTAAAAACTTTTTCAAAACAGGAGATATGTCCAAGAACTTCAATACTAGTTTTATATCCCTTATACCTTAAGACTAGGAATGCTAGCAGTGTTTATGAATTTCTCCCCATATCATGTTGCAACATAATATACAAATGCATAACAAAGATAATTGCTACTAGAATGAAAGTTGTTCTATCGAAAATCATCTCTACTAATCAGGCAGCTTTCTTGCTCGGTAGAAACATACTTGATAATGTGCTTCTCACAAACAAGCTTCTTCATGGCTATAAAACCACTTCTGTCTCCTCGAGAGGCTTACTGAAGGTTGACTTACAAAAGCCTTTGGCACTATACATTGGGATGCCATAATTCGTATCGTAGCCTACATGAATTTCCCCAAACACTTTACCCAGTGGATTTACTCTTGCATTTCCATAGTTAACTTTTCGATCAAATTGAATGGCTCCAATGTGGGAAACTTCAGTAGAAAACGAGGAATTAGATAGGGAGACCCCATGTCAGCATATATCTTTATTACAGTCATGGAGCTTCTAACTAGAATTTTTGATAATCTTGTTTAGAAGAAGCTCATTCAATTACACCCAAAATGCAATGATCCGCAAATTACCGCTCTTATGTTCGCCGATGATCTTGTCATTTTCTGTAAACCCACTCTTCAGACTATAACTTCTATACTCGAAGCCCTTGATCTTTTCTATGATATTACTGGTCTTAAGGTTAATATGGAGAAATCTGACATAATGTTAGCTGGAATTGAGCATGAACAAATGGAAGCTTTATTCAACTACAATGGGCTACGTCCAAGAAATGAAACAATTTCCTATGTAGGAATCCCTTTTGCAGCATCTCGAATAACCACTAACCAATGCCTCCCACTTTTTGAAAAAAAATACTGAAAGAATGGAGTGTTGGTCTACCAGAAGTAAAGTCAAGCTGATAGGCTCACCTTAATCAAGTCGGTGATATTCTCTATAAAAGTTTATTATGTTAGAACTTTCATTCTCCCTCAGAAAATTATTAAAATGATAAAAATGGCTATTTTGAATATCTTCGGGAATGGGGGAACACATAGTGATGCATGGCTCCGGTTTCTTTCAGGCAACTCGAGAAACTCTTATAGAAAGGAGGTCTTGGTATCCCGAATCTAACACAGTGGAATAAAGTTGCTATTTCCAAGTACATTGACAATATCATAAATAATATTGACAGCTTATGGGTGTAGTGGTCTCTTAAGCATGTCACAAAAGGAAGAAACATATGGAAAATAGGACCACCTCAAAATATTAGCTGGACATGGCAGAGTATATTCATGTTGAGAGAACAAATCCTACCTTTAGTTCGGTATGTCATTAGCCCCAACAACAATGTTAGTTTGTGGGATGATCCATGGTATAAACAAGGAGTTATTCTGCGTAGTCTTATCACTAACCCTGAACTTCAATCTGGAGTTTCTGATCTTGCTCTTGTTAACTCCTTTATTGCCAATGGAAGGGTAAACTTACCATCTAACTCTAATCATAACATATCCTCCTTATGGAACAACATTAAAGCAATGAAGCTACGGTCTTATTTCAGTGAAAAAATAACTCGGGGACCAACATAAACTAAATTCTCTATCAAGACAGCTTACTTGTTTCTTTTTGGTAACAACGCGCAACCAAAATGCAAATGGCATGCAACTGTTTAAAGAAAGGAAAGTCCTGCTATGGAAAATCTCATGTATGGAAGCTAATTAACAACATACTTTCTACTCGTGTGAAGTTAGTTAGCAGGGGTATGAACATGTCAATCAGATGCTCCTACTGTGATGAGCTCTTTGAAATGATAAAACACCTATATTTCGACTACCGTGTTACTAAAATGATGTGGCTTAAAGTATAAAATGCCATGGGAATCAAGAATGTAGGGATGAGCTCGCTTGATGAATAGGAGATATTGGTTAGGGCTTTTACTAAATATTAATAATATTTATTAATTGTAAGTCATAAATATTAACTATAATTAACTAATTATTAATAATTAACCATAAGAAATTATTGATATAAAAAATAAATATTGATTATAGATAATATTTAGTAATTATAAATTATTTATTAGTAATCATTAATTGTGACAAATTATAAATAATGACCTATGTACGTTATCATTTATAACTATTAATTATAAATTACCATTTATATTATCATGTAAGTATGTATAAATAATGAGTTAATGATGATTAATATTAATATTATTAATTATTAAGTATTAATAATTAACAATAATTAATATTTTTGAAGAAAGAATTGTATATATTAGTTATTCATTATTAATTATCAAAAATCGGCAATGGGCATTTATTACAACAGGCATTCTATGGCCGTTGTAAAATCGGCATCGATTACAACGGGCAAAAGAAAATAGTTGTAATAGGAATCTATTACAACAGGAAAACAAAAATGATAACCATTATATGTTACAACGGGTAAAAAACAATATAATAGGCATATATTACAACGGTCAAATTAAAAACGTTGTCATAGGTGTATATTACAACGTGCAAAATAAAAGAGTTATTGAAAAGTGGTATCTTTTACAACAGGGCCTGAAAAAACCGTTGTAATAGGTTTCTATTACAACGGTCATTTAACGACCGTTGTAAAAACGATATTGTAATATGGTATTTTTGTTGTAGTGCAAATCAAGCCCATCCCAAACCCAAATCCCCACTTCTACATTAGAGCCCCAATTACCCAAAAAGTTGAAATCGCAATGTGTGTGTATACGCATGTGTATACATATACATATACGTATACATACATACGTACATACGTGTGTGTGTGTGTGTATTATATCTGTGTATGTACGCATGTACTTATATAAAGCACTCGAATGCGAGGTGAGGCGGAAATGTTGCACGTGTTAGTCGATAGGAGGGTGGTCCCGTGATAGTGGTCGTGTTGGGCATAGATAGGGTTGTTGTTGTTGATTCCTAGAAGGAGTCGTGACTTGCCACCAGAACTCGAGTGGATGTTGCGTCTTTAAGGAGCGACGATTGGCGGAGGCCGGTGCAGATCAATAGAGTGTTCACGTTGATTCCTCTTCAAAATACATGCAACGACCCAAAATTTCCGTCATTCGAATTTGAAAATTTTAATTTATTTTTAAATATTGCAAAATTAAATTGTATAAGTTAAATAACTTATATCTCAAATATAGCAGACAAGATTTTCGACCTTCGAAATCAACACTACTACATCTTCTATATTCACGTGTCGTAAATCTAAGTGCCGGAAAAGCCGATCGTTATGGAAAGAAAGAAAATAAAGAAGAGAGAAGGGAAGAAAGGAAGAAGAAGAAAAAGAAGAAGAAAAGGAAGAAGAGAAAAATAAACTAAATCAATCATAGAATCTCATATCATAGCGGAACAACGTATAATATAATATCAATGAACTTTACAAAATAGAAACTGTAATTACATACATTCATCCATCAGAGTACAATAATCAAATCACAATCATCGGCCTGGACAGTTATAATAATCTATCCTTACAAATACTGATAATTTAAACAACAATGCAGCAGAAAACTAAACAATACGGGAATACGTCCTGAAGACCTCCAGATCGTCTACTAAAGCTCCAAAGCATCCAAATCTATATCTTTTAATATGCTCGGTCTGATCTGAGCATTGAAAGGGAAGAAGGCCCTGATCAGTCTAGTAAACCAGCGTGAGAAAACACATCTCAACCGAAATTTTAAGTTATAAAACTTTCCTTTATCAAAACGAAGGTATCTCGTAAGACCACGCCCACATATAAACATGGAGTGGTTTTTACCTTACGATAACCAAAACATTTTATATCAAATCTTGTTATATTATACTAGTTACTATTATAAAAATAATAAGAATCATAGCCAAAATTGTTGTGTTGATTAAATTTCAGCATACTAGCCTTAAAGTGGGTTCAATAAACAAAATGGAAAGCATATAGTGGATAATGGATTTCCATACAAACGACCAAGTGAAGGGATTACCTTCCTACAGTACTTCTCTAGAGGATGTACCGAGGCCTATAGAACATCTGCACCTCTACCACCACAAGATTGGCCTACCTCTTCCTAAATAATACCGAATATGTCATCACCCCGATCGTTACCGACCTATCCAAGGGCCCTCATCACATACATCCACGATAACTGAAAATCCGAACGTCGTAGCGGGAATAAATATTTCTAGAAGTGGATGATCATATCTTAATGGTTGCAAACCACAAAGCCTCGCCACATCTACCCTGTTTTGGTCATTTTAGGGTGTGAGGCTTAAGGTCACGTTTACCTTTCATATAGCACATATCACTTTCCTCTTTGAACGCCACATTGCCATTCCATCATCACACAACTAATTTCAATAAATGTATAACTCCTGAGCTCGTATGTCTCAAGAAAGGGTGCTAAGCTAAGAGAAGTTGTCTTCTCCACCACCAAGCAGATAATACGTTCATAGAGATCAATTAATGTAATTATAAATGCAACGTCAAACATTCATCCATAAAATTTGTCTAAGAACATCACAGACTGAATGCATTTCCCCTACACATCCTGTTTTGGGAATCACCTTTAGGATCGGTAGCGATTATTCCTTGCATTGGATATTTCATAAAGATGAAACCACCGGTATTATATATATTGGGAGTTTATCCCCAAATGAGCAGCAAGTAGTCCTTCATTACGAAAATCCTAAATATCAATGTCTTATAACACCTGCACATTCGAACGCATATACGTTGGTCCAAAGTGGTTCTCGGATAAATGCGATCTCGGTCTCTCTCGATAAACAACGATAAAGATGCCAAATTTGGTAGTTGGTTATTTAACTATCAAAGCAAACAATAATATCTTTAATGGAAAAGCACCATAAGCAATCACTAGGCCTATTTAATTAATCTTTTATTAATTAAATCATTTTCAAAATATTTACTTCAAATTATCTTTAAAAGGATATATTCTCAAAATCATTTCAAATTTGATAATGGAAAACATTTCCATATGCATATATTAATGATATAAGCATATTCACAAATCACTTCATTTTCAACACTTGGAAAAATATTTCCATTTATTTATATCAACGATAAAATTATATTTAGTAACACTACCATTTGGAGACATGCCCAATAGGTTTCTATAACCGTACAACTCCACAGTTCGTACGCCTCCGGACGGGTGTTAAATATAGCAACAATGCTGTGACGCCCCACCTCTATACCCATGCTAGACAAGGACACTACTGTGTAATGCCGTCAACTAGCACGGAGAATAAGGCTGTTGAGAAGCGACCATCCGTGTAATTGCTTTGTGCGAGCATCGATAAGTCAGATAGTATAACATGCATTTCTTTTCAAGAGGAAATCCGACATACCGACACAAAACTCAAAACTACTACACAGTGGCTATAATATCTTCGAAAACAAATATAGAAATAAACATAACATAAATCAGTCACGGATAATTCATATCACAAAGGCGGAAATAGATATGAATATATATAACACATAAAAGTGTTCATCAGAGTAGTGGTCTAATAAGATCCACAATATCACAAAAGAATAGATACAAGTGCTAGACAAAAGAATATGTATACATCAAGGAGTCTACATCAAATTGTACACAACCAAAAACTACAAGCTAAGTAGTTAACCAAAAGATCAGATGATTGTCCGATAAGGAGTCAAGCAGAAGCACCTGTAACATCTCAGTCTGACCCGAGTATTATTTAATAAGAAAATAATAAACGGATCAGTCTAGCTATAAATATCAGATGAAATGATATAGAATAAGAGATATAATAAAAAGACGTATGATAACCAAAAATGTCATACTATGACAAGTATACATTAGAAAATCCACAAAAGTCATACAATATCTCAAGAATCTCATAGCATCAAAAGAATGTCATATTCTTTATTTAATTCACCAAACCATAATAAATGTCATCCATATCAATGCCAACTGAAAAAGGTGGTGAAACATGAATTCCAGAAATCATCATATAGAAATCCAGAAATCACAAGAAAAGGTTGGCCAAGACATTGATGTAGTGCAAACGGTACATCCAATGAATCAAAAGCAAAGACATTGATGTAGTGCAAACGGTACATCCAATGAATTAAAAGCAAATACATTGATGTAGTGCAAACGGTACATCCAATGAATCAAACGCAAAGACATTGATATAGTGCACACGGTACATCCAATGAATCAAAAGCAAAGACATTGATGTAGTGCAAACGGTACATCCAATGAATCAAAAGCATAGACATTGATGTAGTGCAAATTGTACATCCAATGAATCAAAAGCAAAGACATTGATGTAGTGCAAACGGTACATCCAATCATTGATGTAGTGCAAACGGTGCATCCAATGAATCAAAACACATTAAAAGTACATGGGATGCCATCCCACAAAGAAATGAGACGAAGCTCAATGAATTGAGGTACGGATCTCCACATGGACAAAGAGACATCGCACATTGGTCTAAACCATAAAATGATCATCATCGATCATCAAGAAGTGTCAATCACACTAAGTTAGTAAATATATGAGTTTAGCTTCATGTCCCATAACCACTTGCTTAACTTAAATATTTACGAACAAACTGTAGATCTCCACTAGAAAATTTTCACAAGAGATTCAATCGAACAAGTCCAAGAATTAACCGACGAAGTAAACGCAAGCGTTTCATACCACTTGTTTTACTAAGTCGTTTAATTAGATTTCTCATACGAGTGAGGTAAAGGTTTATATATACTAATAGATTGGAAAACGGTTTAAGAAACGAGCTTTGTAATAAAATAGTGTTGAAATCGTTTTGATGAAAGAATTTTGATATTTACTAATAGTATAGAAACCTTTATATTTTTAAAGTGACAAATCACAAAGAAAGATTGTAGGAACAATCAATCACTAAAATTCACATTCGAAGACGTGAATAAAATCCAAAGAAATCGATACCGAATCCATTAAAATGGATATTCCTAAAATTACGAAGAAAATGTCATCAAAGTCGATAATAAGTGATTATAACAAAAGGGAATCAACACGAATCCATTAAACTTGGAAATTCAACAAAATAGACAAAGTAGGCAAAATAGCATCAGGTCGGTCGGCTGGCCAGAAGCAGAAAAATTGCTCGGAGTAGCAGGTCGGTCGACCGGCTACAGGGCTCGGTCGGCCGAACTGCAAATTTCTGCAGTTCCTTCCCTTTTTCAATGAAGCGCAAATTCCACCAAAACGCGAACGTTCGAGCATTGGACCTAATGAGCCTTAGCCAATTGATACCCCAGCTCCATTAGCTCTCCGATCCGCCACCAAAAACATGTTCAAACATCAAAGTTATGATTTTTAAAGAATTGAACCCAAAACACCAAAAATTAGAATATTCACCAAATCAATCCAAACCAAAGGCAATTGCACACGAATAAGTGTTAGGAATTCATACCTAACAATCGAAGATAATTATAAGCATAGATATGAGATAAAAATCTCACCTTTGAACCCAAACAAACGAAGAAGAAGCTTGAAAGCAAAGGGAGAATCAACCACTCTTCAACACAACCCAAACGAGCTTAAATCTATGCTCAAAAAGAAGAACATTCCCAAAGTTAGGTTTAGTAATTTCTGAAATTGGAAGGAGAATGAGTTGGAGAAGAAGAAGGAGATGCTTACCAATGGGTTCTCTTGAATTTGGAGCTAGAAGTTGGATTTGCTAATGAAGACTAGGGCTTGGAGTTTTAATTTCCTCTTCTTTCCCCCATTATTGCTTTAGCTTGAAGTGTTAGGAATATGAAATGAAGTAATGAAGAGTTGAAGTGGAGTTGGGTTCGTATGTTAGGTTAATGGGCTGAAACCCAAACCAATGCCTAAGCGAAAAAGTAGCAAAAAGCAACTTACTCCAAACATATCGAAGCTTATACTCAAAAAGGTTGCGAACAGCATTTTGAACTCGATGGAAGTGGTCTCGAGTCCCAATTCGACTGTTTGCTAAAAGTAGGTTTTCGGACAAAAATCCGACGAACGATGAAATATTTAAATAAAATATTTAAATATACAATCGATAAATATGCGGGTTGTTACAAATGCTCCCACACCACCAAGCATTTAGTACGATCATAAGAACCATTTCGTGTATTTCACGATGGAAGGTCAAAACATCATTTAATGTGTCAAAACTAATGTTGCGTAAAACATTATTACGCCAACCTAAAAACATTAGTATAGGGATTCGATTAATTATATATATATATAATCCATATACTATATAAATCATTTCCTTTCAGAAATCATTTACTATAACAACAGTGTTATAGTCCATGACTTCCTTACTTTTCCAAAAACGTCTATTACAACAGTAAATGTTGAAATCTATGTTTTCGATGCATAACTCATTTTTAAAACATTTTCAAACCATTTAAATTCCATTTGGAATTATTACTTCAAAAATCTTTAGTGTAAAAAGATAAATTAACTTTTAAAACCATTAACTCCATCAAAATATTTCTTTCAAACATTCTTTTAAATAAAAATCCATATTTAAATCTCAACATAAGTCATTTCTATATTTGTAAAACTATTTTTATAAATCTCTTTTCGATTTTATAAAACTTATATTTTATATTATCTCTTTATCTATAAAATTCAATTTATAAATCCATTCTTTATAAAAACTAATATTTGCTATAAAAATCCATTTAGAATTCCATTTCTTATAAATCAAATTTATTAATAAAATCCATTTACCAAACAACTTCAAATCCATTTACAAAACATTCATAAATTCTAATTATTAATCTATTTCTTTATTTATAAAATATTACTTCTATAAATCTTTTTCATAAACTTATTCAAAAAATCTCTATTTAAGAACATTTTACAAAATAGTAAATTGAAAATACCAAAAATCATACTTTTCATTTTTTAAAAATAATTCGTTTCCATTTAATAATTTAAAAATCATTAAAACATATATATATATACACTTCCAAATTTACTTCAAATCCTTTTTAAATCAAAATCATCATTTAGAATTTCAAAATATAAAAAAAGGCCCAATACTACTGAAGCACTAATTAGTCAGATCATACCACAATAAATAATATGGCATCCAACACTACATATATCAATGTATATATATGTGTGTGTGTGTGTATGAAAAGTAAATCAACGATAGTGATGAATCCTGTTGGATCCCTCATACCTATCCCCATGCATCACACATAGAATAAAATCATAAAAATATAACAATCAACCGCTACAAGGTGAGACTCGTATACAAAGGATCATTCGCTCTTGTACGGGAAAGTAATAGGGTCTCGTCTTCTCCAATAGACTGGAATACATCCAAACCAACTAATAATATAGTATATAATCCAAACAAGCAACAAATAACATAAATAATATTATTCCCACTTATATAAAAATATAAGTGGGCGAGAGAGGTAAGTTTACTGATTAAAATTCCAAAAATCTCCTAAGCTCTTTGATTTGAATTAAAATTGAACGGTCATTCAATTCAACCCAAATTTCCTATTAGCTCCAAATTCATCCAATCCAACTCCATAGTGTAGCTCTCGCTGATAAGAACGCAACGCAACTTGTCCTGATCGATTTGGACCTCGTACGAGAAAGTTACGGATTTATTAACATTTGATGTAATTAAAATTATAATTAACATAATTTAAATAAGTTTAAACTTAAACCGTTTCTTCTATCTCCCTCCCTCATCAATATAGTTCCAGGCCGCACAACATTTTGCTTTTTTTATTTACGCTAATAAAGACCGATCGCACGACCGAGGCACGCCGCCACCTGCCTCGCCACAGCCACGCCGCCCTCTTGCTATCTCGCCTTCCTCCATGCTCACGCACGCGACGACATTGCACGATGAACCAAAAAAATAGCAGATGAATGCGAGCCAATTGTTGTCGCCTCGGCTCATTGGTCGACGATCCAACTATAGATTAGCCTCGTATCGTCATGCTCTATGATTTCCTAGTAGAAGTCGAATGCTACTTCGGCCCTTAGATGCTGCGATCGACTGTGACCATTGGATTTGGTTAATGGAAATGGCAGCTAAAATTAATTTTAGGGTTAGGGTTTGCAAGTGAAGGAAGTAGATGGCCTTTATATACAAAATTTTCCAAATCACTATTTATCCGTGAAATTTCAAACTCCAAACGAAACTTGCCCCTTGGCATTCTACATATATACCCCATTCCGAACACAATGGAATATATATCGAGAGCCAATTCCATCATATTCAGAAGATAGCTTTTCAAAATCAAATTAGGTTAATTTAAATTCTTTTAATTAAATTCTATGTGTTCCAAACTCACACGACCAAAGGAGACATAAAGTCACCACAAAATTCGGCAACATATAATAATTCACTATTACGGATCCAATGAAACTAGTTTCGTCGAAATCCAAGATAGTGTTCCAAAAGACTATTTTTACACTTTAATTAAAATGAGTAATTTCCAAAATCAGTTTAAATCTATCTTAAATCAAATTTAAAAGTTTACTAACTCCATTCTAATTTAAATAGAATTTAAATCAACTTTCAAAATAGTTTTCAATTATATTAAATTCAATATTCAATTATTTGAATAATTTCAAATATTAAATGAAATAATTTAATTGTAAAATAAATTCGCTATATTTGAAATGTAATTTCTTTAACTTATAAAAATAACTTTTCAATATCTAAAATCAATTAATATTCCAATTTTAAATGACTGGAATTCTGGATCGTTATAGACTCCCCCCTTAAAAGAATTTCGTCTTTGAAATAACCAAGTAAGAAAAATGTCGCAAACCCATTAACTTTTCAAAACTATTAGCGAAACTTGTTATAAAAACTTTTTCTAAGTCTTCAAATTCATTCATAGTTATCAACTAATACTATTCCAATAATCAACTAATATCATTTTAATTATAAAACCAAAATCAAATTTTAGTTATAAATATTTTCCCAAAATTTCAAAAAAAAAATTTACCGCCTTAAATTTATAGAAAATTTCGCCAGCATCTTCTTTGCTCGGTTCAATCGGAAAAAATAGCAATGTATATATAATCACAAATATACATCTCATCTTAGAGGATGAGGCATCCCGTAGGAAAAATAATATAAAAGTAAGATATGTAATCCGAGATATGTATCTTTTATATTAGTAAGCATATACAACAAATAAATTGCAAAAACGAGCTCCAAATGTGAAGCATACGCCATCAACACCTAGTAAACACTCAACAACCAATGAGAACATGCATATAAATTGCTATCAATATATGACACATACTAATACAATAACTATATGCAAATGCAACAAATGCAACAAATGCAACAACGAAAACCATCGAATAATTAATATTCATTCAATTAATTCATAATCATATAAATTTGCATTTTCTAATGCCAAAATCTAATTTATTAAAGCCGTACGATGTACATATATCATCCATATGCAAAACCATACCTGATCACTCGCTCGATCACACAATTTCACTTTCGAACTAGTTTCGTTCACACGACCGCTCTAGTGCGGACTCAAATCTAGTTCATTGATTAGAAAACCATCATTTTCCTTGCATATCCATATAATATGATATAGAATATTGAAATCAATCAAAAATCCATATCTAGTGTTCATCGTCAATAAATCTAGTGAAAAATCCTAACTCGGCTCGATGTAAATCACCTTGAAATCGTATACTCGAATCTGGATCAAGTATTTAAGCAAATAAAATGATATACGTACACCTTGCATATTTATTTCAATTGTTTTCTTATTATATTCCATTCATTTTATTCCCAATTCTTTTATTTATATTCAATTCCTTTTACATTCACTCGATCTACATTCAATTTAAATCAAATTCAATTATTCATATTAATTTCAGTTACATTCAATTTATTAACATTCATTTATTAATATTCATATTAAAATTCAATTTATGTTCAACAACATTTCATTCGATACTCAATTCATTTATGAATCATTTTCACAAAATTATTTACTTAAGTTCAATTTAAACATTTTATACAACACTTCTTATATTTATATCCACATCAACACTTAAGTACATATTCAATTTTACCTAATAACATTATAAAACATATTCAATTCATTTCACAATAATTGCAATTTATAACTTAAGTTCATTTTCATTTCGATCAAATTCTATTTCGCTTAACTCGTTTCATCCCACTTCACTTAACTTGAGTTAAATTTATTTCAAAATTCATCTTATTTAACTTCAGTTAGATTTCATTTTATTATTCAAATTCATATTTCTTTTATTAATATTCACATTCAACAAATTAAAATTTTGTTTTTAGCTTAATATTCTTCAAATCCATGATTTATACAAACTCATTTACTAAAAATTTCATGAAATTTGTTTGACTTAACTTTATTCACATACTATACTTATAATTCAAGGTTATATAATCACTTAACAACTCAAGTGTATATTCATTTCATTATTTTATCCAATTCATTTCAATTAAAATTCACTTTCATTTAACCTTTCTTAAGATAAACTTTATTTCATTAACACAATTTATTTAACTTTACTTAAGTTAATTTTTTTTATTTCATATCTCAAATTCAAATTTCCTTTTGTTTGCTTAATCAAAATGTTCAACCATTTTAAAATTTGGTATTACTTTCTTATGCAAATTCATAAGTTAAAAACTTATTATATTATTTTTTTCATATATTTATCAAATCATATTTGGAACTTTACAATCAAAACTTGCTTTATCAAAACAGAACTCCAATAGAAATTACTAAGGTAGCAATTCATCACTTAGAATCTCAAAAATGAATACTGATGATGCTACAATCATCACCTGAATTACTTCCCAACGACTATAGTGAGTTTAGTGCTTTTTATTTCTTTTAAATTCCATTTTATTTATAAATCACATTTATAAATTTATATTATATACAATTTCACTTTGGTTATATAAAATCATTTCCTATTGTTTATCTTTGTTTACATTATAATAACAATAGCTTTATTAGAACACTATCAACAAAAAATGAATGATCATAATCAAATATTACCATTCACTAGCGACCAAAAAATCCATATATAACTATAATAATTTCTAAAAAATTATTCCTTCATATATAAAATATAATTTAGGTAAAATTATTTGATTTATCGATTTCGAAATAATATTGGGTCGGTTTTCCCTGTTCAAGCGTTTAGGAATCCCGGTCGATAACATGGCATCTCACGTATCGACTAGAATTCATAAGCCACTCCAATAGATTAACTAACACAATATAAAATATTTTTATAATCACTAACAAATACGCTCTTATATGTAAAACACTCAAATTCAATCTAGGGCATTACTAACCCTATCTATAATGAGTACCCATCCAATGTCTAGGTGTTCGCACAATCTTAAGCTCTGATATCAAATATAAAGGTCTAGGTTTTTCAACCATCGAGAGTAACGATCGATAGGCTTTTAAACCATCCTAGCACCACCATAGCATAAACTGATACCTCGAATTGATTCTACGGCTAGCCTCACAACTAACAACCAACCCTTTATCACTAGGGACATATAGTGGTAAAGGTCCCTTGCTCGCCACCAAACAGAAAGCGAGAACCCCCTATCATGTTGCACACTCCAACTGATGGAGCATACCCCAACACGAGGGGCAAGTGCCATATTAGATCCATCTCCTCGTGTTGGGGTATGCTCCATCAGTTGGAGTGTGCAATATGATAGGGCTTTCTCGCTTTCTGTTTGATGGCGAGTAAGAGACCCTTACCCCTACATGTACTTAGTGATGAAGGGTTGGTTGTTAGTCGTAAGGCTGGCCATAAAATTAGATTCGAGGTACCATTGTATGCCACGATGGTGTTGGGATGGTTGAAAAGCCTACCAGTCGTCACCATCGATGGTTGAAAACCTAGACCTTTACATTTGGTATCATAGCTTTAGTTGAGCGAACACCTAGGCTTTTTTAGGGTAAAACTCATTATAGATAGGGTAAGTAATACCCTGGAATGGGTGACTCATTAGAAATATGAGCGCGTATTTGTTGTTTGATATAAAATGTTTTGTGTTGATTGGTCTGATGAGTGATTTATGAATTTTGGTAAATGCATGGTGACCACATATATTCGATAGAGATTCCTAAATACCTCACAAGGCACATCAACTCACCATTTTAAAAAGAGTATAGTTTATATATACGAAAGTAGAAATATTTATGTGATATGGAGAGTTTATACGATATTATCCCTATGGAATGTTCCAAGAATAAGGTCTTGACATGTTTGGTGATGGTGGGAATTATCTTCTAAGTATCGATCATATGTTGGCCTGGGAGAATGGTATCGAGCACTTGGTAAATTATTCTTCTTATCATTGTATAATCAAGACAAGTTCAAAGCCAAACAAGTTGAATCAAGTCATTTGGACAAAAGGATTATAAGTTAAGAAATTAATGGTATGAAACTTGTGATGATAATAACTTAGTATACATTTAAGTCAGGATGTCTTATTTTATGTTGATGATGACTTATGGGCTAATCCAAAGTGAGCACGTATAATACGTGCATAGAAAGAAGCTGAAGAAAAAGAAAAATTGGGATCTTTTGTCGGCATCTTCTATTACAAATGCGGTAAAGAAGGGCATTATGCGGTTCTATGTAAGGATAGGAAAATAAAGGAAAATGATAAAAGGAAAGCAAAGGAAAAGAAGTAAATAAAAATCTTTTAGGGTTGATATTTATGTTTAACAAAAAGGATTTTTTTTGAACTCCTATCCTAAACTTTTGAAAATAGGATTATATTTTAAGTATAAAGGAATATCTTTTGAAAGATATAGATATTATGTGTGTCAATTTATGGTTAAGGGAATAATAATATTATTCAGTTATTATCATTTGTTGATTAAATGGACATCTTGTGAATTAAGTTAGACGATTTAACTATAAGATGTTTGATAATAATATTGGGTTAAGGTTAATGAATTTGTATAAGATAATAAAATAAGCATGTAGTATAAAAATCTATTTTACACAAATAAAATGGTTTTTGTGAAACTAAATTCTGGGCATTTTGGAAAGGAATTATGAAATTTTACAAGGAAGCAAGTTAATATAAGATGATTTGATGAAAGGAAATTATAAAATGGGTTTATAAACAAAATAATCTCTAATGGATTTTTTTCAAACGAGAAATTCAAAAAGTAAGAGTCTCAAACAATAACTAGTTTGAGTGGCTCGAAAATAACTAAAATGGGCAAGAGATATGTTCGGATGGTATGCCATTCCCTTAAGTATTAACCTTCTTGTTAAGGGGTCTAAGATACTATAGGTAGTACCCAGTTCCTTGGTATTATTTTGAGCACTCGGTCTATATAATTTTTCTTAATTAAAAAGCATGATTATGAATTATTATTTGATAAGTTAATATCAATATTGGTTAAAAAGGAAAATATTATAATGAGAGAAGTTGATTGTAATTTTGGAAACTAAAAGGTAAATTATCTTTTAAAATTGAAATGATTCCTTTGGGATGAAACATTTTCCATTAAGAAAAATACTTAGAGTGATTATATATAAAGCATCATTTTTGAAAGGTAAAAGTTTTATGAAATATTTTTATAATTTTTTTGAATGTTAACAAGTACGTATGAGGCACATAGGTCATTTCATAACACAATTTTGATCTAAGGTCCGAATACGGAACTTTGAGGTATTTACACCAATTCGAAAAAGGATTTATCACTTGACTCTTGATGAAGAACATTGGTGGTTTATGATTGGATAATTAAGTTTTCTATCATAATTGAGAGCTATGCAAGGAAACGAAGATTTCTGATCAAAGAGCCTGATCAATGTCCACACTGAATGTAACAACCTTGATATTGACGATTACCTGTAAATATTAAATTATAACGCTATTTATAATTTAATATTGTGGATTAAAAATAAGTTGGAGAGATAAAAATTTGTTAAAATTGTTTATTTCAAAAAAACAATGGATTTGGAATAAATAAAATAGAATTAAGATAGTTTGGTTGGTAATAAATTGTGAATAATGGTAATATGTTGATTTGGGATTAATTGAAGTAAGTAAAGATAAAATAATTTAAATCAACATTATTTGTTGTAAATAAATATAAAATGTTAAAATAAAGTTTTAAAAAATTTATCGTTTCAAGTTGTCATAAAAATGAGCATTATATGGTTTTAATTTGATAAAATGCAATAATTTTGGAAATTATTGCTAAACGTTAAATTTTGTTAATTTTTATTAAATGTTTGAATTTAATATAGATAAACAAAAAGATTGAATTTGGTTTAAAAATAAGTTTCAATTATAAAAATAATGTTAGGATGATTTATAACATTTATATTGCAGGAAAATAATTTTTATGAAATTATTGGAGCTAATAAAGGTGATTTAAGCATTTATTTTGTAAAATTGGTTATTTGTGTAAATTAAGAGTTTTTAACAATAAAAATATTTTCAAAACTAAAATTTATCTTTTTACATGTCGCACAATATTTCATTCAACATGTAAGTGGATTTACATGAATTATTTGTAGAGAAAACTTGTAGAAAATGTGTTGTTTACTTTAATTATATAGTGTTCATGCTTGTTTAGTGCTAATTAATTTCTCATAGGCTAATTAATTAAATAACTTTGGGTCCAAAGCAAACTTAGACTAAGCCAGAAATATGAAATGAAGCTTTCTTCTTCCTCTACGTACACAACTCATTTAACAGTCAAAGAGAAAGGAAGAAACCCAACTCCTCTTCATAATCAAAAACCTAAATCCCTTAATTTAATTCAAATTCTTGATGTAACAATAATAAATAAAGCCATTAATTCAGGTAATCAATTTAAAACTATGAATTTGTCTTAGGTTATTTTCTATTTTGTGGAAATTGAATCATTATAGGTTGATTTTTCCTTGAATGTAGCTCAAATGGCTTCTATAGATGCGGAAGCAACAATTTGAGCCTTCAAGCCTTCATTTTGATTCGGATTCTAGCTGAAAATTTCTAATCTCTTGCTGCTAATCCACGATGAGAATCTCTCTCACACATTCTAGCTAGTTTTAGGTTTCATAGTGATGAATTGAGTTGTTTATTTCGCAAATTCGTTTGACGTTGATTTTCTGAGCTGCTGCAAACATGGCCTGAGTCCATGTTTGCGACAGCGTATCTCTTAAGTTTTCTGTCGAAATTGCATGGATCCTTCTGCAGTTTAAAGTACAGTTGTTGATCTATAATCATACCAAATTTCATGTCATTTAGACCTATATAACTTATAGAAACATGCTATTGAACTTTGACTCGGAGCATGTTTTTGCCCAGATTTTACGGTGAAAACACTGCTGGGTAAAATTTTGAGACATCATATCTTTTTTATGCTTTGTATAAATTGCAAGATTCTTGGTGAAGTTTAAAGTGTTGTTTTTGGTCTTTATACATGTTAAATTTTAGGTCATTTTGACCTATATAAATTATAGAAACATGCTGCCGAACTTTGACTCAGGGCATGTTTTTGCCCAGATTTTACACCGAAAACAATGCCTGAGTCAAACTTTGAGACATCGTATCTTTTTCGTGCTTTATCTAAATTGCATGATTCTTAGTGCAGATTAAAGTGTTGTTTTTGGTCTTTATCTATGTCAAATTTCAGGTCATTTATACCTACATAACTTATAGAAACATGCTGCCGAACTTTGACTTGGAGCATGTTTTTGTCCAGATTTTACAGTGAAAACACTGCCTGGGTCAAACTTTGAGACATCATGTCTTTTTCAGGATTTGTCCAAATTACATGATTTTTGGTGCAGTTTAAAGTGTTGTTTTTGGTCTTTATGGATATTAAATGTCAGGTCATTTCGACCAACATGACTTATAGAAACGTGCTGCCGAACTTTGACTCGGAACATGTTTTGCCCAGATTTTTACAGTGAAAACACTGCCTGGGTCCAACTTTGAGATATCATAACTTTCTCCCACTTCATCAAAATTACATCGTTCTTTTTTTGTTTCAAAGCTATAGTTTTCTGTTATAAGATTAAAAAAATTCAACTTAATCCGATCTAATTTGTTTCTCCGTTTCGTGCCTGGAAGTTGAACCTCAGAGTGTTTTCGGGCCTGTGCATTTAGTTTTTGAACTGTTGCAAACATGGTCTGAGTCCAAGTTTGAGACAGTGTAGCTTATTCATTTCCAGTCCGAATTCATTAATTCTTTTCTAGTTTGAAAGATGAAGTTTTCTATTTTGTATACATTAATTTTTAGTTCAATCAAAGATATTTCGGCCACATGTATTATATCCGAAATTTGAACCCAGAGAAGATTTGACCTGGGTATTATTTTAGCTAAGAGTTTTTATGTTCTTTTTCCTTCCGATTTTTAACTTATACTTCTTGTTTTGTGATATTTCTAAAATATTTTGAGGGCTATGATGCCTATCAATAGGCTAACCAAGTTTTGATGAATTTGAAATTCAAATTGGATTTGAATTTGGATTGAATTTGAATGACGGTTTTGAGCGATTTCTTTGATTACGAGCACAGATTTTTCAAACAATTTTGAAACATTTTTTAAAATAAGTTGGCATTAAAATATTATTATGTAATATTTTTAAATTATTTTAAGTTCTAAAATCTATTTATTTTCTATAATGAGAGAATTTTCAAATATTGTCTTCAAAATTTAATTTTGAAAAATTATTTTAAATGCTTTTTTTCTCAAATAAATTATTTTATGTATAAAATATACACTTTTATACTATTCGAACGTATAAGAAAGAGAATTAAACGATTTAGTAAAACACGTGGTATGGGACATATGCGTTTACTATTTCGGTTAATTTCGAACTTGTATGATCAAAGCAATTTGAGATTATTGATTCTGAGATGTTTTGCCATTTTATGGCATATTTTGAGTTTTATAAAAAAAATTATTGGAATAATTTAAGATGGCCAATATTTGGCAAGTATTAAGGTTTGAGATCTCCTATATAGGAGTATGGTCGATGAGAACCATCATAATGTTTTGTTTACTTGCCAATGACATAAGGCAAGTCTTGAGTTTATGATTTCATATTTTGAGATTTATGGTTTATGAGAAACCATCATGATGTTTTCACTTGTCGATGAAATGAGACAAGTTACGATGCCATTTAATACTTATCGATGAGATGAGACAAGTATGGTATCTCTTTATCACTCGCCAATAAGACTAGACAAGATATAATTTTCTGAGTTTTATGATGTTTCTAGTGTGGCATCGACTAATCGCTAGTAAACCGCTAGGTGTGAATGTGTGGTATGGGACACACGTTAACACTTTTTGAGTTCCGATCCGTGAGTTTGTGACACATTCACGATGTTTACCTAACAAAACTGCTTTGAGAGGTGTTAGCGACCTTGTCGTGAGGACGAACTGCTTTGGGAGGTGTTAGCGACCTTTTTAGGGCTGACAAAATGGCTTGGAGAGGTGTCAACGATCTTGTCATAGAGGACGAACTGCTTTGGGAGGTGTAGCAACCTTATTAGGGCTGACAAAATGGCTTGGAGAGGTGTCAGCGACCTTGTCATGAGGACGAACTACTTTGGGAGGTGTTAGCGACCTTGTCTGAGGCTTCGGCCGTCTGAGTTTAGCACGTGCAACATTGCTTCGACATTACAATCAGAGATTTGGCCAATCCGGATTTTCTTAGTTTTCTGTTTTATTGTGATTTCACCTTTTTAAGATGTTTTATTACATCGATAGCCTAGTGCTATATGATATGTTATATATGTGGTGATTTCAATTATAATGTTTTGAACTCATATCGAGTTCCTTGAGTTATGAGTCTGGATAATTTCAGGATTTTATAGGATATTCTGGGTTGTGCATTTTGTTAAGTTGAGATTGATATTTATATACATTTATACCGATGATATGAGGTATAATTGGATTTGGAGATCCATCTATAATTGAGTTTGGATCATCCTATTTTTAGAGTGTTTTATGTCTGCCATTTTGGTGAGAGTTTGTATTGATGTTTCTCCTTTTGAGGAGATATGGTTCATGAAAACCATGTAGACAATTTGGGACATCACCAATGATATGAGGCACTTGCGTTTGATTTGAGTATTGAGTTTGAATTTTCTCCTTTGAGGTATTTGTTCACTTAAGTAGCGTTTGTTAATTAAGTGTTGAGCTTATGAGTTTATCGATTCATTCTTCTCTTTCGAGAAGAAGTATCTTCATGTCTATTCTGCTTCACATTACCGATATTTACTGATTTGTGTAGCTAGACTGACCCGTGTATTTATACTCGGGTCAAACCGAGTTGTTTCAGGCAACATCTATTGGAATTAGCTTGAAGTTGATGCTGGATATCAGCTCTCCTTTCTCTTGAGTAATTTATGTTCTTCTGCATACTCTGATGTATTTATATATGATTCAATTTATATAGTGTGGTCAAGTACCACCTTTATTGTATTCATATCGTATTGTACTAAACATGTATCAGTGTGTGTGTGTGTGTGTGTGTGTGTGTGTATGATGTTGATTACTGTTCTGTGATTTGCTTTACATTTAATTATTGTATTTTGTTCTGATAGATCTGTTAGCCGCCTATAGTTTTGGATTAAGCATTTACTGGGTATGTCGATCCATTGAGGAAGAAAAAAGGAAAATCATATTTCACTTATCGACGTATTCAGTAGATGTTTAAGACAAAGTTATAGATGGTCGCCCTTAACCATCCCTATTCACCGCTTTAGTAGACGGAATTACTAGTTGATTCTCTTTACTAAGGTGGTTCTTGGGGTGGGGCGTCACAGCATGGTATCAGAACTGTGGTCAGAACAAAGTAGAATAAACATAGAACAGTACTTATATCATGATACGTCGAAGTACAATACGAATGAATCATTATCCTTTATTCGAGCTTGTTTTCGAATCGTGCTTTGGTTCTTTTTCAAGTATTGGGACATGTTGAGATGGAATATGTTTAGGAATATATATATATATATATATATATATTGTATTCCATAGTATTCCATAACTGAGTTTGATGTTATCTTATCTTATGAATAATATTATTTGGGATTATTATATTCTTATTTTGTTGATGCGAGTGAGTTCGTATCGATGAAGCTTATTGATTCCTTAGAGTATCCTTATTGTGTTCCTTTGAGAGTCGTGAATTGTATTGAGCGGATCCGCAATGATTGGCTCAATGTGAGCATTCTGAAATTTCTATTTGATGTTGCTTTTTTGAGTACTTGTTTGTTTCTCATAATCTTGATATGCATTTGATTTGAGATGGATTAACTTATTTGATATTAAGTCCAATCCTTTGTTTTATACGATCCTATTGTACATTTAGGTTTTCTATTTTGATTGGTTTATTATTTCTATCACTTTGGAACGTTAATGATGATTCCGAAGTTTCTGAATGCACTCTTGAGTATCGAGATGTTGAAGATATAACTCGAATTCCAATCACTGTGATTTTGTTGAGTTTGGATGAGTCCGTTTGGATTTGATATCCAATCGGGCAGTCGAGTGTTGAATTAACCTTATTCCTGGCTTTTAGCCTTCGGCTATCCTTCCACGAGGACATACATAAGGAATGAGGTAAGTTTCTAATTTTTTTTATTTTGATTGAGTTTATCATTCAGTTTCTTTGAGTTATCCTTTTCGGATACTCAATCGGTGTTATCCTTTGTAGCATTATTTTGTTTGAAGTAATGATTTGTTGTTTGTGTGCTTCTTCTACTTCGAGAAGAATATCTTGTTTATCTTGTGTCTTGATGATTTTCGAGAGTGGCTCGTCATCTTGTAGGAGTCGACGAACACTCCATCTCCTTCTGTTGATTTTGTGAATCGAGTATTCTAAGAATATCTCGATGCATTCTTTTAATGTTCTTGGTTTGAGTTATAGAAGCTATATATATATATATATATATTAGCTTTGAAAAAGAGAAATTAGAGTTTTGAGATATTTTAAAAATCAAAGAATGTTTTGAGAATATATTTATATGAGTAGTATTCTTTCATAGAAATAATTTGAGAGTGTAGGGTTATCCATCGAGTAGTTAAGAGTTCTGGTAGATACGTCTGATCAATGTTATCGATAGGAGTCTCCTGAATGCTATGATGAGGAAATCAGACACGATGATTTGTGTTTTAAGGATTGAGGTTTTGAAAATAACATTTTGAGATTAAATATTAAATTTATTTTTGAATGGTAATTGCAGCCATTGATTTTAGAGATGAGTAAAAGAGTGGCGAGACAGTTTTGATCATTTGGTCAACTCTGCAGCCAACAGATATATTTATTTATTAAAGTCTCAATGGTGAGGCAATGTCATTTTTTTTTAAATTATAAAGATGAGAATATAAATGAGATTATTTTTAAGATGTGCTTTATTGGAAGTATATTTTCAGATTTTAGAATCTATATTATATACATTGGATGTTTTAAGGGAAGAGTATAATAAGAGAATTTAAACCCTTAATTTATTTTGAAGGATATTATTATGGATTTACAAAATTATTTGGAAATTAATTTTGAAGTAAGAGAAGAAATTTGAATTTTAACTTTGAGTTTTAAATTACTTACTAAGTAATATAGTAAAGAGTCTGAGAAATTTTCAAATGTTGAAAATTGAGATTTAAAAATTTAAAAGATGTTGAGATTTAAAATTCTAAACATCTTAGATTAAAAGATAATTCGAGCTTATATCCTTGTTCTTGAGTATATTCTATCTTTGAGCTATTATCAACGGCGTGCATTTTTGCGGTCGTTCGAGTTTGGCGGCCTTGTGAGAAGCCATCTCATGATTTATCTATCTTGTCTATCTTGTCTACCCTATTGTGAGGATGTTCTTCCCGTATACTTATGCGGAAAATCTTATTGTTGATCTTCTTTATTGCTTAGAGTACGGGTTTAAGTGAGTTTAAACCCGACTCTATTTGTAGTTTATAGAGTTTTTTTTGAAATTAATCATTTTTGATTGATTAATTATTGAGCATCTTATTTGCGACGACCCGAAATTTTTGAGCATTTGAAATCGGAATATTTAATTGATTTTAAATGTTTAAAAGTTAATTTTTTTTTACTTGAATTCAAATATCACCATTTATTGGATAATTTAATTATTAAATTAAATAATTTGAAATTGGGTAAAATGTGGAATCTGGAGTTTTAAGCCTGTTAAAAATAATTTAAAGGCTTGTAAAATTTATATTGATAGTTCCGAAGATAATAAAAACTTTTTAATTGAAACTGAAAGTGATTCGTTCAGTTTTGAAAATATATCGTTTAAATCGACATTTAAAAATAGCCTTCCGAGGCACAGTCTCGGATTACGACGAAAGTAGTTCCATTGGATCCGTAATATTCTACTATTATCAGATTTCAATTTTCATGGTGGTTGGAGTGATCGTTTGACCGTACGATAAGCAAAGGCGCTGAATTTATATCGAAATTTAATATAATAAATGGGATCAAAAAGCTATCTTCTCCATACGATCTAATTGGGACTCGAAACCTTTTCCATTGCGTTCGGAATAGGGGTATAACATTATAAACGTCTGGTAGCATGCCTTGATGGGAGGTCGAAATTTTAAGTTGCATCTATCGAGACGATTGGAATATAAAAATTAAAATATATTATTTGCATATGTCTTATCAGCCGAAATTTTTAGTCAAACTATATTTTATCCTATTCTCATGCCTTCTTATTTCTTCTGTAATACGCTTCTTCCTCTTTTAAACGTAGCAAACAAATCTGGGAAATTTGATATCCTTATTAACCTTGAGCTTCCATTTCCTCTTTCCCTCTTCCGTTCTTTAATTCACGAAATCCAACTCTCGTTCCCCTTTCGTGTTAAAAATACCAAAACAAATAGGGGGATTTCGAAATCAAATCGAGGGAGGGGCGGATTCAATTTGAATTTAATCGTGATTCTTTCTTCTTGCTCTCCGAGTTCGAAGGCAAGTTTCACGGAGGAAGTAGCGAGATTGGGGATTTTTGTCTTCATTCATCGTTCGTTACACCAGCGGGGAGGGGATTCGCGATTTGGTCTTGTGGCTAGCTGATGGCAACGTGATGATGAGGCGCCGCTTCTTGCAATGTGTTGCGATAGGTGAAGTCGATTAAGGTTTGGCTGATGGAATTGCGGCGATGAGGATGGGTATTGTCGGTCATGGCAGGGAGACAGGTCTCAGTGGAGGGTTGTCGACATCGATGAGCTCGAGGTCGGGTTTTCGGGACGATGATGGGGTGAAAGTTTTATACGTGCATGCGTAAGGCCGAGCAGGTATTGATGGAGGAGCAGGCAGTTCTTCTGGGAAGAAGATACAGCAAGTGGGCCGGCTCGTTCTGTTTGGTATAGGATTTGTTTCTTTTTTTTTCGAAAATTGAATTTACATTTCAATTTAAATATCGAAAAAGAGAAAAAAAAAGTATTGAGTTAACTTTATAATTTAGTCGAAGTTGTTAATTTATACGCTTAAAATTTGCCTATACAAGGTTAAAACCGAGCAAATTTTATGCAATAGAGTCGAGTTGGATCGATCAGCAAATTCAAAAAATAAAGGTGAGTTAATCTCACTCATATGGGTTTTTAATTTTAATTTAAATAGTTAAATTTAAATATCTGGTTGAATGATTGCATTGATTGGATTTGCTATATTACATATAGTAGTATGTATAATATATCTTGGAATGATTAATTTCCCGCATTATATAGCGGATGAGACCCTATGCGCCGCATAATAGCGGATGATATTATATTTAAAACCCATATACCACGATATTCCACCTCGAAGTGGAATTGGTATTGTGCTAATATCTCAGGTTGCAGGAAACAGGTTGGAGGGATCCAACTGGATTCCTCAAAATTATTTATATTCTTTAATATTCTCTGTTGTGAATATTAGATATTATATGATGAATTTCATTGATAATTGGAATATTGAACGCTATGGTTTACTTGAATATATTTCGGTACACCGAGTTATCAAAATATATAGAATTGGATTTTTGAAAATAAAAGGAAGAGAATTTGTAAGTGAAATAATTATAAAGAATTTAAATAAATTTAAGAATGAATTGGGAAGAATAAATGTGATTTTAAAATTCTAATAAACAAATTCCGTATATAAAAGGGGGATTTTGAATAAACAGGAAGATAGTGAATTTTAAACTTTGGTG
The DNA here is from genome assembly GCA_030765085.1 of Allium cepa. Taxonomy (NCBI): domain Eukaryota; kingdom Viridiplantae; phylum Streptophyta; class Magnoliopsida; order Asparagales; family Amaryllidaceae; genus Allium; species Allium cepa. The sequence continues at coordinate 160,951,525 of CM060939.1, forward strand.
TTATTATTCAAAACAACAAAGCATTTATTTTAGATTTAAGTTTTAAATTTTGAAAAGAATAAAGAAGAAATTTGAAAAATCTATAAATTTGTATGTTTTAGTTAAAAGATTTAAAATCAAAAAGAAAATAATAATAATAATAATAATAATAAAGCCTGTAATTAACGGATTTTGAAATGAATTAAGTAGGTAAAGAAAGTTATTTCAAAATGGAGTAATTGGAAATCAATTTGAAATTGATTTAAGTGCTTGAAGCTGGAACTTTAAAAAAAGAAGTGGGACTTTGGAATTTATAAATTGTGTTTATAAAAAGTGAAGTAATATATCAGTAGATATTTGAAAGAATAAATTCACGGTGGGAATTTATCAAAGGAATGGGAAAAGTTGTTTAAAAATAAATAGTGATTTATTTGTAAAGGACGTGGAAGAAAAGCTTATTTCCCTGAGCAGCCAAGTACGTTTCCAAACAAATTTAAAGGTATAAGTTAAAAGCTTTAAGTTGTTTTAAAAAGTATGTTTTAGAAAATTTATTATTTCTGAATGTTTAAATTCTAAAGTAGGTATTTTTCAAAATTTATTATCGTAATAATTATTTAAAGGATGATTTGGTAACTTATTTAAAGGAGAAAATCTAGTTCTGATATTTTATAAAATAACCTTATTTTAAATATTCCTAAAGTATTATTTTTCATTAAGTATTAAAGTAGTTTTTTTTTAAATTTAAATGTTAAAGCATATTTTGCAATAAAGTGTTTTTAAATTATTTTAAAAATCTAAAGTATTGTGCTTGGTGATTTCAATGGAAATAGAAATTATTTGGGAAATTTTTTTTGTAAAAAGGACGATAGTTTGAAACTGTTTTCAAAAAGGTTTGAAAAGTGAAAATATATCTTGTGAAGATAGTTTGAGATAAATAAATAATTTAGGAAATTATTTATTTTGCGATGGTTGTTTGTGAATGTTAATTGATAGTTAAATAACCGACTATCAATATTGGCCAAATGCGCTGATCGTTTCGAAGAGATCGGGATCGGGATTAATTTCTCGAAAACCACTTCGATCCGGTTTGTACGTTTTCGTGGGAAAAACGAGTTTCGAGTCGAAGATGGAGTAATGAAGTGCAAGGGCTAGTCGCTAATAATGCTGAGGATATTTCCAAAATGGATGTAGTAGGAATAGTGCCTTTGGGTCCGTTCGAACCCGGGACGGACTTGTAAGGATAAATGCTTTTAGAACTTCGTCAGTTGGATGATGGGCATTCTAAGTGAAACGTTCTAAAGGTAACTCTTAGCCTCAAGCCTCATCAACCGGGAATGACTAAAAATCAGGGGTTATGCAGCAAGGCTTGGTGGGTAGCACCCATTTCCGGGGAGGTCATCCCTGTCTAGATGTCCCTTTTATTTCGGCTTAGTGGTGCGGTTGCTGATCCCAACCGTGGGGTGATCTTACTCGGGATTATCCAGTAAGGGGTAGTCCGGATCTTTTGTTGCAAGGGGTCGGGAGTGATCCTCATTATGCCGATCTAGACCACGTACCGTGACAGGTGGTACCCCAATGCCTAGTCATTAGTTGGAAGTCCATTTTCCCTACGCGTCCGTACAGTTTTGATTGTGCCCAACTAGTGCTGAAACGTGAGATGCAAGCATTTTAGCTAGATTCTATTTTACTTTCTTTAGAACCTATTATAATATCAGAGAATTTTAATAAAAAATTATTTAGCTATCGTAAGGTAAAAACCCGACATGTTTATTTGTGGCGTGGTCTTACGAGATGCTTTTGTTTTCAAAAGGATTTTTGAAACTTTAATAATCAATTTTAGTGTGATTTCTAATGCTAGTATTCTAGACTGACTCGGGTGTTATTTAACTGTAATGCTCGGGTCAGACCAGCATTATAGAATACAAGAGAGAATGCTATGGAGCTCAAGAGACGAGCCAGATGGCGAGGCGTACTTCCGTACTTGATTTATTTTCCGCTGTGTATTCAGTTGTGTGGGAACAGTTTATGATTACTGTCCAATTGTGTTATATGATTGATGTACTCCGATGATGTATGTATAAACAGATATAGTATTTGTTTTTGTGTAAAGATCTGTTATTATCTATTATATTTTATTCCGCTGCGATGGTTAGATTCTGATGTTGTTTTTCTACTTTCTTCTTCTACCTATTCTTCTTTAACCCAAATGGTTAGTATTTCCGTTCATCTTGAGTTGATTGATGTAGAATAGCGTTGACTCAAGGGGTACAGATTTGCGGGTCGTTATAGTTGGTATCAGAGCTTAGATTGGTGATAACCTTGGCTCTGGTGGGGATTACTCATTTAAAATAGAGTCCGTAGTACTCTAGATTGGGTTTGAGCGTATTAATAGATATGAGCGTGTATTTGTTACAGAATATAAATTGTTTTAATATTGTGTTGTCTTATTGTTGAGTGGAATATGAATTCTTATCGAGTAAGTTGGCTGCTATTCGAGAAGAGTTTATAAACACCTGACATGATAAATTGACACAGTACTGTTTTAAAGGTGGGTGAATGAAATAATTTTACCCAAAATATATTTTGATATAGAAAAGTTTTTGTAAATTATTTTAGCTAATATATGGTTGCTTGGATGTTAGGAACGATAATATTAAATTATTATCATTGTTGTGTAAAAATTTAACTAGAAATTGAAAATATAACCAAAGGTTAAGGAAATAAATTCATTTATAAAATGAAATTTATAAATATGAATTAAATATGGTTTATAAATTGAAATATAATCAAATGGAAATTTGTATGAGCAGAAACTAACTAAAATTTGATCTAGGTCAAAATTTGAAACTTTAAAACTCCGGAGATTTTGGAAGTATTTTTCGAAGTATTTTGAAGACAAATAATAGCATCATTGTTTTAGAAGTATTTATGAAAGGAAATTGTTTCAAATAAATTTTTGGAAAGGGATATAGCATTGAACCCACTTCAGTCGCTGAAAAATAACTTCGATGATGACTGCAGCATTATCGATGTTTATTTTCGTGTTTCTAAGTGACGGATTGCTGCCAATTTGATTTCTTCAGAAGAACTTGTTTGTTTTTGAAATTTCAAAGGAAATTTGATGGGAATAAAAATCAGGTTGGTTTAAAATTTTGAGAAGTGTGATTTTGAGATAATGGTGATTTCAAATGATTTGAAACCAAAAGCCGCGTGTTTAAAAGTTCTGATGAGATAGGTTATAAGCTTATAAATTGAGATGATTTTTAAACCAGGAAGGAAATATGAGCTTTGAATGTTGGAATTAAAAATTTAAAAGTGAAATATTAAAAATGAAATTAACTTGGATTGAGGAAGAAAATTGAATCGAATTGAATTAAATATATCTGAGTTAAATTAGGATTGAATTGGAATAAAAATTCAGTTGAGTTATGGGTGATATTGAATGAAATTAGATCCTTAAATAAATGGAAAATAAGTTGGATAAGAATTGGATTGGAAAAAAATGAAATAGAATAATATAAAAGAATTAAAAATCCATCAAATAAAAATATGCTTGGGTTATCAATAAGCGAAAAATCTCGAGTTAAAAATAAAGATGAATATATTCAAGCCTAGAATGAATGGAAATGTGTAAAATAATAAATTATGACTTATAAAACTGGAAAGTGGAATAGAAAACCCAAAATAAATATTGTTTGATGTTTTGGAAAATGAAACAAAAACCCAAACTTGAACTATAAAATAAATTGAGCTTAAGAAAATTAAATGAAGTGATTTGAGATTAAAAAATCAAGTATTGAATTATAAATAGGGGATAACTAATTAGATATTAAATTAGTTAATGAAATATGTAAATGGAACCTAATGCAGTTGAATAGAAGCTGAATTGTGAGTTAATAGTGGAATTTGGAAATAAATTTCGAGTTGTATATTAAATTCGAATTGAACCGTTAGTGAAGTAAATATAATTGAAAATGTTGCCAAATAAAAAGAAATTGTATTAAAGTAGGGATGGTTTTAGTTGTAAATAAAACCCCGATGAATTTGGGAATAAATTGAAATGGCCTTGTAATCAATTAAATGGATTGAATCTGAAAAATTTATAATAACTAATCAAATAAATTTGTAGATTGAAATGATATTTGATTGAAATAGAATCAAGTTAAATTGAAAAGAAAAATTTATTTGTAAAATGAAAATGAGCTTAAGTATGAAATTTGAATAATTTGAAATAAATCGATTTAAGTTTAAAATTAGTGGAAGCTTGGCTTCGAGTAAGGGTAAAAGTACATTAAATAAAAGCTTGGGTAAATTTAAATTGGGGAATGGTTATCAATATATAAGCATGGAATGGTTCCAGCTTAATAAAATGGTCTTAGATGAAATGAAGGCAAATAGGGAATGAAACGTAAATGAATGGATCGTGAATAAAATTGAAACTGAATGTGTCGAGCTAAATAAAATGGTTGTGAATGAATTAAAATAGAATGAATTAAATAATAAATTGAGTTGGAATCGATTTAAAATGGTTATAAGCTTAAATAATTGTTATTTGCATGAATAACATCAAATTTGCATAGAAAATTAGTCATCTTGTCGTAAACGAAAGTAAATATATTAACAGAGGTGAATAGAATTGATTTTTAAATCAATTGGAATAGTATGGGTTTGTTTAAAATTAAAATTGAATTGAATGTAAGCAAGTGGATTGTAAACCATTCAAATTGAATGAAAATGGTATATGAATTAATTGAAAACGGTTGAATTAGTATGAAAACTATATAAATTGTTTACGGAAAGAGTTTAGTGCGCATTGCTTTTAGAATTCATGTGTTTAACTATTGCAAATAAGTGAAATATTGTTAACCTCATATATATGACACTTACATGTTTTAGTTGAGTAAGTACAGGTTCAGGGAAGTCCTTGGGCTGGATATGATTGCGCTAACTACTAATTAAATAAGCCGCTTGCTTAAAAATGCTACATAAGGTACGCATATGCAATAAAAATAGGAAATATGAATTGTTTTTGTTTTTTCGACCCGGTGGGTCGATGTATATATATTTATATCTTTTGTCAAATTGCAAAAGCTCCTCCGTATAAAGCAGACTCTGCCAAAAAAATTCAAAATTTTTGGGAGCTAGAAAAAATTTTGGGAAAATTTTTGTTAGCGACAAAACAAATTTAAATTGGAAATTGGAATAAATTATTGAATGAAACTAATTTAAAATAATGATATGAATCAGCTATAAATGGAAGATAAAATTCAATATTCAGGGTTGAAGATAAATTGAATTCATATGGAAATGGAAAAACTAATTTGAATAGAAATGGATATGAAAACTTCTGGAAGGAAATGTATAAAATGATTTTAAAAGCTATGATCGGATATTATTGCTAAGTAGGATATGCATGTATTATAAAGGGAAAGAAAATTGGTTTTGATTTTAGAAGATAAATTTGAATTGCTCGACAAAAAGGTATGTGCTTAAATTTCTGTATGAAATTTGATTGGGTTTTTGATCTAGCCACTTGGCCTTTTGTTTTCTTTTGGAATTTGGAAGCCCATAGAGGCATTTTGTAGTTGTACCGAGCTAGCCATGCAAAGGAGACACTGGCGAAAATTTTCGAAAATTTAGAGAGTTGGAAATTTTTTGAGAAAGTTTTGATAATTTAAATTTGGATTTAAATTTAAGCTTGAATAAATGAAGTAAATAAGGTTGTTGGAACCATGGGAGAATTTGGGAATTTAGTAAGACTGATAATGGGTCATCTATAAAAATTAAGTTGGTAGGATGTTGAATTGTTGGTTTTGAGAATAATAAACGGGTATTGAACTATTCTTCCTAACTAGTAATTTGTGGGACGAAATTCTTTTAAGGGGGGAGGGATGTGACGACCCAGAATTTTTGAGAATTTGAAATTGGAATATTTAATTGATTTTAAATGTTTAAAGGTTAATTTTTTTTACTTGAATTCAAATATCACCATTTATTGGGTAATTTAATCATTAAATTAACTAATTTGAAGTTGGGTAAAATGTGGAATCTGGAGTTTTAAGCCTGTTAAAAATAATTTGAAGGCTTGTAAAATTTATATTGATAGTTGTGAAGATAATAAAAAAAATTAAATTGAAATTGGAAGTGATTCGTGCAGTTATGAAAATATATCGTTTAAGTCGACGTTTAAAAATAGCCATTCGAGGCACAGTCTCAGATTTCGACGAAACCAGTTCCATTAGATCCATAACATTATATTATTATCGAATTTCAATTTTCGTAGTGTTTGGAGTGACCGTTTGGCCGTACGATAAGCAAACGCGCTGAATTTATATCGAAATTTAATATAATAACTGGGTTCAAAAAGCTATCTTCTCCATATGATCGAATTAGGACTCGAAGCCTTTTCCATTACGTTCGGAATAGGGGTATAACATTATAAACGCTTGGTGGCACACCTTGATAGGAGGTCGAAATTTTAATTTGCATCTATCGAGACGATTTGAATATAAAAATTAAAATATATTATTTGCATATGTCTTATCAACCGAAATTTTTAGTCAAACTATATTTTATCCTATTCTCATGCCTTCTTATTTCTTCTACACTTCTTCTTCTTTTAAATGTAGCAAGCAAATCTGGGAAATTTGATATCCTTATTAACCTCGAGCTTCCCTTTCCTCTTTCCCTCTTCTGTTCTTTAATTCACGAAAACCAACTCTCGTTCCCCTTTCGTGCTAAAAAAAACCAAAGCAAAAGGGGGTATTTTGAAATCAAATCAAGGGAGGGGCGGATTCAATTCGAATTTAATCGCGAGTCCTTCTTCTTGCTCTCCGAGTTCGAAGGCAAGTTTCGCGAAGGAAGTAGCGAGACTGGGGATTTTTGTCTTCATTCATCATTCGTTACAGCAGCGGGGAGGGGATTCGCGATTTGGTCTTGTGGCTAGCTGATGGCAACGTGATGATGAGGCGCCTCTTCTTAAAGTATGTTGCGATAGGTGAAGTCGATTTGGGTTTGGGTGATGGAATTGCGGCGTTGAGGATGGGTATTGTCGGTCATGGCAGGGAGACAGGTCTCAGTGGAGGGATGTCGACATCAATGAGCTCGAGGTCGGGTTTTCAGGTCGATGATCGGGAGGATGGTTTATACGTGCACGCGCAAGGCCGAGCAAGTATTGAGGGAGGAGCAGGCAGTTCGTTCTGGGAAGAAGATTGAGCAAGTGGGTCGAGCTCGTTCTGTTTGGTATTGGATTTGTTTCTTTTTTTCTTCCGAAAATTGAATTTACATTTCAATTTAAATATCAAAAAGAGAAAAGAAAAATATTGAGTTAATTTTATAATTTAGTTGAAGTCGTTAATTTAAATGCTTAAAATTTGCTTATACAAGGTTAAATCCGAGCACATTGTATACAATAGAGTCGAGTTGGATCGATCAGCAAATTCAAAAAATAAAGGTGAGTTAATCTCACTCATCTGGGTTTTTAATTTAAATTTAAATAGTTAAATTTAAATATGTGGTTGAATGATTGGATTGATTGGATGTGATATATTATATAGTAGTACATATAGTATATCTTGGAATGATTGATTTCCCGCATTATACAGCGGATGAGACCGCCACATAATAGCGGATGGCATTATATTTAAAACACATATACCACGATATTCCACCTCGAAGTGGAATTGGTATTGTGCTAACATCTGTGGATGCAGGGAAACAGGTTGGAGGGATCCAACTAGATTCCTCAAAATTATTTATATTGTTTAATATTCTCTGTTGTGAATATTGGATATTCTGTGATGAATTTTATTGATAGTTGGAATATTGAATGCTATGGTTTACTTGAATATATTTCGGTACACCGAGTTATCAAAATATATAGAATTGGATTTTCGAAAATAAAAGGAAGAGAATTTGTAAGTGAAATAATTATAGAGAATTTAAATAAATTTAAGAATGAATTGGGAAAGAATAAATGTGATTTTAAAATTCTAATAAATAAATTCCACATATAAAAAGGGGATTTTGAATAAACAGGAGGATAATGAATTTTAAATTTCAATGTTATTATTTAAAAGAACAAAGCATTTATTTTAAATTTAAGTTTTGAATTTTGAAAAGAATAAAGAAAAAATTGGGAAAATCTGAAATTTGTATGTTTCAATTAAAAGATTTAAAATCAAACGGAAAATAATAATAGTAAAGCCTATAATTAACGGATTTGAAATGAATTGAGTAAGTAAGAAAGTTATTTCAAAATGGAGTAAATGGAAATCAATTTGAAATTGATTTAAGTGATTGAAGTTGGAACTTTAAAAAAAGAAGTGGGACTTTGGAATTTATAAACTGTGTTTCTAAAAAGTGAAGTAATATATCAGTAGATATTTGAAAGAATAAATTCACGGTGGGAATTTATTAAATTAATGGGCAAATTTGCTTAAAAATAAATAGTGATTTATTTGTAAAGGACGTGGAAGAAATGCTTATTTCCCTGAGTAGCCAAGTACGTTTCCAAACAAATTTAAAGGTATAAGTTAAAAGTTTTAAGTTGTTTTAAAAAGTATGTTTTAGAAAATTTATTATTTCTGAATTTTTAAATTCTAAAGTAAGTATTTTTCAAAATTTATTATCATAATAATTATTTAAAGGATGATTTGGTAATTTGTTTAAAGGAGAAAATCTAGTTTTGATATTTTATAAAATAACCTTATAATAAATATTCCAAAAGTATTATTTTTCATTAAGTATTAAAGTAGTTTTTTTTTAAAATTTAAATGTTAAAGCATATTTTACAATAAAGTGTTTTTAAATTATTTTAAAAATCTAAAGTATTGTGCTTGGTGATTTCAGTGGAAATAGAAATTATTTGGCAAATTTATTCTGTAAAAAGGAAGATAGTTTGAAACTGTTTTCAAAAAGGTTTGAAAAGTGGAAATATATCTTGTGAAGATAGTTTGAGATAAATGAATAATTTGGAAAATTATTTATTTTGTGATGGTTGTTTGTGAATGTTAATTGATAGTTAAATAACCGACTATCAATATTGGCCAAATGCGCTGTTCGTTTCGAAGAGACCGGGATCGGTATTAATTTCTCGAAAACCACTTCGATCCGATTTGTACGTTTTCGTGGAAAAAACGAGTTCGGAGTCGAAGATGGAGCAATGATGTGCAAGGGCTAGTCGCTACTAATCTTGAGGATATTTCCAAAATGGATTGAGTAGGAATAGTGCCTTCAGGTCCGTTTGAACCCGAGACGGACTTGTAAGGATGAATTCTTTCAGAACATCGTCAGTTGGACGATGAGCATTCTAAGTGAAACGTTCTAAAGGTGACGCTTAGCCTTAAGCCTCATCAACCGGGAATGACTGAAAATCAGGGGTTGGGTTATGCAGCAAGGCTTGGTGGGTAGCACCCATTTCCGGTGAGGTCATCCCTATCTAGATGTCCCTTTTATTTCGGCTTAGTGGTGCGGTTGCTGATCCCAACCGTAGGGTGATGTTACTCGGGATTATCTAGTAAGGGGTATTCCGGGTCTTGTGTTGCAGGGGGTCGGGAGTGATCCTCTTTATGTTGATCTAGACCAGGTACCGTGACAGGTGGTACCCCAGTGCCTAGTCATTATTTTGAAATCCATTTTCCCTACGCGCCCGTACGGTTTTAGTTGTGCCCAACTATTGCTGAAACGTGAGATGCAAGCATTTCAGCTAGATTATGTTTTACTTTCTTTAGACCCTATTATAATATTAGAGAATTTTAATAAAAAGTGTTTTAGCTATCATAGGTAAAAACCCGACATGTTTATTTGTGGCGTGGTCTTACGAGATGCTTTTGTTTTCAAAAGGATTTTTGAAACTTTAATAATCAATTTGAGTGTGATTTCTCACGCTAGTATTCCAGACTGACTCGGGTGTTATTTAGCTGTAATGCTCGGGTCAGACCGAATATTATAGAATACAGGAAAGAATGCTGTGGAGCTCAGGAGACGAGCTAGATGGTGAGACGTACTTTCGTACTTGATTTATATTCCGCTGTGTATTTAGTTGTGTGGGGACAGGTTATGATTAATGTCCATTTTTGTTATATTATTGATGTACTCCGATGATGTATGTATAAACTGATATAGTATTTGTTTTTGTGTAAAGATCTGTTATTATCTATTATATATTATTCCGCTGCGATGGTTAGATTCTGCTGTTGTTTTTCTACTTTCTTCTTCTGTTTATTCTTCTTTAACCCAAATGGTTCGTATTTCCGTTCATCTTGAGTTGATTGATGTAGAGTAGTGTTGACTCAAGGGGTACGGATTTGCGGGTCGTTACGTTATGGAGTTTTGATTCGTAGATGGGATATCTTTGAAATTCTTTCGAGATACTTGGAAAATTAGATGGTTTGCTAATTACTATATTAGCATTTGATGGGACATTGGATTAGCCAAGTGAGGTTTTCCTTGTTTCTCTCTACCATTCTATGTTGAGAGTATGAATGGTTTGAGTTTTGAGCTTGTCTTTTATCCTTTGTCAATTGAATTTATGTTTTGTTTACGGCTCTTTTTCTAGAAAATTGCGGGGATGCAATTTTTGTAAGGGAGAGTCTGTAACAACCCTGATTTTGATGATTACCTATAAATATTAAATTATAACGTTAGTTATAATTTAATATTATGGATTAAAAATAAATTGTAGAGGCAAAAATTTGTTAAAATTGTTTATTTCATACAAACAATGTATTTGGAATAAATAAAATAGAATTAAGACAGTTTGGTTGGTAATAAATTGTGAATAATGGTAATATATTGATTTGGGATTAATTGAAGTAAGTAAAGATAAAATAATTTAAATCAACATTATTTATTGTAAATAAATATAAAATGTTGAAATAAAGTTTTAAAAACTTTATTGTTTCAATTTGTCAAAAAACTGTGCATTATATGGTTTTAATTTGATAAAATGCAATAATTTTGCAAATTATTGCTAAACGTTGAATTTTGTTAATTTTTATTAAATGTTTGAATTTAATATGGATAATAATATAAACAAAAAGATGGAATTTGGTTTAAAAATAAGTATTAATTATAAAAATAATTTTAGGATGATTTATAACATTTTTATATGCAGGAAAATAATTTTTATGAAATTATTGGAGCTAATAATGGCAATTTAAGCATTTATTTTGTAAAATTTGTTATTTGTGTAAATTTTTATATGTCGTACAATATTTCATTCAACATGTAAGTGGATTTACATGAATTATTTGTAGAGAAAACTTGTAGAAAATGGGTTGTTTACTTTAATTATATATTGTTTATGCTTGTTTAGTGCTAATTAATTTCTCATAGGCTAATTAATTAAATAACTTTGGGTCCAAAGCCCAATTAGACTAAGCCAGAAATATGAAATGAAGCTTTCTTCTTCCTCTATATACATAACTCATTTTACAGTAAAAGAGAAAGTAAGAAACCCGACTCCTCTTCATAATCAAAAACCTAAATCCCCTAATTTAATTCAAATTCTTGATGTAACAATAAAAATAAAGCCATTAATTCAGGTAATCAATTCAAAACTATGAATTTGTCTCAGTTTATTTTCTATTTTGTGAAAATTGAATCATTATAGGTTGATTTCTCCTTGCATGTAGCTCAAATGGCTTCTATAAATGCCGAAGCAACAATTTGAGCCTTCAAGCCTTCATTTTGATCTAGATTCTAGCTGAAAATTTCTCATCTCTTGCTGGTAATCCATGGTGAGAATCTCTCTCACACATTCTAGCTAGGTTTAGATTTCGTAGTGATGAATTGAGTTGTTTATTTCGCAAATTCGTTTGACATTGATTTTCTGATCTGCTGCAAACATGACCTGAGTCCATGTTTGCGACAGCGTACCTCTTAAGTTTTCTATCGAAATTGCATGGCTCCTTCTGCAGTTTAAAGTATAGTTGGTGAACTATAAGCATACCAACATTTCAACCTATATAACTTATAGAAACATGCTACTGAACTTTGACTCGGAGCATGTTTTTGCCCAGATTTTCCGGTGAAAACACTACTGGGTCAAACTTTGAGACATCATATCTTTTTTATGCTTTCGTCTAAATTGCATGATTCTTGGTGCAGTTTAAAGTGTTGTTTTTGGTTTTTATGCACGTTAAATTTCAGGTCATTTTGACCTATATAAATTATAGAAACATGCTGCCGAACTTTGACTCGGAGCATGTTTTTGCCTAGATTTTTACAGTGAAAACACTGCCTGGGTCAAACTTTGAGACATCATATCTTTTTCATGCTTTGTCTAAATTGCATGATTCTTAGTGCAGTTTAAAGTTTTGTTTTTGGTCTTTATGCATGTTAAATGCCAGGTCATTTAGACCTACATAACTTATAGAAACATGCTGCCGAACTTTGACTCGGAGGATGTTTTTGCCCAGATTTTACAGTGAAAACACTGCCTGGGTCAAACTTTGAGACATCATGTCATTTTCATGTTTTGTCTAAATTGCATGATTCTTGGTGAAGTTTAAAGTGTTGTTTTTGGTCTTTATGGATGTTAAATGTCAGATCATTTCGACCTATATAACTTATAGAAACATGCTTTCGAACTTTGACTCGAACATGTTTTAGCCCAGATTTTTACAGTGAAAACACTGCCTGGGTCCAACTTTGAGATATCATCACTTTCTCCCACTTCATCCAAATTGCATCATTCTTTTTTTGTTTGAAAGCTGTTGTTATCTATTATAGGCTTAAAAAATTTCGGCTTAATTTGATCTAATTTATTTCTCCGGTTCATGCTTGGAAGTTGAATACCAGAGGGTTTTCAGGCCTGTGCCTTTTTGGTTTTTGAATTGTTGCAAACATGGCCTGATTCCATGTTTGAGACAGTATAACTTATTCATTTTCTGTCCGAATTCATTGATTCTTTTTTTATTTAAAAGATGAAGTTTTTTAATTTGTGTACATTAATTTTTAGTTCAATCAAAGATCTTTCGGCCACGTGTATTATATTCGAAATTTCAACCCAGAGAAGATTTGACCTGGGCATTATTTTGGCCAAGTGTTTTATGTTCTTTTTCCGTCCGATTTTTAACTTATACTTCTTGTTTTGTGATATTTCTAAAATGTTTGAGGGCTATGATGCCTATCAATAGGCTAGGCAAGTTTTGATGAATTTGAAATTCAAATTTGATTTGAATTTGGATTGAATTTGAATGACGGTTTTGAGTGATTTCTTTGATTTCGAGCACAGATTTTTCCAACAATTTTGAAGCATTTTTTAAAATAAGTTGGCATTAAAATAATTATTATGTAATATTTTTAAATTATTTTCAGTTCTAAAATCTATTTATTCTCTATAATAAGGGAATTTTCAAATATCGTCTTCAAAATTAATTTCGAAAAATTATTTTAAATGCTTGTTTTCTCAAATAAATTATTTTATGTATAAAATATACACTTTTATACTATTCGAACATATGAGAAAGAGAATTAAATGATTTAGTAAAACACGTGGTATGGGACATGTGCGTTTACTATTTCGGTTGATTTCGGACTTGTACGATCGAAATAATTTAAGATTATTGATTCTGAGATGTTTTGCCATTTTATGGCGTATTTTGGGTTTTATAATTTCTATTTATTGGAATTATTTAAGATGGCCAATATTTGGCAAGTATTATGGTTTGAGATCTCCTATGTAGGAGTATGATCGATGAGAACCATCACGATGTTTTGTTTACTTGCCAATGACATAAGGCATGTCTTGAGTTTATGATTTCATATTTTGAGATTTATGGTTTATGAGAAACCAACATGATGTTTTCACTTGTCGATGAGATGAGACAAGTTACGATGCCATTTAATACTTATCGATGAGATGAGACAAGTACGGTATCTCTTTATCACTCGCCAATGAGACTATGCGAGATATAAATTTCTGAGTTTTATGATGTTTCTAGTGTGGCATCGACTAACAGCTAGTAAACTGCTAAGTGCGAATGTGTGGTATGGGATACACATTAACACTTTTCGGGTTCCTATCCGTGAGATTGTGACACATACACGATGTTTACCAAACAGAACTACTTTGAGAGGTGTTAGCGACCTTGTCGTAAGGACGAACTACTTTGGGAGGTGTTAGCGACCTTGTTAGGGCTGACAAAATGGCTTGGAAAGGTGTCGGCGACCTTGTCATAGAGGACAAACTACTTTGGGAGGTGTAGCAACCTTGTTAGGGCTGACAAAAATGGCTTGGAGAGGTGTCAGCGACCTTGTCATGAGGACGAACTGGTTTGGGAGGTGTTAGCGACCTTGTCTGAGGCTTCGGCCGTTTGAGTTTAGCACGTGCAATATTGCTTTGGCATTACAATCGAAGATTTGGCCAATCCGGATTTTATGAGTTTTATGTTTTATTGTGATTTCACATTTTTAAGATGTTTTATTACATCGATAGTCTAGTGCTATATGAGATGTTATATATATGGTGATTTCAATTATAACGTTTTGAACTCTTGTCGAGTTCCTTGAGTTATGAGTCTGGATAATTTCAGGATTTTATAGGATATTCAGGGTTGTGCCATTTTGGCGAGTTGAGATTGAGATCTATATACATTTATACGGATGAGATGAGGTATAATTGAATTTGGAGATCCATCTATAATTGAGTTTTGGATCATCCTATTTTGAGAGTGTTTTATGTCTGCCATTTTGGTGAGAGTTTGTATTGATGTTTCTCCTTTTGAGGAGATATGGTTCATGAAAACCATGTAGACAATTTGGGATGTCGCCGATGATATGAGGCACTTGCGTTTGATTTGAGTATTGAGTTTGAGTTACCTCCTTTGAGGTATTTGTTAACTTAAATAGCATTTGTGACGCAGCGGATTATCAACAAGTTGTCACCAAATGATGCACAATGCACAAATGACGATGGAACGATACAAAAATAAATCGATGGATTGATAATACCCAAGATAAATGCCCAAATCCGTTGATCTCGAGAGATACCGGATTCTAGCTATCTTTAACACGTTGATCGCGCACGATACCGTGTTAGAAGATCTATGATTCTTTGACGTTGATCTCGCACACGAGATTCCATGAACTGGCTTCAAAATCGTTGATTCGAGCGCACTCGAATAACTGAAAATGGAGAAAGGAGATAACACTCAACTTCCAATTTTAAAAGAGGCACAAAGCACTCAAACAAAAGTTTATTCAAAATCAACCACCTTTACAAGTGACACCATACCCCTATTTATAGGAGTTTACAACATACACAAATGACACAACACAACCATACACGAGTTACAACAATGCAAGTTACAGCAGTAACGACTTACAACCTACGACCTAAGAACACCACGCGACCTAACATCATGGGCGACTTAACAAGTTACAACATATATGCGACATAACAACAAACACGACCTACGACTTAACATGTTACAGTATCACGCAACTTAACACTTGAGCGACTTAACGGCATATACAGCTTCAAAAATCATGAGCGACTTAACTCTGGAGCGACCTAAGAGATAGCATAAGGTGAGAGACCTACCTTCAGCGACATAGGAAAGCACGGCAGCGACCTACTAGAATGGCATTCTGGAGCGACTTAGGCTTCGCGACATAACTTCTCACGTCCTAAAGAAAGTGTCATGTGAGAATGCGGCATATCTCGCCTAGGTCGTAGCACGGTAGAGTTAGGTCGTAACTCGTTAATATGTCCTGAGCGACTTAAGGTATCAACTGTTATCATGGTGCGTTGCATGTTAGGCCGCGACTCACTACTAGGTCGTAACTCGTTGGTTCTAGGTCGTGACTCCTGGAGCGCTACTTTGCTAGGTCGGACTTCCTGGTGCACTAACTAGCTTGAGTTAGGTCGCAATTCAAAGCGATTCTTGTGTTGCGCTGCATCATCCTCCCCCGGTTGAAAGGAATTTGACCTCGAATTCATACTTTCCTCTTCTTCAACATGCTTATCCCCTTGATATGGAATCAAATGTTTGACGTTAAAAACATCGGCCGTATGGACATGATCCGGCAACCTTAACCGATAAGCATTATCATTGATCTTCTTCAAAATTTCTACTGGACCAATCTTTTGGGCTTTCAATTTGTTGTAAGTTCCAACTAGAAAACGATCTTTTGTCAATACTGCGTAAACAAAATCACCTTCTTTGAAGTCCACACTCCTTCACTTCTTATCTGCCAGTTGCTTATATTTCTCATTTGACTTAAGCAATCGTTCATGAACAATCCTGTGACACTCCTGCAACTCATTTACGAAATCACAAGCTCGTTTAACAACCCCTTTCTGACGTGGAACTATCGACAAATCCAACGGTCCCTTCGGAATTGCTGAATATACTACTTGAAATGGACTGAATCCAGTACTTCGATTAACTGCATGATTATGTGTGAACTCCGCTTGACACAATTTCACATCCCAGCTTTTCAAATTAACCTTCGCAAGACATCTCAACAAGTTTCCCAAAGATCTGTTCACCAATTCCGTTTGCACATCCGTTTGTGGATGATAGGCGCTACTAAAATTTAGCTTAGTCCCAACCATCTTCTAAGGACTCAACCAAAAGTGACTTAGAAATCGAGTATCTCGATCAGAAACAATGGTCTCAGGTAGCCCATGTAGTCGATAAACCTCTTTCAAGAACAATTGAGCAACACAGACTGCATCAGCGGTCTTTTTACAAGCTATGAAATGTGCCATCTTCGAAAATCTATCCACCACAACATATATAGAATCATTCCCTCGTTGATTTCTTGGGAAACCCAAAACAAAATCCATGCTAATATCAACCCATGGTCTAGTAGGCACGGGCAATGGCATATACAATCCTGCATTCGTAGCTGTCCCTTTGGAAACTTGATAGATATGACATCTCTGCACAAATCTTTCAACTTCTTTTCTCATGGAAGGCCAAATATATGATTGAGAAATCAACTGCAAGGTACGATCTCATCCCACATGACCTTCTTCATGCAATTCTTTCACAATCTTCATTCGCAAACTGCATTCTGGTATACACAACCGATTTCCTTTGAATAGAAAACCATCTACCAACACATACTCATCCCTCTTCACTTTCTCGACTTCATCTACAATCTTAGCAAAGTAAGAATCCTCAACAAACAATTCTGGAAATACTTCAAACCCCGTCACTTCAACTCTCATCGTAGTCAACAAATGATTTCTTCTACTCAATGCGTCTGCCACCCGGTTTGTAACTCCCGACTTATGCTTTACAACAAATATAAACTGTTGCAAGTATGCGATCCACGAAGCATGTATGGCTGCAATCTTATCATGTCCCTGCAAATGCTTCAATGCTTCATGATCAGTATACAACACAAACTCCTTATAAAACAAGTAGTCTCCAGTGCTTTATGGCTTGGACAATGGCATAGAACTCCAAGTCATAGGTATTGTATCTTGTCTTGGCTGTAGAAAGTTTCTCGCTAAAATAAGCAATTGGTCGACCCTTCTGACTTAATACTCCACCAATTCCAACTTTAGATGCATCAGTATCTAGCTCAAAGAGTAACTGAAAGTCCGGATATCTAAGAATCGGTGTTGTAGTCAAGAGTGTCTTGATCTGTTGGAAAGCAAAATCAGCCTTTTCAGTCCACACACAAACTGCTTTCCTTTCATACAATCTGTCACTGGTGCCATCACGCTACTGAAATGTGGAATCAACCTTCGGTAGAATGATGCTAACCCATGAAAACTTCTCACTTCAGTTACAGTCCTGGGTTGTGGCCAATCCTTGATTGCTTCAACTTTACCTTGAACCACATGGATTCCTTCCTTGGACAACACATGCCCCAAAAACAAAACACTATGTGTCATGAACATGCACTTCTTTGTTTCCGCGTAAAATTGCTCCTGACGAAGTATCATAAACACTTCCCGTAGGTATTGTAGATGTTCTTCTGCGCTTCCACTGTATATCAATATATCATCAAAGTATACCACTACGAACTTTCCAATAAATGGTCGAAAGATCTGATTCATCACTCACATAAAAGTACTAGGTGCATTCGAAAGACCAAATGGCATGACCAACCATTCATACAACCCCTCCCGTATCCTGAAGGCTATCTTCCATTCATCCCCTGGTCGAATTTGAATCTGATGATACCCACTCTTCAGATCAATCTTTGAAAAGATAGCAGCTCCGTTCAACTGATCTAACAAGTCTTCCAATCTAGGCATCGGAAATCTGTACCTCACTGTAATCTTGTTTAGTGCTCGACTATCTGTACACATTCTCCAAGTTCCATCCTTCTTTGGCGCTAACAATGCTGGTACTGCACAAGGACTTAAGCTTTCTTGTACGCGCCCTTGTTCAAGTAACTCCTCCACCTGCCTTCTCAACTCTTCGTGCTCCTTTGGACTCATTCTATAATGTGGTCTATGTGGTAACACAGCTCCCGGAACAAGATCAATCTGATGTTGTATGTCTCTCAACGGTGGTAACTCTTTCGGTAATTCATCAGGAAATACATCTTCAAATTCCTTCAACACTAGCTTAACTTCCTCAGGAATTTCAACTGTTTCCCTACTTTCACGTCCAATCAACAGAAATACTTCAGGTCCATCCTCTACTTCTTTGACAAACTCCTTCAAAAGATAACAGAGTTTTTAGTTCCTCGATTTCCTCCAACTTACTTTTGCTCTGTTGTTGCTTTTTAAGAAATAAAGTGATTCTAGTGCCATTGAACATGAAACTATAGCAGTTAGTCCTACCATTGTGTTGCACAGCTCTATCGAATTGCCACGGTCTCCCCAACAACAAATAACATACATCCATATCTACCACGTCACACCAAATTTCATCCTTATACTTCTTTCCAATGGAAAAAGTTACACAAGCTCTTCGACTAACTTTCACTTCCCCACCTTTCCTCAACCAAGCTAATTTGTAGGGTTTGGGATGTTTCTCCGTCTTTAACGCTAACTTCTTTACAGCTTCTGTAGACATGATGTTATCGCAACTTCCTGCATCGATAACAAACTTACAAACCCTTCCCAAAATAGTACACGTCGACTGAAAAATATTACTCCTCAACCAGCTCGTCTCCTCTTCCTGCTTTGGCGTCAAGCAAGATCTCCTCATCATTAAAGAATATCCTTCGTCTCCCGCCAATAATTCTTCTTTCTCCTCAACTTGTGGTGAATTGGAACATTCTATTTCTGCATCCTAATCCTCAACCTCAGCAACCATCGCTCGCTTCTTAGGCTTCGGACATTCATTGCTCTTATGACCAAACTCCTGACAATTATAACATTTGAAATTGTTGTTGACCTTGGTTTTAGCAACTTCATTGACAACCGGTTTACTAACAGCTTTGCAAACATTAGTATTGCTACTAGCCCCTTTCACCTGATTGATCGAACTTGTAAGTGCACCACCTCCTCTTCTGCCTTGCTTCTCCCAACCTAGAGCCTTCTGGTGTGCTTCAGCAATGGATCTTGGATCAAACATATTCATCATATCCTGAATTTGCATTCTCAATCCCCCAACAAATCTAGATGTCAACTGTTCCTCCGTCTCCATGATATCGTTTCTAGCAATCAGTTGCTAAATTCATCTGCATAATCATTTACCGACTTTGTTCCTTGTCTCAAATTCTGTAAGCGCTGATACATAAGAGACTGATAATTATAAGGCAAGAACGTAGCCTTCATTAACTTCTTCATCTTTTCCATGAAACAATCTTCGACTTTCCCATTCTTTCCCGTGTAAGTTTAGTTTGTTGCCACCATGCCATAGCTCTTCCCCTCAATTGTGTAGCAACCAACTTAACTCTATGGTGCTCGGGTACTTCCTTGAAGTCAAAAATTTCCTCAACATTTGATAGCCAATCCAGAAACTCTTCCGCTACCATTACCCTTTAAATTCTGGAATCTCTGTTTTCGTCCCGACTCCCATCGACGATCATCTTTTAAATTCCGATATTGACTTCATACTTGGTCTCGATCTCGATAATGAACACTACCTCTATCACCATCTTCGTCATAATCAAATGTACTTCGATATCGTTCTTGACCATCAACATCTCCATGATCATGCATGGTTCTTCTACCCTGTCTTTCAATATCACGATATGATTCATTTTCAAAACCCCGTGGAGTTCCTCTCTTCATTTCTGACTCATGGTGTTCCCATCTCATTGAAACTGATGATTCTCATCTTTCTCGACAAGATTGTGGTGACACCCTCCTCGCTTCTGAAACCGATGGTGAAACCCTGTTTCCTCCATGGTTCGAGATTGGTGACCTTCTCCTTTGACTTTATTTCGTGTCATTCGTCATTTTCTCTAACTACCCTATACCTTCATCGAACTTTTCATTGATACGTTGTTCCATGTGCTCATCTTCTTGTCTTCTATACAAATCTTCAACATTTTAAAATCGATTAGCACGTCTCGGAGGCATGATTATCAACAACCTTCAACCTAACTTTAAATAGGATTCAACTTAGCTCGGCTCGGCTGTAGTTGTAACTCTCGGCCTTGATCCAACTTTTATACTTGGCTCAAACTCCAACACTTCCTCTTTACTCCCAATAGGATCGACTTAGCTATGATTGGCTAAGTATGGCTCTGATACCAAATTGACGCAGCGGATTATCAACAAGTTGTCACCAAATGATGCACAATGCACAAATGACGATGGAACGATACAAAAATGAATCGATGGATTGATAATACCCATGATAAATGACCAAATCCGTTGATCTCGAGAGATACCGGATTCTAGCTATCTTTAACACGTTGATCGCGCACGATACCATGTTAGAAGATCTACGATTCTTCGACGTTGATCTCGCGCACGAGATTCCATGAACCGGCTTTAAAATCGTTGATTCGAGCGCACTCGAATAACCGAAAATGGAGAAAGGAGATAACACTCAACTTTCAATTTTAAAAGAGGCACAAAGCACTCAAACAAAAGTTTATTCAAAATCAACCACCTTTACAAGTGACAACATACCCCTATTTATAGGAGTTTACAACATACACAAATGACACAACACAACCATACACGAGTTACAACAATGAAAGTTACAGCAGTAACAACTTACGACCTACGACCTAAGAACACCACGCGACCTAACATCACGGGCGACTTAACAAGTTACAACATATATGCGACATAACAACAAACACGACCTACGACTTAACATGTTACAGTATCAGCGACTTAACAGCATACACAGCTTCAAGAATCTTGAGCGACTTAACTCTGGAGCGACCTAAGAGATAGCATAAGGTGAGCGACCTACCTTCAGCAACATAGGAAAGCACGGCAGCGACCTACTGGAATGGCATTCTGAAGCGACTTAGGCTTCGCGACTTAACTTCTCGCGTCCTAAAGAAAGTGGCATGTGAGAATGCGGCATATCTCGCCTAGGTCGTAGCACGGTAGAGTTAGGTCGTAACTCGTTAATATGTCCTGAGTGACTTAAGGTATCAACTATTACCACGGTCCGTTGCAGGTTAGGTCGCAACTCACTACTAGGTCGTAACTCGTTAGTTCTAGGTCGTGACTCCTGGAGCGCTACATTGTTAGGTTGGACTTCCTGGTGCACTAACTCGCTTGAGTTAGGTCGCAATTCGAAGCGATTCTTGTGTTGCGATGCATCAGTTTGTTACTTAAGTGTTGAGCTTATGAGTCTATCGATTCATTCTTCTCTTTCGAGAAGAAGTATCTTCATGTCTATTCTACTTCACATTACCGATATTGACTGATTTGTGTAGCTAGACTGGCCCGTGTATTTATACTCGAGTCAGACCGAGTTGTTACAGGTAACATCTATTGGACTTAGCTTGAAGTTGATGCTGGATATCAGCTCTCTTTCTCTTGAATAATTTTTGTTCTTCTGCATACTCTGATGTATTTATATTTGATTCAATATATATGGTGTGGTTGAGTACCACCTTTATTGTATTCATATTGTATTTAACTAAACATGTATCAGTGTATATATATGTATGATGTTGATTACTGTTCTGCGATGTGCTTTACATTTAATCATTATATTTTGTTCTGGTAGATCCGTTAGCCGCCTATAGCTTTGGATTAAGCATTTGCTGGTTATGTCAATCCATTGAGTTAGAAAAAGGAAAATCATATTTCACTTATCGATGTATTCAATAGATGTTTAAGACAAAGTTATAGATGGTCGCCATTAACCAGCCCTATTTTCCGCTTTAGCAGACAGAATTACTTGTTAATTCTCTTTACTGAGGTGGGTCTCGGGGTTGGGCATCACACAAAAGGATCGAGGGATCATTACTAGTTCGGAATAAAGCTACGCATTCAAATAAAAGATCGCATCAGATATTGCGTACGGATGATCTGTGTATATCATACCAAATTGTATTTAAAGATTGATTTGAGTAAGTATATTAGATTTTGGGTTGTGGTTTAATTTTAGTGACAAAATTCTTTTAAGGGAGGAAGTATGTAACAACCCATAATTTTATCACTTTTAAATGAAATATTTAATTAACTTTAAAAATTCAAATATAGAACTTAAATAATGATATTTTATGTGATAAATAAGAACGGTGAACATACTCTTAGAATTAAATAGAGATTTTGAAGTTTTTCATAAAATTGACGAAAGTCGGTTTTCGATAAAATTTGATATATATCCAAATAATCTTTGTAAATTGTAAATAACTCTTTTTAATGGTTATACAATAACATGATAATAATTGAAATGTTATTTATAATGGTTTTATAAACATATATACTTGTTTTATGAAAATGCATTAACTTCGTCGCATGTTGACAAATGACATCGTATTTTTATAATTTAATTTTAATATTATTAAATATGGTTTTGAAACTAAAGTGAACTTGTTTTAATTATTTTAATATGATAAGAAAATTATTTTCAAGTTTTGTTTACATAAAAAAATAGTTTAACAAAAAGGTCAAAATGTGACCGTAAAACATTTTATCGAAAATCAAAGTTTAGTTCAACATAAGTTGTCGCAATGTTATTGAACCTTTGTTAGCATGTATTAACATATATTACACATTTTAACGACTAAATTTTTTTAATTTTTCTTGTTTTAATTGGGAAACTTCTAGAATATAATTAAGAAAAGTAAGTAGGGAAAAAATTAAAAAAGTAAATATCAAATCAAATCACATCAAAAATCTAAAAAAAATCTTCTATTTAATCCACTTTTCCATCCAAATATATTTACTTAAGCTTTAAGTGACTAGGAAATAAAGTAAGATGTGAAAGGTGATGGTAAGTGCTAAAAAAGTAAGGTTACTTTGGAGATAAATAAGGATATTTTGGTAATTTTGTAAAGGGATGATTTGATAACTTATCACTTCATTTTTTTTCTTTAAATACTCATCCGTTCTTCTCATTTTCTCACACAAATCTTTCTCTTCTTCTTTCTCCTTGAAGCTCTCTTTAATGGCTTCCTCTTTTCTCTTTTCTTACTAACTTTTCTTAAAATCATAACAAACCAACTTCAAACTCCACCAAACTTTGTCAAAGTTCATATATTATCATTTGATCCTGATTTAGCATCTAAGAAGTGAAGAAATGATGGAGGAAGGAGGGGATCATGGTAAGTTCAAGCTTATGTAGAAGGAAGAAGCAAGTTGGAAAGCTCCGGTGGAAGAAAAAGAGAAGGAAGTGCCGCCCGTTTCGTTCCAAGAAGATAAGAGGAAGTTTGAAGTACTGCGGAAGCTCTACCGAATTTTATGAAATTTAAAAGAAAAGGTCGACAACATAAAGTAATGAGGAATAGAGTAGAAGATGAGTTAGTGAAGTGTTGTTTGATAAGAATGTTAGTAGGAAGTAAAACGATTCGGTTAAAAGTGAATACTCACACTTTGTTAATTAATCTCTATATTATTTCAAGTATAATGGTTTGAAAATTTAAAATATATCAAATGATTAAATATGTGATTACTTTTTTGAATATATGGATGTTAACATGGATGATTACTTGGTCTGATAAATGATAAGAGCAATGGTTAGAAATTAACCATAGTTAAATAAAAATTAAATCCATTTAAATATGTATATAATAATTATTTAGCCTCTTAATGATTATAAAATATCTAAAAAGGTTGAAATTAATGTTATAATAATAAAATATTATAATATGAAATGAAATTAAATATGATTATATTGTTTAAAATGAGTTTAGAATGGTTTAGAAATGTTTGACAAATATAAAAGTGTTTCTAGGAAGTTTTTAAAAGAAATTGAAAAGCAAGTCAAAACTAGGCGTGTCGTGTAACGGTAGTTCACGATTTTGCGTCGAAGATTTCAAACGAGTATACGAAATGGAATATAGCTCAAAATTCTTTGAGATATGAATTTTATGAGCTATTATATCCATAGTTTTTAAATGAAGAAAGAAAATCAAGATTTCATTTTGTAGATTTTTAAATATGAATAAAACAGGTTTTTCAGAAAAATCGCGGTTTTGTAGTTTAAAACCCGAATTTGAAATTGATTTAAAATGAATATATTTAAATGTTTAAAGATGGTAAATAAATTTTATAAATCTTTTAAAAGATATTTGAGTTATATTGTCAAATAGGCCTTTAAAGCACTATACGCAACACTTTTTGCGGCATTTTTTAACAACTCTTAAAATATGGCTTCAAGATTAAGTATTATTTTCCAAATCTTTTATAAGTGTTTTCAAATAAATGAATAGGTGTTTTAAGTAATGAGTTGAAGTATTATAAATCATTTCTAAAAATGAAAGGAGTATGTAGAAATGAATAGTACATTTGTCCCGCTTGTGAGATCTAACGGTAAAACGAGGTGTGTAATTAAGGTTAGAAATGGAGCAACCAGTGCCCTAAACTTAGTTGGCATCTATTTTCTCTTTAGGATGGGGAGTGAAATAGATCGAAGGAAAAGCCCGGATGCTCTAAAATAATGTTTTCCAATATGAGATTCAAATAAATGATTTGGAATTAATACAAGATTAAAAAGGGTTAAATTTACCAAATGATTTGATAATGAGGCTTAATGATTCCATATACTATTAAGAAGATAAATGGAATAATTTAAAATAATATGTCTCTCTGAGATATTTATGAATGAATAAAAAGATGAATTAGTTTTATTGATGATTGATAATCATATATGAACTTAACATATTTTTAATCGATATTTGGTGCGACGGAACCGGGGTCGGATTTTGGTAAAGTCTATCCGAAAATCGCTTCGAACCAATGTATACGTTCGGAAGTAAAGACATGTTGAAGAAGATGATTATTGAAGACCGGGGATCTTTGGAATGTAGGAATTGCTATCACGAGACCCAAGGGTTTATCCCACATTTTATTTATATGGCAGTGGTGTGTGCATTCTGAATATCTTCATTGTATTGAAGATCGAAGATCTTCATAGCTAAAGGACTGCTTGTTGACATTCTCTACGCCCTCCCAATATAGTGACATGTATGATAGCAGTGGTCCTATCATGTTTTGAAATCTTCAAATTGCAAGAACTACTCGCTATTAATGGTAGTAGGAGGAGTGCCTTCGGTTCCATTCAATCCGAAAAAAACTTGTATGGACAAATGTCTAACAGTGAATTTCTGATCATACTAATCAGTCTCTATCAACATATTATCTTCTTAGTGGCAGAGAAGGTAACTTCTCGTAGCTTTACACCCTTTCCTGAGACGTATGAGCTCATGAGTTGTACGTTGATAGAAATCAGTTGTGTGATTAAGAAATGGAAATGTGGCATTCTAAGTAGAATGTGCTTTGTGAAAAGCAAAGCGTGGCTTTGTTAAATTAAGCATGGCCTTACTAGCCTCACATCCCGAAGATGATATGGGTAATCATATGGTCCGCATGACATATATTTTGGGCTATCGGTTTATGAGCAGATCAGAATGATTAGGCCTTGTGCCTTATAGGGCCTAAAGATATTTGGACCATTATGTTGTATGGTTTAGTGGTGTGTGAGTCCTTGCATGAGAAGCCACCGGATATGTAGTAGTGTAGCAAGTACATTTGTGTATGAGTCCTTGCACGAGAAGCCACCGGGTACGATGTTGCTATACGTGGAAATCCATAGAGGAAGGAGAAGGCCATTAGTTCCATATCATGTTGGAAATCCAATTCCAATATGAACTTTACGGTTTTGGTTGTATTTCCAAAATAGTTGTAATGCTTTACAAACATTTCAGCTACCCCTTTGGTATCATATATTCCGCCCAGATATATTCCGTTTGACTTAGTCCAGATATATATTACCATAGACTTAGTATGGGTATTGATACTTGTTATATATATATATTTACTTAAAAAGTATTTCAAAAGAATGTCATTAAGGATAATGTCAAAGTGGTTTTTTGTATAAAGTATTTTGGTTATCATAGGATAAAAACCCGTCCATGTTCATGTGTGGGCGTGGTCTTATGAGATACCCTTCTTTTTAAAGGTTTTGATTTGACATCAGCATTAAAGATTTCGAGTATCTCACGCTGGTTTATCAAGCCTGATCCGGGTATTTTAATATTTGTGTCAGATCCGAGTAGTTTTAGGTTTAGTTGAAGATGCTTTAAGTTTCCAAAGGAGAGCATAAGATCTTCATCTGCGTATGGACGTATTATATTATCCACTGCATCTACTGTATTTGTTTCACATTTATAAGGACAAAGGGTTTATAACTGGCCAGGGTAAATCCTGGTTAGACTCTGATATTGTATTCAAATTTTCTCGCTATTAATGTTATATATTGACATAATATATGTTATTCCATTTTTGTAAGATTCTATTTTCTATTCTGTTCTAACCTTATTTTCTTTTTCCCCAAATAATCGGGCTTTCCGACTCTTAGATTTGCCGCACAAGAATGTATTATTGTCGATTATCAAACACCTTATAGTCAAATTATGAAACTCAATTCACAGGTGTTCATATTTAAACCTTTATATCAAACAATCAATCAATTCATGATAATAACTAATTATTATCATCCCTTAACAAACAGATACTCAATAAATAACTATATTATTTTGAAAATATCTTTTATATCCAAAATATAATCCTAGATAAAATTATTTTATCTACCAATTCTTCTTAAAAAAATTATTTTGTACAACAATAACAAATACGCGCTCATATATATAATACTCTCAACTCATTCTAGGGTGTTACTTACCCTATCTCTAATGAGTTACTCATCCTAGGGTGTTACTAACCCCATCTTTGATGAGAATTTTACCCCATAAAGCCAAGGTTTAAATGATTCCGTACTTACTAAAAGAATATTTTTAAGATATATATCTCTCGAAGATATTTGATAAAGAAATTAACAAATCAAACAACCATCATCTACTTGTAAAACATCATTTTTATCGATGATTGGATTTCGGAGAGACTGGGTTCGGATCTTCAAAATCCCTATCCAAAAACCACTTCGAACCAATTTATGTTCTGAAGTATAACATGTCAAAGGTAAGATTACTGAAGACAAAGATATTCATGATGTAGGGCTGCTTGCCACCAGACCCTAGGTGAAATTCACCATCTCCTATATTGGCAATAGTGCTCTGTTATGTTAATCTTCGAATTGCAAGGACTAATCGTTACTGATCCTAGGGATGATTCCCAAAACGGGATGTGGTAGGAGGAGTGCCTTCGGTTTTGTTCAGTCCTAGAATGAACTTGTGTGGATGAATGTCTGACATTGCATTTTAAAATCACATTAATTGATCTTTATAAACGTATCATCTGCTTCTGGAGGAGAAGGCAACTTCTCTTATCTTAACACCCTTTCCTTAGACATACGAGCTCAGGAGTTATATGTTTGTAAAAATAAGTTGTGTGATTATGGAATGGCAATGTGGCATTCAAAGAGGAAAGAAGATATGCTATGTGAAAGATAATCGTTACATCAAGCTTCACACCCGGAAATGGCCAAAACAGGGTAGATTCGACAAGGCTATGTGGTTCATCTTTGTAGAAGTTTTATGGATCTAAAGCTGGACGAAATGACCATTGAGGAGTATCCAAATAAGTTCAATGAATTATCTTTTTTCGGGCCTAGTCTGATTGACACACCTTTAAAGAAAAATGAGAAGTTTATTTTCGAAATGAACGAGAAGTACTAAAGCAGGATGATTGCTCATGTAGAAGGATTATTTATGGACTAGATGGATATGGAATTTCATTACGAAACATTGGATAAGAAGAATCCCGTGGTGGCTCAGACCAACAACAACATCAACAACTAGAAAAGCAGGAAGTTTAATAAAAGTGGTATGAAGCCATGGCAAGGAAAAACCGAGGAAGGATCTCACGAGAACTTTAAGGATGACACTTGTAACAATTGTAAACGAAAGGGCCATATTGCAAAGAATTGTAGGAGTCCAAAAGTACAGAATTCCATCTCTGCTATGGTTCAGAATAGTTTCTTTTATGATTGCCATCATCCGTGGCACATGTAAAGGATTATCCAATTATGCGGAAGGGAGAGCAAGCCAAAGTTTTTGCTATAAAGGATGAACCTTCGACCTCCCAGAATGTGAAGGGAAAAGGAGTTTTAGAAGGTAATATTTTTATCAAAGATGTTTTAGTTAGAGTGTTATTTGATACAGGAGCTTATCATAGATTTATTGCTAAAGAAACTATAGCTGAATTAAAACTCGAACCAAAATTAGTTGATATCCCTATCTGCATAACAAATCCAATAGGAGGGACTACTAACCTTTGTATGAACTATGAAAAAGTCCAAATTTCCAACTCTTCTCATAAACTTCCTTTTGATCTGTATGTCCTGGATTTTATTGGATCTGAAATTTGTTTGGTATGGATTGGTTGACTAAGTATAAAACTGTTCTCTATTGCGATAGAAGGACGATATCTTTATGGACTAGCTTTGGGAAGTTTATTAGAAATACCTTATGAAGATCCTAGACCAAGGAGGGATAGTTTTCTCTATGCCTAATATTCAACCCATAAAGAACTAGAAATGATACCTATTGTTAAAGAATTCCCGGATGTAACGGTCCTGACTCGACCTTCGAAAATCGGCACCGAATACGACACTCGTATTCAAATGCTGCAGATCCAAACATCGAATCTGGTTCGCCGGAGCTTATAACACATTAAGTACAACACAGCGGAAGAAAAGAAATAATACATTTGATATACAACATTTGATACAATATCTGATACAACAGAATACAATAGAATAGTACAATAGATATCAACATTATTAGAGATACAAGAAATAGCAGCGAAAAGATAATATCTTCAATGCCAAACTCCAAGAACTCCATCTTCAACCCAAAGCTTGCTTGAACCCTCATCAAGTTGCACCAAGGTAAGCAAGTGCAGTCCGTGAATGCTGAAGAGTAGCAAATGCGATACATGAATCCAAAAGAGCTTCGAAGGCTATCTAATCAATTCCTACTATTGGATTATCTGAAAAACCCAACTCTAGACTGTCCGTGTGGAAATAGTGGGCACCCAGAGTTTAGGAAAGGAACAATAAACTCCACATCAGTCATGGGACTAGTATGAGAAAACGAAAACAGTTTTTATTTTTAAAACAACCAAAAGAATTTAAATTTGAAATCCGCAATGCTTTTGAAAAATGAAACTACCATAAGGCCTCCCGCCACACACACAATGCAAACGCAGAATTGGAGGAGATTTCTCCTTATGATAGTCAAAAATGCTTGATACATGAAAACCATTTTTGATATTATTATTAGTGCATAGTGGAAAACATTTCGAAAGTATAATATTAATCCTAGCTAGCATAGACATTCCGAACTTTGCCTACTATAGCTTCCATCCAAACAGTAGGACGCCACCATAAGTAGATGGAACGCAATACAACTAAAACCGTACAAGGCGTGTATTGGATGAATGGATTTCCAACAAATGGTCAGGCTAAGGAACTTCCTATTGCCACATGGGAACGCCTCTGGCGGGATGCCCTGAGAACCTACCCAGCTCTCTGCTAACACAAAGCCAGCTACCCCCTTCCCGGGGAATAAAACCTAAGATATGCCACCCCCGATCTTTTGGGACCTTTATCCGAGGGCCCTCCAACAACATCACACAGTAATAAATATACTAAAGTGTCCACACGAGTAAGTATCTGGGCTCCATACCAAGATACCACCCTTTTCCAAAAGGAATGGTCATACCCTAGGGGAGCTACCATTGAAACCTTGCCGCATCTTTCCTGTTTTGACCATTACCGGGCTGTGAGGCTCGATGAGGTCTCGTCCACAAAGCTACGCTTTTCACAAAGCCATGCTTTGATCACAAATGATCAACAAATGATCATCAACATACAGCAGCACTTAGCATGCCACACTACCAAATTGGGAATGTATCACTAGTAACCATCAACTACATAACCTCTGAGCTCGTACGTCTCAGAGAAGGATGTTAAGCTAAGAGAATAAATCTCCGCTACCAAACAGAAATGTATTTGATAGAAACTGGTTTCACATCTCAAAGTGTAATGTCAGACACACATCCATACAAGTCTGTTCCAGGTTTGAACAGAACCGAAGGCACTTCCAAAGAAGCTCTTGCATATCCGGGTATTCACAATCCCGATCAGACTTCCATCACTTAGGGAATCTTTATACCGACGCGACTCAGTGCAGAGATAATCGACGGGTTATCCTTTCTTTCTCGAAAATACCTGGTCTTTACCACCGGTCTTCAAATGCTATCCATATTGACGTATCATTATTCGGAATGGGTTATATGACACAAGGTCCTCTCCCGGCTAAACCGAATAATGAGCACAATATTTTAAAAACATATGGATATGGGATTTCAGTTAAGTCACAACTTAAAACCCAAACTTTCTTTTCAAATGGTTTAAACAAATTACCATTCTAAATCTTTTAAACAAAAGATTTATTTCACAAAGTTTACCAATTTTCCACAAGGTTCATCCACGGCTTTTTAAAACAATTTCACTTCAAATTGGATTAAATTACCCAATCTTTAAATTAAAGATTTAATTCAAAACTTTTCAAACCATTTCCAATTCGAATCTTTGTATGAAAGATATACCATTTAAGATTCTCTTCGATTTCAAAACACGGTTTAATAATCTTTCACATAAGTTAAAGCTGATTACATTTACATAAGTTAAAGCCATTCAAGTATAAAACTTGGGTTTGGATTTAAATTTCCAAAACAATACTTTTAAATGGTTAAAAACCCATATAACACCTTTATAACTTAAATAATCTTTTTAAACCATAATTTCTAAATCATAGAATTCAATTTCAAATATTGAATTCAAATCAAGTTAAATTATTTAAATTTCAAAAAATTTATTAAGTTATTCAAAATAACTTTTATTTTTTAAACTCATTTTCAAAATCTTTAAATTCCAATTACAAAACTATTTTGGATTCAAAAATTCAATTTTTAAAATCATTAGAAATCTACGACTTAACTGATTTCCTCGTGCGATCCATATTTGTGTGTGTAAGGTGTAGCCTAGGGGTTTTACCCAGTAGTGCAACAACATCAATCATCACAGATTCAATCATAACAATATCGATAAGTGGTATATCCTATAACGCTTATCTATATACACAGGATCATAGATAGAAAATATGAATGCATTATAAATAAATGAATTACATTCATCACAGTTTGAGTTAAACAACTCAAATCACAAAGCATCACAAATCAAAGCAATTCACAGCATTCAACAGAAGACAATCATCCATAATAAGGTTAATTGATCATTTGATTGATTAAAACAAGATTATTCACTAATTCTGGTTGATTAACATTAATTAATTACAGTTTATGTTAATAAATTATCCTTTAATTATTTATTAATTAACCTCAATTTATAAATTAATTAATCCTTTAACTATTAACTAATCAACCTTAATTAATAAATTAGTTAACCTTTACTAATTTATTTAAATCAAATTTGATTTAACAAATTAATCAATCTTTAATCATTAGATAATTGACTCTTTATTTTAAATAATTAACCTTTAATTATTCAATTATCCTTTAATTAATTACCTTTAATTAATTAATTAACCCCACAATTAATCATCATTTTAGTTAATTATTCTTAATTAATAAATGATTATCCTTAATCAAAAATAAATCTCAATCACTTGATTACCTAACTGAAATCATTAGTTAATTTCCTTTGATTAGGTGACTAATTACCTTAATTAAAATTAATCTTATAAATTTATTTTAAATATTACCACATCAATAATAATCATTTAATTTAGTCCTTGATTTATCAAGATAAGTTCTTATCTTAACGATCGCTTATTTTCAACATTTAAATCTCAAAAATTAAAATAAATTTTCATTAACAAATAATTCAATGTTAAACCTTTAAGTTCACCCATAATCAAAACATCATTTAAAATAAACCATTATCCTTTTAAAGTTTTATTTAAATAATCCTTGAAAATTTAAATTATCATATGAACTAACTTAAAATCCACAAGTTAATCTAAACCATTATCTTTTTAATTAAATAAACTAGTGAATTTATTTTAAACAATCAGGCATTTAAAACATTTTAACTTAATTTGTAAAAGAATTTAACTTATTCTATAGCTAGTATAAAACTTTTGTTATTATTAACTAAGAAAGATTTAAAAATTCGATTTACTAAAGTTCCAAAACCTGGAAAACATGTTTCTCTTGCAATTTGAAAACCTGGAAACCATATCATAAAAAACCCAATGTAAAAACCCAAGCCACGATTTACATTCCTTCGAGCACGACTTAGAGTCATATGCGACCCTGTTTGCTTCGAGCAAATTCACAAATTCCCTGAGTCGTCCCCGAGTTCCACTTCGTCTTCCCCAATTTTCCAAGCAACAACAGATACGCACCCCCAATCGTGCACGTGCACCTTCACTTCGACCATCACTGGTCGTCGCCGAGTCCCCCAACAGGTCACCTACGATCCCAGTGACAACTCCGACCACCCAAATCGTCAACAACCCCCACGAATAAAAATCGAGCCTCCATCCTCGACCTGGAATCAAACAACCACTAGAAGAAACCCCTTGCCACGACCAACGCGCCAACCGGAATCCACGTCGACCCACCTACAGCTGCCTCGCACCTTCCCCTTTCGATCCCCCCATATGCGATCGCCCAGAATATCATGTCGATGATGCAATTTTCCCAAGCCCAAAGTCGACTAAGTAAGGTCGTTAAACCCTAATTCTAGGTCGTCCGGCCACCACCTGCCTCGTGAACCCCTCCGGCCATTTTTCCTGACATCGTGCATCACCACTCTGTCTCCAGTAGCAACCACGACTCCCCTAGCTCACGTGATCGCCGTAGATTGCAAAAATTTAGGTTTTTTCATCAATTATCAACCTAAAAATCCTAATATGATTATAAAAAATCATAATTTTGAATTTCAAATCTGTTCATATAGTCAAAACCCGTAATTAAATTACTTGATTTTTCTAATTTGGTTGGTCATCACTGACATTTTCTTTTTCTGGAATTTTTATCAGTTGTTTTTATCTAGAAATATTTTTTTAAATTCGAATTTAAGTATTCTTAACAATTTCTCTTTAAAGGTTAAGATTTAAAACAGCTTTATTTACATTTGAATTTTTTATAGAAAATCCTGCTGTTCGTTTTACAACAGAGATGTATTTTTATATTCATACAGTCACATATATAATATCTTCATATTCCTTCACTAAAATCAATGATGAAAATGGACTCAAGATCTAAAAGTGTTGCTCATATTGTTCAGAAAGAGGAAAGGTTATTGATTTTCTTCCTTATGTTCTTGAGCCTGTATACATATTAGAGGTATATATAACCTGATGGACACAAGCATACACAAGAATTACAAAATA
The DNA here is from genome assembly GCA_030765085.1 of Allium cepa. Taxonomy (NCBI): domain Eukaryota; kingdom Viridiplantae; phylum Streptophyta; class Magnoliopsida; order Asparagales; family Amaryllidaceae; genus Allium; species Allium cepa. The sequence goes on from CM060939.1 coordinate 160,985,407, forward strand.
AATTCAAGCTATAATCCAAACATCTATCATCCGTGCAAACAATTTCACCCCAGAATTAACACACATATCAAAGTATAACACAAATCTAACTAAATTTGGGATAGTTTGCTCACCTTTTTTTCCAGAAGATAGAAACATTCCCTGATAGTTTTCAAACAGGGATAAAGGCCTACAACCTCTTTTTTTCCTTCTACTTTAATTCTTTTAAGTTTGGATCTGCAAATCATAGTTACAGATCATTGTTTATTCCTTTTTATATTTAATTAATTAATCATAAATAACAATATTTTTCTACATTACTTATAGTTGAAATTTTATATACAGAGAAACTCTTTCTACAACTAGAAATCCAGAAACAGGTTAATTCTTTGGTCTTGATTTCCTGCAAATGATTGATTATTATTGTATTACATTCTTCCTTCATTAGAGATTTTAATTCCAAGTTTCAAGTCTCAAAAAGAAGGTTAATTGCCTTTAAATTACTTCAGAAATCACTGCCAAAAACCTGAAGCTTACAACTCTGCAGTTTGAATTTTTGTTTCGGTAAAAAACTTGGTTTTAAAAAAATCATAATTTTATTAACTATAAAATTTCAAAAACATACCTGAGAGATGTAGTACATCACTACAATTTGATGCTTAGAAATGATCCTCAGATTTCTCTCTCTTTTGTATTGAATTGAAGATCGGCAGTTTTTTTTTTCTTTTCTTTTTTTCGATTTTTTTACTTTTCTTGAGTGTTGAGATTTGAAATGTTAGATCTTTGATTACTGAACTTTTCAAAGGTTGGAGGTTTAATAAATTTTGAATTTGGAAGGTGAAAAGTTTTCTTAAATTTTTAATTTGATTATTTTATTTGGGCAATGATGCCTTCATGCCATTTGTAAAAAACATACCACAAGCTTTAGATTTTGTTAATTATCTTACTCTACTCCATCTCACATGTGCATGTATGTTCACATGGGTGATTTTTACAAGACAAAATAATTTCATAAACTTTATTTTTTATATCATATACACTTTATAAATAAATGTATTTGTTTATTCATTTGTGTGTGTGTGTGTATGTGCAAAGTTATATATATGTACAAAGTTAAAAGAATTTAACCAATATTTATATTTATACATATATTATATCTTAATAATCTTTTAAATGCTACTCATTTTTAAAACACTTATTTTAAATTTCAATTTCAATTTTAAACTTGAAATTCAAACATTCATATTTATTTTACTTTTATAATTTTTTTTAAAGAGAAATGGATTTAAAAAAATTTGTATACTCAACAAATAAATCACACATATATATACATTTCTTAGTTTGTAATGCATTTGTAAATTTATTTATTTATTTTTTTCAATTTTATTTACAACACATTCATTAAATTTCAAAAGGGTAAATACTTTACGTTCATTCTTGTTTTTTTTTAATTTTAAACTCAAGTCATTGTACAAATCATATTTTTATAGATTTATGAATTCTATCTTTAATGTTTAATATACAAATAATATTTAACTCCTCGCTTTAAATTATTTTATAGATTTTGTTTTTAAATCTTTAATTTAGCTCACATATTTATATACATATAATTTATACATCTTTCATCCATGCATTTTTTTTATCATTTATTTTTGTGTACCACTTTTAAAAAGAAAAGAATGATTTTAAAAAATTTTGGTTACACATTAACAATTTATCACTTTTATTTATATAAGAAAATTTAACTTAAAAATAATATTTTGAAAATTAGTACATCTTCCAGATATATTTAATATTTTAGAAAACAAACTACCATTAGCTTTTTAAAGCTTTTAAATTCTACTTTATTTTTATTCAATATTTGTTTATAAAATACTTATTCTTATATTTTAAACCAATCCTACTTTATAATCTAAAATTTTTATTTATTCTAGAAATTATCTATTAATTCATAATTAAATTAGCAATTTATCTTCAAAAATTAATTTTATTTCCAAAATAACTTGGTAAATTTTCAGCAATGTTACAGCGGATGTCTTTGAAGAAGTAAAGAGTTTACCCCTACATCGGGAAATCGAGGCTCATATTGACTTGATTTTTGGTGCAAGGCCAATTAAACGACCTAACCGAAGGATGGCTCCAAAGGAGAGGGATGAGTCAAATAACCAATCCAAGGAGCTATTAAAGAAAGGGTTAATAAGATCTAGTCGTTTAAGTTAGGGATCGGCAGTGTTTTTTGTTGCCAGGTCAGATGGATCTTTAAGGTTGTGTGTAGATTACCGAGATCTGAATAAACAAACGATCAAGAACAAGTATCCTCTACCTGAGTAGATGACTTATTTTATAAGTTACATGGTGCTCGAGTAGTGTTTTTTGTTGCCAGGTCAGATGGATCTTTAAGGTTGTGTGTAGATTACCGAGATCTGAATAAACAAACGATCAAGAACAAGTATCCTCTACCTGAGTAGATGACTTATTTTATAAGTTACATGGTGCTCGAGTATTCTTGAAAATGGATCTGTCCACGGGATTCCAGCAACTAAGGATTGCAGAAGAATGCATCCATCTAACTGCATTTAAAGGTCCAAATACTTTCTTCGAGTGGTTGGTCATGCCTTTTGGGCTGACCAATGCACCCGCTTATTTGAACCATAAAATCTTATACATTGTATATATAAAATCAATTTGAATATTATATTTTAGAGTGATCAAATTCTGGGTCGTTACATTCTCCCATCCTTATAAGAATTTTGTCCTCGAGATTTAAGATAAGATGAAAATGACTCAAATGGAAATATATTCGATAAGATGGAAAATATACAAGAGTATGAATAAGTGACTACACCACAACGGTGAGTACACTATGACGATACAATTTATACACTCTATACATCAATCCTAAACTCAGGATATGCCTTCCTCATTCTATCCCCCATTTCCAAAGTGTAATCCTCAGTATCTCCACTCTACGGAACTTTGACTAACCCTACCATCTTCCTCCTTAATCATTTCTCATCATGATCAATGATTCGATCAGGCTGTCTAATAACCGCCAAATTTGATTCTACCTCCAAGTCTTTTGGAGTAGACATTTCTACGATTTGCTCTGGGTTAGGCACATGTTTCCGCAAATGAGATACATGAAAAATGTTGTGCAATCCTAGCAACCTTTCTAGCAATTGTACTCGATAAGCTAGTGGGTCGAGCCATTCAAGAATGGGAAAAGGTCAAGTATATTAAGGTGCTAACTTCCCAGCCCTTCTAACTTCACTACTCTTCTCATCGGAGAGACTTTCAAAACGATAGAATCTCAAACTGAGAATTCCATATTTCTACGCCTTTGGTCCGCATAACCTTCCTGTCTTCTCTGGGATTCCTTTGGCTTCTTTCTAATCATATCAACCTTCTCTGAAGCTTCTCGTATCACATCAGGACCAGTATTAACCGATAGTCGGTCTTGATCCAACATTCTGGTGACTTGCATAGGGGACTATAAAGAGCTTCATACGGTGTCATGCCGATATTAGCTTGTAACTGTTGTTATAGGAGAACTCTACAAAATGAAAATGGTTTTCCCATGAGCCTCCAAAGTCTAGAATACATGCTTTTAGAAGATCTTCCAAAATGCGGTTCACTCTTTCCGTCTACCCACCAGTCTATGGAATGCAGTGCTTATACTCAGCTTCATTCCCAATGCTATCTATGATGCTTGCCAAAACTGACTAGTAAAGATTGGATCCCGTTCGCTTACTATACTTCTGGAACTCAATGCAATCGGATAATCTCCTTCATATATATCTCTCCAAGGCGTACAACGGTCCTTGTTGGCTTTACTGGAATGAATTGTGCACTTTTAGTTAATCGATCTATGATAACCCAAATGCCTTCATTCTCTTTCCTCATTCGAGGTCAGCCATCAATGAAATCCATTAATATTTGATCCTACTTCCAAGCTAGAATCTCCATAGGTTGAAGTAACCCTGCACTTTTCTGTTGGTCGCTCTTGACTTGTTGACAATTTGTGCATTGACTAACATAAATGAATATGTCCCTTTTCATACCTCTCCACCAAAATGTGTGCTTCATGTCTTCGTACATTTTGTTAACTCCTGGATGAATGTTAAGTTTGGATTTGTGGCATTAAGCTAACACCTTCTGCCTTAGATTTTCCACACCCGGAACACATATTCGCCCATTCAACCACAATACTCCACGATTATCTACTTCGAAGCTTGAATTCTACCCCATGTATATATTTTTAATAATCTCCTTTAGGAATCGATCTTTTGGTATTTTTTTCCAGAAGAGTTGGAATTACTACCAAATAAGAAATAACAGCATTCTTCCTACTCAACACATCTACTGCTACGTTGGCTTTTCTGGATGTATATAGAATATCTAGATCATAAGATGCGAGAAATTCTAGCCAACGTTGCTGCCTCTTGTTTAAATCTTTCTGAGTGAAAAGATATTTAAAGATTTATGATCTATGAAGAGCTTAAACTTTTCACCTATTAAAATGGGAATTTAATTGACTAAGGTCAATTCAAAGTTTTATTGAAATAAACTATGAAAAATTCATACGCAGCAAATAATGCCTCCATATTTTTACACCATGGCTAATAATTCTAAGTCGTATGTTGCAGAATTATAATCATGAGTCTTTAGCTTCCTACATGCATAAGCGATCACATTTCCTTCCTGCACCAGACCTGCACCAACTCCTTCTCCACAAACATCTGTATAAACAGTTAATCCACTATTTTAATTTTAATTGCTAGAACTGGAGCATTTGTCAACCTCTTCTTAATTAAGTTACTGGAATGGTTCTTCACATTTAGGAGTCCAGATAAATTTAGCATCCTTCATGGTCAACTTCATTAGGTGGTAGGCAATTTTTGAGAAGGCTTGAACGAATCTTTTGTAATATCCTACCGAACCTAAGAAGCTACGAATTTTTTAGTAGTTTGTGGCTGCTTCTAATTTAGAATAGCTACAAAATTTATAGGATCTATTTAAATCCCATCCCTTGACACTATATGTCTAAGGAATTTTACCTCCTTCTCCCAAAAATGTTATTGTGAGAATTTGCTTTAAGAACATTATTTCTCAATATCTTCAACATAATTTCTAGATGTCTTTCGTGTTCTTCTTCTGTCTTAGAATAGATAAGGATATCATCGATAAATACTAACATGAATTTATCAAGTACATCTCTAAATACTCTATTTTTTAATGTCTAAAAAATAAGCGGATGCATTGGTCATCCCAAAAGGCATGACCAACCACTCGAAGAAAGTATTTGGACCTTTCAATGCAGTTAGATGGCCACGATCCTTAATTAATGGAATCTCGTTGCTAGATCCATTTTTGAGAATACCTGAGCACCATGTAACTGATCAAACAGTCGTCTATTCGAGGTAGAGGATACTTGTTCTTGATTGTTTGTTTATTCAGATCTCGATAATCTACACACAACCTTAAAGATCCATCTGACTTGGCAACAAAAACCACTGCCGATCCCCAAATTAAACGACTAGGTCTTACCCACCCTTTCTTTAATAGCTCCTAGGTTTGGTTATTTAACTCATCCCTCTCTTTTGGAGCCATCCTTTGGTCAGGTTGTTTAATTGGCCTTGCACTAGAAATCAAGTCAATACGAAACTCGATTTCGCAATGTGGGGGTAAACTCTTTCTTCAAAAACGTCCGGGAATTCTTTAACAATAGGTATAGTTTCTATTTCTTTATGGGATTAATCTAAGTCATGAAGAAAACTAACCCTTCTTCGACTAGGATCTTCACAAGATATTTCTATAAACTTCCCAAAGCTGGTCCATGAAGATATCGTCCTTCTATCGCAATCGAGAATGGCTTTATACTTAGTTAACCAATCCATACCGAACAAAATTTCAAACCCAATAAAATCCAAGACAAACAGGTCAAAAGAAAATTTATGGGAGGAGTTGGGAATTTTGACTTTTTCACAATTCATACAAAGGTTAGCAGTCCTTCTTGTAGGATTTGCTACACAGATAGGGGTACCAACGAATTTATGTTCAAGTTTTAAGTCATCTACGGTTTCTTTAGCAATAAATATGTGAGAAGCTCCTGTATCAAATAATACTCTAAATAAAACTTCTTTGATAAAAATATTACCTTCCAAAACTCCTTTGCCCTTCACATCCTGAGAGGTTGAAGGTTCATCCTTTATAGCATAAACTTTGGCTAGCTCTCCCCTCCTCATAATTGGACAATCCTTTACATGTGTCACGACTGATGACAATTATAACAGAGAATATTACGAACCATAGCAGAGACTGAATTCTGTCCTCTTGGACTCCTACAATTCTTCGCAATATGGCCCTTCCCTTTACAATTGTTACAAGTGTAATCCTTAAAACGGTTCTCGTGAGATCCTTCTCCAAATTTTTCTTGCCATGACTTCTTACCACTTTTATTAAACTTCCTCATTTTCCAGTTGTTGGTGTTGTTTCTGGTCTGAGCTACCACCGGATTCTTCTTATCTAATGTTTCGTAACGAAATCTCATATCCATTAAGTCTATAAATGATCCTTTTACATGAGCAGTCATCCTACTCTGGTACTTCTCGTTCGTCTTGGAAATAAACTTCTCGTTTTTCTTTAAAGGTGTGCCAATCAGTTCAGGCCCAAAACAAGATAATTCATTGAACTTATTTGCATACTCTTCAATGGTCATTTCGGCCTACTTTAGATCCATAAAACTTCTATAAAGACGAGATTTTTCAGATGCTGGCATGCAGTGCGCCTCCAAGTCTTCTTTAAACCTTTTCCAGAAGAAATTGTCTTCCGAATCATTTAGGATAATGGACTCCCACCAAGCCAGAGCCCTTCCTGCAGTTGCCACGAGGCCAAAAACCTCTTTTTCTCATTACTAATATCCAATACCTTAAAGATTCTTTCGCATGGTTTAATCCATGCCTTTAAACGGTTTTTTCCCTAAGCTGGTAAAAAATTTTGCAGGGTGGCAAAATTAACTTGGGATTAAATAGGAACTACTTCTTCTACGATAACAGCAACTGGAGCTTGACCGTTGGTTGCTGTGTTGCTATTATTTCCCCATCTTCGTCCTCTACGAGTACTCATGTCTTACTACTAAAAATTGGTAAAAATAAATTTAGAATACAAAGAATAAACTCATTCTAGGGTATTATTAACCCTATCTCTAATGAGTCACACCCACCCAAAGCCAAGGTTCTCGCTTAGCCTTCAGCTCTGATACCAAATGTGAATGACCCATCTCATCGACCCTTGAAAATCGATTGTAATACAAGCACATTATTCATATGTCGTAAATCCAAGTGCCAGGGAGGCAGATTATCAGGGTTAAAATAAAGTAAAGATAAAAGATAGAGACACAAATACTGATATTGCATTTAACTATATAGATAGATAGTACATACAACCACTCTCACTAGGGTATATCAGAGTTATGGTATGAACTAACCAGCCAGGAACAGTTATAACTGCCTGCTCCCACAATTGCAGGTACAAACAGCTACATACCACGAAAAATAAAAGATACATAGATAACCACATAAGATGCTCTAGCTACATTCTCCAAAAACTCTTCGAGAATGCTTCACCAAGGTACTCCTAACATGATCCTGAATACTTAGCTACTTGAAAAAATAGGGTACCCAGAGTCTAAAGGAAAAACAAAATAAACTTCGGGTTAGTCATGAGACTGGTGTGAGAATTCAAAATATGATGTTTGAAAACAAAATGGTATCTCATAAGACCACGCCGCACATAAACACAAAATGGGCTTTTACGTAAAAGTAAGGGATATTATTTTTAATGATGTTTCTTTGAAAACATTTGCTAGTAAACTTATTAATCTTAGTCGAAATTGTTACATTGATTAAATTCCAGCATACTAGCCACAAAGTGGATTTTACAAACAAAATGGTAGGCCCCTTATTGGAGAATTGAATTCCATACAAATGACCAGGTGAAGGGACTACCTTTCGGCAGCACATCTCTAGTGGAATGTACCGAGGCAACAAAACATCTACACCTCTTCCAACATAAGATCGGCCTACCTCTACACTTAGATAGTAACGAATATGTCATCACTCAGGTCTTTACTGACCTATCCGAGACGTCTCTTAGCATACACCACAAAAATTTTAAACCAAATATTATAATGGGTGGAAATATATTGGAAGGGATTGATCATACCCTAATGGTTGCGAACCATATAGCCTTGATGCATCTACCCTGTTTTGGCTACTTTCGGGTGTGAGGCTTGAGATAACGATTACATTTCGCATAGCACATCATCGTTCCTCTTTGAATGCCACATTGCCATTCTGTAATCACACAACTAATTTCTGCAAACGTATAACTTCTGAGCTCATACGTCTCAGGAAAGGGTGTTAGGCTAAGAGAAGTTGCCTTCTCGATCACCAAGCAGATGATACTTTTATAGAGATCAATGAATGTGATTTTAAAATGCAAAGTCATACATTCGTCCATATATGTTCATTCTTGCACCGAAAAAAACTGAAGGCACTCCTCCTACCATATCTTATTTTGGAAATCACCCTTTAGATTAGTAGCTATTAGTCCATACAATTCAAATATTTTCGTAACAGAGCACTACTACCAATAAATGATATGGTGAATTTCCCCGAGGGCCTAGTGGCAAGTAGGCCTATATAATGAATATCTTCGTCTTCAGTAATCTTAACTTCAACATGTTTTACTTTGAAAAGTAAATTGGTTCAAAGTGGTTTTCGTATAGAGATTTTCCAGATCCAACCCTAGTCTCTTTGAAATCCAATCACCGATAAGAATGATGTTTTATAAGTAGACGAGTGTTGTTTGATTTGTTCATTTCTTTATCAAAATATTTTTGAGAGATATATATCTTAAAAATATTCTTTTAGTAATAACGGAATCATTTAAACCTTCCTTTTTAAATTTATCAAATCATTTTTAGAAAGTAACTTTTTAGTATTTAAATTTGGAAAATTTAACTTATATACCTAACATGTTTTCGATATTTCGACCTTATCTATCCCTCACCCAAATGAGGCCAGGCAAGCCAATGCATTGGTTGCACCTAAACGTCTCCTTAGTTTAAGCACCTCACCCAAATCTCATGAATAGAAAAATCCAGTCTACTCGTCGGCTTTTAGAGCCAAGATTAAATCACTTGATTTTACATTTTTTTAACTAATTTATTTAAACCCTTTAGTAAATTATAAATCATCAAACCATCTTTTAAAACACTTAATTATTAATTGAAAATATTCATAAAAGATTTGAAAAAGAATCATTATGTTTAAATGACATTTCTAGTTGTTGAAACGGCAGTAGAAAAGTGCTGCGGAAAGTGCTTAAAAAGTTGATACAATTTCAAACAACTTTCCTAATATTTAATAATCCATATTTTTCAATCAAATATCTTTTAAACTATTTTATTGAATTTGTAAACATATTTCATATTTTCAAGCCTTTAAAAATATTTGTTCCAAAGATTTTATACTTCGCTCTCTTTACTGCAAAAGCACGATTTTTCTGAAAATTTGATTTGGACATATTTTAAATCTACAAGATAAAGTCTTTATTTTTTTCTTCATTCTAAAACTATGGACATAAAAGTCTAGAAAATTCTCATCTCGAAGAATTCCGAGATAAACTCCATTCCATATACTCATTTGAATCTTTCGGCCCGAAATCACGAACTACCGTTACGCGACGCATCTAGTTTTGACTCATTTATTGGTTTTCATTTAAAACTTGTCAAAACAAGTTTATATGTTTGTGAAACATTTTTAAAACATTTTCAATCATTTTAAAAGGTATTAAATCATTCGATACTAGCTTTTCAAATTCATTCGTAAAGTGTTTTCCATGTGACATAACGGTGTGTGTATCGTGACTTGTTCAAACATTCACATGAGATAAACAATATATGATGACCAGAATCATACACAAACATCCATACAATCATGTCACCTCGTCACATCCATACATATAGATGTAATTGGGAGTTCTCACCTTAAATGGAATTGAACTAACTTTAGACGGATATAACTTTCCTAATTTTAATTGATGCTTACGAATGCTCGCTTTAAGGTCTTCAAAGTGACTCGACTTGCTTGGGAAGGAGGATGGTCCTCATGGCCTTAGGTTATGGGGAGGAGCTCACAGGTTTGGGTGGATGGAGGGGTGGGAAGCGTGTGTAGGGGAGAGGAAGAAGGGGGTTTGGACGTGGTTTTGAGGTATTTGGATCAACATTTTCTTCGGTATATTTTCGCAATAAATTTTGGCATTATTTTATTAAGATTGGAAGCCATAAAGATGAAGAGAGAAAGATTGGAAAAGAAGAAGAAGAAGTGTGAAAAAAGTAAAGAGTTTGGTGTTTATAGAAAAAGTTTGGAATAAAATATTATTATGTAAAATGACCAATATACCCTTACTTCAACTTTAAATAAACTACATTTTTTCAACACTTAACATCACATTTCACCTCACAACCTTATGTCTTAATCACTTAAGAATTAAGTAAAATAAAATAAGATTTTTGTTTAGATTAAATTTTGACATGTTTGCCTTTTAATGCTTACTTTTTGTTGATAAATTCTAGAAATTTCTAAACATGTATAGGAAAAGTAATCTTGTTTAGTGACTTACTAAATACTTTCCCTATTTAAATGTTTGTGCACATATATGTGTAAATAAAGGTGCAACAACATTGCGATAACTTTTGTTGAACAAAATGTTGATTTTTGATAAAATGTTTTACGGTCACATTTTGACCTTTTTGCTAAACTATTTATTTATGTAAATAAAACTTGAAAATAAAATTGTTTATTGTTATTTAAAAATAAGAAAACCCTTATTAAAATAATTTATTTAACCATCCAAACTTACTTTTCTAAAACCAGACTTTTGTCACTTTTTCCGATATAAGCAACGATTCTTATTTTTGTGTATATTTCTATCTCCAAATCCTATCTAATATTATTTGAATAATACAATCTTATACATTTTATATTTAAAATAAATTTAAATATTATATTTTAAAGTGATCAAAATCTGGGTCGTTAAATTTTGCTCTGATACCAGATGTAACAGCCTGGATTTTCCACCCTCGAAAATCGACACTATTACATCCTCATGCCGCAAATCCAAGTGCCGGAAAGCCCGATTGTTAGGGAAAAAAGAAAATAAAGATAGAACAGAAAATAGAATCTCACACGAATGGAATAACATATATTATTTCAACATATAATTTTTACAGCGAAAAAATTTAAATACAATATCAGAGTCTAAACTAGCATGGACAGCTATAAACCCTTTGTCCTTAAAGATATAAAAGCAAGTGAAAATGATCCAGGGATAATAGAATACGTCCATACGTAGAAGAAGAACTCCAGCTTCCCTCCGAAAACTCCAAGCGTCTTCAAATAAACCTGAAACTACTCGGATCTCACCCGAGTGTTGGAAATACTCAGATCAGGCTTGATAAACCAACGTGAAATACTTGAAAATTTAAATTTATAGATCATGTGATGTCAATCAAACCCTCTAAAAAAAGGTTATCTCATAAGACTACGCCCATACATAAATATAGACAGGTTTTTTACCTTATGATAACAAAATACTTTATACAGAAAAACACTTTGAAATTATTATTATTGACGTTCTTTTGAAAACACTTTTCAAGTAATATATCAAAATAAAGTATCAATACCTGGACTAAGTCTATTGTAATATGTCAGAACTAGGTTAAAGGAATATACCTGGATGGAATATATGATACCACAGAGGTAGCTAAAATGTTTGCAAAGCATTACAGCTATTTTGGAACTACAATCAAAATCATGAGCTCGTATTGGAATTGAATTTCCAACATAATAGGAAACTAGTGGAATTTTCCTTCGATCCACGCATAGCAATACCGGCTCACTCCAGTGGTTGTACACGGTCTCCTTCAGCCTGTGAACCATACTACTACACAACCATGGAACAGATTATTACTGGTGGCTTTACACGATCTCCCTCAGCCTCCTACTTGTTCATTTCATCATCTTAAGGCAACGATGCCTTTAAAAGCTCGAAATATGTCATACAGACCACATAGTATCCCATATCATTCCTGGGATGTTAGGCTCGTGAGGATGCGTTTACCTACTACAAAGCAACACTTTATTTCACAGAAATCCATGCTTTGACTTTCTCTTAACAAGTTTCACTTTTAATGCCACATTGCTATTCCTTCGATCACCATTGACTCTCACGAACATACAACATCTGAGCTCGTACGTCTCAGAGAAGGGTGTTAAGATAAGAGAAGTTACATTCTCCACCACAAAACAGATATATATGTTTGTAAAGTCAACGTTATAATTTTAGAAATGCAATGTCACAAATTCGTCCATAAGATCGTTCTGGGACTGAACGAAACCAAAGGCACTCTTCCAACCATATCTTGGGAATCACCCCTAGGATAAGTAGTGAGTGGTCCTTGCATTAAGAAGACTTCAAAATACAATAGGATTACTGCTATAATAAATATCTCTGTTTTGTAAGCGACCAGAGAATGTCAACAAACAGTCCTTCCACGATGAAGATCTTTGGTCTATAATACAACGAAGATTTCAAAATGTATACACCACTGCGATATGAATATAACATGGGGTAAACCCCTTTGACTCGTGACAGCAATCTCTACATTTTGAAGGTCTCTGGTCTTCAATAATCATCATCTTTAATATGTCTTCACTTCTGAATGTATACATTTGTTCGAAGTGGTTTTCAGATAGGAGTAACCTAAATCCGATCCCGGTTCCTTCGCACCAACCATCGATTAAAAAGATGTTTAGTTCACATGTGATTATCAATCATCAATCAATTTAATTCATCTTTTTATTCATTCATAAATATCTCTTAGATATATATTCATAAAATTGTTCCTTTATCTTTTTTAGAGTATATGGAATCACTAAGCCTCATTTTATCAAATACTTTGGTTAATTAAAACCCTTTTTAAATCTTGGAATAATTCCAAATCATTTCACCTTTTATTTAGGAAAATATTTCCAGATCATTTATCTAAATCTCATATTGGAAAAAACTATTTTAGAGCATCTGTGCTTTTCCTTCGATATATTCCATCCCTCGACAAGTCTCCTTGGATCTCACAGACGAAACACGTATACCAGTCGTTTCTACATACCCCTTTCATTTTTAGAAATGATTTATAAAACTTCCAAATCATTATTTAAAATACATAATTATTCTTTTAAAGTACCATTTATAAAAGATATGAAAATAGAATGGTTAATTTTAAAATCATATTTCATAAGTTATAAAACTAATGCAAAAAGTGCTGTGAAAAAGTGCTGCAAATAGCATATTAAAGCTTCATTGTTCAAAACAACATTTTCACTACACATATGTTCATTTTTCCAACTCAAACCAATTATAAACATTTTAAATTATTTATAAGATTTATTCCATATTTTTAAACATTTTAAAAATATTCATTTTTAATTAAGTTCAAATTCGGGTTTTAAACTACAAAACCGCGATTTTACTGAAAACTCATTTTAAATTTGAAATGGTACTTTATATACAACAAATCATTGTGACAACATATCACATGTCAATAAATGTTCGAATCACGCTAGGCAAGTTTTGAACTTGTGACCTCTTGCATCAAAGCCAAATCACTTAACCACTGGAACAATGGTGCTTGTCTGAAAACTTATTTACTCATATTTAAAATTTTACAAGTTGAAATCTGAGTTTCATTCTTCATTTAAGAATATGGATATAATAGTCTGAAAAATTCATATCTCGAAGAATTCCGAGCTATACTCCATTCTCTATACATGTTTGAATTGTACGGTGCGAAATCGCGACTACCATTACGCGATGCGCCTAGTTTTGACTTGTTTTTCAATTTCTTTTCAAACTTTATGGTTTTATATGCTTATAAAACATTTCTAAATCAATTTAAACTCATTTAAACAAATACTTTTTATATTTCAAACTCTTTTTCCATTTCATTCCATATTATAATATTATATTATTATAATATCATTTTCAACCTTTTTAGATATTAATAGTAATAAAGATGCAAAACAATTTCCATACACATCTTTATATGGATTTAATTCTTTTTTAATTAACTGTGGTTAATTACTAATCATTTCTCTTATCATTTATCAAACCAAATAACCATCCATATTAACATCCATAAACAAACAAATAATCAACCGGGTAATCACATATTTACTCATCTAATATATTAAAAATTTCAAATCATTATACTTTAAATAATTTAGATATTAATTAATAAATTTAAATGTGAGTACTTACCTTTAAGCAAATCGTTTCACTTCCTACCAACATTCATATCAACCAACACTTCACTAAACCACCACCTGACCACTTCTCCGCCTTTACCATTACTTATGGCCATAGCCTCCCTCTATCCCAAACTTATGGCCTAACCCCCCATCCCAAACTCATGGCCTAAGAACATTTTTAAGAAGAGAAGAGGAAGAAGTGCATTTAGAAGTTGTTTAAGAAGAGGTTAGAGAGTAACAAGTGGATTCGTGCTTAAGCACTGCACTATTTTTAACACTCCTACCTCTCTTAAAGAGAGAAGCCGTTAAAATAGTTTAAAGGAAGAAGAAGAAGAAGAAGAAATGAGAATTGTGAGAAAATGAGTGAATGAAAGGTGTTATCTATAGAAAAAATAAAGAGTGGTAAATTACCAAATTAACCTCTTATCAAATTACAAAAATATCCTTACTTTATCTTACTTTTTCAACACTTACCATCATCCATCACATCCTTACCTTATGTCTTAGTCGTTTAAGATTTAAGAAATGTAAAGTAAAGATTTTTGTTGGATTTGATTTAACAATTTTTTTTCTTTTATGCTTACGTTTTGTTAAAGATTTTCTAGAATTTTCCTAATCATAATTAGTAAAAGTAATTTTTTTTTAGTTATCAAAATGTATAGTATACATGTTAAAACATGCTAACAAAGGTGCAACAACGTTGCGACAACTTATATTGAATAAAATGTTGATTTTCGACAAAATATTTTACGGTCACATTTTGACGTTTTCGTTGAACTATTTATTTAAGTTAAAAAAACTTAAAAATAACTTTGTTATCATTTTTAGTTAATTATGACAAGTATATTTGACTTATAAAATAAGATAAAGTAAAATCAAAATCCGTTTGCAGAAATACGATATTGATTTGTCAATGCGCGATGAAATTTATCAATCATTATAAGATAAGTATATACATAGTTATAAAAAATTTGTCAACTAATTATCATCTTTATATAATAATTTTAAAAGGAGTTATATATCTTTTAAAATAATTATTTGATTGTATATCCAGTTTTAAAGAAAACCAGCTTTTGTCAGTTTTACGACAAAACTCCCAAAATCTCTATTTTTGTAAACCAATTCTAAAAATAAGTCTACATTCTTATTTATCACATAAAGTATGATTATTAAGTTTGAAAATTCTATATTTGAATATTCAAAATTATAAATATTTCATTTAAAAGTGATAAAATTATGGGTCATTACATACTTCCCCCCTTAAAATAATTTCGTCATCGAAATTAAAAAAACCCAAATCCGATAATACTTAGTCAAAACAATCTTTAAACTCAATTTTGATATGATATGCACAGATCATCCATATGGCCTCGATACCAAATATTGGAAAAATAAATTTTATAAGTTAAATAACTTATACTTCAAATACAGCGATTTATTTGATAACTAAATTATTAAATTTAATATTTGAAATTATTTATATAATTGAATCTTTAATTCGATATGAATGAAAGTGGTTTCTAAATTTGGTTTAAATTCTATTTGAATAAGAAGGAGGATAGTAAACGTTTAATTTTGAACTAAAAGTGAATAAACAAAAATTAGAAATTTTATATTTTTAATCAACGTGTAAAAATAGCTTTTGAAGCATTGTCACATATTTCGACGAAACCAATTTCATTAAAATCATAATAGTGAGTTATTATATGCTGTCGAATTTCGTATCGATTGGATGTATAGTTTGGTCATGCGTGTTCGAAACGCATAGAAATTAATTAAAGGAATTTAAATTAATATAATTTGATTCTGAAAAGCTATCTACTGTATATGAAGGAATTGACTTCTGATATATATTCCATTGTGTTCAGAATAGGGATATAACTTATAGAACGCCAAATGGCACGCTTCGTTTGGGTTTGAAAATTTTGAGTATGAATAGTGCTTCACAAAACTTTCCTATAAAGGCCATGAACTATCTTTATTTGCAACTAAACCCTAGCTTCTAAATTTCAGCCGCTATTAATGCTAAACCATCCAATGGCTAATGTTGATCGGAGCCTCTAGAGGTGAAATTAGCCAACAACTTCAACTAACCAAAGGTAGAGCACATCGATACAAGCCTGTCAATGGTTGGATCGTCGAATCGATGACCGAGACGATGAAAATTTGCTCACGTTTAGCTGTAATAGTTTTGGGTTCATTGCGTGATGTCATCATGCATGTGTGTCGCAGGCGAGGCGTGGAATAGAGGCGAGGCCCGTGTGATGGCGGCGCAAATGGTGGTGGGTCGGTGTCGTGGCTAGGTGGCGCGGAGATCGTCAATGAAAAAAGAAAAAAAGCTTCGACCTAAAACGCATGAGGAAGGAAGTGCAGATAAAATGTTAAAAGTTTAAGCTTATTTAATTTGAGTTCATTAACTTTTAATTATCTCGAATATTATTTAATTCATAACTTTGCTCATAGGAGGTTAAATCGAGCGTGATAAGTTGCGTTGCGTTCGTACCAGCGAGCACTACACTATGAAATAGAATTGGATGAATTCAGGGCTAGCTAGAATTTTAAGTTAAATTGAACGACGTTTCGTTTTTTATTCAAACCGGAGAGCTTAGGCGATTTCTAGAATTTTTTTGAGTTAACTCCCCTCTTTGGCCTACTTATATTTTTGTATAAGTAGAGTTTGTTGCTTGTTTGGATGATATACTATATATATTAGTTGGTTTAGATATATATTCCTGCCTATTGGATCCGATGAGATCCTATTACGTTCCCGTGTAAGAGCGAATGACCCTTTGTATACGAATCCCTCCTTAAAGCAGTTGATTTTTATATTGTTTGATTATATATTGTTTGTGATGCAGACGGACAGGTTGGAGGGATCCAGCATAATTCCTCACATTGTTGATTTATTTTTCATATATATGCTGATATACAATATGTTAGGTGTCATGTTATTGATTTTGATATGAATTGACTTATTTAGTGCTTTAGTAGCACTGGGCCTTATTTTTGGTATTTTGAAATATAAAAAAATGATGATTTTGATTTAGAAAGGATTTCGAAGTAATTTTGAAAGCATAAATAATGTTTTAATAATTGTTGAATTATTAAAAGAAAGGAATCTGTTTTAAAATAAATAAAAGTATGATTTTTGTATTTTCGTTTTTCTATTTTGTAAAGTGTGTTTGAATAAAGACTTTTGAATAAGTTTATAAAAAACGATTTGCAGAAGTAATATTTTATAAATAAAGAAATAGATTTATAATTAGAATTTATAAATATTTTATAAATGAATTTTATAAATAGATTTGATTTAAAAACAAATGGATTTTTGATAGTAAAATTATTTTTTATAAAAGAACGATTTATAAATAGAATTTTATAAATAAAGAGATTTTATAAAATGGAAGTATTATAAAATCGAAAGAAGATTTATGAGCTAGTTTTATGAATATGAAAATGATTTATGTTGAGATTTAAATATGGATCTTTATTTAAATGAATGAAATGGTTTCAAAAGTAAATTTATCCTTTGGAAGTAATGTTTTGAAAAATAAAAATTCCAAATGGAATTTAATAGTTTAAAAGAAATTTAAAATGTGATAAGTATCGGAAACATAGATTTCAACATTTATTGTTGTAATAGACGTTTTCGGGTAGTGTGGAAGGCATGAACTATAACACTGTTGTTATAGTAAATGATTTTCCGAATGGAAATGTTTTATATAGAATATGAGATTATACATACATACATACATACATACATACATACATACATATATATACACACACACATACATAATCAAATCCTATACTAACGTTTTGGGTTGTCGTAGCAATGTTTTACCCAACATTTGTTTTGATCCAATAAATTGTATTTTGACCTTCCATTGTGAAATACACGAATCGGTTCTTATGATTGCACCAAAGGCTTAGTGGTGTAGGAGCATTGTTTCCTATACTTAACACCCGTCTGGAGGCGCACGAACTCTAGAGTTATATGGTTATAGAAATCTATTTGGCGTGTCTTCAAAATGATAGTGTTATTAAATATACTTATACCGTTGATATAAGTATATGGAAATATTTTTCCAAGTGTACAAAATGAAATGATTTGTGAATATACTTATACCGTCGATATAAGTACATAGAAGTGTTTTCCATTATCGATATTGTAAAATGGTTTGAAGGATGTATCTTTTTAAAGGATAATTTGAAGTAAATATTTGAAAATTTATTTAATTAATAAAAGATTAATTAAATGGACCTAGTGGTTGCTTATGGTGCTAGATATTATTGTTGCTATATAGTTAAACAACCGATTATCAAATTTGGCATCTTTATCGTTGTTGATCTGGAGAGACCGGGATCAGATTTCTCCGAAAACCACTCTAACCGACGTATATGTGTTTAAATGTGCAGCTGTTGGAGACGTTGATATTTAGGATTTTCGTAATGAAGGACTGTTTGTTGATCAAGTGGGGATGAACACTCAATATACATATAACAACAGTAGTCTCTTTGTTATGAAATATCCAATGCAAGGACTAATCGCTACTGATCCTTGGGATGATTCCCGACAAGATGTGGTAGGAGAATGCTTTTGGTTTGTCATATTCCTGAATAACTTGTAAGGATGAATGTCAAACGTTGCATTTCTAATTACATTGATTGATCTCTATAAATGTATTATCTGCTTGGTGGCAAAGAAAGCAACTTCTCTTAGCTTACAATACAACAAAATTGTTCAATAATTGCAGCAGGCAACAGCGTTGAAACACATCCTGCCATATTTGAGCGCTAGGGTGTTAATAAATAAATCGTGTTGATACGCCATCTGTTTTTCCCCAAAAGTAAACCTAAGTAGGGAAACATACATCTTATTATACAATTCTACATCAAAGCCCTCTTCGCATGGAATCCTAAAAAAACCCTACTTTCCTTCTTTGTTCGTCGATTAAGATTTCATTATCTTCGGCTAGCACGTTGCAACCTCCTTTCATCACCGATCCTACCTCCAAATAATCGTGGTCTAGGGCAACAGAACGACTAGGGGCAAAAAGGAAATCAAGATCACGAATGGATTTAAGTACCCATCTTCATTGTCGCTTCCTTTGATAGGCTTTCCAGTGCCTCTGCTTATCCGTCGAACATCTCTGGATCCTTTCCAATGCCACACGACCTTCTCGAGTACCACTGTTGTGTGCTCCAGACTCTAACCCACCTAATCTGCTATCTTCGTTCTGCTAACCAATTAAGTGAGTTACTTTCACATCTTGACCGCTAATTAATAATTTAGTCATTCTATTGTCTACATATGTTAGGTTTAGATCCAAGATTTTCTGTTAGGTTTCAATCCGGGAAATGTAAATAATTTTAATTTTGTTTGTCATCCGGCTTTCATCGAAAACAATTCTATGTATTACACACCTTAAAAAGTCAAGAAGATTCTAAACGACATATAATATATCTCCTGGGTAACAATTAAGTTGTGAAATTACCTTGTTATTTCAAATTAGTTACAAAAAAATGTCTGATATCTGATTCTTAATGTCCAAGTCAAGATATAAACTTGGATTAAGTAGCATGGTATATATTACTACTAAGCTTCTTTGGCTGCTAGTGTCAAAGCTTGAAGCTTCTTTTGCTGTTAAGTTCTTATCAACTAATTTTTACTTAAAATAACTACAAAGCCATACGTTGAAGAATTATTTCTTTCTCAGTTGACTTTTTTTGCCCTCCCTACAGTTTGAAGCTGGTTGTGCCACTGGCTATAACTATTTTAAGAATCCCTATCATGGCATCTTTTGTGATTTTGTTATTAATATACTTTAAATAATTATGCTGGTATATTTAATGTTATGTCCACGACTGTAACGACATGGTTCAGACAAAATAATCCATGTAACTTAGACATCGTCACATAATTTTTCAACCTAGAAAATGGCTTAGTGAGCCATTATTCATCTTGATTCTCATTTTTACGCGAACATTGATATTGCTTTCTCTTTGTGCAGATGAATTCAAATTGATGTCAAAGTTTGTCTATACTTTTTTTTAGGAAATGAGCTGTTTTAAAAATTGATAATGCAACTTTGTTCTTTATTTTCTAACCTTTGAGTAATTTGCATTATGTAATGTAATGTAATGTAATAGCACAATATGCCATATTTAGAATCGGTACCAGGTTACTTCTCTAAATTCTATTGTACTTGATATAAATTTTATATATTTAGTGAAGTATGCATGTTCCTTTTAAATTTAATAACAACTGCATATGTAAGTAAACTTATTAAGTCATAACTCTGTGTTTTCCTTCGCAATTTCTTAGGTTGCTTAAACAGAAATGTGCCAAATGTATTAATGATGGTAGATATGTATGTATATGATATTTAGAGTTTTATTTGTCTATGTATGTACATATAGCATTTAAATACTTTTGAACTTATGGTTATAACTTTGTTTCAGTAGATGCATGTCTTTTCATACACTGTATGCATATGTGTTTTCATACGTTTCATGCATATATATATTTTCATACCCACATACATGCATTGCAGAGCAGTGAAGAAGCAGCAAAGAACATCATGCATTGTAGAGCGATAAGGCACAACAGAAGATAATTTGTTTCTTTTATATGCAATTTCATGGCTTGATAAAACAGGCAACTAGTGTAGCTGTATGATAATCTCATGAATGGATTCTATATACACCAAGCATTATGCTAATAAATCTCTTGAATCTATTGAAGTTGATGTCTACACTTCTATATTTCCATTAAATGAAACAAAATATACAGTTTCCTTATTATTATTTTTATTTATATATTTGTTTGTTTTATTAGATGCTTTCTTTTAGATGAGCTAAGCTTATCAGTAGTGTAATATATGTTTGATTTAAGAGTAAGAACTCACAGATCCGTTGGAGTATTTTATAATTCATACTTACAGTTCCAGACTGTATTATTTCACCTGATCAATATTGCAATGATTTGTATCATAATATGTACAAGTTAACAATGTCCTAAATTTGCGTTTATGCATTTCTGTCACCCATTAGGATCCACCATTGTCTTTTCTTAGAAAAATAATGGGTTATAACAAAATATATCATGCCCTCTAACTATTTTGTATAGCTACTAACTACATTTTTAAAACTAATTCTTGACACTCACACTTGATTAGAATAGAACCAAAAATAGTACAGTGCATTCTTACGCCTTGCTTCAATTATTATAATCATATACTTATCTCTTCAATTTAATACCTGAAACATATCGTCATCAACATGAAATGGTTACTGGTTTGTGAACCCACGTCACATTATATATGAGAATACATAGTGGATGTTGTTGATATAATCTTCTTGACCTTCTAAATTTGCAAGTTTCTCTATTAAATATACCCATCAATATGTATTGCAGCTGCAGCCGTAATTGATAATCCTTCATATGTTTTCCATGATGAGTATTCAACTGAAGATTCTATGCTTACAAATGTATCCTCTAACTATTTCACATCATCAAAGAGTTATTTATTTATTCTTTTATTGTGTTTAAACCAGAATTCAAACTAAGATGGATGCATTTATGTATTCAGTTGATATGTATTGCGTTTATTTTTTCAACAATAACTTTTCACAATCGCTACCAAAACCAAGCTTACGTTCTACAAAAGTGAATTTGTGGATCAGATCAAAGATTTTTCATTTCATTTATTTTTTTAGCACGTACAGTTTCTAGAATCTTTGATGTGTTAATTTTTCTTTTCAGATTCGTACTACTAAATTATAATTGTTCCTAATCTCCATTCATCTTCATTCTACGCATGTAAATTATGAAAATAGTTGGGGCAAGCTGGCTCATTGACTACAAATTTGCATCTTTAGGTACCTTACATTCTTTTCGATATCCACTAATTTTATTTGAAATATTATATGTACCGTATTCAGTCACTTAAAAAGGTACATACTAGTGTATATATTCCGTGCGCCTTTCTAAATGGAAGTTATGTTTCTTATGCGTTATAGAACACTTTTCTCCTAATAAGTTTTGGACCAAACTTAAACTGTCAGCATCAAACTTTTTCTCCAAAGTTCCAACAATTGTATTATGTTTAGCTTTCAAATTGAGCAAGTCTAACTGCTTGGTGTTAGAGTCTATATCCTAACATTCCAGCAAATAATTGTCATTAGTTAACAATTTTTGGGGTTGCTCCTTAAATTTCTAACAGGAGTACCTTATTGTGCAATTGCAATTGCAGTTGTATTAGCATTGTTTTTGCCTTTCTTTTTTGGTGCAAATTGTTTGTCATAGTTTTAATAATCATGCGATAATTTACTAGTCTTTTAACAAAATGTTGGCAACTTTCTTTTGTCTTCAAATTTTTTCTTCTTCATATTAATTATGTGTATGAAACATCATAAGTATCATCTTTGTAGAATTTTTGTGCGATGTTAACTACATCAACCATTAGTTACAACATTCTTTTACGAGATAATAGTACCAAAATAATGTCAGGTCTTGCTGCCTTTCTATGAGCATGGAAACTAAAGACTCATAATCTCGCTGAAGTCGCTGAAGTCAAGTTCTCTTGCTGTTTAGGCAGGAAGTCACGAAAACAATTGGAGGTCACCAAGGTCAGTCGCACGACAATTCCGTTTAGCCATGTTTGTACTAACTTAACCATTTCCCTACATGCTACCCATTGTAATATACCGTCATAAAACATACTACTAAGTTGACTCAAAAGCAGCATATAGGTATTTTTGTTGTGGCATATTATGAGTGCCGTACCATATGGAAATTTAGTGAATATGATGATGTCTACAACCAGAAACCCTTATATGTTAGGCTGGTATATGAGTAATAATATGTTCTCATTAGCTTGACTATGGGAACCCATAATACAAAAGTCGGAAACATAAATCAACGTTGAGCTTGTTTTACAAATCAAACCATTGATTTTTCTTAATTATAGTGTAATAATTTTTTTGCTTTGGCACATGGACTCTGTATTTGATATAATTTAAATTTGTCAATAGGTCTTCTATTATGCATTGATTCATAATGATGGTATGGAATGGAGGTAGCGCATTCAGTCTGAAGCTGCGCACTTCATTGACGTATCTTCCATGACTTTTGAGGCTATTGCTAAAATGATCAATGATGACAAAATTCAAATTTTTATTAACCTTTCTCGGTCTACTATTAACATATATGTCATACATAGGACAACTTACCTATTTTCTAATTAGTATCCTTGATAAGTATTAACTAGTGTAGTATACTACATGTCCAAATGCTTTCAAGTTAATATTTTTTAAAGTCTACTTCTTTTATTAGTTTCGGTACGTCGACGCCAAGTGAAGTGTTTGCGTTTTTTTATAAAGATGAACGCGGTTACGCGAGTACTGTAAAAAGTCAAACAACAATTATGACCCACGTGTCTTAAGAAAACAAAACAGATTATACTGACTTTGGCACACTAAAAAAACGAGATTATTAAGTACTTGTTTACAAATCAGAACTATTTCTAAGCAAACTGGCAGACAAAAGTTTACCTATGCAAATCAGCAAATAAACAAGTAAGCCTAATTTCTCTCATTTTGCAAAATCAAAAGGGTTTTCTTGATTGTTATTCAGATGGAATTTCAATTATTGCTACACACACACATCTTGTATATAAAGCAAATACTTGGTCAAACCAAGTCAAAGTGAAGCTTTTTTTGCTATTCCGAAAATGACCACAGTTACAAACCAGCTTCCATGAACTCGGTAAGGACAAAAGTATCATTCATAATTGTTTTCATTTGGCACGATCATCATCTCTCCTCATTATTCTCGGTCGCTTTATCCTATTATTTCTCCCATCGTCAACCACTCCATAACCTCAATAACTGTTCTCTTCTTTTCTAATTAGTCATGAGATTCATGTAACTTTTCATATTTCCATAATCGGTATCTAATCGGCATGCAAGAAGATCGATAGGCTGGAAGTTGGTCTTTCATCTAAGCTTCCTATAGGTACGATGGTTTTTTTGGCTATTGTTTCTATTTTTTTCGACATCAATGCGATCTCTTTTCTCTTCCTTGAAGGTGTTTATGGACGTTTAGCGAGGAGATCGAAAATGATTCTTCAATGCCAGAATTAGAAATCGGATCTCAAGGTAAGATGCCTAAATTGAAAAATAGAAGACAACCGATCTACATCCATCTCAAATATCAAGTAAATTATATACCTTTGATTTTTGAATGTAATTTTTTTTTATTCCAGATGTTTCTTATTTAGTTATTTATTCCAGATATTTTTGACTTGGTTATTTGTTCCAAAATTTTTTGATTTGTTTATTTATTCCAGAAGTTTTTATCTCTTGAATCTTTTGTTTGGATTTGTTGGCAATATGGAAATTAGCTCCACAAGGATTTTAATTGATTTCTTCAGCAGTCACTAGGATTTTGCAGAAACAGTTTCTTTCTGTTTTATCCATTGACCAAGATTTTATTTCCTTAAAAAAGGAAGAATTCATATTTGACCCAAGTTATCTTTGATTATATTTGATCTTATTTATTTTTATATTATCAAAACCCATTGAGTAAGTTATATGTTGTAAGATAGCATCACAACAACAAAATGTTATATCAATAGCAAGTGGAGATTGCATGAGAGCTTGACTTGCTATTGTTAAGTAGTTAGTGGTTATTTAGGGTAGAGGATGACTTGTCTCAATGCCATTGTTATTCACGTGAAAGAAATTTTGTGCGGTCCAATTGCATTTCCCTCCATCTTTTTTCAATGCCGCCCAAATCCAATTTTCCTTTTTCTCGTTCACTTCCATCTTCACTCATGTTTCTCCTCTTGACTCTCTTCAATGACACGAGTCCCTCTTTAGTCTAAAACTCCGCAACCCTTTGCTCGATTCCAAGTGATTCCTAATGATTGAATAATATTGGCGTTAAGAGATAGCTGGCGATTCCAAGTTGAAGCGCGTCTTCATGATTCATCAAGGCTCGGTTCCGCAAGATTTCAACTTCACGATTCGTCAACTTCACGTCTTCATGTCTTCACGGTTCGTAAAAGATAGCACGATTTCTAGGCTCGATTCTACACAATTTCAACTTCACGTCTTCATGATTTGCCCCATTTTTGTAAGCTTTAATACGATTCTGTCGATTAATACGTCTCTCTTGTACTTGCTGATAATCGTTTTGTTTCCTTGGACCTAAAACTAGTGTAGTCGACATGCTTTTATGAATTTCCGCATCAGTAGTATAACATTCACTACGAATGGCAGGGAATAAAAAACAATCAATTTGTTTGTTCATACCAGTTAACACTTATATTATATAATCAAAATTATGAATTATTTTGCCTAAAATCATTTTGGATTTAAATAACATGTAAAATAGAAGACGTGCTGGTATATGGAAAATTCCATCAAAAATTCTGCATACTTGTTAATATTCTAGTAATATCATTTACTGTTTAACTGAAAAAAGGAAGTAAATACATAAGCAAACCATTCGCACTGACATTTAACACAAACTACTTGGATGATGAAAAGAGTTATTTGTGATGCTTAGTTTCGCTATCTCTACTTTCGTTGAGTTTCATCAACATCCTATGCTACGTAGAAATAATTTTAGGTTAGTTAGAGGTACAGTGGTTTAATTCAATCTGTTAAGAAGAAAATATACTGGTATTTTGAAAATAAGCAAGGTTGTTACCGAAGTATCCAAAAAAATCATAAAGGGGAAAGAAAGAATACTGAGAACATAAGCTTGTAACTGGTTTTAGTTATAAAAAAATTAACGTAATAATGAATTTGTATTTTTCATCCAGTCACCGGGTAAGCATATATCAGTATAGGTGACAAATTATGATGTAATGTGTGACATTTGTTAGCATAAAATACAGATTTTATTAGTTGGTGCATAAAACCAAAATCTGATATGGTTCGCCTTCTTTTTTATGTTCCTTCTCTTTGGAAAATATACTATTTTTTTTAGTACTTTCAACTATCTACAAACTTCCACTGAGTACTTTTGTTTACATCTTTCATATTTTAGTAAGTAAATGTTTAAGAGGTACGTGCAATCATAAAGCAAGCAAACGATTTATAGTTGATGCTTGGGATGTGTGATTGGTTAGCACATAACAATGGTGTTTTTGATGTCTCCCGAATAAAGGTTCCCGCCACTGAAATATTGATATCAATAAATTATGTCAAGATAAATTTATGGAAAAATTTGCTATGTCATATAGTAAATGATTTGTCGGATGGATGGTTGCTGTTTGATGTGTGAGTAGGAGTATATATCCATCCTTGTTGCCGCTATAAAGCTTCCTCAAGATCTACATCAGGTTACCATCTTATGGTAATTGTAGTACCGATTGTTTGTTTGGTTGTTCAATTATTATTTTCTTGATGTAGGTGATATTGTTAGATTTGGATTATTTTTTCTTTCTTATATTGACCTAAGGAAGGGAATGGAAGTATTACAATGTGTGGTTTTTCCATTTATGTAGTTCTTAGGAACATCTTTTCATTGATGTATTTAAAGACACCCATTATCATTTAATAATCGTCAACTTGCTGTTTGAATTTCTTGTTTTCTAATTACACAAACTGGTACTTTGAATATATATGTTGTCTTTAGATCTACCCAATACCTGTTTTTATCTACCAACTTGTTACTTGGTAAACGACTTTATTAAAGCTGAACTTTCAGAATAAACAAACGGTCGACATGCAAAATAAATTTTTTAAAATTAGACGCGATGGTTCACATGCTTGTGAAAAATCAGGTATGAACTAAGTTTATTCACATTTATACTACAGTTTAGTATAAATGAATTTTTGCTGAACTTAGTTTAAAACAATCACTACTATTGTTTTTGTTTTTTTGTTTGACAGAGAAAAGAAAGCTGGGATGAAGCAAATGTGCATCAAGTGGTAAAAGTTATTTATTGTACAAGTGTGATATCATTATTTTTGACATTTAATTTCATTATTATATTTGGCATTTAATTTCATTATTGATATAATTTTCTTTTGATTAATAGTAGAACAAGCGTGGTAAACAATATAACACATGTGACCTATTGGATTGGAGTGAGACAAACGAAATTGTTGCGGAAGGAAATTATTGGATTGGAGTGAGACAAACAAAATTATTGGATTGGGTAGATATTGTAAAAATTCCTAAAGCACGTCTATGGAGAACAACGTCCGATTTAGAAGTCATTGAAGATGCTCTTGGTACTATGATAGCTTGGCCTGCTGCGAATGTTATAATGGAATCAATTTCTAGCAAGTATAATTCAAACTTTGTTTAGATATGAGACTTTTTTGATTTGGTTAAATACTATCTATTTCTTATTAATATCTCTTTTTTTAACAAGTGTGCACTTCATAAAATAAGTATAAATTTAATATATTTTCAGATGTAAAATCATGTGTTAATTTTAGTTTGCACCCTACGTTTTTTACATTAACTTTGAGTTTGAAATCTGTATTCTAAGAATATCATTAAATC
This sequence comes from Allium cepa, assembly GCA_030765085.1. NCBI lineage: Eukaryota > Viridiplantae > Streptophyta > Magnoliopsida > Asparagales > Amaryllidaceae > Allium > Allium cepa. The sequence goes on from CM060939.1 coordinate 161,013,292, forward strand.
TGAGAAGTGATCTTTGTAATACATAATCATTGTTACAAATTTAATTTAATAACCAAAACATTATGTTATAATTAATTATGAAATAGTAAACAAATTTTGTACATACAATGTTTTCTTAAAACCACTAGAATAAATTATTACTATATTATAAATAGAGGGATGAAGATATAAGATTGTATATCCAGACATTAAATCCATATTAAAAAACCTCTCAACCCATACTTTAATCATGATTTTATTTTGTACTGCTTCACTCATGCCTATAATCTAATATTTAAGATAAACATTCAATAAGCATGCTGAGATATTTGTTACATGTGTTACATAGTTATTATGTGAAAATACTAATTTATATTTCAAGAAAGAAGTAGGTCGAAAACTATTATTTTTAAGTTCTTGAGGTAGCCATTTGCTATTTTTAAGATTATTTCTATAGTAATAGACATTATTAGCTAACTATAAGAAAAAAGAAATTAATTTCACCCATGTGCTACGTGTACCACAGGTTCGTGCTAGTTATTATGGGTTTTATAACAATTATAAAGATGGATTTAACAAGTCTTTAAGAAAATAAGTATCTTACAAGATATCAGATACATTATGCTTCAGTAGTAAAACTTCAAAAGATTCATGAAACAATATTATTCCTCTTAAGTATTTGCAATTGAAGAGTAACTTCTAAGAAACGTTCCCATTCTGAATCAATACCACATGTTTAAGCTTCCTTGCGAGTAAAATCTGCAGATTTGTGAGGAAAATTATTTTCTTGTGTTGGCTTTTCTACCATGAATTTGCAAGTCATCTTCTATAACGAAATACAGTGAAAACAACAATTAGCATATGTCTGGAAATTGAAAAAATAATCTTAGAAGCACGACTTTAATAAAGGTTAATAAATCATTAAAAATCATGCATATTCAGTATGGTGAACTAACTTAAGCCTTCAAAGTAAATAATCATCTGTATTCTATGCAAATCATGATGTCTGGTAACTCTACCACTTGCACTCCAGTTCTTTGATTTGGTAACCATTACCAACATGATATCTCTTTTAGTTCAACCTCTTGATTAAAACTAATAACCTTTAAATAGGTTTATAATCTTAACAAGAGAGCTTGATTAAGTAGTTTTGAAGTTTAGGAAAGTCAATTTTATCACCTTGGTTATCACCGAGTGAGGATCAGAAATGTGATACTAAGAGCATAATGGAAACGCTCAATTTAAAGTGGAATTTGTATACTTATTGGAGAAACTATTGTTATAAGAAATAGGTTTCTATTATTAATAAGCTTTCTTACTTTTGTCCAACTAGCTAATTTGTTCAAATTGTACAGTATAGAGTTAATTTAATCCTAGACTATATTCAATTTTCATGCAAAGAGCTAGATAGAAAATTTCGGTGTAGCATATTATTTGTCGAAGAAATTGGAATCTATTTCAACAACCGATGTACAGACCTATCCCGAGTAATCAAAAGAAAAGGATTACCGAGTCCAAATATGATCTTGGAGTTGAAGTAGCCATTCAGTTTACAAATTATAAACTTAAATTGGTACAAATATGATCGGGAACCATCTGCATTCCTATCCTTCTGGTTGCATCGTGATGTAGTTCAACACAATTTGATTTTTCCGTCTGTTGGTCTTTTATTCCCTAAATATATGATTTTCACTTGTTCAACATGTGCCATAGTTACTGCATAAACTGTTACATGCATGCTTATGCTATGTTTCTGCAACTCTACTTTGCCAGTGCATTATTCGTGGGTTTTTCATGTGCATACTCCTACAGTTCCGCCCAGGCATTGTTTTCTTACAGGTCCAAATGCATAGGTTGCACATCCAATTGCTGGATCACTTTAGTCTTTTTTTCTTTCTGTTGCATTTACATTATTTTATCATTTTTATTACAGTGATTTTTTCCCCTTTTATCACAAAAATAATTTCTCCAATGCAGAATGCATTTATCTTTTTAATCCACAACGAAATGCATTTATCTTTTCATAAAGATAAATTTATTCATTTTTCTTATAGGTGCATTGACCTCCACTATCATTTGTACAGGTTTATAATGATACAAGATATGAATGATAATTACAATTTTACAAAATGAATATTTAGTGTTTGCATTATGAATCCGATTTAACTTTGTGTACACTTTTTTGACGAATTGATTCTCAAGCATTACTTTTACTTTACAGGTAGATAGATGACTGTAACGCAAAAAAAAGTTGCAACGAGTTACTTATCGAAGTTATTTTTGCTGCTAGAACTACTTTTTGGTGCTAACGTATGTACCACTTGCTTTTGTTTTGCTCTTGATACTTGTTCTATATTTTGTCTTTGAACTATTGATGACAACCAAATTTATGTTTGTTGTAAGAATATTGTGTATTTTGATTATGAAATTTCATACGTTGGTTATCAAATATGTGTCCAAAATGTGGTATTGATATAATATATTGATTTTGAAATGTGATTGATATAATATGCTAATTTTGAAATGTAGTATATATGCGCATTGCGGTGGATGTTTGCTGAAATGGAATAAAAATATTCCACAATATTTTTAAAACGCTGTTAAAACATTCCATGACGTTTTTAAAATGCTGTTAAAACATTTCATGGCTTTTTTAAAAACAGTTGTAACATTCCACAGCGTTATTAAAACGCCGTTGAAAGTTTTAACAGCGTTTTAAAAATGCCGTTAATTGTATCCAAAAATATAAAGCGCGATCTATTGCAACAACGAAACGCTGTAAATGAATATCACAACATTGAAAAAAAGCTAAAAAATCTTATCTTAGCACGAAACAAACGCTAAGAAAGATTTCTAACTACACCCAACCAAACGCTGTTAAAAGATTTCATGACATCAGGGAACCGCTGCTAAAAAGGATATTTAACAGCGTTTATATATTGTCATTGTATATTCCTGACATATAACTGAATGTCGATATACATCATACGTAAAAACGCAGTTAAAAGCTTTTACAGCGTTTTTAAAACACTGTTAAAAATCTTGTTTGTTATAGTGCGAGATGCCTTTATTTTGATTAAGTAAAGTTTTGTAACTTTAAAATTCAGTTGAGATGTGTTTTCTCACACTGGTTTACCAGACTGATCCGGACGTTCTTCCCTTTTAATGCTCAGGTTAGACTGAGTATATTTGCATATATAGTTTGGATGCTTTGGAGCTTCAACAGACAAGCTAGAGGCCATCAGGATGTATTCCCATATTTGTTTATTTTTCCACTGCATTGTTGTTTAGATCACTAGCATTTGCAAGGACAGGTTATTATAATTGTCCAGGTTGATGATTGTGATTTGATTATTGTACTCTGATGGATGGATGTATATATATTACAGTTTTTGTTTTGTATAGATCATTGATATTATATTATATGTTGTTCAGCTGTGATTGTGAGATTATGTGATTGATTTAGTTTCTTTTTCTTCTTCTTCTTCTCTTTACTTCTTATCTCTTCTATCTTTATTCATTCTTTCTCTATAACAAGATCGGTTTTACAGCATTTGATTGCTCGGCATGCAATACTGTGGATGTAGTGTCTATTTTTGATGGTCAAAAATCCAGTTCGTTATGATACAGTTGCTCGTTGTATTACTGGTAGTGCTTAATGATAGAAGTGCTGCTTTGAGAATTAAAGCATCATTTCGATGAGCATTATAAACTCATATATCTATGTTTAATCATCAAATTTCTTATCTATTTTGGACTGTATGATAGTATGAATGCTTTTACATGTATGTGCACTTGTATTCTTGAGTTTGATATTGATTATAATTAAAAGATATAAATAAAATGAAATATATATATAATAAAATAAATAAAATGATATATATTAATATATAATCAAAATGATATAAATATAATTTTTAGAGATAATTAAAGTTATATATAAGTAGTTAAATAAAATATTTTTTAAGAAGTTTAATTGAGAATTTATGAACGTAAATTAGAGTTAAGTTTAATAAATAAATAAGATTTAATAAATGTAAATATGAAATGTTATTTAGTTGATGTTGTATAATTATTAAAATATCTAGGAAATTCTAGTAAACCAAAGCTGTGATATACACATATTAGATGAAGATATAAACGAATGTAAATCTAAATTTACAATTTAGTAAAGTAAATTCAATTACCTTACTTAAGCAGAGATTTATTTTCATTTATAAAAGTATAAAATGTTAATATATGTATATATATATATTATCCAAGACTTTAATATGTATCTGTATGCTTATGCTCAAATTAAAATATGTATATCCATATAAATATGTTAAAATACAGTATAAATAAAAATAAATATATTCAAACTTTGATATTATAACTATGTGTTATATATAAATGCTAATATAATTTAAAAGCTTAATTAATTAATAAAGGAAATTTAACGGTATTATCTAAATGAAAATTTACGAAATATTTTTATCTATAGCTATCAAAGAAATTTATAAATGTATAGTTTAAGTTTTATAGATATTTATTTATCATGAAGATAAGAATTGATTTTGGTGTATTATAATTATTTTAAAATAGTAATTAGTTATAAACAAATTATAAAAAATATTCTTATGCATAATATTTGGTATTATAATTTATTTTGGCGTTTGAAAAGCAGTATATATACTATTTGAATATGTAAATAAATATTAATTAAATTAATTTTTGAATATCTATTTATTATTAGTTTATGAGTATTTATTTTCTTATATAAGATAAAAATGATACAAATGATTTTTTTAATATCAATTAATTGTTTTATTATTATATTTATTGGATAACCAATTTTATGAATTTTTCAGATCAATCTTTCCCAGTGTATTGATTTGGTTTATATAAATGTTTATACATGATTTCTAAGTATTTTGATTCTTGTCTATTTTGCTCTCAATAATATGTGTGATTCACCATTGATATGTACTTGATTAATGATTTTGATATGATACATTGATGACCTCTTTTTGTATGATTTTATGATTTAATTATGTATGACGAGAAATCTGAATAAACGAAGTTATAACACCGTGTGGTATGAGACATTTGGTAATATTTCTTCAGTTATTCTTTGAACTTGTTATACATAATAAAATGGAGACGAGTGTAGTTTATAAGCAACGAGTAAACGTTTGAGTATCACTCAGTGTTATTAGATGTCGTTGTGATATTTATTCGGTTATTCATTGTAGGTACGTAGAAGACGCTCACATGACAGGAATAGAGAGGATAGTGTGAGGTGATACGTAGTGATATATGGCTCCGTGCCTATATATATAATGAGTATGACTCCGTGCCTAACAGTGACCAAGACTTTGTATCTATGTATAGTGGTTCTATATGCCACTATTACAATGTACTCCTGTTATGTTTGTTGGAGAGAACCAGATAGCTAGAATTCACCCTAACGACCTGATCGTGGGGTTGCTCCTCAGATCCGTGACACCCTATATTTCTTAGTGCTTTCAGCTTCGTGCTACCCCTTATTCGCGCATTTTCACATGTGTTACCTAAGCCAGCAGTATGCTACCTATACCTTTGTGGTTAGGGGTGATTGTAGTATCGTGACTTAAAGTCCTCGCGTTGACGAGCACACCGGTGGATATGTTTCATAATGACTGTGAGGTAACTAAAGACTGTAGAGACTTATCATCTTTCGAGCTTGTTTAATGCTATCAGTCTCTCTTTTAGTTCTGATAGAGTAGTAGATTGGCATATACGATTGATACACCTCACTGAAGTATTGTTGTGGGCCAGGTGCCGCACATTGTTATATAGACGACTCTACTTGGGACTTCGTTTCCGTCGTACAGTTATTTTCCCATCACGATATTGTTGGATAGTATAGATATGAGAAAATGAGATTATACCTGAGATATATGATCAGTGTATAGTGAATTCTCAATATATTAATAGGCAACCTATCTATCCTATTTCATATTACTGATGATGTTTTATTTATGAAGACTGAGAGTTATATTTGGGCAATGCTTTATGCTAGCCCGATTAGAATTGATGATATCTCCTCTATAGATATTTCTAGATTTGAGGATGTTTTCTGGACATATGTGGTTCACCTATCAGTGTAGATTTTGTGATTTTTGATTTAATGTGTTTTCATATAGGTGTTGACATCTTTCTATATCAGTGTAGATTGTTTCATATGAATTTAAGTTATTTAGGTGATCTGATACCTTGTGATGATTTATTCGTCTATGTTAGAGTATTATGTTTATATCTCATGTTTACTCTGTGTTACTTTATAATTATACTCGATAAGCATAATCCAACCCGTGTGTTATTTATGTAATACTTGGATCAGTCTGTGACATTTCAAGTACATGGACACTTGACCAGCATATGTTTTAGTGGCATTGGTGAGACTTATATTATGTTTATTGCATATAATACTGAATTATATATTGGTTGTATGTTATTTACATCCCAGTGTAGCAGACATCATTTGGGATGCGTTGTATTTTTATTGTATTATTTATAGTATATTATATGTTGTCGCTGCATTTGACTTGTGTTCTCTATGACTTACTATGTATTATGTATTGTTCTGTCATGAAAGCACACATGTTTATTTCTTTGTACCAATATTGTAAACGTATAGGTGAATTATTTATACGATGTTTTAATACGTACTTGTGTTAGTCTAAGTGAACATTCACGTGTGTACCCGATATAGTCTCATTCTCCGTATTATCTGACAGTACTATTATGTAATACTTACTCTTGAAAAGTATGATTATAAAGGTGAGGTGTTTCAGTTGGTACCAAAGCGGTTCAGATCAATATATTATATATTAGAGACACAATTCGAGACCTTAGATGAGACTTAAAGTCCCTGACCCTTAGGAGAGTTGGGTAATTTTTTATAATAATTGATATTATATTCTATGTATAAGATGATTACTAGGGTAATCATCAATGGGCGTATTTGTGATTATATATATATATGTATGTGTATGTGTGTGTATGTGTGTGTGTGTGTGTATATATATATATATATATATATATAATTACTGTTCTTTCAAACATAAAGTATGAAATGGTTGGAGCAGCAAGGACGAAAGGAGTTAGTCCAACCAGTATCACTCGTGTTTATGATTTTAGACGAGTCGATATTATATTGTGGTGTTTATTTTGATACTGTATAATTGAGTTTTGACTTGATTTTGAAGAGCGTGCAGCGGAAAAATATACATATTAGTCTCCGCTTAGTGCATTGATTGTTACTATATCTTATGTTTGCTAAGTAATTGGGAATTATTTGTATTAGTTTGATTTGGAATATGGTTTGGTGAATATTGTTATGTTTTTATCCAAGTTATGAATTGAATGTTAATATTGAGCTATGCTTATTATAAGTATATATTAATGGAGTTTATTTAATTTTATAAAATAATAGGGAATATTTTAGTGGTTAATGTTTGGTGTTAATTTGTTCATCAAGTGATTTAAAAATTCTGGTTGATGCGTCTCCCCAATGCTTTCGATAGATTTCTAAGTACTTAATTAAACAAGTCAAGTCAGACACAACATTTTGGAATGATGTAAGAAATATTTTATTTAGTAATTGCATGTTGTTTGTTGAATAATATACGATTTGGAGAATTTGTAGCGACCCAGAATTTTGAACAATTTAATTTGAAAATATTTAATTAATTTTAAATATTTGAATGATGGTTTGACTTGAATTTCAAATTTTCAGTATGAATGTGGCGATTTAATTATAGAATTTAATCTTTTGGAAGTTGAATAAAAATTTGAATCTTCAATTTTAAGCTGATTAAAAATATTTCAAAGGATTGTAAAATTCATATTGATAATACCGAAGATAATAGAATCTTCAGAATTTAATTTGAAAGTAATTTGATCGGTTTTGAAATTATATCGTTTGAATCGACATTGAAAAATAGTCACTTTTCACACAGTCTCAGAATTCGACGAAACTAGTTCCATTGGGTCCGTAATAATGTATTATTAGCGGGTTTCAAATTTCGTATTGAACAGAGTAACCGTGAGAGCGTACGTTGAGTAAACGCGTCGAAATTTAAATCTAATTAAATTGAAATTGAAATTTGAATTTAGTCAAACATCAGTACTTTGCCTTCCCATCATTAATACTGTGGCAAAGTAATGCAAAGACGTTTTCTCTGCTTAAACACGTTCTCCCTAAATTCACGCCCTAAAATCACGCAGGAAATCACGAAAGAAATCGTGTAACACATACCTCGTTCGAATTTAATTATCTCGGCCGCCCTCTTCAGATTCAAAGTGGAAAAAAAAAATCGGAGAAATTAATGGCCTCTCTCTCTCGTTCCAGTTCCACGAAAAAAAAAGCAGCCGGACCCTTTCTTCCATCTTTAACTCGATCGAATCGAGCATGGCATCGAGGCAATGGCGAGCATCGAAGGCGGCTGGGGCTCGATTTCGAGCAGCTGCGTTCAAACGCGCGATCGAGCGAGGCACAAGTTTGAGTTCTGGGTCGCGTTCGTGGGTGCGCCGTTGAGGAAGACTCGCGAGCACGTGCGGCGGCTGTTGGCATTAGGGTTAGGTCGCGAGCATGAATTGGGGAAAAACGAGGCTTTGGGGTCGCGAATCGAGTGCGTGAGGCAAGTGGCGGCGGCAGGGAGCTCGCAGGTGGTGTCGCGATTCAAGGGATGGTCACGAGTTCGTCGATGTTGGATTTGGTGGCGATGTGCTTGCGTTCGAGCTAAGAAGCAGGTCGGCAGTGGAGGTATAAATTTCTGTTAGTTTAAAATTAAAATGTAATTAACATGTTTAATCAGAGAAATATTTATAAAATTCTTTAATTTTATATGCGTGAAGAATGTGATTTTTTTATGTAAACAGAAGAATTTTTATTTTTATTTAACTGGATGATTTTAAAAGAGAATTAAAAAAAAAATTGTTAAAAATAAAATAAAATTAAAAGCATTAGTTTTGAATAAAATAGTTAGTTAATTTTATTTATCAAATAGGAAGTTATGGATATAAAAATAAGGATATATGTATGAATAAAACATACCTATTTTTATTTAAAATTCATATAAGGTTAAACAGTAAATATATATATATATATATATATATATTGATAATAGTATAGAATGATTTTATTTGGAATTTATAATAGTGGAGAGTTTTAAATTTATATGAATTTTTGTATTGATATAAGTATATATATATTTTCAAGTAAGAAAATAAATAAATAGAAAAAAAATTACTTATTTACTTGATAATTTAAATTATTTCGATACTAAAAGATTTATAGAGGGAAATTCGATTTAACTAAATAAATTGGTAAGAGAAAATTTGGTTGGCAGAAAAATTTGGCTAATTTAATTTATTTGAAAGGAAATTAATTTTTAGATTAGGTTAAAATTAAAAGTGTTAATTAATTTAACCTATTGAAAACAAATTGATTATTCGATTTATATTGGATATTAATAAATTATATAATTGATTATACAAGGTCTATAAATCGAGAAAACAAGCTGAGATGGAAATGGATTGCAAAATTAAATCAAAGGTGAGATCTTCTCACTCAAATTAATGTTGAATTTGCAGTTATTGATTGATTGCTATTTGGATGTGATATAGTATATATATTAGTATATAGCAATATATATATATTGGCATATGTATATATTGCAGTTGATTGATTTCCCGCATTGTATAGCGGATGAGACCCTATTGCGCCGCCTATTAAGCGGATAATATTTTATAAATCCCATATACCGCGATATCCCGTCTTGAAACGGGATTGGTATTGTGCTAACATCTTTGGATGCAGGGAAACAGGTTGGAGGGATCCAATTGGATTCCTCAACCGTAATAATTTATTTACAGATATTGTGGTATTTGTTGTTTATCATATGATGATATATGATGTTTGAATGTTGTGATTGATTGTTTGGCGTGTTGCATCACTGGACCTATTTTAAAGTTTTTAAAATGTTAAGATAATGATTTCCAATATAAAAAGATTTTAAAGTGATTTTTGAAAGTATATGTATCATTAAAATTTTGAATTGATTTATTTTAAATAAATAAATTTTATAATTTTTATTGTTATAAAAGTTATTATTTTTGAAAAAAAAATACTTAAGTATGATTTTGGAGTTATTTAAACCTTAAATAACGATTTGTGAATTATTAAAAGGATTGGTTTAATTAAATTGGGATTTTTGAATTATTATAAATGGTTTATATAAAAGATTTATAAAGATTGATATTTATAAATTAAAAATATTGGAATTATAAAACGAGATTATTTAAGTGTTAAAATAAAGTATAAAATGGATTTAATTGAAAATTATAGATTTAAAAATTGTGAAGATTACAAAATGAATAGATGTTGTAAAATAAAAGATTTATGAGTAATTAACTTATAAACTGGATTTTGGACATTTGAATGGGATATAAATAGAAATTGCTAATAAAGGAGATTTTATAAGTTGAAGTTGTTATAAAATTTAAATGAATCTTATAAGTGATAAGATTTAAAATTTGTGAAGTTTTAAAGGAACGATTTGGTAAATAAATGAATTATAAGTACTTAACTTATAATATGGACTTTTGGTATATAATTGAGTTATATAAATTGAATTGGATTAATAAAAGAGATTTATAAAATCGAAGTTTATAAATAGAAATGGAATTTATAGACATTGTTATAAATTTAAAATCAACGGAATTTGATAAATTGAATATAGAAATTTATTAAAGGAAGTATATTCGTGATCTTGGATAGCGAATTATTCTTTATATAAGAATGTGTAGAAATGTTGAAATTGGTTAAGAAATTTTATTCAAAATTTTGGACGGTGAATATATTATTAGATAAAACGGATATATTTTTGGGGAAGGGATATTATGAAATGAAGTTAATGATTTTAAAAATGTTTTTAATGTATTGAAAATCGAACACATAGATTTCAACATTCATTGTTGAAATAGACGTTTTCGAGAAAGAAGGAAATGGTGGACTATAACACTATTGTTATAGTAAATGATTTCGGAAAGGAAATGTTTTATATAGTATTGGGATTTATATATCTACTTAAACTTTGAATCCCAATACTAGTGATTTTGGGTCGTTGTAACGACGTTTTACGCAACATTCGTTTTTGACCCAAGTAAACGTGTTAAGAGAATGATTTCCTTAAAGAATGGAATATATACTTAACTATGGTTTAAGTATATCGAATATTTTCAAATGTTGAAAATAAATAGATTTGGAAAGTACTTATTATTATTAAATAAGTATGGAAATGCTTTTCCAATAATGCGAAATGAAACGTTTTGAGAATTTATCTTTTTAAAAATAAATTGAAAATGAATATTAGAAATCGATTTGAAAATCGTATATTCATAAATATTTTGGAATGTAAATTCACTATGGAATTTATAAAGGAAATGGAATTTGTTTAAAAATAAACATTGATTTATTTTCGAAGTATGGGAATTAATTTACGGATTTGGAACGTAAATATAAAGTAAATCGGTAAGGATTTATTTAATTGGTTTAAATGAACCATTTTGAAATGAAAGTATTTCCGGGTAAGGAAAATGATTGAAATTTGTTTTCAAATGGTTAAAGTGTGGAAATTTTATATATCTAGTAAAGATATTTTGGAAAGTAAATATTTTGGGAAATTATTTGGAATCTGGTGATGTTGCGCATCTTTATTGATAGTTAAATAACCGACTATCAATATTTACATTTAAATAGGTATTTGTTGTGAATTGCTTGAATTTGAATGCCACACTTATTTTTTAAAATAAGCGCTCACTATTCGGGTTAGCCGGGAAAGGACCTTGGGGTCGTATAACCCATTCCGAATATGTGATACGTCGTAATGGATTGCATTTGATGACCGATGTTGAAGACCGGATATTTTTGAAAACGGAAGGATTGCCGTTGAGTTACTCTACATCGGCTGATCTCCGATATAGAGGTTTTATCACCCTTAGTGACGGGAAGTCTGGACGTGATTAGAAATTATCCGGAATGCAAGGACTTCTTTGGAAGTGCCTTCGGTTCTGTTCGAGCCCGGAACAGACTTGTATGGATTGTATGTCTGACATTACAAGTTGAGATATAAAGCTGATTTCTTTCAAATATATTTCTGTTGGTGGCGGAGAATTTATTCTCTTAGCTTAACATCCTTCTCTGAGACGTACGAGCTCAGAGGTTATGTAGTTGAAGGTTATTAGTGATATACTCCCAATTTGGTTGTGTGGCATGTTGAGTGTTGCTGTGAAATGATCATTGTTTGATCATTTGTGATAGGATCATTTGTTTAATCGTTTATCTTGGTGATCATTACTTTGATCATTTGTTGATCCAAAGCACAGCTTTTGTATAAAGCGTGGCTTTGTGGACGAGACTTCGTCAAACCTCACACCCCGGAAATGATCAAAACAGGAAGGATGCAGCAAGGTTATTAGGGGGTAGCACCCCTTTAGTGTATGTCATTCCTTATGGATAGAGGTGGTATCATGGTATGGAGCCTATATATTTAACCTATGTTGTTGCTGCAAATTTTGTGGTTGTTGGAAATCGAGGATCCTCGGATTGATCGGTTACGATCGGGGAATGACATATTCGTGTCAGTAGTTACCTAGTTTGAAAGGTAACCCGGCCTTGTGTTGGCAGAGATCCGGTTAGGTTCTCGGGATGTCATTCCAGAGGCGTTTCCATGTGGCAATGGGAAGTTCCTTGGCCTGACCATTTGTTGGAAATCCAAAGAAACAATACGATCTTGTACGGTTTTAGTTGTAGAACCTATCATTCACTTATGGTGGCGCCCTATTGTTTGGATGGTAGCTATAGTAGGCATAAGTGCGACATGCCTATGCTGGCTAAGATTTATATCTTTACTTTCGAAATGTTTTCTACACTATGCACTAGTAATAATATCAAATGTTTCTTTTTAATGCGTATCAAGCATCTTTGACTATCATAAGGAGAAATCTCCTCCGATTCTGCGTTTGCATTGTGTGTGTGTGCGGGAGGCCTTATGGTAATCTCATTTTCTAAAAAAAACATTTCGAAATCTATTTTAAAATTATTCTGTTCTTTATTTTTAAAAAATAAACTGTTTTAGTTCTCACACCAGTCACATGACTGACTCGAATTTTATTGTTTTCATTCCTAAACTCTGGGTGCCCACCAATTTCCACACGGGCAGTCAAGAGTAAGGTTTATCAGGATATTCTGGAAATCAGAAGTTGCTGGAGGCAAGATGGATGGCATGACGTATTCACTAGTATAGCATTTCTTTTCCGTTGTTGTTGTTGTTGTTGTTGTTGTTGTTGTTGTTATACACTCTGATAATGAATGAAATGTGATGTAATCTATAAAATGTACAGTTCTTTTGTTTTAATGAATATTCATTTATCTATTATATGCTGTTCCGATGCGAATTGTGAGATTCTGATATTGTTCTGTTGCTTCTTTATGTTGTTTTCTTTTTCTTTCTTTCTTCTTCTACCTCTTTTTTCTTCTTAAAACCATAACGGTTCGGTTTTTTCGGCATCGAAAAATCGAGTCGTTACAGAATTAAAATGTTATTTATCTAGTTTTGTATATATTTTGAACACTATGTGCTGTAAAGTTGTCTGCGGTCAAAATGCAAGCAACGGAATAAATTGGATGTTTGTTGTTGGTATTGACAAGTATGTGGTTAACAATAGGCAGATATGTCCAAGTACCGTAATATTTGTAGCCTTCAGTTTTCTACTTCTATTTCCTAGCTAGTGAGATGTTCCTTTTGTTGTAATGGAATAGTGTTATTTTTTGGAAGCGTAACCAATTTCTTAAACTCAAACATCATTAGTTAATGCAAAATTATAGTTATATATAAAGTAGTTTGCTAAATGAGGCAACCATGGATGAAGTGATGCGCGAGTATAAATTCAGAGAGATCTGAGAATAGATGCGAGATATGTATGCGCATAATGATAAACATGAGAGCGTTTGTTGTTCATTGTTCCTAAACTTCTACTATCGGCTTTATCCATAATCAATGCTTGCTTCATCTTCTGAAAATTCTTACTCGATCATGTTTCGTAGCATTCTCACTCCTTCACCTGTCTGTATTAAAAATAAAATAAAAAAATAGAGATTTAAGCCTTTTCTGTTTGTGGTTTACAACATCTTAAAGGCTTTAACTCTAGTCGCTATAAAAGAAACTAGCTTTGAAGGATAAAACTCAAAACTCTTGAATAATCAGTAACCAATATAACTATCATCATCAGATTCGGACCGGAAGTTATCTCTCATTGCACAACACATTAAAAAGAACGAAAAATAAATACAAAACTGCTGTTGCGATATGTGCATCACTGAGGAAAAACAAACAAACAAACAAACTGTTGACATAGATAATGTGGTAATATATGCCATGCTTCAATGTTCTAAGTTGCCAAAAAGTGAAGAAAAAAAGAGAGCAGCAGCACCATGCTACACTGAAAAATAAATAAAAATAAAGAATCAGTAGTTAACTTCTGGCCTAATAAACACTACTATACTAAAATGCGCTGATTGTATTCCTACAATAGCATCAAATGACTGAATGAGACTGCTTATTAAATGAATAATGGTTTAAATCAGCTTATAATGAACGAGACGCAATACTGCAGCTCTTGTGTTCATCAATAAACAAGCTAAACTTGAACCAGGAGATAACAATCAAGTACTGATTAAAAATGCAATGCAACCACCATCAATTCCGTTTATTGAATTTCATTGACTATACTCACTTAATATTTGATTTAAAAAGTTCAAAAATTTAGAGAAAAAAAAGTAATCATTGGTTGGCTAATTTACAATCATTGAATTAGCAATAAATGTTGAATGCCCATATAATGCTTGTATCCTTAAAACATAATATTATAGTCGCTGTAAAACCCCCAAACAGCGCAGAACTCATTTGACTATAACTTTGAAACAATTTATCCGATTTAAATGATTTTTCCTGTTATGGAAAGCTAAAAGTATAAGCAACAACTTTTGTTCTAAGTGTTTCACCAAATTTTGACATGTTAGACTAAAAATGAAGTTTTGTTAGGTGGAACCAAGTATTTATGGGGTAAAAACTGAATACATATGGTTGGTACTTTTTCTTCTTCTTAACTTGAGATAAAGTCCATGCTTTTGTGATCCATAAGATGTTTTGGTAACTACATTCGATAAACTACGACTTTACTTTTGATTGCTTCCTTAAATTTTGATATTTTGACCTTTAAAAGTTAGCACAAATGTGACACGGCGTTGAATACATAAATAGTAATTTTATAGTTTGACTTATATTTAATGTTTAAGCTTCTTATAGGTACCAAAAAGCTACTACTGGGTTGCACAAAGATTACTCGCTTCAAATATGCTGCTAAAATAAACACAATTGCTTGCTAAAAATAAGAAAAGTGTAAAAAGAATGGTATATTATACACATGATAATGTAGATAATATAAATGTATAAATAAGGACCTCAATTGTGGTTTATATTATCTATTTTAATTTTTGAAGCTCGAGCTGACCAAAGGATACTCTACCAAAATTTTCTATAATTTCAGCACTTAAGAAAATATTTAAGAATTTAATAGTACACGAGTTAAAATACAAATCTTTAAAATAAAATTTGATTAAATACTAACACGAATGTAATATAAATTATATTTAATAATGAGAATTTATTTTATTGCTATGGATATATGTAGTATGATAATTATGTTTATACGTTATATAAATCTTTATATGAAGATATTGTTCGTATATCACGTTAGCTAACGAAGTGATGATTCGTCTTTTGTTATAGGAATTGTTAGAGATTCTCCTTATATAGGAAATGCGAAGACACAATTCATTTAAGGAGGGAGTCTGTAACAACTCTTCTTTCTACTCCGAGTAAATAAATAAATTTAATTAAAATAAAAGTGTTTGAATTTGGTTTGTGATCGTTTGGAAATTGAATACATTATTTTAATTGAATATAAATATTGTGAAGTGTAAATTTATTTATAATGGATTGAAATTTATTCCAAGAATTAAAATTTAAATCGAGACCAAAAGCGATTAACCTCGGCCAAGCCCACTTAAATTTCTTTTTTCCTTTTTCTAGATTAACCTTTTTCTTTCCCCTTACCAAATCAAACTCACCCAAACCCGGATCTTCACTTCTTCGTTCATGCCATAATTTCCCAAAAAGTTCAAAATCATGGTGTGTTTGTGTATAAAAGCACACGAATGCGAGGCGAGGCGGCAATGTTGTAGACGTTAGCCACCGGAAGGGATGTGGGTGCGGTCCCGTGATCATGGTTGCGCTAGGCATAGGTAAGGTTGTTGGCATTGATTCCTGGAAGGAGTCATGACCTGACACTTGAACTCGAGCGGATGATGCATCTTGGAGGAGCGATGATTGGTGGAGGCCGCTACTAATCGATAGGGTGTTTATGTTGATTCCTCCTCAGAAGTTGAAGCTACTCGTCGTATTACTGGTGATGCGTAATGATGGAAGTGCTACTTTGATAATTAAAGCATCATTTTGGTGAGTATTATAAACTCATATATCTATGTTTAATCATCAAATTTCTTATTTATTTTGGCCTATATGATAGTACGAACGTCTTTACAGTATGTGCACCTGAATTCTTAAGTTTGACATTGGTTATAATTAAAATGATAAAATAAAATGGTATATATAATGATATATATATATATATATATATATATATATATATATATAAAAATCAAAATAATATAAATATACTATTTCAGAGATAATTAAAGTTATATATTAGTGGACGACATACTTAAAACATCGGCTAGCCTTGCTAAAAATAAAGTTATATATAAGTAGTCAAATAAAATATGTTTTAATAAGTTTAATTGAGAATTTATAAATGTAAATAAGAGTTAAGTTTAACAAATAAATAAGGTCTAATAAATGTAAATATGAAATGCTATTTATTTGATGTTGTATAGTTATTAAAATATCTAGGAAATTCTAATACACCAAAGTGTGATATTCACATATTAGATATAGATATAAACGAATGTAAATCTAAATTTAATTTAATTTAATAAAGTAAATTCAATTACATTACTTAAATAGTCATTTATGTCATTTATAAAAAGTGTAAAAATTTAATATATATATATATAGTATCCAAGTTTTTAATATATATTTCTATGTGTATGTTCAAATTAAAATTTGTATATTATAAATATGTTAAATTACTGGATGAACTAAAATAAATATATTCAAATTTAATATGTATATTTATAAGTTATATATATGTATATGTATGTGCGAATATAATTTAAAAACTTAATTGATTAGTAAAGGAAATTTAATGGTATTATCTAAGTGGAAAATTTACGAAATGTTTTTAGTTAATATCTATAGCTACAGATAAATTATAAATGTATAGTTCAAGTTTTATAAATATATTTATTTATCATGAAGATAAGAATTGATTTTGGTGTATTATAATTATTTTAATATAGTAATTAGTTATAAACATATTATAAGAAAAATATTCTTATGCATAATATTTAGTATTATTATTTATTTTGGGGTTTCAAAAGCAGCATATGTATTATTTGAATATGTAAATAAATATTAATTAAAATTAATTTTGGAATATTTATTTGTTATTCATTTATGAGTATTTATTTTTTAATATAACATAAAAATGATAAAAATGATTTTATTTAATATCAATTTAATTGTTTGTAGTTATATTTATTGGATAATCAATTTCATTAATTTTCCATATCAATCTTTCCCTACGTATTGATTTGGTTTATATAAATGTTTATGCATGATTTCTAAGTATTTTGATTCTCTTCTTACCTATTTTGATCTTAATAACATGTGTGATTCACCATTGATATAGATTTGATTGATGATTTTGATATGATACGGTGATGATATCATTTTGTACGATTTTTTGATTTAATTATATGTGACGAAAAATATAAATAAATGGAGTTATAATACCTTATATAGTACTAGACATTAGGTAATATTTCTCTGGTTATTCTTTGGACTTGTTATACAGAATAATATGGAGATGTGGGTAGTTTATAAGCAGTGAGCAAACGTTTGAGTATCACTCAGTGGTATGGGACTGTGATGACCCGGAATTTTGGGTAATGTATTAATAATTAAATTGATTTAATAATTTTCTTTCATAATTTAAATTTAAATTGGAAAATTTATTCTTTTAAAAGCAAATAAATATTTAATTGGTAAATTTTATCTTTTAAAGTTAATAAAATGTTTTCTATTTATAATGTGTACATATATATATATATTTATTGTATATGTTGTAAATAGAAAAGCTTTGATTTGAATTTAAAAAATAAAACATGTTTTCAAATTATAATATATATTTTGGTAATTTGAAAGTTATGATTAAATATAATATAAAACTTTTCAAAGATTATTTAAATAGTTAACCATATAGTTTTAAAATATTTAAGGTAAATGTTTAATTGTTTAAATTATATTTTAGCTTAAGTTTAAATAAGATTAACAAGAAGGTTTGTTTTGTTTTCTTTTTAAATATTGCTTGATAAATATGATTTGTAAATATATATACAAGTTTAAAATACAATTCACAAACATATAAAACATATGATACATTAATTCATTTAGTAATATAAGTAATTTATAAATAACGTGATAATCCCTTTTTATAAATTATTTAAAAATTGGCAAGATTGTTATTTTTAAACAATAATAATAATGTGTTGTTTTATATATAGATATAAATAGATTTTAAAGAAAAAAGAATTGTTATTTTCAAATTAAATGTGTTGTTATATATGTATATATATATATAATTGATTTTAAATTGGATTTTTAAATTTAATTTGAATTTGGATTTAAATTTGAAATTTCAAAGGATAGATATTTTAGAATATTTTGGATTTTAAAAATACATGTATAAGATTTAATTTGTATATAATTTTTTTTATAACATTTTCTTTAAAGAATTTTATTTATATAAATTAAGGAAGTAATTATTAAATAGTAAAGTAAATATAAAAGCTTATTATTAATATTTAAAATAAATAAAAATTTCATAATACAAGTGTTAAATAATCATGTCACATTAGTAACAAGTGTTAGATGATAAGCATATGTTAATGACAAATGGTAAGTTTTTAAACAAGTGTCAACATTCATTTTTTTTCTTTTCTCTTAAATTTTAATTTATATGTAATAAGTTTTAGAAAAACCTGATTTTTTTTTTCACTTTCATTTCAAATGCTTTCTCATCCTTTTTCTCTTTTCATCTTTTCTAAAATAAAAGAAAACTGAAATTCAAAACTCAGTAACAACTTCAAACTCTCAACTTAATCAAGTAAGTAATGTAAGGAATCAATTCAACTCAACATCTAACAACAGTTTCAAGTTTCAAAATTAAGCAGTATGGATCAATTCAACAAATCAAACTCAGGCAAATAAGATTCCAGATTAAAAAACCTGTAGCCTGTAATCGTCTTCAACTTGTATCATCAAAGCTTCAAGTTTTCAAAGAGATCAAAGCAACAACTCCAATTCAATTTTTAAAGACATGATCATTATGTTTCAAAGATTAGAACATTCTCAGTAACAAAGCAATTCAAGTTTTCAAAACATCTCAGTTTAAAGCTCTGTTCAACTGTTTCAGGTGAGTAAACCTTCTTTAAAAACAGTTTTTAAAATCTGTTCTTATGCATATGATAATTGTTGTAGAAATATAATGAATAATGTTTATATAAAATTCATATAGGCATGTATGATTTTTGGATGGTTGCTCTATGCATGTCTGTGATAAGAATGAACTTCCCTCTGTTAAGTTACAGGCTTCATTTACATATAAAATTTTAAAATCTCCCTCTGTAATCAATTTTAGGCTGAGATGTATAAATGGAAATTGACTGTAACAAGGTGTTGTAAATTTTAAAAATAATATCAAGTATTCATTTTTAATGATTTTATCAAAATTTGGAAATTTACAGAGGAAAACTAGGATAGGTAACAAATTGATGATTTTAATTCCAAGTTTAGATTGTATAAAATGAATTGCCATGGAAAATGATGAATTTAGGCACAAAAATCATAATTTTTAGCCATGTATTCATTGAGATATTCAGTGTTGTATGATTTTGGGTTTATCGTGAATTCACGAGGATCGGCGTGATGGACGGCGTCGAGATTTTGGTTGAAGGAAGCTTGTAGAAGGTTGGAACCAGGAAAAATGGTTGCCGATATTTCTGGTGATCGTGGCGACTAATCTGAGGCGAAGTTGGGTTTCCACATTGGTTTGGATGGTCGATTTACTCAAGGCTTTTGTGAAGCCGTGGGAAGTCTGATGACGTTCGCATGTGGGGGAAAACGTTGTTGGGGTCGTCGCACAGTTGTGGTCGTCCCACAGTTGTGGTCGGAAGGACGAGGGTTCCGGTGGTCGTTTCGTCGTCGGCGAAGGGGTTTTGGTCGAAGTATTTTTGGTTCCAGGCACTCTTTTAGCTCGTTTTTGATTTGCTGTAGTTTGCGCCGATCTGAGTGGTTGAGAGGCTCGACTAAGTCGTTGATGACTTAAAGGAGGAGGCGTGAGTGACCGAAGGTGGTCGGAGCCACCGTGCATGTGCACGCGTGCATTTTTGCGTGTTTGGATTTATTGAGTTTGGGGAAGAAGTTGTTTCCTTGGTATGATCTCGAGTTTGTAGCGTGTTGGTCTCGAAGCAATAGGGGATCATGTGTCAATCGAGTAGGATCTCGGGGTTCTCTAGGGTTAGACTCGGGTTGTGTTCTGTGAGTAAATTTGGTTTCCAGATTTAAAATTGCGAGGCTTGAAAATATTTAATCAAGTTTTTAAGTGAATGCATGTGTTTCAAAAATAAATTTTGTAATCTGGTTTTGAAAAATAAAGTTTTATAAAAACAAAATGGTTTAAACAAGTTTAAAGATTTAAGTATATTTGAAAAATAAATTTGTCTTCCAAGTAAAATGTTTTGAACTAGTTTTAAAAGATCTAAATGTTAAAGTAAATGTTTAAAATTTGTTTAACTTGATTTTGTTATTTTAAAGCTAAAATTTAATGATTTAATTAGTAAGTTAATTTTAAAATTAAATGTTTTAAAAATGATTTATGATAATTAAGTCATTAATAAGGATAATTTTTATTTTAAAGTTAATTAAGATTTAAAAATTTAAGATTAATTTATTAATAAGGTAATTAATGAGTAGTTAATGAATTAATAAATTAATAAATTAATAAATTAATAATTAAGAATAAATTAATTTATAATTAGGGTTATGATCAATTAAAAGATTAATTAATTGATAATTAAGGAATAACTAATTTATAATTAGAGGTTAATTAATTAAGTAATCAGAGATTAATTAACTGGTAATTAAGAATTGATTAATTTGTAATTAATAATGGTTAATTAAAGCATAATTACCTAGGGAAGTAATTAAAGAATGGTTAATGAGTATAATTAAATTAAAGATCATTAACTAGGGATTATGAAATGATTAATTAATGTGATTAATTTAAGATAATTAATTAGATTAATTAATTAAGGATAATCACTTGTGGAATTGGGTAAGTATAATTACTTAATGTAATTTATAAAGTGTAATTACTTCATGAAAGTAATTAAAGGATAATTACTGGATGTAATTTATCATAGAGGAATTACTTCATGGGAAGTAATTTAAGGATAATTACTTGATGGAAACAATTAAGGATTAATTACTTAGGGTAATTAATTAAAGGATTTATTTATATAATTAATTAATAAGTTAATTAAGTAATGTAAGTAATTATGAATAGTTAATTACTGGATGTGATTAATCAAGGTTGATTAATGAATGTAATTAATTAAAGATTTCTTGTTAAATGTAATTAATTAAGAAGAGTGATTAATTAATGAAAATAATTAGAGGATCATTAATTAATGTAATTAATGAAGTAATTAAGAGTTGATTAATGTTGTTAATTAAAGATAATTAATCAATAATAAGTGATTATAGAATAATTAATTAATGTAATTAATTAAAGGTTAATGTAATTAATTATAGTTAATTAATTGATGAGAGTAATTAAAGGTTAATTACTGTAAATGGTTAAGATAATTAATTCGTGTAATTAATTAAAGGCTAATTACTTAATGTAATTAAAGAATAATTAATCAAGGATGATTAATTAAGATGGATAATTAAAGGATGATTAATTAATTGATTTGAAATTAATCAATGGTTAAGTAAGTAGGATTTATAGTAATGAAGTACTTAATTTAATTTACTTTAAATTAATTAGAGATGGTGTGATTAATAAATCTTTGCTTATGGATGACTGAATGATATTGAATGCCTTGAATTGTTTGATACCTCTGATATGAGATATGTGCTGATCTGTGATATTGGATGCTTTGGTTGAATTATGATGATATGGATTATCTATTTGTGATAATGTGAATTATCTATCTGTGTGAATATAGATAATAGAATTGAATTGTTTTAACTTTAAAATAACTTGACCTTAAAAGATGGCGTTTTGGATTTCGGTGAGACTGGGATCAGATTTTCAAATTTGGATATACGAAAACCACATCGATCAAAATTAAACGATAAGCCGTGAATGTCAAGTCATGATTGAGATGAAGATTCAGAGTGCAAGGGCTATTGTCGTTAACTCCGAGGGTGATTCCAAAATGAATGTAACGAGATAGTGCCTTCGGTTTCGTTCGAACCCAGTATGAACTTATATGGAATGAATGCTTTCAGAACATCGTCATTGGAGGACGATGAGGGTTCTAAGTGATGTGTTCTGATAACGTAATCGTAGCCTCAAGCCTCATCAACTAGAAAGGCAAAAACAGGGGACGTGCAGCAAGGCTAAGTGGGTCGCACCCAAGTAGAATGAGATTTCCCCTGTCTAGAGGTCCCTTTTTATTCGGCTGTGTGGGCAGTTCGTTGCAAACAACTGCGGAGTTGTCTTGTTCGGGACTATCCAGTAAGGGATGGTTCCGGCCTTGTGTTACAGGGGATTTAGGGTGGATCCTCGGCACGGTGATCTAGGCCACGTACTATGATGGGAGGTACCCCAATAGCCCTACCATTGTATGGAATCCAATCTCCAATAAGTGCCGTATGTTTTGACTGTGCCCTACTATGTTGGAACGTGAGATGTAAGCATTCTAGCTATATTACTTGAAAACCCTAGACCCTATTATAATATAACTGGATTTCCTATCAAATGTTTTGGTTATCGTAAGGTAAAAACTTTTCCGTGTTTATGTGATGGAAGCCTTACGAGATACCTTTGGTTTTCAAAGTTAAGCAACTTTAAACCGTTTACTCACACCAGACCCATGTCTGACCCGGTGTTTATTTTCTTAAACTCTTAGGTACTCAAATTTTTACGAGTAGCCAAGGGATTCAGGTTAGCTTTGAAGAGTTCCGAAGGAGGTATGGAGTAGGAGGCTTCAACGTTTGTAGATATATAGTTTTCCACCGTGTTGGTATCTCTGTGTTGTATATTTGAGTTGTAATGATAGACAGGTGTTTATAACTGTCTAGTTTGTGATGTATAAGCTGTGTAGCTCTGATAGATGTTGTATATTATGTAATACTTATGTGATTAATATAATGTGTTTATTTCGCTGTGAGATTCTGATATCTGTTTTGTTCTTTCTTTTCTATCCCTTTCTTTCTTAATAATGATGCATCTTTCTGTGAGATGAAAGGCGGGTCGTTTCATTTGGCATCAGAGCGCTAGGTTGAGTGAATACCTAGGCTTTGGAGTGATTTCTTTCTTGAGAGAGCGTATTTGTAATATATATATATATATATATATATTTCTACCTATTTGTTGGGTTACCTGTTCGGGTTTTCCAATATGAGTTCTAGAGGTTGGAAGGGTAGTGGTGTGTGTAGCACGACTACCAATGGAAGGAATCTGAGTGTTGAGGTTGGAAGTGTATCTGCCAAGGCTGTAGACCTAATATCACCTCGAGTGGGATTTGCAGTGTTGTAAGGATTTCACCAATATTGGAAGGAAGCCTTTTTTTTAAGGTTCAGAGTTCATCTTTGAAGTGCAAGTTTGGATTAGTAGAGTTTGGATCTGTCGGTTAAGCAGAAGCGAGTGATGATAACTTGGCAACTTCAGGAAGAAGCAGCTGTGTGGTTAGACGCAGTGACTATGGATGTTTTCGAAGATGTTTTTCTCTAGAAGTAAGTTTAAGGAAGTGTGTCTGCATCATTGATGAGACTCAGTTCAACAGAGTGTTGGTGTTTGGTTTGAGGCCCGAGTTTCTTGAGGAGATGTCTGCCCATCTCTAGACTCTGTATGGGATTAGATGATATGGCTTTGAGGTTCGAAGAGCTTTAGATAGGAAGTCTTTGGCATCTGTGTCAGCATGCAGCTCGAAGGTCTTCTGTGTGCCAGGAGGAAGGTCATCTGGCTAAGCAGTGTCCTAGAGGGAAGTTCAAAAGAAGCAGAGTGGACCTATTTCTTCGATGGATTGGCTAGATAAGAAAAGGCTGTTCTGATTGGTAAAGAGAGAACAGTATCTTTGGAAATTAGGCCGGGTTGATCGCAAAAGTGACTTGCGATAGTTGAGTGTTCTCTTGGGTAATCTTTTGTTTGGGATCGAGGCATTTTTAGGGAATGTAGGAGTTATAGAAGTTGTCAGAGATTTTTTTCCGAATGTCTTCATGATGTTAAGGTTTGCCTTAGCATCTGGAGATTGAGTTTTTGTATCGACTAGGATTCCAGGAGTGATACCGGTGGTTAAACTAAGAAGAGGGATGGCTCCTAGAAGAGGATTTGGTAAAGCAACTCAGGATTTCATGGTAATTCTGAGTTTTCTCTTTATGGACCCGATGAACCGTGTTTTTGGGGATGTGTCGGTCAAGTCTGTGCTTGTGTTCATCATTAGCATTCTCATCTACTCCAAATCAGAATTGCGCAGTGGAAGCAAGATAGCAGCTGTTCTAGAGTGGAAGCAACCCGAGACTCCTTGGAAGTTCGCAGTTTTCTTGGATTAGAGGGTTTTTACGGGAAGTTTTTCAGGATCTGAAGGCGAGATTAGCGAGTGCACCTGTTTTATCTTTTCCGGATAGGAGAAATAAGTTTGAAGTCCACTGATGATTGTGAAGTGGAGTTTGTGTTCTTGATTTTGGTTGATCTTGAGAGGATCATTTTGTTGGGTTGTTTGGTCTAGTTTGTTTCAAGAAGCATTAACGAAGGTTGAGCTGATCAGAAAAGATGAAGGCAGCCCAGGATCGTTAGAAGAGTTTTGTGGATAAGATACAGAGGAATTTGGTTTTCGAAGTCGGAGATTTGATTTTTGATAAGTTTTCTCGGATTAAAGGGAGCAATAAGTTTTGGTAAGACTGGAAGGCTAGCTCCAAGATATACTGGATCTTTATGTGTTCTTGTAAGGATAAGTGTTTTGGTCTACAGGATTGAATGGATAGTTTAGAAGGCTGGGATTCAATGCGTTTCACGTATCTTTGAGGGAGTACATGTATGATCTATCACTAGTTATGGAACCAGCAGTTTAGGAGGATTTGGTAGTTGAGTCGGGCTTGACTATGATCTCATATCCTATTCAGATTGAGATGAGTAGGAACTCAGAAGCTTAGTGGTGCAGATTGTTTGGATTCAATAGAGCGAGTATCCCAATGTTTATACCTAGGAAACTCAAGATATTGGTGCAGATTGTTTGAGTGAATTAGTTGCTATGGTTGTTAGTATATGGTTGATAATATATGCTTGTGATTTAAAATTAAAATCTTTGATGGGTTATTATATTATCTTTGCTATTAAATTTCAGGGACGAAATTCTTTTAAGGGGGGAGGAATGTGATGACCCGAAATTTTGGGCAATATCAATTTAATAATCTGTATTAATAATTAAATTTATTTAATAAATTTCTTTGATAATATTAATTTAAATTGGCGAGTTTATTCTTTTAAAAGCAAATAAATATTTAATTGGTAAATTTTATCTTTTGAAGTTAATAAAATGTTTTCTATTTATAGTGTGTATATATTTGTATATATTGTAAATAGAAAAGCTTTGGTTTGAATTTAAAAAGTACATGTTCTCAAATTCTAATATATATTTTGGTAATTTGAAAGTTATGATTAAATTTAATATAAAACTTTTCAAAGATTATTTAAATAGTTAACCATATATTTTTAAAATATTTAAGGTAAATGTTTAATTGTCTAAATTATATTTTAGCTTAAGTTTAAATTTAAATAAGATTAAAAAAGGTTTGTTTTATTTTCTTTTTAAATATTACTTGATAAATATGATTTGTAAATATATATATAAAAGTTTAAAATACAATTCACAAACATATAAAACATATGATACATTAATTCATTTAGTAATATAAGTAATTTATAAATAATTTGATAATCCCCTGTTATAAATTATTTAAAATTTGGCAAGATTGTTATTTTTAAACAATAATAATAATGTGTTGTTTTATATATAGATATAAATAGATTTTAAAGAAAAAAGAATTGTTATTTTCCAATTAAATGTGTTGTTATATATGTATATATATAAGTTTAATTTAAACTGGTTTTGTAAATTTAATTTGAATTTGGATTTAAATTTGAAATTTCAAAGGATAGATATTTTAAAATATTTTGGATTTTAAAAATACATGTATAAGATTTTATTTGTATACAATTTGTTTTATAATTTTTTTTAAAGAATTTTATTTATATAAATTAAGGAAATAATTATTAAATAGTAAAGTAAATATAAAAGCTTATTATTAACATTTAAAATAAATAAAAATTTCATAATTACAAGTGTTAAATAATATGTCACATTATTAATAAGTGCTAGATGATAAGCATATGTTAATGACAAATGGCAAGGTTTTAAACAAGTGTCAACATTCATTTTTTTTTCTTTTCTGTTGAAATTTAATTTATATGTAATAAGTATCAGAGAAACCTGATTTTTTTCAATTTTAGTTCAAATGCTTTCTCATCCTTCTTCTCCTTTCATCTTTTCTAAAATAAAAGAAAACTGAAATTCAAAACTCAGTAACAACTTCAAACTCTCAACTTAATCAAGTAAGTGATGTAAGGAATCAATTCAACTCAACATCTAACAACAGTTTCAAGTTTCAAGATTAAGCAGTAAGGATCAATTCAACAAATCAAACTCAGGCAAATAAGATTCCAGATTAAAAGGCTGTAGCTTGTAATCATCTTCAACTCATATCATCAAAGCTTCAAGTTTTCAAAGAGATCAAAGCAACAACTCCAATTCAATGTTAAAGACATGATCATTCTGTTTCAAAGATTAAAACATTCTCAGCAACAAAGCAATTCAAGTTTTCAAAACATCTCAGTTTAAAGCTCTGTTCAACTGTTTCAGGTGAGTAAACCTTATTTAAAAACAGTTTTTAAAATCTGTTCTTATGCATATGATAATTTTTGTAGAAATATCTTTACTACTAATAATAAGAATTTCATCAGCTAATTTCAACCGTGTCTTTTTGAATTGTCAAAAATACCCTTGAGCCAAATTACTCTTCGTCGGTTCTCATGATACCCTACATCATTATCACATTCAAACTTCTTCGCCATCCCTCTGCCCTCTTTCCACCCTGCATTCTTCCCGATACCCTAGGTCAAATCCATAGCTCCTCTACTTATAAAATCTAATACCGCTATTAACTCTTCCATCCGAAGTAATCCGCTGCACGAAAATCAAAAATGGCATACTTCGTATAATTCGCTTTTATATTTCTAATGCTTGCAGGCTTGGCCATGTTCATTTTCATTTCGGGTACGGATGTAATTGATTGGGATCCGATGCATCGTACCTGATTGTGATGGATTGGGGTGTGAAAGCGGGAGTGTCGATGATGTGTTTAGGTATGGGTATGTTGAAAGCGAGTTCATACCTGTGGACTAATTAGATGTCATTGTGGTAGAGAAGTGGGTTTCATTTCCAACCCGAGAAGAATTGGATGAACGGTATTATTATTTATTATTTTTGCAAATTTTGGATTTAAATTTGCAAAAAGGTTATTGTTTGTTTTTTGTTGATATCTTTTTGTTCATCTGTTTGGTGGCAGTTGGATCTTGCTTTTGTTTTTCATTGACTATAGATACGAATGGTGAACACTTCTTTATGTTATTTTCAAGTTTTTATTTATGATGTTGAATAATAAGCTTTTAAATTTATACATACAAAAGTTCATTGAGTTGCTGATGAAAGGACTAAAATGTAGTTGACCTTTCGATGATTTGATCTTGAATAATATGGAAAATAACAGACCATAGTAATGTAACAAAATTTGCAGAATAATAATCTTAACTAATTATCCCCAAATTAATTTCTAAAGCTTTTGTTATGGCAAAGACTTTCATGTACTGACATTCTTTATGCCCAGGGCTGATGATGTACTATTCCAGATGATTAGCCATCCAATTTATAGATGATTCACTATTGCAGCCAATGACTGATTTAAATTTACATTCAAACCGTGTATAAAATGTGAAGCAAGAAGCACCTTATAATCAGCATTTTATTAGTTTGAACACTGCAAGAATGACTAGATTTAAATTACTATCAAATTGCATTATGTATCTATGCAGTCTTTATAAATTATATATTGATCTATCATATATACAACTGCCAAATGAACATATAACTAATGTTAGATTTGAACTCTTTTCATGGTCAACTTTATTCAACATTTCCGACAGAGAACGTAATAAAAACAGCTATGCTTAGAGCTTTGAAGGTCATTTTAACAAAATCAAACATTCACCTTTTTAAGGCATATCTCAGATTTCCATCTGCTTCTTTTGATAGCAAAGTATCTAGACGTTTTTTTGGTGTACCATCACTAGATGCTCATGTTGTTGGACAATCTCCAGTTTCTAACGGCTACTAATTGTTACTTGAGTCATTTGCTTCTATAGATTAAACAATCTGTGTTATCGAATGTTTGATTGCATTCCACTTTGTTAGTGCTACAGAATTAAGTGAAAGAAGAACATGGAGCATGGAAGGCTGAAAAGCTGCCTACCAATTCGTCTGATAGTGAAAGAAGAACATGGAGCATGGGTAAGGGACTAGCTGACATTTTTACTCTGTTTTAGTAATAGACAATGTTATTTGCTTGATTATGTAAATTATAGATGAATATCCATTATTTGATGAAAACAAAAGTCACCGTATATTTTAAGATATATGCATGATTATTTTTCCTTTTATGAAAAAAGTTTGGCTTTCTAACAAAATGTTGATTCTTTCATTGAATATTACTCTGAGCGTTGTTCGTAACAGACAACCAATCTGAGCCTCTTTTGATTATTATTTTTTCTTTATTTATGTTAAATCCATTAAAGGGTGTAAAAATTCAAAAGCTACAATAAAGACGTAATAAGTTTGATTAGCTTGACTATTATTACATGAAGATTGCCCGGTAAGAAATAAGTTAAAAATTGGATTTGTTCAAAGGGGCAGCATACCCTCAGTGACTGCTGCAATTGTATCCCTGACTGGAAAGGCTATTCCTACCATCAAAAAAGATATGTGGGAATTTTCCTTTTAGTTTTTTGTTACCATCACTCTTGGTTTAGCATATTCTCCAAAATTGCTTGATAGTATAAGATTATAGTACTCTGATCAACACCACATATGTTTCAGGTTTGTTAGAATTAGGAGCCAATATCAAAATCTGCTAACATATTATGAGTCGGTGAACAGAGACAAACATTTAAGATATAATATGCTACATTTATAGTAGGTCACATCTGTGTTGTCATTGTTAAACGTATTATTTTTTTAGCTTAGTTTTTCTATTTAATAATAGTTTGCTTCCTATGCTAAAAGGCTAACTGTAATTAATTATATGGAGGGTTACATGAAATTAACAGAATTAATAGGTCCATGTAAGAAGTGGATGAGAAATAATGGAAAGAAAATTATGCAGAAGAACGAATGACAATAATATAATGTAAAATTTATGATGTTTTAAATAAAAGTTTTCAACAAACAATACAAATGACATGTTGAAAGAAACCAAACTTATCTTTAACTTATTTACATAACTAATTATAATGTCATGTAAAAATATGTATTTAATGAATCTAAACCTTTACATGTTGACAGAGGTTTGACTCAAGATCAATACTAAGATCCTACCACTGTCACATTTATCAGATGTGAATTTATCCATAACTTGTTTGTACTGCTATTTGCTTTAAATGTTGTTTGATGAAGCTAAAGCTGGAAACAAAATATATGATGCTGATAGAACTATTTGTTGGGTACTAGAACTTTGGGTAAAGAAAACGTATGCACCCAATTCAAGTTTCTCAAAATAACTCATAATATTTAGATTTTTTACTTGATCATCGCATTTATTCACAGTGTAAAGCTTGAGTTGAACAAGGAATAGATACATAGGCTAAGATAATCCGTACGCATATTATCCACGTTTTTATATAATCATTATTTTATATACTAGAGAAAACTCACTGATTTTCTCTATGGTTATCTGTTATTTTTTGAGTAAAAAATATAAAATTACATTACATTTGCTAGAGCAACTAACAGTATTATCATTGTATATGCTAGAGCAACTCACCAATTTTCGTCATATTGTTTTGCTTTTTGTTGAAATTTAATATCTAAATTACGGGGCAATGGATTGTTTGAGGACTCTAAATTAGGGTGTTGTCTTCAGCTTTCAATCAAAGGAAGCCTGCACATAATATACTATTACATCAGACAGACATCAGTCAAAGGAAGCCTACACATAATATACTGCTATATCAGACAACATCAGACAAACATTAACCAAAGGAAGCCTACATAATTTCTTCTCTTCAAACTGGATGGGTTAAGTAAATTACCAGATATCTTTAAAGCAACATTTAGTTTTTCTAACATACTATCTGTAATGAGTTTAAGAGACTAAAATTAAACTCTATGGCAACAACCGATGCGTTGGTAGAACTTATTTCATTGTGGTAACTTTGTATGGATAAAATTAGTTCTTATATTCTGTATGAGGGACAATGTATTATACGGTAATGAACATTGTGTTTTGTAGAACTTATTTTGTGCATTGGATGCAGTTCTTATAAAATTGTTCTTTTTGTTGCATTTTATTTTATCTCAACAATACTTAATTACAGTGTTGTATTTCATCATTGCCTGATTTGTATAATTTACTTTGTTTCTATGGAAAATCTGTGTGATTACTTTATCAACAACAAAACTAATTCGAAAAACCGCATGCAACCATTACTGAAGAAACATAGGATACTCTGCATATCCGCTAGCCAAAACAGAAACACGATTGATTCATTTTAGATGCAAATGGGTTCCTATTCTCAATGTTTTGCACTACAATTCGACTATCAAACCCTTTTATACAACATACAGTTGGAAGTCACAATTCAATAGAGGAACGGTTTTATAAAGTCACCATGTAACTTTAATATCGAATATCCACTCTAATTGAACAAGTAGCAGCACAACTCTATACACCAACAACCTATATAGAAACTGGATTTAAACATCCTAAGAGACAATAAATTTTTATTATTGATCTCTACTCAACACTTCGGCTGTTAATATTCTTTGCCCAAGTACTTAGTTTTATTATACAACCAATAGGGACATGGATGTTTACTGCCAATTTCATGTTTTGATAATGAAAATAGATTACAGTTCCTACGAAATGTATGACTATGTACATCCATTGCTCATTCCAAAGAGTTAAAACTTTATATTCCCAATAAAATAGCAAAACATCCATTTAAAACTCAATAGGCATGAGTATAGAAATTCGTTAGCCTGTTAACCATGTTTACTACCTTCTTTGATTTGAAGAAAAATGAATATCAAGAAATTTTAAAACAACCGTCAATTCCATTTTTTGAGAAAAATGTATGTTTACCAGATATCTTTAAGTAAATTACCAGATATCTTCAAACTGGATGGGTTAAGGAAGGGTGGTCCATACTATATGTGAGATGTTCATTATTAGTTTGTAATCAATAATTATGTTCGGGAAGACTTTAAGCTCTTTAGCATATGAATATGAATGTTGTTCCCAAGGTTTCTATTGAATTGTAAACCTTTTTATTTACCTTTTAGAGCATCTTCAGCATTATTATTATTTTTTCTAAGTTTTTATGAGTTTGGTCATGTGCTTTTAACGCATGGAAAGTGAATATATTTCTAGCGCTGAAATAATCATGTAACTAAGAATAAACGTGCTACACACTTGACACTTAAACTGTGAGTTACGCTGTTTATATAGGGTAATTTTATTTGGTATAAGGAGCATTAGTGTCGGGGATTTTATTGTGTGATAATCTTTGGTTGATTGCAAAATCTTAATCGTCTACTATAAAAAAAGATTTGAGATATCTTTGCATAAATCAGTATAATAGCTTCAATTAATTAATTAATATTATGGTAGCATGGTTCAATCATAGGCCCCAATACATATAATGTGTTATAAGCAATGCCAGAAGACAATAACAATAAGGTGGGAGTAAGCCTGTTGCATTAATCAATACATCTATAATCATTAATGTTTGTTGAATCCTATTGTAATATTTTGGGCTAATCCGTTTTTCGTACATTATTCTAGGATTTGGTTAAAGTTGTAATTAGGTGAAGAACATTAACATAAGGTGAAAAACACATTATGCATGTTTAGCCGAAAGCGAGTTTTAAGTTAGCGAACAATTTTTTAAACTTCATCGATTTAGCATAATTTTCATCAAATGTGCATTATTCTCATTAAC
Source organism: Allium cepa (assembly GCA_030765085.1). NCBI lineage: Eukaryota > Viridiplantae > Streptophyta > Magnoliopsida > Asparagales > Amaryllidaceae > Allium > Allium cepa. Next base: position 161,046,163 of record CM060939.1, read on the forward strand.
CGGGCTTTCATTGAACAATTTCACTATACACTAACAGATCTAGAAAAAACAAGTGCTTTAAAGAACTATTATATCCACTATTTCCTCTTTCTTTTTATAAGGCATATCAGGTTGCCATTATATTCCTCTTAATCTGTTGTATTCACACAAATAGATGTATCATATTTGAATAAAGGATGTCGTGGGTGATAAGTTGATTTTGTTTTAACAAGTTGATGGATGAATCTTGAATTGGTAATGTGGAGTTACTGGTTTGAGCAACTTAGCTCAAATTTGTTTTGTGCATCTGCCACAAGTTAATGTAATTCACCTTTTGTTTTAAGTGTAGATGAGTTGGGTACCAAGTTAATTACATAATATTTGCTTTGAGAAGATTTTTATTATGTTTTGAGTTGTAGTGATTTATTCCATTGGACGAGAGAGTGAAAAATGAACACACAATTAAATTTCACATCAATAACATAGATACATAATCATCACGTACATGGTACACATGTGGACATGCAAACCCATGTAGAAATCATACAAACACACAATTAAAGTAGGATCACATGCAAATTCTCAAAGTTCACTTGGTCAATCCAGCAAAAAAAATTAACATCTCCAACGACACCTTCATCATTTTCATCCTTCTTCTCACTACCCTTCTTCATCTCCTCTACCTTGGCTGGAACTTCCGGGTTGAGCTTCTCTACATGGGCACCGACTTCCTCCACACACCAAAACAAATCTCCTTCTGTGTTTGCTATTATATGCCTGTTTCTATGTCTCCGCATCTGGATGTATGCACGAATTTTTTTCAACCGGCCCAACCCTGTCATAAGGCAACGAAGACTATTTTTTGCTCACAGCCCACATTAGTTAAAAGAGCATATGCATGTAAAAGTGCAAGTATTATTTTCATTTCCAGTATTATAAATAAACCAAAACAAATGAAACGATTGATAAAATTATGAATGCTTATAAGTTATTGGTTCTATGAATGTTCTTCAGTTGTCTCGGTCTTCTCGATTGTTGCTTCAGGTTCAGTTTATATTGACAATTGTACTGTCAAATTTAATTCCAAAGGTGCAATTATAAATGTAAGCACATTGTGATTAAATGCAGGCCCACCTGGGCGTGCATATATACTCGTAGTGAATAATGTTTATATAAAATTCATATGTGCATGTATGATTTTTGGATGGTTGCTCTGTGCATGTCTGTGATAAGAATGAACTTACCTCTGTTAAGTTACAGGCTTCATTTACATATAAAATTTTAAAATCTCCCTCTGTAATCAATTTTAGGCCGAGATGTATAAATTGAAATAGACTGTAACAAGGTGTTGTAAATTTTAAAAATAATACCAAGTATTCATTTTTAATGATTTTATCAAAATTTGGAAATTTACAGAGGAAAACCAGGATAGGTCACAAAATGATGATTTTAATCCAAGTTTTAGATTGTATATCCATGGCAAATGATGAATTTAGGCACAAAAATCATAATTTTTAGTCAAGTATTCACTAAGATAATCAGTGTTCTATGATTTTGGGTTTATTGCAAATTCATGGGAATCGGCGTGATGGAAGGCGTCGAGATTTTGGTTGAAGTAAGCTTGTAGGAGGTTGAACCAGGAAAAATGTCTGCAGATTTTTTTGGTGATCGTTTCAGCTAATTTGAGGCAAAGTAGGGTTTCGACATTAGTTTGTGTGACGACTCGCAAATCCGTACCCATTGGATCGATAATAATTCACACATGTCCGACCTAAAAACACAAACTGACAGAAAGTTAAGAGAAAGAAAAGAAGAGAGAAGAAGAGAAGAGAAGAAAGAGAGAAGATAGAACCAAACAGGATAATACAAAATCTCACATCATAGCGGAAAACATATAATATCATATCAATGATCTTTACAAAATAGAAACTGTATATACACACATCAATCACAGTTCAACAATCAATCAGAGTTATCAGCTTGAACAGTTATAATAACCTTTCACTATAATTGATGATAATGTACAACAACAAACAAAGCACAGTGGATAATCAAAACAAGTACGTTTATACGAAAATGAAGACCTCCAGCTCTTCTATTGAAGCTCCAAAAGCACCAAATCTGAACCTGTAAATATACTCGGTTTGACCTGAGCATTGAAAGGGAAGAACGTCTAGATCAGTCTGGTAAACCAGCGTGAGAAACACACTCAACTGAATTTATTAAGTTACCAAAACTTTTTCTTTATCAAAACAAAAATATGTCGTAAGACACGCCCACACATAAACACGGACATGTTTATACCTTACGATAACTAAAACATTTCTTTCATATCAAATCCTCTTATATTATACTAGTGTCTAGTATATACAAATAATATTAATCATTGTCGAAATGGTTACCTATATAGCATTTCGAGGCTATTCATTACGCCTTTACAAAAAAAATCGCAGCTCGTAGTGGGTTTTTGATTTCCATACAAATAACCAGGTGAAGGAACTACCTTACGAAGGGGTACACCTCTAGATGGATGTCCCGAGGCACAGAACATCTGCCCTCCACCAACACAAGACCGGCCCACCTCTATAACTAGATGGTACCGAATATGTCATCCTCCGGTCGTTACTGACCTTTACCGAGGGCCCTCATAGCATATAAACCACAATAATCAGATACAGGACGTCATATCGTGCAAAGATATATCTAGAAGAGGATGATCATATCCTAATGGGAATGACCCACATAGCCCTGCTGCATCTAACCCTGTTTTGGTCATTTCTGGTTGATGAGGCCTGATGAGGTAACGATTACCTTTTACAATCACATATCACATCACTTAGAATGCCACACGGCCATTTCCGTTGACTACTAATTGCCTTCCACAAAAATACAACCCTTAAGCTCATACGTCTCAAGGAGGGTGTTAAGCTAAGATAAGTTGCCTTCTCCGCCACCACTGATGTGCGTTTGTAAAAACCAATGTACGTAATCTGTAGAAATGCAATGTCACACAAACATCCATACAAGTTGTCCAGGAAAAGGACAAACCGACGGTACTTTCCTACCACATCCTGTCGGGAAATCCCTAGGATTAGTAGTGAACAGTCCTTGCATTGGATATTTCATAATGAAGAGACCACTGCTACTGGATGTATAATGGGATTTTAACCACAAACGATCAACAAGCAGTCCCCTACTATAAAAATCTGAAATATCAATATCATCACAAGCAACCTGCACAATCGACGCATATACGTTGGTCCAAAATGGTTTTCAGATAAATCTGATCCCGGTCTCTTTGCATCAACAATGCAAAAACTTTTCTCAACCTCACACAGAAACTAAGTCTCATAGACTTATCACGTCTTCAACTTTCAACTTGCTATACTTCGGGCCAAGAAGGAAGCTCGATAGATTGGAGTAATACCCCGCACTACACGAAACAACATCCTCAACACAAATGATAATCAAGCCTACACAGAAGGCTACGTACTAAGTTTACGACTAAATAGTTCCCACATCAAGTCGAGGAACTAAAATTTGGCCAAGTTTGATAGTAGGTTATTTAACTATCAATACAAACAAACAAATATTAAGCACCATATATAATCACTAGGCCCTTTTAATTAATCTTCTATTAATTAAATCGTTTGCCAAATATTCGCTTCAAATTATCTTTAAAAAGATATATCTTCAAACCATTTCAACTTTTCAATGTTGGAAAACATTTCCATATACCTATTTAATAATAAGTAATTCACAATTCTATTTATTTTCAACACTTGGAAAATATAACATATACTTAAATCATAATTAAGTATATATTTTATTCTTTAAGGAAAAGATTCTTTTAAACATCTTTATTTTGGGTCAAAACGGATGTTGCGTAAAACATCGTTACGACAACCCAAAATCACTAGTATAGGGATTCGAAAATTAGATAGATATATAAATCCCAATACTATACAAAAATATTTTCTTTCGAAAATCATTTACTATAACAATAGTGTTATAGTCCATCATTTCCTTACTTCTCGAAAATGTCTATTTCAACAATGAATGTTGAAATCTATGGTTTCGATCCTTAACACATTTTAAAACATCTTCAAATCGTTTTACTCCATTTAAAATATCACTTCCCAAACCATTTATTAAAATATTATTCACTTTCCAAAATCGTGAATGTAAGTCTCTAACCGAATTCAACACTTCTATATATTTAATTAAAGGATTATCCACTGTCCAAAATCGTGAATATATCTCCTTTAATAAACTATAATAATTAACTTATCAAATTCAATTGATTTCGGAATTATAAAACAATGTTTATAAATTTTATTTATATTATAAAAACTTCCATTTATAAAGTCAAATTCCATTTATTATTTTATAAGAACTTCAACTTATAAAATCCCTTAATTAACAACTTCTATTTATATCTCATTCAAATGCCAAAATCCAATTTATAAGTTAGTTACTTATAAATTGTTTATTTCACAAATTCATTTATTTTATAACTTCGTAATTATAAATCTTATTCGCTTATAAACTCCATTTATAACTTAATTTAACATTCACAAATCTCTTTTACAATTTAATCATTTCGATTTATAAAAATCCAATTTTATAAATCTTATATATAAACCTTTTATAATAAATTCAAAAATCACCATTTAAACTATATTTCTCCAAAAAGCATAATTTCAATTATATTTCACAAATATCATAATTTTTATAACGATAAAATTATAACATTTATTTATTTAAAATAGTTTCCTTCCTTTATAACAAATCAAATCATATATTTTCAAATCGATTAAAAATCCTTTTTTTATTTGAAAATCATCACTGAAACATTTTTAAATTACAAAAATAGGCCCAATGCTGCAACAGCACCAAATACATCAATCACAGCATCCAAAACATCATATATTAATATGATAACAGAATATATCACAATATCTGTAAATAAATCAATACTGTTGAGGAATCCAGTCGGATCCCTCCAACCTATCATCTGCAACAAATATACATATTAGAATATGTGTACAATGTCCGTTTCGAGGCAGACGCGTGTACAAAGGGTCATCCGCTCATACACGGGAACGTATATGGTCATCTGCTCCACTAGGCAGGTATATATCCAAATACCAATCAATATATCATATGACATCTAAACAATCATCAATCGTCATATAATAAATTATTTCTCACTTATATAAAAATATTAGCGAGTCAGAAAGAGTAAGTTGTACTCATATTGCTTGTAGTCATCGCGTTAGCGATTTATTCCGATTAAAATTAAACAGACGTTTAATTTCAACCAAAATTTTCACTAGCTCAAATAAATCCCAATCTAGCTCCATATGTAGTGCTCATATGTATTGCTCGTCAATACGAACCCAGCGCAATTCGTTTCGTGCGGAACGGACCTCGTATGAAGAAGATATCAGTTTTTAAAGTTTGAACGAATCTATATAAATTAATTTACTATTTTCTTTTCTATTTTAAACCTTATCAATCTAGGCCGTTCGATCTTGAAATAGGATATCTGTGCCGTTGCATCTGTTTCTTCTCCCCAAGCAATTGAACACACGCAACAACCCAAAGCCGCTCTTATTTATCAAATTTTCGCAACTTTCTCGATGATTTTGACGACGATCAGGCACAGCCATTCAAAGCGCCTTGCTCCACTTTACTAACACCATGAATCTCGTGCAACTCGGACGTCTAGTTCCTCGAAAATTGTGAACGAATGGCGCGCGTTTGAATGCAGTTTGTCATTGATCCGTTGCTCTAAAATCCATCATCTCCATATGGATTCGAAGATCTCGCAATGCTCTATAACTTCGTAGTTGGAAGTTTCTTGAAATATTTCATGGATTGGAAGATATTAGAGAAGAAACGAGATGAAATTCTAGCCATAGAAAAGAAAATGGTGGCTAGGTTATAGAAAATTAGGGTTTGGTGAAAAATGAAGATAATGTGGTCCTTTTAAAAATTCTACGACACTATTCATCCGTAATTTTTCCTAACTCGAAACGAAGCATGCCACCTGGAATTTATAATGTTTTACCCCTATTCCAAACGCAATGGAATATATATCGGGAGCGAATTCGATCGTATTTGAAAGATAGGTTTTCAAATCGAATATTTTAAATTTAAAATTCACTTAACCAGATTTTCTACGCGTTTTAGCTTGCCCCGGACAAACCGTAAATCAGATTGACACGAAATTTGAAATCTTACAATAATTTAATAGTACAGATCCAATGAAACTAGTTTCGTCAAAATCCGAGACTGTTTGAAAAATGACTATTTTTACACGTCAATTAAATATTAAAATATTCAATTTCTACAATTTAACTTCTAGTTCAATTTTAAAAGTTCTCTAACATCAGTCTAATTCAAATAAGATTTAATTCAACTTTATAAATCATTTTTATTCACATTTAAATCAATTTCCAATCATTTCTGCAATTTCCAATATTAAATTTCCAATTTAATTATCCAATTAAATCCTTATATTTCAAATATAAGTTATTCGACTTATAAAATTTACTTGTGCATATTTAAAATCAATTAAATATACAAATTTCAAATGACTGAAATTCTGGATCGTTACATTTTTTCCTACTTAAAAGAATTTCGTCCTCGAAATTACTAAGTAAGAAAAAGTAACTAAATCCATTAACTTTTCAAAACAATTCGTTCAGTTTAGGTTTACCAAAATCACTTTAGTGTTCAACTTTTCCAAAATCATCTAGTTAAGCTTCTTATAAAACTTTTCTAAGTTTTCAAATCCATTCATAGTTGTTCTTTCAAAACCAACCAATATCGCTTAACTTTCAATTCAAAAACTAAAATTTAGTTTTCATAATTTTTTTCCTATTTTCCCAAAAAAATTCTAACGCCTCAAATTTTCAAAAATTTCGCCAGCGTCTCCTTTGCGCGCTTCGATCTGGAAAAAAACAATGTATATATCACAAATATACATCTCATCATCAAGGATGAGGCATCCCGAAGGGAAAAAAGTGTAAAAGTACGATATGTAATCCGAGATATGTACCTTATATATTATCAGCGAGCATATACGGCTAATATAGCGCGAAAGCAAGCTCGAAAAGCGAAGCAAGCGCCATCCGAACCTACTATACACTCAACAGCAATGAGAAACATGTATATATAAAAGTAATATAAATATACAACATATACCACTATAATAACTATAAATGACAATATAGCAAATGCAACAAAAGCAACAAATCCAATAATCAAACAACTATCATCCAACAAAGCAATATCCATCCAATCAATCAATAATCAAATCAATATAAACTCATTTTATCATTAACATTCATTGAATTGGTTTTCAATTTAAATGACATTTGATTCATCAACATTGGATTTTTACTAACATCGTCTATTCATTTTCAATAGTTTACATTCACTAATTCATATTCAACTTTGTTTACTTACAAATCAAATCAAATTCAATTCTGTTTAAATTTACTTAACTTCCAATTTGGATTCGATTATTTTACTTTCAGTTTCATTAATTCAATTCCATATGAATTTTTTTATTCAATCAACTAACATCCATCGAGCAAACTTTGCATAACCAACATTTACCAAATTAATTCACTTTACTTTGTTTACATTCAATTTGGTTCAACACTTTTAATTCCAATTGGTTTAACATTCAATTTAGATTGAATTCTAGTATTCACTATAATAACAACTTCTTAACTTAAGTTTTATCCAAATTCTTAACAACAACATTTTCTAATCCATGTTTATTCCCTAATTCACCTTTACAATTAAAGTTGAATTTCGTAATATAACCCAAGTTCTTATCCATTAAATGACTTCATTTCATTGATTCACTTTATTAATTTACTTCGATACCAAAATCAACTTCATTTAACATCACTTAAGTTATCTTTCTTTTCAACTTCATTTACCTTCACTTTCACTATACAACTTATGTTCACTTCTAATTTAATTCAAATTATATTTTATTTAACTTTACTTAAGTCAAATTCATATCACTATTCAAATTCAGATTTTGTTTTACTTAACAAAATGTTTAACCACTTTAACAATTGGTTTTACTTACATTTTCCCATTTTCTACGTTATACAACTTATTTATTCATAATTCCGTGAACATCTACCTAAGTTCATTTCCATTCACTAAACTCATTCTTTATAATTTAAAATCCAATTTACTTTATTAACTTATCTAATCCAGTTAAAATTCAATTCAATTTATTTAACTTTCCATTAGTTAAATTTCAAATCATATATCTAATATGCTAACTCAAATTTGTTTCAACTTTACCAAGGTTAAATCTTTATCATTTCATATTATAAGTCCAAAACTCATTCTACTCATATTTATCAATTACAACTTGGATTTTAAATTCAAATTTGTTTATCATTACAAAATTTCAATTTTAGCTTATTATTGGTAGCAAATCCGTCACACAGAAACTCGAAAATGATACCGATGATGCTGCAGTCATCACCCTTATTATTTCCTAGTAACAATAGTGAATTCAGTGCTTTATATTCTTTTTAGAAAAAAATCTTTTTTATTTATAGATTGCATTTATAAATCTATACTTATATAATTTCACTATTTCACTTTACTTACATAAGATCATTTCAAATTCTTTCATCTTATTAAGATTTATAATATTATAACATCTTTAACTTTCAAAAATAACTTTCAAAATAAACGGGATTAAAATTTCATAAATAATTAGTCTAAATCCATTTTTATTTATAACTCACATTTATAAATATATTCAGGTTGTTTCATTTCTTATATATAAGATTATTTCATAATTGCAAATCATTTTAATTATAATTCCGTACTTCATAATTCATTGCTTATACAATTTATTCATTTACAATTGTTGTCTTCGAATGAGATTATTCAAACATCTTTTATTAACTTACATATATTTACATTTTGAAACAACAAAACAATCATTTAATATACACTTTAATAATTCTTGAAAAATCATTTCCATCATATATAAAATATAATCTAGGTAAAATTATTTCATTTACCCAATTTAAAAGAATACTATGTCGACTTGCCTCGTTTAAGTGTTTGAAAATCACTATCGATAACATGGCATCTCATATACCGACCATAATTCACAAACAGCTCAACGGGTAAGCAAATACAATATAAAACATTTTATATTTACTAACAAATACGCACTCATATATATAATACTCTCAAACTCAATCTAGGGTGCTACTGTCCCTATCTATACTGAGTACACATCAAAGCTTAGGAATATACAAAATCTAAGCTCTGATACCACGTGTGACGACCCGTAAATCCGTACCCTTTGAATCGACGATAATCCACGTATGTCCGACCCAAAAAGTATAGACTGACGGAAAGTCAAGAGAAAGAAAAGAAGAGAGAAGAAGAGAAGAGAAGAAAGAGAGAAGATAGAACCAAACAGGACAATACAGAATCTCACATCGCAGCGGAAAACATATAATATCAAATCAATGATCTTTATAAAATAGAAACTGTATATGTACACATCAATCAGAGTTCAACAATCAATCTGAGTTATCAGCTTCAACAATTATAATAACCTATCAATACAATTGCCGATAATATACAACAACAAACAAAGCACAGCGGAAAATCAAAACAAGTACGTGTATACGAAATGAAGATCTCCAGCTCTTCTGCTGAAGCTCCAAAAGCACCAAATCTGAACCTGTAAATATACTCGGTCTGACCCAAGCATTGAAAGGGAAGAACGCCCGGATCAGTCTGGTAAACCGGCATGAGAAACACACTCGACTGAATTTATTAAGTTACCAAAACTTTTTCTTTATCAAAACAAAAGTATCTCGTAAGACACGCCCACACATAAACCCGGACATGTTTTACCTTACGATAACTAAAACATTTCTTTCATATCAAATCCTCTTATATTATACTAGTGTCTAGCATATACAAATAATATTAATCATATCGAAATGGTTACCCATATAGCATTTCGAGGCTATTCATTACGCCTTTACAAACAAAATCGCAGCTCGTAGTGGGTTTTGGATTTCCATACAAATAATCGGGTGAAGAGACTACCTTTCGAAGGGATACACCTCTAGATAGATGTCCTGAGGCACAAAACATCTACCCTCTACCAACACAAGACCGGGCCACCTCTATAACTAGATGGTACCGAATATGTCTTCCTTCGGTCTTTACCGACCTTTACCGAGGGCCCTCATAGCATACACACCACAATAATCAGATACACGACGTCATAACATGCAAAGATATATCTAGAAGAGGATGATCATATCCTAATGGGAATGACCCACTTAGCCCCACTGTATCTAACCCTGTTTTGGTCATTTTCGATTGATGAGTCCTGATGAGGTAACAATTACCTTTCACAATCACATATCACATCAGTTAGAATGCCAGACGGCCATTTCCGTTGACTACTAATTGCCTTCCACAAAAATAAAACCCTTAAGCTCATACGTCTCAAGGAGGGTGTTAAGCTAAGAGAAGTTGCCTTCTTCGCCACCACTGATGTACGTTTGTAAAAACCAATGTACGTAAAGTTTTCCAGGAACATGACAAACCGAAGCAACTTTCCTACACATCCTGTCGGGAAATCCCTAGGATTAGTAGCGAATAGTCCTTGCATTGGATATTTCATAATGAAGAGACCACTGCTACTGGATGTATATTGGGATTTTAACCCTAAAGATCAACAAGCAGTCCCCCACTATAAAAATCCGGAATATCAATATCATCACAAGCAACCTGCACAATCGTCGCATATATGTTGGTCCGAAATGGTATTCAGATAAATCTGATCCCGGTCTCTTCGCACCAACAACGCAAAAATGTTTCTTAACCTCACACAGAAACTTAGTGTCATGACTTATCACGTCTCCAACTTTCAACTTGCTATCCTTCGGGCCAAGAAGGAAGCTCGATAGATTGGAGTAATACTCCGCACTATACGAAACAACATCCTCAACACAAATGATAATCAAGCATACACGGAAGGGTACGTACTAAGTGTACGACTAAATAGTTCCCACATCAAGTCGAGGAACTAAAATTTGACCAAGTTTTATAGTCGGTTATTTAAGTATCAAAACAACCAAACAAATATTTAGCACCATATATAGTCACTAGGCCCTTTTAATTAATCTTCTATTAATTAAATCATTTGCCAAATAGTCACTTCAAATTATCTTTAAAAAGATATATCTTCAAACCATTTCAACTTTTCAATATTGAAAAACATTTTCATATACTTATTTAATAACAAGTAATTCACCATTCTATTTATTTTCAACACTTGGAAAATATTTCATATACTTAAATCATAATTAAGTATATATTTTATTCTTTAAGGAAAAGATTCTTTTAAACATCTTTATGTTGGGTCAAAACGGATGTTGCGTAAAACATCTTTACGACAACCCAAAATCACTAGTATAGGTATTCGAAAATTAGATAGATATATAAATCCCAATACTATACAAAAGTATTTTCTTTCGAAAATCATTTCCTATAATAGCAGTGTTATAGTCCATCATTTCCTTACTTCTCGAAAACGTCTATTTCAACAATGAATGTTGAAATCTATGGTTTCGATCCTTAACACATTTTAAAACTTCTTCAAATCGTTTTACTCCATTTGAAATATCACTTCCCAAAACATTTATCAAAAGATTATTCACTGTCCAAAATCGTTAATGTAAATCTCTAACCAAATTCAACAATTCTATATATTTAATTAAAGGATTATCCACTGTCCAAAATCGTGAATATATCTCCTTTAATAAACTATAATAATTAACTTATCAAATTCAATTGATTTCGGAATTATAAAACAATGTTTATAAATTCCATTTATATTATAAAAACTTCCATTTATAAAGTCAAATTCCATTTATTATTTTATAAGAACTTCAACTTATAAAATCCCTTAATTAACAACTTCTATTTATATCTCATTCAAATGCCAAAATCCAATTTATAAGTTAGTTACTTATAAATTGTTTATTTCACAAAATCATTTATTTTATAACTTCGTAATTATAAATCTTATTCACTTATAAACTCCATTTATAACTTAATTTTAACATTCACAAATCTCCTTTACAATTTCATCATTTCGATTTATAAAAATCCAATTTTGTAAATCTTATATATAAACCTTTTATAATAAATTCAAAAATCTCCATTTAAACTATATTTCTCCAAAAACCATAATTTCAATTATATTTCACAAATATCATAATTTTTATAAGGATAAAATTATAACATTTATCTATTTAAAATAGTTTCCTTCCTTTATAACAAATCAAATCATATATTTTCAAATCGCTTAAAAATCTTTTTTTATTTGAATATCTTCACTTAAATATTTTTAAATTTTCAAAAATAGGCCCAATGCTGCAACAACACCAAATACATCAATCACAGCATCCAAAACATCATATATCAATATGATAACAAAATATATCACAATATCTGTAAATAGATCAATACTATTGGGGAATCCAGCCGGATCCCTCTAACCTATCATCAGCAACAAATGTACATATTAGAATATGTGTACAATGTCCGCTTCGAGGCAGACGTGCGTACAAAGGGTCATCCGCTCATACACGGGAACGTATAGGGTCATCTGCTCTACTAGGCAGGTATATATCCAAATACCAATCAATATATCATATAACATCTAAACAATCATCAATCATCGTATAATAAATTATTTCTCACTTATACAAAAATATTAGTGAGTCAGAAAGAGTGAGTTGTACTCACATTGCTTGTAGTCGTCGCGTTAGCGATTTATTCCGATTAAAATTAAACAGGCATTTAGTTTCAACCAAAATTTTCACTAGCACAAATAAATCATAAGTCAGCTCCATAATGTAGTGCTCGTCAATACGAACCCAGTGCAGTTCGTTTCGTGCGAAACGGACCTCGTATGAAGAAGATATCAATTTTTAAAGTTTGAACGAATCTATATAAATTAATTTACTATTTTCTTTTCTATTTTAAACCTTATCAATCCAGGCCGTTCGATCTTGAAATAGGAAATATGGGCCGTTGCATCTATTTCTTCTCCCCAGGCAATTGAACGCACATAATAACCCAAAGCTTCCCCTATTTATCAAATTTTCGCAACTTCCTCGGTGATTTTGACGACGATCAGGCATAGCCGTTCGAAGTGCCTTGCTCCACTCTACTAACACCATGAATCTCGTGCAACATGGATGTCTATGTTCCTCGTAAAACATGAACGAATGGCGCGCGTTTGAACGTAGTTTGTCGTCAATCCATTGCTCTAAAATCCATCATCTCCATATGGATTTGAGGATCTCGCAATGCTCTATAACTTCGTAGTTGGAAGTTTCTTGAAATATTGCATGGATTGGAAGATACTAGAGAAGAAACGAGATGAAGTTCTGTTCGTGGAAAAGAAAATTGCGGCTAAGTTATAGAAAATTAGGGTTTGGTGAAAAACGAAGATAATGGGCTCCTTTTATAAAATTCTACGACACTATTCATCTGTAGTTTTTCCTAACTCGAAACGAAGCGTGCCGCTTGGCGTTTATAATGTTTTACCCCTATTCCGAATGCAATGGAATATATATCGGGAGCCAATTCGATCGTATTTGAAAGAGGTTTTCGAATCGAATATTTAAAATTTAAAATTCACTTAACCCGATTTTCTACGCGTTTTAGCTTGCTCCAGATAAGCTGTAAATCAGATTGACATGAAATTTGAAATCTTAAATAATTTAACATTACAAATCCAATGAAACTAGTTTCGTTGAAATCCGAGACCGTTTGAAAAATGACTATTTTTGCACGTCAATTAAATATTAAAATATTCAATTTCTATAATTTAATTTCTAATTCAATTTTAAAAGTTCTCTAACATCAGTCTAATTCAAATATGATTTAATTCGACTTTATAAATCATTTTTATTCACATATAAATCAATTTCCAATCATTTCTGCAATTTCCAATATTAAATTTCCAATTTAATTATCCAATTAAATCCTTATATTTTAAATATAAGTTGTTCGACTTATAAAATTTACTTGTGCATATTTAAAATAAATTAAATATACGAATTTCAAATTACTGAAATTCTGGGTCGTTATATTCTCCTCTACTTAAAAGAATTTCGTCCTCGAAATTACTAAGTAAGAAAAAGTCACTAAATCCATTAACTTTTCAAAACAATTCGTTCAATTTAGGTTTACCTAAATCACTTTAGTGTTTAACTTTTCCAAAATCATCTAGTTAAGCTTCTTATAAAACTTTTCTAAGTTTTCAAATCCTTTCATAGTTATTCTTTCATAACCAACCAATATCGCTTAACTTTCAATTCAAAAACTAAAATTTAGTTTTCACAAATTTTTCCAATTTTCCCAAAAAATTTCTAATGCCTCAAATTTTCAAAAATTTCGCCAGCGTCCCCTTTGCGCGGTTCGATCTGAAAAAAACAATGTATATATCACAAATATACATCTCATCATCAAGGATGAGGCATCCCGAAGGGAAAAAAGTGTAAAAGTATGATATGTAATCCGAGATATGTATCTTATATATTATTAGCGAGCATATACGGCTAATATAGCGCGAAAGCAAGCTCCAAAAGCGAAGCAAGCGCCATCCGCACCACTATACACTCAACAGCAATGAGAAACATGTATATATGATACTAATATCAATGTACAACATGTACCACTACAATAACTATAAATGCCAATATAGCAATTAAAACAAAAGCAACAAATCCAGTCATCAAACAACTATCATCCAACAAAGCAATATCCATCCAATCAATCAATAATCAATTCAATATAAACTCATTTTCTCATTAACATTCATTGAATTGGTTTTCAATTTAAATCAGCTATGACCCGGAGGACCCTGGCCTTGGTGTTCATGTTTTGTCCCCTATTCCAAAGGGTGAGACCCCCTGATGGCAGAGAGCCAGCCGGAACCTGGTAAGCAACTCTTTTGCTTTAACATTCCAAGAGTTTTCATTTTTCATCAGAGACTATTGCATTCTAATACTTGCTTTTCGTGATTTTATGCAGGCTGTTCTGATCTTGAGCCCACTCCAAGGAGCGATGTCAGCAAGGAGGTGAGGGGAAAAACGAGTGACGCCACTCATACAGGAGATGTTCCCGGTCCCAATGCTCATGTGATCGAAGCGCTTGACGAGGACAAATCTGAGACTTCCTCTCCCATCGATGGGAGTTATGAAGTTAAAATTATAGGTGTCTCTGAGCACACATCCGAACTGAGCATGAAGGAGCAGCTTGATAAAGAAAAAGAAAAGACGATCAAGATCAAGGTCGAACCTCAAGCTGTGGACTCGGACGATCCTTTGAACAAGCCGTTGAAGGTCATTCTCCCAGGCGGGTCCAAACCCATGGATGTTCCTCCTACTTCTTCAGCTGTCACTCCCCTGTCAAAGAAAGCTATCAAGGGTAAACTTACCGAGGAGGAGTCATCGGCAAAAAGTCAAAGAAGTAGTCTTCGCTCTCGTTCAACAAGAGCTAGTTTAGATTATGTAATCATTTTTTTTTCGTAGTTCATGTAAATAAAATTGGTTGTGATGAATAAAACTTAGTTCTTTTTCCTCTGAGAGGACTGTTGTTGTTTGGTTTCTTGGTATAACCATGGTCAAAACCCGAGCTACTGCGAGTTACGTGAACTTCTCAATTCATCTTCAAACAAGTTGACAACTTCTTTGGTATTTGCCCATTCTTTTATCCCACGCTCTGGGGACTGAGAATATTTTCCAATCCGTACGCCAAGGGCTCGATGACTTCAAGTCATTTATATCCAGTCCGCCTTCAGGGGACTTGGACATTTAAATCGTTTATACTCGAATCCGCACTCTAGGGACTTAGAGTACTCCTGTCCGCACTCCGAGGACTTGGAGATTTTGAGTCGTTTATACTCGAGTCTGCACTCTGGGGACTTAGAGTACTCCAGTCCGCACTCCGTAGACTTGGAGATTTTGAGTCGTTTATACTCGAGTCCGCACTCTGGGGACTTAGAGTACTCCAGTTCGCATTCCGGGGACTTGGAGGTTTTGAGTCGTTTATACTCGAGTCTGCACTCTTGGGACTTAGAGTACTTCAGTCCGCACTCCGGGGACTTGGAGATTTTGAGTCGTTTATACTCGATTCCGCACTCTGGGGACTTAGAGTACTCCAGTCCGCACTCCGGGGACTTGGAGATTTTGAGTCGTTTATACTCGAGTTTGCACTTTGAGAACTTAGAGTACTCCATTTCGCACTCCAGGGACTTGGAGATTTTGAGTCATTTATACTCGAGTCCTCACTCTGGGGACTTAGAGTAACCCAGTCCGCACTCCGGAGATTTGGAGATTTTGAGTTGTTTATACTCGAGTCTGCACTCTGGGGACTTTGAGTACTCCAGTCCGCACTCCGGGGACTTGGAGATTTTGGGTCGTTTATACTCGAGTCCGCACTCTGGGGACTTAGAGTACTCCAGTCCGTACTCCGGGGACTTGGAGATTTTGAGTCGTTTATTCTCGTTCATACGTCAGACAGAGTAATGTATCTCTTATTCATTTGTTACAGCGTTATCATACACAGAAACATCGACCATTCATAGGAAAAAGAAATGGCTTCAAGCCTTTATTAATGCAAATAAACTAAATTGTCTTTTTACACGCCGTAAACTAGGAATAAAAACTTGCTGGAAATAAATGCAACTAAAATATGATAGAAATGAACTAAGTGTAATAATGCCGCAAATGTTCACCACTCCATGCTCGGGGGAGTGTCGCATCATCGACGTTCGCTAGCTTGAAAGTTCCTTCTCCAAGCTTCCGTTCGATGATGTATGGACCTTCCCATGCGAGGCTCATGTGTGATGGAACCGGGAAAACTCGTTTCAAAATGAGATCACCTACACCAAAGATTCTCGGTCGAACTTTTTCATTATAATATCGAGCAACTCGGTGCCTGTACGCGACCGCTCTTAAATTGGCTTCTTCGCGTTTTTCATCAATGAAGTCCAGCGATTCTAGCAAAAGATCTCGATTTGACTCAGGGTCATAATAAGTTATCCGATGTGATAGGACTTCAAGTTCCACGGGTATGACAGCTTCCATGCCATATGCTAATGCGAATGGAGTATGGCCAGCGCGGACTTGTAGGTGGTTCTGTAAGCCTAAAGTGCTGTCGGAAGCTCATCCACCCACTTGCCTCTAGCCTTTTCCAAACGTTTTTTCAATATGGATTTGATTATCTTGTTTACAGCCTCTACTTGTCCATTAGATTTCGGATGAGCAACCACTGTAAACTTTTTCTCAATACCATATTTTTGGCAAAATTCCCTGCACTCTTTGCTTTTAAACTGAGTTCCATTGTCTGTAACGATGGTTCGTGGCAGGCCAAAGCGGCATATGATATTTCGTACCACGAAATTAATGACTTTCTTGGTGGTGATAGCGGCCAAAGGATCTGCTTCTGCCCACTTGGTAAAGTAATCGACCGCAACAATCGCGTATTTTGCACCACCTTTGGATTGGGGTAAGGAACCGACTATATCGATCCCCCACATTGCAAATGGCTAAGGACTAACCATTTGTGTGAGTTCCGTCGGCGGAGCTCTTAGGATTTTCGCATACTTCTTGCATTTGTCACATCTTCTCACATAGTCCGTGGCATCTCGATTTATAGTTGGCCAATAGTATCCATAGTGGAGGATTTTCTTTGCTAACGTCTCCTTCCGGTATGGTCGTCGCATTCACCTTCATGGACTTCCGTCAGGACTCGTTTTATCTCATCATGGGCAATGCAGCGGAGCAATGGGGTCGAGAATCCCCTTCAATACATTATTCCATCCTGCATCACATAACGAGAAGCCTTATGAATACTTGTCGCCTTTTGCTCCTTCTTTCGGGCACGGCCCCGTGTTACAAGTACTGCTTGAATGAGGTCATCTATGACTCCTTCTCATTTTCGGTTTCTAACATGAAATCTACCTCCATTATATTTCTGCTCGGAACATGTAAGGATTCAACGGGAAACAATCCCATCTGTTGCGCATCGCCAGTGCTTGCAAACTTTGCCAATGAATCAGCTGCTCTGTTTTGTTCACGCGGAACATGTGAAATATCATAATACTCGAGATTTGCTAGCAGCTCCTGAACTCGAGCCAAATATAGGGCAAGTCTCTGCCCCCGTGCTTGGTAGTCTCCACGCACTTGATACACCACTAGTTGTGAGTCGCAAAAATTTCAAACGATCTTATTCCTGTTCTTTAATGAGTCTTAAACCGACGATCAACGCTTCATACTCGGCTTCGTTGCTGTGAATTCGAGCTTCAAAGCATAGCAAACTGATCGGTTTTCAGGAGTTACCAGAACTATGCCAACCCCCGAACAACATATGTAATGGAGACTACCAAGTATTCATAAGGCTCTCCTAAAAACCGATCAGTTTGCTATGAGGTTGTCGCGGACGAACCCACTGGCTTTGAGGTTGTTCACCTTCTCTTTGAGAGCCGCGGACCTCTCCGGGTCCATACCTCTCCTTTTCTGTTTTACAGGAACGTGTTTCGGGTCTATGTTCAACCTATGACTCACAATTGCTATAGAAATCCCGCACATATCAAAGTGTGTCCAGGCTAAAACGTCCAGATTCTCCCGGAGGAAATCAGTAAGATCCTCGGCTACCGAGAGGTCGAGTTGTGATCCAATCTTAAAAACTCATGATGGGTCATCCCGGCTAACTGGAATGTCGATCGTCAGCTCAGCCGGTGCTGCGTTTATTTCCCTGGGTTTCCCATCATCATCTCTCGGATCTATGTCTCTAAGGATCCGAGAATGTTGCCCGAGCCAGGGCTCGGGCATTACTTGTCAATCATCAATCTTTAGGATGTGGACGGAGCTGTCCGCAACCTTTTCCTTCTCTCTCCTCTGAGCTTCTTTCAGTTCCGCCACATAACATGCGCGACCGGTCGCCTGATCGCCATGCACAACACCAACTCCTTTGTCCATCGGAAATTTTAATGTCAAACACCATGGGGCCAAAGCAGCCCTAAATTCTGCCAAGGCTGGACGACCCAAAAAGACATTGTATGGAGAGTCAACGTCCATTACTAGAAACGGTAGGATTCACACTCTCCTACACTCACCTTCTCCCAGTTCAACTGGTAGCTCTATATACCCCATCGCGTCGGTTGCAGCACCGTTAAAATCGTGGATACGGGCTTTCCATGGTTTCAAATCTTTCGTTTCCATCTTCATTTGGTCATAAGCCTTCTTGAAGATGATGTTGGCAGAGCTTCCACAATCAATCAAGATTCTTTACACGTAAGCTGGCCCGATTGTTGCAGATATAACCATCGGGTCGATAGTAGGAGCCTCCACCTTGTTCGCATCTCGACTTCTAAACACTATATCGTCAGTCATCATGCGTTGTTGTTTTGCGGGGGTTCCACCTTCCACATTTGAACAACATTCATAATCCGCATGCCTCAAGGAGGTAGCATATCGTTCCATCTCCTGCCAATTCTTGTCTGTAGGATGAGGTCCTCTGACAATAGTATTTATGATCAATCTACCCATGGTCCGAGCTGGTTGTTCTGGTTGGCACTGAGCCGGCCCGCGTTCGGGGTCTAACATTCCTTGCCTTCCATCTTGCGGGTTTTTGACAAATTACTGCTGTTTTTTCTGTCTGATCAACTTCTCTATGGCGTCATGAAGGTGTCTACAATCCTCAGTATTGTGCCTATAGGTCTCATGGAAGCGACAATACTTCCCTGTCTGTTTCTGTTCTTCAGTGGACTCCTTTGGGCGCGGCTTTCTGTATTCAAAGGTGTTAAAGGTAGATAGATAAATGTTTTCAAGAGAAGTATTCAGCGGGGTGTATTCATTGTACGTTAGAATCCCTGACTTCCATTTTTCTGCTTCTCTTTTCTTTCCGGGATTCCCAACTCCGGTTCCTTTGGACTGCCAAGGCTTGTTTTGGACGTTGACTTGAACTTTTCCCGAACTATCGCCGGACTGCTTCACGGCGATGTTACTTTTCACAGTCTCCTGAATAGGCCCTGGTGCCTTATCTCGTCTCGTCCATCAAGCCTCCTCCCTTTGTATGAACTGATGAGCTTTGGAGTAGAATCGTTCCAATGTAGTTGGGGGATTTTCCGCCAACCAATCTCCAAACTCTGAGTCTAGACCTACACCTCGCATTACCGCATCAAAATCGCGTGGTCGTTGGGATTGCTAACTTCAGTGGCGGCAACATGAAACCTCTGTAAGTACGCTTTCAAAGACTCTCTCAGAGCCTGGATTACGCTTGATAGGGACATCACGTCCTTTGGACGAGTAGCATGTATCCTGAATTGTTCAACGAATTTCATTGCCAACTCGTCAGAGCTGAATATAGATCGCGAAGGGAGTCGAGTAAACCACATAGTGGCGATTCTGGACAGAGTGATTGGGAAGCATCTACACTTAGTCGCGTCATTCCCCCTTGTCGAATCCATCATCCATTCGTACCTCATCACGTGTTGCCTAGGGTTAGTCTTCCCTTCGTAGGCTGGGATAGTCGGCATATTGAATTGCTTGGGGTACTCAACCTGTAGGATAACATCTATGAAGGGTGTATGACTCCTGGACACTCCCCAATTTTAGTTGGTCAGGTCTTGATTCTCTCTCATCAACTGTCTGACCATGGCTGATAAATTCGGAGTTTGTATGGAGGGTGGGAGGTTGGGTTCCATTCCACGGGACCGTGCGGGTTAATGTCCCGCTTGATTTGGGTCTTGGTGATCCGGGCGTCCGGTCTCATCACGGGCCTAATCCTTGACGGATCGATCGGTAGCACCTGCTTGTGCAGCTTCATCCCTACGGCGTCTACGCCTAGGAAGTTCATCAGCTGAGGTCGAGCTATCAGATTCAGAACAAGGAGCAGGACAACTTCCAGCATTCTGATGCTGCTGCTAGTCAAGCTGAGTCATAAGATTAGTATTAGCTTGGATCTGCTCAGCAAGTTGCCTTCTACTTTCCCTGAGTTATCTTATCAAGTCGTTGAACTCTGTTCGAGAAAAGACCTCCCTTGGTTCTAGGTGGAGGTTCCTGCGCCTTGAATTGCTGGTTGGTTGCTAGGTCCTGTCTGTTGTACACTAGCAGTTTCATTGATTTCTGCGTTGTGAGAGGCCGATCTAGTTCATTGTCTCCCCATGGTAGAGTTGTCGGTTATAACTATGAGTAGATTCAACAGATGTCTTGCGAATGAATTGGATCTCCTTCGGGGGATTTTTCAATCCAGTAGCTACAAAGTAGATCCTATCGTCCTGAGAATTCGATTCTCAGTGAAAGCACCAAAATGTTAGCATCAAAATTGATTACTAACACCCTTATGAGAGATTGTGTAGAGAGATTAATGAAGAAATTAAGTTAAACAGAGGATAATATGCAGATTTAAATGCAGAAAATACGACCACCAGATTTATAGTGGTTCGGCGTAATTGCCTACGTCCACTTTGAGGTTAATCTTTATTGCTTTTCATGATAATCGATTACAAATGCAATCCATATACCAATTATATTGAATACAATTTCTAAGCAAAAAAGATAAGTATTGAATGAGTCTTGAATGCGACAGAGTCTCCCCGGTGTTCTCGAAAAAAGGTCCCTTTCACTGTGCCTTGCCTCTCTATTTATAGGCGAGAATGGGTTGGACTTCCCTCGTGGTCCAGGTAGCTAAGTAGCTTGGCCCAAATAGAGCGATCTCTATGTGCCGATCCAAAGAGGCCGAATGGCAAAAATGCCGAGCAAGGCATGGATGCCGAACGATAATCTTATGCCGAACGAGGTAATGCCGAACACCCTGAATGCCGAACGACATTCTCATGCCGAACGAAGTGATGCCGAACACCATGAATGGCGGACGACATTCTCATGCCGAACGAAGTGATGTCGTACACCCTGAATGCCGAACACCCTAAATGCCAAACACCCTGAATGTCGAACACCCTAAATGCCAAGCAGTATGGAATCATGCGAACAAAGTGATGTCGAACATCCTGAATGCCGAACGAGGTATTTGTGCCGAACAAGGTTTGGATGCCGAGCAATATGGAATGCCGAATGACTCTTCCATGCCGAACGTCCATAGATGCCGAATGATATACAATATCGAATGTCTCTCAATGCCGAACGCTCTCGCATGCCGAACACTCTCGTATGCCGTACGTCCCATAGATGTCGATCGAACTTGAGTGCCGAACGAATCATATGGACTGGACAACTCTGGAAGCCGAGCGCTTTCTAATGCCAAACGCTCCTTAATGTTGAGCTTTCCTGAATGCCAAACATTCTCTAATGTTGAACGATCTGGATGCCGAATGACTCATAAATGCCGAACATTATGCTAATACCGAGTACTTAGTTGGCTGGTCAAATCTCCAAGTAACAGTGTGTGCGTCCACATAATGTATTATTACGTATAAAATAAATAATGATATTTCATAGATATTATATAATATTGAAGATATATCATATGTATATACTTAAATTTAAAATTGTTGTGAAGCATTTAATTAATTTGACTAAGTAAGAGGAAATTTTATGTTTAGATTTATAATCAATTTGACAATTTCAAAAATAATATAGCTTTAAACTTCAAATGAATTATATTTACAAATATAATTACTGAATTTTCTCCAAAATATTTTATGAATGGAATATACAATGATTTACACAATGTTAATTTACCATAAACCAAATTACTTTGGTTTAATTTGTAAATCCATTAGGTTTAAGTTGAAAGACGTATTTGATATTTTTAAAAGATAGAGATGTGTGTATAATAAATTTATGTATAATTTTATGTACGATAATTTTTGCAATGTTGAATTTATTAAGGCTGAAATATATTTGTTATAACATGCATTCAAATTTAAATCTCGTTAATTTGTAAACATAATTCTTATCAATTATTTAATTCTATAATTGTTAATCAAATCAAAACTGTGGCAACGTCATCACATATATAATGGTCTGGTCATAACATATATGAATCTATAAAGTTAACATCGTTTCCCCCAAATGGTTTGCGCATGGCATATATAAATCTATTAAACATATAGATTACCATAACTAATTTTGTCGCTCATTACATGTTGATCTGTGCTTGTCTCCTAGGATACTGAATCTGCGTACTTGATCTTGCAAGGATCGAAGAACTATTACCATTGAAAAGGAGAAGAGGCTTTTAGTTTTCTAAAATTCTAGGAAAAAGTGATGACCATGTTTGAAGGAAGAATTTTTTTTTCATTTTTTGGAATTATAAAGGGGTTTGAGATGGTTATATGCATGAGTCATTTAGAGAGATAACTCTCACTAATTTCCCTTTAAAGACCAAAAAAGCCCCTCCTCTCTTTTATGTGGTCAGCCAATTAAGGTGACTTTTCACCTTCATAACTTTAGCTCTAATTAATTTTTGCATTTTTAAAACATATTTAAATATGTATTAACATCACACATATTAACATGTGTATATAGCACCTATATACACATCTAAATAATAACTAAGGGCATTCGAAAAATTTCCACGGGTACCAAAATTACTAATGGTATCCCAAACATTAAAAGTACTTTAATTAGCACATCTTATTTATTAGCCAATTTAATCAATTTAAAACGCAATATGAACTAACTAATTAGGTGATATGTCGAAGACTGTATAGATTCGGTTGTGCGACTAACATGTGTGAATTCAGTTAGCGATTAACATTGAACAATTCAAATGTTAATGTCCGTACATCACCTTAGTTGATGGTGTAACCTCTTGAATGAATTCATTGTTTATAGATATTTTTCTAGTAAAGTCATATTTTAGATCGATTTAAACAACACCTTTACGTAAAGATATATTACGTACGTGTTCTACTCATCGCCATTGTATCATCTCTGATATATGTAATTTGGTCAAGGTCAAAACTCAGACAATATCCTAATAAAACTATATTATCCATATCCTAATTACTTGGTTATATAATAACATTTATTATTAACTTATATGGCTTGGCCGAACACTTTTGACTTTGAGTTGAACATAGTTGGCTGTGATAATAACCTCTCATAACATAGGAAGCGAATTCTCTATTAAATAGTGTTTCACTTACTAAGCTTCAACTATAATCAAATTGAAACCATGTCATGATTTAACTATAATCAAATTAGAGTGTTCACATTGAAGTTCCATGATATTCTTGAATCTAAAGATCCATGGAACATTGTCGTATGACCTTATTTAGTATTAGCTAATAGGAAACTCTGGATGAGTCATTCTATAGTTACCAATAATTACAACTACGTAACTCCTTGGTGCCTTTAGCAGCCATGTGTAATACAGTGCCCAATATTTGGAGAGCATTACATAGTTTGGTCCCAAAAGATATATCGATATCCTTTTCTTGAAACCTTGACTGAAAATATTTAAAATAAAGTATTTTGGACTTAAAATTTAGTACTCATGGTTATAACATTGTAACTATATCATATAATACTTTACTTAATGATTATATATATATATATTAAATGATTATACAACCATTTATTTATATCGCGGTATAAAATTATATATAACTAAAAACAAACATCGAATGCATACTTTATATCTAATGAGATTGGTTTCAAAGTTAGGATATGTAACAAATTATATAATTATCCCTAGGGTATACCCCTTAACTTTCAATCTCCCACATGCACTTGGGGAAATTTTAGATCCACAATCCAATACCTTCTCGATCTGCCTTCCAAATATCAAACCGAGAGATGGTCCTCAATATGTTACTAGACACTTAATTAAGGAAACCATCCTTATCTCATATATAAATTTGTTTACACATATTTTACTACGGCACTATTCTTAGTGATGTTCTCATCCTACTAGAACTTGCTACAACTTTCTCGTTTGAACTCTTTCCATCATAAGACTTTAGTTAAAGTTGAACCTTTAAAAAAATTTAGCTTGTCTTACTACATCTATATTTCCAAGTTTTAACATGAACAACTTTCATAACATTGTTTCATAAACAATTTTCATTATTTCGTAAATACCCAAGAACACTACCCTTGGTAAATTTTTTGATTTTCTTTCATTTGCCTACCGTGTCAAATACGTATGAAAATCTAATTTAGTACACAACATATGTAATGGAACTTACTTCCAATGCATAAGGTATCTCATATATCTTATTCCACAATAACATTTCTTGTTTGATATTCATATTAAATAATTTTAATACTTATATTATGCACCATGTTTTAAATAAACCCAATATCCTGCTATAGCAGATATACAGGAAAATAGTGTAAAATCTTTTATCGTCAATAGTCAAGTTGTCCTTTTATAGTATTAGAAATGATTTAACACCTTTTTCAATCTTTCTTTATTAGAAGGATATGCTTCTTTTGCATTTTGATTCTAGTCAAACATTTTTTTTCCAATTAGTATACATGTTCCAATTTTGAAATGGTTAATTTAAGATTGTAATTTAATCCTAAATTCATAAGGTCATCATCACTCCCACTAATCCTATGAAATCTTATGTTCGCATCAATAGAGTTCAACAACTTATAGGCTAATACCTAATGGAATTGAGAAAGGCGATTGGCGAAATCAATTAAAAATTGAACTTTTGAAATGAGCAAATCATTTTCCAATGGCCTTTGCATAATATGTTTAAAAATTCCAATTGCAAGTGTTTGCATCCGGTGGATCATATCTTATTGGATATACCTTAAAGTCATATTTCGTTGGTATTACTAGATTCCACTGAAGACCTTTTCAACATCTCGTCAAGTGGTAATGCCTATACTTTCACATTTTATAGGCAATTGAGGACATTGACATTGATATACTTTTCCTGTATTAAGAAGATCACATTTTCTCTTTAGCATATGGGTCTACACTGTTAAGTTCGCTTGATATGGGTTATCGTAACATGCTTATGTAGAATGGATCTTAAGGCTATTATTACACTCTAAGGTGGTGAATAATGTGTATAAACTACTTAAAAGTTAAATAGTGAAATTAAAGTTTAGCTACTTAGATCAATAATCAAGTCTCAAATAAAGCAGATAATCATCAAGTAAATATAAAGTAAAGTTAATTTAAGAGCAGTAAAATAAACGGCAGTAGGGATTTTATGTTTGCTTGGATTCCCAATCTTACATCCATTCTAATACCTCATACAAAATTTCCATCATATCAAATTTCTTCTCACAGGTGGCAAGTACACCTTTACAATTTTCACGTTAATAAGCCTAACTTTGAGTTTATATGATATACGTTCTAAATGTATGTTGGGAAATTTGAAACCTAACCTGTTAAGATGTACCTTTCCAATATCATATCATATATATAATTGTAAACTTGGATCTAGATAATACCAGATTAATATATGTATATACTAATAAATACATTTCCACTAAGAAACATTTACCTCAACTTTGCTTGAATCTTTTATACATCATAATATAAGAAAAGGGGAGTAAGATTTGAGATAAAACTATATTTCATTTTAGGTATTACTGGAACTAAATATCCAATATACTTGCCTCATTCGATCATATCTAATTGTTTTAACTCTTTCATATGTTTTCAATTTAATTTCTATGTACACATCATAACTTTGACCCAATGTATCAGTATACATAAGTCTATATCTCGTACGTTTCAATAGTAAAAATAAAGTAGGTGGATTTGATTTTAATATTTTAGATTATGATATATTTGTTGGTATATCCCAAACATAATGGTTGCTCGAGCCCAAACTTATGTGTGGTGACACATTAAGATACTCCATGATATAAACTAAGATTATATCAATTATAGCTATACTCCTATTGAATATGAGTACCACTATTAATTACTCGAGACATACTTCATCATGATTAACAATCACAAAAATAAGAAGGCACCTTCAGATATATAGTGCAATATATCTCAATGATCAATTGCATAGTCCAAATTTCCGAAATTAATTACACTTAATATTTAGATGGTTATATCATATTATAAGCCAACTCACCACTCGGTCAAGAATATGAATATTACGAAGACATATCTTGTTTATTATATATATATTATATACAAATAAACTATGTTCGTTTTCGACCAAATTGAATATAGTTATTATTCAAAAAATAATATTAATATTCTTGAAAATATCTGTTCTAACTTAAATGGGTCCATTTACAAAAATGATATGATGAGCTTCCACTGTTTCTACCATAACAATAGAGATCTAAACAATGCAAAATTCTATCATTTTTACCATGGTCTTTCGGTTTCAATTATTATAACAAATTTACAACCAAGATTCTAATTCAATATTGAAAAGCTCTATAATACAGAACTTATAAAAGATAATCTTTTGCAAAAAATTGATTGTATTTCACCATCCTTTAAGCATCTTCTAATGTTGGTATAATTCCAATCCAAATGTATCTTTATGTATTCAAGGGGACATTCACCATCCCTTAATCACGACAATATGAACGATATTATTATCATCTTAAATTTTCGTTTTCATTCCTTAATGTCAAACCTTTAGGAGAATACTTAACCATGAGATTTTGGCCTAATTATAATGCTTAATTGCTATCGTTTAACCTTAACAAATTAAGGATAGCGATCTTGCGATTAATTAATTGAACTAACCTGACATTTCAGTGAATCAAGCCTCTCTTTAATTCTTGTCCAAGAAACTATTTCAATGATAAATATACATTTAATTATATTAAATATACCATTTCATACTAATTTTTGTTTTCTTTGTAAAATAACAATTATTTGAAATCTACATATTATAAAATAATACTTTTCACCATATACTGTTGCATGTGATCAAATATCCATACTCTCATCTTATTTATAGAGTATATGTTCATATGGAAAATAAACAATATCTTGCAAGTTAAAACAATGGACCCAGATGTGAATATCTAAATAATTGTACACTTGACTTGTTATCATGAACTTTGAAGTGACTATAGGCCAAAAGAATTTTTTTAGACGAATATACATTTCTTTTAGAATCTTTAATTTTAGTTCACTATGCATACCTTAATAACTAATATTTTATTAATTATTTACTCTAATTTATATTAGTAGGTTCTATAATATTAAATATGTTCTTATACTTATTAGATTGGTTAAATGTGATTCATTTCATTTATGTCATATTGTCTTATTAGATTTTGTATTTCTCAAATCCCAAAGAGGAAAAGTGAAATCTTTTGATTTCTCTAATGGGTGTTTGAACTCACTTGCCTTGGGGATCCGACCTTAGGTGTGCTCACCATGCCATAGCCCCATAAGTGGTGGATAACACTTTTGTCGGCTATATCCAATATAACTTCCATAGTTTTTGCTCTAATCTCAATTTTGATCGTGACTTTTCTCAACAAGAAAAGAGATTTTAGTCACTCTATCCTATCATTTCGCAATGGCATAAGTATAGACACCCATACCTTGAATTTTCTTATAATGTCCTAGAGTTTATAACACATCGTATTTAAATATATGAATTATTTAAATATTTTAACCTTGGATATAATATGATTAAATGGATTTAAAACCTTGCTAAACCCCTCTTAATCAATAACTAATGATGGTAAATTTGTTTTTGAATTTTTTTTACAAAATTAAATAGTTCGAAGAAATATTGATAATGTGATCGAAATACTTTGAAGATATTTTTCTAAGAGTGTAAGGAAATGAGCAAGGCACATGAGAGGGAGCATGCATGACAATCTTCCATGGAGGGTAAGAGGTGAGTGGTTACCTCTTAGCCACTTCTACATAAGGATCTTCATGTGATAATATTAACACATTTGTTAACTTTCAAAGGTAGAGACAACTTAGTCTTAATCCATTTCTATCTCCGCTAATCAAATCTTTAATCAAAACAAATCAACTCTGATTCCTCTTAAAATTTGGAAAAGGCCTTAGTTCCTCTTGGCTATATGGAATACCAACTCAAAAGTGTAAGTAGTTGGAAAAAATGGTGCACCATTCCTAGGCCATGAGCATTGTAGGTGAAGGAAGTATGGCCTTGTGCATGTGCGGGCAAAAGGTGGAAGCTTTGAATGTTTGGTGATGGTAGAAAGTGTTCTTATGATTCTAGTGGCTTATGCTTGGTTGTAGTCTTAATATAGGGTGAGTTCACACATCATTGAATAATATATGATGTGTTTATCTGTAGCGTATGCTTGAATATAAAGTTAAGTACAGCTAACTAACGCAAGTTACCACTTTTGGACCCTCCCTTACTTTGGAAAGAAAGTGAAAACTTCATATCTAACATTATCACTTCTATTATCCTCCAAAAAATGTGAACTTCACTTTTCGTTTATATGTTTGGTTTGGTTGTGTGTGGCATTAAGGTTTGTTTGAAAGTGTTTGAAGCGAGAATAGTCACTATAAATGCACCTCACAAATCCTTTTTCTTTAACTTGCTTAAAAATATTAAATGTGAATATACTGTGAAAATATACGTTTTGATTGTGCTCTACACCATAATAGTGTATGGGACAACGAGGAAGTGGTGTGAAAAATTATTGAAGCCGTTGAATGGAGTTGCGGAAGTTATAGAGAAGATGGTCATTATATGAGCACTTTGAAATTACTTTGTGTTCGGCAATTTTTAATATGATTTTAAAAGGAATCCTTAGGGGTTTCTTTTCTCTTTTTATAGATACTATATGTGTACTACTTACTATAAAAATATTAAGATTTAATTGTTTTAAAACTTGTCGAACAGAATTGCAAAATATAGGAGCGAAAAGGTCACTATATGAGCACTTGTAAAATGATTTTGGTTTATTTGCATGGTAATTAAGTACTATAAGTAAAGTACTTATTGTAATAAAATTAGACTTTAAATAACACATTAACATGTTGAATTGTGGCAATGGTATGGAACTGCAACACTTAGCAATTGAATTCACTACACCAAATCAGTGATTTTGTAACATTTCTATCTATCAATTTCTAATTCTTACAAATGTTACAACTACCAACTGTAAAAATGTGTTAGGATACCTAAAAGTGTCAGTAAAAATAATTAGTCTATAGAATAAACTTTGCAACATACTTATAATGATTTACAACACACATAAATGTTATAAGAATTGGTAAATTTGTAAATATATTATTAATTACGAGAGTCTTCTGTAAGGGCATCTCCAGTCATCAAATTACTTAACAAATTTGCCCAAAAATAATCTCCAGTCATCAAATTCAAGGCAAAAATTCAGCTAAAAGTTCAGGATTCAATTCAGAATCCTGAACTGGGATTGGGGGGCCAAGCCCCACACCATCCAACCCCCCTTCGCTGCTACACACCGCCTTATTCCGACTTGCAACGGCTGTAAACAGCCGTATTTTGAACTCCAATGGCTATAAACGGTCATATTTTGACCCCAAAGGCTATAAACTGTCATATTGTAAATTACAACGGCTATAATCGGTCATATTTAAAATTACAAGGGCTATAAACGGTCATATTTGTGATTTCATTACATATATCGGACTATTTTTCAGATTGTAACACACACATCTCTTCTTCTATTACAATTCTATTCTCGATTCCATATTATTGAAAGTATGTCTCATCCGTTTCAATCATATACTAAAGTGTGGATAGCTAGGATTTTGGTTCCCAACCCTTTCAAAATGTTCATCCCCAGACCACTCCCCCTATATCCTTCCATTCTTCTGCTCCATGGTTTGCGATGAAGATAAGGATTTGTGTTATATTTACTGTCATTTTCCTAATGACTCGGTAAAGGGTAATGACCAAAGTGGATAGGCGTTTTGGGCAAAAGTCATGACTACATACAATAAAAAACATGTTGAAAAGACGAGGTCAATGTCTGCAATCACGGGTCGTTTCGGGAAGATTAATCGAAAAACACAATTCTATAAGTCGTAGATTCACAAAATAAGAACAACAAATCCAAGTGGAATGGGTGGCGAAGCTGAATTGGCAGCATTGAAAAATATCATTTTTAATTTATATTCATTTCTGATCACTTTGCTAATATATCATTTTGTGTTTCTGTTTTTTTAGAAGAGAATGACGAACGATCAATTCTTGAAATTGTTTCCAAGAGAAAATAATACAAAGAAACCCTACTACTATCAGTTTGCAAACTGCTATGACTTGCTTGTTAGTCAACAAAAATGGAGCTCAAACACCGCAAAAAGCTTAAGAGATGTCCAGACAAAGTTGAAGGGCAAGAAAAAAACAAGTCGATTTAATTTTAATTATAGCCCAGACAATTCTTCTCATATGGACTCTAATGTATTCCCAGATAATGAAGACGAAGAAGTAGAACCCGCATTTGATGAAGATGCTAGACTGATGGGGCAACGAGCAGCTAATAAGAAAATTATTGTTCAATCTCAAATCGATTCTCCTTTAGCCCTAATGCATGAAAAATATGTGAGAAAAACGCAGAAAGTCATAGAGGGAGTGCAAAAAAGCTTGTCGTGTTAAAAGAATTGATCGAGATTGAGAAGGGCCGGTTTGAGCTAGAGCGGCAACGCCAAGAGACCTTAGTAATGGAAAAGGATGTCACCAGAATGGACCTAATTACAATGCAATATTGGATGGAGTACAAACAACGCATTGTTGAGAGTAGATCAGGAACAAAACATATGTAGTTGACATACTCATGTGATATTTTTAGTTATTGCAGTTTAAATATCCATGTACCTTTAGTTTATATTTTTTCAATCATGTGCTATTTTTAGTTTTAAAATATTCAATGGTATATCATTTTTTTCGATGCATTCTGTAGATATCAATATAGATTTACTTAACCAAACATAAATGATATTACAAACATAAAAATTATAGCATTCTACACTTCGTTACAGAAATAAAAAGGCAAACAGATGTAAATAAACAAAGATCCACCATCCCGAACTACTGATTTCCTTGAGAATTCCAAATATGCTCCATTAAATCCCTTTAGAGTCTACTATGAATAGTGCATCACGATACACTTCATGATGATCGTCATGAATTACGTACCCGTCCTTCATTTCGTAACGTGGCTGTGCGAAACAATTCGGGGGGTTGTCTTGCCCCATTATAGTCGAAATCGGGATAGTCCGTACTGCGTTCATCTTCAATGATCATGTTATGCAGAATTATACAATAGAGAGCTTTCTTTGTCCTTCCTGCATTTCAACAAATTATTTCTGTTTTGCCATCATTGGGTTTGCAAATGTCTTTACAATCATACTCCATTTGGGACAAATTCCATCTCCTTGATAGTATCCATGCTCATATGTGTTATGACCAAGAGTAAATGATACGGGAGTTGACTTACCTTGCGCCAAATTATTAAACAAATGAGATCGTTCGACAACGTTTAAGTCGTTAAGAGAACATGGCATTCCAAAGAAAGCATGCCAAATCCACAAATCATGAGAGGCAACTGCTTCTAAGATGAAAGTTTTTTTTTCTTTTCCGTTATATGCTCCATAAAAAGCTTTTGGACAGTTCTTCCACTCCCAATGCATACAATCTAGACTTCCAAGCATTCCAGGCCAGCCTTTGCTTTCATGAATTTCACGCAAGCGCTTTACATATGCCTCGTTTGGAGAACGAAGATATTCAATCCCGTAAATGTCCACAACTGACTGACATAAGTGATCTAGTTTTTCCAACGTTGTACTCTCTGCAATACGATATGCGTCGTCAAGGGCATCAGTAGGTGTACCGTATGCTAACATCCTCAAAGCTATGGTCATCTTTTAATGCCCACTCAAACCTTGTTTTTTTGCACCGTCCTGTCTGTAAACAAAATAATTATTATTATGCCGAATGCTTTCGCGAATTCTTAAAAACATTGGATGATTCATTCTGAATCATCTTCTAAACATCTCTGGACCGTAAGTTGGATCACGGCAATGTAATCTTGCATAAGTGTTTTTTGAAATGCTTGCTGGTTATGGTTGATATATATCCGACCCATAACTGAACCGCCATGTTTTCCAGAAGTTTAACCGTATGCTTCACGGTATATCTCCATCAGTTCCTCCTTCTCTTGTTGATGCGCTAACGCATACGCTTCTTCTTCAAAGTCATTGTTGCATAGCATTATAGCTTTTAGTAAATTTCTAGACATTGTTTAATATTTAAGGATAGTTGTTTGATATTTGAATGTTTTGTTAGACTAAATTGTGGTGAACAAGTGTGAGATCCATATGTTTATATATATAGGGCTAATTCTTGAGTGGAGAGAAGGTGGCTTAGTGTCCGGTCAAATCACGTACTGTAGCCACGTTCAGTTTTCGGTCAAGATTCCCTGTTAGTAGAGAGAATGTGGCTAGGTGTGCGGTCAAATCACGTACTGTAGCCACGTTCATTTGCCGGTCAAGATTCCCATGCTTTGTTGAGTGGAGACATGGTGGCTCAGTGTGCGGTCAAATCACATACTATAGCCACGTTCATTTGTCGGTCAAGATTCTCTGCTTTGTTGAGTGGAGAGAAGGTGGCTCAGTGTGCGGTCAAATCAAGTACTATAGCCATGTTCATTTTCCGGTCAAGATTCTCTGCTTTGTTGATTGGAGAGAAGGTGGCTCGGTGTTCGGTCAAATCACGTACTATAGCCACGTTCATTTGCCGGTCAAGATTCCCTGCTTTGTTGAGTGGAGAGAAGGTGGCTCAGTGTGCGGTCAAATCACATACTATAGCCACGTTCATTTGTCGGTCAAGATTCCCATGCTTTTTTGAGTGGAGAGAAGGTGGTTCAGTGTGCGGTCAAATCACATACTGTAGCCACGTTCATTTGCAAGTCAAGATTCTCATGCTTTGTTGAGTGGAGAGAATGAACATCCATTATATAAATTCACAAATCGTTATCTGTTTAAATCATTTAAAAACTTAACATTATTCAAACTACATTGTCCAACATGACATTTACGTCTCATGAATTGTAGTTTCTTATGCGGTACTTCATACAAACCGATGAGATGTGTGACAATCAAGATTTAATGGTAATTCATTTTTAGGACACTCTGGTTGAATTTTACAACAATGACGTGGGCTGTCAAGTCAGACGTACGGCTCAAGAGGTCGGGACTGCATATGGAAACTTTAGTAGGGCATGCACGCATTACACAAATATTATTAATGAGGTACGTAATATCGGAAAATGTGTTCGAGACTACACGTTCGACTTATGACGTTCGATACAATTTAAAATACCACACTCCGTTCATTGGCCATGATGCGTACTTCATACGCCAAAATTGGCTAGAATGGATTGCCTTAAGATAACAGTATTGCTAGTTGGTTATGTAAAGTCGTTAATGTGTAGAGAGCTTTCTGAATTGTCTTTTCAAATAATAATGTTTGTTGTTGTTGTTAGAACAAAAAGTAGTGGTAGCACATAAATTAAATAGACCTGTTTGTTTATATATGCACTTTATGATTTACTTATTCATAATCATCTTCTTCCTCACTCACAATAATAAATTCTTCATCGCAATGCCTTCTTCTATCGATTCGGACACAGGTACATGCC
The DNA here is from genome assembly GCA_030765085.1 of Allium cepa. NCBI lineage: Eukaryota > Viridiplantae > Streptophyta > Magnoliopsida > Asparagales > Amaryllidaceae > Allium > Allium cepa. Next base: position 161,080,806 of record CM060939.1, read on the forward strand.
TACGTAAAGTCCACATACTGATGAGGATTGGCTTATCAATTATCAAGAACAACACTATGAAGATGTCCGCGGTTAGTTTCAAAACCTTGAGCAGTTGAGACTTTAGAAAGTGGTTGAATCACCATACAAACAACATGTTGTTCGTCATGCATAAGAACAACCTGAGAACCAGGTTCAAGTAGTTCAACCTCCCACTGAGTAAGAAGTTGAATCGTATTCGGTTTGTTGTCAGTGCGGGTATGGAGTTGAAGTTGTAGTACGTGCGGATGGAGAAAATATTGGTCGTCGAATCCAACTATGTCAATTCTGGCCCAATGGTTGCAATTACGTGGAATGGTTGGATGATCATTTATGTCCAAGGGGCATAACCTATGAAAATGAATTAGAACAGGAGATAAGACGTCTAAGACTTTCTTTACAGCAGTTGCAGTTTAATTGTCACGTTTAATTTCATATCTGTGTTCTATTATTACTATGTCGTTTTTTATTAGTGTTTTATGTTCGTATATCTTCAATTATAATGTCACCAGTAGTTTTTTTATGTTTATATGTCACTAGTTGGTGCTTATAAATATACACAAACATATCGAATTCACAATATACAAAAACATATATAATTCACATTGTACACAAATATATAGAATTTATAGTATACTCGAACATTATCATCCAAAATCCAAGAAAGTGAAATTATATAAACATAAAGAATACATAGTATACTCAAACAATGACATAAGTACACAAGCTATAGGAACTGCAATATATAATTCAATGTCCAGTATGCATAAACTAAAAGGTATACAACTAAAGGGATGCAACGTCATCGTCGTCAGCATCATCACCATCATTCCCATCACCATCGTCATCGTCTCCATCATCATCATCATTATCATCCCCATCCCCATCACCATCATCATCTCCGTCGTCATCATCGTCATCCCCATCACCATCCTCCCCCTCATCCTCATCGTCCCCATCGTCCCCATCCCCATCGTCCTCATCTGAACCACCAGCATCATAGCCACTGGGACCAGCATCACCTCTGCCTTGTGATTCGAAAGCCTCATATACAACAAGTCTAGCTTATAGCTGATCAATCTGCGCCTTGAGCATCTGCGTATGCTGCATGTACATATCATGCATGGTGTTTGTATGTGCAAGAGTCGTATCGCAAAAGACACCAAGTGAAACTCTGGCCTAGTCCAATCTAGCAGCATACTACATAAAGATGATATTTGACACAGTAAGAAACTAAGCATAAAATAAAGAGAAATGGCAATAAATAACAAATGTACCTCATATAGAGGATATAACCCGACTGAAGGCACACCAGGATAGTCGGGGTGATATGGAAAAACTAAAGGCTGCTCAATCAAAGAACCTGTCACGTCATATGCTCTAAAAGAAGTATCAGGCTCCAACTGCATGGGAGTCTAGGAGAACTATAATGGAATTGGGTCAAATGAAACATGTGGTACATGAACTCTACCGGTTGCCATGTGAGGTCCTATATGATCAGAGTTGACCCCACGAACATAATCTGGTACGATGAATTTACAGGGTGCTACTCTACCTAATAAGCATCGTAATCTCCATCGATTAAGAAAGTACTACTATCAACCTACCCAGCCTGTCGTCGAGCATCCAAGTACTGATCACCAATCACCCTATGTCTATCAAACATGTCATCACAAGATAAAGGATCATATGGTATACGACGATCACCCGTAATCTGATAAGCACACCTCTCTCCCAAATACCATATAGGCATAAATGCAGGTGTATGCAAAGCAACCTTACGTCTAGATAGTGAATATGCAACCATCAAGGATGGTCGTCCACCATAAGACCCGCATCTGCTAGATGAGTCCAATATAAGGCCCAAAGAGTCCGAATGATGTTACCTCGACTACGCATATTAAGCAGTGACCTAGCCTCCATCAAGTCATGCCGTACAGCTAAGGGAATATGATGTACGTACTGCATAGTCTCCCATCGTCTCATCCTAGGGATGTAGCCTGACTAGCCATGTCTTGGATGCGGGGATGCATGTTTTCCGTGTACTCGTAGTACCATAACGGCAAAATATACCAAAAAGCATGCATGTGCTTGACATCGCCAAGCGCAAATGAATCTAGAGCGGTATAAATCGCTGTGCCCCAATCAATAGTATGTAGCTGGTCTAATCTGACAAGAGATGCTAAATATCCTAGTCTAACCGTACCTTTTTGGTTCGAAAAAAGGTTGAACCAAAAAAGTACAGCAGAAATGCTCTAGTTACTGCATCCATCATATCCGCTCTAGCTATATATGTGGTGATGTACTTCTGTAGGTAAGTCAACTTAACAGAACCAATAGTGACGTAGGTAACATATATCAGTGGTAGAAAAAAAATAAATAGATTGGGGGACTCAAATAAATCATCAAATGGAAAAGGTCGAAGACTATGACGTCCTATCTCAATGCCAGTGAATATGTAGAAATCAACTGGGGTGATACCAAGCTCAAAATATGAAAAAAGAAACGTATGCGTGGTGGGCCACTACCTCTCAGCTAATGCCTGAATGAGAGGTTGATCAAAGGACTGAATATGCCTAATCGACAAAAAAAGACCAAAAGGGCTAGCCCGTAGCCTCTCAATAATAGGACTGGGAAGAGAGTCATAAAACTGGGTAATGCACTTAGCCCAACTACCCCGACAATGAATGTAATGGTCCTATAGATAATTTATGAATCAATAATTTTTAATAGAGTAACAGTTATTTAATATGATTATGTGATGTACATATAAAAATAACCAGATATATTAATGTGCAATTTGTACTTGTACGGTCGTCAAAGTAGTTTCGACTCTATGCCGATAACCATCTGCAAGCTCGTGTAGCATATGTAGATCGTCTGGTGAAACTCCAAGTGGCGGCAGAACGTGTAACTGTCCAGCTTGCTCCGCTAGATGTCTATGAACCGTTCTTCGGTCGATTTTTGTTGGAATCGGCGTCATTGCATTTAGCTTTTCTAATTTAAATAAAATAAAATGAAAATGAAGCGGAAAGTGTGGAGGGGAGGGGAGGGGAGGGAATGGGGTAATGTAAGGGGGGTTGGCACCCATTTTATGGGCGTCTTCTATTCAGGCGCCCATAAAATGGGCGCCCGAAAATCAGACGTCCACTAAATGGCGCCTGACCATTGGATGCCCACCCCAGATTCAGGGTTGAATATTCAGCGGGCTGAATATTCAGCCCTGAATCCACTGGAGTTGCTCTAATTTGGGTATATCTGTTCATTTCTCATGCTTACACGTTTCCATTAAATTTTGGTTATATAAATTTTAATTTAGTTTCGGGTTTCTCTCGCTCACCAAAATCAACAGTAGTTTCAACCACTTCAAAATCGACGTCGACATCAACTACTTCGACGATGGCTTAGGCGATAAGATTGACATTCCACAGCCACTATTCTCTAGGCAATTCTTACGGCGACTGTATCAATGGCTTAGACATTATCGTTCCTATTTTCATCAAAAAGGTGGGGCTTAAAGATAGAAAAAATGTGTTTAAAAATTAATTTTATGTAATATAAACCACCGATTTCTTGAGCAATTCACTATTTTTTAACAAATTAGTTAATATATTGCTCAATTGTTAAAAGAACTCCACCAGTTACATTCATCATTCAGCTAGCAATAGCTTTGACAATTCGGGTGCAGTTGCATCCATTTATTTTTCTAAATCAAATTGTAGCAAAATCACTATATCAAAAGTGTTTTTAGTAGTAGATGTTTATGCTTTATCATTAAAGTGTTATCTTATGTTCATCCTAGAATCCATGATAAATTGTTATTCTCTTCCTTTTTATCTGTAACTCCAAGTGGAACTCAACCTTAAATCGAGTCGTTTCTCAAAAAGATAATGAATGCAAATTTGATTGTCGGGTTATAATAAAAGACTAAAAGAAAACTGATTAAAGAAAAACAAATAGATACTTTTGTTATTATTTTTCTCAATAATGATACAAAGGCAGACTACGGTTCGTGCTTTTATACAGTGTACATCGGTCTTTGATAATACTGTATTGGGCTATGCCCATTGGCCCAAGCCCTATATACTTGTTACAGATATACATAACGAATGAGATATCCTTTATTCATAATTCGCCCCTTCAATAATTTCTAGGGTTTCCTTCTTCATCTCTCTCTGTGCCGCCACCTCTAACTCTAAGTTCCTCCTTCAATCTAATGAAATTTGTTGTAGATAGCGGCTTCGTAAGGATGTCCGCTCTTTGAATGAAGGATGGAATGTGGTTAACTTTCAGTCTTTTGCTTATAATCTTCTCATGAACGAAGTAAAGATCAATTTCGATATGCTTCATGCGTGAATTAAGATAGGGTTTGTAGTGAGGGAAACTGAACTAAGGTTGTCGCACTAGAAGATCGATGTGTTTTTGGGATCAATTTTGATTTCTTGCAGTAGTGAATCTATCCAGGTGATCTCTGCTGTTGTGCTAGCTATGGATCTATACTCAAATTCTTTGCTAGAACGAGGCACGGTAGCTTGTTTATTTAAGCTCCAGGAAATTGGGTTGTCGCCCAGGTGAATGCAATACCCTGATGTCAATCTTTGGTCATCAGGGTCGGAGGCCTAGTCCGCATCTGAGTAAGCCTGTATCCTTAGTTTTTTTGTGCTGTTGAATGTTAGACCATGATTCAGAGTCCCTTTCAGGTATCTTAAAATACGTTTAACTATTTTCCAATGTTCATTGAGAGGTTTGTGCATATATTGACATACTTTATTCATGCTGTAGCTTATAACTGGTCTGGTTATAGTAATATATTGTAATGCTCCCACAATGCTTCTATATTTTTTTTCATTTTCAATGGCTTCACCTCTGTCTTTTGAGAGTCGAAGATTGCTAGTCATAGGGGTAGGTAACGAATTAGCATTGTCCATGTTTGCTCTTTTCAGAATGTCGAGAATGTTTTTTTTTGGTATAGGAACAGTTTTGTACTTGATTTCTTTATGAGTTCTATACCCAGAAAATATCTTAAATCACCCAGGTCCTTGATGGAGAATACTTGATCCAAATGCTTTTTTGTCCGATCTATGATTTTGCTGTTACTTCCTGTAATGATAATATCATCAACATATATCCGTATATATGTAATACTATCATTCTTACATTGAACATAAAGAGAATTATCTGATTTTGTTGGTGTGAGGTCATGCTTCATCAGTGTTGTTTTGAGTTTTTCATTACATACTCGTGGAGCTTGTTTTAGACCACATATAGCTTTATGTAGCTTGCATACAAGTCTGTTGTTGTACCCTTTTTCATACCCTTCTGGTCGTTCCATAAATACAACCTCTTTTAGATCTCCAATGAGGAATTCATTGTTTACATCCAGTTGTATGATTATCCATTTATTCTATAGTGCAATAGTCAGTATGACTCTTATTGTCGTTGGTTTAACTACAGGAGAAAATGTCTCATAAAAGTCAAATCCATATTGTTAATTATAGACCTTAGCTACAAACTTTGCTTTGTATTTGGAAATGCTTCCATCAGGATTTCTTTTAATCTTATATGTCCATTTGTAGCCAACTACATTGCTGTCTTTAGTTCTGGTTGTGAGACTCCAAGTTTTGTTTTTGATGAGTGCTTTATATTCCTTATCCATTGTTTATTTCCAGTTGATGTTTGTAACAGCATCCTTACAGTTGCTTCGCTCAGTCTGATTTAATTGTGCATTGTATACTTTTGGCTTATATATACCACTCTTTGATCTTGTTATCATATGATGTCCTATTTTTGCAGATTGAGGCTCATGTGCACTGATGTTATCATCTATGTGTTGAGACTTGGATGAAGACTGCTCTTCCTTTGAGTCTATACCATTGTTCTGGCCTATGTTACTAGAAGGAGGACTTGAGATCTTTTGCAAATCATGACCTGATCCAGTATCTTCTCTAGATACAGTGAGTTGTGATTCATTGTTTCTCTGCCTGCCTCCTTCAGTTGGACTGATACTCTAGTCCGACACAATAGGTATTGACGATAATGATGCACTTCTTTTGTCATATACTTTTTTGGTGGTTCCGATATTTTCATCTGCAAAATGAATATTTTTTTTCATTAAATAAAACATGTCTTGAGAAAAATATCCTACCATCATTACTCAAACATCTAAATCCCTTTTGATTGTTTCTGTAACCAAGAAATGTACAAAGGGTGGATCTTAAGCTTAGTTTATAACTGTTATATGGTCTGAGGCATGGGAAGCATAAGCATCCAAATGTCCTCGGACTTTGATAGTCTGGTTTGACCCCAAAAAATATTTTAATGGGATTTAGATGTTTGAGTACCTTGGTAGGTAGTCTATTAATAAGATAGACTGCAGTGTTGAATGCCTCTGGCCAAAATTTTATTGGCAGAGATGTATGAGCTAGTAGAGTTAACCCTGTCTCTACTATGTGTCTATGTTTTCTTTCAAAAAGCCTATTTTGTTCTGAAGTATGCAGGCAGGTTGTTCTTTGAACAATTCCCCTTTTTTTCAAAGTATAGTGGTTTATATTCACTACCTCCATCAGTCTGTATTATTTTGAGTTCATTGTTTGTTTGCTTTTCAGCTTATGTTATAAACTGTACCACAACCTTGCTTGCATCTGCTTTTGATTTCAAAAAAATATATCCATGTATATCTAGAGTAGGCATCAACAAAAGACATGTAATACCTATATGCATAGTCATAACTTACTGGTGTATGTCCCCATAGATCTGTGGCCACCAGTTCAAGTGGTTTACTGACTATAGTATTGGAATCTGCAAATGGTAACTTATGGCTTTTGCCTAATTGACAATAGGTACATTTATATGGCACAGATACATCAAAAGGAATATTGTCATTACTAAGTACTTGTTTTACAACACTTACACTAGGATGTCCAAGTTTACAATGCCACAAATCAAAAGTTTCTTTATCTTTCTTAACATTTGACACAGAACTATTGCACAACATATTTCTAATTTTGCCATTTCCTGTATTTTTAAAGTTGAACTTGTATAAATCCTTGTCCAGTTCACCCTGTAGTAATATTTCTTGATTTAGTAAGTCTTTACAACACATAATTTTGGGTGAAACTCAAAATACACATTGTTATAATTAGCAAATTGAGATACACTCATTAAATTTTTCCTAATTTGAGGAACTCTTAGTAAATTATTGAGCTAAAGATATCTTTTAACTTTGATACTGCTAGTTCCAACATGTGTGATGTTTATAGCTTCACCATTATCCATATGTATAGTATGCATACCTTTGTATTCTTTATTGCTAAGATTGAGGTTTTGAAGATTACTTGTGAGGTGGTTGGTAGCACCTGAGTCTAGATACCAGTCTTCATTTGTTATGTCCTCTATTCTGGTAAGCCTTTCTGAACTTGACTGTTGCATTCTTGTATCTTTTGAATGATAGTTTGATCTTTGGTAAATGTGTGCTATATTTGCACTTGATTCATCATTTTTCTGATGACTAGGATAATATTCAGTGTTGAGTCTAAAATAGCATTGCCTTGCTGTATGACCAGGTATTTCGCAAATATGACACTTTGCTCTATTGTTTTGCATCTATTATCCTTAAGTTTTGTAATTGTCGCTTGTAATACATGATTCTTTCAGCTGATTTTGTACTGAATATTTGTTGTATTGCAATCCATATTTCATATTGATGTTTTGCATCCAACAAGTTGAGTGAGCAGAGGTGGACTAACTGATGATATCAGCCATGCTACTAATAGGCTGCCTTGTCTCTGATAGTTGGTGAATTCTTTGTTGATGGTTCTTTCTCCTTTGCTGTTAGTAACCATTCTTGCTAGAATTTCTGCTGTTCCATACAGGTAATCTTCTAAACCATAGCCTTATATGCTGGTTTCAACTTGAAATTTCCACAATATGAAGTTGTTTTCATCGAGTGCAGTGGTTACTAAGTTATTCTTTGGTTTGATGATATTGTAGGAATTTGTTTCGATGGTTGATGCTTCTTGATTGTTTGGTCTTGGCCCTTCCTGATTCTTGATTCCACCACTACAAAAGACACACTTTTTAGCGACGGCAAAAAGCTGTTGGCGGCCGCCACTAGCCATCACGAGCCAACGCTAAAAGCCGTTGCAAAATACCTCGTTGCAACTAAAGAAAGCGACAGCCTTAGCGACGGCTCTGTTGCTCTTTTTGCAACGGCTTGTAATGGCTAAGTGTCCACGTGGAAGAAACCGTTGGGTTGTTGGTTTCTCGGGTTGTTATGGGAACCGTTGCAAATGTTGCAAATAGGCCGTTGCTAGATGTCGCTAGCGGTTACTTAATTTGACCAAATGGTCATCGCTAGCCGTTGCAAACTTGGAATATTTTTCCAGCTAGTTTGCAGCACCTTCAACCCTCAATCTCAATCAATCCAAATAATATAATTCCATCATTCCACACATATAATACCATTCCATCGTACCATATAATCAATATCAACACAACCAAATCATCAAATATTGCATATTCTAACATATATTTACAAAATAATATAAGAAAATCAACATAACCAAATATAAAAATCCACCAGACCAAACCACATTGTCCAAGTATCAATCACAACAACCAAAATACCAAACCCACCAAAATACTAAGTATCAATCACAACATCCATAGTACCAAATGTCAAACCCATCATAATATGTACACACACACACATATATATATATATATATATATATATATATATATATATATATAAAGCATACCCATCAAAACAAACCAGCTAAGCATCATCATCATCTGCACCTCCTTCCTCGGGCATTGACCCATGCTCCTTATAGAACGTAGCAATACGCTCATCTATCTGCGTCGCTAACCGACTCTTCCACCAATCATTGAGCTCATCCAATTGAGTTTGCATTCGAGCAATATCTTCCACATCTATGGATCTCCTATATGCCCTTTGGAAATTAAGAGCCTGTGAAATAATTCAAGTGAATAAGAAGTTCATGGAATGCAATAACAATAAGAAAACTCAAATTATTGGTAATATACTCAAGTGAATAAGAAGTTCATGTCATACAGGTTTCTAATGTGTAAACGTTGAGTACATACCATATTGCCGAAACTGTAACGCCTGCTTCGACTTGCCGGTTCAATGATTGAATCCCATATCCGATTAGATTCATCAACCGTAAGCGACTCCCGTCCACTTGCTTGTATCGCTCGTGCACACTCTGCGTTATATCTCTCCTACAACTACGAACAGATATTTGACACAATTGCTATACAATTTACTTATTTACCGTGAAATAAACGAATATGAAATATTTTCATTACAAAAATAAACATATTTACCATTACAGAAGCAGCCTTGTCGTCCGACCAATCATATGTAACATTCCCATCCTCATCTGTATGCTCCATTGCTTGTGTGACTCTAAAAACCTCAGCCGCTGTGGGCTCCCTATCATACTTTTCCCACCGAATATATACAAGAATAGATTATATTGATAATTTGCATGAGTATATACAAGAATAGATTATATACCAGAATAGAATATATGGTAAAGAGACACTAGTAAATATATACATCCATAACATAAATATTGGTTAATTTATTTACCAATTCCCTTCTATGTTGTTGGAAGGATTTCGAGCCACCATGATGTAAAGTGAGATTTTTTGTGAGGACCCGCAAATCCGTACTCCTTGAACATACACTAATCTCCATTGATTAATTCAAGAGGAACAGAAATACGAATTCTCAATGTTTAAGAAAAAGACAGAAGAAGAGGGAAAAAGATAGAGAATAGAGCGGAAAGAAAATAGAAAATAGAACGGAACAGAACAGAAAGCAACAGAGCAACAACAGAATCTCACAATCGCGGCGGAACAACATATAATAAATAAATGAATAATCTTTAAACAAAGAACTATATCAGTTATTACATTTTATACATTACATTACATTACATCATCAGAGTGTACAACAACAAACAACATCAAACAAACAGCGGAAAAGAAATACTATATACTAGTAATACGCCATGCCATCCAGCTTGCCTCCAGCAACTCCAGAATATCCTGATAAACCTAACTCTTGACTGCCCGTGTGGAAATTGGTGGGCACCCAGAGTTTAGGAAGGAAAATAATAAACTCCGAGTCAGTCATGTGACTGGTGTGAGAACTCAAAACAGTTTATTTATCTTTAAAATCAAAATAGAGGAATATTTTAAAGTCAATTCGCAATGCTTTTAAAAATGAGACTACCATAAGGCCTCCCGCACACACACACAATGCAAACGCAGAATCGGAGGAGATTTCTCCTTATGATAGTCAAAGATGCTTGATACGTATTAAAAAGAACATTTGATATTATTACTAGTGCATAGTGTAGGGAAAAATTCATTTCGAAAGTAAAGATATAAATCTAAGCCAGCATAGACATTTCGCACTTATGCCTACTATAGCTACCATGTTCAATAGCAGGTTACCGCCACATTCCATGACAGGTTATACAACTAAAACCGTACAAGATCGTATTGTTTCTTTGGATTTCCAACGAATGGTCAGGCCAAGGAACTTCCCATTGCCACATGAGAACGCCTCTGGAAGGACGTCCCCGAGAACCAAACCGGATCTCTGCCAACACAAGGCCGGGTTACCCCTAACTGGGTAACTACTGACACGAGTATGCCATCCCCCGGTCCTTTGGGACCTTTAACCGAGTGCTCGTCACCATCATCACACAATAATAAATAAAGTGTTTCAACATGAGTAAGTATCTTGGCTCCATACCATGATACCACCCTTTTTCCAGAAGGAAATGCACATACCCTAAAGGGAGCTACCCATCTTTCCTGTTTTGACCATTCCGAGGTGTGAGGCTCGACGAAGTCTCATCCACAAAGACATACTTTGTACAAAAGCCATACTTTGGGTCAACAAATGATCATAGAAATGATCACCAAGATAAACGATCAAACAAATGATCCTATCACAAATGATCAACACAATGATCATTTCACAGCAACACTCAGCATGTCACATTACCAAATTGGAAATATATCGCTGATAACCTTCAACTACATAACCTCTGAGCTCGTACGTCTCAGAGAAGGGTGTTAAGCTAAAAGAATAAATTCTCCGCCACCAACAGAAATATATTTGAAAGAAATCTGCTTTATATCTCAATTTGTAATGTCAGACATACAATCCATACAAGTCTGTTCCGGGCTCGAACAGAACCGAAGGCACTTACAAAGAAGTCCTTGCAATCCGGATAATCTCAGAAGTCCTTGCAATCCGGATAATCTCTAATCACGTCCGGACTTCCCATCACATAGGGAGTCTCTATACCGTAGCTACTCGGTGCAAAGACAATCGACGAGTTGTCCTTTCGCTTTCAAAAATATCCGGTCTTCAACACTGGTCATCAATGCTATCCATTTCGTCGTATCACTATTCGGAATGGGTAATCCGAATAACGAGCGCAATAATTTAAAAATAAGTGTAGCATTCAAATTCAGCAAATCATAACAAATACCTTTCAAAGGTAAATATTGATAGTCGGTTATTGAACTATCAATGGATATGCACGACATCACCAGATTCCAAACAATTTTCCAAATTATTTATTTCCCAAAAATATCTTTACAAGATATATAATTTCAATACTTCAAAAATAAATCAATATTTATTTTTAAACAAATCCCCCTTTCTTTTATAAATTCCATAGTGAATTTACATTCCAAAATATCCATGCATATACGATTTCAATTATTCATTTCAATTTATCTTCAAAAAGATAAATTCTCAAAACGTTTCATTTCACATTGGAAAAACATTTCCATACTTATTTATTCATAAGTAATTCACAAAATTTATTTATTTTCAACCTTTGGAAAATATTCAATATACTTAAATCGAAATTAAGCTTATATTTCATTCTTTAAGGAAATCATTCTCTTAACCATATTTATTTGGGCCAAAACGAATGTTGCGTAAAACATCGTTACGATAACCCAAAATCACTAGTATAGGGATTCGAAATTAAAATAGATATATAAATCCCAATACTATACAAAACATTTCCTTTCGGAAATCATTTACTATAACAACAGTGTTATAGTCCATTATTTCCTTCTATTTCTCGAAAACGTCTATTTCAACAATGAATGTTGAAATCTATGGTTTCGAATCTCAACACATTTAAAACATCGTTAGATCGTTTTAATTCTATTTAAAACATCACATCCAAAACATTTTCTTTAACATATTATTCACTATTCAAAAACGTGAATATACTACGTTAACAATTTCATCATTTCTATACGTTTCATTTTACAGGATTATTCACTGTCTAAAACGTGAATATAACTCCATTAATAAGTTACAACAATTAACTTATCAAAATAAGTCTTTGCGAATTTATAAAACAACGTTTATAAATTTCCATTTCTATTTGTTTTATAACTACTTCCTTTTTATAAATCTCCTTTATTAACCTATTCACTTTATAACTCAATTATAAACCAAAGGTTCATATTGTAAGTTAAATGCTTATAAAACGATTATTTTACAAAATCGTTCTTTTAAACTTCCCAAATTATAAATCTTATAACTTATCAGATTCATTAATTTACCCAAATCTATTCTTCAAATAACTTTACAAATTTTATAAACCTGCTGCTTATAAAATTTCATTTATAACTTCACCGTTTATAATTCTATAAATTTCATTCGTTTATGAAATTCATTCACAATTCATTCTAACACTTATAAAAACTCGTTTTATAATTCCAATATTTTAATTTATAAATATCAATTTACAATCTTTTATATAAATCAATTTATACTATTATTTTAAAACGTCTTTAATCCCCTTTATAATTTCACCATTTTGATTTATAAAATAATCAAATTTTATAAATCCTATATTTTCAACTTTTTATAATAAATTCAAAAATCCCGATTAAACTATTTTATAAAATCATTAGCCTCATATTTCTCAAAAATCAACTTTTAACTATATTTTTCAAAAATCATAATTTTTATAACATTAAAATTATAACGTTTATTTATCTATAATGGATCAATTCCAAAAATATAGTATATTTTCAAAAAATCACTTTGAAAACCTTTTAAAATTCCAAAATTGGTCCAATGATGCTACACAGCAAATAGTCAATCACGACTACAACGACATCATATATCGATATGATAATCCATCAAATATCAAAATATCCATAATCAAATAAATACTGTTGAGGAATCCAGTTGGATCCCTCCAACCTGTTTTCCTGCATCCAAAGATGTTAGCACAATACCAATTCCGTTCCAGTACGAAATTATCGCGGTATATGGGATTTTAAAATATTATCCGCTTAATAGACGGCGCAATAGGGTCTCATCCGCTATACAATGCGGGAAATCAATAACTGCAATATATACATATGCCAATATATATATATTGCTATTATATATAATACCAATTTCACTGTTTATGAAATATTCGCGGTATATGTTTTTAATAAATAACATCCGCTTACTAACGGTGCACAATGTCTATTTTAACAATCAATAGATAACAATCATCATTCAAACATGCATTCAAATATTTTAAATCTAACTATTTAAAATAAAAATCGAAACCGATTCGATTGAGTGAGAAGTTCTCACCTTGATTTCAATTTCGTTTTAGCGATTTATTTCGAATAAAATTAAACGCGCGTTTAATTTTACCCAAAATTCTCACTAACTCCAAATGACTCCAATCCAATTGCATAGCGTAGTGCTCGTCCATACGATTCCAACGCTACTAGTTTCGTGCGTTTTCGACCTCGTATGAAAAAGATATGGATTTTACAAGTTTTACGAATTTATATAAACTAATTTACAACATAATTTTTTTATATTATAAACCTAAACTATCATAGCCGTTGATTACTGTTGCTTGCATCAAGACCGTCCCTGCCTTCTTCTCCAAGCGCGTGAATATCCAGGTCAATTACACCCATCGGCCGCCGTTAATCATCTAATTATCGAGCCACCCCCTTTGACTTTGACCACGATCGGAGGCCGCCATTCCAAAGCCCATAGCTTGCTCGACACACAGCCTCAACATGGTGGAGCTCGGCCCCCTTACAAACTCGAGATGCGCGCGTGAACTGCAGATGAACGTGGCCATTTTAGAACCTCCACGATGCTCCATTTACATCTTGACCGTATAGATTCGAAGCTCGTTGCGTGCTCTCCATCATTCATTTAGAAAGTTTTTGATAATATTGCATGGATTTGAAGATATTAACGAAGGAAGAAAGGAGCCATTTCAGCCATTGAAGAAGGAGATGGCGGCTGGCTTTGCAAATTAGGGTTTGAGATTTTTTAGAAAAAAGAAAATAATAAGGTGCTATTTATAGAAGTTTGGACGACACTATTCATTCCGGAATTTCCAAACTCCGATTTATGCGCGGTGACCAGCATTTCTAGGGTTTATCCCGCATTCCGGACACAATGGAATAGGTTTCGGAAGCTAATTCGGACATCTATGCGAGTTATGGCAATAAACGTTCAATTTAAAATTAAACCGATTTAAACGATTTTCTAGGCGTTTTAGCTTGCACCGGACAAACGGTAAATTCGATTGATACGAAATTTTAAACATACAATAATATCGCATTACGGATCCGATGAAACTGGTTTCGTCGAAATCCGAGACTTTTTGAAAAATGACTATTTTAACTCGCCAAATTAATATTAAAAACAATTTCGATGCGTTTCGAGCTGCCACGATCAAACGATAACTCCGATTGCTACGAAAATTGAAATCCGGTAATAACAAACTGTTACGGATCCAATGGAACTAGTTTTGTCCAATTCTGAGACTGTTTGAAAAACGGCTAATTTCACTAGTCGATTAAATATTAAAATATTCAATTTTCACAAATAAACTTTTAATTCGATTTTAAAAGTTCTAAAATATCATTCTAACTTCAATATGATAAAATAAAATCTTACAAATCATTTTCAATCATATTTTACCCAATTTTCAATTATTTCTGTATTTTCACATATTAAATTATCGATTTAATTATCCAATTAAACCCAATTATTCGAAATAAAATTTATTCGACTTATAAATTCACTTATTAATATTTAAAATAAATTAAATATTTAAATTTTAATTAATAAAAATTCTGGGTCGTTACATACTTCCCCCCTTAAAAGAATTTCGTCCTCGAAATTATCAAGTAAGAAAAGTTACAGAATCTATTTACTTTCCAAAATCCATAGTTAAACTTCTTACAAAATCTTTACTAAGTTTTCAAATCATACTTAGTCATCTTTTCAAAAACAACTACTATTGTTTAACTTTCAATCCGAAATCAAAGTTATAGTTTTCACAATTTTCCAATTTTCTCAAATTTTTCTAACGCCTTGAATTTTCAGAAAAATTCACCATAGTCTCCTTTGCGCGGCTCGATCCGAAAAAAAAATGACAGTATATATATCACAAATATGCATCTCATCAAGTAATGAGGCATCCCGCAGGGAAAAAAGTGTAAAAGTACGGTATTTAATCCGAGATATGTACCTTATATTTTATTAGCAAGCATATACGGCTAATATAGCGCGAAAGCGAGCTCCAAATGCGAAGCAAACGCAATTCGCACCTACTAAACACTTAACAACAACATGAGAACCATGTATATAGACAATAGTATCAATATACAACATATAGCAACATAATAACTATACATGCCAACATAGCAAATGCAGTAAAAGCAATATATCCAACCATCAACCAACTAACATCCATAACCAATAAATATTCATTCATATTCTCATTAATATTCAATGAAATGGTTTTTAATTTAGTCACATTTGATTCATTAACATTGGATTTACTAACATTCATTTTCAAATAGTTTATATTCACTAATCCATATTCAAGTTGGTTCACTTCCAAATCAAATTCAATTCTATTTAAGATTCACTTAACTTCCAATTGAATTTCAATTACTTTAGCTTCCAATTTCATTAATACGTGATGAATTATATACAATCAACTAACAACCATATAACAACCAATGTATATTAATTACAACCAAATTCCTTTGCTTATCAATTGGTTTAATTAAATTGATTTTTCATTCAATTATTCAACTTCTAATAACATTAGATTTTAATGAATTAACACTTACATTCATTATTTTATATCAACTTAATTCACATTCAATTGATTAACATTCAATTCATTCATTCAATTTAATTACTAAAGTTGAATTTCATTTATATAACTCCAGTTCACATTTATCACTTAACTTTATTAATTTACTTTGATACCAATATCAACTTCATTCAACATCTCTTAAGTTATATTTCATTTTACAAACATCACTTGGTTTTACATAACTTAAATTCCACTTATAAATCAATCCAGCTTCCAAATTCTAAAGTAAATTTCCATTTACCTTTAAATTCATTTTTATTTACAACTCATGTTCACAAATATATTCATATAGTTTCATTTCTTATATATATAAGTTTATTTCACAAATGTAAATCACATTAATTATAATTCAATTCTTATAATTTTTTTTACTTATACAATTATTCGTTCATTTAGATTATTTAAACAACTAAACAATCCACTTATATACACTTTAATAATTCTGAAAAATTATTTCTTTATATATAAAATATACTCAAGATAAAATTATTTCATTTACCCAATTTAAAACAATACTGTGTCGAATTGTTCTATTCAAGTGTTTATAAACCCCTTCGGCATAGTTGTCCAGACCGTGCTGACAAAGGTTCATATTCCACTCAATAAACCAATCATCACAATATAAAACAATTTTATATATTCACTAACAAATACGCGCTCATATCTATTATTACACTCGAACTCATTCTAGAGTACTACTGACTCCATCTCTAATGAGTAATACCCAATAGAACCATGGTTGTCGCTTAACATATGCTCTGATACTACCTGTGAGGACCCGCAAATCCGTACTCCTTGAATATACACTAATCTCCATTGATTAATTCAAGAGGAACAGAAATACGAATTCTCAATGTTTAAGAAAACGAAAAAGACAGAAGAAGAGGGAAAAAGATAGAGAATAGAGCGGAAAGAAAATAGAAAATATAACGGAACTGAACAAAAAACAACAAAACAACAACAGAATCTCACAATCGCAGCGGAACAACATATAATAAATAAATGAATAATCTTTAAACAAAGAACTATATCAGTTATTACATTTTATACATTACATTACATCATCATCAGAGTGTACAACAACAAACAACATCAAACAAACAGCGGAAAAGAAATACTATATACTAGTAATACGCCATGCCATCCAGCTTGCCTCCAGCAACTCCAGAATATCCTGATAAACCTAACTCTTGACTGCCCGTGTGGAAATTGGTGGGCACCCAGAGTTTAGGAAGGAAAATAATAAACTCCGAGTCAGTCATGTGACTGGTGTGAGAACTCAAAACAGTTTATTTATCTTTAAAATCAAAATAGAGGAATATTTTAAAGTCAATTCGCAATGCTTTTAAAAATGAGACTACCATAAGGCCTCCCGCACACACACACAATGCAAACGCAGAATCGGAGGAGATTTCTCCTTATGATAGTCAAAGATGCTTGATACGTATTAAAAAGAACATTTGATATTATTACTAGTGCATAGTGTAGGGAAAAATTCATTTCGAAAGTAAAGATATAAATCTAAGCCAGCATAGACATTTCGCACTTATGCCTACTATAGCTACCATGTTCAATAGCAGGTTACCGCCACATTCCATGACAGGTTATACAACTAAAACCGTACAAGATCGTATTGTTTCTTTGGATTTCCAACGAACGGTCAGGCCAAGGAACTTCCCATTGCCACATGAGAATGCCTCTGGAAGGACGTCCCCGAGAACCAAACCGGATCTCTGCCAACACAAGGCCGGGTTACCCCTAACTGGGTAACTACTGACACGAGTATGCCATCCCCCGGTCCTTTGGGACCTTTAACCGAGCGCTCGTCACCATCTCACACAATCATAAATAAAGTGTTTCAACATGAGTAAGTATCTGGGCTCCATACCATGATACCACCCTTTTCCAGAAGGAAATGCATATACCCTAAAGGGAGCTACCCCTCATAACCTTGCTGCATCTTTCCTGTTTTGACCATTCCGGGATGTGAGGCTCGACGAAGTCTCATCCACAAAGACATACTTTATACAAAAGCCATGCTTTGGGTCAACAAATGATCATAGAAATGATCACCAAGACAAACGATCAAACAAATGATCCTATCACAAATGATCAACACAATGATCATTTCACAACAACACTCAGCATGTCACATTACCAAATTGGGAATATATCGCTGATAACCTTCAACTACATAATCTCTGAGCTCGTTCGTCTCAGAGAAGGGTGTTAAGCTAAAAGAATAAATTCTCCGCCACCAACAGAAATATATTTGAAAGAAATCTGCTTTATATCTCAATTTGTAATATCAGACATACAATCCATACAAGTCTGTTCCGGGCTCGAACAGAACCGAAGGCACTTACAAAGAAGTCCTTACAATCCGCATAATCTCTAATCACGTCCGGACTTCCCATCACATAGGGAGTCTCTATACCGTAGCTACTCGGTGCAAAGACAATCGACGAGTTGTCCTTTCGCTTTCAAAAATATCCGGTCTTCAACACCGGTCATCAATGCTATCCATTTCGTCGTATCACTATTCGGAATGGGTAATCCGAATAACGAGCGCAATAATTTAAAAATAAGTGCAGCATTCAAATTCAGTAAATCACAACAAATACCTTTCAAAGGTAAATATTGATAGTCGGTTATTGAACTATCAATGGATATGCACAACATCACCAGATTCCAAATAATTTTCCAAATTATTTATTTCCCAAAACTATCTTTACAAGATATAAAATTTCAATACTTCAAAAATAAATCAATATTTATTTTTAAACAAATCCCCCTTTCTTTTATAAATTCCATAGTGAATTTACATTCCAAAATATCCATGCATATAGGATTTCAATTATTCATTTCAATTTATCTTCAAAAAGATAAATTCTCAAAACGTTTCATTTCACATTGGAAAAACATTTCCATACTTATTTATTCATAAGTAATTCACAAAATTTATTTATTTTCAACCTTTGGAAAATATTCAATATACTTAAAGCGAAATTAAGCATATATTTCATTCTTTAAGGAAATCGTTCTCTTAACCATATTTATTTGGGCCAAAACGAATGTTGCGTAAAACATCGTTACGACAACCCAAAATCACTAGTATAGGGATTCGAAATTAAAATAGATATATAAATCCCAATACTATACAAAACATTTCCTTTCGGAAATCATTTACTATAACAACAGTGTTATAGTCCATTATTTCCTTCTATTTCTCGAAAACGTCTATTTCAACAATGAATGTTGAAATCTATGGTTTCGAATCTCAACACATTTAAAACATCGTTAGATCGTTTTAATTCTATTTAAAACATCACATCCAAAACATTTTCTTTAACATATTATTCACTATTCAAAAACGTGAATATACTACGTTAACAATTTCATCATTTCTATACGTTTCATTTTACAGGATTATTCACTGTCTAAAACGTGAATATAACTCCATTAATAAGTTACAACAATTAACTTATCAAAATAAGTCGTTGCGAATTTATAAAACAACGTTTATAAATTTCCATTTCTATTTGTTTTATAACTACTTCCTTTTTATAAATCTCCTTTATTAACCTATTCACTTTATAACTCAATTATAAACCAAAGGTTCATATTATAAGTTAAATGCTTATAAAACGATTATTTTACAAAACCGTTCTTTTAAACTTCCCAAATTATAAATCTTATAACTTATAAGATTCATTAATTTACCCAAATCTATTCTTTAAATAACTTTACAAATTTTATAAACCTACCGCTTATAAAATTTCATTTATAACTTCACCGTTTATAATTCTATAAATTTCATTCGTTTATGAAATTCATTCACAATTCATTCTAACACTTATAAAAACTCATTTTATAATTCCAATATTTTAATTTATAAATATCAATTTACAATCTTTTATATTAATCAATTTATACTATTATTTTAAAACGTCTTTAATCCCCTTTATAATTTCACCATTTTGATTTATAAAATAATCAAATTTTATAAATCCTATATTTTCAACTTTTTATAATAAATTCAAAAATCCCGATTAAACTATTTTATAAAATCATTAGCCTCATATTTCTCAAAAATCAACTTTTAACTATATTTTTCAAAAATCATAATTTTTATAACATTAAAATTATAACGTTTATTTATCTATAATGGATCAATTCCAAAAATATAGTATATTTTCAAAAAATCACTTTGAAAACCTTTTAAAATTCCAAAATTGGTCCAATGATGCTACACAGCAAATAGTCAATCACGACTACAACGACATCATATATCGATATGATAATCCATCAAATATCAAAATATCCATAATCAAATAAATACTGTTGAGGAATCCAGTTGGATCCCTCCAACCTGTTTTCCTGCATCCAAAGATGTTAGCAAAATACCAATTCCGTTCCAGTACGAAATTATCGCGGTATATGGGATTTTAAAATATTATCCGCTTAATAGACGGCGCAATAGGGTCTCATCCGCTATACAATGCGGGAAATCAATAACTGCAATATATACATATGCCAATATATATATATTGCTATTATATATAATACCAATTTCACTGTTTATGAAATATTCGCGGTATATGTTTTTAATAAATAACATCCGCTTACTAACGGTGCACAATGTCTATTTTAACAATCAATAGATAACAATCATCATTCAAACATGCATTCAAATATTTTAAATCTAACTATTTAAAATAAAAATCGAAACCGATTCGATTGAGTGAGAAGTTCTCACCTTGATTTCAATTTCGTTTTAGCGATTTATTCGAATAAAATTAAACGCACGTTTAATTTTACCCAAAATTCTCACTAACTCCAAACGACTCCAATCCAATTCCATAGCATAGTGCTCGTCCATACGATTCCAACGCTACTGGTTTCGCGCGTTTTCGACCTCGTATGAAAACGATATGGATTTTACAAGTTTTACGAATTTATATAAACTAATTTACAACATAATTTTTTTATATTATAAACCTAAACTATCATAGCCGTTGATTCCTGTTGCTTGCATCAAGACCGTCCCTGCCTTCTTCTCTAAACGCGTGAATATCCAGGTCAATTACAATCATCGGCCGCCGTTAATCATCTAATTATCGAGCCACCCCCTTTGACTTTGACCACGATCGGAGGCCGCCATTACAAAGCCCATAGCTTGCTCGACACACTTACAAACTCAAAATGCGCGCGTGAACTACAGATGAACGCGGCCATTTTAGAACCTCCACGATGCTCCATTTACATCTTGACCGTATAGATTCGAAGCTCGTTGCGTGCTCTCCATCTTTCATTTAGAAAGTTTTTGATAATATTGCATGGATTTGAAGATATTAACGAAGGAAGAAAGGAGCCATTTCAGCCATTGAAGAAGGAGGTGGCGGTTGGCTTTGCAAATTAGGGTTTGAGATTTTTTAGGAAAAAGAAAATAATAAGGTGCTATTTATAGAAGTTTGAACGACACTATTTATTCCGGAATTTCCAAACTCCGATTTACGCGCGGTGACCAGCATTTCTAGGGTTTATCCCGCGTTCCGGACACAATGGAACAGGTTTTGGAAGCTAATTCAGACATCTGTGCGAGTTATGGCAATAAACGTTCAATTTAAAATTAAACCGATTTAAACGATTTTCTAGGCGTTTTAGCTTGCACCGGACAAACGGTAAATCCGATTGACACGAAATTTTAAAACATACAATAATATCACATTACGGATCTGATGAAACTGGTTTCGTCGAAATCCGAGACATTTTGAAAAATGGCTATTTTAACTCGCCAAATTAATATTAAAAACAATTTCGATGCGTTTCGAGCTGCCACGATCAAACGGTAACTCCGATTGCTACGAAAATTGAAATCCGGTAATACAAACTATTACGGATCCAATGGAACTAGTTTCGTCCAATTCTGAGACTGTTTGAAAAACGGCTAATTTCACTAGTCGATTAAATATTAAAATATTCAATTTTCACAAATAAACTTTTAATTCGATTTTAAAAGTTCTAAAATATCATTCTAACTTCAATATGATAAAATAAAATTTTACAAATCATTTTCAATCATATTTTATCCAATTTTCAATTATTTCTGTATTTTCACATATTAAATTATCGATTTAATTATCCAATTAAACCCAATTATTCGAAATAAAATTTATTCGACTTATAAACTCACTTATTAATATTTAAAATAAATTAAATATTCAAATTTTAATTAATAAAAATTCTGGGTCGTTACATTTTTGTTCCTATTAGCCTTGTTTCTTGCCGACAATTCCTATTAATTTATACACACTAATAAGTAAAATAATTCAACACATTTAAATGTAAACATATAGCGACAATATAACTTACTTTGAATGCTTCAGAATCCCAATATTGTTTGAATCCCGCCCAAATATCATCCCCCATCCAAGTTGGCTATTTCCCTGAACTCGTAGCCCTTGACAGAGTCTCTCTGTAATTTTTCCGCATCTTTTTATTCCAATGATTTACAAAAACATCCATATCCTGCGGATCCATACGTATAGCTGCCTGCATATTGAATTATCATACGTGTTATGTAAAAGAGATTGTATAATTAAAAAACAGTCATTAGAACAGAATACGTAAAACTGATATCATAAGGCATGATGGCATATTACAAAATTGTATTTACCATAAGATCAACCCATATTGCGTTTTTTATATGCGTTAGGATGTTATCCCACTGAGGCCAACACCCGGACATCCTACTCTTGTATGCCTCCTTCGATACTTGTAAAATGAAATCGGACGGCTCTACCTCGAACCCTCTGTAGAAATGTTGATGTATATATTCAGTATATTTCATATAATATAATTCAAATAAATTTGATACATACCTAGAACTTTTCGAAACTATCTCCACAACTCGACGGAGATCTGGCTCAGAGGTACTCGGACCTTCTCCAAGTGAAGGTGACCAAGATGTACTACGTCGATCACGTCGTCTATCAGACATAACTGACAAACATATATATAATATCATACACTGCTTAGAAAAGAGCACTGATAACATAAGCATCACATAATCATCAATCAATATCACATAATCATTAATCATCGCATAATCATCGCATAATTATTAATCAAGTGATAATCATCACATAAGCAAACTCTGCACATAATCATCGAAAAAAGTGTATATGAAAAGAATAATGCATAACTCAGAATGATATAGATCATATATAGTCATCATTATTATTGCATAGCTCAGAATATTACAGAATATAGTCAATATTGTTAATACATAGCTCACACTTATACAACAAGCAATGCCATCTTTGATCAGTCTTCGTCATATTCTGATTCAGACTCGGTCTCGTACTCTATATCATTTCTTCGATACTTACAAATGCATCTACTAAAACATTTGATTCATCAGTCAACGACCCTACATCAATGTCATCGGTTATTCACTATTTCAATATTTGGCTCGAGTTCCGCTTGATACGCTGCCTCATCTGGAATATTATTTCCATCAAATGTATATCTTACCTTCGTTTTAAAAACAACCCGCCAGTCTGCTTTATCTTTTTTTAAGGATGGATATGGAGCAAAATAAACTTGTAAAGCTTGCTTAGCTAATATAAAAGGATCATACTTATAGTAATGCGATGCATGCCTTATTTCAATTAGCTTATAATCTTTGTGCACGTTAATTCCAGAGCCAGGAACATTGCTAAACCAATTGCATTTGAAAAAAAAAACTTTTTCTACAGGTTGCATATAATATGTCAACTCTAAAACTTGCGTTAAGACGCCGTAAAAATCTTTTATATGCTCCTCTGGATCATCACTTCCTTTGACAAATACACCACTGTTATATATTAATTTTTCAGCCCCTTAATCTTTGGTTTGAATTTAAATCCATTGACGAAGAATATTGGATAAGTCTTGACATTTCGTTTTAGTCCGATAGCAAGATGTCGTAATCCTTCGTCAACAACACAGTTTCTGTATCATGAACGTAGTTTGAAAACCATCCAGCAAATTGTTTACCGAGATCGCCAGATGGATGTTGTGATCCATATATGCTACAAATATGTATTATATTCCTTTATAATTAATATATACATGTATAATTGAAATATATATCAATTCATAATTACCTGACAAATGGTGCAACTTCAGCACAATTTAGAAGAACATATGTGTGTGCCACATGGTAATCTCTATCATCTAACCATATTTCCACACATTTTCCAGCAGGTTTTCCATGTTGTCTAAAAATAGATAACATTGTTTGAGAAGAATCCTACTCAATAGTTTCTTCATTACGGGGAACACTTATGAACGATAAGTTCACATCGTTACTAAAGTAATGTGAGAAAAAAAATGAAGCTTCTTCTTCAAGGTACGATTTGCAAATCGAACCTTCAACTCATGTTTTTTGTCTAAATTTTTTCTTCAAATAATTCAGGTACCGAAAATAAAATTAATTAAATTTATATGGTGGTACAAAAATCGAAATTAATTAAATTACCTCTCAAATGGATACATCCATCCATATTGCACAGGACCACGAAGGAGTGCTTCAGATGGAAGATGAATTGGTAAATTGTCCATTACATTAAAAAAATCGAGGCGGAAATATTTTCTCCAGTTTGCATAGAAGAACAGGGATTTCTGCTTGAAGTTTATATATACGATCTACCTTTAACGTCGTAGAACAAAGCTGTTTATAAAACATACTCAATTCTGTTATAACACTTCATATTTTTGCAGGCAGCAGTTCTTTGAAAATCACGGGAAAAAAATACTCCATCATAATGTGGCAATCATGATTTTTCATCCCACTCAATTTGCTGTTTTTAAAGTCAACACATCTACAGAGGTTATAAGAAATCCCATCAGGACATCTAAGTCCTTCCACCTATTTTAGAACAAGTTTCGCCTGCTTGTAGATTAGCTCATAGCATGCTTTGGGTTTCTTATTATCGTCGTATAATTGAAGTTCAGGCCGCTTACAAATGTGTAATATATCACGTCTTGAATTTGCATCGTCCTTGGTTTTCCCCTTCACATTAAAATTTGTATTAAACACGTTGTCAAACACTTTTTCTCGTTGTGCATGACGTCAATGTTATGTCGGAGTAGGAGATTTTTCCAGTACGGTAACTCCTAGAATATACTTTGCTTTCACTAGTTATGAATGTCCGATTTACCTGGAATTTCAACCTGTACCCCAGTTTCATGTATCTTTGGGTAGTCTTTTACAATTTCATATACCTCATTACTTGTCCAAACCTTAGGTGGTAGCATACTCTTTACTCTGTTAGCTTTAAAGTTCATTTTATCCGTTCTAAATTTTTGATTGATATGTAGAAAACACCGATGACAGTCAAACCAAGAAATTTTCTTTCCATACTTTAATGAAAATGCTCGTGTTTCATCCATACAATAAGGACAAGCTAGAGTCCAGATATGCTCCAACCTGAAAGCATGCCATATGCGGGAAAATCACTAATAGTCCATAATAAAGAAGCAAACATACGAAAATTCCTTTTTCTTGAAATGTCGTACGTTTCATCTCCTTCATGCCACAATGTTTTCAACTCGTCGTTTAGTGGTTGTAGATAAACATCAATTCCATGTGTCGGATCATCGGGACCGGGAACGACAATCCATCCCACAATGAGATCTTAGCAAAATCCAATAAATCATAAAAAAATTTAGCTTCCGCGGTCGGCACTTCATCAACATTTTCGTTCCCATCATCATCTTGGTCAAAGGTAGGAAACATTGATCGTGTAGCATCTTGCACCATGCTTTCTATAGGATTGGTCATAGTATTATCGTCCTCTAACACTACAGGATTAGGTGTAGGTTGAACAAGTTCTCCATGATGATCCCATAAGTAATAATTCGACACAAAACCAAATTTGTACAAATGTACTTCTACTACATCGGTTTCCAATGCTTCAGATGTTTGAGCTTACTACACGGACAACGAATGTCTACGTTATTTCAATTATTAGATTGAGCAAATCTAATAAATACGTGTACACCGTTACAAAAACGTTCTTCTATTGATCATTTCATACCTTTTCGACGTTCATACATCCAACTACGACCGAGATAATAATCAAACATATTTCATGATTTGTAAAATGTAGTTTAGAAGATTGAATAACACACTTCATATACAACCCTTTACTATTTTAACAAATTCAAATAAATACTGCATTAAAATTTTCAATTCTTTAAGTTTATTTTTTTTTACTTTGACGGCCGGTTATCCTACTTCCCATTACAAACACAATAACATAATCATATTTTATAAATCATTTCAGGTTAAACGATTCTAAAAAAATTCGGCAGCACTTTCCTTTTTTCCCTGTATCGTACACAAATGCGTGTGCACATGGAAAAAAGGAAGTGCCATCGAAATTTTCTGAACCGTTTAAACTGAAATGATTTATAAAATATGATTACTTTATTATGTTTGTAACTTGTCCAAATACTAGGACAAATCCAATAACTGTTGTATCAGATGAATATAGATGTCCGTTCTGCGGAAAAACGAATATCCATATAACGATCATATACAACACTTGTCAGACGGGGCCAAAAATTCTCTAAGGGGTTCACATAAATAAGGCACAAATTAAAAAATATATTAATTGAAGTGTTAGTGGTCTGTAGTGAAATAACGATCTTAATTTTTTTTAGTAATGTAGCCAAGTAGAATTCGTTTAATTATGAATCAAAATCCATGGGAACTATCAATAACTCGGAAAATATTGCTTATCTCACAAAAGGGAACTATGAATTACCATTTTAACAACTACAAAAACTATTTTATATTTCATTTAACTATTTAAATACTTATTAATTAAATCTAAAATTTTAAAGCGTATTTTATCTTTTGTTTAACTACATAAATTTTAATTAACGATTTTGTGAACTAAATAAGTAGTTAGCACTTACAACAGTATAACAAACATTCTCGTAAACTTATCAATAAACATATTATTCAATGACCATGTACTATTTTTTGGATTTTAAATTAGCCATAATTTTTAACAACAAAGTGAACAATCAATTCACTAATTAATACCACCAAGTCAACACTAATTATCATCACCTAATACGCAATAATCACCATTTTCAAACACATAATCAACTAATTTTCTAAATTAGGTTTACCATTATATACCCAATTCAAATAATAAACTATATATCACAAACTAATAACATATATTCATCAATTCCAAACCCCTAAATCATCCAATTCCAAATCCCTAAATCATCAACTAATTTAATTTAAACCTAAATTAAACAAAGATAATGGGAAATAGGAGATACCGACAAGTTTGGAGAGGTTCAAATTAGCGACGGAAGGTTGCGACGGGTTTTGGTGGCGGATGGCTGTGGCTAGTTGCGGAAGGGAGGAGAAGGAGCTATGAGAATTTGAGGATGGAAATGAAATTTTTCTCTCGGCTGCAGATCTGTATATTCGTGACAAGCGACGGCTAGCGATGGCCGCCTTTTTTAGCCGTCGCTAGCCATCGCTATGCTCTATCGCTTTACAAGCCGTTTCTAGTAGTGCACTTGATGCAGTTGATGATACATCATCGTTTCCTGCATGGTGGAGTGTCTGGAAGTGATGTTGAGATTCTTGATATTAGATCTATTGTGGTGCAGCCATTCTTGTGAATCTTGAAGCAAGACCCTTCGCGTGGCACTTCTGTTGGAGGTTCTTGATTAAAGAACATGATATGAAGATGACACTGCACTCTCAAATGATGAGAATGCCTATAACTAAGAGCAACAGAGTGTGGTGGATGACGAGACTGCTCTAACACCACCTCTTGATGGTTCGATGATGAGGCTAAAAATATTCTCTGATGAGATCTATCTATAATCGACAACTGATTCTTGTCGTTTGACAGTATAGTGCTTTGATGTCATAAAAGAAAACTGGTTAAAGAAAAGCAAAGATATACTTTTGTTATTATAAAGACAAACAGGGTAAGATGATAACTACTTGTTTTTCCTAAGAAAAAGATGTTCTCTCACTCTTAACTACTTATCGTAGTTTCTTTATAGTTTGATTTCTAACCTAAAGTTCATTAGGGATAAAACCCTTTTCTTAAATAAATGATCTTCAAAAAAGAAAATGAAAATAAAATAAAAATCGCACCTGAGTTTCAGTAACTTTTGGATTAATAAAAAATGCGCCAAACTAAGTAGTTTTAATTATATAATAGTGTTATTTTCAATTATGTTATTGAGTAGAGCTCACAAGCCAAGCCCCCACTCTAGTCTATTTCATTTCACTATTTAATAAATTTAGGGGAAGGTTGGACAGCAGTAGATTTATTGTGAACTCGCTTAGCTGGGACAAAATCACAATGTAAGTGAGCAGACTGTAGTTGTTTTAAAGTATAAATGTTATTCTTCTCTATTAATAAATGTTATTGGAGTCCCAAGTAATTTAGTTTATCGTGGATGTTTACAATAATAATAAAAAAGTGATCTATATGTGCCTTAACGTAGGTTATAAGCCTAGTAAAATCTAGTACTAATAAAGTAACACTAGACAACGGAGAAGGAGCAAATGATGTGGGATTTTTTTTTGAATAAAGGTTAAATGGGCCAAGCCCATAAGCTTACAAAAAAAAGGGGTAGATAAACAAACCTGAATCTATAAACTATCAAAACCCTCACAAACCCTAAAAGCAACGCCGACACTCCAAATACACAGCAAAACAAAAAAAGCAAAAAGCACAAACGAAACTCAAAACTGGTTGATCTCTAAAGCCATTTCTCTTTCTTTCTTCGTTCTGCTACTCCCTCCTCGCTCCCAGTAAGAAAGAGCTTTATTAGAACCAACTCTCATACCTCTGCCGCTCTTTAAGTTGCTTGAAGCTATGCAATAGTTGCTATAGTTGCTGAGATGTATATAATTGTTAGATCTAGCGTCATCGCGACCTAGATCTGACGATATGTTCTTTAATTTGTTATATCTACTCAGATTAGTTTTGCTACTCGATTTAATATTGCTTGAATACACAGATTCGTTAGATCTAGCGTCAACGTGACCTAGATCTAACGATGCTCTCCTCGAGTTGATATTATTACCCAAATTAGCTCAGATACCAGAAGAATTGCTGGTCACAGCTTGATGTGGGTTAGCGCAGTTGTTATCAGCCTCCAAGAAGCTGATCTTATCAGTTATATCAGACACCCTTTGCTGGTTGACATTGCCTGCCTCACTAAGAAAATGATTGTTGGTCTGCAAGCATTTTGGATGCAAAAGATAAGCTTCCAAATGTTTGCTTCTAGCTTCAGATCTCCAGTCCTCGGCAAGGGAAGCGAACTTGATTTGGTTTTTAAATATTTTTTTAGATTTTTGCAGAATAATCTTGCTATCCGTACTAATAATTAACCAAACCTGCTCTTTACTTCTGCTGCCTTTGTTGTGCACACGTGAGTTTCTTTCTTTCCATAAGTTGAACACTGCCGTAGTTAACAAAATGTGAGCATAATCTGCTTCTTTAGATTTAGATCTGAAGTTGTTGTTGATTATCTTTATAATATTCATTAGATCCATATGCCTGTTGTCATCTATGCTCAGAGTAGCTTTGATTTGATTCCATATAAAAAAGGAGTAACTGCATTCAAAAAATATGTGATTAGCATTTTCATTACATATATCGCACAAGGTGCAGAGTGAATTTATATTATTGCCCCATTTATTTAATCTGTCCCAAGTTGGCAATCTATTCTTAATTGCAAAATAAGTACAGAATGCCATCTTGGGACAATTCACTCTATTCTATATGCAATGATACCACTCTTCTGTTGGGAATTTGTTTCTAATAAAATTCCAAGTTGCTTTAAAAGAAAACTTCCCTCTGTTGTTTGCTTTCCATTCCCAGTAGTCATTCTCTGCAAAATATCAAATTGAATTTTGCATATTTCGACTTTATGAGGGTTAGTAATAGGATGAATTTGTGGTTGCCATTGATTATTTACTATGATATCAAATACTTTATCATTTGATCCACCACATATAACAAGGCTATTCCACCCAACCTTATTTATAAATGCCTCATTTTTAAACCAAGGATCAAGTCATAAACTTGTATCTTTACCATTTTTAAATTTTCTTTCAATCAGTGATTTACCAATTTCCCTACAATTTAATATTTGTTTCCAAGTATTTGTTTGATTACTATTATGTACTACAGTCCAGAAATTTTTTTGTTTCAAATACTTGGATCCCATCCACCTAGCCCACAAAGAATCAGAATTAAGGAATCTTCAAAATAATTTTAAATGGCAAGTAATACACAGATCCTTAATATTTCTAATACCATGACCCCCTTCATTTTTAGGCCTGCATACATTCTCCCAGCTAATTTTGTGATATTTACCTTTCCATAAAAAATCAACGCATCTACTTTCAAATTTTTTAATAGATGCAGTTGGGATTTGAAAAGTTTGAAGCCAGTATAGGATAATAGCATAAATCACTGTCTTAATAAGTTCAAGTCTTCCAGCAATGGAAAGTAACTTACAAGACCAAGTCTCCATTCTATCTTGGATTTTTTCAATAAGAATAGAACAATCTGAATCCATAATCACATTTGTAGAAAGAGGCAGACCTAAATATTTGATTGGGAGAAATCCCTCTTCTATTTGCAAAACATTTAAAAATTCTCTTTTAAACTTACAAGATTTACTGAAATAAGCTTTACACTTATTAACATTAAGTTGAAGCCCAGTATAATTTTTTAATTTATCAAAAATTGATTTAATAGAGTCTGCATTATCTTTATTAGCTTTTACAAATACCATGAGATCATCAGCATATATCAGATGATTAACACAGGGATGGATTCTATTTATAGGCTGAACATTACCTGAATACTCTCTATTTCCATAAGGATAGAAAAGTATTCCATAACACTAGCAAAAAGATTAGGTGATAAGGGGTCCCCACATCTTAACCCCCTGTTAGATTTAATAAACCCTTCTGCCTTTCCTTGAATCAGAATAGAAAAGGTAGGAGTATTAATACACTTAAACACCAGATCACAAAACTTTATAGGAAAACCCATACATTTCATAATATGACGAATAAAGTGTCTGTTTACCTTATCATATGCTTTTTGTAAATCAATTTTAATACATACATTATCTCCCTGTTTAGTGTTAAATTTTCTGACCATCTCATGTGCTAAAAGAGAGTTTTCATAGACAAGCCTACCAGGAACAAATGCACTCTGATTTTCTGAGATCAGAAAAGGCAAGGACACTTTTATTCTGCTACTAAGGACATTAGCAATAATTTTATAAATAAAGTTGCAACAAGAAATAGGCTTATAATCACCAATATCAGTGGGATTTTTATTTTTTGGAATAAGGGTAATGAAAGTATGATTTAAACTTTTAAGAATTTTACCATTTTCTATAGACTCATTGACAACATCCAACACCTTTGTCTAATATTATCCCAATTATTTTTAAAAAAATTTGCATTGAAACCATCAGGGCCTGGACTTTTGTTATCCCCAGCATTAAAAATAATAAATTTTATTTCATCTAGACTCACAGGAGCCAGTAAGATTTCAGAAGCATTATGATTTAAAATATTTTTACATGTTATATATGGAAACTCCTTTTCATTAGTTGTAGAAAAATACAGCTCCATATAAAAATTTATAGCTTCAGCAGAAACTTTGTCATATGCGTTTGCTAAATTTCTCTCTTTATCTATTATGCAACCTATGTTATTTAAGTGTTTTCTATTGCTCATTTTAGCATAAAAAAACTTGGTGCAGTCATCACCTAAAGTAAGCCAATCAACCTTTGCCTTTTGTCTTGCATTAACTGATTCTTTATACATTTCATTAGACAATTCCTTTTGATTTTGAAATTTTTTATTAATTTCACTGATATCATCAGGCTTATTATCAGCACTCATTTGTAAAAGTTTGCCTTCTTTTCTTAAACTAACAATCTTGTTTTTATTTAAATAGTTGTTTTTGTTCCAGTTTTTAAGATTATATTTTGTGAATTTCAAAAACATATAAAACGGATACTGTTTAGATCCTTTACAAGAAAAATTATGACAGTTTTCCATTAAAGATTTGTAATCTTCCTCCAACACCCAGCTATTTTTGAATCTAAAAGGAGGAGCTTTATTGTTAAATTCACCATTTACAAAAAGATTAACCATTAAAGGAGTGTGATCACTTAAGTTTTGATCCAAAGTAGAGCAAGCACTATCAGGAAATCTTTTAGAAGAATCCTTGTTATACAAAATTCTATCTAATTTGCAGTGAATATTTTTAGCTAAACCAGATTTCCAAGTATATTTGTTATCACTGATAATTGGTTTAATAAGACCAGATTCTAATAGAAATTTATTGACTCTATCCAATTTATTTTGAGGGATTTTAATCCCTCCAAACTTCTCATTAACATGAAAAATAGTATCAAAATCCCCTAATATAATACAGGGGAAATCATATATGGAATTTAGAGATTTAATTTTTTGCCACAAAGCATTTTTTTCTAATTCAAAATAACTGCCATAAACACTAGTAATTTGCAAAGAAAAACCACCAATGTTTCTAAAACTACAATCTATAAATTGGCTATCTTTGTTTATATTTGTATTGGTCCAGATATTAGAATCCCAAATAACAATTATTCTTCCTTTACAGCCACAATCATTGTTATGTATAGCCTTCCAGTTACTGGACATTTTAAGACAAAATCTTTCAAAATTCTCATCATTCATTTTATTCTCAATTAAAGCAATAATAGAAGGTTTATAAATATTAATCACATAGAGGATATCATATTGTTTAGCAGGGGTATTCATTCCCCTTACATTCTAAGCAAATATTGACTTATATATGATAATAAAATATGAATTTTAAATGGTACCTTACACCATAGTACTTTTACCTCTCCTTTTATTATCAACACCTTTAGCTTTCAGTCTGGTAGACATTTGGTCCCATTCTGGATTGATTGAGATATATTTTTGCTTAAAAGCTTTTGTCTCTTTGTTTCCCTTTAGCCTACCAGATGATTTTGTTTTAGCAATATGTAATTCTGATAATTCAAATTCTTCTATGATGTCCCCCTTCTCAGATTCATCTTCTCCATTTGTGCAGATTCTGGAATGTTGATTAAGGAAATATCAAATAAAACTGTGCGAGGCATGACTGGCTCATTGCAGTCAGTCACTCCAGCCTGCTCTAGAGGTGGATCACACTTGCGAGGCAATGTTGAGTTACTATTAATTCTCTCAACATCTGCAGCAAGCTTAGAGGAAGATCCCTTCTCAACTATAGTTTCCTGATTCAGGATTGAAGTCTGATGAATATTGTTGACTATTTTTGTAATATTCTGGTCGGTATTTAAACATTCCTCTCAAATTTGAGGAGTTTCAGAGTTAAAGAATTGTATTTTTTACCCTCCTTTATACTTGTCGGAATCAGAACATTTGAAATTTCTTCACAGTCTTTTTGCTGATGAACTTCCATTGCCATGATTTGATCATTTTGGTCAGTGAGCTCTCTATTATTGTTTTCTTGATCGAAAATGATATCTTCTTAATAGATTCGATCTTTGCCCTCCTGGGATCTTGATTGGATTTTTGTGCCTTCACTGATACTCATTTCTTAAACAATTTCAGATCTATTTTCTTGAATAATTGATGTATCTTTATCATTCTTTTTGGGGATCCACATCTGTTTCGGATTGCACTGTTCTTTATTATGACCGAAACACTTACAGATGCTACACTTTGGTGGAACCCATTCGTATTCGACTTTTTGTGTAATGATTTCACCATTATAAAGATTGAGACAAATTTCATCTGGAAGTTCATCAGTTGCAGAAACTTCCACGAGAAGCCGAGCATAATTCAATCTTGACTTCATGGTGGTTGATGCGTCCATTTTTATGGGTTTTCCAATAATACTCGCCATGATACTATACGCCTCTATATCCCATAGTTTGATGTTTACATTAGGTAATCTAACCCATATCGGCATGGTTGACAGAAGATCTCTGTCCAGCTTCAATGACTCAGTCCACCTTCTCATGATGATGAGTTTGCCGTTGTAAAAGTAAGGACCATTCTGAATAATAGAATTGCAGTCTTGTGAATCATTAAACTTGATTAGAAAAAACCCATTTTCTCTGGAATAGAATTCAAAATCACCTTTTGGTTTCCACACTCTTCTAATATATTCTTCGAAACACAAGAAATATGGTTTACTGCTAACCACATAAACCAAAATGGAGTTATTCCAGCACTCCGTGGCTCTTTTACATACAACCTCCTTTACTACACCATATTTCTTGTTATTGATTTGAATATGAGAAATGGTTTCAAGACTGCATTCTTCATCTCTTGGTTCCTTTGATTGCTCGGAGACAATATCAACCCAAGATTTCTGCCCTAGTTCTTTATTCAGAGAAAACTTTGTTGGCGGCTTACTGATTTGCATCAGTTTGGTCCTGTCATGGAAGGAGTTGGTCTTCTGATCATCTTTCTTCCTCTGCTCATTATTAGATTGAGACCGAATCTGATTATTTCTTGACTGATATCTCCTTTGTGATCTTGGATGAACCAATTGGAAGCCCTCATTGTCGATGATGACATTATTCGGCTTTTTGAAATGAGATTCAGGTGGCCTGTCTTGAGGAGAAGGACGAGAGAGAAGGATTGGATTTGGATTTGAGAGAGAGATTGTTTTCTTCTATGGCAGAAGAAAACCCTAAATTTCAATTTTTTTTAATAACCTAAGAAAACTTCGAGGACGTTACAATAATGTGGGAATTATTCAGGAAGCATACATAGGAATAGGTATAAGTGGTGCTGAAGGAATGAAGGTTATAGGAATTTCACTGCTATTAAGCTGAAATCATCTTCAATTTCCTTTTGTTGTTTTTTTATCTTGCTAAAATATTTTATTTTAATTTTAAACTATTCTAGCTGAAATCAATTAGCTATGGATGTATTGGCTCGAGTGTATATTGACCTAGTTCCTAGATATGCTAGCTTTCAGATATTCGCTCTATAATCTAAAACATTTATATTTTCTTCGCAAGTCCCACAGATTATGAAATGAAAATAATCTCAACCTATTATTGTCATGAACAATAACTCTGTAGAAAGATACAATAGATCCGGGATCATCGTTTTTTCAACGACAAAAAATCTATTCAAGTAGCTTTATTTTTATTTTCATGGGGTATGTTTGGTTTAATTTTTTTTGATGTCATAAAAAATGCAGAATTTTTATTGTCGTCTTTCCTGGTGAGATAAATAATATCATGTGCAGTATGAATCATGCATCTAATATGAAATTGCAATTATGTGGTGATAGGATATATGCATTGGTCTGTACTTCCAGATATATTTCATACTTGCAGAAAATATCGTTTACGACATAGATTTCTATATTTCTTATTCACAGCCACATGGCGTTGATCATAATAAATGTCAATAAATGTATAATTATGCCACATTTTTACAGCTTTATTTCCACTGAAGCTTTATACTATGACAAGATGGAGTGTATATTTTGGCCGTAAACAATGGATCAGCTGGAACGTGTCAATATCCATGTCTACTAAAATTTGTAAGTTGGCGGTTGCTACTATTTGGTTTAGTGGCATCCCTTCATTCCATCGAGTTACCGAGCTCGATCGTGAATAAGTATACATCACATTGCATCATCTTAATCAAGTGAAACTATTCATTAGTTCACCATTTTATTAGCCCACTAAATGACTAAACTTACACTGAGCACCTATCTTTTTATTAGGTAGTCAAATAAGTATGGTATTCAAACATTATCCCGTTGAACAGTCAAATGAGTATTTTTGATTTCCTACTTCTCTATGTTTTTCAATTGATTCATTTTTTACTAATAAAGGTAAAAATAAAAAATAACTAAATTATAATTTATGCATATAGAGCATAGAGATCAAAATAACATGTCAACCATATTTGGCTAGTAAAGTTAATATTGTTGCTCAATTCCATGTAATTCTGTTAGGGTTATCTTCCATGTTATAAGGAGAAACGTCAGTTTGAAATTGAAATAGTCTAATATCGCTAAATGACTTGAAGAAATGGTGTATAAATATGAGTTGCTAGACACGAAATATTGAAGATTTCTTCCATAGACAATGAAGAGATAGCTAAGCAACCTTTAGATGAAGAGCAAAAGAATGGGACAACATTTCCTTTCAGCAACACATCTTGTGGTAGCTTTGAAGAGAATGCAGCCATGCAAACTGATATGATTATGCTTGACAAAGACAAGCTAATCTCTAAGTTAGAGGAGGTGGTATTCGGTAATAGATGTGTAGCATAGTCAAATTTATATTTAGCATAT
Organism: Allium cepa; assembly: GCA_030765085.1. Classification (NCBI taxonomy): domain Eukaryota; kingdom Viridiplantae; phylum Streptophyta; class Magnoliopsida; order Asparagales; family Amaryllidaceae; genus Allium; species Allium cepa. Next base: position 161,117,485 of record CM060939.1, read on the forward strand.
AATTTTTTTTTGCTACTAATCTAGTCCTTGTTCAATTCCCTTGGTAATTTTTTACATAGCGTCTTAAAGAAAGAGTTCAACGGCGTAAACGAATACACAGAGGTTCAATATTAGGGAATAAAGGTGTTGAAAAAAATAAAGCTTTAGTACACAATGGTATGTAGTTCTATTTGGTTAACTTATATCGTGGATATGATGGATGCCTATGTACTTCAAGCTGGAAACTGTTCTAAATATAGTTTAGGTTTCAGGATACTTTAAATTTCAGACTAAACCAGGCGCTGATTTTCAAACTGAGAACCTGTAATGCAAGATTAAGTTTCATGACAAAATAAATTTTTATACAATTCCAACTTCTATAAGAATTATACTTTTCTATGTGTAAAACATGTGGATATGCTTTTGTATAATTAGTCTAGCTAGCAATCTGTAACTTTGGTAGCCTAATTTTCAACTTCTATTTGCAACCGTAGACTGCAACTGTAGTTGCAAAACTACAGTTCGAAATTGTAATTTCAAACTGCAGTTCAGAATATACTTTCAAAACCTCTCTTGTTGTACGAAAAGATTTTGAAAAAATTGTATATTTAGAAGTTTTTGAATTTTTCCTAAAAACTAGAATTTTCTTCAAATTACTTTTTTATTTGGATATATTTAAATTTTCTTAAGCATGCTTAGGAACTTTTTGAATAAATGCATGCATTAATGAAAGCACTTTAGTTTATGTAAAGTTAATAAAATTGCATTTTATTTAAAATTATTCGTCAAATATCATGAATTTTTTGGATTGTTAGTTTGTATTGGAAAAGTCAAAAATGGACAAATATTCAATTTCATTTGTAAAAAATGATCTTTATTGGACATAACCTTAATCAACAACTATTTTCTTTTGATATTAGGTAGTATAAATCGTATCATGTCAATTTACTTTTGTTGCTTAAATTGTTCTAATTATGAAGTGTATTTTTCTTTAACATGTCAAAAGGGTAAAACTCTTACTTTATGTCCAATTTAAGTTCAAAAGAGTGGATTAAAAGTCCACATAGAAAAACTAAAGAACGGATTTCTTTAATAGGTTAAAAGTATGGCGTCGAAGACTTTATGTTATATTAAATTGCATTTTATAGTTAAATTTTATGTTATCACCTAGATTACAAATGGTCGTTCTTTTTGGTTTAGATTTCGACTTAATGTTATTTAATTGCATGCAGACACTAGTAGAAGAGTAGAAGAAAAGAGGAAAGTGGATGGTACAAGCTTTGTGAATTTTCGGATGGAGGCTTCACAATATCGCCGTATTTTTATTCAGTATATGTACAGTCTAATTATGAATTACGTCTTGCCTTTTGTTCTTGCAAATTGATACTAGTATGAAATTAGTAACCTATGTACGAAATTTGGTAATGTATGCATTTAACTTGTCTTTTGTAAGTTCATACTCTATTTTGTTACCATGAATATAATTATTTATTTATTTATTTGGTTATAATTTGCCAAATTGAGATAATATTATTTCGGAATGCATATTAAATATAGCCTACAATATCATCATGCATACTATATTAATTATTGCAACGGTTATCATTGTTAGGAAGTAGAAACTACGAACATATATTTATGTTTCTATTTTGTAACTGTTGACACTTATATCTGTTGGTACCATAAATTTTGCAACTGATATATGTGTTACAAAATGAATATTATCAACACTTATTTCCGTTTGAAGATAGAATTCAGTAACAGAAAAAAGTGTTGCAAATATGATATTACCAACACTTATAACCGTTGGCAATGAATATTGGCCAATGCTTATAACTATTAGCAGATATAATTTAGTAACGGATATAAGTGTTACAAATGAACGCCCATGTCCCTATAGCAACACATATAAGTGTTGCTGAAGTTACTAGCAAAGGTTATACTCATTTGAAATCCTCTGTTTTGGTGTACTAAACACTTTCTGAGTATTTCATAACTTTTGATAGCACTTAAGTGTCATAGTATGTTGTTTGAGACTTTATAATAGTTAAAAATGATATTTAAACAACGTATTTTTCCCAAATCTTTTTAAGGTTGTTTACTAACATTAATTAGAGTATTTTAAAATGGTTTGAAGTTTAAATTATTTTTAATAATTATTTATGAATTAAAAAAGGTTTAAATATAAAACATGCTTTTTATGATTTTTGTTAAATCCTAATTTAGTTATTTTTAAGTAATAGTTTACATAGATATTTGAAACCTATTTATAAGTATTTTTAAAATATTTATATATATGTTTGGAAAAGTAAGTTAAGTATTTTATAAAAGGGTAAGTGGTTTTGGTTATAACACTTAGTTACAACGAATGGTTTCGAAAAATTAATTAAAAGTACATTACTTTGTTAAGTAAGTGTAGATACTTTGATCTTTAAATTAATGATAATAAAAAGTATAGAATGATTTTGGGTTTTTAGTAAACAATGTTTAAGTAACATTTGATTTTCAACCATCTGAATATATTTTTGAAGATAAGTGAATCTTTAAAACAAATATTTTTAAAGATAGGGTTAAGCCTGAGTTGTTTTAGGTTCATAGTGATAATGTTTAGATAACATTTGTCTTTAGCCCATTTGAATATACTTATAAATGTAATCGGATCTTTAAAAAGAATGCTTTAAAGATAATGAAAGTACAAAGTGTTTGAGTTGACAATAAATAATGTTTTAGTAACATTTGTTTTTATCCCTTTTGTTTATACTTTCAAAGTGGAAAATCTTGTTAAATGGTTTATGAATATTCTTATACCATTTGGGATAAGTATACGAATATATTTTCATGTATTGAAAAGTGTAAGAAAGAATAGTGAAATAGTAGAATATAGGTGTATATATCTTTTATAAAAATATTTTAAATATATATACAAGTAGAAAAGGAAGTTAATAAAAGCATCATGTATTTATATGCTTTGAGATCCTCTAGGAAGGACTCGCTCATTGGAATTTTCTTTTGTTTTCAGAATGTATGTATTCGAGATCCTCGAGGAGGACTCCTACATATAGTTTGGTTACATCCGAAGGAAGTAATTATTTGATAAAAGAAGTTTTAACTAATAAACAAATTAATTAAATAGAAAGGGGATTAGAAGTTGCTTCAGTGACTTAATCGTGCTTTGTGTGGCGATCGTAGTTTGTGTGCTTACTTGTTTATGGGAAGTATTTAGTCGTGTACTTAGCATTAAAAGCCGACAATGTAGGCTTCTTCTATTTGCGAGAATTAAGAATGATGTTTGAGAAGGACTTAGAAACAATAGTGTTCTAACCTACGGGCTTCACTCTTAACCGAAGGAGAGTGTAAGTTGAGAAGGTTAGAAACGTGATAAGTATGCAAGATTTGTTTTCGTATGCAATTGTTCTCATTGTTATTGTATTTGACAAAAATTAACGTAGGAAATATTTTGAAGAAACATGAGAATTATAAGGTATGGTTATCCTCGATGATGCTTTACGCTACGTATAAACTCGCCTTGCTCTTCTTGGACAAGAGATAAGGAAATTTTTCCGAATGTAAGATGATCTCCACCATTATGCCTTGTATGTTTATTTTGAAAGAACTTGAGTTAAGTTAATCGAAAATTTGTCGATTGGTTTTGAGGAATCTGGTAAGTGGAGGATTGTACTTATATGAGATGACTCAAAACTGTAACCATTTCAAAAATTATATACATGTTCTTTGTTTCAGAAGCGGTTGTGAAGCGAAATATTATAGGGTTATACTATCTATCATATAGTTAACACTTAAGGAAGACGTCGGTATTAATGTTTCGGACAAATGCTATAGATTTGAATTGTCTATCCTAAGGTTAAGTCAAAGGAAGAGATTAGCGTTAGCATTCGTCGGATGACTTATGCTTGAATCCATGGAGATATTCATGAACTGTTCGAGATGCTCGAATCCATGTAAAGATTCGAGATCTGTTTGAGATGCTGGAATCCTTATAGAGATTCAAGATGTGTTAGAGTGATGAAGACCCATGTGTTGAGATGATGAATGTGACCTCAACATCGGTAATGATAGAAAACAGAGTAGGCACATAACCAGTGGGTTTAACTAATCCAAGGGTACATCAACTCCAAATATCTAAAGATGCTTTCGGTTGAGGCGCGTGAGAGTTGTTCATATTTAGTATCACATCTTTAGACATGGACTGCTATATTTTTCTTTATGACATATTTTATCTAGAGATATGCATGATTTCGGAAGGTAGTTTCTAACCCTTGTCAATATGCCTTAATCGATGTACTGAGAAAACCTCCATGGAAATCCATACACAAACATACCTTAGTTGTGTTATTTGTATTTCTTATATTGTTGTGTTGTGAGATGCAAGCAGCATAACTATTTTCCAATTTAATTCTACATCCAATACATTATTTATTATATCTCCATATGTACTTATTAGATGGTTTATCTCCTTTAGGGGAAAGCCATTACAATATTCGAATGGTCTCAAAAATTACTGTTATAAGTTATATACATATTTCTTGAGTTTCTCACAACATACTTGACTCATGTTTTATCTTCCCCTTAATCTCTTGAGTGCTCTTTCGATCAGTTTAAGAAAGGTAGGCTTTCATTGATATTCTTTGGAGCTTTACGAAACAAGCTGGATTCTTTCATCTACCGTAGTATTCTTATTTCCACTGTACTACTAGTGTATGTGTGTGTATATCGGCATTTGTGAGGACAGTCTGTTATAACTATCTAGGTTGATGATAGTACTTACGATTATAACTTTGAAATACTGTGTATCTTAGAGTGACCCTGTGTACTGTCTTTTCAATATTATATGTTAACGTTCCACTATGAAATTCTGATGTTTTGTTCCCTTCCTTCTTTTTTTGATGAAGGAGTGGTCCTTTTAAGAGAAATGCACTCATACTTCTATTAACTACACAACCAAAAACCATAGAAAAATTTGATGAGAATTACCTATTACAACAAAGCAGTATCATTTTGCCTTCTTTCTTTCTCTTTTTTTTACTGCGTTTTCTTTTTACCCTAACAGTCTACCTTTCTAGCATTTGAGTGTTCGATATGTGAATATTGTTAATGTATTAGTGTTGACATTTAGAGGTTGAAAAGGTAGGTCAATAAATTTCTGAACAAATACAAGCATTTATCTTACCTGTCTACTAAATAGTACAACATATAGCTTCCCTGGCATGACTTTTCTCAATAACCAATATATATGGAAGTAATCTATCTAATATATAAATATAGAAGAAAACATTATTATGATTCATAATCATTGATAATTTTGAGTCCTATCGATTTAACGAACAATGTATTTTGTAAAACACCCATAGGAAGCACGTGTTTGACACAATTGATATTATGTATTGTTATCCTGCATTTGAACCAAGGAATGCCCGGATAATTTAGAAACAGTGAATGATCATAAGATATGCCAAAATTCTTCAATCATAACTCTAGAAACCAGAATCCAAGTAACGTCCAAAGAATCGATACAGAACCTCGCTTGCCACTTGAAGGCAGTTAGTCAATTTCCAAATGAACCAAGTGGTAAAGAGAAAAGTTGCAAAACACAATTTGAAGTCTCAAGTCGGTATTGAGTACATCTCTCAACTCGGTACCGAGTCATAAAGCGGACTCAGCTAACTCACATCAAGGAGTGGAAGACCAAAAGTAGAACAAAGTGCAAAACCAAGACAAGGCACAAGTTAGGACCAAATTATGGGCCTCAATTTGGTACTAAATTAAAAAGACAGATGCTGAGTTGGCATGATCTCTCTCTAGAACCTCCTACCGGACATGGAGAATGTGGAAGAATGTTTCAAAGCTTATCTCGCTGATCTTCGTCTATAAATGGAGGAGAGAAGGAAAAATCAAGATCTTTTCTTTCTGAATAAAATGATTTTACCCTGAGACTTTGTTGGATCCGTACCCGAGTTGTAAGCAACTGAATTGTTAAATTATAGTTGTAAATAATCTCAAAAATTGGATGTAGGCCAAAGTATTTGCCGAACCACTATAAATTTTCTTGTGTAATTTACCTATTAATTCATTTATCTCTTCACTAATCTCTACTTATAATCTGATTGGGTGTTTTTTCGACTTTTGGTGCAAACATTTTGACGTCACTTAAAAGTCTCGAAATTCTCACTCCTTGGATTTATTTTGAGTCATTGGATTATTATGACCCATGATTTAGATCGGAAAATTGTTATTGAAGGGTAAGTGATTACTTAGATCTCCATAAAATCTATTATTGGATCCAAAAAAGCTATAGCACCCAGAAACACCAAAGAGAGATTATCTACTTCTAAACCAATAATGATGCTGAAAATGAAGGTTCTAAACATGAGGAGTAGACAAATCAACCCACTGTTGCTCAACCTCCAAGTGCACCAAAAATGTCAAGTAAGGTAAATTTGGATAGAACGACGATGGAAATGAAGAAAAAATTAATGGAGAGCCAGAATGCTATGCTGAAGCAGATAAAGGAAAGCATGGTTTCTATGATTCGGTTATTTCGAGGATGTAAGAAGAGTGTAAGGAATTGCCATCAAAAGAAGAAAGTTATTCTTCATCAGACGTAAACTTAAGGGATGGAAAATATAAGAAGACAAGAAGAGAAGCTAGGACATTGAAAATAGGAATTGGTAAAATTCAGGCTAACAGTTCACAACCCTGCATGGAGTCAACTCCACAACCCAACACTAAGTTGAAATCCCAAGTGGTGACTAAAGATTTAGATCGTGAGTTGTAGGAAGAAGTTGATGTTAATGTTGAGCAAATAGCTAATGGTCAGAGTAGTGAAGTCAGAAAGATGCTATTGAAACATCATGGAGAGATCATTGACAATGAACAATTGGATGTACGGTTCTCCTAGAGATGGGGGAATACAGATGTCAAGGAACTAATAGAGAGCGTTTGTGAAGCCAAACACTCAGGGCAAGCCTTGATGATCGTTTTTCAGTTGATATGACTGATATAGGGTATATAGCGGATATGATTAGAAGGCCGATGAATGAGAGCCAGCATAGGAGCAATGACGATTGGGGTTCTTCGCCTAGTAAAAACCCATTCAGTGAAAACGTTCTATGAGAGGATTGTCCTAGGAGATTTGTGATGCACACGATGTCGTCATGTAATGGAACGACTGATCCAAGGCATCATATTTTGAAGTACAAGTGGCACATGTATGGTCCTAGAGTAATTAATATTTTGATATGTAGATGTATCACTATATTTCTCAAGGGAGTGGCTACCATGTGGTTCAATCTGCTTACATTAAGATCCATATCTTTGTTTGATCAAGTGGCATGGAAATTTGTAGAGCATGTCCTACTTCGCACTGCTTGTCCAAAGGATATAATGCCCTTATCAACCATTTTTCAAAGTCCCAAAGAGTCTCTAAAGAACATTCTAAGTAGATTCAATACCGCTAAACTGAAGTGAGCAACACAAAGTAAGATATTGTATTAATGTTATTGATTCAAGGAATTCATCCAAATACATATTTTGGTAAGTGGCTAAAGAACAACCCCCACTGACCATGGAGGAGCTTTATCGAAAAGTGACCCAATATCTGCACTTGAAAGAGGCAATATGTCTATTGGAAAGGTTGGCAGAAGACCATACAAAAGTTGTGGAAAGCAACGTTGCAGTGAAGAAAACTGGTGAGTGCGCTGGTAATGTTGATATTAATGTTGGGAACAAGAATAACAATTAGAAGAGAGGAAATAGGGCACTAGAGGTAGAAAGCAATATTTTCAGAAGTGTCTCGGTTATTCAAAGCATGAAGATTATACCCTGTTGAATGAAACCATGGAGAAAATTTACCTCAATATGGAAGGCATTGAAAATTACAAAATTCCAGCTTGGTGGGAGTCAACTAAATGAGAGAAGATGTTTGGGAAGTATTTTCATTTCCAAGAGATCCATGGGTTCAAAATCAATTAATTACATGCTGGTAAAATTAAAGAACTTGTCAATTATGGCCTATAATTGATTGCACTTAAATTATACATCTTGCAACAAATTAAAAGTGTGGATTCATAACATATATCTAATAATAATTCATGTTAAAACCTTTGGTGGTAAAAGAAGCATGCTTACATTCCTATTAGGCGGACTGAAATGGATGTTGTCTATTCAATTTTTTTTATATAAAACGGTCATCCCAATCCTTTACCCAAGTAAACAATAAAAGTTACATAACTAATGTCATGACATGGGCTATGAAATGTTGTGAAGTTGATGGCTTGATTGTTTATGTGCTTGTTTGGATAATAATCAATTAATATTGTTTGAATGTTACTTGATAATTCATGGCAAATTCTTGTTGTTTATTATCAACCTTGTTTACATTAATTAGCTTTTCTGGAGTGAAGACTACCAACAATAATGAACATTACTTCAATTGTTATATGTATTGTAATATTTGTTAGTACTGGTTGTGTAAACTTGTTTGTGAATGCTCGTGGTATGTGAATTTTCTTATTTTGTCAAATAACTATTATCTAAATGGTTATGGATATTATACTTATGTGATTAATGTGTTCTCAATTATTTGCATATGATGATTATATGATTGATTGATTTTTGGTTTGAATATAGTAATTATACGATTGTTGTTGATTTTAAGATAACAATTATATAACTGATTGTTGGAAATAATATAAGTCATTGACAGTATATAGTAGCATTTAAAATATGCTATAAAACAATCAATACCTTTTAGTAGCCTTTTAAATTGTTCCGGAAACAAATGTAAAATACCATTTAAATTTGTAATGGCATAAAATAAATGCAATGAAAAGTTCTTAGTTGCAAAAAATAAACGCTGCAGAAAATCAAAGAATGGTCCAATATGCAACTAAAAATGTTAATTTTCGTATGGTTTTGGAAACGCTGCAGAAAACCTTTAGTAGCATTATAAAAATGCGGCTATACGGAAGCATTTTGTAGCCTTTATTAAAACGCAACCAAAAAAATCATACTTTTAGTAACGCAACCTGTAGTGGTGTTCTTTAAAACGCTACTAAAAGTTTTGGTAGCGCTTTTTCAATGCTACTAAAGATCTTTTCTATAGTGAATCCTCCAAAATGTTTTGTGAATATACTTATACCGATGAGATAAGCATATGGATTGTTTTCAAGCATTGAAAGAGTGTAAGATTTAATTTCCATATACGATCATTTTGTTATCCCCGATAATTGATATCTTAACTATCAAATCGATACCCTTCTTCCATTTATTTTTCTTTCGTCAATCTAAGATGATTTATTGCTCATTTAGAGCATTGATATCCTTTATCGAAAATGACTAAATAAAGAGCGAGTGGGGGCCAAGCTATGTGGGGTTGCTCCCATTAAGGTATTATCACATCTACTCTATATTGGTTTTGTAGGATCTAGATTAACCCTAGAGGGGGGGGGGGGTGAATAGGGTTATAGCAAATTTTCTCAAATTAAACACAGAAATATAATTGCAGAAATAAATATGCTGAAAAGTAAATCACACACAAAATTTACCCAGCTTCGGCAACCCCTGCCTACTGCTGCATTCACAGATTTCTATTAGAATTAAACAGTTTCACGCTTACAAACACTCTACTAGACTCGCAGACCCTTTTGCTTCCGCTCACAAACACTCTACTAGACTCGCACACCCTGCTCCCGCCTATAGAGTTTCGCTCACTTGCAAACACTGCTCCCGCCTATAGAGCTTTGCAAACTCGCACACCCTGCTCACTGAACTAATTCAAAATAGACAATCTGACACTACCTAAACCCTAGGTGGTGATTTACCAATTTTCGTTTTGGAAAGTAAAACAAAAACAATTAAAACAGTAATTAAGAAAATAAATAAAACAACCCTAATTAATAATAAAATAAAACAAAAAACAAAAACCCCTTTTCTTTATATGAATAAGGCCGGCCCTTCTTTTTCTTCAGCCCGTCACTTTTGTTTTTCGTTCGTGAAAAAGAAAATGGCCGCTCCTCTTTTGTTCCTCTTTGCGATTTAGGGCTTCTGTAAATTGTCTTTTCCTCCTTGCGATTCAAACAGGGTTGTGCAAATTGAAGTCGCCACTTGATATGATTCGTTAGTAGGTTTCGTTGCTCTTCGATTTGTTCACGGCTCTTCAATTTGGATTGAGTTCGTTCTGATTCTCTGGTATGTGTTGTTTCCTTTTGCTTTTCTGGTTTTTGGATTGTTCGAACTCGATGATAAAATTTGCCGATGATGATTTTCTTATATAGAGTTCGTAACCCTATATTTGCATTCGTATAATTATTTTTGAATTTGTCAACTGATTATTTTGGCCATTGATTTTCGCTTGTATGTTCATGATGATTTCTGACTTGTTCAATTCGAATATATTTGATTTCTTGGCATTCACGGCTTTGTATTTACTGCTCCGTGAATTTCTTGTTTTGAGTCACGGCTTCGAATTGATTTTGGTTGATACTGCATTCGAACATGATGTTGATTTTCGTTTATCACTGTGACTTTCGCTTCTGGTCATCTTCTCTGACCGATGGCATTTTGGTTTATCACTAGTGCCTTCAGTAGCTTCACAGTTGTATTCATGTTTAGTTTAGTCGTACACTTGGTCATGTTGCTTGAGTGACTTCCATTGGTGCATTTTCCTTACTGACTTGATTCACTGCATGTTTTGAGCTTCAACTGTGCTCGAGCTCTGTCCATAGTTGTTCAGTTTACAAGATGCTCCACTTGATCATGTACTTTGTTCTTTGCTGCCTCTATTATGTATGCATTTGCATACTGCTGTTGTTTGAATATTGTTGGATGCCATCTTCATGTACTCGATATTGTGGCATGTGGTGCTTGAATCTCTGCATCCATGTTCTTCACTGTTTACATCATTTGACTTATCTGGTCTGGTCTTGAGTGTGCTATTGAGATACATGCATTGATGTAAACTTGTGTATCTTGTAGCTTTCATGTTTGCTGTATCACTTACAAATATTGATGCATTTGTTTGTTGCAATTGGGTTGGTCTGCACTGCTTGTTGTAGCTGAACTTGTGTACATGTTGCCTGGTTTTGTGGCACTGCTTATAGTCTTCAAACATTTGTATAATTCTCGACCATTATCACTGCTGACTTCATTTGGTCTTTGTTCTCTTGTAATGTTGTACTGTCTTGGTTACATGCATTTGGTATTGGCACACATGTAAACTTGTGTATTTCTGACCTTTTGGTTGCAGTCTTGTGTTGGTAACCATCTTCAAGCATGTTGCAGTTTGTAGCTTTCATGCATTTTCTTTGACATGATTTACTTCACCTGTACTTGGTTATTTGTGTAGTCTTCGAGCATGTTGCCACTGTGTCGTTGTGCACTTTTGTGCTTTGCCCCATTCACTGTTGCTGTTTGGTCATTTTGTACTTCTCTTATGTACACTTGCACCTGTACTTTGACACTTACATGCATTTCTGTAGCTGGTCTTTTCTTAACTTTAGTTGAGCATCACTGTCTTGTTGAAGTTTTAACTGGACATTTGAGACTTGTACTTGATGTTGTTGAACTTGGTATTGTGTTGGTTACTGATTTGCCTAAGTTTGTTTACTTGGTGGCATGCATTTGTGATCTGCCTTGTTGCTTGACCTGTCTGGTCTCTGTTCTTTGTTCATTGGTCATTGTTGTAGTGTTCATTGCACTGATAGTCGAGCTTGCATTTGTTACAGTATTCATGTACTGATGCATTTGGAATTTGAGTTGTCTGCTCTGTTGTCACTTGACCTTGCTGACATTGTGACTTGTTGTTTCTTCATTGTTGTGTTGATCACTTGATTTTTTTTTTTTTACACTGGTCTGCTATCATGAATTCGAATTGGACTTGCTTGATCATTGTTCTGGTCATCTTGGTGGCTTGAGCATTTGGTCTGTGTTGCATTGTTCCATGTGTCTTGCCTTTGACTGTTTGCAACTTGACACTGTTGTACACTTGCTCTTGTTGGCTGCGCATACGAGTTGGCGAGGCAGTGCACACGTGTATGAATGTACACGTGTGTATTGCAGCCACTTATGGTTACCTGTCCCTGTAATATCTATCAAGTGTATATATCGGTGTGCACGGCCTTGTGGCATATACAGTAATACACTGTGTATGTCACAAGTTGTTCGTGTATGATGAATTCAAATTTAAATGATGACGAACAACCCAAATAACTGAGGCAAATATTATTTTCAAAAAACCATATTTTATTTTTGAATTGCAAAAATATTTCTTTTTCAATTTTACTGCGTTAGTCTATATTTTTGCAGATTGCTCAGATGCTGGATTCAAACCGGAATGCAGTTGAAGACAAAATACGAGTGTGAGTGATATGTAGTGAGGTTATCAATGTAAAAATATTTGTGATGTAATCGTGATGTAATCAGAAATGTATATGTATAGTGAGAGCATGAATTTGTACTATTCAAGTTTGTAATAAATTCAAAAACTGTGTAACTTGTTCTGTTTGAATTCAAATTCAAATTCTGTGTAATTTATTTTATTCAACAGATATTTATCTAACCAAATACATACTATACAAAATATTTTTTTGAATAAAATTTCTGTTTGAATTCAAAATCTGTTTAACTTGTTTTGTTTGAATTCAAATTCAAATTCTGTGAAATTTAATTTTATTCAACAAATATTTATTTAAACTATGAAAAATAAAATAGTACATTACCAAATACATTTATATGAATGTATATATGTTTATTATCATCAAACAAAAATCATATAGCGCAAAGCGCATATTCAACAATCTCCCCCTTTTGATGATAACAAACATATATTTAAGATTTTGAATATATTAAATGTATTTGATAATTTCATTTGCTCCCCCTATTTGAATGCTTCCTTTTTATGTGATACTCCCCCTACATATATGGCTCCCCCTACATATATGCATATAAATAAAAATATGTAAATGAGCCTATATGCAAATTGAAAGTTATTTGACCTTTGCTTGATTCTATTTGACAAAATCTTAACTTTTCTCTCCCCCTTTTGTTATCAGCAAAAGAATAACAGTGTTATAAAAATAGGGATGAAGTGATAGACATGAATCAAACATTTAACTCAATTAAATATAAATATCAAATTTCAATAAAACTCAAATAAAAATCATAATTACCCTTGTCAAGCGCATATTCCACTTTCAGAAGTGATGGAGATAGAATCATCAAAAATTCATATAGATATGTCTATTTGTGGTATATTTATTTCTGGAAATTTGAATATCTACTAACCATACATAACCGTTAGGACTTTTAAATGAGATTAGTAGTATTCCTATTTAATTTAAAAAATGAAATCAAGTATCTTCTAACCACGCATGACCGTGAGGACTTTTAAATGGGATTATAATCAACTTGTCTATTAAATCAATTATTTTTAATATGCGTTCCATACAAGCATAACCGTGAGGACTTTTAAATGAGCATGGAAGCACATAATCAAAAATCCAAGTAATTCACCCATGCATGACCGTGAGGACTTTTAAATGAGAGTGAATACTTTGGATATTTATTTTTAATTGCTGAATATAAGAAATTGAAGCACAAATAATTTCCTTCACCGATTTAAAGATATTGAAGAACAAATGATTTCCTTTGTAAACTACCACAAATTTACATATTAAATATGATCTTGATGAGTGATGTTCGATAGAAAGATGATAGAAATAGAAATGGTCATGGAATTATTATCCAACAAAAAGTTTTTATAACTCTTGTTATGAAATTCTAAAGAAATTTTTTAATTATACTTTCTCGAGTTATAATATATGATAAATATCAACACTCATCTCTTTTTCAATCACTATTTATCTTTTCGATAATCAAAGGGAGTCAGATTAGTCAAATTTGTCATTTAAAATCAAATTAAAAAATTATAAAATCAATTTTTCAAAAATAATTAAGCTGTAAATATGGTCAAACATGATTTCTTGAGGGGAGTTTTATAAGAAAATTTTCTGCTATTTGAAAATTATTTCAAGTGAAAAATATGCAGACTTTTTCTTTAAAAACGATGCAGCAAATGAATGTTTCACAAATTAATCACGTTACACTAATAATTTTTCTATCAACTATATTACCAGTGTAATCCGCATCTGAATTTAAATTTCACTCAATATTCACTTGTTGAATCAAACCATGAGATGTGCACCAAAAATTTCAAAACATCATTCTTTTGAATTTTGAATTTAAGCCGTGTTAACACTCAAACAAATATCATGATGTTAATTTCAGAAACCAGAAGATAAACAATTATTTTCATGAGTAATCAACAGTCAATCAACATCATAATTATTTCAAAAACAATTTCTTAAAAAATCCTTTTTCTCATGAATTTGAAATCGTGCAAATTTACAAACAGTGATCAAAATGTCAGAACCAATATATCTACGTGTAGCATGAGTAACCAGCATTTGACCAAACAAATTTATATAAATTAGTTCAAAATTGAAAATCTGATTGGTCATCAATTAAGCACAAATTAATGCCATAAATCATATCAATTAAGTCTGAATCAGTCAACCATCATAATTACTCCAAGTAATTCTCTTTAAAGATGGTTAGTCAATATTTTTTTTAAAAAAAAAAATCATAGCATCAAAATCATCATCTTTTGTTCATCTCAATATTGGCTGATTTTAATTTAGAGTATGATGCAGATAATCACATTTAAAAACAATTACCTGTTTTACCTTTACGATAATTTTTCGTGATTGCCCATTGTGATTCTGTCACCTTTATACTAGGCTAAGGAACTTTGTTTTGTCCCCCGTTGTGTTTCTGGAACAGCCGAAATCCAGAGAACACTGTTGTTGTTCCTTAGCCTGCCACCTCACCTACACGATAAAAGATTTGTGTGACCTATTTGTTTTTATAGGTCCATTGTTGTTAGTGGCAGAATATGAAAAATATGTTTTTGGAGACTCAAAACTGTTTATATATGTTCCTTTTGGCACCCAAATTTGTTTGACTTTCAAAGATTTTATATTTGTGCCTTTTGGAACCCATATTGGTATAGTTTTCACGTGTTTGGGTCTATACCAACAATTATTTCGATTATGTCCAAATTCTCTACAAAACGTGCACATTGAATTGACTTGATTAAATTTTGTGTTTCTATGACTACGATTTTCAACATGATTTCCAATTATTTCAGATCGAGCAAAAACACTTTTACTTTTTGCATTATCATTATTTTGTGATTTCCCAAAGCCTAGTCCTTTTCTATTGTTAGCAAAAATTTGATTTCCAAATAACATTTTGAAAGATTTTTCGCCTCTTGCAAAGTTATTCAAGGATTTCTCAAGGTTTTGGACTTTGGTTTTTAATGTTGAGTTTTCAGTAACAAGTGAGGTGCATCGATTAATAAAATCCTTTCTCCTAGTGTCGATGGTTTCCTTAAGATTCACGTTTTCATTTTCAAGACTTTCAAAGTTATTCCTCAGTTTTGGTAATTCTGAATCTAAAATCTTACATTTTTTACATTCTAGGTTTTGAATATTTTCAAGTTCAGTTTTTAACCTAAAATTTTCACGAGCAAATTCTCTCCTATCAGATTTCAGTTTTTCAATTTTAGATTCAAGAGTATCCACTACCTTAGTAAGATCAGAACACATAAAAACAAGTTCTTTATAAGAAAACTCACCTGCCTCACTAGATTCGTCGGAGGTTGCTTCTGATTCTGATTTTGCCATGCAACACAAGTTAGCCTCCTCTGGGCTGCTATCCGAAGCTTCCTCTCCTTCTTCATCATCCCAAGTCGCTGCAAATACCTTCTTCGCCTTTTTCTTTTCTTTGTTGTTTTTGAGAAGTGGGCATTTTGGTTTGATGTGGCCAGGCTTGTTGCAGTTATAACATGTCAGTTCATTATCGGAATTTTCGGAATCTTTTGACCTATTGCCCTTTGTTTTCTTCTTGCGTGGCTTGAATCTAGACCATCTTCTAAGATTATTGACAGCCATTGCAAGCTCTTTAATTGGATCTTCTTCATCGCTTTCTTCTTTACTTTTTAAGGCAATCGTCTTCTTCTTTGGTTCGGAGTTGTTGCGTTCTTCCTTTGCTTTTAACTCAATCTCATATGTCATCAAGTTGCCAATCAACTCCTCCATGCTTAGTTTGCTCAGATCTTTTGATTCTTGGATTGCTGTGACTTTTGCCTCAAAGTTCATTGGTAAAACTCGTAGTATCTTCCGCACAAGCTCTACCTCAGTGAATACCTTCCCAAGCGCTCTAGCATTGTATACCAAGGTTGAAAAGCGTCCAAACATATCCTTTATGCTCTCGTCTTTGTCCATCACAAAGTTTTCGTATTCATTGCTGAATAGGGCTAGCCGAGACTCCTTGACTTGAGAAGTTCCTTCGTGTGTCACCTCCAAAGTATGCCATATTTCCTGTGCTGTTGTACAATGAGAAATTGTATTAAATTCATTTTTATCAAGAGCACATATCAAAGCATTCATGGCTTTAGCATTTGTCGTTTTCAATTTCTTATCGTTTGCATCCCACCTATCCTTAGGTTTAGGAATCTCAGTACCACCAACGATTATAGTGGGAGGTTTATAGCCAGTTTCAATAATATCCCAAACATCATAATCAACGGAACTAAGATAAATACTCATCCTAACTTTCCAATAAGCATAATCGTTCCCGTTAAACATGAGTGGCCTAGCAATAGATTGTCCCTCAGAAAAAGCATTATTTTGTAGACTCATGACTCTAGAGTTAAAAAAAAATATATACCGGGCTCTGATACCACTTGTAGGATCTAGATTAACCCTAGAGGGGGGGGGGGGTGAATAGGGTTATAGCAAATTTTCTCAAATTAAACACAGAAATATAATTGCAGAAATAAATATGCTGAAAAGTAAATCACACACAAAATTTACCCAGCTTCGGCAACCCCTGCCTACTGCTGCATTCACAGATTTCTATTAGAATTAAACAGTATCACGCTTACAAACACTCTACTAGACTCGCAGACCCTTTTGCTCCCGCTCACAAACACTCTACTAGACTCGCACACCCTGCTCCCGCCTATAGAGTTTCGCTCACTTGCAAACACTGCTCCCGCCTATAGAGCTTTGCAAACTCGCACACCCTGCTCACTGAACTAATTCAAAATAGACAATCTGACACTACCTAAACCCTAGGTGGTGATTTACCAATTTTCGTTTTGGAAAGTAAAACAAAAACAATTAAAACAGTAATTAAGAAAATAAATAAAACAACCCTAATTAATAATAAAATAAAACAAAAAACAAAAACCCCTTTTCTTTATATGAATAAGGCCGGCCCTTCTTTTTCTTCAGCCCGTCACTTTTGTTTTTCGTTCGTGAAAAAGAAAATGGCCGCTCCTCTTTTGTTCCTCTTTGCGATTTAGGGCTTCTGTAAATTGTCTTTTCCTCCTTGCGATTCAAACAGGGTTGTGCAAATTGAAGTCGCCACTTGATATGATTCGTTAGTAGGTTTCGTTGCTCTTCGATTTGTTCACGGCTCTTCAATTTGGATTGAGTTCGTTCTGATTCTCTGGTATGTGTTGTTTCCTTTTGCTTTTCTGGTTTTTGGATTGTTCGAACTCGATGATAAAATTTGCCGATGATGATTTTCTTATATAGAGTTCGTAACCCTAGATTTGCGTTCGTATAATTATTTTTGAATTTGTCAACTGATTATTTTGGCCATTGATTTTCGCTTGTATGTTCATGATGATTTCTGACTTGTTCAATTCGAATATATTTGATTTCTTGGCATTCACGGCTTTGTATTTACTGCTCCGTGAATTTCTTGTTTTGAGTCACGGCTTCGAATTGATTTTGGTTGATACTGCATTCGAACATGATGTTGATTTTCGTTTATCACTGTGACTTTCGCTTCTGGTCATCTTCTCTGACCGATGGCATTTTGGTTTATCACTAGTGCCTTCAGTAGCTTCACAGTTGTATTCATGTTTAGTTTAGTCGTACACTTGGTCATGTTGCTTGAGTGACTTCCATTGGTGCATTTTCCTTACTGACTTGATTCACTGCATGTTTTGAGCTTCAACTGTGCTCGAGCTCTGTCCATAGTTGTTCAGTTTACAAGATGCTCCACTTGTTCATGTACTTTGTTCTTTGCTGCCTCTATTATGTATGCATTTGCATACTGCTGTTGTTTGAATATTGTTGGATGCCATCTTCATGTACTCGATATTGTGGCATGTGGTGCTTGAATCTCTGCATCCATGTTCTTCACTGTTTACATCATTTGACTTGTCTGGTCTGGTCTTGAGTGTGCTATTGAGATACATGCATTGATGTAAACTTGTGTATCTTTTAGCTTTCATGTTTGCTGTATCACTTACAAATATTGATGCATTTGTTTGTTGCAATTGGGTTGGTCTGCACTGCTTGTTGTAGCTGAACTTGTGTACATGTTGCCTGGTTTTGTGGCACTGCTTATAGTCTTCAAACATTTGTATAATTCTCGACCATTATCACTGCTGACTTCATTTGGTCTTTGTTCTCTTGTAATGTTGTACTGTCTTGGTTACATGCATTAGGTATTGGCACACATGTAAACTTGTGTATTTCTGACCTTTTGGTTGCAGTCTTGTGTTGGTAACCATCTTCAAGCATGTTGCAGTTTGTAGCTTTCATGCATTTTCTTTGACATGATTTACTTCACCTGTACTTGGTTATTTGTGTAGTCTTCGAGCATGTTGCCACTGTGTCGTTGTGCACTTTTGTGCTTTGCCCCATTCACTGTTGCTGTTTGGTCATTTTGTACTTCTCTTATGTACACTTGCACCTGTACTTTGACACTTGCATGCATTTCTGTAGCTAGTCTTTTCTTAACTTTAGTTGAGCATCACTGTCTTGTTGAAGTTTTAACTGGACATTTGAG
The DNA here is from genome assembly GCA_030765085.1 of Allium cepa. Classification (NCBI taxonomy): domain Eukaryota; kingdom Viridiplantae; phylum Streptophyta; class Magnoliopsida; order Asparagales; family Amaryllidaceae; genus Allium; species Allium cepa. The sequence continues at coordinate 161,136,412 of CM060939.1, forward strand.
ACTTGTACTTGATGTTGTTGAACTTGGTATTGTGTTGGTTACTGATTTGCCTAAGTTTGTTTACTTGGTGGCATGCATTTGTGATCTGCCTTGTTGCTTGACCTGTCTGGTCTCTGTTCTTTGTTCATTGGTCATTGTTGTAGTGTTCATTGCACTGATAGTCGAGCTTGCATTTGTTACAGTATTCATGTACTGATGCATTTGGAATTTGAGTTGTCTGCTCTGTTGTCACTTGACCTTGCTGACATTGTGACTTGTTGTTTCTTCATTGTTGTGTTGATCACTTGATTTTTTTTTTTTTTACACTGGTCTGCTATCATGAATTCGAATTGGACTTGCTTGATCATTGTTCTGGTCATCTTGGTGGCTTGAGCATTTGGTCTGTGTTGCATTGTTCCATGTGTCTTGCCTTTGACTGTTTGCAACTTGACACTGTTGTACACTTGCTCTTGTTGGCTGCGCATACGAGTTGGCGAGGCAGTGCACACGTGTATGAATGTACACGTGTGTATTGCAGCCACTTATGGTTACCTGTCCCTGTAATATCTATCAAGTGTATATATCGGTGTGCACGGCCTTGTGGCATATACAGTAATACACTTTGTATGTCACAAGTTGTTCGTGTATGATGAATTCAAATTTAAATGATGACGAACAACCCAAATAACTGAGGCAAATATTATTTTCAAAAAACCATATTTTATTTTTGAATTGCAAAAATATTTCTTTTTCAATTTTACTGCGTTAGTTTATATTTTTGCAGATTGCTCAGATGCTGGATTCAAACCGGAATGCAGTTGAAGACAAAATACGAGTGTGAGTGATATGTAGTGAGGTTATCAATGTAAAAACATTTGTGATGTAATCGTGATGTAATCAGAAATGTATATGTATAGTGAGAGCATGAATTTGTACTATTCAAGTTTGTAATAAATATTCGTTTGAATAAAATATTCGTTTGAATTCAAAAACTGTGTAACTTGTTCTGTTTGAATTCAAATTCAAATTCTGTGTAATTTATTTTATTCAACAGATATTTATCTAACCAAATACATACTATACAAAATATTTGTTTGAATAAAATTTCTGTTTGAATTCAAAATCTGTTTAACTTGTTTTGTTTGAATTCAAATTTAAATTCTGTGAAATTTAATTTTATTCAACAAATATTTATTTAAACTATGAAAAATAAAATAGTACATTACCAAATACATTTATATGAATGTATATATGTTTATTATCATCAAACAAAAATCATATAGCGCAAAGCGCATATTCAACAGGTTTCGGTTGTATGCGCATGGAGATGTGAAATACTCGGATACTTGGTAAGGTTGGCGGGTCTGGCTTAGAGGTTTTCGAGAACCATCATAGTTCTCAAGTACATTTCTAGAGTTATACTTTTGATAGGTGAAGCACACTCTCCTAGTCATTGTTGGAGAAATTCATTTTTCTTATATTTGATTCAAATCTTTGGATTGATTCTTTCTTAAATGCATTGGAAAGCATCTTGCGCTCTTCGTAGTGTTTAATTATTTATGTCCATTCTTTTATGCTTAGATGTTGTCCTTGTAAGGGGGAACCCGTTCTATGTTTTTGCGACGTGGTGTCACCGGTTATTTTGTGTGTTCTATTTTTTTTATTTGGAGTTTACTCATACCGGACTTATTGTCCAACCTGAATAGTTTGTTTTCCCTAAACTCTCGGTACTCAGTTGTATTTTAGTAGTCCATAAATGACATGTTTTTTAAGGCTCTTTTGAAGATGGTGAACGTGCAGGAGGCTCCTTGTCTATCTAGCTATTTATTTCTGCTGTTATGAGATGTTGGCTCTATGTATGCATATTTAAAGGCAGGCTGTTATAGCTACCTAGACATATAGTAGTGCTTTTGTTGTAACTCTGAAAACTCCATGTTGGAAGTAACCTTATGCAGTGTCTTATTTTATGTTATATATTTAGTAATTCTGTTGTGAGATTATTGTTCTATTCTTGTATTTTACCCCATGTCAACTTGTCTTTCAGGTACTTGGGCAACGACACATGAATATCATGGATGTATTAAGTGTCGTTTTCAGTGGTTAGAAAGGTGGATCATCATAGTTGGTATCAGAGCTTTGGTTGAGCGAACACCTTAGTCTGAATGGGGTACAGCTCATTTGAGATAGGGTAAGTGATGCCCTAAAATGAGCTAATCTTGAGAGAGCTTATTTGTAGTTTTTATAATAATAATATTTATCCACTAATGTCTCTTTTTAGATCCTTTGGTGTTATTTCCTTAAACCATTTTAATCCTATTTTTGTATTCTAAAGATACCTGTTATTTGTTTGGATAATAGAAAATGAATACAAGAAGAGGAGGAAGAAGAGGATCTGGAACTAGCACGACTACCAATGGCAGGGTACCTAGAAATGCTACTATGTCGGTTGTAGATCTGGTAGAGGAAATGGTAGTGCAAGTTCATAAACTTATGAACTTTGTGGCTTTGTGTAAGTATTTTGCCACTTTGGGTGGGAAACCATTCTATGAGAGTGAAGATATTCTTGGAGTGTAGATGTGGCTTCAAACTTGTGAAAGAATATTTGGAGATCTTCGGTTGGAGGATGTGAAGAAACGGCTGTTGGCATCGTGACAATTTCAAAAGTCGGCGATGGATTGGTGGGATTCAGAAATAGCAGGTACTCCAGAGGAGGAGTTTTCTTAGGCCTAGTTCAAAGAAGTTTTTAAAGGTAGTTAATTCCAGAATCCAAAAGAACTCGGTTATTTAGAAGTTTTATTGACTTAAAGCAGGGTAATATGACCGTGTCGCAATATGAGCATAAGTTCAATGCTTTGTCCCGTTTAGGACTTGGATTGATAGACACACCGCTCAAAAAAAATGAAATGTTTGTGAATGGAATGCGACCAGAGTTCCATCGGGAAATGACCAATCATCTTATGGGTACATTCACGAACATTATTAGCATGGCTTTGAGGTTTGAGGCTCTTGATATTAAGGAAGGAGTCCAGTAGGGTCTAGTACAGTAAGTGTCAAGCCTTTATCGGTTATACTAGTTGAAGGAAAGTCAAACTTCAAGCATAAGTTTAAGGGAAAGAAGCAGGGTGCAGGGAAGAAACCCGAAGATGGCGCTCTAGCATAGAAGAAGCAGACCAACTTGGCCAACATTTTGTTTCAAGTGCAATAAGACGGGCCACTTTGCAAATCATTGCCCAATTGGCACATGTTTTAATTGCGGCCAGCCAGGACATATAAAGAATGAGTGCCCGTTTCTTAAAAAGGGATCTTAATGATAGAATTTACCATTGAAGAGATACTATCCACTTCTTCAGATCAAAAGGGAAGCAAGTGTTGCAAGGTACATTATCCATCTATGATATTCCTGTAAGGGTGTTATTTGATATAGGAGCTTCCCATAATTTTATTTCTTATGATCTAATGGACAAACTAAAACTTAAATATGTTATCATATGTAATCCTCTTTGTGTATCAAACCTAATTGGAGGTCTAACAAATCTTGACTTTGTGTGTCTAAATGTACCTATTTCTTGTTGAAATCATCTCTTTTCTTTTGACTTCTTTGTTCTTGTGTTTGTGTGTTTTGGAATGTTATTAGGAATTGATTGGTTATCTAATTTTAAAGCTATCTTAGATTGTGGTAGAAGGCTCATCGGAGTTAGTGATGCTGGAGATGTTGGTGTTGATATTATTTGTGAAGAGATAAGAAGTTAATGAGTAGTTTTCTATATTCACTCGAAGTGGCTTAAACATGAGCTAGGAGATGCGTCGGTTGTTCGAGATTTTACAAATATTTTTGATGAGGTGCAATGTTTACCTCCTCACTTTGAAGTCGAGTTCCATATTGATTTGGTTTCGGGAGCTAGACCTATTGTACAACCCTTACGAAGGATGGCTCCGAAAGAGAAGAGGGAGTTAGAAAGGCAGACATATGATTTATTGCAGAAGGGTTGATCTAACGTAGTACCTCGAGTTAGGGATTGCCAGCCGTCTTTGTTACTAAGGCGGACAGTTCTCTAAGGTTACGCATAGAATATCGAGAGTTGAACAAAAGGATTATCAAGAATAAATATCCTTTGCCAAGGATCGACGATATATTTGACCAACTCCACGGTGCTCAAATATTTTCTCAATTAGATCTTGCCACCGGTTTCCACTAATTAAGAGTGGCATAGGAGAGTGTTCCCTTAACAGCTTTTCAGACTCCAAAAAATTTATACGTGTGGTTAGTTATGCCGTTTGTATGGACTAACACACCCGCTAATTTTGTGGACTTCATGAATCAGGTATTTCGAGAAATTTTCCATAAATTTGTTCTCGTCTTTACTGATGAAATTCTTATCTATTAAAAGACAAAGGAGGAACACAAATATCATCTCCGTGTCGTACTCAATACTTTAAGGAGCCTTGTGTTAATGGCTAAGTTTTCAAGTGCTATTTTTGAAAATCCGAAGTTAGATTTCTAGGGCATGTTATTTCGTGAGAAGGCATATCGGTGGACCCAGCTAAAGTTGTTGTGGTTCAAGATTGGAAGAAGCCCAAAATTGCGATGGAAATTATAAGTTTCTTGGGATTGGCTAGTTTTTACCGTAGGTTTATCAAGGACTTCTCGAAGATTGCTTCTCATTTGACAAAGTTAACAAAGAAAAATGTTAAGTTTGTTTGGAGTTCTAAGTGTGATCAAGCATTCAATGAATTAAAAGAGAAGTTGACTAACGCTCCTATTCTAACCATTCTAGATAGGAGCGAATGTTTAACCGTGTACACCGATGCTTGTGGAACCGGATTGGGAGCAGTTCTGATGCAGCATGGGAAAGTAATTGCCTATGTGAGTCGATTGCTAAATCCGCATGAGAAAATTTTTGCTACGCACGATTTGGAGCTTTTGGCTGTTGTCTTTTTACTAAAGATGTGGAGGCGTTATCTTTTGGGTGAAAGGTTCGAGTTATACACGGACCACAAATCCTTAAAATACCTTTTTACCCAGAAAGATATGAATTTAAGGCAGAACAGATGGCTGGAGTTTCTCGCTTCTTATGATCTAGAGTTATTTATATCCCTGAAAAAGCAAATGTCATTATTGATGCACTGAGTAGGAATGTAGCAATGGTTGCAAACCTAGAAGTTAAGCCAGTATTGTTACAGAGAATTGCATTCAGTCAAGAGGCAGATTCTATTTTGGCTCGACTTAAGAAGGATGCCAAAGAAGGTGTTGTTTCTAGCTTTGAGATTGATTTCCGAGGCATAATGAAAATGAATGGGCATATTTATGTTCCAGACTTTAGTGGGCATAGGCAAGAAGTGTTAGCCGAATGCCACCATTCAAAGTTATATTTTCATCCAGGAGTGACCAAGATGTTCAAAGATATGAAGAGGGTATACTGGTGGAAGGTGATGAAGCGAGATATTTCAATCTTTGTGAGTCGTTGTGCAAACTTCCAGTAGATTAAGTGTGACCAGCAGAAGAAAGCTGGATTGCTTCAGCTACTTGAAATCCCAAAGTGGAAGTAGGAGCGGATCTCTATGGACTTTATTGATAGGCTTCCTAGGTCAAGAAGAGGTAACGATGACATTTGAGTTATGGTCGATTGACTGACCAAGAGTGCCCATTTCATTCCTGTTAAGCTGACAAGGACTGCTACGAGACTGGCGAGTTTGTATATGAAGGAAATTGTGAGACTTTATGTGATTCCTCGTAGTATTGTAAGTGATCGAGACTCGATATTCACTAGTAGGTTCTAGGAGGGACTGCAGTTTGCTTTAAGTGCTAAGCTAAGTCTAAGTACAACTTACAATCCCTAAACAGATGGGCAGACGGAGAGAGTGAACTGGATCTTGGAAGATTTATTGCGAGCATGCATTCTAGACTTTGAGGGTTCTTGGGAAGATCATTTACCCTTAGTCAAATTCACATACTACAACAACTATAAGCAATTATTGGTATGGCTCCTTTCGAAGCTCTTTATGGTCGTCCATGTCGTTCTCCTTCGTGTTGGGTTGAGTCTAGAGATAAACTTGTTCTTGGACCTGACATAATCTTAGAAGCCAATGCGGAGGTAACTGATATTAGAATAAAGATGAAGGAAGCACAAGATCGAAAAGGGTGTTATGTAGATCAAAGGCATAGGGATCTAGAGTTCTTAGTTGAGGACTTGGAATTTGTAAAAGTCTCTCATCTGATAAGTGTCGTGAGGTTTGGGAAGACTGGGAAGTTAGCCCTTCGATATATTGGCCCTTTTCCCATACTTGACTGGATTAGTAAACTTGCATATGAAGTGGAGTTACCAGATCGACTATCATATGTGCACAACGTTATTTCACATTTCTCATTTACATATGTATGTACATGACCCTTCGATGATAGTAGAACCAGGACAAAAGTTGATTTGGAGGTTCAGCCTAACCTAACATTCGTTGGTGGCCTATTTGCATTATCGCTCGAGATATAAAGCGATTAAGGAAGAAGGTTATGTATCTTGTTAAGGTTTAGTGGAGTGGATATTTTAGAGATTGTACTTAGGAAAATGAGGACTATATCGGGGATTCTTTTCTCGAGTTGATGTAGTTGTTGTCTGTATTTTGTTTCTTTTAGTATACACTCCAATTGTGTTGAGGTCACTTTCCTTGTATTTTTGTGTGGTATATATGATATCATTTAGGTTTCTTTGATATCTTGAGTTTATTCGATAAATTTTGAGGTCAAAATTTCCTTTAAGGAGAGAAGGATGTAATGACCCATAATATAATCACTTTGAACTTGAATAGTTAACATGTTTTTAAATGATTAAATAATGGATTTTACATCTAAAATATTTTTTTGGATAAAACGTCTTGAATGGATTTTTAAAACTGATGTAAAATGCTAGTTTAAAGACAATTCAAGTTATAAGGCGGTTAGGGGTACCGATTTATCTAAGAATAAGTTTGCCTAATAAACCAAATGAGAATGATTACTTAAGAAAAGAATTTGCCTAATAAAACAAAATAATATAATTACTTGGCTAGTAGAACAAGAAAGAATTATTAACCTTGCCTAATAAAATAGAATAGTATAATTACAAGAAAGAATTATTAACCTTGCCTAATAAAACAGAATAGTATAATTACTTGCCTAGTAAAACAAAATAGCATAATGATTATTATTTTCCACACAGATGGTTGCCATTGGAGAAAAATCTGGCCGCATTAGGTTATGCCATGATGATGGTTGACATTGGACCAAATTTTGGTTGAATAAGGTTAGCCCATAGTTGATAAGGAGGATTCCTATTGGACCAAACTACGGTCGAATCAAATTAAGCCATAAGGATGTTTCTATTGGACCAAAATATGGTCAAATCAAGTAAAGCTATAGGAAATTACTAAAGTACCCTTCTCTTCACATATAAATAGCCAAGTCCATATCTCATTTTAATTCATTCACAAACTAAAGAAAAGAACTAAATTTCACTATCAAAGGCGAAGTATTCCAAGTCTCCAACAAACCAAATAAGATGTGAGTATATTCCTTCTTTTCATAGTTTAGTGGGTATAACTTATTCTATGAGTATAATTTAATTATTTTATAGTGAGTGTAATATTAATCTCTTTCCTTTGACTCATTCACATTTTAGTAAATGTTGTGTTAACTATTGATTGTAAATTATTAATAATAACGGGTCTATTATTATTCTTGTTTGGTTGTATGATTTGTGCCCAGCCAGTTTATGAGCAATAGCCTTGACGTTTAGTTAAAGGAAACTTACACCACTTTTAAATTAGGATTGACATTTAGTGACTTTTTGGTTAAAAGGAAATAACACCCCTTTTAGCTATCTCATTTGATTAAGAGGAAGCTTCATCCCTCTTGTTCTTATTCTCCTTTAAAGATGATGGGTCTAAGTTATGATTTGAATGGATGTTTTAAATCTTGGTTTAAAGTATTTTAAAGGAGCTTTGAAATTTATAAAATTATTTAAATGGATTATTTATGGAAAGTAAGTAGTCCTACACTTGGCACTAAAAGCCAATGAGTAGATTGATCCTCTATTTGTAAGATCTAGAGCCGAAGTGTCTAGGCAAGGCTAGGAGCAACCAGTGCCCTGACTTACCTCGCTTTGTTTTTGGGCGAAGGATAGAGTAAGTCGAGAATATCGGAAATGTGACAAGTGTAGGAGATTTGATTTCCATAAATCATCTTTAATTATGACGGTATGGAAAACATTCGCCTCCCTCGTAGACAATTGTTTTTGACCCATTTTAAGTATGCTTTTGAAATATAAAATCCTCCCAAATGTTTTGTGGATATACTTATACCGATGAGGTAAGTATATGGATATTTTCCAAGCATTGAAAGAGTATAAAATATAATTTCCCTATACGATCATTTTGTTATACCCATAATTGAAATCTTAACAATCAATTTCGATACCCTTCTTCCATTTTTTTTTGTTTCATCAATTTAAGATGATTTGTTACTCATTTAGAGCATTGATATCCTTTATCAAAAATGACTAAGTAAAGAGTGAGTGGGTGCCAAGCTATGTGGGGCTGCTCCCATTAGGGTATTGTCACATCAACTCTAGATTGGCCTCAGTTGTATGCACACGGAGATATGAAATTTTTGGATACTCGGTAAGGTTTGCGCGGTCCAGCTTGAAGGTTTCCGAGAGCCATCGTAGTTCTCCAGTATATTTTCTAGAGGTATACTTTCGATAAGGGGGCGCTCTCTCCTAGTCATTGTTGGAAAAATTCCTTTTCCTTATTTTTGATTCAAATCTTTAGATTGATTATTTCTTAATTGCATCGGTTAGCGTCTTGTGCTCTTCGCGGCGTTTAATTATTTATGTCCATGCTTTTATGCTTGGATGCTGCCCTTATGAGGGGAAACCTGTTCTCCATTTTTGCAACGTTGTCTCACCAGTTATTTTGTGTGTTCTATTTTTTTATTTGGAGTTTACTTATACCAGACTTATTGTTTGACCTGAATTATTTGTTTTCCCTAAACTCTCGAGTACTCATTTATATTTAAGTTGTCCGAAAATGACAGGTTTCTTTGGGCTGTTTTGAAAATAGTGGACGAGCAGGAGGCTCCTTATCTATCAAGCTATTTATTTTAGCTGTTATGAGATGTTGTGTCACGACCCGTCCTTCACCTTCCAGAAAGACGTATCATGAGTAAGAAAGAAAGGGATAGAGAAGAAAGAAGGAAAAACAACATCATAATCTCAACAGCGGAACGAATAAATTATATTAATCACATAAATATTACATAATATACAATCATTATCAGAGTTACACAGCTTAAACATCACATACTAGACAGTAATAAACATCTGTCTAGTTATTACAACTCAATACAATATAGAGAAATGACTCAGAGAACACACAACGAAACACTATAAATATCTACAACGCTGAAACCTTCTGCTCCATTGCTCCTCCACAATTCGTAAAAGCTAACCTGAATCCCTTAGCTACTCGTAGAAATTTGAGTACCCAAGAGTTTAAGAAAACAGAATAAACTCCTCAGACATGGGTCTGGTGTGAGTAAACGGGTTAAAGTTGCTTAACTTAAAAACCTTTGAAAACAAAGGTATCACGTAAGACTCCCTACATAAACATGGGTAAGTTTTTACCTTCTGCTAACCAAAACATTTGATAGGAAATTATGTGATACTATAATAGGGTCTAGGGTTTTCAAATAAGAAATAGCCATAATTGTACATTTATCAAATTCCAGCTACATAGGTATACAATCAAATCCGAGGGCGCTTATTGCAGTTTGGGTTTCCATACAATGGCAGGGCTACTGGGGTACCGCCCATCACAGTACGTGGCATAGATCACCGTACCAAGGATCCACCCTAAATCCCCTGCAATACAAGGTTGGAACCATATCTTACTGGACAGTTCCGAACAAGTTAACCTTGCAGTTGTTTCGAACCAACTACCCCCACAGCCGAATAAAAAGAGACTCTAGACAGGGGTCCATCTTATCCTACTTGGGTTCTACCCACTTAGCTTTGCTGCACCTCCCCTATTTTAGCCATTCCCGGTTGATGAGGCTTGAGGCTACGATTACCTTTAGAGAACACATCTCTTAGAATGGTCATCGTCCACCTGATGATGTTCTGAATTCAATCCATACAAGTTCGTTCCGGGTTCGAACGAAACCGAAGGCATTATCTCGTTACACTCATTTAGGAATCACCCTCAGAGTTAACGAGGATAACCCTTGCACTCTGAATCTTCATCTTCACTTGAGATTCACGACCTATCGTTAATTTGGATCGATGTGGTTTTCGGATATCCAAATCTAGAAACCCGGTCTCATCGAAATCCAAAACTCCATCTTTTAGGTCTAAGTTGTTTTAAAGTTTAAAACAATTCAATTCCATTATCTATATACACACAGATAGATAATTCACATATCACAATAGATAATCTACATTATCATCACAAATAGATAACTCACATTATCATCACAAATAGATAATCCACATTATCATCACAAATAGATGATTCATATTATCATCTCACTTCAATCAAAGCATCTATATCACACAACATTACTTATCTCATATCTGAGATCTCAAACCATTCAAAACAATCAATATCATCTATCCATACATAAACAAGGATTAATTTATCACACTATAATTAATTTAAAATGAATTAAATTAATTACTTCGTCCCTGTTTAATTTAAAATATATTAAATTAATTGCTTCCATCATTATAAACTTACATAATCATTAATTAATTACAAATCAGTTAATTAATTATACTTTAATTAATCATACTTAATTAATTATTCTTTAATTATATTCAAGTAATTAGCCTTTAATTAATTTCACAAATTAATTATCCTTAACCATTTTAGCAATTAACCTTTAATTACTTTTATTAATTAATAATCCTTAATTAATTACTTCCATTAATTAACTATAATTAATTACATTGATCCTTAATTAATTACATTAATTAATCATGCTTTAATTAATTGCTTCATTAATCAACCTTAATAATCATAAACAGTAATTAAATATTCTTAATTACTTCTCAATTATTTCTTAATTACTTTTATAAATCCTTTGATTAATTACACCAAGTAATTAATCCTTAATTACTTCTACCAAGTAATTATCCTTTAAATTACTTCCCATTAAGTAATTTCCCTTATATCAATTACATCCAGTAATTCATTTATCAATTACTTACACTAAGTAATTACACTTATCAAATCTCATTAAGTAATTACACTTAATCAATTACCAAGTGACTATCTTTAATTAATTAACAAATTAATAAACTTAAATTAATCACATTCATTTCATCAATCACAATTGAGTAATTCATCCCTTAATTACTCTTTAAACAAATCAATTAATCTTTAATTACAGGTTAATTATCCTTTAACTATTAATTAATAAACCTTAATTATTAATCAATATCCTTTAATACAAAGTAATCAATCCTTAATTACTTTTATAATTAATTAATTAACCTTAATTAACTAATTAATTATCTCTTAATTATTAATTAATAAAAATTAATTATTAATTAAAACCTTAATTACAAATTAATTAATCCATAATTACAAATTAATCAATCCTTATTGACAATTAATTAACCCTTAACAATTAATTAACCCTTAATAATAGTTAATTAATCCTTAATTAACTTTAATTAGAGATTAACAATCTCTTAATTATTAATTAAGAAGACTTAATTATTACTTAATAAAACTTTATTAAGTAATTCTTAATTACCAATTTAATTAACCCTCAATTACCTAATTAATTAATTTCTAGTTACAAATTAATTAATCTCTAATTATTAATTAATCCATTATAATTATTAGTTAATTAAATTAATTAAATTAATTATTATTAATTAATTACTTAATTAATCCTTATCAATAATTAATTAAATTAATTAACTAAACTTAAATTTTATTAATTAACTTAATCAATCTCACTTATTAAAATCTTAATTAACCTTAAGATAAAACATTATCTTTAATTATCTTTAAAATATTTTATCTTAGTAATTAACTTTACTTAATTAAATCATTAATTAAGTTTTAAAATAAAATAATCATTAATTACTTAACTCTAATTATTAATTAACAATCCTTAATTTCAAGTTAATAAATCACTTGAAAACCTTAATTGTTAATTTATAATTCATTAATCATTAACTAATTCAATTAATAAGTTACTCTTTAATAATCCATTTATTATCAAACTTATATTAAGTTTTTAAGATAAAACATTTCCTTATAAATTTCCTTTTTATATTTCAAATTAAATTTGAAAATAACCTAAGGATTTAACGTAAAACATATAAAACAAATCATACAAATTTATTTATACAAACAATTCATTTCAAGGAAATGAATTTCAAGAAATTGATTTAGCTTGATTATTTAAAGTTTTAAAAACTTACTTTTATTTTAAATTTAAAAACTGGTTAAACATTTGCTTTGGTTTAACCCATATGTACCTGAACTCAAACCAAGTACTTCTTCCTCTTCTTTTCTTATTAAAACAGTTTGATTTAAATTTTAAAAACTGTTTTATTTTAAAAAAAATCTGGAAACTGTTAAAAACTTAACAGTTTTACTTAAGTTCCTACATACGACCCTAGGAATCACACGAGCCAAAACCTTATTGCCCCAAACACATCTTCGAGACAACAAACAAACCCAAATCAAACAATAGTGCACCGATCATCTTATGCACCTGCACCAAACATTGGTGAACTTCTGGCATCAACGACCAACGTTGACAAGTCCCACTCGACCTCCTCCCACCATCTGACCATCCAGATATCCACATCAAACCCAAAAACAAGATCAAGCTTCCTCGATCGAATTGGCATAAAAACATCACCAGAAACCAACTTAAATTCCACAGCTCCGATCACTGGAGTCGTGACAACTCTGTCCACCGCTGCGTTTGCCATCCACGCCACCATCCCTAGATTTACGTGCCACTCGATTCACCATAGGTGATGCCCTCCTCCTAAATCTGACCACAACCAAAACTAGGTTAAAATCCTAATTCTACCTGCTGCCGTCACCACGACGAACTACCACAACATCTACCATTTTTCCTTACTCCTTTGATCAACCATCTAGCTCCAGTAAGAAACTCGACCACCAGAAACACCCCAGTCACCAGAGATCATCCAAAAACTCCATTCCGCTCATCTAAGAACCGAACCCTTATTTCAATTCTAAAAATTATGATTTTTGTTTTAAAAATCTTATTTTACATAAGTGATTCAAGAATTAAACTTGAATCTGTAATATACAACACTTGAGTTTTACAAGTTTTAAAGATTTCTACTGTTATTTCCAAATACAAGCATATTTTAGATCTTGCATACTTGTTTATATTTTCAGTACTAAGATTATGCTAAAACTAAGTTATTTTGTTTTTAATCCAAGTGTTGACAATGAATAAATAGAAAGATATGAATTTTGATACATTAGTAAACACTAAAACCTGGAAAACAGAGATATATTGACATGCACAGTTCAAATCAGAAGCATACACACAACATTTATACTTACATATATAAACATATGCAAAGCACTTCAACACAGCAATTCACATGCAACTACTATCATTTACTTAAGTTTAAATGTTTACTCACCTTTGAAAGAAAAGCAGAGAACTAAACCAATTTTTGATAGAGCTTGAAAAACTGGAAACCTTGGAACAGAATGCCTTGGTCCCTTTTAAAAATGGTAAAGCTTGCTTTGAAAACTTTGAAATGCTTCGAAAACTTTTTGCTTTGACCTAGATTTACTTGCATGCACACTTGAAAGATGGTTACAGACTTGATTTGTTAACAGGGATTGCTGTTTTGAGGAGTGTTTATAGGCTTTGCATTTGAAAAGGTTAACAGGTTTTGGTATAAGGAGGTTACATGAAAATAAACATTGCAGATTTGATTTTAATTTGATTTCAGGCTGAAGATTCTAGAGTTTGGAAAATGTTAACAGCTTTGGGTTTGAATTTGTGAAAGGTTTACAGGGTTTTCAGTTTTGGTTTGAGGAGTGTTTGCATTGCATTGCATTTGAAAAATATGGTTTGAACTTGTAAAATAGTTACAGGGAAAACAACATTTCAGATTGGTTTTGAAAAGTGTTCAGATCTGAGACAAAAGATTTACAGGGTTTTGAAAGAGCAACGACAGATTTGTTTGAGAGATTTCTCGTATGATAATTTTCTGGTTTTTTGGTTTTGTTTTTGGCAAATGTGAAAATGGATCAAAGAAAAATGGAAGAAGAGAAGATATAGATTTGAATTAGGATTTATTTAGATTAAAGAAAATAGAAAATGAATTATTCCACTTGTTAACATAGTTACACTTGTCACCTAAAATAATTATTTACCTAACACATGTTTTTAACATGCATATAAAATTAACACATGTAATTACTAAATTTTCATTTGTTTTAAAAATAATTTAAAAGCTTTTTAAATTGAATTTCCTAATTAATAAATATATTTTAAATGCCTTTCTTAATATGTATACATATAACCTTTTAAAAGAAATAAAATGAAAATCCATTAGATTATAAATAAAATCACATGAAAATATATTAAATTCATTTTTGAATGTTAATATAAAACTATTGTATTTATTTACTATTAAATAAATACTTTCTAAATTTATATAAATAATCTCTTTATGAAAGCAATATAAGACAAAACCTTATTTAAATAAAAACTTTACTCATACATTTCATATTAAAGTATAATAAAATAATTATCTTTAAAGATTCAAAATCTAAATCCAGATTCAAATTCATATTTTACTTTTACAATCTAACTTAAAAATCAACCTAAACATTTATATTTTGAATAAACACATTATTAAGTTTTGAAATTGATTACTCCATTTAAAAACGACTCAATACATTTACATACATACATACATACATACATACATACATACATACATACATACATATATATATATATTTAAACAATACTTATTAAATTTGAAAATAATAAGTCTATTAAAAATTAAATTTATAAATTAAGACAAATTAGATAATTATTCTTATCAAAAAAATCTATAATCAGAATTAAAAACATTTATTGTTATTATTATTTGGTTATTTATATTTGAAAATAACAATTTTATCAATTTTAAATAATTTAAATTAAGAGATTATCACATTTTAAATTCCTTGAAATTCTGGGATATCATATTTTGGCTCTATGTATGTGTATTTAAAGGCAAGCTGTTATAACTACCTAGACTAATAGTAGAACTTTTGTTGTAACTCTAAAACTCCATGTTGGGAGTAAGCTTATGTACTATCTTATTTTATGTTACATATTTAATCGTTCCATTGTGAGATTATTGTTCTGTTCTTATATTTTACCCCATGACAACTCGTCTTTCAAATACTTGGGCAACGACACATGAATACCATGAATGTATTAGTTTCATTTTCAAGG
This sequence comes from Allium cepa, assembly GCA_030765085.1. Lineage (NCBI taxonomy): Eukaryota > Viridiplantae > Streptophyta > Magnoliopsida > Asparagales > Amaryllidaceae > Allium > Allium cepa. The sequence goes on from CM060939.1 coordinate 161,151,896, forward strand.
GTCAGAAAGGTGGGTCGTCACACTTAGAATCCTATGTAGATGTCGAATAATTGATTTGGACATATATACTTATTACCCTATTAATGATTGGTTTAATTGTTTTTGGGATTGTATATGTGATTTTTTGTTGATAATCAGATGATGAATTTGTAATCTTGGTTGTTGCATGTATGCATGATACGCGTTTATGTGTTCTACACGGTTGGACTGGTCAATATATATATATATATATATATATATATATATATATATATATATATATATATTTAGATCTATGAAGTTATAAGATACCCACACATCTATCGCTATGTGATTTAGGTGAATTACATATAGATTCATTATGCCTATAGAGCTATTAATAGGTGCATAGAATATATTACATGTATTTATTGATATGCAGTTTACGCTATCTATATATAGTTTTGTTATGCTCAAATTAGGACTACCGATAATGCATAGAAATTATTATTTGTATGTATACAATTATATGTAGTTTATAATTCGGTATGCCTGACTAGGCACTACCAATTTTGTGCATGGAATATATTATATATATCCTTATGATACAGTGTTTAAGCGATTTAAATATAGCTTGATATGCTTAACTTAGGACTACCAATCAGTGCATATAGGGTATGTGTGTACACACACAACATGCTTGAATTGTGCTACTATTTAGCGTATGACACTATAAGAAAATTTTGATGATTCACATAAGAACGACGAGACTTCTATATTATGTATACATACGAGGAAGTGTGTATGTTGATATGGGGGATCACATATGCTTTTTATTATTTTTATTAGAAGCAACAGAAGGGATAAGATGCTTGTAAATTAAATCATTGTACCATGAGAAATGGCACAACTCGTAGATGCGATCTTGGAGAAGGGACGGAGAATGGACACAATGCTAGAGTAGGTCATATACTTTCCATAGCACAGATAGACATTGCTACGGAACCTACATAAGTCAATACCCCAGGGTATTGATTCAAAGTCAATGGATATTTGTTGGCTTCAAGGCATGTCTTTCTTGGTAGCTAATGGCATTTTGTCACACAAATATAATTTTTAGTATGTAAATAGTGTTAACTTATGATATTAATTGTATACAATTTATATGTGGAGTCGGTTGTTTGAAATATTGTGTATGGCATACTGATTGTAACACTCCCGGATTTTAGCCAAGTTTAAATTAGTAATTAATTTAATTTTAGAAATTAAATTATGAATTAATTTGGTATTTCCCAAATTAAATAGATATTTATTTGTTTATAAATATAAATAAGAATTTGATTTAGAATTTAAAATAAATAGATGATGAATGGAATATAAAATATATATATTTGATTGTTTACTCATTTATAAATACAAGTTGATTGTATATTAGTTTTTGAATTTGAAATTTAACATAATATGTGTGTTTATTTATTATGAATAATTAGCTTTAAAGTCATTTTAAGGTTATATAAAGGATAATAAGAAAATGTTTTAAATATATAATAAGAAATGTTACCTTAAGTTTAAATTTTAAATAAGATTTAAAATACATTTTCTTTTCAAAATGAATAAATATAGTTTGTGTATTTATAAATTTAGAAATATAACCTTTAAAACATAATAAGTATAGATATAAAAATATAATACATACGTGATTATATTGTATAATTTATAATAGTATAAAGGGTTAGAAACAAAATTTGTAAGTTAAATCAAAGAGGGGTTTAAACATAAAATTTAGGTGTTTTAACATTTGTAAGCCATGAAATTTCAAGATTAACAAGTGTAGAAAGATTAACATCATGTATTCACAATTGTTAATATATGTTTAAATGGCAATTTGTTCTTTTAAAAATAAAAAATATATAAATACAAAAGTGCAAATTTATTAACATATGGTTTAAAACAAAGACCTATAGATAGATTTAAGAAAGGGTCTTTACATAAATTTATTTGAATTTAACATTTGTGAGATTATTAAAAAATATGTATTTATATTTGTAGGCTTTCCATGCCATATAATTAACAAATGGCATTATTTTAATTTGAAAATGTGAATGAAAGAAGAAGAAAAACCAGATTTTCACGAAAAATTTAAAAGCTTGAGAAAAATCAACTCAAAGGCAGGAAAGTGTAAATCAAAAATTCAAAACATCTCAAAAGTTTCAAACCAGGAAAACTCAAAAATGAAAACTAGAGGAACTCAAGCCTGAAAACATTTTAAATCTGGGAATCAAAGTTTTCAAATTTGGAAAGATTAAAACCTGGAAATAACAAGCAAAGCCCAAGATCAATTTGCAACCAGATCAAATAACAACATGATCTAACTTCAGATCATCTCAGCAAACATTTAGTTCAAAATATTAAAATCATCTTCCAGTTTTCAAATTTTATTTCCAGGCTCTGCTTCTTCTCTCAGGTAATTCAAGTAAACCCATAATTAAAATTAAAATTTAAAATCTGAAGCAATTAAAACCATAATTAACTTTAGTATTTTCAACCTGAGGAAATGATGATCAAAACAAAGATCAAAATCGGGAAAATCTCATATCAAAAACCAGAGCAGTTTAAAATTGCAAGTTCCAGGCTCAAACTTCTTTTTTGCTTCCCTGTTTTCAAACTCCAAGTGAGCAAACTTCATTTTTTTAAAATCCATTTTCTTGATTTTGATACCTGTGATGATGATGCCTGGGAAAATAATGAATGAATGCTTATATATCACCTTGTATATATGTATTTATATGTGTGTATGTCTGTGCTCATGAATGTTTGCTCTGTCTCAAGTTACAGGTTTTAAAACCTGATTAAAATTTCAAATCATTTCACCTACAAACAATTTTAAACATTGTCTCTGAAACAAAGGTTTTTGTTTGTGTATAACATCATTTCTAAGAATAAAATCAATAGAAAATATTGAGTAAATGTTTTGGAAATTATAAATAACAGTGAAATTGGAAGAACAGGTGAAAATTCAAACTCAACGATTTGTAAATTCAAGTATATATTCTGAATCTTCTAAGCAAAAGATGATTTTTAAAACAAAAATTGTGATTTTTAGGTTAGTATTTTGGTTGCAGTTCGTAGTTGAACGGGATTTGCATTTTAATCCTTTATCGGCGATCGACTAACTCAGGGACGTCGTGTTTGTTTTTTAGGCTTGTTTGTCGATTAGCGAGGTGGGGGAAAATACGAGTTGGATTATAAATGATCGACGCCATGGTGCGATGAGGAGTTAGGGTTTAACATCTCGTTTTGGTCGATTGATTATCGTGGCATTTTCGTCATCTGTGAAGCATCGGGTGGCACCGGACCAGGTGGAAATGGAGCAGAGGACTGTGGTGAAGTTCAGGTCGTGGTAGTATAGATGCAGGTGACTGGAATTGTTGGTGCGTGATGATTTTCTAGTGATAGGTGGGTTCCAGTTTTTGACTGTGTAGCCAAATTTTGATTACTGACAAAATCGTTGGAATTAGATAATCAAATTAGTTGTCGAGGTCAAGTCAAACTTGTGAGTGCCAGTGGAGGTGATCGGAGTTGCTCCGATCAAGTGTGCAGGTCCACACGTGCACATCTTGTTCTCTGGTTTATTTAGATTGAGGGAGACGAAGATTGACTCAAGGAAGTCGAAAAGAAACTCGAAGCAGGGGAATGCAGGTTGTGTTCGTGAACGTCTTGAGTGTTGGCTCGAGAGAAATAAGGTTAGGCCTAAGTTTTATCTAAAAAGAATTAACTAGATATTAAAAGTTAACAAGTTTTTAAGCCATTGAAGTAATTAAGTTTTGAGGAAAACATTACAAAGTTTCAAAGTAAAGCATCGACAAGTTAAAAGCAAGTTTTTCAAGATTTTAAATATTTTGAAATTATTTGTTTAAAAAAAATGGTAATGATATAATAGGTTAATTTCTAAAAGCTTTTCAAAGATAATTGAATGATGTGATTAAATAAAGGATTGATTTATTTATGTGATTAATTATCTTGGATTAATTAAACAAGTGTTGGAAATAAGTATATTTAGAAACCTTAAATAAGAAATGATTTTGAATTTAAATATTATTTTATTTAAAGGTTGATTAATTTATAAATTGAGATTTGCGTATTAAGTTTTAGTCAAAAGGTATTAAGAAATTACTTAATGTAATTAATTTAAAAGATGATGATAATTGATTAATGATTGATTAATGTGATTATTTTAAAGATAATTCATCGATGTAATTAATTTGTGATTAATTAATATAAGTGATTAGAGATAATCACTCATTTTATTTAATTAAAGGGTAATTGATTAGTTAGTGGTAACTAATTAAGGATTAGTTAATGAATGTAATTAATTAAAGATAATTAATTTAAGGTTATTTGATTAATGTAAATGATTAAGAATAATCACTTAATATAATTAATTAAATGTTAATTAATTAAGGATGATTAATTACTTAATAAAAGTAATTAAGGATGAACAATAAATGATTAAAGATTGATTAATCAAGTGTTTAAAGATTAATTAATTTATGCTTAACACATGCAAGTCGGACGGGAAGTGGTGTTTCCAGTGGCGGACGGGTGAGTAACGCGTAAGAACCTACCAATTAATTAATGAAAGAAATTAAGGGACGATTATTAATTAAGATTAGTTAATTATTGTAATTAATTAAGGATAATTAATCAAAGGATAGTTATTAATTAAAGGTTAATTAGTTTATTAATAAATGATTAAAGAATAATTAATCAAAATAGTTTGTAATTAATCAATATTAATTAACCATGATTAGTGTTTATTCATAAGTAATTAATCTGATTTAAATTAATCAGATAATTAATTGATTTTTCTTATGGATGTATGAATTTTGTGAATGCCTTGAGTTGATCTATAATGATTCTGTGATGTGGATTGTTTTGATTGAGCTATGTGTGTGTATTATTTATCTGTAATGTATTTACATATTATCTGTGATGCATTTACATATCTATCTGTGAATCTGTGAATGGTGATAAGCATTATTTGAGTATACCGGTTATCGATATTGATGTGCTTTAATCTATGATGTGATAATTGATGTTGTTGCACTATTGTGTAAACCCCTGGACTACACCTTACACACACAAATATGGATCGCATGAGGAAATTAGTTAAGTCATAGATTTTTAATGATTTAAAGATTGAATTTTTTATCCAAAATAGTATTGGAAATGGAATTGAAAGCTTTTGAAAAGTAGTTTCAAAAATAAAAGTTATCTTGAATAACTTGATTTAGTTTTGAAATTTAAATAATTTGATTTAAATTTGAATTCAAAATTTGAAATTGAATTCTATGTTTGGAAACTATGGTTTAAAAATGTTATACAAGTTATATATGTGTTAACTCGTTTTAAAGGTATTGATTTGGGAATTTGAATTTAACTCAAGGGCTTTGACTCGTGCAAATATAATTGGATTTTTCCGAAACAAAAACTATTTATTTTCAAATAATAATAGCTTTCATTTAAAGAAAGGATTTCCAATTTGTATCAAAAGATTTCTAGTTTGAAATGAAATTGTGGATTGTTTTGAAAGCTATGAATGAACCTTGGTGAAAGACTATTAAACCTTGTTTTGAAATCGAAGATGATTTTAAATGCTGTATCTTTATGTAAAAGATTTGAATTAGAAACGGGTTTGAAAGCCATTAAATCTTTGATTTAAAGATTGAATGTGTTAATCCAAATTGAAATGGAAATTGTTTTGGAAATCTGTGAATGGATCTTTGTGAAAGATGGGTGAATTTTATGAATTGAATCTTTGTGTTTGAAGATTTGGAAATGGTAATTTGTTTAAACCATTTGAAAGAAAAGTTTGGGTTTTAAGTTGTGACTTAACTGAAATCCCATATCCATATATTTTTAAATACCGCGCTCATTATTCGGTTTAGTCGGGAGAGGTCCTTGTGTCATATAACACATTCCGAATAATGATACGACGATATGGATAACATTTGAAGACCGCTGGTGAAGACCGGATATTTTCGAAAGCGAAAGGATAACCCGTCGAATGTCTTTGGACCGACTGGTCCCCGGTATAGAGACTCCATATGTGATGGGAAGTCCGGACGTGATTAGGGATTATTCGGATTTGCAAGGGCTTCTTTGTGAAGTGCCTTCGGTTCTGTTTGAACCCGAAACAGACTTGTATGGATGTGTCTCTGACATTACACTTTGAGATGTAAAGCTGGTTTCTATCAAATACAATTTTGTTTAGTGGCGGAGATTTATTCCCTTAGCTTAACGCCCTTCTCTGATACGTACGAGCTCAGAGGTTATGTAGTTGATGGTTACTAATGATATATTCCCAATTTGGTAATGTGGCATAAGAAGTGATGTTGAGCATTTGTTGATCAAAGCATGGCTTTGTGAAAAAGCGTAGCTTTGTGGACGAGACTGCATCAGGACCTCACAACCCGGTAATGGTCGAAACAGGAAAGATGCGGCAAGGTTGCCGGGGTCGCACCCATAGGGTATATCCATTCCTTCTGGAAAAGGGCGGTATCATGGTATAGAGCCCAGATACTTAACTCATGTGGACACTGTAAATCTATAACCATGTGATGGTTGTGGTTGCGAGCTCTTGGATAAAGGTCTAAAAAGGACCGGGGTGGCATATCTTTAGGTATTACTTCCGGACAGGGAGGAAACCGACCTTGTGTTGGCAAAGAGCCGAGTAGGTTCTCGGGGCGTCCCTCCAAAGACGTACCCATGTGGCAATGTTAAGTTCCTTGTCCTGACCATTTGTTGGAAAATCCAAAGAAACAATACGCGCCCTGTAGGGTTTTAGTTGTATAACCTGCCATGGAATGTGGCGGTAACCTGCTATTGAACATGGTAGTTATAGTAGGCATACGACAAAATGTCGTATGCTGGCTAAGATTAATATTATACTTTCGAAATGTTTTCCACTATGCACTAATAATAACATCAAAATGGTTTTCACGTATCAAGCATTTTTTACTATCATAAGGAGAAATCTCCTCAAATTATGCGTTTGCATGGTGTGCGTGGCAGGAGGCCTTATGGTAGTTTTATTTTACAAAAAGCATTGCGGATTTCAATTTTAAAATCTTTTGTTGTTTGTTTTAAAGATAAATTGTTTTTGTTTGCTCATACCAGCCCCATTGTGACGACCCGATTTTTTCTCCATAGAAAGTCACATGATCATGAAGAAAGAAAGGGATAGAAAAGAGAAAAGAAAGAGAAGAAAGAAGAAACAACATAAGAATCTCAACAGCGGAACGAATAAATTATATTAATAACATAAATATTACATAGTATACAACACTAATCAGAGTTACACAGAATATACATCACATACCAGACAGTTATAAACACCTGTCTAGTAATTACAACTCAATACAATACAAGAAAGAGATACCAACACAGAGAACACACAGCGGAAACTATATATCTATATCGCAGAAGCCTCCTGCTCCATTGCTCCTCTAAAATTCGTTAAAGCTAACTTGAATCCCTTGGCTACTCGTAAAAATTTGAGTACGCAAGAGTTTAAGAAAACAGAAGAGAAACTCTGGGTCAGACATGGGTCTGGTGTGAGTAACAGGTTAAAGTTGCTTAACTTTGAAAAAACTTTGAAAAGTAAGGTATCACGTAAGACTTTCCATACATAAACATGGAAAAGTTTTTACCCTACGCTAACCAAAACATTTGATAGGAAATCCAGTAATATTATAATAGGTCTAGGGTTTTCAAGTAAATATGAAATGGCCAAAATTGTTACATCTATTAAATTCCAGCTACTAGCCACAAAAGTGGGTAATACAATCAAAACCGTTGGCACTTATTGGATTTTGGATTCCATCAATGGCAAGGCTACCGGGGTACCGCCCGTCACAGTACGTGGCCTAGATCAACGTACCGAGGATCACTCCTAATCCCCTGCAACACAAGACCGGAACCATCCCTTACTGGACAGTCCCGAACAAGACAACCCCGCAGTTGGCTTACGTTCCAACCGCCCACACAGCCGAAATAAAAAGGGACCTCTAGACAGGGTAAAATCTCGTCCTACTTGGGCATGACCCACTTAGCCTTGCCGCACCTTCCCTGTTTTAGCCATTCTCGGTTGATGAGGCTTGAGGCTACGATTACCTTTAGAGAACTCATCTCTTAGAATGCTCATCGTCCACCTGATGATGTTCTGAAAGCATTCAATCCATACAAGTTCGTTCCGGGTTCGAACGAAACCGAAGGCATTATCTCGTTACACTCATTTTGGAATCACCCTCAGAGTTAATGACGATAACCCTTGCACTCTGAATCTTCATCTCGAATATGAAAGTACTACTCCGTCAAACTCATCTCGAAATCACACTCAGAGTTATACTGACGAATAGTTCTTACACCTCGAGTCTTCACTCTTCACATGAGATTCACGACCTATCGTTAATTTGGATCGATGTGGTTTTCGGATATCCAAATATGGAAACCCGATCCCGGTCTCATCGAAATCCAAAGTGTATCTTTTAAGGCCAAGTTGTTTTAAAGGTTTAAAACAACTCAATTATCTATATTCACAGATAGATAAATCACAGATTCACAATAGATAATCAACATTATCATCACAACAGAAAATCCATATTATCATTATCAAAAGGTAATCCAAATCATTATCACAATGCAACCAATGCATCCATATCACCCAACATTACTTATCTCATATCTGAGATCAAACCATTCAAGGCAAACAACATCATCCATCCATATAAGCAATGATTAATAATCATACCAAATATAATTAATTTAAAATGAATTAAATTAATTACATCATTTCTAATTAATTTAAAGTAAATTAAATTAATTACTTCGTCATTACCAAACCTGCTTACATCATTATTATTAATTATCAATCAATTAATTAATCATCAATCAATTATTCATTTTAATTAATCATCCCTGATTAATTAACCTTTAATTACATTCAAGTAATTATCCACAAATTAATTTCTCAAATTAATCATACTTAACCAAATACAGTAATTAATCTTTAATTACTTCCTTAATTAATTAACTATAATTAATTACATTAATCCTTAATTAATTACATTAATTAATCTTCATTTATTAATTATTTCCAAATAAATCTATTCTTAATTACATCATTAATTATAATAATTAATGATATCTAATTATATTTTCTATTTAAATTAACTACATCAAGTAATTAATCTTTATTTAAACCATAATTGTTAATCACCCTTGATTAACTCCATTCAGTAATTAACTACCCTTAATTACTTCGCAAAATAAATTAATTACTCATTAATTAATTATCTCTAATTAATCCCTTGATTAATTCACAAAGTAATTATACTCAAATTACTTTATCATCAAATCACTTTCAATTAATTACATATAGTAATTACCCATTAATTACTTCTCCAAGTAATTCCTCTTCATTTAACTACATTAAGTAATTATACTCCACAGATCATCAAATGATTATTTTAAATTAATTAAACTGAATTAATTAACTTACCTAATCAAATTAAACTCAATTAATTACAATAAGTAATTAATTCCTTAATTACTTCCATAAGTAGTTATGCTTAACAATTTACACAAATGATTATCTTTAAATTAATTAATCTAATTAATTATTAAAAATTAGTCACATTAATTAATTATTAAATAATCCTTAGTTAATAACCTTTATTAACTATTAACAGTTCATTACTTATTTTTGTAAAATAATTGACTTATTTTAATCATTGTTAATTACAAATTAATTAATCATTAATAACCCATTAATTAACCCCTAATTATTTAATTAATTAAGTGTTAACTGTAACTTAATTAATCTTTGATTACTTGATTAATTAATTACAAATCATTAATTAAAATCTAATCTTATTAACTAATGATTCTTAATTACAAGTTAACTAATCTTAAACATTTAAGTTTAAAACCCTTAATTACTTTAAGTAATTATTCATTCCATTAATTTATTAAATAAATTAATTATCCATTTAATTACCCTAATAATTAAATGCATAACAAATCATTAAATTAAAATTTAACTTCAACAAGTTTTAAAATCAATTTAAAACCTTTAAATTTACATGATAAATAATACTTTTCTTATAAAAGAAATTTTACAAGAGTTTAAAACAAATTCCTTTTTAAATTCAAACCATTTAAATTTTACATTACCATTCAAAATTGTTCAAACACTTAAATTTATAAAAACTTAAATCTATTTTGAAACAAAGATTCAAATCCAGATTTGAATCAAATTTAATCTTTGTTTAAAACATTTCTTTACAATTCAATTTCCAATTTAAATTCAAATTTCTTTAAAACATTTTTAAACAATAAACCCCTTTAAAGTATTTTAAAAAAATTTGAATTTAAAAACTTATTCATTTCCATCTTAATATTCAAATTTAAACTTGAATCCATAATTTAAAATTAGATTTACAACAAACTTTAAATCTTTACTTAACCCTTTAAAATTCAGTTTTAAATATTTAAAACATAATAGGATTTCTAACCTGTAAACTGTAACAACCGGGGTTTTTGCATCAATTTAATATCGTCATTAAACGATTAATTTGCTAGCTAATTGTTGTTTGAAGTTTTTAAAACCCGGTTTACACTTTTTTGAAATTCCTTTATTAATTGTGTTAAGTTGTGTGGGCTTTGAAAATAATTTTGGCCCACGTTTTCATTTGTTTGATGCCGTGTTATAGTGGATGCCATTCCCCCTTTTTGATCTATTCTCTTTGCAACCCTAGATTAAACATACGAAAAAGAAAAAAAATATGGCGGCTTGTCTCTCCTTCATTCCTCTTTTCGAAATTAGGGCGTGGGAAATTGAAGGCACCGACGTCAGTAGCTCGAGCGTTGATGCATTCTCTCTACTTGCGGCTGCTTCTATTTGACTCAGCAAGGTGAGTGATCTCTTCACTCACATCTGTATTCGAATCAGTTAATTATATCGTGGTTGTTGATTTCACTAATTTTTATCGAGTTCGTGTATTTGATGGTTCTGGCTTGCTTAAAATTGTGACTTTGCTATTTGGTTAAGTGTTACTTTCAGCATTGAATTCTCTGGTATTTTAATTTTTGAGATGGCATTTCGGCTTCGGCCTCCTTGTGCTTTGCGAACTCTATTTGGTGTTGATTCGTGACCACCACTGTGTTGAATACATTTGACGATATTGTTTTAGTTACCTTCGGTTACTTTCTCTGTTTGGCATCAGTTTGATATTATTTGCGTCCTTGTTGCTTTACTGTTTACATATACACATATGATAGTTTTGGCCACCATGGCTATTTCTTGCATTTTACTCATCAAGTCGGCACTCCCACATTGTTAAGTTGTTTTGCATAGCATCTGGTCTTCAACATTTCTTGTTGATCTTCAGATAGCTTGATTACACGTTTATACAGAAGGGTTACTTCCTTTAAGCACTTATCTGATTCGTGCCTTGGTACTGACGGTCGCATTGACGTTGTGCCTACCTGCTTGCATTTGCAGTCACTAGTATCACTATTTCATACTGGTGTATTTGATATCTTATTCAAGTCTTCGTGCACTGTACACTTCATATGCTCCTGATATAATTGGTGCAGTTGCTATGCATCTCCATTTGCACTCGAGTTCGACCTGTAGCTTGCATTGTCACTTGCACTCCATTGTTCATTGATTTCTTGTGTCCACACATCCCGGATAAACTAGTGTGTCTGCATATATACGGTCTAGTATCAATTGATGGCATTTGGTTTTATATACATGTGCACCTATATCATTTCGAAGTTCCAGATGTACTTTGTTGATTTGATGCTTGATAACCACTGCTTAGTTGTCATTGTATATATGCTATATTATGCTGCATATTGCTATAACACGTACATACTTCGATTGAGCTTGCATTGTCGTTGTATATATGTATGCTTGCATCTTAACTGCGTATTTGATGCAGTCTCCATGTAATTGGATTTTTGTGTACTTGTCTCTGTTTCGAGTTTGACACTTTCTGAAGTTTCCATCTGTTAGCTTGAGATTCATGTGAACATTCCCTGTCGTACTCCTTGGCATCCTCCCTGTTGCACCCATGTGCATTTTCATTTAAGTTGCAATCTCTAGTTGCTGTAAGCTTTGGTTTGTGGCCTTTCTCTTGTCAAGGCTCCTATCTGTATGCTTTAACCTGGTGCAGTTTGCTTTGCATCCATTTGCACTCGAGCTACCCTGTAGCATGTTCATTCTTATCATTCTCTGGTGTATTTTGCTTTGCATGCTTGTCGACATCACTGATGCACTGATCTTTGTTCGACTGTGTCTTCGATGCTGGCTTGCATTGTCATTTGATTCTATTTGCTTCTTGTATCACTGAGTCTGCTTTTGTATTGCTTTTGTATTGGTTCTGGCTTCAAGTATTGATGCCTGGACTTTCACATGTGAACTTGAATACTTGCAGTTGTGTTGAGTCGTGATATCTGCGACTTGACCTTTGCATTTTATTGGTTTTTGAATTTACTTGAGTTGAATCTAGCTAATAGTTCGGGTTTGACCTTGTGCCCGGTTGTGTACGTCATTACTGTTGTGGCAAGGCAGTGCACGCAAGCGTGAACTGCAGCCACACGGTATTCATTGGGTACATCATCACTATAGTGGTAAGGCAGTGCACGCAAGTGTGAACTGCAGCCACACGGTATTGCTTTATTGATATTTCTTTTACTTTTGAGTTATGGATCTTTTGCGTATTTCCATATGCTGTAGTGGCGGGGCAGTGCACGCGTGCGTGTACTGCAGCCCTACTCGAAGTAATATATTAATTGAGATTTCAATGTTTTGAACTGTTTTGTTTATTCAAATTCAATATTCTGATTTGGTTTAAATTGCTGATTTGATGTTTAACACTATTACGTGTTATATTTATCGTTATCCGATTTCTTTATTTAAGGATCGGATAGACGAGATTTATTGTGACTGTCTTCTATTCATATTTAATTATTATTGCTTCTGTGCACTAATAACGGAGTTTGAATTAGACTGACCCGTGTATTATTTTCTTTTGAATTTAATACTCGGGTCAGACCGAGTATTTACAGGTTGTTGATATCTCACTATGGGGTGCTGCTAGAGCTACGAAGTCTTTTCATATCTTCTGGAGTATTCGTCGTCTTGTTTAGTAGTCAGTATATTTGTATAGGATGTTGTACATTCATGTATATTATTCACGATAATGTACTTGTATATGTAACTTCCAGAGTCGACAGTTGTAGTTGTATCATATGTACTGTATCACAAGTATTGTAACTGACATCAGTTATTATATATATATATATATATATATATATATATATGAGATTTTTGTTTATCAGTGTTCCGCATTTGAATTATCTGTGTTATTATTATATCTATTGTCATAAACTATTATGAACCATCGTAGTTCGTTTTATACTGGAATTGGATATGTTGATGGGAGTAAATAAATAAGAGATGAAAAATAAAAATATATACCACTCCTATCGAGATAACCAATACTAGTGTAAGGCCTAACTACGGATGGCCGCTCCTATCCAGCCTTATTCTTCGTAATAACGGACAGTATTTCTTTTAATACTCTTTGTTATTGTGAGCATAGAGGTGGGGCGTCACAGTTGGTATCAGAGCTTGGGGTTTATGGGGAAAATATAAAACATAACTTAGATGGAACATGTGTTACAACTAATTGTCGATGTTTTATATGTGCTTTGAGTCAAAACTAAAGTTTTGAAATTATGATGAATTTTTTTAAATAGCTTTATTTAAAACTAAAAGTGAAATTGTACTTTGATGATTCGATTGATTTGTGTTCTGTTATCAGAGTGCGTAGCGGAAACAGTAAGACTGCTTCGCTGAGTACAGCTGATAATTATTTTGATTTAAAAATCAAAATATGAAAATGAATTTAATTCATTATGTTGTTTAACCAGTGGTTTTGATTTGTTGAAAATTTATACTGGTTTTCTTTAATACTAATCGCATGCTGATTAGATTTTTGCCGTTTTAAATTATCTTCATCGAAGATATATTTGAATGATTTCTTTGTTCATTTTTCGGTATACGTGCAAATTTATGTTGCACGTTACTACGCTAATTTTACGTTGAACCGATGCTTGGTTATGAAACGTATATTGTTGCCGTTATTCTTATAACGGGATTTTTATACTTTTGAAGTAAGGTGTTTTGTTGACATTTTTAATGAATGAAAATTCACTGATGTTGTATTTTGATGTGAATTATTTTGATGAGATTTTGACGTTTAAAAATTACTGTCGCTTTGACTTCAGTATCCGTCATATTTTAAAGTGGATTTTCAAGCGGTTATCCCGCAATGCTGATTTTGAGATCCGTTTCTACGGTGTTTTGAGAAGTACAATTTTCTTATTGAAATTGTCACAAATGTTGTTGTTTTTATCACGGGTTGCAAATCGTTTTAAAAATAAAATTGTTTTTCAAAATTTTTATAGTTTATGCTTTCAAAAGAATGAGGAAGCGATTTAAACGATTCAGCAAAATCGAGGACTATGAACCCTTTCTTTTACTGATTCGCTTAATTCCGGACTTGTTCGTTTGAGAATGTAGATTATTTACTTTTATAAAAAAATGAAATTGTTTTCGGAATTTTTATAGTTTACGTTTTCAGAAGAATGAGAAAGTGACTTAAACGTTTCAGAAAAATCGAGGATTATGACCCCTTTCTTTTACTGATTCGTTTAATTCCGGACTTGTCCGTTTGAGAATGTGAAATGTTATTTTTGGAATACACAATTTGCACTTTCAAGGAAACGACGAAGAGATTTAAACGATGTAGCGAAAGTGCGGAGTATGGAACCACACTTTTACTATTTCGGTTAATTCCGGACTCGTTAATTGAATATATGATGATTTTCGTGTGCTTTCGAGCCACTATGTTGGACCTTCGGGTCAATACCAGTACCGGACCTTCGGATCATATGTTGGACCTTCGGGTCAATACCAGTACCGGACCTTCGGGTCATATGTTGGACCTTCGGGTCATATGTTGGGCGCTAAATTTATGTTGGGTACTTGGTAGGCTTCGGCCATATGTTGATGCACGTGCGGCGTAGCTAAAACTCGCCATCTGATGGGATCGATCCAACCTTTTATGTTGATTTTCTAGATGATCTTAATTGATTTCTAGATATTTGTTGTTTCCAATTATCTGCAGGTAATTGGATATTTGTTGATATGAGTTCTAATTATCGTTTTTGATAATTAGATATTTGTTGATTTGATTATCGCTTGTGATAATTAAATATTTGTTGATATGAGTTCTAATTATCGTTTTTCATAATTAGATATTTGTTGATTTGATTATCGCTTGTGATAATTAAATATTTGTTGATATGAGTTCTAATTATCGTTTTTGATAATTAGATATTTGTTGATTTGATTATCGTTGTTGATAATCGAATATTTGTTGATTTGATTATCGTTATTGATAATCGAATATTTGTTGATTTGATTATTGTTATTGATAATCGAATATTTGTTGATTTGATTATCGTTTTTAATAATCGAATAATTGCTGATTTGATTATCATTTTTGATAATCGAATAATTGTTGATTTGAGATTTGATTATCGTTTTTGATAATCGAATATTTGTTGATTTGATTATCGTTTTTGATAATCGAATATTTGTTGATTTGATTATCGTTGTTGATAATCGAATATTTGTTGATTTGATTATCGTTTTTGATAATCGAATATTTGTTGATATGAGGTCTAATTATCGTTTTTGATAATTAGATATTTGTTGATTTGATTATCGCTTGTGATAATTAAATATTTGTTGATATGAGTTCTAATTATCATTTTTGATAATTAGATATTTGTTGATTTGATTATCGTTGTTGATAATCGAATATTTGTTTATTTGATTATCGTTTTTGATAATTGAATATTTGTTGATATGAGTTCTAATTATCGTTTTTGATAATTAGATATTTGTTGATTTGATTATCGTTATTGATAATCGAATATTTGTAGATTTGATTATCGTTATTGATAATCGAATATTTGTTGATTTGTTTATCGTTTTTAATAATCGAATAATTGTTGATTTGATTACCGTTTTTGATAATCGAATAATTGTTGATTTGAGATTTGATTATCGTTTTTGATAATCGAATATTTGTTGATTTGATTATCGTTGTTGATAATCGAATATTTGTTGATTTGATTATCGTTTTTGATAATCGAATATTTGTTGATATGAGTTCTAATTATCGTTTTTGATAATTAGATATTTGTTGATTTGATTATCGTTATTGATAATCGAATATTTGTTGATTTGATTATCGTTATTGATAATCGAATATTTGTTGATTTGATTATCGTTTTTAATAATCGAATAATTGTTGATTTGTGATGTGATTATCGTTTTTGATAATCGAATATTTGTTGATTTGATTATCGTTTTTGATAATCGAATATTTGTTGATTTGATTTTCGTTTTTGATATATGGATATTTGTTGAATTGAGATTCTGATTGTCGTTTTGATAATTGGACCTTTGTTGTTTTCTGATTACCGTTTTGGTAACTGGATATTTGCAGTTTTGCGATTTCTGTATTCTGATTATCTATTTGATAATTAGATTGTGTTGAGAATTTGTGAATTTCTTTTATTGAGATTAAAAGATTTCTTTGTCGTTTGTATTCTCGACCTTTATTTTTCTAGCTTAACCAGTTTATGTTAGAAAAATAATAGTTATTAACGACCTTAATTATGAAAATTGCGGGGACGCAATTTTTATAAGGAGGGGAGTCTGTAACAACCGGGGTTTTTGCATCAATTTAATATCATCATTAAATGATTAATTTGCTAGCTAATTGTTGTTTCCAGTTTTTAAAACCCGGTTTAAACTCTTTTGAAATTCCTTTATTAATTGTGTTAAGTTGTGTGGGCTTTGAAAATAATTTTGGCCCACGTTTTCATTTGTTTGATGCCGTGTTATAGTGGATGCCATTCCCCCTTTTTGATCTATTCTCTTCGCAACCCTAGATTAAACATATGAAAAAAAAATGGCGGCTTGTCTCTCCTTCATTCCTCTTTTCGAAATTAGGGCGTGGGAAATTGAAGGCACCGACGTCAGTAGCTCGAGCGTTGATGCATTCTCTCTACTTGCGGCTGCTTCTATTTGACTCAGCAAGGTGAGTGATCTCTTCACTCACATCTGTATTCGAATCAGTTAATTATATCGTGGTTGCTGATTTCACTAATTTTTATCGAGTTCGTGTATGTGATGGTTCTGGCTTGCTTAAAATTGTGACTTTGTTATTTGATTAAGTGTTACTCTCGGCATTGAATTCTCTGGTATTTTAATTTTTGAGATGGCATTTCGGCTTCGGCCTCCTTGTGCTTTGCGAACTCTATTTGGTGTTGATTCGTGACCACCACTGTGTTGAATACATTTGACGATATTGTTTTAGTTGCCTTCGGTTACTTTCTCTGTTTGGCATCAGTTTGATATTATTTGCGTCCTTGTTGCTTTACTGTTTACATATACACATATGATAGTTTTGGCCACCACGCCTATTTCTTGCATTTTACTCATCAAGTCGGCACTCCCACGTTGTCATGTTGTTTTGCATAGCATTTGGTCTTCAAAATTTCTTGTTGATCCTCAGATAGCTTGATTACACGTTTATACAGAAGGGTTACTTCCTTTAAGCACTTATCTGATTCATGCCTTGGTACTGACGGTCGCATTGACGTTGTGCCTACCTGCTTGCATTTGCAGTCACTAGTATCGCTGTTTCATACCGGTGTATTTGATATCTTATTCAAGTCTTCGTGCACTGTACACTTCATATTCTCCTGATATAATTGGTGCAGTTGCTATGCATCTCCATTTGCACTCGAGTTCGACCTGTAGCTTGCATTGTCACTTGCACTCCATTGTTCATTGATTTCTTGTGTCCACACATCCCGGATAAACTAGTGTGTCTGCATATATACGGTCTAGTATCAATTGATGGCATTTAGTTTTATATACATGTGCACCTATATCATTTTGAAGTTCCAGATGTACTTTGTTGACTTGATGCTTGATAACCACTGCTTAGTTGTCATTGTATATATGCTATATTATGTTGCATATTGCTACAACACATACATAGTTCGATTGAGCTTGCATTGTCGTTGTATATATGTGTACTTGCATCTGAACCGCGTATTTGATGCAGTCTCCATGTAATTGGATTTTTGTGTACTTGTCGCTGTTTCGAGTTTGACACTTTCTGAAGTTTCCATCTGTTAGCTTGAGATTCATGTGAACATTCCCTGTCGTACTCCTTGGCATCCTCCCTGTTGCACCGATGTGCATTTTCATTTAAGTTGCAATCTCTAGTTGCTGTAAGCTTTGGTTTATGGCCTTTCTCTTGTCAAGGCTACTGTCTGTATGCTTTAACCTGGTGCAGTTTGCTTTGCATCCATTTGCACTCGAGCTACCCTATAGCATGTTCATTCTTATCATTCTCTGGTGTATTTTGCTTTGCATACTTGTCGACATCACTGATGCACTGATCTTTGTTCGACTGTGTCTTCGATGCTGGCTTGCATTGTCATTTGATTCTATTTGCTTCTTGTATCACTGAGTCTGCTTTTGTATTGGTTCTGGCTTCAAGTATTGATGCCTGGACTTTCACATGTGAACTTGAATACTTGCAGTTGTGTTGAGTCGTGATATCTGCGACTTGACCTTTGCATTTTATTGGTTTTTGAATTTACTTGAGTTGAATCCTGCTAATAGTTCGGGTTTGACCTTGTGCCCGGTTGTGTACGTCATTACTGTTGTGGCAAGGCAGTGCACGCAAGCGTGAACTGCAGCCACACGGTATTCATTGGGTACATCATCACTATAGTAGCAAGGCAGTGCACGCAAGCGTGAACTGCAGCCACACGGTATTGCTTTATTGATATTTCTTTTACTTTTGAGTTATGGATCTTTTGCTTATTTCCATATGCTGTAGTGGCGGGACAGTGCACGCGTGCGTGTACTTCAGCCCTACTCGAAGTAATATATTAATTGTGATTTCAATGTTTTGAACTGTTTTGTTTATTCAAATTCAATATTCTGATTTGGTTTAAATTGCTGATTTGATGTTTAACACTATTACGTGTTATATTTATCGTTATCCGATTTTTTTATTTAAGGATCGGATAGACGAGATTTATTGTGACTGTCGTCTATTCATATTTAATTATTATTGCTTCTGTGCACTAATAACCGAGTTTGAATTAGACTGACCCGTGTATTATTTTCTTTTGAGTTTAATACTCGGGTCAGACCGAGTATTTACAGGTTGTTGATATCTCACTATGGGGTGCTGCTAGAGCTATGAAGTCTTTTCATATCTTTTGGAGTATTCGTCGTCTTGTTTAGTAGTCAGTATATTTGTATAGGATGTTGTACATTCATGTATATTATTCACGATAGTGTACTTGTATATGTAACTTCCAGAGTCGACAGTTGTAGTTGTATCATATGTACTGTATCATATGTATTGTAACTGACGTCAGTTATTATATATATATGAGATTTTTGTTTATCAGTGTTCCGCATTTGAATTATCTGTGTTATTATTATATCTATTGTCATAAACTATTATGAACCATCGTAGTTCGTTTTATACTGGAATTGGATATGTTGATGGGAGTAAATAAATAAGAGATGAAAAATAAAAATATATACCACTCCTATCGAGATAACCAATACTAGTGTAAGGCCTAACTACGGATGGCCGCTCCTATCCAGCCTTATTCTTCGTAATAACGGACAGTATTTCTTTTAATACTCTTTGTTATTGTGAGCATAGAGGTGGGACGTCACATAAACTAACTCGAACCCCAAATAATTCACTCGAGCCTAACCCAAATCTAGCTCGAGCAAAAACACAAAATATCTCGAGTAAAACTCGAGTAACACATCCCTTTGAATTCATTCAAATTTAAATATAGTCAGGTTTTACAAAACCCTGTACTGACAGTTACAAAAATCTGTAACAATCATTCTTCCCCGAGCCACAACAATAGCTACTTTGAGATAATCAACCCCAAGCTTCGAGCAACTCACGAAAGAACCTGATACAAACACGAGTAACCCTTCTTCCCCAAAAACAACTGACACACCAAGTTCCCCCGTGCACCTGCACCAACCCCGCCGTCAACTCCGACCATTCGCGACCACTTGCGCAAGTCATCGATCATCACCCAATACCATTCCGATCATCAAATACACGGCAGAAACCCAAAATCACAATCGAGCATTCAAGCTCAAAACTGGAAATATGACGAACACAAGAAATCGCCTCAAAACCCAAACTCCGATCACCAGAGAAACTTTCCCTCCGGCCATGGCTTCATCCATACTCCATCAATCATCCACACAAATCTGGAAGAACTCGATCATTCATAGGGGTTGCGGTGATCAAATTTCTGATCAACAGAGAAAACTAGGGTTAAAATATTCAATCCCTAAATCACCACTGTCTAAATGCTTAAATCCATATCCAATAATTTTCCCTAAAACTTCGATCAACACTCCATCACCAGAAAAGATACTGGCCACCCCGAACATCAAGATTGACAGTTCCAACCCAAAACACCATTTCTGGTTAAACCAGAAATACTTAATCATATATCATGAAATCGATTTATAATCTCAAATCAAAGAATCTGGATGATCAAATTCTTATTTTCAAAGTTCGTTCTATTATTATTGAGTTTCCGGAGATAATTCAGAATTTTATTATATTAAATAAAATTTAAACTTAGCTTATATAACACAACCATATTTTGTTTTGAATCTTAAATCCTAAGACATATTAAATCATCTGGAATGGAATTTTAAGCAAATTCTAGAACCTGGAACTTAATAACAGAAAACAAATTACACTGCAGCATGCATTACAATATACATTCATACACACACACACACACACACACACACACACACACACATACCAGTAATAAGCTTGAAAAAGGCATACAAACATTTTATTTCTAGAGTAAAACAACAACAAGATTCATACTTAAATTTAAGAAGAGCGATGTTACTCATAGAATTTTTTATGAGCAGAGCACATTTCTGAAAATGCTTGAAACCTGAATTGTGTTTCAATTTCCAAAACTTTGAGTTGCTTCCCTATTTTTTTGTAAACTTTAATCTTGATTTTACTGCAAATGCTTTCCCTAATGCATGCTTCTAGATTTACAATTGCATGTATGCTTTTTAAAAACTTTAGTCTGGTTTTACTGCAGTTTTCTCCCTAATTCATTTGCATGTTCCCAGATAAAAGAAAATGCAAGCTTTTGGATGAAATTGCAGTTGCATGCAGGTTTTTTTTAGTGTTGCAAGTTGAATTTCAGGTTAATACTTACGTTTTAGTTTGAAGATGGTTTCAGATAGCTTTTCGTTTAGAGGAAACATTGTTTCAGATTTATTTTGAGGGGAAAACAGATTTTGTTTTGAACAGAATTTTGCTTTGATCAAAATTTTCTGTTTTGAATGAAGATGAGTTTAGATTTCAGATTTGTTAGCTGAAGGTTTCTCAAGTTTTAGAAAAAAAAAGAATAGAAAAGAAAATGAAATGAGGAGTAATATGTTTATATAAGTAGTCTTTAATTAAATTAAAATAAAAAGAAAAATAAAAAGGACACTTGTTCTAATTTCTAACATTTGCCACTTTGATAACTTTATAACTTAATACATGTCTTTTAAGTGTTAATAAATTTACACATGTATTAAGAGTATTCAAATTCAAATTAAATTGTTTAAAAATTTTAACTTATTTTATTTCTTTTTTTAATGTATATATAAATAAATTCTCCCTTTTTTTTAATTAAAAAGAAATGAAACAACAAATTATAAATATAAGCTTATTCAATTTTTTTTAAGTATTTATTCTTTTAAATTTCAAAACATCAAATTCAAATTAAAATAAAATTATAAAACCTAATTTAAAAATCAAGTTATATATATATTCATATATAACTCTTATTAAAGAATTTAAAAATAACAAATTTAACCAATTTAAATGATTTATAAAAGAGATTATAAATTACTCCTATTTCTCAATATATTAAGATCATTTGTAAATTGTATTTTAAATTCTTATGTATAATTTCAAGCAATATTTTAAAAAGAAAATAAAACAAAGCTTTGATGTTAATCTGATTTAAATTCATATTTAAGCTAATTAAAAT
The DNA here is from genome assembly GCA_030765085.1 of Allium cepa. Lineage (NCBI taxonomy): Eukaryota > Viridiplantae > Streptophyta > Magnoliopsida > Asparagales > Amaryllidaceae > Allium > Allium cepa. Next base: position 161,174,165 of record CM060939.1, read on the forward strand.
TTTAAAACAAATAAAATTTTCCTTTAATATTTACAAACCATATAGTTATTTATTAAATTGCTTTGAAAAGTTAAATGTTAAATTTAAATCAAAATTTCCAATTTACCAAAAATAAATTAGAATTAAAAATTGATTCATTTACTAAATTCCAAACCAAAGCTTATATATTTACAATATATACAATTATATATATATATATATATATATATATATATTATAAATAGAAAATAATTTATTAGCCTTAAAAAGATAAAATCTTCCAATTCAAATTTTTATTAAAAATTGATTATGAAATCAATTCAAAATTTATTATCCAAAAATTATCAAATCAACTTAATTTTTAACACAGATTATTTAATTTATATTGCCAAATTTCCATAATATCACACCCATGACTGACCTGGAGTTTATTATTCCCTTCCTAAACTCTGGGTGCCCACAATTTTCCATACGGGCAGTCTAGAGTTGGGTTTTTCAGATTGTCGAATAATAGGTGTAGAATTCGGTAGCATCTAGCCTTTGAAGTTTTCGGATATTGGCAAATCGCATTGTGATGGATTTTGGTTCAGTTCAGCTTGATGGGTGGTTCGAGTATTTGGAGTTTTTGGAGTTGGGCATTGAAGACACTGTGTTTCCCCTGCTATTGTCTTGTATCTATCTTTGATATATTGATAGTCATTTGTATTCGATATTCAGTCGTATCTGATATTGTATCAAATGTTGTATATCAAATGTATTATTCATTTTCTACCACTGTGTTGTTTTACTTAATGTGTTATAAGCTCCGGCGAGCCAGATTCGGCGTTTGAATCTGCGACATTCAAGTACAAGTGAAGTACATGTGCCGATTTTCGAAGGTCGAGTCAGGATCGTTATATTTGGTATCAGAGCTGAAGGTTGAAACTTTAGCTCAGGAGTATAACACATTAGGTAACTCATTAGAGATAGGGTGAAGTATACCCTAGAATGAGTATAGCCCTAAGATATCCGTCTGTATGTGTGACGCCCCACCTCTATACCCACGCTAGCCAAGAACACTACGGTATGTGCTGTCAACTAGCACGGAGAATAAGGCTGTTGAGGAGCGACCATCCATGTGATTGCTTATCACACGGTGGCTATAAATAATCTTCGAAAATCAACATATAAATAAGCATAACACAAATAGTCACAGACATCCATATCACAAAGGCGGAAGAAGATATGAATACATAACTAACACATGAAAGTGTACATCAGAGTAGTGGTCAAAAAGATCCACAATAATGCAAAATAATAGCAACACGTGCTATACAAAAGAATACAACTATGAATTTATATCTCAAGTGTATACAACAAAAACTGCTAATCTAAATAGTTAGCCAAATGTCAGAGTAGCAAATCCCGGGAAGAAGTCAAGTAGAAGCACCTGTAACATCTCGGTCTGACCCGAGTATTATTTAAGAAAATAATAAACGGATCAGTCTAGCTATAAATATCAGATGACATGGTATAAAATAAAAGATATGGCATAAACATAAAATATCCATACTGACATACTACTATAAGTATGCAAATGATGATCAACAGAAGATCAATTAATAAGAGATAAATCAATATCACAAGAATCTTCTCAAAGATCCAAAGAGGGCATCATACCCTAAACTTGTACTCATAACAAGTCAATGACATAAATTCCAGAAATCAACACAAGAAATCCAGAAATCACAGAAAAAGGGATAGAGGCCTATCACATGACGGTCCGAGGACCATGGGGAGCTACCCCATATGGGTGAGTCGGAATCACCCAGATGAGGTCTAGGCTAACCAAAAAGCAAAGAGGTATGTGTGAGTGGAATCACACAAATGGTGTCTAGCCTAACCTCACAACAAAAAGGTATGTGTGAGTGGAATCTGTCTAGACTAACCTTGCGGACAAAGAGATATGTGTGAGTCGGAATCACACCCATGAGGTCTAGTCTAACCTTGCAAACAAAGAGACATCGCACAATTGCTAGTCTAAATCATAAAATGATCATCATGATCAACGAGAAGTGTCAATTACACTAAGCTAGTAAATATAAAAGTTTATCTTCGTGTCCCATAACCACTTGCTTAACTTAAATATTTACGAACAAACTGTAAATCTTCACTAGAAAATTGTCACAAGAGGTTCAATCGAACAAGTCCAAGAATTAATTGACGAAGTGAACGCAAGCGTTTCATACCACTTGTTTTACTAAGCCGTTTAATTAGATTCCTCATCCGAGTGAGGTAAAGGTTTGTATGTACTAGTAGATTGGAAAACGGTTTAAGAAAAGAGCTTTGTTATTGAAAATAGAGTTGAAATCATTTTGTTGAAAGAGTTTTGATATTTACTACTAGTATTGAAACCTTCATATTTCTAAAGTTGTTATCCCGCCTTTTTAGCAAGGTCGTGATACCATAAAATCGACCGAGAAGCCAAAGATAGTTTGTCTCGAAGAATGGTCAACTCAGCATCTCAACAATGCAAGTTCTGTTGAATGTTTTTCAGATAAGATCCTCTACGGAGGGGGGTCCAGGGGGTGGCAACACCCCCGCTATGGGGTTCGACCAGCCCGGTCAGGTCGCGGGGGTCCAAGGGGCAGCGCCCCCGGCGGGGTGCGGGGCAGCGCCCCGTCCAAAACGGTACGACCTAGTGAAGACCTAAGGGAGGATAGGATCGAGCGACCTAAAGGTTGCGACCTAGGGTACACGCGACCTAAGGGAAACTCGCGACCTAACATGGCCGAGCTAAGGTGAGGTGCGACTCAAACAGGTAAGCGACCTAAGGGAGGCGAGCGACCTAAGGAACTCGCGACCTAACAATATCACAGGCCAAGCGACCTAACGCTTTAAGGCCGAACAAACTAATTTAACTCGCGACCTAAAAATGACAAGGCCGAGCGAGTTAAGGGTATTGTGCGACCTAGGGTCACGCGACCTAAGGGAAACTCGCGACCTAACATGGCCGAGCTAAGGTGAGGTGCGACTCAACCAGGTAAGCGACCTAAGGGAGGCGAGCGACCTAAGGAACTCGCGAGTTAGAAGAGGCGAGCGACCTACGAGTTAAAGGGGTCGAGCGACCTAGAGGTATTCGTGACCTAGTGGTCGAGCCACTTAAGGGGGTACGCGACCTAAAAATATAAAGGCCTAACGACCTAAAGCCAAAGACGACCCAAATTGGTTGCGAGTTAAAATGGTCAAGAGACCTAAGGATTTAAAGGCCATGCGACCTATGGGAGTGGGCGTAAGGCCAAAGGGGAACGACCCAGTATCTCGCTACCTAACAATGTAGTGGCGAGCGACCTACGACCTAAGCCCTAACGACCCACGACCTAGCGACCTAACTCCGAACCGAATGACCTAAGGCATGCGAACGAGTTTAAGGCCAGAAACGAGCTATTCTCTGGGTGATTTTTCAACAGCGAACGACCTAGCATAGGCAGAACGACCTAAGTGCAGAAATTCACCAAGAACACTAAAACTTTTAGTTTTTGGCCAATCCAATTCAAACCAAATGCAAATGTACATGCTAAAGTGATGGGAATTCATTCCCAATAGTCCAAGATAGTTATAGACAAGAGCGTGAGATAAAAATCTCACCTTTGCACAAATTCAATGAAGAAGAAGCTTGAAGTCAATAGAGAAGCAACTACAAGTTTGAATCCAATGTCTTTACTTTGATTTTGGAGTTGGATGTTGAATTTGCTAATGAACTTGGGCTTGGAATTTTAATTTCCCTTTCCACTCACCATTAATGCTAAAGTTTGTGTTTGGTAGGAATTTATGAAGAGTGAGGAGAAGGAGAGAAGTGGGTTTGAGTTATAATGGCTAATCTAACCCAAAGTCCAAAGCGGGAAAAGTAAGTGAAATTCCACTAACTCCAAACCTATCAATGTTTATACTTAAAAAAGTTGTAAATGGCATTTCGAACTCAATGGAAGTGGTCTCGAGTCCTAATTTGACCGTTTGCAAAAAGTAGCTTTTCAGACCAATATCCGATTAACGACAAAATATTTAAATATAAAATCGATAAATATGAGGGTTGTTACAGTATGCCTCATTAAATTCTCTTGCTATCCACTGATAGTAAGTATGAGTGCAAGAAAAGGACGAGGTAGGGGACAGGGAAGTACCAGTACGAATGGTCAATACCCTGTAACAACAAGGAAATAGCTTTCTCTATCAATCTTCTTTGCTAATCATCCAATTTCAAATTCTTCGATTGCTTCGTGGCAGCTCGAGGGAGAAGCTTTGGTGTGGTGGCCCTGCAAAAATAGGGTAGATAAGTTCCTATCTCGTATTCTCGTTATCAGCTTATCGTTTCAACCATAACAAAATTGAAATAAATTGGTTAACTAAAATACGAAGCTAAATTAGATTGTATCGATAAAACGATTTCGATTAAAACCAAACTTGAAATTTTTATTGTGATTTCTTGTGAAGATCAAAGTCCAAAGAGGGACAAGTTGGTGTAAACTTTGGGGTTTTCCGACCTAGGTTTGGAATTCACACCTTGTGTTTGAAAATTATGGAGGATTATATCCATTTATCTATTGTCTGGGTCTCGATATATTCTACGAACGATTAGTTGTCCCTTCGAACTAATCGATGTCCCTATATATTTTGTAGATCTGGTGACCCAAGTGTCCTGCATGAGTTTATTCTCGTATCTATTGTTGATATTCTGATTTGGTAAGCCAAATACAGAATGAGTATACAATTTGATCCGGTGAACCATTTCCCTGTGTGTCCATCTATTTTTGTTATCTCCCTGTCTTTCAAATATCTAGGACGAAATTTTCTTAAGGTGGAATCTGTAACATTCTCGGATTTTAGCCAAGTTTAAATTGGTAACTAATTTAATTTTAGAAATTAAATTGTGAATTAATTTGGTATTTCCCAAATGAAATAGATATTTATTTGTTTATAAATATAAATAAGAATTTGATTTTGAATTCAAAATAAATAGATGATGAATGGAATATAAAATATATATATTTGATTGTTTACTTATTTATAAATACAAGTTGATTGTATATTAATTTTTGAATTTGAAATTTTAATATAATATGTGTGTTTATTTATTATGAATAATTAGCTTTAAAGTCATTTTTAAGGTTATATAAAGGATAATAAGAAAATGGTTTGAATATATAATAAGAAATGTTACCTTAAGTTTAAATTTTAAATAAGATTTAAAATACATTTTCTTTTCAAAATGAATAAATATAGTTTGTGTATTTATAAATTAAAAATATAACCTTTACAACATAATAAGTATATATTTGAAAATATAATACATATGTGATTATATTGTATAATTTATAATAGTATAAAGGTTTAGAAACAAAATTTGTAAATTAAGTCAAAGAGGGGTTTAAACATAAAATTTAGGTGTTTTAACATTTGTAAGCCATGTAATTTCAAGATTAACAAGTGTAGAAAGATTAACATCATGTGTTCACAAGTGTTAAGATAGGTTTAAAGTGGAAATTTGTTCTTTTAAAAATAAAAATAATATAAATACAAAAGTGCAAATTTAACATATGGTTTAAAACAAAAACTTATAAATAGATTTAAGTAAGGGTCTTTACATAAATTTATTTGAATTGAACATTTGTGAGATTATTAAAAAATATGTATTTACATTTGTAGGCTTTGCATGCCATACAATTAACAAGTGGCATCATTTTAATTTGAAAATGTGAATGAAAGAAAAAAAAAGAGAAAACCAGATTTTCACAAAAAAATCAAAAGCTTGAGACAAATCAACTCAAAGGCAGGAAAGTGTAAATCAAAAATTCAGAACATCTCAAAATTTTCAAACCTGGAAAACTCAAAAATGAATACTAGAAGAACTCAAGCCTGAAAACATTTCAAATTTGGGAATCAAAGTTTTCAAATCTAGAAAGATTAAGAACCTAGAAACAACAAGCAAAGCTCAAGATCAATTTGCTACCAGATCAGATAACAACCTGATCTAACTTCAGATCATCTCAGCAAACATTTAGTTCAAAATATCAAAATCATCTTCCAGTTTTCAAATTTTATTTCCAGGCTCTGCTTCATCTCTCAGGTAATACATGTAAACCCATAATTAAAATTAAAATTTAAAATATGAAGCAATTAAAACCATAATTAACTTTAGTATGTTCAACCTGAGGAAATGATGATCAAAACAAAGATCAAAATCGGGAAAATCTTAGATCAAAAGCCAGAGCAGTTTAAAATTTCAAGTTCCAGGCTCGAACTTCTTTTTTGCTTCTATGTTTTCGAACTCCAGGTGAGCAAACTTCATTTTTTTTGAATCCATTTTCTTGATTTTGATACCTATGATGATGACGCCTGGGAAAATAATGAATGAATGCGTATATATCGGCTCGTATATATGTATTTATACATGTGTATGTCTGTGCTCATGAATGTTTGCTCTGTCTCAAGTTACAGGTTTTAAAACCTGTTTAAAATTTCAAATCATTTCACCTACATACAATTTTAAACATTGATCTTTGAAAGAAAGGTGTTTGTTTGTGTATAACATCATTTCTAAAAGTAAAATCAAGAGGAAATATTGAGTAAATGTTTTGGAAATTATAAATAACAGTGAAATTGGAAGAATAGGTGAAAATTCAAACTCAACGATTTGTAAAATTCAAGTATATATTCTGAATCCTCTAAGCAAAAGATGATTTTTTTAAAAAAAATTGCGATTTTTTGTTTAGTATTTTGGTTGCAGTTCGTAGTTTAATGGGAATTGCATTTTTATCCTTTTTCGATGATCGACTAACTCGGGGACGCCGTGTTTGTTTTCGAGGCTTGTTTGTCGATTGACGAGGTGGGGAAAAATACGGGTTGGATTTATAAATGATCGATGCCATGGTGCGACGAGGTTTTAGGTTTTAGCGTCTCGATTTTGGTCGATTAATTATCGTGGCATTTTCGTCATCAGTGAAGCATCGGGTGGCACTAGACCAGGTGGAAATGGAGCAGGGGACTATGGCGAAGTTCAGGTCATGGTAGTATGGATGCAGGTGACCGAAATTGTTGGTGCGCGATGATTTTATGGTGATAGGTGGGTTCTAGTTTTTGACTGTGTAGCCAAATTTTGATTACTGACAAAATCGTTGGAATTAGATGATCAGATTAGTTGTCGAGGTCAAGTCAAACTTATGAGTGCTAGGGGAGGTGATCGGAGTTGCTCCGATCAAGTGTGCACATCCATACGTGCACATCTTGCTCTCTGGTTTATTTAGATTGAGGGAGATGAAGATTGACTCATGGAAGTCGAAAAGAAACTCGAAGCAAGGGTATGTGGGTTGTGTTCGTGAACTTCTCGAGTGTTGGCTCGAGAGAAATAAGGTTAGGCCCGAGTTTTATTGTAACATCCCTGAATTTTATCCAGGATAATTTGATAATTAATTTTATTTTTGAAATTAAATTGTGAATCTATTTGTGAATTAATTAGAAATTTAAAAGATAAACAAGTATTTTAGATCATAAATAGAATTATAAAGTTTTAAGATTTATAAAAGATAGGTTCTGTTATTTATTTATATTTATAAATTTAGTTTAAATTAAATCTTGGAATTAAAAATTAAAAATCTTATAAATATATTGGGTTTGAAAACATTATATTTTCAATTTATAAAGATTTGTTTTCCAAATTTATTTTAAATAGATATTTTGAATAAGAAGCTATATTTTGAAATTAAATAAAATAATTTTTGAAATTGCTATTTAAAAGTTATAGAAGGTATAAAAATATAAATTTTTTAAAAGAAATGAGGAGGGTTTAAACAATAAATTAGAAAGAAAGACTAAACATAAATTTAAAATTTCTATATATTTGAAACTAGTAAAATCTTGTTTTCTAATTTTTGTAAATGTGCATTTTGATGTGAAAGATATATATAAGTATAAGTAATTAAAATAATATTTTGAAAATAAATAAGAAAACATGAAAATATGATTTGTGAATTTAAAGTTGTATATTTAAATATTTAGAACTAAATTTATAAATTTAAATGAAGTAAGGTTTAAATTTTAATTTGCAAATAAACCCAAGGAAATATCTTGACATAAATTTATTTAAATTAAGGATTTAGACACAAATTTCTTTATGTTAACAAATGTAAATCTTTTTCCTTAATAATTAAACAAGTGTAAAGATTTTTATTTATACAATTAACAAGTGTAATAAATTTAACAAGTGGCAACATCCTCTTTTCTTTGGAATTAAATTATATGAATATGAATTAAAAAGAAAACAAAATTTTTCTCAGTAATTTTTTTCTCCTAAACCTGAAACTACAAAAAACAAATGAAACAATACAAACCAGAAAAGTAATCTTAAAAACTGGAAACAAAAATAAGTTCAAGTTCTTAGATTCAAACTGAAAACCAGAAAAGCATCAAGATCAAATTCAAACTCAGGTTACAGTACAAAAGCAAGCTTCAATCTGGTCAAGCTAGCATCTTCAAATCAGGTTCAATTAAGAATTTAAAACCTGATTCATATGCAACTAAGAGATCAAGCAACCACTGTTCCCTGTTCTTTGTGTCTTCATCAACTTCAGGCGAGCAAACCCTTAACCTCATACACATTTTGGTTTGAATGAAGTTGGTATTGATGAATGTTTGTGAATAAGCTGGTATACGATTATGATTGCATTGGGGTTTCCTGTGAATGAATGTTGAAGTTCAAATATAAGCCTGCCTGTATAAATTGAGTTGCCCCTGTTCTTGTTTTCTTCCAGACCAGATTTACAAACAAAATTCTCATCCTTTGATTTAATAACTGATAGAACTAAGAATATAAACAAAGGTTGTTTGTTTGATTTTAAGCTAAGTATTGAAATTTTTATTAGAGTTAAAACATGTAACGTCCCGCTTTTCGCACGCTTTAAATCGACACACATGCCAATTCAAATCAAACGGAAGGGCGGATTGTTATGGGGTAAATAAGAAAAACAGAGAAGAGAAAAAAATAAACAGAATCTCACAGCGGAAGGATAAAATATAATAATAAATATACAGTTCATAAAACTGTTTACAAACATTTGATTCTTCTTTATACAATAAATTTCAGAGTTCACATACCCATAAATATCAATGCAGCGGAATTAAATAGTATTGTGGAATAATATAGTAGATAGCAATACTACAAATCTTCGTCTTCGTCCTCCAGAACTAATGTCTTCGATCCTGAAACGCTCGGACTGACCCGAGCGAATTTGAAAAGACAAAAACATTCGAGTCAGAACTAAAAGATCTTATGTGAGTTATGTCAACAGAAATAGATATGAGTGCAGTAACTCAAGAGATGCTCGGGATTTACATCTCCTAAGGATCCGTTGAACTATTTACTATGTAGTATATTTCGCTATTATAATAGTGTCTAATTGTGAAATAAACTTACTTTAAAATAGCATTAAGGCTTTACATTTTCCACCTTAACACATAATATATTCCCATAGTCTATACAGTACCGTAATCTCGCCACTACTGGGCGTCGTCAGAGGGCACTCCATAGGTATGGTACAAAACCAAAATCGTATAAGGCGCGCTAGGGTAGGTGACACGGCACAACTAGGCAATTCCAGGGTAGATATACCAATTGCGCTTCCGGGTCGGTGGTAACGCGTAGCGCGCAGCTACCGCCCACCTCGAACAAACTCCCCCCAATCAAAGAAATCAAAAGTGAAGGTGGCCACCGAATCAATCCAAAGTCAGAGTATAGTATCGAAGGAAAGTGTTCGATCAAAGGTGCTACCTTATTAACCCGTCAATCGCTCCTGTTTTAGCCACCTTATGCCAACTCACGGGAGTTGGGTCCACGTATTTACCTTATAGGAAACGCCGCCACCAACCTACTTCATTATGGAATCTCCACCGCGTACATGGTTGTTAAAGTGGTTTTCGGAGTTGGCAGAGAGTATGACAACTTCTGATCCCGGTCTCTTTAACAACCAAACGTTATTGTAACACCGCGGTCTTTAAAATAGTTTATATTTTAAAACCAGAATAAAATTACCCATTTCAAACCCATAAATACGGTATCATTTCCATTTCCAAAACCAACTCATTTTGATATTATTTTTATAAAAAACCCAAATCAATAATATCATTTTTTTATTTCAAATATATCACTTTTCCAAAATCATACTGCTTCAAAAATTTATAATATCTGGAAACCAAACATTTGAATTATAACTTTCAAAACATAATACTTCGAAACTCATAGCCTTAAAACCATACTTCTAAAACTCAAAGGGTTTGGATATTCAACAGTATATAAAATAAAATGGTTTAATTTTAAAATTACTTTGTAAAGTAAAATAATTTCCACGACTTTACAAATATATTTTCTTTTAATGAAGTCTAAACCATAAATTTAAATTTCACCTTCAGTTTCCAAAACCACTTCAAATTCAATATATATCCAATTTGAGTATTAATAATTTCAAAACTAAGGTTGGAATTTATTCTTTCAACAAATTCAATGTTCTATTATTTAGTCTTGAATATTTGCATGATAAATCCATAATCATTTATATAAAACTCAAATTTCCTCCAATTTATTTATACTAGAAATATTCATTTAATTTATCTTGAAATAAAATTTCAGTTATAAATATCATACCTTTAAAATTTTCAAGCTTAATAAGTTTCTACATCAACTTATAGAGTTTAGTTCTTAAATACGCTCAATTCCAATAAATTTTTTAATTTACCTTCCAATCTAAATTTTTTGAATCATTTAAACTCTATATCCTAAGCCTGTACTTAATCATATAATATAAATTATCAAACTCCATTATTCAACTTATTTATTTTCATTCAACAAATTCATACATAGTTTAAATTCAATAGTTTAACTGTATATATGTATACATAAAATAAGATTTTATATAAGATCAAAAATAATATTTATTAAACCGTATCCTATCCAAACCATAGAAATCATTTTTAAAATATTTATATATATATAGACCGACGGTGTCTGTATATAATTTTCTACCCTATGGTCAAGTGATACAGATATTTATCATTTCAATCCGCAATTTAAAAATAAAAAATGCGGTTGTATATCATTTCAACCCGCAATCCCGAATGAAATGAAATGCATGATAACTTGCAGATTATATAATATGGAACACATCATCCATTCACCAAACATCAATCATCAACCATTCATTACAATCATCATCCAATTTGAACAAAACATCCATATAAAGCATATAAAATATAACAGGTATCAACGAACAGTTTATATTCAATAATAAATTAATAACCGTTTAATTAAAAATTTATATGTGAAATAAATAAATTTAACTGTCAATTTATATGCAATAATAAAATTAATTAACAATTAAATTAAATAAATGCGATTTAACTAAGATGATGAATAAAATATGCAAAACGTTCATAAATAAATTTCTACTCATATCTCAAATCAATTTAACAAACATAAGAAAACTTAGAAGTTGTGAGTGGGTTAAAACACTCACCTTTTGAATTTAAATTGAATTTAAATCCAATTTCAACCGAAAAATTTGACCATCTCCAAATTTGCCCATACCAGCGTTAAAGTTTCCGGGATCTCAATACGAACCTAGCGGAGAAAACCGCACGTGAAACGGAGTTTGTATGTATGAGTTATAATTATTATAACTAATTGAAATCGAAATTAACAAAAATAAATTAAACAAAAATAAAATACCGTGCCACATCCTCTCTTCCCACGTGAAAAGCGAGTATGCTTCTTCTTGATTGCTAGCTTTGTTTTGAAAATTTTCTTTTATTTCGATTTACTTTAATTTTCCTCCTTATTATGTGAATGTATATTTTTAAAAGGTTTGAAAAAAAAAGATTTGAAAAAGAAGAATTGGAAAAGAAAAGGATTAAAATAAGAACTGAAAATGGAAGAGAAGATATAGATTTCAAAAGAAAGAAGAAGGTTTGAAATAGAATAAAATTTGAAGAAGAAGAAAATTTGAAGAGGAAGAAAAATTAAAATGAGAGATAATAGGGAGATTTGAAGAAAAAAAGAAAAGGAAAAAGAAGAAGAAGATTAGAATGGAGGCCGTGGTTTCATTTGCATCATATCTTATTTATAAGGTTAGAGTTAGGTTTAGGGTCAAAGAGATTTGAAAAGAGAGACCGCTATTAATTAGAAATAAATGAAATGACGTTTCAAAAAATAAAGTTGGAAAATGAATGGAAAGAAATAAAGTAAATATGAACAAACTTTTAGAATTCAAATTTCAAAACAATCGTTTACTTAATAAATTTTGTTAACCCTAAACATACCAAAATTAACATCTTTTAAAGATTTAATTAACACACAATAAATGAAAATAAATTCTCCACCCAAATTTGTGTCATAGATTAAAAGAATATGGAGCATTAAGAAATCTTCATTTCTCCCTCTTTGTGATTAGATTGGAAATTAAACAACATGTTAACATTTCGATTGAATGTTTTACAAGGAATGCATTAACATACATTCAAAAATATGATAGCATAAACAAGGTAATATAAGCAGGTGTATAATATATATGTACGTCTTTATCGCCACTTATAGTTTACATTCATAAATAAAAGGTATGAAAATAATCCACATAAGGAGGCAATGAATGTAAGAGTAAATTAGAAAAGTGCAGATGGAAAGGTAAGTTATGTTGCAAAAAAATTGTAATAAAGTCTAATTGAAAAGGAAATAGTCAAGTGTAAATCTATTTTACCCCCTTTATCATCTCCTATTAATATTTAATTTAACAACGTATGAGATTTCAATACAAACTAGCATTAAATTTTGATCTAAAACATAAGTTCGAATTTAGGTATAAACATATATGTAGTAAACTAGCATTAAATTTTGTTTAACACAAAATGTGCATTTTTTGTTAAATCTATTAATTGCAATCACTGTTTCTTTCCTTTTAATTGCAACATTTGAACTACAATAATTGCAATCACTTGCAAAGTTAAAATTTTAAAACAAACAACAAAAATGCATGAAAAAAATAGAAAAATTGTTTATACCCAAGAGTAATAAATAACTTACTGAAATATATTATTTTCCTATTTTTATAATCAATCTGTAAGCTAAAACACAGTTCAAATAAACATATTTTTTTTTGAATCAATCATTCTATTCTATATTTTAATGAAATTAGACCTACATTCATAAATGAAACATTCATTTTATTTGATGTAAATGTTCTTTTTATTAAATCAAACTTTCCTTATTTTCACAAAACATAAGATGCTCTTAATTACACCTATTAATTTACAATTAGTATTCTCTCTCCTATTAATTAGAAATTTTCAATTACATCCATTTCAGTTGATTAAGTTTCAAAATGAACTAAATGAATATAATGAGAATTAAACAATTTTTCCTATCTAATAGTAGCTTAAACATATTTACATTATTGGATACAAATAGTAATTACACATTTCTCACTAAATAATAGTTACTCATCTCTACAATCAATCTTTCAACTAACAAACATTTCAAATAAATAAACATATGTTTACTGCTTTATTAAACTTATTCATTTTTATTCTTTTTGATTTACACTCCTACCATTAAATCAATAATACCTTATGAAATTATTAACATAGGTTTCTATCTTTTTATTTCATAAAACATTGCCTTGTAAATAAAGTTTACATTTCTATACCTTTTATTATGTTGACACTACAATTATTGTCTTATTCCTCATTATTGTAACATTTATTTACGTTCAATTGCAATATGTCCATTTATTATAATGTAAACTACAATAAATTGATCAAACATGATTTCCATTCTTTTTATTCAAATCAGTAGTCATATTATGATTAAAATTTTCATTGGGTTACATCCTATTGAATTAACATTGTCCGATTACCAAATTAATCTATATTAATTTGCACTAATGAAGTAAATTAACTGCCATTGATTTCAAACTAAATTTTATGAACAAAATAAATAAGTAACTCATAACCATTGTTACCCTTAACTTTTAATTACATTCAAAAGTTCATTAATTACAACAAATGTTCAAATCATCTATATAATTCTAATTTCATCTTTTATTTGTGTTAACTATTTTATTTCCATTATGCTAGATTTAGTCACTTATACACACTTAATATTCCAATTCATTTATTTATATTGGTTTCTTTTATTAAATCAATTGCCATCTTAGGCATATAATTAACGTTTCTATTGATTTTACATTCAAAAAATTTCAGTTATTATCTTAACTTACATAACGTAATGTTTAATTTCATTTAATTGCTATTGATTAAATACATTGGTAACGAACAATAGTTGTCACCATTATACATTTTATACATTTGTAAGTTTATTCTTTACAACCAATTATTACAACAACTCTCATTAAAAATACATTTATTCCACTCCCACCTATTACACATTCCTTTATTACCTTTTACATCCCACAAATATCATTGCACACAATAACCAAGCATAGCTGGTTTAAATACAATGGATTGGAGTTTCATTAAAATTATTGACAATTTACTTGTATTAACATTGTTTCATTTTAATTTAGTTATTATTCCATTATTAAATTGCAAATTTTTATTTCTTTCAATATTAACTCATAAAATATTATTAAATTAACAAAATTTAAACATCGAAAATTTATGGGTCATTACAAAACAATTTTTAATCTTCTCTGGAAATCAAGAAATTGGAGCTAACTTTAAATAAGCCAAGATTCAAACTTCATAATTTATGAATTCAGGTGTATAAATGGAATTATTATACCTTAATATGATTTTTAAAGCAAGATTTATAATTTTTAGATCAAAATTTCAAGAGCAGTTTGGGTTTGTATGAACTTCTTTGTTTTGAGAAATTCTGGTGATCACTACGATGAGGGAGGTCGGGGTTCTCTGTGGTGATGGAGGAGTGATTGGAGGGTTGAGGAAAAATGGTAGAAGGATGGTCTGTGACCGGAGGTGATAGTGGTGGCTCCTTTTGGTTGCTAAACCTAGTTTGAAGTAGGTCAGGTTGTTTCGTTTGGCACGGCACCTATGGTGCATCGAGTTCGTCTGAACACTGGGATATTGAAGTATGGATGCTGGTGAGTGTTTTGGCCGGAGGTGCTGAGTTTTGGTGATCGGAGGAGTTGGTTGTGGTGATTTCCAGGTTTTTTTTCTAGTACCTGTATCGAGCTTGAATGCTCGATTTTGTTTTGATGATTTCATCATCGATCTGATGATCGGAATAGGACTGAAGGAAGATCGCCGATGTGGGAGGGTGGTCATCGTTGGCCGGAGTTAGCCAGAGCCACGGTGCATGTGCACCGAGCTCAATTTTCTGATGACTTTTGGTTTTGTGCAGTGAAGTTGGACTCGGGATTTACTCGAGTGATTCGAGTATTTACTCGAAGTAAATTAGGATTTGACTTGGAGCAAATTTTGGGTTTTGCTCGAGTATTAGTTGGTTATAGGTTTTTGATAAAACCTATCACTGTCTTATTTTTTTTAAAAATGAATTTGAATTTGAAACAAATTTAAATGAATTTAAATTTGTGAGACAGATTAAACAAAGTTTAAATCTATTATGAAGTTTAGATTCAAATGAAACTTCTGAATCTTAAAGTTATAAATTATTTAAAAGTGGGTTTTTCAGGTTTTTAAAACCTGACAGTTTTCAAAATTTTAAATTTAATTTAAAATCTGAAAACAGAATTTAAACTGGGTTTAAATTCAATGTTAAGTTCAGTTTTCAAATAAACTTTCAATCTTAAAGTTTTAAAATGAAATTTGGGTTTTAAATTAAAGTTTTAAATCAAGATTTTAAAACAAAGTTTAAAATCAAAGTTTAAATCAAAATTAAAATATGGATTCAAGTCTCTTTGAATCCAAATCTGGAAATTTAAATTAGTTTTAAATCTAAATGTGTTTGAACAAGTTTAAATTAAATAGCTTTTAAAAGTATATTTGGTTTCAAACAAATGTTTAACTTGATTTTGATAAAATTCTTTTATAAAGGTTTTCTTAATTTTGATTGAAGAGTTAAATAAATTGTTTTAACTTGAATTTGCAAGATAAAATGTAATGTATTTTAAAGCTTAAATTTTAAATAAAAATTTAAGTAAATTAGTTCGAACTTTTCTTATATAGGGTAATAAGTGGATATTTAAATTTGGTAAATGTTTAAATATATAATCATTTTGAATCTTAAATACAAAATGGATATTTAAAGTGTAATGTTTAAAATACACTTAAATGTTAATGAAATCATTAATAAAGAAATTAATTATCTTAGAGATAATTAAGGTAATAAAATAATTTAATTAATAAGGTAATTAAAGAATGATTTATTTAATTTATAAATAAATAATTTAGATTAATTTATAATTATAAATGATTAATAATGAAAAACCTAAGATAATTTCATAGGAAAGTAATTAAAGAAATGTTATTAGTTAATGAAGATAATTAACTAGGGATTATTAAGTAATTAAACTAATTTGATTAATTTTGATATTAATTAGATTAATTAATTTAGAAAATCAATTATACATTTTTGAATGTAATTACTTAATGAAAGTAATTAGGGGATTAATTACTTAGTGTAATTAATTTTGGTAATGCGATTAATTTAAGTTAATTAATTAATTTAGTTTAATTAACTTAAGAAAATCATTTGATAATTGAATAAGTGTAATTACTTAGTGTAATTAATGGAGATAATTACTTAGGGAAGTAATAAATGATAATTACTAGGAGATAATTAGTGAATATGATTTATAAAAGAAGTAATTTGGGTAATTACTTGTGTTACAAAATCAAGGGTGATTAATAATTGTGTTTAATTAAAGATTAATTACTTAATGTAATTAATTTAAATAAAGTAATTTAATTTAAATATAATTAGAGATCATTACTTAATATAATTAATGATGTAATTTATAATGGACTAATTAAGGAATAATTAATAATGAGATGATTAACTAATGTAATTAATTAAGGTGATTGTTTAATTAATTTATATCAAATGATTTGTAATTAATTAATCAGGATTAGATAATTAATTCATAAGTAATTAATTTAATTGGAAATTAATTGAATTAATTAGGATTAAACAACTAATTAATCATACCTATAAATGATTATTGACTGCTTGACCTTGCTTATGAATGTTTGCCTTGTATGAATTGCCTTGAGTTGATTGATCTGTGATATTCTGTTCTGTGAATTGAGCTGTGTGAATTTATTTATTTATTTATTCATCTTTGATACATTTATCTGTGAATATGTAAATCAAGATAAGCGTTATAGATTATACAGCTTATCGACATTTCTGTGTTTTGATCTGTGATGATTGAATAATGTTACACTGTTGTGTTAAACCCTTGGACTACACCATACACACACAAATATGGATTTCACGAGGAAATCGGTTAAGTCAAAGATATTTGAATTTAATATTTTGAAATGGTTTTAAAGTTTGAATTTTGAATCCAGATAACTTTAGAAATGGAATTGGGTTTTCTGAAACGGAAACAAGTAGTTTCAAATAATAATTATGATGAAAAGATTTCAAATTTGAAATTGCATAATTTTGAAAGTTAAAATTTAATCTTTGGGAATTGTTTTGAAAAGCTATGAATGAATCTTTGTCAAAGATTGGTGAAACTTGTTTAAAATTGAAAGGGGTCTTAAAGTGATCTTTTGTTTAAAAGATTTAAATGTGGAAAATTGTTTAAACCATTGAAGGTTTTTGAAATGAATCTTTTTATTTAAAAAGATTTATAAATGGTAATTTGTTTAACCATTTGAAAGAAAAGCTTTGGATTTTTAAGTTGTGACTTAACTGAAATATCATATCAATATGTTTTCAATATTGCGCTCACTATTCGGTTTAGCCGGGAAAGGACCTTTGTGTCATATAACCCATTCCGAATATGTGATATGTCGTAAATGGATAGCAATTGAAGACGGTGGTGAAGACCGGGTGTCTTTGAGAACGATAGGATAACCTGTCGAATGACTCTGCACTGAGTTGCTCCGGTTTAGAGATCTCCATATGTGATGAGGAATCCGATCGGGATTGAGGATGCCCGGATTGCAAGGGCTTCTTTGGAAGTGCCTACGGTTCTGTTCGAACCCGGAACAGACTTGTATGGATGTGTGTCTGACATTACACTTTGAGATGTAAAACCGGTTTCTATCAAATACATTTCTGTTTGGTGGCGGAGATTTATTCTCTTAGCTTAACACCCTTCTCTGAGATGTACAAGCTCAGAGGTTATGTAGTTGAAGGTTACTAGTGATACATTTCCAATTTGGTAATGTGGCATCCGAAGTGCTGCTGATCATTTGTTGATCAAAGCATGGCTTTGTAAAAAGCGTAGCTTTATGGACGAGACTTCGTCGAACTTCACAGCCCGGAATGGTCGAAACAGGAAGAATGCAGCAAGGTTATTTGGGGGTAGCGCCCCCTGAGGGTATGTTCATTTCCTTCTGGATAGAGGTGATATCATGGTATGGAGCCCAGATACTTAACCTATGTGGTTACTGCAAATACATTACTTTGTGGTTGTTGGTATCGAGCGCTCGGATAAAGGTCGGTTACGACCGGGGGATAGCATACTCGTGTCAGTAGTTACCTAGTTACAGAGGTAACCCGGCCTTGTGTTGGCAGAGATCCGATTAGGTTCTCGGGGCGTCCCTCCAGAGGCGTACCTATATGGTCCATGAAGTTCCTTAGCCTGACCATTTGTTGGAAATCCATTCTTCAATACGTGCCTTGTATGGTTTTAGTTGTAGAACCTGCCATTTACTTATGGTGGTCACCATTGTTTAGATGGTAGCTATAGTAGGCATAGTTCGGAATGTCTGTGCTAGTTAGGATTTATATTATACTCTCGAAATGATTTTCCACACCGTGCACTTATAATAATAATATAAAAGAAATTTTCTCGTATCAAGCATATTTGACTATCATAAAGAGAGATCTCCTCCAATTCCGCGTTTGCATTGTGTGTGTGGCGGGAGGCCTTATGGTAGTTTCATTTTCTAAAAAGCATTGCAGATTTATTTTAAATCTCTTGTTGTTTGTTTTAAAGACCAACTATTTTTGTTTGCTCATACTAGTCCCACGACTGACCTGGAGTTTATTGTTCCCTTCCTAAACTTTGGGTGCCCACAATTTTCCACACGGCAGTCTAGAGTTGGGGTTTTTTTTCAGATCGTAGATTAGATATCGATTCGGTAGCTTTCAGCTTTCTCTTTGGAATTCTTTGGAGTCTTCGGATTCATAGACTGGACTTGCTTAGCTTGGTGCAACGTGATGGTGGTTCGAGCTATTTCTGGATTGATGCTTTGGAATTAGAGTTGCTGTTGCTGTTTGGAGTTTTTTTGGTTCCGCTGCTATATCATATTGTTATTCCGCTGTAGCATTGTTATCTTGTATCTCTGATATTGATTCATATTGTATTATTGTTGTATCGAATGTTGTATATCAATGATATTCATTTCTTTTCTTCCGCTGTGTTGTTATACTTAATTGTGTTATAAGCTCCGGCAAACCAGATTCGACGTTTGGATCTGCTACATTTGAATACGAGTGTCGTATTCGGTGCCGATTTTTGAAGGTCGAGTCAGGGTCGCTACATTTATCTAAAATGAATTAACTAGATATTAAAAGTTAACAAGTTTTTAAGCCATTGAAGTAATTAAGTTTCGACGAAAACATTACCAAGTTTTAAAGTAAAGCATCAAACAAGTTAAAAGCAAGTTTTTCAAGGTTTTAAATATTTTGAAATTATTTGTTTAAAAAAAGGGTAATGATATAATAGGTTAATTTCTAAAAGCTTTTCAAAGATAATTGAATGATGTGATTAAATAAAGGATTTATTTATTTATGTGATTAATTACCTTGGATTAATTAAGCAAGTGTTGGAAATAAGTATGTTTAGAAACCTTAATTAGGAAATGATTTTGAATTTAAATATTATTTTATTCAAAGGTTGATTAGTTTATATATTGAGATTTGTGTATTAAGTTTTAATCAAAAGGCATTAAGAAATTACTTAATGTAATTAATTTAAAAGATGATGATAATTGATTAATGATTGATTAATGTGATTATTTTAAAGATAATTCCTCGATGTAATTAATTTGTGATTAATTAATATAAGTGATTAGAGATAATCACTCATTTTAAATAATTAAAGGGAAATTGATTAGTTAGTGGTAACTAATTAAGGATTAGTTAATGAATGTAATTGATTAAGGATAATTAATTTAAGGTTATTTAATTAATGAAAATGATTAAGAATAATCACTGATTATAATTAATTAAAGGTTAATTAATTCATAATTAATTAAGGATTATTAATTACTTAAAATAATTACTTAATAAAAGTAATTAAGGATGAATAATAAATGATTAAAGATTGATTAATCAAGAGTTTAAAGATCAATTAATTTAAAGAATAATTAATTAATGTGAATAATTAATTGAGGTAAATAATTTAAGAATAATTAATTAATTGAAGGTTAATTAATTAATGAAAGAAATTAAGGGATGATTATTAATTAAGAGTTAATTAATCATGGTAATTAATTAAGGATAATTAATCAAAGGATTAGTTATTAATTAAAGGTTATTAATTTATTAATAAATGATTGAAGAATAATTAATCAAAATAGTTTGTAATTAATTAATATTAATTAACCATGATTAGTGTTTATTCATAAGTAATTAATTTGATTTTAATTAATCAGATAGTTAATTGATTTTGCTTATGGATGTATGAATTGTGTGAATGCCTTGAGTTGATTTATAATAATTCTGTGATGTGGATTGTTTTGATTGAGCTATGTGTGTATATTATTTATCTATAATGAATTTACATATTATCTGTGATGCATTTACATATCTATTTGTGAATCTGTGAACGATGGTAAGCGTTATTGGAATTACCGCTTATCGATATTGGGATGCTTTAATCTATGATGTAATAATTGATGTTGTTGAACTATTGTGTAAAACCCCTGGACTACACCTTACACACACAAATATGGATTGCACGAGGAAATTCGTTAAGTCACAGATTTTTAATGATTTTAAAGATTGAATTTTGCAACATCCCGTCTTTTCGCATGCTTTAAATCAACACACGTGCCGATTCAAACCGTTCGAAAGGGAGGATTATTATAGGGTAAATAAGAAAAACGAGAAAGAAATAAAACAAAACAGAATCTCACAGCGGAAGGATAAAATATAATGATCAAATATACAGTTTATAAAGCTGTTTTAAAATATTCGATTATACTTATACAACATACATCAGAGTTACACATACCATATAACAATGCAGTGGAACAATATGAGTGTTGTGGAATATAAGAAATAATAACAATAGAAATCTCCGTCTTCGTCCTCCAGAGCTAAAGTCTTCGATACTGAAACGCTCGGACTGACCAGAGCGAATTGAAAAGACAAAACACTCGAGTCAGAACTAAAAGATCTTATGTAAGTTAAATCAACAGAAATAAACATGAGTGCAGTAACTCAAAAGATGCTCGGGATTCACATCTCTTAAGGATCCGTTAAACTATTTACTATGTAGTATATTTCGCTATTATAATAGCGTCTAATTGTAAAATAAACCTACTTTTAAATAGCATTAAGGAGTGACCCATTATTCCCCTTAACGCGTAATAGTCCCAGTAGTCCATCCAATATCATAGTCCCTCCTGATCGGGAAGCCACTAGAGGATACCACACGGGCTACGGGAGAAAACTAAACTCGTACAAGGCGCGATAGGGTAGGTGACACGGCACAACTTGGCAATGCCAGGGTAGATATACCAATTACGCTTCCGGGTCGGTGGTAAGGCGTAGCTGCTACTACCGCCCACCTCGAACAACACCCCCAAATCAAAGAAATCAAGAGTGGCCGCCGAATCAATCCAAAAGTCAAAGTAGAATATCGAAGGGATGTGTCCGATCAAAGGTGCTACCTCAATTAACCCGTCAATCGCTCCTGTTTTAGCCACCTTATGCCAACTCATGGGAGTTGGGTCCACGTATTTACCTTAAAGGAAATGCCGCCACCATCCTACTTCATTCTGGAATCTCCACCGCGTACACGTTTGTTTAAGTGGTTTTCGGAGTTGGCAGAGAGTACGACAACTTTCGATCCCGGACTCTTCAGCAACCAAACGTTATTATAACACCGCGGTCTTTTCAAAATAGTTTATACTTTAAAATCAGAATAAGTATTCATTTCAAAACCATATAAATACGATATCATTTCTATTTAAAAACCCAAATCAATATGATATCATTTTTATTTCAAATATATATTTTCCAAAAATCATAGTACTTTCAAATATATATACTGTAAACCCATAGCTTCGAAACATAATTTTCAATACTTAAATGGTTTAATAATAAGTTAATTTATAAATTAAATTAGCTTTTTAATTTCTTAAATCAATTCCAAATACAGATTTAAATTTCCAAATAAACCATTTAAATCCATATATTTCAAAGTTTCAAATATTCAACACTTTCAAACTAAATCTTAAATTCATATATATATATATATATATATATATATATATGTCAAATACCTTTTACTATTATTTAGTTTGAAATATTTGCTTAATAAATCCAGTATCCTTTAAATAAAACTTCCAAATTCAAAAACTGAATATTCCTCAATTTATTTAGACTAGATATATTCACTTAAATCATCTTACATCCGAATTTAGTTATAACACCATATTCTTTTTAAATCTAAATTTCAATAAGATTTTAACTAAATGAAATCTCAAATCAATTTCAAACTATCTCCTCAACTTTGATTTATAAAAATCAATATAAACTCTATATTAAAATATAATTTCAGTAAATACTTATTCATAATATATTTTAATAAAATCCACTTTATTATTAAACTTACTTCATACCTTAAACAATTTATACATAGTTTAAAATCAAGAATTTAACCATATGTAAAATAACCTTTCTCAAATATCCGTCATCAATATTTCATAAAACCACATATATATTTCTTTACAAAACCATAGAAAAATTATTTTAAAAAATTATTTTATATATATATACTGCGGTGCCTGTATAAATTTTTTTATCCTATGGTCAAGTGATACAAATATTTATCATTTCAATTCGCAATTTAAAAATAATAAAAAATACGGTTGTATATCATTTCAAACCGCAATCCCGAATGAGATGAAATGCGTAATAACTTGCAGTTTATAACAATATACAATACAACATCTATTCATCCAATATCATCCATCAACCATTTATCAAAATCATCATCAAATTCAAAAAAATACATCAATATATAACAGGAAATAAATAACACACATTTACTGGCAGTTTATTAAATAAACTAATAATTTAACTGGCAGTTTATATGCACAATAAATTAACTAATAATTTAACTATCAGTTTATATGCAATAATAAATTTAACTAGAAATTTAACTCGCAGTTTATATGCAATAATGAATTAAATAACACATAAATTAAATGAATGCAATTTAACTGAGATAATGATGAAATATATGCCAAACAGCTATAAATAAATTTTTAAACACATCATAAATCAATTTAACCAACATAAGAAATCCTAGAAGTTGTGAGTGGGTTAAAACATTCACCTTTTGAATTTAAATTCAATTTAAACCCAAAAATTTGACCGTCTCAGAATTTATCCAAACTAGCGTCATCAAGTCCGGAATTTCAATAAGATCCTAACAAAAAAAACCGCGCTTAAAACGGAGTTCGTATGTGAAATATGTAGCGAAAATTGCGATTGAATTTCAATTAAATAAAAAAATAAAAGTGAACACTTCTCACCCTTATATGCCACGTCATGTAATTCCCTGCGCACGCGTTTCTTCTTTCCGGGCACGCAACATGAAACCCTACCCGATACTGCATCCAACTTGACACGCGAATACCCTAGGCGCGCGCACATATGATCGACCGCCACCTCCCTGCCGACGCTCGGCGCCAACCTCCAATTCGCGACTACCGCACCCAACGACCGCGCACGATCATCGATTGAACCCAACTACCCATCCGCCGCCCTTAATTTGTAACCCTAATAAAAAATTTGACGCCGATCTAACCGTCAAATCGACAAAACAAACATATAGATGAGATCCCCTCGGCTTCCTCTCCAAAACCCAGAAAGGGTTCGCCGATCCGACGACTTTTAACGCGGCGATGATGAACGGCTGTGGATAAACCTTTAATTTCAGAGAAAACGATAACTCAAATTGAAAAACGATTTGCACCAGCAGATTACGCATTTCGAGAGCTTCAACATATATTTTTTCTGAATTTTTCTGTGGACTTTGAATTTTTGACTTTGATTTTGGATTGTAATTGTATCTAGGGTTTGCATCTATTGAAGAAGAAGAAGAGGAGGTGCTAATGAAATTTTGCGCGCAGATAAATGAGAATAGGCGGAGGCTAAGGTTTAGCAGGGTATTTATAGATGTAGCTGGAATAGACAGATGGATCCGAATTATAAACATGCTAAACGAAAATTGGCCCAAAAAGCCCGTTCTGACTCCGGAACGAAATTGGGTAAACCCATATATCAAAATAGGTGTTTTAAAATATTTTTAATGCAATGGAAAAGGTTTCAGATTCAAATTACATCGTATGAAGAAGTTATGCTAAAATCAATATTTTCAAATTGAATTCAAATTGATTTCAATTTATCGATTTCAAGGCGTTTCGCGTCCGTACGATCAAACGACAAGTCCGATCGATACGAAACTTGAAACCCTACAATAATTCACTTTTACGGATCCGATGAAACTTGTTTCGTTGAAATCCGAATCAGTGGTCAAAATATCTATTTTTCCATTAATTAAATAAATTTAAAATAAATTAATTAAATCAAATTTCGCGTTTAAATTCTGAAATTTGCAATCTTTATCACTTTAAAATTCTCAAACATTTACAATGATTTAACAAATTTTAAATGTCAACTTATTAAAGATTAATCAATATAAATCTTCAATTTCATAAAATTCAAAATTATAGATAAAATTTCCATTAAATTGAATTAATTCATAATTAATCCATTCATTAATTTCAAATAGAAGGGTTTACCATTGGATTTAAAATTATTACATAAATATTTCCCATTTTCAACTTAATTTTAAATTAACGTAATAATTAAATATTTGATTTCATTCATTTGCAATAAATCCAACTATTATAAATTAAATAAATTAACTCAATATTAAAAATTCAAATTCTATAATTCATAAATTTCATCATCTTGATTTACTTATTAATTTATAATTCTTTAAACCAATTCCCATCTCAATTTAAAGTAACTTAATTCATCAATTATAGAATTTATTTCAATTTCTTAAAATAACCCCTTTATTATAAATTGAATCCAATTTATTTTAATAAGTTTCCAATCAAAACGGATTAGATTCAATTTAAACCTTTAACTTACACTTAAGTTTAGGTTATAATCAATTTATAACGTATTACTTTCTTAGTTATTACTTTACATACTTCTCGTATTAATTTCTCAATTAATCATAATTATTAAAGTAACGCTTATAATCAATAACGACATTATAATTACTCAACATTTAAATGAACGTTATTTCAAATAAATTCATTGACCAATTAATTAGGTAATTTATAATAGTTGCTATCCTACCCTTAAATTTATTACCAAATAACATACTACCAAATTGCATTCACTTATGTTCTATCCAAACCTACGTTTAGATTTTATTTCCAGCAATTAATTAATATTTACATCCATTTATTACAATTTACTTCCATTTATACAGTTGCAATTCATTTTAGTTATTATTTTATTAATACTATTCCCAATTTTATTTCTTTTAGTATTAATTACATAATTATAATTAATTAACAAATTATAATGTTTTCCACTATTTCTATTTACACTCCCTTATAACCTAAACAGTCATTTCAATCACATTTGAATTGCATTTTACTTCTTACGACCTTTTTCTTTTATTCATTGGTTAAATGTTTATTTTAAATTATTCCTTTATTACTAACATTCCTTATTTCATTCATTATTGCCATCATTTATCAATTATTACATAATTTCTTTTATTAATATACATGCTATTCATGTTATTCATGTTTAATTCAATTCCTTTGCACATTAATTCATTTAATAAAGTTTACAATCATTTATTTATTACTTACCTTCTTATTATTAGCATTTCCATTATACTTCTGATTATAACATTTCATTGGTTAATTTAATATTCCCGTTTGTTTCTTATATTAAACTTATAACCAAGTACGACAATTTTCATAATTTTAATTAATTGGAATTACATTTTGAATTTGTAAATCTTAATTTCAATTGCTACATTTAAATTTCTAACATCTGCTTCATTATAACTTCTAGAATTTTTATTTCTTCCTAAATTAAATTGCAAAGTTTAAATTAAACTAACAATTTATTAATCAAAATTTACGGGTCGTTACACTCTCCCCCACTCAAAACTTTTCGTCGCCGAAAAGGAAAAAGAAGGGAAAAGAAAGAAAAAAATTTAAGGAAATAAAATATCCTATTTAAAATAATAAATTCATAAAAATTAATTTACAAACTCAATTAATTTAAACAAAATATATCAATTTATAACTCTTAAATCATTTTATATTCAAGTAAATAAGTTTGAAAAAACTTTTCAAAGTTTTCTTAGTCCAAAACTTTACGGAAAATTTTGGCAGAGTCTCCTTTGTACGCAGAGGCTCAGGAGAAAATATAATATCAAAATAACAATATATAACATATAATATTCAAAATATTATATCCCAACATGGGAAAATATATAAAATAGCGCTATAAAACCGAAATCCGAAAATATACCTATTAGTCGGGCAATTTACGCTTTTTTTGGAACCAAAAGCAGTAGCAATTGCTTCCATAACCTGTATTTCACTTATATAATCCAAAAGAGTTAATTAATTATATAAAATGAAATATTTAGCGTTGTTTCAATCAATAACTAACAAATCCATACAACATCAATCATTGCAACCACAGCATACAATCATCACATAAAATCAACACAAATCAATCAATCATACATATCAAACAACAAATAGTTGTTCGGGTTCAAAACTTCAAATTGCACAGAATGGAAAATAATTACTTAGTGCATCATTCACTCAACAGTCCTTGATGGAACCCAAATAGATTATTTATTCATCCTAACAATTTTAAAGTACCTTACCCAAACAACTAAAAACCAAAACAAACAACAACCAATTTGAACCACAAATTTTGTTTACCCTTATTAATTTCATTCATAAATTTGTTGTTTAATTTCTCTTTTTATTCATTTATTTATTTTATTCATATTCAATCGAATTTCTTAGTAGGTAAATTTATTAACCAAAGTTTATTAGTCAAAAATTTTCTTTTCCAGCATTCATCTTTTATTCTTATTTTATTCAGAATTAACTTCAACATATTCACTTAAGTTTATAATTGCTTACTTACAATACCTACTTTCCATTATATTTAATTAGTAGCATTCAATTATACTTACGTTTGTACAACTACACATCAATTCTTATTTATTAAAGAGTTCCATTAATTATTTTCATTACCTCAAGTTAATTACTTGTATAATATCTATTACATTTTCTTATTAACATTTCAACTTTTTATATTTGGTAAGTTATATATGTTAAAGAAAATGAAAATGAACTTATACAAGTTTTATCTCATCCTTTAATTAAATTTAATGTTCAATAATATTACTCTTTGTTTCATATGTTACAAATTTCAAACTTCCTTTAATACCATTAATAACCTAGCATTAAATCTCTTATTTCATTTAGGGTTTCAATTATTAGTTAAATCCTGTTTCACTACATTAATTAAAATATTAATAAATGGAAACTTAAGAATTAAATAACGGGTTTAATTTCAAATTATTTTAAAATAATAGATAAATATACTTACAATTTATATATCCAAGTAGATTTTAAAAAAAAAATCACTTTTGTTTATCAAAATCATTATGTAGTCTAACTGCTACAGTGGCCTTCCCACTTCGAAACTCGAAAATGAATGTCGATGATGCGTGCACTCATCACCGAAATTATTTTCCAGCGACAAAGAGGGTAGTACGAAAATTTTTCTTTCCAACATTCCTTTTAAAACAATTCTTTCAAATTGTATTGAAATACTTATATCAGAAAATACTTCTTAATAGTACTATTATTATATTTCGAAATCCTTGGAAAACAATTTTTCAAAATCCCGGACTTAAGTTCTAAAATTTCCAAATTTTCATTGATTTTAATTTGAATCTTATTTTACCTATTATTTATAAATTTTATTCCTAACAACCAATATATTGCAACCAAATATAATCTTTATAAAAATTTATTTCATATATATAGAAAATATAATAGGCAAAATTATTTCATTCACCTATATTAAAAACAAATATTGGGTCGGTCTGTCCTATTAAGTGTTTAGAAATCCCTATTGATGTCATAGCGTCCCATGCATCAACCAGAATTTATAAATACGAAACGGAACAAATTAACACAATATCAAAACCTTTTTATAACACTAACAAATACGCTCGCTCATATATATACACTCAACGACTCCCATAGGGTATTACTACCCTATTAATAAAGAGTCAAACCCCATAAAGCTAAGGTTTATCGCTAAACCAAACTTTGATACCACATGTAACATCCCGCCTTTTCGCACGCTTTAAATCGACACACATGCCAATTCAAACCGTTCGAAAGGGCGGATTGTAATGGGGTAAACAAGAAAAACGAGAAAGAAATAAAACATAACAGAATCCCACAATGGAAGGATAAAATATAATAATAAAATATACAGTTTATAAAGCTGTTTTAAAATATTCGATTATACTTATACAACATACATCAGAGTTACACATACCATATAACAATGCAGCGGAACAATATGAGTGTAGTGGAATATATATTAAATAATAACAATAGAAATCTCCGTCTTCGTCCTCCAGAGCTAAAGTCTTCGATCCTGAAACGCTCTGACTGACCCGAGCGAATTGAAAAGACAAAACACTCGAGTCAGAACTAAAAGATCTTATGTAAGTTAAATCAACAGAAATAAACATGAGTGCAGTAACTCAAAAGATGCTCAGGATTCACATCTCTTAAGGATTCGTTAAACAAATTACTATGGAGTATATTTCGCTATTATAATAGTGTCTAATTATAAAATAAACTTACTTTTAAATAGCGTTAAGGAGTGACCCAATATTCCTCTTAACACGTAATAGTCCCAGTAGTCCATCCAATATCATAATCCCTCCCGATCGGGAAGCCACCAGAGGATACCACACGGACTACGAGAGAAAACCAAACTCGTACAAGGCGCGATAGGGTAGGTGACACGGCACAACTAGGCAATGCCAAGGTAGATATAACACGCTTCCGGGTCGGTGGTAACGCGTAGCTGCTACTACCGCCCACCTCGAACAACACCCCCAAATCAAAGAAATCAAGAGTGGCCACCGAATCAATCCAAAAGTCAAAGTAGAATATCGAAGGGATGTGTCCGATCAAAGGTGCTACCTCAATTAACCCGTCAATCGCTCCTGTTTTAGCCACCTTATGCCAACTCACGGGAGTTGGGTCCACGTATTTACCTTAAAGGAAATGCCGCCACCATCCTACTTCATTCTGGAATCTCCACCGCGTACACGTTTGTTAAAGTGGTTTTCGAAATTGGCAGAGAGTACGACAACTTTCGATCCCGGACTCTTCAGCAACCAAACGTTATTATAACACCGCGGTCTTTTCAAAATAGTTTATACTTTAAAATCAGAATAAGTATTCATTTCAAAACCATATAAATACGATATCATTTCTATTTAAAAACCCAAATCAACATGATATCATTTTTATTTCAAATATATATTTTCCAAAAATCATAGTACTTTCAAATATATATACTGTAAACCCATAGCTTCGAAACATAATTTTCAATACTTAAATGGTTTAATAATAAGTTAATTTATAAATTAAATTAGCTTTTTAATTTCTTAAATCAATTCCAAATACAGATTTAAATTTCCAAATAAACCATTTAAATTCCATATATTTCAAAGTTTCAAATATTCAACACTTTCAAACCAAATCTTAAATTCATATATATATATATATGTGTGTGTGTGTGTGTGTGTGTGTGTGTCAAATACCTTTTACTATTATTTAGTTTGAAATACTTGCTTAATAAATCTAGTATCCTTTAAATAAAACTTCCAAATTCAGAAATTGTATATTCCTCAATTTATTTAGACTAGATATATTCACTTAAATCATTTTAAACCCGAATTTAGTTATAACACCATATTCTTTTTAAATCTAATTTTCAATAAGATTTTAACTAAATGAAATCTCAAATCAATTTCAAACTATCTCCTCAACTTTGATTTACATAAATCAATATAAACTCTATATTAAAATATAATTTTAGTAAATACTTATGCATAATATATTCTAATAAAATCCACTTTATTATTAAACTTACTTCATACCTTAAACAATTTTATACATAGTTTAAAACCAAGAATTTAACCATATATAAAATAACCTTTCTCAAATATCCGTCATCAATATTTCATAAAACCAATATATATTTCTTTACAAAACCATAGAAAAATTATTTCAAATATATATATATATATATATATATATATATACCGCAGTGCCTGTATAAAATTTTCTATCCTATGGTCAAGTGATACGGATATTTATCATTTCAATCCGCAATTTAAAATATAAAAAAGCGGTTGTATATCATTTCAAACCGCAATCCCGAATGAGATGAAATGCGTAATAACTTGCAGTTTATAACAATATACAATACATCATCCATTCATCCAATATCATCCATCAACCATTTATCAAAATCATCATCAAATTCAAAAAAATACATCAATATATAACAGGAAATAAAAGCACACATTTACTAGCAGTTTATTATGCAAAATAAATTAGCTGATAATTTAACTAGCAGTTTATATCCACAATAAATTAACTAATAAACATTTTATATGCAATAATAAATTTAACTAGAAATTTAACTGGCAGTTTATATGCAATAATGAATTAAATAACACATAAATTAAATGAATGCAATTTAACTGAGATAATGATGAAATATATGCCAAACAGCGATAAATAAATTTTTAAACACATCGTAAATCAATTTAACCAACATAAGAAATCTTAGAAGTTGTGAGTGGATTAAAACACTCACCTTTTGAATTTAAATTGAATTTAAATTCAATTTAAATCCAAAAATTCGACCGTCTCAGAATTCGTCCAAACCAGCGTCATCAAGTCCGGAATTTGAATACGATCCTAACAAAAGAAACCGCGCTTAAAACGGAGTTCGTATGTGAAATATGTAGCGAAAATTGCGATTGAATTTCAATTAAATAAAAAAAATAAAAGTGAACACTTCTCACCCTTATATGCTACGTCCTGTAATTCCCTGCGCACGCGTTTCTTCTTTCCAGGCAGGCAACACGAAACCATACCCGATACTGCATCCAACCTAACACGCGAATATCCTAGGCGCGCACACATATGATCGACCGCCACCTCCCTACCGACGCTCAGCGCCAACCCCCAACTCGCGACTACCGCCCCCAACGACCGCGCATGAGCATCGATCGAGCCCAACTACCCAGCCGGCGCCCTTAATTTGTGACCCTAATCGAAAATTTGACGCCGATCTAACCGTCAAATCGACAAAACAAACATATAGATGAGATCCCCTCGGCTTCCTCTCCAAAACCCAGAAAGGGTTCCCCGATTCGACGACTTTTACCGCGGCGATGATGAACGACCGTGGATAAACCTTTAATTTCAGAGCAAACGATAACTCGAATTGAAAAACGAAGTGCATCAGCAGATTACGCATTTCGAGAGCTTCAACATATATTTTTTTCTGAATTTTTCTGAGGACTTTGAATTTTTGACTTTGATTTTGGATTGTAATTGGATCTAGGGTTTGCATCCATTGAAGAAGAAGAGGAGCTGATGAAATTTTACGCGTAGATAAATGAGAATAGATGAAGGCTTGGGTTTAGCAGGGTATTTATAGATGTAGTTGGAATAGACAGATGGATTCGAATTATAAACGCGCTAAACGAAAATTGGCCCAAAAAGCTCGTTCTGACTCCGGAACGAAATTGGGTAGACCCATATATCAAAATAGGTGTTTTGAAATATTTTAAATGCAATGGAAATGGTTTCAGGTTCAAATTGCATCGTATGGAGAAGTTATGCTAAAATCAATATTTTCAAATTGATTTCAAATTATCGATTTCAATGCGTTTTGCGTCCGTGCGATCAAACGACAAGTCCGATCGATACGAAACTTGAAATCCTATAATAATTCGCTGTTACGGATCCGATGAAACTTGTTTCGTTGAAATCCGAGTAAGTGGTCAAAATGGCTATTTTTCCATTAATTAAATAAATTTAAAATAAATTAATTAAATCAAACTTCGCGTTTAAATTCTGAAATTTGCAACCTTTATCACTTTAAAATTCTCAAACATTTACAATGATTTAACAATTTTTAATTGTCAACTTATTAAAGATTAATCAATATAAATCTTCAATTTCATAAAATTCAAAATTATAGATAAAATTTCCGTTAAATTGAATTAATTCATAATTATTCCGTTCATTAGTTTCAAATAGAAGGGTTTACCATTGGATTTAAAATTATTACATAAATATTTCCCAGTTTCAACTTAATTTTTAAATCAACGTAATAATTAAATATTTGATTTCATTCATTTGCAATAAATCCAACTATTATAAATTAAATAAATTAACTCACTATTAAAAATTAAAATTCTATAATCCATAAATTTCATCATCTTGATTTACTTAATTTATAATTCTTTAAACCAATTCCTATCTCAATTTAAAGTAACATAATTCACCAATTATAGAATTTATTTCAATTTCTAAAAATAACCCATTTATTATAAATTGAATCCAATTTATTTTAATAAGTTTCCAATTAAACGGATTAGATTCAATTTCAACCTTTAACTTACACTTAAGTTTAGGTTATAATCAATTTATAACGTATTACTTTCCTAGTTATTACTTTACATACTTCTCGTATTAATTTCTCAATTAATCATAATTATTAATGTAACGCTTATAATCAATAACGACATTATAATTACTCAGCATTTAAATGAACGTTATTTCAAACAAATTCATTGACCAATTAATTAGGTAATTTATAATAGTTGCTATCCTACCCTTAAATTTATTACCAAATAACATACTACCTAATTGCATTCACTTATGTTCTATCCAAACCTACATTTAGATTTTATTTCCAGTAATTAATTAATATTTACATCCATTTATTACAATTTACTTCCACTTATACAGTTGCAATTCATTTTAGTTATTATTTTATTAATACTATTTCCAATTTTATTTCTTTCAGTATTAATTACACAATCATATTTAATTAACAAATTATAATGTTTTCCACTATTTCTATTTACACTCCCTTATAACCTAAACAGTCGTTTCAATCACATTTGAATTGCATTTTACTTCTCACGACCTTTTTCTTTTATTCATTGGTTAAATGTTTATTTTAAATTATTCCTTTATTACTAACATTCCTTATTTCATTCATTAATGCTATCATTTATCAATTATTACATATTTTCTTTTATTAATATACATGATATTCATGCTATTCATGTTTAATTCAATTCCTTTGCACATTAATTCATTTAATAAAGTTTACAATCATTTATTTATTACTTACCTTCTTATTAGTAGCATTTCCATTATACTTCTGATTATAACATTTCATTAGTTAATTTAATATTCCCGTTTGTTTCTTATATTAAACTTATAACCAAGTACGATAATTTTCATAATTTTAATTAATTGCAATTACATTTTGAATTTGTAAATCTTAATTTCAATTGCTACATTTAAATTTCTAACATTTGCTTCATTATAACTTCTAGAATTTTTCTTTCTTCCTAAATTAAATCGCAAAATTTAAATTAAACTAACAATTTATGGGTCGTTACATTTTTTTTATCCAAAATAGTTTTGGAAATGGAATTGAAAGCTTTTGAAAAGTAGCTTCAAAAATAAAAGTTATCTTTGAATAACTTGATTTAGTTTTGAAATTTAAATAATTTGATTTAAATTTGAATTCAAAATTCAAAATTGAATTCTATGTTTGGAAACTATGGTTTAAAAATGCTATACAAGTTATATATGGGTTAAACCATTTTAAACGTATTGATTTGGGAATTTGAATTTAACTCAAGGGCTTTGACTCGTGCAAATATGATCGGATTTTTCCGAAACACAAACTATTTGTTTTCAAATAATAACAGCTTTCATTTAAAGAAAGGATTTCCAAATTGTATCAAAAGATTTCAAGTTTGAAATGAAATTGTGAATTGTTTTGAAAGCTATAAATGAACCTTTGTGAAAGATTATTAAACCTTGTTTTGAAATCGAAGAGGATTTTAAATGGCTTATCTTTTATGCAAAAGATTCGAAATGGAAACGGGTTTGAAAGCTATTAAATCTGTGATTTAAAGATTCAATGTGTTAATCCAAATTGAAATGGAAATTGTTTTGGAAATCTGTGAATGGATCTTTGTGAAAGATGGGTGAATTTTGTGAATTGAATCTCTGTGTTTGAAGATTTGGAAGTGGTAATTTGTTTAAACCATTTGAAAGAAAATTTTGGGTTTTAAGTTGTGACTTAACTGAAATCCCATATCCATATTTTCTCAAATATTGTGCAAATTATTCGGTTTAGCCGGGAGAGGACCTTGTGTCGTATAACCTATTTCGAATAATGACATGACGATATGGATAGCATTTGAAGACCGGTGGTGAGGACCAGATATTTTCGAAAGCGAAAGGATAACTTGTCGAATGTCTCTGCACTGACTGGTCCCCGGAATAGAGACTCCATGTGTGATGGGAAGTCCAGACGTGATTTGGGATTATCCGGATTCACAAGGGCTTCTTTGTTAAGTGCCTTCGTTCTATTCGAACCTAGAACAGACTTGTATGGATGTGTGTCTGACTTTACACTTTGAGATGTAAAGCTAGTTTCTATCAAATACATTTCTGTTTTGGTGGCGGAGATTTATTCTCTTAGATTAACACCCTTGTCTGAGATGTAAGAGCTCAGAGGTTATGTAGTTGATGGTGACTAGTGATACATTCCTAATTTGGTAATGTGGCATACAAAGTGCTGCTGGTCATATGTTGATCAAAGCATGGCTTTGTGAAAAAGCGTAGCTTTGTGGACGAGACTACATCAGGACCTCACAAACCGGTAATGGTCGAAACAGGAAAGACACGGCAAGGTTGTATGGGTCGCACCCCTAGGGTATGTCCATTCCTTCTGAAAAAGGGTGGTATCATGGTATGGAGCCCAGATACTTAACTGCTGTGGACACTGTAAATCTATTACTGCGTGATGGTTGTGGTTGAGAGCTCTCGGATAAAGGTCGCAAACGACCGGGGGTGGCATATCTTTAGATATTACTCCCGGGCAGGGAGGAAACCGGCCTTGTGTTGGCAGAGAGCCGGGTAGGTTCTTGTGGCGTCCCTCCAGAGGCGTACCCATGTGGCAAAAGGAAGTTCATTGGCCTGAGCATTTGTTGGAAAATCCAAAGAAACAATACGTGCCCTGTACGGTTTTAGTTGTATAACCTGCCATGGAATGTGGCGGTAACCTGCCATTGAACATGGTAGCTATAGTAGGCATACGACGAAATATCGTATGCTGGCTAAGATTAATATTATACTTTCGAAATGTTTTCCACTATGCACTAATAATAATATCAAAATGGTTTTCGCGTATCAAGCATTTTTGACTATCATAAGGAGAAATCTCCTCAAATTCTGCTTTTGCATGGTGTGTGTGGCGGAAGGCCTTATGGTAGTTTCATTTTCCAAAAAGCATTGCGGATTTCAATTTTAAAATCTTTTGTTGTTTGTTTTAAAGATAAACTGTTTTTGTTTGCTCATACCAGTCTCATGACTGACCTGGAGTTTATTGTTCCCTTCCTAAACTCTAGGTGCCCACAATTTTCCACACGGGCAGTCTAGAGTTGGGTTTTTTAGATTGTCGAATAATAGGTATAGAATTCGATAGCATCCAGCCTTCGAAGTTTTTGGATATTGGCAAATCACATTGTGATGGAGTTTGGTTCAGTTCAGCTTGATGGGTGGTTCGAGTATTTGGAGTTTTTGGAGTTGGGCATTGAAGACATTGTGTTTTCGCTGCTATTGTCTTGTATCTATCTTTGATATATTGATAGTCATTTGTATTCGATATTCGGTTGTATCTGATATTGTATCAAATGTTGCATATCAAATGTATTATTCATTTTCTTCCGCTGTGTTGTTTTACTTAATGTGTTATAAGCTCCGGCGAGCTAGATTCGGAGTTTGAATCTGCGGCATTCGAGTACAAGTGAAGTAGGGGTGCCGATTTTCGAAGGTCGAGTCAAGATCGTTATACTGATATCATTGTATTTACTTTACATTATAGGTTGATCGAGACTAGGAGACACTATTGATTGTCTAGTGTAGTATTACTTACACATTTGTTTATCATGTTAACAATATCATAATTTGTTATAGTATGTACTTCTTTAATAATAAACCATTATTAAGTGTTATTCCAACATGTTGGGGTAAGGATAGGGTAGGATGAGGTATGATTAATATTACTCATAGACCCTTGCTCATGTTTAATTGATGTATATATGTTATATGTATATAGTAATTGGAGATAGTCCCCTCACTAGACTTTTGTTCGACCCTCTTTTTCTCTATTCTTCCCTTTTGAACAACTTTTGATTACTTTTATGAGCAGGCCTAGAGTCAGGTATTTTGGGACATGTTAGCAGATTAGTTGGATCTTTTGGAGCATGGAGGCCATGACCTTTAGTACTAGGATCTTCAATTATTAGTTAATTTTTTTATCAACTATAGACATTACTTGTATATTGGTTCATGTATAGTATTTAATATATCATTCAATACTCAATTTGCATTGAGAATGTGTTCTGATTATATTGGTTTTTATTCTTATATCATGCTATATATAGAATGTCTCTCATATTTTATGTGCATATGTATATAATAGTTTATTGTATATTATTATTCCGTTGTGATATTATATCAATATACCATGTATGCTAAAAAATTTCGAATTTACCTCACTTATGGTGTTTGAGATCATATGTGGTTGTTTAACATTAATTTATGGTGTCATAAATTGTAATGTTCCCCATTTTGAGGATTGGAAATAGATACTATTTATGCTGTAGTCATCCTTAGCATTATTTTTCAGTGACAAAGCGAGATCGGTTACTGTATCATTAACATCAAGGGAACAATAATTAACAATTTTAACAAACATTTTCATTTATTAATTTCCAAATTAACTACATTCCAGTTACATCACATAACCCTACAGATAAATCGTTTAAATAAAATATAATAAATACAAATATAATCCAAAGAGTGACATATGATGATGCCCCTTTATATGATTAGAGTCTTAAGTACTTAGACGGTTATAATACCCGTCATTACATTCATTCAATAATAAGGAAAAGCAATTAGTATGGCATGGTGGAAATAACACTCCTAGATAGTAGCTTGCCTCCACCATGTCCTCTTAAGCATATTGGTCTAAACCTAAATACCCTAATTTTAGCCTACTCAATCGAAATTGAGTATCAGAGTGTTTAGGGGGAAATCAAAAACTTTGGGTCAGAAAAAAAGTCTAGTGTGAATAATATTACTTAATCTCAAACCAAATTTTAGGTACTTTCTGAGATCACACCCATGCGCAGAACAGGTTTACTCTCACTAATAGCATAGCATACCATACGTCAGACTTTACATATCCTACAATTAAAATTGTAACAACCTGCACCTTATTAGACCCGGATATTCACTATATTTAAAACACAAGTTGACCAAAATACGAATCGTTGGTATTGGTATCCTATGAATAAACAAAAGTATTTTAGAGCACCACCAATAAAAATCACAGCGGAATAGTAAAGTATAATAAAACATATAATTATTAACGAAGTACATCCAGTATACAATACCCTTGTCGGTGCTTAGCATGCATAACCCTCCACCGTTCCCGCCATGTACCAGTACATGTCATATTAAGTCTATCATGTGGATTGTAATAAGAAGGGGGTCGAAACGACGATCTGGTGATTGGAAAATTACATATTTTATATATAACACCAGTTTATGATGTTTTCCACTACATGTTATGCCTACTTTTAAAACATAGTTGTCTTGTCTCCATATAGCATACGATATGCCCCACTTACTCGATGTATGCAATAAGTACATATATATAAAGTTGTATATATAAGTAATACAGTCCCCTTTTGGACCAAGATACTTTTCTCGTTGGTAACTATAACTTTGCACCTCGTTAGGATCCATCGTCAGCACATTATCATCACATGACACGTCCTCACCACCGTGCATACCCAGAAACTTCCATAGTGCCTAATGATGGCATTACAACTATTTAGTCATATTTTATTCATCTGAGAGATCTCCATTGAGAGTTATCTTGCTTTGCCTCCTAACAAATAAACTAACAAACAACTGTGAGGTAGTGCATGTCCTAAACGTGATCTACACTAATAGAAGGTATACCCATTTATGTGTAACCTTCGTCTTTCCGTTGACCGCTCAGGACCGATAATGATCTCGACCAATGTTTACAGCTCTTAATCCTCACATATATGGTACCAAATTCGTTAACATATCCCCAAGCCTATGCTCACTGTCCTATTTAGATTTCCCAATACAATTATGGAAATGCAAACTTGGTTACTTAACACGTACCCCTAAAAGGTTGAAGTAGACTCAATTTGGACCTTTGACACTTCAACCAAGGCGAACCATCCTACTTTGGTATATTCCCTTCACCTATACTGTATAATTCCATGTGTTAACTTTCCTTTTGGCAAGGCATACACAGGCGAATTTAACCTAACGGACTTCATGATCATCAAAGTAGAAAGCTAGGAGAGATGCTTACTAGGGTTGGAGATCGATTGTTTTTGAAAATATGGACTATAGTTGAATGGATTCGGATGGAAAACACTTAAAAAGTGGCTAAGTATGGAACTAGCACTCCCCCTAGGAGAAGGATCGGATCGGAATATTCACTCTACAAAAAGGGATCAAAATAGAGGAATCGGAGTAGAGGGCTCAGAGTAGAGGGATCGAATTGAATAGGATGTATGCAACAATACTCAATGATGGTCACTTCATAACTCAAAAACCACAAGGATGATTGAAGTGAAACTTCAAAAACAAGAAGAAGGGACACTATGAGTCTACCCTAAGGATCGCATATCAAATAGAGCAAGTTAGAGGGATCGACCCTCTTTCCACCATAGGGGTCGACTATAATCGGCTTTTGCAACATATTGCAACAAATATCGATCAATAACTCAACATCTACAATCTAATTGATATGAAACTTGGAGGAAAAATATATTATGACATGAGGGATCCCCCAAAGGGATCGCACCCGATAAATCAACAAAATAGGGATCGGCCGCGATCCCTATTTTGGAGAGCGATTGGTCCAAGTTTCTTTGGGCTAGGTCATCTAGGTCTGGAGGTTCTTCTAGAGATATTGCACTCTGATTTCGTACACGTCTTCCCCTATAAATATAGCAGGCATGGCATCAACAGAGGGATCTTCTTTCTGCTTCATTCTATCTTCCACCTAGGCTATATTCTACCATTTTATTTTGGGATTTCATGGATTTGTAACTGAAACAACAACATATATGAATAAAAGGAATTTTTTTAGAGTGGACGTAAGTTGGAGTTAGCTGAACCACTATAAATCTGTGTCTCTCTTTACTTGCTTTCTGTTTTAATTTTAATATTCTTTAATTTATCTTCACTACAATATATTAACTGAGATCCATGACCGAATATTGGTGCTTTTACATAACTGGGTGTTAGTGGCCGTTTTTTATACCAACACCATGGGTCCTACAGTTGGATATCTCCCGCATCAATATAATATATACACAAATGCTGGTAGCCCCTTGTAGTTTGCAGAATTATGTTGTGTAACACTACTGACTTTGCGTTTCAACCCATATTAATGGCCATATCATTTCTAATTAATCTAAGTTATTAACTAAATTAAATAATTCACACCCATCATAAACACATACTTGAGGCTACATAAATTTATCTAGTTACTACGCTTGCTATGTTCAACTACTAGTATTTAGTTATTTTACCCAACTTAGTTCTTATTTCGTTTACACCAATTTAATTTCATTTACTGCTTATCTCTATTTTAATATATTAAATACCTCTTTATGTTTGACTTCCACTTAATACTATTAGATATATCCTACTGTTCTTTTTCAACTATTACGATCTTTCTTTGATTACCATAATTCTCTTAATTACTCATTTCATTGCTTTACATAAATTTCATCGCTTATTGTTCATTTTTAACTTATCGCATATATTAAATTTATAATTCAGTTATTGTTATTAGCTCCACTTACAATAATTTGGTTTAAACCTAGGGATTTCTACATTTAAATACATTGGAATCACATCTTCCAAAAGGGAAACGTTAACACTATACTTTTCATAAATTATCTAAAAGAAGACTTGTGTTATGTTTGGAATAACATGAAATTATCTTTTCTATTATTATTGGAATAGACAGTACAAAATAAGGCAAGCATCCCCATTTTATACATCTTTTCTTTTAGATATTCCATGTTATTTACGATACATTTTTAGTCATATTAATAAAACTTGATAACTTATTGAAATTTACATTGCAACTCCTTTCATTCCAATGAATTAAAACACTACTTAAATCACAATCCAAATCATAATAAATTATAATTCATGTTTACTAATATATATCATAAAACCAAAAAACCTGTAATTATTAATACAATCACATTACTTTAGGGACTACTTTTATCCTTACTTTCCAGATTCAAGTATACGCAATATTTTAATCAAAGTTAACAATTCACAGAATATGTAGGCATGGTTTTCGAATTCACTATACGTATATATTAAGCCTATAATTTCTAATTTATATTCAGGCATACAAGGAACAGATTTACAATGATATAAGTTGAATATTATGTAAGAATATATAATTTCTCACTCGCCTCTCAGCTTCTAAATATCCTGATCTAAATCCCTTCTTCTTATTTAACTCCCTTTTCTTCTACTAAAATATGTATTAAAACGTTTACATATTTATTAGAATTATAGAACCGAGAAGAGTTTTGAATTAACATAGTTGTAAGATTTTAGATTTAGAATTTACCTCTTCTTCATAGAAGTGCTTCGCCCCTTATTCTTCTTCTCTTTTTTTTTCACTATTCTCCATATATATATATATGTATGTATATAATACTATCTTATAATTTTTATACTGCCTAGAATTTCTGAAGAAAAGAAAATTGCAGAGTGTCGCCCTTTGATTCGGAAAATATAAGAAGAAAAGTGTAGGGTAAGGCCTATATCTATAGCCGCACAAATCAATTCCATCCGTTAGTTTCTAATTTATTATATCCACGCCATTGGGCCTAGTTCATTCTTGTCGCTGTAGCAGCCACCGGTCAATCGCTATACCCATATTGGTCGACCAATCCCAATAAGGAGTTGACCAGCCACTTGTTTTTATGCTAGGTTATTATTATTTTTCCTTTATTTGCTTGTTCGACTAATTTTATTCCATCTGCTATTAATGTTAATGCTAATTTAATATTACTTAGAGGTTAAGTATTAGTTTACCATTAATTTATTGTTATTTATTTCCTTGTGCATTATATTTAATCCAATTTAATTTCATATAGTCCTTATTGTTATCCATATAATTTCCAAAGGATAAGAGCAAAGGCAGTTATGTCGAAATTAAAGAGTAATAGGATAATTGATAATGCCGAAGAACAACATGTCATATATCGTCGATATGACAACAAGCGCCGTACAAACTAACAAGGTAAAAGTAACGTCGATAGGCTATAATGTCGAAGGCCATGATGAGGAACTATGCCACCCTTAAGAATTAGAGGCTCCCCACATCAACAAATAATACCAAAAATGTGCGACATAAAAACGTAATTATGATGTCATATCAACAAGCAATATCGAAAGTATGGAGAAGAATCAGGGCCGATCCTCATCTATAAGACTTTTCAAAAACAATGCCGCCCCTCATCAATATCACACTCCATTCATACCATGCCTCATCACTACCGCACCTTATCAATAAGCAGCATGTAGTAAATCATCTATAAAGTAGAGACATCGTGGGTTATCAACAACACTTCGTAAATAAGGCTGCATATCAATAAGACCAGGATTGCTATTGCATCCCACCAATATCATAGTTGATTGATATCGCATCTAGTTAATGTCATGTTTCTGGGGTATTGCATTTAAAATTATGTCGCCTATCAATGCTGCCTCACATCAATGTCGCTTCTTGATAATGTTGCATCTCTTCAAAATGGATAATTCTCAATACCGCGCTTCGAAGATATCACCCATCATCGAC
The DNA here is from genome assembly GCA_030765085.1 of Allium cepa. Taxonomy (NCBI): domain Eukaryota; kingdom Viridiplantae; phylum Streptophyta; class Magnoliopsida; order Asparagales; family Amaryllidaceae; genus Allium; species Allium cepa. Next base: position 161,216,925 of record CM060939.1, read on the forward strand.
CTCAAAGGATGTCGTAGACTTCCAATGCGACATTGATAATGAATGTCATCAATGTCCATGAAAGTTATCAAAGTAGATGTGATACTAAATGATGCCATTCATTTCAATGTTACCTCATACTAATGCCACAGCATACTGATGCCGCTTATCATCAATAAAGACTACCAAATGTCATCCAAAGTAAAGAATGTAACCTGGTGCCATTGAAGTTGCCGATAGTAACACATGCTGTAACGATCCTCAATTTTGAACAATTTAATTTGTGAATATTTAATTTATTTTTAAATATTTAAATGATGATTTGACTTGAATTTCAAATTATCAGAATAAATTGGCGATTAAATATTAGAATTTAATCTATTTAATGTTGAATAAGAATTTGAATTTAACCTTGAAGTTGAAATTGAATATTGAATTTGTAATTGAAATTCGAACTGATAACTTAGAAAAAAAAATAGTTGGATTTACGAATTATTATTTTTTCTTTATAAATTTATAAATTGATAGTTAGTTTAATAACATTTTCTTTAACTTAAATAGAAGGAATAAAATTTTAATCAATATAAAACAAATTGAGAAACACGTTAATATAAATTTATGTTTGATAAATGAACTACAAAACGTTTATATGTTTATTTAAGAAAATAATTTACAAAACAAATTGAATTTAAAATAGAAAAAAAATATATAAAATAAAAAAAAAAATAAAAAAAATAATAATAAGACATGTACACTACCTTACCTATCAGCTACACACGCCATTATTTACGCCCAAATTCATGCCTTCAAACATGCCTTAACCCACGCCTTCAACTCTGCAAAACCACGACCACGATCCCCTTTTTCATTTTCAATTCATTCGAAAACCCTAAGTCTAAAGCATGCGAAAGAAATAAAAATGGCGGCCTCCTCTTCGTCGTTTAACAATTAGGGCTTCGTTGTTTCTCGTTGGATCTCAGCTAGGGCTTGCGATCTGATGTGGGGCTTCAATCTTCGCTTCAATCTTCGTTCAACTTGGCTCATTACTCTTCGGCTGTTTCGATTTTGTTATGGTGAGTTCTTTACTCACGATTAATTTAGATTCAAGTTTTTAAATTGGGTTGAATTGAATGTTGGTTGCATGCTATGTTTTGAGTGTTGTTTGCTATAAATTGCTCTTTGCTCTCGGTCAATCCAATTTAAACTGTTAAAAACAGATGCTCTTTGAATTTGAATTTAAATTGTTGAGAACAGATGCTATGGATTTTAATTTTAAACTGTTAAGAACAGATGTTATGGATTTTAATTTTAAACTGTTAAGAACAGATGCTATTGATTTTTATTTTTAAACTGTTAAGAGCAGATGCTATTAATTTTTGTTTTAAACCCATAAGGACAGATGCAAGATAATATTGAAGAAATTTGTTTGTATGTATACGAGTTTCTGGAAATTTACTATGTACTTACATAAGTATGTATACACTGTTAGTATCAGTAATTGTTGATGTTCTTGACTTAAGTTTTTAAATCCAGTGATTGTTTCAAAAAAAAAAAATAGTAAAGTACAGTAAGAAAATGATCTGAGTCCTCTTTGTTCATAGTTCCTCTATGTCTTCATTAAAACTGTGAGCAACTTCCTCTTTTGAAACCTGATTTGGTTGATAGATTGTGATGTTATGCTGATTATTTGATGGTGTGATGATAATTGAAATGTATGCCTGAAAATAAGAAGATCAAGCAACCTAAAAACATGCAAGTTTAAAAGCATCAGTAAGAGAAAAATATAGTGTCTAGTTTCTGTTCACATGACCATGTGAACAAATTCATCTTGAACCTGCTATGTGTCTTGATGCATGCTTAAATTGATTTGTTTTCCTGATGCTTGATATGTTGAAAAATCAATCAGCTTACATGTATGTTGTGCATGCCTGAAATTCAAGTGCAGTGCTCTGTTATTTAACTATGACATTGTAAAAAAACTTACCTGATAGCACACTACAGTTTTGTGGCTTTAGAAATACTTCAGTTTTAGCTTTTGAATTTGAAGAAGAGATTGGCTTGATTGCTTTAGTTTGATTCCAGCACTAGATCTCACATTGCCATCTGCATGCCTGAACCTTTGCTTTGATTTCATACTAAGATGTATTGTATTTTATTCTTATCTTTATTTCTTTCACTGCAACATTATTTTCTGGCCTCTTGCATTTGAAAACAGAACAAATCTTTGCCTTACACCTGATTTCTTATACAACAGAGAAGGCTTTACCTGTTACTTAGAACCCAGATTTGATTTTTATCACTAATTTCTTTGCTTAAGTTTGTTTCAAAGCACTGCACTGCTTTCATGGCCATTACATTCTTACTGCCATGTGACACTAGCCGTTCATATTGCATTATCACCTTTGACTGTTGACACTTACACATGAATTTCCTTGTTGACTAGTTGGTCTGCATTGTATATTCTCATGATGAGCTTGCTGCCGGGATTGTGTACATTTGTGTACTTGATTCAGTCTTCATGCGCTTTGTTTCTTCACTACTGGTCTCTGTTTATGTTGGTACTGAATTTTACTGCAATCTTCGAGTCACATACTACTTGCAGTCTATTTGATTGTTGCATTTGTATCACTGCAGTTGCCATTTCATATGCTTGTACAGCTTCATTTTGTATTTCTTGTGCTTTGGTCATTTCTTGTGACACTTGCATTGGGTCTTCACTGTTGTGTCTTTGCTATGTTCACATGCTTTCCCATTCACTATCACACTGTACTTGCTTCACTTGAAGTTTTTGTAACTTGTACATGCTGTGTTCATTTGAGTAGCTGGACTTAGCATGCATTTTGGGGTCTGCACTAAGCACTTGAACTTGTATTTGGTTTCCTTTGTCTAGCCTTGTGTCTGCACCTTGTATGCTGTGCATTGGTGCATTGGGTTGTCTCAGCCTTGAACTTTTGTAGCTGTTCCAGTCCTTATGTTCACAGTGGAGTTCTTATTCACTTCTGATGTGTTACTTTTGCGTCCGGTCTTGCACTTGTTGTTGTTTGTCTTCGTGTCTTTGGCATTTCTGAGTCTCTGCCCTTGGCTGCCTGTTTTGACAGTGCTGTTTGCACCGTGTCACTTGAGACTACTGCCTGTACTTGTGTTTCTTGTTCATTGCACTGTGCTGCTGTGTATTATTTGTACTTGTGCAACCTCACTTTGATTTGTACATGATTTGTAGATTGTGCTTTTGTTTGGTCCACACGTGTTGGCGAGGCAGTGCACATGTGTGAAAATATACGTGTGTACTACAGCCACACAGGATTGATAGATTTCGAGAAAAATAATAATTTAATTGAAGTTGTTAATGTGAAAAATCCATAATATATCTAAATTGATTCATGTGATTCGTCATCTCTGTTACCATTTTATTCAGTTCATTACAAATTTAATTACTTGAATAAAGATTAATCCTGACTCGAGTGTTTTTGTGTTTTGCAATAAACGCTCGGGTCAGACCGAGTATTTTTACAGCTTGAAGATTTTCAGGCCGCGAAGTTAGAGAGAGTTGGGGAAAGCACTTCACTAAAGCTTTTCAAGAAATTTTCTTGTACTTAATAAAATAAATTGTTTCCGCTGTATAAAAATTTAATGCATTGTACAAACTCTGATATATGTATGTAAGAAAAATTCATTTATGAATAATATTATGATTATTCTGTGATTCTGTGGCTGATTCTGTTTAAACTTTATAAACTGAACAACAATTCGTCATTTTGAACGTTTCGAGTTGGTTTAATTACCGACTGGGGGCGGTCAGAGCGGCGGGTCGTTACACATGCAAAGGTTGAGTATGCAAAATACGGCATCAAGTAGCTATACCGAACACCATACTCCTATAAGCACGGACCTAAGGTTATGGAGGAAAGGGCGATCATTTCTTTTCCCTACTCCCAAATTAGACTCTTGTAATCCTAAATTTATTTGGGGAAAACTTTGATTTGATTGTAACCATATTCGATTTATGTGAATAAGGACTTGGACATGCCTTTTACCTTGATTGTGCAATTTGGACATTATTAGACATGAATATGCTTATAATGAAGGTCTTTGGAACTAAAGCAATTGTGATACAATAAGAATCACATGAAATTTAGCCTAAAAAATGTTTATATGCATAATCATCATCTTGCCTATTAAATATGGACATTGGATATGAACATAAAGATTGCCTATCTAGTTCATTGACGTGCTTAATGGACTACTATGCACATTTATAGCATATTCTTCCGGTGCTTTAAACATTTATCATAGGCTTTCGAATACCTAATTCCAAAAGAACATATAGGCTTTCGAAAATTTCATTCAAAAAGACTATGGGTTTCATATTCTTTGTTCCAAAATCCCATGGGCATCATGGAATCATCTCTTGATAACATCATCTTGTACTTGGCCTTGAATACAAAGTCCGTTCTTGATTTTTTAACACCATTTGGTGATTACCAACTAACCCATGCTTAGTCGTGTCATCAAAAGTGTTGGACATCAAGTTTTGATTTATCACACTTGGCATCATGGGTGTTATACCAATTTTTAATCTAACATATTTGGCATTGGAAGGAGGGTTTAAACCTCCAACTTCTTATAATCCTCTTTTTAAAACTAATTATGCAAAAAAAATTGTTTCTGGGAAATGGTGAGACCAAAGTGAACTAACGAAGAAGTCATACAATAAGCAACGTTGGAAGAAAATGTTGCTCCCAATTTCAGTCTAGAAAATGTAGAAGTTGGTTAACCATTAAGGCTAACACGACCTACCAATAATGAAGCTAAGATTAAAAATCTAGAACAACAAATGTCAATTATGAAAGCAATTTTGGAAGGAATCCTTGCTTAAAAATCTTCCAAAACCACTTCTCTCGCAAGGGCAGATTGAGTTAGCGTCTCCAAGATGGGGCATGGATGCTTATTTGTTTAAAAAAAGTAAAAGCAAACTCGTTATAACTCCACAGAAGAGAAAAGGCGACCAATAAGTTGGAGCAACCGAACTCTCTACATGGTCATTGTTGGATAACAAAGTTAAAAAAATTACTAAGGGAGATTAGTGGAGAAGTCCAAGGAGAAATTTGAATGTTCAATCTCTAAAGGATACAAACCTGTATGGAGCAATTATCACATTGATGAAGCTTACCTAAGAGATATGGCTGAAAAAATAGCAAAAGACATGCTTAATCTTAAAGGAAAAAATAACTCTTCATGAAAGGGTCAACAATAACCACTAAGAGGCTTCCTTCACATATGTGATCATGTCCACTAGGATCCCATCCCACATCAAAATTCCATCCTTAAGGTACAATAGGACTACTGACCTCGATGATCACTTAATGACATTTGAAAGTCAGATGGACCTTTATAACACATCGGGAGTAGTGCATTGTAGACTTTTTCCTTATCAACAGCAAGTGGTACAAATATTATTGTGAAAGGGCTATCTACTCCTAGAATTTTTTTATTATGAGTTCTCGGCATAATTCTGCATTTGTAAAGACCCCACAATTGAATACGGCGTACTAGCTAATATCAAGCAGAAGCTGGGAGAGCTGTTTGGTGATTACCTTTAGAGGTTCAATGCAGAGGCATTGAAGGTAGAGGATAAGATTGATAGGGATAAGCTGCCAGCAGCACACTTAGGGTTGATTGAGCAGACTCTATTTTGGCACGGACTCTATCTTCATAGCTGTAAAGATTTACATGATTTCCATTTCCAAGCTGATAAATTCATCCGTACGGATGAAATGTACCATGCTAAAAAGGAAGCTCAAGTAAAGAAAGAAACAGGAAAAGCTGGCTTAATCGTAATAATAAAACCCAAGATGGGAGGAGAACCCAAATACCAACTATGTTGCTCTAAACAAGCCAATTTGTTACATATTCGCTATTGCAAAAGAAAATGGAAAAATTTCAATTTCATAAAGGAAAATACCAATCCTGAACCTAGAAGAGGAGAAGACTATTGTTCCTATCATAAGTTAAACGGGCATAAAACAAATGGTTTTCGTGTATTTGCAGGCATAATCCAATGCATGATTCACTCTGGACACTTGAAGGAGTTTATCAAAGACAATCAAAAAGCTGTTCGTTTTAAAGATGACAACCCAGGGCACCTAAACAATGTTGCAACCTTCAACCCGATTTCATTCCACAACTTAATAGAATTGATGTTGACCTTGAAGGCCCACATTTAACTGGAAGCAGCAAAGGAGCTAGAAATCATTAGAGAAGCAAGAGATGGGGTTTTCTCTATTTAAGAAGAGCCATCGCTTAACAATCCTAGGTACCAAATTTAGATGCATAACTTGACCATCACCCCCACAAAAACTAAGTTGAGGATGTCATCCCCATAACGATCTTCTTATGATCACTGCTCAAATTAGTCTCTCCTTAGTTACCAAGATTCTTGTAGATACTAAAAGTGTCGTAAATATATTCTTTAAGCACACTTTTGATCAAACTAGGATTCCAAAGGAGAAGCTAGTTACCATATTTGAGCCTATCTTCGGGTTCAATAAAAAAAAAATCAACCCTTATAGGACCGATAAAGCTTCTGGTGTAGATGGGAATTCTATCACACTCTGGGACCTTCGAAACTCTCTTTTATCATCATGGATCAACCTTCCTACTACATGCCTTCTTTGGGAGACCAGCTCTAGATGAAGTTGATGCTTTTGTTTCACCAAAATACTTGACTTCGAAGTTCTTAACCAAAAGCGGTTCAAGAACGATAAGGGAAGAACAATTTAGCTCTTATGAAATGTACTTCGCCACTCTTAAGCAATATAAATGAAACGATCTTTATTGCTATGGCACGTCGAAAAGTGAATTAATTAAAGATGATATTGAAGAGCTTTTGGATGAGGGTTCATCAAGTTAGTCATCTAAAGCAAAAATAAAGTATATTGAGAAAACTAGGAATGCGTTAAGAAAATTAAATTTCTCTAAAAAAGAAAACAAACAAACTTAGTGGAGGATGAAAAAGAAGAAGATGAAACTGTCATTGAATTAGATTATAGAGGTGAGCAAGAACAGGTGAAGCCCATAGAAGATCTCAAAATAAATATGCTTGGATCCTGTTGATCCAAAGAAAATAATAAAGGTTGGAAAAGAGCCGAATCGCAAACCTTAATGGGAACTAATTCAATTTCTCCAATCCAGCAGAGGCGTTTTCACCTGGACACATACGGACATGATTAGAATAGAAATTACCATTATGTGTCATGCCCTGAACATAGACCCAAATATCACACCGATCCGGTAGAAGAAAAGGCGATTTCATAAACTTCAATCTGATGCTTTGAAAGAAGAAGTCAAGAGGTTGCTCGAGAATGGTTTCGTCAGAGAAGTATTGTATCCAAAGTGGCTAGCCAATCCAGTACTAGTCAAGAAATCTAATGGAAAAAGGAGGACATATGTCAATTTTATTGATTTAATTAAGGCATGTCTAAAAGATTACTACCCCCTTTCCAAGAATAGACCAATTGGTTGATGCAACAAGTGGGCACAAACTCTTTTCCATCATGAATGCTTATTCCGGCTACAACTTGATTCCAATGTTCAAACCGGATGAGAAAAATACTAGCTTCATAACAAATTGGGGAACATATTGTTATAAAGTAATGCCTTTTGGGTTAAAGAATGCTGGAGCAACATACCGAAGATTGGTTACCAGCATGTTCAAATAGCAAATTGGCCTAAACATGGAGGTATACATAGATGATATGCTAGTAAAATCTTAGGAGGAAAGCAACTATCTGAAAGATCTTAAAGAAATGTTCGAGGTGTTATGGAAATATTTGATGAAACTCAACCTACAGAAATGTTCTTTTGGGATCCAATCTGGGAAGTTTTTGGTATATATTGTCAGTGCTAGGGGAATCAAAGTCAACCCTAACTAAATTCAGGTTATCTAGAATATGGAATTACCCAAGACAAGTAAAGATATGATGAGCTTAAAAGGAATAGTAAAAACATCGAATAAATTCATCTCCAAAGCCACCGACAAACGCATCACATTCCTCGATGTAATTAAGAAGAAGAATTTTTTTAATGGGGAGTAGATTGTCAAAGAGCCTTTAAGGAATTGAAAGACCATCTTGAAAGTCCACCAGTTCTATCCAGTCATATAGACGGAAAAAACCATTAACTCTATATGGTGGTTTCTGAAAATGCCGTTAGTTTTGTTTTGGTAAGGGAAGATAAGGGAACTCGGCTTCCAATATATTATAAGACTGGAAGGCTTAGAAGTGCCGAAAATAGGTATCCAGCAATAGAGAAATTGTCATTATATTTGATTCTCAATGCACGTAAAATAATGGCTTATTTCAAGCATAAATGATCAAGGTCTTAACCAGCTTTCTGCTCAAGAAAGTTTTTAATAAACCTGAAACTTCTAGAAGACTGGTAAAATGGGGAACAGAACTCAACCAATATGATATTGAATTTTTACCCCAATTAGCTATCAAAAACAAGCCTTTGCTGATTTTCTTAATGAGTGTACGAGGTTCACTAAAGAGTAGTCAGAAAAGGAAAAGGATTTAAAGCCTAAGTGGATGGAGCTTCAAATGAAGAAAGTACTAGAGAAGGATACATGATTATTACCCTCGATGGACATCGTTTGCGTTATGCAATGAAATTAGGATTTCCAACCACTAATAATGTGGCAGAATATGATTCAATATTGGCAGACTCACCTTGGCCCTACAACTAAAAATTCCTAAAATTGAGATTTTTAAGGATTCCTAATTGATGGTCAATCAGTTGAACCAAACATATCAAACAAAGGATGCTAAGTTGGTCTTATATGTCAAGAAGGTGTTGAAAAATGTTAACTAAATTTGACGATTTCTCTATACATCAAGTACCGAGAGGGAAGAATTTTCAAGCTAATTTTCGGCTAAATTCAAGCTCGCGGGGAGCACTAGAAACATGGATTGTACCAGTAGGCTGCTAATCAAATCCAACTATAGAAGATAAGGCCCACAAATCAAGAAGTGGACCCATTGTATTAACTAGATCACAAGCTTTAACACATGTGGAGGAGTAGAGAGAGAATGAAAGTGAAAATCTCTTAGATAGGTTTAATCATCCAGAGGCAGATGACTAATATTAGAATAATTGGATGACGCCCATTATTCTGTACCTGATAAGTGGGAAATTTTTAATAGAGAAAAAAGAACGAAGAGGAATAAAGCACCAAGCTCAAACTTTCATCATGATGAGTGGAATACTTTATAAAAAAGGATATTCCCTCTCTTATCTAAGATTTGTAACTCCAGAAAGTAGATCGAGATTATCGAAGAAAGCTCATGAGGGATTTTATGGAGATCACTAGTGGCATAAAATTAGCTAAGAGAGTTATGAGACAAGGTTTTTATTGATCTCGAATGACTAGTCATGCCATCGGTTATGTAAAAAGATGTGAAAAGTGCCAAAAGTTCTCTAAAATCCCATGTCTGCCACCAAGTGAATTGACTTCAGTTTCAAGCCCATAGTCTTTTGATGTATATGGAATTGACAAAGGAGGAGCTAAATATGTAGTGGTGGCTATTGATTACTTCATAAAATGGACAGAAGCAGAACTGATTTCATAAATCACATTAGGAAAGTGCTCAAGTTCGTAATCAAGAATATTGTCACCGGAATTAGACTTCCACATAAGATAATATTCAATAATGGAATTCAATTTAAGATACATAATTTTGTAGTAGAAATGGAATCGTCAAGAGCTTTTCACCTATAGCGCAACCCAAATTATGGAGCCGTTCAAGCTACTAATAAGACTGTTATGGCAATTCTCAAGAAATAATTAGACAAGGCTAAAGGAAATTGGGTAAAAGAACTACCTCTTGTATTTTGAGCATATAGAACTTCCACAAAATTTACAACAAGACATACCTTGTATTCTTTAACATAAGGTTGTGAAGCCATGCTTCCAATTGAGGTCGAAGTACCTTCTCATCAAAGGATTACATATGCATTCAATTAGAATCAAGAATTAAAGAAAAAATCCTTGGACTTAATTAATGAGTTAAGAGATAAAGTGACCATAAGAATAACTAAGCATCAACGAAGAATATCCAAATATTGCAATTCTAGATTAAAAGAAAGACCATTTCAAAAGGGAGTTTAGTGCTTCGAAGAGTTATCGAAGATATGAAGAATATGATAGATGGACCGCTCGAGCCAAATTGGAAAGGACCTCTAATCATACACAAAGTAATTCCACCTGGGACATATATAATATGCCGACCTGATGGCAATGTAATAGCAAAAACATGAAATGTCGAGCATTTGCGGCCATATTTCATGACAATGGACGAATAAAGGTGTTGAACAAGAATACATACAATATCAATCATGAAAAGGAGCGATGTTCTTCTTCAAAAGGAAATGCCTTTGTCCCCGTCAAAATGGCTTGGTCAAAGCACCTCTTAGAGGGAGGTCAGAGTAAGCCTTTGGTTCCATTTGAAATGGCCTTATTAAAGCATCTACCAACCTTTTGTTCCATCACCAAAAGCCTCACTGAAGCGCTTCGCGGAGGGAAATCGGGTAAGTCTTTGATTCTACGTAGGATAGCTACCCAGAGAATTAGACTCGCCTTTAGTGTCTTCATCAAAGGACTCATTAAAGCACCTCCTACAGGGAGGTCAGGTAAGTCTCTATTTCTGCCTAAAGATAGCTACTAAGAGCGTCAAACCCGCCTTCAGCGTCGTCATCAAAGGCCTCATTGAAGCGCCTCATAGAACGAGGTTGGGTAAGTCTTTGGTTCTTTTTAAAGGTAGCAAACCAAACACACCGAACACAAAAACTAAAACATCACCTAAGATGGTGATACATGGTTTGATCCAAGTTGTGATCATTATCTAGGATGGTGCCAAAGCAATCAATCAAATTTAAAATCAATCTTCTAGAGGTGGATCTATCAAATATGGCCTATCATAATTCAAACGGGATTTCTCCATTAGCCAAAAATAAAACAATATTGCCAGATGGATTTTTTGGTGTTCAATTCTTATTGCCAGATGGATTTTTTGCTCTTTATTATTGCCAGATGGATTTTCTGGTCTTCTATTATTGCCGGATGGATTTTCTTATCCTCTTTTTTATTGCCAGATGGATTATCCGAAAATTCTTTTATTGCCAGATGTACTTTCTAGTCTTCTATTCTTATTGCCATATGGATTTTCTAGTCTTCTATAATTACCGAAAGGATTTTATGGTTTTCTGTTCTTATTGCCGATGGATTTTTCGGTCTTCTATTATTGCCAGATGGATTTTTCGGTCTTCTACTCTTATTGCCAACTGGATTTTTGATCTTCTATTATTGCTAGATAGATTTTCTGGTCTTCTATTCTTATTAGCAGGTGGACTTTCTGGTCTTCTACTATTATTGTCAAATGGATTTTTTGGTATTTTCTTATTATTACCAGATTTTTTTTTCTAATCTTTCTATTATTGTCAGAAGAATTTTCTGATATACTGTTATTGCTAGACAATTTTCTGGATTTCCATTTGGGATACTCATATTATGGAAAAAATGAGCAGCTGGTCTTCCCTCCTATGATGTAATTCAATGATTCTCATTTATTATTCAAGAAATTAATATCACCACATGATTTCCAAAGCTTTAATGCGTGAGGTTATTAATATTCAATATTGAAAATAGTCTCTAATTTTATGAATAAACATGGGAAATTTTCCAAATTAAAGAATTCGATCATAACTCAACTAAATCTGAAAAGGATCGCTAAATATTTAAATACTAAGTCTATAATAATTTTTTTTATTTTTTTTGTATTGTGCAGAAAACCAATATTAGAATAAAATGTTATAGGGACCCGATGATACAAAACGAATTCTTGGTTTTACACTAAAGTGTAAAAAGCTTCTTTTATACAAGGAGGTAGGCAAATGTTATCCATATAATTTTCAAAGGATAAGAGCAAAAGCATTTATGTCGAAATTGAGGAGTAATAAGGTAATTGATAATGCCGAAGAACAACGTACCGTGAATCATGGATATGACAACAATCGCCATACAAACTAACAAGGTAAAAGTAACATCGAAAGGCTGCAATGTCGAAGGCTATGATTAAAGAACAATGCCGCCGTTAAGAATTAAAGGCACCTCTCATCAACAAAATAATGGTTAAAATATGAGACATAATGACGTAGTTAAGATGTCATAATAACAAGTAATACCGAAAGTATGGAGAAGATCAATATCGCACTCCATTCATACCATACTTCATCAATACCTCACCTTATTAGAGAGCAACATGTTGTAAATCATCTATGAAGTAGGGACATCGTGGGCTATCAATGCCACTTCACAGATAGGGCTACATATCAATAGTGTCGAGATTGATATTGCATCCTGCCAATATTTTAGTTGATCGATATCACATCTAGTTAATGTCAAGTCTCTGGGGAATTACATTTAAAGGAATGTCTCCTATCAATTTTGTCCTGTATTAGTGTCGTTTCTTGATAATGTTGCATCTCTTCAATATGAATAATTATTAATCCGTGCTTTGGAGATATCAATCTTCATCGACCGTCAAAGGATGCCGTAGACTTCCAATTCGACTTTGATGACTAATGTCATCAATGTCCATGAAAGTTATCAAAGCAGATGTGATAACAAACAATGTCACTTCATGTCAATGTTACCACATACTGATGCCGCAGCATACTGATTCCGCTTATTATCAATAAAGAATACCAAAAGTAATTTAAAGTAAAGAATAAAGCCTGCTGCCATTGAAGTTGCTGAGAGTTACTCATGTCAAAGGTGGAGTATGCCAAATGTGGCATCAAACAGGTATGCCAAACACTATATCCTTATAATACGGACATACGGGTATAGAGGAATGAGCGATCATTTCTTTTCTCTACTCTCAAATTAAACTCTTGTAACCTGAAATTTATTTGGGGAAACTATAATTTGATTGTAACCATATTCAATTTATATAAATAAGGACTCGGACATGCCTAATACCTTGATTATGCACTATGGACATTATTAGACATGAATATGCATATAATGAAGCTCACTGGACCCGAAGCAATTGTGATACAATTAGATCACATGAATTTCTGTCTAAATAAGTGTTTATATGCATAGTCTTCATCTTGCCTATTACATATGGACATTGGACTATGAACATAAGGACTGCCTATCTAGTTCATTAATGTGTTTAATGGACTACTATCCACAATTATGGCCTATTCTTCCTATCCTTTGATCATCCATCATTGGCTTTCGAATACCTAATTCCAAAAGAACATATAGGCTTCCAAATATCTTATTCTAAAAGACAATATAGGCTTTAGAATTCCTTGTTCCAATAGCCCATGGGCATTATAAAATCATCTCTTGATAACATCATCTTATGCTTGGCCTTGAATACTAAGTCTGTTCTTGATTCTCTAGCACCATTTGGTTACCACCAACTAAGCTATGCTTAGTCGTGTCATCATAAGTATTGGAAATCAATTTTTGACTTATCATACTTGGCATCGTGGTGTTATACCAATTTTTGGTCTAACACTTATGTTTACATTTGACATTTAATTTAGTGCCAAAATAATAAACTAATGATGTTTATTTCCTTTCATGCCTCAATTTATTTACTTACACACTTTCTTAATTAGATTTAATTTGATTGAGACCCTTAATTAACAATTATATTTAACATCAATTTTAATGATAATTTATATTTAGTTATTTACTTACACACTTTTTCTTTTAAGCTCCGATAGTAAAACTTAATATATGAAAGTTGATCAGGAAATCGCTACAAACACAACAATGCAAGTTTCATAGCCAAATTCTGAAGTTTACAAAAATTCTACTTTTGGGCATTAATAATTATTTATTAATTCTCTTTAAATAATTATCTTTCAATTTACAGGATGTAACAAAAATGACTAAAACATAATCACAACATAAATATCATATCATGCATGTATTGGTTAGGATAATAGTCCATCATTCACTAGGGTCAAGGGTCTCAGACTCCAATGATTATTGAATCCCATCTAATGGTTCATTCAATGACATAGTTTTACTGGGGTCATTATGAACCTATGTTTATTTTCTCAAGCCAACCAAAAGAAAACCTTCACGACTTGGGCCAAGATATATAAGAAATTCAACCGTCTTCTAGTTCATTTAAAAGAAACTAATAATAGTCTCTTAAGATCGTAAAAGAAAATATTCATAATCTCCTAAAAATAGTAGAAGAAAATAAGGACTATCTTCTAACAACGGTAGGAGAAAAACAATGGTAAGTAATTTGCTACTAGTTCTTTCGAATGTGTAATTCCTATTTTATCCTTAATATCGGCAAAGCCTTAAGCTTTGGAATCGCAACCTGGCCAACTAGAGGCTTAACAATTTGAGGATAAGCTACAACTCTACACAGTATCAACTAAAAAAATCTAATTTTAAGATATCTAGGAGTCATGTCTTTTGATCTGTCCAATGCATATAGCATAATTTGATCCTTCCTATCTCCTAAATGCAATTCTACTCGCTCAAGAGTTCAAGTCCGACCATGCTCGCTACTATAACAACTTTAACCAATCATTGGTTCCCAATCCCTAAGGTCAAAATATTGAGTGATAGCATTTAACACATAAGTGAGCATGCCTATAATTTATCACATGGAACAAATAACAGTCCAAAGTACAAAGATGAACATATAACACATCTTCAACCATCAAAATGTATGTTCATGTGATGGGCAATTTATAGGAAAAATTACTTATAATAATGTAATATTTCTCTTTTTCAAAACTCTTTAAAATGGGCAAAAACCACCTTTCTTTCCTTTGAAAACTTGCAAAGATACTTAACAATACCATCTTTTTGCTTAAGTAAAACTTAGCCCAATATAGAATTAACAACTGACAAGTGTCATATAGTAGTTATACTTCCTTCGAAAGTTTGTTCTACCGCACATTGAAACATATCGCGATACCCTATATTGAAAACATCGGCTATCATATGTCAAGTAAATTATAACTATCGCATGTTGACACTACCTATAGCCATCGCACACTAACATCTATAGCCTATCAACTATAATAAAGCCATCATAAGTTATTCATACATAGATATCGCTAGTTGATAATACGTATATCAATCGCAAGTTGATAAAACACAACCATTACAGGTTATAAGGCAACAACTACCGCAAGTGGAAAAATCATAGCCATCAAAAGTTGATAAAACATAGCCATCGAACGTTAATAAAATAAAACAATCGAAAGTTGATAAAATATAGCTAATGAAAGTTGATAGAATATGGCTATCGCATGTTGATGACTATCGTTAGTTGGACAACACATGATGTCATATGTTGGCAAACTATGGCAATTACGCATTGTTAAATAGAGATATAGCAAGTTGAATAATGGCATTTTGGCAATTATTTGCATAGCTGGTGTACTTCTTTTAAAAGTAGTATCTTTTCACCAAATAAATTTCTTTATGAAATTCTTATTGGTTAATCAAGATCTTTTCAGAATTTTGAAGCGAAACAAAGAGAAAAATTACTTTTATTTCCCAAAATATGAATTTTTTAAATTTCCATTTATATAGCCTTTTCCAACTAAAGCCCCCTTCATAAAACATTTTGTATCAAATTGTAATTACTTGGGAAAATACCTAAAAATTCCTAAAATCAAAATTTTCTTCCTTAACATAATATAAAATTTTGGAGCAAAATAGTTAATTTATACATTTTAAATGATAAAATTTTAAATTATCCATTTTCTTGCTTACAAAATTCATAAAATTTTCAAAATTGTGAAACATAAAACCTATCTTCAAAATATCATTCCATACATCATCTTAAAAATTTATATTATTTGGAGATCAATAACTTAGCTTTTACGTTAAAAACCCTTTAGAAAAATTCCCTAAACAAGCAAATGATAATAACAATTCAATAGTAGATTATCTATCTCATATACATGATAAAAATCAATTAAATTTCAAATCTACACTAGAAACCAAATCAAACATCAAAAAAAGAGTTGGAAAATATTATTCACTTTTTGTTTGTTGAAGTGATGAGATTTTCCTTATGTTTCTTCTTCCTTTTTTTGTTGAATAGTTTTTAATGATGATGGTTATATTTATTTTTAGAATGAAAATAAAATGAACAAAGGGAGGTGAGCGAGAATATCATGAGATTTTCTCTTCGTTATTTACCCTTCTTTACTCTTATATATATATATATATATATTAAATACATTCTTTTTTTTACACAATTAATGCCCAAATTAGTTGGTTGATAGGAAAATCTCACATTTCTTAACATCCCATTTAATTATCTCATAATTAAATATTCATAGTAATGTGTAATAAAAATTAAGGGTGTTACAAGCTCCTATCCTTAAAGAATTTTGTCCCCGAAATTCCAATAAGGAAAACAACAATTAGCACATCAATCATTTAAACATGTATCACAAGCACATAAAATCAATTACATTAGCATAACAACAAGTCAAAAGCTTGTACATCGACATAGATCATACAATCAAAATAAATTAGGATAAGCCTCCCTAATCCTATCCTTAGTCTCCCAAGTATGGTCTTTTTGATAGTAGCTCCATTGAACTTTTACTAACTTGGCTGTCTTATTCCCTAACCCCTTCGTATCTTTATCAGCTATACAAATATGTTGCCTAGTGATAGTCAAATTTGGCTCCACTACAAAATCTTCCAAAATCATTGGCTCTATAATAATCTTTAGGTCACGTACGTACTTCCTTAAATGGATACGTGAAAAACATTACGGACTCCTTCCAAAGTATTCGGTAACTCAATATGATAAGTTAGTTTTCGATTCTCTCTATGATAAGAAATGGACTAACATATCTAGGTGCCAAGAATCTTGTCTTCCCATATCGTATAACACATTTCATTAATGACACTTGCACAAAAACATGGTCTCCAATTGAGAATTCCAAGTTCTTACGCCTTCTATCTGCGTAACTTTTCAACCTTGATTGAGCTTCCTTCATCCTTTATCAGATTAACTCAATCTTTTTTATGTCTTCTTTCATCAAACCTGGAAAAATCATTGGCCGATCACCGGTCTCCAACCAACATGCAGACGATTTGCATGGCCTTCGGTAAAGTGCTTTGAAAGATTCCATTCCTTTACTAGTTTGGTAATTGTTATTATAGGAAAACTAGACTAAGTGCGAATGGTCTTCTCATGACCCTCCAAAGTTTAATAAAAAAGTTCTCAATAAAAAAATTATTACCTTATTAACCGTTTCCATTTGCCCATCAATTTATAGACAATAAGCAATACTCATCTGCAGCTTGATACCCAATTCATTCCATAAGCTCTTATAGAACTTGCTAGTAAACAATGGATCTCTATTACTAATGTTAGGCTAAAAACCAGGCTTTGAATAAAATTAAATGTTCAAGTCTTTAAAAAGATATGGAGAAATTATCATTATTCACAATTATAGAAGAAGACAAGAGTGTCAAAATGCTAGGCATAATAAGTAGTCGTTTTTTGTACAAAAGGTAATTCACAATCTCACATACAACGTAAAGTTCCACATGAAGGTAATTATGCAAATTGTCATTTATCCAAGTCCTTAACTACAGAGTCTTGAGTTTAATTTAACCTAACAGCCATGAAAATCCCAATCACAAGCTTTTCCTTATACACTCAAGAAAAATGAAAAATGATAAAGGACTATTCCGAATTCGCTCCATCTTTATTAGGGTACATGCCTATTTATAGATGATTTGGGCCATTAGATTTATGACATGTGTCATTATTAGGAACTAATGGCGATGATGCACTGATGTGGCACATGTTCAAAGTAGCATGTGCCATAGTTTCCTTTTGGAGTCCAATGACGTGGCACTGCAAACCAAATCAGATTTTCCCCCATGGTTGATTGGATGCCGATTCTATGTGGATTAGCCAACATGCGATACCACATGAGAATTAATAATTGACAGCTTACCTAATCAACATGTGATGGCTAAGTAGAGTTATCTTTCGATGGTTTATCAAATCATCATGTAGTAGCATAGTAGCATCAATCCTTGATAATCTAATTGATCGCCATATGATAGCCTTGGAATATCAGCTCTCGACAGCTCATTGATCATCACACATATCTGTAAGGTATCATCCTTTGATAGCTTCATTGTCCACCAACATGCGATAGCTTTGTAATCACTAACCTTCGATGGCTTATCTAGTCAACTTGCGATAGATTCATAATTACCAAACTTTGACGGCTTACCTAGTCAACTTGTGATAGCTTCCTAATCACAGCCTTCTATGCTTACCTAGTCAACTTGCGATAACATCATAATCACCAACCTTCGATGGTGTAACGATCTAGAATTTCAGTCATTTAAAATTCATATATTTAATTGATTTTTAATATTAACAAGTAAATTTTGTAAGCTGAATAACTTATATTTCGAATATCGCGATTTAATTGGATAATTGAATTGTTAATTTAATATTGGAAATTGCAGAAATAATTGAAAATTGAATGTAATATGAATTAAAATGATTTATAAAGTTGAATCAAATTTTATTTGAATTAAAATGATGTTAATGAACTTTTAAAACTGAATTAAAAGTTAATTTGTAGAAATAGAATATTTTAATAATTAATTAATGCATAAAAATAGCCATTTTTCATACGTTCTCGGATTTCGATGAAAGCAGTTTCATTAGATCCATAATGTTATATTATTGTAGGATTTCAAATTTCGTGTCAATTGGACTTACGGTTTCTCCGGTGTAAGCTAAAACGCGTAGAAATTTATTTAAGTGATTTTTAAGTTTAAATAGTCGATTCGAAAACCTATCTTCCGAATACAATCGAATTGGCTTCCGATATATATTCTATTACGTTCAGAATAGAGGTAAAACGTTATGAATGCCAGGTAGCATGCTTCGTTTCGAGTTCGAAAATTTTCCGGATGAATAGTGCGTGAAAAATTTCTATAAAAGGACTTGATTTTTTATATTTTCAGTTAAAACCTCACTAGTATTTATTCCGCCATTTAAACATTTCAATGGTCGAAAATGCTTCGATCTTTCCCCCTCTTTTTCTTCCAATCGATAAACATTTAGCTAAAATCTTCAACTGCAATATTGTAGAGGGTAGAGAAAACATCCAACGGTGATGATGGATTTTAGAGTTGCGGATCGATGGCGATTTTCATTTGAACGCGTTCGTTCGAGCACAGTTTTCGAGACTTAGGGTGGTTCGATTTTGATCGGTCTTCAGTCAATGGTGTGTCATGCGATGTGCTTTCTTTTCGCGTCGTCTGATCAACGCGTAGGCTAGCGAGGAGGTCGCAACAATTTGGGTTTGTAGGCGGCTGAGTCGGTTGATTCGCGTGAGGACGAAGGGAAGAAGAAGAAAAGGATGCACGACCGTGATCTGCATTGTTTGAACATGTGGCCCAAATTGATTAAAAGGTTTAAAAATAGGGAAATGTTGTCCTGTGCCCTTAGGGCACATGGTTAAGATAGTGAATTTATCAAAGTAGCCCCCTTGAATTCCATATATCCACTTTTGTTTGAGGGCAAAATAAGTATTTAACTTAGTTTCTTTTGTCTTTTATCTTGAAACAATCATTGCTAACATGTTCCATTAGGGCAGATGATAACAAAACCCTTAAAAATAAAATTGTAAATTATTATATTTAAATTTGTATAATCTTTAAAATGCTGTAACTTTTACATATGAGGTCCATTTTTGATGAAACGAATTGCATTGGGTCCGTATTGACGAGAACTACACTTTGGAGCTGGTTTAGAGTTGATTGAAGCTAGTGTAAATTTGGGTAAAATTAAACGCCTGTTTAATTTTATTCTGAATAAAACACTACAACTGCTATTAGAATCAATGCGAGTACAACTCACTCTCTCTGACTCATTGATATTTCTATATAAGTGAGAATTAATTTTATTTATGATGATTTATGATTGTTTGGGTGATATATGATATATTATCCATATATTGATTGGTTTTTGGATATTTATGCCTATTGGAGCAGATGAGACCTTATACGTTCCCATGTATGAGCGGATGACCCTTTGTATGCGCATCTGCCTCGAAGCGAACATTGTACACATATTATAATATGTATATTTGTTGCAGGTGACAGGTTGGAGGGATCCAACTGGATTCCTCACCAGTATTAGTTTTATTTACAGATATTGACATATACTATGTTATCATATGATATATGATGTTTTGGATATCAGGATTGATGCGATTGATGTATTTAGTGATGTTGCAGCATTGGGCCTATTTTTGGCATTTTTAAAAATGTTAAAGTGATGATTTCGAATTAAAAAGGATTTTCAAGTGATTTTGAAACTAGATGTTTTGTTAAATTTTGAATTGTTAAAGAAATGAATTTATTTTAAATAAATAAATGTTATAATTTTTATGTTATAAAAATTATGATTTTTGTGAATTATAATCAGAATGTGATTTTTGAAATATGAAGTTGATTATTTTATAAAATAGTTTAAATTGAGTTTTTGAACCATTATAAATGGTTTATATACAAGATTTATAAAATCGATATTTTATAAATAAAAATAATGGGATTGTAAAGGAGTTTTGTAAATGTTTAAATGAAGTTGTAAGTGAATCTTATAAGCAAATAAGATTTATAATTTGTGAAGTTATAAATGAATGAATGTGTAAATAAAAGATTTATAAGTGAATTAACTTATAATTTGGATTTTGGCATATAAATAAGGGATAAATGGAATCGGTTAATTAAGGGATTTTATAAATGGAAGTTTTTACAAAGTAATACATGTGAATTTATAAACATTGTCTTATAAATCCAAAATCAATTGAACTTGATAAGTTAAAATATGGAAGTTTATTAAAGGTATTATATCCACGATTTTGGACAGTGGATAATCCTTTAAATTAAATGTGTAAAAGCAATGTATTTGGTAGGAATTATATCCATGATTTTGGATAGTGGATAATCCTTTAATAAAACATGTAGAAGTAATGAATTTGGTAAATGAGATATATTCATGATTTTGGACAATGGATTATCCTTTAATAAATGTGTAGAAATGCTGGATTTGGTAAATGGACTATATTCACGATTTTCGACTATGAATAATATGTTAAATAAAATGGATATGTTTTGGAAAGTCATCTTTTAAATTTAAAGACAGGTTTTGAAAAAGTGACATTTTAAATGGGTAATATGATTTGAAGATGTTTTAAAATGTGTTAAGTATCGAAACCATAGATTTCAACATTCATTGTTAAAATAGACGTTTTCGAAAAGAATGGAAATGATGGACTATAACACTGTTGTTATAGTAAATGATATTCGAAAGGAGATATTTTGTATAGTATATGAGATTTATATATCTGTCTTATTTTTGAATCGCTATACTGATGATTTTGGGTTGTCGTGACGATGTTTTACGCAACATTCGTTTTGACCGGAATAAATGTTTTTTAAGAGAATGTTTTCCTTAAAGAATTAAATATATACTTAATCCTGATTTAAGTATATGTAATATTTCCTAAGTGTTGAAAATAAATTGAATTGTGAATTACTTATTATTAAATAAGTACATGGAAATGTTTTCCAATATTGAAATGGTTTTGAGAATATACCTTGTAAAAGATAATTTGAAGTGAATAATTTGCATGTAATTTAATTAATAAAAGATTAATCAAAAGGGCTTAGTGATCGCATATGGTGCTAAATATTTATTTGTTTGCTTTGATAGTTAAATAACCGACTATCAGATTTTGCCATTTTAGTTCCTCGTTTGATGTGGGAACTATTTAGTCATACACTTAGTACGTAGCCTTCTGTGTAGGTTTGATCATCGTTTGTGTTGAGGATGTTGATTCGTGTAGTGCGGAGTATTACTCCAATCTACCGAGCTTCCTTCTTGACCGAAGGATAGCAAATTGAAAGTTGGAGACGGGATAAGTCTATGAGACTTAGTTTCTGTGTGAGGTTGAGAAACGCTTTTGCGTTATTGGTGCGAAGGGACCGGGATCGGTTTATCCAAAAACCACTTCGGACCAAAATTTATGCGACGATTGTGCAGGTTGGTTATTGAAGATATTGATATTTCAAAATTTCATACTGGGGATTGCTTGTTGATCGTTTGGGGTTAAAATCCCAATATACATCCAGTAGGCTCTTCATTATGAAATATCCAATGCAAGGACTATTCGCTACTAATTCTAGAGATTTCCTCACAGGATGTGGTAGGAAAGTACATTCGGTTTGTCCTGTTCCTAGACAACTTGTATGAATGTTTGTCTAACATTGCATTTCTAAAGATTACGTACATTGGTTTTTATAAACGTACATCAGTGGTGGCGGAGAAGGTAACTTCTAGGGCCCTCGGTAAAGGTCAATAACGACCGGAAGATGACATATTCGTTACCATCCAGTTATAGAGGTGGATCGATCTTCTTTTGGTAGAGGAACTTTGTGACGGTTTCTTGGGACATCCATTTAGAGGTGTACCCATTCGAAAGGTAGTCCCTTCACCTGACCGTTTGTATGGAAATCCAAAATCCACCACGTTCCTTCCATTTTGATTGTATTACCAATTTTGGGCTATATGCTGGAATTTAATCAATGTAACAATTTCGACGATGATTAATATTATTTGTATACTAGACACTAGTATAATACAATAGGATTTGATATGAGATATTTTAGTTATCGTAAGGGAAAAACATGTCTGTGTTTATGTGTGGACGTGTCTTACGAGATACTTTATTTTGAAAAGCAAAAGTTTGGTAATTTAACAAATTCAGTTGAGCATGTTTGTCATGTTGGTTTACCAGACAGATCTAGCCGTTCTTCCCTTTCAATGCTCGGGTCAGACCGAGTACATTTACAGGTTTAGATTGGTGCTTTTAGAGCTTCAACAGGCGAGTTGGAGATCTTCATTTCGTATACATGTATCTGTTTTAATTATCTGCTTTGCGCATTATTATTAGTTGTTGTTTATTATCAGTAATTGTGAGGACAAGTTATTCTAACTTTCCAGGCTGATAACTATTGATTGATCGTTGTACTCTGATAGATGTATGTATATACCGTTTCTGTTTTGTAAAGATCATTGGAATGATATTATATGTTTTTTGCTGCGATAAGAGATTTTGTATTATTCTGTTTTCTTCACTCTTCTCTTTTTCTTCTCTTATCTTCTTCTCTCTACTCTTCTTTCTCTTGACTTTCCGTCAGTCTGCGCTTTTTGGGTCGGACATGTGTGGTTTATTGTCGATTCAAAGGGTATCGGATTTGCAGGTCATCAAAGATGGTTTATCTAGTCAACATGCAATTGCTTTGTAATCGCTATTCTTTGATGGCATACATAGAAAACTTGGGATGGCTTTGAGATCATCAGCCTTCGATGGCATATTTCGTGTCCTATTCTCTTGATAGTTTTCTTCCAAACCGCGATGGCTCATTTCCAACATGCAATAGCTAGAACACTTTAGGTATAACATATTCCCCCTACCTTTATAATAACCAGTCATACATTAGTATAATACTCTTCATATTCTTGAGATCCTTTATCCAGATCATTTGTTTTTCTTTCTTATGATCCTATGGGTAATTCGTTTTCCCTTTTTCTTACAAATAGTCTTCTTCTTCTAGTTTTTGGATTTCGAAAAGAAAAATTAATTTTCAAATCTTTATAAATTATCGAATAAGCTCCAATTTCTTTAAGTTGGCAATGATTTTAATATGGTTGTTTAGTCGATTGTGTTGTCGATTTCACAATCGCTATTTAATTCAACTTTATCTTCATAAGTTTTAGGTTTTAGTTGATTTGTTAATTTCATGGTTTTTAAAGTTTTATTTTAGATTCCTCTTAAATTTTGTTTTGATCCATTATTAATATGTCTAAGTTGTTATTAATGTTAGTGGGTCTTGGGTTTTTCTAACCCAATATCAATCCAATATATCTGTTGTTTCAATGTATGACAACTCATTCTGCGATAGCCTATATTATTCACTTTATCACTAACACGCTTTAACTCACCACTTGGTGGCTCACTTTACTTGATTTATTATCAACATGTGATATTCAACATGCGGCAACTTACTTTTCTCATTGTATTCTAATTGCAACATATCAAAGTATGATAGCTTTTCCCATTTATTTTATTATCAACGTGCGATAACTCAACGTGCGACCACTCACTTTATTTAGTTTATTCAATTTGCAATAGGCCAACATGCGATAGCTTATCATGTTTAGTAAGAAATAAATATTTTTTTTTTCTTTAACTTACCCCGTGACAACTTGGTATGTAATAACTTAGCCTACCTTCTTATCTCAATCTTTGAAAGTTAAATATACAATAGTTTATTTCTTTTTCCTTATTCATTCATCGATGGCCCAACATGTGATAGCTCGTTTATTTACTCATTTTCAATGTAAGATAGTCCAACACATACAACTTACTTTATTTATTTTATGGTAAATCAACATGCGATAGCTCGATACATTTGCTTTTTACTTAACATATAGTTGTTCAACATGCGCCAGTTTATTCTACCATCATGCAATGCTTGAATTGTCAACACTCAATTTATGGTAGTTTGGACTTATTCATATAAGCTTATTATTTCATATATATGATCATTTACCTACACCTACCAAATTAATAAAATAATTTAAAGTTTTTCTTATATATTACCGTTTTTATCTACTAAAATTTTGTTAGTTAACTGAAAAGTGATTTGTTATTAAAATTCCATATTCTTTTTTTGAATTAAGTGACTATATAATATGTATATGTATGTACACATTTATATACGTCTAATTAAATTATGTAGGCATCATGGCTAGAAATAGAAAAGGAACTTCCAAAACGATCACCTAGTTCTTCCAAGCCTAAGGAGCCATCCAAAGAAAAGATTTACACTAACTACCAGTCATACTTTTCAAAACAAGAGAACATTGATTTTTGATAAGTCGCCATAGAATTATCAAAATTAAAACTAGCGAACCTAGCCTTTTTGACTGGGTTAATACTCCTCCCTAAGGATTCTTCACTTTTACTCCGATTCACATTTGGTTGTTGCTTGCCCTCTAATAACTTTATTACTAGGGTTCTAACTTTCCTTAAAATTGCTCCAATTAAGCTTATGCCCAACTCCTATTTTATATCCATTCTCTTTTCGACTTGCTTAAGGAACACAAGAAAGAAGTCCCGACTCCTGCTACTTATGCACGTTACTACTCCTTAGAAAGTCTAATATCAACCTATGGGTATGGTATTTTATCTTTGCCAACTGATTGAGGGTTGATCTCCGATGCAATTACCAAGACGGATGATTGGTTCCATCAATTTTTCTTTATAAGATGTTTTTCTCCAAATATTTCTAGGAGATTCTCCTTCCCTAGTAGACTTTCTAGAGTTCTACTTTCCTATTGTTTTTTCTTTGTTTTTTCTAACTTTACCTGTTTTGTCTTCCTTTTTAAAGTTCTACCCCTAAAGACATTGATCCTAAGGTTCTGGATAAGATAGATCTACTTGATGATGCCACCAAATATTCAAAAAGTCCGTTGAGGTTTTTTAATGAAGAAAATTTAAGAAGGTACTCCTTAATCCAGCCATCTCAGCGTTTTTCAGTGAACTACTTCACACAAAGAGGCATAGATATGGCTCCCCAATCCTTGTCACTGTTAAATTGTGGTTTTCTCTACAAACTCATCAGTTCAGCGCACAACAACTGATAGTCCTGGATACTCTCTATCATTCTTTTTGCTATTGTATTTTTAAATATCTAGTAGTTTTTCATTCAATATTACTTATATTTTCCTACATGTCAGATCCACACCTGGTCGACTTATCCTCTTTTTCTTCAGATAAATACCTCTCTAACTTGCCCATCCTTCCAAAAGTTGTTGGAAAGCCTCCTCTTCCTCTTACTTCCAATGTTATCTCATCATCCATAACTTCTATAGTAAGGGACATCTTTCATTGGTGATGAGCAGAAAACGAAAGGGTACCAATAATGTACATGCTTCTCCTTAGCCTCACCTCAATAAACCTAAAGGGGTGATTCTATTACCACCATGCCCTTGGTACCTACCCCAAATGTAGCGACAACCTTTTCTCCACTTCCTGCTCAAAGTCTGACTTTTGATATCATGAGTTCTCGGTTAAAAGATACCCTAGCTTTTCTTCACCACTATTTAGGACTTGACTCTCCTTTACCACAAAATGCTCCTTTTTCTCGATTCTATCTTGGCAACTCTTTTCCCTTCAACTTTTGAGGAGTTGTTGATGCCCATCATGCAATCTCCTAACATTGCTTCCTTGGCTCAACTGAAGTTTCCCGACCTCTCTCAAGAGAAGCTCTTATCACTCTCTTCCATCAATTCATTTTGGTATGTAACTTTTTCCCATGTCATATTGCTTGACTAATTTAATTCTAACTATTTAAAATTATCTTTGGATCATAAAATGTATATTCCTACTCTAGCAATCGTTTTTATCTTCTTTTTAAGAAATGTTGTAATAGCCAGAAGTGAATTCTCTTTTATCTAAGAAGGTAGCGACTATCCCAACTTATCTTTTGCAATAATGGAAGAAATTAAAGTTAATACCCTTGATTCCTCTGGATCTGAGTGCAAAACCCTACTTTACAGCTGCTACGAACTCGATCAATTACTAGGGCATGGAGCACTTGCGAATGTGTATTTGGCGGGAAATATGAAGATTAATTTGAACATCGCCATGAAATCATGGCGAAAGAGAAGGTAATACGAGTAAAAATGGTGAAGAAGGTTAAGAGAGAGATTTCGATGATGAAAATGGTGTTTTTTTATGATTCTTCTACTGTTGGTTTTTATTATTTGCCATTTATACAATTTATAGAGTTATACGGCATAAGTAATGACTGTCCATGATCAATTTTACAAGTAGATTGTAGCAGTAATACGTCCACTCCACTAAAACATATTTTTCTAACATGTCTTACATATACTTCATGAAATGGCTAAGCGGTATAATTAAAAAGTTTGAATTAACTATTTTGTTTTGTTTTAGGTTTAATACAGGAAATGGCTTCTTAGAATATAAGAGAGATTTTTGGGTAAGTTGTACACGAATATGTTATATTCGTTAGCTCTAGTTTTAAATGATATCTCTTTTTACTGGCATCCATTTGGTATACTATTTATATCTCCGACAATCTATGCTATTCTATGCCATTTGAGTATACTGCAGTTGAGTGAGCATTGCAACAAGTAGCTAGAATAAACATTTATATTCATAGTTGTATATTTATCTTTAAAACAAATTTATGCATGTGATATACAAATCATGCACTAACAACTTTGATAAACATAGAAAGCCTATTTCTTGGCGATGAAGTTATGGCAACGAAATCAAAGATTTTTTTGGTGAGGGAATTGTGAGAGGAGAGTTGTTTTCGAGGGTTGCAAAGCATGGGAGGCTGAAGGAATATGCTAAGCACTATTTCAAATAGCTTGTGTCTGCCATTGATTTTTGTCATAGTCGTGGAGTTTATCATTGGCTTTGAAACTCGAGAATATATTACTAGACGATCAAGGTACAAAAGTTGTTCAATAATTTTTTATTATTGAACATTGATTGAAATAACACTTTGTTTTATTCCAATTTGTTGTCAAAATTCAATATATAGTTAAATTTTGCTAGTTCATTGCACGCATAAACAGTGCTAAACTTGATATTATAGATGCTGCAAACTGCTAATGGTTACAAATATGAAGAGTTATATCATGCTTTCAAAATTCAATTCCAAACTTCTATCTTGTTCAACATTAAAAAAATTTAACATATCTAGTGTGTTGATTCACTTTATTCAGATCTTAAAGCCTATTTATTAAATTATAGGATGACAAAATCATAGCCATGTACAAAAAGTTTTTGTAAGAAGAAAGCAAGAGAAAACCATGTTACTTGGTGAAGAACCGGAAAGGATCTGCTTTAACACAAGCAAGTTATTTTATGTTAAGTCTTGAATTTGAGATTGAAATGCACTGGTATCTTTTTGTGGGTTTATTTATATATTTTCACTTACTCTCTCGTTTGTGTGCACCGGTATTACTTTCAAATTGCGTAGTGCTTTTATTTACTTTGTGTGCACTTTTCAACTTTGTGTGCATTTTTTTGGATGATATAATTGAATCAAATTTTCATCTTTATGTGCACTTTTGTCTACTTTTGTAGTTATAGTTTTCTTCCATTGTGCATGCAGTACTATTGATAGACGAAGAAATTGAACTGCATACTTCCTGTTTTGTCATACAACCATGCGAAGCAACTGCAAGACTAATGAAAAATATGGATACTCACGCAGTAGTGGTAAGGATTGATTTGTAATAATGTAATAATAGTTAATATTATTACAACCCTACAATTATATATTGGACCCGATTCACATGTTATGTTGCTCTGTCTTCTACAAAATATCTCATATGCTTTATGTTTTGCTGGTAGTTGGAGCTATTTCGAAGTTTTGGCACTGCTTTCCTTTCTCTTTACTCAATAAACTGCTGGAGGTTTGGGCATGAATATTCCTTACTCATGGAATGATGGTCATGGCTATATACTTAAATGGGTATGCTTCTGCAGTTGATGATCAACCATACATTACAACATCATATTTTGCTGATTCGCCATATATTGAAGTTTGCTTACTTCAACATTGAATTGGGAAACATGTGGATCATTTTCTTAATTCTAAAATTATAGTTTTCTTTTTTTATTACACAGTTTTGCTTGAGTATACGTGAAGGGCGGATGAACAATCAAATGATTTCTCATACTTATATATGAATTTACTTTCAATTGTTATATATATAGTTCACTTTTTTTTTGAAAATGGAAAAGGGCCAGGCCCAAAATGTTACGAAGAAAGGGGTATAAACCAATACCCGAAAACACAAACAAACCCGAACCGCTAGATAATAACAACACAAACCCTAACACAATCACCACAGCGCCTCCAAACTAAAAAAAAACAAAGCGAAGAAAAATGGGGGAGCAACCAAGCAGAGAAACTCTGCAAAAAAAACGATGGAAAAGCACGCTAAAGCCTTCGCTAAAGCTTAGGGGGGTTTCCACTCCTTGATATCTTTGTCCCGAAGCCTGGAGAGACCTGGATCTAGGCTAAAATGGATCTGATGAATTGTTTTAGTTGCAGCTTCCTTATGGTTGGTCTCCTTGTAATTGAAATTGTCACCAAGCGTCAGATCTAAGGAAAATGAAACCTTATTAAGATCTGGACTAGCATATTTGAGGCAATTATCATCATAATGGCTGCTGCTCTCTCCTTTTTCCCAAGCAGATAAGTGGTAGATCCGATTGTTAAGCTTACCGATGTAATACGAGTTTCCTAAGCTTTGCTCATGATTAGGCAGAGGAAAGTTGATGTTGTTGCTGGTCTCAGCAATACAGCGGCTCCTCGTGCTATAATCATGTGAAAGAAATTTTTTATTAGTGCAAATACCCTTATTAATATTGATATTGTTGCAAGTAAAAGCCTTGTTACTTCCCTGACATGTTGAGATCCGAATGCTTGATAGGTTGCAAGCTATAGCCTTGCTAGCGGCGTTGGAATGAGCCTTATCAGATAAGTGCTTGAGCTTGTCAATAGCTATATCTCTAGACACAGCAGCATTAAATAAAACAGTGTTGTTTTGCAGCTGAGAGTCATAGGAGAATAGAGGCTCAAGATTGAATGGATGGCTCTCCCTATGCATATCAGGTAAAGTATAAGGTAGATTTTTATTCAATTTCGATTTAAAATTGTAAGAAAAATTGACTTTTTTATTACTTCCCTTGTAGGGATAATCTCTGGTATGCAATGTGGGGCAGCAACCTTCATCTGAGGGACTGTGACCTATGGAACTAGCTGCCTTTTCCATTGTAATACTATCGGTAGCAGGGAATTGAGAATTTTGTCAAAGTTCTCTTTATGTAAGTATTCTTCAACTAGGTTCTCGTAATTGTCTTCTATTGGAATATTATGAGATCCGTTGTTGATTCTGCTGGATTTGTGAAGAATGATGTTAAATTCAATTTCAATAGTTTTCCAAAGTTGGATGCTGTCTGTTTCGACTTTGTTATGAAGTCTGTTATTTCTTTCTTTCCAAATAAAGTATATGACTGTAGTGAGAATAATAGTAGCTTTGTTAAAATCTACTTTCCTGCCTTTGTATGCTTTCTGAAAATACTGAATGCTGTCTCTAATGTTTTGGAGAGCCAATCTTTGATTTATTTTGAGCTTGTTTTTGGCTATGAACCAAACATGCCTTGAATAGGGACAGTCAAAAAAGAGATGATCTGTGTTTTCAATCTCAGTTTTGCAAATTAAGCAATTGATATTTTCATAGTTTTTGTTCCATTTTCTACATCTTTCTCTAGTTGGAAGACGGTTAAGTAATGCAAAATACGTGCAAAAAGCCATTTTTGGACAATTGGCAGGGTTCCAAACTAATTTGTGCCAGTCCACTTCCATTTCCTCACCTTTTTGAAATTCCCAAGTATTTTTAAAAGAAAATTTATCCTTTATAGATAGTTTCCAACACCAAGCATCTTCATCAATATTAGGATCAATCTCTATTTTATTGATAGTTGAATTGAAGATGGTAGTTGCAGGAAATGCTTGTGTATTCCAAGTAGAATTTTGAATGATGTTGTCAACAAAAGCATTAACTTTTCCAAAGTAGTAAAGATTGTTCCAACCAAATAAGTTGATAAGAGAGTTACCATTTATCCAAGGGTCAAACCATAAACTGGTGCATTTACCATTTTTGAATTTTCTTTCTATAAGCTTTGCACCAATTTCTCTGCAATTTAAAATATTTTTCCAAACATATGAGTAATGGCTTTTGATGAGCATGATCCAAATTTTTTTGTTTTTGACATATTTGGATCTCATCCATTCGGCCCATAGAGATTTGCCTTCTATGAATTTCCAGAAAAGTTTGAGTTTACATGCCTCATTTATGTCTGAAAAGTTTCTGATACCTAATCCACCAGCTTCTTTAGTTTTTGTAATGGTATTCCAAGATATTTTGTGAAATTTTCCATTCCAAATGAAGTTGGAACAGAGTTTTTCAATTTTTTCTAAAGTTTTAGCTGGAATGTTGTGAGATTTCAACCAGTACATCATAACTACTGTGATAACCGTATGTACTAGTTCAACTCTACCTGCTGTAGATAGCATTCTACTTGACCAGTTGTTGATTTTGTTTTGAATGGTTTGATAGAGTTTGGCACAATCTCTTTCCTTGATTTGGTTATTACTTAAGGGGAGACCCAGATATCTGATAGGTAGATCACATTGTTGGAATTTGAGAATGTTGCGGATTTCCATTTTATTCTTGCAGTCTTTGCTGAAAAAGATTTTGCTTTTATTCTCATTGATTTGAAGACCTACTTGCTGCTTGAGTTTGTTAAAAATTTTCATGATAGTAACAGCAGAGGATGCATCTGCATTCAAAAATATTAATAGATCATCAGCATATAAAAGATGTGATATACATGGATTAATAGAGTTAATTGGTTTTATATTTCTACATATCAGTTCTTTCTCCAATTGTAAAGTAAATAATTCCATAGCTATAGTGAATAGATAAGGAGATAAGGGGTCTCCTTGTCTGATGCCTCTATTGCTGTGCAGAAAACCACAAGGGGATCCATTGATAAGAATAGAGTAAGATACATTATAGATGCATTCCTTTATTAAGTTGCAAAATTTTTCATTAAATCCTAATTGACTCATCATGTGTATAATAAAATTTCTGTTAATTTTGTCAAATGCTTTGTGAAGATCAATTTTAAGACACATTTTGTTTTTACCAGCTTGATTAAAATCTCTTAGGAGTTCATGAGATAAAAGAATATTTTCCACAATAAGCCTGTCTGGTATAAATGCACATTGGTTTTTTGAAATGAGATATTTTAAAAAACATTTGATTCTTTTGCTAAGAATAGAAGCAATAATTTTATAGAGAAAATTGCAGCAAGCAATTGGTCTGTACTCTCCCAATCAGGTAGGGTTTTTTTGTTTTAGGGACAAGAGTTATGAAAGTATGATTTATGTTTTTTAATAGTCTACCAGTAGAGAAAAATTCTTTGACAGCCTCAAGTAACACATATTTTATATCATCCAAGTGTGTTTTGTAAAATTTAGCCCCAAACCCATCAGGTCCAGGGCTTTTGTCATCCTTGGTAGAAAAAACAATTTTTTTTATGTCTTCAAGAAAAATAGGAGCAAGTAGAATTTCCTCACTATTAGGATGTAGTATGAATTTAGGAGAAATAGCAGGGAAGGAACAGGGGTTCTCATCAAAATAAAACAAGTCAGAAAAGTATAGAATAGCTACTTTCTCTAATAGAGAGGCATCATTGATAGTCATGCCATTGCTATTGATTAATTTTCCTATATTATTGTGATATTTCCTACCAGACATATTAGCATAGAAAAATTTGGTAGGGAGATCTCCTTGAGAGAGCTAGTGAACTTTGGCTTTCCGTCTAATATTAGCAGCTTCGATACGAAGGGCATTATATAGATTTTTCTGTAAGAGATAGAATTCTTTAATTTTAGTATTGTTAGAACTGTTTCTATCAATACTGTCTTGCAATTTGACACAATCTTCTCTAATTTGAATAATTTCTTTATTATTTCTGTTTTTAGAAAAATTCCAATCTTTTAAAGTGTTTTTAGTATGAAGAAGGAATTTTCTGATCTTAGATTGAGCAGAGCCATTGGGGGGGAATTGAAAACAATTTTGAATGATACTTTTGTAATCAGAATCATAAACCCAACCATTCTTAAATCTGAAAGGAATATTTTTACTAGTTGGGGTGGTTTGAGATAAAATAAGTTGAATGGGAGTATGATCACTCATATATTGAGGTAAAGTGTAGTAATTAAAATCAGAGAAAAGATTAATGAAAGATTTATTGACAAGAATTCTATCTAACTTACAGTGAATATTTCTATATTCACCAGATTTCCAGGTGAAATTATTGCCCTTAATGGAAGGCTCAATTAAACCAGTTTTAATAAGAAAGTTAGTAAAGAATTCCAATTTTTTTAATGGAACTGGAATTCCTCCTCTTTTTTCATTAACTTTGGTAATAGTATTGAAATCTCCCATTATAACCCATGGGAGAGAGATATTTATATTGAGATGAGCAAGTGAGTTCCGTAACTGAATTCTTTCATTTTCAGAATTGGATGCATAAACAAAAGTAACAAAAATATGTAAGTCTCCTTTATTTTTAAAGTTACAGTGAATATATTGAAGGTTGGGAGTGTAGTTACACAGTTCCCAAATGGAAGGATCCCAAAGAACAATGATCCTTCCGTTTCCCCCCATTGAATTATTGTGAATAAGCTGCCAATTATTTGAGTTGCTCATCCTAAACTGGTCAATGTTTTTGTCTGATAACTTATGTTCTAAAATTCCAACTAAAGACGGTTTATATGTAACTAGTAAATTAGAGAGGTCTAATTTCCTCTCAGGAGAGTTGAGGCCTCTAACATTCCAAGTAATTATATTCATAATAATTAGAGAGATATAAAGGATATTAAAAGGATACAATAGCAGCTAAATTTGAATTTTGCTGCTTATTTCCAAGCTCTCTGAAGCTTTTACTCCTTTCCTTTTACATTCTATTTTGTCCTGAACTTTGAGAAAATCCTCCCATTTTGGGTTTTTAATAATGTACTTCTTCTCGAATAGTTTAGAATTGGGAGTTGGATTTTCTGGACTTCCATCTAAATTCTTATTCATAATTTCTTGCAGAGACTTTTTCCTGGCCTTTTTCCTTTTGTTTTTGACAGGAGATGAGGAGATAGAAGAAAATAGCAATCCTGCATTCTCCATCATGGGTTCAGGCAGAGCAGGATTTTCTGAAATGATGCTTGTTGAGATTATTTGTTGATTTGTAACTGTATCTTGATGATTAGAAACTATGTCTGTAATTAAAATTGCTTTCTCCTTAAGGGGGGAGGGCAAGAACTGTTCTTTATAATCCCCTTTGTAATGATTCTGATTGTTGTTGTCTGTTTGAAAATTGCCATGGTCTAAAGGGCCAACTATCTCTGTCATTTGCTGATCAGTATCTAAGGCTAAATTAATAATTGGGGCTTTTGCCTTATTTTCATATGATAAAGCTTGTGGGATAATACTCTCAGATTGCTCAGGTATTTCAACAATATTCCTTTCAACGTTACCTTTTGGAGCCACAATGCTCAGATTGTTTCCAGAAATTTGAAAATGGTTTTCAAAAACTAAATTGTTTTCAGGTGTAGTTTTGCCCGAGGGGATAATTTCCAGTAGTTGGTTTTCTTGATTAAGATCTCTTTCAATTTCTGAATCATCCATAGGATTATTATCCAAATTATTATTTGAGAACTCTTTTTCTTTCCAAACTGTTTTCCAAGAGCAAGTATCTGAGAGGTGCCCAAAGCAAGCACATTTTTGGCATCTGGGAGGGATAAATTCATATTCGATTTTTTGCTTTATGGTTTCACCATCATGCATGGATATTAATGCAAGATCTGGTAACTCATCAGAGGCCTTTATCTCGACTAAAATTCTGGCATAACTAAGGCGAGTCTCTTTAGCTGTTGGCTCGTCTAGTTTGAGTGGTTTACCCACTACGCTTGCTATGGCAGCAAAAGCCTCGTTATCCCAAAGTCTGAGGTTTAATTCTGGCAACCTAATCCAGATTGGATAGTTTGAGAGAAGGTCTCGATCAAGAATCATGTTCTTGTCCCATCTTTTCAAGATAATTAATTTGCCATTAATAAAGAAGGGGCCACTTTGAGTAACTTTAATGCAGTCTTGCTCCATAGAAAATATGATGATAAAAAAACCATTATTTCTTGTAAAGATATCAAAGTTACCTACCGGATTCCAAGTTTTAGAGACAAAGTTCCTGAAATGATGATAGTATGGACGGGCTCCATAGACATAAGCAATAATAGAGTTACTCCATTTGTCCTCAGTTCTTTTACTTATTTCCTCCTTAACAACCACTATTTTCTTATCTCCCAGTTTGAGGGGAGCAGAATAGCATAGATCATTATTATTGGTGAAGCCACCATTCTTAACCAAATCTACCCAAGAAGAGGCTGACTTTGTAGCATTGAAAGTGGTAGATGGTTGAGTTCTTGATGGCTTCTGAACTTGGCTGAATCTTGAATGTCTATTGGGAGGATTTGGGTAAGATCTCTGTCTTAAGGATAAGAATCTATTCGATGATCTATCTAAAGAAACAACAGCTGATCTATGAGGTGGGTTCTGGAATTTAGCTGATTTATTTCTGCGCCTGTTCTTCACTATTTGGAAGCCTTCCTCATCTTGATCAGGGGGCTTATCTTTAGGATTAGGAGAAGAAGAGGAAATAAGAGAAGGATTGAGAGGATGAGGAGGAACATTAGAAATCTGATCAGGACTAACTTCAAAGATAGAGATATTCTTGACAGTCATGGAAGCCATTACTGGATAGGTTACTCTCCTTACTGTTTCTTCTTAATCTTCTTGGAAGAATTATATATAGTTCACTTAAACTAATTTTGTCTGCAAATTCTACAACTAAAATTTTAAGTGATGCACATATATAAGTTTAGTCTAAATAGCTATAAAATCACCATGAGTTTTACTTTATTACCATGACTTCTCCTAATTAGTTTATTTTCCACTCATTGTCATAAATACCAATGGTAAAAAGTATCTCACTTGCTAACATTTTAGTATGCACAGTCTTTTTTAATTTTTTGTGTATTCCAATGTATTGAAAAATTCATGATTTTATGAATAGATTGTTGCTGAATGAGCTAATGCGGAGTTCAAGCTGCTAATATTCAAGAGCCAATGCATATACAGTTAGATGAATCGTATATTCATCATATTTCCATTGTTTTGGTAGATATATATATATATATATATATATATATATATTGCTTCTATAGGATTTGTATTATAAATGACTACGAACATATGAATCATTCAGCATTTAGAAATATAAATCTTTTTATTATTTTTAAAAGATATGGATGAATATGTTTGTTATCGGTACAATATTTTGGTTTTAATGGAAAATTTGTTTTAAATTTGTGAGTGTAATGTAATAGTATTTACATATTTTTTCTTATTTGAATTTTTTTAACAACGGAAAAAAATTATTGTAAAAGACCATATTGCAACGGACAAAAACAGTTGTAAATCATGCTATTGCAACGGGAAAAAACAGTTGTAAATAAGACTATTGCAATGGTTAGGGACCGCTGTAAAAAAGTCTACTACAATGGGCTTTTACAACGAGCATTGCCCATTGTAAAATCTTCTAGATCTATTACAATATCGCTTAATAAGAAGGGCACTGGCCCATTGCAAAACCTCTATTACATCGTGCATTGCCTGTTGTAAAAGGGTATTTTTTTTGTAGTGTGGGTAAGTGGGAAGAAAGAGATTATTCTAGAAAAAGAAGGAAAAATTTAATGGGTTTGGGCCGGGGTTAATCGCTTTGGGTCTCAATTTAATTTTTCGCTAATTTCCTTCTCATTTAAATTTTAATTTAAATTCTGGAATAAATTTCAATCCAACATAAATAAAATTATACTCCACAATATTTATATTCAATTAAAATAATTTATTCACTGTATAAACTATCACGAATAAAATTCAAACACTTTTGTTTAATTAATTTTTTTTTATTAGACGTAGAAAGCATGGTTGTTATACACACATGTGTGTGTACATATATATAATAAACGAATACATTTAAGTGTGTGCATATATTCATATATATGTGTGTGTTTGAATATGTATATGTATGTATGTTTCCCTTTGCAATATATATCTTATATATCAGTAAGACTCTTATATACTTGAAATCATAAAACATGAGACACTTCATAATAAATATCATAAATGATAATGTATCTCCTTACGTACCTAAAGTCACAAAACATAAAACGCCTAAACTATAAATATAAACAACTTTCAAGTTAAAATGAAATATTAGTTTAAAAGTAGACTGGATCTAAGAGCTTAGTTATTTATATAGCCCATTAAAACCCACTTAGGGAATAGTTTTGAAATTTACCTCTATTTCTTTCGTTTCCAAGTGGACCTAGATCAACAATATGCTCTGGCCGCCAACTTATCACCACCTGTATAGTGAATATACACAGGGAACCAAAAATACGAAAATAAAATTTACCTATCCATATTTGTAACAACCAATTCATTGTATATTAATAAAAGGTGGATCCCAGTGCACGAGGCTCCTACGCGAAAGTGGGGGGAGGTCGATAATGTACGCAGCCTTTTCCTCGCATCGAGGCTGTTTCCGGGACTCGAAACTGGGCGCCTAGATCACCATGCGGGTGACCAAATCGTTGCGCCAAGGCTCTACCTCAACTTATGGTATACTAATATTATATTAAATTTATCATAACAATTGAGATTGAGAATTTTATTTTAAGACATAAAAATAGGTGAACTAATAAAAGGGATTTATAATTTATTAGAAAGAAAATAGTCTTCTTCTAGTTTTTGGATTTCTAAAAGAAAAATTAATTTTCAAATCTTTATAAATTATCGAATAAGCTCCAATTTCTTAAAGTTGGCAATGATTTTAATATGGTTGTTAAGTCGATTATGCTGTCGATTTCACAATCGCTATTTAATCATAACTTTATTTATTTTATGGTAAATCAACATGCGATAGCTCAATACATTTGCTTTTCACTTAACATATAGTTGTTCAACATGCGCCAATTTATTCTACCATCATGCAATGCTTGAATTGTCAACACTCAATTTATGGTAGTTTGGACTTATTCATATAAGCTTATTATTTCATATATATGATCATTTACCTACACCTACCAAATTAATAAAATAATTTAAAGTTTTTCTTATATATTACCGTTTTTATCTACTAAAATTTTGTTAGCTAACTGAAAAGTGATTTTCTATTAAAATTCCATATTCTTTATTTGAATTAAGTGACTATATAATATGTATATGTATGTATACATTTATACACGTCTAATTAAATTATGTAGGCATCATAGCTACAAATAGAAAAGGAACTTCCAAAATGATCACCTAGTTCTTCCAAGCCTAAGGAGCCATCCGAAGAAAAGATTTACACTAACTACCAGTCATACTTTTCAAAACAAGAGAACATTGATTTTTGCTAAGTCGCCTTAGAATTATCAAAATTAAAACTAGGGAACCTAGCCTTTTTTACTGGGTTAATACTCCTCCCTAAGGATTCTTCACTTTTACTCCGATTCACATTTGGTTGTTGCTTGCACTTTAATAACTTTATTACTAGGGTTCTAACTTTCCTTAAAATTGCTCCAATTAAGCTTATGCCCAACTCCTATTTTATATTCATTCTCTTTTCGACTTGCTTAAGGAACACAAGAAAGAAGTCCCGACTCCTGCTACTTATGCACGTTACTACTCTTTAGAAAGTATAATATCAACCTATGGGTATGGTATTTTATCTTTGCCTAACTGATTGAGGGTTGATCTCTGATGCAATTACCAAGACGGATGATTGGTTCCATCAATTTTTCTTTATAAGGTGCTTTTCTCCAAATATTTCAAGGAGATTCTCCTTCCCTAGTATACTTTCTAGAGTTCTACTTTCATATTGTTTTCTCTAACTTTACCTGTTTTGTCTTCCTTTTTAAAGTTCTACCCATAAAGACATTGATCCCAAGGTTCTGGATAAGATAGATCTACTTGATGATGTCACCAAATATTCAAAAAGTCCGTTGAGGCTTTTTACTGAAGAAAATTTAAGAAGGTACTCCTTAATCCAGCCATCTCAGCGTTTTTCAGTGAACTACTTCACACAAAGAGGCATAGATATGGCTCCCCAATCCTTGTCACTGTTAAATTGTGGTTTTCTCTACAAATTCATCAGTTCAGCGCACAACTACTAATAGTCCTGGATACTCTCTATCATTCTTTTTGCTCATGTATTTTTAAATATCTAGTAGCTTTTCATTCAATATTACTTATATTTTCCTACATGTCAGATCCACACCTGGTCGACTTAGCCTCTTTTTCTTCAGATAAATACCCATCTAACTTGCCCATCCTTCCAAAAGTTGTTGGAAAGCCTCCTCTTCCTCCTACTTCCAATGTTATCTCATCATCCATAACTTCCATAGTAAGGGACATCTTTCATTGGTGATGAGCAAAAAACGAAAGGGTACCAATAATGTACATGCTTCTCCTTAGCCTCACCTCAATAAACCTAAAAGGGTGATTCTATTACCACCGTGCCCTTGGTACCTGCCCCAAATGTAGTGACAACCTTTTCTCCACTTCCTGCTCAAAGTCTGACTTTTGATATCATGAGTTCTCCATTAAAAGATACCCTAGCTTTTCTTCACCACTATTTAGGACTTGACTCTCCTTTACTACAAAATGCTCCTTTTTCTCGATTCTATCTTGGCGACTCTTTTCCCTTCAACTCTTGAGGAGTTGTTGATGCCCATCATGCAATCTCCTAACATTGCTTCCTTTGCTCAACTGAAGTTTCCCGACCTCTCTCAAGAGAAGCTCTTATCACTCTCTTTCATCAATTCATTTTGGTATGTACCTTTTTCCCATGTCATATTGCTTGACTAATTTAATTCTAACTATTTAAAATTATCTTTGGATCATAAAATGTATATTCCTACTTTAGCAATCATTTTTATCTTCTTTTTAAGAAATGTTGTAATAGCCAGAAGTGAATTCTCTTTTATCTAAGAAGGTAGCGACTCTTGGAACAGAAATTCAGGACCTCAAAAATGCTAATAACTCGTTTTCCATTGATAACAGTTAAATTTCGACGTTATTTGATTAGAAAAGAATAAAACTCATGAATTGGAGGAAAAGCTGAAGATCTTGGACAAATAACTTTCTTCGAGTTAGGAAGAAACAAAGCAAGCTAAGCTCGAAGCTTCAACTAAACTGTTAATTTTAGAAAAGGATATGATGAAAAAGAATCTCTTTCTTTGGAAATTTAGATTTTTTTTTGACGATGTTATATCGAAGTTGTCCTATTTTTTGAACGAAGCACTCCTTCGTTGGAAAGATCAGAGTTCCGAAACTATTCTCCTTACTATTTACAAAAATAATGGAGAATGATGTTCAGATATGGATTTCATCCTTTTATTTTGTTGGATTAATCTACAAAATGAAATTTGACATTCTTCATGATCGGATTCCCAGTAATCTTGTCAAGTTTGGGGATGACAAGCCCATCAACCTTACTATGTTTCTGGCTTTTCATGGCCTTTCTTTGGATGACGATGAACAATGAAGCGACGAATAAGACGTTCTCGAAGATAATGATGACGATGGGAACGATAATTCTAGGAGTCATGATTATAATGGTTCTTCGAGAAAGGAAGGAGATGATGGTGTAGGTCAAGGTAGGACCATAGAAGCTACCCAAGATCCAAGTCATGTAGCCAACTTATTTTCTCCTAACATCGATAAGGGCTTTGATGGTAGGCATGATCAGCCTCCTTTTGGAATCCAAAAATCCAACCCCTTAAATCGGGTGCTACAAAGATTCCTTTACAGGCAATTCCCATTTTTTTCCAAGCCTTTATTCCTTAGTTTGTTCGATTTTATAATCCATAATTCCTAATATTACTTCACCATCAACATAAAAGGAGGAATATAAATTATGTAGAGATTTTATTAGATAATAAGAAAGATTAAATTTTGAGGATTAACAAAGAAGGAGAGTGGTTATGCAAAGTAATAAATGAATCGAACGATAAGTACACGAGGCTCTTAAAATGCCTCAAATATCTTAAGGACTTAAAGGATAAATAAATCACAAATCTCCTTCGAAAACATTGCTTCTACCAATACATCCTTATCAAAAAGATTGATTACCCTTTTGGATGCTGATTGGACATAGGGCCAAACTGATGGAATGTCTTTACTTAGTTTATGCTCGATTTCCTATGAATGAGTTTTCCATTTGTGATATCCCGGAAATTTTGGCAATAAAAATTTAATAATCTGTGTTAAAGCTAAATATATTGTTAATAATAATTTGAATGGATTGATAATAAATTTTGAGTCTTCTTTAATAAATATTTAAATGGGTGATTTTATCTTCTAAAAGCTAATAAATTATTTTCTATTTATAATATATATATATCTGTATATATTGTAAATGGATAATCTTTGTTTTAAATTTAACAAATTGACTTGTTTTCTAATTTTAATATTTTGGTGATTATAACTTGATTTAATATATATCTTTTTAAAAGCTATTTAATAAATAACTCTATGGTTTAAGATACTTAGAATAAATATTAGTAGTTTTAAATTTTATTTTAGCTTAACAAATAGGTTTGTTTTATTTTCTTTTTAAAATTTAGCTTGATAAAACAAGTAGTTTATTAATATAGAGGTAATTTCTTTTGTAAAATATTTAAAATAAAATATATATTATCAATGCAAACATAAGTTTTAAATCAAACATATAGTTATTAACATAAGTATAATTACATAAACATAAAAGCTATGATATTAACATAGCTTAAAATTTATAACCAATAACCTAAAAAAAAAGACTAAAAAGCAAAGAGAAAAGTAAAATAATAATAAAAACATCTTTGTACAAACAATATAAAGTAAAACATTGAGTACTTGAACATTTTATGCAAAGATGAACATAAGTAAAAAGCAAATCAGACTTTATATATTTGTATGTTGCATTTGTATGTTGCCTGGAAGAGGTTGAAATGCAAGCTTAAAACATAGTAAATAAATATCTATGAACATAAAAACAAAATAGATAAGTATGGAATAAAATAAGAAACCAGGCGAGTTAGAACATAAACTGTGCTAAGAAGAAAATATCTTTAGACAAAATAAGATAGGAGAAACATAAAGTACCTATTGCATTTAATGCTTTCATACTTAGCAGCCAGTCAGCCACCAAGTCAATTCGAATGTGTATGGTGGAAAATCACCTCAGCCTCCTTAATAAAAAGAAGATCTCTGAAACAAATATTTTTGTACTAGCTAATTCTTATCTCCAGCAGACACTCTTTTATATATATATATTCTACTTGTTTTGTTCGTTCATCAAAAGAAATGGCTGTAACCCATTTTTTAAAGCAAGACTGCAAATCATTTCAAAAAGAAAAAAAAAAGGTAGCATGTGTATCCTTCTTTAAATTTAAAGATCATCTGCATGCATTCAAACTTCCAAGCACTTCAGCATTCACACATTTCAACATCTCAGCATTTATAAGGATTGCAAGTTTAAAAAGTAAAAGCAATTTCAGATTTCAAAAATTCAAAACAGTTTTAAGCAAAGCTCTGTCTTTCAAAATCTGGTGAGTAACTCTTTTTTTTAAAATGACTAAGTATATTCATTATGGTTGCATGCTAGATTAACTGAATGAAGTATAAATTGTATGTATCTCTTTGATGATGCCTGTAACTCATTTTCTTTTAAGCAAGACCACAAATCATTTTCAAAGAAAAAAAAATAAGTAAAGACATTACAGTTTTCGTTTTCAAAACTGTTACAATCCAATAACTGCTCTGTTCAAAAGGGTGAGTAATAACATTTTTTAAAATATATAGGTTCAATTTAGTGCTTGATTTTATCTGGAATGAGGTTATGATGTGAATATATATCTATGTGCCTGTTTCTATATGTATGTGTACTGTAGGAATCAGATGTGTTTGGCCTCTGTTTCTCTGATGCTTAATGCTAGGCTCAAAAGTAAATCAAAAATTACTTGCTCTTAATCCAAGTTTTGTTAAGGATCTAAATGTGAACACAATATGTTTGTTACATCAAAATTTTAGGTTTTAAAAATTTGTTTGAGTTGAACTTAATTGTTTTGCCTCTGGAAAAAAAATAAAAACAACAGTGAAACTTAAACAAGTTAAAAAAATCAATTATCGTATTTGATGAATTCAGGTTTAAGAATCAAATACTGAAATCAAAATTAGATTTTTAAAACAAAAATCACTATTTTTAATCAAGGGATTGGAGAGCATTCTTGGTTTAACCAGGAAACAGGATATTGGGTGTCTGTGTTGATCTCGAGTGATTTGGGCATTGAGAATTCTTCTGGTGATGGTTTTGTGACCGGTGACTAGGGGAAAAATGGTAGGTGGATGGTCTGAGCACGGTGGCGGCAGTGGTGGTTCTTTTTAGGTTCTAACCCTAGTTTTGCAAGGCTGGAGAAACGAGACCACCTCGTGGTCTCTGGTGCATCGAGTTCAACGAGATGCTGGGAAGTTGAAGTTTGGACGTGGTCGAAGTGATGGACGGAGCCGCTGGTTGTCCGATGGTCGGAGGAGAGAAAGGGAGGCGATGCCAGGTTTGATGTTGGTTGCGATATGGAGTTCCAGGTTTGCATTTTGGGTGCAGTAGCGAGCTTGGATGCTCAATTGCGATAGGGCACTTCGATCATCGATCTGATGATGGAGATAGGTTCGCATGTCGAACGCCGATGTGGGAGCGTGGTCGGTGATGGTCGGAGGAGGCCAAGGCGGCGGTGCATGTGCACCGTACACACTGTGATGCTGAGGGTATCTGGAAGAAGCAAGAGTGGGTTCAAGTTGTACTCTGGCTTTGTTTATTTTGAGTTGCTTGAAGATTATGTTTGCCCTGTAGTGCTTTATACTGGGCAGTGACTGTCTTGTTTTCAACCTTTTAAACAGAAGTTAAACATATATAAAACTGGATTTTAAAATAAGTTTAAAATCAGAATCTGAAGATTTAAAACCAGATTTTTGAAATAAGTTTATAAAATTCAAAATGGTTGATTTGGTTTAAAAGTTTGTGAGTTATAGTATGTTTGGATTTAGATTGACTTTGGTTTTAAAACTCATATAAATTCCTTTATATACAAATGTTCTTTAACTCTTGTTTATTTTTAAAAGATTTTAACTTGGTTTAAAATTGTAAAGTTAAATTTGTAGTTATTTCAAATAATTTAATTTGAAATAGAAATTAAAAGTGGATTTGAAACATGTTTTTCAATTCAAACATGTTTGAGTATTAAAATTTAATCATTAATAAAATGATGTTTTATCTTAAAAATAATTAAGGTTTAATAATTTTTAATTCATTTAATTTTTAAGATAATTAAATGGTTAAATTAATAAGTTAATTAATTTATGATTTGAATTAATTAAGATATTAAGGGTTTTTAATTAATAGATTAAGATTAAATTTAATTTGAAATTAAGAACCATTAATTAGATAAGTTTGAAATATAATTAATGATTAGAAATTAATTAATCCAAGAAATTAATGATTAATTAAGTTAAAATTTAGAAATTTATTATGTAATTAGAAATTAATTAATTTGAGATTAAGGATTAATTAATTTGTAATTAAAAATGATAAATTTAAGTTAATTACTTAGAGAAGTAATTAAAGGATTGGTAAATGATTGTAATTAATGAAAGGTCATTAATTAAGGATTATCAAATGATTAATTAATGGAATTAACTTAATTTAATTAATTTTATTGATTAATTATAGATAATCAAATTGTGAAATTTGGTAAGTGAGGTTACTTAATGTAAATTGAAAGGTACAATTACTTGATGAAAGTAATTAAGAGATTAATTACTTATTGTAATTAATTATGATAATATGATTAGTTAAGTTAATTAATTTAGTTTAATTAATTTAAGAAACCATTTGATGATTTGG
The DNA here is from genome assembly GCA_030765085.1 of Allium cepa. NCBI lineage: Eukaryota > Viridiplantae > Streptophyta > Magnoliopsida > Asparagales > Amaryllidaceae > Allium > Allium cepa. The sequence goes on from CM060939.1 coordinate 161,261,760, forward strand.
TAAGTGTAATTACTTAAGTGTAATTAATGGAGATAATTACTTAGGGAAGTAATTTAATAATAATTACTGGAATGTAATTAGTGAAAGATGATTTATAGTAAAGTAATTTGGGTAATTACTTTTGTAATTAATCAAGGGATTAATTAAATGAAGATAATTAATTGGGGAATAATTAATTTATTTATATGAGTAATTAAGGGTAGTTAATTACTGGTTGATATTAATCAAGGGTGATTAATAATTGTGTTTAATTTCAGACAAATTACTAAATGTAATTAATTTGAATAAAGTAATTAATTTAATTATAATTTGATATCATTGATTAATTAATGATGTAATTAAGTATTGTTTAATTAAGAAATAATTAACAATTAAGTGGTTAATTAATGTAATTAATTAAGGATAAATGTAATCAATTGTATTTAATTAATAAATGAAGTAATTAAGTGTAAATTACTATAAATGACTTAGGATAATAAATTTGTGAAATTAAGTACAAACTAATTACTTATTGTAATTAGAGAATGATTAATCAAAAGTATTTAATCAAGATGAATATCTAGAGATTAATTAATTAATTTGATTTTAAATTAATTTATGGTTATATAAGCAGGATTTATAGATGAAGTAATTAATTAATTTACTTTAAATTAATTAGAGATAGAAGTAGTTAATTTAATTCATTTTAAATTAATTACAAATGGTATGATTATAAACCATTGCTTATGGATGAATGATATTGATATTTCATTTAATGATCGTGATCTCAGATATGAGATAAATAATATCTATGTGATATGGATGTTGGTTTAAGAATGATAATATTTAATTATCTGTTTGGATGATAATATTGATTATCTGTATGTGATGATGATATGATTATCTATTGTGATATTGTGAATTATCTATCTGTGTGTATATTGATAATATTGAATTGAACTGTTAAGACTAAATAGACAACTTGGCCTTAAAAGACACGCTTTGGATTTCGATGAGACCGGGATCGGATTTGCTACACTACAGCGTGATAGGGGGTTCTCGCTTTGCGTTAGGTGGCGAACGGGAGACTCTTACCCCTACATGCCCCCGGGGATAGTATAAGGTCTTGCGGGGTTGGTTGCGACTCGAGAGGGTGGCCGTAAAAGCAAATTCGAGGTATCACTGTGAGCCACAGCGGGGCTGGGATGGTTGAAAAGCCTACCGGTCGTGAGCCGTTGCTGATGGTTGAAAAGCCTAGGACATCACAGTTGGTATCAGAGCGCTAAGTTGAGTGAATACCTAGGCTCTTGAGTGTTTTCTTTCCTGAGAGAGCGTATTTGTAATTTTGATATATATATATATGTTTATTTATTTCTATCTATTGTTGGGTTACCTGTTCGGGTTTTCCAATGAGTTATAAAGGTAGATAGAGTAGTGGTGTGTAACACAACTACTATTGGTTGAGGTTTGTGCATGTGTCGAGACTGTAGACCTAATACCGTCTCGAGTGAGCTTGGCTGTGGTAAGGATTTCATTGGTCTCCGAAGGAAACCTGTTAAGTTTCGGATTTCATCATTTAAGTGTAAGATGATCGCGCTCGTGTGAGCGGATTCTTGAGAGTTTGGATCTGTCGGATGAGCAGAAGCTAGTAATGGTATCTTGATACCTCAGGAAGCAGTAGCTGTGTGATGAGACGCAGTGACTATGGATGATTCCGAAGACATTTCTTTGGAATAAGTTTAAGGAAGTTTGTTGCTTCGGTGTTGTGGCTGTGTTCAGCAGGGTGTTTCTGTTTGGTTTTGTGGTCCGAGTTTCCCGAAGAGTTTTGGATTAGGAAGTTTCTTTGGCATCTGTGGCAGCGATGTAGCTCGAAGTGTTCTGTATATCGGCAAAAGATCTTCTGGTGTAGCAGTTTTCTTGAGGTGAATTCAGGAGTAGCAGAGTGGATCCATTTCTTTGATGGATTTGCTGATTAAACATAGGCTGTTCTGTTTGGTAAAGAGAGAATAGTTTTTCTTTGGAATTAGGCTGGGTGGATCGCAAAAGTGATTTGTGATAGCTAAGTGTTCTCTTGGGTCGTCAGAGATTTTTCTGGATATCTTCAGGGAGTCAGAGTTTTGTCAGCATTTGGAGATTGAGTTTGGTATCGACTGGATTCTAGGAGTGGTACCGGTGGTTCAGCTTAGTAGTAGGATGGTTTCTAGAGAATGAGTTTGGTGAAGCGGCTCGTGTTTTGAAGGAACTTCTGAGTTTTATTTTTGGATCTGTTGAACCATAGTTTTGGGATGTGTTTCCCAGCTTGTGCTCGTGATCATCATCAGCATTTTCATCTGCTCAATCAGAGTTGCGCAGTGGAAGCATGGTGGAAGCTGTTTTTGTTTGGAAGCAACTGGAAGTTGCAGTGCTTTGGATTAAATAGTTTCTTCAGGAAATTTTCCAGGATCTGAGGCAGATTTGGAGTGCACCTGTTTTTATCTTTTCCAGATGGGAGAAGTGGGATCTATTTTCTGATTTGGAATAGATTTTATGTTCTGAGTTTTAGTTGATCTTGGAAAGATCATTGTGTTGGATTATTTTTGGTTCAGTTTGTTCCTAGAGGCATCAGCAAGGGTTGAGTTGATCAGGAAGCATGATGGCAGCCCAGGATCGTCTGAAGAATTTTATGGATAAGAGACGAAGGAATTTGAATTCCGAAGTCGGAGATTTGATTTTGGATAAGTGTTTTTAGGATTGAATTGTCAGTTGGATAACTGAGAATCATTGTGTTTCACGTATCTCTGAGGGAGTGCGTGTAAGATCCATCTCTGGTTGTAGAACCAGCACTTCATGGAGTTTTAGTTGTTAGAATCAGACTTGTCTGTAGTCTGATATCCTGTCTTTTTTTTGTAGATCTAGATGAGTGGAAGCTCTGTAGCTTAGTAGTATTGATTGTTTGGATTCTGTAGAGCGAGTATCCAGATATTTAGACCTGGGGAACTCTAGATGGATCTGTCCTGATTTTGTCTGGATAATTAGATTTGTTTGATTGGATGAATTGGTTGCTATGGTTTTAGCATATGATTGATATATGCATGTGTTTTAAAATTAAATCTTTAATTGGATTATTAAATTACCTTTGTTTTAAATTTCAGGGACGAAATTCTTTTAAGGGAGGAGGAATGTGATATCCCGGAAATTTTGGCAATAAAAATTTAATAATCTGTGTTAAAGCTAAATATATTGTTAATAATAATTTGAATGGATTGATAATAAATTTTGAGTCTTCTTTAATAAATATTTAAATGGGTGATTTTATCTTCTAAAAGCTAATAAATTATTTTCTATTTATAATATATATATATATATCTGTATATATTGTAAATGGATAATCTTTGTTTTAAATTTAACAAATTGACTTGTTTTCTAATTTTAATATTTTGGTGATTATAACTTGATTTAATATATATCTTTTTAAAAGCTATTTAATAAATAACTCTATGGTTTAAGATACTTAGAATAAATATTAGTAGTTTTAAATTTTATTTTAGCTTAACAAATAGGTTTGTTTTATTTTCTTTTTAAAATTTAGCTTGATAAAACAAGTAGTTTATTAATATAGAGGTAATTTCTTTTGTAAAATATTTAAAATAAAATATATATTATCAATGCAAACATAAGTTTTAAATCAAACATATAGTTATTAACATAAGTATAATTACATAAACATAAGAGCTATGATATTAACATAGGTTAAAATTTATAACCAATAACCTAAAAAAAAAGACTAAAAAGCAAAGAGAAAAGTAAAATAATAATAAAAACATCTTTGTACAAACAATATAAAGTAAAACATTGAGTACTTGAACATTTTATGCAAAGATGAACATAAGTAAAAAGCAAATCAGACTTTATATATTTGTATGTTGCATTTGTATGTTGCCTGGAAGAGGTTGAAATGCAAGCTTAAAACATAGTAAATAAATATCTATGAACATAAAAACAAAATAGATAAGTGTGGAATAAAATAAGAAACCAGGCGAGTTAGAACATAAACTGTGCTAAGAAGAAAATATCTTTAGACAAAATAAGATAGGAGAAACATAAAGTACCTATTGCATTTAATGCTTTCATACTTAGCAGCCAGTCAGCCACCAAGTCAATTCGAATGTGTATGGTGGAAAATCACCTTAGCCTCCTTAATAAAAAGAAGATCTCTGAAACAAATATTTTTGTACTAGCTAATTCTTATCTCCAGCAGACACTCTTTTATATATATATATATATATTCTACTTGTTTTGTTCGTTCATCAAAACAAATGGCTGTAACCCATTTTTTAAAGCAAGACTGCAAATCATTTCAAAAAGAAAAAAAAAAGGTAGCATGTGTATCCTTCTTTAAATTTAAAGATCATCTGCATGCATTCAAACTTCCAAGCACTTCAGCATTCACACATTTCAACATCTCAGCATTTATAAGGATTGCAAGTTTAAAAAGTAAAAGCAATTTCAGATTTCAAAAATTCAAAACAGTTTCAAGCAAAGCTCTGTCTTTCAAAATCTGGTGAGTAACTCTTTTTTTTAAAATGACTAAGTATATTCATTATGGTTGCATGCTAGATTAACTGAATGAAGTATAAATTGTATGTATCTCTTTGATGATGCCTGTAACTCATTTTCTTTTAAGCAAGACCACAAATCATTTTCAAAGAAAAAAAAAATAAGTAAAGACATTACAGTTTTCGTTTTCAAAACCGTTACAATCCAATAACTGCTCTGTTCAAAAGGGTGAGTAATAACATTTTTTAAAATATATAGGTTCAATTTAGTGCTTGATTTTATCTGGAATGAGGTTATGATGTGAATATATATCTATGTGCCTGTTTCTATATGTATGTGTACTGTAGGAATCAGATGTGTTTGGCCTCTGTTTCTCTGATGCTTAATGCTAGGCTCAAAAGTAAATCAAAAATTACTTGCTCTTAATCCAAGTTTTGTTAAGGATCTAAATGTGAACACAATATGTTTGTTACATCAAAATTTTAGGTTTTAAAAATTTGTTTGAGTTGAACTTAATTGTTTTGCCTCTGGAAAAAAAATAAAAACAACAGTGAAACTTAAACAAGTTAAAAAATCAATTATCGTATTTGATGAATTCAGGTTTAAGAATCAAATACTGAAATCAAAATTAGACTTTTAAAACAAAAATCACTATTTTTAATCAAGGGATTGGAGAGCATTCTTGGTTTAACCAGGAAACAGGATATTGGGTGTCTGTGTTGATCTCGAGTGATTTGGGCATTGAGAATTCTTCTGGTGATGGTTTTGTGACCGGTGACTAGGGGAAAAATGGTAGGTGGATGGTCTGAGCACGGTGGCGGCAGTGGTGGTTCTTTTTAGGTTCTAACCCTAGTTTTGCAAGGCTGGAGAAACGAGACCACCTCGTGGTCTCTGGTGCATCGAGTTCAACGAGATGCTGGGAAGTTGAAGTTTGGACGTGGTCGAAGTGATGGACGGAGCCGCTGGTTGTCTGATGGTCGGAGGAGAGAAAGGGAGGCGATGCCAGGTTTGATGTTGGTTGCGATATGGAGTTCCAGGTTTGCATTTTGGGTGCAGTAGCGAGCTTGGATGCTCAATTGCGATAGGGCACTTCGATCATCGATCTGATGATGGAGATAGGTTCGCATGTCGAACGCCGATGTGGGAGCGTGGTCGGTGATGGTCGGAGGAGGCGAAGGCGGCGGTGCATGTGCACCGTACACACTGTGATGCTGAGGGTATCTGGAAGAAGCAAGAGTGGGTTCAAGTTGTACTCTGGCTTTGTTTATTTTGAGTTGCTTGAAGATTATGTTTGCCCTGTAGTGCTTTATACTGGGCAGTGACTGTCTTGTTTTCAACCTTTTAAACAGAAGTTAAACATATATAAAACTGGATTTTAAAATAAGTTTAAAATCAGAATCTGAAGATTTAAAACCAGATTTTTGAAATAAGTTTATAAAATTCAAAATGGTTGATTTGGTTTAAAAGTTTGTGAGTTATAGTATGTTTGGATTTAGATTGACTTTGGTTTTAAAACTCATATAAATTCCTTTATATACAAATGTTCTTTAACTCTTGTTTATTTTTAAAAGATTTTAACTTGGTTTAAAATTGTAAAGTTAAATTTGTAGTTATTTCAAATAATTTAATTTGAAATAGAAATTAAAAGTGGATTTGAAACATGTTTTTCAATTCAAACATGTTTGAGTATTAAAATTTAATCATTAATAAAATGATGTTTTATCTTAAAAATAATTAAGGTTTAATAATTTTTAATTCATTTAATTTTTAAGATAATTAAATGGTTAAATTAATAAGTTAATTAATTTATGATTTGAATTAATTAAGATATTAAGGGTTTTTAATTAATAGATTAAGATTAAATTTAATTTGAAATTAAGAACCATTAATTAGATAAGTTTGAAATATAATTAATGATTAGAAATTAATTAATCCAAGAAATTAATGATTAATTAAGTTAAAATTTAGAAATTTATTATGTAATTAGAAATTAATTAATTTGAGATTAAGGATTAATTAATTTGTAATTAAAAATGATAAATTTAAGTTAATTACTTAGAGAAGTAATTAAAGGATTGGTAAATGATTGTAATTAATGAAAGGTCATTAATTAAGGATTATCAAATGATTAATTAATGGAATTAACTTAATTTAATTAATTTTATTGATTAATTATAGATAATCAAATTGTGAAATTTGGTAAGTGAGGTTACTTAATGTAAATTGAAAGGTACAATTACTTGATGAAAGTAATTAAGAGATTAATTGCTTATTGTAATTAATTATGATAATATGATTAGTTAAGTTAATTAATTTAGTTTAATTAATTTAAGAAACCATTTGATGATTTGGTAAGTGTAATTACTTAAGTGTAATTAATGGAGATAATTACTTAGGGAAGTAATTTAATAATAATTACTGGAATGTAATTAGTGAAAGATGATTTATAGTAAAGTAATTTGGGTAATTACTTTTGTAATTAATCAAGGGATTAATTAAATGAAGATAATTAATTGGGGAATAATTAATTTATTTATATGAGTAATTAAGGGTAGTTAATTACTGGTTGATATTAATCAAGGGTGATTAATAATTGTGTTTAATTTCAGACAAATTACTAAATGTAATTAATTTGAATAAAGTAATTAATTTAATTATAATTTGATATCATTGATTAATTAATGATGTAATTAAGTATTGTTTAATTAAGAAATAATTAACAATTAAGTGGTTAATTAATGTAATTAATTAAGGATAAATGTAATCAATTGTATTTAATTAATAAATGAAGTAATTAAGTGTAAATTACTATAAATGACTTAGGATAATAAATTTGTGAAATTAAGTACAAACTAATTACTTATTGTAATTAGAGAATGATTAATCAAAAGTATTTAATCAAGATGAATATCTAGAGATTAATTAATTAATTTGATTTTAAATTAATTTATGGTTATATAAGCAGGATTTATAGATGAAGTAATTAATTAATTTACTTTAAATTAATTAGAGATAGAAGTAGTTAATTTAATTCATTTTAAATTAATTACAAATGGTATGATTATAAACCATTGCTTATGGATGAATGATATTGATATTTCATTTAATGATTGTGATCTCAGATATGAGATAAATAATATCTATGTGATATGGATGTTGGTTTAAGAATGATAATATTTAATTATCTATTTGGATGATAATATTGATTATCTGTATGTGATGATGATATGATTATCTATTGTGATATTGTGAATTATCTATCTGTGTGTATATTGATAATATTGAATTGAACTGTTAAGACTAAATAGACAACTTGGCCTTAAAAGACACGCTTTGGATTTCGATGAGACCGGGATCGGGTTTCCGCATTAGGAACATCCGAAAACCACATCGTTTCCAAATTAACGATAGGTCGTTAATCTGAAGAAAGATGAAGATTCAGAATGCAAGGGTTATCGTCGTTGACTCTGAGGGTGATTCCAAAATGAGTGTAACGAGATAATGCCTTCGGTTTCGTTCGAACCCAGAACGAACTTGTATGGATTGAATGATTTCAACACATCGTCAGGTGGGCGATGAGCATTCTAAGAAATGTATTCTAAAAAGGTAATCGTAGCCTCATGCCTCATCAACCGGGAATGGCTAAAACAGGGGAGATGCAGCAAGGTTAGGTGGGTCATGCCCAAGCAGGACAAGGATATTCCCCTGTCTAGATGTCCCTTTTATTTTCGGCTTAGTGGGCAGTAGCGACGGCTATCTGCGGGGTGTATCTTGTTCGGGACTGTTCAGTAAGGAACGGTTCCGGCCTTGTGTTGCAGGGGATGAAGGGAGTAATCCTCGGTACGGTGATCTAGGCCCCGTACTGTGACGGGCGGTACCCCAGTAGCCCTGCCATTGTATGGAATCCAAAATCCAATAAGTGCCGTAGGAATTAGTTGTGCCCAACTATGTTGGAATGTGAGATGTAAGCATTTCAGCTATTTCTGTATTTTACTTGAAAACCCTAGACACTATTATAATATCACTGGATTTCCTATCAAATGTTTTGGTTAGCGTAAGGTAAAAACTTTTCCATGTTTATGTGTGGGAAGTCTTACGTGATACCTTTTGTTTTCAAAAGATTTTCAAAATTAAGCAACTTTAACCTGTTACTCATACCAGACCCATGTCTGACTCGGAGTTTATTTTTGTTTTTCATAAACTCTCGGCTACCCAAATTTTTACGGGTAGCCAAGGGATTCAGGTTAGCTTTGACGAATACTGGAGGAGCAATGGAGCAGGAGGCTTCAGCGTTGTAGATATACTTATAGTTCCGCTGTATTGGTATCTTTGAGTTATTTGCTTGTGTTATATTGAATTGTATTAACTAGACAGGAGTTTATAACTGTCTAGTATATGATGTATTGTCTGTATAACTCTGATTGATGATGTATATTATGTAAATACTTATGTGATTATTATAATTTATTCGTTCCGCTGTGAGATTCTGATGTTGTTTCTTCTTCTTCTCTATCTTTTCTATTTTCTCATCCCTTTCTTTCTTTAAGACGAAGCGGTTTTCTGGGCTTAGAAAGTCGGGTCGTCACACCATTTTAGGTGATGATTGTGGAGGTCTAATCAGGCATCTTCAAAAGAGACTCTTGGATGAACATGGATCTGATCCTCATCTAGAGGAGTATTGGAATTTACATAGAATTCTTACTCTCAATTAAACATTGGTTCTCTTCCTCCTGATAAGATAAAGTCCAGTAGGCATAGATTTATTATTGATTATTATTAAGAGGTTCCTTATGAACCTCAATTATACCATTGTATTTTTTTTGCCTTTTAAGTTGATGTTGTAATGTGACGCAGCGGATAAATCAAAACAAACTTCAATCGATGTAAGTAGTAATCGGTGAGTTGAGAATACTGCAATGCCCAAATCAGTTGATCCAAAGATGCCGGATTCTAGCTATCTTCGTCTCGTTGATCGCGCACGATACCGAGAAACAAAGATCTACGATTCTTCGACGTTGATCAAGCGCACTTGATTCCGTGAATCGGCTTCAACAAACGTTGATTCGAGCGCACTCGAATGACGTAGGTGGAGATAGGAGATCACACTCGACTACCAATTTGTATGAAAGCACAAAGCTAACAAAATTAGAATTTAATTCAATTTTCAACAACCTTACAAATGACACGACTTGCCTATTTATAGGCTTACAACTCACTACAAGACTTAAAAAAATTACAACACAATGGTACACGACTTAAAGAAAAGAAAATATGCAGCGACTTTATGCTAACTCGGCTACGGTTCAATTGAAACTCGGCAATGACTAAACGACTCGGTAATAAGTCGTTCGCGACTTAACTGAAGCTATTCAAATTTTCACGCGACTCAAGATAGCTCGGTAACGGCTTAGGATGGAAGAAACTCGGCAGCGACTTAATGGAGCTTCTTCGCGACTTAACAGTTAGCACGACACAAGGAGTTTCGCGACTTAAAGGATTGAGGGGAAAAGGTTAAGTCGCGCACGCGACACATGAAAGAGGCGGAGGGGAACTTAAGTCGTTCGCGACTTAGCAGTATCGCGATTTAGGGTTTTAGATTGGAATCGATGCCGCGTGAGGGGAGTGAGTCGGTGATGTTGAGTCGTGGGTTGTTGGAGCCGCGCGACTCAAGGTGGGCGACTCATGGAGATGGTGGCGATTCAGGGCAGCTTCATCTGATCGAATCATGGTATGCTCTGCATCATCCTCCCCCTGTTGGAAGGAATTCGTCCTCGAATTCATACTCTCCTTATCTTTGATAGGTTCCTCCTCATAATACGGAATTAAGTGCTTCACATTAAACACGTCATAAGTGTAAACATCCTCTGGCAGTTTCAACTTATAAGCATTTTCATTGATTCGTTTTATAATTTCTACTGGTCCAATCTTTCGAGTTTTCAACTTGTTATAAGTGCCAGCCGGAAAACGATCTTTAGTCAAAATGGCATAAACAAAATCACCCTCTTTGAAGATTACACTTCCTCGTTTCTTATCCGCCATTTGTTTATACCTCTCATTCGTTTTCTTCAATCGTTCCTGAACGATTCTATGGCATTCTGTTAACCCATCAACAAAATCAGCAGCCCGCTTAACTGTTCCTTTCGGTTGTGGCACTATTGTCAAATCCAGCGGCCCCTTTGGCAAACTTGAATATACAATCTGAAACGGACTGAAACCTGTACTTCGGTTATTTGCATGATTGTGAGCAAATTCAGCTTGACACAACTTCAAATCCCAACTCTTCAAATTGTCTTTCACAAGACATCGTAACAAGTTTCCCAATGATCTATTCACCACCTCTGTTTGCCCATCTGTTTGCGGATGATAAGCACTACTAAATTTCAGTTTCGTTCCCACCATCTTCCACAAACTAAGCCAAAAATGACTTAAAAATCTGGTATCCCTGTCTGAAACAATAGACTCCGGCAACCCATGTAATCGATAGATTTCTTTAAAGAATAATTGTGCCACTCGAACTGCATCCGCTGTCTTCTTACAGGCTATAAAATGTGCCATCTTCGAAAACCTGTCCACCACAACAAATATAGAATCATTCCCCCTCTGAGTTCTCGGCAAACCCAACACAAAATCCATACTAATATCAACCCATGGTTTAATAGGCACGGGTAATGGCATATATTACCCCGCATTCGTAGCCGTTCCTTTCGAAACTTGAAAGATATGACATCTTTCCACAAATCTCTCGACCTCTTTCCTCATTGACGGCCAAAAATAAGATTGTGTAATTAACTGCAATGTCCGATCACGGCCCACATGTCCTTCCTCGTGCAATTCCTTGATAATCTTCATTCTCAAGCTACAATCTGGTATACATAAACGATTCCCTTTGAACAAGAATCCATCAACCAACACAAATTCATCAGTATTCCCATCCTTAACTTTCTCAACAAACTTTACAAAGTAAGGATCTTCTTCAATCAGCTCTGGCAATAATTCGAAACCTGTCACTTCAACTTTCATTGTCGTTAATAAATGAATCCTCCTACTCAAAGCATCAGCTATGCGATTCGTCACTCCTGACTTGTGCTTAACGACAAAAGTAAACTGCTGCAAATAAGCAATCCATGATGCATGTCTCGCGGAAATCTTGTCCTGTCCTTACATATGCTTCAATGCCTCATGATCAGTGTAAAGAACAAACTCTTTCTGAAATAGATAGTGTCTCCAATGTTTAATAGCTTGTACAACAGCATAGAATTCAACGTCATATGTACTGTATCTCATTTTCGCTCCTGACAACTTCTCACTAAAATATGCAATAGGACGTCCCTTCTGACTCAGCACACCCCCAATTCCAACCTTTGATGCATTAGTATGTAGTTCAAACAATAACTGAAAATCTGGTAAAACAAGAATTGGTGCTGTCGTCAATAGTTCCTTGATCTTCTCAAAAGCAACCCCGGCTTCCTCTGACCACGAAATCTGTTTACCCTTCATGCAATCAGTAACTGGAGCCATCACGCTACTGAAGTGTGGAATGAATCTTAGGTAGAATGACGCTAGCCCATAAAAAATTCTCACCTCTGTAATTGTCCTCGGCTGTGGCCAATTCCTGACTGCTACAACTTTATTCTGGTCCACCTGTATACCTTCTCCTGACACAACATATCCCAGAAATAAAACACTATGCGTCATGAACACGCATTTCTTCGTAGCAGCATAAAATTGTTCCTCACGAAGAATAATCAGCACTTCCCTCAAATGTTGAACATGCTCCTCCATATTCCGGCTATATATCAGAATATCATCGAAATAAACCACCACGAACTTCCCAATGAATGGTCTAAAGATTTGATTCATCACCCGCATGAATGTACTAGGTGCATTTGATAAACCAAATGGCATAACCAACCATTCGTATAACCCCTCTCTTGTCTTGAAAGCTGTCTTCCATTCGTCTCCAGGTCTAATCCGAATTTGGTGATAACCACTCTTCAAATCAATCTTCGAAAAGATAGTTGCCCCACTCAACTGATCTAGCAAGTCATCCAACCTTGGCATTGGAAATCTATATCTCACCGTAATCTTATTCAATGCTCGACTGTCAATGCACATCCTCCACGTTCCGTCCTTCTTTGGTACTAACAAAGCTGGCACAGCACATGGACTCAAACTTTCCTGCACACGTCCCTGCTCAAGTAACTCTTCCACCTGCCTCCTCAACTCTTCATGTTCCTTCGGACTCATTCGATAATGTGGTCTATGCGGCAATACTGCTCCCGGAACAAGATCGATTTGATGTTGAATGTCTCTTAGTGGCGGTAACTCCTTAGGCAACTCTTCTGGAAATACATCCTCAAATTCTTTCAAAACTGGCTTCGCTTCTTCTGGAATTTCAACCTCTTCACTACAATCTCGCCCAATCAACAAGTACACTTCAGGTTCCTCTTCAACTTCCTTAACAAACTCCTTCAAAGATAACAAAGTTTTCAATTCTTCAATCTCCTCAGATTTGCTCTCTCCTTGTTGCCTTTTCTTTGGAACTAAAATAATCTTAACGCCTTCAAACATAAAACTATAACTATTGGTTCGACCGTCATGATGCACTGCTCGATCATACTGCCACGGTCTTCCCAAAAGCAAATGACAAATATCCATTTCAACTACATCACACCAAATCTCGTCCTTATATTTCTTTCCAATGTAAAATGGAACTCGAACTCGCCTATCCACCTTCACCTCTCCTCCTTTTCTCAGCCACGCTAGCTTGTAAGGATTAGGGTGTTTCTCCGTCTTCAACTTCAGCTTCCTCACAGCTTCAGTAGAAATAATATTGTCACAACTTCCTGCATCAATCACAAACTTACACACTTTTTCCAGAATAGTGCATGTAGATTGAAAAATGTTGCTCCTCAAACAACTAGACTCATCTTCTTGCTTGGGCGTTAAACAAGACCTCCTCATCATTAGATTACATCCTTCATCCCCTGATGCGATATCCTGTTCATTCTCCTCAACTGGACTATCTTCACCATCAACAGCATCCTCACTTTCAACCTCAGCTATCATAGCTCGTTTCTTTGGTTTTGGACACTCACTGCTTTTATGACCCATTTCCTGGCAACTATAACATTTGAAACCATTGTTAACCTTCGCCTTCTCACTCTCCTTTACTACGGGTTTACTGACAGGTTTAGAAACATTAGAACTTCCGCTAACACCCTTCACTTGATTGTTGGAATTAGTAAACACACCACCTCCACGTCTTCCCTGCTTCTCCCAAGCCAATGCCTTCTGATGTGCCTCCGCCACAGATCTTGGATCAAACATATTAACCATATCCTGGATCTGCATTCGTAACCCTCCAACAAATCTTGCTGTCAGCTGCTCTTCCGTTTCCATTATATCGTTCCTGGCAATGAGTTGGTAAAATTCATCTGCATAGTCGTTAACTGATTTCGTCCCCTGCCGTAGATTCTGCAATCTCTGGTACATAAGTGATTGATAGTTGTATGGTAGAAATGTAGCTCTCATCAATTTCTTCATTTTCTCCCAATCTACAATCTTCGACTTTCCCATCCGTTCTCGTGTAAGTTTAGTTTGCTGCCACCACGCCAAAGCTCTCCCCCTCAGCCTTGTAGCGACTAACTTCACTCGGCGATTCTCCGGAATCTCCTTGAAATCAAAAATTTCTTCAACATTAGACAACCAATCTAAAAATTCTTCAGCAACCATTCCGCCTTTAAATTCTGGAATCTCCATCTTCATTCCCGATTCCCATCGACGATCATCATCTACATCTCGATTCTGACGTCGTGTTTGTTCTCTATCTCGATAGTGAACACTTCCCCTATCACCATCAAACTCCTCATCAAAATCTGAAGTATATCGATGTCGATCACGACCTCCAACATCTCTACTACCACTCCTTCGATCAACATTCCTATCACGATTATCAACACTTCTATGATCTTTTCTTCTCTCCCGATCTGAATGTATCGAAGCTCGACTTCTCCCATGGCTCGATTCAGGTGAAACTCTTCTTCTACTTTGATTCATTTCAAGCATCATTCTCTTTAAGCGACCAATTCCTTCATTCAACTTCTCAGTAAAACTCTCGTGGATTCGTTGCTCCATTTCATCAGCTTCTTCTCTTCCATATAAAGCATTAATATTGCGATGACGTTGAGCTCGTCTTGGAGGCATGAATGAACTTCAAACAAGTAATTCAACAAATCTTCAAAATCTTCAAATAACTTCAACAAATTTGTCTTCAAGAATCTTCAAACAAAACAACTCCAAAACTACAATTTAAATCAACTAGCACGGCTTCAAGCTTGCTTCGAACTTCACTTTGGCGTGCAAACTCTCCCACGCAAATTCAAACACCTTTTCCACACTTTGATCCAAATGAATATGGATCAAACACCCCAAACTTGTTGCAACTTCAATATGAACACGACGAACATAAACTTCAAACTTCGAATACTTGGCTCCAAGACCCGATTTAGCTATGATTGGCTAAAACAAGCTCTGATACCAAACTGACGCAGCGGATAAATCAAAACAAACTTCAATCGATGTAAGTAGCAATCCGTGAGTTGAGAATACTGCAATGCCCAAATCCATTGATCCAAAGATGCCGGATTCTAGCTATCTTCGTCTCGTTGATCGCGCACGATACCGAGAAACAAAGATCTACGATTCTTCGACGTTGATCAAGCGCACTTGATTCCGCGAATCGGCTTCAACAAACGTTGATTCGAGCGCACTCGAATGACGTAGGTGGAGATAGGAGATCACACTCGACTACCAATTTGTATGAAAGCACAAAGCTAACAAAATAAGAATTTTATTCAATTTTCAACAACCTTACAAATGACACGACTTGCCTATTTATAGGCTTACAACTCACTACAAGACTTAAAAAAATTACAACACAATGGTACACGACTTAAAGAAAAGAAAATATGCAGCGACTTTATGCTAACTCGGCTACGGTTCAATTGAAACTCGGCAACGACTAAACGACTCGGTAATAAGTCGTTCGCGACTTAACTGAAGCTATTCAAATTTTCACGTGGCTCAAGATAGCTCGGTAACGGCTTAGGATGGAAGAAACTCGGCAGCGACTTAATGGAGCTTCTTCGCGACTTAACAGTTAGCACGGCACAAGGAGTTTCGCGACTTAAAGGATTGAGGGGAAAAGGTTAAGTTGCGCACGCGACACATGAAAGAGGCGGAGGGGAACTTAAGTCGTTCGCGACTTAGCAGTATCGCGATTTAGGGTTTTAGATTGGAATCGATGTCGCGTGAGGGGAGTGAGTCGGTGATGTTGAGTCGTGGGTTGTTAGAGCCGCGCGACTCAAGGTGGGCGACTCATGGAGATGGTGGCGATTCAGGGCAGCTTCATCTGATCGAATCAAGGTATGCTCTGCATCATAATGGTACATTCACGTTGGATTTATATTTTAAATTTTTTGCATCATTAATATGCAAGCCTCTGAATTAGCCTTTGTTTCATCCTTATCTACCATTTCGAAGCATACTTTAAGTAAATTAGTTAGACTAAAAAGTTCTTTTAAAGAAAAATTCTTCCGTGATTAGCAAGCCTCATTTATGAAAATGATGCTTTCTTCTTAGTCTTCACTATATATATATATATATTCAGTTTCCAAACTTGGATTTCATTTTCTTGGGAAACCAAAGAGATTGGTTTATTCATGAAATTCAGACTAATTACATTAAGTTATTATGCGATGATCTCAGTACTCCTTCCAAAGAATGAGATTATCATAGGTTTCCCCAAGTTAGCACTCCTCTTAGCATTAATGCTCCCTTTTGTTCTACATTTCCCATTTCACCTTCCTATTTTCAGAGAATTCAAGGTATCCTTTCTCATTCTAAGGATTAGCAACATTATGTTATGCATATAATTTTTATGGTTACCATTTCCATTGAATGTGATGGTTCTGGTTGTTTCCCACTTATTAAATAAAATAAAATTAGTACTACTTTTCTTTATTTTATTGAAGATATATCATTTTTCATCTTTTAATTTATAATGAAGAAGAACCCTTACTCTTATTGATCCTTGCCCGAGCCTACTTCTCCAGCGCATCCAATCCAAACTAGCGACAGTTTTGGAGAGTTGCCCCGCTCGTTCTATTTTTGGCGCACCAACTATGCTAAGGCCAAAAATGTACAAGAAGTACGTTTATGTGAAGTCTATTTTTAAAACTTTCTAAGAGATGGTCAACGTTCTAAAGAAGAAAAATTATTTTAATGATGATGAAACTTTGAGTCTAGTTGGAAAAATTAATTCACATTTTAATCCTCAACTACAATTGGAATATGACCAAAATTGCTCAACTTAATCAACATATTTTTGGTTTATAAGTAAACTTAATGAAGTCCAAGAAAGAGTGTCAATTGTAAAAATTTATATTAACCGAGGGTGAAAAAGGACTACCTACTCCAACTCCCGCTAAGTCTTTTAAGAAGGCGCCTTTGCAGATCTCTTCTTCATCTTGTTGATGCGCGGTAGTGGCGTAACTGATTTATCTCTAAAAACCAAATCTGGTGAAATTGTCAGACTGAGAAAATCTTTCAAGTTGGAAGTAGCCAGAAAATAAAAGATTATTGGAATAAAATATTCATCGAAACATTCCAAAAGCTTATTCTTGAAATCGAGATGCTTGAGCGTCGAAAGAGTGAACTTACACTTAGGTTTCAAGCACTTTAGGATGACCAATGTGGCTTGTCTCATCAAGTTTCGTAGTTATAAAGTAATAACATAACTTATAAGAAGGTGTTAAAAGCTAAAATCGATTCTGTTGACTTACTTAAAGTTACTAATCATAAGGAAAAGAAGTTGAAAAAATACCTTCTTTTAGCAATACAACACATAGTCAATCCTTTTGCTACATTAGAAACTCTAATTAATGAGGTAAAGGATCCCAAAGACCAATTGGGGTTGATGCAATTTTATTCCGCTAGGGGTTCTCAAGTTGATTCTCTATTAGATTATTTGATTGAAGTCATAGTTGCTTTTCACTTAAAAATCGACATCTTATTTTAAGCTCGGAAAGAAATTACCGTTAAGGAAAGCCATCACTTCTAGTTATTAAAGATATTAACATTTTTTGGTATGGGTTCTCTGATGCTTATAAGGAAATTAAGCGTCTTCCAATGTTGTACAAGAAAATTGATTCAACTAAGGAAATGCACTTTTTCACTTTGGAAGTTGAATGGAAAGGAAAAGAGCTTTTCTACCAACACCACAATCTTCCTCATCCTATAAAGCTGTGAACTTTAGGAAATTTTTACAGTAATTTTAACTTTAATGTATAGAAAAGCCATTGTATAGTATGAATTTTGTGTAATAAAAATTTTGTGCACGTGTTTCGTAATGCCTCTTGATGAGTTGCCTGTTTGTATCTGTAATATAGCCCTTATGCTCTTCTGCTGATGCTTTGCCTATATTGCATAGATGTTTTCGAAAAGACTTTGAAGAAAGCTCTCTCTTTTTTCATCTCCCTTTGATGGTTACTTTGGCTAGGCCCGACGACGGGACCAAAGGCTTAATTGACATCACTCTTTCGTTGGTTGCTTTGGCCAGACCTTAGGTCGGGACCAAAGGCTTCTCGTCCACCTCCCTTGTATAAATTCTTTTGACTAGGCTAGGTGGAAAGATCAAATGCTTAATTGACCATCACTCTTTGGCTAGTTTCTTTGGTTAGTCATTGCGAAGGGACCAAAGGCTTCTTGTCCATCACCATTGGATAGGTGTTTTGACCAGGCCCGACGACATGATAAGAGGCTTGATTAACCATCACTCTTCGAACGATTGCTTTAGCCAAGCCTTGCGGTAAGAACAAAGGCTTCTCGTCCATCTCCCTTTGATAGTGCTTTAACTAGGCTTAGTAGCAAGATTAAAGGCCTATTGACAACCACTCTTTGGATGGGTGCTACGGTCATGCCTTTTAGGGGGACCGAAGGATTTTCCTTGTTTTTTTGTTCCATTTCATTCAAAGTCCGCTTCATTTGAAAACAGGGCCTTAATTACTGACTTCATCCTCTACTATTAGAGACCTCAGTTATCCTTTTCCCTATATTTTTGAAAACCTATATTTGACAAATTCTTGTAACTCTCCCTTCCTTACATAATATTTGATAATCCTTGATAAAGCTCTACAAATCATTGGTATGGTGCCAGTTTGGATTATTATAGTGGCAATATTGTTCTCCTTCATGCTTTTCTTCCCTTCTTGAGGTTTTCTTAGAAGTCTAATAATTCAGTCTTTATCTTGTGAGAAATACACTCTTTCTTGAGAAATACAAAGGGGATAACAATTTTTCTCTTTAGTCCTCTAATTGTGTGGTTTCTTTGCCCGCCTTGGTTCCTTTTTTGGATTCACAACTTTTTCATGATTTTCGTCCAATCTACTTTTCATTGTTTTGAAATATCTTCCTTTTCGATAAGAGTCGAATTGGTAATGTCTTTCTATTTCGAGTAAATTTATCAAAATTGTAATTTAGTTCTATCTCGAAAACTATTCCTCGAGCTTGAAATTTGATGCTTCATCTAGCTTAAACAAACAAATCATTTCCTAATTTGGCATTTGCTTTATGCCTTCTGTTTGCTTTTTCTCTGCTCAACTTCTTTGCCAAGGCAAGGATGGGCTCTTTCCTTTCGTGAAATGAGCTCAAACTCCATTTACCAGGTGCGGTAATCTTATTTTCTTCCAAAATTCAAAGGGTTAAGTTACTTAGGTCTATCTCATTCCTTGTTTAATTATAGGACACCTCTTAAATGGATTAGGACATTCAATTGTGGCTCTGATGATCCTTATTGTGACTTTACTCTCATAATTAAATCTCAAAAGAGGTAAGTTTCATTCTGAAAGAAAAGCCCTAAGTTCATCTCTCAATGAAAGCACCACTGAATGTTCAGCTAAAAACCTGGATTTTTGTAAAATCAAATGTTCAAATCTATAAGGAGAAATAGACAAAGTGTAACAGCTGACGATTTTTAAGGTAACTAATTTCAAATGAAAATTAATTAATTAATAATAAACATTGAAAAATGGAATTTTCATAAATGTTATAATTTATCTATGAAACTTATACCACTAGATTCTTGAAGATTTTCTGATCAATTTTCATATATAAACTTTTCCGATCGGAGTTCAAACAAAAAAGTTATTAACGTTTGAATTTTTGAAATCGGAAATTAATATATATGTAATTAAGGAAATAATTTGAAAATAATTAATGATTAATTAATGCCATTAAACTAACTACTACTTAACATTTAAAAATTGGAATTATGGAATATGATAACATAAATTAACATCGAGTGATTAGTAAATGGAAACAAATCAATCAGAATTAATTGAACTTAAAAGTGCTCGAATTTGGCTTATATAGGTCGACCATGACAATGCCCAGGTCGACCATGGGCGGTCAACCATGAGTGCTAAGCAGCTGATCTGAAGGGTTTTATGAGCGATAGTCATTAAGGCCGTATGGAAATCTATTTCCATCCAACGACTTGCAATGATTTGAACCTCTATGAATTAGGACCAGGGCTTCTCTTTCAACTCATTATTTTCTAACGAGCGTGGGAGCTCTGTTATTTTCTTTTATCCTTTAAAATTTCTAAATGTAGATAAATAGTTTTAGATTGCATGGATACACTATGGAGTAGAAATATAAGATGGATGGGAATAGAATATAGGTTCAAACCAAAAACCTACATCGAAGGTAAATTATTGATCCGGTCTTAATAAAAAAAATTAGATCTAAATCTCTTTTCTCTAATCCAAATTCGAATAGATCTATACGAATGTTATTTGTGGAGCCAAATAGGGAGTCAAAAGTGGAGAATATAGATAATAGGATTTAGATTTGGATTAGATCTTGAGATTTGCGAGCGCTAATAAAAGGTAATTGAGAATATTATATGTTTCTATATGATATTAGATTATATCATTCCTGATCAATTCCTAGATGACTGGTAATTTTATTTAAATTGTAAGTTAAACCCTATTATATGAAAATGTTGAATTTAATCTAGCCTAAATTATACTGATAAAACAAGTACCTCCATATTATGAACTAATTTGCAATTTTATGCGAAATTGATTAGAATTTAAAATGCTTAGAATTGCGTGATGATTAAACTTGTTATTTTTACGAGGAATATCAATTTATTGATGCATAATGATTAGAAAATCTACTTTTATTTAGCAGATATGAACAGAATAATAAATATGAATGATGTGACGCATCACCCCGAGACCCACACTAACGAAGAGTATTACTAGGTAATATTGTCTGCTAATGTAGTGAATAGGGTTGGGTAGAAGCGACCATCTATAGCCTTGTCTTAAGTATCTATTGAATACGTAGACAAATGCCATATATATATATATATATATATTCTATCTCAAGTGGATCGACTGCTAGGAACTGAGATGTTGGTTTTGATGACAACAACCTTTTTATAAATATATACTAACACTATTGTCTAGATAGATATGTATATGCAGGAACTATGCAGGATATATATATATATATATATATATATATATATATATATATATATATATGGAGGTATTGATTACTGAAGACTGATCATATAAAGACTCAAGATTCAGAATGGAGATATCAAGACTGAAGATTCTAGAGCATCAAGATCAAGATTTCAAGATAAGTGTCTAGTTTTTGTTAAAACTTCATAATAGCATAAAAATCTTCATTCCAAATTTCATTTGGTATGGAACCCACTTCTTCCTTCTTAGTCGCTTATAAAACCATGATAAATAGCTTACAAGCCTAGTACAAGTGGCTTACAAACCCATGAACATCTTAGTCTTGTACAAGTTCTCGAGTCCCGATATGATGAAATATTCTGCAGGAAGAAGCTTGCAAAACTATTTTAAAATAGTTTTTCAAAATGATTTTAGGAACCGCTTTTCAAAATATTTTAGCCTTAAAAATTATCTTTTCAAATGATTTTCAAAAAGATGCCTTAGCCTTAAAATATTCTTTGTTTTTGTTTTTAAATAAACTCTTGTTTTAAACTTCGTTTGTTTTTAAAATATCTTCTGATTTTTAAATATTCTTTATAATATATATACATATATATATACACACACTTGATATTTAAAATCAAATTTATACATACACTCTTAAAATATGTTTTTCTACTCTTCTTTATTTTAAAACATAGGAAAATTATTTTATTTTAATCCAGAATCATTTTATCTTTTTTTTCCTTTGAATACCATTTTCAAAACAAATTTTACAATGTTTTTAACTAAGGGATGTCGATATCATGGGATACCCCATGTCGACATGATGGCTGTTAAATTCAAAAGTTTCAATTTTCAAAGAAGTGTCTATTCGTTTAAATCTCTCCACGAATGGTTATGACCGTTACTGGTCTATAAATACCATTCACAAACGAATTTTTTAACTAACTAATTTCTTATTTTCTTCACTCCTTCCTCTCTACAAATCCATATTCTAAAATTTTAATATTTTTAAGATCATGCTGAAATTCTACCGAATTATCAAGTGAATCAAATCAGAATCTCATTCTTGTTTGATTCTTTGCCCTCTCTCGAAGACCAAAGTGCTATTCAGAGTTATAGGATCAATTTGTAATCAAAAGTTTATCGAATCTCTCTATAAGGTGTAGTTATGCCTGGAAATCAATTGGGTAATCTTGTGTCCCGTAAATCAAGAGAGTTTTCCCTGGACTCGAAGACAGGAGGGTACCTCAAGGTCTTTAGAGATTGCGGATTGTAATCTCGACATTGGTATAATAAAAAACTGTATGAGGTGTTTGCCTTGGTGCAGGACTTGACGTAGGGTAACTCCGAATCAGTATAAAATCCGGTGTGTACTTTCCTTACTTCTTTTTATTTACTTTTTGCATCTGTGTTTGATTCTGTGATTGTTCTGTGATTAAGTTCTACATTTGTTTATATCATAATTTTTAAATTAGTCCACATAAGTCTTAGAATCCATTAAACACTATTCACCCCCCTCTAGCGTTAAATTAGCCTTAAGATCCTTAATCCACACTTCCTTTCAATTGGTATCAAAGCATTGGTTTTCATAGTTTTCATAATCTGAAACTTGAAATTTTTTTTAACAACTACCAACGCTGGTAGTGTCAACTCTGGCACTAGTTCTGTTAAAACTAGTTCATTTGTAGAAGGTCAGTCTACTGTCAGACCACCATTTTCAATGGAAGTAATTATGCATATTGGGCTTGTAGAATGAAAATTTATTTACACTTAATAGGATTAGACACTAGGAATATAACATAAATGGAGTATGTTGAACCAACTACCAATTTTACCCAGTGGACTGCTGAGAAAAAGGGTATTGCACAAAATTACTCAAAGGCCAGGAATATATTTTTTTGTTCACTAGATAGGAATGAGTCTAATAGAGTGTCTGTTTGTAAGTCTGCATTTAAAATCTAGAAAAACTTTGCAAGTTACTCATGAAGGAATAAGCAAAGTAAAACAGACAAAAAATTTCATATTAACTTATCAGTTTCAATTGTTTAAATGCATGCAAATGAGTCCACTTCTGACATGTATTGTCAATTTCAAGATATTATTCATTCACTAATTGCACTTGGAAATAGCTTTTCGAAGGAAGACCAAGTTAGAAAAATTCTAAATTCACTCACTCCAGAATGGGATCAAAAGGCACTTGCAATTGAAGAAGCAAATGATATCAGTCTAACGAAAATAGAAGAATTGATTGGGAATCTAATGTCTTATGAAGTTCAACTACAAGGAAGAAGAGAAAACAAGGGTACAGAAAAGAAGTCATTAGCATTCAATGCCACAACTGAAGATTCGGAACCAGACAGAGATGAGGAGATTGCTTTCATGACAAGAAACTTTCGAAAATTCCTTAAATATAGAAAATTGAATAATTACAAAAGAAATGATCAAAGGAATTCCAGAAATAATACGGAGAATGTCAACAATTATAGATGCTACAATTACAATAAAGTCGGACATCATAGGAAAGATTGTCTGTATCCAAATAAACAGTTATTCTCTCCAAATAATGATTCGTCAAGGAAAAGAAAGAAAGCATACGCAGTAACTCTTGATGACTCAGACTCATCATCTAGTGACGATGAAAAGAAGACAGATAATTCAAATCCGTGTTTCACCGCTGTTCATGAATCAAACGACAATGGGAGTATGGATTTAAAAATAGGTATGCATTTACATTATTTTTGATTTTTTCTTGTTTGAATGGATACTTGTTTATTTGCATGATTTTTTTTAGAAAAATTCCTTGAATTTTAAATTCAAATTTATCCCTTGAAATTTGAATTTTAAATTCAAAAATAATATTATTTTAATAATATTTTAAATATTAAATTATTAATATCTAAGTATTGTTATATTTAATGTTATCACCGGAATTATATAAGTAGAATATAGGATATAATATATACATTTGTTGGAAATTAGGAATAGGCACTTGTCCTTTGATTCAATAGGCACATGTCGACATACTTGGATACACCATGCCAACATGCCCCTCAGAAATTTGATTTCAAAACTTGAATTCAAACTTTTGAATTTCCCTCCATCTTTTCACCAACTCCAATGCTCTGGAAATATGCCTCTTGACAAGAGAACATGTCTATAGAATCTTTATTTAATTCACTCTTCTTATCGTCACTTTTCACTTTTCTTTCAAATTTCAAATTATCTTCATTATCTTCAACTCCTCTCAAACTTCTTCAATGGCCTCTTCAAGAACTCCTAACACCATTAGGCTTCCAAAAGCTATCAAAAACTTTCTTTTTAATGACCCGAAAGCTATCAAAGCTTACATCAACTATGTAAACTTCGGTAAAATTCATACGGGAAAATTTGCTATTTTTAAAGATTTTCCTTCTTTTGAAATTGAAAATCTTTTTCAACAATGTTCTATTCTTAGTGTAGTAGATAACAAACAAAATGATTTTGTATATTATCCAAATCTTGTTAAGATGTTTTATGCGAATTTGAATCGTGTTTTGGTTTTCATGATGGCAAGATGGATAAATTTGGAGTAGTGTTAAAGGAACACAAATCGTTTTGGATTGTGAAATTTTAGGAAATATTTTGGGATGCAAGTACACCGAAATAAATCTCTCGGAATTCCAAATAAATTAAAATGATCGAGAGACATTTCATCACATCTTTGAAGGGGATGACAATTTTGAATTCAAAAATCGTTATTTCTTTCCAAAAGAAAGAATTGATAACCTTCTTATTCAGCACATCCTTATACCAAGATCAGGAAACTACAACAACCCAACTTTGAAAGTTTGCAAAGCTCTTTTTGCAATTTTTGGAAATTATGATAACAATTGGGCTCAAGTTATTTTGGATGAGCTAAGGCCTAAGAATTTTACTATGGGTGAAAACACATTATATCATGGAGTTTATCTCACTTGGATTTTTAATTACTTTGGAGTTGATTTCAAAAGGGAAGAATTTATAACCGGAAAAGTGTTCAACCATGGAAACATTTTGTAACGACCCTAGATTTTAATTTAATTTAAATTGATAATTTAAATGAATTTTGAATTAAAAATTGTAAAATTGATTTTTAATGATGCGAGTTTCCCCGATTCAAATATAAAATATATTAAGTGAAATTGATTTGAATATTTGTATATATGAGAATATATAAATGTATATGTTGGATTTGAAAATATAATCTTAAATAAATGGTTCAAAGACTAATTATAATAATAACAATTAAAATATAAAATGGAAATTAAATAAAGTTACAAATTTTATATGATATAGATGTACAAAGAAAACACATTGGTAAAATTAAACAATATATTCATTTATATTACAAGATTTTAAATTTTAAGACAAAATAAAATTAATACATAGATAAATTTTAACCACGTATTTAAATATGGAAATACATTCAAATATAAAGATAAGATAAAAACAAACAAAAGAATGGAACAAATACATATAGAATAAAACCTATTTAACAAAAGAAAAGAAATAAAATAAATAAAAACAATAAGTATAAAACAAATATTAACAAACAAATTAATCAAAGTAACATATAGCTATATGCAAACAAATACAAATACAAACTTGGTAATGCAAATAAAAGCATTCAAACAAATAAATAAGCAAAGTAAACAATACAAAATAATACAAATAAGATTATACATACCTGTGTACATGAAGTATAAAGTAAGTAACTATAGCAAAACAAATAAATATATATAAATATGCAATTCAAATATAATGCAAGGAAAAAAACAAAGTAAAAATAAAACACAAACAAAGCAAGCATTCATTAACATCATCTCAGCCGAGTACAAGAAAATAAATAAGAAAAAGTACATATAAAATAAAAGTAGACATATGTACTAAAAAGAATAGTATAAGATAAGTATGGACTGAAGCATGGCAAAAGATCAAAGGACCAAGGCAATCAATGTAATATTTTAGCCACCGAAACAAGGATAACTCTGCCTTATTTTTGTGCCAAGAAATGAATATATATTTGTGCAAGCAAATTAAATAAATATATGTAGTTGTAAATATGCAGGCAAAACATAAAACTAAAACAAAGTAAAAAATAAAACACAAACAAACTGTACAAGTTTAGAAAACAAATATAGCCTGCATAAAGTTATAACTAATTAATGCAACATACTTCAGCCATACCCTATCTCCAAACAAACATTTATAACATCCTGTACTTGCAAAGGACTTCAAAACTGTATGCTTTAACTTCATATACACATCAAAGTATCATTACAGTTTCATTCTTCAAAACTGAGAAAAAGAAAAAAAAGAAGAAAAAGAAAAAAAGGAATACAAAGTATAAAAACAAAGAAATAAAACAAATATACTCAAGTGCAAAGGGGAACTCAACAACAAAATCCAGTTTCCAGTTTCTCAGAGAACTTCCAGGCTTCTATTCTCTGTTTCAAAACAAAATCAAGGTGAGTAACTTTCTTTTTAAAACTTAAGAATATTGATATCTGATTGCATGTGGATTACTAGAAAAAAATAGTATTGTGTGGATGTATTTGATTTAATTCACTGTGTATATACATGAATGTATGAAGGCATACTCACTGTTGTGATTTATTTTTGCCTGTTCTTAGTTTCCAGTCTTAAGTTCTGATCAATCATCAATACCTCAAGATCTAATCTATGTTAAGGTTTCAATTTCAAACAAAATATGTTAGACGTATCATAGATTATAGTTTTAAATTTTATTTAAGTTAAATAAATTAGAAATACTTCTGAAAATCAAGAAAAGCTGAGCAAATTTAATATGAGCTAAATTTCAAACATCTTGATTTATAAATTCAGGTACATAAACTGAATTCATATGCCAAAACATGATTTTTAAATTAGAAATCATAATTTTTAAACAAAGGGAGAGTGAGTGGTTTGGGTTTGAATGGAAATGGGAATATTTTGAGTTTCTGGTGATTAAGTAGACCGGAGATGTCGGGGTTGCTAGGAGAGGAGGAGGAGCCTATGGCGGTCGAAGGAAAAATGGCCGATGGTGGCGTCATCGACGGTGGCGACTACGGTGATCGTTTTTATTTCGTAGACCTAATTTTTGTTGTGCTCAAATTTTTGGCCGCCGCGACCTCATCTGTGCATCGAGTCGCACGCACTTCTGGGAGGAGGAAGGAGGGAGAGAGGTGATGTGATAGCCGGAGTTACGAGTGGCCTGGTTGTTGAGATTGTGAGAACGGCGATAGTTTCCAGGGTGATGGTGGAAACTGATGTTTTTCCAGGTGCTAGCATGAACTCGAATTCGATTTCGAGCTAGTGGAGAGGATCAGATGATTGAAATAGTGATAAAGGAGGAACGTCGACTCGCAAGAGTCAACGTGGATGGTCGGAGGCAGTTGCAGCTCCGGTGCACGTGCACCGTGCATATTGGAAGGGCTGTCGTTTCTTTTTTTTTTGTGGTGCAGTTTTGGACTCGTGGCACATTCGGGTATGTGGGTGATTTGCTCGAAGCAAGGATGAGGGAAAACTCGAAGTACTTGGTGATGGATCGCGTGTGAGTTGGCAGAGTTGAGAAGCAGAGCAGGTCCTGTCCTTTGCAAATTTGAACTGTGTTTAAATTTCAAAGCAAAATGTCAACTGGAGTATAAAAAAGCAAATGACAACTGTAAATCCAAATTTGTTCTGAAGTTTAGATTTGAAATAAAGTTTATTAAATGATTTTAATAACTACGAAAAGGGTAAGTAATCAATAGAATTTATAAGGGAATTCGAAGTTGGGAGTGGAATTTGGATTTTCAAATTTAAGTTTCAAAACAAGGTTTTAAAACAAATATTTAACTGAATTTGGATAAAAATTGTTTTATAAAGGTTTCCTACATTTTGAATGGAAAGTTAAATGATTTATTTTAACTTGAATTTGAAAGTTAAAATATTAATGTATTTTGAAAGCGTAACTCTTAAATAAAAAAAATAAATTTAAGTAGTTTAGTTTAAATGCTTTTTCTTATATAAGTAATTGGTGTTATTTACATTTATCTTTAAGGATTTTAAATTGAACTTTAAATTGGAATTATATTTAAAAGAATAATCATTTTTAAATCTTAAATCAAAAATGCAAATTAAATCTAAAATTAAAGTGTAGTGTTTAAAATACACATAAATGATAATGAAATCATAAATAAAGAAATTTATTATCTTAGAGATAATTAAGGAAATAAAAGGATTTAATTAATAAGGTAATTAAAGAATGATTTAATTAAATTATAAATAAATAATTAGATTAATTTATAAATAGAAATGATTAATGATGGTTTAATCTAAGATAATTTCTTAAGAAAGTAATTAAGGGGTTAATTTATTATGTAATTGATTTAAATATAAAGTTAATCAATATGATTAATTACGAAAAATGAAACTAATTAAGGTGGTTGATAAATTAAATTATACCAAATGATTTGGAATTAATTAATCAGAATTTGATAATTAATTCTTAAGTAATTAACCTACTTAGAAATAAATTAAATTGATTAGGATTAAACGATTAATTTGTCCTGCTTATAAATGATTATTAAATGCTTGACCTTACTTATGAATGATCATATTATATGTGATGCCTGGAATTGATTGTCATATCTAATCTGTAATATCTTGTTCTGTGAGTTGAGCTGTGGGAAATTTACTCATTTATTTATACATTTGTATATTATCTGTGATCTGTGAATGAACAATAAGCATGATAGTTAATACCGCTTATCGGATATATTGTTGTATTTGATTTGTGATGATTGAAATGATGTTACACTACTGTGTATAACCCCTGGACCACACCATATACACACAATTATGGATTTCACGAGGAAATCGATTAAGTCGCAGATTTTTGAAATAGTTAAATTTGAATTTTTAAATTCAAATGTTTTGGAAATGGAATCGGAATAAATGTGAAAAGCTTTTGGAATGGAATTTCAAAATAAAATTTATTATTTTTAAATTACTTGATTAAGTTTTGGAATTTAAATAATTTGATTTAAATTTGAATTCAATGTTTAAAATTGAATTCTATGATTTGAAACTAGGGATTAACGATATTATACTAGTTATATATGAGTCAAACCATTTTCAAAGTATTGTTCCTTTAGAATTTGATTTAACCCAAAGACTGTAACTGGTATAAATGAAATAGAGTTTTTCTGAAATAAGATTGTGTTTCTAAATGATAAAAAGCTTTCAGATAAGAAATGAAATTCCAGTTAATTAGGGGAATTTCAAGATTGAATAGAGAAATGATTTTCCTAAGTTATGAATGAATTCTTTTTGAAAGCTATGAACTAAATCTGTTTATTTTTAACAGATTTAAATTGATGATTTGTTAAATCAATTTGAAATGAAATTTGTTTTGAAGCTATAGGTTAAATCTTTGATTTAAAGATTTAACGAGTTAATCAAATTGAAATGAAAATTGATTGGGAAAATCTGTGAATGAATCTTTTGTTTAAAAGAAAAAAAAAATGTGAAAATTGTTTAAACCGTTAAAGGTTGTGAAAATGAATCTTTTTGTTTAAAGATTGAAATGGTAATTGGATTAAACCATTTGAAAGAAAGTTTTGAATTATTAAGTTGTGACTTAATTGAAATCCCATTATCCATATGTTTTTGAAATACTGCGCTCACTGTTCGGTTTAGCCGGGAAAAGACCTTTGTGTCGTATAACCCATTCCGAATATGTGATACGTCGTTATGGATAGCATTTGAAGACCGGTGATGAAGACCGGGTATTTGCGAGAGCGATAGGATGACCTATCGATTGTTTCTGCACCGAGTCGCGCCGGTATAGAAACTCCCTAAGTGATGGGAAATCCGATCAGGATTGTGAATATCCGGATTGCAAGGACTTCTTTGTAAGTGCCTTCGGTTCTGTTAGAACCCGGAACAGACTTGTATGGATTGTATGCCTGACATTACAAGTTGAGATATAAAGCCGATTTCTTTCAAATATATTTCTGTTGGTGGCGGAGAATTTATTCTTTTAGCTTAACACCCTTCTTTGAGACGTACGAGCTCAAAGGTTATATAGTTGAAGTTATCAGCGATATATTCCCAATTTGGTAATGTGACATGCTGAGTGATGCTGAAATGATCATTGTGTTGATTATTTGTGATAGGATCATTTATTTGATCGTCTATCTTAGTGATCATTGTGTTGATCATTTGTTGACCCAAAACATGGATTTTGTATAAAGTATGTTTTTGTGGACGTGAATTCGTCGAGCCTCACATCCCGGAAATGGTCAAAACAGGAAAGATGCGGCAAGGTTATGAGGGGTAGCGCCCTTTAGGATATGTGCATTTCCTTCTGGAAAAGGGTGGTATCATGGTATGGAGCCCAGATACTTACTCATGTTGAAACACTTTGTTTTTATGATTGTGTGAATTGATTAGAGAGCTCTCGGATAAAGGTCCCAAAGGACCGGGGGATGGCATATTCGGTCAGTTGTTACTCAGTTAGGAGTAACCCGGCCTTGTGTTGGTAGAGATCCGGTTTGGTTCTCGGGGATGTCCATCCAGAGGCATTCTCATGTGGCAATGGGAAGTTCCTTGGCCTGACCATTTGTTGGAAATCCAATTCTCAATACGAAACTTGTACGGTATTAGTTGTAGAACCTGCTATTCACTTATGGTGGTCACCACTGTTTGGATAGTAGCTATAGTAGGCATACGATAATGGTCGTATGTTGGCTAAGATTTATATCTTTATTTTTGAAATGATTTGTTTTTACACTATGCACTAGTAATAATATCAAATGTTCTTTTAAATGCGTATCAAGCATCTTTGACTATCATAAGGAGAAATCTCCTCCGATTCTGCGTTTGCATGTGTGTGTGTGCGGGAGGCCTTATGGTAGTCTCATTTTTAAAAAGCATTGCGAATTGACTTTGACAATCTTCTGTTGAATGTTTTAAAAGATAAACTGTTTTTGTTGCTCACACTAGTCCCACGACTGATCCGGAGTTTATTGTTTTCTTTCCTAAACTCTGGATGCTCATTATTTTCTACACGAGCAGTCTATAGTTGGGTTTTTCAGATAGTCAGATTTAGTAGATTATCTGGAGTTAGTTCAGTCTTTGGATCGCACTAGTCTTGGTTATCTTGGTGCATCGTTATTGGGAGTTCAAGCTATTACTGGATTAGTTCTTGGAAATGGAGTTGCAGTTTCTGGAGTTCTTCCTTGAAGACTATCTTAGAGTTATATTGTTCCGCTGCTAGTGTTATCTATTTTCTTTTCCGCTGCTATTTTATTGTATCATATCTCTGATGTATATTGATATCTATTGGATCATCTGTTGTATCAGATATTGTATCAAAGCTGTATATCAATGTATTATTCTTTTATTCCGCTATGTTATTACTTAATGTTGTTATAAGCTCCGGCGAATCGGATTTGAACGGTCGAATCTATGGCATTCGAATACGATATGAAGTATGGATGTCGATTTTCGAGCGGGCAAAATTCGTAACGTTACATTTGGTATCAGAGCTAAGGTGAAACTTTAGCTCAGGAGTATAACATGTTAAGTAGCTCATTAGAGATAGGGTGAAGTAAATCCTAGAATGAGTATATCCCTAAGATATCTGTTTGAATGCCTCAGTAAATTCTCTTACTATCCACTAATAGTAAGTATGAGTGCAAGAAGAGAATGAGATAGGGGACAGGGCAATACGACTATAATTAGTCAAAACTCTATAACAACAGTGGGAATAACTTTCTCTATCTATTTTCTTTGATTCGATTTCGATTTCTTTTGATTTCTTCGTACCAGCCACAAAAAAAAAAAAAAAGAAGTTTCGGTGTGATGGTGGCCTTACGAATCGTTGCAGAAAATTATTACTTCGTACTTCATCGATTTCTTATCGGATTTTCGATTTAAACTCTAATAAATGAATTAGAAATTGGAAATTTTAATTGAATTAAATTGATTAATAGAATATGAAGAATGATTAGAATTGTATCGATAAAATGATTTTGTTTAAAACCGAATTTGGAATTCATATCTTAAGTTTGAGGAATTGTAGAGATTGAGTCTATCTCTGTGTTGTTTTCGTGCCTGCGAATTTCGAGGACGAAATTCTTTTAAGGGGGGAAGTCTGTAACGACCCTAGATTTTAATTTAATTTAAATTGATAATTTAAATGAATTTTGAATTAAAAATTGTAAAATTGATTTTTAATGATGCGAGTTTCCCCGATTCAAATATAAAATATATTAAGTGAAATTGATTTGAATATTTGTATATATGAGAATATATAAATGTATATGTTGGATTTGAAAATATAATCTTAAATAAATGGTTCAAAGACTAATTATAATAATAACAATTAAAATATAAAATGGAAATTAAATAAAGTTACAAATTTTATATGATATAGATGTACAAAGAAAACACATTGGTAAAATTAAACAATATATTCATTTATATTACAAGATTTTAAATTTTAAGACAAAATAAAATTAATACATAGATAAATTTTAACCACGTATTTAAATATGGAAATACATTCAAATATAAAGATAAGATAAAAACAAACAAAAGAATGGAACAAATACATATAGAATAAAACCTATTTAACAAAAGAAAAGAAATAAAATAAATAAAAACAATAAGTATAAAACAAATATTAACAAACAAATTAATCAAAGTAACATATAGCTATATGCAAACAAATACAAATACAAACTTGGTAATGCAAATAAAAGCATTCAAACAAATAAATAAGCAAAGTAAACAATACAAAATAATACAAATAAGATTATACATACCTGTGTACATGAAGTATAAAGTAAGTAACTATAGCAAAACAAATAAATATATATAAATATGCAATTCAAATATAATGCAAGGAAAAAAACAAAGTAAAAATAAAACACAAACAAAGCAAGCATTCATTAACATCATCTCAGCCGAGTACAAGAAAATAAATAAGAAAAAGTACATATAAAATAAAAGTAGACATATGTACTAAAAAGAATAGTATAAGATAAGTATGGACTGAAGCATGGCAAAAGATCAAAGGACCAAGGCAATCAATGTAATATTTTAGCCACCGAAACAAGGATAACTCTGCCTTATTTTTGTGCCAAGAAATGAATATATATTTGTGCAAGCAAATTAAATAAATATATGTAGTTGTAAATATGCAGGCAAAACATAAAACTAAAACAAAGTAAAAAATAAAACACAAACAAACTGTACAAGTTTAGAAAACAAATATAGCCTGCATAAAGTTATAACTAATTAATGCAACATACTTCAGCCATACCCTATCTCCAAACAAACATTTATAACATCCTGTACTTGCAAAGGACTTCAAAACTGTATGCTTTAACTTCATATACACATCAAAGTATCATTACAGTTTCATTCTTCAAAACTGAGAAAAAGAAAAAAAAGAAGAAAAAGAAAAAAAGGAATACAAAGTATAAAAACAAAGAAATAAAACAAATATACTCAAGTGCAAAGGGGAACTCAACAACAAAATCCAGTTTCCAGTTTCTCAGAGAACTTCCAGGCTTCTATTCTCTGTTTCAAAACAAAATCAAGGTGAGTAACTTTCTTTTTAAAACTTAAGAATATTGATATCTGATTGCATGTGGATTACTAGAAAAAAATAGTATTGTGTGGATGTATTTGATTTAATTCACTGTGTATATACATGAATGTATGAAGGCATACTCACTGTTGTGATTTATTTTTGCCTGTTCTTAGTTTCCAGTCTTAAGTTCTGATCAATCATCAATACCTCAAGATCTAATCTATGTTAAGGTTTCAATTTCAAACAAAATATGTTAGACGTATCATAGATTATAGTTTTAAATTTTATTTAAGTTAAATAAATTAGAAATACTTCTGAAAATCAAGAAAAGCTGAGCAAATTTAATATGAGCTAAATTTCAAACATCTTGATTTATAAATTCAGGTACATAAACTGAATTCATATGCCAAAACATGATTTTTAAATTAGAAATCATAATTTTTAAACAAAGGGAGAGTGAGTGGTTTGGGTTTGAATGGAAATGGGAATATTTTGAGTTTCTGGTGATTAAGTAGACCGGAGATGTCGGGGTTGCTAGGAGAGGAGGAGGAGCCTATGGCGGTCGAAGGAAAAATGGCCGATGGTGGCGTCATCGACGGTGGCGACTACGGTGATCGTTTTTATTTCGTAGACCTAATTTTTGTTGTGCTCAAATTTTTGGCCGCCGCGACCTCATCTGTGCATCGAGTCGCACGCACTTCTGGGAGGAGGAAGGAGGGAGAGAGGTGATGTGATAGCCGGAGTTACGAGTGGCCTGGTTGTTGAGATTGTGAGAACGGCGATAGTTTCCAGGGTGATGGTGGAAACTGATGTTTTTCCAGGTGCTAGCATGAACTCGAATTCGATTTCGAGCTAGTGGAGAGGATCAGATGATTGAAATAGTGATAAAGGAGGAACGTCGACTCGCAAGAGTCAACGTGGATGGTCGGAGGCAGTTGCAGCTCCGGTGCACGTGCACCGTGCATATTGGAAGGGCTGTCGTTTCTTTTTTTTTTGTGGTGCAGTTTTGGACTCGGGGCACATTCGGGTATGTGGGTGATTTGCTCGAAGCAAGGATGAGGGAAAACTCGAAGTACTTGGTGATGGATCGCGTGTGAGTTGGCAGAGTTGAGAAGCAGAGCAGGTCCTGTCCTTTGCAAATTTGAACTGTGTTTAAATTTCAAAGCAAAATGTCAACTGGAGTATAAAAAAGCAAATGACAACTGTAAATCCAAATTTGTTCTGAAGTTTAGATTTGAAATAAAGTTTATTAAATGATTTTAATAACTACGAAAAGGGTAAGTAATCAATAGAATTTATAAGGGAATTCGAAGTTGGGAGTGGAATTTGGATTTTCAAATTTAAGTTTCAAAACAAGGTTTTAAAACAAATATTTAACTGAATTTGGATAAAAATTGTTTTATAAAGGTTTCCTACATTTTGAATGGAAAGTTAAATGATTTATTTTAACTTGAATTTGAAAGTTAAAATATTAATGTATTTTGAAAGCGTAACTCTTAAATAAAAAAAATAAATTTAAGCAGTTTAGTTTAAAGGCTTTTTCTTATATAAGTAATTGGTGTTATTTACATTTATCTTTAAGGATTTTAAATTGAACTTTAAATTGGAATTATATTTAAAAGAATAATCATTTTTAAATCTTAAATCAAAAATGCAAATTAAATCTAAAATTAAAGTGTAGTGTTTAAAATACACATAAATGATAATGAAATCATAAATAAAGAAATTTATTATCTTAGAGATAATTAAGGAAATAAAAGGATTTAATTAATAAGGTAATTAAAGAATGATTTAATTAAATTATAAATAAATAATTAGATTAATTTATAAATAGAAATGATTAATGATGGTTTAATCTAAGATAATTTCTTAAGAAAGTAATTAAGGGGTTAATTTATTATGTAATTGATTTAAATATAAAGTTAATCAATATGATTAATTACGAAAAATGAAACTAATTAAGGTGGTTGATAAATTAAATTATACCAAATGATTTGGAATTAATTAATCAGAATTTGATAATTAATTCTTAAGTAATTAACCTACTTAGAAATAAATTAAATTGATTAGGATTAAACGATTAATTTGTCCTGCTTATAAATGATTATTAAATGCTTGACCTTACTTATGAATGATCATATTATATGTGATGCCTGGAATTGATTGTCATATCTAATCTGTAATATCTTGTTCTGTGAGTTGAGCTGTGGGAAATTTACTCATTTATTTATACATTTGTATATTATCTGTGATCTGTGAATGAACAATAAGCATGATAGTTAATACCGCTTATCGGATATATTGTTGTATTTGATTTGTGATGATTGAAATGATGTTACACTACTGTGTATAACACCTGGACCACACCATATACACACAATTATGGATTTCACGAGGAAATCGATTAAGTCGCAGATTTTTGAAATAGTTAAATTTGAATTTTTAAATTCAAATGTTTTGGAAATGGAATCGGAATAAATGTGAAAAGCTTTTGGAATGGAATTTCAAAATAAAATTTATTATTTTTAAATTACTTGATTAAGTTTTGGAATTTAAATAATTTGATTTAAATTTGAATTCAATGTTTAAAATTGAATTCTATGATTTGAAACTAGGGATTAACGATATTATACTAGTTATATATGAGTCAAACCATTTTCAAAGTATTGTTCCTTTAGAATTTGATTTAACCCAAAGACTGTAACTGGTATAAATGAAATAGAGTTTTTCTGAAATAAGATTGTGTTTCTAAATGATAAAAAGCTTTCAGATAAGAAATGAAATTCCAGTTAATTAGGGGAATTTCAAGATTGAATAGAGAAATGATTTTCCTAAGTTATGAATGAATTCTTTTTGAAAGCTATGAACTAAATCTGTTTATTTTTAACAGATTTAAATTGATGATTTGTTAAATCAATTTGAAATGAAATTTGTTTTGAAGCTATAGGTTAAATCTTTGATTTAAAGATTTAACGAGTTAATCAAATTGAAATGAAAATTGATTGGGAAAATCTGTGAATGAATCTTTTGTTTAAAAGAAAAAAAAAATGTGAAAATTGTTTAAACCGTTAAAGGTTGTGAAAATGAATCTTTTTGTTTAAAGATTGAAATGGTAATTGGATTAAACCATTTGAAAGAAAGTTTTGAATTATTAAGTTGTGACTTAATTGAAATCCCATTATCCATATGTTTTTGAAATACTGCGCTCACTGTTCGGTTTAGCCGGGAAAAGACCTTTGTGTCGTATAACCCATTCCGAATATGTGATACGTCGTTATGGATAGCATTTGAAGACCGGTGATGAAGACCGGGTATTTGCGAGAGCGATAGGATGACCTATCGATTGTTTCTGCACCGAGTCGCGCCGGTATAGAAACTCCCTAAGTGATGGGAAATCCGATCAGGATTGTGAATATCCGGATTGCAAGGACTTCTTTGTAAGTGCCTTCGGTTCTGTTCGAACCCGGAACAGACTTGTATGGATTGTATGCCTGACATTACAAGTTGAGATATAAAGCCGATTTCTTTCAAATATATTTCTGTTGGTGGCGGAGAATTTATTCTTTTAGCTTAACACCCTTCTTTGAGACGTACGAGCTCAAAGGTTATATAGTTGAAGTTATCAGCGATATATTCCCAATTTGGTAATGTGACATGCTGAGTGATGCTGAAATGATCATTGTGTTGATTATTTGTGATAGGATCATTTATTTGATCGTCTATCTTAGTGATCATTGTGTTGATCATTTGTTGACCCAAAACATGGCTTTTGTATAAAGTATGTTTTTGTGGACGTGAATTCGTCGAGCCTCACATCCCGGAAATGGTCAAAACAGGAAAGATGCGGCAAGGTTATGAGGGGTAGCGCCCTTTAGGATATGTGCATTTCCTTCTGGAAAAGGGTGGTATCATGGTATGGAGCCCAGATACTTACTCATGTTGAAACACTTTGTTTTTATGATTGTGTGAATTGATTAGAGAGCTCTCGGATAAAGGTCCCAAAGGACCGGGGGATGGCATATTCGGTCAGTTGTTACTCAGTTAGGAGTAACCCGGCCTTGTGTTGGTAGAGATCCGGTTTGGTTCTCGGGGATGTCCATCCAGAGGCATTCTCATGTGGCAATGGGAAGTTCCTTGGCCTGACCATTTGTTGGAAATCCAATTCTCAATACGAAACTTGTACGGTATTAGTTGTAGAACCTGCTATTCACTTATGGTGGTCACCACTGTTTGGATAGTAGCTATAGTAGGCATACGATAATGGTCGTATGTTGGCTAAGATTTATATCTTTATTTTTGAAATGATTTGTTTTTACACTATGCACTAGTAATAATATCAAATGTTCTTTTAAATGCGTATCAAGCATCTTTGACTATCATAAGGAGAAATCTCCTCCGATTCTGCGTTTGCATGTGTGTGTGTGCGGGAGGCCTTATGGTAGTCTCATTTTTAAAAAGCATTGCGAATTGACTTTGAAAATCTTCTGTTGAATGTTTTAAAAGATAAACTGTTTTTGTTGCTCACACCAGTCCCACGACTGATCCGGAGTTTATTGTTTTCTTTCCTAAACTCTGGATGCTCATTATTTTCTACACGAGCAGTCTATAGTTGGGTTTTTCAGATAGTCAGATTTAGTAGATTATCTGGAGTTAGTTCAGTCTTTGGATCGCACCAGTCTTGGTTATCTTGGTGCATCGTTATTGGGAGTTCAAGCTATTACTGGATTAGTTCTTGGAAATGGAGTTGCAGTTTCTGGAGTTCTTCCTTGAAGACTATCTTAGAGTTATATTGTTCCGCTGCTAGTGTTATCTATTTTCTTTTCCGCTGCTATTTTATTGTATCATATCTCTGATGTATATTGATATCTATTGGATCATCTGTTGTATCAGATATTGTATCAAAGCTGTATATCAATGTATTATTCTTTTATTCCGCTATGTTATTACTTAATGTTGTTATAAGCTCCGGCGAATCGGATTTGAACGGTCGAATCTATGGCATTCGAATACGATATGAAGTATGGATGTCGATTTTCGAGCGGGCAAAATCCTTCTCGTTACACATTTCCCTTATGAAAATTTCATTAGTGTTTCAACCATATGAAACACTTACGGAAAAGGAAGAAAGGCTTGCTCAATAAGAGATGGAGGAAATGGAGGAAGAAGAAGAAGAAGAGGAAGAGGAAGAGGAAGAGGAAGGAATGGAAATTGAAGAGGAGGAAGAGGAAGATCAAGAAACTTCCTTAGAGAGTATTGAATATCCTACTAATCCTACTAATCCATCCATAAGACCATTATCAATAATCAAAGAATTATAGTGGAAAATCAAAAGACACTCAAAAGATCAATGAGCAAGAAAATTGATAAGATTCCCACTAAAATCAACAAGTTCTTCAGGAAAGTTAGTAGAAAGCTTGGACATCATCTTTATCTAATTAGTTTTAGTTCATGTTATCTTGTTTGCTTCAAGTTCTATCCATGCATTTTCCTTTATTTTAGTTAATATTATATTATTTTATGTAATGTTGACCAGAATCATTAACGAAATCTCTTATTTCCTGTTATTCAACTTTACTTGTCTCTGTATTTGCTTGTTT
This sequence comes from Allium cepa, assembly GCA_030765085.1. NCBI lineage: Eukaryota > Viridiplantae > Streptophyta > Magnoliopsida > Asparagales > Amaryllidaceae > Allium > Allium cepa. The sequence goes on from CM060939.1 coordinate 161,301,023, forward strand.
TTATATTATACAAATTTTAGTTGCATAGAGTTTTTTTCATAATATTCAAAACAAAGCAAATTGTCACTTTAGGCAGAGGCATGTCGACATCCACCATCCCCCATGTCGATATGCAACGGGCAGAAAGTAGTTGCACTTTCAAATTTTAATTTCATGTAATTAACTTGTGTCTATTCATGTTAAACGACTTTCTACTCCTATTTTTACCCGTTTCTTCTAGAATAAATTATCAAACTTGATTTCTAATCACTACCTTTCATATTTCTTCCTTTTTTTTGAATTATGGCTTCTCCGATTAAGAATCTAAGTGATAATTTTGAGGAAACTCTCATTTCCTTCAAGAATATCCTTACTTTCATACTTCGTAATCAGCTCTGCTTAGAATTGAGTCAAATGCAGATGATCAAGGAGCAAGAGGACATTTCGACGCCCTTCGTTGAATGATCTCACCTCTTTACAAGGACGATCTCGAAGGAAATCCACCAGTCACTCTCGAGAGATAAAGAAGAATGGGACGCCATCAAAGCAGACCCTATCTTTGGAGAAGATGGATGAGTGGAAGTACTAAGGAATGTCTAGTCGTTCTGTATGTTATTTGTTTGATTTGATTGGTGTGTTTTAAACTTGATTGACTTAACATATCTAAAACATTTGGTGTGGTTTGCATATATGACTGGAATGAATAATTATGTAAATATGATTGATGATTGATTTACTTCTGGATTACACTTATGATCACACTCATGATCACATTTCACATTTATGATCACATTTCATACTTATGATCACACTTAGCACTTATTACACTTATATATGAATTACTCTATTGTATTATAATTTATTATCTTATATCAAGTTCAGGGAATTTATTAGTAAGAAGTTTTTGTTGATGACAAAGGGGAGAAGTTATAAAATAGTAGTTGATTTGGAGTAAGGGAGAGTTATGATTGTAGTAAGGGGAAGTTATGATAGGAGTTACGGTATGGTAAGTATATTTTATAAATACAGGTTGTCATCATCTAAAAGGGGAAGATTTCTAGGAACTAAGATGTTGGTTTTGATGACACCAACCTTTTTATAAATATATACTAACACTATTGTTATGTATATGCGGGAACTATGTAGGATATATATATATATATATATATATATATATATATATGCATGTATTGATTACTGAAGACTGATCAATATAAAGACTCAAGACTAAAGATTCAGAATGGAGATATCAAGATTGAAGACTCTAGAATATCAAGATCAAGATTTCAAGATAAGTTTCTAGTTTTTGTTAAAACTTCATAATAGCACGGGAAATCTTCCTTCCAAATTTCATTTGAGATGGAACCCATTTCTACCATCTTAGTGGCTTACAAACCCACGACAAGTAGCTTACAAACCTGCGATAAGTGGCTTACAAACTCACAAACATCCTGGTTTTGTACAGGTTCTCGAGTCTTGATGTGATGAAATATTTATCAGGAAGAAGCTTGCAAAACTACTTCAAAATGACTTTTCAAAATGATTTTCAAAACTGTTTTTCAAAATTTTTAGCTTTAAAATTTATCTTTTCAAGTGATTTTCAAAAAGATATTTTATCCTTAAATATTATTTGTTTTTGTTTTTAAATAAACTCTTGTTTTGAAGTTCGTTTGTTTTAAAACTATCTTCTGATTTTTAAATATTCTTTATAATATATATATATATATATTTATATATACACTTGAGATTTAAAATAAAATTTATATATACATTCTAAAAATATGTTTTTCTACTCTTCTTTATTTTAAAACATAGGAGAATTAGTTTATTGTACTCCAGAATCATTTTATTTGTTTTCTTTTCAATACCATTTTCAAAACAAATTTTACATTGTTTTTAACTAAGGGATGTCTACATCATGGGATACCCCATGTCGAAATGGTGGTCGTTAAATTCAAAAGTTTCAGTTTTCAAAAGAAGTGTTTATTCGTTTAAATCTTTTTATGAATGGTTATGACCGTTACTGATCAATAAATAGCCTTCACAAATGAATTTTTTAACTAACTAATTTCTTATTTTCTTAACTCCTTCCTCTCCACAAATCCATATTGTAAAATTTTCATATTTTTAAGATCGTGCCGAAATTCTGCCGAATTCTCAAGTGAACCAAATTAGAATCCCATTCTTGTTTGATTCTCTGCCCTCTCTTGAAGATTAAAGTGCTATTTAGAGTTATGGGATCAATTTGTAATCAAAAGTTTATCGAGTCTCTTTATAAGGTGTCGTTGTGCCTGGAAATCAATTAGGTGATCTTGTGTCCCATAAATTAAGAGAGTTTTCCCCGGACTCGAAGACAGGAGGGTACCTCAAGGCCTTTAGAAATTGATGATTGTAATCTTGGTATTGGTATAATAAAAATCTGTACAAGGTGTTTGCCTTGGTGCAGGACTGGGCGTAGGATAACTCCGAACCAGTATAAAATCCGGTGTGTAGTTTCGTTTTACTTCTTTTTATTTACTTTCTGCATCTGTGTTTGATTCTGTGATTGTTCTGTGATTAAGTTCTGCATTTGTTTGCATCATAATTTTTAAATTAATCCATATAAGTCTTAGAATCCATTAAACACTATTCACCTCCCACTCTAGTGTTAAATTAGCCTTAAGATACTTAATCCGCACTTCCTTTCGTCGACATACCCAATAAATACTTAATACAAAGCCATAAGTGGCTATATGATCTATCAGAACAAAATACAATAAATCGAATGCAAAACACATCATAGAATAGTAGATCATCACATATATATGTATATACATATATAGATACATCACAAAGTATACAAAATGATACATGTCACGTGGTATAGCAACCACAATATACAAGCGAGTTAAAAGGATGTACATATCAGAGTAGAAACAAAGGACAAAACAACAAAGCAATAACAAAAAGAGCTAGCAGTCATGCCGAAGCAGAATAGGCTAAGTCCAAATGTACCTAACCTGAAACACCTTGGTTTGACCCGAGTATAAAATACACAGGTCAGTTTAGCTAAATAAATCAGTTTACAAGGATAAGCGATAATATGAGCATAAGGATAATGTGATAGTATTCTCCAGTGAGAAGGGACAACTAAAGTGTATGATTACATCAAGTGATAATATGGTATCACTACACAAACATATACTCTCAAAAGAGATAAAATAACCCATAAAATGCTAAAAGTAGCGAGCATCATATCATCGGCATTCATAAAACATCAAATATGGTTTAGGGGAAAACCTAAACCTGCCATCTTAGAACCCAAGAGATGCATAAAGAGATCCCATCTCAAACACGTCATAAGGTAAATATATCTCCAAATAGGAGAACAAAATCTCAAGTAAACGCCAAAAGGCAAATCTCATATAACGCCTCAAATCTCAAAAATAGAACTTTGCAAATTCAAATTCCCAAAAGGTAATTGCCACAAAGATATATCAAATGGTTCAAAGGACCAATTCCGAAAATGGACGATACACTAGGGAAAATAGTCGAAGAAACCATCTCAAAAGTGTTTGCACGTGCATGTGGCCGAAGCCTTGCCATGTACTGTTATCTCAAATAGGTACCTCGCTCGAAGGCAAAACGTCACAATGACAAATACACAATAATGGAAAATATGCCGCAATGGAAAACATCTCGAAGACAAATACGCCGCAATGGAAATGACCCGAAGGTCCAATACTGGTACGCCGCAATGGAAAATGTGTCATAAAATCTCGAATAGGAACCCAAATAATGTTAACATGCGTCCCATAACACACGTTTGTACTAAACGGTTCACTAACCGCTAGTAAATTTCATACTCAAAGCGGTAAAAAGTTTACCTCATCTTATCGGTACACTCGACCTGAAGGTCAAAACGATCAAACAGACAAGTTAGAAATTAACCAATAAGATAAACGCACATGTCCCACATATGTTTTACCAAACCATTAAATTCTCCTTCTTATTCGCTCGAATAGTGCAAAAAAGCATATTTTATATACAAAATAATTTACTTGAGAAAATAAGCTTTTAAAACCAATTTTCGAAATCAATTTTGAAAACCATATTTGAAAATTCCCTTATTATAGAGAATAAGAGATTTTATATTTGAAAATACTTTAAAAATATCATATAATAATTATTTATAATGCCCATTTATTTTATAAATTATTTCAAAAAAATTTGGAAAAATCTGTGCTCGAAAACGAATAAAAACCCAAGAAATCACTCAAATCGATATTCGAATTCAATTCAAATTAAATTCAAATTTATTTCTATATTTGAATTTCAAAATCTCTAAAATTTGGCTAGTCTACTGACAAGCATCATGGCCTCAAAACATTTCAGGAATATCACAAAACATGAAGTAAAATTCAAAAGTCGGACTTTGTATCATGAAGTAAAAAAGTTTCAACCACATAAATCTCATAATTTTAAAAAGGTTAAAACATGAAAGTTGTATGAAAAGGTCTCAGCTTTCAAACAAGAAAAAATCATTTAATTTGAATTAACCATTTAAAAGTTACGACCAAAATAATTTTCAGATTTAAATTCATTGTCCCTGTCGTTTATTCTCAGGGCAGCGATAAAAAAATATATGATTTTGTCTATGTAAAGCTCAAAATTTAGCAAAACATAAAACATGAAAGTTGTAGCTAAAGTATAATCTTTCTATAACATTAGTATTATCAAATTCCGCTCGAAGATGAAAAAGATATGACCAAAACAATTGTGATTCAAAGTTAAAAATAAAAACACAAGACAGAGAGGTTACCTGCTCTTCAAACACATATTACGGTTAGAAAAATGTAGATTTACAGAAAACGATAAATATAAAAATTCTTCCCTATAAATATACCTTCCAAATGAAAAAACCCACACTCAATTTCAATTTACCAATGTTATGGTGATTTTAGTTTTAGATTTCAACTTAGAAAATCGACAGAGCAGAGCATGTGTATCAGTTTCAAACCCAATTTCGACCCTGTAGTTCGTAGAATTTGCAGAAACTTACAACATGAAAGTTGTTCCTTAATGTCTTAGGTTTCTAACAAATAAAACCATACTTAATTAGAATTTATGGCTAAAACTTTATGGCCAGTTTACTATCAGATATCAACTAATAAAATTTGAAATGGCTGAGCTATAACATCAGTTTCAAACTTAATTTAAACCCTTTTAAACATAGAATTTCGAAAAATGGTCAAAATAGAACTTATAGCTTATTTAAATATTTTCTACCACAAAAAGAATGAATAAATTTAGATCATTCTACACTGAGATATTGTTGTTTTACTACAGTAATGTTCACAAATAAATTTCAGCAACAACTTTGCAAATTTCAATAATTCAGTCGAATTACTCAAATCATTCAAATATTTATTGATACTTATCACTCAATTCAAAGAGTTGAGGCTTAATAGAGATAGATATGTGAGTTTGCAACTCATCTTAGAAATTTTGAAGAGAAAACCCTTGGAAATTCGAAAAAAGATGGAAGCTTGCCTTTGATTTGAGGATTTTGGCCCTAGGTTTTTTTCTTTTAGCTTTGAGAAGCTTTCTTTTAGTTTACTGTAAACCGAACTTGGATTTGTTAATTTTGAGAAGTAGATGATTTATCATTAGTTAAAATTGTGTATGGGATTTAAACCCAAAACCCAATATTCTACGTGTTAATACTTGATCCAAATTAACTAAGTTTTTCATGTTTTCACACTTTATTTCATATATTTTAGCCAAAACAACTTACATTTCCATAGTTTCAACTTTAAATAAGTCACACAAACTTATTTTATGTTTAACAAAATGTTTTCATAAAATATAAAAGATATTTTATCCATCAAAATTATTTTCCATCATTTAAACTCTTATTTTTACTTAAATACTCAATATACACTATAATTTATATAAAACAATATTCTAGCAACCAAATTTAGACAAAAATCATTTTATTGTCAAATTAAATACAAAAAACCTTATTAACATCATTCTTACATCCAAATCTTATTTTAAACAAAATTTCATCTTTTTAATTACAATAAAATTAACAAAAATCAACAATTGGCAATAATTTGTAAAATTATTGCAATTTATCAAATTAAAACCATATAATATTCATTTTTCCTCCAGACTAACATAATAAAGCTTTTTAAAACTTTATTTTCACCATTTTACACTTATTTCAACAAATTAATGTTGATTAAATTATTTTGTCTCATTAATTAATCCATTAAATTCCAAATCATCATATTTCCAATATTCTTCATTTATAACCAACATTAGCATCTTTTACTCTATACTATTCTTTCCAATTTTATTGTTTACTCAAAATAAATGATTTTGAATCTCTTTATTTTCCAATATTAAACTATAACTAACGTTATGATTTAATATTACAAGTAATCATCAAAACCAGGGTTGTTACAAATGACTAGGAACTTGTTTTTATTTGACGATATGAATAAAAGTGGAAATAACTAATCGTTTAGATCTTTGGGGTTTTATGATATTTTAACGTATTCGAATTTAAAATGTTGCAAATAAATTTCTGCATATTTTCAAGTTTTAAATAAAGAAAAGTATGATGTTTGGAATAACAAAGAGTGCACAAATTAAAATAAAAAGAAAGAGATGTACGAAATAAAGGAAAGTTTCTATGTTTTGTATCATCTATTTCAAGAGAATTAAAGAGGAAATTCCTTGTAATTACAAACACCGCACAAACATCTCCTCTTTGATAAGATATGGAAATTTAGTGTGTTAAAATATGCTGGATAGAAGTTTAGTTCCAATATATTAAAATATAGTAAATCCCTAAAGTTGAACCTTAAGTTAAGAATGAGACAAAAATAACAATAAGATGGAAAGTAATGAAAAGATAATGTGAAGTTATTGGCAAGATGAAAAAGGAATAGAAAATTAAATGGAATAGAAATCAAAGATAAAACTAGTGAATGTGGTAGCAATGATATTAATAAATGAAAACAAGAAGCAGCAAATGAATTTGATGAAGAAAAAACTTAAACGCACAATATGTTAGTGGTGGAATTATGGATCATAAGTCTTAACTAAATACTAAAAGGGGACGAATAGTGTTTTCTAACTTTAATGAATTTCTTTTTGGTTTTTTTACGATTATACTTAATTAACTTAGAATAAAAAATCACATATTCAAACGCAGACAAATATAAATGCAGTAAAGTAATCAAAAATAGAGAATCAGAGAGATCATCCAAGGATTTTATACCGGCTTAGAGTCATTCTACATCCAGTCCCTTACAATTGCTTGTACATATTTCTATATATGCCAATCTTTTAATGGGAAGAGGGCAAAATCCAATACAATCTCGATTTCAAAGCGAAGAGACACACGCTCCAGATTTTTCGAGCACTAGGTACACTCACTTGATTTGACTTTAGACATAAGCACACCCACTTGGATTTCCGGGACATTAAGCAAGTCCAATTGATTTGAATCAAGACACTGTCACACCCAATCAACTATAACTATAGCTTTAATGGTTTTCCAAAGAATTTTTTTGATCTTCAGATACAATTGATCCTATAACCTCTTGGATAACACTTTGATCATTGATTGAATGAGAGGGGTGATTAAAATTAAAGAGTAAATAGTAGAGAGTCAATACAATGAAGATTGAATTGATTCTAGTTTGAATTTGAGAAAGTTTGAATATATTCTCAATAGAAATTTTGGCAGAGTAAGAGACGAGGAGATAATTAGAAAGTTGTTGTTAAAAATTCGTTTGGAAACCCAACATTTATATAGAACAAATAGACATGTCCATTCACGAAGAGTTACAACGAACAGACACTTAATTTCAAATTTGAATTTTGAAAACCGCAGCATGTATGTTGACATACAATCTACATATATGTCGACATATCCAAGTATATTTTGAAAACTTGTTTATTTTAAAATGTTTTTGGAAATCTAATGCTTTGTAAAATATTTCGATACTTTGTAAAATAGTTTAAACATAGTTCTAAATGTTTTTAAACTTTAGAAAGCTCTTATAAAATATTTTTAAATATATTTTAAAAATATATTTTGATTTAAAAATAAATGATAGTAAAATGATAAATTGAGATCAAAGATTGCTGCCGGGCACTTTAACAATATTCTATGACTCTATACATTGTACCATAGTCTTGAAATCTTCATATCTTGATCTTTGTACTTATGAATCTTCATGTCCAATTCTTGAGTCTTTATATTGTACGTATTCAATTCAAAACCTGTATAATATCCTGCAATATATACTATATAACTTGACAAATCATTAGTATCCATATTTTATATAAACGTATATTTGTTACCCGGGTTGTTATTATCAAAATCAATATCTAAGGTACTAACAATCTCCCCTTTTTTGATGATGACAACCATTGTTATTTTGTATATATAAAATACAATATAACTCTCCTTGAGTTAGATAACTCCCTTTTATTATGTGCATTTGTATATTTTATATTTTTCTTCCCCTTTTTCATCAACAAAAATGGGTTAGAATCAAACAATTACTCCCCCTAAATAAAGGACATAATGATATATGTTGATATACTTAATTCAAAATCAATAATCTAAGTAAAAATGATTGTATGATAAACGATACTACTAACCGTGACGATATATCATTATATGATGAAAAATATATGAAATAAAGTGGATTTTTATTTATATAATTCAATTAATACATAAATTAATTTATGTACAAGTCAAACAAACAATCCAATCTAATCAAACATCAAATCTAATAGTTGTACAAAATCAAACTAAATACCCATATCCTAAAAATTCAAAAAATACAAAAAACCAAATTAAATCTAGCAAACCAACTTATTATGAATTATAACTATTATATATGGTTTTCTTATAACTACGAGGGGCTTGAGGACGGGACATAAAGGGTCGTGAAGGCAAAAGTTTCCTCTTTGTTCGACTATATTTCATCTCGATCGAAGCAAGTTTCTCAAATGCATTTGACTTCTTCGTTATTTCCCTCATCTTCCTCTTCTTTTTTTCCTTTTCTTCATTCATAGGATTATGATTTTCTTTATTAGGAGGATCTTCTTTAGTTACTATTCGATTTATTAGTTTATCCAATAGGTATTTCTGAAGATTCCATAGAATCCGGTCTTGATTCCCTTGTTCCTGTAAGAGACAAAGTTAAACCACTTCTATTTTAATAAGCATATGCAGTACATGTTTCATATCATCGTTTACTTTTATTACTTTAGCCATGCTGATGTTCTGGAGAGGGCCTTGCATGGGTGTTGAGATGGGTGGATTAACTTCCTTGGACATTTGGAATTCAAGGAGGCCATATGTTTATTTTATTTCATAACTTAGAGAAGAAGAAAGACTGAAACTAGACTTAATTTTGGAATTTGGTGGTTATATAAGGGTTTTCGAAATTTGAATTTGGAGGGAAATCTGTTTTCAAAATTTTCCAATGTACGTCGATATATTGGAAATGGGTATGTCGACATATGTTGTATAATTTTGACAATTTTATTTTCATTTTAATATTTTAATTTTTATTATATCTATATCTCAGAGAATGAATATATTGCCAGTTCTCTTCTAAGCTTAATAAAAGATGCTTGAGGCAGTGGTTTGTTAAAATATCGGCTAGTTGATTTTCAGTATTTATAAATTTGAATGAAATTATATAGTTGTTTAGATTATCTCTCATAAAATGATGTCTTACATCTATATGTTTATTTCTAGCATGATGTGTTGGATTATTAGATAGATTTATTACGCTAGTATTATCACAGTATATTGGTGATTTAATGAACTTTAAACCAAAGTATTTTAAATTTTGTTGCATATAAGTTACTTGTGAACATGCTAGTGTGTCTAAAATTTATTCTGCTTCTATTGTGTACAGAGATACATAATTTTTCTTTTTGCTAAACTAGGAAACTAGACAATGTCCTAAAAAATGACAAGTTCCACTTGTAATTTTTCGATTTGATTTGCATCTAGCATAATCAGCATCACTATACAAAATTAAATTAAAAGAATCTTCTTTTGGGTTGAAAAGTCCATAGTCTAGTGTGTTATTTGCATATCTTACTATATGTTTTATGGATTTTAAACGAGTTTCCTTAGGTTGAGATTGATAACTTGCATAGAGACAAACACTATGCATTATATCAGATCTACTAGCAGTAATATTAAGTAATAATCCTCTCATACCTCTATATATTTTTTGATCTACATCTTTTGAGTTTTCTTCTTCATTTAATTTCTCATTAGTTGCCATAGGAGTTGATTTTCCGCTGATGTTTGCCATGCCAAAATTTCTTAACTAAGTCTTTGGCATATTTTTCTTGATTTATTGAGATTCCATTATTTAATTTTCTTATTTGTAATCATAGGAAGAAGGTTGGTTCTCTTATATGACTCATTTCAAATTTCTTAGTCATTATATAAAAAAAATCATTATTTAACCGTTCAATTGTTGACTCAAAGTTAATAATATGTACATATGTTTATATAATTTGAATATCATTATCATTTCTTTTAATAGAGTATTATCTACCTTTTCTATTTCAAAATTAGATTGTAATAAATAAGATTTTAGTCTATCACGCCATGCTCTAAGTGCTTGTTTTAAACCATATATAACTTTCTTTAATTTATAAACGTGATTTTGTAACAACCCATATTTTGATAATTAAAAATATTAAATTTAATAAGGTTTTGGGCTTTAATATTGTCAGAAATTAAAATTTATGATTTATTAAATTGAATCTTATTAGATTTGAAATTTTTACTTTAAGATAAATCTTAAAACAAATAATTTAATGAGATAAAACATATAATTGGCTAATATTGATTGAATGTAATTGACTACTACACTATGTTAACGTAATTTCAATCAATTTAAATAATAAAGGTTAATAAGGAATAGAATAAATGATGTATAAATTGATGTAATCTTATGTTATTAATTGCAATTGGTTTTAATATGGAGTATGAAATCAATTATTTTGTACGTAAATTTATTAACCTTTGTTTGTAAAGAATAAGTTAACTGATATAGATTATAACGTATAACCATTGTTTCATTTATTTTCTTATTATTAAATAGGTTAGAAATTTATTTGGTAATCAATGGAGAATTAACATAATTAAAATATTAAAATTGATATAAGAAGAAATGTTAACTGTTGAGTGGTGAGTGTAAAACTTATGTCAATCAATTGCATAAGGGAATAGTTGATTTAATAATAAGAATGTAAATCAAAATAAAATGATTTGTTTGAAATTTAAATATATAATGAACAGGTTTTATTCCATTTGTAATTAAATGATGGAATTAAATTAGTATATAGATATTGGGTTTAACAAAGAAAATTGGATTTCAAAGGAAACAATTGGATTAATTATCTTCCCTGTATTAGGGTATGTTTTGAGATTTAATCATTGTAAGTAATAGTAATTATATCTTGCCATTAATAAGAGATAGAAGTAAATGGTAATTAATTAATGATATGTGCAACATATGTTTTATGTTAAAAATATAATTAGAATTTCATTGAGAAATATTACGTTCAAATAATTTGATAAAGAAATGATGTGGTTGTACGAAGTATTATTTCCGTGACTCTTTAATGGGATAATCTTTAAATATAAGTTGGTTTAATGAAAAGAACATTTATTATCAAATAAAATGGATCTTTCATTTGTGAATGTAGTTTTGATTTCATTAAAATAAAGAATAGGATGATTGATTTAAAGGAAGAAATATAAGTATATTTGAACTGTGTTTTAGCATATAGATGGATTACAAGAGTGGAAAATAATTTATTTAAGTAAGTTATTTATTTATTTCTCTACTGTATAAGCAACAAATTTATAAATGTGCTTAAATGACTAAAGGAAACAATTATTCTATTTTTCATCCATTTTAGTTGTCTGTTTTGAAATTTAACTTTATAAGTAACTGTAATTAATATAATTGAAATATTTCAATGAGAAGGGAAGAAAACATTGACTGCAATTAATAGATTTAATAAAAGAAACGCATCTTTTGTGTTAAACAGAAAGGATGTTTTAATGGAAATAAAAATCATTTTGGGAAAACCAAATTGAACGTTTTCGTTTTTATGGTAAGTACTTTTATTTATTATGCATAGATAAAAAAATTAAATGCGTACAAATTTGACTATTATTTGAGTTAATGAAGTCAATTTGGTTACGTTTCACAAATTGAATTTCAAAAAGGTTGTGCGATGTACATGGTCCCTTCATTTCTATTGTTATTAATTGTTTCATGTTTTGAGACGTATAAAAATAAAACTTTCATTTTGAACAAGAATGATTTTGGATAAAAAAATCGAATTTTAAAATAACATATACACACACGCACATTAATATTCAAACTTTTAAATATATCAGAGGGTTCATGGTTGTGTAAATATCGTGGAATCAATTAGAAATTTACTTTTTTTTACAGTTGTACATTGATTACATAAGTTTATATTCATTTTTCCATTTTATATATGATTAAAATTTGTAAATAGGTTGCATTAATGCAACCATTACAGTAATTAAAAAGTAAAGTAAATCATTTTTATAGTGCATAGGTTGATATACATTCATTAATCAATAAAATTTGTTTGAGTAACGTAAATAAATATATATTGAATGTTTGATTAATTGATTGGTTGATTGTTAATTGATTGATTGAGTTAATGTAGTGTGCACATATATTAGCATAAAATGAATGTTTTAATGTGGAATTTAATTATGTATATATATGGGGGGAATTAATTTAGAGGACAAAAATTTCTATATTTTTTGCCTCAAGGACACGACCTCAAAATTTTTACCATAAGGACAAACATTCTTCTAAAAATTATTCAGTAGGACAAACATTTTCCAAAATTATTTATAAGGACAACAAAACTGATACCGAGCTAAAAACTGATATCTAAAAACTGCTACCGATAACTACAAACTGATACCTAAAAACTACTATCAATAACTAAAAACTGATACCTACAGAAAGTTGTCCTTCAGGATAAAATATTGAAGGTCTGTCCTTGCGGCTAAAATGGTGTGAAATTTTATCCTTGACAATAATTTCCTGTATATATATGTATATTTGGGTTTATTGATACAAATTAATTAGAGCAAGTTTTGGAATGTGGACCCAAAATGTTTGTTTATAGGAAATAGGTGGTCCCTTCATTTACTTTACATTTATTATCACCTTGCAATCTCTCTCTTTTCGTTTTCAAGTAGTCTAATAATTAAACTACTCATTCATTTCTTATAAATTAATGGTTGCTTCATTTGATTTATTTATAATTAATAATTTCCACATTCTTTTCATTTGTTTCTCCTTTATTCGTTTTCTCTTTTTAAATGCTTTACCTGAAGTTTTTTCCTTTTATGTTTTTTCATTTTTAATGCGAACATCCAAATTAATTTGCATGCCCTCTATTTGGCATTTACTATTTTCCGTTTCAAAAGTTTATTTTGCTTATGCATCATTAGTTCTTGTAGCTTCCTTTCATTCGCAATTCTTGAAGCTTCATATTTAGAACGGAAGATTTATTTTTATCTTTATTGATATATTTATTCCTTTAGTTTACATCTTTCAATACTACATTTTAGGGCTATTCATATTTTTACTTTATTTCAATTCCTATTTTGTTTATATATACCTTATTAGCTTTTCATTTTTTTTCCATCTTCATTCCTGTAGCCTCATTTCTAATCTCATCTTCTATAGCTTCATTTTTTCAAATAAAATTTTCATCTCATTTCTTTTCACTCTTCACCTTCCTCATTCCCTTTTCTTTTTTTTTGAATCTCCTTCTTCTCTTTTTTTTGCTTCATTTTTATGCTTTTTTTATTCTTCTTCAAATCTTCTTCTTCTTTTTCAAAGCTTCCTTTTCCTTTTCAATTCTTCATCTCTTTAAATTTTCTTCTTCTTTTCCAAGCATTCTTCATTTTCCAAATCCTTTCTTTATATCCAGATCTATACAAACTTCTCTGTCTCTTCCAAAACATTCCAAAAAAAGATTAAAATAGCAAGGAAATAAATCAAAAGGAGGAAGTAGTAGCGGATTCAAATCCGACTAGACAAGGGAAATCCAAAAGGTGAGTGTTTAAACTCACTCACGAAATACTAAAATTTTGTTGCAAGTTAAACCAGGTCATATAGTGATAAATTTTTGATTGTTAGTTTGGAATATTTATAAATATTTAATTTGAATAGCTAAATTCCAATATGTGGTGACTAATAATTACTGTGACATGTTATTGAATTGGTTGATTTGTTGAATTGATTGATTTGAATGTTGAATGGATTGTGCTTGAATGTATATTTGTTCATTTATTCGATATATCCTTGTTATCACCCTATAGTTTATTGTAATTATTTAAATTTTCATATTGATTATTTGCACGCTGAATAAGGATGTAAAACCCATGAATTTCAAGTATTTACATCAGAGGAAAAATAGTATGTTTAGATTTACTATTTGAATCATAAAAATGATTTTGGGAACTAAACTGTCGTTACCTTATTTGAAAGTTTTCAAAATTAAATTTTGAAACATTGGGAAGTTTCCAAAAAAGTGAATATTGAAACTTTGGAACATTTTTATAAATCAAATCTCTAAAACTCTGAAATTTAACTGGGAATTGTTCTGTAAATTTAAAATTTACTAGAATGGATCTATTGTGAAATCCATTTTATTTTGAATATGGAAATAATAACATTTCCAGAAATTTGAACCTACAAAAAAATGTATTTATCTGCATTCCTTATTTCATATACTTTTGATTTAATTTGCATGAGAATTTTAGTTCTGACTCGAGTGTATTATCTTCCTTTATGCTCAGGTCAGCTTGAGTTTTTCGGCATTGAAGACTATTTCTGGTGGACGAAGACGAAGATTCGGTATATTATTGCTATTTATTATTCCACTACATTTTGTGTTCCGTTGCATTATTGGTTATTTATGATATATGTATAACTCTGATTTGAATTTGTAAAAGTGTAATCAAATGTTATTTGTAAAACAGCTTCATGAATTGTTTATTTGATTATTATATTTTGTCGTTACGTTGCGAGATTCTGTATTTTGTTTTTCTCTTTCCTTTTTTTTCTTCTTATTTACCCCATTAACAATCCTCCCTTTTGAATGGTTTGATTCTGACATGTGTGGTTTATTGTTGATTTGAACCATCCAAAAGGGTGGGTCGTTACAGTTGGTATCAGAGCTTAGGTTTAGACATACCTTAGCCTGTTTGGGGTTAACTCATTAGAGATAGGGTAGTAATACCCTAGAATGAGTTGTCTGAGTGTATACACGAGAGCGCGTATTTGTTAGTGTTATAAACATGTTTTATATAAATTTTGAAATGAAATTATTTTTCCTAATATTATACGATATATATAAAGGAATAATTTTTTAAGACTAGTATAGTTATTTGTAATGTGTTTGATTTATGAAATGGTAATATTTAATTATGATCATTTTGTTGACTTGTTGTATTTAATCAAATTACAAACATTGGTTAATTATTGTTGATTGAATTAATGGACTAAACACGAGTTTAATAATGGTGTATTAAAGAGAATAAAATAAATAATTAGGATATTTTTTTATGAAATTGAAATGTTGACGTGAATTTTGTTGTTTGTTGACATGTAGTTTCACCTATTGGAAAAATTGGAATATTTGGATATTTTGGATAATCGACACCCTTTTGTATTAATATATGAGTGAAACTTGATAATTAGGTTGAATTATATAGTTGAATTGATAACCTTAATTTGAAAGCAAGTAAAATAAGGTTTAATTTGTTATATCTATGTTTAGTAAATGAATGGAATTGGGGTATACATTCTTGGCATGAAATGTAATATACAAGTGTGTATTTTAAGCCTTTGGATCTTTAAATTGAAATTGTGATTAAGGAAATGTTGTAAATACGATTAAATTGGAAAAATATGTTTATAAACTTAATTAACATTTACGAAACATGTCATGAATAAATTTAAAGGTAAAGGTGAAACTAAATGGAATAAGCAATATGAATTAAAAGTGAAATGATTTCAAATAAAGCCATGACTTGTAAATTGTTATGAAATAAATAGATGTTGCAATAAATGGTTATAAATAAAGTTGTGATAACTTTAAACTCAAACAATATCTTATAAAAAGGAATTAAGTTTTATAAATTGGTCGTAAAGAAATTCCTTATGAAATGATTTGCAAATAAATTAGTTTTAAATGAGAAATATTACATGTGAAATGAATGTAATTTAAATTAAAGAGAAATATAAGCAATATTATGAGAATGGATATATTAATGTTTATATTAAATGGGGAAATGCTGTGAAACAAATACTAAAGTATGAAGTGATATTTGTGTTAATCGATGAGATTAAAAATGAATTTAATTGAAATGAAATTGTGATGAAACAAATTGGAATAATTACATAAGTTGTATGTATATTATTTTATTCGCAAAATTAATTTAATCCGGATTTGAGTACACAAGTTCTATGTGAATTACATCACTTCGTGTTGAGATTTTTCATTTTATTCTTGATGGCGAATATTTGATATGGATTTTTGGTTTGATTAATTCTCTATCATAGTATATGGCTGTGCAAGGGGAATGATGGTTTCTAGTCAAGAAACCATATCGAAGTCCGCATTAGGGAAGTTGAATGGACAATACAAGTTCGAAAGCTAACTTGTGTGATCGAACGAGCGATCGAATGTGAATTTGCGAAATGATGACATACGTACATCTTATGTTCTAATATTATTGATATGCTTTGGCGCTGAAATTGAAAGTTGTAGGGTTGGATATCTTCATAATTTAAATTGGAATTTTCTTCTATGCGAAACTACTATTGATTTAAAACCATTTTTACAAAACTATTTCTTTTATTTTTCTTATACAAACTATCTTATTCTATTTTATTTACCAAACTATTTTATAACCTATTTCACAAAAATATTTTATGTACAAAACTATTTTACAAACTATTTTACACAACCGTTTTATATACAAAAATACATAACTATTCTAAATTCAAAACCTTTTATAAACCAAAGATGTTCAATTCTATATGGCTTTTCATATAGCGAAATTTATTTTGGAAATTTTTATTCTTGTATAAGATGGACTTTGTATAAGTACAAGTGATTTTGAAACAGTTGATTTTTGAAGGTATTCGATCTGAGGAGATAAATTTTATATATAACAGAATTTATATAAGAATGATTTGATATATTCGAGATTATTGATTTGGAAAGTATTCGATTTGAAAATGGAATCCTATATATAATGGACTTTATATAAGTATGATATTTGAAAGTGATTTGAAAAGGTACTATATGATATATATTTTCGAAGTAAAGATATGGAAAGTGCCTTCTTCTTGATATCCGCTTTGTGGCCACATCGTGGATTCATTCTATCGATATTATTCTCTCTGATTTTTGGTTTTTCGGATGTAATACTCGAGTGTTCCCACTGTGGCGTAACCCATGGTTTTTTTTCTCTCGCGACTGCATAGCGCAATTGCCTGGCTGAGTCTGGCCTAGGGGTACGGATTGTTTCATGGGTGATCCAGGCGTAACCATGGTGTATCCTGCAATCTGTGTAGGTCGCGAATAGTAGCGAAACTGCCTGGCTGAGATAGCCTAGGGGTACGGATCGTTTCCTCGGGGACCCAGGCGTAACCATTGTGTATCCTGCACTCTACTAGTCATCATGGGGTAACTCGCAGGGCTGAGAAAGCTTGCAGATACGGATTGTTTCCTGCGGGATCCAGGCGTAACCATTGTGTATCTGCGAACCATGGTCGGACAAAGGTTTTGGTTTGGTTGTTTTGTTTGGATTGTACTTTCCATATTTGTTTTAAAGGTTTTTCAAGTATTTTTCACTGGGTGTTGAAACAAGTCTACTAGGTACTTGAAGAATTCTAGCTTTGCGCCCGATCAACGCATGGCCAGAGTCTGCAAGAACGAGGACAAACTTGTTGAAACATCAAGTTATAAAAGTATTTTCGAAAGGAAAATTTATTTCGATATAATAGTATTTTATTATAAAAGTATTATTATAAAGGTATTTATTATAAAAGTATTTTTTCCAACAAAGAAATTTTGAATTAATATTTGAAATTTAAAATTTTATGGTTTGATTTAACGATTCGTGCCGATACTATTCTTTTGAATCTACCTTATCTGCTCAGCTTTAGTTGCTCACCTATATTCTGTTTCCAGAATCTACTTTCCTTTCCTTTTTGAATATAATCTTTAAAATATATTTTTATTTATATACTACATGGTTTAATAGAAAATTATAAATATTTTGGAAGTTATTAATTAAATAAAAATATTTAAAGCAAACGATTATTGATTTATTAATAATGTTTGCAAAGTGTCTTGAGGTAAATTAATAAATTTATGAATTATGGATTTAATGCTTTCAAATAATTCCTTGTAAATATAACTAATGATGTGAATAACTGTTTCCAAATAGTTTTCATATGTTTATAAAGGTGTCATTTAAACATATAAATGTTACTTATAAAGGAAGTAGGAAATTTTACAAATGGGTTTTGAAAATTTTTAAAGTACTAAAGATAATTGAATTGCAAATGAAGCTTTCAAATGAATATTGCAAGTAAAATTTATATAAGTTTCTTTGAATGTAGAATTTAAAGATATTATATAAATGGGAAAAAAATTGATTTGCGAAGTTTATTTATATCAATATACTTGACAAATAAATTTGAATCCCTATGTTGGAAGTATAGTTTGAAATATTTACTTGATTTCAAAATACTAATAGTAAAGTTTATAGGTTTATTTATTACTTAAATTTTGTATTATAATATTCATTTTGAAACAAGTGTTTAAATTAATTATGAAGGTATGAAATTTTACTTTGATTTAGAAATTTAGTGTAAGATTTGAGTATACTATTAGTTTCAGTTTAATAATATTGAGTTTATACTTATTTTAAAAATAATGATTCTAATAAAGTTTTTGGATTTAAGGAACCCTATTTTTAAAGCATATTATATTGTTTGATATAAATTTCTAACATTGTTTTAGACTTTTGAAAAATCTTTGCATAATGCTATGAGGATGTTTTAAATATATCTTATATTTTTACTAAGTGAATGAGGTTAAATGTTTTAACTAAATTTTTAGATATGTTGAAATATTTCTTTTCTCTTCAAGGGCAAATACAAAAAAACTTAAATTTTTATTCAATAACCAAATGGAGTTATTTTCAAATTTATATTAAATTTAAATATGTAAGTTAAATTGTTTATAAATTGACCATTTTGAATAAAATATTTCAAACCCCTCGATTCCTTCTTGTTCCTTTTCGAGGACAAAAAAGTTTTGAGGGGGGGAGACTGTAACAACCCATATTTTGATAATTAAAAATATTAAATTTAATAAGGTTTTGGGCTTTAATATTGTCAGAAATTAAAATTTATGATTTATTAAATTGAATGTTATTAGATTTGAAATTTTGACTTTAAGATAAATCTTAAAACAAATAATTTAATGAGATAAAACATATAATTGGCTAATATTGATTGAATGTAATTGTGACGCCCCACCTCTATACCCACGCTAGCCAAGGACACTACAGGATAATGTCGTCAACTAACACGGAGAATAAGGCAGGTTGGGAGCGACCATCTATAGCCTTGCTCTAACTATCTATTGAATACATCGACAATAGACATACCAAGCAGGTCGACATACCCAATGAATACTTAAAACAAAACCATAGGTGGTTGGAGGATCTATCAGAACAGAACATAACAACTCAAATGCAATATACATCACAGAATAGTAGATCATCATATACACATATATTGATACATAACAGAGTATACAAACTAATACACGTCAAGTGGTATAGCAAACCACAATATACCGACGAATCCAAAAGAATACATATATCTGGGTTACAACAAAAAGGACTACACAAAGCTATAACAAAAAGGAGCAAGCTGGATAGTCCATGCAGAAGCAAAATAGGCTAAGTCAAAAAGCACCAAACCTGAAACAACTCGGTCTGACCCGAGTATAAAATACACGGGTTAGTCTGGCTAAACAAATCAGTTAGATAAACTGAATAACAATAACCTGCAAAGTCATAAAGTATAACAAATATATCAAAGGGAGATAACAGAATCATCTAACAAAAGATGAACATAACAAAACAAGCCTCGTATCATCGGCAACTCAGAGAAACAAAGGATATGAATATCCCAAAACAAGCCAAAAAGGCAATAACAAATACCACTGAAGGTAACACAAATTCCATAAGGTAATCGCTACATATCGTGCGGCTCAAAACGACTAACACCGAAGGGCGATACCTAGGGAATATACATATCAATGAAACATAAGAATGCTCAAGCTTAGTACTATATAAACAAGGATCCATGAGCCCGAAGGCTCCAAACCCAATATCACTCGAGCAGTGACGAATGACCAACTCCAAAAGCGATACAATAGGGCAACAAACACGAAGGCACAAACCCGAAGGCACAAACCCGAAGGTACAAACCCGAAGGCAACATACCCGAAGGCAACAAACCTGAAGGAGACAGTCCGAAGACACTATCCCAAAGGCAACAAACCGTAGTGGTGAAGGTCCAGAGGCCCAGTACTGGCCACCACTAACTGGTAGAATGTGTCATAACTCTCGAAAAGGAATCCGAAAAGTGGTAACATGAGTCCCATAACCACTCGTTTGCACTAAACGGTTTACTATCCGTTAGTTAATTTCACACTCAAAGAAGTAAAAAGTTTACCTCGTCTCATCGGTAAACCAGATCAAAAGGCCAAAACGATCAATCGAATAGGTCGAGGACTAATCGGAAAGATAAACGCATGGATTCATGGTCCGTGTTTTACCTAACCATTTAATCTCCTTTCCACCCGCTCGAAGTGCGAAATTGTGTGTGCGTTCTAAATAGAATTTACGAATTGGAGAAGGAAGCTTTTAATACGATTTGAAGGGAGTATTTTGAAAAAAAACCCGTGAATGAAGTTAAAGTAAGTTATCAAAGCCAAAGATGCAATGACAACCACTAAGAACCAACTTGAATCGATAAAAGTTGGAAAACCAATCAAAATGAGCAAAAATAGGCAAAACAGAAAAATAGGAGTAGGTCGGTCGACCAGACTACAGGGCTCGGTCGACTGGCCAGATATAGAAAAATTGCTCGGAGTAGCAGGTCGGTCGACCGGCTACAGGGCTCGGTCGGCCGAACTGCAAGTTTCTGCAGTTCCTGCCCTTCCTCATCCAAATGCAAACTCTTCCAAAACGCGACCGGTCGAGCAATGGACCTAAGGAGTCTTAGTCAATAGATACCCCAGCTCCATTAGCTCTCCGATTCGCCACCAAAAACATGTTCAATTATCAAAGTTAGGATCTTTAAAGAATTGAACCCAAACACTAAAAATTTGGATATTCACCAATTCAAACCAAAACCAAAAGCAAGTGCATATGAACAAGTGTTAGGAATTCATACCCAATAATCAAAGATAGATATAAGCATAGATGTGAGATAAAAATATCACCTTTAACCCAAAAACAAAGAAGAAGAAGCTCAATAGCAAGGAGAAGACCAACCAATCTCTACTTCAACTCTACTAGCTTCAATCTAAGATCAAAACAAGTATTTTCCTAAGTTTTGGTTTAGGAATCTCTGAGATTGAAGAGAGAAAGATATAGAGAAGATGAAGAGGAGGCTTACCAATGGCTTCTCTTTGATTTTGGAGCAAGAATTTGAGCTAGCAAGAGGAACTAGAGCTTGGAGTTTCTAATTCCCTTTCCTTTCCACCATGTTCAGTTGGAGCTTGAGTTTGAGGAGCGGAAATGAGTGAATGAAGAGGAGAGGGCTGAGTTAGGGTATTTAATTAGCTAGTGGGTTGAACCCAAACCCAAAACCCAATAGAAAAAGTAGCAAAATTCGACTTACTCCAAACATATCGAATCTTATACTCAAAAAGATCGCAAACGATGTTTTGAACTCAATGGAAGTGGTCTTGAGACCCAATTTGGCCGTTTGCAGAAAGTAACTTTTCGGACTATAATCCGACAAACGACGTTATATTTAAATAAAATATTTAAATATACAACCGATAAATATGCGGGTTGTTACAGACTCCCCTCCTTAAAGAAATTGCGTCCTCGCAATTCTTAAGAAGAAAATAAAGAGTAACAACCCAAAAACATATTAACACATAAGAATAATAGAATAAGAAGTTCACCATAAAGTGCACGAAAGGATAAGCCCTAACTTGTTTGCTCAGAGAATTCTATGGATTCCTAAGCTCAAAATAATTCGGAACACTGACGTGGTGCAACAATACGTCAAATGAACCAAAGCTAAACAAAATGAAGCACAACAAAACGTTCGATGAACTTGGTAAAAAGATCATTCCATTCGGACGACAACAAAGAAACAATCACTTGTTGCTTACAACTAAATGCATTGGCAACACGATCCCCCTTTCGGGAATAAAAAGAATGAGAGTATCGGAAAAGAGTTCTTTCAACTTTCCCGAAAAGCTAAAACTTTCAAAATCACAATTGTCTTTATGTAATTAATTTTTCTAGAAAAAATTTCTTATTTCAAATCAATTCATTGTGTCTGATTGTCTCATCAAAGCATCTAGGAGATTCCTATCGATAACGTTGATCAGCGCATCGACTAGAATTCTTAAAGCACTTAATAGGAAATACAATCACAAAACAATCTTCTATATGATAAAAATATTTCTAAAAACATTTAAAAATTCTCTTTGTTTGCTTTAAGAACAAAAATCCCATTTATACTTATAAATAAATCTTATGAAAAAGATTTGCAAAAATTTTAAATTGCTAATTTCCATCCAAAACCAATAAATACAAAAATGGAATCATCGAGATATTCACAAAATACTCGATTCATAAAATGGATGAAATGAGCTAAACAAACTGAATGACATAATAAATCATTCATAAGAATCACAACGAGTGCGGAGTGCGGTAAGTGGGGCGCTAACTTCCTCAACTCGTAGCCAAATCAAAACCGGTGCCAAGGTCGAGCTGAAAAGACCTTAATACCACTCAAAGGATTGCTTAGGTGATAATCCTAAGACAGGACCCAAAATACCAGAAAATTCTCAAACTATAAGAATGAGAGAAACAACACTTTCCTCATCATGAGGGCTTAAAGAAATAAAATGATGCCATTAAATTGGAAATCGAATCACAAAGAAAAGTAGAAACCTACCAAAATAGATGGAGACATACCTTATCCCTGAGAAGGGCCTCCAGAAGCATCTGTTACATTTAGCCTGCCAGATTGAGAACTATACGGAGCGATAGGACAAGTGGAAAGACGATGGCCTTCCTTCTTGCAATAGCGGCAGAAGAGAGGCTTAGGACAAGCTCGAATCATATGATCAGGAGAACCACAATTGAAACACTTTCGAATGGAAGGTGTTCCAGCACGCTGAGACTGAGAATCAGATTCAACGGGCTTTTTCTTCTTGGAAGGGAAAAATTCCCGCTCATCCAATGAAGACCGCTTTTTGTTGGGGTTCTTACGAACCTCAACATCATCACCACTATCACACTCCTTCTGCACGGTTTCAAGATGAAGTGCAGAATCTACCAACTCCTCAAAAGAAAGCTTAAGCTGGAGCAACAAAGACTTCTTAAGATATTTCTTATGACCAGAGACAAACTTCAGATTCTTCTTATAAGAAGTGCTAATGAATTCAAGACCATAATTAGATAAAGCCTCGAATGATGCAACATACTCAGAAATAGAAGACTTCCCTTGCTTCAACTCAAGGAAGCGACGGGTCAATAAAACTTTTTCAGATTCAGGAACGAACTTGAGTTCGAATCGTCCCCGAAACTGAATCCAAGAAAGAGTAGACTCATCAATTTCGGCAACAAGAAGCTCATACCAATCAAGAGCATGCTCTTGTAATAAGCTAGAAGTTACAAGAACCCTATCATGATCAAAAAGATCCATGCGAGAGAAAATACGCTCGCACGTGCGAAGCCAAGCTTGGACTTCAAGAACAGACTCGGAGCCTTTAAACGGCTTTCCCCCAAGATGAGAAAAATCACTGCACAGGCGTGCAAAGGTAGACTTACGAGGTGGAGATACATGAGTAGGAGCTGGAGGCTAAATGATCCTAAACAACTCCATAAACTGATCGGCAGACATATAAACGCCATCCGGATGTGAGCCACTGGATTGCCCAGCATCCGAACGTCGTCCCCTGCCTCTTCTAGCCATATGCTAAAGGTTAAGATAAGAACAAGATTATTCACAAGGTAGATGATTCAATATGGAATACTACAGAATTTAAATGCATTCCTAGACGTATTCCCACATTCTATCTACCAACAGACACAAAAGAAATATAGAGGCACGATGATTCAAAGATTTGTATCACTTATACACTTTGATGTACCGAGATATGTGCATCTATTCCGTTTTTATCATATTTTGTTCTGAACCAAGCTCTGATACCAAGCTCTAACGCCCCACCTTTATACCCACGCTAGCCAAGGACACTACAGGATAACGCCGTCAACTAACACGGAGAATAAGGCTGGTTGGGAGCGACCATCTATAGCCTTGCTCTAACTATCTATTGAATACATCGACAATAGACATACCAAGCAGGTCGACATACCCAATGAATACTTAAAACAAAACCATAGGTGGTTGGAGGATCTATCAGAACAGAACATAACAACTCAAATCCAATATACATCAAAGAATAGTAGATCATCATATATACATATATTGATACATAACAGAGTATACAAACTGATACACGTCAAGTGGTATAGAAAACCACAATATACCGACGAATCCAAAAGAATACATATATCAGGGTTACAACAAAAAGGACTACATAAAACTATAACAAAAAGGAGCAAGCTGGATAGTTCATGCGGAAGCAAAATAGGCTAAGTCGAAAAGCACCAAACCTGAAACAACTCGGTCTGACCCGAGTATAAAATACACGGGTCAGTCTGGCTAAACAAATCAGTTAGATAAACTGAATAACAATAACCTGCAAAGTCATAAAGTATAACAAATATCTCAAAGGGAGATAACAGAATCATCTAACAAAAGATGAACATAACAAAACAAGCCTCGTATCATCGGCAACTCAGAGAAACAAAGGATACGAATATCCCAAAACAAGCCAAAAAGGCAATAACAAATACCACTGAAGGTAACACAAGTTCCACAAGGTAATCGCTACATATCGTGCGGCTCAAAACGACTAACACCGAAGGGCGATACCTAGGGAATATACATATCAATGAAATATAAGATTGCGCGAGCTCAATACTGTATAAACAAGGATCCATGAGCCCAAAGGCTCCAAACCCAATATCACTCGAGCGGTGACGAATGACCAACTCCAAAAGCGATACAATAGGGCAATAAACCCGAAGGCACAAACCCGAAGGTATAAACCCGAAGGCAACATACCCGAAGGCAACATACCCGAAGGCAACAAACCTGAAGGAGACAGTCCGAAGACACTATCCCAAAGTCAACAAACCGTAGTGGTGAAGGTCCAGAGGCCTAGTACTGGTCACCGCTAACTGGCAGAATGTGTCATAACTCTCAAAAAGGAATCCAAAAAGTGGTAACGTGAGTCCCATAACCACTCGTTCGCACTAAACGGTTTACTATCCGTTAGTTAATTTCACACTCAAAGCAATACAAAGTTTACCTCGTCTCATTGGTAAACCAAACCAAAAGGCCAAAACGATCAATCGAATAGGTCGGGGACTAATCGGAAAGATAAACGCATGGATTCATGGTCCGTGTTTTACCTAACCATTTAATCTCCTTTCCACTCTGCTCGAAGTGCGAAATTGTGTGTGTGTTCTAAATAGAATTTACGAATTGGAGAAGGAAGCTTTTAATACGATTTGAAGGGAGTATTTTGAAAAAAAAACCCGTGAATGAAGTTAAAGTAAGTTATCAAAGCCAAAGATGCAATGACAACCACTAAGAACCAACTTGAATCGATAAAATTTGGAAAACCAATCAAAATGAGCAAAAATAGGCAAAAAAGAAAAATAAGAGCAGGTCGGTCGACCGGACTACAGGGCTCGATCGACTGGCCAGATACAGAAAAATTGCTCGGAGTAGCAGGTCGGTCGACCAGCTACAGGGCTCGGTCGGCCGAACTGCAAGTTTCTGCAGTTCCTGCCCTTCCTCATCCAAATGCAAACTCTTCCAAAACGCGACCGGTCGAGCAATGGACCTAAGGAATCTTAGCCAATAGATACCCCAACTCCATTAGCTCTCCGATTCGCCACCAAAAACATGTTCAATCATCAAAGTTAGGATCTTTAAAGAATTGAACACAAACACTAAAAATTTGGATATTCACCAATTCAAACCAAAACCAAAAGCAAGTGCATATGAACAAGTGTTAGGAATTCATACCCAACAATCAAAGATAGATATAAGCATAGATGTGAGATAAAAATATCACCTTTAACCCAAAAACAAAGAAGAAGAAGCTCAATAGCAAGGAGAAGACCAACCAATCTCTACTTCAACTCTACTAGCTTCAATCTAAGATCAAAACAAGTATTTTCCTAAGTTTAGGTTTAGGAATCTCTGAGATTGAAGAGAGAAAGATATAAAGAAGATGAAGAGGAGGCTTACTAATGGCTTCTCTTTGATTTTGGAGCAAGAATTTGAGCTAGCAAGAGGAACTAGGGCTTGGAGTTTCTAATTCCCTTTCCTTTCCACCATTTTCAGTTGGAGCTTGAGTTTGAGGAGTGGAAATGAGTGAATGAAGAGGAGAGGGCTGAGTTAGGGTATTTAATTAGCTAGCGGGCTGAACCCAAACTCAAAACCCAATAGAAAAAGTAGCAAAATTCGACGTACTCCAAACATATCGAATCTTATACTCAAAAAGATCGCAAACGACGTTTTGAACTCAATGGAAGTGGTCTTGAGACCCAATTCGACCGTTTGCAGAAAGTAATTTTTCGGACTATAATCCGACAAACGACGTTATATTTAAATAAAATATTTAAATATACAACCGATAAATATGCGGGTTGTTACAGTAATTGACTACTATACTATGTTAACTTAATTTCAATCAATTCAAATAATAATGGTTAATAAGGAATAGAATAAATGATGTATAAATTGATGTAATCTTATGTTATTAATTGCAATTGGTTTTAATATGGAGTATGAAATCAATTATTTTGTACGTAAATTTATTACCCGTTGTTTGTAAAGAATAAGTTAATAGATATAGATTATAACGTATAACCATTGTTTCATTTGTTTTCTTATTATTAAATCGGTTAGAAATTTATTTCTTTATTAATGGAGAATTAACGTAATTAAAGTATTACAATTGATATAAGAAGAACTGTTGAGTGGTGAGTGTAAAACTATGTCAATCAATTGCATAAGGGAATAGTTGATTTAATAATAAGAATGTAAATCAAAATAAAAGGATTTGTTTGAAATTTAAATATATAATGAACAGGTTTTATTACATTTTTAATTAAATGATGGAATTAAATTAGTATATAGATATTGGGTTTAACAAAGAAAATTGGATTTCAAAGGAAACAGTTGGATTAATTATCTTCCCTGTATTAGGGTATGTTTTGAGATTTAATCATTGTAAGTAATAGTAATTATATCTTGCCATTAATAAGAGATAGAAGTAAATGGTAATTAATTAATGATATGTGCAACATATGTTTTATGTTAAAAATATAATGAGAATTTCATTGAGAAATATTACGTTCAGATTGTAAGCACTTAAATTTGGTACAAATATAATGATAATATGAAATTAATTGATAAAGAAATGATGTGGTTGTACGAAGCATTATTTCTGTGACTCTTTAATGGGATAATCTTTAAATATAAGTTGGTTTAATGAAAAGAACATTTATTATCAAATAAAATGGATCTTTCATTTGTGAATGTAGTTTTAATTTCATTAAAATAAAGAATAGAATGATTGATTTAAAAGAAGAAATATAAGTATATTTGAACTGTGTTTTAGCATATAGATGGATTACAAGAGTGGAAAAATAATTTATTTAAGTAAGTTATTTATTTCTCTACTTAAATTTATAAATGTGCTTAAATGACTAAAGGAAACAATTATTCTATTTTTCATCCATTTTAGTTGTCTGTTTTGAAATTTAACTTTATAAGTAACTGTAATTAATATAATTGAAATATTTCAATGAGAAGGGAAGAAAACGTTGACTGCGATTAATAGATTTAATAAAAGAAACGCATCTTTTGTGTTAAACAGAATGGATGTTTTAATAGAAATAAAAGATCATTTTGGGGAAAACCAAATTGAACGTTTTCGTTTCTATGGTAAGTAATTTTATTTATTATGTATAGATAAAAAAATTAAATGCATACAAATTTGAATATTATTTGAGTTAATGAAGTCAATTTGGTTACGTTTCACAAATTGAATTTCAAAAAGGTTGTGCGATGTACATGGTCCCTTCATTTCTTTTGTTATTAATTGTTGCATGTTTTGAGACGTATAAAAATAAAACTTCCATTTTGAACATGAATGATTTTGGATTAAAAAAATTAAATTTTAGAATAACATATACACACACGAGCACATTAATATTCAAACTTTTAAATATATCAGAGGGTTCATGGTTGTGTAAATATCGTGGAATCAATTAGAAATTACTTTTTTTTACAGTTGTACATTGATTACATAAGTTTATATTCATTTTTCCATTTTATATATGGTTAAAATTTGTAAGTGGGTTGCATTAATGCGATCATTACAGTAATTAAAAAGTAAAGTAAATCATTTTTATAGTGCATTGGTTGATATATATTCATTAATCAATAAAATTTGTTTGAGTAACGTAAATAAATATATATTGAATGTTTGATTAATTGATTGGTTGAGTTAATGCAGTGTGCACATATATTAGCATAAAGCGAATGTTTTAATATGGAATTTAATAATGTAAATATATGTATATTTGGGTTTATTGATATAAATTGATTGGAGCAAGTTTTGGAATGTGGACCCAAAAGATTTGTTTATAGGAAATAGACGGTCCCTTCATTTACTTTACATTTATTATCACCTTGCAATCTCTCTCTTTTCGTTTTCAAGTAGTCTAATAATTAAACTACTCATTCATTTCTTATAAATTAATGGTTGATTTATTTGATTTATTTATAATTAATAATTTCCACATTCTTTTCATTTGTATCTCCTTTATTCGTTTGCTCTTTTTAAATGCTTTACCTAAAGTTTTTTCCTTCTCTGTTTTTTCGTTTTTAATGCGAACATCCAAATTAATATGCATGCCCTCTAATTAGCATTTACTATTTTCCGTTTCAAAAGTTTATTTTGCTTATGCATCATTAGTTCTTGTAGCTTCCTTTCATTCGCAATTCTTGAAGCTTCATATTTAAAACGGAAGATTTATTTTTATCATTATTGATATATTTATTCCTTTAGTTTACATCTTTCAATACTACATTTTAGGGCTATTCATATTTTTAATTTATTTCAATTCCTAGTTTGTTTATATATATATCTTATTAGCTTTTCATTTTTATCCATCTTCATTCCTGTAGCCTCATTTCTAATCTCATCTTCTGCAGCTTCATTTTTCCAAATAAAATTTTCATCTCATTTCTTTTCACTCTTCACCTTCCTCATTCCCTTTTCTTTTTTTTTTAAATCTCCTTCTTCCCTTTTTTTTTTGCTTCATTTTTATGCTTTTTTTATTCTTCTTCAAATCTTCTTCTTCTTTTTCAAAGCTTCCTTTTCTTTTTCATTCTTCATCTCTTTAAATTTTCTTCTTCTTTTCCAAGCATTCTTCTTTTTCCAAATCCTTTTCTTCATATCCAGATCTATACAAACTTCTCTGTCTCTTCCAAAACATTCCAAAAAAAAAAGATTAAGATAGCAAGGAAATAAATCAAAAGGAGGAAGTAGTAGCGGATTCAAATCCGACTAGACAAGGGAAATCCAAAAAGTGAGTGTTTAAACTCACTCACGAAATACTAAAATTTTGTTGCAAGTTAAACCAGGTCATATAGTGATAAATTTTTGATTGTTGGTTTGGAATATTTATAATATTTAATTTGAATAGCTAAATTCCAATATGTGATGACTAATAATTACTGTGACATGTTATTGAATTGGTTGATTTGTTGAATTGATTGATTTGAATGTTGAATGGATTGTGCTTGAATGTATATTTGTTCATTTATTTGACATATCCTTGTTATCACCCTATAGTTTATTGTAATTATTTAAATTTTCATATTGATTATTTGCACACTGAATAAGGATGTAAACCCCATGAATTCAAGTATTTACATCAGAGGAAAAATAGTATGTTTAGATTTACTATTTGAACCATAAAAATGATTTTGGGAAGTAAACTGTCGTTACCTTACTTGAAAGTTTTCAAAATTAAATTTTGAAACATTGGGAAGTTTCCAAAAAAGTGAGTATTGAAACTTTGGAACATTTTTATAAATCAAATCTCTAAAACTATGAAATTTAACTGGGAATTGTTCTGTAAATTTGAAATTTACTAGAATGGATCTATTGTGAAACCCATTTTATTTTGAATATGGAAATAATAACATTTCCAGAAATTTGAACCTTCAAAAAAATGTAGTTATCTGCATTCCTTATTTCATATACTTCTGATTTAATTTGCATAAGAATTTTAGTTCTGACTCGAGTGTATTATCTTCCTTTATTCTCGAGTCAGCCTGAGTTTTTCAGCATTGAAGACTATTTCTGGTGGACGAAGACGAAGATTCGGTATATTATTGCTATTTATTATTCCACTACATTTTGTGTTCCGCTACATTATTGGTTATTTATGATATATGTATACCTCTGATTTGAATTTGTAAAAGTGTAATCAAATGTTATTTGTAAAACAGCTTCATGAACTGTTTATTTGATTATTATATTTTGTCGTCACGCTGCGAGATTCTGTATTTTGTTTTTCTCTTTCCTTCTTTTTTTCTTATTTACCCCATTAACAATCCTCCCTTTTGAATGGTTTGATTCTGACATGTGTGGTTTATTGTTGATTTGGACCATCCAAAAGGGTGGGTCGTTACAGATTTGGTAGTTTTTCATCTTCAAAAAGTAGAGGTTGTTCTATATATACATCTTTTTGAATAAACCGACTTAAAATGGTGCTTTGACATATGTTTGAAAGAAATTAAAATTATTATGATTTGCAAAAGCAAGCAAAATTCTGATAGCCTCTAATCTGGCTACAAGAGCAAAAGTTTCATTAAAATTTATATCTTCTTTTTGATTATAACCTTGAGCAACAAAACATGCTTTATTTCTAACGATTTCTTCTTATTAATTCATTTTATTTATACCAATTTAGTTTCTATTATAGTTTTATCTTCAGGTCTTGGGACTGATTCCTAAACATCGTTTCCGATAAGCTGATTCAGTTCTTCTTGCATAGCAAGAATCCAAGAATCATCTAATGATGTTTCTTTGGATTTTTGGGTTCAATAGTTGAGATAAAAGCAACATTATTCATTTTATTTAATTGATTTCTTATTTTTACAATTGATTCTATGTTTCCTAAAATATTTTCCATAGAACGATCTTTCAAATATTTTTTTCTTTTATTTGGATGTAAATTTTGGGAATTATCATTATTTACATTATTAGTAATTTCATTACTAACAATTTCATTATTAGCAATTTTATTATTAATGTTTTCTTCCTCACCAATATTGGTATTATTGATTTTAAAATTTTTATCAAATGAAACATGTAATGTTTCTTCGATGGTGTTAGTTCTGGTGGTGAAAATGCTATAAGCTTTGTTCTATTAGAATAACCAAGAAAAATACCTTTATCCGATTTAGCATCAAATTTGTCCAAGTTATCTTTAGTATATAATATAACACATTAACTACTGAAAACTTGAAAATATGATAATTTAGGATTTTTGTTATAAAATAGTAGATAAGAAGTTATCTTATTCAAAGTTCTCATTAGAATTTTGTTTGAAATATAAAATTCTATAGCAACTGCTTCAGCCAAAAACTTTTATGTAATTCACTATCGTTTAACATTGTTCTAGCACATTCTTGTATAGTTCTATTTTTACGTTCTACTACTCCATTTTGTTATAGCGTTCTTAAAAATGAAAAGTTATGTGGCATTTATTAAACATTTTAGTTAACATTTGATTTTGAATTCTTTTTGAAATTTTTTAAACATTTCAAAAGCACCACTTTTATGTTTTAAGAAGATTGTCCATTAACTCTAGAAAAATGATCTATTATTATAAAGACATATCTACTGCAATTTAATGATTGTATTTTCGATGGCTTAAAAGATCTAGGTGAAGAAGTTCAAGGAGATGAGAAGTAGAAATCATATCTTTAGATTTAAAGGAACTTCTACAAAATTTTCCTAATTGACAGGCGTCACATAAATTATTAACATTAAAACTTATTTTAGTAAGTCCCCTAACAAGTTCATATCTAGCAATTTTAGAAAGGTGTTTAAAATTCAAATGACCAAATCTTCTGTTCCAAATCCAAGGGTCATTAGATTTAGCCAAAAGACATAAATTGTCATTGACTACTTTCATACTTAAAATATAGATGTTATGTTTCCTAATACCTTCAAAGATGATGTTTGACTCATGATCTTTGATATGGTAATTATCTTTTTCAAACTTAATTTTAAAACCTTTATCACACAGTTGACTAAGACTAAACAAATTAATTCCAACTAGCAGAACTTAGAAATAGTAGGAGTTTTAGAGTTACCGATATTGTCGATGCCAATCACATATCCTTTTGAGTTATCATCAAAGTTCATCAATCCACCATCTTTATGGATTATATCTTTCACGATTTTTGGATTTCTAGTCATGTTTCTTGAACATCCACTGTCCAATATCCACTTATCTTTCTTGATTTGTGATATTTTCAAGTGTCTGTTCACCATCAGCCGTATAAAAAACTTGTTCTTGCAATTCAAAAACATACATTTCCAAGAAATCAAGTGACTTTTCAAAATAATTAGTTTCGTAAAGTTGTTTTTCTACAAAATTGTTAAAAATATTACTAGCTATTTAAACACCTCAAAAATCAAACTACAATTTTTTGAAAATCTAATGCTCTGATACCACATGTTTGTGGTGGAATTATGGATCTTAAGACTTTACTAAACACTAGAAAGGGGTAAATAACGTTTTCTAACTTTAATGAATTTCTTTTTGCTTCTTTTATGATTACACTTAATTAACATAGAATAAACAATAATAGATTCAAACATAGATAAACATAATGCAGTAAAGTAAAAGTAGAGAATTGGAGAGATCACGCTAGGGATTTTATATTGGTTCGAAGTTACTCTACATCCAGTCTCATACAATTACTTGTATAGATGTCTTTTCAAATGCCAATCTTTTAATGGGCAGCAGGAAAACCCAATAAAATTTTGATTTCAAAGCTATGAAATACACCCTTCACATATTTTAAGCTCTGGGCATGCTCATTTGATTTGACTCGGGACACAAGCACACCCACTTGGATTTCTAGGATACCAAGCACGCCTAATTGATATAAATCGGGATACAATCACACCCAATTATCTGTAACTATTGTTTTTCCAAAGGCAATGCTTGATCTTTGGATATAATTGATCTTATAGCCTCTTGGACAGCACTTTGATCTTCGATTGAGCGAGAGATATGATTAAAATTAGACAGTAAATAGTAGAGAATAAATACAATGAAGATTGAATTGATTTTGAGAAAATTTGAATATATTTTCAATAGGAATTTTGGCAGAATAAGACGAGAGAAGATAATAAGAAAGTAGTTATTAAAAATTCATTTGGAAACCCCCTATATATAGAGAACAAACAGATATGTCCATTCGTAAAGAGTTACGACAAATAGACACTTCATTTCAAATTTTAATGTTGAAAATTATGGCATGTATGTCGAAATACAATCTGCCTATATGTCGACATATTCTAGTATATTTTGAACACTCGTTCATTTTAATCTGTTTTTGAAAAACTAATGCTTTGTAAAATATTTTGGCACTTTATAATATAGTTTAAACATAGTTTATAAATATCTCAAACTTTTGGAAACTTTTATAAAATATTTTTAAATATATTTTAAAAATATATTGTGATTTAAAATAAATTATAAGAAAAAGAGAAATTGAGATCAAAGATTGGTTGATACCATGGACTTTAACAATATTCTATGGCTTTATACACTATACCATCGTCATGAAATTTTCATATCTTGATTTACATACGCATGAGTCTTCATGTCTCATTATTGAGTCTTTATATTATACATGCTTCAATTCAAAACCTATATAATATCCTATACTATATACTGTATAACTTAGCAAAACCATTAGTATCTGTATTTTTATGAATGTATACTTGTTACCAAGATTATTATCATCATAGTCAATATCATAGGTACTAACATAATAAAATAAAGACCTAGGGTTAGATATAAGAGATATAGAGGCAACGAAGAAAGAATAAGCAGAATGAATATATATATATGAATATTAAATATGAATATATGTAGCCTTGGATATGCATATATGATAGGTGTGGGCCGTTATAATTTAATAAATATAAATTATATAAGACATAAAGTCATCAAGGTCGGTTGGGATGTGCAAACTTATCCAATCGTAGGACTCGAGGAGGGTATACGCTTGCTTATAAAGAAGGATATCCTCAGGTCATATTAGTGCTTGAAATAGTAGCTCCATAAATGTAGGCAATTTGGTGGTCCATTTGGCGGATGTAGGGGCAGGGTAAGCACTATAGAGTTGTCTGTTTCAAATTTTGTTTAGAGGAGGGTATTTCCTTGATTGCACTAGGCAATCTAAACATTCGATGGTTGGATCTGACATTATGCAACATGTGTGGTACTAGTTTTCTTTTAAAGGGGTCGGGCTGCATAGGTCTCAATTTTTCATCAGTCCCTTACGGTCAACGAGAAGAATAGGGTTACACCTAACTGATCTTGAATGTCTACCAGGGTTGATCAGTTTGGTAATGCACCACCATAGTTGTTTGCTAGTTGGTTGATAGGACAAGGCTTGGTACCCATAATAAGATTCCTTCAAAACATGGACAGGGCAGTTGGTGGAGCCCTGTCCATGTCATAGAAAGGAAACAAAGTAGAAAATCCTCAAGAGAACACGGCCTAATGGAGTAGAGGTTGTCGATGCACATTATAGGATTTCTTTGTGTTATTTATATCGTGATACAACGAGGCGATGGATCCTGGCCAAGCACTGAATGGGAGGTACTTGTAAAAACAGTATCTAGGTCCATTAGGGGACCATGTGGTATGTGTGTATACATATGAGATGCATATGAGAATAATTCGCACGTAGAGATTGAGTCAAAATGACTAATATTATAATCAAACATAACATGAAATAGTAAACAATCGGTATAAGCTAGTGTTATGCGTAAAATGCATACTTTTTCAATCACCGGAAAGTTGTTCTGACCCCTTCCTCATTACGCCCCATGGGATAGTTAGAAGGGCCGGCACTGGTGCTTGACGAGTTTAGTATTGACAAGGATACATGATTTTTGAGAGTGTCAAATCTTGGTCAGTGCTTATGTGACTTACTATATTTAAATTATTCTACAATAAGTTATTTTGTTAGAGCTCTGATATGCATTCTTTTGTTTTATTTGCAGGATACCAAACCAACGATCCATACTTTAGTGGACTTGAATTTTTGGTTTAGCAAAAAATTTAAGCCCACTAAGGTGCGGGTTGTTACATTTGGTATTAGAGCTTAGGTTAATTGATCTTGAAATTTTTGGAAATGACGAGTGAACGTATTTGTATTTTGGTTATAATATAATATATGTTAAATCCAAATAATTCAAACTATAGAATAGTTACATATGAAAAATCACTGAAGCTGGATGGTACATGTCTTAAATGAACAATAGATCCTTATATGATTATAGATTGATGATGCACAATAGATCCAGATAAGGTGAAAGCAAAACTCCATATAACATATATAGCAGAAGACACGGAAGTTCCTAAAAAGGGTGTGAAATGATCACTCCTAATTGATAATTGGATTTTCAATATTAAGAAATGAACAAGTTAGTAAATTAAAGAAATGACATGCTTAATGAACAGTTAGAAATCCATTAAGAGTCCAACCCAATAGAAAATAGTTTTAAAAGTGGATAAATATATATGATTATTATATTTGAAAGGGTAAGTAGATATTAGATTTGGAAAATATTTACATAATGAAAGTTTTGCTGGAAATATGTATGTATGTACATATAGTAAACTGAAAAGTTTCCATAAAATGGTAGTGTAAAGGTTAAGTTCTAATAAAAATAAAGATTTGTAAAAATCTAAACTTTTCAATGAAGGAAATTTTAGAGAAAGCTATTTCTTTTAAAATAAAATTAGTAGAGCAATATAGCTCATGGGTTTTCTATAAAGAAAATTTTTAAGTTGTAAAGTAAAATTTTATGGATAGACGATGGGAAGTGGTATAAGTTTGGAATATAGATAAATAGTATAGAAATGAAGATTTGGAACCCTATAACAAAGATATAGACAAACACATTATAATTTTTTAAGTAAGAAGATGGTAAATTAACAGAAAACCAACTGAAATTAGTGCTGTTTAGGCTGAAGGGTTGAATAATAGAAAAAATTATGAACTACAAATAGATGCGATTTGATTTATTGTAATTAGGTTGGGAATTGAAATATTTTAATTCAGTGGAATGAAAAATGATAACAATGTAAGTTTCTATGAATCGATCGAGTTGCCAGCAAATGTATCATATTTGAAATAATAAGGAATGTAAATGTAAAGAAAAAGATGTACAAAATATGGAAAATCTTGTATTTTGTACTATCTATTTCAATAAAGAAATAAAGTATGATTCCTTATAATTTCACACAAAAGACGAATTCTCTTTTAAGCGATTCATAGAGAATTATAGCGTTAAAACTTTCTTTTGAAAGATAAATGTAGATCCAATGCATTAAAGTATAGGATCCTTAAGTATAATAAAAAGTGTAGTAATTAGAAATTATGTAGGAAATCATGAAAAGAAATTGCGCTAATAATCTAGTTAGTAGTAGCACAAGAGATTAAAGGAAGAATAAAGGAAAATGAACACTTTTCATTATTGTATGCTTTTCAAGTATCTTTTAAAAGGTCCTCCTTTCGTGATAGGGACTCCAATAGAGATTGGAAGTGGAGATAGAAAGAAATGATGGAATGAGAGTTGTTCTTGTCTACTCCGGTATTATTGTTTAAAAACGTATAGAAGATGTTTTGGAAAAACCGCAAAGTGCATTTTTAGAAGAGAATGGCTTGGGGTAAATAATAAGCTTTTGAAAGAAAAACTTATAAATAGTTTGGTTAAAAATCCCATTTTTAAGAAGTACAGATTAAAAAAAAATTTAAAAAGAAAATGTTGATTTGAAAAAAAATCTTTTAATTAAGTTTTGTTAACATTCTCTCTTAGATTTGATGAATCAGTTAAATATAGAGTTTTTAAATGGTTAAAATACCAAGTGTTTTTTAATTTAATAAAGGGTTTTAAGTTGTGCTTTAAAGACAGAGGTTTTCGGGATTGAGCATTTCAAAAATTTTAAAGTTTCTAATTTTTGGAAAAAAAAGTAAAGATCAAGCCAAAATTTTAAATATAGAGTAGATAGGAATTATTGCCTAGAGAAGATGGGGTAAAGGATAAGGCTATGAAAAAGGTAGCAGTGATTACCTTCAAAGTGGTAATAAGAATACCTATAGAGTGTAAAGGATTATGGCAAGAACCTAGGAATACTTTGTTGGACATTAGTGCAAGATTTGAGAATGCCATCAAGGAATTTGGATTAAAATAAGATGGCAACAGTATTATAAGTTGGCAAACACTCATGGAGGATATTGGCAAACTCAAGTTAAGGTATGAAAATTGCAGATAGATGATCTATTGGAAGGCCCATTCAATTTGTGTATGAAGTGACAGAGTCACAAGATCGTTAGTATTAGTTGATGTTGTAGGATAATTTCCCGCAGTTGCACTAGGAAATCTAAACGGATGATGGTTGGATTAGACGCTATGCAACACATGTGATACCAATTTTCTTTTAAAGGTGTAGGATTGATAGGTCTCGGGTCCATCATCGGTCCCTTGCGGTCAACGGGAAGGATAGGGTTACAGCTAACTGATCTTCATCGCCTACTAGGGTTGATCAGTTGGGTAATGCACCGCCACAGTTGTTTGCTAGTTGGTTGATAGGGAAAAGCTAGATAACCAATCATGAGATTCCTTTAGAATATGGAAGGGGTGGTTACTAGAGCCATGTCCACGTTATAGGAAGTAGAATAACTAGAAAATCCCCAAAGTGAACATGGCCTGATGAGGGTAGTGGTCGTCAGTGCACATTATGGAATTTCTCTGAGTTATGTGGATCGTGATACAGTGAGACAAGGGATCCCGACGAGGCGCTGAACGAGAGGCGCTTGTGGGGATAGACTCTTAGTCCATTAGGGGACCATGGGATATATATATATATATATATATAAGATATAGACGGGAACGGTTCATACGTAGTGATGGAGTTGAAACGACTAATATTATAATCAAACATAACATAAATAGTGAACAATTAGCATAAGCTACTGTTATGTATAAGATGTATAATTTCCATTCACCAGAATTTTGTTCTTATCCACTCTTCATTATAACCCACAAGGTAGTTAGAAGGGTAGCTACTGATACTTGGCGAGTTTGACGCTGACAAGGACATGTAATTTTGGGAAGTGTCAAACCTTAGTCAATACTTATGTGATCAATCAATTTAAATCATTACGCTGCAAGTTATTTTGTTAGAGTTTTGATATGCATTGTTTTATTTTCAGGATATCAAACCAACGATACGTACTTTAATGGAATAGGATTTTTGGTTTAGCAAAAAATCTAACCTATTGAGGTGCGGATTGTTGCAGAAAGTCCCGTTATTTTAGTGCCAAATTACAAAAGTTGGTAGGAATGTCAAAATGCTAGTCGAGATAATTAGTCCTTTTAGTTCAAGAGGTAAATCACAAACTCACATGTAAGGAAAAGTTCCAACGAAGGTATTATGCAAATTTTCATTGATCCAAGTCCTTAATTAAAAAGTCCCGATTTTAATTTAACCTAAAAGACATGAAAATCCCAATTAAAATCATTTAATTATACACTCAAGAAAATGAAAAACGAGGACAAATGACTATTCAAAATTCGGCCCACCTCTAATAGGGGTACTTGCCTACGTATTAAAGATTTGTATCATTAGATTTATGACATGTATCATTTTTTAGGAATGAATAGTGATGATTTACTAACGTGGCACATATTCGAAGTGACATGTGGCACAATTTCCTTTTAGAGTCGTGATGATGCAGTGCTGCTAACTCACTCATGTCTTCCCACGTGGCTCGTTAGATGCTGATTCATGCGAATAAGCCAACATGCAATAGCATAAGATATTAACAATCGATAGCTTGCCTTACCAACCTGCGATGGCTTAGTAGAGTTATCTTTTTATCATTCATCAAATCATCATGTAATAGCTTATCAGCACCGACCCTTGATAATCTAATTAACCACCATATGATAGTCTTGGAATACTAGCTCCCAACAGTTCCCTTGATCACCATGCAATAGCTTTAAGGTGTCATTCTTTGATAGCTTTATTGACCATCATGCAATAGCTTTGTAATCACCAACCTTTGATAGCTTATCTAGCCAACTTGTGATAGCTTTATGCTCACCAACCTTCGATGGCTTATGTAGTCAACTTGTGTTAGCTTCATAATCACTATCCTTCGATGGCTTATGTACTCAACTTGTGATGGTTCATAAACCTTAACTTCACCTTTAATGGCTTATCTAGTCTACTTGTGATAGCTTCATAATCACAAACCTTCTAACATCCCACCTCTATACCCATACTATCCAAGAGCATTACAGGGTAATACCATCAGATAATATGGAGAATGGGGCTATATAGGGTACACACATGAATATTCCATTGGACTAACATTGGTACGTATTAAAACATCAAATATATAACTAATCTATAAATACTATAACAACCCCACTTTTTGACCCTTGAATTTCGACAATAAATACATCTACAATATTCATGTGTTGAGCGCCCAAGTGAGAAAAAGATATAAAATTAAGGTAAATGAAAAGAAAGAGAAATAAAACCAGAAAAGAAGAACACACCATTAGAATCTACCAACGGAACGGTAATATATAATATCAAAGGAATAGTACAAAGGGTTGCTCTGAATATAGAATTATCGGAGTCACTAAAACTTAAGTGGTGTCATCGACCTGGACAGTTATAACTGTCTGTCCTGACAGTGCTAATACAATACATAAATGTAACGAAAATAAGAATACTGCGGAAGGTAATCATCCCGCTCTTCTCTACAAGCTCCAAAGCGTCCATAGCTAAATCTGGAAACATGCACGGGTTGACCAGAGCATTACAAGAAAATAACACCTGGATCATTCTAGTAAACCAACGTAAGAAAATCAAGAAATAAGAGTAACATATAATAGTGACCATTCAGACCATACAGATTCCAATAACGGTTTTCCCCACAAAGAAACTAAGCATTCATTAAGTTTAACATATAGTTATATGAAAGATAATGTCTTGAGTGTAGCACATAAATCATATCAAATAGCTATCGTGTGAACGCCACAGTAATAATAGGTATACAATCAATATTGCTAAGGTGTGTTTTCATAGTGGATTTTCCATGGAGATCTCCTCGGATCTAGCGGAATCCAAACTCCTGCAAAAGAATCAGAGATATCCTTCCGAGAAATGTCATCTCTAGGGAATGTACTATATGAAATACATAACTGGATCACATCCAGGTTATCGTGGTTTTGTGTAACATCTTGTATCTGGAGGCCGAAAGCTAAGCGCTATAGATACTGCAGTCATCCATAGTACTAACTTCTGCCGACAAAATACGATAATGATAATGGTATCCATAATATCAAAAGCGGTTGAATATGGAAAAATCACATATTTCCAAAAAACAACATTTTGCTGGTTACAGTTCAAAACAAATTCATATCCAAGTTACATAATCACATATTGTTCCCAGGTAAAGCTTAATTATAATCATTACAAGTTTACGCTAAAAGCAACATATGTTGATGCCCCCTTAGTTGATCAAAGCAATATAGTCATATCTGACTTAATATACATAGTGGAATCAAAACAAAACGAAACTACAAATCCTAATTAGCTATCTGTAAGCTACCTGCTCATCTTCGGAAGGTTTACTCGCCAAATGACTAAAACCTGAAAACCTCAACCCTCAGCCTACTCACACTAATTTTGAGTACCCGAGAGTTCAAAAGGAAACAAAAGCTTCAAGTCAGACATAAGGCCTGGTGTGAATAATTCTGTTACATCTCAATTATTGATATTAATTGAGACCATGCCGCTTAGCAGAACAGGTTTCCCCTCAATAATATCCTCTTTAAACGTATATTTTGCAAATCCTTTCCTGCAAATAACTGGCTAATCAAACTGATTGTATCAAAATAGCAATATCCTTTATGTTAGTAAATGGACTATCTATCCAAAAACAGGTTGAAAGTAGACTATTTGTTCACCACATAATAGCAAGGTCTGTTATGCTATAAATGGACTAACTGTCCATACAATTGGGCCGACTACCCACAAATTGGACTAACTTTCTGAATCAACATGGACTAACCGTCTCAATTATTTTCTTAGGGTTAACTATCCAATATCTTTTACCTTAAAAACCCTTTCAAACCGATTTACCCTTTTAAATCATACTTAACAAAGGAAATATATTCTAAGCTTTACTTTAAGCTACTTTGCAATCATA
This sequence comes from Allium cepa, assembly GCA_030765085.1. Classification (NCBI taxonomy): domain Eukaryota; kingdom Viridiplantae; phylum Streptophyta; class Magnoliopsida; order Asparagales; family Amaryllidaceae; genus Allium; species Allium cepa. Next base: position 161,343,136 of record CM060939.1, read on the forward strand.
TATATACTTTACTCAAAATAATATTGATGGATTTTAATGAGGATTAACTATCCTTCCAAACAAGTTAAACCCTTTTTAACTTGAAAACACTTAGGTTATATTGCCTATTCAATACATTCTAAACCTTTGTTTAAAACCTTTAAACAAACCCTTTCGAAACCATTGAAGGTAACCCCTTCGAAACTAATGAAAGACTATTTCGAAACCATTAAATATCGCCTTTCAAAAATATTGGAAAAACCTTTTCTTTATTTTCTCCGAAAGCTTCAAAATATCAGACATCCTCCTTTAAAACCTTTTAAACATTGCCTTTCAAAAACATAGGAGAAATCCTTCTTTTCAACCACCATAAGGAACCACCCCTTTCGAAACCATTCATTAAAATCTTTTGAAACAGTCAAAACTCAATCCATTCGAAAGCACTTTAGGTTCAATTTAAAACATGTGGAAACCTTTCGAAGTCATTCAAAATTTCACTCCTTCGAAACCTTTGAAAATCATCTCGATCGAAACCCTTTGGATTATGCCTTCAAGTAGAGAAAAAGGATTAGAAACCCATAAAAATCGAAATCATCTGTTTCTAAACCATTTAAACTATCTCTTTCGAAACCAATTTTGGTTTTACTTCAATCATAGAAAAAGGGTCTTAAAAAAAATTAAGTCGAAAGCATTTGTTTCGAAACCATTTCCTAAGTAAAAAAGTGATGATGTTGAAGCCATCCCTTCAAAACCATTGGAGAATGGACAAATTTTTAGAAATTTAAACAACCCTTTCGAAACCATCTGGGTCGAAAGGTAAAAAGGCGAAAGCAAAAGGTTTTGACTTAGTCGAAAGGAATTATTTAAAAATAGAGTTGCAACCCAATCGAAACCATTTCCTTTAAATCATTTGACTGGTTGAAAGCTACTTTGTGGAAAGTCATTTAGTCGAAAGCAAGCAGGAGGAATTTTTATTTTAATAATAAAGGATTGCCTTAACCCTTGCGAAACCCTTAGTTTGACTCCCTACCTTCCACCTACATCCAATTCACTATGTACCAGTTCCCTGATACCAGGTGCGTTGGTTTCGACTACGTCGGAAGCGAAGATGAGGACGCAAAACCTAGTGTTGATGGCGACAGTGTCGTAACCGTGAAAAACATGTAGCAAATAGTTCTTTTCACCTAACCTGCTTCACGTGTCTAATTTTGATTGGTTGTCTCTTTCTTTACCAATAAAAAGTGCTACCGACTTTCCTGATTTAATAACTTAAATTATTTTACAAAAATCCCCTTCTCCTCTTTTAATTATATAAAACATTTAAGTCTCATACCTTAAATAATTTTATATAACCCTTAAAGCACTTAGGAAAATTCTACAAAAATTCCAAAAAATATCTTTTAATATGTTTTCCAACATATAAAAATTTCAGATCCCAATCTTTTATTATTTAATGGAAATAAATTATTTATCCAAATTAACATTTTCTTTACTAGAAAATTCATATATATTCCACATAATTTCAGAAAATTCCAAAATTTGGAAACCATCTCCAAAATAATATTTATGACCTTCATAAAATTCGTAAGTCATTTGGATATCATTTTATAGGGTTTTCACCTTAAAACATACCATAAAATCAATATGAACATACATAAATCATCAACATGTATATATAATCTTTCTCGTTCAAAATCATGGCAAATCAATGCAAAATATTTGAAAATCATCTAAAAACTGAAATACAATAAAAAATGAGGTGTAAACATTATTCACCTTAGCTTTAGAGATTTAAGAGATTGAGATGTTAGTAGATTTGATTTGAATTAGCTTTTTCTTAGCTTTTCTTCCTCTTTTCCTTGTTAATGGTGGCCGAACCCTTAATTTAAAATTTTGAAAATGAAATGAACGTGTATAATTTACACGGCCATGGGTTATAAATATAGGAATGGTGCCTTTCCTATTTTCCCCTCCTCCTATTTCATTTTACTCTTCTTTAATTCATTTGCTACTTGGCACGACTACCTCTTAATTAAAATCAAATCTCAATCCCCTAATCAACACATTGTTTAATTTAATTTAGCTATTAAATATCCTAAATAATATTACAAAAAATCTGGGTTGTTACAGACTCCCCTCTGTAAAGAATTTCGTCTTCGAAATTATGATAAGGTACTCAACAAATCAAATAGGAAGGTAAAACATACCATCAAACAAGTCCGGATATGTATCTCTAATCCTGCTCTCAATCTCCCAAGTACAGTCCTTATCTTTATTGCTCCACTGGACTTTGACTAACCCGATAGTCTTGGTTCTAATCCTCTTCTCATCTCTCACAACAATATGAATAGGCTTCCTTACTGTAGTCAAATCCGGTTCTACCACTAAATCATCTAGCACGGTCGGTGCAATAGTAGTCTCTGGGTCTCTAACACACCTTTTGAGATGAGAAACATGAAAAACATCATGGACTCCTGCTAAAATGCTTGGTAACTCAACTCTATATGCAAGTTTCTCGATCCTCTCAATAATAGGAAAAGGTCCAATAAATCTCGTTGCAAACTTTCCTGATTTTCCAAATCTAATCACACACTTCATCGGTGATACTTGATGAAAACCTGTTCTCCAGCTTAGAACTCTAGATCTTTCCGTCTCTTAACTACATAACTCTTCTGCCTAGACTGAACCCCGGCCATTATAACCCGAATGAACTCAATATTTTCTACGGCTTCTCTGACCAAATCTAGACTTAGAATCAGCCTATCCCCGGTCTCTAACCAACATACGAGAGATTTGCATGGCCTTCCATACAAAGCTTCGAACGGTGCCATCCTAATACTAGTCTAATAAATGTTGTTATACGAAAACTCGACTAAATGCATATAGTCTTCCCATGATCCCCCGAAATCTAATACACAAGCTCTTAACAAATTTCCAAGATCATGTTAACTCTCTCCATTTTCCCATCTGTCTACAGATGGTAAGCGGTACTCATCTTGAGCTTAGTTCCCAAAATTTCCTGTAGAGTCTTCAAGAACTCACTAGTGAATAAAGGATCTCTATCACTAACTATGCTACTAGGAATTCCATGCAGTCTAACCACATTCTTCATAAACAACTTTGTCAAAACAGTGCCATTCTGGTTGACTAAACCAGAATGAAATGGGCACTCTTGGTCAATCTATTCACTATGACCCATATACTATCGTTTCCTATGTTCGACCTTGGAAACCCATCAATAAAATCCATGGAGATAGAATCCCACTTCCATATTGGAATATCTAGTGGCCGAAGCAACCCAGTTGGCTTCTGATGTTCGGCTTTTGCCTGTTGGAAAATCAAGCACTGGTTTACACATAAACCAATATCCCGCTTCATGTAGGATCGATTTCACCCTAGAGGGGGGGTGAATAGGGTGATGGTATAAATTATAAAAATTAATCGTGGAAGCTTATTAATTAATTTCAATTCAGATCACAGAATAGCAGCACAGATATAACAGAATAAAACAGAACAAGACAGAATTTACCCAGCTTCGGCAAAACCCTGCCTACGTGCTGCCCCCAAGGTTTCTACTAGAAATTAGATAGTCCCTCGCTTACACACGTAAACTCGCTATACCCGCTATTGACTAATCTAACTATACGCTCAAAACTCTGCCACAACTCAACTACCGAGTTGCGAATTCTCAAGCTACGCCACGTAGCTTGTCCCCTAGTCACACGACTAGAAAAATAAAACGGTTTAAAAAGAAAATACAATTAAAACAATTTAAAACAAAATAACCCTAATTTAAAACAAGTAAGCCCAAAATAATATTATTAGAATCGGCCCACTAATTAAAAGTTTGCGTCCCCTTTCTCCTTTTTATTTTATCGGCCTGGTTCCTTTTTTTGCTTGAGAATAATGCCGGCCGTTCCTCTTGCAAAATTGGGGCTTTCGTTCTTTTCTCTGATCCAAAATTAGGGCTTTGAGAAGCGCCTACTGTTGTTCGATCGCGTGGATAATCGTGAGTTGCTTCGATCGATTGTTTCCTTGTATCTTACTGCGGCTGCTTCGATGGAGTTCGTGTTCGAATTGGTATGTTCTTTTTATTGCTTGTAATTGCTTGATTTCTGTATTGCGAACTCCTTGATCTATGCCGATGATGATAGTTTGGTTTTTATAGGGTTCGATCCCCTGAGTTTTCGTTCGTATATTCGTGTTTGAAATTGTCATTGAATCACTTCGGCCACTTGATGATGCTTGAATGATTGAGATTGATTCTGACTTTTTCATATGCGTATAATTTCATTTCTTGCGTCCCACAGCTTTGAATCAATTTCGTGATGACCACGGTTTTCGTTCCTTTTTCTGTTGACTTGTTAAAACACACGGCTTTGATACATTTAGCTTTGTATCTGCAGTTTGGATATTGATGATTCCCTCTGATGCTTTGACTTTGGTCACTTGTTTTGAAAACTGCAGCTTGATGCTTGCATCCCTCTTGCTGTTCACAGCCATTACATCCTTACTGCCATGTTTTGATGTCACTGATTTGTTTAGTCTCGGCATTGACTGGTTTCATGCTTGTGTTGGTTCATTGGTTTACTGGTGCATATATGTTGCTTGTGTATACTTGTGTGGTGGTGCACTTGCCTTGTGATTCTGTTCATTCCTAGTTGCCTTGAGTAGCAGTGCTTCATGTTGTATTCATTTTTGAGGCAGTTTGCATTAGAGTGTACTTCGAGTTATGTTGAACTCCGTTGTGATTTCAGATCCCTCTGTGTTGCTATATTTCTGACGCACTCGTATCACTGGTATTTGCAGTTTGTAGTGTTTAGTATCACTTGTGTCACTAGAGTCAGTTGTCATGCTAGGTGTGATTATATGCTTAATTACTGATGCATTTGCCACTGTTTGGTTTGGATCGAAGTTGCAGTCTTGTGAACTATGACTTCATGTTTGCATACTGTACTGTGTGGTCTTGAGCAGTTAATGGTTGCTGTGCACTTTTGTGCTTGCATTTTGATGCAGTCTTCATTAGCATGCTACTGATTGGTGTTTGCATACATTTCATGTAGTCTTCAGTTTGTACTTCTGGAGCTTGTATAATTTGAGTTGTAGCTTGATGGTTTTGTGGTTATAACTGGACATTTGAGTTTGTTGCATTTGCTGGCTTGTACTGTCCACTGCCCTGATCTTGTTTGTTCGATCACTTTGCTGTTCCATGGTCTATTTGGTGTTTTGTTTATTTGAGACATCTTAGCTATGTTGCATTCACGCTGGTTTAGTCTTGCACTTGCTTGAGTTTCACTGAACTTGATATCCTGGTGTATCATTGCACTTTGCACTATCCATACTTCAGTCTGGGTTCACTTGTTCATACCACTGTTTCATGCGTGCTCTACTAGTTGCTGTGTTGATCACTTTCACTGCTGTTGCATGCATTTGTCTGGTTCTCGGCCTATTGCATTTGACCACTGAACTTGACTGTTTAGTTTCATATTCATGTGTACTTTTGATTTGCGCTTGAGTTGAATCCAGTTACAAAAACTCGGGTTTGACCTTGTGCTCGTGTCATGGTTTTAAATATATTGCACGTGAGTTGAACCCGGCTCTTCATTTGGGTTTGACCTGTGCTCACCTGTCCCTGTAGCATTATCAAGTGTATATATCGGTGTGCACGGCCTTGTGGCATATACAGTAATACATAGTGTATGTCACAAGTTGTTCGTGTATGATGAATTCAAATTTAAATTATGACGAACAACCCAAATAACCGAGGCAAATCATATTTTCAAAAATTATCTTTTATTTTTGAATTGCAAAAATATTTCTTTTTCAATTTTACTGCGTTAGTTTATATTTTTGCAGATTGCTCAAATGTTGGATTCAAACTGGAATGCAGTTGAAGATAAATACGGGTGTGAGTGATATGTAGTGAGGTGAACTGTAAATATGTAATGTGATGTAATTGTAATCAAAGTTGTATAGTTATAGTGTGAGCTTGAAATTGTACTATTCAAAGTTATAATAAATATTTATTTGAATAAAATATTCGTTTGAATTCAAATTCCGTGTTATTTATTTTATTCAGTAAATATTTATTTAATCTATGAAAAATAAAATGGTATATTATCAAATACATTTAAACGAATGTATATATGTTTATTATCATCAAACAAAAATCATATAAGCGCATATTCAACAATCTCCCACTTTTGATGATAACAAACATATATTTAAGATTTTGAATATGTTAAATGTATTTGATCATTGATATGCTCTAATTGCTCCCCCTATTTAAATGCTTCCTCTCTACACAAAGCTCCCCTACATATATGCATACAAATAAAAATATGCAAATGAGTCTAGATGCAAATAGAAAATTATTTGACCTTTGCTTGATTTTATTTGACAAAATCTTAACTTTTCTCTCCCCCTTTTGTTATCAGCAAAAGAATAATAGTGTTAGAGAAAATAGAGATAGAGCGATCGATATTAATCCAACATTAAAACTCAATTAAATATAAATATTAAATTTCAATAAAAAATCAAACAAAAATCATAAATATTTTGTTAGGCGCATATTCCACTTTTAGAATGATGGAAATGATGTCATCATATAAAACCATACAGTTGTGTCTATTTGTGGTATTTTTATATCAGGAATTTGAATATCTACTAACCATGCATAACCGTTAGGACTTTTTAATGAGATTAGTAGTATTCCAATTTTTTTTTTTAAAAAAAAAATTAATTCAAGTATCTTCTAACCACGCATAACCGTGAGGACTTTTAAATGGGATTAGAATCAACTTGTTTATAAAAAAAATCAACTTTTGATATGCGTTCCATACATGCATAACCGTGAGGACTTTTAAATGAGCATGGAAGCACATAACAAATTCCAAGTAATTCACCCATGCATAACCGTGAGGACTTTTAAATGAGAGTGAATACTTTGGTGTTTATTATTATTATTATTATTACCCCCTATTTTTTCTTTCTCAAAAAAAATGTGAAAAATGAAAAACGAACGATTCCTGTTTAAAGTACCACATATCGACAAACTATATAGAATTTTGATGAGTGATGGTCGTTAGAAATATGATAGATATAGAGATGGTCATGGAATTTTTACCAACAAATTTTTTTATAACTCTTGTTTAAATTTCTAAAGAACTTTATTAATTATACTGTCTCGAGTCATAATATTTGATCAATATTAACACTCATCACTTTTTCAATCACTATTTTGCTTTTCGATAAACATTAGGGAGTCAGATTAGTCAAAATAGTCATTTAAAATCAAATTCAAAAATAATTACGAAATTAATTTTTCAAAAAATGACTAATCTGAAACTATGGTCAAAAATGATTTTCTCCAGGGGGGTTTAAAGAAAATTTTCTGCTATTTGAAATGAAGAATATGCAGATATTTTCTTTGAAAAACGATGCAGTTATTAAATGTCTCAACAAAAATCACGTTTCACTAGTAATTTTTCTATTAACTAGATTACCAGTGTAATCTGCATCTGAATTTCTCTTTCACTCAAAAATTATTATCAATTGAATTTTATAGACCAAAACATGAAGTGTGCACCAAAAATTTTAAATTCAATTTTAACAACAATTTAAATGACATTCTTTTGAATTTGAAATGAAGCCGTGTAAATAATCAGAAAACCGTGAATAAGGAGTTAGCCATATTATAACCAATTGTATTATCCAACAAAACACTATTTTTAATCCAAACTGATATATATGAAATAAAAGAATCTAGAGATTTTTATAGTGTTTTTGGCATAAGAATATAATTGGCCAACTATGTTGAATAAGTCAGAATCATCATCTTTTCATCATCTCATTATTGGCTGATTTTAATTCAGAATATGGTGCAGATTATCACATTTAATATATCGTTTAAAACATACCATTACCTGTTTTACCTTTACGATATTTTTCATTGTTGTCCGTTGTGATTCTGTCACCTTTATACTAGGCTAAGGAACTTTGCTTCGTCGTCCGTTGTGTTTCTGGAACAGCCAAAAAATCCAGAGTACACTGTTGTTGTTCCTTAGCCTGCCACCACACCTACACGATGAAAGATTTATGTGACCTATTTGTTTTTATAGGTCCATGGTTGTTAGTGGCAGAAAATTTTGAAAAACAATTTTGTGGAGACCCAAAACTATTTATAATTGTTCCCTTCGGCACCCAAATTTGTTTAACTTTGAGATTTTTTATATTTGTGCCTTTTGGAACCCAAATCGGTATAGTTCTCACATGTTTGGGTCTATACCAACATTTATTGTGATCGTGTCCAAATTTTCTACAAATTGCGCACATAGAATTAACTTGATTAATATTGCTTGCAACAATTTTCAATTTATTATATCCAAGTCCTTGTCTAACCGTATTAACAGTTTGCTTTCCTAGTAGCATATTCAACGATTTTTCACTTTTTGAAAATTTATCCAAAGTCGTTGACAATTGTTGGACTTGTGTTTTGAGAGATTCATTTTCGTTTAACAATTGTGTGCACTTTTTAATAGAATTCTCTCTCCTAGTATTTTCATTCTCTTTTAAAATCAGAATTTCATTTTCAAGTGATTTTATATTGATTTCTGATTTTTTAATTTCTTTTTTGAATGTTGGACACTTATCACACTTAGGGATTCTACTTTGATAGGTTTTAACTAATTGATCAAGTTATTTATTGCATTCTATCAAAGTATCCTTTTGAGATTCAAGTTTGGCATATTTTTTCCTAAGTCGTTCAAAACAGCCGTTTACTTCATGAAAATATATAAGCAACTCAGAATGGGTAAGTTTTGATACCTCACTTGGCTCGTCATCGTCACTGTCAGTTGTATCACCTCGAAGACACAATTCTGCCTTTTTGCTTTCACTGCCAGTGCTTTGATCATTCTCGTCTATTTCATCCCAAGTGGCTGCAAAACTTTTCTTTTTCTGTTTCTTTCCATGGCTGAATTTAATTTGTGGACAATCGGGCTTGATATGGCTGGGTTTGTTGCAATTATAACAAATAAACTTTTGTTCTTCTGAGTAGTCTAGTGCTTTTGCTATTCTGCTTTTTGCTTTTTGAATTCGAGCTGAATTTCCATGTTTTTGATTCCATTTTTTGAATTTCCTTATTAACAGCTCTAGTTCTTCTGCACCATCATCATCGTCATCGTCATCACTTTCCGTTGTTCCTTTGAGCGCTATTGATTTCTTTCGAGTATCTCCTCCTTCACGCTCTTCCTTGAATTTCATTTCTAGCTCATAAGTGGTGAGATTTCCGATGAGTTCTTCGACTTTCATTTGTTTCAAATCTTTTGATTCTTGAATGGCAGTCACTTTTGCTTCAAATTTTCGTGGAAGGACTCTAAGGATTTTTCGTACTATCTCCAACTCTGTGTATGATTTTCCAAGAGCTTTTGATTTGTAAACGATATTGGAAAGTCGTCCATGCATCTCTTTGACATTTTCTTCCTTCGCCATTGTGAAGTTCTCGTATTCGCTGCTTAGCATGGCAAGGCGAGATTCTTTGACTTGAGATGTTCCTTCGTGAGTCACTTCTAGTGTGTGCCATATTTCCTGTGCAGTTAGACAATGTGAGACACGATTAAATTCAAATTGATCCAATGAACAGATAATAGAATTCATAGCTCTAGCATTAGCATTTTGTAATCTATTTTCCAGATCTGTCCATTGATCTTTTGGTTTCTCTATTTCCTGATTATCTACAGTTATAGTTGGTATACTATAACATGTCTCAACAATATTCCAAGCGTCAATGGTTTTCAGAAAAATTTGCATTCTATTTTTCCAGTAAGCATATTCACCATTGAACATTGGTGGTCTAACTATGGATTGACCTTCTGCAAATGCATTATTAAAAGAAGCCATTTTTTAAAAAATTCAAATTTTTAAAACAAAAATTGATTTTTTCAAAAAAATCGAATTTTTAAAACAAGTGTTGACTTCTATTTCTAGCTCTGATACCACTTGTAGGATCGATTTCACCCTAGAGGAGGGGTGAATAGGGTGATGGTATAAATTATAAAAATTAATCGCGGAAGCTTATTAATTAATTTCAATTCAGATCACAGAATAGCAGCACAAATATAACAGAATAAGACAGAACAACACAGAATTTACCCAGCTTCGGCAAAACCCTGCCTACGTGCTGCCCCCAAGGTTTCTACTAGAAATTAGATAGTCCCTCGCTTACACACGTAAACTCGCTATACCCGCTATTGACTAATCTAACTCTACGCTCAAAACCCTGCAACAACTCAACTACCGAGTTGCGAATTCTCAAGCTACGCCACGTAGCTTGTCCCCTAGTCACACGACTAGAAAAATAAAACGGCTTAAAAAGAAAATACAATTAAAACAATTTAAAACAAAATAACCCTAATTGAAAACAAGTAAGCCCAAAATAATATTACTAGAATCGGCCCACTAATTAAAAGTTTGCGTCCCCTTTCTCCTTTTTATTTTATCGGCCTGGTTCCTTTTTTTGCTTGAGAATGATGCCGGCCGTTCCTCTTGCAAAATTGGGGCTTTCGTTCTTTTCTCTGATCCAAAATTAGGGCTTTGCGAAGCGCCTACTGTTTTTCGATCGCGTGGATAATCGTGAGTTGCTTCGATCGATTGTTTCCTTGTATCTTACTGCGGCTTCTTCGATGGAGTTCGTGTTCGAATTGGTATGTTCTTTTTATTGCTTGTAATTGCTTGATTTCTGTATTGCGAACTCCTTGATCTATGCCGATGATGATATTTTGGTTTTTATAGGGTTCGATCCCCTGAGTTTTCGTTCGTATATTCGTGTTTGAATTTGTCATTGAATCACTTCGGCCACTTGATGATGCTTGAATGATTGAGATTGATTCTGACTTTTTCATATGCGTATAATTTCATTTCTTGCGTCCCACGGCTTTGAATCAATTTCGTGATGACCACGGTTTTCGTTCCTTTTTCTGTTGACTTGTTAAAACACACGGCTTTGATACATTTAGCTTTGTATCTGCAGTTTGGATATTGATGATTCCCTCTGATGCTTTGACTTTGGTCACTTGTTTTGAAAACTGCAGCTTGATGCTTGCATCCCTCTTGCTGTTCACAGCCATTACATCCTTACTGCCATGTTTTGATGTCACTGATTTATTTAGTCTCGGCATTGACTGGTTTCATGCTTGTGTTGGTTCATTGGTTTACTGGTGCATATATGTTGCTTGTGTATACTTGTGTGGTGGTGCACTTGCCTTGTGATTCTGTTCATTCCTAGTTGCCTTGAGTAGCAGTGCTTCATGTTGTATTCATTTTTGAGGCAGTTTGCATTAGAGTGTACTTCGAGTTATGTTGAACTCCGTTGTGATTTCAGATCCCTCTGTGTTGCTATATTTCTAACGCACTCTTATCACTGGTATTTGCAGTTTGTAGTGTTTGGTGTCACTTGTGTCACTAGAGTCAGTTGTCATGCTAGGTGTGATTATATGCTTAATTACTGATGCATTTTCCACTGTTTGGTTTGGATTGAAGTTGCAGGCTTGTGAACTATGACTTCATGTTTGCATACTGTACTGTGTGGTCTTGAGCAGTTAATGGTTGCTGTGCACTTTTGTGCTTGCATTTTGATGCAGTCTTCATTAGCATGCTACTGATTGGTGTTTGCATATATTTCATGTAGTCTTCAGTTTGTACTTCTGGAGCTTGTATAATTTGAGTTGTAGCTTGATGGTTTTGTGGTTATAACTGGACATTTGAGTTTGTTGCATTTGCTGGCTTGTATTGTCCACTGCCCTGATCTTGTTTGTTCGATCACTTTGCTGTTCCATGGTCTATTTGTTGTTTTGTTTATTTGAGACATCTTAGCTATGTTGCATTCACGTTGGTTTAGTCTTGCACTTGCTTGAGTTTCACTGAACTTGATATCCTGGTGTATCATTGCACTTTGCACTATCCATACTTCAGTCTGGGTTCACTTGTTCATACCACTGTTTCATGCGTGCTCTACTAGTTGCTGTGTTGATCACTTTCACTGCTGTTGCATGCATTTGTCTGGTTCTCGGCCTATTGTATTTGACCACTGAACTTGACTGTTTAGTTTCATATTCATGTGTACTTTTGATTTGCGCTTGAGTTGAATCCAGTTACAAAAACTCGGGTTTGACCTTGTGCTCGTGTCATGGTTTTAAATATATTGCACGTGAGTTAAACCCGGCTTTTCATTTGGGTTTGACCTGTGCTCACCTGTCCCTGTAGAATTATCAAGTGTATATATCGGTGTGCACGGCCTTGTGGCATATACAGTAATACACTGTGTATGTCACAAGTTGTTCGTGTATGATGAATTCAAATTTAAATTATGACGAACAACCCAAATAACCGAGGCAAATCATATTTTCAAAAATTATCTTTTATTTTTGAATTGCAAAAATATTTCTTTTTCAATTTTACTGCGTTAGTTTATATTTTTGCAGTTTGCTCAGATGCTGGATTCAAACTGGAATGCAGTTGAAGATAAATACGAGTGTGAGTGATATGTAGTGAGGTGAACTCGTAAATATGTAATGTGATGTAATTGTAATCAAAGTTGTATAGTTATAGTGAGAGCTTGAAATTGTACTATTCAAAGTTGTAATAAATATTTATTTGAATAAAATATTCGTTTGAATTCAAATTCCGTGTTATTTATTTTATTCAGCAAATATTTAGTTAATCTGTGAAAAATAAAATAGTATATTATCAAATACATTTAAACGAATGTATATATGTTTATTATCATCAGACAAAAATCATATAAGCGCATATTCAACACTTCATACCTTCCTAGAGGAAACTCCTCTTCATATCCTGATACATCTTGGTACCTTCTGGATGAATAGAGAACTTTAAACGATGGAATTCCTCTAAGACTTCTTTCCTTATGTTTCCTACACTCGAAACACATAATCTCCCTTTCTTTCTCAACTTCCCATTATGGTCAAGGATGAAATCTTTCGAATCATCGCTCTTGGTTCCATCTTTTAACTTCCTGATCCGTTCAGCTATCACTGGATCCTCTTCCTGCTTAGAAGCAATCCTTTCGATCATCAATGGTTGAACTTCCAAACAAGATAATACAATTGTATCTCCATTAGACCCAGCCTAGGATCTCCACTGCACTCTACAGTCTGCTAATGCTTCCAGATCTTTCCACATAGCAATCATCACCAAAACTGCATTCTGATGTTTCCTATTAAGTGCATCTGCAACCTTGTTGCCTTTCATCGGTGCGTACTCAATTCCAAAATCATAAGCAACAATAAACTCTAACCACCTCTAATGTCTTATGTTGAACTCCTTCTAAGAAAGCAAATACTACAACGACTTATGATCTGTATATAACTTAAACCTTTCTCCTAAAAGGTAATGCCTCTACACCTTCAATGCAAAAATTACTACAGCCAATTCTAAATCATGCGTCGGATATCTAATCTCATGTGGTCTAAGCAGTCTAGAAGCATCGACAATCACTTTACCCTTTTGCATCTGCACAGCTCCAAGTCCTGTTCCACACGCATCGGTAAAAACTACCAAATCTTTATTTTTCTCCGAAACAACCAACTTAGGTGCATGGGTAGCGAAGTGTTTCAAACTCTAGATTGCTTCCTCACACTTATCAGTCCGCACAAACTTCACATCCTTTCTTGTTAGTTAGGTCATCGGTGCCGCTATCCATGAAAAATCCTTAATGAATCTCCGATAATACCCAGCCAACCCAAGAAAACTCTTTATCTTCGTCACTATCTTGGGTCTCTTCCAAATATTTACTGATCAATCTTAGTCGGATCTACTGACAACCCTTCCTCTGAGACTATATGACCAAGGAATTTCACTTCTTTCTTCCAGAAGTGAGACTTTGAACACTTCGCTTTCAACTGATGCTGCCTTAGCGTCTCAAGCACCAGTCTATGTTGAACTTCATGCTCTATTTCATCCATAGAGTATATCAAGATATCATCTATAAAAACCGATACGAATCTATCCTAATGCTCTCGATAAACTCGGTCCATCAAAACCAAAAAGAAAGCTGGCACATTAGTCGATCCAAACGGCATAACTAACCATTCATACAACCCATATCTAGTCTTAAACGCCGTCAAAGGTTTACTATCCTATGCTACGCTGAGCTGATGGAAACCTGTTGCTAAATCCAACTGTGAAAATACCTTGGCTCCACTCAACTGGTTGAACAAATCATCAATCCTCGACAATGGATATTGATCGTCCTCTCATTCAACTTATGAGAAACATAGCCTTAACGATCCATCTAGCTTCTTAGCAAAGACCGTGGCTACTCCCTAAGGCAAACTACTCGGCCTGATAAAATTCTTGCCTTCCAATTCCATCAACTGCACCTTCAACTCCCTCATCTCTGTAGGAGTCCTCCTGCTCGGCGGCCTACTTACTAGTTCTGCTCCTGGAACCAAATCTCTTTAAAACTCAACGGCTTGTTTTGGCAGCAATCAAACTACAGGCTCAAAACATCTGCGAATTCTCTAATCATAAAAACTCGACTCAACTCATCTTCTGATTCCATAGCACCCAACAAAGCAAACATCTCACCGTAAGAACATTCTATGGTATAAGGTATCCGATCACTACAATCTGGGTGTCTAAGCGATATTTTCCTACCCTGGCACAATATCCTACCATCGTACTCACTAAACCAATCCATACCATGAATAATCCCAATCCCCACAAAATCAAACACATGCAAACTACAAACAAAAGTATGACCTAACAGGTCAAACTCTAACTGGTCACATCTTAACTCTAGAGTTGCATACCCTCCTATTGGATTTGCAACCTGCAAAAGAAGTAACTAAATATGTAGATTCTAAGTTAAGCTTATCTATCGAACATCTAGACATAAAAGAATGCGATGCACCAGTATCAAATAGAACGCTAATAGACATACCATGAATCTGAAGCGTACATCTCAAAATTGTTTTTCCCTTCTCCTGCGTTGTTGGCTTAAAAGCACCAGGCTTCAATGCATACACCTTGCCCTTTCCATCCTTAGCGGGCTCCTTGCACCGGCTCTTATAATGGCCAATCTGGTCACAATTGAAACACCTGACATTCCTCTTTCTAGCCACCTTCTTAGCCTTTCCAGCACGACACTCATTAGCAAAGTGCCTTTCTTATCGCACTTCTAGCAAACAATCTCAGACGTCCCTTTCTTAGCTGCTCAACCCTTTTGAGCTCCATTCATAGGAAAGAACTTCCTCTTCTGATTCTGCCTAACCTGGACTTTTTTAACCTTACTCTAAAGAATCAAGAATCTCCTGATTCCTTAGGGACATCTCCACAACAAAGTCAGAAGGATCTCTAATATGAGGTAATGTGGCCCTACATAACTCAGGTTTCAACCCCCTAATAAGCTTCTCGTTCCTCTTCATCACCGTACCCACTAAAGCATAACCATATCTGGCCCACTCCTTAAACTTTCTAGCATACTCCAGAGTTGACGTCTCCCCTTGCTCTAACTCAGCAATTTTCCTGATCAGAGCAAACTGTGCCATTGCAGACATAAACCTCTCCTGGAACCTTCCTTTGAAATCTACCCATAACAAAGTTTCCTCATCGATACCAGCCGTCACACTGTTCCACCAAAATAATATGGCTCCCTGAAGCTATCTAGATGCCAACCACCTCTTGCTCATCATTGATCCCTAAGTCTGCAAAAATCCTTTCACTGTGCAATAAATAATTTTCCACTTCTATAGCATCGTCCATCCCCAGAAAAGGCTTTCCTCCAAGCTTAGCGTAATCTCTGCTCAACTTAGCAAAATGGTTAACTATAGGAACTTCTGGAACTCCTGCCCCTATAGTGTCTCCTCCTACAATTCCAGTTGCAACTCCATCTTGCATCATATTCACAAAAAACTGATACATAGGTACCATGTCCACTGGCGGGACTCCAGCAAGTACATTCTCTATTTGTTCCTAACCTTGGGTCTCCTTGTACTAGGTCTTACATTTCCTTTAGTGCCCTCCCCTCCTAGTTTAACTCTTCCTCTTCTACCTTCCATATCTTTTTTCAAACCTTATGAGATATAGGAAAATAACCTAACAAGGATAAGAGACTAGAGATAAAGTGTATACTTAAATATAGCAAATACAAGTACATTACTATAGCATTATCACATAACCCAATCTTACTCTAATTCCTTAGGATTATGTTTTAAAAAACATTTTCAGTTTAAAATTTGTTATAAACCATGCTCTGATACCAAGTTGTAACATCTTGTATCTGGAGGCCAAAAGCTAAGCGCCACAGATGGTGCAGTCACCATAGTATTAATTTCTGGTGACATAATACAGTAATGATAATGGTATCCATCATATCAGAAGCACTTGAACATGAAAAAAATCATTGATTTTCGAAAAACAACATTTTGCTGGATATGTTTCAAAACAAATTCACATCCAAGTTACATAATCTCATATTGTTTCCTAGGCAAAGATTAATTATAATCATTACAAAATTACGGCAAGAGCAACATATGATGGTGCCCCCTTGGTTGATCAAAGCAACGTAGTCATATTTGACTTAATATACACAACGGAATCGAAACAAAGTGAAATTACAAATTCTAATTAGCTATCCGTCAGCCACCTACTCGTCTTCGAAAGCTTTATTCGCCAAAAGACTAAAACTGAAAACCTCAACCCTCGGCTTACTCAAAACCTCAACCCTCAACCTACTCAAATCAACTTTGAGTAACTGAGAGTTTATGGAGAAACAAAAACTTCGAGTCAGATATAAGCCTGGTTTGAATAATTCTGTTACATCACGATTTATAGATATTAAGTGAGACCATGCCGCTTAGCGGAACGGGTTTCCCCTCTCTAATATCCTCTTTACACATATATTTTGCAAATCCTTTTCTACGAACAAACTGGTTAATCAAACTGATTATATCAAAATAGCAATATCCTTTATGCTAATAAATGAACTGTTTGTCCAAAAATAGGTAATAAGTAGACTATCTGTCCACCACATAATAGTAAGGTCCATTATGCTGACAACGGGCTATTTGTCCATACAACCGGGCTGACTGCCCGCAAACTGGACTAACTGTCCGAATCAAAATGGACTAACTGTCCGAATCAAAATGGACTAAATGTCAAAATTATTTTCTTAGGGTTAACTACCCTATATCTTTTTCCTTGAAAACCGTTTCAAAATGATTTGACCTTCTAAATCATACTTATACAAGGAAAATATATTCTTAGCTTTACTCTAAGCTATTTTACCATGATATATATACTATACTCAAAATAATGTTGATGGATTTTAATGATATTAACTATCCTTACAAAACAAGTTAAACCTATTTTAACTTGAAAACACTTAGGCTATATTGCCCATTTAATGCACTAAAACCTTTGTTTAAAACCTTTAAATAGCCCCTTTCGAAACCATTGAAGGTAACCCTTTTGAAACCATTAAAAGGCACTTTCGAAACCATTAAATATTGCTTCGAAAATATTGGAAATTTTTTTTCTTTCTTTTCTCCAAAAGCTTCAAAATATCAGACATTCTCCTTTAAAACCTTTTAAATATTGCCTTTCGAAAGCATAGGAAAAATCCTTCCTTTCAACCCTTTCGAAAACATTCATTAAAACCTTCCGAAATAGTTAAAACGCAATCCTTTAGAAAGCACTTTGGGTTCAATTTAAAACATGTGGAAACCTTTCGAAACCATTCAAAATTTCACTCCTTCGAAACCTTTTAAAATCATCTCAATTGAAACCCTTTGGATTCTGCCTTCAAATATTGCAAAATGATCAAAATCCCATTAAAGTCGAATGCATCAATTATGAAACCACTTTGGGTTTTACTTCAATTATTGAAGAAATGTCATAAAAAATTTAAGTTATAAGCATCTGTTTTGAAACCATTTCCTAAGTAAAAAAGTGATGGTGTCAAAACCATCCCTTTAAAAGCATCAGAGAATGGCCAGGTTTTTCAAAAACAAAACAACCCTTTCAAAACTATCTGGGTCGAAATGTAAAATGGTGGTAGCAAAAGGTTTCGACTTAGATAAAAGAAATTATTTAAAGACAGAGGCGCAACCTAATCGAAACCATTTCCTTTAAATCATTTGACCCAGTCAAAAACCACTTTATCGAAAGTCATTTAGTCGAAAGCAAGCAGGCGCATTTTTAATTAAAAACAAAGGACTTCCTCAACTACTTCGGAATCCCTGGTTTCAATTCCCTACCTTCTGCCTACATCCAGTTGACTACATACCATTTTCCTGATACCATATACATTGGTTTCGACTGTGTCGGAAGCGAAGATGAGGAGGTGGAACCTGGCGTGACGACCCAGAAATTTTTAACATTAGAAATGGAATATTTAATTGATTTTAAATATTTGGAAGTTATTTTAACTTGAATTTTAAAATTAACTATGAATTTGGCAATCTAATTATTGAATTTAATTTATCGAAGTTGGATAAAAAAAATTGAATCTTCAGTTTTAAGCCGATTAAAAATATTTTTAAAGGCTTGGAAAATTTATATTGATAATACTGAAGATAATGGAAGCTTCAGAATTAATTTGGAAATGTATTGTTTAGTTTTGAATTTATATTGTTTAAATTGATATTTAAAAATAGCATTTCGAGGCACAGTCTTGGATCTCGACGAAAGTAGTTCCATGTGATCCATAATATTGTATTATTATCGGATTTTAATTTTTGTAATGTCTGGAGTTGTCGTTTGGCCGTATGATAAGCAAACACGTTGAAAATTAAATCTAAATTTAATTTAATAGCTGGGTTCAAAAAAGCTATCTTCTCCATACGATCAAACTAGGACTCGAAACCTTTTCCATTGCGGTTGAAATAGGGGTATAACATTATAAACGCCTAGCGGCACATCTCGATACGATATCGAGATTTTAGGGTGTGAATCAAGACGATTTAAATTTAAATATATATATATATATATATATATATATATATATATATATATATATGATCAAAATCAAATCGCAACCACCTTTTTGCAAAATGTAACGTACACATTTATATTGTCTTCTCCTACATGCCACCTTATCCTACCTTTTTGTTCAAACATAAGAAATAAACGAAAATCATTTCGTTCAAAAGTAAAAATCACGATAGCCTCAACATCATGGCCGCCTGCTTATTCTTTTCAATCCTCTTCGTTTAAAATTCCATCTTCAAAATCAAAACCCTCTCTCAAATTCAATTCAAAGCAAATCAGACTTCGGCCTAGGCCCGAACAAAAATAGCGAATGGCAGCTTTAGGTGAAGGTCATCGAATCGTGTACTGGGAAGCGAGGCAAGCGTGCTGGCGATCGCGACTCGAGACGTGGGCAATTCGTAAGCGGTGGTAGCATAAAGTCGCGTGGCAACGTAGGGATTGCTGGAAGAGCACGCGCGTGTTAGGGGGTTGCAGGGATGTGGTCGGAAAATTAGGGTATAGGAAATCGAGTATCTCGAGGCTAGTGGTAGGCAGGGCTCGAGGTCGCATAGGGAGAAAGCTCGAAATTTAGGGCGGCGATGGTCGTGTTGAGGGAGTCGACGATTTAGGGTTCACGATGGTTTGGGCTCGAGCCTTTGGAGCTCGGTAGTGAGGTATTTGCGATCCAGTTTGTTTTAATCTATTTCAAATATATGTTGTAAATCAGAAAAGAAATAGAAAAAAAGGTTAACAGCGAAGAAATCCTGTGGGTTATTTATTGAAAAGTATACATATAAATTAGATTTTTGATTTCTAAGTATATGTAGGAAAAGAAAAAGAAAAAGAAAAAAAGATATGCATTTACACATTTTTAATTTACTAGATTATTTTAAAATAATCTACTTTTAGAGATTAATTTATTAGTCAACATAGGTAATTATTTTAATTACTTAAAGATTTTAAAAGGAAAATTGTTAGTCTAACATAAATTTTTAGTTAATTAAATTTACCAAACGAAATTGGTTATTCGATTTATTTCGAATATTAATAATTGTGTAAATTGTTAAAACAAGGTCTATAAATCGAGAAAACGAGTCAGAATGGAAAATGGATTGCATGTATAAGCAAAGGTGAGATCTTCTCACTCAAATTACAATAATGAAATTTCTCATTTATTGATTGATTGTTGAATTATGATGGTTAAGTTTAGATTTGTTGATTGTGTACTTGGATGATAAATTGTTATCAATTGAATTGAATTAGACCTCATGTGCCGCATAATAGCGGAGGTTATTATATTAAACCTATATACCTTGATATTCCACCTCAAAGTGGAATTGGTATTATATATGTATTTGGAGTTGTTGATTTTCCGCATTATATAGCGGATGAGACCCTATGCACCGCATAATAGCGGATGATATTATATAAATCCCATATACCGTGATATTCCACCTCGAAGTAGAATTGGTATTTAATTCTTATGCTAACATCTGTGGATGCGGGGAAACAGGTTGGAGGGATCCAACTGGATTCCTCAAACATTTTGATTTGTTTTCAAAATTGTGTGTTGACTATTTATAATCTGTATGTGATTATTTGTGATTGAAACCCTTGAAGGATAAAAATTAGCCGAATATATTTTTGGTATCGTAGGATACCAGAAATAAATAAAATTGGATCTTTAAATTTAGGTAGAAAATCTATAGTGAAATCCTATCGAATAAAATTCCAAAATATGGGAATTTTTTTAATAAATGGATTTCAAGGGATAATATTCAAAAGGTGAAGAATTTATTTTAAAAATATGGTTATTAAATAATTTGGAAAAGATAAAGGAATTTATTTTAAAAATAAATTCGGAAATTGATTTGGTGTTTGAAAATAAATTTGGAAATCAACTGAAATTTGATTTGGTGTTGAAAGTGAATATTTGAAAATCGATTTGAAGATCGTATATCAATGGATATTTGGAAAATTAAATTCACAATGGGAATTTATAAAGGAAAGGGAAATTTGTTTAAAAAAAATAAATATTGGTTTATTTTTAAAAGTGAGGAATTTAAGAAATTGGAATGTAAGTTGAAATAAATCAAGAAGGATTTATTAATTGGTTTAAATGGACCGTTTTGAAATGAAAGTGTATTTCCTTTGGAAAGCCGAGTACATTTTCAAATTAGCTTTTAAGGTATAAATTAAAAGTAGTAGAGATGGTTTTAAAAAGAATATTTTGGAGAATTTATTTTCTTAAGTTATTTTGAAAATCTTTAGAGTAAAGATTTATTTAATTAATGATAGAAGTGATTATTTAAAGATTTAATTGATAAGTGTTTTAGGAAAAGGTTGTTTGAATAATTGTACTCTATCTACTAATTTTATTTTTAAAATTAGTTTGGACTTAAAGTTATATGTGATATTAGTATAATGTTTTCATAACTAATATTTAAGTAAGTGTTTAAAAATAGTTAAATGTTTTCCAGAATATTTTGGATAAGTGATTTAATTATTTTAAAGTATTTGAACTCGGCAGATTTTCAGTGGGAACAAATAAATATTTGGAAATGTATTCCATGTAAGGAAAAGTGATTTGAAATTTGTTTTCAAATGGTTGAAGTGTGAAATATATCTTGCGAAGATATTTTGAAATTAAATAGTTAGGAAAAATTATTTAAATCTGGTAAATGTTGTGAATGTTGATTGATAGTTAAATAACAGACTATCAATATTTGCCTTTAAGCGAAATTTGAATTTCGATGCGACCGAGAGTCGAATTCCAAATGGATATTCGAAACCCACATCGAACATTTGTGATTGTGATGGATCTTTTGTTTAAGTAGATCAACGTAAAAATTGTGGTGATTTGTTTGAAATCTGAATGAACATTTATTTTTAAAAATAATCGCTCATTATTTGGATTAGCTGGGAAAGGACCTTGTGTCATAAAACCCATTCCTAATAATGATACGACGAAATGGTATTGCATTTGAAGACAGTGTTGAAGACCGGGTATTTTCGAAAGCGAAAGGATTACCTGTCGAATGTCTCTGCATTGGGTCGCTCCGATATAGAGATTTTATCACCCTTTGTGATAGGGATTCCAGACGTGATTAGTAAATATCCAGATTTGCAAAGGCTTCTTTGAAGTGCCTTCAATTCTTTTCGATCCCGGAACGGGCTTGTATGGATGTGTGTCTGACGTTATATTTTGAGATGTAAAGCTGGTTTCTATCACATACATTTCTGTTGGTGGCGGAGAATTTATTCTCTTAGCTTAACACCCTTCTCTGTGACGTACGAGCTTAGAGGTTATGTAATTGATGGTTACTAATGATACATTCCCATTTTGGTAATGTGGCATACGAAGTACTGTTGATCATTTGTTGATCAAAGCATGACTTTATGAAAAGTGTGGCTTTGTGGACGAGACTTCGTCTGACCTCACACCTTGGAAATGGTCGAAACACGAAAGATGCGGCATGGTTATGAGGGTCGCTCCCTTTAGGGTATGTCATTTCCTTCTGGAAAAGGGTGGTATCGTGGTATGGAGCCCAAATATTTAACCTATGTGGTTGCCGCAAATCTATTAGTCTTTGTGGTTGTTGCTTTATGGTTGAGGATCCTCGGATAAAGGTCGCAAACGACCGAGGGATGGCATACTCATATAGTAGTTACCTAGTTACAGAGGTAACTCGGCCTTGTGTTGGTAGAGAGCTGGTTAAGTTCTCGGGACGTCCCTCCAGAGGCGTATCCATGTGGCACAGGAAGTTCCTTAGCCTGACCATTTGTTGGAAATCCAATCTCCAATAAGCGCCTTGTACAGTTTTAGTTGTAGAACCTGCCATTTAACATGGTAGCTATAGTAGGCATACTATAATGGTACTTATGCTGGCTAAGATTAATATTATATTTTCGAAATTGTTTTCCACACTATGCACTAATGATAATATTAAAAAGGATTTTGGCATATCAAGCATGTTTGACTATCATAAGAAGAAATATCCCCAAGTCTGCGATTGCATTGTGTGTGTGCCGGGAGGCCTTATGGTAGTTTCATTTTCCAAAAAAAGTATAGCGGATTTCTTTTCCTTTCTTTGTGGAAATAAGTGTTTTTAAGATCTCACACCAGTCCCATGACTGGCCTGGAGTTTATTGTTCCCTTTCTAAACTCTGGGTGCCCACAATTTTTTCCACACGGGCAGCCTAGAGTCAGGTTATCATTATTCTGGAGCGAAGTCAAAAAAGAGATGCTGTGGAAATCAGGAGCAAGCTGGATGGCAAAGCGTATCACTAGCATATGTTATATTCTTTTCCGCTATTTGTTGTTGTAACACTCTGATAATACAATGTGATGTAATGTAACAACTGATATAGTTCTTTGTTTTAAAGGTATTCATTTATCTATTATATTTTTTCCGCTGCGAAATTTGAGATTATGTTTTTGTTTTTATTTCTTCTTCTTCTACCTCTTTCTTCTTTAAACCCGAAGACTCATACATTTGTTCCACTTTGGGCTGGATTGTTGTGGAATTTTGACATCTCAAAAGGGGTACGGATTTGCGGGCCTTTACAGTGGTATCGGAGCATTTGGTTAAGCGACAACCTTGGCTCTAGTGGGAATTACTCATTAGAGATAGAGTCAGTAGTACTCCAGAATGAGTTGAGTGTGTTAATAGATATGAGCACGTATTTGTTAGTGAATATAAAATTTGTTTTATATTGTGATGATTGGTTTGTTGAGTGGTATGTGGATTCTGGTCGATATAGTCTGTACAACTCTATCGATAGGGATCTCTAAACACTCGTACAGAACAATTCGACACGATATTGTTTTAAAATCGGATAAATGAAATAATTTAACCCAAATAATTTTTGTATAAAAAAAGAAATGATTTCCATAAATTATATAGTATATGGTTGCTCGTTTGTTAGGAATTGATAGTATTGATTTATTATCGTTGATTATTGAATAAGAAGTTGAAATCATAACTTAAAGCAAAGGAAATAAATTAACATACAAATGGAATTTGAGAATATAAATTGTAAATGTGATTTATAATTTGAAATGGAATTCAAGAGAAATGTTTTGAACAAAAATTTTTTTTAAAGGGTTTTGGACAGTTTTGGAGTTTGGAAAAGATCGGAGATTTGGATTTTTTTTTTAATTCTTTTTTGTTTGAACATGAATTTCAAAGGTTTTTGGAAAGATATTTTGAAGGGATGAAAAGCACTAAACTCTTTAGGTCGCTGGAAAATAACTTCGGTGATGACTGCAGCATCATCGATGTTCATTTTCGAGCTTCCAAGAGAGGAATTGCTGCCAAAATATTTTAAATGGAAGTTGTTTACAAACTGGGTTTGGTTTTAGAAATTTAAAGGGATAATTTGAACCGATTTCAAAAAATGGTTTTGAATTGTTGAAAAGACTCTGGAATCTTATAAAAAATAGTTGTGGAATAAAATTTTATAAGGTGGAAAATAAAGTTGTGAATGAATAAATAAATTTACAACTGAAATTAAATGAAAGTGAAATTGAATTTTGAAATCCATTTCAAATTTGTAAGTAAATAGAACTGGATTTGGAATTGAATTTGATTTGTGATAAACAAAGCGAAGTATTGAAATGAAATTAGTAAGTGAAAATAATTAAAGAAATGATAAATTAATATGGTTTGAAATGAATTGAATTCAATATTTATAAATGAAAGATAAATTAAATTCATTTGGAATTTGAGATCCAGTTTAAATATAAGTGGTTGTAAACCAAATGGTGAATTGAAACTGAATTGTGTTTGGGGATGAACAAAAGAATAAAACTAGAATTGAAAACTGAATATCGAAAACCAATTTGAATTGTGTGAAATACAATGAAGTTGTAAAATTAGTTTGAAGTGAATTAAAGATAATAAAGGTGAAATAAAGAAACGATTCGAGATAAAATGAATTGGAATTTGTAATGAATTAGTAAATAAAATTAATTTAAAATAGTAATATAAATCAGTTGTTAATGAAAGATAGTTGATAAAAATTTAATATTTAGAAGTTAAATTGAATCCAAACAGAATTGAAAGTGTAAATCGAATTCAAATGAAATTGAAAATGTAAAGTTGAATGAAAATGAATATATAACTTCAATAATGAAATGAAGATGGTATAAGAAGTACGTATTCAAACTTTTGTAATGAAATATGCAAAATGATATATGAATGCTGTAACTGAATATTATGGCTAGTAGAATATACATGCATGTGACAGGAAAAAGAAAAATTGGAATTGGGATTTTGAAGATAAAATTGAATTGCTCGACAAAAAGGTATGTATTTAAATTTCTATATGAAATTTGATGATTTTCTTGTCTAGCTTCTTGGCTTTTCATTTTCTTTTTGAAATCTGGGGGCCCATGGTGCCATTTTGTAGTCGTACCGAGCCAGCCGCACAAAGGAGACGCTGGTGAAATTTTTCGAAAATTTAGGGAGTTGGAAAATTTTTGAGAAATTTTGAAAATTTAAAATTTGAATTGTGAACTAAATGAAGTTGTTTGGAAATTGTGGAGATTTTGCAAAGCTAGTTGAAATGATAATGGGTCTCTAATGAAAAAGATTTGTTTTGGGCAAGTTGATAAAACTGTTTAGTTTTGGAAAGATAGCAAATGGATTAAGGATCAATCTTCTTAACTAGAAATTTCGGGACGAAATTCTTTTAAAAGGGGAAGGATGCGACGACCCGGAAATTTTTAACATTTGAAATGGAATATTTAATTGATTTTAAATATTTGGAAGTTAGTTTAACTTGAATTTTAATATTAACTGTGAATTTGGCAATTTAATTATTGAATTTAATTTATTGAAGTTGAGTAAAAATTTGAATCTTCGTTTTTAAGCCGATTAAAAATATTTTTAAAGGTTTGGAAAATTTATATTGATAATACTGAGGATAATGGAAGCTTCAGAATTTAATTTGGAAATGTTATGTTTAGTTTTGAATTTATATTGTTTAAATCGATACATAAAAATAGCATTCCGAGGCACGGTCTCGGATCTCGACGAAACTAGTTCCATGGGATCCGTAATATTTCATTATTATCGGATTTCAATTTTCGTCTTGTTTAGAGTTGTCATTTGGCCGTACGATAAGCAAACGCATTGAAAATTAAATCAAAAATTTAATTTAATAGTTGGGTTCAAAAATGCTATCTTCCCCATACGAAGGAATTAGGACTCGAAACCTTTTCCATTGCGGTTGAAATAGGGGTATAACATTATAAACACCTAGCGGCACGTCTCGATACGATATCGAGATTTTAGGGGGCGAAATCGAGACGATTTAAATTTATATATATATATATATATATTATATATATATATATATATGATCAAAATCAAATCACAGCCACCTTTTTGCAAAATGTAACGTACACGTTTATATTGTCTTCTCCTTCACGCCACCCTATCCTACCTTTTCGTTCAAACATAAGAAATAAACGAAAATCATTTCGTTCAAAAGTAAAAATCACGATAGCCTCAACATCACGGCCGCCTGGTCATTCTTTTCAGTCCTCTTCGTTTTAAATTCCATCTTCAAAATCAAACCCTCTCTCAAATTCAATTCAAAGCAAATCAGACTTCTGCCTAGGCTCGAACAAAAATCGCGAATGGCAGCTTTGGGTGAAGGTCATCGAATCGTGTACTGGGTAGCGAGGCAAGCGTGCTGGCGATCACGACTCGAGACGAAGGCAATTCGTAAGCAGCGGTAGCATGAAGTCACGTGGTGACTTAGGGATTGCTGGAAGAGCACGCGCGTGTCGGGGGTTGCAGGGATGTGGTCGGCAAGTTCAGGTTTAGGCAATCGACCTTCTCGAGGCTAGCGGCAGGCAGGGCTCGAGGCCGCGTATGGGGAAAGCTCGAAATTTGGGGCGGCGATGGTCGCGTTGAGGGAGTCGACGATTTAGGGTTCGTGATGGTGTGGGCTCGAGTCTCTGGAGCTCAGCAATGAGGTATTTGCGATCCTGTTTGTTTTAATCAAATTCAAATATATGTTGTAAATCAGAAAATAGAAAAAGAAAAAAGGTTAACAGTGAAGAAATCCTGTAGGTTATTTATTGAAAAGTACATATCTAAATTAGATTTTTGATTTCTAAGTATATGTAGAGAAAAGAAAAATTAAAGAAAAAAATATGCATTTACACATTTTTAATTTACTAGATTATTTTAAAATAATGTACTTTTAGAAATTAATTTATTAGTTAACATAGATAATTATTTTAATTATTAAAAGATTTTAAAAGAAAATTGTTAGTCTAACATAAAATTTTAGTTAATTAAATTTACCAAACAAAAATTGGTTATTCGATTTATTTCGAATATTAATAATTGTATAAATTGTTTATACAAGGTCTATAAATCGAGAAAATGAGTCAGAATGGAAAATGGATTGCATGCATTAGCAAAGGTGAGATCTTCTCACTCAAATTATAATAATGGAAAATCTCGTTTATTGATTGATTGTTGAATTTTGATAGTTAAGTTTAGATTTGTTGATTGTGTGCTTGGATGATAAATTGTTATCAATTGAATTGAATTAGACCTTATGCGCCGCATAATAGCGGAGGCTATTATATTAAACCCATATACCGCGATATTCCACCTCGAAGTGGAATTGGTACTATATATGTATTCGGAGTTGTTGATTTTCCGCATTATATAGCGGATGAGACCCTACGCATAATAGAGGTTGATATTATATAAATCCCGTATACCGCGATATTCCACCTCGAAGTGGAATTGGTATTTAATTGTTGTGCTAATATTGTGGATGCAGGGAAACAGGTTGGAGGGATCCAACTGGATTCCTCAAACATTTTGATTTGTTTTCAAAATTGTGTGTTGATTATTTATAATCTGTATGTGATTATTTGTGATTGAAACCCTTAAAGGATAAAATTTAGCCGAATATAATTTTGGTACCACAAGATACCATAAATAAAAAAATTGGATCTTTAAATTTAGGTAGAAGTGAAATCCTATTGAATCAAATTCCAAAATATAGGAAAAAGTTTAATAAGTGGATTTCAAGTGATAATATTCAAAAGGTGAAGAATTTATTTTAAAAATATGGTTTTTAAATAATTTGGAAAAGACAAAGGAATTTATTTTAAAAATAAATTTGGAAATTGATTTGGTGTATGGAAATAAATTTGGAAATTAATTGAAATTTGATTTGGTGTTGAAAGTGAATATTTGAAAATCGATTTGTAGATCGTATATCAATGGATATTTGGAAAATTAAACTCACGGTGGGAATTTATAAAGGAAAGGGATATTTAAAAAAAATATTGGTTTATTTTTAACAGTGAGGAATTTACAAAATTGGAATGTAAGTTGAAATAAATCAAGAAGGATTTATTAATTGGTTTAAATGGACCATTTTGAAATGAAAGTTTATTTCCTTTGGAAAGCCGAGTACATTTTCAAAGTAGCTTTTATGGTATAAATTAAAAGTTCTAGAGATGGTTTTAGAAAGAATATTCTGGAGAATTTATTTTCTTAAGTTATTCTAAAAATCTTTAGAGTAAAGATTTATTTAATTAATTATGGAAGTGATTATTTAAATATTATTGATAATTGTTTTAGGAAAAGGTTATTTGAATAATTGATCTCTATCTACTAATTTTATTTTTAAAATTACTTTGGACTAAAAGTTATATGTGATATTAGTATAATGTTTTCATATCTAATATTTAAGTAAGTGTCTAAAAATAGTTAAATGTTTTCCAGAATATTTTGGATAAGTGATTTAAATTATTTTAAAGTATTTGAACTCGACAGATTTTCAGTGGAAATAAATAAATATTTGGTAATGTTTTCCGCGTAAGGAAAAGTGATTTGAAATTTGTTTTCAAATTGTTGAAGTGTGATATATATCTTGCGAAGATATTTTGAAATTAAATAATTAGGAAAAATTATTTAATTCTGGTAATTGTTGTGAATCTTGATTGACAGTTAAATAACCGACTATCAATATTTGCCTTTAAACGACATTTGAATTTCGATGCCACCGGGAGTCGAATTCCAAATGGATATTCGAAACCCACATCGAACCTTTGTGATTGTGATGGATCTTTTGTTTAAGAAGATCAACGTGGAAATTGTTGTGATTTGTTTGAAATCTGAATGAACACTTATTTTTAAAAATAAGCGCTCATTATTCGGATTAGCCGGGAGAGGACCTTGTGTCATGAAACCCATTCCGAATAATGATACGATGAAATAAGATTGCATTTGAAGACGGTGTTGAAGACCGGGTATTTTCGGATGTGAAAGGATTACCTGTCGAATGTCTCTGCACCGGGTCGCTCCGGCATAGAGATTTTATCACCCTTTGTGATAGGGATATCAGACGTGATTAGTAAATATCCGGATTTGCAAGGGCTTTTTTGAAGTGCCTTCGGTTCCGTTCGATCCCAAAACAAACTTGTATGGATGTGTGTCGGACGTTACATTTTGTAATGTAAAGCTGGTTTCTATCAAATACATTTCTGTTGGTGGCGGAGAATTTATTTTCTTAGCTTAACACCCTTCTCTGAGAAGTACGAGCTCAGAGGTTATGTAATAGATGGTTACTAGTGATACATTCTCATTTTGGTAATGTGGCATACGAAGTGTTGCTGATCATTTGTTGATCAAAGCATGACTTTGTGAAAAGTGTAGCTTTGTGGACGAGACTTCGTAGGACCTCACACCCCAGAAATGGTCGAAACAGGAAAGATCCGGCAAGGTTATGAGGGTCGTGCCCTTTAGGGTATGTCATTTCCTTCTGGGAGAGGATGGTATCATGGTATGGAGCCAAATATTTAACCTATGTGGTTGCTACAAATCTATTACTTTTTGTGGTTGTTGCTTTGTGGTTGAGGATCCTCGGATAAAGGTCGCAAACGACCGGGGGATGGCATACTCGTGTAGTAGTTACCTAGTTACAGAGGTAACCCAGCCTTGCGTTGGCACAGAGCTGGTTAAGTTCTCGGGACGTCCCTCCAGAGGCGTACCCATGTGGCATAGGAAGTTCCTTAGTCTGGCCATTTGTTGGATATCCAATCTCTAATATGCGCCTTGTACAGTTTTAGTTGTAGAACCTACCATTTAACATGGTAGGTATAGTAGGCATACTATAATGGTACGTATGCTAGCTAAGATTAATATTGTATTTTCGAAATGTTTTCCACACTATGCACTAATGATAATATTAAAAAGGATTTTACGTATAAAGCCTGTTTGACTATGATAAGGAGAAATCTCCCCCAAGTCTGCGATTGCATTGTGTGTGTGCCGGGAGGCCTTATGGTAGTTTCATTTTCCTAAAAAAGGCATAGCGGATTTCTTTTCCTTTCATTGTGGAAATAAGTGTTTTTAAGATCTCACACTAGTCCCATGACTGACCTAGAGTTTATTGTTCCCTTTCTAAACTCTGGGTGCCCACAATTTTTCCACACGGGTAGCCTAAAGTCAGGTTATCATTATTCTGGAGCAAAGTCGAAAAAGAGATGCTGTAGAAATCAGGAGCAAGCTACTTGGCGAAGCGAATCACTAGTATATGTTATATTCTTTTTCGCTGTTTGTTGTTTTAACACTCTGATAATGTAATGTAACAACTGATATAGTTCTTTTTTCTAAAGATATCATTTATCTATTATATTTATTCCGCTGTGAAATGTGATATTCTGATGTTTTTTTTTTCTTCTTCTTCTACCTCTTTCTTCTCTAAACCCCAAGACTCGTACATTTGTTCCACTTTGGGCTGGATTGTTGTGGAATTTTTCCAGCTCAAAAGGGGTATGGATTTGCGGGCCTTTACACCTGGTGTCGACAGTGTCGAAACAGTGAAAAGCGTGTAGCAAATAGTTCTTTTCACCTAACCTACTTCATGTGTCTAATTTTGATTGGTTGCCTCTTTCTTTACCAATAAAAAATACTGCACTTTTCAAAAGTGCTTCCGACTTTCCGGATTTAATAATTTAAATAGTTTTACAAAAAGCTCCTTCTCCTCTTTTAATTATATAAAACATTTAAGTCCAATACATTAAATAATTTTATACAACCCTTAAAACACTTAGAAAAATTCTACAAAAATTCCAGAAAATCTCTTTTAATATATTTTCCAACATATAAAGATTTTAGACCCTTTTTTTTATTTAACCAAAAATAATTATTAACCCAAATGAACGTTTTCTTTACTAGAAAATTCATATAAATCCCGTATAATTTTAGAAAATTCCAAAAATTGAAACCTATCACCAAAATAATGTTTATGACGTTCATAAAAATTTGCAAGGCATTTGGAGGTTACTTTATAGGGTTTTGACCTTAAAACATACCATAAAAGCAATATGAACATACATAAATCATCAACATGTATATATAATCATTCCATTATTTAAAATCATGGCAAATCAATGCATAATATTCTAAAAATCGAAAAACAACCAAAAATGAGATGTAAACATTATTCACCTTAGCTTTAGAGATTAAAGAGATTGAGATGTGAATAGATTTGAATTGACTTCTTTTTAGCTTTTCTTCCTCTTTTCCTTGTTAATGATCGTGGACCCCTTAATTTAAAATGTTGAAAATGAAATAAATGTTTATAATTTACATGGCCATGGGTTATAGATATAGGAATGGTCTCTTTCCTATTTCATTTTAACTCTTCTTTAATTCATTTGTTACATAGCATGGCTACCCCTTAATTAAAATAAAATCTCAATCACCTAATTAACACATTATTTAATTTAATTTAGCTAATTAAATATCCTAAATAATGTTACCAAAAATATAGAGTGTTACACTTTGAATGCATCGCTCCTGTATGCATGCCTGTAAGTAATACGAGATGGAGTTGCCTGCACCCTTGGGATTGCTAAAATGCTCTTCTATTTGGATATGCATCCAATCTCTGAATTTTTTCATTTCTGATGTTGAGGCTATGTTCGGCATCATTCATTCGAGTTTTCATCACTCGAACAAAACACGAACCCTCAAATGGATTCCCATATCTTGAACAGATCACAAATCACTACATGGATTCGAGTATCTCGAAAAGATCTCAAACCTCCATATAGGTTCCACGCATAAGTTCTCAAATGAATGCTAACGCTATCCTCTCTCTTAGAATACTCCTCAAGATTGGCAGCCTCACACGATAGCAACGTTTTAAATGTTAACGCGGACCTCTCACTTGGACTAAACATTAGGATTGATTGTTCAACTCTATAACATTCTATTTCACAATCGCTTCATGAACGTAGAACTTGTATACTAGTTTTGAAGTGGTATTCAATAAGTTTTACCTGGCTATTAGCCCGGCTACAAAGCAACAGCTGCAAAGGTTATGGTTGAGCCTAGCCGGGACTCTAGCCAAGACAGATATGGAAGTATAAGGGTTTGGTGTAACCCGATCGGTTTAGTTTTATGGTTCGGTATGTTTGAGGTGGCCCGGTATGTTTATGGTTCGACATTCTTGGTACTGATTCCAGTGTCAAAGCCCAGTGGAGGTCGGTGCATGATTTATAGTGGTTCGGTATTGGGCAATGGATCAGTCAAGATACTTAAATGGAGGTGGGTCGGTTGCGTATTGGAACGACATACGTGGGTCGATGAGCGTGGGTTGGCAGTTCTGGGTCGGCCTAGGTAGTTTAGTGTAGGTGGGATCGACCTTAGAAGAATTCGTTCATGTGGCTCAGCTCTAGTGGGTTGGCCATGTTGGTCGACCTAGGTGGTTCGACATACCTAGGTCGGTGCACATCAGGAGAGTTAGCATATTCTTAGATTTACAGCGAAGTGATATGGTCAGTAATGTTTTACTTCGAGACGTGCCACTAGCTACTCGAAGCTCCTTGAGAGCCTGCTTTGATTCAGCTACGAGACAACCCCTGGATCAGCAACAGGTGGGTCGGCGGTAGTGGATCAGCCTGCCTGGGTCAGTCACCCTAACCTAGCAGCTATGGGCCAGGCTATCACGGTCATGGGCCTGGACCTATGCAGTCAATGCCCCGCTATAACTCTGCTATATCTCATAGCAGATTTCTACCACTATGATTTTTCCATATAGCCCCAAATATAGCCTTTCCGCTTTGAGTCCCACTATTTTTGCTATATCCTGTTATTCTCGTTATATTCCGCTATTTCTGTGATATCTCCTTTAAAAGAAATGAATCAAAAAATGACATCTATACATTATAAAAATTAAGAAATTAATTAATTTTGTTGAATTTTTAATATATTTTTAGAAATGAAAATACTCTAATATTCTACTAAATCCAATTAAGTTATATAACAGTTTTACGTTTATTTACAGTATATTCACACATGTTTTTATTTAAAATTATTTATGTATTAATTATAATTCAATCGAATGTTAATTTTTTATTTAATTTCCAATTATATATTTGTAAAAACATCATGCTCGAGTTTTATATGTTATTTTAGAGTCATCCGCTATATCCCGTTATATCCTCGCTTTATCCTCGGCATCCTCGCTATAACTTTTTGCACCACAACCGCATTAAATCTGCCAAGCGCTTTAACTACACAAGCCTGGACATAGGAACCGGCCTATCTTCGTCTGTAAATAGAGGGGCATGAGTTTAGTTGAGGGAAACTTTTTTCGAGAACTCCAGGGATATTGTGCCATTATATGTACTCATTTCTTTTCTATTCAAACTTGTATTCAAGTTTTTTTACGGATTGTATTTATACCAAAGTGATTGAAAAAGTAATGAAGATTATATTCACAGTGGACGTAGGAAATTACGCTGAACCACTATAAATCTGGTGTTCTTATTTTTGTTGTTTGTTTTGCATTCAACTATGTTACTTTTCTGCTTTAATTTACTTTCTTCATTAATCTCTCTACACAATTCTATTCAAGGGTGTTTGCGACCAATTTTGGTGCTAACAATAAGTAAAACACTTACCGATCTCGGTCTCTTCAAAACTAATTTTATAAACTTCCGACTAACTCAATTCTGCTTTTTTAAAAGGAAGAAAAAAGATAGAGACATTTCATACCAATTCTCCTCCCTAGGGGTTCTCATTGATAAATTGCAAAACCTTTTGATAACTTCTTAAGTCAATATTTAGTCATGTTCGATAATCGATTAATCGATTATCTAGTAAAAACCAATTGATTATACAAATCATGATTTGTACACTTAACTCATATCTAACATTCCAACGTAACTACTCATCCAAGAGTGAAGCCAGGTAAGTTAGAGCATTGGTTACATCAAAGCCTTGCCTAGACACCTCATTCTTGAATCTCACAAATAGATAAGTCTACCTCATCAGCTTTTAGTGTTAAGTATAGTATTAATGATTTCCATAAACAAGAAGAAATTAACACGATTAACATGTTTCCAACATTTTCCAACTTACTGTTCCTCGGTCAAGATGGAAATTGGTAGGTTGCTTTATTGCTCCATCCTTACTCAACATCAATCTTAACTCTCATATATAGATAAATCTTACTTCGTAAGCTTTTAGTGTTAAGCATAGTTAATTACTTTTCAAGCAAGTAATTAAACAATTAACCATTTGGCAGTTCTAGCCCCTTTTCGAAAACATTTGTATATACTTTTAAAGTACTTGTAATAGGTTTTGAAACATTTATCCAATTTATTACTTGAAAATAAAAACTTTATAATTTTTCTCAAAACTTCAAAAGAACATGTTTTCTATATCTTTTAACAAAATATCCTTACATTAAAAATTCACAACTAGTTCTTAAAAATTCATAAGGATCTCAAACCATTTTTAAAGCACTCCAATAGTAGTTAGCAAACATTGTACAAAGAATGAAACTAAATACTTAAATTCAAATACATTTACAAACCTTTTAAGTCAAAAAATCAAGTCTAAACGTGCCAGTTTTGAACAAGTGAAGTTTTTGCTACTTTTCGTGATGTTACTTAACCTTTTACTATTCAAACTTTTAATACCAACAAACATACATATAAGAAATTATAAATATTACAAGAAACCCCTGATGATCTCGCTACAAAGTTCCAAAGAAACTGTCGAATACTAGACAATTCCAAACTGCACCTATAGTGACTATCGTTAAGTACACGCTCAAATCCGAGTCCAATCTAAACCAAAGTTCATCTATACCCTATATGCTTTTCCATGGCCTTTTCGCAAGTCATATAAGTTTGTTCCAAGTTCGTTCAAGACCATATACATGGATCACATGTGTCACTTAATTTCAAAGCAAGAATTTAAACCAATGTTTTAACATATGTCAACAACAATACAAAAAATTAAACGCCATTCAACACAAACATATATGTATTATATTTTCATTCAAAATGAGGTGTTAACTCACATTTAATCCAGCAAACAACCTGTAGCGACCCGCAGTTCCGTACCTTCTGAATTGATAATAATTCACTCTTGTTCAACCCAAATTGTACAAAAGAGCAAATAACTAGGATAAGAAGAAGAAAAAGGTAGAAGAAAAATAAACAACAACATAAAATTTCACAGTCACAGCGGAACAAAATATAATGTGCAATAATATTTTTATACAAAAAAATCTATAACAGTTTATATCCTTACAATCAACAGGGTACAATAATCAATACATCAATCTGGATAGTTTTAACCACTTGTCCTAACATTGTAGAAATATAAACCAAGTACGAAATACGTCTGAACTCCTCCAACTCATCTCCTGAGCTCTATAGCATTTAAACCTAAATCTATAATAGTCGGTCTGACCTAAGCATTATAATAAAATAACACCCGAGTCAGTTTGGAAAACCAACGTGAGAAAACACACTGAATTTGAATTATTAGAGTTATCAAAATCCTTTGAAAAACACAGGTATCTCGTAAGACCATGTCACATATAAACTCAACGGGTTTTTCCCTTATGATAACCAAAACATTTTATAGAAAAAATTCAATAATATTATAATAGTGTCTAAATACAAATACTTATTCAAATAGCTGAAATTGCTACATTAATTAAATTCTAGCATACTAGGCTCTACAAACAAAACCGCAAAGGGCACGTTTTAGAAAATGGATTCCATACGAATGACTGGGTCACTGGAGTACCGTCCATCACAGTACACATCTAGAACAATGTATCGAGGACCTCGTCGGGATCCTCTGCTACACAGGACCTGCCTATCCCTAACCTAGATAGACCGAATATGTTATAACCCCGGGTGTTCCTACCCTTACCATCGTGTGCTCCTTCTTTCATTCAAAACCATATCCATAATAAATATGTTTTCGAGGACATCTAGAAAAATGATAACATACCATAATTGGGTACAACCCACTTAGCCTTGCTACATCTCCTCTGTTTTAGTCATTCCCGATTGATGAGGCTTGAGGCTAAGCGTTACCTTTCAAGAAACAATTTTACTTAAAATGCTCATCATCCTCCAATAACGATGTTCTGATAGCATTCGTACATACAAGTTGTCTTGGGTCTGGAAAAATCGAATCACCGTCTTCATCATCTCTAAGGTATTCGTTCGTTACATCTAAACTGGATCGAAGTGGTTTCAAATAATTGAATCTGAACCTGATCTCTTCAAAACGATTAATGAGATTGGCCATTATTGATAGTCGGTATTTAACTATTAATAAAACATCCACAAGCAGTCACTAGGCCTTATTATAAATTTTTCCTAAATATTTATTTTCAAAATATCTTTAAAAGATATATCAATTACTTCCAACATTTGAAAACAATTTTCAAATACTTAAATCCGTAACGGGATACTTCCAAACATCTCAACACTTAGAAATATTCTCAAATTTCCATTTTCTATACTTAGGAAAATATTATAAGTCTTATTTTCCAAAATTCTTCCAAATATCAATACTTAAGAGAAAGTTTCACGACTTATCTCATAAGTCTTCGAAATTTACATTAATTCCTTTTTCCTTTCCAAAATTTGATTATATCTACTTATAATCTCTTTTATCTATTTATAACTTCTCCATGACTTCAGATTCAACTCCGAAGTTCTTATTCCTAATATTTCAGAACCTCCCTCAAGATCCAAGAATTTTATTATAAGATTTTCCCTTTATAGAATCCTACCTGTTAAATAACTTCGTTCGCAATCTCGAGAGGATTTATAAAGAAATTTCAATCTTTTGAGAACAATATATACAAAATAGGTATTTTCAAGGATAATGGTTTTTTTTAAATATGTTTAAGTAAATTTAAGATATCAAAACATTTTAACAGCATCGATTACTCTTTCCAAATCATTTTTGAATGACTAATTAATTTACAAAGTAGATTTAAAAAATTAAAATTTATTTCAATAAGTATTAAATATTAGGATAACTAACTATTCGGAATATTATAAATAATAATTTAAGTTACATAGTATAGTAATTTAAAATCACATTTAAAACAATTTTAATTTCTCGACAAAAATCTATTTTAAAAATCCAATATTGTTAATTTCAATTTATATTCCCACTCGATTTGTATCACATTGATTATATCTCAATTTTATCACCATTCTCACATTCAAAAATAGAGTCCATTGTTTCTTTCCCAATGATTTCCATAACTCGATATAAATTCGTATCATAAATCAATATTTCCAATTTATCAACTGACCACCATTTTCCCAATTTATAATCATCATTTATAAATTTATAAACTCCTTTGAGTTTCACTTATTTATGAAACAACTTCATTTGTAAAACCTCATTTATAAATCCCTTTCTTAATAAGTCCCAATTTTATTTCAAATCTATTTTTAATATCGATTTTTAACTCCTTTCATATTTCAGAATCATTTATAAATTCCTCTATATAACTCATCTTTAAATCTTTATTTTAACAATTCACGAATAGTTAAGTATAACCAAATTTTTTATATATATTTTATTTTTTTTAACCCAATTTTCTTTGAAATACCCCCAAACCCAATTTAAATATTTTATATCAAAATCCCTTTTAATTCCTTACATTTTAAAAATATATTTATGGTATTTAAATTATCAAAATTCTGGCTAGTGCTACAATAGCATCCAATAATGTCAAACACTACAATAATCTATAACAGATTATTCTACACAATCCATATATCACAATATATGAAATTAAATTTAACATTTTTAGGAATCCAGTTGGATCCCTCCAACATGTTTCCTTGCATTCACAAATGTTAATACAACATAAAAAAACCAATCCCACTTCGAAGGAGATATCGCGGTATATAAGGTCATTCGCTATTATGCGGGATGCACATGGTCTCATCCGCTATAATGTGCGGGAATATCACCCCAAATACAAATTTATATACTAGCATATATATATATATATATATATAATATCATCCATCAGATAATAATTATTATATCAACCAGGCATCTGATAACTGAATTTAACTATTTCAAATTTAAAAATCTAGCAGTCCAAAAAGTGTGAGATTTACTCACCTTTATTCTCGAATTTGCTGATCGATCCAATTTTAATTCCAGCTTGTATGTTTCTCATCTACGAATACGAACTCTTCTTGATTTAAATTATTTTGAACCTCGAATGCAAATTTTATCAAATTTATTAGCTCTCTCAATTTAAACTTTTAATTAAATAACTAAATATATAATTAAATTTTATAACAGTTATACCTCTTAAAATGTGCCTGCTCTTTCAGAAACCACTCCACCCAAACTGTCGTGCCTCCACCCCGGAACAGCAGCTTTACAAATCATAATATGGCCGAACATGTGGCTACCAAATCCGAAGGAAATGGAAATAACCCAGCATCGCCAGAGAGCTTCAACATCCACTAGTTATAGACGCGAGTCCAAACATTTCCCCTCGACATCCCCCTGCGCAATCCACTGTCGCCACTATCGAGTTCCTCCCTTCTGCTCGTAATAGGAAATGCGACCCTCCCCTCTTCTCTTTTTTTTCCCACATATGAAACATTGAGCCACACCATCGATAAACCACTGCCTTGACCATCACCATGCGTTGCCTTCTTTCACGTCGCGACAAATCAAACCCACGGTCGTACACCCACCTCTTCATGCCTAGGTCGCAGCTCCCTGACATGCTAACCCCTTCTATCGAAACAGCATCAACCTCAATAACCCATCGCGACATCGCCAATAAACTTCCAGGCCTTTAACACCCACACTCCACCGCCGAGGCATAGAAAAAATCACCACTCTCTCTCTGTCTCCACTACAGTCGTCACCAGCTATGTGTTGCTCGATTCCGTTCGTGAGAATTTTTTTCAACAATCGAACGAATTCGATTTCATTCGAGGAGACATGATTTTTGATTTTTGACTAAGAGAAACAAGGTGAGTGCGATGGAACGATTTAAAAGATGAAAGGGTATCTTTGTACGTGATACGTGGCGTGAATCAGAAGGCAAATTCTTGACTTGACCAGTTATAATATTATTTAATTATAAATATCTCATTTTTAACAATTAAAAATTTCGATCTCCTATCGATGTGTGCGGCTAGGCGTTTATAATGTTATACCCCTATTCCAAACAAATGGAAAAAGTTCGAGTCCAAATCCGATCATATGGAGAAGATAGCATTTTGGACCCAATTATTATATTGAATTTTCGATATTAATTTCAGCGCGTTTTTATCCCATATGATCAAATGATAACTCCAAACACTACGAAATTTGAATTCCGATAATAATACATTATTATGGATCCAATAGAACTACTTTCATCAAATTCTGAGACTGTGTCCTGGATCGCTATTTTAATGTGTCGATTTTCAAAATTTTCGAAATCGCTTAAAATTCCAGTTTCAAAATCTTACTAACTCAATTGTAATCCCAAATCAAATATTTAAGACCATTTAAACATTCAAAATCGAATGAAGAAAAATCCGGGTCCTTACATAACCAAGATCTAAGCACCCAAGCCCAACCCCACCTTGTAACCACCTTCCTTCTTCTCATCCTTGCTTTCTCTTGCATTTTTTTGCCTCCCGTCACCACCAATTTCTCACAGCCATCTCATGTGGGGAGTGATGAGCTTCACTTCTTCAACTTCTAACATGGTATTTGCAATTTGTACTAAATCTTATGGCAAATTTTGAATCCATTTGGAGTTGATTTGCGACTACTTCATTTTAGAACATAAGAGAGAAAGAAGGTGAAGAAGCCATTAGAAAAGCTTGGTTTTAGCTTGTTAATTTTTGATTAATTCCTAAGGGCATGTCCCTCCTTTTATAGGCTTCATATGGTGTTCTTTAATCTTGCACTCAACTCCCCCCCAACCATGCCATGAAAGCTTCATCTCCCATCACTTCTCCTTTATGCTAATTATCATTATACCCCTCTCATGATAATATCTCTTATCCAAATAAAAACATCTAGAACATTCCAAGCTTTATGAAGAGGTGTGTATTTTAGTTAGTTGCTAATGTTCTCATTTGATCTTTAGACAAGTGCACAAGAGTTTGAACGACTTATATCAATCGAAAAGAAGTTTTCCAATAAAATGATTTTTGGTCACATTATCGGTTTTTCTTCAAAGAGTATATTTTTGTAAATAAATTTCAAAAACAAGTGTCTTATCATTATTTATCAATTAATGAAAGGTAATAAAATCATATTTATAGCACTTAATTATATTTCAAAACGTCATGATATTCTAACATGAAGTACTCAAATTTTCGAGTCACTACAGTACCCAGTATTGTTACAAAGCAATAGACATGTGTGCCTCTAGGTCAGGACAGTACATAATATATAGTAAATTGAAGAGAACGCAGAGTCAATCGCAGCGATAACAAATAATATAGTATATGATATTTAGATATAATTATCTCGAATGTCAACTCTCTCAAAATAAAATAAGACAATAATCAATAAACAACTCAAAGTCTTATATGTATAGTAAAACAATGTCATGTATGTATCAATTAACCATCCTTAAGTAGTCTCCTCTAAGCCCAATGATAGTAATGCTGGTCATGTAATCCCAGTACCTCAAATGTCTTGGACTAACCCGAGCGTTTTAAAATAATACACAGGTCAGACTATGTCTAATTAAACAACTATAATAAGAGTAATTCAATGTAAACATCGAATGATAATATAATGACTCTTTAGTATACTTATATGATCAGACGATATGACAAAAGATGCATATAAATATAAAAATTGTGTATAATGCCATAAATAATCACCAGGGTATTATGCTCATAACACTACTCAATATCTCATATCCATATAAAATAATCAGAACTGGTATCAAAGATGTCATCACTCATATCGAAACACATCAAAATAGAAATCATAGAATTGATACAAATGGGTGGATCAGACATATTCAGAAATCAACATTCAAATCTTAAAAATATATATATATATATATATATATATATATATATAAATTCTGAATATAACGATGGCGACAAATGCTAAAGTGAGATATAGTAGGCGATACAGGCCAAAGAAG
The DNA here is from genome assembly GCA_030765085.1 of Allium cepa. NCBI lineage: Eukaryota > Viridiplantae > Streptophyta > Magnoliopsida > Asparagales > Amaryllidaceae > Allium > Allium cepa. The sequence continues at coordinate 161,384,584 of CM060939.1, forward strand.
GATACCGGAATCGATCATACTGTAATATCCCGGAATTTAAAATGCTGATAATCTCTTAATTTAAATTATTTGAAATTGATAAAATTGTTGTTTTTAAACATAGTTAACGAAGTAATATAATATAATGTTTTGATTTTGGTTATAAATTAGTTTTAAATAGGAAAAATTATTTTATTTGTGTAAATAAAATTCTAAAAAGATTTATTATGTTCAAAATTTATAAGTGTGTTTAAAATATATTAATATCTGTGTATTTTAAATTGATTTTTAAAATAGGATATATTATTTGTAAATAATAATAAGCTTAATTAAAATTAGATGTTTATATTTATTTAAATTTACTTTTGATTTGGATTTTTAAATTTTGACTTTGAAAATGAATATAAATTTGAATTCAAAGAAATACATACATATTAAAATAAAATAATATATATATTTTGGTTTTAAATTATATAGATAATGTTTTTTAATTAAAAATAAGATTCGTTTATTATTATTTTTATATAGAAATTTATCTATAGAAATTTGATTTGTATTTATTTAATAAAAATAAATGCAAGGCTTTTGAAATAGCACTTTTAAAAATAAGTTTGAAATATTGTATATAATTTTATTTAAATTATAATTGATTTTTATTTTATGTTCTTTTCAAAGATTGTACTTATATAAATTTAGCATACTTATGTAAATGTGTAAATGTATTTGTTTATTAGAATTTTAATTAAAGAGTATTTTTAAAATTAAGAAAATATGTTTGTTAATAAGGAAATTAATTTAAAAACCTTTAAAATCTATTATAAATAATATAGAAATAAAAAGGACAAGTGTTAAGTTTTAAACTCACTTGATAACATGTGTTAGCATATTAATTAAAGTTGAGACAAGTGTCCATTTTCTTTTTAAATTTTCTTTTAAATTTATAAAATCTGAAATCTATCCTATATAAACCCTCTTTCTCATTTTTCTTAATTCTTTGTTCATTTCTAAAAGGAAAAAAAAAACTATAACCATCAATGCACCATCACTCAAACTATTTCTGGGATCAAAGCCTCAAACAATTCCTCAAAATGAAAACCAGAAATCATCAAAACAAATCTGCATCAATTCTTCAATTCAAACCATATTCAAAAATCTGAAAAACAATCCTCAAATTTAAAATCTGAAACACTCTTCAAACTCAAACACTACTACCTGTTTGCCCAAAGCCTGAAGCATCACAGTTTAAACCCAGATTTGCAAAATGATTTCAAAGGCTTGATACAAATTTCAAACCAGATCTGCATCATGTTTCAAATATTTTTGCAAGCTATCAACCCAGTTTTGCATATCCTTGTCTGCCTCAAATCTTTCAAGTGCATGCAAGTTTCAAAGCTCCAGTTTTAAAAAGCTTCAAACTCAAGTGTTTCCAAGTTTTCAAAAAGAAACCTCAAGCAATGTAACAAGAAAAAGGGGTTCATTTTCATATTCAAGCATCTTGAAAATTTCCAGTTCATCTTCAAAAAAAAAAAAAAAAAACTCTGCACTGTCTTCTTTTAGATTGAGGTAAGTAAACATCTATTTATAAACTTTAAGTAATATCTATTGTTGCTTGTTAGATGTCTGAAATAATTGATGCTTGCATGTGTCTATATGAAAGTATGATCTGTGTATATGTTGTAGATGACTGTGCCTAGATTTTCTTTGATTTTTTCTTCTCTGTTTAAACTATAGAGAATAGGAATAGAAGAAAATTCAAATCTTCTTATCAGTTCATTGTTTGGTTTTAAGATTTAAACATGATATGTTTGTAAAAACATTTGTTTAAGTTTAAAAATCTTATTTAAGCAAAATGGTTGTGGAAGTTCTCTGAAAACAAAATAAGACAGTAGGAATTACTTTAACATGTTAAAATCTATGATTCAAACTTACTGATTCAAGATAATAATTTGAATCATCTTTAAAAATAATGATTTTTAAAAACAAAAATCAAAATTTTCAATGGGGTATTGAATGTGAATTTGGGGTTCACCTGGAAGATGGGTTTTTGCAAATTACTGATGATTCTTGCTTTTGGATTGCTTGGGGTTCTTGGTGAAGGTTGAGGTAGGATCAGAGAGTGTGGAAAAATTGGTTGAAGGGTTTTTAATCCATTGAGGGATTTGAAATTTCTTATTTGAATTTTAAACCTAGTTTTTAGGGTCTGCTATAAAGTGGCTACTGTGACTTCCTCTTTGCATCGAGCTCGAAGGGGATTTGAGTGAAGGAAGCGCGGTGAGTCAGCATCTCATAGCTGGAATCGTGGCGGTTATCATCATCGGAGGCGGGGGTTTTCTGGAGAAGTTCTGGTGATGTATTTGGGCTCAGGTTCACCTGAAGAACTCGATTTTGATTCGAGACAAGAAGTGGTGTTTGGTTGGGCGTAAGGGCTTGCGGAGTGCTTGGGTGACTTATCAGAGGTGTCGCCTTTGACCAGTGGTGGTTCTGGCATCGGTGCAGGTGCACGAGTGGGTTGAGTGTCAGTGGGATGATGTTGGGGTTTTGCTTGTTTTCTCGAAGCAGGTCTCGGGAAAGAAGGAAGTTGGCTCGGGGAGGTTCTCGTGTGGGTTCTGGGTTCATTTGTGTGCAGGGGATTAAACTGTTGTGTATTTAACAGTTTATAGTTTTAAATTTTAAACAGTTTGAAAAATTTTAAAAAATCAAATTGGTTTAAATATAAAGAAGAAAAGAAGATGTACTTTGTTTTCTTACATTCCTGTAAACATAGGTTGAACCCAAACTAAAATGTTCGACAAAATGTTCAAATTTAAATAAGTAAGTTTTAAACTTTAAAAATTTAAGCTAAGTTAAATTCTTGTTTTTGAAATTGAATTGTTTTTTTATATATAAATGAAATTTGTATGATTTGTTTAAATATTTAAGTTAATGTTATTTCCAAACTTACTTTGGAAATGTAAAAGGAATTTATAAATGTTTTTAATTATTTAATAATTAAAGTTAAGATAATTTATTAACTTGAAAATTAGAATTGTTAATTAATAATTAAGGGAAAGTAATTAACGATTTCTTTATGATTTGATTTAATTAATGAATTAAGTTAAGTAAAGATTTCAAGATTTATTTAAGATAATGTTTTATCTTAAATAGTAATTAAGTATTAATAATTTGTAATTAGTTAGTTAATTAAGGAATTTTAAGTTAATTAATTTATTTAATTATTATTTTAAAGAGGGTTAATTAAGTAAGTAATTAAGTATAATTATTTATTTAGTTAACTATTAACTAAGATGACGATTTAATTAATGTCTAATGATTAATTCAATTGTAATTACTTATTAATTAAGTAATTAAGAGTTAATTAAATTAGTAATTGATTAATACTTAATGAAGGTTTTATTAAGTTTTAATTGAGTTTTCTTAATAAATAATTAAAGGATTAATAGAAATAATGCTAGTTAATTAAGAATTAACTAACTATTTTTATTTAAGGTTAATTAATTTTATTTAAGGATTAATTAATTATATTTATGGATTAACTAATTTGTAATTAAGATTGTTAATTAATAATTAAGTTTATTAATTAATGATTAAGAGTTGATTAATTAGTTAATTAAGTTTAATTAATTAATTATAAAAGTAATTAGTGATTAATTACTTTTTATTAAAGTATTGATTAATAATTAAGATTTATTAATCTATAGTTGAAGATAATTAATCCGTTAATTAAAGATTAATTTGGTTAATGAGTAATTAAGGATGAATTACTCAATTTAATTGATGAGATAAGTGTGATCAAGTAAGCTAATTAATTTGTTAATTAATTAAATATGGTCACTTGATAAATGGTTAAATATGTTTACTTAATAAAGTTTTGATAAGTTTAATTATTGAAGATAAGTAATTGATAAATTACAGAGGTAAATGAGGTAAGTAAAATTACTAATTGGGAAGTAATTTTAAATGGGTAATTACTTGTTAAAGTAATTAAGGGTTTATTACTTGGTGTAATAAATCAATGAATCTATAAAGTAATTAAAAGTAATTAAGAAGTAATTAAGAATAATTAATTACTGTTTATATTTATTTAAGTTGATTATTTGAAAGTAATTAATTTAAGCATGTGATGTGCACGTAAATGTGCATATTTTTACCACCATATTTATTCTATTTAAATTAAATAAATGATCATATTGGGTATTTTAACTTGTTTTAACCAAAATTCATATTAATTCCAAATTTTCACATATTCATCTTCATCCAGGGGCAAAATGGTCATTTTTGTGCATATATTAATTTGAGAACATTTAATTGGAAATTTTTATATTATTTTGTAGGAAATTACACTCAATTACAAGTGGGTTCATGAAGGAATATGCATGCACAAAATGAATACAAAGGAATGAAGATGGAAATAATTCAAAGTGAAGAACATGGAGGACCCCACCTACCCACTACCTAATGTACAAATTAAAGGCTAATGCACATGCTAAAAGACATTTAAAGCTCCATGTACATTTAAGTGGGGCATTATTAAAGCTAATGATAACTTGGCCACCACACTTCCTCCAAGGGCATTTTGGGTACTCCCCAAAAATATGCATTAGGGTTTCTAACTTGTATAAATACCCCTTATGTTTCATGTAGCCATCTTCCTCTTAGTTAGTTAGTTTTAGTTTAGAAAATAAATCAAATCTCTCTTTCTTTCCATGGCTACTTAGCCATTTCTTCTCTTATGTAATTCTTTTCTTTTATGCAATGTTAATTATTGGTTCTTTTTAATTACATGTTCATTTCCTTTTATGCAAGTAGTGTAGATTTTCCTTTATGCAATTAGAGTAGTTTTCCATTTCACTTTGCTCTCTTTTCCTTTTCTTTTTCTCTCATGTTGCAAGCTACATTTGTTCATATGATAACAAATATGAGAGGCTAAACCTCTTCAATTTAGGGGTAATGAAGCTCTCTAATCATGTAGCTTCAACTTAATTTGATGTTTATGCTCTCTTTTTATGCTTAATGAGAATGATTGAAGTGGTTTAGTGATGTTGGTTAGCTTTGAATTTGATAGTCTATGTTGTTTATAACAAATAGGCTATGCTTAAACAAACAAAACACAAATTGCCTCTTCATCTACATATGATTATGGCAAAGAAGTGATTGTTGAAATTAAAATTTGATGGCTTATATTTCTAACTAATAGTTAATAGGCCATGCTTAAAATAGATTTTGCTTTCAACTTTGTTGTCATATTTTATGAGATTTAAAAGTGTATTAGTGGTTGTGTTATAGTTTGATGGTTTATATTGAGCTAATTAATAGCACAAATATACCATACTTATGATAAGCACATCAACTAATTCACTAATGACAAGAAAAGAGAGATCATAACTTCATTTTGTTGATTTATGTGATCTAGAGAGTAGAAATTGCCTCTAAATTGTCTTAACACTCTTATATTTTTATATATTTTCTTTTGTCATTTTTCTTCATTTTTTTAGTTAATCACTCTTTCAACTTTGGTTAATTTGATTGAGTAGAATTTTAAAATCATCAATTCCCTGCGGATCGACCTGTATTCGCCGCGTGCTACATTCGTACACCATGCGCTTGCGGTATAAATTTTATTTCAAAATTCGTTGGACGGTTTTCTAAACCGATAGAATTTCTGTCGACGAACAGCATGATTAATTAATGTAATTAATTAAGGAATAATGTAAGTAACTATAATTAATTAATGGAAGTAATTAATTAAGGTTCATAAATTGATATGATTAATGAGAATAATTAAGGATTAATTACTTGATTAAGAGTTAATTAATCATGGTTGATTATTTAGGATGGTGATTTAGTAATTGGTTTAACTAATGGCTATTTAAGCAATATTTATTTTGATGAAGGTAATTAATTTAATTAATTTTAAATTAATTAAGAAGTAATTAATTTAATTCACTTTAAATTAATTAGAGATAGAGATAGTTAATTTAATTCATTTTAAATTAATTTTGTTGTGGTATGAGTAAATCATTGCTTATGTATGAATGTATGACATTGATTGTCTTGAATACTTTGTGATCTCATAAATGAGATAAGTATGGTTGTATGATATGAATACTTGGTTGCATTGTAATGATAACATAGGTTATCTATTGTGATGGTGATATATGGAATATCTATTTGATATTGATGATGTAGATTACCTGTTATTGATAATGTTAATTATCAGTTATGATTTATGAATTATCTATCTGTGTGTGTATAGATACTGTATTGAATTGTTTTAAAAACTTTAAAACAACTTGGACCTAAAAGACACGCTTTGGATTTCGATGAAACCGGGATCTGGTTTCCATATTTGGATATCCGAAAACCACATCGATTCCAAATAACGTTAGGTCGTGAATTCAAAGTGGAGCTTGTGAAGACTCGAGGTGTAAGGACTATACGTCAATATAACTCTGTGGGTGATTCCGTAATGAGTTGACGGAATTAGTACTTATAGGTTCGAGATGGTGGTTCAGAGTGCAAGGGTTATTGTCGTTAACTCTAAGGGTGATTCCAAAATGAGTGTAATGAGATAATGCCTTAGGTTTCGTTCGAACACCGGAACGAACTTGTATGGATTGAATGCTTTGAGAACATCGTCAGATGGACGATGAACATTCTAAGATGATATGTTCTATAAAGGTAATCGTAGCCTCAAGCCTCATCAACCGGGAATGGCTAAAATAGGGGAGGTGCAGCAAGGCTTCGTGGGTAGCCCCCACTTGAGAGTGAGATTTACCCCTGTCTAGAGGTCCCTTTTTATTTCGGCTGTGTGGACGGTTTTTGAGCTCCAACCGTAGAGGTTATCTTGTTCGGAACTGTTCAGTAAGGAATGGGTCCGACCTTGTGTTGCAGGGGAGTGGGCGTACTCCTCGGTACGGTGATCTAGGCCACGTACTGTGACGGACGGTACCCCAGTGGCCCTGCCATTTTATAGAATCCAAAAATCCAATAAGCGCCAACGGTTTTGATTGTATTACCCACTTTTGTGGCTAGTAGCTGGAATTTAATGAATGTAACAATTTCGGCTATTTCTTATTTATTTGAAAACCCTAGACCTATTATAATATCACTGAATTTCCTATCAAATGTTTGGTTAGCGTAAGGTAAAAATTTTCCATGTTTATGTGTGGGAAGTCTTACGTGATACCTTTTCTTTCAAAAAGGTTTTTAAAGTTAAGCAACTTTAACCGTTTACTCACACAAGACCCATGTTCGACCCGGAGTTTATTTTTGTTTTTCATAACTCTTGGGTACTCAAATTTTTACGAGTAGCCAAGGGAATTCAGGTTAGCTTTGACGAAATTGTGGAGGAGCGATGGAGCAGGAGGCTTCTACGTGTAGATATATAGTTTTCCGCTGTGTAGTTTTCTCTGAGTTGTTCTAATGTGTTACATTGAGTTGTATAACTAGACAGGTGTTTATAACTGTCTAGTATGTGTTGTATATCTGTGTAACTCTGATATTTGTCGTAAAATATGTAATATTTATGTTATTAATATAATTTATTCGTTCCGCTGTTAGATTCTGATGTTGTTTCTTTCTTCTCTTCTTTCTATTCTATTTTCTATCCCTTTCTTTATTAAAAATGATGCGATTTTCTGTGGTAAGAAAGTCGGGTCGTTTCAGCTGGTATCAGAGCGTTAGGTTGAGTGAATACCTAGGCTCTGTAGTAGTGTCTTTCTTGAGAAAGCGTACTTGTAATTTTATATATAACTAATCTTAAATATATATATATATTTATTTCTACCTATCTGTTGGGTTACCCGTTCAGGTTTTCCAATATAAGTTATAAAGTTAGATGGGGTAGTAGTGTGTGTAACACGATTACTACCATTGGTTGGAGTCTGATGTTTGAGGTTGGAAGTGTATCTGTCGAGACTGTACACTTAATACCGTCTCGAGTGAGTTCTGTAGTAACGAAGAACTTCATTAATCTCCGAAGGAAACCTGTTAAGGTTCGGAGTCTATTTCTGAAGTTGGATGAGTAAAGTTTAGATCTGTTGGCTAGGTGGAAGCAAGTGATGGTATTTTGGATACCCCAGGAAGTAGTAGCTACGTGATGAGATGCAGTGACTGTGGATGTTCCCGAAGATGTTTTCTTTGGAACAAGTTAAGGAGGTGAGTCTGCTTCGGTGTTGTGGCTGTGTTCAGTCGGAGTTTCTGTTTGCTTTGAGGTCCAAGTTTCTCAAAGAGCTTTGGATAAGAAGTTTTTTTTGCATATGTGTTAGCGGTGCAGCTCGGGAGTGTTCTGTGTTTTAGCAGGAAGATCGTTTTGGCTTAGCATTTCCTAGAGGTGGAATTCAGAAGCAGCAGTGAGGACCTGTTCCTTAGATGGATTAGTTGGTCGAGGATAAAATGTTCTGATTAGTGGAGAGAGAACAGTATCTTGGATAATGGATTGGGTGATCGCAAAAGTGACTTGCGATGGTTTGGTAATTATCTTAGATAGTCTTTTGCTTAAGTTTGTGGCATTTCTAGAGGATATAGAAGTTATGGAGTTGTCGAAGATTTTCCGGACATATCTTCAGGGAAGTTAGAGATTTGCCCGCATTGGAGTTTGAGTTCTGAATCAACTTGATGTCAGGAGTGATACCGGTGATTCAGATGGGTAGAAGGTTGTCTCCTAGGTTGATTGTTTGGTGAAGCAGCTTCGTATCTCTTGGAATTTCTGTTGAACCTTATTTCCAAGATGTGATGTTTAGTCTGTACCTGTGTTCTTCTACGGCATTTTTATCTGCTCCAGATCAGAGTTATGCAGCGGAAGCAAGGTGGCTGTTGTTCTTGAGTAGAAGCAACTGGAAGTTGCAGTATTTTGGATTAGAGAATTTCTTCTGAATTTTTTTTTCAGAATCTGAGGCAAGTTGGCGAGTGATTCTGTTCTGCTTTTCGAGATAGAAGGAGTTGTTTTCTTCTGTTGATAGTAAAGTTTGGTTTTGATTTTTGGATTGACTTTGTGGGAATCAGTTTGTTGAGTTGTTTTGATCCAGTTTGTTTGTAGGAGTATCAACGAAGGTTGAGCTGATCGGGAAGGATCTGTTGGCAGCCCAGATCGTCCGAGAAGTTTTGAGGTTAAGAAACGGAAGAATTTGGAATTCGAAGTTGGAGGCTTAGATGTTGTTGAGGTTTTCTCTGGAAAATGAGGCAATAAGTTTAGGAGATCTTCGAGGCATATTGGATACTTCTGAGTTTTTGTAGAGATCACTGTTTGGTTTGAAGAGTTGAATTGCCAGTTTGGAAGACTGGAATTCAAAAAAATTTCACGTGTCTCTGATGGAGTACGTGTTTTGGTTCATCACTGGTTTTGAGACCAGTAGTTCTGTGAAGGTTTTGGTTGTTGATCAGACTTGTCTTTGGATTAATATCTTGTGTAGATTATAGATTTAGCTGAGTGGGAACTCAGTAGTTTAGCAGTATAGCTAGTTTGGGTTTAGTAAAGCGAGTATCCCTGTATCTGTACTGGGGAAACTCGAGATAATTTTAGGAAGTATATCTGGATCTGTGTCCGGATAGCTAGTATTGTTTATTTGTTTGAATTGGTTGTTTGGATGAAATTGTTTGTTTGATTGATAGTGTATGGCTGATATGTATGTTTTAATTGGTTGAAATATAATAAAATTATGGATTATCATTGTTTTAAATTTCGAGGACGAAATTCTGTTAAGGAGGGAGGATTGTAATATCCCGGAATTTCCAGGAATTTAAAATGCTGATAATCTCTTAATTTAAATTATTTGAAATTGATAAAATTGTTCTTTTTAAAATTAATTAACCAAGTAATATAATATAATGTTTTGATTTTGGTTATAAATTAGTTTTAAATAGGAATAATTATTTTATTTGTGTAAATAAAATTCTAAATAGATTTATTATGTTCAAAATTTATAAGTGTGTTTAAAATATATTAATATTTGTGTATTTTAAATTGATTTTTAAAATTGGATATATTATTTGTAAATAATAATAAGCTTAATTTAAAATAGATGTTTATATCCATTTAAATTTATTTTAGATTCGGATTTTTAAATTTCACTTTGAAAATGAATATAAATTTGAATTCAAAGAAATACATACATATTAAAATAAAATAATATATATAGTTTGGTTTTAAATTATATAGATAATGTTTTTTAATTAAAAATAAGATTCGTTTATTATTATTTTTATATAGAAATTTATCTATAGAAATTTGATTTGTATTTATTTAATAAAAATAAATGCAAGGCTTTTGAAATAGCACTTTTAAAAATAAGTTTGAAATATTGTATATAACTTTATTTAAACTATAATTGATTTTTTTTATGTTCTTTTCAAAGATTGTACTTATATAAATTTAGCATACTTGTGTAAATGTATAAATGTATTTGTTTATTAGAATTTTAATTAAAGAGTATTTTTAAAATTAAAAAAATGTGTTTGTTAATTAGGAAATTAATTTAAAAACCTTTAAAATCTTTTATAAATAATATAGAAATAAAAAGGACAAGTGTGAAGTTTTAAACTCACTTGATAACATGTGTTAGCATATTAATTAAAGTTGAGACAAGTGTCCATTTTCTTTTTAAATTTTCATTTAAATTTATAAAATATGAAATCTATCCTATATAAACCCTCTTTCTCATTTTTCTTAATTCTTTGTTCATTTCTTAAAAGAAAAAAAAAACTATAACCATCAATGCACCATCACTCAAACGATTTCTGGGATCAAAGCCTGAGACAATTCCTCAAAATGAAAACCAAAAATCATCAAAACAAATCTGCATCAATTCTTCAATTCAAACCATGTTCAAAAATCTGAAAAACAATCCTCAAATTTAAAATCTGAAGCACTCTTCAAACTCAAACACAACTCCCTTTTTGCCCAAAGCCTGAAGCACCACAGTTTAAACCCAGATTTGCAAAATGATTTCAAAGGCTTGATACAAATTTCAAACCAGATCTGCATCATGTTTCAAATATTTTTACAAGCTATCAACCCAGTTTTGCATATCCTTGTCTGCCTCAAATCTTTCAAGTGCATGCAAGTTTCAAAGCTCCAGTTTTAAAAAGCTTCAAACTCAAGTGTTTCCAAGTTTTCAAAAAGCAACCTCAAGCAATGTAACAAGAAAAAGGGGTTCATTTTCATATTCAAGCATCTTGAAAATTTCTAGTTCATCTTCAAAAAAAAAAACTCTGCACTGTCTTCTTTTAGATTGAGGTGAGTAAACATCTATTTATAAACTTTAAGTAATATCTGTTGTTGCTTGTTAGATGTCTGAAATAATTGATACTTGCATGTGTCTATATGAATGTATGATCTGTATATATGTTGTAGATGACTGTGCCTAGATTTTCTTTGATTTTTTTTATTTTTTCTTCTCTGTTTAAACTACAGAGAATAGGAATAGAAGAAAATTCAAATCTTCTTATCAGTTCATTGTTTGGTTTTAAGATTTAAACATGATATGTTTGTAAAAACATTTGTTTAAGTTTAAAAATCTTATTTAAGCAAAATGGTTGTGGAAGTTCTCTGAAAACAAAATAAGACAGTAGGAATTACTTTAACATGTTAAAATCTATGATTCAAACTTACTGATTCAAGATAATAATTTGAATCAAAAAATCAAAATTTTCAATGGGGTATTGAATGTGAATTTGGGGTTCACCTAGAAGATAGGTTTTTGCAAATTACTGATGATTCTTGCTTCTGGATTGCTTGGGGTTCTTGGTGAAGGTTGAGGTAGGATCAGAGAGTGTGGGAAAATTGGTTGAAGGGTTTTTAATCCATTGAGGGATTTGAAATTTCTTGATTTGAATTTTAAAACTAGTTTTTAGGGTCTGCTGTAAAGTGGCTACTGTGTCTTCCTCTTTGCATTGAGCTCGAAGGGTATTTGAGTGAAGGAAGCGCGGTGAGTCAGCATCTCATAGCTGGAATCATGGCGGTTATCATCGTCGGAGGCGAGGGTTTTCTGGAGAAGTTTTGGTGATGTATTTGGGCTCAGGTTCACCTGAAGAACTCGATTTTGATTCGAGACATGAGGTGGTGTTTGGTTGGTCGTAAGGGCTAGCGGAGTGCTTGGGTGACTTGTCGGAGGTGTCGCCGTTGACCAGTGGTGGTTCTGGCATCGGTGCAGGTGCACGAGTGGGTTAAGTGTCAGTGGGATGATGTTGGGGTTTTGCTTGTCTTCTCGAAGCAGGTCTCGGGAAAGAAGGAAGATGGCTTGGGGAGGTTCTCGTGTGGGTTTTGGGTTCATTTGTGTGCAGGGGATTAAACTGTTGTGTATTTAACAGTTTATAGTTTTAAATTTTAAACAGTTTTAAAAAATTTTAAAAATCAAATTGGTTTAAATATAAAGAAGAAAAGAAGATGTACTTTGTTTTCTTACATTCCTGTAAACATAAGTTGAACCCAAACTAAAATGTTCGACAAAATGTTCAAATTTAAATAAGTAAGTTTTGAACTTTAAAAATTTAAGCTAAGTTAAATTCTGGTTTTTGAAATTGAATTGTTTTTTTATATATAAATGAAATTTGTATGATTTGTTTAAATGTTCAAGTTAATGTTATTTCCAAACTTACTTTGGAAATATAAATGGAATTTATAAATGTTTTTAATTATTTAATAATTAAAGTTAAGATAATTTATTAACTTGAAAATTAGAATTGTTAATTAATAATTAAGGGAAGTAATTAATGATTTCTTTATAATTTAATTTAATTAATGAATTAAGTTAAGTAAAGATTTCAAGATTTATTTAAGATAATGTTTTATCTTAAATAATAATTAAGTATTAATAATTTGTAATTAGTTAGTTAATTAAGGAATTTTAAGTTAATTAATTTATTTAATTATTATTTTAAAGAGGGTTAATTAAGTAAGTAATTTAGTATAATTATTTATTTAGTTAATTATTAATCAGGATGACGATTTAATTAATGTCTAATGATTAATTAAATTGTAATTACTTATTAATTAAATAATTAAGAGTTAATTAAATTAGTATTTAATTAATACTTAATGAAGGTTTTATTAAGTTTTAATTGGGTTTTCTTAATAAATAATTAAAGGATTACTAAAAATAATGCTAGTTAATTAAGAATTAATTAACTATTTTTATTTGAGGTTAATTAATTTTAATTAAGGATTAATTAATTATATTTATGGATTAATTAATTTGTAATTAAGATTGTTAATTAATAATTAAGTTTATTAATTAATGATTAAGAGTTGATTAATTAGTTAATTAAGTTTAATTAATTAATTATAAAAGTAATTAGTGATTAATAACTTTTTATTAAAGTATTGATTAATAATTAAGGTTTATTAATCTATAGTAGAAGATAATTAATCTGTTAATTGAAGATTAATTTGGTTAATGAGTAATTAAGGATGAATTACTCAATTTTAATTGATGAGATAAGTGTGATCAAGTAAGCTAATTAATTTGTTAATTAACTAAATAGGGTCACTTGATAAATGGTTAAGTATGTTTACTTAATAAAGTTTTGATAAGTTTAATTATTGAAAATAAGTAATTGATAAATTACAGAGGTAAATGAGGTAAGTAAAATTACTAATTGGGAAGTAATTTTAAATGGGTAATTACTTGTTAAAGTAATTAAGGGTTTATTACTTAGTGTAATAAATCAATGAATCTATAAAGTAATTAAAAGTAATTAAGAAGTAATTAAGAATAATTAATTACTGTTTATATTTATTTAAGTTGATTATTTGAAAGTAATTAATTTAAGCATGATTAATTAATGTAATTAATTAAGGAATAATGTAAGTAAGTATAATTAATTAATTAATGGAAGTAATTAATTAAGGTTCATTAATTTATATGATTAATGAGAATAATTAAGGATTAATTACTTGATTAAGAGTTAATTAATCATGGTTGATTATTTAGGATGGTGATTTAGTAATTGGTTTAACTAATGGTTATTTAAGCAAGATTAATTTTGATGAAGGTAATTAATTTAATTAATTTTAAATTAACTAAGAAGTAATTAATTTAATTCACTTTAAATTAATTAGAGATAGAGATTGTTAATTTAATTCATTTTAAATTAATTTTGTTGTGGTATGAGTAAATCATTGCTTTTGTATGAATGGATGACATTGATTGTCTTGAATACTTTGTGATCTCATAAATGAGATAAGTAAGGTTGTATGATATGAATACTTGGTTGCATTGTAATGATAACATAGGTTATCTATTGTGATGGTGATATATATAATATCTATTTGATATTGATGATGTAGATTACCTGTTATTGATAATGTTAATTATTAGTTATGATTTATGAATTATCTATCTGTGTGTATATAGATACTGTATTGAATTGTTTTAAAAACTTTAAAACAACTTGGATCTAAAAGACACGCTTTGGATTTCGATGAAATCGGGATCGGTTTTCCATATTTGGATATCCGAAAACCACATCGATTCCAAATAACGTTAGGTCGTGAATTCAAAGTGGAGCTTGTGAAGACTCGAGGTGTAAGGACTATACGTCAATATAACTCTGTGGGTGATTCTGTAATGAGTTGACGGAATTAGTACTTATAGGTTCGAGATGGTGGTTCAGAGTGCAAGGGTTATTGTCGTTAACTCTGAGGGTGATTCCAAAATGAGTGTAACGAGATAATGCCTTCGGTTTCGTTCGAACACCGGAACAAACTTGTATGGATTGAATGCTTTCAGAACATCGTCAGGTGGACGATGAGCATTCTAAGATGATATGTTCTATAAAGGTAATCGTAGCCTCAAGCCTCATCAACCGGGAATGGCTAAAATAGGGGAGGTGCAGCAAGGCTTCGTGGGTAGCCCCCACTTGAGAGTGAGATTTACCCCTGTCTAGAGGTCCCTTTTTATTTCGGCTGTGTGGACGGTTTTTGAGCTCCAACCGTAGAGGTTATCTTGTTCGGAACTGTTCAGTAAGGAATGGGTCCGACCTTGTGTTGCAGGGGAGTGGGCGTACTCCTCGGTACGGTGATCTAGGCCACGTACTGTGACGGACGGTACCCCAGTGGCCCTGCCATTTTATAGAATCCAAAAATCCAATAAGCGCCAACGGTTTTGATTGTATTACCCACTTTTGTGGCTAGTAGCTGGAATTTAATGAATGTAACAATTTCGGCTATTTCTTATTTATTTGAAAACCCTAGACCTATTATAATATCACTGAATTTCCTATCAAATGTTTGGTTAGCGTAAGGTAAAATTTTTCCATGTTTATGTGTGGGAAGTCTTACGTGATACCTTTTCTTTCAAAAAGGTTTTTAAAGTTAAGCAACTTTAACCGTTTACTCACACAAGACCCATGTTCGACCCGGAGTTTATTTTTGTTTTTCATAACTCTTGGGTACTCAAATTTTTACGAGTAGCCAAGGGAATTCAGGTTAGGATTCAGGTTAGCCTTGACGAAATTGTGGAGGAGCAATGGAGCAGGAGGCTTCTACGTGTAGCTATATATAGTTTTCTGCTGTGTAGTTTTCTCTGAGCTGTTCTTATGTGTTACATTGAGTTGTATAACTAGACAGGTGTTTATAACTGTCTAGTATGTGTTGTATATCTGTGTAACTCTGATATTTGTTGTAAACTATGTAATATTTATGTTATTAATATAATTTATTCGTTCCGCTATTAGATTCTGATGTTGTTTCTTTCTTCTTTTCTTTCTATTCTCTTTTCTATCCCTTTCTTTCTTAAAAATGATGTGATTTTCTGTGGTAAGAAAGTCGGGTCGTTTCACATACAGAGGACATGGTCTCTAATATAATCACAATGTACTTATCTAAATCACATCACACTAGAATTAGATGGGAGACTCACGGGGCACCTCCTCTAGTTTAACTGGAGAACATGACACAAGTGCCCATCCAGCATGGCTCCTACCGTCATCGTTTACCATTACCTTTCTTTCTCCAGTATTGTGACAATGATCCATCATAGGCTCGTCTACGTGTAGTCCCTTCTGTCATGACTACCAACACGTACTATTATGATAACTGACTGATGGCCTTTGTGACACAAGGGGAAACACATGTATTGACACATTGTAATGGCCGACCCATAGTCTTAAATAGAAAAACGTGTCATGAATCTGGGGTGGATCATCACAATTAAGCCACCAGGGTGGATACTGGCCAATCTAGTTGTCTCCCGAAACATAAAGAGAGTTGGACAGTGATAGATGCATAAGTATATATATATATATATATGTATATGTATATAATACCCGATACATAGCTATATACACTTACTGACACACTGTACTATACATAGGCTGGCACACAGCTAATTACATATACCAACACACAACTATGTATGTTGCTGACACATGGCTCGATATAATCATTGACACATGGCTCTACGTAAGTCAACACATAACTATAATTTATTCACCACAGCGATAAATATACTTTGTATACCCGTATTGAATGTCATCTATGAGAAAAGGACAACCAAACAAATAACACATGGTATCCCATACCACCGTGTGCTATTAGTCCATTTATACAGTGGTTACATATCACACTCGCCCTTCCATATCTAGACGGAAAAGTATTACCAAAACTCCCATGCTAGACAGTATCACTAAACCGCTTATTCTAATTCCCGTCACATAGAATAAATATCAATAAATCAAACATAAAGGGTGTCATTGCCATATCATTTAAAATCTTCAATCAAATCCATCTCAATAGTGAATCACTCATAACATCAAAACCAGTGTAAAGCAGATAAGAAATAAAAATCATCAACTAATATGAAAATAGTTTATTAAAATAAATATAAATAAATAAATACTTGAAACATTCACAATACGTAATTATATATAACAAAGCAAATACTAATAGATAATTAGTAAATTCATATTCCTAAGTAGTTTAAATAATTAAACTCGATATAGTTTAATATTTACAAATAGTAACTAATTTATTAGTCCGATAAAATTAGTTAGTTATTAAATATTTACAAAAATATTAAAAAATGCATTTTAAAACTTGAATTATATTGATATATCAAAATTCCACATTTTTATAAAATAATTGCAAAAACCGTTTAAATAATATGAATAAAATTACTTTATTAATTTGCTAATGTATATATTCCCATAGGTATAAGTATTTGTAACTATATATTAGCAATAAGTATATTTAAGTTAATTTATTTGAAATGTAAGTATAAAATCTATTTTAGTTGTACATTACAAAAACTTAGGATACATACAAACATTGAGCGATAACTGCAAAATATAATATTTTGAGAGCGTTTGAAATAGTTGATTTAGCGACACAAAGTCAAAAACAATGCACTTCTATTTCTAGAACATAAACAAAGGCGATGACATGAAAAATAAGGAAATGTAGCATGTCACAGAAATTCACAAATCAATTCAAAAGAAAAGATACAAAAAACACACATACACACAAATATATGTGCGTGTATATGAATGTATATGTGTGTGTGTAAACACAGACTATTTAAAAGGCACATCAACACTCACGCACACCTCAGTAGACACAAATATGTATATACCTAAATGCACATACAAATTCACACAACTATAAACAGCAGCTTGCATGTAAATAGGATAACACATCGCAAAAAAACTCGGACCAAAGTATTTAAACTTGTAATTTTCTTCTTCATTAACTAAGCAGAATTGAAAAAAACTATAAAATAATAATATTCTATAATGATTAAAATATTATGGTTAAAAATATGAAAATATACAGCCTTGCAATGTCAAGTGCTAAATACATATAAACCCAAGGAAAGCAGAGCCTAACTAGTAAAGATACACTTATATACAAAACTCAAATGCACACACCGCACACTCATACACACACACACAATGATACACACGCAATACACACACTATATTCACAACCAAACACACATACACAATTCAACACAAGAACTTCTCTACACATCACATCACTACTAGAATTTTGTTCATGGACATCGGGACAAGACCGATATCTATGAAAAAATTATCGATGCGTTTGTGGGTGATGTTAAAAATAGCCAAAGTTTAGACATTTGTTTATAGTGATGTCATACGTATATCCGAAATCAGTTTTCAAATTATTAGTAATGTAAATCGGTCTAGCCACACATCGCTTATTGTATTAGACATGATGTTATTAAATATCATATACATCGGTTTGTTATAATTGTAATCAATTTATAATTGTAATTTGTAATGTTAGTTTGTTTTAAGCACATTATATAATACACAATAATGTTAAGGACGGTTATACATATAATAAACAATAGTATAATATTTCATAGTAAAAATTTAATACTTAATATTAAACACTCATACTCATAGGCTACACCTTATATTCATAAACACCAAACACACACTCTTCTCCCACTTTCTGAACATCGATCATGTTTGTACTGACACACACAACTTCTATCCGAATTTCATCAAGATCCACTTTGGTATATGAAAAGCGATTCTTAAAGTAAGTGGCCACTACAAAAATAAAGAGAGCGATATTAGAACACATTTTATTGTATGTTAGCAAGAAACAACATTGTATATATTTACATACCACAAAGAATTGAATTTGTTCACACACTTAAAAAAAACTTCAAAAACAATGGAAACACTTGCATAACATTCATTGTTTTCATGAAATATATGGACAAACTATAGCATCTTTCTTATATCACTCACTTGCTCCGAAATCAGTCAAGAACTGCCAAAGCATTTGTACTAGAAATTGCATCACAAACCTATGCATTTCTACACACATAATTTTGAGTATAAAACAAGAAGGCCAAAACAAAGGCCTAATAACTACATTAAGTTGGAACTGTATGAAAAGCAAGTGCAAAAACAACTAATTTAGATATTCAAGCACATGCTCTAAAACAGAAAACTAAGAAGTTTTGGTTAACGGAAGGAGATGATTGCTCTAATTTATTTTATATAGTAATGTTCCAAAGGTTGATACCACAATAATTTCCATAACAACATTCTAGATGATGGGACTAAATAAAATTCAAAAGAGGAGTTGGAATTGAATGTTATACAATACTTCAATAATCTATTTAACAATGGTTTTACATATATTAAATTTCCTTATATAACCTGCAGGAAAATTATTAATGCAAAGGGAGAAGTTATTTGATAAGTAGATTGTTGGAGAAGGAGCTAAAAGGAATAGTATTTAACCTGGATGGTCTGAGCGCATAATTCTTTATATTACATTGGATCGACATCAAGGACTTCCTACATAAAGCTATTCAACCAGTGTTAGAAAGTGGTAAAATCATAAAAGAAATTAACATTTCTAACTGTGATCCCTAAAGCAAACAAGTTGAGCAAAATAGAAGAGGATAGGCTGATAGTATATTATAACATGATATATAAAATCATTACAAAAGCATTATGTGGCCGAATGATATATATACTACCAGATCTAATATCCAAAGCCAAAGTCTGTTCATCCCTAGAACGTACATCTCATAAAACTCACTGCTTTCCCATGAAATAATGAGAAGCTTTACTTAAAAAGGAGTGAATAAACTATGCATGAAATATTATTGTAGATTTAATAGCACAAGAGATAAATAGTGCAGACTTTCTGTAATTCTACATCCATGGCACTATTGATCTCTTGGGTTGTTAGATCTACATAATAATCTTTTGAAACTCCTCTATAATGAAGTAATGCAATAAGAACTTCGACAAACTTGTTCTTCGAGGAACTATTTTATATTTGTAATCAAATTATAAAAGTAATTATCAAATACTGTGTAAAAGAGGCATGTATAAGGTGATGCAATTAACTATCATAATATTACCAAAGTAAGTATCAAATGGAATAAATGGACTTGGCGTGTATAAGGTGATGTATAAAAAATCATGATCCAAATTGGATACTAATAAAGTAAACTTTGGATTCCAACCCTCATCAAAAAAATTGGAGGCATGAACACAAGGAAAACAAGCTTATATTGTTTACTTTAACATGAATAAAGACATACCAACCTTTTCATACTTTATATGATGCAAAGTTGCTAGAAGATCATCTATAAGTAATCATTAATTCCATATGAACAAACCATTAAAGTATAAGTAATGTTTCTCACCTAATCGGTTGCCCGACAAAGCTCATAATTCCGAGCTGCTCCCAACTCTGGAACATTATCAGAATTTTGAGGATTTGTCTTCTGCATTTAAAATAAATCTAAATATTTGGAGCCTTAGTATACATAATCAATTTTTGTAGAATTAGTAGAATTTCTTCTTAAAAAATTGAACTTGGTTTGGGAAAACTAGGACTAAAAGAATATTTGGCGAACTCCTGACCGAGCTGGATGCGGATGAATTGAAATTGGGCATGCTGATGCATCCTTCCCTTAGCTGAATTGAAATATAGATGATGAAATAAGATCGAGATACTGAAATTGATTAGGGATTAAGGATACTAAAATTGGATTGAATTGAAATTAAGATGCTGAAATTGAAAATATGGATTAAGTGTTCTCCTTAGCTGAATTGGCACGAACGTGAATGAATTTTGGAGCGCGAACATGAATAATTTTAGAAGGAAATGATGGAAATGAAAATTAGTTTCCATGCGCTTAGTCAAATTTTAGGTTTTCTAGACAATGAGAAGTAGGGAATTTCGGTGATGTGGCAGAAGATGGTTGGCGGGTAGCTATGCATGCGGATCATGTGAAGTGGATGGCTAGATGGAGATGAGTGGAAGCTTATGGGCTGGATGGAAGTGGATCATGAGATGCAGACTATGAGATGCATGGAAACTTGGGTTTTTTTTCCTAAATCTTTTGTGAATGTTTTCAAATAATTAATCACGTATTTTGAAGGCAATTAAGAAATTTGAAAAATATTAAGCTTTGAGTCGATCAAATAGCTTGACCGCCTTATGGGTGATAGAGAGATGGTCTCTAGGCTTGAGTTTGAACAACCAGTTTTTTTTCTCTCCTAAGCTATCAGGATTGGCTAGATGGAGGGGATTACTAATTTGATTTACTCAGATCGCATCATCCTAATATAAGAGAAAAGGATATTTGGAGTTTTCTAAAGGATAAACAAGATTTTAAAATAATAATGATTTTGGAGCATAGAAAACATTCTAGTTAAACTCTACATTAAATTCCGAGGAAGGAACTCGTACTACCCATGTGAATTTAAAAGGTGATTTCACAGTTATTTGATAACTAGTACATGCTGAATATGGAAATTAGTAACGAGCATAATTAGTCTAATTTCTATGGATCTTTTTTACTCAATACTAAATGGTTTGTGTAACATCCCTGAAATTTTAGTTAAGATAATTTGATAACTAATTTAAAATTTTGAAATTAAGTTGTGAATTTAATTATGAAATAATTAGAAAAATTTTAGAATAAATAAAATTTTTGGATTCATGGACGAGATTTGCTTAGCTTGGTGCAACTTGATGGTGGTTCGAGCTTGTGGTTTGGAGTTATCTCTTGGCTATCTGTTTTCTGCTATTGTTTATTGTTTTTCGATATTCATTGTATCTCTGATATTGATTCATATTGTATCATTGTTGTATCGAATGTTGTATATCATGATATTCATTTCTTTTCTTCCGCTATGTTGTTTTACTTGATGTTATAAGCTCCACGAACCAGATTCGACGTTTGGATCTGCGGCATTTGAATACAAGTGTCATATTCGGTGCCGATTTTCGATGGTCGAGTCAGGGTCGTCACATTTTGGTATCATCCAAATGTCGAATGTGGTTCGTCGGAGCTTATAACACATTAAGTATAACAACACAACGGAAGAAAAAGAAATGAATATCATTGATATACAACATTCGATACAATAATGATACAATATGAATCAATAACGGAGATACAAGATAACAATGCTACAACGGAATAACCATATGATATAGCAACGGAACCAAAAAAACACCAAACAGCAACAACAACTCTAACTCCAAACCACCAATCCAGAATTAGCTCAACCACCATCTCGTTGCACCAAGCTAAGCATGACTGGTGTGTGAATCCAAAGACTCCAATATCCAAGATCTCCAAAGAATACCAAAGAGAATGCTAAAAGCTACCTAATCGATATCTATATCTATTATCTGAAAAACCCAACTCTAAACTGCCCGTGTGGAAAATTGTGGGCACCCAGAGTTTAGGAAGGAAACAATAAACTTCGGGTCAGTCATGGGACTGGTATGAGCAAACAGAAACATTTTATCTTTAAAAACAAAAAAAAAAGAATTTTAATTTGAAATCTGCAATGCTTTTTGGAAAATGAAACTACCATAAGGCCTCCTGGCACACACACAATGCAATCGCACACTTGGGGGAGATTTCTCCTTATGATCGTCAAAAAATGCTTATTACGCGAAATCCTCTTTTGATATTACTATTAGTGCATAGTGGAAAACATTTCGAAAGTATAATATTAATCTTAGCCAGCATAGGTACCATTATATTATGCCAGCTATAGCTACCATTTTAAATGGCAGGTTCTACAACTAAAACCGTACAGGGTGCGTGTTGGTGATTGGATTTCCAACAAACGGTCAGGCCAAGGAAATTTCGATTGCCACATGGGTACGCCACTGGAGGGACGCTCCGAGAACCTAACCAGATCTCTGCCAACACAAGACCGAGTTACCTCTGTAACTAGGTAACTACTAACACGAGTATGCCATCCCCTGGTCGTAACCAACCTTTATCCCGGGATTCACCAACAACCAGTAAGTAATAAATTTGCAACAACCACACAGGTTAAGTATCTGGGATCCATACCATGATACCACCTCTATCTAGAAGGAAATGAACATACCCTCAGGGGGCGCTACCCTCAAATAACCTTGTCGCATTCTTCCTGTTTCGACCATTCCAGGTTGTGAAGTTTGACGAAGTCTCGTACACAAAGCTACGCTTTACACGAAAGCCATGCTTCGATCAACAAATGATCAGCAGCACTTTGTATGCCACATTACCAAATTGGGAATGTATCACTAGTAACCATCAACTATATAACCTCTGAGCTCGTACGTCTCAGAGAAGGGTGTTAAGCTAAGAGAATAGATCTCTGCCACCAAACAGAAATGTATTTGATAAAAACCGGTTTTACATCTCAAAGTGTAACGTCAGACACACATCCATACAAGTCTGTTCCGGGTTCGAACAGAACCGAAGGCACTTCCGAAGAAGCCCTTGCAAATCCGGATAATTTCTAATCACGTCCGGACTTCCCATCACAATGGGTGCTCAAAGCTCTAATACCAAAAGTAACGGTCTAGGCTTTTCAACCATCGACAGCGGCCACTCTCGACTGGTAGGATTTGCAACCATCCCAGCCCCGCCGTGGCATACAACGGTACCAAAGACTTGCTTATCTTAGTGAAATGTGAAGGGGGGTTCTCGCTTCGCATTTGGTGGCGAACGGGAGACTCTTACCCCCACACGTCCTCTTTAAGAATGTATATTTTGAAAATATAAAATTTGAAATACAATGACATATATATGTAAATATAAAATAGATAAACATGTTTCATAAATTTAAATAAATAAAAACTTGTTTCATCAATATAAATAAAGTGAGATTTAAAACATGATTTGTAAATTTAAATGAAGTAAGGTTTAAATTTTAATTTGCAAATAAACTCAAGGAAAGGCCTTGACATAAATTTGTTTGAATTGGACAAATGTTTAACAAGTAGTAATATAGGTTAACAAGTGTAAAATGAATAAAACAAGTGGCGAATGGATGTTTATTTTAAACTAAAAAAATTAATTAAAATATAATAAAGGAGAAAACATTTTCAGTTCTTCTCATTTCAATTCTTGTAAACCAAAAATCTATAACCTGTTCATCTCTTAAAATCCAAAATCCAAAATCCAAAATCTGTAAATCAATTTCAAGATCAAAACTGCAAAACATTTTCATTTCCAAGTCCTGTGTTTCAAATCTGGGATGAAAATCCTCCAGCCTTCATTTATTCAAAAACCTGGAAACAAGAAACTTTATCAAGCTTGAAAACCAAATCTTCAACAAAACTGGAATTGCAGATCATAATCAAAGTTGCAGTTCTTTTGGCTAAAGTAATGCAAGAATCTCTGGAACAAAGTTAAGTAAAATTCTTTTAAAAATATTTGAATTTTTATGTTGTAAGTCAGTAAATTAAGAATCTAAGCAATAAAGTCAATCAATTGCAGGAAAATTTGAAGATCCAATTTTTTTTGAATTTATAATCAGACCTCTGATGGTCGGGGGCGGTTGTAAGTGGCGTTTGTTGGTGACCAAGTTTAATTTGAATTTGGGTCATATAGTCAAATCGCGTGATTATTGTAAATTCGTGTTGTTGGGCGTTTCGATGGACCGAGTGGATGATGGTTGACTGGCCGATGATCGTAGCCTCGACCAGAGGTGGTGGGAATAGTTGTGCATATGCACGACAGGTTTGGTGTATCAGCAATGGGAGAAGAAGGAAGGAACTCGAAGTAACCTTCGGGTTGGACGTGGGGTAGCTCGAGTTATAACTCGAAGCAAGATTTTGATGCGAAATAAAAACACTTAGAAAAATTTTTAGATTGAAATTTTGGGGCACTCAGGTAAAAATTTGGGAAAACTCAAAGTAGAGCTCGAGTTCATGGGGGTTTAACTCGGGGAAACACTCAGGTTGCCTGGGGGATTTTTATATTTCCAGCTTTAAGCTTTAATGAATTAGTTAAAGGAATTTCTGAAATTATTCTTTTTGATAAATGATGATTTATTTATTATGTAGAAGGTATAAATTTAAGGTTTTTGAAATAAAGGATTTTTTTAAAAAACAATTAAGTTTTAAACTTATATTTTTAATAAGTTATTTTAAATGAAACTGAATAAGTGATTTAGAAATAAAAATCAAATGTAAATTTAACTTAAAAGTAAGTTAATTTATATCGTCAATGATAATCAAGTAATTAACGATTTTAATTAAGATCAATTTACTAATAATTAAGAATAATTATTATAAATAATGTTTTAAAAATGGTTGAGTAACTTTCAAAGTTAAGTTAAGATATTCGTCAAAAGGAAAATTATTATTTGAGGTAAATTACTTAATGAAAGGAATTAAAGTAATTAAAGTAATTGATTAATCAAATACTAAGGGTTAATTACATTAAAGTATAATTAATTAATGTGGTTAATCCATTAGGGTGATTTAAATTAAGAATAACCAATTAAGGATAATTAATTGGAATTAAGATTTAATTAATAATTAAGGACTTATCAATTAAAATAATTAATTAAAGGTTGATTAATAAAAGTAATTAAGATTCAATTAATTACAATTAAGGGTTAATTAATTAAGTATAATTAGGGAGATGATTAATTAATAAAGGTGATTAAGACTTAATCAATTGCAATTAATGATAATTAATCATTGATTGAAGATTACTAATGAAAGTAATTATGTGGTTGATAAATTTAAAAATCATCCAAATTATCCATCTTAATTATAAATGTTTGATTGCTATTGGATGCTATATGATGGATTGATATATTTGATTTGTGATGTGATGCTTTGTAATGCTTTGTGCTGAGCTGTTATATTAGTGATGTATATACTATTGACCCATAAAACGACATTTGAATTTCGATGCGACAGGGAGTCGGATTCCAGTTGGTTATCCGAAACCCACATTGAATCGTAATAGTGAATCTTTGTGATTGATAAATTTACTTTATCCGTGAATCTATGAATAAGGATAAGCATTATAGATTTTATCGCTCATCGAGATTGATATGATTGAATCTGTGATAATTGATGTTGTTGCACTATTGTGTAAAACCCCTGGACTACACCTTACACACACAAATATGGATTGCACGAGGAAATTGGTTAAGTCACAGATTTTTAAATTAGTTTTAAATTTGAATTTTAAATCCAAATGGTTTTGCAAATGGATTGGGTTTAAGTGAAAAACTTTTGAAAAGGTGTTTTAAAAATGAAAGTTATTTTGAATAATTTAATTAAGATTTGAAATTGTAATTCAATATCTGAAATTGAATTTTATATTTGGTATTTATGACGTAAAAAGGTTATTCAACTTATAAATGTGTTTATATGGGTTTTTAAAACCGTTTTTAAAAGAATGGTTTTAAGAATTTGAATTTAACCCAAGTTTATATTTGAAAGGCCTTAACTCGAACAATTATAATCGAGTTTTTCGAAACAAAAACAAGTTATTTTTAAATAATAATAGCTTTTATATAAGGAAAGAATTCCGAATGATGATGAAAAGATTTGAAATTTGAAATGGAATGGCTTTGAAGGCTATAATTGAATCTTTGTGAAAGATAGTTGAACCCTATTTTAAAATTGAATAGGTTTTTAAATAGTGTATCTTTTATATATAATAGATTGAAACGGGAATTGTTTTAAAAGCTATGAAATGAGTCTTTGATTTAAAGACCGGATGAGTTAATCAAATTTTGAATGGAGTTGTTTTGAAAAGCTATGAATGAATCTTTGTTTAAAAGATTGGTGAACCTTGTTTTAAATTGAAAGGGATCTTAAAAGTGAATCTTTTGTTTAAAAGATTTAACTATGGAAATTGTTTAAACCATTAAAGGTTTTTGAAATGAATCTTTTTGTTTAAAAGATTTGGAAGTGGTAATTTGTTTAACCATTTGAAAGAAAAGTTTTGGATAATAAGTTGTGACCTTACTGAGATCCCATATCCATATGTTTTTAAATATTGCACTCACTATTTGGTTTAGCCAGGAGAGGACCTTTGTGTCATATAACCCATTCCGAATAGTGATACGACGTATATGGATAGCAATTGAAGACGGGTGGTGAAGACCGGATACTTTCGAAAGCGAAAGGGTTTTTGTCGAATGTCTCTGCATCGGCCGATCCCCGGTATAGAGATTTGAGCACCCATTGTGATGGGAAGTCCGGACGTGATTAGGAATTATCTGGATTTGCAAGGACTTCTTCGGAAGTGCCTTCGGTTCCGTTCGATCCCAGAACGGACTTGTATGGATGTGTGTCTGACATTACACTTTGAGATGTAAAACTAGTTTCCATCAAATACATTTTTGTTTGGTGGCGGAGATTTATTCTCTTAGCTTAACACCCTTCTATAAGATGTACAAGCTCAGAGGTTATGTAGTTGATGGTTACTAGTGATACATTTCCAATTTGGTAATGTGGCATACGAAGTGCTGCTGATCGTTTGTTGATCAAAGCATGGCTTTTGTGAAAAGCGTAGATTTGTGAACGAGACTTCGTCGAACTTCACAACCCGGAATGGTCGAAAGAAGAAGAATGCGGTAAGGTTATTTGGGGGTAGCGCCCCGTGAAGGTATGTTCATTTCCTTCTGGATAGAGGTGGTATCATGGTATGGAGCCCAGATACTTAACCTATGTTCAATTTACCTTTCATTTATAAAATTTCCATTTTGGATTTAAATTTTAAATATCCACTAATTTACGATTTTCAAATCGATTCTCAAGTATTCACTTTCAACCCCAAATCAATTTTCAAATTGATTTCCAAATTATTTCAAATTGATTTTCAGAGGTCTATTTTTTTAACATCAAAATTAATTTCAAATCAATTTCCCAATTTATTTCCAAAACACCAAACCAAATTTCCAAATCGATTCCTAAGATTTATTTTAACTCCAAATTAATTCCCAAATCGATTTTCTAAAATTAATTTCAACTACCAAGTCCAATTCCAAATTTATTTCTAAATTTATTTCCTTTTGAAATAAATTCCCTTATCTCTTTCAAATACTTAAAATACGTATCTTAAATAAATTATTCAACTATTAAACAACATTACTTGAAATTCCTTTATTAAAATATTCTCCCATATTTTTGGAATTAATTCAATTGGATTATAAAAGTCAACTTTAATACTTTAATTGTAACTGTCTAGGCTTTTCTACTTTAATTTCCAAAATCCAATTTCACATTTATGGTATCTTATGATACTAAAAATATATTTGGCTAAATTTTAGCCTTAAATGGTTTCAATCCCAAATAGTCACAAGAATTAAAAATAATCAACACACAACATATGAAACAAATTAAATATTTGAGGAATCCAGTTGGATCCCTCCAACCTGTTTCCCTGCATCCACAGACGTTAGCACAACAATTAAAAACCCATTCCACTTCAAGGTGGAATATCGCGGTATATGGGATTTATATTACATCATCCGTTATTATGCGGCGAAATAGGGTCTCATCCTCTATATAATGCAGGAAATCAACAACTCCAAATCCATATATAATATCAATTCCACTTCAAGGTGGAATATCGCGGTATATGGGTTTAATATAATAACCTCCGCTATTATGCGGCTCATAGGGTCTAAACTAATATAACTAAAGATAAATTAATTATTCAAGCACACAATCAATCAATTTTGAATTTAACTATAAAAATTAAATCAGCGATTGAGTGAGAAGATATCACCTTTAACTATGCATGCAATCCATTTTCCATTTCAGACGGTTTTCTCCACAGTTTTGACCTTGTATAAATAATTTTATATAGTTGATTAATATGTGAAATAATCTAATAATAAATTTCCATTTAAATAGATTTAATTAACTAATTATTTAAGTTAACTATTCTTCCATATAAATAAATTATTTTAACAACTTACTGTATATTACATTAAACTAAATCAAATTGGCCTTTAATATCCTTAAAAAAATATTTTCCTGATTTTAAAAATTAAAACATTCATGAATTTATTATATATATATATATCGAATTAAACAAAGGAAAATCCCTTACTGTTAACAACCCGAGATCTCCTGCGACAATGCCTATACGAGCCCATGATCCCAAGCGTGCGCTCCCCCATCGTGAATGCCACCAGGTCGCACTGCTCAAGACCAACGAGACGAACTCCTCGAGCCCACCACGACCGCTCATGTTTTGCCGAAACCCAATGCGAATGCAAACCCTAAACCAAAATGCTGCAAATCCCTCCTACGAACGCATTGCGAACCCTAGCGACCACGCGATGCCCACATGCTCGAGCTACCTCGAGACTCCGCCTCTATTCGAAATTGAGTTCCATCGAATCCTGCTGCCACCCCAACATGTCGCTGCACCTCTCGACTAAGCATCATCAATAGCGTGCATGTCCTCCCTGCTCGCGCTGCGCCGCCTCGACTTCGAGCATGCAATTATCGGCTCGAGATTCTGACTTCCCTTCGATTGATTTGAAAAGCCCACTTTTTTTCGACTCGATTGAATTTTGTTCCACGAATAAGAAAATGATGGATCTGATTTTTTTATTATTAGAAGGAAAGGCTGTAGATTTTAAAAGCTCGGCATTTCAAAACGAAGGGAAGTTTGACTTAAATTTCTGGAGTAAGGTAATGGATTCTATCAGTAACAAAATCGATTTGAAGAGAACGAGATTATTGAAATTTTCGGCCATTTTTGTTTTCCAGAAGCTACTGCATCTGCTTTTGGAATGACAAAGGGTTTTCCTTTCTTTTATTATCAATCAAAGATGCATGTTAAATCTTGACAGAGAAAGGTAAACACGTGTTTTAAATTTTTTTTCAACGTGTCTGATGAAATATTATTATATTAAACGTATATAAATATTTAATCTTAATTCAAATTCAAATCGTTTCGATTTCCTTGATTCAAAATTTCGATCTCCAATTAAGGCATGCCACCAGCCGTTTATAAGGTTATACCCATATTCCGAATGCAATGGAAAAAGTTCCGAGTCCAAATTCGATCGTATTTATAGAAGGGTTTACACTATAAAATAAATGGAAAGGGACTTAAGCATAAATTTAATAATTTTTATTTTTATTTTTTTACAAGTGTTCATATTTACAAACAAATGTAAGATAAATATAACCTAGCATTACAAGTGGCACATGCATGTTTATTATAAACTAAAAATTTAATTAAAATATATTAAAAGAGAAGACAATTTCAGCTCTTCTCATTTCAAAAACTTGTAAACCAGAAACCTGAAAATAAAAATTGATTGAATCAAACTTCAACCTGAAAAAAGATCAAAGAAAACTGGAAATTTGAAAAAAATATGAAAATCAAAGCAGTAAGGGCAACTCAGAAATAAAGTTTCAAACAAATACATCAACAAATTCAAAGCCTGTGTCAACATGAAGAGGGCCATGTTCTTTCTTCTAGAAATACTGTGAGTAACTTTTTTTTTAAATGCTTAAGTATCTGGTTGCTTGATTTAAGTATGGAGATAATGATGTTTTTGTGTTTATATACGGTTAAAATTCTGTATGTTTGTGAAATAGGATATCCGCATGTTGTATAATCCTGTAATACGTCTCTGTTTTTAAAATTTCAAACACAAGTTTGATTTAAAAGTTCAACTCTGCTTGATCTACTTGTTGTTCTGACCTAGGTCTAAACAAGATATGTTTGCTTGATTATAAAGTTAAGTTTTAAAATATAATTAAGTTAAAATAACTTCAAATTTGTTCTGGGAATAAAAAAAAAGAACAGGGAGGTTTGAATTTGTGAAAATTCAAATTTGTTAATTTAACAATTCAGTAACATGAATTAAATCCCCATACCAAATCATGATTTTAGAAAGTAAAATATCATTTTTAGTTATGGTTTGATAGTGCAATTTTGGTTTGCACTATTTTGGGAATTTTGGGAATATCTGTTGATCCAGTTGATCTGGAAGTTTGGAATCGAGACCGGAGTCTATACCTGTTGTTCGGGAATTTTTCGACGTATTTGAAGAAGTAAAATCCTTACCTCCACACAGAGAAATAGAATTCCGAATTGATTTAGTACCCAATGCTCGTCCTGTCGTTCATGCAAGTCGCAGGATGTCATCTAAGGAAAGAATTGAATTAGTCAATCAAACTCGAGATTTGCTAAAGAAGTGATTGATTCACCCTAGTGTTTCCGAATGGGGTTCAGCTGTCGTATTTGTGGCTAAATCAGACGGATCTTTGAGATTGTGTGTTGATTTCCACGATCGCAATAAACAAACTCTCAATACAAATTTCCTTTACCTAGAATCGACGATCTGTTCGATCAACTTCATGGCGCTCGATTCTTTTCTAAAATGGATTTAGCTCAGGGATTCCATCAGCTGTGAATAGCTGAGGATTGTGTTCATTTGACTGCTTTCGTGGGTCTAAACATTTCTACGAATGGTTAGTCATGCCCTTCGGACTAACCAACGCTCCCGCGTATTTCGTAGATTTATTGACCCGAGTGTTTCGAGAAGTATTGAACAAATTTGTCCTTGTGTTTATTGATGATATCTTGATTTACTCCAAAACTGAAAAGGAGCATGCTAAACATCTCAGAATTGTTTTGAAGATATTGAGGAGGAATATCCTATTCGCTAAATTCTCTTAATGTCACTTTTGGGTCAAAAAGTTAGATTTCTCGGTCATATTGTAAATGAAGAAGGCATTTCTGTTGATCCAAGCAAGATTTCTGCAATTCTGGACTGGAAGCGACCCACTACTCCTAGAGAAGTTCAAAGTTTTCTGGGTTTAGCGGGATATTATAGAAAGTTTGTCTCGAATTTTTCTAAGTTGGTCAGTCCACTGACTAAGCTAACAATGAGGAACGCTAAACTAGATTGGACTCCAAAGTGTGATGAAGCTTTCCAGGAATTGAAAAGGAGATTAACTACCGCTCCCATTCTCGCTATCATTAACGGAAACCAAGGGTTATCTGTCTATGCTGATGCTTGTGGAGATGGTTTGGGTGCGGTGCTAATGCAAAATGGGAAAGTAATTGCCTACGCGAGTAGAAAATTACGGCCGCATGAGAGAAATTACCCAACACACAATTTGGAGCTTTTAGCTGTTATTTATGGTCTGAAAATCTGGCGGCACTATCTTCTGGAAAGAACTTTTTCAGCTTTCTTAACGATATAAGAAATTTAACTTAACTAAATAAATATACTTAATGAACTCTCTTGTTTTAGATGAAAATTTTGAATTATTCACCGACCACAAATCTTTGAAATATCTCTTCACCCAGAAAGATTTAAATCTATGGCAACAACGATGGTTAGAATTTCTAGCGTCATATGACCTATATATTCTGTATACACCCGGTAAAGCCAATGTAGTTGTTGATGCATTAAGTAGAAAGCACGCTATTCTTGCTCATCTTATTATCACTCCTACTCTTCTTAAGATGATAGCGAGCAAGCAATATGAAGATGAGTTTCTTGGGGAGTTTATAAAAGAATATGCCAAGGAGAAGACACTAGTTTTGAGATGGATAGTAGGGGAGTTATAAGTTTGAAAGGCAGAATATGTGTTCCATACTTCCCTGATTTGAAGCGTGAAGTTTTAGACGAATGTCATAAGTCAAAACTCAATATCCATCCAGGAGTTAATAAGATGTATAGAGATATTAAAAGAACTTTCTGGTGGAAGACAATGAAAAGAGATATATCTATATATGTGAGTCGCTGTGCTACATGTCAACAAACTAAAAGCGACCAGAAGAAAATGGCAGGTTTGCTCCAGCCTTTAGAGGTACCAAAATGGAAATGGGATCAGGTATTGATGGATTTCATCGATGGGTTGCCCCACACTCGAAAGGGAAAAGAAGCAATCTGGGTTATTGCGGACCGCTTGACTAAAATAGCCCATTTCATCCTAGTGAAATCCACCCGGACAGCAGTAAGTTTAGTTGACCTATATATCAAAGAGATTGTCCGTCTACATGGTATACCGAGCAGTATAGTGAGTGATCGTGACCCGATCTTCACTAGTAGATTTTGGGAGGCGTTTCAAGCCACGTTGGGAACAAAGCTAAATTTCAGCACTGCTTATCACCCACAATCTGATGGGCAGACTGAAAGGATAAATCGAACATTAGAGGATCTTTTGCGAGCTTGTATTCTATACTTTGGTGGTTCTTGGGAGGACTATTTACATTTGGTCGAATTTTCATATAAATAACAGCTATTAAGCCAGTATCGAAATGGCTACTTTTGAGGCTTTATATGGTCGACCGTGTCAATCACCAGCATGCTGGATTGAATCTGGTGATAGACTCGTTCTTGGACCAGATATATTTAAGGAAGCCACTAAAAAGGTTGAATTTTTTCGAAAGAAGTTAATAACTGCTCAGAGTCGCTAGAAGAGTTATTACGACCGTAGAAGAAGTGCTTTGGAGTTTCAAGTTGGAGATTCCATTTTCTTGAAAGTATCTCCAATGCGGGGTGTGTTAAGATTTGGGAAAATTGGTAAGCTGGCACCGCGATACATTGGTCCTTTTCCTATATTGGAAAGGATTGCTCCTCTAGCATATCGAGTGCAGCTACCAAATTGGTTATCTGGCATACACGATGTATTTCACGTTTCACATCTTCGAAAGTACGTGCACGATCCAGACATTATTATCGAAGAGGCAGCGTAGCAAGATCTAGAAATCACACCGAATCTAACAGTTAAAAAGGAACCAATTAAGATTGTGGATCAGGATGAAAAGCAATTAAGGGAAAAAATTATGAAACTGGTTAAAGTATAGTGGAGCGGAGATCCAAAGGATTGAACTTGGGAGACAGAGGACAGTATGCTAAAGTCTTATCCTAATTGCAGAGGGGATATCTCGGCTTAAACTGGTAAGCCATTTCTCTATCCTTTTCTGAATTCGTATATTCTTTATTTGCTTTTCTCTCTCTTTCAAATTTCGAGGACGAAATTTTCTTAAGGGGGGGATCTGTAACATACCAAAATTTTATTAATTTAAATTTGGTAATTGTTGAACTTCTATAATGTAATTTGAAAAGTTTCAAAATAAATAAATAATAAGTGATAATTAAAATTTCAAATTTTTTTTGAGTTTAAAATTTTGAAATACTAAAAGTTTTTAAAATCATTTGAATCTAAATTTTATACATATTTGTGAATATATATGTATGTGTCCATATATGGTAAAATTTGAATTTATATATTGAATTTGATTTTTAAATTTGAATTTGAATTTAAATTTTAAAATAAATGTTTTAGTAAAATAATTTGGCTTTATAAATGTATGTCTATGTAATTTATTTAATATGTATATAATTTCAAAAACATTTTCTTTTAGTAATGTGTATTAATATAAAGCCAATATTTTTAATAGGAAATGTAAGTTTAAATGCAATCTAAATAGTGTAACATATTATGTTAATAAATAAATAAAAAATTATTACAAGTGTTAAACTAATAATGACTATGGTGACAAATGTAATTCAAGGGAAGAAAAAATAACAAGTGTCATTGTATCATTTTTTTGTTAGGAAATTTATAGAAAAGGGAAATAAACTTATACAACTCTTCTCTTCTTACTCTTTTTATTCATTTCAAAGAAAAAATCTGTGAATCTTTACTTTAGAAAAAAATATCATCATCAAAATAAGCCTATTTTGCCTTAACTATGTAAACAAGAAAAACAAATTTCTAGAAAAACAAAATCTGCAGCAACTTTCCATTCAATATCTCAAGCAAGAAAAAAAAGGAATTCAAGAATAATTCAAATCTTCAACAAGCATTACAGAATCAAGCAAGAACTTCAGAGATTAGGGGGAGATTCATGACTCAACTCACAAAAGAAGAAAAAAACTAGCAAACACAAAATTTAAAGGTGCAGGCTAGAATTTTTCCCCTCTGTTTCAACTAAAATTTAAGTGTAAGTAAATTTTTTTAATTTATTGTTAAAAGATTAATTAAGTAAATGATATCAAAGATTTAAACAAGTTCATTCAAATTTGTTGCAGCTAACAAATTTAAAATCAAGCTAAGAAGAAAAAGAAAAAAAGATAGTCCAGATTTTTGATTTTCAGAAAGGAAACTGTCTCCGCTAATTTTTTTTACAGGTGAGTAAACATCCCTAAGATCCGATGTTTGATGTATTTTTTGAATGTAGGATTTGAATCAGTTTGAAAAATTGTTTGCATGCACAAAAATCTATTTTCTTTCCTCTAAGCATGTTAGTTTATACTTGAATTACCTCTGTTCCAGATTATAGAGGTTTATAATCCTGTATAAAATCCAATTCCTCTATTCCCTGATCCTTGTTTGATCTCGAAATTCAAACAAAAATGGTTTGTTTTGACATGTTTTAAGTTGTAAAGTTTAATTCAAGCTAAATGAACTAAAGCCTCTCCTGTAACATTTGAAAATACAGTTAAAATTCAAGTCATGTTTAATATCAAACCTGGTAAATTTGAATTTCAAATATACCATCTGAAAGGTAATTAAAAATTATGATTTTTGAAAATAAAATCAAAACTTTTAAGTTAGTAATTACCGGGATAAGCCATGATAAGCAAATTTGGGGTTTTGCAAAATTCCGGTCATCGGCATGATGATGACGGTCATGGCTTTGCGTGGAGGTGGAACGGCCTACGATGAGTCGGGGAAAAATGCTTGGAGGTGTCCTAGTTCATTGTGGTGACGACGGCGAGGGGATTAAACTTTTAACCCTAATATAGGCAATGGTCGGAAAAATGGTCACTGGGGCTTCGTGTGTGCATCGAGTTGCACGTGGCTTTGGGAGGAGATAGCTGGGTGGATGATGGAGTCGTGGCCAGAGGCTCAAGTTTTCTGGTGATCTTTGGCATCGGTGCGAGGTGTTTGTTTTGAGGCACTGTTCGTTCCAGTTTTAGGTTTGGGAACGAAATTTTGAAATAGTGATTTGTTCGAACTTTTGAGTGTTTGAGAGGTTCAAGAACATCATTGATGATGTGTTGACGACCAGTAGTTTAGCCAGAGGTGGCCGGCGAAGTTGTGCAGGTGCACACAGTTGGGTTGTGTCAGGGGGAACAAATTTTGGGAAGAAAAGGAGAACCCGAAGCAGCTATCGGGTAATAGGGCTTTGAACTCGAGTATGGACTCGAAGTGGTTTAGGGGTAGTTCGAGTTGTACTTAGAAAAATTTTGAAAAGAAAAAAAATAACAGCACTCGGGTCGAATTTTGAAAATCTCGAACAAGCGGGAGGAAACCTCGGGGAAGACTCGAAGGGGCTTTGGGGGAAGTCAACATACAGGGTGGTTTGCTCGCATAAAAACAATGAATTTCAAAACTTTTAAAACAACTTTAAACTCAGGTATTAAAGGAAATTTTGATTTGGATTTAAACAAATTAAAGTTAAGTAAGACCTTTTTTAAGTAAGTAATTTAATTTAATTTAATTTTTGTCACATTACTTATAAAAAATCCGTTATAAAATGTAATTAAAAATGCTGTTAAGATGAAATGTTTTACAAAATAATTTCGATCTCTCAACACAATTCACATGATGAATTTAAATTAGATTTACAAGGAATATCAAAATGGTTAACAAAGATAAGAAGGTTATCTTTTCAATTTAATTGGTAATTATGATTTACTTATGTAATAAATGATTTAATTAAAATAACTATTTAAATTAATTACTTAATATTAAATGATTAATTAAGGATTAATTTATTAAGGTAATTAATTAAGGAAATAATTATCTAATAAGATTAATTAAGACTTAATTAATGAACAATTAAGGATAAAGTAATTAGGGTAATTAATTAATGAATGATTAAATTATGAAGATGATTAAAGATATAATTAATTTTAATTAAGGATAACTAATCATTGATTAAAGATGATTAATGAAATTAATGATGTGATTAATTAGTTTAAATCACAGGATTGATTCATTGTAGTTGTATATGATTGATAACTATTGTGCGATGGGTATTGATTGATATCTCTGATTGTAATTGTGATGCTATGTGATATGAATTGCTTTGTGTTGAGCTGTGATTCTGTATTTTCTATGTGAATATGAAAACCCTTTAGCCCGTAAAACGACACTTGAATTTCGATGCGACAGGGAGTCGGATTCCAGTTGGTTATCCGAAACCTACATCGAACTTGTGAATCTTTGCGAATGACATATCCACATGTTTTAAAAATTGACGCTCACTATTCGGATTAGCCGGGAGAGGACTTTTGTATCATATAACCCATTCCGAATATGTGATATGACGAAATGGATAACAATTGAAGATGGTGGTGAAGACCGGACGTCTTCGAGAACGGTAGGATAACCTGTCGAATGACTCTGCACTGAGTTTCTCCGGTATAGAGTTCTCCATATGTGATGGGGAGTCCGTTCGGGATTGTGTATGCCCAGATTGCAAGGACTTCTTCGGAAGTGCCTTCGGTTCTGTTCGAACCCGAAACAGACTTATATGGATTGTATGTCTGACATTACATTTTGAGATATAAAGCAGATTTCTTTCAAATACATTTCTATTGGTGGCGGAGAATTTATTCTCTTAGCTTAACACCCTTCTCTGAGACGTACGAGCTCAGAGGTTATGTAGTTGAGGGCTATCAGTAATATATTCCCAACTTGGTAATGTGGCATGCTGAGTGCTGCTGATCATTTGTTGATCAAAGCATGACTTTTGTGAAAAGCTTAGCTTTGTGGATGAGACTTCGTCGAACTTCACAACCCGGTAATGGTCGAAACAGGAAAGGTGTGGCAAGGTTATTGGGGGTAGCGCCACTTAGGGTATGTGCATTTCCTTCTGGATAGAAGTGGTATCATGGTATGGAGCCCAGATACTTAACTTATGTGGATATCACAGATATATATTACTTTGTGATTGTTGTTGTTGTGGCCTCGGATAAAGGTTGGTTACAACCGGGGGATGGCATACTCGTGTAGTAGTTACCTAGTTATAGAGGTAACGCGGCCTTGTGTTGGTAGAGATCCGGTTAGGTTCTCGGGACGTCCCTCTAGAGGCGTACCCATGTGGCACAGGAAATTCCTTAGCCTGACCATTTGTTGGAAATCCAATTACCAATATGAACCCAGTACGGTTTTAGTTGTATAACCTGCCATTTATTTATAGTGGTCACCATTATTTAGATGGTAGCTATAGTAGGCATAGTTCAGAATGTCTATGCTGGCTAAGATTAATATTATACTTTCGAAAATGTTTTCTACACTATGCACTAGTAATAATATCAAAGAATATTTTCCGTATCAAGCATATTTGACTATCATAAGAATAAATCTCCTCTAATTCTGCGATTGCATTGTGTGTGTGGTGGGAGGTCTTACGGTAGTTTCATTTTTCAAAAAGCATTGCGGATTTTAATTTAAATTCTATTGTTGTTTCTTAAAAGATAAAATGTTATTGTTTACTCATACCAGTCACATGACTGACCCGGAGTTTATTTTTTCCTTTCTAAACTCTGGGTGCCCATAATTTTTCCACACGGGCAGCCTAGTAGCAGGTCTTTCGTGTTTTTGGTGCTAGCTGGATTTTGGAGTCTTATGTTTTGGAGGCTACCGGTTTTTGAAGGCTTTTTGACTTGGAGATATTTTGGAAACTTTTGGATCTCAAGGTGCTCAGTTTGGAAGTTCCTTATCGCTTTATCTTTTTGAAGACTTTCTTGGAATGCAATCACTTGTGGTTCTATCGTGATGGTCTATTTTGGAAGTTGTGTTGTATATGTATAAGAATACTCTGATGTTGGTGATGTTGTTGTAATGAATATTGAGATGAGGTTGTATATGGGTTATTGATGTTGGCAGTTTAGTTGTTTTTGTTGTTTATATTCATCTAATGTTGTTATAAGCTCCATCTGAACTGGAATTCAATATTCGAATCTCCGGCAGTCGAATACAAGTGAGGTATTTGATGTCGATTTTTGAACGTTGATTTTCGGGGCGTGACAGTTTGGGTTTACAGTACACGATATCTTAAGTAACATCATTTTTGACTCGTCAAAGATAAATTTTGGAAATGTGAAACCTTCATTAAGATTTGAATTATACTAATAGTAGAATATGGAAATATTTTTCCTAAGTAACTAAAGAAAAATGATTTGGTATTCCCAAAGATGAAAAGGGGTTTTAGTTTACCAAAGGATTTGGTAAAAGAGACTTAATGATTTCATATATTCTTGAAAAGATAAAGGAATAATTTAGAAAGAATATATCTTTTAAAGATATTTGATTTGATAAAAAGATAATTTGTGTAACAGTTCGGATTTTCGTTGCCGAAAAACCGAGATGTTATGGGTTTTAAAAAGAATTTAAGAAAAGAAAAAGAGAGAAAAGATAGAAAATAGAGAGGAAAGAAGATAGACGATTTTTAGAAAACAGAGAATTTTTAAAAATAGAAGATAGAAGAATTTTAAAAATAGAACGGACAGAAAGGAAACAACACAACATCAGAATCTCACAATTCGCAGCGGAACAACATATAATAATGAATGAATAATCTTTAAACAAAGAACTATATCAGTTATTACATTACATCACATTTCATTACATCATATCATCAGAGTGTACAACAACATACAACAACAAACAATGCAGCGGAAAAAGAAATACTATATAAACTAGTAATACGCCATGCCATCCAGCTTGCCTCCAGCAACTCCAGAATATCCAGAATATCCTGATAAACCTTACTCTTAACTGCCCGTGTGGAAATTGGTGGGCACCCAGAGTTTAGGAAGGAAAACAATAAACTCTAAGTCAGTCATGTGACTGGTGTGAAAACTCAAAACAGTTTATTTATCTTTAAAATCAAAATAGAGGAATATTTTTAATCAATTCGCAATGCTTTTAAAAATGAGACTACCATAAGACCCCCTGCCACACACACAATGCAAACGCAGACTTGGAGAAGATTTCTCCTTATGATAGTCAAAGATGCTTGATACGCATTAAAATCAAATCAATTTTGATATTATTATTAGTGCATAGTGTATAAAACGATTTCGAAAGTAGAATATAAATCTTAGCCAGCATAGGTACCATTATATTATGCCTACTAATAGCTACCATATTAGATGGCAGGTTCTACAACTAAAACCGTACAAGTCACGTATTGTTTCTTTGGATTTCCAACGAATGATCAGGCCAAGGAACTTCCCATTGCCACATGAGAATGCCTCTGGATGGACATCCCCGAGAACCAAACCGGATCTCTACCAACACAAGGCTGGGTTACTCCTAACTGAGTAACAACTGACCGAATATGCCATCCCCCGGTCCTTTGGGACCTTTTTCCGAGAGCGCTCTCTAATCAATTCACACAATCATAACAAAGTGTTTTCAACATGAGTAAGTATCTGGGCTCCATACCATGATACCACCCTTTTCCAGAAGGAAATGGACACATCCTAAAGGGTGCTACCCCTCATAACCTTGCTGCTTCTTTCCTGTTTTGACCATTCACGGGATGTGAGGCTCGACGAAGTCACGTCCACAAAAACATACTTTATACAAAAGCCATGCTTTGGGTCAACAAATGATCAACACAATGATCACAAGGATAGACGATCAAATAAACGATCCTATCACAAATAATCAACACAATGATCATTTCAGCATCACTCAGCATGTCACATTACCAAATTGGGAATATATCGCTGATAACATTCAACTATATAACCTTTGAGCACATACGTCTCAAAGAAGGGTGTTAAGCAAAGAATAAATTCTCCGCCACCAACAGAAATATATTTGAAAGAAATCGGCTTTATATCTCAACTTGTAATGTCAGACATACAATCCATACAAGTCTGTTCCGGGCTCGAACAAAACCGAAGGCACTTACAAAGAAGTCCTTGCAATCCGGATATTCACAATCCTGATCGGATTCACCATCACATATGGAGAACTCAATACCGTAGCTACTCGGTGTAGAGTCAATCGATAGTTCATCCTATCACTCTCGCAAATACCGGTCTTCAACACCGATCTTCAAATGCGATTCACAACGACGTATCACATATTCGGAGTGGGTTATACGACCCCATGGTCCTTTCCCGGTTAACCCGAATAGTGAGCGCTTATTCAAAAATAAGCGTGCATTCAATTTCAATCAATTCACATCAAATACCCATTCAAAGGGAAATACTGATAGTCGGTTATTGAACTATCACTGGATATGCACACATCACCAGATTCCAAATAATTTTCCAAATTATTTATTTTCCAAAATATCTATACAAGATATATATAATTTCAACACTTCAAAAATAAATCAATATTTATTTTTAACAAGTTCCACTTTCACATATAAATTCCATAATGAATTTATATTTCAAAATATCATGCATATACAATTTCAACTATCCATTTCAATTTATCTTCAAAGGATAAATTCTAAATATTCACTTCATATTGGAAAACATTTCCATACTTATTAAAAATAAGTAATCGACAAATCTTTTTATTTTCAACCTTTGAAAATATTCAATATACTTAAATCGAATTAAGTATATATTTCATTCTTTAAGGGAAATCATTCTCTTAAACATTTTTATTTGGGCCAAAACGAATGTTGCGTAAAACATCGTTACAACAACCCAAAATCACTAGTATAGGGATTCGAAATTAAAATAGATATATAAATCCCAATATTATTCTAAACATTTCCTTTCGGAAATCATTTACTATAACAACAGTGTTATAGTCCACCATTTCCTTTTATTTCACGAAACATCTATTTCAACAATGAATGTTGAAATCTATGGTTTCGAATCTCAACACCTTTTAAAACATCGTTAGATCGTTTTAATTCTATTTAAAATATCACATTCAAAACATTTCTTTAACGTCTTATTCACTATTCAAAAACGTGAATATACTATGTTCACAAATTCCATTATTTCTATTCTTTTTAACTTAAAGGATTATTCACTGTTTACAACGTGAATATAACTCCATTAATAGGTTATAACAATTAACTTATCAAAATAAGTCGTTTGCGGATTTATAAAACAACGTTTATAAATTCCGTTTCTATTTATTTATAAAAACTTCTTTTTTTTTTATAAATTCCTTTATTAACCTATTCCAGTTTATAACTTAATCATAAACTAAAAGTTCATATTATAAGTTAAATCCTTATAAAACGATTATTTTATAAAATCGTTCTTTAAACTTCATAATTATAAATCTTATAACTTATAAGATTCATTTATTTAACCAAATTTATTCTTCAATTAACCTCACAAATTTATAAATCTTACTATTTATAAATTTCATTTATAACTTCACAGTTTATAATTCTATAAATTTCATTCATTTATGAAATTCATTTTCACTACATTCAAACACTTATAAAAACTCGTTTTATAATGTCAATATTTCAATTTATAAATATCCATTTATAAATCTCTTAATATAAATCAGTTTATATTATTATTCTAAAACGTCTTTAAATTCCTTTATAATTTCATCATTTCGATTTATAAAATAATCAAATTTTATAAATCCTATATTTAAACTTTTATCATATATTCAAAAATCCAATCTAAATTATTTTATAAAATCATTAGTTCATATTTCTCAAAAATCGACTTTTAATCGTATTTCTAAAAATCAGCTTTTTTACTATATTTCACAAAAACCATAATTTTTATAACATTAAAAATTATAACGTTTATTTATTTATAATGGATCAATTCCAAAAATATAGTATATTTTCAAAATCACTTTTAAAATCATTTTAAAATCCCAAAATCTGGGTCCAATGATGCTACACACCAAATAGTCAATCACGACTAACAACGATATCATATATCGATATGATAATCCATCAAATATCAAAATATCTGAAATAAAATAAATACTGTTGAGGAATCCAGTTGGATCTCTCCAACCTGTTTTCCTGCATCCAAAAAACATTAGCACAATACCAATTTCGCTCCAGTACGAAATTATCGCGGTATATGTTCTTATTAAATATTATCCGCTTACTAACGGCGTAATAGGGTCTCATCCGCTAAACAAAAAATGCGGGAAATCACCAACTCCAATATATACATATGCCAATATATATATATTGCTATTATATATATATAATACCAATTTCACTGTTTATGAAATATTCGCGGTATATGTTTATATTAAATAACATCCGCTTACTAACGGCGCATAATGTCTATTTTAACAATCAAAAATTTACAGTCATCATTCAAACATGCATTTAAATATTTTAAATCTAACTATTTAAAATAAAATCGAAATCTATTCGATTGAGTGAGAAGTTCTCACCTGGGTTTTAATTTCCGTTTTAGCTTTAATTTCGAATAAAATTAAACGCGCGTTTAATTTTACCCGAAATTCTCACTAACTCCAAACGACTCCAAACCAACTGCATCGCGTAGTGCTCGTCCATACGATTCCAACGCAACTGAGTTTGCATTTTTTCGACCTCGTATGAAAAAGTTATGTATTTTCAAAGTTTACACGAATTTAAATCAACTAATTTACAACATTTACTTTATATTTATAACCTACATCAATTCACAGCCATCAGATCCCACTCCAACCTGATCTGGACCGTCCCCCCCTACACCTTTCTTCTTCGTTCTCATCTCCAGGAAG
Organism: Allium cepa; assembly: GCA_030765085.1. Classification (NCBI taxonomy): domain Eukaryota; kingdom Viridiplantae; phylum Streptophyta; class Magnoliopsida; order Asparagales; family Amaryllidaceae; genus Allium; species Allium cepa. The sequence continues at coordinate 161,427,992 of CM060939.1, forward strand.
GAGCCGCACAAACAAAACCCATTATAGCAAACTAGGGTTAAATTATACACCCTCGTTTCTCGACGAAACTCGATCACACAACCACCATCGCGAAGAGCACGACGCAAGCTACCCACGCCTACCACCATGGCCAACTCGGCCTCCTAGATATGCGTGCGCACGTCCCCTAACAGCCCACGAACGGCCACGTTTTGCTCACTCCCAGTTGCTCCAAACTCCATCAAATCCGTATGGATTTCAAGATCTTGCGAAGCTCTACAAGTTTCATTTAGGAGTCGAGGCTTGAAGATGCATGGATTGAGAGATTTTGAGGGATGAAGGAGGATGATTTCTGGCCATTCAACTAGGAGGTGGCGGCTACATGAATGAATTAGGGTTTTAGGTTATTTTTTTTATTTTTTTAGAGTGAGGTTGTATTTATAGAAAAAGCAAGCGTAAACACTATTCATCCCGGGAATTCCGAACTCCGATTTAGGCGCCGTAACCAGCGTTTCTAAGGTTTACCCCGCGTTCCGGACACAATGGAACAGGTTTCGGAAGCTAATTCGGAAGTATGTGCGAGTTATGGCTGAAAACGCTCAATTTAAATTAAACCGATTTAAATCGATTTCTAGGCGTTTTAATTTGTACCGGACAAACAGTAAATCCAATTGACTTGAAATTTGAAATCTTACAATAATATCACATTACGGATCCGATGAAACTGGTTTCGTCGAAATCCGAGACTTTTTGAAAAATGGCTATTTTGACTCGCCAAATTTAAATTAAAAACGATTCGATGCGTTTCGAGCTGCCACGATCAAACGATAACTCCAATTGACACGAAAATTGAAATCCGGTAATAACTAACTATTACGGATCCAATGAAACTGGTTTCGTTCAATTCTGAGACTGTTCAAAAATTGACTATTTTACAGTCGATTATTAAATATTAAAATATTCAATTTTCACAAATTAACTTTTAATTCGATTTTAAAAGTTCTAAAATATCATTCTAACTTCAACATGATAAAATAAAATTTTACAAATTATTTTCAATCATATTTAACTCAATTTTCAATTATTTCCATAATTTAACATATTAAATTATCGATTTAATAATCCAATTAAATCAAAAAATTCAAATAAAAATTTATTTGACTTATAAATTCACTTATTAATATCTAAAATTAATTAAATATTCATATTTTAATTTCTAAAAATTCTGGGTCGTTACAATCTTCCCCACTTAAAAGAATTTCGTCCTCGAAATTACAAGTAAGAAAGGTTACAGAATCTATTAACTTTTCAAAATTTATAATTAAACTTCTTTCAAATCTTTACTAAGTTTTCCAAATCATACTTAGTTATCTTTTCAAAAACAACTACTATTGTTTAACTTTCAACTCCAAAATCAAAGTTAAAGTTTTCAAAATTTTCCCAATTTTCTCAAAATTTTTCTAACGCCTTAAATTTTCGGAAAAATTCGCCATAGTCTCCTTTGCGCGGCTCGATCCGAAAAAAAAATGACAGTATATATATCACAAATATACATCTCATCAAGTAATGAGGCATCCCGAAGGGAAAAAAGTATAAAAGTGCGATATTTAATCCGAGATATGTACCTTATATTTTATTAGCGAGCATATACGGCTAATATAGCGTAAAAGCGAACTCCAAATGCGAAGCAAATGCGATCCGCACCTACTAAACTCAACAAACAACATGAGAACATGCATATATGCAAATAATCTCAATATACAACATATAGCAACATAATAACTATATATGTCAACATAGCAAAAGCAACAAATGCAAACATCAACCAACTAGCATCCAACAAATTCATTCATATTCACATTAATATACAATGAAATAGGTTTCCAATTCAAATCACATTTGATTCATTAACATTGGATTTTGTAAACATTCATTCTCAATTCAATTAGTTTACATTTACTAATTTAAATCAAATTCACTTTCAATTCTATTCAAATTTATTTACTTCTAATTTGAATTCAATTTCATAGCTTCCAATTTCATTAACACTTAATGAATTATTACAACCAATCAACAATCAAATAACAACCAAAGTTTATTAATTTCAACCAAATTCCTTTGCTTATATTCATTCAATTTGGTTTAACACCATCACTTTCAATTTGTTTAATTAAATTGATTTCATTCAATTTATTCAACTCCCAATAACATTTGATTTCAATGAACTAACACTTATATTCATTATTTCTTATCAACTTGATTTACATTTAATTGCTTAACATTCATTTAATTCAATTGCTAAAGTTGAATTTCATTCACATAACTCTTAAGTCATATTCCATTTAACTTTAAATTCACTTTACATTTTATTTACAACTCATATCCATAAATATAGTTTCACTTCTTATATATATAAGTTTATTTCACAATTGTAAATCACCTTAATTATAATTCAATTCTTATAATTCATTTGCTTATACAATTATTCTTTAATTTAGATTATTCAAACAACCTAACAATCAACTTATACACTTTGATAATTTTGAAAAATTATTTCTTTCATATAAAATATAATCAAGGTAAAATTATTTCATTTACCCAATTTAAAACAATATTATGTCGAATTGTTCTATTCAAGTGTTTAGAAACCCCTTCGGCAAAGTTGTACATACCGTGCTGAGGAAGGTTCATATGCCACTCAATAAACCAATCATCACAATATAAAACAATTTCATATTCACTAACAAATACGCTCTCATAGCTATTATTACACTCAAATTCATTCTAGAGCACTACTGACTCTATCTCTAATGAATAATACCCAACAGAACCATGGTTGTCGCTTAACCATCAGCTCTGATACCAAATGTAACAGTTCGGATTTTCGTTGCCGAAAAACCGAGATGTTATGGGTTTTAAAAAGAATTTAAGAAAAGAAAAAGAGAGAAAAGATAGAAAATAGAGAGGAAAGAAGATAGACGATTTTTAGAAAACAGAGAATTTTTAAAAATAGAAGATAGAAGAATTTTAAAAATAGAACGGACAGAAAGGAAACAACACAACATCAGAATCTCACAATTCGCAGCGGAACAACATATAATAATGAATGAATAATCTTTAAACAAAGAACTATATCAGTTATTACATTACATCACATTTCATTACATCATATCATCAGAGTGTACAACAACATACAACAACAAACAATGCAGCGGAAAAAGAAATACTATATAAACTAGTAATACGCCATGCCATCCAGCTTGCCTCCAGCAACTCCAGAATATCCAGAATATCCTGATAAACCTTACTCTTAACTGCCCGTGTGGAAATTGGTGGGCACCCAGAGTTTAGGAAGGAAAACAATAAACTCCAAGTCAGTCATGTGACTGGTGTGAGAACTCAAAACAGTTTATTTATCTTTAAAATCAAAATAGAGGAATATTTTTAATCAATTCGCAATGCTTTTAAAAATGAGACTACCATAAGACCTCCTGCCACACACACAATGCAAACGCAGACTTGGAGAAGATTTCTCCTTATGATAGTCAAAGATGCTTGATACGCATTAAAATCAAATCAATTTTGATATTATTATTAGTGCATAGTGTATAAAACGATTTCGAAAGTAGAATATAAATCTTAGCCAGCATAGGTACCATTATATTATGCCTACTAATAGTTACCATATTAGATGGCAGGTTCTACAACTAAAACCGTACAAGTCACGTATTGTTTCTTTGGATTTCCAACGAATGATCAGGCCAAGGAACTTCCCATTGCCACATGAGAATGCCTCTGGATGGACATCCCCGAGAACCAAACCGGATCTCTACCAACACAAGGCCGGGTTACTCCTAACTGAGTAACAACTGACCGAATATGCCATCCCCCGGTCCTTTGGGACCTTTTTCCGAGAGCGCTCTCTAATCAATTCACACAATCATAACAAAGTGTTTTCAACATGAGTAAGTATCTGGGCTCCATACCATGATACCACCCTTTTCCAGAAGGAAATGGACACATCCTAAAGGGTGCTACCCCTCATAACCTTGCTGCTTCTTTCCTGTTTTGACCATTCACGGGATGTGAGGCTCGACGAAGTCACGTCCACAAAAACATACTTTATACAAAAGCCATGCTTTGGGTCAACAAATGATCAACACAATGATCACAAGGATAGACGATCAAATAAACGATCCTATCACAAATAATCAACACAATGATCATTTCAGCATCACTCAGCATGTCACATTACCAAATTGGGAATATATCGCTGATAACATTCAACTATATAACCTTTGAGCACATACGTCTCAAAGAAGGGTGTTAAGCAAAGAATAAATTCTCCGCCACCAACAGAAATATATTTGAAAGAAATCGGCTTTATATCTCAACTTGTAATGTCAGACATACAATCCATACAAGTCTGTTCCGGGCTCGAACAAAACCGAAGGCACTTACAAAGAAGTCCTTGCAATCCGGATATTCACAATCCTGATCGGATTCACCATCACATATGGAGAACTCAATACCGTAGCTACTCGGTGCAGAGTCAATCGATAGTTCATCCTATCACTCTCGCAAATACCGGTCTTCAACACCGATCTTCAAATGCGATTCACAACGACGTATCACATATTCGGAGTGGGTTATACGACCCCATGGTCCTTTCCCCGTTAACCCGAATAGTGAGCGCTTATTCAAAAATAAGTGTGCATTCAATTTCAATCAATTCACATCAAATACCCATTCAAAGGGAAATACTGATAGTCGGTTATTGAACTATCACTGGATATGCACAAATCACCAGATTCCAAATAATTTTCTAAATTATTTATTTTCCAAAATATCTATACAAGATATATATAATTTCAACACTTCAAAAATAAATCAATATTTATTTTTAACAAGTTCCACTTTCACATATAAATTCCATAATGAATTTATATTTCAAAATATCATGCATATATAATTTCAACTATCCATTTCAATTTATCTTCAAAGGATAAATTCTAAATATTCACTTCATATTGGAAAACATTTCCATACTTATTAAAAATAAGTAATCGACAAATCTTTTTATTTTCAACCTTTGAAAATATTCAATATACTTAAATCGAATTAAGTATATATTTCATTCTTTAAGGGAAATCATTCTCTTAAACATTTTTATTTGGGCCAAAACGAATGTTGCGTAAAACATCGTTACAACAACCCAAAATCACTAGTATAGGGATTCGAAATTAAAATAGATATATAAATCCCAATATTATTCTAAACATTTCCTTTCGGAAATCATTTACTATAACAACAGTGTTATAGTCCACCATTTCCTTTTATTTCACGAAACATCTATTTCAACAATGAATGTTGAAATCTATGGTTTCGAATCTCAACACCTTTTAAAACATCGTTAGATCGTTTTAATTCTATTTAAAATATCACATTCAAAACATTTCTTTAACGTCTTATTCACTATTCAAAAACGTGAATATACTATGTTCACAAATTCCATTATTTCTATTCTTTTTAACTTAAAGGATTATTCACTGTTTACAACGTGAATATAACTCCATTAATAGGTTATAACAATTAACTTATCAAAATAAGTCGTTTGCGGATTTATAAAACAACTTTTATAAATTCCGTTTCTATTTATTTATAAAAACTTCTTTTTTTTTATAAATTCCTTTATTAACCTATTCCAGTTTATAACTTAATCATAAACTAAAAGTTCATATTATAAGTTAAATCCTTATAAAACGATTATTTTATAAAATCGTTCTTTAAACTTCATAATTATAAATCTTATAACTTATAAGATTCATTTATTTAACCAAATCTATTCTTCAATTAACTTCACAAATTTATAAATCTTACTATTTATAAATTTCATTTATAACTTCACAGTTTATAATTCTATAAATTTGATTCATTTATGAAATTCATTTTCACTACATTCAAACACTTATAAAAACTCGTTTTATAATGTCAATATTTCAATTTATAAATATCCATTTATAAATCTCTTAATATAAATCAGTTTATATTATTATTCTAAAACGTCTTTAAATTCCTTTATAATTTCATCATTTCGATTTATAAAATAATCAAATTTTATAAATCCTATATTTAAACTTTTATCATATATTCAAAAATCCAATCTAAATTATTTTATAAAATCATTAGTTCATATTTCTCAAAAATCGACTTTTAATCGTATTTCTAAAAATCAGCTTTTTTACTATATTTCACAAAAACCATAATTTTTATAACATTAAAAATTATAACGTTTATTTATTTATAATGGATCAATTCCAAAAATATAGTATATTTTCAAAATCACTTTTAAAATCATTTTAAAATCCCAAAATCTGGGTCCAATGATGCTACACACCAAATAGTCAATCACGACTAACAACGATATCATATATCGATATGATAATCCATCAAATATCAAAATATCTGAAATAAAATAAATACTGTTGAGGAATCCAGTTGGATCCCTCCAACCTGTTTTCCTGCATCCAAAAAACATTAGCACAATACCAATTTCGCTCCAGTACGAAATTATCGCGGTATATGTTCTTATTAAATATTATCCGCTTACTAACGGCGTAATAGGGTCTCATCCGCTAAACAAAAAATGCGGGAAATCAACAACTCCAATATATACATATGCCAATATATATATATTGCTATTATATATATATAATACCAATTTCACTGTTTATGAAATATTCGCGGTATATGTTTATATTAAATAACATCCGCTTACTAACGGCGCATAATGTCTATTTTAACAATCAAAAATTTACAGTCATCATTCAAACATGCATTCAAATATTTTAAATCTAACTATTTAAAATAAAATCGAAATCTATTCGATTGAGTGAGAAGTTCTCACCTGGGTTTTAATTTCCGTTTTAGCTTTAATTTCGAATAAAATTAAACGCGCGTTTAATTTTACCCGAAATTCTCACTAACTCCAAACGACTCCAAACCAACTGCATCGCGTAGTGCTCGTCCATACGATTCCAATGCAACTGAGTTTGCATTTTTTCGACCTCGTATGAAAAAGTTATGTATTTTCAAAGTTTACATGAATTTAAATCAACTAATTTACAACATTTACTTTATATTTATAACCTACATCAATTCACAGCCATCAGATCCCACTCCAACCTGATCTGGACCGTCCCCCCCTACACCTTTCTTCTTCGTTCTCATCTCCAGGAAGGAGCCGCACAAACAAAACCCATTATAGCAAACTAGGGTTAAATTATACACCCTCGTTTCTCGACGAAACTCGATCACACAACCACCATCGCGAAGAGCACGACGCAAGCTACCCACGCCTACCACCATGGCCAACTCGGCCTCCTAGATATGCGTGCGCACGTCCCCTAACAGCCCACGAACGGCCACGTTTTGCTCACTCCCAGTTGCTCCAAACTCCATCAAATCCGTATGGATTTCAAGATCTTGCGAAGCTCTACAAGTTTCATTTAGGAGTCGAGGCTTGAAGATGCATGGATTGAGAGATTTTGAGGGATGAAGGAGGATGATTTCTGGCCATTCAACTAGGAGGTGGCGGCTACATGAATGAATTAGGGTTTTAGGTTATTTTTTTTATTTTTTTAGAGTGAGGTTGTATTTATAGAAAAAGCAAGCGTAAACACTATTCATCCCGGGAATTCCGAACTCCGATTTAGGCGCCGTAACCAGCGTTTCTAAGGTTTACCCCGCGTTCCGGACACAATGGAATAGGTTTCGGAAGCTAATTCGGAAGTATGTGCGAGTTATGGCTGAAAACGCTCAATTTAAATTAAACCGATTTAAATCGATTTCTAGGCGTTTTAATTTGTACCGGACAAACGGTAAATCCAATTGACTTGAAATTTGAAATCTTACAATAATATCACATTACGGATCCGATGAAACTGGTTTCGTCGAAATCCGAGACTTTTTGAAAAATGGCTATTTTGACTCGCCAAATTTAAATTAAAAACGATTCGATGCGTTTCGAGCTGCCACGATCAAACGATAACTCCAATTGACACGAAAATTGAAATCCGGTAATAACTAACTATTACGGATCCAATGAAACTGGTTTCGTTCAATTCTGAGACTGTTCAAAAATTGACTATTTTACAGTCGATTATTAAATATTAAAATATTCAATTTTCACAAATTAACTTTTAATTCGATTTTAAAAGTTCTAAAATATCATTCTAACTTCAACATGATAAAATAGAATTTTACAAATTATTTTCAATCATATTTAACTCAATTTTCAATTATTTCCATAATTTAACATATTAAATTATCGATTTAATAATCCAATTAAATCAAAAAATTCAAATAAAAATTTATTTGACTTATAAATTCACTTATTAATATCTAAAATTAATTAAATATTCATATTTTAATTTCTAAAAATTCTGGGTCGTTACAATTTGATTTGATGTTGTTTGATAATCACCTATATAATTGACATCTTTTTATCGTTGATTGGTTCAAAGAGACAAGGATTGAATTTGGATGATTCCTATCCGTAAGCCACTTCGAACCAACATATGCATTCGAAAGTGAAGACATGTTGAAGATGATGATTTTTGAAGATGAAGATCTTCATAATGTAGGGTTGCTCGCCACTAACCTTTGATATAACTCCCATATTATATATATATGGCGTCTATAGTGCCTTTGTTCTGAAAATCTTCGATTTGCAAGGAATATTTGCGATTAATCCTAAGGTTGATTTCCATACAGGATTGAGTTGAAGAAGTGCCTTCGGTTTGTCCTTCACTTAGACAACTTGTCTGGATAAATGTCTAACATTGCATTTCTAAGACCACATATATTGGTTTTTACAAACGTACATCTGTTTGGTGGTGTAGGAGGTAACCCGTATACTTAACACTCTTACTTGAGGTATATAAACTCGAGGGTTATATTTGTGGAAATCAATAGTGCGTTATAAGAAATGGCAACGTGGCATTCTAAGTGGACAAATCAAAGCGTGGCTTTATGGAAAATAGAGCGTAGCCTCATGAGCCTCACATCTCGGAGATGACATGGGTAATTATTTGGTCTGTAGGACATATTTCAGAATATCTGTTTTATTTTCGATAGAGGAGTCCAATATCTAGACCCCAACGGTTTAAATGGTCAGGTATTGGAGGCTCGACTGAGATAGAGCAAAGCCACAGAGATACACTGTTCCATAGTAAGTGAATAACCACTAGGGACTAGGATTGTTATGTGTGGATTTCAATCAGAGGAAATTGCCACTAGTGCCCTATCATGTTGGAAATCCAATTCCAATACGAGCTTTACCGTTTTGGTTGTATTCCTAAAATAGTTGTAATGCTTTCCAAACATTTCAGCTACCCCTTTAGTATCATATACACCGTTTGACATCACCTAAGTATTGATACCTACTTTGTATATATATATGTGTGTGTGTATATATGTATGTATTTATTTCAAAAGTGTTTTCAAAATGATGTCTTTATTAATAATATCAAATTGTTTAAGTATAAAGTAAGTTGATTATTGTAAGATAAAAACCCATCCATATCAATGTGCGGTGTGGTCTTACGAGTACCCTTTCTTTTCAATAAGGTTTTGTCTGGCATCGATCCGTTCTATGACTCCGTCATATGATTATGGTTCGTGTTTTCAGGCTGGTATACCAAGCCTGATATGGGTATTTTTAATACTCGAGTCGGATCTGAGTATTTTAGGTTTAGCTAAGGTCCCTTGGAATTTCAAGTAGAGTTGGAGATCTTCATCAACCTATGGACATAAATTATATTCCCGTTGCAATTTGTTTTGGTTTTCCAGCAACTGTAAGGACAGAGATTATAATTGTCCATGCTAAGGTTAGGTTAGACTCTTATATATGTATTTTCAAATTTTCTACTTTAAGGTTATATATATTATATATTATTCCATTGATGCAAGATTCTATTCTATCTTTATTTTCTTTTCATCCTTAACGTTTAGTTTTCCAACACTTGGATATTTGATATGTAATATAGTGGACGTATTAGTGTAAATTTTCCAAGATCGAAAATATCGTTTGTTATATTTGGTATAAGAGCATAGGTTGAGCGAATACCCGAGCCTGGTAGGGGTAAGTCTCATCAAAGAAAGAATTAGTGGTGGCCTAGGATGAATAACTCGATAGAGATATGGGTAAGAGACACCCTAGAATGAGTTTGAGTGTATTATATATATGAGCACGTATCTGTTATTAACTAAAAAAATGTTTGTGTTGATTGGTCAGTTGAGTGGTTTATGAATTCTAGTCAGTACAGAAGATGCATGCGATTGATAGGGATTCTTAAATACTTAAATTAGGCAAACCGACACATTATTTGTAATGATCCACTATTTTGGATCATTCAAATCGACAGTAAAAACCACACATGTCAGGCTTGCTTAATTCAAAATACAATATTGTTGATTTAAATTTGGCAAAACTCAGAATATACAGTAAATAAACACAGATCACAGACACAGAGTTATATAATAATGCAACGGAAGAAAAGAGATAGTAATTCATGAAGCAACTATATATACACATAAGAGTTAAACAAGCTAAAATAGAAGTAACAAGATATAATAGAAGTCTCAATATGATAAACAAGTATAAATCAGAATACATCACTGGAATCAATCAGATAACTGGAATCAACAAGATAACAGAAAGCGAAACAGATAGCTGGATCTTCAAGCAAAGCTCCAACTCCGAAGGTGAGTCTCAAATGTTGTATCGCTCAGTCTGACCCGAGCATAAGGCAAAACACGAAACACTCGAGTCAGGACATACATACTTATACAATGTAAACCAATTCAAGTGAACTATAATAGAAAGGTACTAGTAACTTAAAGGATTCTTGGGACCGCCCATCTTATAAGGATCCGTTAAACTATTTACTATGTAGTAATATATGCTACTATAATAATGTCTATTAGTAAAGTAAAATTACTTTAAAATAGCGTTAAGGAGTTACCCATATCCCCCTTAACACATAATAGTCCCAATAGTCTATCAAATATCATAGTCCCTCCTGATCGGGAAGCCACCAGAGGATACTCCACAGGCTACGGCACAAATCCAAAATCGTACAAGGCGCGCTAGGGTTGGTGACACAACACAACTAGGCAATGCTAGGATAGATATACCAATTACGCATCCGGTCTATTGGTAACGCATAGCCGCAGCTACCACCTACCTCGAGCCACACCCCCAAATCAAAAATCAAAAGTGGCCACCAAATCAATCCCAAAGTCAGCATATAATATCGAAGGAGTGTGTCCGATCAGAGGAGCTGCCTCATCGGCCCGAGAATCACTCCTGTTTTAGCCACCTTATGCCAACTCACGGGAGTCGGGTCCACGTATATACTTCAATAGAACGTCGCCACTATCCTACTTCATTCTGGAATCTCCACCGTGTACACGGTTGTTAAAGTGGTTTTCAGAGTTGGCAGAGAGTATGACGACTTCCGATCTCGGTCTCTTTAACAAACCAATGTTATTATAACCCATGGATATTTATTTTAAAATCATTTATACTTTAAAACCAAAATATCATATCCATTTCAAAACTAAATACTATATTATTTCATTTCAAAACCAAATCAATATATCATTTCCATTTCAAAAACCAAAATAATAATATATCATTTAAATTCCAAAACCAAATCAATATACCATTCAAATAAATCCCAAATTTCCAAATCTCTGAATATTTCCTTCAATTTATTAAACTTGAAATATTCCTTTAAATCATATTAAACCAAAACCGTGTTATGAAGTCATATTCTTAAATCTTCAATTTCAATAAATTTCAAATCAACATACTTAAAGTCAATTCTTAATTTAATAAAATTTCAAAAAAAATCATTCCCCAAAATCATAGTACTTTCACAGTTATAACAAATCCAAAACTAAAACACTTTGGAACCACAATACTTTGAAATCATAACACTTTGAAATATTATCACTTGGAAATTATAATATTTAGAAAAATCAAAACACTCAAACGTATTCATTTAAACCATTTAAATTTAATGTCAAAATCTTCCAAAATAATATTCATTCCCAAAGTTCTTTCGTTCAATTATAACAATTTCAAAACATTGTATTTTCAAAAACAACAACACTTATAGAGTGCTACGGTAGATATACTAGTATTTCAAAAACAGTTCAATTTCAGAAACCGCAACACTTTATAAATGCTACTGTAGATATATTTGTGTATTCAAAACAGTTTAATTTCATAAACTGCAGCACTTTAAAAATGCTCTTGTAGATATGTTGGTGTATTCAAAACAGTTTAATTTCATAAACTATAGCACTTTAAAAATGATACTGTAGATATATTGGTGCATTCAAAACAGTTTAATTTCAGAAACTGTAGCACTTACAAAGTGCTACAATAGCTTATTTATTATTTCATAATGTAGCTTACTTTCAGAAATGATAGCACTTAGTAAATGCTATCGTAAAACCACAGCAAATGCTACCAATATTAATTCCAGATTTATAATAACATTTCAGCCACATTAAAATTTCAATTTTTAGCCATTTTAACTTATAAAAATCGTATTTTACGCTTCAGAAAATGTTCATTTGGATATCATTTGACTTAGCATTTAACAAAATAAAATTTTAAATATCCAAATTAAACTATAATTTATTTATTAAGTCAAAAGCACGTTATTACTTAACTTTTATTCTTAACCATTGACTTAATAGTTTATTTTAAAATACCCATTTTAGAATTAAAATAAGTTATCATAGTTAATACAAAAATCCACTTTCTTTATAAATCTATTCATTTAGACATCAATTAACTATGATTTCAAGTTAAATAATTATTACAAAATGTCAAATTAAAACTGTATTTCATTTTTATCAATTCAAAATACATTATTTACTTAACTTAAATTCTCCATTTGGAAACCAATTTCCAATTATCAAGTTATGTCATATTTAAATTACATTATATACATTTTACTTATACAATTTAACTTATAGAAAATCAATGTAAACTTATTTATACAAAACATATCCATTTAATGAATAAAATTCATTACAACCACTAGGCTAGATTCAGAATTCCACATTGAATCAAATTTCATTATTGTGTTGTTCACAAAAATCTTTAAATTACAATTTTAAAACCAAATAAAGATTTTTAAATTACAATTAAACCAAAATCAACTAATAAACTTTTAACTTATAGAAAACCAATATCTCTTTATATGTCAAATGTTTAGACTAAATTTTAAGTTAAAATTTCATGTATTCTAAAAATTCAAAATACTAAATAAATTTATAGGAAAATATTACTTTAAAATATTAACAATGGGCCTGTAAAATACTTTCCAACCTAGGTCAAGTGATACGGATATGTATCATTTCAATCCGTAATTTAAAAAGAAAAATCCGAGTTCTGTCATTTCAAACCCGCAAGCCTAAGTAAATCAAATACAATAAAAATCACTCGATCCTGTCATTTCAGCTCATAATGATTTTTTCTTATTCTAAAGTCCGTTCGGGTATGTATCATTTCAACCCATAGTGATAGGGAACTTGAAGTGTGAGATACAGTAAATAAAATGAATAGTATAACATATAATATAATATCAGGTGATGTAACAGGTATATAAACAGCATTTAACATCATATAAAAATATCACAGGCAGGTATGAATATAACATATCTGTTTTACATATTCACTTGTCATCATTTCGCAATTATAAAAGTACGTATGTCGAGAGTGATAAACTCACCTTTTAAAGCAAGAATTGACAAACCAGAGATAGACAACAAACTCCGAAAAGCACAAGGCACGACTAGATTTTTTGAGTGGATGAAGAGTCAAGATCCAATTTTGTATACAAACAAATACAAAAAATATAAGTATATGATTTCAGTATAAGATTATAAATCAAAAACAATGCAAAGATATGAAAGAAAATGACATAACCTTTGCTTTAAACATCAAGTGGGCTCGGCCATGGTCACAATGGGCTTGACCCTCAACACATGGCTTGGCCATGACTTAATTTGATGCAAGTATGCTTGGATATGGGTGTGTTTGAGTCAAGCAAATGCACGGCCCTACAAGGGAAGGTGAAAAGTGGCAAGTTAAATTCATGAAAGGCAAAAAGGCAAGGACTTGTGAGCTGTTGGATTAGACCTATGCTAAGTGGTTCGGCCCTATGTGGAGTTGGTTCGGCCATGTTTATTTGGCTTGGTCAGGTGGTCAACTAGTCACAGCAAGGGGATGGAATGGAGGAACAAGTGGTGGATGAGGCAATAGGAAGAGAAGTGGTGAACAAAGAAGGCTTGGCTAGGGTTGTTTCAAGGATATATGGTGACGGAGTTTCATTTAGGGTCACGACAAGGCTTGGTGGTGATGAGGAGGGGTGAAGGCCGATCATGGTGGTGTGGTGGAGATGGTGAGGTCGGCTAGGAGGTGGAGGCCAAGCAATACATTGGAAAACTAAAGAGAAAAAGAGAATGGAAAAAGACGGAAGAGAAGCCATGGAAAAACTTACTGTATTTCTTTTGTTTTTAGGATGCAAATGAAATTGAGAGATGAGAAACTTTTTTTTGTAATGAAGTATAAAGATAAGTGGCGGCTAGGGTTTCCAAAGGATTTGAATGGCTAAGAGATGGAAATGAACGGCTAGGAAAGGAAAAGACTAGAAAAGGAAAAGGCAACAAAAATAAAAACAAGTAACTTAAGTCTTTTGAAATTTCCTAAGCCCAAAAATCAAAATAAACAAATCAAAATCCAATAAATAAAATCAAAGGCTAAAATAAAATAGAAAAATAGAAATGAGGTTGACAAATAAAAATATAAAACAGACAATATTTACTGAAAATAATCGCGTGTAAAACGCTGAAAGTTATCAAATTTAAAAAGTGTAAAACGGAATTTTACGAAACGAAAAGCAGCGCAAATATTAAACTAAAATATAGTTTCCAAAAAAAGATTAGAAATTAGAAATTCGAATTTCAAATTTTCAACTAAAAGTCAAAGTTTGACTATAGTTGACCAAAATACAAAATTTTCAGAAAATATTTATTTTATTGTATATGGAAAATAAATTACAAACAAATTCCAAACTTACATTGGAAAATTCTAAAAATTCACTTTTAAATGATTTAAAAAAAATCAAAGTTTCCAATAAAAATTTAATTAAAATATTTACAAAATTATGGGTTGTTACACTCTCCTCCACTTAAAACATTTCATCCTCGAAAAGGAACGAGACACAAAATAGAGAAACAAGATAGAGTGAGATAGGATTAAGAAAAGATGAAGAGAAAATTGAAATTATACCTAATAACTGTTGTTATAGGTGAATTCAACAAGATGGAGATGATCTTCCCAAGATCCTCCATAATCAAGAACACAAGCATGAAGAAGACCCTCTAGAATCTGATTCACTCTTTCCGTTTGACCGTCGGTCTGTGGATGGTAAGTAGTGCTCAGATTCAAGTTAGTACCCAAAGATTTTTGAAAAGTTTTCCAAACTAAAAGGTAATGATAAGTTCTTCTGGGAGGAAGAACTAAAGGTCGAACTCCGCAATAAGATCAATTCAGAATTCAATTTCCCGCTTTAGGATGCAGGAGAATAGGCACATCCCGAAAGAAGAGTGGTTGGAAAACAAGATAAGATAATAATTATTAAACAATGAATATTTCAACTTAAATTAATACTTGATTTCACCTAAGTTAAATAAATCTTAACTGTTTCTAATTTCATTATCTTATCATCCAATTATCAATTTATATCATGATTTTGGAAAAATCATTTATTATACTCATAATTTTTTTTCAATAAATTTAGTTCTAAATTATTATTAAATTTTCCAATTAATATATCCAGTCACATATATCAAGCATATTTACTCCTACTATAACTATTCCAATTTATTTATAAATTCCTTTAACACCATTTTATATTGTAAATTATTCAATCGCATAGTTAAGTTCTAATAATTAGGGTAAGTTATATTGGAATGCAATTGAGTATTGTACAAAAAAAACTTTCTAATACAATTATCTCAAGCTTAAATATTTATTCACAATTTGATTTCCTTTTATAATTGAAATTATCCTTCAAGATAAAATTTAAAAATTAAATTTTCGATTAACTTCAAACTATTTTAGAGACACATAAATGTACACAATATATATCAAATCCAATTTAAATCATATACTATTATATATTAATAAAGTCATGGTTTAGAAATTCGAATCAATTTAATTTTTGGAAAACAAAAGTGTAGCAAAGCTACAGGATGGTCTCTCCACTTCGAAACTCGAAAATGAATGTCCATGATGCTGCATTCATCACCGAAATTATTTTCCAGTGACAAAGAAGAGAGCATTGATTTACAAATTTAAAATTCTTTGAAACCATTTCTACTTGAAAAAAAATACACCCTTTAAAACTTTAAACACAAAGTTTGAAACCATCGGAAATTATATTCTTAGCTTCTTGTTTTAAATTCATTTAAATTACTAAATTAATTAATAACCATGTTTTATAGTTCAAATATGTATATATGAAACAAAATCTAATGGTTACAAGCATATATACAGAGGCAATATTGTTTCTCAACATCCAATTCAATTAACTATCAAAATTCAAAAAATATACTTATATGCATATACAATATAATTATACAAAATTTATCCATTTACTAAATGTGGAAACTATATTGTTTCGGTTTGCTCTGTTCAAGTGTTTTGGAGATCCTATTGATAGCGTTGATCAAACGAATCGATTGAAAACCCAAATCAACATCAACCACTCGAACAACACAATATATAAAATATTTTAAATATAGATTTACAAATACACTATATGGGAATAGATATTCAAAGCAAGGATAGAGATAAAATTTGATCGACTCAAATCAAAGAAAATTTTGATTTGAAAATAAGTTGGAACAAAAGATACGATGATTAACTAACCGAATAAGGAATTGGATAAGCTTATATATCGCGGGCAACCTTAACCGGGTCAACCGCGACTTCAAGAATTAGACCGATGTGGAATTCTAAGGCAAATCTACATTCGATCTTAAGAGGTAGAATTCGGGACAACAAGAGATACTAGCATCTAACTGAGGATATATAGAAATCTTCGATGAATCAATGCCCATTGTAAAGGAGTTTCGCTCTTTTACAAATCCATTTGAGATTGCGAGACCGCCAACTCATTATAAAGCTCATTCACAGTGGAGTTATGGGATAATCCAGAATCAAAAGAAGACGAATAGTGAGGGACAAGAATGGATTTCGAAACCGAGGGAACGTTCCAAAATTCAAAGGAAACAGAGTCGAAGTGAAGGAGATTCAAGCTCGAACGTAAGTGATTCTGTAAATAAATTTACCATACATGCTATGTTTGCCTAGAGCCAAAGCTCTGATACCACTCTGTAACGACCCACTATTTTGGACCATTCAAATTGACAATAAAACCACACATGTCAGACTTGAATAATTCAAAATACCATATTGTTGATTTAAATTTGGTAAAACTCAGAATAAACGGTAAATAAATCATAGATCACAGATACAGTGTAATATAATAATGCAGCGGAAGCAAAGAGATAGTAGTTCATGAAGCTGCTATATATATACATATCAGAGTTGAACAAGCTACAACAGAAGTAACAATATACAACAGAAGTCTCAATATGATGAACAAGTATAAATCAGAGTACATCACTGGAATCAACCGGATAACTGGAATCAACTGGATAATAGAAAGCGAAACAGATAGCTGGATTTTCAAGCAAAGCTCCAACTCCAAAGGTGAGTCTCAAATGTTGTATCGCTCAGTCTAACCCGTGCGTAAAGCAAAACATAAAACACTTGAGTCTGGACATGCATACTTATACAATGTAAACCAACTCAAGTGAAATGTAATAGAAAGGTAGAAGTAACTTAAAGGATGCTTGGGACCACCCATCCTCTAAGGATCCATTAAACTATTAACTATGTAGTAATATACGCTATTATAATAATGTCTATTAGTAAAGTAAACTTACTTTAAAATAGCGTTAAGGAGTTACCCATATCCCCCTTAACACATAATAGTCCCAGTAGTCTATCCAGTATCATAGTCCCTCCTGATCGGAAAGCCACTAGAGGATACTCCACAGGCTATGACACAAATCCAAAATCGTACAAGGCGCGCTAGGGTAGGTGACACGGCACAACTAGGCAATGCCTGGGTAGATATACCAATTACGCATCCGGGCTGGTGGTAACGCATAATCGCAGCTACCGCCCACCTCGAGCCACACCTCCAAATCAAAAATCAAAAGTGGCCACCAAATCAATCCCAAAGTCAGAATATAATATTGAAGGTGTGTGTCCGATCATAGGAGTTACCTCATTGGCTTAAGAATCACTCCTGTTTTAGCAACCTTATGCCAACTCACGGGAGTCGGATTCACGTATATACCTCAATAGAACGTCGCCACCATCCTACTTCATTCTAGAATCTCCACCGCGTACGCAGTTGTTAAAGCGGTTTTCGGAGTTGGCAGAGAGTATGACAACTTCCGATCTCAGTCTCTTTAACAACCCTATGTTATTATAACCTATAGATATTTATTTCAAAATAATTTATACTTTAAAACCAAAATATCATATCCATTTCAAAACTAAATACTATATTACTTCATTTAAAAACAAAATCAATGTATTATTTCCATTTCAAAAACCAAAGTAATAATATATCATTTAAATTCCAAAACCAAATCAATATATTGTTCAAGTAAAACCTAAATTTCCAAATCACTAAATATTTCCTTTAATTTATTAAACTTGAAATATTCATTTAAATCATATTAAACAAAAACCATGTTATGAATTCATATTCTTAAATCTTCAATTTCAATAAGTTTCAAATCAACATATTTAAAGTCAATTCTTAATTTAATAAAATTTAAAATAAATTCATTTCCTAAAATCATAGTACTTTCAAAGTTATAACAACTCCAAAACCGAAACACTTTGGAACCATAATAGTTTGAAATCATAATACTTCGAAATATTATCACTTGGAATTATAATACTTAGAAAACTCATAACACTCAAACGTATTCATTTAAACCATTTAAATTCTATGTCAAATCTTCCAAAATAATATTCATTCCCAAAGTTCATTCGTTCAATTATAACAATTTCGAAACATTGTATTTTCAGAAATAGCGGCACTTATAAAGTGCTACGGTTGATATATTAGTATTCCAAAAACAGTTCAATTTCAGAAACTGCAGCACTTTAAAAATGCTACTGTAGATATATTGGTGTATTCAAAACTGTTTAATTTCACAAACTGCAGCACTTTAAAAATGCTACTGTATATATATTGGTGTATTCAAAATAGTTTAATTTCAGAAACTGCAACACTTACAAAGTGCTGTAGTAGCTTATATATTATTTCAGAATATAGTTTACATTCAAAAATGATAGCACTTACTAAATGCTGTCGTAAAACCACACCATTTTTGAAATGCTACCAATATTAATTCTAGATTTATAATAACATTTCAGCCACATTAAAATTTCAATATTTAGCCATTTTAACTTATAAAAATCATATTTCACGCTTCAGAAAATATTCATTTGGATATCATTTAACTTATGATTTAATAAAACAAAATTTTACCTATAAATATCCAAATTAAACTATAATTCATATATTAAGTCAAAACACATTATTACTTAACTTTTATTCTTAACCAATGACTTAATACTTTATTTTAAAATATCCATTTCAGAAATAAAATAAGTTATCATAGTTAATTCTTTATAAATCTATTCATTTAGACATCACTTAACTATGATTTCAAGTTAAATAAATTTATTACAAAATGTCAAATTAAAACTGTATTTCATTTTTATCAATTCAAAATAAATTACTTAACTTAAAATCTCCATATAGAAACTAATTCCCAATTATCAAGTTAAATCATTTTTAAATTACATTTTATACATTTTACTTATACAATTTAACTTATGGAAAATCAATGTAAACTTATCTATACAAAACATATCCATTTCATGAAATAAAATTCATTACAACCATTAGGCTAGATTTAGAATTCCACGTTAAATCAAATTTCATTATTGAGTTGTCTATAATACAAAAATCTTTAAATTACAATTTTAAAACCACATAAAGATTTTTAAATTACAATTAAAACCAAAATCAACTTATAAACTTTTAACTTATAAAAAACCAATATCTCTTTATATTTCAAATCTTTAAATCAAATTTTAAGTTGAGATTTCATATATTCTGAAAACTCAAAATATTAAATAAATTTTTAGTAAAATATTACTTTAAAATATTAACAATGAGCCTGTATAATATTTTCTAACCTAGGTCAAGTGATACAAATATGTATCATTTCAATCCGTAATTTAAAAAGAAAAATCCAGGTTCTATCATTTCAAACCCATAATGTAACGACCCAGAAATTTTGTTAATTAAAATTTGTATATTTAATTAATTTAAATATTAATAAGTGAAATTTATAAGTCGAATAATTTTATGTCGAATATCTGGATTTAATTGCATAATTAAATCGATAATTTAATAGTTGAAATATAGAAATAATTGAAAATTGGTTTAATATGATTAAAATTGATTTTTAAAATTTTATTTAATCATGTTGGAGTTATAATGATGTTATAGAACTTTTAAAATTGAATTAAAAGTTAATTTGTGAAAATTGAATATTTTAATATTTAATTGACGAGTTAAAATAGCCATTTTTCAAACAGTCTCGGATTTCGACGAAACTAGTCTCATAGGATCCGTAATGTGACATTATTTTATGGTTTCAAATTTCATGTCAATCGGATTTACCGTTTGTCCGGGGCAAGCCAAAACGCATAGAAATTAGTTTAAATCGGTTTAATTTAAAATTGATCGTTTATTGTCGTAACTCGCACAGATGATCGAATTAGCCTCCAAAACTTATTCCATTGTGTCCGGAACGTGGGGTAAACCCTAGAAACGCCAGTCACCACGCAAGATTTGGAGTTCGGAAAATTTTGGATGAATAGTGTTTCGTCGTTTTTTCTATAAAAGCACCTACATAATTCACATTTGCAAAATAAAAAGAAACCCTAGGGTTTTAGAGCCAGCCACTGGCCTTAATTCCATGGCCAGAAATCAATCTCGTTATTCCCCAAATATTTCACAATCCACCAACAATTAGCAAAAGTTGTCAACTACAAAGTTGTAGATCTAGTCGAGAGCTTCAAATCCATACGGTGGGTCGACGAATCGTCGACCATAGGCGGAGTTTTTTGGCCGCGTGAGTGCTCGGTTCGTGCGTAGAAATCGAGACAGGGGGGCCGAGCTCTGTCATTCTCTGGCCGAGCATGGAGCTCGCGTTGGCCTTCGACGTGGTGTGCCTTGATCAAGCTCTAGGAGGCCGTGGAAGGTGCGGTGGCAAACCCTAGATGGCGACTCCTTTGGGTTCACGTACGTGAATGTCGCGATGGAGATGAAGAAAACAAGTGCGGCCCTGATGCTTCCAGGCAGATCGAACGGCAAAGATTGAAGGTTGAAGAAAAATAATAAATGTAAATTGTAAATTAATTATATTAATTTGTACAAACTGTGAAATGCAATAAGTTTTTGCTACGAGGTCGAAAAATTACGAAACAAGTTGCGTTGGAATAGTATGGACGAGCACTATGCTATGGAACTGGATTGGAGTCGTTTTGGAGCTAGTGAAAATTTTGAGTAAAATTAAACGCACGTTTAATTTTATTCGAAATAAAACGCTGAAACCGTTATTGAAATCAAGGTGAGAACTTCTCACTCAATCGAATTGTTTCGATTTAAATTTTAAATAGTTAGATTTAAAATTTTTTGATTGTGTGATTGAATGATAAATTATTATCTATTGATTGTTAAAATAGACATTATACGCCGTATATTAAGCGGAGGTTATTTATTAAAAACATATACCGCGATAATTCCATCTTGATTGGAATTGGTATTATATATATACACTTGGAGTTGATTTTCCCGCATTATATAGCGGATGAGACCCTATTGCGCCGCATAATAGCGGATAATATTTTATAAATCTCATATACCGCGATATTCCGTATTGGATCGGAATTGGTATTTTGCTAACATCTGTGGATGCAGGGAAACATGTTGGAGGGATCCAACTGGATTCCTCACCAGTATTTATTTGATTACAGATATTATGATATTTGTTGATTATCATATACTGATATATGATGTCCTTGTTGTCGTGATTGACTATTTGGTGCTGTTGCATCATCGGATCCATTTTTGAAGTTTAAAAATAACGATTTTGATTTTTAAGGGATTTTTAAAGTGATTTTTTAAAATATACGTTTTATTAAAAATTTGGAATTGATTTATTTTAAATAAATAAACATTATAATATTTAAATTTATAAAAGTTATGATTTATGAGAAATATAACCAAAGTGTGATTTTTGAAATAAATAGTCAATTAATTTATAAAATGGTTTAAATTGGGATTTCTGAATTATTATAAACGATTTATATAAAAGAATTATAATATTGATATTTATAAATTAAAAATATAGGAATTATAAAACGAGTTTTTATAAATGTTAAAATGAAATAAAAATGGATTTCATAAGTGAATGAAATTATAGATTTATAAATTGTGAAGTTATAAAATGAATAGATTTTGTAGAATAGAAAATTATAAATAATTAACTTGAAAATTTGATTTTTCACATCTAAATGAGATTTAAATAGAATTGGTTAATGAAGTGATTTTATAACTTGAAGTTTTTATAATACATAAATGTGAATTTATAAACATTGATTTATAAATTCAAGATTGATTGAATTTGATAAGTAATTTTTTTATAGCTTATTAAAGGAGTATATTCACGATTTTGGAACAGTGGATAATTTTTGAATTGAATATGTAAATGTGTTGAATTTGGTTAATGATTTACTTTCACGATTTTGAACAGTGAATAATATATTAAAGTGTTTTGGGGAAGTGATATTTTAAATAGAATTAAAACGATTTGAAGTTGTTTTAAAATGCATTAAGTGTCGACACCACAGATTTCAACACTCATTGTTGAAATAGACGTTTTCGAGAAATAGAAGGATATAGTGGACTATAACACTATTGTTATGGTAAATGATTTCCGAAAGGAAATGTTTTATATAGTACTGGGATTTATATATCTATCTTAATTTCGTATCCCTATACTAGTGATTTTGGGTCGTCGTAACAATGTTTTACGTAACATTCGTTTTGACCCAAACAAATGTGTTTAAGAGAATGTTTTCCTTAAAGAATGAAATATATACTTAATTTCGATTTAAGTATATTGAATATTTTCCAAGTGTTGAAAATAAATGAATTTGTGAATTACTTATTATTAATAAGTATGGAAATGTTTTCCAATATGAAGTGAATATTTTGAGATTTTATCTTTTAAAGATAAATTGAAAATGAATATTAGAAATCGATTTGAAAATCGTATATTCATAGATATTTTAGAATTGTAAATTCACTATGGAATTTATAAAAGAAAGGGAAATTGTTTAAAAGTAAACGTTGATTTATTTTTGAAGTATGGGAATAAATTTACGGAATTGGAACGTAAATATGAAGTAAACCGGTAAGGATTTATTTAATTGTTTTAAATGAACCATTTTGAAATGAAAATTTTTCCGCGTAAGGAAAATGATTGAAATTTATTTTCAAATAGTTGAAGTGTGGAAATTATATATCTAGTAAAGATATTTTTGGAAAATAAATAATTTGGGAAATTGTTTGGAATCTGGTGATGTTGAGCATACCTATTGATAGTTAAATAACCGACTATCAATATTTACCTTTGAATGGGTATTTGTTGTGATTTGCTTGAATTTGAATGCCACGCTTATTTTCAAAATAATCGCTCAATATTCGGGTTAGCCGGGAAAGGACCTTGGGGTCGTATAACCCATTCCGAATATGTGGTACGTCGTTGTGGATTGCATTTGATGACCGGTGTTGAAGACCGGATATTTTTGAAAACGGAAGGATTACCGTCGAATGACTCTACATCGGCTGATCTCCGATATAGAGGTTTTATCACCCTTAGTGACGGGAAGTCCGGACGTGATTAGTGAATGTCCGGATTGCAAGGACTTCTTTGTAAGTGCCTTCGGTTCCGTTTGATCCCGGAAGGGACTTGTATGGATTGTGTCTCTGACGTTACAATTTTAAATGTAAAGCTGGTTTCTATCAAATATATTTCTGTTGGTGGCGAAGAATTTATTCTCTTAGCTTAACACCCTTCTCTGAGACGTACAAGCTCAGAGGTTATGTAGTTGATGGTTACTAGTGATACATTCCCAAATTGGTAATGTGGCATACGAAGTGCTGTTGAGCATTTGATGATCAAAGCACAGCTTTTATACAAAGCGTGGCTTTGTGGACGAGACTTCGTCGGACCTCACACCCCGAAAATGGTCAAAACTGGAAGCATGCAGCAAGGTTATTAGGGGGTAGCGCCCCTTTAGTATATGTCATTCCTTCTGGATAGAGGTGGTATCATGGTATGGAGCCCAGATACTTAACCTATGTTGTTGCTGCAAATTTATTACTTTGTGGTTGTTGGAATCGAGGATCCTCAGATATAGATCGGTTACGATCGGGGAATGACATATTCATGTCAGTAGTTACCTAGTTTGAAAGGTAACCCGGCCTTGTGTTGGCAGAGATCCGGTTAAGTTCTCGGGTCGTCCTTCCAAAGGCGTACCAATGTGGCAATGGAAAGTTCCTTGGCCTGACCATTTATTGGCAATCCAAAGAAACAATACGAACCTTGTACGGTTTTAGTTGTATAACCTGCCATGGAATGTGGCGGTAACTTGCTATTGAACATGGTAGCTATAGTGGGCATAAGTGCGAAATGCCTATGCTAGCTAAGATTTATATCTTTACTTTCGAAATGTTTTCTGCACTATGCACTAGTAATAATATCAAATGTTTCTTTTTAATGCGTATCAAGCATCTTTGACTATCATAAGGAGAAATCTCCTCTGGTTCTGCGTTTGCATTGTGTGTGCGTGCGGGAGGCCTTATGGTAGTCTCATTTTCTAAAAAAACATTGCGAATCTATTTTAAAATTATCCTGTACTTTGTTAAAAAAAAATAAACTGTTTTAGTTCTCACACCAGTCACATGACTGACTCGGAGTTTATTGTTTTTCTTCCTAAACTCTGGGTGCCCACCAATTTCCACACGGGCAGTCTAGAGTCAGGTTTATCAGGATATTTTAGAATTCAGGAGTTGCTGGAGGCAAGCTAGATGGCATGGCATATTCACTAGTATATAGTATTTCTTTTCCACTGTTTGTTGTTGTTTGTTGTTGAACACTCTGATGATGTAATGTAATGAAATATGATGAAATGTAATAACTGATATAGTTCATTGTTTAAAGATTATTCATTTACCTATTATATGTTGTTCCGCTGCAATTGTGAGATTCTGATATTGTTCTGTTGTTTCTTTCTGTTCTATTCTATCTTTTTCTTTCTTCTTCTACCTTTCTCTTCTTCTTAAACCATAATGGTTCGTATCTCCGTTCATCTTGAGTTAATCAATGGAGATTAGTGTCTATTCAAGGAGTACGGATTTGCGGATTATTACATTTGGTATCAGAGCATATGGTTGAGCGACTACCATGGCTCTGTTGGGAATTACTCATTAGAGATAGAGTCAGTGGTACTCTAGAATGAGTGTGAGTGTAATAATAGCTACGAGCGCGTATTTGTTAGTGAATATAAAAATGTTTTATATTGTGTTTGCTTATCCGTTGAGCTGTTTGTGAATTTTGGTCGGTAGATGGGACCCCATATTATCGATAGGGGTTTCTAAACTCTTAAACGAGATAAACCGACATAGTATCATTTTAAATAGGGTAAATGAAATAATTTTACCTTGATTATATTTATATATAAAGGAATAATTTTTCAGAATTATTAAAGTGTATATGAATTGATTATTTAGTTGTTGAATAAAAGCAACAACTGTAAAAGAATAAATTTTATAAGCGAAGAATTTTAAGTATGAAGTTATAATTAAAATGATTTACACTTGTGAAATAATCTTATATATAAGAAGTGAAATTATATAAGTAAAAGATTTATAAATGTGATTTATAATCTAAAAACAAAATTCTAGAGAAGTGTTTTGAAAGGATTTGATATTTTGGAGAAATTAAAGCTCTAAACTCTTTTCGGTCGCTGGAAAATAATTCCGATGATGATCGCGACATCATTGGTGTTCATTTTCGGGTTTCCGAAAGAGAGATTGCTGCTAGATTATTTTAAATGAAAGTTGTTTGGAAAATTTGGATTTGGTTTTGAAATTCAAAAGATAATTTGAATTGATTTCAAATTGGTTTTGAAAGGTTGAAAAGACTCTGGAATCCTATTTAAAATATTTATGGGAATGGTAAATGAGTTGATAACTTATACAATTTGAATTTTGATAGAATAAATTTAACTTAAAGGATGGAGTTAAATTAAAGGAAGTATAAGTGAATCAATAAAAATCCAAGTGGTAATTGTTGAATATAAGTTGTATAACTTATGAAATGAGAAAATGAAAGTGAAACAAATTGTTAAAAGTGGTTAAACAATTCTGTTAAGCAAAATAAATCTGGATTTGATAATGATATGAAATTTGACTTTGGTAAAGGTTAAATAAATAAAATTTACTTTAGAATTGAAATCTGAATTGGATTTATAAGTGGAAATTTAAGTTAAGCTAAGCAAATGATGTTTGAAATAGAATATAACTTAAGTGATGTTGAATGAAGTTGATTTTGGTATCGAAGTAAATTAATAAAGCGAATTAAATGGATATGAACTTGAGTTATATAAATGAAATTCAACCTTATATTGTTAAAGGAACTAGCAATGAATAAATTAATGGATTGAATGTTAATCAATTGAATGTAAAATAAATTGATATGGACTAAAGAATGTAAGTGTTAATTCATTAAAAGCTAATGTTATTGGAATTTGAATAATTGAATGAGAATCAATTTAATATCAACCAATTGGAATTAAAAAGTGTTGGACCAAATTGAATGTAAATTAAATAATTTAGTTATGTTATTTGATTCTTGATTGATTGTATATAAATTCATTAAGTGTTAATGAAATTAAAATAGTGAAATTGAAAGCTATAAATCATTAAATTCAAATTGGAAAAAAATGAATTTGAATAAAATTGAATTTGATTGAATGGAAAGTAAACTAACTTGAATGTAAATTAGTGAATGCGAACTAATTGAAATTGAATATGAATGAATGTTAGTAAATCCAATGTTAATGAATCAAATGTGATTTAAATTGGAAAACTAATCCATTGAATATTAATGAGAAATGAAAGAATATTGATTTGGTTATGAATTAATTTGGACAGACATTGATTGTTGGATGTTTATTGGTTGGATAGTTGTTTGATGGTTGCATTTGTTGATTGAATGCATTTGCTATGTTGGCACATGTAGTTGTTATGTTACTATATGATGTATATTGATATTACTTTCTTATATACATGTTTCTCATTTGTTTGTTGAGTGTTTAGTAGGTGCGGATTGCGCTTGCTTCGCATTTGGAGCTCGCTTTCGCGCTATATCAGCCGTATATGCTCGCTAATAAAATATAAGGTACATATCTCGGATTACATATCGTACTTTTACACTTTTTTCCCTGCGGGATGCCTCATCACTTGATGAGATGTATATTTGTGATATATATACTGTCATTTTTTTGGATCGAGCCGCACAAAGGAGACTATGGCGAAATTTTTCGAAAATTTAAGGCGTTAGAATATTTTTGATAAATTTGAAATTTTATGAAAATTAAGTTGGATTTGAAAACTTAGTAAAGATTTTGTAAGAAGTTTAACTATGTATTTTGGGAAAGTTAAACACTTAAAAGATTTGTAAAATCCAATTTGAATGGTTTGTTTTGGAAAGTTAATGGATTCTGTAACTTTTTCTTACCTGGTAATTTCGAGGACGAAATTCTTTTAAGGGCGGAAGTTTGTAACGACCCTGAAATTTTGTTAATTAAAACTTGTATATTTAATTGATTTTAAATATTAATAAGTGAAATTTATAAGTCGAATAATTTTATTTCGAATATCTGGATTTAATTGCACAATTAAATCGATAATTTAATAGTTGAAATACAGAAATAATTGAAAATTGGGTTTAATATGATTAAAATTGATTTGTAAAATTTTATTTAATAGTGTTGGAGTTATAATGATGTTATAGAACTTTTAAAATTGAATTAAAAGTTAATTTGTGAAAATTGAATATTTTAATATTTAATTGACGAGTTAAAATAGCCATTTTTCAAACAGTCTCGGATTTCGACGAAACTAGTTTCATCGGATCCGTAATGTGATATTATTGTATGGTTTCAAATTTCATGTCAATCGGATTTACCGTTTGTCTGGGGCAAGCCAAAACGTATAGAAATTGGTTTAAATCGGTTTAATTTAAAACTGATCGTTTATTGCCGTAACTCGCACAGATGATCGAATTAGCCTCCGAAACCTATTCCATTGTGTTCAGAATGCGGGGTAAATCTTAGAAACGCCAGTCACCGCGTGAGATTTGGAGTTCGTAAAATTTTGGATGAATAGTGTTTCGTCGTTTTTTCTATAAAAGCACCCACATAATTCACATTTGCAAAATAAAAAGAAACCATAGGGTTTTAGAGCTAGCCGCCGGCCTTAATTCGATGGCCAGAAATTAATCTCGTTCTTCCCCAAATATTTCACAATCCACCAACAATTAGAAAAAGTTGTCAACTACAAAGTTGTAGATCTAGTCGAGAGCTTCAAATCCATACGGTGGGTCGACGATTCGTCGACCATAGGCGGAGTTTTTTGGCCGCGTGTGTGCTCGGTTCGTGCGCAGAAATTGAGACAGGGGGGCCGAGCTCTGTCATTCTCTGGCCGAGCATGGAGCTTGCGTTGGCCTTCGACGTGGTGTGCCATGTCGAGGTCTAGGAGG
Organism: Allium cepa; assembly: GCA_030765085.1. Classification (NCBI taxonomy): domain Eukaryota; kingdom Viridiplantae; phylum Streptophyta; class Magnoliopsida; order Asparagales; family Amaryllidaceae; genus Allium; species Allium cepa. The sequence continues at coordinate 161,457,128 of CM060939.1, forward strand.
CCGTGGAAGGTGCGGTGGCAAACCCTAGATGGCGGCTCCTTTGGGTTCACATATGTAACGACCCAGAATTTTTAGAAATTAAAATTTGAATATTTAATTTATTTTAAATATTAATAAGTGAATTTATAAGTCAAATAAATTTTTATTTGAATTATTGAATTTAATTGAATAATTAAATCAATAATTTAATACGTTAAATTATGGAAATAATTGAAAATAGAGATAAATATGATTGAAAATGATTTGTAAAATTTTATTTTATCATATGGGAGTTAGAACGATATTTTAGAACTTTTAAAATCGAATTTAAAGTTAGTTTGTGAAAATTGAATATTTTAATATTTAAATCGACTAGTGAAAATAGTCAATTTTTGAACAGTCTCAGAATTGAACGAAACAAGTTTCATTGGATCAGTAATAGTTAGTTATTACTGGATTTCAAATTTCGTGTCAATCGGAGTTATCGTTTGATCGTGGCAGCTCGAAACGCATCGATTTATTTTTAATTTAAATTTGACGAGTGAAAATAGCCATTTTTCAAAAAGTCTCGGATTTCGACGAAACCAGTTTCATCGGATCCGTAATGTGATATTATTGTAAGGTTTCAAATTTCAAGTCAATTGGATTTACCGTTTGTCCGTTACAAATTAAAACGCCTAGAAATCGACTTAAATCGGTTTAATTCAAATTGAGCGTTTATAGCCATAACTCGCACATACTTCCGAATTAGCTTCCGAAACCTATTCCATTGTGTCCGGAACGCGGGATAAACCCTAGGTACGTCAGTTTCGGCGCCTAAATCGGAGTTCGGAATTTCCGGGATGAATAGTGTCGCTCGTTCCTTATAAATAGCCCTACCCCTTCACAAAAATAAAAAAATAAAAAAATAAAAACAAACCCTAGCCGGCCCTAGAAACTGAATGGCCAGAAATTAGTTTCGATTCTCCTCATTTATCTCTTGATCCATGCATCGATTCAAGAAAGTTTCAACTAACAAATTGAAGAGGACGTTAAGCTCTAGAGATTCAACGGTTATGATCGGAAACGGAGTCGTGTGGAGGGAGCTACAGGCCCGCGTCCCTGGGGTGTTGCGCACGCTTTTCGAGACGCTGGGGGGGTGCGCGTGTGGCCGGTCTTGGGCCGATGGTGTGTGGTGGAAGGGGCTACGATGTGATGCTAGTTGATCGAATAATCATCGAGCGAGGAGGCTTGTAAATTTAACCCTAATTTTGCTATATGGGTTCGGCCCCATTGCGTTTGCCTGGAGCTTGTCGCGTGAACAAGGGAGAGGGGGGAGAAGCATATGCACGGCCAGGATCTGATGGGAGCAAATCGAACGGCCTGTGATGTTGTAGGTTTAAATTATTAAGTTAATGTTATAAATTTATGTATATAAACACGTGTAACTTCAAAAATTCATATCTTTTTCGTACGAGGTCGAAAAAATGCAAACTCAGTTGCGTTGGAATCGTATGGACGAGCACTACGCGATGGAGTTTGTTTGGAGTCGTTTGGAGTTAGTGAGAATTTTGGGTAAAATTAAACGCGCGTTTAATTTTATTCGAAATAAATCGCTAAAACGGAATTTAAAATCAAGGTGAGAACTTCTCACTCAATCGAATCGGTTTCGATTTTATTTTAAATAGTTAGATTTAAAATATTTGAATGCATGTTTGAATGTTGATTAATATCTATTGATTGTTAAAATAGACATTATGCGCCGTTAGTAAGCGGATGTTATTTATTAAAAACATATACCGCGAATATTTCATAAACAGTGAAATTGGTATTATATATAATATCAATATATATATATATTGGCATATGTATATATTGCAGTTGTTGATTCCCCGCATTTTTCAGCGGATGAGACCCTATTACGCAGTTATTAAGCGGATAATATTTAATAAGAACATGTACCGCGATAATTTCGTACTGGAGCGAAATTGGTATTGTGCTAATGTTTGTGAATGCAGGAAACAGGTTGGAGGGATCCAACTGGATTTCTCAACAGTATTTATTTGATTTCAGATATTTTGATATTTGATGGACTATCATATCGATATATAATGTCGTTGTTGTCGTGATTGACTATTTGGTATGTAGCATCATTGGACCAAGTTTGGAACTTTAAAATGATTTTAAAGTGATTTTTGAAAATATACTGTATGTTTGGAAATTGATTTATTTTAAATAAATAAACGTTATAATTTTTAAAGTTATAAAAATTATGATTTTTGAGAAAAATAGTTAAAAACTGATTTTTGAGAATATGATGCTAATGATTTTATAAAATAGTTAATCGGGACTTTTGAATTTATTATGAAAAGTTGAAATATAGGATTTATAAAATTTAATTATTTTATGAATCAAAAGGATGAAGTTTTAAAGGAATTTGAAGACGTTTTAAAAGCATAATATAAATTGAATTATATTAAGAGATTTATAAATGGATATTTATAAATTGAAATATGGACATTATAAAACGAGTTTTTATAAATGTTGGAATGAAGTGAAAATGAAATTCATTAATGAATGAAATTTATAGAATTATATAACGGTGAAGTTATAAATGGAAATTTTATAAACAGTAGGTTTATAAAATTTGTAAAGTTCAAAGGAACGATTTTTGCAAATAAATAAATTATAAGTGTTTGACTTATAATTTGGACTTTTGGTTTATAATTAAAATTATAAATCGAATAAGTTAATAAAGAGATTTATAAAAAGGAAGTTTTTATAAATAAATAGAAATGGAATTTATAAACGTTGTTTTATAAATTCGCAAATGACTTATTTTAATAAGAAAATTGTTGAAACCTATTAAAGGAGTTATATTCACATTTTTAAATAGTGAATAATCCTTTGAATTAAAATGAATAAAAGGATGAAATTGTTAATGAAGTTTATTCACATTTTTGAATAGTGAATAACACGTTAAAGAAAATTGTTTGAATGTGAGTGTTTTAAATAGAATTAAAACGATCTAATGATGTTTTAATTGTGTTGAGATTCGAAACCATAGATTTCAACATTTATTGTTGAAATAGACGTTTTCGAGAAATAGAAGGAGATGATGGACTATAACACTGTTGTTATAGTAAATGATTTCCGAAAGGAAATGTTTTGTATAGTATTGGGATTTATATATCTATTTTAAATTCGAATCCCTATACTAGTGATTTTGGGTTGTCGTAACAATGTTTTACGCGACATTCGTTTTGGCCCAAATAAATATGTTAAGAGAATGATTTCCTTAATAGAATGAAATATATACTTAATCTCGATTGAAGTATATTGAATATTTTCTAAGTGTTGAAAATAAAAAGATTTGTGAATTATTTATTGAATAAGTATGGAATTGTTTTCCAATATGAAGTGATATTTAGAATTTATCTTTTTGAAGACAAATTGAAATGAATTATTGGAAATCATATATTCATTGATATTGTGAAATATAAATTCACTAAGGAATTTATAAAGGAAGTGGAATTTGTCTAAAAAAATAAATATTGATTTATTTTTGAAGTATTGAAATTGTATATCTTGTAAAGATATTTTGTGAAATAAATAATTTGGAAAATTATTTGGAAACTGGTGATGTGTGCATATCCAGTGATAGTTCGATAACCGACTATCAATATTTCCCTTTGAATGGGTAATTGATGTGAATTGTTTGAATGTGAATGCCACACTTATTTTTGAATAAGCGCTCACTATTCGGGTTAACCGGGAAAGGACCATGGGGTCGTATAACCCATTCCGAATATGTGATACGTCGTTATGAATTGCATTGAAGATCGGTGTTGAAGACCCGGTATTTGCGAGAGCGATAGGATGACCTGTCGATTTACTCTGCACCGAGTAGCTACGGTATAGAGTTCTCCATATGTGATGGTGAATCCGATCAGGATTGTGAATATCCGGATTGCAAGGACTTCTTTGTAAGTGCCTTCGGTTTTGTTCGAGCCCGGAACAGACTTGTATGGATTGTATGTCTGACATTACAAGTTGAGATATAAAGCCGATTTCATTCAAATATATTTCTGTTGGTGGCGAAGAATTTATTCTTTTAGCTTGACACCCTTCTCTGAGACGTACGAGCTCAGAGGTTATATAGTTGAAGTTATCAGCGATATATTCCCAATTTGGTAATGTGACATGCTGAGTGATGCTGAAATGATCATTGTGTTGATTATTGTGATAGGATCGTTTATTTGATCGTCTATCTTAGTGATCATTGTGTTGATCATTTGTTGACCCAAAGCATGGCTTTTGTATAAAGTATGTTTTTGTGGACGTGACTTCGTCGAACCTCACACCCCGGAAATGGTCAAAACAGGAAAGATGCAACAAGGTTATGAGGGGTAGCACCCTTTAGGGTATGTACATTTCCTTCTGGATAGAGGTGGTATCATGGTATGGAGCCCAGATATTTAACCTATGTGGTTACTACGAATTTATTACTTTGTGGTTGTTGGCTTTCGGGATCCCGTGAGAAAGGTCGTTTACGATCGGGGAATGGCGTGCTCGTGTCAGTAGTTACCCAGTTAGGGGTAACCCGGCCTTGTGTTGGCAGAGTTCCGGTTTGGTTCTCGGGGATGTCTTTCCAGAGGCATTCTCATGTGGCAATGGGAAGTTCCTTGGCCTGACCATTTGTTGGAAATCCAATTCCCAATACGAAACTTGTACGGTTTTAGTTGTAGAACCTATTATTCACTTATGGTGGTCACCACTGTTTGGATGGTAGCTATAGTAGGCATACGATAATGGTCGTATGTTGGCTAAGATTTATATTCTACTTTCGAAATGAATTTTTCCTACACTATACACTAGTAATAATATCAAATGTTATTTTAAATGCGTATCAAGCATCTTTGACTATCATAAGGAGAAATCTCCTCCGATTCTGCGTTTGCATTGTGTGTGTGTGCGGGAGGCCTTATGGTAGTCTCATTTTTAAAAGCATTGCGAATTGATTAAAAATATTCCTCTATTTTGATTTTAAAGATAAATAAACTGTTTTGAGTTCTCACACCAGTCACATGACTGACTTGGAGTTTATTGTTTTCCTTCCTAAACTCTGGGTGCCCACCAATTTTCACACGGGCAGTCAAGAGTTAGGTTTATCAGGATATTCTGGATATTCTGGAGTTGCTGGAGGCAAGATGGCTGGCATGGCGTATTACTAGTTTATATAGTATTTCTTTTTCCGCTGCACTGTTTGTTGTTGTTGTACACTCTGATGATATGATGTAATGAAATGTGATGTAATGTAATAACTGATATAGTTCTTTGTTTAAAGATTATTCATTTATTATTATATGTTGTTCCGCTGCGAATTGTGAGATTCTGATGTTGTTCTTGTTTTCTGTTCCGTCATATTTCCTCTATTTTCTTTCCGTTCTATTTTCTTCTCTTTTTCTTTTTCCTCTATTCTCTTTTTCTTCAATTTTAAAAAATTAAAATTTTCTGTTTTCTTTTCCTCTCCATCTTCTACCTTTTTCTCTCTTCTTTTCTACTTTTTCTTTTCTTAAATTTTTCTTAAAACCCCTAAGGGTTCGTATTTTCGTTCATCTTGAATTAAACAAAGGAGATTAGTGTCTATTCAAGGAGTACGGATTTACGGGTCTTTACAATTGGTATCAGAGCATATGGTTAAGCGACAACCATGGTTCTGTTGGGTATAATTCATTAGAGATAGAGTCAGTAGTACTCTAGAATGAGTTTGAGTGTAAGAATAGCTATGAGAGCGTATTTGTTAGTGAATATAAAATTGTTTTATATTGTGATGATTGGTTTGTTGAGTGGTATATGAACCTTCGTCGACGCAGCTTCGAAACTGAATCGAAGGGGTTTCTAAACACTTGAATAGAACAATTCGGCACAATATTTGTTTTAAAATTGGGTAAATGAAATAATTTTACCTTGAGTATATTTTTATATATAAAGAAATAATTTTTCAGAATTATTAAAGTGTATATATGTTGATTGTTTAGTTGTTTGAATAATCTAAATAAAAGAATAATTGTATAAGTAAAATGAATTATAAGAATTGAATTATAATTAAAGTGATTTACAATTGTGAAATAAACTTATATATATAAGAAGTGAAACTATATGAATATATTTATGAATATGAGTTGTAAGTAAAAATGAATTTAAAAGTTAAATGGAAATTCAACTTTGAAATTGAATTGAATTAGTGGATTAAATGTAAATCAATTGAATGTGAATTAAAATTGATATGAAATAATGAATATAAGTGTTAATTCATTAAAATCTAATGTTATTAGAAAGTTGAATAATTGAATGAAAATCAATTAATTAAACCAATTGATAAGCAAAGTAATTTGGTTGCAATTAATAAACATTGGTTGATATTGAATATGATTGTTAGTTGATTTTATATAATTCATTAAGTATTAATGAAATTTAAAGCTATGTAATTGAATTCAAATTAGAAGTAAATAAATTTGAATAGAATTGAATTTGATTTGGAAGTGAACCAACTTATGAATTAGTGAACATAAACTAATTGGGAATGAATATTAGTAAATCCACTGTTAATGAATCAAGTGTGATTTAAATTGAAAACCCAATTCATTGAATATTAATGAGAATATGAATGAATATATATTGGTTATGAATGCTAGTTGGTTGATGTTTGAATATGTTGCATTTGCTATGTTAGCATATATAGTTGTTATGGAGATATATGTTGTATATTGATACTATTGTCATATATGCATGTTCTCATGTTGTTTGTTGAGTAATTAGTAGGTGCGGATCGCGTTTGCTTCGCATTTGGAGCTCGCTTTTGCGCTATATTAGCCGTATATGCTTGCTAATAAAATATAAGGTACATATCTCGGATTAAATACAGTACTTTTACACTTTTTTCCCTGCGGGATGCCTCATTTCTTGATGAGATGTATATTTGTGATATATATACTGTCATTTTTTTTTCAGATCGAGCCGCGCAAAGGAGACTATGGCGAATTTTTCCGGAAATTTAAGGCGTTAGAAAAAATTTGAGAAAATTTGGGAAAATTTTTGAAAACTTTAACTTTGATTTTGGAATTGAAAGTTAAACAATAGTAATTGTTTTTTTTGAAAGATAACTAAGTATGATTTGGAAAACTTAGTAAAGTATTGTAAGAAGTTTAACTATGAATTTTGGAAAATTAATAAATTCTGTAACTTTTCTTACTTGTAATTTCGAGGACGAAATTCTTTTAAGTGGGGAAGATTGTAACGACCCAGAATTTTTAGAAATTAAAATTTGAATATTTAATTTATTTTAAATATTAATAAGTGAATTTATAAGTCAAATAAATTTTTATTTGAATTATTGAATTTAATTGAATAATTAAATCAATAATTTAATACGTTAAATTATGGAAATAATTGAAAATAGAGATAAATATGATTGAAAATGATTTGTAAAATTTTATTTTATCATATGGGAGTTAGAACGATATTTTAGAACTTTTAAAATCGAATTTAAAGTTAATTTGTGAAAATTGAATATTTTAATATTTAAATCGACTAGTGAAAATAGTCAATTTTTGAACAGTCTCAGAATTGAACGAAACCAGTTTCATTGGATCCGTAATAGTTAGTTATTACCGGATTTCAAATTTCGTGTCAATCGGAGTTATCGTTTGATCGTGGCAGCTCGAAACGCATCGATTTATTTTTAATTTAAATTTGACGAGTGAAAATAGCCATTTTTCAAAAAGTCTCGAATTTCGACGAAACCAGTTTCATCGGATCCGTAATGTGATATTATTGTAAGGTTTCAAATTTCAAGTCAATTGGATTTACCGTTTGTCCGTTACAAATTAAAACGCCTAGAAATCGACTTAAATCGGTTTAATTCAAATTGAGCGTTTATAGCCATAACTCGCACATACTTCCGAATTAGCTTCTGAAACCTGTTCCATTGTGTCCGGAACGTGGGATAAACCCTAGGTACGTCAGTTTCGGCGCCTAAATCGGAGTTCGGAATTTCCGGGATGAATAGTGTCGCTCGTTCCTTATAAATAGCCCTACCCCTTCACAAAAATAAAAAAATAAAAACAAACCCTAGCCGGCCCTAGAAACTGAATGGCCAGAAATTAGTTTCGATTCTCCTCATTTATCTCTTGATCCATGCATCGATTCAAGAAAGTTTCAACTAACAAATTGAAGAGGACGTTAAGCTCTAGAGATTCAACGGTTATGATCGGAAACGGAGTCGTGTGGAGGGAGCTACAGGCCCGCGTCCCTAGGGTGTTGCGCATGCTTTTCGAGACGCTGGGGGGGTGCGCGCGTGGCCGGTCTTGGGCCGATGGTGTGTGGTGGAAGGGGCTACGATGTGATGCTAGTTGATCGAATAATCATCGAGCGAGGAGGCTTGTAAATTTAACCCTAATTTTGCTATATGGGTTCGGCCCCATTGCGTTTGCCTGGAGCTTGTCGCGTGAACAAGGGAGAGGGGGGAGAAGCATATGCACGGCCAGGATCTGATGGGAGCAAATCGAACGGCCTGTGATGTTGTAGGTTTAAATTATTAAGTTAATGTTATAAATTTATGTATATAAACACGTGTAACTTCAAAAATTCATATCTTTTTCATACGAGGTCGAAAAAATGCAAACTCAGTTGCGTTGGAATCGTATGGATGAGCACTACGCGATGGAGTTGGTTTGGAGTCGTTTGGAGTTAGTGAGAATTTTGGGTAAAATTAAACGCGCGTTTAATTTTATTCGAAATAAATCGCTAAAACGGAATTTAAAATCAAGGTGAGAACTTCTCACTCAATCGAATCGGTTTCGATTTTATTTTAAATAGTTAGATTTAAAATATTTGAATGCATGTTTGAATGTTGATTAATATCTATTGATTGTTAAAATAGACATTATGCGCCGTTAGTAAGCGGATGTTATTTATTAAAAACATATACCGCGAATATTTCATAAACAGTGAAATTGGTATTATATATAATATCAATATATATATATTGGCATATGTATATATTGCAGTTGTTGATTCCCCGTATTTTTTAGCGGATGAGACCCTATTACGCCGTTATTAAGCGGATAATATTTAATAAGAACATGTACCGCGATAATTTCGTACTGGAGCGAAATTGGTATTGTGCTAATGTTTGTGAATGCAGGAAACAGGTTGGAGGGATCCAACTAGATTCCTCAACAGTATTTATTTGATTTCAGATATTTTGATATTTGATGGACTATCATATCGATATATGATGTCGTTGTTGTCGTGATTGACTATTTGGTATGTAGCATCATTGGACCAAGTTTGGAACTTTAAAATGATTTTAAAGTGATTTTTGAAAATATACTGTATGTTTGGAAATTGATTTATTTTAAATAAATAAACGTTATAATTTTTAAAGTTATAAAAATTATGATTTTTGAGAAAAATAGTTAAAAACTGATTTTTGAGAATATGATGCTAATGATTTTATAAAATAGTTAATCGGGACTTTTGAATTTATTATGAAAAGTTGAAATATAGGATTTATAAAATTTAATTATTTTATGAATCAAAAGGATGAAGTTTTTAAAGGAATTTGAAGACGTTTTAAAAGCATAATATAAATTGAATTATATTAAGAGATTTATAAATGGATATTTATAAATTGAAATATGGACATTATAAAACGAGTTTTTATAAATGTTGGAATGAAGTGAAAATGAAATTCATTAATGAATGAAGTTTATAGAATTATATAACGGTGAAGTTATAAATGGAAATTTTATAAACAGTAGGTTTATAAAATTTGTAAAGTTCAAAGGAACGATTTTTGCAAATAAATAAATTATAAGTGTTTGACTTATAATTTGGACTTTTGGTTTATAATTAAAATTATAAATCGAATAAGTTAATAAAGAGATTTATAAAAAGGAAGTTTTTATAAATAAATAGAAATGGAATTTATAAACGTTGTTTTATAAATTCGCAAATGACTTATTTTAATAAGAAAATTGTTGAAACCTATTAAAGGAGTTATATTCACATTTTTAAACAGTGAATAATCCTTTGAATTAAAATGAATAAAAGGATGAAATTGTTAATGAAGTTTATTCACATTTTTGAATAGTGAATAACACGTTAAAGAAAATTGTTTGAATGTGAGTGTTTTAAATAGAATTAAAACGATCTAATGATGTTTTAATTGTGTTGAGATTCGAAACCATAGATTTCAACATTTATTGTTGAAATAGACGTTTTCGAGAAATAGAAGGAGATGATGGACTATAACACTGTTGTTATAGTAAATGATTTCCGAAAGGAAATGTTTTGTATAGTATTGGGATTTATATATCTATTTTAAATTCGAATCCCTATACTAGTGATTTTGGGTTGTCGTAACAATGTTTTACGCGACATTCGTTTTGGCCCAAATAAATATGTTAAGAGAATGATTTCCTTAATAGAATGAAATATATACTTAATCTCGATTGAAGTATATTGAATATTTTCTAAGTGTTGAAAATAAAAAGATTTGTGAATTATTTATTGAATAAGTATGGAATTGTTTTCCAATATGAAGTGATATTTAGAATTTATCTTTTTGAAGACAAATTGAAATGAATTATTGGAAATCATATATTCATTGATATTGTGAAATATAAATTCACTAAGGAATTTATAAAGGAAGTGGAATTTGTCTAAAAAAATAAATATTGATTTATTTTTGAAGTATTGAAATTGTATATCTTGTAAAGATATTTTGTGAAATAAATAATTTGGAAAATTATTTGGAAACTGGTGATGTGTGCATATCCAGTGATAGTTCGATAACCGACTATCAATATTTCCCTTTGAATGGGTAATTGATGTGAATTGTTTGAATGTGAATGCCACACTTATTTTTGAATAAGCGCTCACTATTCGGGTTAACCGGGAAAGGACCATGGGGTCGTATAACCCATTCCGAATATGTGATACGTCGTTATGAATTGCATTGAAGATCGGTGTTGAAGACCCGGTATTTGCGAGAGCGATAGGATGACCTGTCGATTTACTCTGCACCGAGTAGCTACGGTATAGAGTTCTCCATATGTGATGGTGAATCCGATCAGGATTGTGAATATCCGGATTGCAAGGACTTCTTTGTAAGTGCCTTCGGTTTTGTTCGAGCCCGGAACAGACTTGTATGGATTGTATGTCTGACATTACAAGTTGAGATATAAAGCCGATTTCATTCAAATATATTTCTGTTGGTGGCGAAGAATTTATTCTTTTAGCTTGACACCCTTCTCTGAGACGTACGAGCTCAGAGGTTATATAGTTGAAGTTATCAGCGATATATTCCCAATTTGGTAATGTGACATGCTGAGTGATGCTGAAATGATCATTGTGTTGATTATTGTGATAGGATCGTTTATTTGATCGTCTATCTTAGTGATCATTGTGTTGATCATTTGTTGACCCAAAGCATGGCTTTTGTATAAAGTATGTTTTTGTGGACGTGACTTCGTCGAACCTCACACCCCGGAAATGGTCAAAACAGGAAAGATGCAGCAAGGTTATGAGGGGTAGCACCCTTTAGGGTATGTACATTTCCTTCTGGATAGAGGTGGTATCATGGTATGGAGCCCAGATATTTAACCTATGTGGTTACTACGAATTTATTACTTTGTGGTTGTTGGCTTTCGGGATCCCGTGAGAAAGGTCGTTTACGATCGGGGAATGGCGTGCTCGTGTCAGTAGTTACCCAGTTAGGGGTAACCCGGCCTTGTGTTGGCAGAGTTTCGGTTTGGTTCTCGGGGATGTCTTTCCAGAGGCATTCTCATGTGGCAATGGGAAGTTCCTTGGCCTGACCATTTGTTGGAAATCCAATTCCCAATACGAAACTTGTACGGTTTTAGTTGTAGAACCTATTATTCACTTATGGTGGTCACCACTGTTTGGATGGTAGCTATAGTAGGCATACGATAATGGTCGTATGTTGGCTAAGATTTATATTCTACTTTCGAAATGAATTTTTCCTACACTATACACAAGTAATAATATCAAATGTTATTTTAAATGCGTATCAAGCATCTTTGACTATCATAAGGAGAAATCTCCTCCGATTCTGCGTTTGCATTGTGTGTGTGTGCGGGAGGCCTTATGGTAGTCTCATTTTTAAAAGCATTGCGAATTGATTAAAAATATTCCTCTATTTTGATTTTAAAGATAAATAAACTGTTTTGAGTTCTCACACCAGTCACATGACTGACTTGGAGTTTATTGTTTTCCTTCCTAAACTCTGGGTGCCCACCAATTTTCACACGGGCAGTCAAGAGTTAGGTTTATCAAGATATTCTGGATATTCTGGAGTTGCTGGAGGCAAGATGGCTGGCATGGCGTATTACTAGTTTATATAGTATTTCTTTTTCCGCTGCACTGTTTGTTGTTGTTGTACACTCTGATGATATGATGTAATGAAATGTGATGTAATGTAATAACTGATATAGTTCTTTGTTTAAAGATTATTCATTTATTATTATATGTTGTTCCGCTGCGAATTGTGAGATTCTGATGTTGTTCTTGTTTTCTGTTCCGTCCTATTTCCTCTATTTTCTTTCCGTTCTATTTTCTTCTCTTTTTCTTTTTCCTCTATTCTCTTTTTCTTCAATTTTAAAAAATTAAAATTTTCTGTTTTCTTTTCCTCTCCATCTTCTACCTTTTTCTCTCTTCTTTTCTACTTTTTCTTTTCTTAAATTTTTCTTAAAAACCCTAAGGGTTCGTATTTTCGTTCATCTTGAATTAAACAAAGGAGATTAGTGTCTATTCAAGGAGTACGGATTTACGGGTCTTTACAACATACGTGAATATCGCGATGGAGATGAAGAAAACAAGTGCGGCCCTGATGCTTCCAGGCAGATCGAACGGCAAAGATTGTAGGTTGAAGAAAAATAATAAATGTAAATTGTAAATTAATTATATTAATTTGTACAAACTTTGAAATGCAATAACTTTTCGCTACGAGGTCGAAAAATTATGAAACAAGTTGCGTTGAAATCGTATGGACGAACACTATGCTATGGAATTGGATTGGAGTCGTTTGGAGCTAGTGAAACTTTCGGATATAATTAAACGCACGTTTAATTTTATTCGAAATAAAACGCTGAAACCGTTATTGAAATCAAGGTGAGAACTTCTCACTCAATCGAATTGTTTCGATTTAAATTTTAAATAGTTAGATTTAAAATTTCTTGATTTTTTGATTGAATGATAAATTATTATCTATTGATTGTTAAAATAGACATTATACGCCGTATATTAAGCGGAGGTTATTTATTAAAAACATATACCGCAATAATTCCATCTTGATTGGAATTGGTATTATATATATACTTCGAGTTGATTTTCCCGCATTATACAGCGGATGAGACCCTATTGCGCCGCATAATAGCGGATAATATTTTATAAATCCCATATACCGCGATATTCCGTATTGGAACGGAATTGGTATTGTGCCAATATCTGTCGATGCAGGGAAACAGGTTGGAGGGATCCAACTGGATTCCTCACCAGTATTTATTTGATTACAGATATTGTGATATTTGTTGATTATCATATACTGATATATGATGTCTTTGTTGTCGTGATTGACTATTTGGTGCTGTTGCATCATCAGACCCATTTTTGAAGTTTAAAAATAACGATTTTGATTTTTAAGGGATTTTTAAAGTATTTTTGAAAATATACGTTTTATTAAAAATTTGGAATTGATTTATTTTAAATAAATAAACTTTATAATATTTAAAGTTATATAAGATATGATTTTTGAGAAATATAACCAAAATGTGATTTTTGAAATAAATAATCAATTAATTTATAAAATGGTTTAAATTGGGATTTTTGAATTATTATAAACGATTTATATAAAAGAATTATAATATTGATATTTATAAATTAAAAATATAGGAATTATAAAACGAGTTTTTAAAAGTGTTAAAATGAAATAAAAATGGATTTCATAAGTGAATGAAATTATAGATTTATAAATTATGAAGTTATAAATTGAATAGATTTTGTAGAATAGAAAACTATAAATAATTAACTTGAAAATTTGTTTTTTCACATCTAAATGAGATTTAAGTAGAATTGGTTAATGAAGTGATTTTATAACTTGAAGTTTTTATAATATATAAATGTGAATTTATAAACATTGATTTATAAATTCAAGATTGATTGAATTTGATAAGTAATTTTTTTATAGCTTATTAAAGGAGTATATTCACGATTTTGGAACAGTGGATAATTTTTGAATTGAATATGTAAAAGTGTTGAATTTGGTTAATGATTTACATTCACGATTTTGAATAGTGAATAATATATTAAAGTGTTTTGGGGAAGTGATATTTTAAATAGAATTAAAACGATTTGAAGTTGTTTTAAAATGCATTAAGTGTCGAAACCATAGATTTCAACATTCATTGTTGAAATACACGTTATCGAGAAATAGAAGGAAATAGTGGACTATAACACTGTTGTTATAGTAAATGATTTCCGAAAGGAAATGTTTTATATAGTATTGGGATTTATATATCTATCTTAATTTCGAATCCCTATACTAGTGATTTTGGGTCGTCGTAACGATGTTTTACGTAACATTCGTTTTGGCCCAAACAAATTTGTTTAAGAGAATGTTTTCCTTAAAGAATGAAATATATACTTAATTTCGATTTAAGTATGTTGAATATTTTCCAAGTGTTGAAAATAAATGGATTTGTGAATTACTTATTAATAATAAGTATGGAAATGTTTTCCAATATGAAGTGAATATTTTGAGATTTTATCTTTTAAAGATAAATTGAAAATGAATATTAGAAATCGATTTGAAAATCGTATATTCATAGATATTTTGGAATTGTAAATTCACTATGGAATTTATAAAAGAAAGGGAAATTTTTTAAAAATAAAACGTTGATTTATTTTTGAAGTATGAGAATAAATTTACGGATTTGGAACGTAAGTATAAAGTAAATCGGTAAGGATTTATATAATTGGTTTAAATGAACCATTTTGAAATGAAAGCTTTTTCGCGTAAGGAAAATGATTGAAATTTGTTTTCAAATGGTTGAAGTGTGAAAATTATATATCTAGCAAAGATATTTTTGGAAAATAAATAATTTGGAAAATTATTTGGAATCTGGTGATGTTGAGCATACCTATTGATAGTTAAATAACCGAGTATCAATATTTACCTTTGAATGGGTATTTGTTGTGATTTGCTTGAATTTGAATGCCACACTTATTTTCAAAATAAGCGCTCGATATTCGGGTTAGTCGGGAAAGGACCTTGGGGTCGTATAACCAATTCCGAATATGTGGTACGTCGTTATGGATTGCATTTGATGACCGGTGTTGAAGATCGGATATTTTTGAAAACGGAAGGATTACCGTCGAATGACTCTGCATCGGCTCATCTCCGATATAGAGGTTTTATCACCCTTAGTGACGGAAAGTCCGGACGTGATTAGTGAATATCCGGATTGCAAGGACTTCTATGTAAGTGCCTTCGGTTCCGTTCGATCCCGGAACGGACTTGTATGGATTGTGTGTCTGGCGTTACAATTTGAGATGTAAAGCTGGTTTCTACCAAATATATTTCTGTTGGTGGCGGAGAATTTATTCTCTTAGCTTAACACCCTTCTCTGAGACGTACGAGCTCAGAGGTTATGTAGTTGATGGTTACTAGTGATACATTCCCAAATTGGTAATGTGGCATACAAAGTGATGTTGAGCATTTGATGATCAAAGCACAGCTTTTATACAAAGCGTGGCTTTATGGACGAGACTTCGTCGGACCTCACACCCTGGAAATGGTCAAAACAGGAAGGATGCAGCAAGGTTATTAGGGGGTAGCGCCCCTTTAGTGTATGTCATTCCTTCTAGATAGAGGTGGTATCATGGTATGGAGCCCAGATACTTAACCTATGTTGTTGCTGCAAATTTATTACTTTGTGGTTGTTGGAATCGAGGATCCTCGGATATAGATCGGTTACGATTGAGGAATGACATATTCGTGTCAGTAGTTGCCTAGTTTTAATGGTAACCCGGCCTTGTGTTGGCAGAGATCCGGTTAGGTTCTCGGGTCGTCTTTCCAGAGGCGTACCCATGTGGCAATGGGAAGTTCCTTGGCCTAACCATTTATTGGAAATCCAAAGAAACAATACGAACCTTGTACGGTTTTAGTTGTATAACCTGCCATGGAATGTGGTGGTAACCTGCTATCGAACATGGTAGCTATAGTAGGCATAAGTGCGAAATGCCTATGCTAGTTAACATTTATATCTTTACTTTCGAAATGTTTTCTGCACTATGCACTAGTAATAATATCAAATGTTCCTTTTTAATGCGTATCAAGCATCTTTGACTATCATAAGGAGAAATCTCCTCCGATTCTGCGTTTGCATTGTGTGTGTGTGTGCGGAAGGCCTTGTGGTAGTCTCATTTTCTAAAAAACATTGCTAATCCATTTTAAAATTATCC
This sequence comes from Allium cepa, assembly GCA_030765085.1. Classification (NCBI taxonomy): domain Eukaryota; kingdom Viridiplantae; phylum Streptophyta; class Magnoliopsida; order Asparagales; family Amaryllidaceae; genus Allium; species Allium cepa. The sequence goes on from CM060939.1 coordinate 161,473,637, forward strand.
TGTACTTTGTTTTTTTTTAAAATAAACTGTTTTAGTTCTCACACCAGTCACATGACTGACTCGGAGTTTATTGTTTTCCTTCCTAAACTCTGGGTGCCCACCAATTTCCACACGGGCAGTCTAGAGTCAGGTTTATCAGGATATTCTGGAATTCAGGAGTTGCTGGAGGCAAGCTGGATGGCATGGCGTATTCACTGGTATATAGTATTTCTTTTTCGCTGTTTGTTGTTGTTTGTTGTTGAACACTCTGATGATGTAATGTAATGAAATATGATGAAATGTAATAACTGATATAGTTCATTGTTGAAAGATTATTCATTTATCTATTATATGTTGTTCCGCTGCGATTGTGAGATTCTGATGTTGTTCTGTTGTTTCTTTCTGTTCTGTTCTATCTTTTTCTTTCTTCTTCTACCTTTCTCTTCTTCTTAAACCATAATGGTCTCCGTTCATCTTGAGTTAATCAATGGAGATTAGTGTCTATTCAAGGAGTACGGATTTATGGATTATTACACACAAGCCCAAGTAAATCAAATACAATAAAAATCACTCAAGCCTATCATTTCAGCTCATAATGATTTTTCCTTATTCTAAAGTTCATTCGGGTATGTATCATTTCAACCCATAGTGATAGGTAACTTGCAGTGTGAGATACAGTAAATAAAATGAACAGTATAACATGTAATTTCATATCAGGTAATGTAACAGGTATATAAACAACATTTAACATCATATAAATATCGCAGGCAGGTATGAACATAACATATCTATTTTACATATTCTCTTGTCATCATTTCACAATTATAAAAGTACGTATGTCGAGAGTGATAAACTCACCTATTAAAGCTAGACTTGACAAACTAGAGATGCACAACAAACTCCGAAAAGCATGACAAGGAACGACTAGATTTTTTGAGTGGATGATGAGTCAAGATCCAATCTTGTATACATACAAATACAACAATTATAAGTATATGATTTCAATATAAGATTATAAATCAAAACAATGCAAAGATATGAAAGAAAATGACAAAACATTTGCTTTATACATCAAGTGGGCTTGGCCATGGTCACAATGGGCTTGACCATCAACACATGGCTCGGCCATGACTTAATTTGATGCAAGTATGCTCGGCTATGGGTGTATTTGAGTCAATCAAATGCATGGCCATGCAAGGGAAGGTGAAAATTGGCATGTTAAATTCATGAAAGGCAAAAAGGATGGACTTATGAGCTTTTTGGTTAGACCTATGCTAAAGTGGTTCGGCCCTATGTGGAGTTGGTTCGGCCATGTTTGTTTGGCTTGGTCATGTGGTCAACTAGTCACAACTAGGGGATGGAATGAAGGAACAAGTGGTGGCCGAGGCAATAGGAAGGGAAATGGTGAACAAAGTAGGCTCGACTAGGGTTGTTTCAAGGAGATATGGTGGTGGAGTTTCATCTAGGGTCACGGCATGGCTTGGTGGTGATAAGGAGGAGTGAAGGCCAATCATGGTGGTGTGGTGGAGATGGTGAGGTCGGCTAGGAGGTGGAGGCTGAGCAATACATTGAAAAACAAAAGGGAAAAAGAGAATGGAAAAATAAGGAAGAGAAGCCATGGAAAAACTTATTGTATTTCTTATGTTTTTAGGACGCAAATGAAATTGAGAGATGAGAAATATTTTTTGTACGTGAAACATAAAGATAAGTGGCAGCTAGGGTTTCCAAGGAATTTGAACGGTTAAGAGATGGAAATGAACGGCTAGGAAAGGAAAAGACTAGAAAAGGAAAAGGCAACAAAAATAAAAACAAGTAACTTAAGTCTTTTGAAATTTCCAAGCCAAAAATTAAAATAAACAAATCAAAATCCAATAAATAAAATCAAAGGCTAAAAGAAAATAGAAAAATAGAAAAATAGAAATGAGGTTGATAAATAAAAATATAAAATAGACAATATTTACTGAAAATAATCGCGTGTAAAACGCCGAAAGTTATCAAATTTAAAAAGTATAAAACGGAATTTCACGAAACGAAAAGCAACACAAATATTAAGCTAAAATACAGTTTCCAAAAAAAAGATTAGAAATTAAAAATTCAAATTTAAATTTTTCAACGGAAAGTCAAAGTGTGACCGTAGTTGACCAAAGTATAAAATTTTCAGAAAATATTTATTTTATTGTATTTGGAAAATAAATTATAAACAAATTCCAAACTTACATTGGAAAATTCTAAAAATTCGCTTTAAATGATTTAAAAAATCTAAGTTTTCAAATAAAAATTTAATTAAAATATTTACAAAATTATGGGTCGTTACATTAGTTTTAAAAAGATTATGTTTCGTATACAAAAGGATGTCTCTTGAAAAGATATAGATATTTATGTGTTTTTTTGTGAATAAGAGAATGATAATATTCAGTTATTATCATCTGTTGATTGATTGGTTGAAGTTGGCTAAGAAATGTTTTAGTGTCATCTTAAAGGGTTGGGTACAAGCACCTTGTGAATTAAGTTTTACGATTTGACTTTAAGGTGTTTTAATAATAATATTGGTTTAAGGTTAATGAATTTATATAATATAATAAATGAGAATGTTTTATAAAACGAGATTTTGCAAAAATAAAATGATTTTTTAATGTTATATAAATTTTGAGAATTTAAATTCTGGTATTTAAATATGATTGGAAGGAAGTCTCTTATGATAACTAGTTCAAGTGGCTCGAAAATAGCTAAATATGGATAGGAGATATGATCGGATGGCAAATACTTCTCTTAAGTATTACCCTTATGTTTAAGGGGACATATGATACTATTGGTAGTACCTAGTTCTTGGGTATTATTTTGGAGTAACTCGATCTATATAAATTTCCTTAAGTTAAAAAGATAATGTGAATCATTAAATAATAGATTAATTAGCAATTGTTAATTTTTATCAAGGTGTTTGCATTTAATATTGGTTAAAAGGGAGTATACTATAAAATAAAAAGTTTGTTGTAATTTTGGAAAATAAAAGATAAATTATCTTTTAAATAAAAATCGTTTCTTTTGGAAAAGAGATAGAGAAATTTTGTGAATAAATATTTTGAAGTAATAAATGGTTTATAAAAGTATTTAAACCAAAGATAAAAGTTTTTTGAAATGTTTTCAGAATTTTTTTAGGAAAGTTAATAATATGTATAAGGTACGTAGATCATTTCACCATATAATTTGATCTAAGGTTCGAGGACAAGAATTAATGTGTTTATCCTTGTCCAAATAGGGATTTGTCACTCGATTCTTGACGACGAACATTGATGAGGGCTTATGGTTGGGTACTTACGTTTTCTATGATAATTGAGAACTACGTAAGGAAAACGAAGATTTCTAATTTGGAAACCTGATCAGAGTCCATACAAGAAGATTGAGGGATCACTACAAGTTTGAAAGTAAAGTTGTGTTTTCGAATAGGAGATCGAATCAGATATTGCATACTATTGATCGGTTTACATCGTACATGTTTAAATTTATAAAATAATATTTTGGGCAAACTCTTTTGGAGTTAGGTTTGGTAAGACTTTAGGGCTATGGGTGATGCTTATTTTAGGTACACTTAATTATTTGGTTTCGTTATATTTTTCCGTCCTTGGAATTTCGAGGATGAAATTATTTTAAGAGGGGAAGAATGTAACGATAACCAGTTTGACTCGGAATACTTAACTAAATTAAGTATTTGGATATATGTTTGTTAAACATAAACAATTACGTTTTATGTAATAAATAATAATGGTGATTTTGTATTAGAAAAATTATTATAAAAATACATTCTTTGGAAAAATATCGATAATATGACCGAAATCGTTTTATCGATAAACAGCATTTTAACCATCAAAATTCGTTCATGATTTTTTAAAAACACTTATTTAACTATAATAAAAATATTTTTCCATCTTTGGAAATAAAAATAATTATGATGTCATTGATGATGTTGTCATCTCATAGATGAAAACATAAGGAAAGTTTTGGTATTTTGGATATTTAAATATCTAAATAATTATTTTAAATGATGAATAATCTATTTTGATTATTATGCAGTAGTAATAATTGATTTATATTATTTTTATAAATGTATAAACTTGTTTTATAATGATATGAAAATTTCGTTGCACGTTGGAAGTTAAATGCAAGATTTTGCAACTCTTGTCTGAATATTGATTTATACGATTTTATAATTCAAATGAGCATGTTTTTATTGTTCTAAGATGATTAGAACAATATTTTTTTTACATATATGTATATATATATATAGATTAATTGAAAAGTAAAAATATGACCGTATTTCAGATTATGGATTTTCAATGATTTATCAAATAGAAGTTATAATCAAATGTTAGACCATGGTTTGTCAATGGTACATATATGTGCATATGTACATGCACATAACATGTACAAACATATAACAAGTCACCATGTGCATTTACACGTTTACCTTAAGTAAAAAATATAAATATCAAGATATTTTCAAAACCAAATCATGACATATCTCTAAGCACAAGCCAAGATGTGATGGGGATTATGAAAAGAGGGGAGCCTAGCTATGAGTAATGGGAGAGGTTGCGATGATGAGTTGGAGATATTTTACATTTTACTTAAGATTTAAGCTTCCAAAATGCTATAAATAACACCCTACCCACTCACTTATTCTTACACTAATTCTCTTCTTCTTTTTCCTCTTCTTGAAGCTCCTTAATGGCTTCCCAATGAAATGAAGAAGTTATGTAAAAATAAAACAAAGTTATATACATATACATACAAAGTTCTTTCACTTCAAAGCTACGACCAAAACACTCTTCTTCCCTCCTCAAACCCACGGCCACCACCATCATTCACCCTTGGTCAAGCTAACACCCTCAAGAGGGTCATGGTCGAGCTTGCAAGAAGAAAGGAGGAAGATCCAGGAAGCTCCGCAGTGAAGACAGTGGAGAGAAATGCTGCCAGAATATTGCTAGAATAATTTCAAAGAGCTACGGGGAGGAGTGGATATGATAGTGAGTACTTGATTTACATACACCTTAAAATGTTTGGAAAATAATGATATTCATGTTTAATTAGTAAATTTATATGTTTGGATGATTAATATTTTTGAATATTGGTTGATTATATTATTGATAACTTGGCCATGATAAATATAACAAATAACGAGAAAATTATATTTATCAAAATAGAAATGGTTAACTAATTAACCATATCTAATTCATGAAAAATAAATCCATATTAATATGAATATGGAGTTAATTAAGCCTCTTTATGGTTTTGGATTTAAAAGAAAAGTTATTTAGACGATTTAAAATAGAAAAGATATCACTTTGAAATTTAGTTGAAAAGAGGAGTTTTGATTTATTTTGGAAAAATAAATTACAATGTTTGATTTGGAAAATGAGAATTTGAAAAGTTTAAATTTCATATAAGATGTCATATGAGAATTTTACAAATGGATTCTTAAATAAAAAGATGGTTAATTGATATTATAATAATATGATATTATAATATGGAATACAAGTGAATATGGAAAGGTTTGTTCTAAGTAATTAAAGAAAAATGATTTGGTATTTCCAACGATGGAAAGGGGTCTTAATTTACCAAAGGATTTGATAAAAGTGACTTAATTTTCTATATACTCTTGAAAAGATAAAGGAATAATTTAAAGAATATATCTCTAAAAGATATTCGATTTGGTAAAAACATAAATTGATTTGATATTGTTTGATAATCACCAATATACTTGACATCTTTTTACCGTTGATTGGTTCGAATGGACCGGGATCGGATTTGGATGATTCCTATCCGAAAACAACTTTGAATCAACTTATGTTTTTCGAAAGTGAAGACATTTGAAGATGATGATTTTTAAAGAAGGAGATCTTCATAATGAAGGGTTGCCTGCCACTAACCTCTGGGGTAATTCATATATTATATATATGGTGGAAATGGTGCCTTCGTTCTGAAAATCTTCAATTTGCAATGACTACTTGCTACTAATCCTAGGGATGATTACCAAATAGGATGTGCAACGACCCATTATTTTCGATAATTAAAAATAGTTAATTTAATAAGGTTTTGTGGTTTAATGTTGAAAGAAAAAAAATTTGTGATTTAATGATAAGAATATAACCGGAATGAAATGTAATAGTATTAATTTAAGGTAATTGATAACTGCTTTAAATGTAATTCCAATTAATTGAAACGATGAAAAGTTATAATTGGTTATAGATTGTAAATAAATTGTAATAACGTGTGTATTAATTGATAATTGGATTAAAAGAGTAATTCATAATTTAAATGGTGTATTAATTAATGAAATAATGTGCAATAAATCATAATTGGATAGAATTAGTATTGTGTAAGTTGGTATAACATATGTTTGTAAATAATAAACTTATAAATGTGATTAAAAGTTAATGGTGACAATTATTATATGTTATCTATTTATTTAGTCCATTAAATTAAATTGGAACTTGATTACAATTAAATATAATTAAATATTACGTTAATGGAAATTAAAATGAAATTGGAGAATATTAATGTAATAAGATATAAACCAATGTTGACTATACCCATATAGTAATGATTGATTGAATAAAAAGATTGAAATTAAATTTACTCAATTTATTGAAATTAAATTATAATTAATTGGATTTAATTACATTTGAAATTGAACACTATAATTAGTGTAATATTTAACACTGAATTGATATGTAAATTTGTTTTAAATTATTCTAGATGTATAAGTATTCAAAATGATAATATAGAATTTGAATTGAAAGGTGAATTAATTAATTTAATAATAATTAATTTATTTAACATGAAAATAGACGTTTGGGCCGTCTTGGATTTCGATGAAACCAGTTTCATCGGATCCGTAGCGGTGAATTATTATAAGGTTTCAAGTTTCGTAGCAATCGGACTTGTTGTATGACCGTATGAACTCGAAACGCGTAGAAATCAATTTAATTAAATTCGATCAAAATCAATTTGAAATAAGATGAATTTTAAGCTAACTTCTTTATAAGATGAAATTAGGACTTGAAACCTATTCAATTGAGTTTTAAAATATCAAGAACATCTATTTTGATATAGGGGATGATCCACTTTCGTTTCGGAAGCGAAACGGGCTTTTCGAGGCGTTGTTGTCATTCGTACTAATTCGATGTGTTTATTTTCTTATCGGGCTTGGTTGATATAAATTGTTCTCTTCTAACCCTAGAGCCTCTTATTTTATCATTCCCGTACGTACAATTCGACTTGACTGTTCCTTCCCTCTTCCTCAATGGCAGAAACCAATTTCCTAAATCCAAACCCTAATTTTAAAATTTCAAATCAATTTCAAAAATCAAACTCCTCCAAACCATGACATATTATATACCATTTCAAAGCTCTCGATGAGTGCAATCCCTGGTGCGATTCATTTTTGCCATCGAATCACCATTTTTCCCGAAAATAGTAGTTTAGTTTCGGTCGTTCATGTGCGGTTGTTGAGATTCAACGGCGGATCTGCGACTATAGGACGATCGAGCAGCACCATTGGGTAGAGAGGGTCGAGCAGTGATCATCAGTGTTGTTCATTCGTGCTCATGTAGTCGAGAATCGCCATGGTGGCTTTGTATAAAACAGCGGCGCCTGTGCCTGGTGGCACGACCGAAGTGACGCACGTTGGTATTGGGAAAGGCGGCCGAAGATGGGGGAGCTGGTGGCGAGTCTCGATCGAAGCGATGGGCTTCGTGCAGGCGAGAATAATTGGTCAAAGTCAGCGTTTGGTGGCAGCTTTAGCTTCATTCATAATTAGGCTTTATGTGTGCGTGCATGAGGGTGTAGATGACGTGGTATGGCCTTTTTTATTATTAATCATTTATTTAAATTTGAATTTTCAACATTCTAACATCCATAACTTCCTTATACGAGCTTGGATTCATGCGCGGTTTATTCCATACGATCGTTTCAGAATTCCGGACATTATGGAACCGGTTTGGAAAAATTATAAGACCGTTCAAATTTGGGCCTTATTTTGGATTTCAAATCAATTTGAAATCAAAAGTGATTGTTTTAACCCACTCATAATTACTAAATTATCTTAGCTTGGTTAAATTAAATATATGATGTGATTTGGAATCTATTAGTTGATGTTTGGTATATTAAAATTGTCATTCTTGTTAAATTTGGCTCTTATTGCATTTAATCATCGTTTAATTTAATATTGAATTAATTATCAATTTAATACCTGTTAATGACAATCAGTTATCTATTGATGTTTATTGATTAATTTGGATGATGATTGTAATGGATGTTTCACTGTTGATATTGGATGAATGGATGTTATATTTTTATATTATTATAACACTGCAAGTTTTCTATGGGTTGAAATGATACATACCCGAATGATCATATAGAATAAGGGAAAAACGTTGTGGGTTGAAATGATAAACCCAAGCAATTTTAATTGAACTGAAATTTTAGGGTTGCGTGTTAAAATGATATATATCTGTAAATATAAAATATTCGCGGATTGAAATGATAAATATCCATATCACTTAACCACATGGTTGAAAATTATATAGGGACACCGGATTGGTTAAATTAAATAATTTCAAATCCTTAATTTTTGAATCAGTTAAATGATATTTTGAAATAAAATTTAATTTATATAAATTGAAATATTGTTGAAAATCCATGTTTTAACTGTGAAATTGGAATTGGTTTAAATGAATTGTTTAAAGGCCTTAAATTGAAATTCGAAAGCTGGATGTGGTCTAGATATGTTGAAATGAAAGAAATAGTTCAATTTGATATTAATTTCAAGTTTATTATAATAGATATAAAATGTTTTAAAACATATTACTTTCAAATCCTAATTATTAAGATTTTAAAATTATTAAACTAATCTAAGCTATTTTGAACTATTTGAACTAAATTAATTAATTTAAACTAATTTAATTTATCTTGATCTATTTAATACAATTCAATTTATTTTAATCCATTTTAAAAACTATTTAATCTATTTTAAAACTATTTAATCTATTTTAAACAATATTACACTATTTTAATCTATTTTAAACTATATTAATCCATTTTAATCTATTTTAAACTATATTATCCATTTTAACCTATTTTAAACTATATTAAACTATTTTAATCTGTTTTAAACTGTATTTATCCATTTTAAACTATATTAATCCATTTAATCTATTTTAAACTATTTTAATCCTTTTAACCTATTTTATACTATATTAATCCGTTAATCTATTTTAAACTATCTTAAACTATTTTTAAACTAATTTAAACTATCTAAACTTTTTTTCTAAATTTCAAGTTTTGGAAAGTGGAAGTTTATATTTAAATCCTTGATTTTTATGTAGAATACGACTAAAAGATGAAATAACCTAAGTTGGGATTTAAATAGCATATTTCGAGTAAGCACGATGATTTTGAAATGTGGATTTAACCTATTTTGAAAATATGATTTTCGAAAGTAAATATGATTGCTGAGGTGGTATGGTTTTAATTAAATATGATATTTTCATATCAATATGTAATGGCTCTAGAGATGTAAATAAACCATCTGGTGTGTGATAATCGTTTGGTTGTTAAAAAGACCGAGATCAGATATTGTCATACTCTCTGCCAATACTGTAAACCACATTAACAATTGTGCGTGTGGTCGAGAATCCAGAAATGAAGTAGGATGGTTTGGCAAATGATTCTGTATCAGGTATTTACATGACCCTGACTCCCATGAGTCAGCTTGAATGTGACAAAAATAGGACCTATACCTGGGCTAAGAGAGGCCATTCCTCCTATCGGACATGCTTCTTCGATACCATATTATGACTTTTTGATTGATTTGGTGGCCACCCCTCGATTTAGATAATGGGAGTATGTTCCGAGGTGGGCGGTAGTAGCTGTTATGCGTTACAAACAGCCCGGTTCTGCAAAACGGTAGAGTCCAACCCTAGCATTGCCTCGTGTGTCATGTTCACATGCACCATCGCACCTTCTACAAGGTTGTTTTGTACCGTACCGTACCTATGGAGTGCCCTCTTGGTAAACCTCTAATCTATGGAGGACCTTACGGTACTATAGAGTCTGTAGGAATATATAAAATGGTTAAGGGGATATGGGTAACGCCTTAACGCTATTTTAATACTTTACTGTAGACACTATTATAATAGTGTATTGTACTATGTATATAGATAGTTAAAGGGATACTTAGGAGACGCAAATCCCAAACATCTCTTAAGTTATTGCACTCACGCTAGACATTGGATAGGAGATGTTAAAACCAGTAAACATCTCTAACACCGTTACACCCATATTTATTACTATTGATTTAACTTAAATAAGATCTTTTAGTTCTGACTCGAGTGTTATGTCTTTTCAATTCGCTCGGGTCAGCCTGGGCTTTTAAGTATATCGAAGACTGCTTTTGGAGGATGAAGACGAAGATTTAGTACTATTACTATTTATTATATCTATTCTACCGCATCATGTTATTCTACTGCATTGTTATTTATTTCTATTGTATGTAACTCTGATTACGTATTGTAAAGTTTAATCAAATGTTATTTGTAAAACAGCTTCATAAACTGTTTATTTATTTATTATATTTTGTCATTCTGCTATGAGATTCTGTGTTTGTTTTTCTTTCTTTCTCTGCTTTTTCTTATTTACCCCATAACAATCCTCCATTTTGAATGGTTTGAGTTTGATGTGTGTGGCTTATCGTCGATTTAAACCATCTAAAAAGGTGGGTCGTTACATTTGGTATCAGAGCTTTGGTTTAGCGATAACCTTAGCTTTATGGGGTCTGACTCATTAGGATAGGGTAGTAACACCCTAGAACGAGTCGTTGAGTGTATATATATGAGAGAGCATATTTTTTATTGTTATAAAAGGGTTTTTATATTGTGTTAATTTGTTCTGTTTAGTATTTATAAATTCTGGTCGGTACATAGGACGCTGTGGTATCGATAGGAATTCCTAAACACTTAATAGGACAGACTGACACGATATTGTTTTAAAATATAGGTAAATAATAAATTTTATAAATGATATAGTTGGATGTAATATGTTGTTTGTTAGGTAGAGAAATTTTATAAATACTGTGTAAAATAGGATTTACAAGTAAAGTAAATATAAATTGGAAATTTAGAACTTAAGTTTCGGGATTTTTAAGATTTCTTTCAAAAGATTTTGGAATATAATATTAGTACTATTTGGAAGTATTTTCGGATAAATATTTTCAATACGATTTGAAAGAAAATTTTAAAGGGAACATTTAAAAGAAATAAATTTTTACTCCTCTCTCTGTCGTTGGAAAATAATTTCGGTGATGAGTGCACGCATTATCGACGTTCATTTTCGAGTTTCAAAATGGAAACACTATTGTAGTAGTTGTACTGCACATTTATTTTGATAACGAATCTTAAAATTTAGTTTTTAAATATGATTTGATATACATAAGTTATGAGTGTGTGTGTGTGTGTGTATATTTATTATTTTGAATAATTTGAAATGTAACCCGAAATTTGGTTCATAAACTTTCTGATAACTAGTAGCTTTCAGTTACTGTAATTGAATTAAATCTTAACTATTTTAATAATTGGAAATTTTAAAATGGAAATAAAAATCAATGGTTAAGTGATTAATGATTTATAAGAAATTGAAATTTATAACTTATAAATTTAAGAATAATGAAAATTTGAAGATGAAAATATTGAGCAATTATTGATTAAGATAAATAAGATAAACTTGTGTAACATTTTAGTGCATTCTAAAAGACATCTAAATATAGCTTACCAAAATGTTAAAAGTTGAAATGTTAAAAAGAATATGTAATAGAATATTATACAAGTAAACTTAGATAATGAAAGTATTCAATGGAATTTCTTCTATACATGAGAATTCTGATATTATGAATTATTATAAACTTGAGATAATAATTTGAAATGCTAGTAATTATAATTGATAGAAAAGTGAATATTGTAATTAAAATAATTATAAACTTAAGTAATGTTTGAATCCATTTATAAAGTAAAAGTGAAATAGTAAAAGTGAATATTATATATGAAAGGAATAAACGTGAAAAGAAAAAGAATAAAATTTAAGTATGGGTTACTTCACAAATGAATATTGATGCTAAAAGGAAATCAAAGTAAATAACAAATGTGAAGCAAAATGAAATAAAAAGTATGAAGTACTTAAATAATGATTTCATTGATTATTTCAAATATGTGAAACAAAGTGATCATGTAAGTAAATGGATGTAAAGAAATGGAAAATAGCATTTATGTATAAATGAGAAATGGAATTTTGTAAGTAATGAATGTAGATTAAAGAAAATGATCATTGTAAAAAAAAGAGAAGAAAGGAAAGAAAAAAATTGAACAGTAAATGATATGAAATGAAAGTAATAGGAATAAATTTGAATAACATTTGAAATTTGTTATTTGTTTGGCTGATGAGACATTTGGGATGCGATACTTTAAACTGTTTAAGATGTATAAATAATCTGTTAAGTTTTATCGAAGATTGTTGAGTGTAGGGTATACTTATTAGTTATTTATCACTGTATACGATTAAAAGTTCCTGAACCCGAACAAACCCTTTGTTTTGATTGCTATGGATGGATGGCTGATTTCTTCGATTGCATGCGATGATTGTACGGTTTTGTTGCTTGTGACTATTGTATGTTGTGTTGATTTGGTTGTGACTAATAAAAATAACGTAAATATTACTCTTATGCATAATTCTAACCTCTTTGGATTACATGAGTGCAAAATAGGTTTATGGAAGCAATTGCTAATGCTTTTAGTTTCATAAATAGGCGTTGTTTGCGCGACAAATAGGTACATTTTCGGATTACAGTTTCCTAGCGATATTATATTGCTTTTCCCATAGATTGGGATACATTATTTGAAATATATGATATAGGTTATATTTATTGATATTATTATTTCCCTAGACCTCTTCGTACAAAGGAGACTTTGTCGAAATTTTTCATGAATTTTGGACTTAGAAAAATTTTGTGAAATGTTTTTCAAACTATTATTAACTTGAATATAAAAGGATTTAATTGTTTATAAATTGATATTTTATTTAAATTATTTAATTATGTAAATTAATTGTTTATAAATTCAATAATTTAAATGAGATATATTAATTCTTTATCCCTCCTTTGCCCTTTTCGAGAACGAAAAGTTTTGAGGGGGGGAGAGTCCAACGACCGATAATTTTGGATAATTAAAAATAGTTAACTTACCAAGGTTTTGTGATTTAATGTTAGAAGGAACCAAAATTCATGATTTAATAATTAGAATATAACTGGAATGAAATGTAACAGTATTAATTTAAGGTAACTGATAACTGCTTCAAATATAATTCCAATTAATTGAAATGATTAAGAAGTTATAATTGGTTATAGATTGTAAATTAATAATAATAATATGTGTATTAATTGATAATTGGATTAAAAGAGTAATTGATAGTTTAAATGTTCTATAAATTAATGAAATAATGTGTAATATATTGTAATTAGGTAGAATTAATATTGTGTAAATTGTTATACATTCATTTGTAAATAATAAACTTATAAATATGATTAAAGTTAATGGTGACAATTATTATATGTTACCTATTTATTTAGTCTGTTAAATGAAATTGGACATCAATTACAATTAAATGTAACTAAATATTACGTTAATGGAAATTAAGATGAAATTAGAGACTATTAATGTAATAAGACATAAACCAATGTTCACTATGCTCATAGAGTAATGATTGATTTAATAAAAAAATTGAAATCAAATTTAATCAATTTATTGAAAGTAAATCATAATTAATTGGATTTATTTACAGATGAAATTGAACACTATAATTAGTGTAATATTTAACATTGAATTGATATGTAAATTTGTTTTAAATTATTGTAAATGTCTAAGTAGTCATGATAAAATTTGTTAATTATAGAATTTGAATTGAAAAGTTATTTAATTAGTTTTATAATAATTAGTTTATGTAACGTGAAAATAGCCATTTTGGCCACTGTCTCGGATTTCGACGAATCTAGTTTCATCGGATCCAACGGTGAATTGTTGTATGGTTTCAAGTTTCGTAGCGATCGAACTTGTTGTTTGATCGTACGAACTCGAAATGCGTAGAAACCAATTTAATTAAATTTGATCGAAATCAATTTAAAATAAGATAATTTTTAAGCTAACATCTTCATACGATGAAGTAGGACTTGAAACCTGTTATATTTAGTTCGAAAATATCGAAAACAACTATTTTGATATATGGCATGACCCGCTTTTGTTTCGGAAGCGAAATGAGCTTTTCGGGGCGTCATTGTCATTCATACTAATTCGATGTGTTTATTTTCTTATCGAGCTTGTTTGATATAAATTGTTCTTTTCTAACCCTAGCAGTCTCTTATTTTCTCATTCCTGTATGTACAATTCTATCTGACTATTCCTTCCCTCTTCCTCAATGGCAGAAACCAAATTCTTAAATCCAAACCCTAATTTCAAAATTTCAAATCAATTTCAAAATTCAAACTCCTCCAAACCATGGCATATTATATACCGTTTCGAAGCACTCGACATGCATAATCCACTAGTGCAATTTTTTTTTTGCATTCGAATCACCATTTGTCCAGAAATCAATGGTTTAGTTTCGGCCGTTCATGTGCGGTTGTTGAGATTCAACGGCGGATCTGCGACTATAGGACGATCTAGCAACTCCATTGGGTAGAGAGGGTTGAGCATTGACCATCGGTGGTCTTCATTCACGCTCGTGTGGTCGAGAATCATGTGGTGGTTTTGTAAACGGTAGCGGCGGCTGTGCTGGTAGCACGACCGGAGTGATGCGCTTTGGTATGTGGAGAGGCGGTCGGAGATGGGGGAGCTGGTGGCGAGTCTCGATCGAAGTGATGGGCTTCATACAGGCGGCAATAATTGGTCAAAGACGGTGTTTGATGGCGGCTACAGCTTCATTCGAGATTAGGGTTTATGTGTGCATGCGTGAGAGTGTAGCTGACGTGGTATGGCCATTGTTTTATTTATTTATTTATTTAAATTTGAATTTTTAAACATTCTAACATCCATAACTTATTCATACGAGCTCGGATTCACGCGCGGTTTGTATCGCTGCAATCGTATCAAAATTTCGAACATTATGGAACTAGTTTGGACAAATTCTAGTACTGTTCAAATTTGGTCCTTAATTTGGATTTCAAATCGGTTTGAAATTAAAAGTAAGTGTTTTAACCCACTCACAATCACTAAATTATCTTAGGTTAGTTAAATAAAATTTGTGATGTGATTTGGAATTTATTGGTTGATGTTTGGTATATTTAAATTGTCATTCTAGTTAAATTTGGCTTTTATTGCATTTAATCATCGTTTAATTTAATATTGAATGAAATTATCAATTTAATACCTTTCAATGATAATTAGTTATCTATTAATGTTTATTGATTGATTTGGATGATGATTGTGATGGACGTTTGATTG
Organism: Allium cepa; assembly: GCA_030765085.1. Classification (NCBI taxonomy): domain Eukaryota; kingdom Viridiplantae; phylum Streptophyta; class Magnoliopsida; order Asparagales; family Amaryllidaceae; genus Allium; species Allium cepa. The sequence goes on from CM060939.1 coordinate 161,489,152, forward strand.
TTGATATTGGATGACTGGATGTTATATTTTTATATTGTTATAACATTACAACTTCCCTATGGGTTGAAATGATACATATTCGAACGATCATATAGAATAAAGGAAAATCGTTATGGGTTAAAATGATAAACCCAAGCGATTTTCATTGAATTGAAACTTTAGGATAGCGGGTTGAAATGATATATATTCGTAAATATAAAATATATGCAGATTGAAATGATAGATATCCGTATCACTTGACTATATGGTAGGAAACTATATATGGACGCCGGATTGGTTAAATTAAATAATTTTAAATCCTTAATTTTTGAATAAGGTAAATGATATTTTGAAATAAAATTTAGTTTATATAAATTGAAATATTGTTGAAAATCTGAGTTTTAAATATGACATTGGAATTGGTTTAAATTAACTGTTCAAAGGTCTTAAATTGAAATTAGAAAGCTGGACGTTGTCCACATGTGTTGAAGTGAAAGAAATAGTTCAATTTGATAATAATTTCAAATTTATTATAATTAATATAAAATATTTTAAAACATATTACTTCCAAATCCTAATTATTAAGATTTTCAAACTATTAAACTAATTTAAGCTATTTTGAACTATTTTAACTAATATGATCAACTTAAACTAATTTAATTTATTTTAATCTATTTAATAAAATTTAATCTATTTTAACCTAATTAACCCATTTTAAATTATTTGAATCTATTTATTCCATTTTAAAAATATTTAATCTATTTTCAATCTATTTAATCTATTTCAAACTATATTAAACTATTTTTATCTATTTTAAACTATATTAATCCATTTTAATTTATATTAAACTACATTAATCCATTTTAACCTATTTTAAACTATTTTAAACTATATCAATCCATTGTAATCTGTTTTAAACTTTATTAATCCATTTTAATCTATTTTAAACTATATTAATCCATTTTAATATATTTTGAACTATATTAATCCAATTTAACCTATTTAAACAATATTAATTTGTCAATCTATTTTAAACTATCTTGAAATATTTTTAAAACTAATTTAAACTATCTAAACTATTTTCTGAATTTCGGGTTTTGTAAAGTGGAAGTTTATATTTGAATCCTTGATTTTTAGGTAGAATACGACTAAATGATGTAATAACCTAAGTTAGGATTTAAAGAACATATTTTGAGTAAACATGCTGATTTTTAAAAGAGGGTTTAACCTATTTTGAAAATATGATTTTTGAAAGTGAATATGATTCCGGAAGTGATATGCTTTGAATTGAATATGATATTTTAATATCAATGTGGAATGGTTTTAGAAATGTAAAAGAAGCATATGGTGTGTAATAGGCGTTTGGTTGTTACAGAGACCGGGATCGGATATTATCATACTCTTAACCAATATAAAAAACCACTTTAACAATTGTGCATGTGGAGGAAATTCTAGAAATGAAGTAGGATGGTATGGCGAACAATTCTATATGAGGTATTTACGTGACCCTGACTCCCATGATATAGCTTAGATGTAACTAAAACATGAGCTATACACGGGCCAAGTGAGGTCATTCCTCTTATCGGACATGCTTCTTCGATACCATATTATGACTTTGTGATTGAATTGGTGACCACCCCTTAATTTGGATTATAGAAGTGTGTTCCGAAGTGGGCGGTAGTAGCTGTTATGCGTTACCACCAGCCTGATTCTGCAAAACAGTATTGTCCTACCTTGGCATTGCCTTGAGTGCCGTGTTCACATGCCCTATCACGCCTTCAACGAGTTTGTTTTGTACCATACCTATAAAGTGCCCTTTGGGTAAATCTCCAGTTTATGGAGGAGCTTACGGTACTGTATAGACTATGGGAATATATAAAACGTGTTAAGTAGGATATGGATAATACCTTAACGCTATTTTAACACTTTACTTTACTGCAAACACTATTATAATAGCCTATTGTACTATGTATATAGATAGTTTAAAGGATCCTTAGGATATGGAAATCTCGAACATGTCTTAAGTTATTGCACTCACGTTAGACACTGGATAGGAGATGTCAAAACCCGTAACATCTCTGATGTCGTTACATTCATATTTGTTTACTATTTATTTAACTTGCATAAGATCTTTTATTTCTGACTCGAGTGTTTTGTCTTTTCAATTTGCTCGGGTCAACTTGAGCTTTTCAGTATATCGAAGACTACTTTTAGAGGATGAAGACGAAGATTTAGTACTATTACTATTTATTATTTATTCTACTGCCTTATGTTATTCTGCTGCGTTGTTATTTATTTCTGTTGTATGTAACTCTGATTATGTATTGTAAAAGTTTAATCAAATGTTATTTGTAAATAGCTTCATGAAATGTTTATTTGATTATTATATTTTTTTCATTCCGTTGTGAGATTCTATATTTTTTTTTCTTTCTCTGCTTTTTCTTATTTATCCCATAATAATTCTCCATTTTGAATGGTTTGAGTTTGACGTGTGTGGCTTATCGTCGATTTAAACCGTCCAAAAAGGTGGGTCATTACAGAATGAGTAGAAGGAGGGCCTTATGTTTGTCCTCCAATTAGACAACTTGTATGGATGAATGTCTGGCATTGCATTTCTAAGACCATAAACATTGGCTTTTATAAACGTATATATCTTTGGTGGTGTAGGAGGTAACCTCTCTTATACATAACACCCTTCCCTGAGGTGTATGAACTTGGGGTTTTTACTTTTATGAAAATCAATAGTGTTTTGATAGAAATGGAAATGTGGCTTTCTAAGTGGAATTTGCTTCGTCGAAAGCAAAGCATTGTTCTGTGGACAATTGGACATAGCCTCATGAGTCTCACATCCCGGAGATGATACGGGTAATAATGTGGTTTGCAGGACATATTTGGGCTAGCGGACCCTCAAAAGTTTAAATGGATAGGTATTGGACGCTTGACAGAGACAGAGCAAAGCCACCGAGATAGGTTGTTCCATAGCAGTGTAATAATGTAGTACAGAGGCTTACTTGATACAAGTGAATGGTCACTAGGACTAGGATTGTTATGTGTGGATTTCACATTGGAGGAAATGGCTGCTAGTTCCCTATTATGTTGGAAATCTAATTCCAATACAAGCTTTACGGTTTTACTTGTATTTCTAAAATTGTTGTAATGCCTTGCAAACATTTCACCTATCCATTTTGTATCCTATACACCATTTGACATCGTCTAGGTATGGATACCTACTCTATATATATATATTTATTTGAAAAGTGTTTTCAAACCAATGTCATTAATAATAATATCAAACTGTTTAAGTACAAAGTATTTTGGTTATTGTAAGGTAAAAAACTCATCTGTATTTATGTGCGGCTTTCATACGAGATACACTTTCTTTTCAAAAACGTTTTGTTTAGCATCGTTCTGATCTATGACTCCATCATATGATTATGGTTCAAGATTCTCACACTGGTTTACCAAGCTTGATCCAGGTATTTTTATTACTCGGTCAGATCCGAGTAGTTTTTGGTTTAGCTAAAGATGCTTGGAGTTTCCAAAGGAGAGTTGGAGACCTTCATCAACATATGGATATAGATTATATTCCTGATGTAATTTGTTTTGGTTATTCATCCATTGTAAGGACAAAGATTTATAACTGTCCATGCTGAGGTTAAGATAGACTCCGATATACGTATTTTCAAATTTTCCACTGTAACGATTATTGATATTATAAATTATTCCATTCATGTAAGATTTGGTTCTGCCTTTATTTTTTACCTTTAACAATTGGTTTTTCCGGCACTTGAATACCCGACATGCAATACAGTGGATGTACTAGTATTGATTTTCGAGGGTCGAAATTCTTGTTGGTTAAATTTGGTATCAGATCATAGGTTGAGCGAAATTCTAAGCTTGGTAAGGGTACGTCTCATCAGAGATAGGGTTAGTAATACCCTAAGATGAGTAACTCATTAGATATAAGGGTAAGAGACACCTGGAATAAGTTTCAGTGTATTATATATATGAGTGCATATTTTTTAGTAACAAATAAAACCTTTTTTGTTGATTGGTCGATTGAGTGGTTCATGAATTCTGGTTAATACAGGGGACGCCCAACGATTGATAGGGATCCCTAAGTACTTAAACAAGACAAATGACAAACTATTTTTAAAAGGATTATGTTATATATATATATATATATATATAAAACAATATCTATTGAGAAGATATAGATATTAGTGTGTTAGTTTGTGATTAAGAGAATGATAATATTTAGTTATTATAATTAGTTGATTGAATATGGCTAAGAAATGATTTAGTGTCATCTTAAAGGGTTGGACAGACACCTTGTGAATTAAATTTCACGATCTGACTATAAGGTGTTTTGATAATAATATTGGGTTAAGGTTAATGAATTTATATAAGATAATAAATATTCGTTTCCTATAAAAATGTCTTTTACAAACATAAAATGATTTTGTAATGTTATATAAATTTTGAGAATTTAAATTCAAATATTTAAATGTGATTGAAAGGAAGTCTCTTATGATAACCGGTTCGAGTAGCTCTAGGCAAAAGATATGTTCGAATGGTAAACATTTCTCTTGAGTATTACCCTTGCGGTTAAGGGGATGTATGATACTATTGGTAGTAAATAATACATGGGTATTATTTTTGAGTTCCTAGATCTATATAATTTCCCTTTGGCTGAAAAAGATAGTGTGAATCATTAATTAATAGATTAATTAGTGATTGTTAATTTTTATCAAGGTGTTTTTATTTAATAGTGGTTAAAAGGGAGTATGCTATAATATAAAAAGTTTATAGCAACTTTGGAAAGTAAAAGATAAATTATCTTTTAAATAAAAATGGTTTCTTTTAGAAAAGAGATAGAAAAAAATTTGTGAATAAATATTTTGAAGTAATAAAGGATTTATAAAAGTACTTAAGCCAAAGATAAAAGTTTTATAAAATGTTTTCATAAAATTTTTGGTAAGGTTAATAAGTACGTTTGAGGTAAATAGATCATTTCATCACGCGATTTTTATCTATGATTCATGTACAGGATTTTAGGTATTTAGTCTAGTCCGAAAATAAATTATCACTCGGTTCTTGACGGCGAACATTGATGAGGTTTGTGGTTGGGTACTTACATGTTCTATCATAATTGAGAGCAAGGTAAAGAAGACGAAAATTTCTAATTAAGAAACTTGATCAGAGTCTGCACTAGAGGAATGAGAGACCAATAAGAGTTTGGAAGTAAAATTGTGTGTTTGAATAGAAGATCGAATTATATATTGCATACAAATAATCTGTATACATCATATAGGTTTAAATTTGTATAATAATATTTTGGGAAAACTCTTTTGGAGTTGGTTTTGGTAAAATTTCAGGGTTATGGGTGATTTTTATTTTTAGGTACACTTAATTATTTTGTTTCTTTATGTTTTTCCATCCATGGAATTTTTAGATGAAATTATTTTAAGGGGAAATAATATAACGACCCGTAATTTTACTACTTTGATTTGGAATATGTAATTAATTTTAAATATTCAGATATAGATTTATTAAACATAAATAATCATGTTTTATGTGATAAATAATAATGGTGATTTTTTTTGGAAATGTTTCAAAAATATAGTCTTTGAAAATATCGATAATAGGACCGAAAATCGTTTTATCGATAAATAACCTTTTAACCATCAAAAGTCGCACACATTTTTTTACATATAGTTATTTAACTATTTGAATAAAAACAAGGAATAAAAATATTTTCCCATTTTTGGAAATAAAAATAATTATGATGTCATCGATGATGTCATCATTTTCATAAATGAGCATATAAGGAAAGTTTTGGTATTTTAGATCTTTAAATATCCAAATAATTATTTTAAATGATGAATAATCCATTTTAATTATTATATAGTGATAATAGTTGATTTATAATAATTTATAAATGTATAATGTTTATAAAGATATGTAAATTTCGTCGCACTTTGGCAGTTTAAATGTAGGATTTTACTACATTTGTCTGAATATTGATTTATACGAATTTATAATTCAAATGAGCACATTTTTATTATTTTAAGACAATAAGAAACATATTTCCAAGATTTGCATATGTGTGTGTATATTTAACTAAAAAGTAAAAATATGACCGAAATCTGGATTTCAGATTTTCAATGGTTAATCAAACAGAAGTTATAATCAAATGATGCATCATGATTTGTCAAATGAGTCATATATCTGCATATATACATGCACATGACAAGTACAAGCATATAATAAGTTACCATGTTCATTTACACATTTACCTTAAGTAAAAAAAAAATATAAATATCAAGATATTTTCAAAAAAAAAATCAAACCAAATCATGACATATCTCAAAACACATGCAAAGATGTGATGAGGGTGATGTAAGGGCAGAAGCACGACTATGAGTGATGGGAGAGGTTATGATGATGATATTGGAGATATTTCACATTTTACTTAAGTGTTAAGCATAAAAAGTGTTATAAATAGCACCCTATCCCCTCATTTACTCTCACACCAATTCTTTTCTTCCTCTTCCTCTTCTTGAAGCTCTTTAATGGCTTCCCAAAGTCATAAGGAAGTTATGCAAAAAAAAAGTTATATATATATATACACACACACATACATACAATCTTCATCTCAAAGCTACGACCAAAACACTCCTCTACCCTCCTCAAACCCTCGGCCTCCGCCGCCATTCACCCTTAACCGAGCTCACACCATCAAATGCATCATGGCCAAGCATGCAAGAAGAAGGAGGAAGATCCGGGAAGCTCCGGAGTCAAGACAGTGGAGAGAAATGCTATCAGAATATTTCCGTAATAATTTCAAAGAGCTATGGGGAGGAGTGGATATGATAGTGAGTACTTGATTTACATACATCTTAAAATATTTAAAAATAATGATATGCATGTTTAATTAGTAAATTTAATATGCTTGGATAATTAATATGTTTGAATATCGGTTGATTATATGATTGATAACTTGGTTGTGTTAAATATGAAAAATAATGAGAAAATCGTATTTATTACAATAAAAATGGTTAACTAATTAACCATAGTTAATTCATGGAAAATAAATCCGTATTAACATGTGTGTGGTAAGCCTCTTAATGGTTTTTAATTTAATATTAAGCCTCTTAATGGTTTTTAATTTAAAAAGAAAAGTTAGTTGGATGGTTTAAAATAGAAAAGATATCACTTTGAAATTTCATTAAAAAGTGTCGATTTATTTTGGAAAAATAAATTACAATGCTTGATTTGAAAAATGAGAATTTGAAAAGTTGAAATTTCACATAAGATGTCATATAAGAATTTTATAAATGGATTTTCCAATAAAAAGATAGCACATTGAATATTATAATAATATAATATTATAAAATGGAATAAAAATGAATATGCAGTTTAATATGAAAAATATTTTCTAAAAATAGTTTAAAATGATTTATTACGATTTCAAAATAGTTTGAACATGTTTTGGACAAGTTTCATAAAATTGACTAAAGTGGTAAAAATAAGCCATCGTGTTTTAGCAGTTCGCGATTTCACGTTACAAAAATTTAAACGAATGTGTAGGGTGGATTATACGTTGGAATTCTTTGAAATAAGAATTTTCCAGACCTTTGGAGTTATAGTTTTCAAATGAAAAAGAAAATTGAGATTTCATTCGATAGAGTTTGGGATATGTCCAAATCCAGTTTTCCAACACGTCGCATTTCGACAGTTCGGAAACCAAAGTAGTAAATTCTTTAAAACTGGATATTTTTAATCTTTGTAAATATGAAATAAATTCCATAAATATGTTAAAATGTTTTAAAGGGGATTTTATTTATAAAAATAGACTTATATGAAATGAAAAAGGTAGTTTGATCAAAGAAGCTTTAATAACACTATTCATAATGGGTTTTTACGACGGTTTTGGTAACATTTGAAAATGAATAATTAAGTATTTTGAAGGTTCTTTGGAAATTACTCAATTATTTTGAAGGAGTTTAAAATAAATGGTTAGAAGGAAATTATTTATAAAACTTGGGTTTTTCTTCCTAAATCTTTTGTGAATGTCTTTCAAAAAATTAATCTAGTATTCTAAAGGCAATTAAGAAGATTGAAAAATATTAAGGTTAGAGTCGATCAAATAACATGGCCGCCTTATGGGTGACAGAGAGATGGTCTCTACGCTTGATTTCGAAAAACAATGTTTCCAGGTCTTCCTAGCTATCCAAATTGGCTCGACAGAGGGGACAGCTAATTTGATTTACTCAGGCCGCATCTTCTTAAGATAAGAGAAAAAGAGACTTGGATTTTTTTCAGAGGATAAACAAGATTTTAAAATAATAAGGATTTTGGAAGTGCAGAAAACATTCTAGTTAAACTCTATGTTATATTCCGAGGAGGGAACCCGTACTACCCATGTGAATTTAAAAGGCGATTTCACCATTATTCGACGAATTATACAGGTTGAATACAAAAAATTTTATTGAGTATAATTAGTCTAATTTCTATGGATCCCTTTTTACTCAATACTAACTGATTTGGGTTTAGAGTAAATGATATCTTAAATAACATTTTCTTTGACCCATTAAAGATATGTTCTGGAAATATGAATTTTTCATTAAGATTTGAATTAGACTATTAATAGAATATGGAAATATTTTTCCTAAGTAATTAAAGAAAAATGATTTGGTATTTCCAAAGATGAAAAGGGGTTTTAGTTTACCAAAGAATTTGAGAAAAGAGACATAATGCTTCCATATACACTTGAAAAGATAAAGGAATAATTGACAAAAAGAATATATCTCAATATTTGATTTGATGAAAAGAAAAATTATTTAATATTGTTTGATATCACCTATATACTTGACATCTTTTTATCGTTGATTGGTTCGAAGAAACCGGGATCAAATTTGGTTGATTCCTATCCGAAAACCACTTCGAACCTCTGGGGTAGTTCCCATATTATATATATATGTTGTCAGTAGTGTCTTCGTTTTGAAAATCTTCGATTCGCAAGGACTACTTTCTATTGATCCTAGGGGTGATTCCCAAATAGGAGTGAGTAGAAGGAGTGCCTTTGGTTTATCCTTCACCTGGACAACTTGAATGGATGAATGTCTTACATTGCATTTCTAAGACCACGTACATTGGTTTTTACAAACGTACGTCTATTTGATGGTGTAGGAGGTAACCTCTCTAATACTAACACCTTTCCCTAAGGCATATGAACTCGGAGGTTGTACTTTTATGAAAATTAATAGTGTGCATTAGAAATGGTAGTTTGGCGTTTTAAGTGGAATTTGCTTTGTTGAAAGCAAAAGCGTGGCTATGTGGAAAATAGAGCATCTCCTCACGAGCCTCACATCCCGTAGATGATACGGGTAATTATATAGTCTGTAGGACATATTTCGGGCTATCGGTATTATTGTGGATAAAGTAGTCCAGTATCTGGACCCTTAACTGTTTAAATGGATAGGTATTGGAGGCTCGACTAAGATAGAGCAAAGCAACCGAGATACGCTATTCTATAGTTGTGTAACACTGTAGTACGGAGGCTTGCTTGAGATAAGTGAATAGTCAGCATGGACTAGGATTGTTATGCGTGGATTTCGCATCGGAGTAAATAGCCACTACTTCCCTATCATATTAGAAATCCAATTCCAATACGGGCTTTACGGTTTTGTTTGTATTCCCATATTAGCTATAATGCTTTACAAACATTTCAGCTACCCTTTTGGTATCATATACACTGTTTGACATCATCCAGGGATTGATACCTACTTTGTATATATATTTATTTGAAAAGTGTTTTCAAACCGATATCATTAATAATAATATTGAATTGTTTATGTATAAAGAATTTTTGTTATTGTAAGGTAAAAACCAATCCATATTTATGCGTGGCGTGGTCTTACGAGATACTCTTCCTTTTCAAAAAGTTTTTGTTTGCCATTGATCTGATTTATAACTCCGTCATATGATGATGGTTCAAGTTTCTTATGGTGGATTACCAGGCCTGATCTAGGTATTTTTAATTCTCGGGTCAGATTCGAGTAGTTTTTGATTTAGTTGAAGACACTTTGAGTTTCCAGAGGAGAGCTCGAGATCTTCATCAAAGTATGGACGTAGATAATATTCCCACTAGTATTTGTTTTAGTTTTTCAGCAATTGTAAGGACGGAAATTTATAACTGTCTAAGCCGAGCTTAGGTTAGACTCTGATATATGTATTTTCAAATTTTCCACTATAAAGATTATATACATTATAAATTATTTAGTTCGTGTGAGATTTTGTTCCATCTTTATTTTCTTTTTACCCTTAACAATCGGCTTTCTTGGCACTTGAATACTCGGCATGCAACATAGTGTACGTATTAATATCGATTTTCGAGGGTCGAAAATCCCGTTCGTTACAACCTATGTCGCTGATTCCCATCAAGCCAGTTAAACACGATAAAATACTATAGTGACATTATATGCTAAGGTCGTGACTAAAGCGTATCTTACACCTAAGCATGTGTGCACAATTGGGCTTAAATTCCAACTGGAATGATGAAATTGTATGCAACTCGATATTGAGGAACTATTTGTGTTTGCCTGCTATCTTTAAATCTTATGTCGAGGACTCAACTGCTCTAAACGTGTATCGTCAAATTGTATGCGACTCGCTACTGAAGAACTACATGTCTTAGCCCGCTATCGCTAGACATCATTGGTCTCACCGAAGAACTCGATTCCTTATAAAAGTGCAACGTAACGCCTACACTATCGAAATCGTCATCATTATAGGTCATCATTCAAACCAAAGAACTCATTTGCTCTGAAATGTTTATCGCACCATCAAACCATGCATTGAACAACTCATTTCTTTTTAAAATACACTGCGACGCAGTCGTTAAACATCGACGATTACATTGAAAAACTCTTTTTCTTTGAAAATTGTATTGCCATGCAATTACTCATGATTGTCATCGTCAGACATTATCGGTTACACTAAAGAACCAATTTCCTATGAAAAATGTAGCGTACTGCCTACTCGCAATCGCTATACTCGTAATTGCCATCCTTGGACATCACTAGATACGTTGAAGAACTCATTTGCTTTTGTAAAATGTACCAGAACATCAATCCTTGCAACCGTCAATCGAACAACGCATAACATACCCATCCAAACTAAGACACTTTTTTAAAACAACTTCGAACACATCAAACAACATACCAAAGCATTCATCATCTCTCCACGATCTTGAAGAAACAAATCACATGTGAAACAGAGTACGTATGCGAGCTATGGGCATTTGAAGATTACGTATTATTTAATTAATTTGGACATAATTAAATATTTATGTACTTCATAACTTGATAATTCATTTATGTGTGTCTCCTTCATTACCAATGACATCCCATTCACGCATGCACCATGGAACCCACCATAATCTGCCTTTGGCTGCTACCAACGTTGTCTATGCAATCGAAGAAGATGATCAAACACCGCCACTGGACTCCATGTCGTGTGTGCCACCCAACCATACCCTCGCCGCCACCTTAACTACCAACAATAAATTTCACCACTACCGACCATCACGGTCAGATCTACGTCATCTCGCTTCGATCTAAGATGAATGGAGACCACCCTGAGCACATACTCGATCTCCTCTACACACTAATGTTCCATGATTGTCGTATCGTTATCATTTCACCATTGAATCAAAATGGATGATCCATGTTCGTCAAACTTTCAATGCTTTTACTGATCAATCTGTACACCTAATCGATAAATGAACACCCCCAGTGGATTCGTATTATCGAGAAGTATAATTTTAATATATAAAATGTGTATTTTATAAATTTGTATATTTCGCATTTTTTAATTAGAAGGAGACTATCATTTGCTAATTATAATCAATAAAACATAGAATTTTAACCATCGAGCCATGGCGTACAACACCGATCGTGTTTATTTATAAAAAAGCACTTTTGGAATTTCAGTTATATCATTTATAACGTGATTTATGACCCTAAGGGATGATTTACTATATCTTATTAATATATACACAAATATTATAAATCCTACTCACCAATTAGCCATGCATCTTTTCCGATCCAAGATGAATCCATCTCCTTCTTCATTGTCTAGAAATTTCTCACTTTGAAAATGCCAAATTTCTTGATGGCTTCAATTTTTTGGCCTAACTTTTTTCATGATGATTGATACAATATATTAATTTATTTAATTGAGATATTATTTGATGGATTTGAAATTGATTTTATTTGGAGATAGATGAAGGAGAAGGTGGAGATTAAGGTAAAATGCTAAAGTGTGATAATAAAATAGGTTTTAATTTTTATTTATAGGATGAAATAATTCAAATTTAGGCTAAAATCTCGAAATTAATATATTACAAAAAATCTAATGGGATTGACTTCTAATTTATAGCCCGTTTAGCTAAATTCAACAAGTTATATATGTTTTTTAACTATAAATGGCATTTCTGGACGTAGTGGAATAGGTCCCAAGGCCTAATTCATGCTCTTTCAAAAATTTATAATTTTTCCTTTATGTGAAATTATGAGTTTACCCTTTTTAATTTAATTATTTAATCTCGTAAAATTACACAATGTTGTAATATGTTGGTTCATGTTTTAACTTATCTACCAAACATCAAGAGATAAAATAATGCGATGCTTCAGTATCGAACGAGAAACTAGTAAGAATGCTATGAATAAGAAGTGTACATCCTAACACAGCCTTACCCTTCTCCTCTATAGTCGGTCAAGAAGTTGTAGGTTCCAAAGCGAAAACCTTTCTCGTCTAAGCTTTGACCGATCAGAACATTTTCTCTTGAAATGCCCCATCCTTTTGTGGTTATAAAAATTTACACCTTTCCCACCTGCAACCTTCTTTCCTTTACCTGAACAACACTTATTAGCGAAGAGCCCCTTCCTATCCCATTTGTACAGGTCATTTTTGCATTTCCCTTTTTCGATGTCCTACTCTTTTGAGCATCCTTCTTGCCAAAGAACTTTCTTTTATTGCTTTGGAAGCCTATAATCTCCATAGACTTATTCTTTCCTAAAGATGTAAGTAAATCTTCATTCCTTATAGCAATGCCCACCACAATATTACATGGATCTCTATGACATGACATAGTTTCCCTAGCAATCTCATGTTTCAGTCCCTAGATGAACTTCTTGTTTTTCCTAATAGAGTGTTAGTGATGGCTTGCCCATGCCTTGACGGCTCATCAAACTTCGTTACATAATCCAACATGGTCACCTCACCATGTTCCAACTTTGAAATCTTTCTAAACAAAGATGTCTTGGCTTCTTTAGATGAAAACTTCTCTTCAAACCAATCTCTAAAGTCAGCCCAAGTAAGCTTCTCCTCCGGAACCCCCATGGTAGCAATATTCCACTTGTAGAGAGAAGCTCCTTGCAACTTCCTCGATACCAACCTCCTTTTCTGATCATCGTTCAACCTCAAATCAGCGAAGATCCTCTGTGATGTCCCGGAATTTTGGCAATACTTATTTAATAATTTATATTTATAATTTATTTTAGAATATGTTATATTGACTTAAAGATCTAATTTGACCAAATATTATATATTCAAAACTAATAATTAATCTAACTTAACAAATGTTATCTTTTCAAAAATGCAATAATAATGATAATGATAATTTGAATGTTTATTCTTTTCAAATAATAATAATAATATATATGTGTAATTGATAATAATTGATCTTTTGAAGTTAATAAAATATTTTATTTGTAATGTATATATGTATACATTGTAAAAGGAAATTGGTTCAATTTAAATTTAATAAAAATATTTTCCAAATGATAATATATGTTTATATATTGTGATTTTGTAGTTCTGTTTTAAAATTCAAATAATTTCTGAAACTAATATTTAAGAGGTTCTATTTATAAGGAATATTTATATTTGGATATTTATTGTAAATAGAAATATATGGATTAAACTTAAATAGAAAAATATGTTTTCAAATTTTAACATACATATGTTTTTATAGTAATTTGGAAAGTTTTGATTTGATTTAATTTAATAAAAATGTTTTTCCAAAAGCTATTTAAAATTTAATTTTATTTATAAAACACTTAAAGGAAAAATCTATTTTATTAAAAGAATGATAGCTTGAAAATAGTACATTGTTATAAAATTTAAAATTTGTTTTCCTTTAAATTGATTTTGAAAACAAATTTAGATTTTAAATATAATATCAATGTTAGTTATAATAACATTAGTTTAAACTTTTAAAATAAAATTTAAATAAATGTTGCTTTCTTTTAAAACTTATCTTTAGGAAGTGAGTTTTAAATAATTATAAATTAAACCCAAAATAATAAATGTTGTGTGCTTTTCCACCACCGAACCAGAGAAGTTGAAGACACCACCGAGCCGCCGAACTAACCCTTCACCAGCACTTACCGAACCAGACTCATCTCCACACTCCATCACCGGACCAACCTCCATCACCGGACCAACCTACATCACCGGACCAACCTCTATCGGTCCAGCACCTCTCCCTGCATAGCCAAACCAAGCTCCACCCACTCACCACCGGACCATGCCCCACCGAGCCAAGCTCCACCGAACCAACCTACCTCCATCCACTACAGGACCAGAAGCGAGGGAGGACAGGACCAGACCAATTTTGCCAGGCCAGGTTGCTTCAGCCCAGGCCCACCAGCAGCTATATACGTCCAGGTCCCCTGCCCCCTAGCCTCACTCTATAAATAGAGGGGCAGGGGTGCAACAATGACGGACAAGTTTGAGAGCTCAAGCACGGAAGGAACTTTCAAACAACTTTCATATACTTGTATACAAAGCTTTGTGCTTGTAATCTGAAAGAAAAAGGAGAATAACATATAAAGTGGACGAAGGCACGTTCTGGCCGAACCACTATAAATCTGTGTGTCTTTTACAGTTTAGTCCCTGCTTTCTATATATTTGCGTAAATCACCCAAATCACTAGAAACAACATAAATCAACTAATTCATACGACTTGGAGGTGTTTGTCCATTTTTTGTGCAAACATTTTTGGTGCTTTCACTGAGAGCCTAGCTAGAAGCTACAGCTTCTCCTACTCAACCTTCTTCCTCACAGCATCGCTCCTTGCTCCGACAACATGACTTTCAGGAAAAGGAGAGATGTTAACAAAAGAAAGAACGTCGCAACTAGCAGTATCCCAGATCCAGTGGCCCCAAATCAAGAGAATCATCCCGTTTTAACAGCAGTACCAGATGAAAATCAGGCAAATCCAACAGCCCCCGCCGCGGAACAGCCAATTACTAGGGCAGATCTAGACAGGGTTGTGGCTGAAGTAACTAACCGCTTCGCATCTCAACAAGAAGCCTTGGTGGACCAACTCATGTCACGCCTAAGGGATGCTGAAGGATCCAACTGCAACACCGAATCATGGGGTGAGTCCCAATCTGGAGGATCTGGAAGGCGACAAAGACCTTTCTTCTTCGAAGAGGTTAACAACAGAAACAGCCATGGTAGGAGCCGAGCCCGGACTCAGCCCGAATTCCGACCCGAGGAAACACTTGGAACCGAACCCAACGGGGGAGGTGCCAGGCAAGGGACGGATGTAGCTGAGCCTGTCATGCTACCTAACCATGAAAACACCAGTAGACGGGGCCGAGCTGGAGTCCAGCCCGAAGTTGGACCCGAGGAAGTGCTGAGAACAGAACCCAGCAGGGGAAGATCATGGCAAGGGCCAACTATGGCTGACCCCAGCATGCCCCCAGAAGAACAGAGGCAGCCTTTGGAGAATGTTAGGAGTGACAGACGATACCATCCCTACAAGTCGTCTGGACGGACTCAATCCCACAGAGAAGAACCAAACTCATTTCTATCCGCTCCAAGTTCTGATGAAAGGATGGCGTAATTGTTCAGAGAGTGCGTCCAACGGGAGCAAAGGGATCGGGGAATAGGCGCTAGGGTAACCAGCCTCTTCACCCGCAATACCGAAACTGCCATCACCCCCCGGGAATGGAAAATGCCAGCAATGGAACCTTACAAGGGAACCTCTGACCCCATCGTACACTTACAGAGATACACCCAGCATATGCTCATGAGCGAAGCAACAGAGGGAGTGTTATGTAAATGTTTCCCACTTTTCTTGGCAGATCTAGCTACTTCCTGGTTCTGCCACCTACCCCAAGGGTCCATCAGCTCATGGGAAATGTTGAAAGAAAAGTTCATCAGTCAGTTCCGCATTCATGTGGAACAACCCAAGGACTCTTATTCCTTATCTAATATCAAACAGAAGCCCGGAGAGACAGTGCAACAATATCTAACCCGATCCAACGTCGCAGCGGCCGCAGTCCAAAATGCCGACGAGAAACTTATCCTAATGGCCCTCTGCAGTGGTGTACATCCGGATACTAAATTCGCTAGAAGACTAACCAAGGAAAAACCAGCTACTTTACCTGATTTCTTCCATGAAGCTGGAAAATATATGAGACTTGAAGACACTACCACTGAGAGGCAATCAGAGCAACAGGCTAAGGCGGCTACAGACAGGGTCCCCGCTGCAGCAAAGGATGTTCGAAGAAATGACTCTAGAGACAATGCTGGGGGCAAAAAGGGAGAAAAGCGCTTATATCGACCAGGACCAAGATTTGACTCTTACAATCCTTTGAATGAAACAATCGAAAACATCTTCCTTGCCACTCTAGACGAAGTTAGATACAAGTGCCCCCCGCACTAGAAGGAGTCAGATAACGCACTCAAGTCGGGAAAGTTCTGCCGCTTCCACGAATCCCATGGACATGACACCAATGAATGCCACCATCTCCGGGACTTGATTGAAGAACACATCAGAAGAAAGAGACTGGAATGCTATGTGAAAATCCAGAACAGGACTTCAACTCCTGCCAATGAGAATCCTGGACTACCCCCCCCCCCCCCCCCAGAAGCAAGAGGAGGAAATCGCAACACCAGCGGCTCTAGTCAAGAGAAGATAGTGGTCCACACCATATCAGGAGGACCGCACATCGCCGACAGAAGCTGGGCGGAGATGGAAAGATACGGTAAGTCACATAGGAACGATGAAGGCTGCGTTAATTCTGTCATGGAAGAGCGCCACCCGAAACGGAAAGAGAATGACGACCTCACATTCAGTAAGCGTGACCTAGAGGGAAGACAGTACCCACACATGGATCCTATGGTCATCTCTGCTTGGTTCGGTCCAGCCAAAGTTTTTCAAATTTTAATAGACACTGGAAGCTCAGTAAATATCCTATTCAAGCATGCTTTCGACAAAATGAAGCTGTCAATGAAGGATGTGTCTCCCTGCAACAAACCACTACATGGTTTCACTGGAGATGCGAAGATGCCCCTCGGGCAACTGGACCTATTTGTTGAAATAGGAAGTCACCCCGCTCCATTGTGCGAAAGCAAACATTTGTGCTAATAGAGAACCACTCGGCCTACAACGCCTTTTTTGGGAGACCGGCCTTGTCTGACTTCCAAATTGTCCTAGCCCCATGGTGCCTGAAGATGAAATTTCCAACAGATAACGGAATAGGAGAAATAGAGGGAGATCAAGACGCTGCTCGAGACTGCTATGTAGCTGAACTTCGCAATAACCGTAGAAAAGATAAAGGGAAAAATGCAGAGACTACTTTCTGCCTGAAAAACTTGGAAGCATAGCAACTAAAGAAAGCCCCTCCTCTTCGATATACTAGTGACCCTTTCAATGAATTAGACCCCAGGGACAAAGAGGAGGAGGCCACCGCTGAGCCTGCAGAGGCTATGGAATTCGTAGCTGTAGACAAACATGACTCAAGTAGACTATTGAAAATCGGATCTCACCTAAAAGAAGAGTTAAAGGATCAACTCATCGATTTTCTTCGCCACAACATGGATGTATTTTCATGGACGCATGCTGATATGACAGGAATCTCCCCAGATGTAGCATGCCACGTACTGAACATCAATCCCACGAAGGTGCCAGTAAAGCAGAAAAAGAGAAGCATGGGGGCAGAACGATCCGCAGCCCTAGAGGAAGAAGTAAAAAACCTTCTTGCCAATGACTTCATATGAGAAGCCATCTACCCAGAATGGATCGCTAACCGGTACTGGTAAAGAAAGCAAATGGGAAGTGGCGAACATGCATCGATTTCTCCAACTTAAATGACGCTTGCCCGAAAGACTGCTTCCCACTCCCCCGAATCGACCAACTCGTGGACAGCACTGCCGGACACGAACTCTTATCCTTTATGTACGCATACTCAGGATATAACCAGATCCCTATGCACGCCCCCGATCAAGACCACACTAGTTTCATCACTGACCGGGGATTGTACTGCTACAAAGTAATGCCTTTTGGACTTAAAAACGCCGGAGCTACTTATCAGTGCCTTGTCAACAAGATGTTTGCAGAACTAATAGGACACACTATGGAAGTTTATGTGGATGACATGCTGGTAAAATCGAGGAAAGCCAACGATCATATAAACCACCTGGATGAGATGTTTCAAGTACTTCGCCAATATGGAATGAAGCTGAACCCTTTAAAGTGCTCCTTCGGAGTATCGTCGGAAAGTTCTTGGGATTCATCGTTCATGCCAGGGGAATTGAAGCAAACCCCGAACAAGTTCGAGCTTTGCAAGATATCAAGATACCATCCACTCGAAGAGAGATGCAAAGCCTAAACGGGAAAGTGGCCGCCCTAAGTAGGTTCATCTCTAAAGTAACCGACAAATGCATCCCTTTCTTCGGAGCTCTAAAGAAAGGCAAAGGAAAGTTCGAATGGACTAACGAATGCTCGACAGCCTTCCTTAACTTAATCGGACACCTCCAGAGACCACCGGTACTCTCAACTCCAGATGAAGGCGAGAAACTGTACTTATACCTTGCTGTATCGTCCCACGCTTTAAGCGCCGCTTTGGTGAGAGAAGACAACCACACACAGCGGCCCGTATACTTTGTAAGCAAGAGATTTACAGGGGCAGAAGCCAGATACCCTAAACTTGAAAAGCTAGCATACTGTCTGCTAATCACGTCACGGAAACTGCGACACTATTTCCAATCTCATTCCATCAGAGTTTTAACCGATCAACCGCTAAGGAAAGTGCTCCATCGCCCCGACACTTCTGGGCGATTACTTAAGTGGTGCATTGAACTAAGTCAATATGATATCACCTACCATCCTCGCATCGCTATCAAGGGGCAAGCCATAGCTGATTTCATTGCTGAATTCACTACTAACGAAGGTGAGGAGCAATCTGAAATAGCAGAAGATATCAAGTGGAATCTCTTCGTAGATGGAGCGTCAAACGAACAAGGCTCGGGGGCAGGTTTTGTGATAATCACCCCCAGGGGAAGGAAGCTGCACTACGCCCTAAGGTTGGAATTCGCTGCCACCAACAATGACGCAGAATACGAAGAGGTGATAGCTGGATTAGAACTGGCCTTGGAGATTGGAGTCGGTACTTTATGTCTCCATAGTGATTCTCAACTCATTGTAAATCAAATACTGGGAGACTTCCAGACTCGAGGAGAACGACTCATAGCATATCTAAAAAAGACCAAGCTGCTGCTCAATCAATTGGATCACTATCTAATCAAACACATTCCTCGAGAAAAGAACCAAGAGGCCGACGAACTAGGAAAGCAAGCTAGTATGAAGAACATCACTATTTTCGGAGCATTAACCATCTCAAAACAACTGGCACCAAGTTTCGAGCAAGTGAATCTGATAGCTGCGATCGACGAAGAAACTTGGATGACTCCAATCCGGAAATATTTACAAGATGGCACACTGCCCGACAGGCGTAACGAAATCAAGAAAATCTTGAGGAAAGCTTCCCGCTATACATTACAAGAAGGCATCCTCTATCGGCGCGGTTTCTCTAATCCCTTATTAAGATGTATCACTGGAAGGGAAGCCAGGGAAGTTTTATCCAACATCCATCAAGGAAGTTGCGGAAATCACACTGGAGGGCAGACTCTGGCAAAGAAGATACTCCGATATGGATATTACTGACCCACTTTAAACAAAGATGCCTTGGACTTCGTCAAGAGATGCGACAGATGTCAGAAATTTGCCAAGATTCCTCGACTACCCACAAATGAGATTACTCAAATGACCAGCCCTTGGCCCTTTGTAGTATGGGGAATTGACTTGATTGGAGAACTGCCAACGGGCCGAGGCGGAGCCAAATATGCTATAGTGGCGGTTGACTATTTCACCAAATGGTTGGAGGCGGAACCTCTAAATAAAATATCTTCGGCAAAAGTTATCAACTTCTTGATCAAAAATATTCTATGCAGGTACGGAGTCCCACTCAAGATCATATCAACAACGGACTTCAATTTGACAGCGAAGAATTCGCCGACCGGTGCCAAGAGCACGAAATTCAAAAAAGCATCTCATCTGTAGCTTATCCTCAAGCAAACGGACAAGTCGAAGCTGTCAACAAAATTCTCAAAACCTTAATCAAGAAGAAACTTGAAAAGTCGAAAGGCGCTTGGGTGGACGAACTTCCTACGGCACTTTGGGCCTATCGCACATCTTACAGAACTTCAACAGGGCATACTCCTTTCTCTTTGGCATACGGATCGGAGGCCATGCTCCTAGTTGAAACTATAGTGCCCTCTCACTGTAGGATCCACTACAACCCAGAAGAGAACGAAGAACTCCTCCTCATGTCTTTGGATCTAATTGAGGAGAGAAGAAACGATGCAGCACTCAAAGCAGCAGCTCATAAGCAAAAAGTTGCAGCACAATACAACTCCAAAGTCAAGCACCGCAGCTTACAAGAAGGAGATCTTGTCCTCAAGCGGATCTTCCCGCGCCCCGGAGCGCTAGATCCAATCTGGGACGGACCCTATGTAATTCATAAAGATCTCCGCGACGGAGCCTATATTTTGTCAACAGTGGACAGAGAGGTGTTCCAGAGGGCATGGAACATCCAACACCTCCGTCGATACTTTTCTTAACTTGTACTGCCCATATGAAGTGAATTAACAAAGAGAATCAGTGGATGTAGGCATTTTCGTGTCGAACTACTTTAAAAATCTTGTCTCTTTCTAACTTGTTCTTTTATATCTTGGCTGCTTGTTAAGCTTTATCTTTTTCTGTTGAACAAAATCATGCATAACGACATTTCCATACTGGAACTTCACGGCGCAACCTCACCTGGACAAGACTCAACAGGTACTATGCGATTCTATGCACTCGCCAATGAGACACTTTTGCTCCAGCATCCCTCTGCTGCGGGTTAACTCATTGCTCGCGACTGCCCTCAAAGCCAACTGTAATAAGCCGATTATAAGCCATCAAGAAGGCCGACTATAGCCGATGGCAGCTCATTACGGCGTTTGGCTCGCCGACAACTGTGAACCTACTTTAAGCCCCAACATAAGGTGTGGCCAGCCATGGGTAGTTCACGGTTAACGATCGGCACCCACGCTAGCCGGCCACAGTAAAACGAATAATACCCACGATGGCTCGGGTAGTTACGGTGCGCGATCTCGGCTCCGATATGTCTTAAGTGCGGCTGTGATAAAAAATATAAACTCCCCGTGGAGGCGTAAGATGGGTGACAAATGTCTCCAAGACCCACAGCTAGGGAAAGTGACTACAAAACCCGTTTGCCACGAACTTAAGCATATCGACGGCCTTCCGTGACTGGAAGTTTTACTTTTCCTATATTTCCATTCCATTTAAATATTTTTCTTGTATCCTGCATAACGGTCCCCAAAGTACAGGACACTAAATAGGAGGCATTCGCTCACGAGAATCTGAGCCCGCAAACTGGGTGACAAGGCACTCAGCCGCATCCATGGTCAATTACACAAGATGTCCAAAGCTACCCCACGCAAGCAGAACATGAAGGGCGGTACTCTTTTCTCTTGTACATAATCATGTAGCTATGACTTATTCATAACATTGCAAAACATGAGATTATATTTCAAGCAAAAGCTTAACATCGAACACAATTAAATCACAGGCATATGCGTAACTATGTTTTTTTTATACAGCACTTCAAAATAATAACAGCATTCAAAATATAACAGAATCAGCTTATGTTATAAACTTACATAAAGACGTTCAATAACATAATTAAAACTTAAGAGTACATTAATGTTTTGAACTAGCATGTACAGGAATGTCAAGCAGACCAAATGAAATAACCAACTGCACCCGTGCTCCACCCTCCTCCTACCAGCTCTTCGAATCTACTTGACTGCAGGATCGGAGCTCCCAGCATAATGACCAGAGGCCCCACCTGTCCAATTCAGGAAAAGAGTCCATTAAACCGACAACGAACGATCAAGTTATGAAAAGATAAAAAGGGAAAACTCACCAACACCCGCTCCTCGGTCCTCATCCCCCAACTGCACACCGGCCTCCTCCGCAGCAAGTAGCCGCATCCCCTCCTTCACCGCTACCTTCTCCTCCTTTGAGAACTGGGCGGTAACCACATCCATCCTGAATGCCGCTCCACCTTCCTTATCCGCATCGGCCTTGGCCTCCTCCAAAGCCCGGAGATATATCCTGGCCATGACCCGGGGATAGTCATCCATCCAGGATAGATTACCCTGCTTCCAAGTACGGAAGTACATATCCTGCAACATCTCGTCCATCATCCCCTCATTCTCCTCAAACTCCCTCACCCGGGCCTCGGAGGACAGCAACTTAGCGATGGCAACATCCCTCTCCGATCGATATCTCAAACGGTCAGCCTAGGGAGACCTCCTCATTTCCTCCATCTCTTCCTTTAGCCTGGCCTGAGCAAGCTCTGCGGCCTCAAGCCTCCCAGATAACTCCTCTACCTGCTCGAGATCCGCCCTCCGAACCTCATCCACCGTAGCAATGGCTATGTCAATCCGCTCCATGCAGGAGGCCTCCATCTTTCGTAGTTCTGCCCTACTAGCCTCTTCCATAATCTCCTTCAACCGCCTGGAGGCTGCCTCGTGCTGAGAAATCTGAATGGCTTGATCGGCAAGCTGTTTGGCCTGATCAGCAACCTTTAGCCGCAACCGAATATTAGCACTCCCAATCTCCTCTCCAGCCTTGACCAGACGGGCGTGATGCCCCATCAACTTCCTGGTCTCCTCCGCGACCCGATCAATATTAGCCTTGGCTTCGTCCCCCATGGTAACTATCCGAGTAGTAAGCAAATCGAGGTCTAAGGACTTAGCCTCATCAAGCACCCGTACCATGGGATTGTGGGGAAGAAGATGCTCACCCGTGGCCTCGTCAAAAGAGATATCCTAAAAACTCGGGTCCAGATCCGGATGGCCGGCAAATGGGTTGCGAACCAAACCAGGATGGTCTATCGGGGTGACGGTTGGATTTTCGGACGAATGTGGGAAAGACATAAGCTCAGTATCCTCCTCAGTAATATCATGGATAGGCTGGGCTGGAGGCTGAGGGCCAGATGGAGGTTCAAACGAAGATCGGCCCCTCTTTCTCCTTTGCATATCTTCTTCAATAACTCCAAGAAGAGGGCGATATCTAACCACATCTCCAGGACGGCTAGCTGACGGCTTTGGTTTGACGGAAGCTTTGAGTAACTTATACTGTTCAAGGTGGTGCCGAATATCTGATGTCTTGGCCACCTTACCCATTCCTGGAATAAAAACCAAGTGTTACAAACATACAATGATCCATAATTCAAGAAATATGTTAAGTTAAAAGGAGTGAGAAGGCACATCTATTATACAAACCCTGCGGAGGAGTAGGATACTGCAATAAGTCCTGAATCTCATTCCAGGACGGGAGCGAACCATAAGATATTCCTACGTCCCTATCGTAAATGGAGTCTGCAGAAGTCAAAAGTTCACCTTGAATCGCCGGAGTCGCCTTAGCTAAAGAGCTCTTAGGGGATGGATCGGCACCAGACCCAGCCTTGTCAGCCTCCCTTGCCTTCTCAACCAAAGCCGATCCTCCCTCCGACTCCCCGAAAGCTTGACGGAAAGCATCATCCGTCCACTCATGAATCTCTCCCGCTTGCCCGAAGGTTAAGGCACCAACACCACTACCACTCTGTCCATCGCCTCCTTCACCCTCACCTCTATCCTCCTCCACGTCTTCCTCCCCCGGAGTCATTGGGCACGTGCTAGGGGAAGGGCCGTCGGACTTCTTGATCTTCTTACCTCCAACAACTGGAGGTTTTATAAAAGGCCTCCTCTTGCTGCTCTTCGCAGTAGCCCCATCTTTAGCTTTAACAGCCCTTTCCTGGGCTGTATCTCTCTGCTTAACCACGGATTGACGTGGCAGAATCAGGTTGTGCTCCAGGAGAGTGGCATTCCTGATTAGGTAAGAAGCCGACCTGTCCCTTCCAGAGATAGCCTCTATCTCCGCGGCCATCTGTACCAGGCGATCATTCTCCACGATCGCAAAGCCACTTGTCGCTAGCAAGAAATAAAAGCATATAAGAAGAAGCATTGCAGTCGGGACAAAGAAATTACAAGTGGAATTCAACTTACAGCCAGAAGTGAAGAGGCGAAAAGAAACGGAGTCATCCTTGACGAAGAACCATTCCTTCTTAAACATGGTAAACTTCGAGTATAAGTCCAAGACCGGCTTGAAGGACACGACCGACTCTAAACTAATGTACGGGGACCCCTTCTTGTAGCCCCTCAGGTTATATAGATATCGAATTTCCTGGTTAGAAGGGGGGCACCCATATCTCCTCTGGAAGATAACGAATAGACACACTAAGATGGCATAGGAGTTGGGCTGAAGCTGAAAAGGAGCCACTTTCAGGTAAGTAATGAAGCTGACTATCCACGCATTGATCGGAGGAATGGCCCCGCACATGCAGTGGTACCGGCTATACGCGAAGTATCCTTCAGGGGGATTATATGGCATGACCCCCTCCCTTGGCAACAGCATGCATGCTCTATCAATCCCAAAGGAGCGGGAAATAACGTCAAGTTGCTCCTCTCTGAGAGAGCTCGAAAAGCAATCAGGGGGAGAGTTTAGAAGCTCTTGGGGACCATACCCGTCTACTAGCGACCTCGGGGTGGGTCCACGACGTTCCGGTCCTGGTTGGGATGGGGGCACAACGGGGGACTCTCGTCTATCTGTAGATTTTCTCTTTTCTGATCGAGTTTCCACTTTGCGAGACATTTATCTGCAACACAAGGAAGTAAACATATGAACGATGTAGTCTGGAATTTCACTTGTAATTTGAAGCGTAGAAAAATTCAAGGTTTGAATGTCATTCGGAATTCGAGTTCATTCGGCACTTATACAATATAGCCTCATTCGGTGATCCGGGCACATATTCATTCGGCAATTCAAGTATGAAAGCAGCACTCGGCACTTGAAACCCACGAAATTCATTCGGTAAGCCAAGCCACGAGTCCATTCGGTAGTACAAAACAAAGATTCATCAGGCAAACAAGGGTCTCACCTAGTTCGGCAATAATAAGATCTCAATTCAGCGCACAAGGGTCTCACCTAGTTCGGCAATAATAAGATCTCGATTCGGCGCACAAGGGTCTCACTTGATTCGGCAAAAATAGAGATTTGATTCGGCTATTTCACTGGTAGGGACTAACGAAGGACTCACGCCCCTACTTATAGGCGAACGCAAGATGACCGGTCTGGGTGGTTCGGCAATTATGACCGGATGGGGGAACCCAAGTTAAAACAAAGCACGTCATGCGCATGCACATGCCCTACTTTGGGGGCAAGTGTTGTGTGCTTTTCCAACACCAAACCAGAGAAGTTGAAGACATCACCGAGCCGCCGGACTAACCCTTCACCAGCACCTACCGAACCAGACTCATCTCCACACTCCATCACCGGACCAACCTCCATCACCGGACCAACCTACATCACCGGACCAACCTCTAGCGGTCCAGCACCTCTCCCTGCAGAGCCGAACCAAGCTCCACCCACTCACCACCGGACCATGCCCCACCGAGCCAAGCTCCACCGAACCAACCTACCTCCATCCACTGCCGGACCAGAAGCGAGGGAGGACACGACCGGACCAATTCTGCCAGGCCAGGTTGCTTCAGCCCAGGCCCACCAGCAGCTGTATACGTCCAGGTCCCCTGCCCCCCAGCCTCACTCTATAAATAGAGGGGCAGGGGTACAACAATGGCGGACAAGTTTGAGAGCTCAAGCACGGAAGGAACTTTCAAACAACTTTCATATACTTGTATACAAAGCTTTGTACTTGTAATCTGAAAGAAAAAGGAGAATAACATATAAAGTGGACGTAGGCACGTTCTGGCCGAACCACTATAAATCTGTGTGTCTTTTACAGTTTAGTCCCTGCTTTTTATATATTTGCGTAAATCACCCAAATCACTAGAAACAACATAAATCAACTAATTCATACGACTTGGAGGTGTTTGTCCATTTTTTGTGCAAACAATAAATACAGTTCATAGTTATATATACATAAAATGAGCATTTGGTTAATGTTGATAATTAAGATTTAATTCATTTTTAAACAAGTAATTAATGTGAATAAATCACCTCTTCATAACACTTGGCAATATAATAACTTAGGAATTACACTTGTTTAGAAATTAATTAAGGGGATTGACATTTGTTAATACATGGTTCATTCATGAAACAAGTGGCATCTTTGTTTTAAAAAGAAAAGTTTTGTTTTAATTAGGTTTAAAGAAAAGATCTGTGCTTTATTTTCTTAAGCTAAGATCCTTCTGTAATTTTTTTCTTCAACCAAAATCAAATGCAAGCTTCAATATGTAAAATCTGAAGCTTACAACCCTGATTCAAATTTCAACCTGAATTGGCTTCAAATTCAACTGGAAAGCTGCAAAAGAAAATGCAATTCAACAAGGGATCTTCAGCTAATTCAACAAGAAATTCAGTGTTTCAGTAAATTAAAATGCAGAAGCAAATTCAAAGTACAGAAAAAAGAAGAAGAAATCAAATGCAAATTCAAAACTGCAACTCAGATCTAATTGCAACTTGGAAAATGGCTTCAAACTCAATTGGCAATCTGAACAACATGCAAACTTCAACAAGTAAAATTCAATCAACAACAAGTTAAAATGCAATTGCAGTAATTCAAATTCCAAAAAACAAATGCAGTAATACAGAGTGTTCTCTTCTTCAAAACTAGGTGAGTGAACTTATTTTAAAACAGATTTAAATTTCTTATTTGTTTTCTGTGAAATGATTGATGTGGAAAACATAATATCATTGTTGCATGCTTGATTCGAAGATTGAATACATGTTTAAATGGCTGTTTGAAAACCTGTAGATATGAAGTTTTAAAATTCTGTTCTTTCATGTTCTAGTTTAAAGAATTTTTTTTAATCTTCTAAGTTGATCACTAATATTCAATGATCATTGAAGATAATCTGATTATAACAAGGAAATCTTGTTGTTAAAATAAATATAAAAATTTATATTGAACAAAAAAATACTGTGAATGATAATTTACAGTGGAATGTCAAAATTTGGTGGAAATCAAATTTAATAATTTAAACTTTTGATTATATGATCTGAATTGTTGTCCAGATTCATGAATTTTAAGATAAAGATTGCAATTTTTATTTTGGTATTCAGAGAGGAATTTGAGGTTTTATGAAAATGGGTTATTGGTCGATTTCTGTTGATTGGGGTTGAGTTGGAGATCAAGCTTCGGCATGGAGTTAGTCTTGGTTCTGGGTGATGCAGGAAAAATAGTGAGTGAGGCTATCTTGGTTCGAGTTGATCGGGGCACGACGTATTAGGGTTTAGCGTCTGTTTTCTTCATGGATCAGAATCGTGAGCAATTCGTCGTAGATGATGAATTTGGGTGAATCGCATGAGGGGGGAAGTATTGTGAGGATCGAGGCGCGTGCGTGGATGGATTTGCAGGAACTCCGGTGGTGGATTTCGCCGTTGGCGGCGATGGGTTGTGGTTCAAACGTTTTCGGTTTGGGGTCACTGTAGCCATATTTTTACGCAGTGGCGTTTTCTTCGATTTTGGATGGCGAGGGGGTTGCCGAGGCCAAAGACGACTTGGGGAGTGCTGCGACGATGATCGCCGTCAACCCTTTCCAGCGTGCACGTGCACGAAGTGGATGCTGTGCATACAGGTGTTTTATGAGAAGAAGGAGTTGGCTGGGTATTTTCTCGTGTTGTCTCACGTATGTCTCGTGTTCGATCGAGTATGACTCGAAGTTTTGGGGTAGGTTGTTCGCGTGAGTTCGGTCTTGAGTGAGTTGGGTTTCAGGATTTTGGTTCCTATTTGATGGTAACTGCAAATTGGATTTTCTGAATTCAAAGTAAATTGAGTTTTTAAAACAAAGTTCTAAATAGTTTAAAGATGTTTGGATGTTAAAATTTAAATCTTTGTGTTTTAATAAGTTAGGTTAAATTTGTTTAAAATAATTTGTTTTTAATTAGTTTAGTATTACTCGGGTTTGTATTTTATAAATTGAAGTTTCAAAAAAAAACAAAGTGTTTTAAAATTTGTTGTATATGAATGAATGTTTGAATTTAAAAGAATTTTAGATTTTTTTTTAAAGATTGGATTTTTAAAAATGTAAACTTTTGTTTTAAAAATAGTTTGTTTCATTTTTGCTTTGTTAAATGATAAAAACAATGTTTCCAAACAATGTTTCCAAACAAGGTAATTAATTACTCAGGATAATTAATTAAGTATAGTTAATTTTAGTTAATTAATTAAGTTTAATTAATTAAAAGGATTACTTGATGATGGGATTAAGTGTAACTACTTAAAATAATTAAAGATGTGTAATTACTTAGTAAAGTAATAAATGAATAATTACTAAATGTAATTAATTAAGGAAATTACTTAATGGATGGTAATTAAAGAGGTATAATTACTTAAGGGAAAGCAATTAAGGATAATTACTCAGTGTAATTAAAGAATGGATTAATGTAATTAATCAAAGTAATGGTTTAATTAGTAAAGTAATTAAGGAAGTTAATTACTGACTTTGATTTAATCAGGTTTTGAATAATAATTGTAAATAATTTCATAATTAATTAATAAATGTAATAGTTGATTAATAAAGTAATTAGAGGTCATTAATTTATGTAATTAATGAATAATCAATTTCTTAATTAATTTATAAATGTGATTAATTATAAGATAATTAATCAATGAAGTGAGGAAGAAGTAATAACCAATTAATGAAATTAATTAAGGATTTTGTAAGTAATTATTGTTAATTAATTGTTTTGAAATTAACTAAGATTAATTAATGATTAAAGATAAATTAATTTGTGTAATTATTTAAAGGATAATTACCCAGTGTAATTAAAGAATAATTATTCTAGGAGATTAATTAAGAATATGATTAAAGGATAATTAATCTCTAATTGAAGATTAATTAATTGGATTATGAAGATGATTAAAGAGTGATTAATTAATTAATTGTAATTAATAAATGATTGTTTAAGCGGGATTAGTTTTTTAAATTTTCAAGTAATTAATTTAATTTAAGATGATTAAATTAATTATAAAGGAATTAGTGATGCCTGTTTGTGTATGATTGTTTATGGAATACCTATATTGGTTGATATCTATTGGATGATATGTTGTGATATTATGTGGTATGATATTTGATATATCAATGATAAATGTGTGGTAGTTATCTGTGAATGATGCAGTGTGAATTCAATATTTTTATCGAATTAATCTGTTAAACTTTAATCACTTGGACATTAAGATGGCGTTTGGATTCAATGAGACCGGGATCGGGTTTCCAAATTTGGAATTCTGAAAACCACATCGATCCAAGTTAAACGTTAGGTCGTAAATCCAAGGGGAGTGCAAGTGAGGACTCGAGGTGTAAGAACTATTCGTCAGTACAACTCTGGGGTGATTCCGTGATGAGTTTGACGGAAATAGTACTTACAGGTTCGAGATGGTGGTTCAGAGTGCAAGGGTCATCGTCGTTAACTTTGAGGGTGATTCCAATACGAGTGTAACGAGATAATGCCTTCCGTTTCATTCGAACCCGGAACGAACTTGTATGGATTGAATGCTTTCAGAACATCGTCAGGTGGACGATGATCATTCTAAGATAGATGTGTTCTATAAAGGTAATCGTAGCCTCAAGCCTCATCAATCGGGAATGGCTAAAACAGGGAAGGTGCAGCAAGACTTCGTTGGTAGCCCCCACTGGAGAGCAAGATTTACCCCTGTCTAGAGGTCCCTTTTTATTTCGGCTGTGTGGGGCGGTTGATCATGACAACTGCCGGGGTGGTCTTGTTCGGGACTGTCCTGTAAGGAATGGTTCTGACTTTGTGTTGCAGGGGAGTGGGCGTACTCCTCGGTACGGTGATCTAGGCCACGTACTGTGACGGGTGGTACCCCAGTAGCCCTTCCATTGTATGGAAACCAAAATCCAATAAGTGCCTGTACGGTTTTGATTGTGCCCAACTATGTTGGAACGTGAGGTGTAAGCATTCCAGCTATTTCTGTATTTTATTTTGAAAACCCTAGACACTATTATAATATCACTGGATTTCCTATCAAATGTTTTGGTTAGCGTAAGGTAAAAACTTACCCATGTTTATTTGTGGGGAGTATTACGTGATACCTTTCCTTTCAAAGGATTTTCTAAAGTTAAGCAACTTTTAACCGTTTACTCCCACCGGACCCCTATCTGACCCGAGTGTTTATTTTCTATTTTATTAAACTCTTGGGTACTCATATTACGTATGAGTAGTCAAGTTATTCAGGTTGGCTTTGACGAGTTATGGAGGAGATATGGAGCAGGTGGCTTCAGCGTGTATATATATATATATAGTTTTCCGTTGTGTTTGAGTTGTTTCTGTTCTGCGATGTACTTGAGTTGTAATATCTAGACAGGTTGTATAACTGTCTAGTTTTGTGTAGTTGGAGCTGTATAACTCTGATGTATATGATACCATGTAATATTTTATTTGATTAATACAATTTATTCGTTCCGTTGTGAGATTCTGATGTTGTTTGGTTCTTTCTTTTCTATCTTTTCTTTTCTATCCCTTTCTTTCTTCTTAATGATACGTCTTTCTGTGTTATGAAAGGCTGGTCGTTACATTGTGGTATCAGAGCGCTAGGTTGAGTGAATACCTAGACTCTAGAGTGGTGTCTTCCTTGAGAGAGCGTATTTGTAATTTTGACTATATATATATATATATATATATATATATATATATATATATTCCTATCTATTTTGTTGGGTTACCTTTTCGGGTTTGCCAACATAAGTTCTAGAAGTAGGAGAGATAGTGGTATGTATAGCACGACTATCAATGGAAGAAGTCTGAATATTTGAGGTTGGAAGAATATCTGCCAGAACAGTTTTTGGGCATCTTGAGTAAGTTTGGCAGCTGGGAATATGTATTTCATCGTTGTCTGAAGGAAATCTTTTTAAAGATTCGGAGTTTATCTTTGGAGTATAAGTTTGGACTGCACTCATACGAGCGGATTCTCTAGAGTTTGGATCAGTTGGGAGAGCTGAACCAAGTAATGGAATTTTGGCAACCATAGGAAGGAGTATTATCTATTTTGAAGTAGGAGACTCAGTTCAGCGATGTGTTTGTGCTTGGTCTGAAGCCGAGTTTCTTGAGAGGTTTCTGCTCATCTTGAAGACTCTTCTTGTGGAGTTGGTTAATGTAGCTTTGAGATTCAAGGAACTTTTGGAATTAGGAGGTCTGTGGTAGCAAGGGCAACTCAGAGGTTGAATGTGCTGTCATGAAGATCTCATGGCTCAGCAGTATCCTAGAGGTGGAGTTCAAAAGCAGTTGTGTGTTCCGTTTCTTCGATGGTTCAGAAATCTTTTGAGATTCTTCTGTCAATAGATCGGGCAAATGGTGAAGGCTTGTTCCTTTTTCTTCCAGAAGCTCAGCTGGGTAAGGTGTTTGTGGTTGAGGTGGACCATCAGTTTCTTCTTTTGAAGGACTTAAGCTGTTCTGTTATGTAGGAGAGAATAGTTTCATTGGAATCCGAATTGGGTAGTAGTATCGCAAAAGTGACTTGCGATGGTTCAGAAGTTCTTTTTGTAATCTTTGCTTTAGTTTGAGATATCTCTAAAGATGTTGGAGCTATTGAGGTGGTTTGATTCTGAATATTTTCGAGGAAGTCAAAGGAGTTTGTCCGCATCGGGAGATGGAGTTCTGTTTCGATTTGGTTCTTGGATTTTCTGGTGATTTGGGCCTAGTAGAGAAAGGATTCCAGGATAAAGAATTTTATGAGCAATCAGGATTGATTGGATCTAGTTTTCCGTATGGATTTTTGTTGTAGTATTTGTGACCAAATCGGATAGGTCATTAAGCTTTCATGGAATTTGATGGACAATGTTTCTGGATAAGTTGATCAAGTTAGTGCTTGTGTTCATCAGAAGCTTTCTCATCTTCTTCGGATAAGAGTTGTGCAGCGGAAGCATGGTGGCAGCTATCCCAGGATAGAAGCAACTCGGATTCATCGAAAGATTTGTGTTTTCTTGGATTTAAGGTTTTTCTTTAGGAAGTTCTTTCGGGATATGAAGAATTGGATGTCAGGTGCATCTGTTCTGTTTTTCCCAAATTGAAGAAGCAAGTTTGAAGTCTTTTTATGCTTGTATAGTAGATTGGTGTTTTGGATTACGATGGACTTTTGGGAGAATTATCTTGTTGAGTAGAATTAGGAGGTCGTCTCATTCTTGATCCAGCTTTGTTTTGAGAAGCATTTGAGAAGTTTAGTTGATCAAAAAGGTTGAGGGCAGTTCAGGATCAGTAGAAGTAGTGGACAAGAGTCGGAGATTTAATTTTTGGATAAGTTTTCTCCGATCATAAGAGAAATGAGATTGGATAAGTTGGGAAGTTAGCTCAAGAGTGTATGAGAATCTTTCTGTTTTCTCTTAAAGATAAGTGTTTGATCTATCACTAGTTTAGAACCAGCAGATCATGGAGATTTGGAAGTTAATCGGATTTTCTGTGATCCAGTATCCTGTTTAGATCGTAGATCTGGATATATAGGAGTTCTAGATCTGAGTAGAGCAGCTAGTTTTAGATTCTGTAAAGCGAGTATCCCGGTGTTTGTACCTGGGAAACTCAAGGAAATTCTGTCTAGAATTTTGTCTGGATAGTTAGAATTGATTATTGAATTGGATGTTATGATTTCTAGTATGGTTGATAGAATTTGTTGCTATTTTAAAATTTAAAATCTGTCTGGAATTATTAAATTATCTTTGCTTTTAATTTCGGGGACGAAATTCTTTTAAGGGGGGAGGAATGTGATGTCCCGGAATTTTGGCAACACTTGTTTAATAATTTCTATTTATAATTTATTTTAGAATATGTTATATTGACTTAAACATCTAATTTAACCAAATATTATATATTCAAAACTATTAATTAATCTAACTTAACAAATGTTATCTTTTCAAAAATGCAATAATAATGATAATGATAATTTGAATGTTTATTCTTTTCAAATTATAATAATAATACATATGTGTAATTGATAATAATTGATCTTTTGAAGTTAATAAAAATATTTTATTTGTAATGTATATATGTATACATTGTAAAAGGAAATTGGTTCAATTTAAATTTAATAAAAATATTTTCCAAATGAAAATATATGTTTATATATTGTGATTTTGTAGTCCTGTTTTAAAATTCAAATAATTTCTGAAACTAATATTTAAGATGTTCCATTTATAAGGAATATCTATATTTGGATATTTATTGTAAATAGAAATATATGGATTAAACTTAAATAGAAAAATATGTTTTCAAATTTTAACATACATATGTTTTTATAGTAATTCAGAAAGTTTTGATTTGATTTAATTTAATAAAAATGTTTTTCCAAAAGCTATTTAAAATTTAATTTAATTTATAAAACACTTAAAGGAAAAATCTATTTTTATTAAAAGAATGATAGCTTGAAAATAATACATTGTTATAAAATTTAAAATTTGTTTTCCTTTAAATTGATTTTGAAAACAAATTTAGATTTTAAATATAATATCAATGTTAGTTATAATAACATTAATTTAAATTTCTAAAATAAAATTTAAACAAATGTTGCTTTCTTTTTAAACTTATCTTTAGGAAGTGAGTTTTAAATAATTATAAATTAAACCCAAAATAATAAATACATTTCATAGTTATATATATATATAACATGAGCATTTGGTTAATGTTGATAATAAATATTTAATTCATTTTTAAACAAGTAATTAATGTGAATAAATCACCTCTTCATAACACTTAGGAATATAATAACTTAGGAATTACACTTGTTTACTAATTAATTAAGGGGATTGACATTTGTTAACACATGGTTCATTCATGAAACAAGTGGCATCTTTGTTTTAAAAAGAAAAGTTTTGTTTTAATTAGGTTTGAAGAAAAGATCTGTGCTTTATTTTCTTAAGCAAAGATCCTTCTGTAACTTTTTTCTTCAACCAAAATCAAATGCAAGCTTCAATCTGTAAAATCTGACGCTTACAGCCCTGATTCAAATTTCAACCTGAATTGGCTTCAAGTTCAAATGGAAAGCATGCAAAAGAAAATGCAATTCAACAAGGGATCTTCAGCTAATTCAACAAGAAATTCAGTGTTTCAGTAAATTAAAATGCAGAAGCAAATTCAAAGTACAGAAAAAAAAAATCAAATGCAAATTCAAAACTGCAACTCAGATCTAATTGCAACCTGGAAAATGGCTTCAAACTCAATTGGCAATCTGAACAACATGCAAACTTCAACAAGCAAAATTCAATCAACAGCAAGTCAAAATGCAATTGCACTAATTCAAATTCTAGAAAATCAAATGCAGTAATACAGAGTGTTCTCTGCTTCAAAACTAGGTGAGTGAACTTATTTTAAAAATAGATTTAAATTTCTTATTTGTTTTCTGTGAAATGATTGATGTGGAAAACATAATATCATTGCTGCATGCTTGATTCGAAGATTGAATACATGTTTAATTGGCTATTTGAAAACCTGTAGATATGAAGTTTTAAAATTCTGTTCTTTCATGTTCTAGTTTAAAGAAATTTTTTTATCTTCTAAGTTGATCACTAATATTCGATGATCATTGAAGATAATCTGATTATAACAAGGAAATCTTGTTGTTAAAATAAATATAAAAATTTATATTGAACAAAAAAATACTGTGAATGATAATTTACAGTGGAATGTCAAAATTTGGTAGAAATCAAATTTAATAATTTAAACTTTTGATTATATGATCTGAATTGTTGTCCAGATTCATGAATTTTAAGATTAAGATTGCAATTTTTATTTTGGTATTCAAAGAGGAATTTAGGGTTTTATGAAAATGGGTTATTGGTCGATTTCTGTTGATTGGGGTTAAGTTGGAGATCAAGCTTCGGCATGGAGTTAGTCTTGGTTTTGGGTGATGCAGGAAAAATAGTGAGTGAGGTTATCTTGGTTCGAGTTGATCGGGGCACGACGTATTAGGGTTTAGCGTCTGTTTTCTTCATGGATCGGAATCATGAGCAATTCGTCGTAGATGATGAATTTGGGTGAATCACATGAGGGGGGAAGTATTGCGAGGATCGAGGCGCGTGCGTGGATGGAATTGCAGGAACTCTAGTGGTGGATTTCGCCCTTGGCCGCGATGGGTTGTGGTTCGAATATTTTCGGTTTAGGGTCGCTGTAGCCATATTTTTATGTAGTGGCGTTTTCTTTGATTTTGGGTGGCGAGGGTGTTGCCGAGGCCAGAGACGAGTTGGGGAGTGCTGCGACGATAATCGTCGTCAACCCTTTCCAGCGTGCACCTGCACGAAGTGGATGCTGTGCATACAGGTGTTTTTTGAGAAGAAGGAGTTGGCTGGGTATTTTCTCGTGTTGTCTCGCGTATGTCTCGTGTTCGATCGAGTTTGACTCGAAGTTTTGGGGTAGGTTAGTCGCGTGAGTTCGGTCTTGAGTGAATTGAGTTTCAGGATTTTGGTTCCTGTTTGATGGTAACTGCAAATTGGATTTTCTGAATTCAAAGTAAATTGAGATTTTAAAACAAAGTTCTAAATAGTTTAAAGATGTTTGGATGTTAAAATTTAAATCTTTTTGTTTTAATAAGTTAGGTTAAATTTGTTTAAAATAGTTTGTTTTTAATTAGTTTAGTATTAACCGGGTTTGTATTTTATAAAATGAAGTTTCAAAAATTGGAAGGCAAATTGATGTTAAATAAAGTGTTTTAAAATTTGTTGTATATGAATGAATGTTTGAATTTAAAAGAATTTTAGATTTTTTTTTTAAGGATTGGATTTTTTAAAATGTGAACTTTTGTTTTAAAAATAGTTTGTTTCATTTTTGCTTTGTTAAATGATAAAAAAAATGTTTCCAAATAAAAGTATATTTGAAGTAATTTAAAATGTGATTAAAATAAGGTACTTAATTTAGATAAATTTGAAAATAATGATAAATTGAAAATGACGTTTTGTGTAAAACCAATTACGAGCTTTTGAACTTATATATTTAAATTCAAAATGATTTATAATGGTTAATGATAGTATGGTTTATATAAATCAAGTTTTGATTATAAAGGTAATTAAAGTAAATTACTTAATTAACATAAATTGGTTAATGTAAGTAATTAAATTAAGGTAAATTAGTTGAGTAATTAATTAAGTATAATTAATTACTAAATTAAAAATTAATTAATCAAATTTAATTAATTAAGAAATAATTATCTAATAAGTAATTAAGAAGTTAATTACTTAATCAATTTGAGGAATTATTGAAAAAAATTACTTAAAGAAGTAATTAAGGTAATTAATTACTCAGGGTAATTAATTAAGTATAGTTAATTTTAGTTAATTAATAAAGTTTAATTAGTTAAAAGGATTACTTAATGATGGGATACTTAAAGTAATTAAAGATGTGTAATTACTTAGTAAAGTAATAAATGAATAATTACTAAATGTAATTAATTAAGGAAATTACTTAATGGATAGTAATTAAAGAGGTATAATTACTTAAGGGAAAGTAATTAAGGATAATTACTCCGTGTAATTAAAGAATGGATTAATGTAATTAATCAAAGCGATGGTTTAATTAGTGAAGTAATTAAGGAAGTTAATTACTGACTTTGATTTAATCAGGTTTTGATTAATAATTGTAATTAATTTCATAATTAATTAATAAATGTAATAATTGATTAATAAAGTAATTAGAGGTCATTAATTTATGTAATTAATGAATAATTAATTGTTTAATTAATTTATAAATGAGATTAATTATAAGATAATTAATCAATGAAATGAGGAAGAAGTAATAATTAATTAATGAAATTAATTAAGGATTTTGTAAGTAATTATTGTTAATTAATTGTTTTGAAATTAACTAAGATTACTTAATGATTAAAGATAAATTAATTTGTGTAATTAATTTAAAGGATAATTACCCAGTGTAATTAAAGAATAATTAATCTAGGAGATTAATTAAGAATATGATTAAAGGATAATTAATCTCTAATTGAAGATTAATTTTTTGGATTATGAAGGTGTGTAACGATCTAGAATTTCCGATAATTAAAATTTGAATATTTAATTTATTTTTAAATATTAATAAGTGAAATTTATAAGTCGAATAAATTTTATTTTGAATAATTGGATTTAATTGAATAATTAATCGATAGTTTAAAAGTGAAATTACAGAAATAATTGAAAATTGGGTTAAATATGATTGAAAATGATTTGTAAAATTTTATTATATCATATTGAAGTTATAATGATGTTATAGAACTTTTAAAATTGAATTTAGAGTTAAATTTGTGAAAATTGAATATTTTAATATTTAATCGACTAGTGAAATTAGCCGTTTTTCGAACAGTCGCATAATTGAACGATACTAGTTCCATTTGATCCGTAATAGTTTGTTATTATCGGATTTCAATTTTCGTAGCAATTGGAGTTGTCGTTTGATCGTGGCAGCTCGAAATGCATCGAAATTGTTTTTAATATTAATTTGGCGAGTTAAAATGGTCGTTTTTCAAAAAGTCTCGGATTTCGACGAAACTAGTTTCATCGGATCCGTAATGTGATATTATTGTAAGGTTTCAAATTTCCAGTCAATCGGATTTATCGTTTGTCCGGAGCGAGCCAAAACGCATAGAAAATTCGTTTTATCGGTTTAATTTAAATTGATCGTTTATTTCCATAACTCGCACAGATGATCGAATTAGCTTTCGAAACCTATTCCATTGTGTCCGGAACGCGGGGTAAACCCTAGAAACGCCGGTCACCGCGCATAAATCGGAGTTCGGAAATTCCGGAATGAATAGTGTTCGTCAAAATTCTCTATAAATAGCCCCCTTTATTCACAATTTTCAACAAAATAAAAATAAAAATAAACCCTAGCCGCCGGCCTCTAACACACGGCCAGAATTTCATTTCGATTCTCCTCAATTATCTTCAAATCTAAGCATTATTTCAAGAAATTCTCAACTAACAAAATGAAGAACATCACAAGATCGTTCAATCCAATGGTTGAGATCTGAAACAACGTCGTATGGAGGCTGTAATTCGCTCGAGTGCGTGAGTCGTTTGCGCACGTCGTTCGAGATAAAGTGATGACCGAGCGGCGTCGGTCGCTGGCCATTGGCGCGTGGTGGATGGAGCTTCGTTGTGGCATGGTTTGATCGACTTGAAGTTGAGTATACGGGGCACAAGAATTCAAGGTTGGAGGCGGCTATTGGGTATGTTGCTCGCGTGAGGTATCTGGGGAGGAAGAAGCATACTCGAACGGGCTAGATTCTAGGGTTTGCAATGAACGGCCATGATCTGTTTAGGTTATAAAATATAAAATGTATGTTGTAAATTTATGAATAAAAATTCGTGTAACTTTAAAAATTCGTATCTTTTTCATACGAGGTCGAAAATGCGCGAAACCAGTTCGTTGGAATCGTATGGACGAGCACTACGCTATGGATTTGGATTTGAGTCGTTTGGAGTTAGTGAGAATTTCGGATAAAATTAAACGTGATTAGAAATTATCCGGAATGCAAGGACTTCTTTGGAAGTGCCTTCGGTACTGTTCGAGCCCGGAACAGACTTGTATGGATTGTATGTCTGACATTACAAATTGAGATATAAAGCTGATTTCTTTCAAATATATTTCTGTTGGTGGAGGAGAACTTATTCTCTTAGCTTAACACCCTTCTCTGAGACATACGAGCTCAGAGGTTATGTAGTTGAAGGTTATTAGTGATATACTCCCAATTTGGTAGTGTGGCATGCTGAGTGTTGCTGTGAAATGATCATTGTTTGATCATTTGTGATATGATCATTTGTTTGATCATTTATCTTGGTGATCATTTCTATGATCATTTGATTGACCCAAAGCGTAGCTTTTGTATAAAGCGTGGCTTTGTGGACGAGACTTCGTCGGACCTCACACCCCGGAAATGGTCAAAACAGGAAGGATGCAGCAAGGTTATTAGGGGATAGCGCCCCTTTAGTGTGTGTCATTCCTTCTGGATAGAGGTGGTATCATGGAATGGAGCCCAGATATTTAACCTATGTTGTTGCTGCAAATTTTGTGGTTGTTGGAAATCGAGGATCCTCGGATAGATCGGTTACGATCGGGGGATGACATATTCGTGTCAGTAGTTACCTAGTTTGAAAGGTAACCCGGCCTTGTGTTGGCAGAGATCCGGTTAGGTTCTCGGGGCGTCTTTCCAGAGGCGTTTCCATGTGGCAATGGGAAGTTCCTTGGCCTGACCATTTGTTGGAAATCCAAAGAAACAATACGAGACTTGTACGGTTTTAGTTGTAGAACCTGCCATGGAATGTGGCGGTAACCTGCTATTGAACATGGTAGCTATAGTAGGCATAAGTGCGAAATGTCTATGCTGGCTAAGATTTATATCTTTATTTTCGAAATGATTTTTCCTACACTATGCACTAGTAATAATATCAAATGTTTCTTTTTAATGCGTATCAAGCATCTTTGACTATCATAAGGAGAAATCTCCTCCGATTCTGCGTTTGCATTGTGTGTGTGTGCGGGAGGCCTTATGGTAGTCTCATTTTTAAAAGCATTGCGAATTGACTTTAAAAATATTCCTCTATTTTGATTTTTAAAAGAAAAATAAACTGTTTTAGTTCTCACACCAGTCACATGACTGACTCGGAGTTTATTGTTTTCCTTCCTAAACTCTTGGTGCCCACCAATTTCCACAGGGGCAGTCAAGAGTTAAGGTTTATCAGGATATTCAGGAATTCAGGAGTTGCAGGAGGCAAGCTGGATGGCATGGCGTATTCACTGGTATATAGTATTTCTTTTCCGCTGTTGATGTTGTTTGTTGTTGTACACTCTGATGTAATGAAATGAAATGTAATGTAATGTAATAACTGATATAGTTCTTTGTTTAAAGATTATTCGTTTATTTATTATATGTTGTTCCGCTGCGATTGTGAGATTCTGTTATTGTTCTGTTGTTTTCTTTCTGTTCCGTTCTATCTTCTTCTATCGTTTTCTTCTTCTTTAACCATAACGGTACGGTTTTCCGGCCTTCGATTGCTCGACAGTTGATATATTGGACGTATTGATGTCGGCGTTCGTGGACGAAAAATCGTAAACGTTACAAGGTGATTAAAGAGTGATTAATTAATTAATTGTAATTAATAAATGATTGTTTAAGCAGGATTAGTTGTTTAAATTTTCAAGTAATTAAATTAATTATAAAGGAAATAGTGATGCCTGTTTGTGTATGATTGTTTGTGGAATACCTATATTGGTTGATATCTATTGGATGATATGTTGTGATATTATGTGGTATGATATTTGATATATCAATGGTAAATGTGTGGTATTTATCTGTGAATGATGCTGTGTGAATTCAATATTTTTATTGAATTAATCTGTTAAACTTTAATCACTTGCACATTAAGATGGCGTTTGGATTCGATGAGACCGGGATCGGGTTTCCAAATTTGGAATTCCGAAATCACATCGATCCAAGTTAAACGTTAGGTCGTAAATCCAAGGGGGGTGCAAGTGAAGACTCGAGGTGTAAGAACTATTCGTCAGTATAACTCTGGGGGTGATTCCGTGATGAGTTTGACGGAAATAGTACTTACAGGTTTGAGATGGTGGTTCAGAGTGCAAGGGTTATCATCGTTAACTCTGAGGGTGATTCCAATATGAGTGTAACGAGATAATGCCTTCGGTTTCGTTCGAACCCGGAACGAACTTTTATGGATTGAATGCTTTCAGAACATCGTCAGGTGGACGATGAGCATTCTAAGATAGATGTGTTCTATAAAGGTAATCGTAGCCTCAAGCCTCATCAATGGGGAATGGCTAAAACATAGGAGGTGCAGCAAGGCTTCATGGGTAGCCCCCACTGGAGAGCAAGATTTACCCCTGTCTAGAGGTCCCTTTTTATTTCGGCTGTGTGGGGCGGTTGATCATGACAACTGCCGGGGTGGTCTTGTTCGGGACTGTCCAGTATGGGATGGTTCCGGGTTTGTGTTGCAGGGGAGTGGGCGTACTCCTCGGTACGGTGATCTAGCCCACGTACTGTGACGGGCGGTACCCCTGTAGCCCTGCCATTGTATGGAATCCAAAATCCAATAAGTGCCTTTATGATTTTGATTGTCCCAACTTTGTTGGAACGTGAGATGTAAGCATTCCAGCTATTTTTGTATTTTATTTTGAAAACCCTAGACATTATTATAATATCACTGGATTTCCTATCAAATGTTTTAGTTAGCGTAAGGTAAAAACTTACCCATGTTTATTTGTGGGGAGTCTTACGTGATACCTTTCCTTTCAAAGGATTTTCTAAAGTTAAGCAACTTTTAACCATTTACTCACACCGGACCCCTGTCTGACCCGAGTATTTATTTTCTGTTTTATTAAACTCTTAGGTACTCATATTACGTATGAGTAGTCAAGTGATTCAGGTTGGCTTTGACGAGTTCTGGAGGAGATATGTAACAGATAGCTTCAGCGTGTAGATATATATATAGTTTTCCGCTGTGTTTGAGTTGTTTCTGTTCTGCGATGTACTTGAGTTGTAATACCTAGACAGGTGTTATAACTGTCTAGTTTTGTGTAGTTTGAGCTGTATAACTCTGATGTATATGATACTATGTAATATATTTTATTTGATTAATACAATTTATTCGTTCCACTGTGAGATTCTGATGTTGTTTGGTTCTTTCTTTTCTATATTTCTCTTTTCTATCCCTTTCTTTCTTCTTAATGATACGTCTTTCTGTGTTATGAAAGGCGGGTCGTTACATCCTCTCACACTATATAAGTTAATCCTCCACATCAATGACTTTCTCCATTCTCAAGAATGGTTTTCCACCCAAGCTAGTGTAAACGTGGCTTAACGCAACATAGTTATTACGGGCTGCACTTTTGTACCTCAAGTCAGTCAATCGCAGCTCTAGCCTGTGTCGTATTGTCAAAGAACTAATACATCATCCTCATATCAACTAATTCAACTCCAACATCCATATTAGCATTAGTATTAGTGTTGGTGGTTTGGTTTGAACTCCTGACACTAGCCTGAATATTTCCAATAATTGTGGTGCTCCCACCTTCCAAGTTTAGTCTTCCACTCCAGTATCCATTTCTTATAATCTACATATGAATCTTCATGAGATATAAAATAACGATCTAAGACAGATGGAAGGGTATAGATAGATATATGTAGTTATATATACACAACAAGAAAATGACCTTTTTGCAACTAGTTATTTATAATTTGCGTAGTATGAAAGTTACAATAAATGGTCTTTGACAACTGGCATTTCTTGACACTTATAATAAAGGAGTTTTAACAACTGCATTTCTCTGTCAATTGCAATGAACATATTTTTAACAACTATGTTTATGCAATAAACATACTTTTAATAACTACGTTTTCCTGCCAGGTGCAATAGATGTATTCTTAAAAACTGTGTTTTCTTGCCAATTGCAATAGATGTATTTTTAACAACTATGTTTTCTTGTAAGTTGCAATAGATATATTTTTAACTATATAATAATTAAGAGTAATATTAATTAATTATAATTAATAATAAAATTTAATTATTATGAAGTGATATTTAGTATTTAATAATTAATTTTAAATAATATTAGTTAGTAACGACTATTAATTTTTTTAATAATTATAAATAATTATGACAAATATTTAATAATTATGAGTGGTAGTTTAGAACTAATAATTTATAAATCAAAACTTAGATAGGTAATTATTCATAATTTATAACTAATGATTATTAATAAATAATTCATAATTACTGAATAAATCTATAATCAATAATTATTTTTTATATTTAATACTTTATTATAATTATCATTAATAATTAGCAAATTATAGTTAATATTTATTAAAGATGTTTAATAATTAATAAATATAATTAGTAGCTAATATCAAATTACTAGCAGTTATATTTTTTAATAATTATATTGGTATTTAATGTTGAATAGCTACTACTAAAATTTAGTACTTAAATTAATAATTAATAATTAGTAATTATTATTTAATAGTTAATAAGTAAGAGTAGCATTTAATATTTAACAATCAATAATTAATAAGTAATATTTAATAATTAAGAAGAAATATTTTTAATAACTATGTTTTGTTACCAGTTGCAATAAATACATTTTTAACAACTACATTATCCAGCTAGTAGCAATTAATATATTTTTAACAACAAATATATTTTTAACAACTGCGTTTTCTTGCTAGTTACAATAGACATATTTTTAATTATATAGTAATAAAGAATAATATTTAATAATTATAATTAATAATAAACTTTAATTTTTATAAAGTGATATTAGTATTTAATAATTAATTTTAAATAGTTATTAATTGTAACAACTATTAAAAAATTAATAATTAATAGCAATCAATAATCATGATAAATATTTAATAACCATAAACGGTAGTTTAGAACTATAATTTATAATTTAAAATATAGATTGGTAATTATTTATAAATCATGACCAATGATTATTAATATATAATTCATAATTACTAAATATTATCTACAATCAACAATTATTTTTTATATTTTATAATTAGTTATGATTACTGTTAATAATTAGTAAATTATAATTAATATTTATTAATTGCATTTAATAATTAATAAATATAACTAATAATTAATATTGAATTATTAACAATTATATTTTATATTAATTAGTATTTTGAGAGAAATATGTAATCCTCTATAGTTGAGGAGAGCACACACATGTGTGTGTGTCATTGAAAACAAAGGTGCCACTAACATGGTTGGCAGGTAACTAATCATAATATAAAAAATAATGAAAAGGAGTCGG
Source organism: Allium cepa (assembly GCA_030765085.1). Lineage (NCBI taxonomy): Eukaryota > Viridiplantae > Streptophyta > Magnoliopsida > Asparagales > Amaryllidaceae > Allium > Allium cepa. The sequence continues at coordinate 161,533,394 of CM060939.1, forward strand.
GTACAACTAGAATGAGCTCCGGCAAGACCACCGCCCATTACACCTCAATATCGAGCTCGGGAAAGGCCAGCACCCAGTAATGTGGTGTTAGAAGTACCCAAAAAATCCATAAAGCAACTCCATGCGGATGATACAAATGGATAGCTCCAGCTAAGAAGGAAATGCCTCTCTATAACCCTAAAAATCTAAAATGAACGCCTAACTACAACAGCGGAGGATCTAGAATGAAGTTTGCCACTCTGAAGACGTGGAAGAACTAGAAAGAACACTTCACTCCGAATACGAATGATCTAGAATGAAGAACGCCACCCTGTTGACGCAAAAGAACTGGGAAGAACTCCACACTGCGAAATTTGTGATTAATATTTAATAACTATTATTAATATTTAATACTCAATTTAATAATTATTAATTAGCAATTATTATTAAATAATTAATAATTAATTGTTATATACAATATTTAAAATCAATAATTAATAAGTGATATTGAATAACTAAGAAGTAATATTTATTATTCAATATTTAATAATTTTATTTAATATTCAATAATTTTAAAATTTGAAATTTTCTGTAGTAAATTTAAAGATATATATAAAACTTAAAAGAAAATTTTGAATTTTTCTACAATAAATTTAAAAGTATTCATATAGTTTAAAAACAAAATTTATTGCACATGTAATGTGACTTTGTAATTTTACAGTTTTATATGACATTGAAAAATTAAAATATATTGATAAAATTAAAAAAAAAATATTGCAGCATGTATTGCGACTTTGAAAATTTTCAATTTTGATGTTATAAAATAAACTATCTTTAGACTCCAAACCCAAATTTTTGGCTTCAAACAAATTTACTTTGGCTCGAAAAAGCTCTTCTACCCTCTGTAGTTCTATTTACCTCGTCTAGCACTCAACCTTAAATATTTGCCCCTAAATTATCTACCTCACCACTAGGGTTAAGCGTTCGGTCTGTTTGGTTGGTTTTCAGGTAAAAAAATATTGAACTGAATTGAAACCGGAAAAAACTGAAACAAACCGAACCGAACCAAATTAATTTCCGTTAATTTGGTCAGTAACCTATTTAGCTGAACTAAAAAGGTAAGTAAGATAAATTACCATAGGTTATTATACAAATCATCGATTTACTTAAAGTAAAACATAAGTTTATATTTAGAGAAACTATTTTGAGTACCTTTTTAGGTTTTTAAGAAAATTAAACATATTTTCAATAGATAAATTTTGATGTTTATTCTAAACAAATTATTAAGAGCATTACTAAGCTATGAATTTGGATAATATAATAAGAGTTCAATTAATTCGATTAAACAAATAGTGAAAATAAAGTTATTCTACAAACTGAATTCAAATTGATATAATATCAAAACCAAATCGAGCTGACGGAAATAAACCGATTTGGTCAGTTAATTCGGTTCGAACCGAATATTACTCACCCCCACTCACCATGATACTTCGTCCAAAGCAATTCACACTAACCCTAGCCCCTTTCATCTACTTCACCATCAACTTCGTCGTCGTCTCCACCATCGCATTCGACGATGTGTTTGCTTGTAATAAGGCATCAATGCTCCAACCATCGAGCTCGATTAGAAGTCATCAACGGGTAGGAGTAGATTATGGTGTAGGAAGAGTCGATTACGCTAGTGCTATTTATGATAAATAAGACAGGGGAGGGGAAAGTTTTCTTGGCGAGGTCGAAAGGGGATTTAGGACTGGATGGGGCAGGCTTACTAAACAGTAAGTTGTTTTATATTTCAGAAGATTTAGCTGGTCAACATAACTTTGATTATGGCTATTTTTTGACCCAATACGGAGCCATTTCCATATAAATTCGTTTGAGGATAGAGTTTTGTGTGATTTTGTTGATCCTCTCTTTAAGAAGCTTTTCTATGGAGGTCGTTTCTGAATCTTGTTTAAAATTAGTTGTTAATATATCACCTTAGTTGTATGCTTTTTTCATGAATATTCTCTGTAGTATTTCATATTGCTGCTTTGGATGGTTTGAAGATTCTGGGAAAACTTTTGCATAATATAATTTTTTGGAGATTCGAAATATCAATAAAAGAAATTTTGTGTACAATGCTTTGCTTTTTATATCTACGCCGAAATATTGCTGAATTATGTACGACAATTTTGTGTACTGACTATTGAGAAAGAATATAAAATGGTAATTGTAATGTAGACATTTAAGTGAAAGTATTAGAGCTTACAACAAGGCTAGATATTACCAAGGCCGGCCCAAGGACATTTAGTGTCCTAGATGAGATTTATTTTTTCATTTTTTCCCTTATTTCTTAAAAAAGAACAATAATTTTAAATGTAGAAACAAAATGAAAACTCTTTCATATATTAATGATAATCACAAAATATTGGTCTACTAAGTCATTTAGAGTACATAACAAAAACCAAAATGTCAACATGATATCGTAGCATATTAATGCAATTAACGGATACAACTCCTTTTTGCATTTTTTGAAGCAGATGCATCTATTATCTCTTCATAGTTAAGCATATCCAAGTAACTATTTTCAATTGAAATCATAGCTTATCCGCTCAACCTTTCTTGCGACCTAGTAATTCGAATATATGTTTTAATCAATTTCAATTTTAAGAAACTTCTTTCCGCCGAAGCAACCGTTACCGGAATAGTTAACAAAATTACATAAGCAACCCAAACATTTAAAAATCTGCTTACATCCTGATAAACCTCAAACAAATTAAAATATCAATGGGTTTAGTTACTTTCGATGGTAGATTCCTTTTTAATTGCTGAAGCTCATAGAATAATTTTTTACCACAAATATCTTGCTCTTCGTTGTGCTCCCAAAAACATTTTAATTTCATGCAATGGTTCTTCAACGTGCCATTGTCAATATTTATAAACTTAAAATTAAAAAAAAAACAAAAGTTCCTTCATAAAACTTAAATTACTCAAACCATTCACTAAGCGAGGTTAAAGCATGATCTATTATATGAAGAAAATAAATAACTCTAAAATTATCTTCCGTAGACTGCGTATCATTGCTCTCTTCGATATCTTCATCAAATTGCTTTTTTCTACACATAACTCTCTTTTTCAAAAAGATCGAACCAATACCGACTTCATTTGCAGTTTCTTTAGCTTCCTTCATCATGGTTTCAAATCCATCTTCTCTAAGTTTTTCAAAAAATGCTACAAGCTCTTTGATATTTGTAATTGCATCTTCGATATACATTTCCTCTCATTGAAGCATTTTACTTACTCAATTGATATTGTCTAATACTGTAGCATAAATCTTTTGCACATATACAAAAAGGTTTCTACCTCTCATACATGATTTTGCCAGGACTATGATGCCCACATGAAATGCAGAAGACTCTAGGATTTATATCAAATAACCTTTTTTTGCACACCTTGATATTTACCTACATTAAGTTCAATTGAGTATTAAATGTTATTATCAATAAATTAATTAAAATCAAGTTTAAGAAAAAAGAATTATTTACCATTGTTACCTTTCATGTTTGAATCATTTTCATAACATTGTCCTCTCACGTCATTAATATCAAGTTTAAGCTCAACCAAAATATTTTCAAGCTCTTTAAAAAGGTCAAGCCCAGATGTACCATCTACGTTATAAATCTAAGAAGAAGAAAAATTTCCACCTTGATGTCATTTCCATCAATAACATTCACACATCTTATAATAATGGACATCTTCCCCTTAAGGCCCAAATCCGAAGCGCAATCAAGGATAATAGAGAAGTGTTTTTCTTTCTTAATCTTTATAAGCGTTGCTACTTTGATCCTGTTAGCCAACATCAGTTTTCTTTTTGTTGAAGCCCTATATGCAAATCGACGCATTTGGATAGATTTTCATTGTGCAATGGATTACCTTCATGCTCTCTTCGTTTATAAGATAAATTACGCCAATCATTTGTTCCTTCATCGGTCGATTTGGATGTTTTTTGTACGCTTAAATAGCTTACAATAAAAACAATAAACTTTATCATACTCATCCGAATACACAAACCATTTTCTTTCATGCTCTTCTCTCCGTGGATAGGCACCAATGTAATGTTTAAAAGAAAAGTGTCTACCGTCAATCATGTTTCTTGGGAACATATCATTTTCTTTCATAATTTTGATCGGACCATGTTGAATTAGCATAATTCGTTTTGTATCGGTAATTTTTCCCCATAATCCTAGATTGCAATATATATCAACGTCTTTTTCAATATCAAGTATAGCTACATCCACAACATCTTCACCATGAACAACAACATTACCATGTACATTATTATCCTAGTTTACAACTTTTGCAACATGTTGACCTTTAATTTCTACTTCAATATTCTCATTTGTAGGCTCTTCATCTTCGCTTATCTTGATATCGGCTTCAATATCATCATGCTCAAAATTAATTTCTTCAACTTGACTTAATTTTGAAGTTTGTGATTTTTTTTGTCTTGCTTCGAATAAATTTAAAATTGAGCCTAATAATGATTTTGTTTCTTCATCTTTGCATTGTTTTCTCATTCTATTTTGATAACTCCAATTTCGTTTTCGAATCCTATCTCAAGTTGAAATACAACACAATATTATTAATAAAAAATATTAGCATTTCATGCATTTTAATTCTTTTAAACTCAATTCTAATACCTAATCATAATTTAATTCATTCAAATAAAAAACGGTTATTCATTTCCAAATTCATTCACAAAAGCAATGAAATCAAAGCTGTTCATTTTCAAAAAATTTGTTCATTCACAAAAGGAATTAAATGAACTCAATTCATTTTTGGTGAATCAATTTGCAATTTTATCATATTCATTTTCAATAGCATTACAGCAATCATATTTACAAGAAACTTGATAAAAAATGGGATGCTAGCAGCGATCCTACTTTCAACAGCAATCAAAATAGCAATCATATTTATATATAAAAATAAAACTAATAAAAAACATACATTAGCTAAAGTAATTACACAAGTTAGGGCAGCATAACACAACACTGACATAAAGAAGAGCAGAGCAGTAGCAGCAAAACAAAAATTAGGGCAAAATTGGATTTGGGGCAGCAATCGTCATGCGCGAGAGAACTCGGACGGAGGAGCACGTGGCCGTGTGGTTCTTTGGAATGGGCACGGCTTTCGTTCTTGGTGGTAGCGCGTGAGAGGTTTTGGAGGCATTGTTTTCGTCAGTTCGTCAGTCGTCACTTTCGTTCGTGAATGAAAATCAAATTTTTTTTCCGTTGTCCCTTGCGTGCCTGTTGCCTTAGCGCTAGACTTGTTTGCCTTGGTCTTGGGTCGGGTCTGGATATTGCCATAGATGTAGCTCATGCTATAACCTATTTGCGCATGTACACAGGTATACGTTCGCATGTAATCTCCACCCCGAGCTTAATATTTAAGGGAAAAAGGTTTACAGAATAGAAAATTTCAAAATCTATATTATGTATCGTTACCTATACAGTGTTATTCATATCAAGATATATTTTCTACTGTACTTTAACTATCTGTTGAAATCTATTTGAACTGTTGAAAGTTTAGCTACAATGTTAATCAAACTAGACAATGGTTACTCATTTTCAGATCATCCGAAAATCCATAGAGACATAAAGGCAATAAATATATTGATCACGGAGAATTTTGGGGCCAAAGTTTCTAATTTTGGATTTTCTCGTCTCATGTCCGATGACCCTGACGCTACCCATGTTTCGACACAAGAGAGGCAGCTGGATATTTGGATCTAGAATATCTCAGTACATACCAACTCACTGAAAAGAGCGATGTTTACTCATTTGGAGTTTTACTTGTTGAGATGGTTACAGGAAGGAGACCCATTGATCATAATAGAAATGTTAATGAAAGAAGAGCTGTTGTTTGGGTAAGTTATTTCTCCATAAACACATGTTTATAGTACCAAACATGTCTTATGTAGCATTGTATAAGCCCTTTAAGGGATTCAAATTCAAGTATATAACGTCTTAAGGTGTTTGGTTTCTGAATTGTGTTGCATACCTTAAGTACCTATATATTTGGTATCAATTTAGGCCTTTGTCTTTGATCATATAACAGTTTTATCTTTTTTCTTTTCTTGTAGATCTTTGTAATTTTTTATATTTATAAGGACTTGGTGGTGGGTCCTGTAAAACCTATTCTAGCGGGGCCGAGTCAACTTACAGATTCTTGGTAGCTACTTGTATATTTCTCGGTTAATTTTGGACAATTAAATTTATTGGTTTTCTTTTCTTTATTAAGTGAAGGCATAGCTATGCAAGGAGACAGTCAATTGTATCAAAATGATGCCATAGAATAAAGTAAATGCTGGACATGGATTTGAGGGTCGGGCATAGGCAATGGGTGAAGTGATGAGTACGGTCAAGAGAGTGGAGAGACAAGTGTTACATTAAAATCCTATTATGAGCACATACGTATTATTGTATGATACTACTATAATAAATATAGGGTATTAATGTCGTGGTATAAACTTGCAGAAACCATAACTTATATTAACAATTTGATGAGTGGTCAAATTGCAAAATATCCAATAACTGATTATCATCAGTTAATAAAAACGGTTGTGGTCCCTAAAAAATAGTACGTCTTTTATTTTCTCTTCTTTCCATCAGAGAGAAATTAAAATAAAATGGGAAACTATTTTCTTGGAAGATCATAGCTTTTGCAAAATCGATTCCATGGACTCCGGTACGCTTCTGCTAATCTTGCTTATTTATTTATTGTTTTCTCATGAATTGATTGGGGCTGAATTCAAATTATTTAATTAACACTTGGTATTGGAGCAACCCTAAATTGATTCTTGAGAATTTGCAGTAGTATTTGATATCAATATCAGTTGCCTGAAAATGTGCGTTGCACTATGTGCTTAAAATAATCCAGTCGCCTAGCCTGAAATATAATCAATTACTATAATCGCTGTTAAAACTTAATTCATTTGCGTGAAACATCATTGGGTAGTCTGGAATATAATTCATTCACTATAATGGTTGTTCAATCCAATAACGTGTTGCATGATTCATTAGATATTTAATATTAAATTGGCTTGATGATTGTTTTCTTACTTTACAGCATGTTATATAAATCATTACTGAGTGATGGATGTTCTTATATTTACTTATAGCTGAAAGAAATTATTGATCTTAATTTTCAGAGTTTTTTGACAAAAAAAGGACTTCAATTGATATAATCAATGATTGGTATTCATATGCCCATATTTGGTTTCAGTTCATCCAATATAGATGGATTAGTAGGTTATCATCCACCTTGCCTATTTAAAAACATTGTTTATCTTTTACACCTTTCCATTTTATGATTATTAAAATACATCCAGTTCATATTAGAAACGATTAATAATCATAAAATGTTGCCTGTGGCCTTTTACACTTTTCAGAGAAAGCATGCCCTGCATTTAATAAACTGCCTTATCTCGTGGATGTTTTAAAGCATGCTTCTTACTTTGATATTAGTTTAATAAGATGCATAAGAATTTATGTATGTTTTTGGGTTGAGATGCTATTTCAGGACAAGTTGTTTATTGCCTCATCAAAATTCAAGTATTGAATTTCCAGTATGTCTCAGGATTGCAATACTAATGAAGTATTAGCATCTTAAAACATCCAAATTAAGTCATTAATCATTGTTATTTTGTGTCCCATAAAAAAGAGACAATTTATATTCAAATTTGGTTTCAGATTTTCTTAAAGATTTCTAATATTTTAAATAGATTAATTGAAACAAAATATCACCAACATGATCACTTTTGTGTTGATTAATTTAATTAAAATATCAAAATAATTGTGTGTATGTAATCATGCATTTATTAACAAATCTAAAGGTGAACTTGTATTTGGCCGAATTTCATGCATACTTGTGGCGATAAGTGTGTGACAACTATAAGGTATTTTATGTGAGCAATATGTTAGTCCAAAGATTGCATATTGTTTGATATAATTTATTGTTTATATTTGATCGGTACAACAAGAGTACCGTTTACAGTAAATATTACTGTCCAAAGACTTGATATTAATGATGTGTTTGGCATCTTGAGATGGTATTAACCATTATTTGAATTTATTGTTTTATATGGATTCTTATATGAGCGTGTTATTTATAAAATTGTCATGTGCTCTTTTCTGCTATTGCTACTGTATATGCTAATCTTAATTCAATACCAATCTTTAATGGTAATAACTTTAAGGACTGGAAGGAGAACATTTTCATTTTTCTTGGTTGCATGGATCTTGACCTTATATTAAGGATGGATCAACCCGCTTCTCTTACGGATGCTAGTTCCTCCGAGGAAAGGAGGATTTTTGAGAAGTGGGATCGTTCAAATCGCATGAGTTTTATGATCATCAAGCTCGGCATACCTGAGGCTTTTATGGGTGCTATGTCTAAGGAGATCACCGATGCTACAACTTTCCTTGCTGAAATTGAGAAACACTTTGCAAAAAACGATAAGATGGAAACATGTACTCTTTTGAAGAAACTTATTTCCATGAAGTTCAAGGGTAAGGAAAACATAAGGGAGTACATTATGGAAATGTCTCACCTTGGTTCAAAGATGAAGGCACTAAAGCTTGAACTTTTGGACAACTTGCTTGTGCATTTGGTGCTTATCTCTATTCCTCAACAATTCAGTCAATTCAAGGTCAGCTGCAACTGTCAAAATAAGAAATGGACGCTTAACGAGCTCATTTCATTTTGTGTTCAAGTTAAAGAAAGACAGAAGCAAGAGAAGACTGAAAGTGCTCATTTGGCAAGCACCTCTAAGGATAAGGGCAAATAAAGGAAATTTAAGAATGAAGCTGCTATGGATCCAGCCAAAAAGAAACAATAGAAGGAGGGTTGTTTCTTTTGTCACAAGAATGAACATGTGAAGAAGGAATGTACCAAATATCATGCATGGCGTGCAAAGAAAGGTATATTTCTTACCTTGGTCTGCTCAAAAGTTAAGTTATCTTCAGTACCTAGGAACATTTGGTGGATAGATTCTCGTGCTACTACTCACATTAGTGTTTCTATGCATGGTTGCCTGAGCTACAGAAAGCCAAGTGATGGTGAAAGACACATCTTTGTGGGTAATGGTCAATTAATAAAGGTGGAAGCAATTGGGCATTTTAGGTTGTTATTAGAAACTGGTTTTTGTTTGGATTTGAAAGACACTTTTGTTGTACATTCATTTAGATAGAATTTAGTTTCTGTTTCTGTGTTGGACAAATTTGGATATTGTTGTTCATTTGGAGACAGTTGGTTTACTTTGTCTTTGAATTCGAATGTTGTTGGAACTAGTTATTTAAATGCTTATGACAATCTTTATTTGCTTGAAACAGTTGTAGCCTATAATGAAACCTTGCATGTGGAATCACGTGGTACTAAACGTAAATTAAATCAGAAAATTCAGCAACCTTATGGCATAAACGCTTAAGTCTTATCTCAAAAGGTACAGTTGAGCGCTTAGTGTCTGATGGAATTTTAAAATCTCTTGAATTCACAAACTTTGATGTTTGTGTAGATTGCGTCGAGGGAAAACAAACCAAAACTAAAAGATTAGAATTAATTCATATAGATATTTGTGGGCCATTTCCTATGGCATCTTGGAATAGTCAACAATATTTCATATCATTCATAGATGATTACTCATGTTATGGGTACCTATATCTCGTTCATGAAAAGTCACAATCACTGGATGTGTTCAAACTTATAAAGTTGAAGTTGAGAATCAACTCAACAAAAAGATTAAAAATGTCAGAATTGATCGTGGTGGTGAGTACTACGGTCGATATAATGGCTTGGGTGAACAACGTCCAGAACCATTCGCTAAATTTGTAGAGAATGCAGTATTATCCCATAGTACACTATGCTAGGATCACCTAGCTTGAATGGTGTTGCATAAAGACGAAATAGGACTCTTAAGGATATGGTAGGGAATATGTCCTCATTCCACCTTACCGGAGTCTCTCTAGGGAGAAACATTAATGATAGCGGCTTACATTCTCAATAGAGTGCCAACTAAAGCAACTGCAAAAATGCCTTATGAATTTTGGACAGGTCGGAAGCCTAGTCTAAAGTACTTTCACATTTGGGGATGTCCAGCTGAGGCAAGGCCATAAAGGCCACATGAAAAGAAATTGGACTCCAAAACTGTGAGCAGCTACTTTATGGGTTATTCTAAGTGTTATAGGGGCTATAAGTTTTGTGATCGCATAGTTAAGACATTTTTGAGATGGGAACTGCAGTATATTTTGAGGATGTTGAGTTTGGGGGAATAAATGTAGATTTAGACATTACTTTTGAGAAGGAATTGGATTCAAACCCAGTTTCTACTATTACTTTTGACAATGTTCAGTTTCCTACACCTATTGTTGATCAAAAATTGAATCTGGAACCCCAAACAAGACAATTTTTTACAACCTCTCATTCAAAATAAAACAATTGTTCCAAAAGAAAAAACTCAACAACCTCAAGAACCCATGCCATTAAGGAGGTCCATGAGAGAAAGGTGAAGTGCTATTTCAGATGATTATATTGTATTTCTCCAAGAACATGAGAATGACAATGGAAGGATGGAAGATGACCCAATCGACTTTCATCATGCCATGAAAAGTTCTAACTCTCAGAAGTGGATGGATGTCATGAATGACGAGTATAAGTCCATACAAGAAAATAAAGTTTGGGAACTTGTCCCATTATCAGTAGGTGCAAAACCAATTGGTTGTAAATGGATATTTAAAACCAAGAGGGATACAAATGGTAATGTGGAGAGGTATAAGGCATGCCTTGTAGCAAAAGGCTATACTCGGAAAGAAGACATCGATTTTATAGAGACTTTCTCTTCAGTTTCATCGAAAGACTCTTTTAGAAAAATTATGACACTTGTTCCTCATCCTTATCTTTAGTTACATCAAATGGATGTTAAGACAGCATTTTTCAATGGTGGCATTAATGAAACAATTTATATGGTACAACTAGAAAACTTTGTGCCAGAAGATCCAAAGAATATGGTTTGCAAATTGAAGAAATATTTTATCACGCATGCTTGTACTTTCTCTAAGCACATATTGTGTATACGTTTGTGTAACAGAAGTTCAGAAATACGAAACATATCAAAATGCATATCGAAATGAAGTAAATGACTCAAGCTTGGGAAGAGGTTGAGAGAATCTATAGAGAGGTTCCTCAATCTCATTGCATCCATAAATATTTATTGTCCCTAATTAGTTACTCGTTAGAAGTAACGATAAGTACATTCAGTATGTGAATTATAAGTTGCATACATATGAAAGTCTTGTCTCTAAAATTATGAAGACAAAATATACACCATTATCTAATATACCTAAAAGAAGGCACTGTAGATTTTCAGAAGGGACTGAGCATGCGTATAACCCGGTGCTTTGTGCTAGTTTAGACTCGGAAATATTATCCACATAGTAGAATTGTTCAATAGAAAATCTATTAAATAATAGTAAAGCAGAAGAATTTAAAGCTTTCTCATCAATTCTAGGAATTCCCCTCTCCTTAATTATCTCTAGATATTTTATTTTTACCTCCTCACAATTTATTATTGTTATAATTATTACAATGTTTTTATTGTTCTCTCTTCTATCATTAAAAGTTAATACTAATTTTAACAATTATTTATAGATTCTTTCCAAGTTTTTTCTATTATTTTACATTTAAGTCAATACATATTAAATTTAATTAGCTGGTCTTAAATTTAAGCTTTAAAACAAATACAATTAACAAATATTCATTAATTGATCTTATAAATTTTTAAAAATGACAATTCAAAGTGTGTACCGCATTCATATGACAAAAATAGCAAAACTAATTTGTCATTCAAGTCCATATAGTTTTAAATTTCTATAATTATATGCAAACTATTACAATGTTCTACTAATATTCTCTTTTTATCATTTTGCATTTGCATGTCAACATTCAATAATTTTAACAATAATTTACTGATTTCTCCTAAGTTTTCTTATATTATTTTACATTCAAGTCCATATATTTGAATTTATTAAATTGATCTAGAATTTAATTTTTTTAACTAAATCCAATTAACAAATATTTATTTATTGATCTAATAAATCTTAAAAAATGATAATTTTATGTGTGTACTGTTTTTGTATTGACATAAATGGTAAAACTATATTTTTGTTCAAATCCATATAATTTAACATTTTCACAATTATATACAAAATTATCTTTGATACTTTTTATATTTTTCTATACATTTAAGTTCATAAAATTTCTTTCTTTCTAAAATTAGTTATTTAATACAAAGAAATATATAGATAATTTTTTTCTTTCTAAAGTTGGTATTTCATTACAAACAAATATATACAAAAACATTATTTTTAAAATTGATACACCATTACAAACATATATAACATTTTTCCTTCATTAAATTGGTACATCAAATAGACTTTTATCATTATGAAATTATATTTTGTGAAGAATAACATTACGATTAATAATAAGTGATAATTGTTTGTATTCTTTAATATTATAAGATGAATAAATATTTTCAATCAGTACGTTTTTGTCCAAAAAGTTACATTTCAATTATTTATATTCGAAATCCAAGTAATCTTAGACAAAAATTGTAACATATTTTGATTAGAAATATTTTTCTTTCATATTTTATTATCTTATTTACATAAATGTTAAAAAAATTGAAATGTTTTTTTTGGAAAAGCCAGCCGGTTTTCATAGTGGACCGTCCACTTTTATTATAGAAAATAATAAGACAATACAAAGCAGGAGATAAGCAGGACACCTATCAACAAATACAAGGTTTTTAAAGTGGACCGACCACTATATCTAAACTAGATTACAACACATGAGTCGGACAACACACCCAAACTACAAATACAAGCTGCACATGGCAGTCACAATCACCACGCAGGGTGAAAATTGACAAACAAGCACAAAGAACAATAACAAGTATCAAAGATACTGAACATTGCAAAAAGCCAATGATAACCAACATCAATAGACATGCCAAAATTGGCAAATCAAAACATTAACATGAGAAACATTTCCAACAGTGAAATTCGACCACAAGATTGAAGGGTACAACGGCAACAGAACCAAACAATCGAACCCCAGAATTGCTTAACAGAGTAGCAAATACATCCAAATGCAAAATAGTCTTGCCCACCTCCAACAACAGACAAACAGAGATACCACCACAACCATGACAACCAGGTCCCCAAGGAAAACAACCAAGAATGATACCACACCCGCGCATCAACACAAAACGAAATACACATACACTTCGCAAAACAGAACACCAAAACCGACGAGACAAGAGCCAACAAACACTAAATAAACAAACCCCTGACCACAAACGATTTGAAACACAAGCACAACCAGCACGTCGTCAAAACGTTCCACAGCCTTACTCCAGCTCGCGAGAGAAAAAAGGCCTGCCATTCAGCGGTGCAATAAGAGTCTAAATCAGAATGAAAGTAAAGCGATTGATAGAGTTGGAGAAGCCGCGAAGTAGTGACAAGTCACCTCACTGAACTGAGGTAGAGGGAGCGGTGTAGGAACTCAGCGAGTATCATAGCAAGGCATTGCTTCGATAACTTAGGAAGAAACCAGCGGAGAAAGGACGCCAGAGCCTCAACAGATCGTAGATTGAAAGCGACCAGAGGAAAACACTAAGAGCTTCAAAACCACAGCAGGAAAAGCTCGGGAAGTAGGGAAGTGAAGAAAATGGAGGAATTGGGAAACATAATGAAGCAGATACGAGAGCGAGGGATTAGAAAAGAAGAAATGGGTTGCGGCGCGAAGGAACCCTATTCCCCATTGAGATTACAAAGCTCTTGAAATTGAAATGTTTTATTACAAAATAAAAATAATAAGGTATGGAACAATGGATTAAACTTTTTTACATAATTAATTGACGACATGATTTGTATTGTTTTGGGTTTTATTTTCACCTAATATTTCTTTTAGTAGTTAAATAAATATTTTTTATCACTCTAATAATATCAAATAATTATTTTGATATATATGTGTTGCAAGAACATAAATGCATACAAATACATTGATTCCTTGGTATTACACTTTTATTTTTAGGTATTTGACATCATTTTCTCAAGTAATATTTGAAATTTAATATATACATTATTTAACTTTTAGTAAAATTATCAAAACCTAAATGTCAATTTCATATATATGTACATAAATATTTATTTAAGAAATTTTATAAAATATTAATTTCAAAATTTATTAAGAATACCTTTGATTTATAAATAATCGATCATAAAAAATAAAAAATCGATATATAACTCAATTTATTCAACAAAAATGATAATTTATTTTTTATTCAAATATAAAAATTTACGAATTTCATAACAAAAATACAGCTAAAAATATAGTAATTTCCATTTATAACTCATTTATCCTAACAAAATTCATCAAATATTGCATTATAAATTATATTCTTTAAAAATAGTTATAACATTATTTTTCTAAAACATACCGTGTGCAACGCACGGGTTACACACTAGTATAGTTGATTTTAGAAGAAGATGGATAAAAGGTTGAAAACGGAAAAAATTATTTTTTTTCATAAAGAGAAAAATTTATTGCTAAACTTTGTTATCAAATTTCATATTTTTTTCCTACATCCAAAATGAGTGAATCCACCTCTATTTATAGAAGTTCACATTTAAAATAAGCGGTTAAGATTCACTCAATCTAACGGTTCTCCATAAATATCTCCTAATATTCTCTCATACAATTTCAAATATATTAGTCCATAAATATATATCTGCTAAATATTCCCGCATACAATTCAAATATATTATTCCATATATTCTAAGTTCTATACATTTTTTATATGAAAAATCAAGATTGAAAATTTTAATTTATTTTCAGAATATGTGCTTTATTTTGTTCTTATTCAGTTGAAGTTCTTCCAAGCTATAAGAGAGAAAATAATGCATCTTTTACCCATTACCAATAAAAACGGAAAAGTAAATCTGTGATCGATCTCAAACTGTACCTCAACTTCTAACCTTTTCAGATGAGAGAGTTTAACAATCTCATACCATGAGTTGATGCAATTGTTCTCTAAGTTTAAGAGAAGTAATGAACTAAAATTTTGCATAGTATTTGTGCCAAAAGCCGGTGGTGTGAGCTGTAAAGAGAGGAGAAATGTATTTATCATTAGACGGTGAGATCTATTTTCTTTGTAATGCCTATCATGGTAAAGCATGATTTTTTTTAAATGGAATTTTTTTTGGCCCATGGCCTACAACCCGAGACAAAGTTGGGTGAAAAGTGATTCGTATACACAACCGCATATCAATACCACCCTATCCCAAGAAACATAATAATACATTCTCTCGAAATAATGAAAATAAAATACTAAATTGGTTTAGGGTTGTGGCTATTTGAGCATTACATAAGAAGCTTGATTTGTGATGAAATCCTTCAATCGGAATGGCAATCAAACTTCAACTGACTTCAGGGAGTTGTATTAAGTAGTTTGGCAACTACCGTCGGCTATGAGCGATTTGAATAGAAGCTCGATTTATGTCGAGAATTCTTTGGTCGAAGCTTCTATTTGTTATAAATAGTTCCTTTAAGCCTTTCATGGTGGCTTCCAGTATGATATGAAGTATATATCTTTGAATTTGTTGGGTTCATCAGAGGATTTTGTTGTTATCTTCCTAAACTCTTGAATCTTTTTTCTTTCCCTTTTACACCAAATAGATAAGTGATATACTTTGTTATCTAATTCCCTTATGTAATAGTTAGCATGAATATTGAGATTAATTCTCTTTCCTTGACATTCTCTTGCTTGTCGTAGTGTGGAATTCTCGGGAACAATGTTGCGCGTGCGGCTGTTCATATTCAAAACAGGTAGAGAAACTCTAATCATTATCAACAAAATATAAGGGATGTTATCTATATTTGATTGATTTAGTGCTTGGTTACTTCCCATGTAGATAACTGCATTGGATGTTTTGGAATAGCCACCCCTAAGTAGGGAGCCTGAGGAGACACTACCAAGTTTTCTTCCTCGGGAAATCTCAGAAGAGAATTCCCTACTTTGTAAGCACTCTTCGACCCTTTCTTCCTAGTTATCAATCTCATCAATGCTTTGATTTAGATTGGTGATGTAGTCTTTCTTACATACTTTAAGAAATAGAATATTACATTCTGTTTTTATGTTTTTTAATAATTGAATGCTGTCGGTTTCAATTCCTTTATGCAATCTGATATTTCTTTCCTTCCAAATGAAGTAGATAACTGTAGTTAGAACAATGCAGACTTTACTGAATTTTTTCCTTTTGTTTTTGTATGATTTTTGAATGCATTGGATACTTTCTCTAATTCTTTGATGTGGCTTCTGTTGGTTGAGCTTTAAGTTTTTTTTAGCAATAAACCATATGTGTTTAGAATAGTCATAATCGAAGAATAATTGGTTTGAGTTTTCCAATTCATTTTTACAAAAAGACGATTGATATTTCCACTTTTATTTCATTTATAACATCTATCTCTTGTGGGTAAACGATTTATGATTGCAAAGAAAGCACAACAGGTCATTTTTGTAAAAATTTCACTATTCCCAAATTGTTTTGTGCCAATCCACTTCAGCCTCTTCACCTTTAATGTAATCTCATGTGATTTTAAATGGAAATTTTCCTTTTGATGATAATTTCCAATGCCAAGTATCTTTATTAAGGCTTGAATCTATTTCCAACTTAATAATTGCTACATTAAATATTAATGTTGCTGGTTGTTATTGTGTTTTCCATGTTGAAGTTTGAACGATGCTTTCAACATTCTCATTATCCCCTCCAAATTGATAAAGATTAAACCAACCTAGTAGATTGATCAGGAATTTTCATTAATCCAAGGATCAAATCAAAGGCTGGTTTGCTTGCCTTCATTGAATCTCCTTTCTAATAATTTTATACCTATTTCTCTGCATTTTAATATACTTTTCCAAGTGTGAGAATGATGATTTTCCATTAGCATAGTCCATTTTTTTTTTTGACATATTTGGCTTTCATCCACTTGGTCTATAATGATTTTCCTTCTATAAATTTCCAAAATAGATTGTAGTTGCAAACTTCACTCAAGTCTTTGTTCCTTAAGCCCAAACCACTAGCTTTTTTTGGTTTTGTAACTATGTTCCATGTAACTTTGTGATATTTACCTTTCAATATAAAGTTGGCACATAATCTTTCTATTTTTTCTATTGCTTTTGTTGTAATATTATGAGATTACACCCAGTATAAAATTATAGCTATAATGACTGTGTGGGTGAGCTCCAAGCTTCCAACTATTGATAACAATCTACTAGACCTGCTGTCATGTTTTCCTTGAATAATGTAATGTAGTTTAGCACAGTCTATATCCTTAATTTGATCGGCTCCAAGTGAAAGCCCTAAGTATTTAAGTGGCAGACCATTTTCCTGAAATTTTAGTGTGTCTAAAACGTCTGCTTTCCTACTGCATGCTTTGTTGAAATATACCTTGCTTTTACTTTCATTAATTTGAAGCCCAACGTATGCCTTAAATTTTTTAAATATTTTCCCAATATTTTTTGCATTTTGACTATCCACATTTAAGAAGATTAATAGACCATCAACATACAATAAATAAGTAATGCAAGAACGATTGAATTTGGGGGTTTTAATTCTGTATTTATTTGTTCCCTTTCAATTTGTAACGTAAATTCCATTGCTATAGTAAACAAGTAAGGAGATATTGGATCTTCTTTTCTAATTCCTCTATTAAAATGTATAAAACCACAAGGAGATCCATTAATTAGAATGGAATACATGACATTACTGATACATTCTTTGACTAGATTGCAAAAACATTCATGAAATCCTAGTTGTTTCATCATATGTATAATGAAGTTTCTATTGATTTTATCAAATGCTTTATGAAGATCTACTTTAATGCACATCTTAAGTTTCCCACTTTCATTAACATTTCTGACCATTCCATGGGCCAACAAAGTGTTTTCAACTATAAGCATGCCTGGTATAAAAGCACTATGATTTTATGATATTAAATATTTTGAATTTTCTTAATTCTATTACTTAAAATAATGGCAATTATTTTGTAAATGAAATTACAGCAGGCTATAGGCATATAGTAACTTTTTGGAACATTAATTTTGGCATTGGACTAATAAATGTATGATTAATGTTTTTCAATATTTTTCCAGTACAGAAAAACTCATTTACATTTTCCAACAAAATACTTTTTATTTCCTCCCAATGAGTTTTGTAAAATTTAGCCCCAAAGCCATCAGGCCTTGGGTTTTTATCATCATTTACATTGAAAATAATATTTTGATATCCTTTAAACATACTTGAGCAAGTAAGATATCCTTACTATTAGCATGCAGCAGGTATTTAGTTGTAACATCAGGAAATTTTCTTGGGCAGTGATCAGAATTGAACACATCAGAAAAATAAGGGATAGCCTCCTTTTCTAAATGAGAGGCTTCATTTATAGTGACACCCTTGCCATTTATTAAATTTCCTATATCATTTTTATATTTCCTACTAGACATTTTGGCATAGAAGAATTTACTTGAGGTATCCCCACTAGTAAGCTAATCTACTTTACTTTCTGCCTTAAACTAACAGCTTTAACATACAAATCATTGAACAATTTCTTTTGCATATGAAAAAAATTACTTATTTGCAAGAAGTCTAAGCTATCCAAGTCGATACTGTTTTGCAATCTCAAACATTCCTGCCTTAATTAATTGATTTCATTGTTATTACTGTTTTTATTCCATCGCTTCAAATTTTATTTTGTATTTTGTAAAATTTTCCTAAATTTGAATTAATTTGAACCTATTATTTGGGTTTGTAAACTATTTTACCAACCTGTTTATAATTTTGTCATATACCTAGCCATTTTTAAATCTAAAAGGAAAATTGATTTTAACTAAGCTTTTATGATTAAGAATTAATTAAAATGGAGCATGACGACTAGTCTCTTAAGGAAGAGTTGAACATTTGAAATTAGGAAAGAGATTAATAAATGTTTGATTTATTAATATTCTACCTAATTTGCAACGTATATTTCTACATTCATTATGTTTCCAAGTAAATTTATTTCCATATATTATAGGCTCAATTAGCCCAGATTTAAGAATAAAACTAGGAAGAAATTCCAACTTTTAAAAAAAAATTGGAATTCCTCCCTTTTTTTTAGATGCCTGCAAAAAAGTGTTAAAATCCTCTATAACAATCCAAGCATTATTTACTATTTTGTTAAGATGCTCTAAATAATTCCATAATAATAATCTTGTTAGGAATGCAGATTACGGATCTTAACGCTAGAATAACACTAGAGGGGCGTGAATAGTGTTTTGTGGATTTTCTAAATCTTTTCGAAACTTATGTAATTTAATCACCAACAGATACAATACACAGACACAGATATAATCACATAATCAGACACAGATGCAAATAATAAATAAAAGCAGTAAAGGAAAGAACACACTAGGATTTTATACTGGTTCGGAGTTACCCTACATCCAGTCCCGCACAATTGTATGGATTTCTTTTCAAAATAGTCTCCCAGATTACACCCTCGATTTCAAGGCCATAAGTTACACCCTCTTATATTCGAGTCCACGGTAATCACTCTTGATTTACCAGGCCACAAGATCACCTAATCGATTTTTGGGGCAACAGTCACACCCAATTGATTTCAAGGCTCAACCGCACCTTTTACTCAACAGTTTGATTTACAAATAATCCTATAACTCTGAATAGCACCGAGATCTTATGGAGAGAGTGGCAGAGAATCAAAAAAGAGATAATTAAGTTTTATTCACTTGGTATTTCAGCAGAGTATAGTTTGGGATTCTTTAGAATGAATGCAGAAGATGAAGAGGAGAGAAAGTGAATGAAAATCTGGTAAAAATTCGTTTAGAACTTACTGGTATTTATAGAGATCAACAACCAAATCTATTCATGAAAGGATATGATGAATAAATACTTCTTTTGAAAATTTGAAATTTGAAAATTGACGGGCACCATGTCGACATGAGGGGTAGGAGTATGTCGACATGCTCTAGGCAAAATGGTGATTTTGATTTTCTTATTAAAATTGGTTTCTATAATTTTTCAAAACAATTTCAAAACTTTTAAACTATACTTGAATATAGTTTAACCATATAAAAAAGTTTAGAAAGTAATTTTTAATATATAATCTTAATCTATTAAGTGATCTAAAATCTATGTATATAAATATTTAAAAGCTAAATATTAAAACAAGAGATAGTTTAAAATCAAGGACAATTTTGAAATCAAAATGTTAAAAATGATAAAGATAATTTTGAGACTAAAGTATTTCAAACAGGAGTGTCTTTTGAAAAGGAGGTTTCGAAAAACAATTTTAAAATAAGAGATATATTTTTGAAAAGCATTTTCATAAAATTAGTGGATATCAAAATAGGATCACTATATGTTCCACTAGATATTGTGGTGGGTTCCATCCCACTAGGGTTCCATCCCTTTAACAGGCTTGAAGTGGATTCCATTCCACGAATAAATTTCAAATAAAGATGTAAGAGCTTTCAAGAAGTTTTAACATAATTCTAGATTCAATACTTATCTTGTACTTTGAAATCTTGAACTCTTGAAATCTTGATACTCATGAGTCTTCAATCTTGATATCTTCGATCTTTATATTCATCGGTCCTGTATCTTTATACTGTATAGTCTTCATTCTTGGTGCCTGTATGTTTATATCCTGCATATACATATATATCTAAACTATAATGTTAGTATTTATATTTTATAATAAGTCCTAAGGTTGTTGTCATCAAAACCATCCTTCTCAAGGACTACCAGTCTCCCCCCATTTTATGATGACAACCTATGCTTATAAAATATATTTCACCTTTACTCTAACTCACCTTTACTCTAACTCCCCCTAAAACTAATAACTCCCCTTTAATCTAAGCCTAACTGCTCTAACTACTCTATTTTATAACTTCCCCTTTGTCATCAACAAAAACTAATCCTATACTAATATAACTCCCCTTTAATCTAATACTGGAGTACCTATGACAAATTAAGATGGAATATATACATATGTGTGTGTGTGTGTGTATGTAATAACATGAATTACTTAATGAAAACATAACAAATATGAAAGTTTAAATCCAATAACCATACATTATGTTTCATATAATTTTATAAATTCCATTCAACCAAATTTATTCTAATCAAAGCAAATCAAACAATTCAAATCAAATCAAACAATTCAAAAATGAGTAATTCAAACCATAAGAAGATCAAATAATTTTAGGAACTTCATCCCATCCTTCTTCTCCAAAAAAGGGTCCTTTTTAATATCTTTCCAATATTCATTATCTTGAATCAAAGTTCCTTCAGGATTTGCATTGAAATCATCTTTGTTTAGGGCAGAAATCATCCAACGAAGGGCATCGAAATGCTTCTCTTGTTCTTTTATCATCTGCATTTGACTTAGTTCTAAGTGTCTTTGATTGCGGAGAATAAAAGTAAGTATATTCTTGAATGACTTGAGAGTTTCTTCAAGATTTTCACTTAGAGTTTGAGAAGGGGATGCCATTTGTGATGCATAGTTAGAAGATGCAAATAGAGATGAGTAGAAATAAAGTGTTTACAAATTTCTAGAAGAAATAGGTGTCTAAATAGGCAGGAATTCGTTTGAAATGAATAGACACAAGTTAGTTACTTTAAATTCAAATTTAAAAAAAACTAAATCAGACAAATATATGTCGATATAGGGTGTTGGGGTATGTCAACATGGGTGTGTTGATTTATGTATCTTCTTTGTTTTATGCATAAGTATGTATATATATAAACTTAAATACTATTCTAACATTTATTCCAGAGACACGATAAGGTAGAAAAACATAAGACAGATAAATTTATGGATAGATTAGCTATTACAAGAGATACTTCATAACATGATAAAAGATCAATACAAGTTCATACAAAATAGACTAGTACATCACATTAGAGTATGCTAGAGGATGAGGAGGAGGATGACATGCCAAGTTTCCGACCAACTTTAGCAAAGAACTTGTTCATATTAGTGGACATTTTATCCACTTTCTTACTAACGGATCATTTGAGAATCCGTTGATTTTCCACTATGATCTTTCGATTTTTGATGAGAGTTTTGTTGGAAGGATTGTTAGTATTGATAGGATATTCAATACTTTCCAAGGAGGTGTCTTCATCTCTTCTTCAATTTCCATTTCCTCCCCTTCTTCCTCTTCTTCCTTATTTTCTTCTTCCATCTCTTCATGTGCCAACCTTTCATCCTTTTCGGCAAGAGATTCATATTGTTGAAATATGAAAGGAATTTTCGTAAGAGAAATTATTGGAATGTAATACTTTTCTTGAAACAAATTCTTCCCTTTTATAATCAACACCAAAATAATTAAAAATCCGAGCGGATGGATTCCATGATACAAAGTATTCTCACCCATTTCCAAATTCTTAGGACGATGTTCATCCATAATCACTTGCGCCCAATTAATGTCATAATGAGCAAAAATAGCGAACAGAGCTTTACAAACTTTCAAAGTCGGGTTATTGAAATTTCCTGATCTAGGAGTGATAGTATGTTGCAAAAGAAGATTAACAATATGTGCTTTCAGACGAAAGTTAAGATTTATAAATTCAAAGTTGTCATCTCCTTCGGAAATGTGATGAAATGTCTCATGAACTGTTCATCAACATTAAGTAGAAAGATCCATTCCCGAATTCTTTCAATTGAGAATGTTGCCCAAAATTTCACAATTTAAAACAATTTTAGTGCCTTTAACACTACTTCAAGTTTCATTTTCATTTACTTCATGACAACCCGATTCAAATTTGCATAAAACATTTTCACAAAATTTGGATAGCAAACAAAATCATTTTCAAAATTATCAAAAAGACTAAGAATATGATTCTCTTCAAGAAGAGTATTAATTTCATATGTAGAGAAATCGCTAAATATAGCAAATTTTCCTGTATGAACCTTTCCGTAATTAGCATAGCTTATATAAGCCTTGATTGCTTCCGGATCATTATGGAGATACTCTTTAATGGTTTTTGATTGTCTCATTGTGGATGAAGTGCTTGAAGAAGTCATTTTTGAAGAGAGTAGAGAGTTTGAAAGAGTAAAAAGAGAGTTTGAGTTTTGAAATAAAAGTGAAAAGATATGATAGGGTAAAGGAAATAAATAGATATTCAATAGTCATGTTCTCTGGTCAAGAGGTGACTTTTCAGGACATTGGAGTTGGTGAAAAGGTAGAGGGAAGTTCAAAGATTTGAATTCAAATTTGAATTTCAATTTTTTGACAGGCATGTCGACATCATGGGTAGGGCCATGTCGACATAGGTCGGAGAATTCATGTGACCTATCTATTCTTAAATAATTTAATATATATATATATATATATATGTTATTTTTAATGTCTATATATTTTTGTGAAGTAATTATTAATAATACTATTTTAGTAAAGAAAATATTATAAATTTTTCAAAATTAAAATATAATAATAAATATTTAAATTCAAACAAAACATAATTTCAAGAGCAATCAAACAGTCAATCAATTTTAAGAAAAAAAATTCAACCAAAATATTGTAAACATGTACCTTTTTCTAGATTCGTATCTCTGAGATCAACGGAATCATGAATAGCCGTAAAATACATATTTGAATTTTCTGTCTTCTGATCATCATCACTTGAGGATGAATCCGAGTCTGAATTGTCTAGAGTAGCGGTATATGCTCTTTTCCTTTTATTTGTATAATCATTGCTTACAGGAAACTGTTGCTTATGAAGACGCGGACAGTCTCTTTTGAGATGACATGGTTCGTCACAGTCGAAACATTTGATGTGATTTGATACTAAATTAGGATTTCCAGAATTCCTATGATCATTCTTTTTGAGGTTGTTCATCTTTCTGTATTTTAGAAACTTTTGAAAATTCCTTGTCATGAAGGCTATTCCTTCATCACCATCACTACCCGATTCTGATTCATCTGTTAATGCATTGAACGCAAATGACTTATTTTTGAACGCCTTTCTATCTCTTCTCCCTTGCATTTGAACTTCGAATGACATTATATTTCCAATCAATTCTTCAATCTTTAAAGTACTGATATCATTTGCTATTTCGATTGCAAGAGTTTTCTGATCCCATTCCGGAGTAAGAGAATTTATAATTTTTCTGACTTGATCTTCTTTGGGAAACTTTTTTCTGGTGATATTAACGAATGCACAATATCCTGAAATCTACTATACATATTTGAGATGGACTCATTTGAATTCATTTTGAATAATTGAAACTAATTCGTGACTATGGATATTTTGGTTTTTTTAACTTTGCTTGTTCCTTCATGAGTAACTTGCAATGTTTTCCAGATATCATATGCAGACTTACAAATAGATACTCTATGAATTCATTCCTATCAAGTGAACAAAATAAAATATTCATGGCTTTGGAATTATTCTGTGCAATAGTCTTTTGCTCAGTAGTCCACTGTGCAAAATTAGTCGTGGGTTCAGAATATTCAGTTTGTGTGATATTCCAAGTGTCTAATCCTATTGATTTTAAATATATTTTCATTCTACATGCCCAATATGCATAATTACTGCCATTAAAAAGTGGTGGTCTGGCAGTAGACTGACCCTCTACAAATGAACTAGTGATAGTGTAAACAGAACCATTGTTGGTAGCCATTTTAAAACTTTTCAAAATTCAAATTATGAAAACTTTGAAAACCTTGTTCTAATACCAAATGTTAGGAATATGGATTACGAATCTTTAGGCTAGAATAACACTAGAGGGGGGTGAATAGTGTTTTGTGGATTTTCTAAATCTTTTTGAAACTTATGTAATTTAATCATTAACAAATGCAATATACAGACACAAATATAATCACAGAATCAGACACAGATGCAAATAATAAATAAAAGCAGTAAAGGAAAAAAACACCAGGATTTTATACAACTTCGGAGTTACCCTACATCCAGTCCTGCACAGTTGTACGGATTTCTTTACAAAATAATCTCCTAAATTACACCCTCGATTTCAAGGCCATGAGTTATACCCTCCTATATTTGAGTCCAGGGCAAACTCTCTTGATTTACCAGGCCACAAGATCACCTAATCAATTTCCGAGGCAACAATCACACCCAATTGATTTCAAGGCTCAACCACACCTTTTACTCAACAGTTCGGTTTACAAATAATCCTATAACTCTGAATAGCACTGAGATTTTATGGAGAGAGTGGCAGAGAATCAAACAAGAGAAAATCAAGTTTGATTCACTTGGTATTACGGTAGAGTATAGTTTGTGATTCTTTAGAATAAATGTGGAAGATGAAGATGAGAGAAAGTGAATGACCGGTAAAAATTCGTTTAGAACTTACTGGTATTTATAGAGATCAATAGCCATAGCTATTCGTGAAAGGATACGACAAATAGGCACTTCTTTTGAAAATTTGAAATTTGAAAATTAACGGGCACCATGTCGACATGGGGGGTAGGAGTATATCGACATGCTCTAGGCAAAAATTGTGATTTTGATTTTCTTATTAAAATCGGCTTCTATAATTTTTCAAAACAATTTCTTAACTTTTATAAATATACTTGAATATAGTTTAACTATATAGAAGAGTTTAGAAAGTAATTTTTAATATATAATCTTAATCTATAAAGTGATTTAAAAAAAAATTCCTTCCTTCCTAATATAATTTCCTTTCCTTCGCTTTTGAATTTTTAATGGCGTCTTCATCGTTATCTTTCTCTTCCTCTTCTTTCTCCTTTGACTCCGCATCCTTTCCTCCTCTTTCTTCAACCTCTTCTTCTGTTCTTCCCTCTTCTTCTCTTTCTGCATCTAATGCTAATCAATCAAATCCAGTGTTAACTTCCAATAGCAATGATTCTTGTTCTCTGAATTCAAACTGGTCGAATCTTTTCAAATCCTTACCTCGTAATGCAGGGTCGTATAAGCCTATTCATTTTGATATTTCGCGAGACAAACCTTCTTTTGATTTACCGGATCTTGTTAAAGAGGAGGGATTAAAATACTGGAATAATCATTTAGTCGGTTTCTTTCTTGATGGTACGCTTTCTTTCCTGTCTGTTGTGAATTTTCTTAAAAGATATTGGAAACTCAAAGGTGAAGTTGAATTTAAATCAGATGTGTTTAACTTTTACTTCAATTTTAACAATCAAGAGGATAAGGACTATATCCTTAACTCGGACCCTACCTTTATTAGAGGTAGGATGTTCATAATTACAAAATGGGATCCATCTATAGGGCTATCACAAGCTTAGGTTAAGAAAGTACCGGTGTGGATTCATTTTTATAGGATTCCAATTATATTGTGGACATTAGTTGGTATCAATTGGTTGGCATGTCATATTGGTAGATTAATATGTTTTGATAGTAGCACTGAAAAGTTGCAAAGGTTTAAGTATGCAAAAGCATTGGTGGAGATTTTGCCTGATTCTGAATTACCTGACACTATTCATGTACCACAGCTAGGAAAGAATTGTCCTGATGTTAAACTATCTTATGATTGGAAGCCTAAAATTTGCACTCATTGTAGAATTTTTGGACATGATACTGCAACATGTGAATTTGTTAATACTGCTAATGATGCAAAGGATAATAATCTGTATGATATGGAGGAGAATGAAGTTAGGATTCAAACTGGTCATGATGCTAATCCTATTGATCAGAATTGGAAAGTTGTTAATAAAAGAAATAGAGGGGTTTGGAAGAAGAAAGTCTCTATGGTTAAGGAAAATATTCAATCAAATGTTGATACTATGAGTAGTAAGGAGGTTGACAAACCAAAAGATAATGAAACTCATATTGTAAATAGTTCTTGCCCTACTGTTAATGCTAACTCATTTTCAGTTTTATCAAACCCTTCTATTGATATAGTTGGTGTATATGATTCATTATGTGATGCAATTCTTTCTACTTCATCTTTGTCAGTTGAAAATCCTTCTAATGCTTTATCTGACTCTGTTTCAAAGGTTGTTTCAGCTATTGTTGCAAATTCTGTTTCAACTTCTTGTTGTTCTCAATTCAGTTCTAAATCACTATCCATGAATGTTCCTAATCATTCACCATATTTGCATTTGTCACCTCCTAAAAATATCTTACTACCACCTCCTTCTGGGTCATGTGAGAGTGCAGTTGTTATGAAGAATTCTAGTTGTACTAGTAATCTGGATTCTGTTGATCTTAATAAAGGTAAGGAATATAAACCTCCTGAGGTCCAACCTTTATCTTCATCCAAAAACAATTCTCATCCAAGGCATACTAGGAAGAATCCTTCTCCACTGTTACCTCCTCTTCCTAATAAATGAATAACATTGCTTTTTGGAATATTAGGGGGGCTAATTTACCCTCTAAATAATTAGAGATTAAGAATCTTATTGAGATCAAAAATATTCATTTGATGTGTGTTTCAGAAACTAAGCTTGACATTCTCTCAACTGTTAAGGCTATTCGTTTGATTGCTCCATCTTGTTCACATGATAATAATTTTGTTGAATCTAATTATGGCAGACTGCTCACTCTTTGGAATCCACATTTGTTTAAACTCTCCAGAATTAGTGCCTCTGGTTAATATATTCATTATAATTGTATCCATTTACCTTCCAATACAAACTTCCATCTTACTTCTGTGTATGCTCAAAACTCATTAGCTCTGAGACAGGTATTTTTGGATCATCTTCCTTCTTTAAATTCATCTTCTATCCCTTGGATTATTGGTGCTGATTTCAATTGTATGTTTGCAAGTAACCAAAAAATTGGTGGCTGCCCTTTATCTCTTAAGGATATTTCTCCTCTAAACAGTGCTTTAATTCAATCAAATCTTATCCCAGTTAAATACTTAGGTTTTGATTTTACTTGGTCAAACAGTAATAGGAGTGGTAATCCAACTTTATGTAAGCTTGATCATATTTTCTTTAATCTTTCTTTTCTTCATCATTGGCCAAAATCTTTCTATCACATTTGTCAGCCTTCTTTATCTGATCATTGCTCATTAATTTTTCATTGGGAAGTTAATGATTTTTGTGGAGGGAAACACACTTTTAATTTTTTTTTAATTTTTGGACTAAGCAGGTGGATTACTATGATATTTTAAAGCAGGTCTGGAGTATGCAATTTGGCAAGGATCCTCCCACAAATATTATTCTCAAGATGAAAGCTCTGAAATTTCAACTTAGGAATTGGTCTTCAGCAATTTTTGGTAAGGATTCTAAACTTTCTTCTCAAATTAGGAATCAGCTGATTAGGATACATGAGGAACTGAGTACTAGACCATTTGATACTACTCTACTTCATACTGAACTGCAATTAAAGAATATCCTTGAGCAAGTTATTCAAAAGGAAGTGTCGTCACTCAAACAGAAAATTCATTTGAGAATGGATAAAGAGGCTGATAGGAACACTAAATATTTTCATAATTACTTGAAAGTTAAAAGGAATCGTGAATGCATTTTCCAAATTAAGGATATGTTTGGAAACCTGGTGGAAACTTTTGATGGTATTAATGAAGCCTTTGTGGGGTATTTTATATCAATTTTAGCTCCAAACAATCAATTCATTCCTGACATTAAACCTCTCTATGATATTACTCTTCCAACCATAAATATCCTACAATCCAATTCTCTAATCAGTGCTATTTCTAATAATGAAATTGAAGCTGCAGTCTTTAGTTTGGATAGTGATAGTTGTGGAGGACCAGATGGTTATAATGCACATTTTATTCAGCAGAGTTGGAAGATAATTGGGTCTGACATTATTAAGGCTATCCAATATATTTTTCTTAATAATAAACTCCCTGTTGGATTAGCTGCCACTGCTATTGCTCTAATACCCAAGATTGTTAATCCATCTTCTGTTGTTGATTTTAGACCAATTTCATGTTGCAATATCCTTTATAAAATTATTTCAAAGGTTATAGCTAATAGATTACAATTAGTTTTGCCATCTATCATCTCCAACAATCAGGCTGCATATATTAAGGGTAGATCAATAAGTGATCATATTCTCTTAACTCAAGAATTATTGTATGGTTATAAAAGGAAAAATATTTCTCCAAGGTGTATGTTAAAGCTTGACATTAAAAAGGCATTTGACTCTATTACTTGGAATTCAATTTTAGCAATCATGTCCAGAATGAATTTCCCAAAGCCTTTTTTAGCATGGATTTACACTTGCATATCATCACCTATGTTTTCTATTTCAAGAGAGGGTGGGCTGTATGGTTATTTTAAAAGTGTACAAGGAGTTAGGCAAGGTGATCCAATTTCTGCATACTTGTTCATAATAGTTATGGAACTTCTTAATCCTATTTTGTTGGATCTTGTTGCTAAAGGAGATTTTCAGCTTCATCCCAAATGTAAAAGACCTGTTATTACTCATCTTCTCTTTGCTGATGACCTTATCATTTTTTACTAAGCCTTCTTATCATAATATTCAGTCTATAATTTCATCCCTAGAGCTTTTCTATTCTATTACTGGCCTTCAGATCAATCTTCACAAGTCAAATATATTAGTTGCTGGTTTAAATTCATTTCAGAAAAATGATATTATTAGGTGCTCAGGTCTAAAGGAATTATCCAAAAATACTTTCTACTTGGGTTTGCCTATCTTTTGCTCTAGAATTACTAAACAAAATTGCCTACTACTTTTTGAGAGGATTATTGAAAGGCTTCAGATATGGCCAATGGATAAACTGTCACAAGCTGGTAGGTTAATTATCATTCAATCAATTGCAGCGGCTATGACAACATACTGGACTAGACATTATATACTTCCTGTTAAGCTTATTAATATGATATCCAGTGCACTTAATAAATTTCTTTGGCATGGTGACCCTTTTCCAGAAAGTTGATTCCTATTTCTTTTTACAAACTATTTGAATCCAAAAAGAAAGGTGGTCTTGGTATTACTAATATTTTTCTATGGAATAAGGCTGCTATATCAGTATATTTCAATAAGATCTTTGATTTTGAAAAGAATTTGTGGTCTCAATGGGTCAATAATAATCTTATTGGTAAAAAGAATTTTTGGACTATGCCCATTCCACAAAATTGCAGTTGGGGTTGGAGATGTATTCTTAAGCTTAGGGAGACTTTCATTCCTCTTGTACAGTGTAACTATGTCTCGATTAAGGGTTTATCTTTCTGGCATTCACCATGGGCTAAACAAGGGTTGATCTTGAGTTCTGTAGTGGACTATAACTTGAGAAGAAGCTCTGGAATTTCTGAACAGGCAAGGGTTGAAGAGTTTTTACATGATGATGGTATAGTTTTACCATATTCTAGTTCCACTTAACTCAGGATTTATGGAATGCCATCACTGATAATCCCATTAAGAATCATGACAATGTCTTAATTTGGTCTGACAAGGGTAAACATCATTCCATTAGACTTGTTTATAATGCTCTCTGTCAAAATGGTTATCAATTCCCCTGGCACTCAAGAATATGGAATATTGGAGGTAGTGCAAAGGAAAATTTATTATTATGGAAAGTGATGGCCAATGCTTTAAATACCAAAGATAAACTTTGTAAAATGGGTATTATTTCAGATGACTTATGTGTTCTAAGCAATTCAGAAACTGAAAGTAATACTCACTTGTTTTTTGAATGCACTTTTATGTATCATATTTGGTATAGATTGCTTTCTAATGGTGGTTTTTATAAACCATCACCTGTTAGTTCGATTGAATGGTTTAATGTGTTCAAACTACAAGATGGAAGACTCATATGACAAGGTTGCTACTTAAACTGCTAAAGAGATTGATATATACAATTTGGTCTGAAAGGAATAATAGAGTTTTTGGTATTGGATGTAAGAATTTGGCACAGCTATATAATTTGGTTAATGGAAGCATTCTCAGAGACATTAAAGCTAATCATATTTGAAGTTCATGGCTGTTTTACATACATACAGATGGCTATTTCTCTGGATTATTATATTCAATAGGATTCTTTAGTCTGTATGTAGTGATTTATTTAGTTTGGTCTTTGTAATGAATTCTTGTTTGTATTTGTTTGTTTTATTATCATGGTAATGGCCAAGATGGTTGTAATTGAGTGAAATTGGTGGATTTGTAATTACACTTGTAAAACTACATAAGTCAATAAAATGAGTTCTTACTCTTGCTTTTCAAAAAATAAAGTGATTTAAAATCTAAGTATATAAATATTTAAAAGCTAATATTAAAATAAGAGATAGTTTAAAATCAAGGACAATTTTGAAATCAAAATGTTAAAAATGATAAAGATAATTTTGAGGCTAAAGTATTTCAAACAGGAGAGATGTCTTTTTGAAAAGAAGGTTTAGAAAAACTTTTTTAAATAAGAGATATATTTTTGAAAAGCATTTTCATAAAATTAGTGGATATCAAAATAGGACCACTATATGTTCCACTCGATATTGTCGTGGTTTCCATCCCACTAGGGTTCCATCCCTTTAACAGGCTCGAAGTGGATTCCATTCCATGAATAAATTTTGAATAAAGATGTAAGTGCTTTCAAGAAGTTTTAACATTATTCTAGACTCAACACTTATCTTGTACTTTGAAATCTTGAACTCTTGATATCTCGATACTCATGAGTTCCCAATCTTGATATCTTCGATCTTTAAATTCATCAGTCTTTTATCTTTACATTGCACAGTCTTCATTCTTGGTACCTGCATTTTTATATCCTGCATATACACATATATCTAAACTATAATGTTAGTATCTATATTTTATAATAAGTCCTACGGTTGTTGTCATCAAAACCATTCTTCTCAAGAACTAATAAATCTGTCATTTTCTATATTTAAAGCATGTACAAAAATAATTTCTAACATTAGACTCTCTTTATTTATAAATTTACAATGTTTGCATTGTAAATTAAGACTATATTAATGAAATCCCAAATATTGGTGTCCCAAAGAACAATAATTCTACCATTACCTCCCTTAGAATTGTTATTGATAGCATTCCAATTTCTTATACTTCTATTCCGAAAAATATCAAAGCTATTATCATCCAATTTATGCTCTAATAAACCTACTATACTAGGTTTATAAGAAGAAAGCACTCTATCTATTCTCATCATCTACAACTTCCAAATTCTTCCCTATTCTCTTATATGATTTTTTTACTTTTAGCCAGTGCTCCTATTTGGAATTATTGATGATATATTTCCACTTGAAATCACTATCGCCTGCATATTCTATGTTGCTATCAGTGATAATATCATTAATATTCTTCATTCTACTTTTTTTTCTTTCTGGATTTGCTTGCAGATGAAGAAGTATTTGTAGCTAGATTAATTGCCTTTTGTATAGCTTGTTCTGAAACTAATTTTCCAGTTTGAAAAGTAAGATGTCTTGGTAAATGATTTATTTTAGGATTGGTAGGTGGAATAAATTCCCAAATATTACTAATAAGGAGCCCTCATCTAAATTCATTCCAGTAGTATCGTGAGGGAAATTATCAGTTTCTTGTATTGTTGCTTTTGTTTCTTTATTTTGTGATTCAGCAATATGTGTAGTTTTTTCTTTAGATGCTATAGAGTTTGTAATGAGATTCGTATGAACGTCCCCATCTTTACATTATTCGGTGATGGTTGCAGAATCTTCAACTTCTTGAATGCCTTGAACGGAAGCATTATTTTCATTATTCTTGCTCATATTTGATAAGTCATTTGATGATATAGGGACTACACCATTATAATATTCAAAATGAACCTTTATAGAATTTGTATTCTTATCAACTTGCATGTTGTCTCTGTCTTCAACTAATTTTTCTTGCATTAAACTCTTTTATTTCCAAACCATTATAGTAACACAATTTTCCATTAGTGAAAAAACATGAGCTTGTTTTACATTTAAGAGGAATTCACTCATATTCTATACTTTGCACTAAATTTTCTCTATTATGCACAGAAATGAGTGCTTCGTTTAGCAAATCAGCATCTGCCTTGACCTTTACCTAAATTCATGCATACAAAAATCTAGTCTTCTTTGTAGTATGTTCATCCAACTTTGGCGGATTTCCAATTACACTAGATATTACAGATAAAATTTCCTTATTCCATAACCTAAGGCTGAGTTCTAGTAATCTAACCTAGACCGACTTAGTTGTAAGCAGGTCTCTATCAAGATTAGGCTTTTTACTCCATTTTTCCATAATAATAATTCTCCCATTTAAAAGATATGAATCACCATTGATTGATTTTTCACAATCTGAAGTATTTGAAAATCTAATGGTAAAGAAATCATTATTTCGAGTATAGATGTTGAATTTACCAGTAGGATTACAAGATCTTGCGATGAAGGCCATGAAGTGATGATGTGCGGTTTTATTGCCAAATACGTAGGCAATAACCGAGTAACTTCGTTTGCTTTCTGTCCTCCTATTGGTCTCTACATTCACAATAATAATCATTTTCTCCTTGATGGAGAGGGAAGCAACGTACTTGAGATTAAATTCAAAGTTTAATCCGCTTTTTTTGATCATCTCAGCCTAAGAAGATGCTTTATTAAGGTTTGTTCTGAACTAGGCATCTAAATTCTCAGTTATTTGATTGTTTTTTGAAGAATTTCTTGCATCCCTAAACCATGTTTTTGAATTTACATTTGTATGAATAATTCTGGATGAGTTTCTTGCATCCTAATTAGGTTTATAACTTCAATTTCCTATGCAAAAGCCTTTTTCAACCGACTGCTTGACATGGGTTGCATTTTAATTATTTAGATTTATCTGGTTTGAGTGAATTCCTGTTGGTTTATTGCCCAGAGATATAGATCTTTTGTTCGATTTCTTGGATCTTTTGTTGTGTACAACCTGAAAGCTCTCTTATCAAAATTTGAGGATTTCCCTTGAGTAATTTGTTGTGAATGAAGATTGTGACTTTATAAGGGAGGAGAGTTGGATAGAGAAGAAGAGGAGGACTCTCTATCTGATCTTGGCTAGCAAAGATAGGATTATCAACAAATTTTATTGAACGGTCATAGCTGCATAGCATTTGAAGGAGAAGTTCTTCAGCTTGGTATTGTTTATGCTAAAGCATGATTATATTTAAGTATCTTTTCCTAGGGTCCACCATATATAACTACAAAATGCGAAACTTTTTAACTCAGCCTATCGATCAATTATTATGTAAGCCGAACCTTTATGCCAGTGTGAAAATACAAAATCAATTTAGCTTTTTACTGGAGTAATAAACACTTATATATAACTAATTTCATATCCAACGATAGTAGTCATGGTACAATAAATCTAAACTTTAGTACTCAGATAATGGTACCATAAGTCCGAAATTTCCTTCAATTTCAAAACAAGGTTCGACCATCTTTCACAAAGATTAATTCGCAGCTTTCAAAACTATTTCAATACAAACTTGAAATCTTTCAATACAAATTGGAAATTCTTTCCTTATATAAGAGCTATTATTATTTGAAACCAATAGTTTTCGTTTCGGAAAAATCCAATTTCTTTTACATGAGTTAAATCTTTTTAAACTTGGGTTAAATTTAAATTGCCAAAATAATACTTTTAAAGTGGTTTAAAACCCATAAACACATTTATAACTCGTATACCCTTTTTAAACCATAATTTCCAAATATAGAATTCAATTTCTAATCTTTGAATTTAAATTCAAATCAAACTATTTCAAATTTCAAAACTTTATTAAGTTATTCAAAATAACTTGTATCTTTTTAAAACTTCTTTTCAAAGGCTTCACATATTTAGCCCAATTCCATTTCCAAAACTATTTGAATTCAAAACAAATCAACTTTTAAAAACATTTCCAAAATTCTGTGACTTAACCAATTTCCTCGTGCAATCCATATTTATGTGTATATAGCATAGTCCAGGGGTTCACACAATAGTGCAACATCATCAATCATTATAGATTCAAACATGAAAATATAGATAAGCGGTATATTCTTATAAGCTTATCTTCATTCACAGATCACAGCTAAATGAAATAAATAAAATAAAAATCATTCAAACTTATCATTTCAGCCCATAACGATTTTTCCCTATTCTAAAGTCCGTTCGGGTATATGTCATTACAACCCTTAGTGATTATATCCTACAAGGAACTTGCAGTGTGATAAACTGATATAAATAAAAAGAATAACATTATATAACAGTAACAGATGATATAACATGTGTATAAACAGGGGCGAACATCATATAAATAATATCACAGGCAGTTATAACATAATAATATGAACTACAGATTCACAGGATGTCAATTGACTACTTATATAAGTACGGAATGTCTGGTGAGAAATACTCACCTCTACAAGCTGGAGATAGCAAATCCAGACACACAACAGAGATCCAAAAGGCACGAAAGCACGACTACGATTCAAGTGAGGAAAAGCCAAAGCTATTTATCTTGTATTATGAAACAAAACAATGTATATAACATGAATTTCAAACCAAAATATGACATTAAACAACCTAGAATTAAGTAACAACAATTAATTAAACACTTGCACTTGCTTCCACCATCACTATGCTCAGCCTATAGGGTGATAAGGCACTGCCATGGGGTGTATTTGGTCAGGTATAGGTCATATATTCTCAGCCTAACAAGGATAGTGAAGGTATGGAAGTTGTTTGAGTGATTAATGGTATAAATGTACAGACACAAGGCAAAGGAGCATTTTTATGTAACAACAAGTCACGGCTATGACCTTAGGTGGCACAGCCAGACCTGCTGGAGGCTAAAGGATGGTGTGGCAGTCACTTTGGGTCAGGTAGGTGCTGGTGGAAATAATCCAAGAGGTGGCCAAGGGGTGTGGTGAAATGGTGAAGGCCATAGGAGCTCGGCTATGCATATTTAGGAAGTGTTGCTTGCATTTTTGTGTGGATCTTGCATCAACGATGGCCATGGCCTGGTAGGTCAGAGGAGATGGAGGTGGTTTGCAGCTAGATAAGGTGGTGATGAAGGTGGTGGTTATGGTGGAGCAAGGCCGAAAAGCATAAGGTTGAAGCAAGTGCAAGTAGAATAAGAAAACAAAGAAGAAAAGTGAAAAACAAAGAATTATTTACCAAAGTTTTTGCTCAGGAGATGGAGGCCGAATTTTTTTGAGTAGAGAAATAAAAAATTTCGTGAAAAATGATGAGGAAGTCGGTTGAATAAATGAGATATGGGCAGCAGAAATTAATGCATGAGTTATTTGGAATTGAAAAGGTAAAGGAGGTGAAAAGACGAAGGCAAGTGAAAGGTTTAAAATTCTTCAAATTTCCATACTTCTTTTTGCAATTTTAAAATACATGAAAAATGAAATAAATAAGATTAAAAAAACAAAATAATGAATGAATAAAAATAAAATAATTTTTTTTAAATAAATATAAATTAATTAAGAAAATATCTTAAAATAGAAGCTAGGTTTTAAAATTGTAAATAAATACAATAAGCTTTGGAAAAATTATAGCATCATTATAAAAATATTTTAAAAATAAAAATATATACTAGATAAAGTGAAAATTAATTGAATAAATTAATTTTAGAACAATATAGAAAAATATAAGAATATAGTTAATTATATGCAAACTAGTTTTTTGGAAATTGCAAACAAAAATATAACTAGTTTTGAAAAACTAACTACTATACTTTAAAATGTTCTAAAAATAAAAGATATATATATATATATATATATATATATATATATATATATAACATGAAATATTAAACATATATACACAAATTAGAATAGGATATGACAAAAAAAATACTATTTATATAAATTAAAATAAACAATATTGTTAAATAAATCAATTTACACACAATATTGTAAGTAGCATAACCTTCACAATATAAATCGGATTTCAATGAATCGAAAAGAAGTATTCTTGAAATTTTATTTACCTTCATAATAAAAGATAAAATTCAAAAATTCAAATATCTAAATTTTAAATTTAAAAGTCAAAGTTTGACCATATTGAACAAAATTCACTTTTATGGAAAAGATTCTATTTATTCTGGTACGGAATTATAATTCACACAAAAACCAACATTTATATTTAAAATAACAAAATTTATCCATTTTAATAAAGATAATAAACTTTTTAAATCAGGAATTCAATTTAAATAATCAAAATAAACAATTAAAATAAATTACAAAATTCAGGATTGTTACACTCTCTCTCACTCAAATCTTTTCGTCCTCAAAAAGGAATGAGTAAGGAAAATAAGGAAAAGCAAGATAGACAAAACAAACAGTACCTGGAAAAACAATACCGAATTCGAAACACGAATGCTCTCCTCCGTTTCCCAGGTACAATACCAATCATCAGTACTTCACAGTACATTGATCAGACTAACAGATTTCCTTCTTAGCTGCTTCGTACCTCTGCTGACAATACGAAGTGGCTTACTCTAGACAGTCAGATTAGGCTAAATCCATACGATAAGCCAAAGAACCTACTCTTTGCACAATGCGGAAAGGACCCTCGAAGAAGAGGAAGGTAGGAATAGCTAAAAGCAAAAATAGGTTAGAAGACAAGGATGAACCATTATTTTAAAACCATATAAATTCCAATTAATTTTTTTTAACATTTTATAATATGATGAATAGTCATTTGATTCAAATCTGATAGTCCGAAGTGAACAAAATTTTAAAACATTTCAAATCATTTAGAAGAGTAAAATAAATGATCAAAATATCCATTATATAATACTTTATCAACATACTTTTATAACTCGACGTCTTCACCAGTTTACTTTCGTTCCTGCGGACTCTGGCCATGCGTTGATCAGACGCAAAGCTAGAATTCTCTAGGTACTTAGTAAACTTGTTTCAACACCCGGTGAAAATACTGGAAAACTTTTAAAAACAGATATGGAAAGTACAATCCAAACAGATCAAGCAAACCAAAACATTTGTCTAACATGGATCACAGATATACAATGGTTATGCCTGGATCCCCAAGGAAACAATCTATATCCGTAAGCTTTCACAGCCCTGCGAGTTACGCCATGATGACTAGTAGAATGCACGATACACAATGGTTATGCCTGGATCCCCCAGTAAACAATCCGTACTCCTAGGTCATCTCAGCCAGGCAGGTTCGCTACTAATGCGACCTACATAGATTGCACGATACACAATGGTTACGCCAGGATCCCTCAGGAAACAATCCGTACCCCTAGGCCAGTTGCGCTATGCAGTCGTGCTCGTAAGACCATGGAGATCGCCATGGAATTTGATGGACACTCGAGTATCATATCCGAAAAATCCAAATCAGAGAGAATAATATCGATATAATGAATCCACAGTGTGGCCACAAAGCGGATATCAAGCAGAAGGCACTTTCTGTATCTTTACTTTGAAAATATGTATCATATAGTACCTTTCAAAATCGCTTTCAAATATCGTATTTATATGAAGTCCATTATATATAAGATTTCATTTCAAATCGAATACTTTCCAAAATAAATAGTATATCAATTATATAGACTTCGATTATATAAGATTTCTCTTTCCAAATTGAGTACCCTTTCCAAATCAACAGTTTTCAAATCAATTTCATACTTATACAAATCCATTTTATATAAGTTCGATAACTCCCAAATCAAGTATTTAATAAAACAAGATTCTCAATTTCAAACCATCAGTTTCGATTCAATTTAGTTTTCCAACAAAACCATTTCAAATATTATCAAATTTCAAATATAGATTTGATCCACAAAATAAACTATTCAATCTTAAGTATATTTCAAAGCTTAAATATAGCATATTTCAAAACTAAATTTTATAATTTCGCATATCTCAAATTTTACTATATTATTACTTAGTTTTGAAATATTTATTTCATAAATTCATTATTTTTAAATAAACTCAAATTACAAGTAAACCAAATATCCTTTCATGCTAATATAAACTACAAATTATTCATTTATCAAAATCAATTATCATTTCAAATTGACATTCTTTATCAAAATAAAGATTAAATCATTTCGAAACCATTTGAATCATCAAAATATCTAAAATGGTTACTAAGTTTAAAACCACCCTTTTAAAACCTTCAAACTATTTATTTCTATATGGAAAATCCAATTTACCATCGAAAAGATTATTATTCTATATATATTCTTTATTCAAAACATTTCAAATCTATATTTCATACTAGTATAATTCAAAATAGTCTTATTTATTTCACTCAACAAACAGTTTCAAACTTATATAAATCATATTACCTTATTATTTAATCATACAAAACTAAACTTATATTCTTTATCAAATACCTTGTACCTTTCAAAATTTCTCAGCTTTGAAAAGTTAACCTTGATTTGGAAGTGCTTGAATCTTCAAAACAGTCGAAGAAATCATATTTTCAATCCAAGAGTTGGAAATCACCAACATATCAGTAAATCAATTCCAATAGATAAGTTTATGCCAAAACAAATCTGAATCCCGAGGACTGAACACCGGCTTATTTTAAATCATTTAAAATATATATATATATATATATATATATGTATATATATATATGTATGTATATATATGTATGTATGTATGTATGTATGTATGTATGTATGTATGTATGTATATGCATATATCTTTCGAATATCAAACCATACTTCAAAATATGAAATCAAAATTGGTTTCATAAAGTCACTCACATAGCAAAGCCACTAGAGTGGCCTCTCCCCTACTCAGAAACTCGAAAATCAATGTCGACGATGCATGCATTCATCACCGAAATTATTTTCCAACTACATAAGTGGGTTCTAGACCTTTATTTTCTTGAAACCTCTTTGAAATCTCTTCGAAATCATTTGAAATTCATTTGATTACATTTTAAACATTTATTATTCGGAAAATATCTTAAAATCATATTATTATTATATTTTCCAAAATCTTAAAACCGATTTCAAAACACCGAAGTTCGATTCCTCGAAATTCAAATTCAAAACCCTTCAGTTTTAAATCATTTTTGTATAACTCAAATTCTTATAAATTTTCAAAATTTCAAATCCTTTTGAAACTTCAAGTTTCATTTTTAAAACGTATAAAATCCTTATCAAAAACATTTCACTTTTATATAAAAAGTGGCCATCATTAATAATTTCGATGTATGCATAATTTCAAAATACAACCAAACACAAATTTTCAAGGAATTATTAAATGTTCCAAAATCAAAAGAATACATATAGGGAAGAGAGGAAATTATTTCAGAACAAGTGGGAGCATTCCAAAAATTCAAAGGAGTCTTAATCGATAAGAATCCTAAATAAGCTTAGAGATACAACCTATATAAATACAAAAGAATTCTCATACATAACTTGAAAAAGACTCAAGTTACTATCATACGAAAACAAGAACATAAATATCCTCAGTTTGACATCATCAGTTAAGCAAAAGATACAATAAAGTTCACTAAAAGAAACCTAACATACTACCGATAACGAGAAGATCCACAAATTACCCTTCCTACGTAAACAAAGCATCGACATTAATTCTTCCGGATGGTACATCAACGGGTCCAGAACATTCCACCTCAATGTGCCCCAACTTCTGCAATTCTTACATAAATGTACTACACTCCCATCTTCCTTAACGAGCTGCGGGTACGCAGCCTTCCTTTCGTACTTCCTTACAGGACAATTCCTAGCTATATTCCCAGGCCTCCTATAGTGATAGCAAATTGTTGATTGGTCGACTAATGTAGTGGGTGCAGATTTTACTTTCTTCACCTTCTGGTAGCGACTGGGAAAGTGCCCCTTGATACGGCATCTAAAACAGAAGATCTTGGATCGAAAACGCTTGCCCTCCTTCTTCTTTCCTTCATCTCTCTTCCCACACATGGCGGCACAGTGACCCTTTTCCTGACACCGATAACAAATGACATGGTCGTAAGGACTAGGTCCTGCTCTTTCGCTCCACAGCTTTTCCCATTTCTCGATCGCTTCCCCCCGTTCCTTACGGGCCAGTGCTCTTCGTGCTCGGCGAGTTGTTTTCTGCTCTTTTGATTTTGCTATACACAAACAGCTTCCTATATAAAATAAAGAATTCGGATCAAACAAGATAGAAATTCAAATTCTAGCAAACCCTAACAGAAGAGATTACCAACAAGGTGGATACAGAAATGATGAAGTTTAGAAAACTTTGCTTTCAAAACAAAATTTTATACCAAAATAATCTTTGAAACTCCTTTAAAATCATTTTATACTTCGAAAATACGTTCTCTCACAAGGAAATTATTCTGAGATTGATTTCACTCATTCTAGGGTATTTTTACCCCATCTCTAATGAGTTTTTGCTCCGCAGGCTATGGTTTGCCTAAAACCAAAGCTCTTATACCAACTGTAACATCCCGATATTTTCAACTATTCGCATCCACACATGCCGGACTTGAATTTCTCAAAATAACGCATTGTAAATAAATTTGGAGCAAATGAAATACAAATCACAGAATCATAGATACAGAACTATCAGAATAACTCGCAGCGGAAATTTAAAATACCATACTAGTTCATGAAGCTACTATAACAAACTCTCAAAACATAATACATATTATCAGTCTGAAAAACATATACAATAGAAATCTCAAATACATAGCAGTTTATAAATACCAGGCTGAAATAGAACAACAGAAACTGAAAGGGAACAGATAACTAGACAAGCAGAATCTCCAGCGACTCCTAGCTCCAGAAAAGAAATCCAAAGCTAAGCTGTAAATACTCAGGCTGGCCCGAGCATAACGTAAAACACAAAACACTCGAGTCAGGACATACATATTTATATAATGTAAATCAACTCAAGTGAACTGTAGCAGTAATACACAATAACTTAAAGGATGCTTGGGATTGCCCATCCTCTAAGGATCCTTTAAACCATAAATTAAATACATCCCGTGGTTAAAATTCAAAAATGGTATTTTATATTTTGAAATCAAATATCATTTCAAAATTCAATATCATTCAAAATTCATTTCAAAATATCAATATATCATATTTCCCAAACCACATTCATTTTATTTAAAATACCATTTCAACACACATTTCAAAATAGTTCATATTTCAAAACAAATTACTTCATTTTAAATCATTAAAATGAAGTTATTTTACTTAATTATTAAATTATTAAATTTCCAAAATTTAAATCTTTCAAAGTTCATTTATTTACTTAAATTTATTAAAACAATGAAAATTCAACTTTCGCAGCATTTAGAAAATACTACAGAAAGTTATGTTTAAAACGATTCAATTAGCAAAAGACAGCATTTAAAATGCTGTAATATGTTTTAGATTTCAAATAATATTTTAGTTAAATTCAGCAACTACAGCACTTACAAAGTGTTGTAATAGCCCTTAGTTCATTTTAGCCATTTAGTTCATTTATATCAATTACAGCATTTACATAATGCTGTAATATTTTAACTTAAGAAATGATAGCATTTTAGGAATGCTGTCAATTCAAATTCCAAACTTTCACTACGATTTCATAAGCAATTAAAATTTATTTAAATCAATTTTTACTTATAAAAATCATATTTTCTCACCTTAAAAACAATCATTTAAATATCCCCTAATTTATGATTTTACAAAGTGAAATTTTCACAAATAATTATCAAATCTTTAATAATTCACTTATAAAATAAATGTAAAATTTTATAACATTTCATTTACTTAACATTTTAATTAAGTTTACCATTTCATAATTTTATTTAAATTCCATTTTATTTTCTTAACTTAACTTTTATTTTTAAAACACTTTCACATTTTCCAAGTTAAGTTATACTTCAAATTTCAACTTTTAGACATTTATTTATTTAACTATTTTTAATTTATAGAAAATCATGACACTTTATAAAAATCATTTTAAATTTAAATAAAATTATCATCTTTTCTTACTTAACTTAAACTTTATTTAAAAACAAAATCATAAATTCCAAAATTGACTTATATCTCAAATTCTACTTTACCATTTATTTATTTCACTTATTTAACTTGTATAAATCACTAATATTTTATAAAAATCATTTGTTATTAAATTTAAATCAAAATATCATAATATTTACATTTTTATAATATTTTAAAAATTTTAGAAAATAATTTTAACCACGGTCTGTATATAATTTTTCTATCCTAAGTCAAATGCTACGGATAATATATCATTTCAATCTGTAATTTACGAAGGAAAAATCCAGGTTCTATCATTTCAAACCCGTAATCCCAAGTTAAATGAAATAAATAAAATAAACATCGTTCAGGCTTATCATTTCAACCCATAACGATTTTTCCCTATTCTAAAGTCCGTTCAGGTAT
Source organism: Allium cepa (assembly GCA_030765085.1). Classification (NCBI taxonomy): domain Eukaryota; kingdom Viridiplantae; phylum Streptophyta; class Magnoliopsida; order Asparagales; family Amaryllidaceae; genus Allium; species Allium cepa. The sequence goes on from CM060939.1 coordinate 161,576,756, forward strand.
ATATCATTTCAACCCACAGTGGTTCTATTCTACAGGGAACTTGCAGTGTGATAAACTGATATAAATAAAAAGAATAACATTATATAACAGTAGCAAATGATATAACAAGTGTATAAACAGGGGTGAACATCATATAAATAATATCACAGGCAGTTATAACATAATAATATGAACTACAGATTCACAGGATGTCAATTTACTACTTATATAAGTACGGAATGACTAGTGAGAAATACTCAACTCCACAAGCTGGAGATAGCAAATACAAACACACAACCGAGATCCAAAAGGCACGAAAGCACGACTACGATTCAAGTGAGGAAAATCCAAATCTATTTGTCTTGTACATATGAAACAAAACAATGCATATAACATGAATTTCAAACCAAAATATGACATTAAACAAGCTAGAATTATGGAACAACAATTAATCAAACACTTGCACTTGCTTCCACCATCACTATGCTCAGCCTATAGGGTGATAAGGCACTGCCATAGGGTGTATTATGTCAGGTATGGGTCATATATGCTCGGCCTAACAAGGGTAGTGAACGTATGGAAGTTGTTTGAGTGATTAATGGTATAAATGTACAAACACAAGGCAAAGGTGCATTTTTATGTAACAATAAGTCACGGCTATGACCTTATATGGCACGGCCAGACCTGCTGGAGGCTGGAGGCTGGAGGATGGTGTGGCAGTTGCTTTGGGTCAGGTAGGTGCTGGTGGAAGTGATGCAAGAGGTGGCCAAGGGGTGTGGTGAAATGGTGAAGGCCATAGGAGCTCGGCTATGCATATTTAGGAAGTGTTGCTTGCATTTTTGTGTGGATCTTGCATCAACGATGGCCATGGCCTGGTAGGTCAGAGGAGATGGAGGTGGTTTGCAGCTGGATAAGGTGGTGATGAAGGTGGTGGTGATGGTGGAGCAAGGCCGAAAAGCATAAGGTTGAAGCAAGTGCAAGTAGAATAAGAAAACAAAGAAGAAAAGTGAAAAACAAAGAATTATTTACCAAAGTTTTTGCTCAGGAGATGGAGGCCGAATTTTTTTGAGTAGAGAAACAAAAAATTTGGTGAAAAATGATGAGGAAGTCGGTTGAATAAATGAGATATGGGCAGCAGAAATTAATGCATGAGTTATTTGGAATTGAAAAGGTAAAGGAGGTGAAAAGACGAAGGCAAGTGAAAGGTTTAAAATTCTTCAAATTTCCATACTTCTTTTTGCAATTTTAAAATACATGAAAAATGAAATAAATAAGATAAAAAAACAAAATAATGAATGAATAAAAATAAAATAATTTTTTAAATAAATATAAATTAATTAAGAAAATAGCTTAAAATAGAAACTAGGCTTTAAAATTTTAAATAAATACAATAAGCTTTGGAAAAATTATAGCATCATTGTAAAAGTATTTTAAAAATAAAAATATATACCAGACAAAGAGAAAATGAATTGAATAAATAAATTTTAGAAAAATATAGAAAAATATAAGAATATAGTTAATTATATGCAAACTAGTTTTTTGGAAATTGCAAACAAAAATTAACTAGTTTTGGAAAAATAACTACTATACTTTAAAAATGTTCTAAAAATAAAAGATATATATATAACATGAAATACTACACATACATACACAAATTAGAATAGGATATGACAAAAAAAAATTATTTATATAAATTAAAATAAACAATATTGTTAAATAAATCAATTTACACACAATATTGTAAATAGCATAACCTTCACAATATAAATCGGATTTCAATGAAACGAAAAGCAGTATTCTTGAAATTTTATTTACCTTTATAATAAAAGATAAAATTCAAAAATTCAAATATCTAAATTTTAAATTTAAAAGTCAAAGTTTGACTATATTGACCAAAATTCACATTTATGGAAAAGATTCTATTTATTCAGGTTCGGAATTATAATTCACACAAAAATCAACATTTTTATTTAAAATAACAAAATTTATCCATTCTAATAAATATAATAAGGTTTTTAAATCAACAATTCAATTTAAATGATCAAAATAAACAATTAAAATAAATTACAAAATTCAGGGTTGTTACGCTCTCCCCACTCAAATCTTTTCGTCCTAAAAAAGGAATAAGTAAGGAAAATAAGGAAAAGCAAGATAGACAAAAAAATAGTACCTGGAAAAACAATACCAGATTCAAAGCATGAATGCTCTCCTCCGTTTCCCAGGTACATACCAATCATCAGTACTTTATAGTACTTTGATCAGACTAACAGATTTCCTTCTTAGCTGCTTCGTACCTCTGCTGATAATACAAAGTGGTTTACTCCCGACAGTCAGATTAGACCAAATATCCAAACTATCAAAATCAGAAGGCTGAACAATAAGAGATGAGTTATGAAGATACTAGAGAATATGTGAGACATGGAATACATCATGCACTCCAGACAGCTTCTCGGCAAATCCAGACGATAAGCCAAAGAACCAACTCTTTGCACAATGCGGAAAGGACCCTCGAAGAAGAAGAAGGTAGGAATAGCTAGAAGCAAAAATAGGTTAGAAGACAAGGAAGAACAATTATTTTAAAACCATATAAATTCCAATTAATTTTTTTTTAACATTTTATAATATGATGAATAGTCATTTGATTCAAATCTGATAGTTCGAAGTAAACAATATTTTAAAACATTTCAACTCATTTAGAAGAGTAAAATAAATGATCAAAATATCCTTTATATAATACTTTATCAACATAATTTTATAACTTGATGTCTTAACAAGTTTGCTTTCGTTCCTGCAGACTCTGGCCATGCGTTGATCAGGCGCAAAGCTAGAATTCTCCAGGTACTTAGTAGACTTGTTTCAACACCTAGTGAAAATACTGAAAAACTTTTAAAAACAGATATGGAAAGTACAATCCAAACCAAAACATTTGTCTAACCATGGATCGCAGATACACAATGGTTACGTCTGGATCCCAAGGAAACAATCCATATCCGTAAGCTTTCTCAGCCTGCGAGTTATGCCATGATGACTAGTAGACTGCAGGATACACAATGGTTATGCCTGGATCCCCTAGGAAACAATCCGTACCCCTAGGTCATCTCAGCCAGGCAGTTTCGCTACTAATGCGACCTACATAGATTGCTGGATACACAATGGTTACGCCTGGATCCCCCAGGAAACAATCCGTACCCCTAGGACATCTCAGCCAGGTAGTTGCGCTACGCAGTCGCACTCGTAAGACCATGGAGATCGCCATGGAATTCGATGGACACTCGAGTATCATATCTGAAAAACCCAAATCAGAGAGAATAATATCGATGGAATGAATCCATAGTGTGGCCACAAAGCGGATATCAAGAAGAAAGCACTTTACGTATCTTTACTGAAAATATGTATCATATACTACCTTTCAAAATCGCTTTCAAATATTATACTTATATAAAGTCCATTATATATAGATTTCATCTCAAATTGAATAATTTCCAAAATCAATAGTAAATCAAATCACACTTATATAGACTTCGATTATATAAGATTTCTCTTTCCAAATTGAGTACCCTTTCCAAATCAACAGTTTTCAAATCAATTTCATACTTATACAAATCCATTTTATATAAGTTCAATAACTCCCAAATCGAGTATTTAATAAAACAAGATCCTCAATTTCAAACCATCAGTTTCGATTCAATTTAGTTTTCCAACAAAACCATTTCAAATAGTATCAAATTTCAAATATAGATTTGATCCACAAAATAAACTATTCAATCTTAAGTATATTTCAAAGCTTAAATATACCATATTTCAAAACTAAATTTTATAATTTCGCATATCTCAAATTTTACTTATTATTACTTAGTTTTGAAATATTTATTTCATAAATCCATTATTTTTAAATAAACTCAAATTACAAGTAAACCAAATATCCTTTCATGCTAATATAAACTACAAATTATTCATTTATCAAAATCAATTATCATTTCAAATTGACATTCTTTATCAAAATAAAGATTAAATCATTTCGAAACCATTTGAATCATCAAAATATCTAAAATGGTTACTAAGTTTAAAACCACCCTTTCAAAACCTTCAAACTATTTATTTCTATATGGAAAATCCAATTTACCATTGAAAAGATTATTATTCTATATATATTCTTTATTCAAAACATTTCAAATCTATATTTCATACTAGTATAATTCAAAATAGTCTTATTTATTTCACTCAGCAAACAGTTTCAAACTTATATAAATCATATTACCTTATTATTTAATCATACAAAACTAAACTTATATTCTTTATCAAATACCTTGTACCTTTCAAAATTTCTCAGCTTTGAAAAGTTAACCTTGATTTGGAAGTGCTCGAATCTTCAAAGCAGTCGAAGAAATCATATTTTCAATCCAAGAGTTGGAAATCACCAACATATCAGTAAATCAATTCCAATAGATAAGTTTATACCAAAACAAATCTGAATCCCGAGGGCAGAACACCGGCTTATTTTAAATCATTTCAAATATATATATATATACACACATATATGTATGTATGTATATGCATATATCTTTCGAATATCAAACCATATTTCAAAATATGAAATCAAAATTGGTTTCATAAAGTCACTTACATAGCAAAGCTACTAGAGTGGCCTCTCCCCTACTCAGAAACTCGAAAATCAATGCCGACGATGCATGCATTATTACCGAAATTATTTTCCAACGACATAAGTGGGTTCTAGACTTTTATTTTCTTGAAACCTCTTGGAAATCTCTTCGAAATCATTTGAAATTCATTTGATTACATTTTAAACATTTCTTATTCGGAAAATATCTTAAAATCATATTATTATTATATTTTCCAAAATCTTAAAACCGATTTCAAAACACCGAAGTTCGATTCCTCGAAATTCAAATTCAAAACCCTTCAGTTTTAAATCATTTTTGTATAACTCAAATTCTTATAAATTTTCAAAATTTCAAATCCTATTGAAACTTCAAGTTTCATTTTTAAAACGTATAAAATCCTTATCGAAAACATTTCACTTTTATATAAAAATTGGTCATCATTAATAATTTCGATGTATGCATAATTTCAAAATACAACCAAACACAAATTTTCAAGGAATTATTAAATTTTCCAAAATCAAAAGAATACATATAGGGAAGAGAGGAAAGGATTTCAGAACAAGTGGGAGCATTCCAAAAATTCAAAGGAGTCTTAATCGATAAGAATCCTAAATAAGCTTAGAGATACAACCTATATAAATACAAAAGAATTCCCATACATAACTTGAAAAAGACTCAAGTTACTATCATACAAAAACAAGAACATAAATATCCTCAGTTTGACATCATCAGTTAAGCAAAAGATACAATAAAGTTCACTAAAAGCAACCTAACATACTACCGATAACGAGAAGATCCACAAATTACCCTTCCTACATAAACAAAGCATCAGCATTAATTCTTCCGAATGGTACATCAACGGGTCCAGAACATTCCACCTCAACGTGCCCCCAACTTCTGCAATTCTTACATAAATGCACTACACTCCCATCTTCCTTAACGAGCTGCGGGTACGCAGCCTTCCTTTCGTACTTCCTTACAGGACAATTCCTAGCTATATGCCCAGGCCTCCTATAGTGATAGCAAATTGTTGATTGGTCGACTAATGTAGTGGGTGCAGATTTTACTTTCTTCACCTTCTGGCAGCGACTGGGAAAGTGCCCCTTGATACGGCATCTAAAACAGAAGATCTTAGATCGAAAACGCTTGCCCTCCTTCTTCTTTCCTTCATCTCTCTTCCCACACATGGCGGCACAGTGACCCTTTTCCTGACACCGATAACAAATGGCATGGTCGTAAGGACTAGGTCCTGCTCTTTCGCTCCACAGCTTTTCCCACTTCTCGATCGCTTCCCCCCGTTCCTTACGGGCCGGTGCTCTTCGTGCTCGGAGAGCTGCTTTCTACTCTTTTGATTTTGCCATACACAAATATTATCAAATTTCAAATATAGATTTGATCCACAAAATAAACTATTCAATCTTAAATATATTTCAAAGCTTAAATATACCATATTTCAAAACTAAATTTTATAATTTCGCATATCTCAAATTTTACTTCATTATTACTTAGTTTTGCAATATTTATTTCATAAATCCATTATTTTTAAATAAACTCAAATTACAAGTAAACTAAATATCCTTTCATGCTAATATAAACTTGAATTATTCATTTATCAAAATCAATTATCATTTCAAATTCACATTCTTTATCAAAATAAAGATTAAATCATTTCCAAACCATTTCAATCATCAAAATATCTAAAATGGTTACTAAGTTTAAAACCACCCTTTTAAAACCTTCAAACTATTTATTTCTATATGGAAAATCCAATTTACCATTAGAAAGATTATTATTCTATATATATATACTTTATTCAAAACATTTCAAATCTACATTTCATACTAGTATAATTCAAAATAGTCTTATTTATCTCACTCAACAAACAATTTCAAACTTATATAAATCAGATTACTTTATACTAATCATACAAAACTAAACTTATATTCTTTATCAAATACCTTATACCTTTCAAAATTTCTCAGCTTTGAAAAGTTAACCTTGATTTGGAAGTGCTCTAATCTTCAAAATAGTCGAAGAAATCATATTTTCAATCCAAGATTTGGAAATCACCAACTAATTAGTAAATCAATTCCAATAGATAAGGTTATACCAAAACAAATCTGAATCCCGAGGACTGAATATCGGCTTATATTAAATCATTTCAAATACACACACACACACACACACACACACATATATATATATATACACACATATTTCTTTCGAATATCAAACCATTCTTCAAAATCTGAAATCAAAATTGGTTTCATAAAATCACTTGCATAGCAAAGCTACTAGAGTTGCCTCTCCCCCACTCAGAAACTCGGAAATCAATGTCAACGATGCATGCATTCATCACGGTAATTATTTTCCAATGACATAAATAGGTTCTGGACTTTTATTTTCTTGAAACTTCTTTGAAATCTCTTCGAAATCATTTGTAATTCATTCGATTACATTTTAAACATTTCTTATTCGGAAAATATCTTAAAATCATATTATTATTATATTTTCCAAAATCTTAAAACCGATTTCAAAACACTGGAGTTCGATTCCTCGAAATTCAAATTCAAAACCCCTTAGTTATAAATCATTTTTATATAAGTCAAATTCTTATAAATTTTAAAAATTTCAAATCCTTTCGAAACTTCAAGTTTCATTTTTAAAAGGTATAAAATCTTTATCGAAAACATTTCACTTTTATATAAAAAGTGGCCATCCTTATCAAAATAATAATTTCGATGTATGCATAATTTCAAAATACAACCAAACACAAATTTTCAAAGAATTATTAAAAGTTCCAAAATCAAAAGAATACAGATAGGAAAGTGTAGCGACCCGGTTTTCTATCACCAGAAAGACGTATCACTATTTACGAAAGAAAGAGATAGAAGAAGAAAAGAAAGAGAAGAAAGAAAAACAACACGTCAGAATCTCACAGCGGAACGAATGAAATATAATATATAACATATATATAGTATCATATACATCAGAGTACACAACTATATATCTCAATTTAGACAGTTATAACATTTCTGCCTAATATACAATGCAAGAACAACTATACAGAATAACGCACAGCGGAAAATCCATCTATATGTATCTACACGCTGAAGCCTCTTGCTCCAAAGTTCCTCCAGAATTCGTCAAGGATTCCTCAATCACTTGACTACTCATACAGAATATGAGTACCCAACAGTTTAATAAAACAGAAAATAAACATTCGGGTCAGACATGGGTCTGGTGTGAGTAAATGGTTTAATATTGCTTAACTTTAGAAAATCCATTGAAAAGAAAAGATATCACGTAAGACTTCCCACACATAAACATGGAAAAGTTTTTACCTTACGCTAACCAAAACATTTAATAGGAAATCCAGTGATATTATAATAGTGTCTAGGGTTTTCAAGTAAATAAGAAATAGCCGAAATTGTTACATTCATTAAATTCCAGCTACTAGCCACAAAAGTGGGTAATACAAACAAAACCGTAGGGTCTCGTAGGAAGAATGGGTTTCCAACAATGGCAGGGCTACTGGGGTACCGCCCGTCACATTACGTGGTCTAGATCACCGTACCGAGGAGCCACCGTAACTCCCCTGCAACACAAAGCCGGGACCATTCCTTACTGAACAGTCTCGAACAAGACCACCCCGCAGTTGGCTGCAGATCCAACTGCCCACAAAGTCGAAATAAAAAGGGACATCTAGACGGGTAAATCTCGTCCTACTTGGGCATGACCCACTTAACCATGCTATACCTCCCCTGTTTTATCCATTCCCGGTTGATGGCTTGAGGCTAGGATTACCTTATAGGACACATTTATCTTAGAATGCTCATCATCCACCTGACGATGTTCTGAAAGCATTCAATCCATACAAGTCCGTTCTGGGTTCGAACGGAACTGAGGCACTATCTCATTGCACTCATTTTGGAATCACCCTCAGAGTCAACGACCATATCCCTTGCACTCTGAATCACCATCTCGAGCCTGTAAGTACTATCTTCATCAAACTCATCACGGAATCACCCCCAGAGTTATACTGACAAATCATAGTTCTTACACCTCGAGTCTTCACTTGCACTCCACTTGGATTTACGACCTAACGTTTATTTTGGATCGGTGTGGTTTTCGGATATCCAAATATGGAAACCCGATCCCGGTCTCACCGAATCCAAACGCCATTTTAATGTCCAAGTTGTACTTAAGGGTTTTAAACAGTAGATATTTAGAATATCACTTAAACATAAATGGATGATTCACATTACACAGATAGATAATCCACTATTATCACATTCATCCATACATATCACAAAGCAGCATATATATATATATATATATATATATATATATATATATCACATCTCAGATATATCACATTCATATCATTACATATCAACCAATGACATACGATATCGTCCAATATCATTAACTCATCCGATGATACTTATCAACCAATCATTACTCATCCATAACAAGTTTAATCCAAACGTAATTAATTTAATTAATCCTTAATTAAATTAATCCTTACTCAATCACTTGGATTATTATTAATCCAACTTTCATATTCACTAATTAATTACAAATTAATTAATAAACATCACTTAATTAATCTCTTTAATTAATCACCCCTGATTAATTATTACTTAATTACTTTAAGTAATTATTCCTTAATTACAATTTAAATTAATCATCTTGATTAATTATTTCCTTAATTATACTAAGTAATTATTTCTTAATTACTCTTTTAAATTAATCACACTTGATTAATTATCTCATTAATTAATCATTAATCATACTTGATTAATTGCTTTTAATTAAACACTCTTGATTAATTACTTTTTAATTAATGACATTTAATTAATACTTTTTAATTACATTTAGTAATTAAAACTTAATTATAAATTAATTATCCTTTAATTATTAATTAATAATTAGTTAATTATTTCCATTAATTAATGATTACCTCCATTAATTAAACTTCTTTTTGATTAATTAACTTTAACAAGTAATTAATCACATTATTAGATACTCTTAATCCTTTTATTAATTAACCATTAATTAATAATTTAAACCTTTAATTAATTGTATTAATTATTTAATTAATAACACAAGTGATTAACCTCTAATCACAATCCACTTAATTACTCCCATAAAGTAATTATCCTTTAATCACTTTGATCAATAATTCCCTTTACTTGATTTCCTCAGTAATCAACTACTTAATTACTTTACCAAGCAATTATACTTGATTAACTCCAAAGTGATTACCATCAATTAATCACAAATTAATTATTTAATTAATTATTAATTTATCATTTAAATTTAACTAAATGATTCTTAACTTCTTATATTATCTTAATTAAGAAAATCATTATCTTAATTAGGTTATTAATATTAAACCAATAATACTTTGATTATTAACAATAATTGAATAATTCCAATTATCTTCATATATTTTTTTTCTTTAAATTAACCAAACCTCTAAATTACTCAAAATAAATCTTTATTATAATTAATTACCAAATTCTTAATCATTATACTTTATTTAAAATAAAATAAAATATATTAGAAATCAATTATAACTAAAATAATTTAAACATTCAAATAAACTTTTGAACTTTTCAAAGTTACTAAATAAAATTTAATACAACCTTATTATTAAATTCACTTATTTTATTTTAAAACTTTCATAATTTAATATATATAAAGCATGTTTAAAATGTAACTTTGAAACAAATTTAGTTTTAAAAATAAAAACTTGTTTAAATATTATTTTTAAACAAATTAAGTTTTATAAGTAAACTTGTTTCACTTTTGTTTTAAAACTTGTATTATCTACAAAATCATATTAGCTTGTTTAAAACTTTTAAAAAAAACTTACTGCTACATTTTAGAAAAACCTTAATTTTTTTTTTAAATTTCTAGATCCCAAACTAAAACATGCTCGACAACTCGAGCAACCCACAGAAATTCAAGCGACAACCCCGAGTCACCCCAACTCTATGCCTGCTTCGAGCCAGAACAACATACTCCCGATGCATGCTTCGAGCTCCAACCCTTTCTCTTCTCCTACCCAAAAACCCATCATCTCCTGATACCCATTTGCACGCATGCATCATGCACCGTCACCCCGACCACCCACGATCATCGCCGTGGCTTCGGCAAGTCACCCTCGACCACTACAAAGCTACGCAAAACCCAAAACTCGAGCATTGATCGTAAATCGAAATATGACCCTTCAACCCAAACTGCTAAACCAATTACTACCAGAAAAACGATCACCGCCGACCATCGTCCTCTCGAGACACCTCGCCACCTCAACCCTAGCTTCGCCTCACTCCCCGGCATCATCAAAACCAACTGCGATCGCCTCTAGTAGTCTCTCGACGCCGCAAAACCAAAATGAACATCGTCGACAAAATCAAGATGTTAAACCCTAATCCATCCATTAACAGCCAACTCGATCCACTAAAAATTACTAAAGCATTTTTCTGGTGAACATCGTCACCCCCTCTACCTTCAAGCTCAATATCGATGCTTAGATCGCCGTCGATCGACGCCAATTGACAAATTTGCCCAAAACTAATAAATCGAGATTTCACTCCAAAAATCAATCTAAAAATCATGATTCATACCTTAAAAATCATGATTTCCCAATAGAAATTCAATTATAAAATCAAACCTTAAATTTGAATTCACAAAATTTTGACCCAATTTAAATTTCACTGTAAATTCAAAGATTTAGAACCAATTTTTCATTTTTGAAACTTATAATTATTTTTAGAATAAAGTTTATGTGATATCAAACATCTTTCATTCACAAACAATAAGCAAATTAAAATTCAAAATTTAGTTATTGAAATAATTGTGACAATTGAAACTGTCAGTATCAAGCAGTGCTTAAGTTTTAATTATACAGACAAATAAAAATACAAGAAGATAACATGCATCAAATTAATTCAAATATTTCAGAAATCATCATGATCTTCATTCATCAAAAAAAGTTGGAATCAAGTTTAAAAATGTTTTTAAAAGAAATCATTTACTCACCTTTTTATTGCAGAGGATAAACTGTATTTTCCCGGCTTTAGAATTTATCTGCATGTTGATGAATTCTATGAATTGTTTGTTGATTTTGAACTGCTTGATTGCATTGATGTTGAAAACAATTTTGTTGCTTTATTGAATTAGAAAACCTGAAGATCTTGCTTTCCAGATCACTTTCTTTTGCTATTTCAGATTTTACAGGTTTCCCAGATTTCATTTTTTCTTGTTCTTTTTCTTTTTCTTTGATTTGTTTTACATTCGAATTTGTTGAAATGAAGAAAAGGATTTTGCTGAAGAATAAAACTCTTCTTTTAATTTTACAATTAAATTTTAAATTAAATAAAAAGGATTGACATTTGTCATTTTAATGCTTTAAGAATCTTACACATATGCACATGATTTACAAGTGTCTTTAACATACATTAAAAAGTTAACAAGTGTTATATAATGTTCAATTAATATTTTAAATGTTATTTTCTTATTTAAAACTTATTTAAGTTATATATATAAGTAATTATGTAATATTAATATAATTATAAAATGTGTATACTTATCTTTTAATAAATATTCATGTGTATCCAATAACTTATATTTTGATCATATCATATAACATATGTTTATAAATTTGGGAAATTTATTTTAAATCTATATATAAAAATTTTAAAACAATTTATCTTATGATAAAATTAAAATGAAAGAATATTGAAACAATTGATCTTCTAAATTTAAATCTTATTTAGAACTTAAGTACAATATATATATATATATATATATATATATTAAATATAAAATTAACTTTGTTATTAAAATTTAAATTTCAAATGTCATTTTCAAAAGTATTGAGTCAAGTTAAAATTTCAAATTACAAATTATATATATTAAAGTTTTGAAAATACTTATTAAATTCAAATCAATATTTTTAAAACACAAATACAAACCATAATATATTTTATATATATCACAATTTGAATATATCATTTTTTATTACATTAAACATTTCCTATTTACAAGATATATCAATATATATATATATATCATAAATAGAAAATATTCTGATTAGCTTTTGAAAAATAAATCCTACCAATTTTAAATTGCCAAAATAAATATTTCCAAATTAAAATATTATAAATTTTCAAAAGAATTAAACTTGCCAAATTTTATATTGTTAAGAAAAATGTTGATAGATATTATCAAATTATATTATCAGCCTTTAAAAGAATTTAACTTGTCAATTTATAATGTAAAATAATCAAATTAATTTAATTATTATCAAAGATTATTAAATCGATATTGCTCAAAATTCCGGGTCGCCACAGGAAGACAGGAAACGATTTCAAAACAAGTGGGAGCATTCCAAAAATTCAAAGGAGTCTTAATCGATAAGAATCCTAAATATGCTTAGAGATATAACATATATCAATACAAAAGATTTCCCATACATAACTTGAAAAAGACTGAAGTTAACATCATACGAAAACAAGAACATAAATATCCTTAATTCGACATCATCAGTTAAGCAAAAAGCAACCTAACATACTGCAGATAACGAGCAGATCCACAAATTACCCTTCCTACATAAACAAAGCATCAGTATTAATTCTTCCGAATGGTACATCAATGGGTCCAGAACACTCCCCCTCAATGTGCCCCTAACTTCTGCATTTCTTGCATAATTGCACTACACTCCCATCTTTCTTAACGAACTACGGGTACGCAGCCTTTCTTCCGTACTTCCTCATAGGATAATTCCTAGCTATATGCCCAGGCCTCCTACAGTGATAGCAAATAGTTGATTGGTCGACTGACGTAGTGGGTGCAGATTTTACCTTCTTCACCTTCTGGCGGCGACTGGGAAAGTGCCCCATACTACGGCAGCTAAAACAGAAGATCTTGGATCGAAAACGCTTGCCCTCCTTCTTCTTTCCTTCATCTCTCTTCCCACACATGGCGACAACCCTTTTCCTAACACCGATAACAAATGACATAGTTGTAAGGACTAGGTCCTGCTCTTTCTGTAACAACCCGGTATTTCGTACCGATTAATTATCGTCTTTGGACGATTACTTTTCCTAGCTATTGCCAATTGAAGTTTTTAAATTTGAATTAAAATTCTTTTATAAATTGTTAAAAAGATTGATGGGCTTTGAAAATTTGATAGTGGCCCATGTTTTTATGAGGCAGTGAAAATTTACAAAAGTAAATAGCCGTTCCTTTTTCTTAATTTTCGTTCGACCCGACCCCTTTCTCATTTTCGTTCGAAAACCCTAAACAAAAGAAAAATAATGGCGGCCCCTCTTCTTCGTTCCTCCGTGAAAACTAGGGATTTGTGATTATTTTTGAAGCCGCGTCTTGGTCGATCGAGTTCAAGCTCTGGCTTCGCTCGATTGTTGGTGTGCTCGGCTTCTTCTAAATTCGTCGACAAGGTGAGTGACCCTCACATCTAATTCAAGTTCGTATTTTTGTTATGTTTCGATATCGAACTCCTATATTTTGTTCGTTTGAATTTGTGAATTGAATTTAGTTCGGCAGTTCAACTTTGTTCTGATGTTGACTTCGATTTTGATTGGAATTATTATTGTAGCCATGGCCTACAGTCTTCACTGCACCCTTCTTTGCATTGTATTTTTGTGTGCTTATCACTGGCTTCAGTGTAATTTGTTCAACTTGAAATTTGCTTCAGGCACTTGTTCATTTTCGACCATTTGTGTCACCCTGACTTGTTTAATATCGGCCTTGACACTTTAAACTTGATATTAATTTGAAAACTGCTTCTGACTTTTGAAGTTCCACATTTTTATGATCTCGTGCACTGCTATGTATTGGTTTCTCGAGACTTGTCACTGCCTCGTATTTGCAGTGCCTTATCGTCACTGTCTTGATTTGGTTTCTTGATGAACATGAATATGTATATGCGATGTTTTGGAGCCGCAGTCTTCTTGAACCTGTTGCAATTGTTGTTTTCACTTCAGTATTGCTTTATCTGGTATTTCACTTTGCCGATGTTCATTCATGTGCCATGTTGATTTTGGGTACATTTGTGCACCTGTTTTGGTTGAAGCGTGTAGCCTTTGTGCTTGTTACTATGTTGCCTTATCTTGGGTACACCTGCTTGTTTCATCTGTAGCTTTTGTACCTTGTTGTTCCACTATGCATTGTTTACTGCCATGCCACCATGTCGTATGGCTTTATGTTATTTGTGACATTGAGCCTCGACTTTGATCGTGGTTGCTCTGTTGCTCCTTCCTTTGGAAAATGGGCTATTCCTTTGTTTCAGTTTGCATAGGGTTTTAAACATTTTTGCTCACTTTTGCACTGGGCTTGGTGTCTTGTCTCTGGCCATTCTTGGGTCCTTGGCCTGATGAACTTGAGTCTGTTGGTTGTGGTTCATGTGCCTCTTTGTGGTTCAGTCTGTTAGTTGGGCTACAATTCATGTGTTTACTTGGAGCATGTTATGTTTGTGCTCGAGGCTGGTTTTAACATATGGTCGTGGTTCATGTTTTCATTTGGGTGGCTTGACTTGAGCTTGAGTTACTTCAATGTATATTTATGTTGTGTATGTCGACTTTGCATAAGCTCGAGCTCTATAGCCTTGCTTTGTTCAGTTCACTACTTGTAGCCTCTATTCGACCTGATTTTTCTTTGACTTTGGTCACTGCTGCATATTGTTCAACATTGAGTTTGCTGTTTGATTTTTGTACTTGTGTTGAATCTAGCTTAAACGCTCGGGTTTGACCTTGTGCTCATTTGTGAATTTTCATTTGTGTACATAATCACTGTAGTGGCTAGGCAGTGCACGCAAGCGTGAACTGCAGCCACACCGTATTAATTTTATTGGTATTTCTTTTGATTATTGGTTCGTTGATCTTTTGTGAACATCATCACTGTTGTGGCAAGGCAGTGCACGCAAGCGTGAACTGCAGCCACACGGTATTGTTTTTATTGATATTCTAATTGCTTTTGATTTATGGATCTTTTGCGTATTTCCATATGTCGTAGTGGCGAGGCAGTACACGCGTGCGTGTACTTCAGCCCTACCCCTGTTGACCTTTTAATTGATGTTTTCAATTCCTAGATTGTTTTCTTTGTCCAATTCAATATTTTTCTAAATTATCTTCATTGATATTCTTTTCACTTATCCTTGTTGATGATTTGAATCTGCTGATTTGTGGTTTAACACCGTTATGTGTTATATTTACCGTTATCCGATTTCTTTATTTAGGAATCGGATAGGTAAATTTATTGTGACTATCGTCTATTTGATTATTTAATTATTATTGCTTCTGAGCACTAATAACTGAGTTTGAATTAGACTGACCCGTGTATTATTTTCTTTTGAATTTAATACTCGGGTCAGACCCGAGTTATTTCAGGTTGTAGATATCTTGCTTTGGGTAGCTGTTTGAGTTATGAAGACTTTTCATATCTTTTGGAGTTGTCGTGTCGTAGTATAGGTTGATATGTATTCACGTATATTAGTCGATAATGTACTTGTATATATAACTTCCTGAGTCGACTGTTGTAGTTGTATCATATGTACCGTGTCAAATGTATTGTAACTGACATCAGTTATATATATATATATATATATATATATGAGACTTTTTGTTCTATCTGTGTTCCGCATTTATATTATCTGTGTTATTATTATATATTTTGTCGTAAACTATTATAGCCACTATGTAGTAGCTTTGGGTGTGTATCGGTATGTCGGATTTCCTCCTGAAATAGAATGCATGTTACTTCTATCTGACGTATCGGTGCTCGCGCAAAGCAATTACAAGGATGGTCGCTCCTCAATAGCCTTATTCTCCGCGCTAGTTGACAGCACTACACCGTAGTGTTCTTGGCTAGCGTGGGCATAGAGGTGGGGCGTCACAGCTTGGTATCAGAGCCTGGGGTTTAGGACAAATATAAAACATAACTTAGATAGTACATGTGTTACAACTATTTGTCGATGTTTTATCTCTCATCTTTGCATATGATTACCTTTGATTGTTAGGTATGAATTCCTAATGCTTATTCATGTGCATTTGATTTTGATTTCGTGAAAGAATTTTGGCTTCTGCCTCCGTTTGCTTTACGAACTCAAGTTGGGTTTTCGATGATGAGGATTTTGTTCTTGTGTTTTCGGCTTTGAATTGATTTAGCCGATGTTGATTTTGTTCGAATTTGGCCAATTAAAGCTATTTTGATCTCTGGAATTTGTTTTTGAGAAATTGCTAGTTTCTTGATTTCCAAGACTCTGACTTTGTTTGCCGTTGAATTCTTTGATGATGATGTTGATTCGTTTTGTACTCGACTGTGGCCATTACTTTATAACTTCGACATTGACTTGATTTTTACTTTTGTTGAAGTCAATTATGCATTTATGCTCGTTTTGCTTCGTTATTCCAATTGTTAATCGATTCTTCTTTTCCGATTAGTTGTTGTCATCTTTGTTGACTTTGATAACTTCTATTTCTGGAATTTTTGGGTATTTCTACTTTGATGGATTTGGAATCGAATTCTTTGGATTTTATTCACGTCTTCGAATGTGAATTTTAGTGAATTGATTTGGTCTGCAAATTTAATCGATTCTTGATTATTTACCCGATTTGTTGCTATCATTTGTTAGCAACTTTGATGACATTTTTTTGGGGATTTTTGTGAACATACTTTTTGAAGGATTCAGTATCGATTACTTTGGATTCTATTCACGTCTTCGTACGTGAATTCTTGTGATTGATCGTTTCTACAATCATTTTTGTGATTTGTCACTTTAAAAATATAAAGGTTTTCTATACTAGTGGTAAATATCAAAACCCTTTTCTCCAAACGATTTCAAAACTATTTTATTACAAAGCTCTTTCTCCTAAACCGTTTTCCAATCTATTAGTATATACAAGCCTTTACCTCACTCGGATGAGAGATCCAATTAAACGGCTTAGTAAAACAAGTGGTATGAAACGCTTGCGTTCACTTCGTCGATTAATTCTTGGACTTGTTCGATTGAACCTTTTATGACAATTTTCTAGTGAAGATTTACTAGCTTAGTGTAATTGACACTTCTTGATGATCATAACGATCCTTTTTATGATTTAGACTAGCAATTGTGCGATGTCTCTTAATCTGCGAGATTTAGACTAGACACCATTTGTGTGATTCCGTCTCACACATACTTCTTTGTCAGCATGGTTAGTCTATATCTCATCAGTGTGATTCCATTCACACATACCTTTTTGCTTTTTGGTTAGCCTAGACACCATTTGTGTGATTCCATTCACACATATCTTTTTGCTTTCTGGTTAGGCTAGACACCACTTGTGTGATTCCATTCACACATACCTTTTTGCTTTTTGGTTAGCCTAGACACCATTTGTGTGATTCCATTCATACATATCTTTTTGTTTTCTGGTTAGGCTAGACACCACTTGTGTGATTCCATTCACACATACCTTTTTTCTTTTTGGTTAGCCTAGACACCATTTGTGTGATTCCATTCACACATATCTTTTTGCTTTCTGGTTAGGCTAGACCACTTGTGTGATTCCATTCACACATACCTTTTTGCTTTTTGGTTAGCCTAGACATCATTTGTGCGATTCCATTCACACATATCTTTTTGCTTTCTGGTTAGGCTAGACACCACTTGTGTGATTTCATTCACACATACCTTTTTGCTTTTTGGTTAGCCTGGACACCATTTGTGTGATTCCATTCACACATATCTTTTTGCTTTCTGGTTAGGCTAGACACCACTTGTGTGATTCCATTCACACATACCTTTTTGCTTTTTGGTTAGCCTAGACACCATTTGTGTGATTCCATTCACACATATCGTTTTGCTTTCTGGTTAGGCTAGACACCACTTGTGTGATTCCATTCACACATACCTTTTTGCTTTTTGGTTAGCCTGGACACCATTTATGTGATTCCACTCACATATACCTTTTTGTTTGCGAGGTTAGACTAGACACCATTTGTGTGATTCCATTCACACATACCTTTTTTGCTTTTTGGTTAGCCTAGACCTCATCTGGGTGATTTCGACTCATCCATATGGGGTAGCTCCCCATGGTCTTCGGACCGTCATGTGATAGGCCTATTTCCCTTTTTTTGTGATTTCTGGATTTCTTTGGTCGATTTCTAGAATTTATGTTTTCTGGATTTCTTGTGTAGATTTCTAGAACTTGTGTTTTCTGGATTTCTTGTGTAGATTTCTAGAATCTGTGTTTCCTGATTTCTTGTGTAGATTTCTAGAACTTGTGTTTTCTGGATTTCTTGTGATGATTTCTAGAACTTGTGCTTCACCAATTTTCGTGATTTCTATTGATATGTTTTATCAATTTTTGTGCATTGGTGAATTCGTGTGTCATTGACTTGTTATGAATAGAAGTTTAGGGTATGATATCCCTTCCTATCTTTGAGAAGATTCTTGTGACATTTTTGATGAATGAAAATTCATTGATATTATATTTTGATGCCAATTATTTTGATGAGATTTTGACATATTAACTTCAGTAATCGTCAATTTTAAAATGAATTTTCAAGCGGTTATCCCGCAATGCTGATTTTGTTGTCCGTTTTTACGGTATTTTGAGAAGTGAAATTTCCTTGTCGAAGTTGCTACTGATGTTGCTATTTTAATCACGTGTTTTAAAAATCTGTTATTTTTCAAAATTGTTTCAAAACATAAATCAAAATTGTTTTCAAAATTTTTACAGTTTACGCTTTCAAAAGAACGAGGAAGAGATTTAAACGTTTCAGAAAAATCAAGGACTATGACCCCTTTCTTTTACTGATTCGCTTAATACCGGACTTGTCCGTTTGAGAACGTGAAATGTTATTTTTAGAATACACAATTTTGCACTTTCAAGGAAACGATGAAGTGAATTAAACGATTTAGTAAAACTCGTGATTATGGGACATGTGCGTTTGCTATTTCGATTAATCCCAGACTCGTTAATTGAAATATTTGTGATTTCTGATTATCGTTTTTGATAATCAGATATTTGTGATTTCTGATTATCGTTTTTGATAATCGGATATTTGTGATTTCTGATTATCGTTTTTGATAATCAGATACTTGAGATTTAATTATCGATTTGATAATTAAATATTTGTGATTTGAGATTTCTGATTATCGCTTGTGATAATTAGATATTTGAGATTTAATTATCGTTTTTGATAATTAGATATTTGATTGAATTGAGATTTAATTATCATTTGTGATAATTAAATATTTGTGATTTAAGATTTGATTATCGTTTTTGATAATTAAATATTTGTTGTTTTCGATTATCGTATTTGATAATTGGATATTTGTTGATTTGAGATTTCTAATTATCGTTTTTGGTAATTAGATATTTGCAATTTTGTGACTTGTGATTTTTGTTTTCTAATTATCTTTGTTGATAATTAGATTTTGCTATCTCCTAATTATCGTATCGATGATTAGATATTGCTGTTTTGTGATTTCTGTATTCTGATTATCTATTTGATAATTAAATTTTGTAAATATTTGTGAATTTCTTTTATGAAATTAAAAGATTTATTTGGTGTTTATATTGTACTACGCCGGTGTACGGGCTCAATTTTCTGTTATTCATGACGTTTTCCAATTGCGGAAATGCCTTAGGGATTTTCGATTTTTATTCTTGAGCCCTGTGTTATTGAAGAAATTGAAGTTTCACCAGATTTGACTTTGAGCAACATTCTATTCACATCATTGCTTCATAGGTTGAGCACCTTCGAAATAAAGATGTTTCTCTTGTGGAGATTCTCAATGGTTCTCAAATTCTAGGGATTTCTCTTAGGAATCCAGAGAATTCATCGACCAAACACGTTCAGGCTTTCTCTTTCATGCTCTATATGGTGAACTTCCTATTTCAAATTTCTTCATCTTGTGATGATATGCTTTTATGGTTGTTACATTTTGTCCCTTTATTCCTTATGATTGCGAGGACGCAATTTCTTTAAGGAGGGGAATCTGTAACAACCCGGTATTTCGTACCGATTAATTATCGTCTTTGGACGATTACTTTTCCTAGCTATTGCCAATTGAAGTTTTTAAATTTGAATTAAAATTCTTTTGTAAATTGTTAAAAAGATTGATGGGCTTTGAAAATTTGGTAGTGGCCCATGTTTTTATGAGGCAGTGAAAATTTACAAAAGTAAATAGTCGTTCCTTTTTCTTCATTTTCGTTCAACCCGACCCCTTTCTCATTTTCGTTCGAAAACCCAAAACAAAATAAATATAATGGCGGCCCCTCTTCTTCATTCCTCCGTGAAAACTAGGGCTTCATGATTATTTTTGAAGCCGTGTTTTGGTCGATCGAGTTCAAGCTCTGGCTTCGCTCGATTGCTGGTGTGCTTGGCTTCTTCTAAATTCGTCGACAAGGTGAGTGACCCTCACATCTAATTCAAGTTCGTATTTTTGTTATGTTTCGATGTCGAACTCCTATATTTTGTTCGTTTGAATTTGTGAATTGAATTTAGTTTGGCAGTTCGACTTTGTTCTGATGTTGACTTCAATTTTTATTGGAATTATTGTTGTAGCCATGGCCTACAGCCTTCACTGCACCCTTCTTTGCATTGTATTTTTGTGTGCTTATCACTGGCTTCAGTGTAATTTGTTCAACTTGAAATTTGCTTCAGGCACTTGTTCATTTTCGACCATTTGTGTCACCCAGACTTGTTTAATGTCGGCCTTGACACTTTAAACTTGATATTAATTTGAAAACTGCTTCTGACTTTTGAAGTTCCACATTTTATGATCTTGTGCACTGTTATGTATTGGTTTCTCGAGACTTGTCACTGCCTCCTATTTGCAGTGCCTTATCGTCACTGTCTTGATTTGGTTTCTTGATGAACATGAATATGTATATGCGATGTTTTGGAGCCGCAGTCTTCTTGAACCTGTTGCAATTGTTGTTTTCACTTCAGTATTGCTTTATCTGGTATTTCACTTTGCCGATGTTCATTCATGTGCCAAGTTGATTTTGTGTACATTTGTGCACCTGTTTTGGTTGAAACCTGTAGACTTTGTACTTGTTACTATGTTGCCTTATCTTGGGTACACCTGCTTGTTTCATCTGTAGCTTTTGTACCTTGTTGTTCCACTATGCATTGTTTACTACCATACCGCCATGTCGTATGGCGTTGTGTTATTTGTGACATTGAGCCTCGACTTTGATCATGGTTGCTCTATTGCTCCTTCCTTTGGAAAATGGGCTACTCCTTTGTTTCAGTTTGCATAGGGTTTTAAACATTTTTGCTCACTTTTGCACTGGGCTTGGTGCCTTGTCTCTGGCCATTCTTGGGTCCCTGACCTGATAAACTTGAGTCTGTTGGTTGTTGTTCATGTGCCTCTTTGTGGTTCAGTCTGTTAGTTGGGCTGCAATTCATGTGTTTACTTGGAGCATGTTATGTTTGTGCTCGAGGCTGGTTTTAACATATGGTCGTGGTTCATGTTTTCATTTGGGTGGCTTGACTTGAGCTTGAGTTACTTCAATCTATATTTATGTTGTGTATGTCGACTTTGCATAAGCTCGAGCTCTGTAGCCTTGCTTTGTTCAGTTCACTACTTGTAGCCTCTATTCGACCTGATTTTGCTTTGACTTTGGTCACTGCTGCATATTGTTCAACATGTAGTTTGCTGTTTGATTTTTGTACTTGTGTTGAATCTAGCTTAAACGCTCGGGTTTGACCTTGTGCTCGTTTGTGAATTTTTATTTGTGTACATCATCACTGTAGTGGCTAGGCAGTGCACGCAAGCGTGAACTGCAGCCACACCGTATTAATTTATTGGTATTTCTTTTGATTATTGGTTCGTTGCTCTTTTTTGTACATCATCACTGTTGTGGCAAGGCAGTGCACACAAGCGTGAACTGCAGCCACACGGTATTGTTTTTATTGATATTCTAATTGCTTTTGATTTATGGATCTTTTGCGTATTTCCATATGTCGTAGTGGTGAGGCAGTACACGCGTGCGTGTACCGCAGCCCTCCCCCTGTTGACCTTTTAATTGATGTTTTCAATTCCTAGATTGTTTTCTTTGTCCAATTCAATATTTTTCTAAATTATCTTCATTGATATTCTTTTCACTTATCCTTGTTGATGATTTGAATCTGCTGATTTGTGGTTTAACACCATTATGTGTTATATTTACCGTTATCCGATTTCTTTATTTAAGAATCGGATAGGTAAATTTATTGTGACTATCGTCTATTTGATTATTTAATTATTATTGCTTCTGAGCACTAATAACTGAGTTTGAATTAGACTGACCCGTGGATTATTTTCTTTTGAATTTAATACTCAGGTCAGACCCGAGTTATTTCAGGTTGTAGATATCTTGCTTTGGGTAGCTGTTTGAGCTATGAAGACTTTTCATATCTTTTGGAGTTGTCGTGTCATAGTATAGGTTGATATGTATTCATGTATATTAATCGATAATGTACTTGTATATATAACTTCCTGAGTCGACTATTGTAGTTGTATCATATGTACCGTGTCAAATGTATTGTAACTGACATCAGTTATATATATATGAGACTTTCTGTTCTATCTTTGTTCCGCATTTATATTATCTGTGTTATTATTATTATATATTTTGTCCTAAACTATTATAGCCACTGTGTAGTAGCTTTGGGTGTGTATCGGTATGTCGGATTTCCTCCTGAAATAAAATGCATGTTACTTCTATCTGACATATCGGTGCTCGCGCAAAGCAATTACACGGATGATCGCTCCTCAACAGCCTTATTCTCCGCTCTAGTCGACAGCACTACACCGTAGTGTTCTTGGCTAGCGTGGGCATAGAGGTGGGGCGTCACAGCTTGGTATCAGAGCCTGGGGTTTAGGACAAATATAAAACATAACTTAGATAGTACATGTGTTACAACTATTTGTCGATGTTTTATCTCTCATCTTTGCATATGATTACCTTTGATTGTTAGGTATGAATTCCTAACGCTTATTCATGTGCATTTGATTTTGATTTCGTGAAAGAATTTTGGCTTCTGCCTCCGTTTGCTTTACGAACTCAAGTTGGGTTTTCGATGATGAGGATTTTTTTTCTTGTGTTTTCGGCTTTGAATTGATTTAGCTGATGTTGATTTTGTTCGAATTTGGACAATTAAAGCTATTTTGATATTTGGAATTTGTTTTTGAGAAATTGCTAGTTTCTTGATTTCCAAGACTCTGACTTTGTTTGCCGTTGAATCCTTTGATGATGATGTTGATTCGTTTTGTATTCGACTGTGGCCATTACTTGTTAACTTCGACATTGACTTGATTTTTACTTTTGTTGAAGTCAATTATACATTTATGGTCGTTTTGCTTCATTATTCCAATTGTTAATCGATTCTTCTTTTTCGATTAGTTGTTGTCATCTTTGTCGACTTTGATAACTTCTATTTCTGGAATTTTTTGGTATTTCTACTTTGATGGATTTGGAATCGAATTCTTTCGATTTTATTCACGTCTTCGAATGTGAATTTTAGTGAATTTATTTCAATTTTCGTAGCAATCGGAGTTGTCGTTTGACCCTGGCAGCTCAAAACGCTTAGAAATTGTTTTAATCGATTCAATTTAAAATTGATCGTTTACGTCTGTAACTCGCACATATGATCGAATTAGTCTCTGAAACATGTTTCATTGTGTTCAGAACGCGGGTAAAGCCTTATAATCGCCTCGCGATATTACTTAAGGGGAGTTCAAAATTTTAACTGGCGATTAACGAAACGTTTTAGGAGTTTTGTAATATAATATAGTAAATAGTCAAAGATATTTTTACCCACAGTCGTTCTCAGGAAGCTTCTCCAACCCTATACATTATCCCCGATCTCTCTCTCTAACATTTAACAGGAAATCGAACGTTTAAAAAAAAAGAAGGGAAAATCGAGTTAAAAATGGCCTCGCGCCTCTCTCTCTCTCTCTCGGCCCTTTTCGTCTTCGACGTCGATCCCTCATAGAAGAAGCATCGCGGCGTCAACTCAGTTAGGGAAGAAGAAGATACCGTGGATTTGTAACTGAAGCCGCGTTCGAGGAAACACATAATCAAGATCGACTCGAGTACGGTTGGGTATAGGGCTCGCGATTCCAGAAGTTTCGACTTCGATTTGGGTAATGCTCGTTCGAGGGCTCGAAGCCGTGTGTCGTCGCATGGGTCGGTCAGTGGCTAGTGCTTGGTTGTCGCGTGCTCGAGTTGATGATCGCGTTGGGATTCGTGGCACACGCAACCGCATGGAGTTTGTGACTGTGTCGATGGTTAGGGCAGAGACTTATAGTGGCGTGGGGTGCTTCAACGGTGGCGAAGTCGAGGCGGTTGTAAGGGGGAAACTCTTCAAAGTTCGAGCAGATAAGGTGGCTGCTACGGCGATTTAGGTGAGATAGCTTAAACTTTGGTATGTTAAATTTCAATTTAACAACGTAATTGAGTAAAAATATGCAATAAAAAATATATAAATACTGTCTCAGTTTGGAAATTTGGTATGAATGATTTTTTTTAAAAGTAGGAGATTTCAAAAGGGAAATTTAATCATTTGTTAAATAAAGATTGAGTTATATTAAATTTACAAAATGGAAATGAAATTTATCCATGAACTTATATAATCATTTGGTAACTGGAACATATTTTATAAACAGAAAATTAGTTTGGAATTAACTTATTAGATAAAATGGAATTTATTAAAATAGAAATTGAACTTGATCGAATATTAATGAAAATCATCCAATGTTTATGCAAGGTCAATAATTGTGAAGAAACAAGTCAGGATAGGATGGAATTGCAAATAAAATAAAGGTGAGTAAATCTCCCTCTGTTGATTTGTATTTAATTTAAATGGTTAAATTTAAATGATTGGTGGGATGAATAAATTTATTGGATGTGTGCTGATGATGATGTGACTTTGGTTTGGGTTAGATTTCGAGTTTATTATGGGTTGACTCGAAGTATTTGGGTTTTTAATTTGTTTAGATTTAAAGTTATAAATAAGAAAATGTTTTCATTCTAATGTTGTTGAGAATTAATGCTTTCTGGTTCGTCAAGTTAGTGGGGTAATTAAAATAGATAATTAATTAATTCAGTTAATTAATGGTTTGGGCCGATAAATTTAGTAGGTAAGAGTTTGAATTAATTAATTAATTAATGAAAGTTTAAGTTCATTTATTAAGTTTAATGAATGTAGAATAATCAATGGATGGTTCGATAGGGTATCACCTAATGTGATTAATAAAATATAACTATTTTGTGAAAATTAAACAAGAGATTAGTTAAGGTAATTAATTAAGGAGGAATTTGATTTATTTAACAAAGTAAATCAATGGATAATTAATTACAGGTTGAGGTAATTTGAAAGTAATTAATATTATGGTTGAATTAAAGTAATTAATGTAGATTGGAACAAATTCAAAATATAATTGGAAATAATTAATTAATATAATTAACGATGTAATTGAAGATTGACTAATTAAGATGAATTGATCAGTAACAAGTGATTTAAGGGAAGTTAATTAGTAAAGTAATTAAGGATCAATTAATTAAATAAAAGTTATAAAGATTACATAACGATCTTGGTTGATACTAAGAAATATTGTGAAGTTAATTAAAGATAAATACTTGAATGTAATTGAAAAATAATTAATCCAGAGTGATTAATTAAGATAAATAGTGAATGGTTGACTAATTAATTGATTTGGAATAAATTAATACAGAATGAAGAAATCTTAATGAATGTGGTTAGAAATTCAATTAGAATCAATTGAATTAATTGTATGTGGTTAAGCATTGCCTATGGATGATTGAATGGTATTGGATGTTTTGAATGGGTTGATATTCCTGATATGAAATGTTGTGTATTTCATTTGAATAACTTGGGTTTGGATATCATGAGTTTCGAAGAGACCGGGGTCAGGTGTTAGGAAATACCCGAAACCACTTCGGATTAAAAATAAATAGATGTGTGAAATTAATAGGCTGGAATAAGAAGATTCAGGTGAATTGGATTATTTTATCTAAGTTTGGTACTTAGAAATTGATGTGTGGGATAAGTGTTGTCTATAGTATATTGTGAATTGGTTAAATTGATATAAGTTACCCCGGGTTTATATAAGTTGATTGCTTTGGTATTCCATGTTAGTTGAGTTTACTCACACTGGTTTCCAGCCTGACCCGGGTGTTACTATGGTGTAATGCTCGGGTCAGACCGAGTATTATAGAATTTTCAGGTTAGGACGTTCTGGAGCTCAGGAGGCGAGCCGGATGGCAATATCGTTTAGAGTATATCCGCTGTATTTATATTATTGACAATCTGGGACATGATAATTGTAAGTATTCAGTGACTGTATATTATGTGAAACTCTGATGTATATTAAGTGTAACCGACAAATATAATATTCTTTTGTAAACTTTTATTATTTATTATTATATTTTATCCGCTGCGAATGTGAGTTGTTGATGTTTCTGTTCTTCTTCTTCTATCTCTTTCTTCTTTTTCATAACTATCTGGAATTTTCGGCTTCGAAAATTCCGAGTTGTTATATTTGGTATCAGAGCTGAAAGGTTAAGCGAGAACCTTGGCTCTGGTGGGAATTACTCATTAAATAGAGTCTGTAGTACTCTAGAATGAGTTGAGTATATATATATGAGCGCGTACATGTTATTTTCTTATATAAAGATTTTAAATGATTTTATATAAAATATATTTTTTGATATATAAAGCAATATTTTCTTCTAATAAATATTAAAGTGATTGGTTGTTAATTTATTGAAATGAAAATTAAGAAGTAATATAATACAACCAAACTAAAATCCTGAATTGGAATTACATTAAGTAAAAATGAACAACCAAATCAAAATTTAATCAATTGAAAATGAAATTCTAAAGTTAGAATTCAGGAATTAAATTATTTAAAAGCTTTAAATAAAGGAAAGTTTGAAATGAGAATTATTGCAAATAATGAGTTGTTTGGAAATTGATTTGAATTTAAAACCAAAGGTGGTTTAAAATTTTAAAACATGGCTGGGAGAGCCAAGAAATAAATATGTATATATGTATGGGTATACATGATATCAAAGATAATTTGAAATAATGAAGTAAACTCTAAGAGGTTGAGTTTTTATTTTTCTGAAATGTGATGTAAAAACCCAAAGTGATATAAGTTTTGAACTTATAAGAGGGAAAGAATTTTGAAGTTGAAGCGGAAATGTAAATTGAGCAAGGTTGACTAGATTAAGTACATTGGAATTTAACTTTGGGAAAGTTAAATAAGTGTAGAAAAGCAACCAGAATTGGAAATTTCAAGATGAAATTGGAACTTAACTTGGAAAGTAAAATGGTTGATTTGAATTGGAAATTTGTGTGATCTCAAAACGGGTTTGAGATTAGAAATTGAAAAAGGATGGACGTTTTAAAATAAATTGGATGATATCATCCTATTGTTAATGAAAATCTTTAAAACGGAGATTGGTATTGTATAAATAAAATAAATTTGAATAATTGAATTGTAAAATAAGCTTGTTCAAGAACTGGCTTCAAACTGGAAGATAAAATTGGGTACTAAATTAAATGCTTAAAATAAAATTGTATTGAATTCTTATTTGAACCTTGAAATACATAAGTAAAGAAAATTTAAAATGGAATTTTGAGAATTGAACTCAGAAATTAAACTGATTAAAACTTTGAATGAAAGTTAATTGGGTTTAAAAAGTTAAACCAACCTTTGAGAATTTAACTCGAACTTATATAATTCGAGATAGATTAAATTCAAGATTGAAATTGAATTTGGTTTGAATTTAGTGGATTGGTGATTGAAGATGTATAAGTTCAAGAATTTAAATGGGAAATTAAAGTGGATCATATTGAAATGATTTGAATTTGAAATGGGTTCAATTGATGATAATTCAACTTGAATTGGGAATAAATTTCAATAGAAATTGAAGTTATTAAAGATAGAATTGAGTCAATTAAATGGAAATTAGTTGGGAAAGTGAACAGTTTGACTCTTGACTATTTTCAATATAAATTGTCTTCATACAAACTTATTTTTCTAAGCTATTAAATATATACAACCTTTCTTTTTAAAGCAAACTTATTTTATATTTGTTTTACCATTATTTTTGGAGCTATTTAATCATTTTTCAACTGTTTTCTAAACTAATGCCTATTTTTCAACTATTTCACAAACTAATTTCTATTTTACAAATATTTTGCAATTATTTAAAATCTCTGAAACTATTCAGCTATTTTCTGACTATTTTACAATTAGTTAACTATTTTACCGTTATTTTGCAAACTAATAATTATTTTTCAACTACTTATCTATTTTAAAATTTTCAAACTATTTTCGAAAAATAAACTGGTCGAAGTTCAAACTGTTATTAATTAAATACCCAATTGAGATAAGAGTTGAAGTGATAATCCAAATGGGGATTAATGTGAATAAGTGAATGTGAATAGAAAGGAAATTGATTTGGCTGATTATCAATGGAAATAAATACGTAGGATGTACGTATATTATTCTATTCGCATAGTGATTTGATCCAGATTCGAGCACAGAATTTCGAGATAGTTTATCGATTCTTGTTAGGATTTTTCACTCGATTTTCGACGGCGAACCTGGATATGGATTGTTGATTGATTCTGTATGTTCTCTATCACAGTTATAGCTATGCAAGGAGAATGACAGTTTCTGGTCAAGAAACCAGATCAGTGTCCGCACTAGGAAGTCGGGTGGACGATACTAGTTCGGAAGTGAAATTGTGTGATCGAGTGAGCGATCAGATTGGTATAGCGTACGGATGTTATGTGTACATCGTACGAATTTGAATGAAGTTGATATTGGAAAGAGTAACCAAATTTGAATATTTGATTTTAAATAACCAAGTTATATATCTTTGTTGTATAAGATAAATCTTTCCTTGTTAAATTTATTGCCGGAAGAAAAAGGATTTTTGAAGGTGTTTGAAGTATAAAATGGTTTTATACAAGTTTGAAATGATCCAAAGTTTTAAAAATTATATATATCTGTATATATATATATATATATATATATATATACACACACACAAAGGATCTTATGAGGATTTTGTAAAAAGGTTTTGAGAACCTTTGGATTGAAAAAGGCTTTTGATTTTTGGTTAAAATCAATATGAGAATTTGGAAAGCCTAGTTTGAGACTTATCGATTTTGGGATAATCGATTTTGTGTAAAGGAGCCTTGTATGAGATCATACTAGGTGTATGATTTGAAGATACTATATGTGTATAGTATAAAATGTTTTGATGATGGCTCTGGGGAAAAAGGCGCTCCCTTGAAATGAACTTCTCAGGAGTGCCACCGCGTGGTGCTGCCTTGAGCCCCAAGGGGGGTTCTAAAGTTGATCCTGTGAGGAGTCCGGACAAAACTAGTTCCTGAGGATTATTGGGTAGCGAAAGTCGAGGGCGCTGATGCCTACAGGGGCATTTGGGTTATGCTGTGACGACAGTGTAACTCGATGTCGCTTCGGTCTACTGTGGGGACCATAGCGAAAATCGTGTGGAGGATGAGTGTCAACGGTCTACACTTGATTTTACCGGGAAGGCAACGCAACATCGGTAGACTGCGATCTATGGTCAAGTGGAGTGGAGAAGTTTCATTTTTAGCAGCGAAATTCGATGGCGCTGATGCCTACAGTTATATGGTTTTTTGCTGTGATAACTACGTAACCCCATTTGTAGCTGCGATCTGTCGTGGGTTCCATGGTGTAATCGAGGAGCGTGGAGGCCTACAGTTATCTATGGATTTTTTCGAGATGGCAACGTAACCATCGGGTTAACTGCGACCATGGATGGGGGTGATGATTTCCAGAGCATTCTCACCAAAGATATTTCCTCTATTTTAAAAAAAAACTGTTTTCTATATTTTCAATAAAATTATTTTCAAAGTATTTTCACTGGATGTTGAAAACGGGTTTACCAAGTACTTATAGGTTTTCAGTCCTACGCCTGATCAACGTATGACTGAATTTCTATGTGAATAAGGATGGACTGGTTGAGACATCGAGTTATAGAAGTATTTTTATAAAAAGCTATTTTTAATTGTATTATCTGAATTTAAAGGCATTTTTAAATTTTAAAATAAAGGGAATCCAGACTGGAATTATAAAATAAAAACTCGAACTCAGGAAAATTTAATGAAGTAGATCGAATATTGATTTAAAAATTGGAAATAAGCTAACTGGTAAAATAATTAATTGATAGAGTATGTTAATAAGTTTAACTCGGTTAAATAAGATAGATTGTAAGTTAATAATGGAATTTGGAAATGAATTCAAATTGTAAATAGAATTCAACTTGGATGTGATAATGAATTGAATAAGTGAAGATGCTATAAAATGGAAATAAAATAGAGTTGGATTGAAAATGTGATGGTTTGAATTACAAATAAAATTCAAGTGTGATTTGAATAATATTTAATGAATTTACAAATATACTGGACATAAGAGAAGTGATTATAATAGGTTGAATTGCAAACAAAACCCAAGTGAACAGAAGTAAATTGAGAATGACCTTATATTGATAAAATAAATTCGATAACGAATTAAGTAAGTAAATTAAAAATTTTAAATGGGTTAATTGAGTTAAATAATAAATGGATGAAGTCTGATTGAATAAAAACTAAATCAAAGTTATGATTGGAATTGGATTATCAGACTGAACATAAGTTCAGTGACATAATAATTTAAAATGAAAATCAGTTAAATATGAGTTGGATATTATTTTGATAAATTGAGAAGGTGAATTTAAAATTAAAATTGATGGGCTAACTGAATTTAATGGAAGTTGATTAAATGAAAATCAAATAGAAGTAAACTTAAGTTTGATGTTGGAATAAACTAAAGTAAATTCACTTATTAAAATTTATGGAAGTTTGGTTTCGAATAAGAGTGAAAGCCCATTAAATAAAAGCTTAGATTGAATTAATTTGGGAATGGCTAGAAGTATACAAGAATGAAATGTGTCGAGCTAATGAATGGTGGATGAATAAATTAGAAATGAAATGGAATTAAATATAAAATGAATTGAAAATTTATTTAAAGTAGCTATAAACTAAAGTAGAATACCCTATTAAGCGAATATCGTCGAGATTGCATAACAATAATTGTTGTTTGGCGTAAACCAAAGTAATTAAATTCTATGAGTTAATAGAGATTAAATAAAATTGATTTTGAATCATTTGAAGTGAACATGAACTTGTTTGGGTTAAAAATCAATTGAATATAAGGGTTTGAGTTGCAAGCCATTAAAATTGAATGAAATGGCATATAAATTTGGTTGAAAACAGTTGAATAAGCTTTAAAATCATATGAATCGCTTATGTGAAGCGTTTGGCACTTGTTGTGTATGTAATACATGTGTTTAGCTATTGAAAGTAAGTGAAATGCTAAAAAAATCTATATATGGCACTTACATATTTAAATTGAGTAAGTACAGGTACATGGAAGCCGTTTGGCTAGATTTGGGGTATGCTAATTGCTAAAATAAATAAGTTGCTTGCTTAAAATTCTAAATAAGGTACGCCTACGCAATAAAAATAGGAAATATGAACTGTTTTTGCTTTTTCTGACCGAGTGGGTCGATGTATACATATTTATATCTCTTGTCCAGAAGCTCCTCCGTACAAAGGAGACTCTGCCAAAATTTTCCGAAAATTTTGAGAGCTAGAAAATTTTTGAAACTTTTTTGTTAAGCAATTAAATTATTTTAAATATGAAACTGAAATAGATTAGTAGATGGAACTAATAAGACTCAGTTATTTATGGAAAATAAAAATTTAATATTCAAAATTGAAATAAATTGAGTCCATATTAAAACGGAAAAAAAAAGAATTTGAATAGAAGTAAATATGAAAACTTCTGTAAGGAAAAGTATGTAAAGATTTGAAAGGGCTATGATGAGATATTATTGTTAAGTAGGATATGCAGGGATTATAAGGGAAAAGAAATTGGATTTGATAACAGAAGATAAATGTGAATTGCCCGACAAAAAGGTATGTATTTAAGTCTCTGTATGAAATTGGATTGGGTTTTGATGTAGCCACTTGGCTTTTGTTTTCTTTTGGAATTTGGGAACCCGTAGAGGCCTTTTGTAGTAGTACCGAGCTAGCCGCGCAATGGAGACGCTGGCAAAAAATTTCGAAAATTTAGAGAGTTAGAAAAATTTTGAGAAAAATTTTGATAATTCAAAATTTGATTTTTAAATTGAAATCTGAATGGTTGAACAAAAGGGTACTGTTGAAAACTGTGGGAGAGTTTGGGGAGTTAGTAAAAATGATAAGTGGTTTTTTTTATGTAAGATAGTTGGTAGGATGTTGAACTGTTTGGTTTTGGGAAAAAAGGTAAACGGGTATTGGACATTCTTCCTAACTAGTAATTTCGGGGACGAAATTCTTTTAAGGGGGAGAGGAATGTGACGATCCAGAATTTTTAACAGTTTAAAATGGAATAATAAATTGATTTGTAGATATTTAAAAGTTAATTTTAACTGGAATTCCAGATATCAATATTTTCTTGATAATTAAATCATCGAATTATATAGTTTAAATATTGAATTTAACAAACCGAAATTGGGTGAAATGTTGAATTTGGAATTTTAAGCCTGTTAAAAATAATTTGAAGGCTTATAAAATTTATAATGATGATACTGAAGATAATAGAAAGGTTGAAAATTAATTTAAAGGTGATTTGTTCAATTTTGAAAATATATCGTTTAAATCGATATTTGAAAATAGCCTTTCGAGGCACAGTCTCGGAATTCGACGAAACCAGTTCCGTTGGATCCGCAATAGTTAGTTATTATCGGATTTCAATTTTCGCAGCAATCGGAGTTGTCATTTGACCCTGGCAGCTCAAAACGCTTAGAAATTGTTTTAATCGATTTAATTTAAAATTGATCGTTTACGTCTGTAACTCGCGCATATGATCGAATTAGTCTCTGAAACACGTTCCATTGTGTTCAGAACGCAGGTAAAGCCTTATAATCGCCTCGCGACATTGCTTAAGGGGAGTTCAAAATTTTCAATGGCGATTAACGAAACGTTTGGGAGTTTTGTAATATAATATAGTAAATAGTCAAAGATATTTTTACCCACAGTCGTTCTCAGGAAGCTTCTCCAACCCTATACATTATCCTCGATTTCTCTCCCTAACCTTTAACAGGAAATCGAACGTTTAAAAAAAGAAGAAGGGAAAATCGAGTTAAAAATGGCGTCGCGCCTCTCTCTCTCTCGGCCCTTTTCGTCTTCGATGTCGATCCCTCATAGAAGAAGCATCGCGGCGTCAACTCAGTTAGGGAAGAAGAAGATACCGTGGATTTGTAAATGAAGTCGCGTTCGAGGAAACACATAATCGAGATCGACTCGAGTACGGTTGGGTTTAGGGCTCGCGATTCCAGAAGTTTCGACTTCGATTTGGGTAATGCTCGTTCGAGGGCTCGAAGCCGTGTGTCGTCGCATGGGTCGGTCAGTGGCTAGGGCTTGGTTATCACATGCTCGAGTTGATGATCGCGTTGGGATTCATGGCACACGCAACCGCATGGAGCTTGTGACTGTGTCGATGGTTAGGGCAGAGACTTATAGTGGCGTGGGGTGCTTCAACGGTGGCGAAGTCGAGGCGGTTGCAAGGGGGAAACTCTTCAAAGTTCGAGCAGATAAGGTGGCTGCTACAGCGATTTAGGTGAGATAGCTTAAACTTTGGTATGTTAAATTTCAATTTAACAACTTAATTAAGTGAAAATATGCAGTAAAAAATATATAAATAATGTCTCAGTTTGGAAATTAGGTATGAATGATATTTTGTAAAAGTTGGAGATTTCAAAAGGGAAATTTAATCATTTGTTAAATAAAGATTTAGTTATATTAAATTTACAAAATGGAAATGAAATTTATCCAGTGAACTTATATGATCATTTGGTAACTGGAACATATTTTATAAACAGAAAATTAGTTTGGAATTAACTTATTAGATAAAATGGAATTTATTAAAATAGAAATTGAACTTGATCGAATATTAATGAAAATCATCCAATGTTTATGCAAGGTCAATAATTGTGAAGAAACAAGTCAGGATAGGATGGAATTGCAAATAAAACAAAGGTGAGTAAATCTCACTCTGTTAGATTTATATTTAGTTTAAATGGTTAAATTTAAATGATTGGTTGGATGAATAAATTTATTGGATGTGTGCTGATGATGATGTGACTTTGGTTTGGGTTAGATTTCGAGTTTATTGTGGGTTGACTCGAAGTATTTGGGTTTTTAATTTGTTTAGAATTAAAGTTATAAATAAGAAAATGTTTTCATTCTAATGTTGTTGAGAATTAATGCTTTCTGGTTCGTCAAGTTAGTGGGGTAATTAAAATAGATAATTAATTAATTCAATTAATTAATGGTTTAGGCCGATAAATTTAGTAGGTAAGAGTTTGAATTAATTAATTAATTAATGAAAGTTTAAGTTAATTTATTAAGTTTAACGAATGTAGAATAATCAATGGATGGTTCGATAGGGTATCACCTAATGTAACTAATAAAATATAACTATTTTGTGAAAATTAACCAAGAGATTAATTAAGGTAAATAATTAAGGAGGAATTTGATTTATTTAACAAAGTAAATTAATGGATAATTAATTACAGGTTGAGATAATTTGAAAGTAATTAATATTGGGGTTGAATTAAAGTAATCAACATAGATTGGAACAAATTCAAAATATAATTGGAAATAATTAATTAATATAATTAACGATGTAATTGAAGATTGACTAATTAAGATGAATTGATCAGTAACAAGTGATTTAAGGGAAGTTAATTAGTAAAGTAATTAAGGATCAATTAATTAAATCAAAGTTATAAAGATTACATAACGATCTTGGTTGACACTAAGAAATATTGTGAAGTTAATTAAAGATAAATACTTGAATGTAATTGAAAAATAATTAATCCAGAGTGATTAATTAAGATAAATAGTGAAGGGTTGACTAATTAATTGATTTGGAATAAATTAATACAGAATGAAGGAATCTTAATGAATGTGGTTAGAAATTCAATTAGAATCAATTGATTTAATTTGTATGTGGTTAAGCATTGCCTATGGATGATTGAATGGTATTGGATGTTTTGAATGGGTTGATATTCCCGATATGAAATGTTGTGTATTTCATTTGAATAACTTGGGTTTGGATATCATGAGTTTCGAAGAGACTGGGGTCGGGTGTTAGGAAATACCCGAAACCACTTCGGATTAAAAATAAATTGATGTGTGAAATTAATAGGCTGGAATAAGATGATTCAGGTGAATTGGAATATTTTATCTAAGTTTGGTACTTAGAAATTGATATGTGGGATAAGTGTTGTCTATATGAATTGGTTAAATTGATATAAGTTACCCCGGGTTTATATAAGTTGATTGCTTTGGTATTCCATGTTAGTTGAGTTTACTCACGCTGGTTTCCAGCCTGACCCGGGTGTTACTTTGGTGTAATGCTCGGGTCAGACCGAGTATTACAGAATTTTCACGTTAGGACGTTCTGGAGCTCAGGAGACGAGCCGGATGGCAATATCATTTAGAGTATATCCGCTGTATTTATATTATTCACAATCTGAGACATGATAATTGTAAGTATTCAGTGACTGTATATTATGTGAAACTCTGATGTATATTAAGTGTAACCGACAAATATAATATTCTTTTTTAAACTGTTATTATTTATTATTATATTTTATCCGCTGCGAATGTGAGTTGTTGATATTTCTGTTCTTCTTCTTCTATCTCTTTCTTCTTTTTCATGACTCTTTGGAATTTTCGGCTTCGAAAATTCCGGGTCGTTACATATGCTCGGCCTAACAAGGGTAGTGGAGGTATGGAAGTTGTTTGAGTGATTAATGGTATAAATGTAGAAACACAAGTCACGGCTATAGCCTTATGTGGCACAGCCAGACCTGTTGGAGGCTAGTGGATTGTGTGGCAATGGCTTTGGGTCAGGTAGGTGCTGGTGGAAGTGATGCAAGAGGTGGCCAAGGGTTGTGGTGCAGTTGTGAAGGCCATAGGAGCTCGGCTATGCATATATAGGAAGTGTTGCTTGCATTTTGTGTGGATCTTGCATCAACGATGGCCATGGCCTGGTAGGTTAGAGGATATGGAGGTGGTTTTCAGCTGGACATGGTGGAGATGAAGGTGGTTTTGATGATGGAGCAAGGCCGAACAACATAAGGTTGAAGCAAGTGCAAGTAGAATAAGAAAACAAAGAAGAAAAGCGAAAAACAAAGAATTATTTACCAAAGTTTTTGCTCAAGAGATGGAGGCCGAATTTTTTTGAGTTGAGAAACAAAATATTTCGTGAAAAATGATGAGGAAGTCCGCTGAACAAAGGAGATATGTGCAACAAAAATTAATGCGTGAGTTATTTGGAATTGAAAAGGTAAAGGAGGTGAAAAGATAACGACAAGTGAAACGTTTAAAACTCTTCAAATTTTCATATTTCTTTTTGCAATTTTAAAATATATGAAAAATGTAAATAAATAAGATAAAAACAAAATAATGAATGAATAAAAATAAAATATTTTTTCAAATAAATATAAATTAATTAAGAAATTAGCTTAAAATAGAAACTAGGTTTTAAAATTGTAAATAGATACAATAAGCTTCGGAAAAATTTTAGCATCATTATAAAAATATTTAAAAAAAAAATATACCAGATAAAGTGAAAATGAATTGAATGAATAAATTTTAGAAAAACATAGGAAAATATAAGAATATAGTTAATTATATGCAAACTAGTTTTTAGGAAATTGCAAACAAAAATATAACTAGTTTTGGAAATGTTGAATATGCGCTTATATGATTTTTGTTTGATGATAATAAACATATGTACATTCGTTTAAATGTATTTGTTAGTGTACTATTTTATTTTTTCACAGGTTAAACAAATATTTGCTGAATAAAATTAAATAACACAAAATTTGAATTCAAACAGAAATTTTATTCAAACAAATATTTATTACAATTTTTGAATAGTACAAATTCAAGCTCTCACTATACATATACAATTTCAATTACAATACAATTTCTGATTACATCACAATTAAATTTACAGTTGACCTCACTACATATCACTCACACTTGTATTTATCTTCAACTTCATTCCAGTTAGAATCCAGCATCTGAGCAATCTGCAAAAATATACACTAACGCAGTAAAATTGAAAAGGAAATATTTTTTCCAATATAAAATAAAATATGGATTTTGAAAATATTATTTGCCTCAGTTATTTGGGTTGTTCGTCATCATTTACATTTGAATTCATCACACACAAACAATGTGACATGCACAGTGTATCACTGTACATGCTACAAGGCCGTGCACACCAATATACATTTGATAATGTTACAGGGACAGGTAAGCACAGGTCAAACCCAAATTATCGGATTCAACTCAAGTGCAATAAAATAAATGTTACAACTCTCAGCACAAGGTCAAATCCGAGCTTAAGCTAGATTCAACTTAGGTGAAATTTCAAAAAATAAACCAAATTCAAAGGTCAAGTCATTGCAATCTGACTCAACTCAATGCAACAACAAAGACCAAGGCTACACAATGAACAACTACCAGAAACCATCACACTTGTTACACATATATAAGCAACTGAAGTGCAGCCTCAAACCACAGACTCCATTGAACAAATCAATAATGATGCAAGTATGTACATGTGTGGTCAACAAACACAAAGCTAACA
The DNA here is from genome assembly GCA_030765085.1 of Allium cepa. NCBI lineage: Eukaryota > Viridiplantae > Streptophyta > Magnoliopsida > Asparagales > Amaryllidaceae > Allium > Allium cepa. The sequence goes on from CM060939.1 coordinate 161,615,156, forward strand.
ACACTCAGATGAAAACATGATCAGATCAAACTCAATTCAATACGACTGTAAACAGTGCCACAAGACCACCATGCAAAGACCACAAAGTCAGTGCACAACAAACTTCAAATGACTCAAGTGAACATATCACAGTGAAGCTCAAAGTAACCAAAGGAAAATGGACAGATACAATAACAACGAACCAGTGGCCATAAATAGAGTGCATGCTACAACAAAGTGACTCAAGCAACAACACAAACCAAGCTACAACCATCAAGTACATATGAACCCAAATCAAGCATGAAGTATACATATGCATAACAACCAGATCAGAACTTCAACCAGTACACAAGTAGAGGCAACCAGACTATATGCAAGCAAGCTTACGGATTCAAGTACGAATGCACATCAACACTTGTAACATGTATATGAATGTAAGTGATAATGTGTACACATGAATGCCATCAGGTCAGAGACACAATATATGCAGTAACGATAAATGAATCAATGATAATATGGTTAAAGTGAGACTACAAAGCCTTTAATAGTTATAACAAATTCAAGTTGAAGTCGTACAAGTCCAGGATGACACAAATACAGACAGTAAAGAATCAAGTCGAAGCCGACCAGAAATTCACGAAACAAATCTCAAGTCAAGGCCGAAGCAGTACAAGAAAATTCATGAAATCAAAAATTGGGCAAAGTCAAAGGAAATCAAAGCCGTGTTTCAAATCAAAATCAACACCGTGATGACCGAAATCAATGTATGAACATGTCAAATTCGAAACCGTGATAGCCAAGTAAACAAAACCGAAGTCACAGTAAAATCACCACAGTCATCTCAAACGAACAAGTCAAATTCGAAACCGTGGTAGCAAAGGCAATTGACCGAGTTAAACATCAAAGCCGTGGGATGCAAGTGTCATAATATACGAATTTGAAAAAGTCAGTAAAATCTCAAGCATCAAAACAATATCAGATGGCCAAAACTAAAACATTGAAGAAATCAGACGAACGCAATTCTAGGAATTCAAATCTTATATAAACCACTCATCATCAGCAATTTCAATCATCGGAGTTCAATCGAGCAAAACTGAAAAGCACAAAGAAAAATCACATACCAAAGAAGTCGAACTCCAGAAGCAGCCGAAAGCATTAAGACGAACAAATCATCACTCAATTGACAACCAGATTGATCAAACAATCGGCAGCTTCATCACGAAACCCTAGTTAGGATCGAAGAGAACGAAGCCCTAAATTTGCAAAGAGGAACGTCCGCCATTATTCACAAAAAGGAACAGAGCAACTAAAAGTCGAACGGGCCAGAATAGAAAAGGGGGCCGGTTTTGTTTTAAAGGGCTTTTTATTTTATTTTTAATTAGGGTTTTTGTGCCTTTGTTTATAATTTGCTTTTTAAATTTATTTTTAAATTTTAAACCGTTATATTTTCTAGTCGTGTGACTAGGGCACAAACTACGTGGCGTAGTTTGAGAATTCGCAACTCAGTGGGTGAGTTGTGGCGGGGTTTTGTGCGTAGAGTTAGGTTTAATCGATAGCGGGTGTCGCGAGTTTACGTGTGTAAGCGTCTGACTATATAATTTCTAGTAGAAACCTTGGGGGCAGCATGTAGGCAGGTTTTTGCCGAAGCTGGGTAAATTCTGCATCGTTCTATTTCTGCATTTTATTATTCTGCTATTTTTTCTGTGCTGCTATTATTCTGCTGTGAACTGTGAATTAAATATTTTATAAGCTTCCGCAATTAATTTTTATAATTAATACCATCACCCTATTCACCCCCCCCCCTCTAGGGTGAAATCGATCCTACAAGTGGTATCAGAGCTAGGAACAAAAGCCGTTTTTGTTTTAAAAATTTGATTTTACAAAAACCAATTTTTGTTTTTAAAAGTTGAATTTTTAAAATGGCTTCTTTTAATACTGCTTTTGCTGAGAGTCGGTCCATAGTTAGACCACCAATGTTCAATGGCGAATATGCTTATTGGAAAATAGAATGGAAATTTTTCTGAAAACCATTGACGCTTGGAATATTGTTGAGACAGGTTATAGAGTACCAACTATAACTGTAGATAATCAAGAAATAGAGAAACCAAAGGAACAATGGACAGAACTAGAAAATAAATTACAAAATGCTAATGCTAAAGCCATGAATTCTATTATCTATTCATTAGATCAATCTGAATTTAATCGTGTCTCACATTGTTTAACTGCGTAGGAAATATGGCATACACTAGAAGTGACTCACAAAGGAACATCTCAAGTCAAAGAATCTCGCCTTGCCATGCTAAGCAGCGAATACGAGAACTTCACAATGGCGAAGGAAGAAAATGTCAAAGAAATGCATGGACGACTTTCCAATATCGTATACAATCAAAAGCTCTTGGAAAATCGTACACAGAGTTGGAGATAGTCCGAAAAATCCTCAGAGTCCTTCCACGAAAATTTGAAGCAAAAGTGACTACCATACAAGAATCGAAAGATTTAAAACAAATGAAAGTTGAAGAACTCATCGGAAATCTCACCACTTATGAGCTAGAAATGAAATTCAAGGAAGAACGTGAAGGAGGAGACACTCGAAGAAAATCAATAGCTCTTAAAGGGACAATTGAAATTGAAGATGATGATGATAATGATGATGATTGTGAAGCAGAACTAGCACTATTAAAAAGAAAATTCAAAAGGTGGAGTCGCAAATATGGCAATCCATTTAGAAATCTACAACCAAAGAGCAGATTAAACAAAGCAATAGACAACCCAGAAGAACAGAAAATCATCTGTCATAAATGCAACAAACCCGGACATATCAAGCCAAATTGTCCCCAAAATCGACTCAGACAAGGAAAGAAACTGAAAAGGAGAAGTTTTGCAGCTACTTGGGATGAAAGCGACGAAGATGGAAGTGATAGCACTGGCAGTGAAAGTGAAAAAGCAAATTTGTGTCTTCATGGTGAAATAACTGACAGTGACGATGACAAGCCAAGTGAGGTATCAAAACTTACTCATTCAGAATTACTTATACATTTTCACGAGGTAAATGGCCGTTTTGAACGACTTAGGGAGAAGTATGCCAAACTAGAATCACAAAAGATACTTTGATAGAATTGAATGAACAACTTGACCAATTAGTTCAAAACTATCAAAGTAGGATCCCTAAGTGCGATAAGTGTCCAACATTTGAAGAAGAAATTAAAAAATCGGAAATTAATATTAAATCACTTGAAAATGAAATTCTGATTTTGAAAGAAAGTGAAAATACTAGCAGAGAAAATTATATCAAAAAGTGCACACAATTATTAAACGAAAATGAATCTCTCAAAACACAAGTCCAACAATTGTCAACGACTTTAGATAAATTTTCAAAAAGTGAAAAATCGTTGAATATGCTATTAGGAAAGCAAACTGTTAATACGGTTAGATAAGGACTTGGATATAATCAATCTAAAAGTGTTGAAAGCAATATTAGTCGAGTTAATTCTATGTGCACAATTTGTAGAAAATATGGACACAATCACAATAATTGTTGGTATAAACCCAAACAAGTGAAAACTATACCGATTTGGGTTCCAAAAGGCACAAATATAAAATCTCTCAAAGTTAAACAAATTTGGGTGCCAAAGGGAACGTATATAAATAGTTTTGGGTCCCCACAAAATTATCTTTCTAAATATTCTACCACTAACAATCATGGACCTATAAAAACAAATAGGTCACTAAACTCTCTTCTCGTGTAGGTATGCTGGCAGGCTAAGGAACAACAACAATGGTACTTGGATTTTGGCTGTTCCAGGCACATGACAGGCGATAAATCAAAGTTCCTTAGCCTAGAAAAATACAAAGGTGGCAGAGTCACAATGGGCAACAATGACAAGTGTAAAATTGTCGGTAAAGGTAAAGTAGGTAACAATACATTACCTTGAATGACGTATTATATGTTGAAAATCTGCACCACAATTTGATATCAATCAGCCAGCTATGTGATAAAGGTATGAATGTTATCTTTGATTCTGACTTGTGCAAAATTGTTGACAAATCATCATAAGAAATCTTATTTTCAGGTAAAAGGAAAGGTAATATATATTCTCTATCTTTTGATGATCTCACCCTCTCTAAATGTTTGGTAGCTAAGGATATAGAAGTAAATTTATGGCATAGACGTTTAGGGCATGCTAGTATGAACTTGTTAAACAAATTAAAAAGGAAAAATTTGGTAAGAGGGTTGCCATCACATGAGTTTGAAACAGAAAACATTTGTAAAGCATATACCTTGGGAAAACTTAAAAAATCATCATTTCATGCCAAAAATAATGTAAGCACTTCTAGAGTTCTTGAACTAGTTCATATGGATCTGTTCGGACCTAACGACATTGCTAGTTTAGGAGGTAAGAAATATTGTTTTGTGTTAGTTGATGATTACTCAAGATATACATGGGTATATTTCTTGGCTAAAAAGTCAGAAACTTTTTCATACTTCACAAAATTCGCAAAATTAGTGCAAAATGAAAAGGGAGTCCCTATTGTTACGTTAAGAAGTGATCATGGTAGAGAATTTGAAAATTATGAATTCGAGAACTTCTGTGATGAAAACGGTTTTAAACAAGAATTTTATGCATCACGTACTCCACAACAAAATGGAGTAGTTGAAAGAAAGAATCGAACATTGCAAGAGTTAACTAGGTCTATGATAAATGAGTATAAGCTACCTTTGCATTTTTGGGCAGAAGCAATAAATACAGCTTGTTATGTAATGAATAGAGTTATGATTAGACCAATTCTTGACAAAACACCCTATGAGCTATGGTTCAAAAATAAACCAAACATTGACTATTTCAAAGTATTTGGGTGTCCGTGCTATATTCTCAATACAAGTGATCAATTGGGAAAATTCGAAGCAAAAGCTGATGAAGGCATATTCATGGGATACTCTTCTAGATGTAAAGCCTATAGAGTCTACAACAAAAGGAATAAAACAATCATGGAGTCAATCATTGTGAAGTTTGATGAACAGGAAATGGTCAAAAGCAATAGTGAAGAGGAGAATGGAAAAGATGAGAACGAAAAACCAAAAACCGCAACAACAAACGAAGTCCGAAGGAATCTAGATCCAGAAAAATTGAAATTCAAAGCAGATCATCCTCCAGAATTGATAATAGGAAATCCTATCACAGGTGTTCAAACTCATTCCTCTTTTAGAAATTTGTGTGATCTGTGTCTATATAGTGGATTTATTTTAGAAATAGAACCCAAAGACATAGATACAACTCTTAATGATGAAAATTGGTTTATGACTATGCAAGAAGAGCTAAATCAATTTGAGCGAAATGATGTTTGGAGTTTAGCACCTAGACCTAAGGACTATCCAGTCGTAGGAACAAAATGGATTTTCAAAAATAAATATGATGAATTTGGAAATGTGATTAGAAATAAATCTAGACTAGTCGCTAAAGGATATAATCAAATTGAACGAGTTGACTTTGATGAAACTTTTGCACCTGTAGCTAGATTAGAATCAATTAGGATATTGCTAGCTTTTGCTTGCTACAAAGGATTTAAGTTAAGACAAATGGATATTAAAAGTGCGTTTCTTAACGGAATTTTAAAGGAAGATGTATTTTTCGAACAACCAGAAGGTTTTGAATGTCATGAATATCCTAACCATGTATATAAGCTTAAAAAGGCATTATATGGGTTAAAACAAGCTCCTAGAGCTTGGTACGAATGCCTCGGTACTTATCTTCTTGAAAACGGGTTCAAAAAGGGTTGTGTAGACACCACACTATTTCTGTTGCATGAAAACGATGATATTTTAATTGTTCAAATATATGTCGATGACAATTTTTATGGTGCTACTAACAATTTGTTGTATGATAAATTTGAAAAAGTTACGCAGGAAAAGTTCGAAATGAGCTTGGTTGGAGAATCAAATTTCTTTTTAAGATTTCAAGTCAAACAAAGCGATAAAGGTACATTCATTTCTCAAACAAAATATATTAAGGAACTTATCAACAAATTTGGGTTAAAAGATGCTAAACCAGTTAGAACCCCCATGAGCACAACAATTAAACTTGACAGTGATGAAAAAGGTAAGGCAGTTGATCAAAAGCAATATAAAGGTATGATTGGATCACTCCTTTATCTTACCGCTTCTAGACCTGACATCATGTTTTCTGTCTGCTTGTGTGCACGATTTCAATCTAACCCAAAAGAATCTCATTTAAAAGCAGTTAAAAGAATTATAAGATATTTGTTGCACACCTCACGGTTTGGTCTTTGGTGTCCAACAAACGATAACTTTGAATTAAAAGGTTTTTCAGATGCTGATTATGCTGGAAATTTAGTTGATAGAAAAAAAATTTAGCAACTGCGTTTTCTTGCTAGTTGCAATAGACATATTTTTAATTATATAGTAATAAAGACTATTATTTAATAATTATAATTAATAATAAACTTTACTTTTTATAAAGTGATATTTAGTATCTAATAATTAATTTTAAGTAGTTATTAATTATAACAACTATTAAAAAATTAATAATTAATAACAATCGATAATCATGATAAATATTTAATAACCATAAATGGTAGTATAGAATAATAATTTATAATTGAAAACATAGATTGGTAATTATTTATAAATTATGACCAATGATTATTAATAAATAATTCATAATTACTAAATATTATCTGTAATCAATAATTATTTTTTATATTTTATAATTTGTTATGATTATTGTTAATAAGTAGTAAATTATAGTTAATATTTATTAATTACATTTAATAATTAATAAATATAACTTATAATTAATATTGAATTATTAACAATTATATTTTATATTAATTAGTATTTTGAAAGAAAAATGTAATCCTCTAGAGTAGAGGAGAGCATACATGTGTGTGTGTCATTGAGAACAAAGGTGCTGCCAACATGGTTGGCAGGTAACTAATCATAATATAAAAACAATGAAAAGGAGTCGGGTACAACTAGAATGAGCTCTCGCAAGATCACCGTCCATTACACCTCAATATCGAGCTCGGACAAGGCCAGCACCCAGTAATGTGGTGTTAGAAGTACCCAAAACATCCATGAAGCAACTCCATGCGGATGATACAAATGGATAGCTCCAGCTGAGAAGGAAATGACTCACTGCAACTCTAAAAATCTAAAATGAACGCCTCACTACAACAACGGAGGATCTAGAATGAAGCATGCCACTCTGAAGACGTGGAAGAACTAGAAAGAATGCTTCACTCCAAATACGATTGATCTAGAATGAAGAACGCCACCCTGTTGACGCAAAAGAACTGGGAAGAACTCCTCACTTTGAAATTTGTAATTAATATTTAATAACTACTATTAATATTTAATACTTAATTTAATAATTAATAATTAGTAATTATTATTAAATAATTAATAATTAAGAGTTATATACAATATTTAAAATCAATAATTAATAAGTGATATTGAATAATTAAGAAGTAAAATTTATTATTCAATATTTAATAATTTTATTTAATATTCAGTAATTTTAAAATTTGAAATTTTCTATAGTAAATTTAAAGATATATATAAAACTTAAAAGAAAATTTGAATTTTTCTACAATAAATTTAAAAGTATTCATATAATTTAAAAACAAAATTTATTGCAACATGTAATATGACTTTGTAATTTTGCAATTTTATATGACATAGAAAAATTAAAAAATATTGATAAAATTAAAAAAATTCTTTGCAACATGTATTGCGACTTTGAAATTTTGCAACTTTGTATGTTATAAAATAAACTATCTTTGCAATTTTGTATGTTATAAAATAAACTATCTTTAGACTCCAAACCTAAATTTTTGGCTTCAAACAAATTTATTTTGGCTCCAAAAAACTCTTCTACCCTCTGTAGTTCCATTTACCTCGTCCAGCACTCAATCTTAAATATTTGCCCCTAAATTCTCTACCTCACCACCAGGGGTAAGCGTTCGATCGGTTTGGTTGGTTTTGAGGTAAAAAAATATTGAACCTAATTGAAACCGAAAAAAACTGAAACAAACCAAACCGAGCCAAATTAATTTTTGTTAATTCGATTAGTAACCGATTTAGCTGAACTAAAAAGGTAAGTAAGATAGATTACTATATGTTATTATTAAAATCATCGATTTACTTAAAGTAAAACATAATTTATATTTAGAGAAACTATTTTGAGTACTTTTTTAGGTTTTTAAGAAAATTTAACATATTTTCAATAGATAAAGTTTGATTTTTATTCTAAACAAATTATTAAGAGCGTTACTAAGCTATGAATTTGGATAATATAATAAAAGTTCAGTTAATTCGGTTAAACCAAAATTATTCTACAAACTGAATTCAAATTGATACAATATCAAAACCAAATCGAGCTGACGGAAATAAACCGATTTGGTCAGTTAATTCGGTTCGAACCGAATATTACTTACCCCTACTCACCATGATACTTCGTCCAAAGCAATTCACATTAAACCCTAGCCCCTTTCATCTCCTTCACCAACAACTTCGTCATCGTCTCCACCATCGCATTCGACGATGTGTCTGCTTGTAATAGGCATCAATGCTCCAACCAGCAAGCTCGATTAGAAGTCATCGATGGGTAGGAGGAGATTATGGTGTAGGCAAAGTCAATTACGCTGGTGCTATTTATGATAAAGCAAACAGGGGAGGGGAAGGTTTGCTTGGCGAGGTCGAAGGGGGATTTAGGACTGGATGGGGCAGGCTTACTAAACAGTAAGTTGTTTTATATTTCAAAAGTTTCAGCTGATCAACATAACTTTGATTATGGCTATTTTTTGACCCAATGGGAGCCATTTCCATATAAATTCGTTTGAGGATAGAATTTTATGTGATTTTGTTGATCCTCTCTTTAAGATGCTTTTCTATGGAGATCGTTTCTGAATCTTGTTTAAAATTAGTTGTTAATAATCACCTTAGTTGTATGCTTTTGTCATGAATATTCTCTGTAGTATTTCATATTGCTTCTTTGGATGGTTTGACGATTCTGGGAAAACTTTTGCATAATATAATTTTTCGAAGATTCGAAATATCAATAAAAGAAATTTTGTGTACAACACTTTGCTTTTTATATATACACCGCAATTTTGCTGAATTATGTACGACAATTTTGTGTACTGACTATTGAGAAAGAAATAAAATGGTAATAGTAATGTAGACATTTAAGGGGAAGTATTAGATCTTACAGCGCAGCTAGATATTACCAAGGCCGGCCCAAGGACATTTAGTGTCCTAGATGAGATTTGTTTTTTCATTTTTCCCTATTTCTTAAAAAAGAAGAATAATTTTAAATGTAGAAACAAAATGAAAACTCTTTCATATATTGATGATAATCAAAAAATATTCGTCTACTAAGTCATTTAGAGTACATAACAAAAACCAAAATGTCAACATGATATCATAGCATATTAATGCAATTAACGGATACAACTCCTTTTTGCATTTTTTGAAGCAGATGCATCTATTATCTCTTCATAGTTAAGCATATCCAAGTACCTATTTTCAATTGAAACATAGCTAATCCGCTCAACCTTTCTTACGACCTAGTAATTCGAAGATATGTTTTAATCAATTTTAATTTTAAGAAACTTCTTTCCGCCGAAGCAACCGTTACCGGAATAGTCAACAAAATTTCATAAGTAACCCAAATATTTAAAAATCTGCTTACATCCTGATAAACCTCAAACAAATTAAAAGATCAATGGGTTTAGTTACTTTCGATGGTAGAATCCTTTTTAATTGTTGAAGCTCATAGAATAATTCTTCACCACAAATATCTTGCTCTTCGTTGTGCTTCCAAAAACATTCTATTTTCATGCAATGGTTCTTCAACGTGCCATTGTCAATATTTATAAACTTCAAATTTAAAAAAAAACCAAAAGTTCCTTCATAAATCTTAAATTACTCAAACCATTGTCTAAGCGAGGTTAAAGCATGATCTATTATATGAAGAAAATAAGTAACTCTAAAATTATCTTCCGAAGACTGCATATCATTTCTCTTTTCGATATCTTCATCAAATTGCTTTTTTCTACACATAAATCTCTTTTTCAAAAAGATCGGACTAATGCCGACTTAATTTGCAATTTCTTTAGCTTCCTTCATCATGGTTTCAAATCCATCTTCTCTAAGTTTTTCAAAAAATGCTGCAAGCGCTTTGATATTTGTAATTGCATCTTCGATATACATTTCCTCTCATTGAAGCATTTTACTTACTCGATTGATATTGTCTAATACTGTGTACCAAATACACAAATTGATTAAGAATTCAAAATTTTCCAGAGCATTTTGGCATAATCCTTTAGCCTCCATCATCACAACATCATCTTTAGGACTATTTGGAATATCAATTAAAAGATCTCTTGGTTTTGATGTTTGTGTTTTTATTGCTTTAGTGCTTTCAATGTGACTTTCCCACCAAGTTGCAGATAATGGTTTTGAAGTCAAAACTTTCACATAGCTTTGGAGTATTTCCCATCATTGGGTTAAGCCAGAAAATAAAGCATAAATCTTTTGCACATATGCAAAAAGGTTTCTAGCTCTCATACATGATTTTTCCAGGACTATGATGCCCAGATGAAATGTAGAAGACTTTAGGATTTATATCAAATAACCTTTTTTTCACACCTTGATATTTACTTACATTAAATTCAATTGAGTATTAAATGCTATTGTCAATAAACTAAAATCAAGTTTAAGGAAAAAAATTATTTACCATTGTTACCTTTCATGTTTGAATCATTGTCATAACCTTGTCCTCTCACATCATTAACATCAAGTTTAAGCTCAACCAAAATATTTTCAAGCTCTTTAAAAAGGCCAAGCCCAGATGTACCATCCACGTTATAAATCTAAGAATTTTTTTTCCACCTTGATGTCATTTCCATCATCAACATTCACACATCTTATAATAATGGACATCTTCCCCTTAAGGCCCAAATCCGAAGTGCAATCAAGGATAATAGAGAAGTATTTTTCTTTCTTAATCTTTATAAGCATTGCTACTTTGATCTTGTTAGCCAACAAACTTATCAATTCATTTTCAATTTGGTGACTTTAATAATGATTATTGATTTCATTATTGACCATCCGTCTAAGATGATCTTCCATAATTGAATCAAACTCGGCTATAAATGCTATAAGTTGACGAAAAAGCCCATTATTTTTCTCATAAATTATCTCATTTGATCCACGAAATGGTAAATTATTTCGAGTAAGTTTTTTGACGATATCAATTATGCACACAAGTACTTTTTCCAACGTTGTTTCTCTTGATCAATTCATTACTTTATCGATTATTTCTTTTGTTGAAGCCCTATATGCAAATCGACTCATTTCGTTAGATTTTCATTGTGCAATGGATTACCTTCATGCTCTATTCCTTCAGAAGATAAATTATGCCAATCATTTATTCCTTCGTCGGTTGATTTGGATTTTTTTGTATGCTTAAATAGCTTGCAATAAAAATAATAAACTTTATCATACTCATCCGAATACACAAACCATTTTCTTTCATGCTCTTCTTTTCGTGGATAGCCACTGATGTAATGTTTAAAAGGAAAGTGTCAACCGTCTCTTATTTCTTGGGAACATATCATTTTCTTTCATAATTTTGATCGGACCATGTTGAATTAGCATAATTCGTTTCGTATCGTTAATTTTTCCCCATAATCCCAGATTGTAATTTATATCAACATCTTTTTCAATATCAAGTATAGCTACATCCACAACATCTTCATCGTGAACAACAACATTACCATGTACATTATTATCCTCGTTTACAACTTTTACAACATGTTGACCTTCAATTTCTACTTCAACATTCTCATTTGTAGGCTCTTCATCTTCATTTATCTGTATATCGGCGTCAATATCATCATGCTCAAAATTAATTTCTTCAACTTGACTTAATTTTCAAGTTTGAGATTTCTTTTGTCTTGCTTAGAATAAATTTAAAATTGAGCCTACAAATGATTTTGTTTCTTCATCTTTGCATTGTTTTCTCATTCTATATTGATAACTCCAATTTTGTTTTCGAATCCTATCTCAAGTTGAAATACAACACAATATTATTAATAAAAAATATTAGAACTTCATGCATTTTAATTCTTTAAACTCAATTTTAATACCTAATCATAATTTAATTCATTCAAATAAAAAATGATTATTCATTTCCAAATTCATTCACAAAAGGAATGAAACCGACGCTGTTCATTTTCAAAAAATTTGTTCATTCACAAAAGGAATTAAATCAACTCAATTCATTTTTGGTGAATCAATTTGCAATTTTATCATATTCATTTTCAACAGCATTACAGCAATCATATTTACAAGAAACTTGATAAAAAAAACCAGATAGCTAGCAGCGATCCTACTTTCAACAGCAATCAAAATAGCAATCATATTTATATATAAAAATAAAACTAATAAAAAACATACATTGGCAAAAGTAATTGCACAAGTTAGGGCAGCATAGCACAACACTGACATAAAGGCAGAGCAGAGCAGTAGCAGCAAAACAGAAATTAGGGCAAAATTGGATTTGGGGCTGCAATCGTTGTGCGCGAGAGAACTTAGACGGAGGAGCGCATGGCCGTGTGGTTCTTTGGAATGGGCACGGCTTTCGTTCTTGGTGGTGGCGCGTGAGAGGTTTTGGAGGCATTGTTTTCGTCAGTCGTCACTTTCGTTCGTAAATGAAAAATAATTTTATTTCCGTTGTCCCTTACATGCGTATTGCCCTAGGCGCTAGACTGGTTTGCCTTGGTCTTGGGTTGGGCCTGGATATTGCCATAGATGTAGCTCATGCTATAACCTATTTGCGCATGTACGCAGGTACATGTTCGCATGTAATCCCCTCCCCCTAGCTTAATATTTAAGGGAAAAAGGTTTACAGAATAGAAAATCTCAAAACCTGTATTATGTATCGTTACCTATACAGTGTCATTCATATCAAGATATATTTTTCTACTATACTATAGTTATCTGTTGAAATCTATTTGAACTGTTGGAAGTTTAGTTACAATGTTAATCAAACTAGACAATGGTTATTCATTTTCAGATCATCCGAAAATCCATAGAGACATAAAGGCAATAAATATATTGATCACGGAGAATTTTGGGGCCAAAGTTTCTAATTTTGGATTTTCTCGCCTCATGTCTGATGACCCTAACGCTACCCATGTTTCGACACAAGAGAGACAGCTGGATATTTGGATCTAGAATACCTCAGTACATACCAACTCTCTGAAAAGAGCGATGTTTACTCATTTGGAGTTTTACTTGTTGAGATGGTTACTAGAAGGAGACCCATTGATCATAATAGAAATGTTAATGAAAGAAGAGCTGTTGTTTGGGTAAGTTATTTCTCCATAAACACATGTTTATAGTACCAAACATGTCTTATGTAGCATTGTATAAGCCCTCTAAGGGATTCAAATTCAGGTATATAACGTCTTAAGGTGTTTGGTTTCTGAATTGTGGTGCATACCTTAAGTACCTATACATTTGGTATCAATTTAGGCCTTTGTCTTTGATCATATAACAGTTTTATCTTTTATCTTTTCTTGTAGATCTTTGTAATTTTTTATATTTATAAGGACTTGGTGGTGGGTCCTATAAAACCTATTCTAGCGGGGCCGAGTAAACTTACAGATTCTTGGTAGCTACTTGTATATTTCTCGGTTAATTTTCGACAATTAAATTTATTGGTTTTCTTTTCTTAATTAAGTGAAGGCATAGCTATGCAAGGAAGCAGTCAATCGTATCAAAATGATGCCATAAAATAAAGTAAATGCTGGACATGGATTTGAGGGTCGGGCATAGGCAATGAGTAAAGTGATGAGTATGGTCCAGAGATTGGAGAGATAAGTGTTAGATTAAATGAGCACATATGTATTATTGTATGATACAATTATAATAAATATGAGTATTAATGTCATGGTATAAACGTGCAAAAACCATAAGTTATAATGACTATTTGATGAGCGGTCAAGTTGCAAAATATCCAATAACTGATTATCATCGGTTAATAAAAAGGGTTGTGGTACCTAAAAAATAGTATGTCTTTTATTTTCTCTTCTTCCCGTCAGAGAGAAATTAAAACAAAATGGAAAACTATTTTCTTGGAAGATCATAGCCTTTGCAAAATCGATTCCATGGACTCGGTACACTTCTGCTGATCTTGCTTATTTATTGATTGTTTTCTCATGAATTGATTGGGGATGAATTCAAATTGTTTAATTAACACTTGATATTGGAGCAACCCTAAATTGATTCTTGAGAATTTGGAGTAGTATTTGATATTAGTTGCCTGAAAATGTGCATTGCACTGTGTGCTTAAGATAATCCAGTCGCCTAGCCTGAAATATAATCAATTACTATAATCGCTGTTAAAACTTAGTTCATTTGTGTAAAACATCATTGGGTAGCCTGGAATATAATTCATTTACTATAATGGTTGTTCAATCCAATAACGTGTTACATGATTCATTAGATATTTAATATCAAACTGTCTTGATGATTGTTTTCTTACTTTACAGCATGTTATATAAATCATTACTGAGTGATGGATCTTCTTATATTTACTTATAGCCGAAAGAAATTATTGAACTTAATTTTCAGAGTTTTTGACAAAAAAAGGACTTCAATTGATATAATCAATGATTGGTATTCATATGCCCATATTTGGTTTCCGGTTCATCCAATATAGATGGATTAGTAGGTTATCATCCATGTTGCCTATTAGAAAACATTTTTTATCTTTTACACCTTTCCATTTTATGATTATTAAAATACATCCAGTTCATATTAGAAACGATTAATAATCATAAAATGTTGCCTATGGCCTTTTACACTTTTCAGAGAATGCATGCCCTGCATTTAATAAACTGTCTTATCTCGTGGAAGTTTTAAAGCATGCTTCATACTGTGATATTAGTTTAATAAGGTGCACAGAAATTTATGTATGTTTGCGGGTTGAGATGCTATTTAAGGACAATTTGTTTATTGCCTCATCAAAATTCAAGTATTGAATTCCCAGTATGTCTCAGGATTGCAATACTGATGAAGTATTAGCATCTTAAAACATCTGAATTACGTCATTAATCGTTGTTATTTTGTGTCCCATAAAAAAGGGACAATTTATATTCAAATTTGGTTTCAGATTTTCTTAAAGATTTCTAACATTTTAAATAGATTAATTGAAACAAAATATCACCAAAATGATCGCTTTTGTGTTGATTAATTTAATTAAAATATCAAAATAATTGTGTGTATGTAATTCATGCATTTATTAACGAGCCTAAAAGTGAACTGGTATTTGGCCGAATTTCATGCATACTTGTGGCGATAAGTGTGTGACAACTATAAGGTATTTTATGTGAGCAACATGTTAGTCCAAAGATTGCATATTGTTTGATATAATTTATTGTCAATATTTGATTGGTACAACAAGAGTACCGTTTACAGTAAGTATTACTATCCAAAGACTTGATATTAATGATGTGTTTGGCATCTTGAGATGGGATTAACCATTATTCGAATTTATTGTTTTATATGGATTCTTATATGAGCGTGTTATTTATATAATTGTCATGCGCTCTTTTCTGCTGTTGCTACTGTATATGCTAACCTTAATTCAATACCAATCCTTAATGGTAATAACTTTAAGGACTGGAAGGAGAACATTTTCATTGTTCTTGGCTGCATGGATCTTAACCTTACATTAAGGATGGATCTGCCAGCTTCTCTTAAGGATGCTAGTTCCTCCGAGGAAAGGAGGATTTTTGAGAAGTGGGACCGTTCAAATCGCATGAGTTTTATGATCATCAAGCTCGGCATATCTGAGGCTTTTATGGGTGCGATGTCTAAGGAGATCACCGATGCTACAACTTTCCTTGCTGAAATTGAGAAACACTTTGTAAAAAAGGATAAGGTGGAAATAGGTACTCTTTTAAAGAAACTTATTTCTATGAAGTTCAATGGTAAGGAAAACATAAGGGAGTACATTATGGAAATGTCTCACCTTGGTTCAAAGATGAAGGCACTAAAGCTTGAACTTTTAGACAACTTGCTTGTGCATTTGGTGCTTATCTCTATTCCTCAACAATTCAGTCAATTCAAGGTCAGTCACAACTGTCAAAAGAAGAAATGGACTCTTAACAAGCTCATTTCATTTTTTATTCAAGTGGAAGAAAGACTGAAGCAAGAGAAGACTGAAAGTGCTCATTTGGCAAGCACCTCTGAGGATAAGGGCAAAATAAAGGAAATGTAAGAATGAAGCTGCTATGGATCCAGCCAAAAAGAAACAACAGAAGGAGGGTTGTTTATTTTGTCACAAGAATGGACATGTGAAGAAGGAATGTACCAAATATCATGCATGGCATGCAAAGAAAGGTATGTTTCTTACCTTGTTCTGCTCAAAAGTTAAGTTATCTTCAGTACCTAGGAACACTTGGTGGATAGATTCTTGTGTTACTACTCACATAAGTGTTTCTATGCACGGTTGCTCGAGCTATAGAAAGCCAAGTGATGGTGAAAGACACATCTTTGTGGGTGATGGTCAATCAAAAAAAGTGGAAGCAATTGGGCATTTTAGGTTGTTATTAGAAACTGATTTTCGTTTGGATTTGAAAGACACTTTTGTTGTACCTACATTTAGACGGAATTTAGTTTCTGTTTCTGTGTTGGACAAATTTGGATATTGTTGTTCATTTGGAAACTATTGGTTTACTTTGACTTTGAATTCGAATGGTGTTGGAACGGGTTATTTAAATGTTTATGACAATCTTTATTTTTTGAAATAGTTGCAGTCTATAGTGAAACCTTGCATGTGGAATCACGCGGTACTAAACGTAAATTAAATCAGGATAATTCAGCAACCTTATGGCATAAACGCTTAGGTCTTATCTCAAAAGATATAGTTGAGTGCTTAGTGTCTGATGGCATTTTAAAATCTCTTGACTTCACAAACTTTGATGTTTGTGTAGATTGCGTCGAGGGAATACAAAACAAAACTAAAAGATTAGGTGCCAATATATCTTCAGACGTTTTAGAATTAAGTCATACAGATATTTGTGTGCCATTTCCTACGGCATCTTGGGATGGTAAACAATATTTCATATCATTCATAGATGATTACTCATGTTATGGGTACCTATATCTCATTCATGAAATGTCACAATCACTGGATGTCTTCAAACCTTATAAAGTTGAAGTTGAGAATCAACTCAACAAAAAGATTAAAAATGTCAGAACTAATCATGGTGGTGAGTACTACGGTCGATATGATGGCTGGGGTGAACAACGTCCAGGACCATTCGCTAAATTTCTAGAGAATGCGGTATTTTCCCACAATACACTATGCTAGGACCACCTAGCTTGAATGGTGTCGCATAAAGACGAGATAGGACTCTTAAGGACGTGGTAGGGAATATGTGCTTACTCCACCTTACCGGAGTCTCTCTAAGGAGAAACATTAAAGGTACCAGCTTACATTCTTAATAGAGTACCAATTAAAGCAGTTGCAAAAACGCCTTATGAACTTTGGATAGGTCGAAAGCCTAGTCTAAAGCACTTTCACATTTGGGGATGCCCAGCTGAGGCAAGGCCATATAGGCCATTTGAAAAGAAATTGGACTCCAAAACAGTGAGCAACTAATTTACGGGTTATTCTAAGCGTTCTAGGGGCAATAATTTTTATGATCCCATAGTTAAGACATTTTTGAGATGGGAACTGCAGTATATTTTGAGGATGTTGAGTTTGGGGGAATAAATATAGTTTTAGACATTATTTTTGAGAAGGAATTGGATTCAAACCCAGTTTTTACTATCGTTTTTGACAATGTTCGGTTTCCTACACCTATTGTCGATCAAAAATTGAATCTGGAACCCCAAACAAGACAATCTTTTACAACCACTCATTCAAAATAAATAAATTATTCCAAAAGAACAAACTCAACAACCTCAAGAACCCATGCCATTAAGGAGGTCCATGAGAGAAAGATGAAGTTCTATTTCAGATGATTATATTGTATTTCTCCAAGAACATGTGAATGACAATGGAATGATGGAAGATGACCCAATCAACTTTCATCATGCCATGAAAAGTTCTAACTCTCAAAAGTGAATGGATTCCATGAATGACGAGTATAAGTCCATACAAGAAAATAAAGTTTGGGAACTTGTCCCATTATCAGTAGGTGCAAAACCAATTGGTTGTAAATGGATATTTAAAGCCAAGAGGGATGCAAATGGTAATGTGGAGAGGTATAAGGCACGCCTTGTAGCAAAAGACTATACTCAGAAAGAAGACATCGATTTTATAGAGACTTTCTCTCCAGTTTCATCGAAAGACTCTTTTAGGACAATTATGACACTTGTTTCTCATCTTGATCTTTAGTTACATCAAATGGATGTTAAGACAGCATTTTTCATTGGTGGCATTAATGAAACAATTAATATGGTACAACTAGAAAACTTTGTGTCGGAAGATCCAAAGAATATGGTTTGCAAATTGAAGAAATATTTTATCATGCATGCTTGTACTTTCTCTAAGCACATATGGTGTATACGTTTGTGTAACAAAAGTTCAGAAATACGGAACGTATCAAAATGCATATCAAAATGAAGTAAATGACTCAAGCTTGGGAAGAGGTTGAGTGAATCTATAGAGAGGATCCTCAATCTCATTGCATCCATAAATATTTATTGTCCCCAATTAGTTATTCATTAGAATTAACTATAAGTACGTTCAGGATGTGAATTATAAGTTGCATCCATATGAAAGTCTTGGCTCTGAAATTATGAAGACAAAATATACACCATTATCTAATCTACCTAAAAGAAGGCACTGTAGATTTTTAGAAGGGACCGAGCATGCGTGTAACCCGGCGCTTTGCGCTAGTTTAGACTCGAAAATATTATCCACAGAGTAGAATTGTTCAATAGAAAATCTATTAAATAATAGTAAAGCAGAAGAATTTAAAGCTCTCTTATCAATTCTAGGAATTCCCTTTGCTCTCCTTAATTCTCTCTAGATATTTTATTTTTACCTCCTCGCAATTTATTGCTGTTATAATTATTACAATGTTTTTATTGTTCTCTCTTCTATCATTAAAAGTTAATACTAACTTTAACAATTATTTATAGATTCTTTCCAAAAAATATTCTATTATTTTACATTTTAGTCCATACATACTTAATTTAATTAGATGATCTTAAATTTAAGCTTTAAAACAAATACAGTTAACAAATATTCATTAATTGATCTAATAAATTTTCAAAAATGACAATTCAATATGTGTACCGCATTCATATTGACAAAAATAGCAAAACTAATTTTTCATTCAAGTCTATATAGTTTTAAATTTCTATAATTATATGCAAACTATTACAATGTTATACTAATATTCTCTTTTTATCATTTTGCATTTTCAGGTCAACATTCAATAATTTTAACAATAATTTACTGAGTTCTCCTAAGTTTTCTTATATTATTTTACATTCAAGTCCATATATTTGAATTTATTAAATTGATCTTGAATTTAATTTTTTTAACTAAATCCAATTAACAAATATTTATTCATTGATGCAATAAATCATAAAAATGATAATTTAATGTGTGTACTGCTTTTGTATTGACATAAATGGTAAAACTATATTTTTGTTCAAGTCCATATAATTTAACATTTTCACAATTATATACAAAATTATCTTGGATACTTTTTACATTTTTCTACATTTAAGTTCATAAAATTTATTTCTTTCTAAAATTACTTATTTAATACAAAGAAATATATAGATAATTTTTTTCTTTTCAAAGTTGTTATTTCATTACAAACAAATATATACAAAAAAATTATTTTCAAAATTGATACGTCATTACAAATATATATAACGTTTTTCCTTCATTAAATTGGTACATCAAATGGACATTTATCATTATTAAATTATATTTTGTGGAGAATAACATTACGATTAATAATAAGTGAAAATGTTTATATTCTGTAATATTGTAAAATGAATAAATATTTTCAATCAGTACGTTTTTGTCCAAAATGTTACATTTCAATTATTTATATTCGTAATCCGAGTTAATCTTGGACAAAAATTATACCATATTTTGATTAGAAATATTTTTCTTTCATATTTTATTATCTTATTTACATAAATGTTAAAAAAATTGAAATGTTTTATTATAAAATAAAAATAGTAAGGTATGGAACAATTGATTAAAAATCATTTTTTACATAATTAAATTGACAACATGATTTGTAATGCTTTGGGTTATATTTTCACCTAATATTTCTTTTAGTAGTTAAATAAATATTTTTTATCACTCTATTAATATCAAATAATTATTTTGATATATATGTGCTGCAAGAGCTATAAATGCATACAAATACATTGAGTCCTTGGTATTACACTTTTATTTTTAGGTATCTGACATCAATTTCTCAAGTAATATTTGAAATTTAATATATACATTATTTAACTTTTAGTAAAATTATCAAAACCTAAATGTCAATTTCATATATATGTACATAAATATTTATTTAACAATTTTATAAAAATATTAATTTCAAAATTTATTAAGAATACCTATTTTCATTTTTTTGATTGATAAATAATCAATCATAAAAAATAATAAATCGATATATAACTCATTTTAATCAAAGGAAATGATAATTTATTTTTTATTCAAATATAAAAATATACGAATTTCATAACAAAAATACAACTATAAATATAGTAATTTCAATTTATAACTCATTTATCCTAACAAAATTCATCAAATATTGCATAATAAATTATACTCTTCAAAAATAGTTATAACATTATTTTTCTACAACATACCGTGTGCAACGCACGGGTTACACACTAGTATAGTTGATTTTAGAAGAAGATGGATAAAAGGTTGAAAAAGGAAAAAATTATTTTTTTCATAAAGAGAAAAAGTTATTGCTAAACTTTGTTATCAAAGTTCATATTTTTTTCTTACATCCAAAATGAGTGAATCCACCTCTATTTGTAGATGTTCACATCTAAAATAAATGGTTAAGATTCATTTAATCTAACGGTTATCCATAAATAACTCCTAATATTCTCTCATACAATTTCAAATATATTAGTCCATAAATATTATCCCTACATATTCCCGCATACAATTCAAATATATTATTCCATATATTCTAAATTCTATACATTTTTCATATGAAAAATCAAGATTGCAAAATTAAATTTATTTTCAGAATATGTGCTTTATTTTGTTCTTATTCAGTTGAAGTTCTTCCAAGCTATAAGAGAGAAAATAATGCATTGTTTACCAATTACCAATAAAAAGGGAAAAGTAACTCTGTGATTGATTTCAAACTGTACCTCAACTTCTAACCTTTTCAGATGAGAGAGTTTAACAATCTCATACCATAAGTTGATGCGATTGTTCTTTAAGTTTAAGAGAAGTAATGAACTAAAATTTTGCATAGTATTTATGCCAAAAGCCGGTGGTGTGAGCTGTAAAGAGAGGAGAAATGTATTTATCACTTAGACGGTGAGATCTATTTTCTTTGGAATCCCTATCATGCTAAAGCATGAATTTTTTTAAATGGAAAAAGAATTTTGGCCCAAGGCCTACAACCCGAGACAAAGTAGGGTGAAAAATGACTCATATACACGACCGCATATCAATACCACCCTAGCCCAAGAAACATAATAATACATTCTCTCGAAACAAAGAAAATAAAATTCTAAATTGGTTGAGAGTTGTGGCGATTTGAGCATTACATACGAAGCTTGATTTGTGACGAAATCCTTCAATCGGGAAGGTAATCAAACTTCAACTGACTTGAGGGAGTTGTATTAAGCAATTTGGCAACTACCATCGGCTATAAGCGATTTGAATAGAAGCTCGATTTATGTTGAAAATTCTTCGGTCGAAGCTTCTATTTGTTATAAAATAGATCCTTTAAGCCTTCGATGGCGGCTTCCAGTATGATATGAAGTATATATCTTTGAATTTGTTGGGTTCATCAGAGGATCCTGTTGTTATCTTCCTGAACTCTTGAATCTTTTTTCTTTCCCCTTTACACCAAACAGATAAGTGATATACTTTGTTATCTAATTCCCTTATGTAGTAGTTAGCATGAATATTGCGATTAATTCTCTTTCCTTGACATTCTCTCGCTTGTTGTAGTGTGGAATACTCGGGAACACTATTGCGCGTGCGGCTATTCATATTCAAAACAGGTAGAGAAACTCAAATCATTATCAACAAAATATAAGGGATGTTATCTACATTTGATTGATTTAGTGCCTGGTTACTTCCCATGTAGATAACCGCGTTGGATGTTTTGGAATAGCCACCCCTAAGTAGGGAGCCTGAGGAGACCCTACCAAGTTTTCTTCCTTGGGAAATCTCAGTAGAGAATTCCCCACTTTGTAAGCACTCTTCGACCCTTTCTTCATAGTTATCAATCTCATCAATGCTTTGATTTAGATTGGTGATGGAGTATTTCTTACATACTTTAAGAAATAGAATATTACATTCTGTTTTTATGTTTTTTAATAATTAAATGTTGTCAGTTTCAATTCCTTTATGCAATCTGATATTTCATTCCTTCCAAATGAAGTAGATAACTGTAGTTAGAACAATGCAGACTTTATTGAATTCTTTTATTTTGTTTTTGTATAATTTTTGAATGCATTGGATACTTTCTCTAATTCTTTGATGTGGCTTCTGTTGGTTGAGCTTTAAGTTGTTTTTAGCAATAAACCATATGTGTTTAGAATAGTCACAATCAAAGAATAATTGATTTGTGTTTTCCAATTCATTTTTACAAAAAGAATGATTGATATTTCCACTTTTATTTCATTTATAACATCCATCTCATGTTGGAAAAAAATTTATGATTGCAAAGAAAGCACAACAGGTTATTTTTGTAAAATTTTCACTATTCCAAATTGTTTTGTGCGAATCCACTTCAGCCTCTTCACCTTTAATGTAATCTCAAGTGATTTTAAATGAAAATTTTCCTTTTGATGATAATTTCCAATGCCAAGTATCTTCATTAAGGCTTGAATCTATTTCCACCTTAATAATTGCTGCGTTAAATATTAATGTTGCTGGTGTTTTTGTGTTTTACATGTTGAAGTTTGAATGATGCTTTCAACTTTCTCATTGGCCCCTCCAAATTGATAAAGATTAAACCATCCTAGTAGATTGATCAGGGATTTCATTAATCCAAGAATCAAATCAAAGGCTGGTTTGCTTGCCTTCTTTGAATCTCCTTTCTAATAATTTTATACCTATTTCCATGCATTTTAATATACTTTTCCAAGTGTGAGAATGATGATTTTCCATTAGCATAGACCAATTTTTTTTTGGACAAATTTGGCTTTCATCCACTTGGTCTATAATGATTTGCCTTCTATAAATTTCCAAAACAGTTTGTAGTTGCAAACTTCACTCAAGTCTATGTTCCTTAAGCCTAAACCACTAGCTTTTTTTGGCTTTGTAACTATGTTCCGTGTAACTTTGTGTTATTTATCTTTCCATATAAAGTTGGCACATAATCTTTCTATTTTTTCTATTGCTTTTGTTGGAATATTATGAGATTGCACCTAGTATAAAATTATAGCTATAATGACTGTGTGGGTGAGCTCCAATCTTCCAACTATTGATAACAATCAACTAGACCAGCTGTCATGTTTTCCTTGAATAATGTAATGTAGTTTAGTACAGTCCATACCCTTAATTTGATTGGCACCTAGTGGAAGCCCTTAGTATTTACCTGGCAGACCATTTTCTTGAAATTTTAGTGTGTCCAAAACGTCTGCTTTCCTACTGCATGCTTCTTTTAATATACCTTGCTTTTACTTTCATTAATTTGAAGCCCAACATATGCCTTAAGATTTTCAAATATTTTCCCAATAGTTTTTGCATTTTGACTGTCCACATTTAAGAAGATTAATAGATCATCAACATACAATAAATAATTAATGCAAGAACAATTGAATTTGGAGGTTTTATTCCTGTATTCATTTGTTCCCTTTCAATTTGTAACGTAAATTCCATTGCTATAGTAAAAAGTAAGGAGATAATGGAGCTTCTTTTCTAATTCCTCTATTAAAATGTATAAAACCATAAGTAGATCCATTAATTAGAATGGAATAAGTGACACTACTGATACATTCTTTGACTAGATTGCAAAAAAATTCATGAAATCCTAGTTGTTTCATCATATGTATAATGAAGTTTCTATTGATTTTATCAAATGCTTTATAAAGATCTACTTTAATGCACATTTTAAGTTTCCCACTTTGATTAACATTTCTGACCATTCCATGGGCCAACAAAGTGTTTTCAACTATAAGCATGCGTGGTATAAAAGCACTCTGATTTTATGATATTAAATATTTTGAATTTTCTTAATTTTATTACTTAAAATAATAGCCATTATTTTGTAAATGAAACTACAACAGGCTATAGGCATATAGTAACTTTTTGGAACATTAATTTTGGCACGGGACTAATAAATGTATGATTAATGTTTTTCAATATTTTTCCAGTAGAGAAAAACTCATTTACATCTTCCAACAAAATACTTTTTCTTTCCTCCCAATGAGTTTTGTAAAATATAGCCCCAAAGCCATCAGGCCTTGGGTTTTTATCATCATTTACGTTGAAAATAATATTTTGATATCCTCTAAACATACTTGAGAAAGTAAAATATCCTTACTATTAGCATGCAGTAGGTATTTAGTTGTAACATAAGAAAATTTTCTTGGGTAGTGATCAGAATTGAACAAATCAGAAAAATAAAGGATAGCCTCCTTTTCTAAATGAGAGGCTTCATTTATAGTGACACCCTTGCCATTTATTAAATTTCCTATATCATTTCTATATTTCCTACTAGACATTTTGGCATAGAAGATTTACTTGAGGTATCCCCACTAGTAAGCTAATCTACTTTACCTTCTGCCTTAAATTAACAGCTTTAACATACAAATCATTGATTAATTTCTTTTGCATATGAAAAAAATTACTTATTTGCAAGGAGTCTAAGCTATCCAAGTCGATACTGTTTTGCAGTCTCAAACATTCCTGCCTTAATTGATTGATTTCATTGTTATTACTGTTTTTATTCCATTGCTTCAAATTTTCTTTTGTATTTTATAACATTTTCCTGAATTTGAATTGAGCTGAACCCATTATTTGGGTTTGTAAACTATTTTACCAATCTGTTTATAATTTTTGTCATATGCCTAGCCATTTTTATATCTAAAAGGAAAATTGATTTTAACTAAGCTTTTATGATTAAGAATTAATTACAATGGAGCATGACCACTAGTCTCTTAAGGAAGAGCTGAACATTTGAAATCAGGAAAGAGATTAATAAATGTTTAATTTATTAATATTCTACCTAATTTGCAACATATATTTCTAAATTCATTGTATTTCCAAGTAAATTTATTTCCATATATTATAGGCTCAATTAGCCCAGTTTTAAGAATAAAATTAGAAAGAAATTCCAACTTAAAAAAATTTGGAATTCCTCCCTTTTTTCAGATGCATGCAAAAAAGTGTTAAAATCCCCTTTAACAATCCAAGCAATATTTATTATTTTGTTAAGGTGCTCTAAATAATTCCATAACAATAATCTTGTTAGAAATGCGGATTATGGATCTTGAGGCTAGAATAACAGTAGAGGAGGGGGTGAATAGCGTTCTGTGGATTTTCTAAATCTTTTTGAAACATATGCAATTTAATCACCAACAAATACAATACACAAACACAAATATAATCACAGAATCAGACACAGATGCAAATAATAAATAAAAGCACTAAAGGAAAGAACACACCAGGACTTTATACTGGTTCGGAGTTACCCTACATCCAGTCTCGCACAATTGTATGGATTTCTTTTCAAAATAATCTCCCAGATTGTAACAACTTGGTATTTTCAGCCATTCGCATCCACACATGTCGGACTTGAATTTCTCAAAATACTGCATTGTAAATAAATTTGGAGCAAATGAAAACAATCACAGAATCACTGACATAGAAGTATCAGAATAACTCGCAACGGAAATTAAAATACCATAGTAGTTCATGAAGCTACTATAACAAACTCTCAAAACAAAATACATAATATCAGTCTGAAACATATATAATTTTATTTAATTTAAATACATAATAGTAGTTCATGAAGCTACTATAACAAACTCTCAAAACAAAATACATAATATCAGTCTGAAACATATAAAATTTTATTTAATTTAAATACATAATAGTAGTTCATGAAGCTACTATAACAAACTCTCAACAAAATACATAATATCATTCAGTTTTATTTAATTTAAATACCATTTCAAATCACATTTCAAAATGGTTAATATTTCAAATCAAAATACTCCATTTAAACCAATCAAATATTCCAATTAAACCAATTATATATTCCATTTAAATCATTTAAAAATGAAATCATTATATTTAATAATTAAATATCAAATTATCAAAAATTTAGCCTTTTCATAGTTTATTTATTCTTTTAAATTTATCAAAACAGTGTAATTCAACTTTCGCAGCACTTAGAAGAGGCTACAGAAAGTTATGTTTTAAAACAATTCATTTAGACAGCATTTAAAATGCTGTAATAGGTTTAATTTAATTTCAAATAGACTTTAGTTAAGTCCAGCAACTACAGCGCTTACAAAGTGTTGTAATAGCCTTTGTTCAATTCTAGTCATTTCGTTCATTTATATCAACTACAGCAGCATTTACAAAATGCTGTAATATCCTTTACACTAGAAATAATAACATATCAAAAATGCAATTAATTAAATTCCAAATATTCAATATAATTTCATGAGTAATTAAATTTTTATTTAAACCATTTTAAACTTATAAAATCGTATTCTCACATTTAAAAACAATCATTTAAATATCCCTTAATTTATGATTTTACAAAGTGAAATTTTCACAAATAATTATCAAATCTTTAATAATTCACTTATATAATAAATGTAAATTTTTATAACATTTCATTTAATTAACATTTTAATTAAGTTTACCATTTCAAAATTTTATTTAAATTCCATTTTATTTTCTTAACTTAACTTTTATTTTTAAAACACTTTCACATTTTCCAAGTTAAGTTATACTCCAAATTTCAACTTTAAACATTTATTTATTTAACTATTTTTAATTTATAGAAAATCAATAACACTTTATAAAATAATTTTTAAATTTAAATTTAAATCAAATTATCGTATTTTCTTACTTAACTTAAACTTCATTTATAAACAAAATCATAAATTCCAAAGTTAACTTATATTTCAAATTCTACTTATATTTCAAATTCTACTTTACTATTTATTTATCTCGCTTATTTAACTTGTACAAAATCATTAATATTTTATAAAAATCATTTTTAAATAAAATTTAATCAAAATATCATAATATTTACATTTTTAAAATACAAAAAAAATTAGAAAAATATATATTAACCACGGGTCTGTATATAATTTCTAGCATAGGTCAAGTGATACGGATATATAACATTTCAATCCGTAATTTACAAAGAAAATCCAGGTTCTATCATTTCAAACCCGTAATCCCAAGTAAAAATGAAGTAAATAAAAATCATTCAGGCCTATCATTTCAGCCCATAACGATTTTTCCCTATTCTAAAGTCCGTTCGGGTATGTATCATTCCAACCCATAGTGATTCTAATCTATAGGGAACTTGCAGTGTGATAAACTGATATAAATAAATAGAATAACATTATATAACAGTAAAAGACTATATGAGAGGTGTATAAATAGGGATGTGCATCATATGATCATATCACAGGCAGTTATAACATAATAATATAGTTTACAGATTCAAATGTTGTCAATTTACTAATTATATAAGTACAAATGTCTAGTGAGAAATACTTACCTCTACAAGCTGGAGATAACAACCAAACACATAACAGAGATCCAAAAGGCATGAAAACATGACTACGATTCAATTGTGGAAAGAGCCAAGTTATTTGCCTTGTTACATATCAAACAAAACAGTATATGTATAACATGAATTTCAATCCAAAATATGATTTTAAATAACTAGAAATCATGTAAAACAAAGAGTCAAACTCTTGCACTTGCTTCCACAAACCTCATTCTGGGCCAATAGGGTCCAAATACACGGCCGTCGGGTGCATTTGGTCAAGCATGGGTCAAGTATTCTCGGCCTAGCTAGGGATGAAGGCATGGAAGTGGTATGTGCATGAAATTTCAACACAAGGCAACAAAGCAATTTTCTTTGCAACAACAAGCTTCGGCCACGGCTCCAATTGGCATGGCCAGGCTTGGTGGGGTCAGGTAATGATGTGGCAGAGGTTTTGGTTCAGCTATGGGCTGGAGAAAGTGGTGCAAAGGGTGGCTAAGGGGTTGTATGAAGTGGTGATAGTCATAGGGGAGCTCGGTTAGCATATATAAGAAGTGTTTGCTAATTTTTTTTTTGTGTATCTTCATCGAAGATGGCCACGGCCAGTTGGGTCAGAGGAGATGTAGGTGTTTGAAGCTGGACAAAGTGGTGATGGAGGTGGTGGTGATGGTGGAGGCTAGAGGCTGAACATATAAGGTGAAACAAGTGAAGAATAATGCATAAACAAGGAGAAAGAGTGAAAAAAGTGAAATATTTACCAAAATTTTTCTCTGGTGATAGAGACCAAAAATTTTGGGTTGAGAAACAAAATTTTCGTGAAAAATGATGCGAGATGTGGCTGAAGGAATGAGGTATGGTCAGCCAATAGTTAATGCAAATGTTGATTGGAATTGAAAAGGCAAGAAGGTTAAAAGTCTAAGGCATATAAAGGGTTTAAAACTCTTCAAATTTCCATATTTCTTTTTGCATTTTTAAATACTTTTGAAAATGAATATAAATAAAATAATAACACAAAAAGATAATGAATAAATAAAATAAATAAATAAATTTTAAATAAATATAAATAAATTAAGAAAATAGCTTAAAAATAGAAACTAGGTTATAAAATTTAAAAATAAAATACAACAAGTTTTGGAAAATTATAACATCACTTTTAAAAATGTTTTTAAAATAAAATATATACCTAACATGTCATATAACACATATTAGAACATGATTTAACAAATAAAAATTTATTTATATAAATTAAAATAGATAATTTTACTAAATAAATCAATTTACATACAATATTGTAAAAAGCATAACTTTCACAATATAAATCGGATTTCAACGAAACGAAAAGTAGTATTCTTGAAATTTAATTTATTTTCATAATAAAAGATGAAATTCAAAATTTCAAATGTTTAGACTTTAAATTTAAAAGTCAAAATTTGACCAGATTGACAAAAAATCCACTTTCTGGAAATATCCTATTTATTCAGGCTTGAAATTATAATTGATCCAAAATTAAAATTTATATTTAAAATAAAAAAATTTATAAATTTTAATAAATATAATAAAAAAATTAAATCAGAAATTCAATTTAAAATAATTAAAATATACAATTAAAATAATCTCAAAATACTGGCTTATTACACTCTCCCCCACTTAAATCTTTTCGTCCTCGAAAAGAACGAACAAAGAAAATAAGGAAAAGCAAGATAGACAACAAATAATACCTGGAAAAACAATTCCAGATTCGAAGCATGAATGATCTCCTATGTTTCCCAGGTACAATGGCAATCATCAGTACTTCACAGTACTTTGATCAGACTAACAGATTTCCTTCTTAGCTGCTTCGTACCTCTGCTGACAATACGAAGTGGCTTCTTCTTGACAGTCAAATTAGGCTTAATATCCAAACTATCAAGAGAAAAAGGCTAAACAAAAAGAGATGGGTCAAGAAGATACTAGAGGAGATGAGAGACGTAGAATACATCATGCACTCCAGAAAATTTCTCGAGCAAATATAAACGATAAGCCAAAGAACCAACTCTTTCCACAATGCCGAAAGGACCCTCGAAGAGGACAAAGGTAGGAATAGCTAGAAGGGAAAATAAGTTAAAAGACAAGGATGAACCATTATTTTAAAATCATATAAATTTCAATTTAAAATTTTATATTTATAACATTTTGAACATTTAATAATATACATTTTATGATATGATGAATAGTCATTTGATTCAAATTTGATACTTTGAAGGAAACAATATTTAAAACATTTTAAATTATTTATAAAAGTAAAATAAATGATCAAAATATCTTTATATAATACTTTATCAAAATACTTTTATAACTCGATGTCTTAACAAGTTTACTTTCGTTCCTGCAGACTCTGGCTATGCGTTGATCAGGCACAAAGCTAGAATTCTCTAGGTACTTAGTAGACTTATTTCAACACCCGGTGAAAATACTTGAAATACCTTTTAAAAACAGATATGGAAAGTACAATCAAAACAACACAACCAAACCAAAACATGTCGATAATGGATAACGGATACACAGTGGTTACGCCTGGATCCCCCAGGAAACATCTATACCCGTAGGCTGACTACCGCAGCCCTGCGATTACGCCATAAAGACTGGTAGTACAGCAGATACACAATGGTTACGCCTGGATCCCCCAAGAAACATCCGTACCCATCGGCTCTCGCAGCCCATGCAGATTACGCTACCAAGCGACCCAACAGATCGCGATACACAATGGTTACGCCTGGATCCCCTAGGAAACATCTGTACCCGTAGGCTATTGCAGCCCCTGCGAAGGACGCTATGCAGTCGCGCTCATAAGACCATGGAGATCGCCATGGAATTCGATGGACACTCGAGTATCATATCTGATAAACCCAAGTCAGAGAGAATAATATCGATAGAATGAATCCACATTGTGGCCATAAAACAGATATCAAGTACCTTTCAAATCACTTTCAAATATCATACTTATATAAAGTCCATTATATATAAGATTTCATTTCAAATCGAATACTTCCCAAAATCAATAGTACATCAAATCACACTTATATAGACTTCGATTATATAAGATTTCAATTTGCAAATTGAGTACCTTTACAAATCAATAGTTTCAAATCACTCCATACTTACACAAATCAATTTTATATAAGTTCGATAACTCCCCATCAAAGTATTTAAATAAACAAGGTTCTCAATTTCAAACCATTTCAATATCAATTCAGTTTCAAAATCATATATGATTTCACCAAATCATTTCTTCCTAATTACATATATTCAGTTTCATAGTTTCTTAAAACAATAGATTTAGAAAATAATCCAAATTTCCAAATCATAAAAAATTAGGTCAAACAAATTCATTTCTATTTCAAATATATATTCACTTTCAAAAAAATCGTAATACTTTCAAAGTTATAAATCATTCGAAGCCAAAATACTTGAAATCATTACACTTTAAAAATCATAACCTTTCGAAATCATATGTTTGAAATCATAAAACACTCCTTTAATTCTTTACATTTCACAAATTTATTCAATTAAACCCAAATCTAAAATTTCCAATTTTAATTAAATTCAAACCATCGGTTTCAATTCAATTTAGTTTTCCAACAAAACCATTTCAAATATTATCAAATTTCAAATAAAGATTTGATCCATAAGATAAACTATTCAATCTTTAATATATTTCAAAGCTTAAATATACCATATTCCAAAACTAAATTTTATAATTTCATATATCTCAAATTTTACTTCATTATTACTTAGTTTTGAAATATTCATTTCATAAATCCATCATTTTTAAATAAACTCAAATTACAAGTAAACCAAATATCCTTTCATACAAATATAAACTTCTAATATTCATTTTTCAAAATCAATTATCATTTCAATTCACATTCTTTATCAAAATAAAGATTAAATCATTTCCAAACCATTTCAATCATCAAAATATCTAAAATGGTTACTAAGTTTAAAACCATCTCTTTTTTTTTAAAAAAACCTTCAAACTATTTATTTCTATACGAAAAATCCAATTTACCATTGGAAAGATTATTGTTCTATATATATACTTTATTCAAAACATTTCAAATCTATATTTCATACCAGTATAATTCAAAATATTCTTATTTATTTCACTCAATAAACAGTTTCGAACATATATAAATCATATTACTTTATACTTTAATCATACGAAACTAAACTTATGTTCTTTATCAAATACCCTATACCTTTCAAATCACTTAGCTTTGAAAAGTTCACCTTGATTTGGAAGTGCTCGAACCATCAAAATAGGCGAAGAAATCATATTTTCAATCCAAGAGTTGGAAATCACCAACATATCAGTAAACCAATACCAAAAGATAGGGTTATACCAAAACAAATCTAAATCTCGAGAATTGAGCACCGGCTACTTTAAATTATTTCAAATATATATATATATATATATCTTTCGAAAATCAAATCGTGCTTCAAAATCTGAAATCAAAATTGGCTTCACAAAACCACTCGCATAGCAAAGCTATTAGAGTGGCCTCTCCCCCACTCAGAAACTCGAAAATCAATGTCGATGATGCATGCATTCATCACCGAAATTATTTTCTAGCGACATAAGTGGGTTCTGGACTTTTATTTTCTTGAAAAACTTCTTTGAAATCTCTTTTGAAATCATTGAATTCATTCGAATACATTTGAAACATTTCTTATTCGGTAAAATATCATTAAATCATATTATTATTATATATTTTCTAAAATCTTAAAACTGACACCGGAGTTCGATTCCTCAAAATTCAAATTCAAAACCCTTCAATTATAAATCATTTTATATAAGTCAAATTCTTATAAAATTTTCAAAATTTCAAATCCTGTCAAAGCTTTAAAATTTCGAAGAAAGAAAAATATATAATCCATATCGAAAACATTTCACTTTTATATACAAAATAGGGTCATCCTTATCAAAACAATAATTTCAATGTATGCATAAATTCAAAATACAATCAAACACAAATTTCCAAAGAATGATTCAAAGTTAGATTTCAAACAAACAGAGATTCGAATTTAGAGAAACTCTAATCAAATAGAATTCTGGTTCAAATATAATCTCGAACAAAGATGAGATAATTTTATTACCAAATAGAAGATGGATAATCCTACATAAATCGTGGGCGACCTTAACTGGTCAACCGTGACTTTAGGAACATAATCAATTTGGAAATCTAAGGCAAATCGACATTCGATCGCCAGAGATAGAATCCAGGTAGAGCAGGAGATAGATAGCATAGTAAACTGAGGATATAGAAATCTTCGGTGAATCAATGACAATTGTAAAGGAGTTTCACCCCTTTACAAATCATTCAAAGATTTACGGAATCACCGATCATTATAAAGGCCATGCCAAAGTGGAGTTATGGAATGCCCCAAAATCAAAAGGGTAAAATAGGGAAGACAAGAATAGATTTCAGAACAAGTGGGAGCGTTCCAAAGTTCGAGGAATCCTATTCAATAAGAATCTTAACCAAGAGATTTCTAACAAGGTGGATACAGAAGGAATGAAGTTTAGAAAATCTTGGTTTCAAATTAAGAAATTTTTTATACCAATATAATCTTTGAAAATCCTTTAAAAATCATTAGGAAATCAATTTTATACTTCGAAAATACGTTCTCTCACAAAGAATTGATTCTGAGATTGATTTCACTCATTCTAGGGTATTTCTACCCTATCTCTAATGAGTTTTTGCTCCGCAGGCTAAGGTTTGCCTAAAACCAAAGCTCTGATACCAACTGCAACAACCCGGTATTTTCAACCATTCACATCCACATATGTCGGACTTGAATTTCTCAAAATACCACATTGTAAATAAATTTGGAACAAATGAAAACAATCACAGAATCACAGACACAGAAATACCAGAATAACTCGCAGCGGAAATTAAAATACCATAGTAGTTCATGAAGCTACTATAACAAACTCTCAAAACAAAATGCATAATATCAGTCTGAAACATATACAATAGAAATCTCAAATACATAGAAGTTTATAAATACCAGAACTGAAATAGAACAAGTGAAACTGAAAGGGAATAGCTAACTAGACAAGCAGAATCTCCAGCGATTCCTAGCTCCAGAAAAAGAAATCCAAAGCTAAGCTGTAAATACTCAAGCTGACCCGAGCATAAAGTAAAACACAAATCACTCGAGTCAGGACATACATACTTATATAATATAAACCAACTCAAGTGAGCTATAGTAATGCACAATGACTTAAAGGATGCTTGGGATCGCCCATCCTTCAAGGATTAGTTAAACTATAAACTAAATACATCCCATGGTTAAAATTTTAAAATGGTATTTTATACTTCTAAATCAAATATCATTTAAAAATTCAATATCATTTCAAATTCATTTAAAATATTAAAATATCATATTCTTCCAAAACTTCATTCAGTTTTATTTAATTTAAATACCATTTCAAATCACATTTCAAAATGGTTAATATTTCAAATCAAAATACTCCATTTGAACCAATCAAATATTCCAATTAAACCAATTATATATTCCATTTAAATCATTTAAAAATGAAATCATTATATTTAATAATTAAATATCAAATTCTCAAAAATTTAGCCTTTTCAAAGTCATTTATTCTTTTAAATTTATCAAAATAGTGTAAATTCAACTTTCGCAGCACTTAGAAGAGGCCATGGAAAGTTATGTTTTAAAACAATTCATTTAACAAAAGACAACATTTAAAATGCTGTAATAGGTTTAATTTAATTTCAAATAGACTTTAGTTAAGTCCAGCAACTACAACACTTACAAAGTGCTGTAATAGCCTTTGTTCAATTCTAGCTATTTCGTTCATTTATATCAACTACAGCATTTACAAAATGTTGTAATATCCTTTACACTAGAAATAATAACATATCAAAAATGCAATTAATTAAATTCCAAATATTCAATATAATTTCATAAATAATTAGATTTTTATTTAAACCATTTTAAACTTATAAAATCATATTCTCACATTTAAAAACAATCATTTAAATATCCCTTAATTTATGATTTTAAAAAGTGAAATTTTCACAAATAATTATCAAATCTTTAATAATTCACTAATAAAATAAATGTAAAATTTTATAACATTTCATTTACTTAACATTTTAATTAATTTTACCATTTCATAATTTCATTTAAATTCCATTTTATTTTCTTAACTTAACTTTTATTTTTAAAACACTTTCACATTTTCCAAGTTAAGTTATACTCCAAATTTCAACTTTAAACATTTATTTATTTAACTATTTTTAATTTATAGAAAGTCAATAACACTTTATAAAATCATTTTTAAATTTAAATTTAAATCAAATTATAATATTTTCTTACTTAACTTAAACTTCATTTATAAACAAAATCAAAAATTCCAAAGTTAACTTATATTTCAAATTCTACTTTTATTTCAAATTCTACTTTACTATTTTTTTATCTCGCTTATTTAACTTGTAGAAAATCACTAATATTTTATAAAAATCATTTTTAAATAAAATTTAAATCAAAATATCATAATATTTACATTTTTAAAATACTAAAAAAAATTAGTAAAATATATATTAACCACGGGTCTATATATAATTTCTAGCCTAGGTCAAGTGATACGGATATATATCATTTCAATCTGTAATTTACAAAGAAAATCCAGGTTCTATCATTTTAAACCCGCAATCCCAAGTAAAAATGAAGTAAAAAAAGTCTAAGGCATATAAAGGGTTTAAAACTCTTCAAATTTCCATATTTCTTTTTGCATTTTTTAATACGTTTGAAAACGAATATAAATAAAATAAAAACAAAACAAAATAATGAATAAATAAAATAAATAAATAAATTTTAAATAAATATAAATAAATTAATAAAATAGCTTAAAAATAGAAACTCGGTTATAAAATTTGAAAATAATATGCAATAAGTTTTGGAAAATTATAACATCACTTTTAAAAATGTTTTTAAAATAAAATATATACCTAACATGTCATATAACACATATTAGAACATGATTTAACAAATGAAATATTATTTATATAAATTAAAATAGACAATTTTACTAAATAAATCAATTTACATACAATATTGTAAAAGCGTAACTTTCACAATATAAATCGGATTTCAACGAAACGAAAAGCAATATTCTTGAAATTTAATTTATTCATAATAAAAGATAAAATTCAAAATTTCAAATTTTTATATTTTAAATTTAAAAGTCAATGTCTGACAAGATTGACCAAAAATCCACTTTCTGGAAATATCTTATTTATACAGGTTTGAAATTATAATTCACCCAAAATTGAAATTTATAGTTAAAATAACAAAATTTATCAATTTTAATAAATATAATAAATTTTTTAAATCAGCAATTCAGTTTAAAATAATTAAAATATACAATTAAAATAATCTCAAAATACTGGGATATTACACAGATTACACCCTCGATTTTAAGGCCACGAGGTACACCCTCCTATATTCGAGTCCGGGGTAAACTCTCTTGATTTACCAGGCCACAAGATCACCTAATCGATTTTCGAGGCAACAGTCACACCCAATTGATTTCAAGGCTCAACCGCACATTTTACTCAATAGTATTCAACACTGAGATCTTATGGAGAGAGTGGCAGAGAATCAAACAAGAGATAATCAAGTTTTATTTACTTGGTATTTAGGAAGAGTATAGTTTGGGATTCTTTAGATTAAATGTGGAAGATGAAGAGGAGAGAAAGTGAATGAAAATCTGGTAAACATTCATTTAGAACTTACTGGTATTTATAGAGATCAACAACCATATCTATTCGTGAAATGATACGACGAATAAACACTTCTTTTGAAAATTTGAAATTTGAAAATTAACGGGCACCATGTCGACATGGGGGGATGGAGTATGTCGACATGCTCTAGGCAAAAATGGTGATTTTGATTTTCTTATTAAAATTGGTTTCTATAATTTTTCAAAAAAATTTCTAAACATTTACAAATATACTTGAATATAGTTTAACCATATGAAAAAGTTTAGAAAGTAATTTTTAATATATAATCTTAATCTATAAAGTGATTTAAAATCTGAGTATATAAATATTTAAAAGTTAAATATTAAAACAAGAGATAGTTTAAAATCAAGGACAATTTTGAAATCAAAATGTTAAAAATGATAAAGATAAATTTGAGACTAAAGTATTTCAAACAGGAGAGTTGTCTTTTTGAAAAGAAAGTTTTGAAAAACATTTTTAAAATAAGAGATATATTTTTGAAAAGCATTTTCATAAAATTAGTGGATATCAAAATAGGACCACTATATGTTCCACTATATATTATCGTGGGTTCCATCCCATTTGGGTTCCATCCCTTTAATAGGCTTGAAGTGGATTCCATTCCACGAATAAATTTCGAATAAAGATGTAAGTGCTTTTAAGAAGTTTTAACATAATTCTAGACTCAATACTTATCTTATACTTTGAAATCTTGAACTTTTGATATCTTGCTACTCATGAGTCTTCAATCTTGATGTCTTCGACCTTTAAATTCATCAGTCTTGTATCTTTATACTGTATAGTCTTCATTCTTGGTACCTGCATGTTTGTATCCTACATATACATATATATCTAAACTATAATGTTAGTATTTATATTTTATATTAAGTCCTAAGGTTGTTGTCATCAAAACCATCATTCTCAAGGACTAATAATCTCCCCCTTTTTGATGATGACAACCTATGTTTATAAAATATACTTCACCTTTACTCTAACTTCCCCTCAAACTAATAACTCCCCCTAAAACTAATAACTCCCCCTTAATATATGCCTAACTGCTCTAACTACTCTATTTTATAATTCTTCCCCTTTGTCATCAACTAAAACTAATCCTATACCAATATAACTCCCCGTTAATCTAATATTGGAGTACCTGTGACAAATTAAGATGGAACATATATATATATATATATATATATATATAATAACATGTATTACTTAATGAAAACATAACAAATATGAAAGTTTAAATCCAATAACCATACATTATGTTTCATATAATTTTATAAATTCAATTCAACCAAATTTATTCTAATCAAACAATTCAAATCGAATCAAACAATTCGAATCAAATCAAACAATTCAAAAGTGAGTAATCAAACCATAAGATGATCAAATAATTTTAGTAACTTCAACCCATCATTCTTCTCCAAAAATAGGGTCCATTTTAATATTCCCAATCTTCGTTATCTTAAATCAAAGTTCCTTCAAGATTTGCATTGAAATCATCTTTGTTTAGGGCAGAAATCATCTAATGGAGGGCATCGAAATGCTTCACTTGTTCTTTTATCATCTGCATTTGACTTAGTTCTATATGCCTTTGATTGCGGAGAATAAAAGTAAGTATATTCTTGAATGACTTGAGAGTTTCTTCAAGATTTTCACTTAGATTTTGAGAAAGGGATGCCATTTGTGATACATAGTTAAAAGATGCAAATAGAGATGAGTAGAAATAAAGAGTTTACAAATGTCTAGAAGAAAAAGGTGTTTAAATAGGCAAGAATTCATTTGAAATGAATAGACACAAGTTAGTTATTTTTAATTCAAATTTAAAAAAAAACTAAATCAGACAGTTATATGTCGACATAGGGTGTAGGGGTATGTCGACATGGGTGTATTGATTTATGCATCTTCTTTGTTTTATGCATAAGTATGTATATATAAACTTATATACTATTCTATCATTTATTCCAGAGACACGATAAGGTAGAAAAACATAAGATAGATAAATTTATTGGTAGATGAGCTATTACAAGACATACTTCATAACATGATAAAGATCAATACAAGTTCATACAAAATAAACTAGTACATCACATTAGAGTGTTCTAAAGGATGAGGAGGAGGATGACGTGCCAAGTTTCCGACCAATTTTAGCAAAGAACTTGTTCATATTAGTGGACATTTTATCCAATTTCTTACTAACGGATCTTTTGAGAATCCGTTGATTTTCCACTATGATCTTTTGATTTTTGATGAGATTTTTGTTGGAAGGATTGTTAGTATTGATAGGATATTCAATACTTTCCAAGGAGGTGTCTTCATCTCTTCTTCAATTTCCATTTCCTCCCCTTCTTCTTCTTCTTTCTCATTTTCTTTTTCCATCTCTTCATGTGCCAACCTTTTATCCTTTTCGGCAAGAGATTCATATTGTTGAAATATGAAAGGAATTTTCATAAGAGAAATATTGACATGATTAAATACTTTTCTTGAAACAAATTCTTCCCTTTTATAATCAAAACCAAAATAATTAAAAATCCGAGTGGGATGGATTCCATGATACAAAGTATTCTCATCCATTTCCAAATTCTTAGGATGATGTTCATCCATAATCATTTGCGCCCAATTAATTTCATAATGAACAAAAATAGCAAAAATAGCTATACAAACTTTCAAAGTCGGGTTATTGAAATTTCCTGATCTTGGAGTGATAGTATGTTGCAAAAGAAGATTAACAATACGTGCTTTCGGACGAAAGTTATGATTTTTAAATTCAAAGTTGTCATCTCCTTCGAAAATGTGATGAAATATCTCACGAACATGTTCATCAACATTAAAATTTGTAAGATCCATTCTCGAATTCTTGCAATTAAGAATGTTTCCCAAAATTTCACAATTTAAAATAATTTTAGTGCTGTAACATTCCTGAAATTTATCAAGTTTAAATTGGCAATTAAATTAATTTTTGAAGATAAATTGCTAATTTATTTATGAATTAATTGGATAATTTCTAGAATAAAAAAATTTAGCTTATAAAGTAGGATTGGTTTAAGATTTATGAATAAGTATTTTATAAACAAATATTGAATTTAAAAATAAGATGTATAAAATATATTTATATTAATATGTGAGCTAAATTAAAAGATTTAAAAATAGAATCTATAAAATAATTTAAACTAAGGAGTTGAATATGATTTGTATATTAAACATTAAAAATAGAATTCATGAATTAATAAAAAAAATATGATTGGTACAATGACTTGAGTTTAAAAATTTAAAAAAACAAGAATGAATATGAAATACTTACCTTTTGGAATTTAATAAATGTATTGTAATAAAAATTGATGTAATAAAATAAGTTTACAAAAGCACCATGAACTAAGAAATGTATATTTATGTGTGATGTATTTGTTGAGTGTACAAATTGTTATAAATTCATTTCTTTTTTTTAAATTTTGTAAAAGTAAAATAAATACAAATGTTGTATTTCAAGTTAAGATTGAAATTTAAATTTAAAATGAGTGTTTTAAAAATGAGTAGCATTAAAAAAAAAAATATTAAGATATAATATATGTATATATATATATATAAATGTTGACTAAATTCTTTTAGCATTGAACATGTACATACATATACAAATGAATAAACAAATACATTTATTTATAAAGTATATATGATAAAAAAAAAAAATAATGATAAATAAAGTTTATAAATTTATTTTGTCTTGTAAAAAAAATCACCCATGTGAACATACATACACATGTGAGATGGAGTAGAGTAAGACAATCAACAAAATCCAAAGTTTATGATGATTTTTAACAAATGGCATTCATAATATTTATTTGAATATAAAAAATGAAAATTTAAAATTATGAAAACTTTACATCTTCCCATATGTAATCATGGGTATCTTAGAAAATCTGAAAACAGATTTGCCTCCACTAATCTCAAAATCATAAAGCTGTTCAAAACATAAGATAAGAAAAAAAAAAAAAACAATTCAGTTTGAACTCAAAACAAAAGAAAAACCCAAAATCTTCATTCTCAGACCATACAAACTGCATTTTTCAAATCTGCATACATGTGCATTCATGTTAAAAATCTGAAACCCAAACAAACCTTCAACTCCTCTTCTTCAAAATACAAGCCTGCACATCAATTTAAAGCCTGCATGTATAAATCAAAAAGCCCTGCAATTTCAAAGGCCAGCATGCATTCATTTTTAAACCCTGGAACATGCATGTATGAATCAAGAAGCTCTGCATTTCTTTGCATCTGCAAATTGCAAGCAAGGCCTGCATGCATCAAGTAGAAGCTGCATGTTTTTAAAAAAGCATTCAAGCCTGCATTTCATAAATCTGGAACAAGAAGCTAGAAGCCTGCATGTTGTAAACTGAAGCATTATGAAGCAAGCATCATTTTTTAAAGGCAGGGGTCTGCATTTTTAAGAGCATTCAAGCCTGCATTTTCATAATTTGGAACCTGCATTTGAATGGGCATTCAAGCTTCTGCATGATCAATCTGGACAGTGTATGCTCTGCACCTTGAATTAAGGTGAGTAAACTACCACTTAAAAAGGTTTAAGTGATAATTAATCTGTTGCTTGATAAATTTCTGAAATGATGAATGCTTGCATGTTTATAAGTTGGTGATTTACCTGTGTATATGAATGAGTTAGTTTGCATGCTAGTTAGACTGTTCCTCTCTGATATTTTTAGATACAGAGATTTTAAATGAATTAAGTCCAAACCTTCTTATCAAATCACTTAGTGAATTATGATCCTAAACAAGCTAATTTGGGTAAACAACATCTAGTTTTAAATGACAAGTTCAAGTATAAACTGAGAAAAAAAAGAAAGAAGATCAAAGTCACTGGATTTTGAAATTTGTCTGGAAACAAATAACACAGTAGCAAATTTTTATCAATGTTTGAAAACAAATGTTAATTTATATTGATTCAAGCTTATATCTTGAATCATCACTGAAAGTTAGGAATTTCAAAATCAAAATTTCAATTTTTAGTAGAGTATAATATGTGTAATTGGGGTTTTAGTGAAATTTGGGTTTTTGCCAAATCCTGTTGATCTATGTAATTGGGTTGCTTGAAATTGTTGATGGAGTTAGGTGATGCATCAGAAAGTATGGTAAAAATGGTGGATGAATTTATAAATCACTGTGATGTTTGAATTTACTGGAAATTGATTTTAACCCTAGTTTGGGTTCTTACTGTAATTGGTCTACTACCACTTCATCTCTGCATCGGGTTTGAAGGAGTTTTGGGAGAAGAAAGAGCGATGGGTCAGCAATCCATGGCCGAAGTTGTGGGGTATATCATCAGTCGGAGGCGTGTGGGTGATGGGTTTTCTGACAGTGGCTAATTCCAGTTTCTACTGGAACAGTTCAGTTTGAAGTGCTAGATTTTGATTCGAGGCATGAGTGGTTGATCTGTGGGTCGTAGGTGGATGTATGGTGCTTGGGTGACTCGGCGGTGAGTTCGAAGTTGGCCAGTGGTGGCTCTGGCAATGGTGCAGGTGCACAGGATGATGGTGTTGTGCAGGGTTTGATGTTTCAGGGTTGCAGAAATTTTTGCTCGGGATGGCCTCGGGATTTTTGAGAAGAAACTCGAAGCGGGGTAGATTTTGTCTCAAAGTAAATTTTATGGTGACTCGAGTATACCTTTTGTTACAGGTTTGAATATTGGAAACAGAATTGTTTCCAGGTTTTTAAAAGAATTAAGTTGAAGTAATAATAGGAATATAAACTTAAAATTTGAAATCAGTTGGAACCTGAATTTAGTTATAGATTTAAATAATTCAAAATCTGAAATTTGAAAACATTTTAAATTAAAGAATGTAAGAGGTTCAAAATTCAACAGAAACTGTTCTGTTCTGTTTTTAGAATTTTAAAAATAAAGTTTTAGTTTAAGTCTGGAAATTAAACTTAGGATTTAGCTTGAATATAAGGATGAATTCAAATTGTTTGGATTCTTATTTTGTAATAATTTAAATGCAGAAATTTTAAATTGGTTTTCTTAAAAAAAAAAAAAAATAAAGAAACAGGAAAACTGTTTGCAGTTTTTAAAATTGAAAGTGAAAGTTTAAAATGTAAACTTAATTTGGACTTAGGTTTTAAGAACCTGAATTTGAATATGAATTCAAATAAGTATGAATTTTGTTGAAATAATTTCAGGAAAATTCAAAGTTTGTTTTTTTTT
The DNA here is from genome assembly GCA_030765085.1 of Allium cepa. Lineage (NCBI taxonomy): Eukaryota > Viridiplantae > Streptophyta > Magnoliopsida > Asparagales > Amaryllidaceae > Allium > Allium cepa. Next base: position 161,658,119 of record CM060939.1, read on the forward strand.
TTTTTTTTTTTAAAATAATCAGAAAACTGTTTTCTGTTTTAAATATTAAGGTAAAATTAAATTTTGCAGGTATAGGTTTAAAACTGAGTTTAAGTTGAATTTGAATATGAATTCAAATTTGATTTATCTGGAATTTGAAATCATTGATGGTTTTTAAAATTTAAATTTGATTTTCAAACTCTTTGTGGAAATGCATATGTGATTTGCATTTGGAATGGAAGGTTAAGTATTTAATTTAAAAAAATTCAAAATGAATTTAATCTGAGTTTTTAAAATCTGGATTTAAAATTTAAACTTCAGTTTTAAATAAAGGTTTAAATTGAATTGTTTTTAATGATCAAATGATTTGCATTTGAATTGTAGGTGTAAATTATAGAAAGAGTTTTAAAGAATTTAAAACTAAAATGAAATGGAAGTTGTATTTTCAATTTGGAAATTTTTAAGTAATTTTTAAATTGATTTGAATTGAAATTTAAATTCTTTTTAAAACTCATTTATAAAGTATATGTTCCTTTTAAACATATAAGATTAAGTTGTGTATTGTTTTAAACTCTTATTTAAGACAAATTTGAGTCTTTAAGTTTAAAAGAAATGTTAAATGGAATTTAATGTAAATTTAAAAACATTTTGTTTTTAAATGCATAATGTAAATAAGGAATGTTTATTTAAAGATAAAGAAAAGTATAATGATTTGTAATTCATTTAATTATTAAGGTAGTACAAATGGATAATTAATTAAAGTAATTAAGGGTTTTCATTTGATTAATTAAAGTTTAAGATTAATTTTTCTTAGAATAATTAATTTGTAATTAAGAAATCATTAATTGAATGATATTAGATTTTAAATTAATAATTGAAGATTTATTAATTGAATAAATATGGATAGTTAATTAATTAGGAATAATAAATGAAAGTAATCATATAGGTAATAAATTTAAAACCACCCAGTTTATTCATCTTAATTGTAGATGCTGATTGTTATTGAATGTTGTGTGATGGATTGATATTTTGATATGTGATGTGATGCTATTTGATGCCTTATGCTAAGCTGTTATATCTATGATATATATATGATTATATGAATATGCAAATCCTTTGACCCGTAAAACGACATTTGAATTTCGATGCGACAGGGAGTCGGATTCCAGCTGGTTATCCGAAACCCACATCGAATCATATTTGTGAATTTTTGTGATTGATAATTTACTTTATCTATGAATCTGTGAATATAGATAAGCGTTATGGGTTATACCGCTTATCTTTATGATTGAATCTGTAATGATGATGTTATGCACTATTGTGTAAAACCCCCGGACCAGACTTGCTTATCTAGGTGAAACGTGATGGGGGGTTCTCGCTTTGCGTTAGGTGGCGAACGGGAGACTCTTACCCCTACACGTCCTCTTTACGGGGTTGGTTAGGCGTAAGCCGTGACAGTCGAGAGGCTGGCCGTAAAAGCAAGGTCTGGGGTACCAGTGTAAGCCACGGTGGGGCTGGGATGGTTGAAAAGCCTACCGGTTACTGCTGACGGAAATGAGGTTCTTTACATTTGGTATCAGAGCTGATGGTTAAAACCTTAGCTCAGGAGTATAACACATTAAGTGACTCATTAGAGATAGGGCGAAGTAAACCCTAGAATGAGTATCCTTAAGATATCCGTTCGAATGCCTCAGTAAATTCTCTTACTATCCACTGATAGTGAGTATGAGTGCGAGAAGAGAACGAGATAGGGGACAGGGGAGTACCACTATAAATGGTCAATACCCTGCAACAGTGGAAACAACTTTTCTCTATCAATCTCCTTTGATTCAATTTCGAATTCTTTTGATTGCTTCGTGACTGCTCCAGAAAGAAGTTTCGGTGTGATGATGGCCATACGTATTGTTGTAGGAAATTCTTACTTCGTATCTTCATCGGTTTCTTATCAGCTTTTCGATCTAAATTCTAATGAATTTGAAGTTAAAAATATTAAATAAATTGGAAATTTTAAATTAGTAAATTGGTTAACTAACATGAAGATTTGATCCATCTATCTATTCTCTGGGATCCGATATATTCTACGAACGATTAGTATCTCTTCGAACTAGTCAATGCCCTTGCATATTCGTAGACCGATGGACCCAAATATCTTGTGTAATATTATATGAGATTTTTCTCATATCTATTGTTGATATTCTTATTTGGTAAGCCAAATGCAGAATAGTTAATCGGCCTGATTTATGAGTCGATTATCTATCCTTGTGTATCTATCCATCATTGGTTGTCTTCCTACTTTCAAATTTCGAGGACGAAATTTTCTTAAGGGGGGAAGTCTGTAACATTCCTGAAATTTATCAAGTTTAAATTGGCAATTAAATTAATTTTTGAAGATAAATTGCTAATTTATTTATGAATTAATTGGATAATTTCTAGAATAAAAAAATTTAGCTTATAAAGTAGGATTGGTTTAAGATTTATGAATAAGTATTTTATAAACAAATATTGAATTTAAAAATAAGATGTATAAAATATATTTATATTAATATGTGAGCTAAATTAAAAGATTTAAAAATAGAATCTATAAAATAATTTAAACTAAGGAGTTGAATATGATTTGTATATTAAACATTAAAAATAGAATTCATGAATTAATAAAAAAAATATGATTGGTACAATGACTTGAGTTTAAAAATTTAAAAAAACAAGAATGAATATGAAATACTTACCTTTTGGAATTTAATAAATGTATTGTAATAAAAATTGATGTAATAAAATAAGTTTACAAAAGCACCATGAACTAAGAAATGTATATTTATGTGTGATGTATTTGTTGAGTGTACAAATTGTTATAAATTCATTTCTTTTTTTTAAATTTTGTAAAAGTAAAATAAATACAAATGTTGTATTTCAAGTTAAGATTGAAATTTAAATTTAAAATGAGTGTTTTAAAAATGAGTAGCATTAAAAAAAAAAATATTAAGATATAATATATGTATATATATATATATAAATGTTGACTAAATTCTTTTAGCATTGAACATGTACATACATATACAAATGAATAAACAAATACATTTATTTATAAAGTATATATGATAAAAAAAAAAAATAATGATAAATAAAGTTTATAAATTTATTTTGTCTTGTAAAAAAAATCACCCATGTGAACATACATACACATGTGAGATGGAGTAGAGTAAGACAATCAACAAAATCCAAAGTTTATGATGATTTTTAACAAATGGCATTCATAATATTTATTTGAATATAAAAAATGAAAATTTAAAATTATGAAAACTTTACATCTTCCCATATGTAATCATGGGTATCTTAGAAAATCTGAAAACAGATTTGCCTCCACTAATCTCAAAATCATAAAGCTGTTCAAAACATAAGATAAGAAAAAAAAAAAAAACAATTCAGTTTGAACTCAAAACAAAAGAAAAACCCAAAATCTTCATTCTCAGACCATACAAACTGCATTTTTCAAATCTGCATACATGTGCATTCATGTTAAAAATCTGAAACCCAAACAAACCTTCAACTCCTCTTCTTCAAAATACAAGCCTGCACATCAATTTAAAGCCTGCATGTATAAATCAAAAAGCCCTGCAATTTCAAAGGCCAGCATGCATTCATTTTTAAACCCTGGAACATGCATGTATGAATCAAGAAGCTCTGCATTTCTTTGCATCTGCAAATTGCAAGCAAGGCCTGCATGCATCAAGTAGAAGCTGCATGTTTTTAAAAAAGCATTCAAGCCTGCATTTCATAAATCTGGAACAAGAAGCTAGAAGCCTGCATGTTGTAAACTGAAGCATTATGAAGCAAGCATCATTTTTTAAAGGCAGGGGTCTGCATTTTTAAGAGCATTCAAGCCTGCATTTTCATAATTTGGAACCTGCATTTGAATGGGCATTCAAGCTTCTGCATGATCAATCTGGACAGTGTATGCTCTGCACCTTGAATTAAGGTGAGTAAACTACCACTTAAAAAGGTTTAAGTGATAATTAATCTGTTGCTTGATAAATTTCTGAAATGATGAATGCTTGCATGTTTATAAGTTGGTGATTTACCTGTGTATATGAATGAGTTAGTTTGCATGCTAGTTAGACTGTTCCTCTCTGATATTTTTAGATACAGAGATTTTAAATGAATTAAGTCCAAACCTTCTTATCAAATCACTTAGTGAATTATGATCCTAAACAAGCTAATTTGGGTAAACAACATCTAGTTTTAAATGACAAGTTCAAGTATAAACTGAGAAAAAAAAGAAAGAAGATCAAAGTCACTGGATTTTGAAATTTGTCTGGAAACAAATAACACAGTAGCAAATTTTTATCAATGTTTGAAAACAAATGTTAATTTATATTGATTCAAGCTTATATCTTGAATCATCACTGAAAGTTAGGAATTTCAAAATCAAAATTTCAATTTTTAGTAGAGTATAATATGTGTAATTGGGGTTTTAGTGAAATTTGGGTTTTTGCCAAATCCTGTTGATCTATGTAATTGGGTTGCTTGAAATTGTTGATGGAGTTAGGTGATGCATCAGAAAGTATGGTAAAAATGGTGGATGAATTTATAAATCACTGTGATGTTTGAATTTACTGGAAATTGATTTTAACCCTAGTTTGGGTTCTTACTGTAATTGGTCTACTACCACTTCATCTCTGCATCGGGTTTGAAGGAGTTTTGGGAGAAGAAAGAGCGATGGGTCAGCAATCCATGGCCGAAGTTGTGGGGTATATCATCAGTCGGAGGCGTGTGGGTGATGGGTTTTTTGACAGTGGCTAATTCCAGTTTCTACTGGAACAGTTCAGTTTGAAGTGCTAGATTTTGATTCGAGGCATGAGTGGTTGATCTGTGGGTCGTAGGTGGATGTATGGTGCTTGGGTGACTCGGCGGTGAGTTCGAAGTTGGCCAGTGGTGGCTCTGGCAATGGTGCAGGTGCACAGGATGATGGTGTTGTGCAGGGTTTGATGTTTCAGGGTTGCAGAAATTTTTGCTCGGGATGGCCTCGGGATTTTTGAGAAGAAACTCGAAGCGGGGTAGATTTTGTCTCAAAGTAAATTTTATGGTGACTCGAGTATACCTTTTGTTACAGGTTTGAATATTGGAAACAGAATTGTTTCCAGGTTTTTAAAAGAATTAAGTTGAAGTAATAATAGGAATATAAACTTAAAATTTGAAATCAGTTGGAACCTGAATTTAGTTATAGATTTAAATAATTCAAAATCTGAAATTTGAAAACATTTTAAATTAAAGAATGTAAGAGGTTCAAAATTCAACAGAAACTGTTCTGTTCTGTTTTTAGAATTTTAAAAATAAAGTTTTAGTTTAAGTCTGGAAATTAAACTTAGGATTTAGCTTGAATATAAGGATGAATTCAAATTGTTTGGATTCTTATTTTGTAATAATTTAAATGCAGAAATTTTAAATTGGTTTTCTTAAAAAAAAAAAAAAAATAAAGAAACAGGAAAACTGTTTGCAGTTTTTAAAATTGAAAGTGAAAGTTTAAAATGTAAACTTAATTTGGACTTAGGTTTTAAGAACCTGAATTTGAATATGAATTCAAATAAGTATGAATTTTGTTGAAATAATTTCAGGAAAATTCAAAGTTTGTTTTTTTTTTTTTTTTTTTTTAAAATAATCAGAAAACTGTTTTCTGTTTTAAATATTAAGGTAAAATTAAATTTTGCAGGTATAGGTTTAAAACTGAGTTTAAGTTGAATTTGAATATGAATTCAAATTTGATTTATCTGGAATTTGAAATCATTGATGGTTTTTAAAATTTAAATTTGATTTTCAAACTCTTTGTGGAAATGCATATGTGATTTGCATTTGGAATGGAAGGTTAAGTATTTAATTTAAAAAAATTCAAAATGAATTTAATCTGAGTTTTTAAAATCTGGATTTAAAATTTAAACTTCAGTTTTAAATAAAGGTTTAAATTGAATTGTTTTTAATGATCAAATGATTTGCATTTGAATTGTAGGTGTAAATTATAGAAAGAGTTTTAAAGAATTTAAAACTAAAATGAAATGGAAGTTGTATTTTCAATTTGGAAATTTTTAAGTAATTTTTAAATTGATTTGAATTGAAATTTAAATTCTTTTTAAAACTCATTTATAAAGTATATGTTCCTTTTAAACATATAAGATTAAGTTGTGTATTGTTTTAAACTCTTATTTAAGACAAATTTGAGTCTTTAAGTTTAAAAGAAATGTTAAATGGAATTTAATGTAAATTTAAAAACATTTTGTTTTTAAATGCATAATGTAAATAAGGAATGTTTATTTAAAGATAAAGAAAAGTATAATGATTTGTAATTCATTTAATTATTAAGGTAGTACAAATGGATAATTAATTAAAGTAATTAAGGGTTTTCATTTGATTAATTAAAGTTTAAGATTAATTTTTCTTAGAATAATTAATTTGTAATTAAGAAATCATTAATTGAATGATATTAGATTTTAAATTAATAATTGAAGATTTATTAATTGAATAAATATGGATAGTTAATTAATTAGGAATAATAAATGAAAGTAATCATATAGGTAATAAATTTAAAACCACCCAGTTTATTCATCTTAATTGTAGATGCTGATTGTTATTGAATGTTGTGTGATGGATTGATATTTTGATATGTGATGTGATGCTATTTGATGCCTTATGCTAAGCTGTTATATCTATGATATATATATGATTATATGAATATGCAAATCCTTTGACCCGTAAAACGACATTTGAATTTCGATGCGACAGGGAGTCGGATTCCAGCTGGTTATCCGAAACCCACATCGAATCATATTTGTGAATTTTTGTGATTGATAATTTACTTTATCTATGAATCTGTGAATATAGATAAGCGTTATGGGTTATACCGCTTATCTTTATGATTGAATCTGTAATGATGATGTTATGCACTATTGTGTAAAACCCCCGGACCACACTTATACACACACAAATATGGATTGCACGTGGAAATGGGTTAAGTCACAGATTTTGAAATTGTTTTAAAATTTGAATTTTTGAATCCAAAATAGTTTTGGAATTAGAATTGAAGTTTTTGAAAAAAAAATGGATTTCAAAAATAAAAGTTATTTTGAATAACTCGATTGAGTTTTGAAATTTTAAATAATTTGAGTTAAATTTGAATTCAATAATTGAATTGAATTCTATGATTTGGAAACTAGGGTTTTAAAAAAGTTATCCAACTTATAAATGGATTTATATGGGGTTTTAAACCATTTTAAAAAGTGATGTTTGAAATTTAAAATTAACCCAAGATTCCAACTTGTATAAATCGAACTTTTCTGAAACGAAAACTGTCGTTTTCCAATAATAGAAGCTTTCATATAAGAAATGGATTTCCAATGTATGTTAAAAGGAATTCAAGTTTTGAAATGAAAATGGTATTCCAAGTTATAAATAAATCTTTGGAACGGGTTTCTGGAAGCTATAAATTAAATCTTTAATTTAAAGATTTATTGAGTTAATCCAATTGGAATGGAAGTTGTTTTGAATCTATGAATAGATCTTTGTGAAACTAGGTGAAACTTTGTGAAATAAATCTTTTTGTTTAAAGATTTAAAATGGTAATTTGTTTAACCATTTGAAAGAAAAGTTTTGGATTTTATAAGTTGTGACTTAACTAAAATCCCATATCCATATGTTTTAAAATATGGCGCTCATTATTCGGTTTAGCCGGGAGAGGACCTAGTGTCATATAGCCCATTCCGAATAGTGATACGACGTTATGGATAGCAATTGAAGACCGGTGGTGAAGACCGGATATTTCCAAAAACAAAAGGATAACTCATCGATTGTCTCTGCACTGGCTGATCCCCGGTATAGAGATCTCCATATGTGATGGGAAGTCCGGACGTGATTAGGGATTATCCGAATTTGCAAGGGCTTCTTCGGAAGTGCCTTCGGTTCTGTTCGAACCCGGAACAGACTTGTATGGTTGTATGTCCGACATTACACTTTGAGATGTTAACTGATCTCTATCAAATACATTTCTGCTTGGTGGCGGAGAATTTATTCTCTTAGCTTAACACCCTTCTCTGAGACGTACGAGCTCAGAGGTTATGTAGTTGATATTTATCAGTGATATTCCCAATTTGGTAATGTGGCATGCTGAGTGCTGCTGTGTGATGATCATTGGTTGATCATTTGTGATATGATCATTTGTTTGATCATTTATCTTTGTGATCATTGCTTTGGTCATCTGTTGACCCAAAGCATGGCTTTGTTGCACAAAGCGTAGCTTTGTGGACGAGACTGCATCAGGACCTCACACCCCGGAAATGGTCGAAACAGGAAAGATGCGGCAAGGTTATGAGGGTCGCGCCCTTTAGGGTATGTCATTTCCTTCTGGTAAAGGGGGGTATCATGGTATGGAGCCCAGATACTTACTCATGTGGATACTGCAGATCTATTACTTTGTGATACTTTGTGGTTGTTGCGAGCGCTCGGATAAAGGTCCCAAAGGACCGGGGGATGGCATATTCGTGTAGTAGTTACCTAGTTACAGAGGTAACCCGGCCTTGTGTTGGCAGAGAGCTAACCGTAACGTTAGTTTCTCGGGACGTCCCACCAGAGGCGATCCCATGTGGCAGTAGGAAGTTCCTTAGCCTGACCATTTGTTGGAAATCCATTCATCCAATACGTGCCTTGTACGGTTTTAGTTGTAGAACCTGCCATTTACTTATGGTGGTCACCACTGTTTAAATGGTAGCTATAGTAGGCATAGTTCGGAATGTCTATGCTGGCTAGGATTTATATTCTACTTTCGAAATGATTTTCTACACTTTGCACTTATTATAATGATATCAAAGAATTTTCTCGTATCAAGCATATTTGACTATCATAAGGAGAAATCTCCTCCAATTCTGCGTTTGCATTGTGTGTGTGGCGGGAGGCCTTATGGTGGTTTCATTTTCAAAAAGCATTGCGGATTTCAAATTTAAATTCTTTTGTTTGTTTTAAAAGACCAAATGTTTTTGTTTGCTCATACCAGTCCCATGACTGACCTGGAGTTTATCGTCCCTTTCCTAAACTCTGGGTGCCCACTATTTCCCACACGGGCAGCCTAGAGTTGGGGTTTTCAGATAATCAATGTTAGGTGTAGATTCGATAGCTTTCAGCCTTAGGATTTGGCAATCGCATTTTGGATCGAGTTGCTTCTCTTCATCTTGATTTGGGAGTTCTCGCTATTTCTGGATTGATGCCTTGGAGATGGAGTTACACTGGAGTTCTTTCTTGAAGACTATATTGAAGATATTGTTCCGCTGCTGGTGTTATCTTTTATTTCCGCTGCTATTCTTTGTATCTCTGATAATGTTGATATCTATTGTACCATCCTGTTGTATCATTCATGTTGTATCAGTTATTGTATCAAATGCTGTATATGAAATATATTATTCATTTCTTCCGCTGTGTTATTCACTTAATGTGTTATAAGCTCCGGCGACTCGAATTTGAACGGTCGAATCTGCGGCATTCGAGTACAATGTAAAGTATGGATGTCGATTTTCGAACGCGAAAAATTCGAATCGTTACAAGTGCCTTTAACACTACTTCAAGTTTCATTTTCGTTTACTTCATGAAAACCCGATTCAAATTTGCATAAAACATTTTAACAAGATTTGGATAGCAAACAATATCATTTTCAGAATTATCAAAAAGACTAAGAATATGGTTCTCTTCAAGAAGAGTATTAATTTCATATGTAGAGAAATCCCTAAGGATAGTAAATTTTTCCGTATGAACCTTCCCGTAATTAGCATAGTTTATATAAGCCTTGATTGCTTCCAGATCATTATGGAGATACTCTTTAATGGTTTTTGATAGTCTCATTGTGGATGGAGTGCTTGAAGAATCCATTTTTGAAGAGAGTAGAGAGTTTGAAAGAGTAAAAAGAGAGTTTTAGTTTTGAAATGAATGTGAAAAGATATGATAAGATAAAGGAAATAAATAGATATTCAATAGTCATGTTCTCTGGTAAAGAGGTGCCTTTTCAGGACATTGGAGTTGATCAAAAGGTGGAGGGAAGTTCAAAGATTTGAATTTGAATTCGAATTTCAATTTTCTGACAGGCATGTCGACAATATGGGTAGGGCCATGTCGACATGGGTTGGAGAATTCATGTGACCTATCTATTATTAAATAATTTAATATCTATATATATATATATATATTATTTTTAATATCTATATATTTTTCTGAAGTAATTATTAATAATACTATTTTAATAAAAAATGTTATAAATTTTCAAAGTTAAAATATAATAATAAATATTTAAATTCAAACAACACTTAATTTCAAGAGCAATCAAACAATCAATCAATTTTAAGAAAACAATTTCAACCAAAATATTGTAAACGTATACCTTTTTCTAGATTCGTATCTCTGAGATCATCATAATCATGAATAGCCGTAAAACACATATTTGAATTTTCTGTCTTCTAATCATCATCACTTGAGGATGAATCTGAGTCTGAATTGTCTAGAGTAGCGGTATATGCTCTTTTCCTTTTCTTTGTATAATCATTGCTTATAGGAAATTGTTGCTTATCAAGATGCGGACAGTCTCTTTTGAGATGACATGGTTCGTCACGGTTGAAACATTTGACGTGATTTGGTACTAAATTAGGATTTCCAAAATTCCAATGATCATCCATTTTGAGTTTGTTCATCTTTCTGTATTTTAGAAACTTCTGAAAATTCCTTGTCATGAAGGCTATCTCTTCATCACCATTACTACCCGATTCTGATTCATCTGTTAATGCATTAAACGCAAATGACTTATTTTCAAACGCCTTGCTATCTCTTCTCCCTTGCATTTGAACTTCGAGTGACATTAGATTTCCAACCAATTCTTCAATCTTTAAAGTACTGATATCATTTGTGTGATGACCCACCTTTCTGACCCTTGAGAACGACACTTAATACATCCATGGTATTCATGTGTCGTTGCCCAAGTATCTGAAAGACGAGTTGCCATGAGGTAAAATATAAGAACAGAATAATAATCTCATAATGGAACGATTAAATATAACATAAAAATAAGACAGTACATAAGGTTACTCCCCAACATGGAGTTATCAGAGTTACAACAAAAGTACTACTATCAGTCTAGGCAGTTTTAACAACCTGCCTTTAAATATACATACATAGAGCCAACATCTCATAATAGCGGAAATAAATAGCTAGATAGATAAGAAGCCTCCTGCTCGTCCACCATCTTCAAAAGAGCCCAAAGAAACCTGTCATTTCTGGACTACTCAAATATAAATGAGTACCCAAACGTTTAGGGAAAACAACAATTCGGGTCAGACAATAAGTCTGGTATGAGTAAACTCCAAAAATAGAACACACAAAGTAACTAGTGAGACCACATCGCAAAAACGTAGAACAGGTTTTTCCCTCACAAGGACAACATCCAAGTATAAAAGAATGGATACAGATAATTAAACATTGCGAAGAGTGCAAGACGCTTCCCGATGAAATTAAGAAAGAACCAGTCCAAAGATTTGAATCAAAAATAAGGAAAAGGAATTTTTCCAACAATGACTAGGAGGGTGCGCTCCCCTTATCGAAAGTATACCTCTAGTAAATATACTTGAGAACTACGATGGCTCTCGGAACCTCCAAGCCGGACCCCGCCATCCTTACCGAGTATCCGAGTATTTCACATCTCCGTGCGCATACAACCGGAACCAATCTAGAGTAGATGTGAAAATACCCTAATGGGAGCAACCCCACATAGCTTGGCCCCCACTCGCTCTTTATTTAGTCATTTCCGATAAAGGATATCAATGCTCAAATTGAGCAACAAATCGTCTTAGATTGACGAAACAAAAATAAAAGGAAGAAGGGTATCGAAATTGATAGTCAAGATATCGACTATCGGGGATAACAAAACGATCGTATATGGAAATTAAATCTTATACACTTTCAATACTTGGAAAATATCCATATACTTATCCCATCGGTATAAGCATATTCTCAAAACAATTAAGAGGATTTCATATTTCAAAAGCATACTTAGATGGGTCAAAAACAATTGTCTATAAGAAATGCAACGTTTTCCATTATAATTATAAAGATCATTTATGGAAATCAAATCTCCTACAATTGTCACGTTTCCGATATTCTCGACTTACTATATCCCTCGCCCAGAAACAAAGCCAGGTAAGTCAGGACACTGGTTGCTCCTAGCCTTGCCTAGACACTTCGGTTCCAGATCACACAGATAGAGAATCAATCTACTCATCGGCTTTTAGTGACAAGTATAGGACTAATTACTTTCCATAAATAACTCATTTAAATTATTATATAAATTTTGAAGCTCCTTTAAAATACTTTAAACAAAGATTTAAAACTTCCATTCAAATCATAACTTAAACCCATCATCTTTAAAGGAGATTACAACCAAGAGGGGATGAAGCTTCCTCTTAATCAAATGAGATAGCTAAAAGGGGTGTTGTTTCCTTTTAACCAAGAAGTCACCAAATGTCAATCCTAAGTAAAAAGGTGGTGTAAGTTCCCTTTAACTAAACATCGAAGTTATTGCTCATAAGCTGACCGAGCATAAATCAAACAACCAAACAAGAATAATAACAAGAATAATAACAGACTCATTATTATTAACAATTTACAATCAATAGTTAACACAACATTTGTTAAAATATGAATGAGTAAAAGGAAAGAGATTAAGATTACACTTACTGTAAAATAATTAAATTATACTCACAGAATAAGTTATACCCACTTAACTATGAAAACATGAAATATACTCACAGAATAAGTTATACCCACTAAACTATGAAAACATGAAATATACTCACATCCTATTTGCTTTGATGGAGACTTGGAATACTTCACCTTTTAAAATGAATTTTAGTTCTTTTCTTTAGTTTGTGAATGAAATAAAATGAGATATGGACTTGGCTATTTATAGGTGAATAGAAGGGTACTTTAGTAATTTCCTATAGCCTAACCTGATTCAACCAGATTTTGGTCCAATAGAAGCTAGCCATATGGCATAATTTGATTCGACCATATTTTGGTCCAATAGAAAACATCCTTGTGGCTTAATTTGATTCTACCACCTTTTAGTCCAATAGGAATCCTTCTTATCAACTATGGCCTAAACTGATTTGACCAGATTTTGGTCCAATGGCAACCATCCGCATAGCATACCCTGATTCGACCAGATTTTGGTCCAACGGCAACCATCTGCATGGAATATAATAATCATTATGCTATTTTTTTTATTATGCAAGTAATTATACTATTTTGTTTCATTATGCTAGGTTAATAATTCTTTCTTGTTTTATTAGGCAAGTAATTATACTATTTTTTTTATTAGGCAAGTAATTATACTATTTTGTTTCATTAGGCTAAGTTAATAATTTTTTCTTGTTTTATTAGGCAAGTAATTATACTATTTTGTTTTATTAGGCAGGGTTAATAATTCTTCTTGTTTTATTAGGTAAGTAATTATATTATTATGTTTTATTAGACAGGGTAAATAATTATTTCTTGTTTTATTAGGCAAGGTTAATACTTCTAGATATAAAATCCATTATTTAATCATTTAAAGACATATTAACTATTCATGTTCAAAGTGATTAAATTATGGGTCGTTACAATTTGCTTTTTGATTGCATAAGTTTTCTGATCCCATTCCAGAGTAAGAGAATTTAGAATTTTTCTGACTTGATCTTGTTTGGGAAATTCTTTTCTAGTGATATTAACGAATACACAATATCCCGAAATCTACTATACATATCTGAGATGGACTCATTTGAATTCATTTTGAATAATTGAAACTAATTCGTGATTATGGATATTTTGGTTTGTTTAACTTTGCTTCTTCCTTCATGAATAACTTGCAAAGTTTTCCAGATATCATATGCAGATTTACAAATAGATACTCTATTCCTATGAAGTGAACAAAATAAAATATTCATGGCTTTGGAATTATTCTGTGCAATAGTCTTTTGCTCAGCAGTCCACTGTGCAAAATTAGCTGTGGGTTCAGAATATTCAGTTTGTGTGATATTCCAAGTGTCTAATCCTATTGATTGTAAATATATTTTCATTCTACATGCCCAATATGCATAATTACTGCCATTAAAAAGTGGTGGTCTGGCAGTAGACTGACCCTCTACAAATGAACTAGTGATAGTGTTAACAGAACCATTGTTGGTAGCCATTTTAAAACTTTTCAAAATTCAGATTATGAAAACTTTGAAAACCTTGTTCTAATACCAAATGTTAGGAATGTGGATTACCGATCTTAAGGCTAGAATAACACTAGAGGGGGGTGAATAGTGTTTTGTGGATTTTCTAAATCTTTTTGAAACTTATGTAATTTAATCACCAACAAATGCAATACACAGGTACCGATAAAATCGCAGAATCGGACACAGATGCAAATAATAAATAAAAGCACTAAAGGAAAGAACACACCAAGATTTTATACTGGTTCGGAGTTACCCTACATCCAATCCCGCACAATTGTACGAATTTCTTTTCAAAATAATCTTCCAAATTACACCCTCGATTTCAAGGCACGAGGTATACCCGCCTGTATTCGAGTCTGGGGCGAACTCTCTTGATTTACCAGGCCACAAGATCACCTATTCAATTTCCGGGGCAACAATCACACCCAATTGATTTTAAGGCTCAACCACACCTTTTACTCAACAGTTTCATTTACAAATAACACAACAACTCTGAATAGCACTGAGATCTTATGGAGAGAGTGGCAGAGAATCAAACAAGAGAAAATCAAGTTTGATTCACTTGGTATTTCAGCAGAGTATAGTTTGCGATTCTTTAGAATAAATGTGGAAGATGAAGAGGAGAGATGTCACGACCCGAAATTTTCGATCCCGAAAATTCCTGGTAGTTATGAAAAAGAAGAAAGTGATAGAAGAAGAAGAAGAACATAAACATCAACATCTCACATTCGCAGCGGATAAAATATAATAATAAATAATAACAGTTTACAAAAGAATATTATATCTGACGATTACATTTTAATATATCAGAGTTACACATATATACAGGCATTGAGTATACACAATTATCATGTCACAGATACACAACAATATTATACAGCGGAAGCACTCCATACGTTCTTGCCATCCAACTCGACTCCTGAGCTCCAGAACGTCCTTACCTGAAAATCTGTAATACTCGGTCTGACCTGAGCATTACATCAAAGTAACACCCGGGTCAGGATGGAAACCAGCGTGAGTAAACCCAGCTAACGTGGAATACCAAAGCAAACAACTTATATAATCCCGGGGTAACTCGTATCAATTTACAAGTTCACAATATGTTATGGACATCACTTATTTCACACATCCTATTTCTAAGTACCAAAGTTTTTAGATTTAAATAGTCCAATTCCTTTAAATCACTTCAATCTAGCCTATAGATTTCAAATATCAATCTATAAAAATTCGAAGTAGTTTTGGGTATTTTCTAATACCCGATCCCGGTCTCTTCGGGTCTCATGTCACCCTAATCCAAGTTATCCAAATGAAACACACAACATTTCATATCAGAGCTATCAACTTATTCAAAGCATCTAATACCATTCAATCATTCATAAGCAAATCTGATCACTTCCAAATTTATTCAATTGATTCAAATTGAATTTCTAACCTCAATGACTTAGATTCTTTCATTTAACATTAATTAATTCCAAATCAATTAATTAGTCAACCCTTCATGATTCATCTTAATTAATCACCCTGGATTAATTATTTTTCAATTACATTCAAGTAATTATCTTTGTTTAATTACACGATATTAATTAGTCTTAACCAAAATCAATAAGTAATCCTAATTACTTCATAAATTAATTAACTATATTGATTACATTAATCCTTAATTGCTTATATTAATTAACTTCTCATAAGTCACTTATATTGATTTATTTTCTTAACTAATCAATTTCTATTTACATCATTGATTATATAATTTAATGATTTCTCATTTATATTTCAATTTATTCTAATCTAATTTAATTACTCTTTTTATAATGGAAGCTTAAAGGAATTTAAAACCAAATTTATTTTTAAATTCAATTCGATTTACAATTGCACTTTGACATTCAAGTTATTAAAACACTTAATATTTTAAAACTTTATTTGTTTGATTTAACTTGGATTTAGAACTTGTTTTAAATCTCTACTTTACAATTTAACTCCAGTTTTTAAATATCACTTTTATTTCTTTCCAATTCATTTTTATCTTATTCTATAATTATTTCACTTTCAAAATTTCACCCTTATATTTCTTTCAAAATCCAATTTTATATATTTTGATAACTCAGGGTACCAAAATATCCAAGCAAACCACAACATTCAATCTTCCAATTACCAAAAATATTCATCACAGAATATCAATCATTCCTGTATATACTATATATTACTATATAATATAGCACATCGATTCAATTCAACCATTCAACCAAATTCATAAATCTAACCATTTAAATTTAAATAAAAATCCAACAGAGTGAGATTTACTCACCTTTGATTTGTTTCTCGCAACTCATCCACATCTCTACTTGTTTTCTTCACAGTTTTAAACGTTGTGTAAAACATTCATACGGTTTCATTAATATTTGAGATAATCGGACAAATCAATTACCATTCTTAATTAAATTAACTAACAATTTACTTTAAGGCTAATTTTCCTATCATAAACAAATTTATATTGTTTTTTATTAGAATTAAGGGAAGTAAATAAATTGCTTTACACATATTAATCCCCTTTAATCAATCACTCCAACATAACTAGTGAATTTAAAATATGTATATGCCTGATTATTTCATTTTTATTCCTTTCCTTTGAACTTGCTACTAGTTTTAAAAATAACCAATATATATTTACTGTTTACATCATACCTTCCTTTATTGTTATTGATTTCAAACTAAGGTAGATTTAATAAATTTCCAAATTTGCAAACAACACAACAGATTTTGTACTGTAAAGTTTCTAACTTTTAAGGATAAACATTTTAATTAGCTATTTTAAATAGAACAAAACGTAAACAAATATAAATATCTCACCCCAATTGCACGCTCTGACCGATTGTCGAGCCTTGCCGTGCTTGCGAACACAGCTCCTAACCCTAGATGAAAACGTGACCGGCCCTAATTGCTCCTCCTCCACGAATCGGCCCGACCTCACGAATCTATCAAAAGCCTAAATCGAATGAAACAGTCCCTATGTGAGCTGCCGCCTCCACCAGAATTGATGAACCATGACGCGTGCCCACCCCTTTATCTCAACACAATCGAGCACTTCCACTCACACGTGCGCCTGCTCGCAAAACCCTCTAACCCCTTGCTGTACAAGCATGTGCGACTCTCCCCCCTTGGCCATTTTTTATGCGTTCGGTTCTGTTTGAAGATTAGAGGGGGGAACGAAGATAAAATATCAATTGGGGATAGCTTCCTTCTTATGATTGTTTTGTTAATATAAATATCTTTGTCAAGTGACTTTAAAATTTATTATATTATAAAACTGCCAAAATTTCGAACACCTCTTAAGAAATGCTGCTTGGCGATTATAAAGCTTTACCCATATTCCGAACACAATGGAACATGTTTTGAAAGCTAATTCATCATATGCGCGAGTTACGGAAGTAAATGATCAATTTTTAAATTAAATCGATTAAAATAGTTCTAAGCATTTTGAGCTTCCAGGGTCAAATGACAACTCCGATTGCTACGAAAATTGAAATCCGATAATAACTAACTATTACGGATCCAATGAAACTGGTTTCGTCGAATTCCAAGACTGTGCCTCGGAAAGCTATTTTTAGATATCGATTTAAACGATAAACTTCAAAACTGAGCAAATCACCTTTAATTTAAATCTCAACCATTCTTTTATCTTCGGTATCATCATTATAAATTTTATAAGCCTTCAAATTATTTTTAACGGGCTTAAAATTCCATATTCAACATCTTACCCAACTTCGAATTATATAATTCAATAATTTAATTATCAAGTAAATATTAATATTTGGAATTCAAGTTAAAATTAACTTTAAATATTTAAAATTAATTAAATATTCCAATTTAAATTGTTAGAAATTCCGGGTCGTCACATTCCTCCCCCTTAAAAGAATTTCGTCCCCGAAATTACTAATTAGGAAGAATGGTCCAATACCCGTTTACTTTTTCCCAAACCCACAACTCAACATCCTACCAACTATCTTTTATTAAAAACCCACTATCACCTCAACCAACATCCCAAAACCTCTATAGTTCCAACAACATTATTTACTTCACTTATTTAAATTTTAAATTTTAAATTCAAATTTGAATTATCACAACTTTCTCAAAAAAATTCTAACTCTCTAAATTTTCGAAAACTTTTGCCAGCGTCTCATTTGCACGGCTAGCTCGGTACAACTACAAAAGGCCTCTACGGGCTCCCAAATTCCAAAAAGAAAACAGAAAGCCAAGTGGCTAGATCAAAAACCCAATCCAATTTCATACAGAAATTTAAATACATACCTTTTAGTCGGGCAATTCAAATTATATCCTGAAATCAAATCCAATTTTCTTTTCCCTTTGTAATACCTGCATATCCTACTTAGCAATAATATCCAATCGTAACTTTTAAAATCATTTATATATTTCCTTATAGAAGTTTTCACATCTACTCCTATTCAACTTAGTTTTCCCATTCCCATTTGAATTTAATTTGTCTTCACTTCTGAGTATTGAATTTTATCTTTCATTTATAACTAATTCACATTAGTTTCATCTACTAATTTACTTTAATTTCCAATTTGAAATTGTTTTGTCGTTAACGAAATTTTTCTCAAAAAAATTCATAAATTTTCTAACTCCCAGAATTTCCGAAAATTTTTGGCAGAGTCTCCTTTGTACGTAGGAGCTTTTGCAATTTGACAAGAGATATAAATATATATACATCGACCCACCCGGTTTGAAAATCAAAAACAGTTCATATACCCTATTTTTATTGCGTAGGCGTACCTTTATTTAGCATTCTAAGCAAGCGGCTTATTATTTTAGCAATTAGTGCAACCAAATCCAGCCAAACGGCTTTCCTGGACCTGTACTTACTCAATTTAAATATGTAAGTGCCATATATAGAAAATTTATTAGCATTTCACTTACTTTCAATAACTAAACACAAGCATTACACAAACAACAAGCACCAAACGCTTTCCATAAGTGACTTATATGATTTAAAGTTAATTCAATAGCTTCCAACCAATTCATATGCCATTTCATTCAATTTTAATGGTTTACAACTCAATTTCTTACATTCAATTTATTTTTAACCCAATCAAGCTCATATTCAATTCAATTGATTTCAAACTCAAGTTATTTAACTTCTCTCAACCCATAGAATTTTAATTTCTTTCATTTACGTCAAACGATAATTCATTATATGCACATTTGACAATATTCGCTTAATAGAGTATTTATTTTTAGTCTATAACTACTTCAAATAAATTTCAACTCACTCTGTAATTAATTCCATTTCATTTCTAATTTATTCACCAACCATTCATTGCTTTTCATTTCATATCTGCATTGGTTTCATTTTAAAATTATCTCATTGAGCTTGACCACATTCAAGGTTAATATTAATATCCATTTTCCCAAAAATAAATTTAACCCAAACTTTTATTTAATAGTCTTCCATTCTGATAACCCAATTCCAATTTAAAACTTTGATCCAATTTTTATTAAGTCAGACTCCATCCATTTTTTATTTAATTTCATCAACCCATTTATTTCCCCATTTTATATTTTTAATTCACTTACTTAATTCATTTTCGAATTTATTTTATTAATACAAAGCCGTTCTCAATTTATTTCTATTCACCTGGGTTTTGTTTGCAATTCAAACCATGTCTATTATAAATCAATTTCATTTCATTCGATAACACCTCCCTTATATCTAATTTACTTGCAAGTTTCGTTAAATATTATTCATATCACACTTGAATTTTATTTATAATTCAAACCATCAC
The DNA here is from genome assembly GCA_030765085.1 of Allium cepa. Lineage (NCBI taxonomy): Eukaryota > Viridiplantae > Streptophyta > Magnoliopsida > Asparagales > Amaryllidaceae > Allium > Allium cepa. Next base: position 161,678,163 of record CM060939.1, read on the forward strand.
TATTTCGATCCAACTCTATTTTATTTTATTTTATTTTTACACATCTCTTCTTATCTAATTCATTATCAAATTCAAGTCGAATTCTATTTATAATTCGAGTTCATTACCAAACTCCGTTATTAACTTACAATCCATTTTATTTAACCGAGTTAAATTTTTATTAACATACTCTATCAAATAATTATTTAGCTAATTAGTTTACTTCCAACTTTTAAATCAATATTTGATTTTATTATATAAAAAATCAATTCATTAAATTTTCCCGAGTTCAATTTTTTTTCATAATTCCAGTTTGGATTTCCCTTTATTTTCCAAAATTCCAACATCTTTATTTTAAAATTTTAGAAATGCCTTCAAATTCAAATAATACTATTAAAATAGCTTTTTATAAAAATACTTCTTATAACCGATGTCTCAACTAGTCCATCCTTGTTCTCACAGAAATTCAGTCATACGTTGATCAGGCGTAGGACTGAAAATCTATAAGTACTTGGTAAACCCGTTTTCAGCATCCAGTGAAAATGCTTGGAAAACAATTTTAATGAAAATATAGGAAACAGTTTTTGAAAATAGAGGAAATATCTTGGTGAGAATGCTATGGAAATCATCACCCCCATCCATGGTCGCAGTTACATCCTGGGTTACGTTGCCATCACAGCAAAAGTCCATGTAACTGTAGGCACTCCATGCCCCTCGATTACGCCATGGAACCCACAACAGATCGCAGTTACATTCCAGGGTTACGTTGCCATCGCAGCAAAAGTCCATGTAACTGTAGGCATCAGCGCCCCTCGATTTTCGCTGTCAAAATGAAACTTCTCCACTCCTACATAGGTCGCAGTCTAGCGATGTAAAATCAAACGCAGGCTATTGGCTCTCAGCAGCACACACGACTTTTGCTATGTTACCATAGGTCGCAGTCTACCGATATAAAATCAAACGTAGACCGTTGGCTCTCAATGTCACACACGACTTTCGCTATGGTACACTCTACTCATAATCCTCAGGAACTAGTTTTGTCCAGACTCCTCACAGGATCAACTTTAGAACCCCCCTTGGGGCTCAAGGCAGCACCGCCCGGTGGCACTCCTAAGAAGTTCATTTCAAGGGAGCGCCTTTTTCCCCAAAGCCATCATCAAAACACTTTATACTATACACATATGGTATCTTTCAGATCATACACCTAGTATGATCTCATACAAAGCTCCTTTACCCAAAATCGATTATCCCAAAATCGTTAATTCTCAAACTAGGATTTTCAAATTTCAATATTGATTTTACCCAAAAAATCAAAAGCCTTTCCAAATCCAAAGGTTCCCAAAACCTTTTTCCAAAATCCTCATAAGATCCTTTATATATACATACATATATATATATATATATATATATAATTTTTAAAACTTTGGATCATTTCAAACTTGTATAAAACTCCTTTTATACTTCAAACACTTCCAAAATCCTTTCCTTCTGGCAATAGATTCAACAAGGGGAGATTTATCTTATATAATATATATATATATATATATAACTTTGTTTATTCAAAATCAATTATTCAAATTTGATTACTCTTTCCAATATCAATTTCATTCAAAACTGTACGACGTACACTTATCATCCGTACGTTATACCAATCTGATCACTCACTCGATCACATTTCAATTCCGAACTAGTACCGTTCACCTGATTTCATAGTACGGACACAGATTTGATTTCTTGATCAGAAATCGTCATTCTTATTGCATAGCCATAACTATGATAGAGAACATCCAGAACCAAACAACAATCCATATCCAGGCTCGCCGTCGAAAATCGAGTGAAAAATCCCAACTCGGATTGGTACAACTATCTCGAAATTCTGTGCTCGAATCTGGATCAAATCACTATGCGAATAGAATAATATATGTACATCCTACATATTTAGTTTCATTGATTATTAGTCAAATCAATTTCCTTTCCATTCATATTCACTTAAATTTTCACTCACTTATTCACATTTGCCTTAATCCCCATTTGATTATCACTTCAATTCTTATCTCGGTTGGGTATTTAATCAGTAACAGTTTGAACTCCGACCAGTTTATATTTAGAAAATAGCTTGAAAATTTTAGAAATATATGAGTAGTTGAAAAATAATTATTAGTTTGCAAAATAGCTGTAAAATAGTTAACTAATTGTAAAATAGTTGGAAAATAGTTGAATAGTTATAAAATAGTTAGATAATCACAACATAGTTTAAAATAGTAATTGGTTATAAAACGGTTGAAAAACAGTAACTAGTTTATAAAAAGTTACAAAATAGTTAAATAACTCCAAAAGTAGTTATAAAATAAGTATAAAATAATTTTGGGTTTAATAATAAAGGTTGTATATGTTAAATAACTTGGAAAAATAAGTTTATATTAAAACAATTTATATTGAAAATAGTCTAGAGTCAAAACTGTTCACTTCCCTATCCATTCAATTTAAATTTCCATTTCTATTTAAATTGACTCAATTCTAACTCGAATAACTTCAATTTCCATTGGACTTGATTTATTCCCAATTCAAGTGGAATTAATTCTCAATTTCTTTCCAAGTTCAAATCAAATTCCATTTGATTCTTACTCATTCAACTTTATTTACAGTTCCAAATTATTCAAATAAATTTGGACTAATTTCAAATTGAATCTGCTTCAATTTCAAATCATTTCAATTCCTGCTTGAATTTAATCCCAATTCCATTCAAATTTGTCTTCCGATTAATAACCTTTCCACTTAAGTTTAAAACTTGCTTCACTTGGGTTTCACATCACATTTCAAAGAAAATTCAAAACTCAACCTTAGAGTTAATTTCATATTTATTTCCTTTACACACCAGGTTACCTTAAAATTTTAAACCACCCTTGGTTTTAATTTCAAAACAAATCCCTTAAAAATCTTCCAAACATTTCTTGCTTTAAAATAAGACTATATTCAAAATAGTCTGAATTATACTATTTGTTATTTTCTTTAACTCTTTGAAACAATTGATTGTTTCTAGACTCAGGGTTTAAAACTTCACAATTTTAAAAGCTATTTAAATTTAGAAGTTATACTTATCGTATAAATTTACTTCATATGGCGTACTTAATAGCAAATATATCATTATTACACAATAACTATTTATGATAATACCCAAGGTAATCATATTTATATACCAATTCCTTTTTTTATTATTCTTACTTCTATAAATTCAAGATTAAATTTCAGTATGAATCCATTTCAAACTTACCTTTATTTAAAGTTTTTAAACAATTTAATTTCTGAGCTCAATTTCTAGAATTTCATTTTCAATCAATTTAATTTTAATTTTAATTTTGGTTGTATTTCTGTTACCACTTAATTTAATTCTAATCCAAAATTTCAGTTATGTTGTATTTTATATTACTTCTTAATTTAATTTCAATAATTTAACAACCAATCACCTAAATATTTATTAGAAGGAATTATTGCTTTATATATCAAAATATATTTTATATAAAATCGTTTTAAACCTTTATATAAGAAAATAACAAGTACGCGCTCATATATGTATATACTCAACTCATCCTAGAGTTCTACGGACACTATTTAATGAATAATCTCCACCAAAGCCAAGTTTCTCGCTTAACCTTTCACCTCTGATACCAACTGTAACCACCCAAAATTTTCGATCCCGAAAATTTCGAATAGTTATGAAAAAGAAGAAAGAGATAGAAGAAGAAGAAGAAGAAGAACAGAAACACCAACATCTCACATTCGCAGCGGATAAAATATAATAATAAATAATAACAGTTTACAAAAGAATATTATATCTGACGATTACATTTTAATATATCAGAGTTACGCATATATACAGGCATTGAGTATACACAATTATCATGTCACAGATACACAACAATATTATACAGCGGAAGCACTCCATACGTTCTTGCCATCCAACTCGACTCCTGAGCTCCAGAACATCCTTACCTGAAAAATTTATAATACTCGGTCTGACCCGAGCATTACATCAAAGTAACATCCGGGTCAGGCTGGAAATCAGCATGAGTAAACCCGACGAACGTGGAATACCAAAGCAAACAACTTATATAACACCGGGGTAACTCATATCAATTTACAAGTCCACAATATGTTATGGACATCACTTATTTCATGCATACGTTTTCTAAGTACCAAAGTTTTTAGATTTAAATAGTCCAATTCCTTTAAATCACTTCAATCCAGCCTATAGATTTCACATATCAATCTATAAAAATTCGAAGTAGTTTCGAGTATTTTCTAATACCCAATCCCGGTCTCTTCGGGTCTCATGTCACCCTAATCCAAGTTATCCAAATGAAACACACAACATTTCATATCAGAGCTATCAACTTATTCAAAGCATCCAATACCATTCAATCATTCATAAGCAAATTTGATCACTTCCAAATTTATTCAATTGATTCAAATTGAATTTCTAACCTCGATCACTTAGATTCTTTCATTTAACATTAATTAATTCCAAATCAATTAATTAGTTAACCCTTCATGATTCATCTTAATTAATCACCCTGGATTAATTATTTTTCAATTACATTCAAGTAATTATCTTTGTTTAATTACATGATATTAATTATTATTAACCAAAATCAATAAGTAATCCTAATTACTTCATAAATTAATTAACTATATTAATTACATTAATCCTCAATTGCTTATATTAGTTAACTTCTCATAAGTCACTTATATTGATTTATTTTCTTAACTAATCAATCTCTATTTACATCATTGATTATATAATTTAATGATTTCTCATTTACATTTCAATTTATTCTAATATAATTTAATTACTCTTTTTATCAAATTTATTTTTAAATTCAATTCGGTTTGCAATTGCACTTATTAAAACACTTAATATTTTGAAACTTTATTTGTTAGATTTAACTTGGATTTAGAACTTGTTTTAAATCTCTACTTTATAATTTAACTCTAGTTTTTAAATATCAATTTAATTTCTTTCCAATTCATTTTTATTTTATTCTATAATTATTTCACTTTCAAAATTTCACCCTTATATTTCTTTCAAAATCCAATTTTATATAATTCGATAACTCAGGGTACCGAAATATCCAAGCAAACCACAACATTCAATCTTCCAATTACCAAAACTATTCATCACAGAATATCAATCATTCCTGTATATACTATATATTACTATATAATATAGCACATCGATTCAATTCAACCATTCAACCAAATTCATAAATCTAACCATTTAAATTTAAATAAAAATCCAACAGAGTGAGATTTACTCACCTTTGATTTGTTTCTCGCAACTCATCCACATCTTGACTTGTTTTCTTCACAGTTTTAAACCTTGTGTAAAACATTCATACGATTTTATTAATATTTGAGATAATCGGACAAATCAATTACCATTCTTAATTAAATTAACTAACAATTTACTTTAAAACTAATTTTCCTATCATAAACAAATTTATATTTTTTGTATAGAACTAAGGGAAGTAAATAAATTGATTTACATATGTTAATCCCCTTCAATCATTCCAACACAATTAGTGAATTTAAAATATGTATATGCCTGGTTATTTCATTTTTATTCCTTTCCTTTGAACTTGCTATAAGTTCTAAAAATAACTAATATATATATTTACTGTTTACATCATACCTTCCTTTATTGTTATTGCTTCAAACTAAGGTAGATTTAATAAATTTCCAAGTTTTCAAATAACACAACAGATTTTGTATGGTAAAGTTTCTAACTTTTAAGGATAAACATTTTAATTAGCTATTTTAAATAGAACAAAACGTAAACAAATATAAATATCTCACCCCTATTGCACGCTCTGACCGATCGTCGAACCTTGCCGTGCTTGCGAACACAGCTCCAAACCCTAGATGAAAACGCGACCGCCCCCAACTGCCCTCCTCCACGAATCGGCCCGGCCTCGCGAATCTATCAAAAGCCTAAATCGAACGAAACAGTCCCTATGTGAGCTTTCGTGTGATAACCCGGATTTTTGAACATCTGATAATTGAATAATTATCTAGTTTATAGATTGAACAGATAAGAATTTTGATAATAAAAGATATCTGGATATATTAATAAATTTAAAAATATAACAAAAGTGAATTTTAAATATATGAAATAGTAAAGATGGAATATATGTAGATAAGAAGATTTTAAATAGAATTTTTTTTTTGTGTTTGCTTAAAAGTGTATATTTAAATTTATGAGTTGATTTTTAATTTTGAATTGGAATTGGAATTCTGGATTTAAATTGAAATATAAAAGATAAATACTTTAAATTTTGGATTTAAAATATATGAATAAGGCTTTTATTAGAATAGGATTAATTTTATATTATTTTCCTTAAAGGAAAATTTATTTATATAAATTAAAAATGATTGTTAATTAATAAAATAAATACAAAAGCTTTATAAACATTTAAAACAAATATATCATGCATAATTACAAATATAAGTTTAATAAATAAAATTTAAACAAAGAGAAGCTTGATTATTAAACACACTTAAGATGTTATTAATATAAAACTAAAATTTAACTGTAATAAAATATATATAATTTTTTTTTTATAAAACACATTAACACATTATAATTACAAATGTAAACCTATTGTTACATGCAAATACAAGTGTAAGCAACTTATAAAATGCTAATTACAAGTGTCTTTCTTTTTCTTTTATTTTAAAAAATAAATAAAAGTTGTATAAACATATCTCTATATTTCTCTTTCATCTTTTCTCTTATCTTACAATTTCAAAAGGGAATTAAACCTGAGATAGATAACCAAAGAGAATTCATTAACAACAATCAATTTTCTGTAAATATAAACAGAAGCAAATCTTTTCAACCCATAACCTGGAAGCTTAAGGCAAGGCCAGATTTTGGCTCAACAACAAAGCAGCTAAATTCTGATAAATTTAAACAACTTCTTGCTTTACAAACTGAATCAAGAAGAGATCAGAGCATTCAAACTCAGATCAAGATTTCAGGCTCAAATCAAATCCATATTTTTAGGCTCCTCTGTTATTTTCAGAAGTAGGTGAGTAAACTGGCCTCAAACATTTCAAAAGCCATCAGTATTCTGATCTGTATAAGATGACCATTGAAGCATGGATATATAAAATTTGATTTCATGTGTATGAATATAGGAAAATGGGGTATGCATGTCTGGAAACAAGAAAAAATTTGTTCTGTTCCAGGTTTACATATGTTGAAACAAATGCAAATCCCAAAAATCCTTTACCCATTCTCTCATAGGCTTAAATTATTAAACAAAATATGTTGGATTAACATGATTCAAGTTTAGGAAATATTTTTAAGTGTAATTTACAAGTAAAGAAAACGGAAAATTAAGATATCCCAGTGGAAAACCCTTTTAGTCAGAAATCAAGTAAATAGATTTCAAGTTCTGATTTTGAAGCTGGATTCGAACTTGTAAATAATGAATTTTAGAAACAATTTCTGGATTTTAAGGTTTAGGTGTGTTAAGATTTTATGTATTGATCAATATTGGGGTTTCTGATGTTTTTTGACGATCGGTTGAAAGTGTTAGCTCGTATTCGTCACTAGGGGTAGATGGAGGTCTAGCACACTCGGGAAAAATGGCAGTTTATTTTTCTATCAGGTGGATAGTTCAATCGCGATCGATTTAAGGTTTAGGTATGGTTTTGATTGTCATTGATTTGGAGAATCGTGCGGCGCCGCGACGAATTCGAGTGGGCTCGGCGGTGGTGGAAAATGAAAGGGAAGGTATAGCACGGCTATCGGTGCGAGCATGTGCTCTTCGATGACCAGAGCAAGACATTGCAAGTGTTTTGGTGACTGGGATTTGTCCCAGGTGGTTCTCGGAGGTCTCGATTTCGACAAAGGCGTTCGGTTGGGTTTTTGAGTAGCTAGTTGAGTCGGAGAGGTCAGCGGCGACTTGGGAAGGTCGATGAAGTTGGTCAGCTTTGTTTCGCCACCGTGTGCATGTGCACGGTGCTCCAGCATGTCAGGGATTTTGGTTTAGTTTGGTTGTAGAACTGATGTAGTGTAGAGAAGAGGACGAATGGAAGAAGAATTGTAGAGAGGATCGGGGATTGTCTTGAGATTTTGAAGTTTAAAATCGGGTCTGAACCCGAAGCTTTTAGCATAGTGATTAATTAAGTTTTTTAAAAAAGTAAAAGTTAAACATTGTTAAGTTTCAAAGCAAGTTTCAAAGCCGATATTAACAAGTACTCTAAGTAAATAATTTATTGAATTTTCAAAAGTAAGTTTCTGATATTAGATATAGGTCTAATATATATCTTAAATTTAATTAAGATCTTAGAGAATTTAGATTA